>JAWNZC010000014.1:9075000-13875000 GCA_035771165.1 Paragorgia papillata
ATGGCGTTCTCGATTTTATATCAAGATCTTATCTCATTGAATATTGCAGGTTTTAAAATATGCAAATTAAATATGTAAGTCATTTGCTTAGAGGAATTAAATCAATCAAATTCACACTATAACTAGAGGGTTATTTGGGGGCGGACTACCCCGGTTACCGGGCTGATTTTATGTCACGAAAATCTTATTAAGCCCTAATCAAACGAGAACGCAAGTCATCGCAAGTTGGCAGTCACGAATTTCTGTGGTGGTCGTTCGAACACCCAAATTAACAAAATAAAGGTTTCATGAGTGTTTTAAACAAGTTTTAACTTTGTCACGGTACATGATATTTTCGGGAAATTATTCAGAGAGGCTGACTGAGATAGCGTGACTGCCAGCCAACTTGCGATGACTTGCGTTCTCGTTTTATTAGGGCTTTACGACTATTTGAGAAATGCAAAATCACATAACGAAGCAAAATTGGGTTTGTTTTTCTGTAGATATAGCACACGGAGTATTATAATTCCTTTTTGTAGTCGAAGAAAGATTTTTGTAACATAAAATCAGCCCGGTAACCAGCCCGCCTCATATGAACTGTTAACAAGGAATGAGCAATCCCGCCCACCACGCTAACAAACCTATATATAGACCTTTTCCACATGACTGGAGGACAACTTCAAAGTTCCGCTGTTCAACAGAGTAATCATGAAGTGATATTTCATTGTTTAGGGTCTGTTCAATGAGGCGAGTTATCTCGGGGGGAAGGGTTATCCCCATCCCCCGAGATATCTCGGTGTTAGTTTATTTCCATGTAAAAAAAGTAAACCATTTACACGAAACCGAGATAATTCGGAGGATTAGGGCCAGAGGTAACCCTACATCCATGTGAACGCTTTCACCTGAGTTATCTCGGGGGTAGGTCAATTTTGTATTATTACACATGCGTATATCAATAAAGCTCTATTATTACCCGAGATAATTCGGGTGAAGCGTTCACACGAAGCTAGAGTTATCTTGGGGACCAGGGATAACTCGGTAGTTGCGTTTTGTTATGTGAAACAGGCTCAACTTTGACCCTAGCCCCCGAGTTATCTCTACCCCCCGAGTTATCTTTACCCCCTCCCCCTCCCGAGTTATCTCTACCCCCCGAGTTATCTCTACCCACCGAGTTATCTTTACCCCCTCCCCCTCCCGAGTTATCTCTACCCCCCGAGTTATCTCTACCCCCCGAGTTATCCCTACCCCGCGAGATAACCTCATGTGAACAGGCCCTTACAGTTAGAAGCATTTTTCCTTCATCAAATAATTCAGTACAAAGAGTCTATACAGTACATGAATAATATGCTTGATAGCACTCGTGGCTGTGCAAAAAAACCTAGTGCATGGCCATGACCGCTTTAGCTATTCTTTATTAAACAATAAACTGTTAATTGTTATTGTTTGTTAATTCAGCTATAGTTACCTTGGCCAGGCGGGTTTTTTACCTCTGTTTTTTTATTATAAACAATTATTGGATGAGGTTTTTGTGATATCTGGAATAATCAAGGTCGAGCTAAGTGTTATCAGCCGAAGTCGAAGGTTGAGGCTGATAACACTTACCGAGACCTTGATTATCCAGATATCACAAAAACCGAATCCAATAATTGTTTTATTATATATTGTATTCAATCTCAATGTTTTTATGCTTCCCATGGAGTAAGACGAGCCATCTTTTTTTCGTGCTTCCACATAAAAAGATTTCAAAACTTTTGCAAGTTGTTCTTTTTCGTTCGGCTCCCGGATTTCTTTTTCTCTAAGATACTCATAGAAGAGTTCTTTCGCAACTTTGGTCGATGTTTTTGTGTTTTCAGAGTCTTTGTCTTCTGAATTTTTCGATGTCTTCTACAGTCGAAGACGAAAATCGAGCAGTCATGTTGTATTGTTGTTTTTGCTTGTGTGGAAAGCTACCGCTCGTTAGGAAATCTCGCTTTGCGGGCGCAACCTACAGATTAGTGAATAATCTGCAAGCTGATTCCCATAATTAACTGTATGCGCTTAGCCAATGAGAAGACAAGAAATGACTACAATGTATAATAAGTCTGTTTATTGGTTTGTTTGACTGTCACCAGAATATCTCAGACAGTGTTGTTTAATTTTTTAGATGGCAGTTTCTTGTAACATAAATGAATTACACTGAATTGTTCACTTTTTTAAATAAAATTTACATGCATAAAATATTCTCAGATTTGCACAAGAGTTCTACCGCAGTTTTAGGCCTTCCCTGCGAGGTCGTAGCATTGTTAATTTTATCATAATTTCCAAAGTATATCCTCACTTGGCGTTTTTATTTTTCTCCAAATAATTCTGCAGGTTAACCAAGAGACATGCAACATAAGATAAAGTTCCATTATACATATTACAGTTGTAGCGTAGTCATTGCCTGTTAGGCGTAAACTGTGAAGAGTGCTGCTAAGAGCGACAACAGTGCTTTCGATATGAACAAGAATAGAACAGACGCCATAGTAAATCATGAAGAAATTCAAACGCGTATGTCCATTGAGAATAGTTAGGAAAGCAACGTGGCACAAAGTACAAAGGACATTATTAAGAATTTGTTCAAAACATTGAAAGGGAAGAACGAACGGAGTGACAAGTCCAACGCAAAACATTCTGGAGTATCCCATAAGCCAAGTAGTGTAGCCAGGTCCAATCTGATCTTTGATATTAATTTGAATACTCCATGATCCATGAAAAAGATATTTACTGAATAAATAGAAGTGCAATGTTCTGGCAATGTTCCACAATGGGTAGGAGATCTCCAAAAAGAGATAAGACAAGATGTTCGTTTTTCGTATAGCAGGACAGTAATGAAATCTTGAAAATAAACAAATGTGAATAACTGAGTAAAGCTAAGCAAGTAAAACGAAAACAACGACAACTACAACAACAACCTCGATAACAGCAATGACGGCGACTCTAAGAAGCACACACGCAAACATAAGCACACACGCAAGCACAAGGACAAGCACAAGCACAAGGAGAAGCTCAAGCACAAACACAAGCACAAACACAAACACAAACACAAACACAAACACAAACACAAACACAAACACAAACACAAACACAAACACAAACACGAACACGAACACGAACACGAACACGAACACGAACACGAACACGAACACGAACACGAACACGAACACGAACACGAACACGAACACGAACACGAACACGAACACGAACACGAACACGAACACGAACACGAACACGAACACGAACACGAACACGAACACGAACACGAACACGAACACGAACACGAACACGAACACGAGCAGCAGCAGGAGCACGAACAGGAGCACGAGCACGAGCACGAGCACGAGCACAAGCACAAGCAGGAGCAGAAGCAGGAGCACAAGCACAAGCACAAGCAGGAGCGCAAGCAGGAGCACAAGCACAAGCAGGAGCACAAGCAGGAGCACAAGCACAAGCACAAGCACAAGCACAAGCACAAGCACAAGCACAAGCACAAGCATAAGCGCAAGCACAAGCGCAAGCACAAGCACAAGCAGGGGCACAAGCAGGAGCACAAGCACAAGCACAAGCACAAGCACAAGCGAAAGCACAAGCGCAAGCACAAGCGCAAGCGCAAGCACAAGCACAAGCACAAGCACAAGCGCAAGCGCAAGCGCAAGCATAAGCGCAAGCACAAGCATAAGCACGAGCACGAGCACGAGCACAAGCACGAGCACAAGCGCAAGCACAAGCACAAGCACAAGCACAAGCACAAGCACAAGCACAAGCACAAGCACAAGCACAAGCACAAGCGCAAGCAGAAGCAGGAGCACAACCACAAGCAGGAGCACAAGCAGGAGCACAAGGTCAAGCACATGCACAAACGCAAGCACAAGCAGGAGGACATGTAACACCCCCACTTTTCGGGGAAATGGTCGGTAAATTGATATAGGTCATGCAGTTGAAACGAAATCGGTCGGTAAATTTAGGATTTAAAACCTTAAAATATATAATCCCACCTGGGTTTCGTTGGTAAATCGCGGGTTTCGTCGGTAAACTTTGAACACACACCCCCCCCCCCCCCCCCCACACACCCCCATCAACATTCCCTCGGTACGCCACTGAGCACAACAAAAGCAGGAACACAAGGACAAGCGCAATCACAATCATAAGCACAAACACAAGCAGAAACAGGCGCACAAGCAGGAGCACAAGCGCAAGCAGAAACAGGAGCACAAGGACAGCGCAAGCAGGAGCACAAACAGGAGCGCAAACAGGAGCACAAGCATAGGCAGGAGCACAGGCACAAGTACGAAGACAAGCAGGAGCACAAGCAGGAACACAAGGACAAGCACAAGCACAAGGGACAAACACAAGCGCAAGCACAACACAATCATGAGCACAAGTATGAGCACAAGCACATAAAGGTAAGCGCAAGCGCAAGCGCAAACACATGCACAAACGCAAGCACAAATACAAGCACAAGCACAAATACAAGCAGGAGCACAAGGACAAGCACAAGCGCAAGCGCAAGCACAAGCACAAGGACAAGCAGAAACACAAACACAAGCATAAGCACAAGCATAAGCACAACACAAGCACAAGCACAAGCACAAGCACAAGCACAAGCACAACACAAGCGCAAACGCAAACGCAAACGCAAACGCAAACGCAAACGCAAACGCAAACGCAAACGCAAACGCAAGCACAAGCAGGAGCAAAAGCACAAGCACAAGCAAACGCAGAATTAGAATTAGAGCTAAATCAGGAAGATCTAGAATAAGGATAAGGAGTAAAAAAATAAAACAAAGAATAGAGTTGCAAAAATATGAAAAATACAAATAACTGGAACGTTAGCCCTTTCAAGCATGGCTCGAGATCTCCCCTTGACGAGTAAAGTTTTCTGGCGGCGTTAGACAGAGTCAAAAGATAAAGTTGTCCCACAACAACAATGCGGATAAACAGGTTAATAAATTATGACTATTAAAAAGTGATGAATTCTTACCTTATTGTTGAACCGGGATATCCATAACCAGTTACAATATAATTCAACACTGACACTGGACTAGGTAAAGCTATAATAAGCGCCACAACAGTAAGAAGTAATATGGCGAAATACCTACAGAAAATGTAAGCAGAGCAAAAAACACGTTTAACTTCGCTGCAACATATTAAAAAAGACAAAACAGAAATGGAACCTTCAACGAAACAGCTGCATCCTGGCCTTGTTGCCCACTCCCATTGTTCTCACCCCGGCAATCCTAACTATCGCCCGATCACCTACATAATTATTGCATAGACGTTTACCGGACGAACTAACAAATTACTTCTAAAAACCACTTGATTCACTTTGGTATACTTTATCATAGTCAATTGAAATATATCTGAATTGACTGTGACTCAATACAAGCATTAAAGCAGTGTTTTAACTATTTAATGATTGCAAATATTGTGAATACTTCCATGTTTTCAAAATAACATAAATTGTGCTGAGCTTTCGTCCCATTAACGCTGTTTCACATAATGACAGCCTTAATGGACTGGCCATTGTGCCATTTCACCATAAAGCAATAGCTGAATATTATAGAACAATGGCGACCCATTGGTCCAAGGCAAAATAGCAAGTCCAAAGTTTGCGAAACGCAAAACTAGAAACATAGTGTTTTATTTGTTAGACACTTTTGTATTAGACACTGTTAGTTATGTTTAGTTAATCAGTTAGATAGTTAGTTATAGTTAGTTACTTTGTTTGTTTGTTTGTTTGTTTGTTTGTTTGTTTGTTTGTTTGTTTGTTTGTTTGTTTGTTTGTCTGTCGTCTTACCAAAACCACTCACTGAGTTTTTGAAAAAGACGTTTATTTATAGAGGCGTACAACTCTGGAACGAATTGCCAAGTCAAATGAGATGTGAAACTAATCTTAAAATTTTTTTTAAATCCCTCTCATCACTTGCTTCCTCAAATTAATTAAATTTTTATGTATTTTTAAAAGTAGCCTCGGCTTTCTTGTAAAGCAGTTACATAACTGAAGAAATTCCGAATTTAAATAAATATTTATCTGTCTGTCTGTCTGTCTGTCTGTCTGTCTGTCTGTCTGTCTGTTTGACTGACTGACTGACCGACTGACCAACCGACCGACCGACCGACCGTCCGTCCGTTCGTTCGTTCGTTCGTTCGTTTGTTTGTTTGTTTGTTTGTTTGTTTGTTTGTTTGTTTGTTTGTTTGTTTGTTTGTTTGTTTGTTTGTTTGTTTGTTTGTTTGTTTGTTTGTTTGTTTGTTTGTTTGTTTGTTTATTTGTTTGTCTGTATTATTTTAAATCGGGATGTCAAAAAAACACCAATCGGCGATGATGATGATGATGATGATGATGATGATGATGATGATGATGATGGTGATGATGATGATGATGATGATGATGGTGATGATGATGATGATGGTGATGCAGTGGAATGAAAACTAGACTTGAAGAACAAGTTAAAGAAATAAAATCATATAAACACACTAGAAATACCTGGCTAAGAATGAAGAATGTCCGTTGGAATTACTGTACATTGTACGCATTTGCAAGTATGCTGAATGCATTAAACGTAAAAGACCATTAACGAACCAATAAATACTTCTGTCAAAGATAATGAAAGTAAAAATACTAATTATTGAAAAACATTAACCTAAACTATTTAACGACCCAAGTAATGCTCACGATGTTTGATAATAACCTCTATTTATAGATCAACAAAACAAAGAGAGGTCATCCTCAAAATGAATAAAGGTGAAGTAAAACGAGCAACAAATTGCTGCAACATTGTTGCGTTGCAAGTTGAATAGCGTTGTTGCACGTATTACCACCCACCTCAAACATTGTCACGCAACAATAATTTTGTTGCAAATTGAATCAGCATGTTACAGCAAGTAGAACTGACGTTGCGTTGCAAGTTGAAGAAAAATGTTTCCCGTTTTACCTCACCTTAAGTTTCGTTCTATGTAATCTTCTACCTCACATATTTCATTCAACACGTTTCCTCATGCAAGTACCAAGATTTCATCTGATCACCTTCTGTACACTTTACCAGATTCTTGTACTTACCTTGCCCACATAAATGGTATGATAACCATTGTCTCAGCCACTGACATCAATACATTTCTGATTAACGATGGCACCAACCAAATAGCCATTGCTTTAAAAAGGGAAAGTACGCTCCTATATATAAAACACGGTATAGCTCAATCGACGATAAATGTGCAGTGAATAAAAAAATAATTAAATACAAAGTTGCACAATTAGTCATAAACTCACTGCGTCATATTACCACACCTATATATATAACTATATATAACGGCCTCCTTAGTCTGGATTGAAGTGTACAACTTGACTTAAATATATGCTATGTACAACTGGACGCACCCCCATCATAGCATAAGGTTGAGTTATATTAATTTTATTAGACTTAATTGCATTTTGAATTTTGTAATTTATATTATTCCTATTATATTCTCACATTGTAAAATATATTTAAGATGTAAATAGACATAAATGTAATTAGACCTGAAAAGCCCTGAGGGGAGGAATATATTGTATTTAACCGTATCGTACCGTACCGTACCGTATTGTATTGCATTGCATTGCATTGCATTGCATTGCGTTGCGTTGCGTTGCGTTGCGTTGCGTTGCGTTGCGCTGCGCTGCGCTGCGCTGCGCAGCACTGCACTGCACTGCACTGCACACTGCACCGCACCGCACCGCACCGCACCGCACCGCACCGCACCGCACCGCACCGCACCGCACCGCACCGCATTGCATTGCATTGTATTGTATTGTATAACTACAAATAACTTTTCAGTAGAATGTGATGTAAATATAGAGAATCTGTCGCCTGTAGGGAATTGAAACCATGCAATTAACGTGTCCCATGAACACTGAACACCCCACCCCACCCCTGCACATGCACACACGCCAAAAGGGTTACGACATACTACGGACTTTTGTGGCCAATAAAATTGTTTTTTATGATAAGTTGTACGTATACAGTCATGTAGTGCATGTGGTATGTTTGCGAGCTTTGTGTAATGTAACAGACGCTTCTTAGTAGTAATAATTTTTGTTCGCCTTCTGTTAAACGAAAATATTAGTCAATTTGAGCTATTAAAATAGACAATGTCTCGGCCTACCTGCACAAAATACTAAAAAGTGAATATCGCCTGAGTAACCAGCGAAAAACAGGACTTAAGCATATAAGAAATGGCAATAATACCAAACTGTAAATCCAACTGAATAACTTATGCACAAATCTAAAAATCAATCAAAAGCCAAAGACGTCATGAGACAGTTAGATATGCCACTGCTCTCTATACTAACTCATGAGCCCGCATGCGTTCAATCCACTGACACATATAAAACTTAAAGGTGCTGTCCAGTCCGTTCTGCGCATGTACGAAACTAATGTTTACTTCTTCGTTTATAAAAATATTTACTGATACCTTATTCAAGATTGTAAGGCCTAGGTTTTCTTGCTTCCTCTCCATTGCTTGTACCCAAAAAAACATTTTCAGAAGAAATAGAAGAAATCCGAAGAGATATCCTCACTGAATCGCGTGGTTTTCTGCCATATCGCTTCTAACGGTTTACATTGAGCTGAGTACTTCATGTAATTACCTTTTTTTGATCTACGAATGTCATGTTTGAGGGTCCCGATAAACAAAGATGCGGATCATGCGCAGAACGGATTGGACAGCACCTTTAATTGCAGATTCAGTTCCAATACTTTTGGGTATTTTAAAGTGAGGGTAAACCTAAATTTTTTTTTTTAAATATAAAATTTCTGTTTTTTGCTTTTTATTTCAAAGGTGTGGTAATATGGGCAACATTTTTCTTCAACTTGCAACTTTGTTGCGTTGTTGCACGTATTACCACCCTGCCTGAGTCAAACAAAATTCTTACTCTACTATTCTTAAACATTGTCACGCAACAATGATTTTGTTGCAAGTTGAAAAAAATTGTTGAAAAAAGTAGACTCCAATTCTACTAACTGCAACATGCTGTTCAACTTGCAACAATATCATTGTTGCTTGGCAATGTTTAAGGTTGGGTTGTAATACGTACAACAACGCTATTCAACTTGCAACGCAACAATGTTGCAGCAATTTGTTGCTCGTATTACTTCACCTTAAACAACACGGGCTTATTATGTTTTTTTACACCTTAAAAGCGTGATTTTGGAGATTTTGACCACTTTCTGTTTTTAGGTATTTTAAACAGTTTCCAGGTGGCGTTTTGCCTGAACAAAATAAGCTAATATTCCTGCGCAACGAACTCTAGCAATTAGCACACGTCAAAAGTATATTTAAAATAGCTAAAAACGGAGAATCGAGCTTTTTAAAGAGAAAACACAGCAAAATTGTTGCATATAATAATACATTTTATTTTCAAAGTTAACTTTGAAATTAAGCAAAAGGAGGGGGGGGGGGATCTCAACATTTTTTTAGGTTCACCAAGGCTATGCGCATGCACGCGCGGATTTATATTTTTGTTCTGATCCGCCCGGGGGCGGGTCGCAGCCCGAAATAAGGCTGGGAACCGAGCCTACCCGCCCGCGTGCTAACAATACTTACTTTATTAGTGGATATCGGCCTTGACCTACCTTAAGTAAGCGATAGTTATGGCAAAAATCTCGTCCAGGATGAATAGAACTGGTTCCAAGCGAGGTAACGGTATTACAAAGATTATGCATAACTTAAAAATAAATTTAAAAAAAAGAATAGATGTTAGACAATTGTGAGACAACCATGCGCTAAATACTGCAGGCACACGTTGTGATTTTTTATTGTTTTCTTTTTTGGTCCGAATGGTAGACGATGGAACACGATCATGAATTAGGAAGAGTGACTATTTCAAGTTCTCCCAGGCAAACGTTCAATCACAACGAATTAATTAAGTAGTACTTTTCACGCAATCTGGTTGGCTTCTCAATCTCATGCAGGCTATCCTGTGCGCAGAATATTTTCGGCTCACTTTTTGAAATTTGTCTTTAAGCGTAAAGCAGCGCAATCTTTCTGAAAGTTTTCTTCTCCAATGAGTCCAATCTCTATTTTGTCTCCATGTATTAGACTAAGAGGTATTGCTAAGAAAATGTGGAAACGCTCAACACCCACCACATACTTTATCTGTGACCATCAAATTATAATACCATATCTAAGGAATAATTTGACACATGATGTACTCAAGAAATGTTGGGCCATAACATTTTTATGGCCAATTCAACATTGGTACCTCACGACACCCCTTTAAAATGTGCAAAATGTTGGTGACATGATTGTACGGCGTACTTCAAGGTGGTATAAATCGCCAACAAATGATCAGAAATGTTCCATACTTAGACGGTATTTTAGTATTAAAAAGTTATTTAATTTTAAACATTTTAAACATATCAGAATGGTTTCCATGGCAACCATTGCTTTTTTTACTCTTAAAATTGGTACAGTTTAAAATATTGACCATTACTTAGACGAAATAATTTTATGAACATTACAATACTTTCTCACTGGTTACAACTAAGTTTTAAAGTAATAATTTAAAGTATATTTGCACCTAGCAACCATGGTGAGGGCCAACAAAAATCCATTACACTCGTCCATGTTAACTGTATGTGATAAGTATGAACTACAATTTTATCTCCTTATCATCCTCGCTGAGGCCATCACTGCTTCCATCCAAAACATCTTGTCCGTGGGGGTTTTGGCAGCTGTCGTCGTTCATGCATAAGCATGACTCGGTGCATGGCATCTCGTTGGATGCAGGCGATGTAGCTGCACTAAGGAGAGTAGCTGTTTTTGTCGTGTGCATGACTTGGCGGGTTTGAGTGTAGTATTGTGCAGTGGTTAGGCTCTTCCAACCCACGTGGTGTGCAACATCGTCGTCGGAAGCGCCTAAAAGAGACAAAGTTATGGAACAGCCGGATCGAAAACTGTGCATCGTTTCCCCGCCATGAATCCGTAAGGAGTTGAGGTGTCGTTGAAGACGGTTTCCCACCGCGGAACCTTGGAAGGCGTTTCGAGTGATTTGTCCTTTGTTGTTGGAAGAGCGAAACAAATAACCCTCGCGCAAATTGATGCCCATGCATGGCGTCTGAGAGGTGAACATACAAGAAGAGGATAGTAACCGGGCAGGTCGCAGGATCGGAACATGCGCGCACCGCGAAAGTATGGACATCGTTTCCCAGGAGAGAGCTAAACCCGTAGACACAGTATCGGATCGACTAGCTGAAAGAAAGATGTTTCGGAGTTTTGCAATGTTGTTGTCAACGGTAGCCGCTGCTAATCTTCTAGGGCAACCACAAGTAGCCCGTCGTAAACTAGTACCGAAATGTGGACAGCGTGCGAGGTGAATTATCGTTTTTCCAAATTGGTCTCTCCAAATGAGAAAGCGTACCAAATCCCCCGCAGTGGCAGAAAGAAGGGATTTTGATGATGGTAAGGAAGCTAAAAAGGATTCTAATTCTTTCTGGAGGTGGGATTTCTGTTTTTGGTAAGTTTTTTTGCACCGATTGAAGTGATACCAACCTGGCGTTGATAGATGAGAGGTCCAATTGAATTTTTGGATGAAGGGAGGCGGTGAGAGCATCTTTATGAAATCCGCATCGTTGACAAAAATGGAAACCCTGATCGTTTGGGTATGAACAGTCCGGACATGTGACACTCGAAATATCCAAAGATCTCACTGCAATGGCCGAGGCTTGATCAAGCCCTCTGGGGTGTTGGTTGGAAAGCGTAAGACGTACGTATCCCCTTTGTTGCCGAGGCAAAAAGAAGCGGAAGCTGAGCTAGACAGAAGGGGCCACCAATTAACGTCGTAGGTAGAGGTCGGGCACTACGATGGAATAAGTGACCTGTTGCTGATGGAGGAACTTGAGAAGTGGGCCAATTAAGACAAATGGAGGGAAAACATAGGCATTCTCGGAAGGTGAAAGATATTGCGCAAAAACGTCAACGCCAGCCGCTTCCTTCACGGGAAATGGTGCGAAAAATTTTAATGGGCGGCCTGAGCTATCCGGGAGGACATTGGCCGGAAGTGCCATAAGATCCACCGTGTGCGGGCCAAACGCGCCTTGAATTTGCTGCCAAGGTGGTAACGCCAGGGTGCAATGGAGGTCAGAAAGCAGACGGGATGGGTGGTCGGCCGGATTGTCTGCACTAGGAATGTGATGGAGAGTAATAACGAAGTTATGACGTAAAGTAACTGTAAATAGTTATTTTAGGGCTATTGTCAAGGCCGGACTGCGCGAGCCTTGGCGTTGCCAAGCATGAACCAGTGTCATACTGTCGACGTAACAATCTAATCGGGCGTTAATTAACCTGCCAGCAACAACATTGAGGGTGTTGACAAGGGCCAGGGTTTCCCGAACAGCGATAGGTGCTGAACGCTCGTGATCGCACCAAGGGACCTTGGTGGTTGGAGCCTCATTAGAAAAATAAATAATACCACCCCATTCTGAATTGGACGCATCAGAGCAAAGGTGCAGCCGAAGATGTCGCTCCTGACGCCAAGGGAGAAAACCCGATCATGAGTCCAAAAAGCGTCTGATCAAGAAGAGATTTCAGCAAAGAGATCCCCCTTCAATGGCACAGCACGCCCGGTCGAAATAATGGCGGTTGAGATGGCTGTAAAAATGGCCGATGCATATAAACGAGTCGTATGGTAAATATAGGCGTTGGCTTTCCAGCCAAATGGAATCGTGCGAAATCAGAAATACCAGCCGCCCATTGAAAACCGAAATACGTGGTGCTGCGACTCGTGAGAAGGATATGGTCGTACCCACTTTTGTCCTCCAAGACGGTCTGGTAGTGATTCTGACGGTTCAACATAGCGAGGTAAGTCTGCCAGTGTATCTAAGGTAAAAGGTAAGTCCCTGATCCACAGGTTGAGGAAACTCGTTGTGGCATAGCCGTGGTTTCGAAGGTTCAATTGTTAACGGTAAGACTAGATGTGGTGGGTCCACTTTCCCAACTTGTCCTACTGCCTTTAAAATTTTCGAAACCCATACAACAATTATTGTTGGGAAATATGGTGGCTGGGGGCTGAGAAGAATCATAGTGCTTTTTATTAAAACTACCCTTAAAGGGACGCAAAAACGAGTAAACGTCAGCGCCGGTGGTGACGTAGGAAGATATCTCTCCTGCAATAAAATTATCGGGGTTGCGGAAAGCCAGCCAATTTGGAGTTGGTTGCACCCGACAAGTAATTACCCATTCCAGTGGAGGGAGAGGACCCAGGGGAACACTTTTGTCAGTTGTCGAGGAACACCACGCAATGTCTCGTACGGTGTCTAAAGCCTGCTGTAAGTCGGCGTCGAAATTGTGGTAGTCCTCCCCCTGAGAAGCGAATAAATAAAGGACAACGCGACAGTTGTATACAACTTTTTATTAAACACACATGGTAGGGATAGAGTATTATTTTATTTATTTTTTCCATTTATTTTTCCCCTCATGTATTTAACTATTATTGATGAGTATGTTTGTCCAGGTGGCTGGGATAGCCACGTTGGACAAAAAAGGATCTCATTTCCAAACATTTGGTCTCAAAGTCTTTGTCATCACTGCATAGGCGGCGAAGTCGCAGAAATTGAGAGTATGGAATGGATTGTTTAGTGTGTTTGGGATGAGAGAATGAAAATAAAAGGTAACTACTATGTGAATCACTCCGCCATGTTTTAGTTCTCAGATGGACGAGCCAAAGATCGATATCACTACAGTCTACAGCTATATAGGTCAGTTGCACGATGTTGCGCGCGCATCATTTTGGCGGGCCACATGCATTAAAACGTGGCCAGTACTAAACGAAATGTAACTATTTTTAAAGATAGAAATAATTCCTGATGCTAATATCTTCAGAAATTGTCGAATTTCTTTCATTTGCCACATTAGTTATGCATGTAGCACGCCAAAATTATGCCTGTGGCCCGTGTTTGATCGTGCAACTCGCGTATATATTCAACGCTCACTGCTCGAGGCACGCAGAGCGGACACATCTAAAAAGTGCGAAGATACGCCTAGCCTCATATTGGTTTTTGCTATTCTAATCTAGCTATTATTCACTAAACTTCATTAATTCACTAAATTAATCACCTTTGGGGAAACCTTTGGATAGGAATGAGCTAAAACTGAACTAATGAAATCAGTTGGTAAAAACTATATGTTTATAAAGAAATACTTGTTGCAATCATCAAAAACGTTCATTTCGGTCGAGCATAACAAAGTCAAACTGCAATATACATTCTCGTCCCCAGAGGCAACGATCCTTTTGGTCAGCGCCAAAAATTTTGCCATGTTTTACCGAGAATGACAGCGGTTCCGCTTCTGTACGCTATTAGGACGTGGCACAAGTCTTTACTCAAGTCACTGCTATATATTTTCGAATAAAAAAGTTGCTTTGGAAATTTATCAATACTAGGAAAACTACATGTATTGTTTTACAAGCTGTAAGGGTTACTTATACATATTTTTGTTTTTGCGCAATACGCAATCCCCACTCCCTACGACGGCGTTCCATAAAAATTTTTTTAGTCCCAACAGTAACCCCAACACCGTCCTCGTTATTTATATACAACGCCACCCAAAGCATTTTCACGTCTCCAGGGCGACATCAACTCGGTAAGATGGACTTTAGTACAAAAATCGCAATCGTTTACTTTTAATAGCTGTCCTGAAACGTCTTGGATCTGATAAAATTAGCCGTGACTTGTTTCAAATGTTGATTTAACCGCCATCGTCGTCTTGCAGAATAAATTGATTAAATTCTCCATAAAATTCCCGCGTACGTACACTGGCCGAGTGGCCGTACGTAGTTTGCATTTCAAAAGTAATCGTCAACCTGTCGAATGAATGGAACGTCGAAGATTGTAGATCAGAAACGTTGTAGAACGGGATAGCATGCGGAAGCTACCCCTGCAGTAGCCACACCATGTCTATTTTTAATAGTCGTTTTGATATAAGCATCAATAAATTAAAAATATTAGATCGCACCAGGTTTGGCTTATCAGGGAATGTTTGGGTTGGTATATTCCTATAAACATGCTTATAGAAAAATGTTGTTGTTTAATTTTGGTCACTCGACATCGCGTTATCGTATTTGGTGTTCAAAGTCCAAACATAAATGACGTAAATCAGCAGAGCAGGACAAACTTGATAATATCCATTCAATGCCATTTCTTTAATTTAGCGACTAGTTTTGCTGGTAGAACAAGGTAAACTCGGACAATATAATTTAAAGCAGTGGAACTCATTAACATTTTTAACGCCAAACTATTAAATAGTCAAAAGCGTGAATTGCAGTCAATAATCACGGCTAGCGCGCGACTTCCGCTATTAACTAGCGTGTGGCTGTATAGCTATAACTTACCATGAGGACAGTAGAGTTGAAGTTTGGCATTCCATCGAAAATACAGGTTAACAACAGTAAGAAGTTAAATATGGAAACACGCAAGAAAACGGCCAACACGAGAACACGAACTTCTCCCATTTTGCAGTGTGCATGTATCGCTCACCGCTGTCAAGATATAGTTTGTAGCAAAGTGCTCAAATAACAGGAAGTATAAATGCACGCTGTTGCTCAGGCGTGTATATATAAAAAGATTACAAAGATTCCTAAACGGAACTGGAAGGGTTTTGTTTTGTTTCAGTGGCCGTATTTGTCATATTTTGTCCTCTTTATGGCTAGGTTTGATTAGGTATAGCCTATTTGGTAATGTTCGTCGTATTTCATTTTGTAGCCTTTCTTTTTTTGTAAAAACCTTTTCTGCCCGTGTGTTCTCCATGCATTTTTTCCGCCATATGATTTGTTGATAGTTCTGCTACTAAATTTTATTAAAATTCCATATTGCCCGAAATTAGCAATCAATATTCTCTTAAATGCAGAATGCCTGCCAAAGATGATTGCTGTGCACAAAATGTAGCCTGTGCATGTACAGTCTGAATATACACTAATACACTCCAAACAGACTACCGTGTATTCAGGCTGTATATAGGCTTAAAAGACGATCAAGTCGGTTTTCTTTGTTTTTTGGCGGGATTGATATCCCATAAATCCCGCATTATAAATTCATAGGGTGCCTGCTACAACTATCTCGTATGGTAACGCCGGTAGCGCCCACATACGGGAAGGAGAGCAAGGGTTTGCTTTTCGCTCCACATAGTTTACGAGAGGAAGGCAAACCAATGAAAATCATCAAAATCTGTTGGTTGAGTCAGCAATTTATTACACTGAACGTTGAGCATAAAATGTGGGGTTGATACTGCATCAATACGCATGCCCAATGCTGTAATGATAGATCTGGTACTAATTATTCATACTAATTATTCAAACAAGCTTGTAGAAGTCTGTGTATGTGTTCAATGAACCTTTACGTACTTCTCAAGTTGTTTAATAAACTGTTATTCAAAGGTTGCTTTGGAGTCTTAGTTTATTCATGCATAAATTATCTTTGATGTGCCGCGGTTAATATATAGGTTATTGACCTTGCATATTAAATGCGGCCCTCGGGGTTAATAACCAGCGTAGTGACCTCGGTTTCGGTCACTAACCTGTACTTATTATTACATAAAATCCCGTTAACATTTGACATAACAATGTCCTTCGACACTCGGTAAATGCTATCTTTTAGAAAACCTTCTTCAATCGTGTTTTAAGTCACGGATAAATACCTCGAACGTCGGCTTTAAGCCAGATAAATCCCTCGGACCATCTGCTTTAAGCCAGATAAATCCCTCGGGCCATCTGGCTTAAAGCCTCCGTTCTCGGTATTTATCCTATACTAACAAAATGTGAAAGTGTCAGATATTAATTGTTTTTAACCAACTAATCCGTCCATATTAAGTCTATATACAATACAATCAATATCCTATAATTTGATAGGGCTAGGGGCCTACCAGAGACCTTGATAGGCTTTTTATTTAAAACCCCTAGTTTACAATAGATATTAAGTTTTTTGTTTTTGTCAGTTCAAAGTTATTTACAAACAGAATGAAAAAAATGTAAAAGTGTTAAAACATCAAAAGAGGTGAAAGATATTTTGTACATGTTATAATATATGAAAGATGCTACAGTATGGTTTAGCTATTCTAAACCACAGCATTCTATTTTTTTGAAATATACATACATTTGTATATATACTCATATACATACACATATACATATACTTAATAACATTGCTTATGCATATACAATTAATACGCATACCATACATATAAATGAAAGCCTAATGGCTATGCTCGACACATTTGGCCTATTTGAGGCCTACAGCTTTACCTCATACAATTAGATGATTTTGTCTACTTAGATAGTTAAAACTGCTTGTACAGCAAGCAAGCAAGCAAGCAAGCAAGCAAGCAAGCAAGCAAGCAAGCAAGCAAGCAAGCAAGCAAGCAAGCAAGCAAGCAAGCAAGCAAGCAAGCAAACAAACAAACAAGCAAACAAACAAACAAACAAACAAACAAACAAACAAACAAACAAACAAACAAGCAAGCAAGCAAGCAACCATAGAATTATATTATACCATGGTAAAAATGGAACAAACCCTCGCAGCACATGCAAAAACCAGTCTATGTTTTTATAATAAATTTTGTTTTTTAAAAATGTTTATTACTACACAGGCCTCGTAAATTATATAAATTATTATGACAAGGTCAAGGGTTATCTCAAAGATGTCTTATATAATATTCATGCATGTCATGATTGTGGCATAAATCTCTAACAATAATAACAGATATATCATTTTAAGTCTTTCTTTAAATCAGTTAGTGCCGAAGCTTGTAGAACGGGCAGCAGTAACTTGAGCGCATCTTGCACATGAGAGGAACTGTTCGAACACTCGAGATATACCTCGGTAATAACAGGGGTAATATTGTCATTATCTTCGGTGTCGTCAACAGCCGTATTTAGACAGCGGGCGTAACTTGCAGACAAACTTGAAATCCTGTTCGTTACGACTTTCGTCAGTCTACACAAGTGAATAGCGCGATCTTGAGCAGACACCGTCTCCTCTTCCATTTCCGCAAGCAGTATCATTTCTGCAACTTTCCGAAAAACTTCGATTGATTTGGCTGTGATGTTCGCTAGACTGGTAATAACATGAGAGTAAATGTCGTCGGGCGCTCGGCTGCTAGCCAGGTTTTCCTGGTCCTTTATACATTCCTCTAGCCATTTACTCACAGCTTCTTCGGTCTGGTTCAGTTTGTCAGGGACAAAAGCAAGGTTCAGAGCCATTGCGCATTTTCCAATTTCTACAGCAAATTCCACATCCTCTTTTTCTTCACTATCCTCGTCGCTCTGATTGTCTTTTCCGAAAACGGTTTGAATAGCTCGCAGTTGGGTCTTTGCTTTTTCAAGATCGTCTTCGAACATATCTATCAGCATTGATTCAACCTAGAAACATAGTAGAATTGAATACTTGAATGTAAATTTTTAATGAATGAAATTACTAATTGAATGAAAAATTATTTACTGTACTAAGTGGTTCTCTGACGAAAATATTGTTGGTAATGTTTCTGCATAATATTAAAGATATTATGGTAGTTGGTAATTGTGCAGTTTCATTTCGAAATTCTCAAAAACAAAGTTGTAGTTTACGTGCGAAGTTTGTATTTTGGAGCGCCGACATTAAATTGGCCGTGTTTGAGAAGAATGAGTGGAGGAGACTTATGACGTCATAGACTCATGTTGGTATTGAGTCTATGACGTCATAAGCTTCCTCGACTCATTCTTCTCAAGCTCGGCAACTTTAATGGCGGCGTTCCAAAATACAAACTTCACACGTAAAATATCACCTTTTCTTCAACGAATTTTGAAATGAAACTTTGCACGATTACCAACTACCATAACATCTTTAGGATTATGCAAAAATATTGCCAACAATATTTTCACCAGAGAACAACTTTAACAAATTTTTGACTTTGTCGCTATTTCAGTATATCATTGTACTTCAGTAGTATTTACTTATAATAAGACTTGCGTGGTTTTCTCTAGCAACACGTCACGGGTGTGGTCGTGGAAGCAAGCATGCGTGGTTGCCGCTTCATGATTTAAAGTTCAGGGTTCTCACCCTACAAAGAACATGAAATTGAAAGACTTTTCCATGACTTTCTAAAATAAATTCAAAGACCGAGATATGCCAAAAATATTAAGTTTGTTTTATTATGCTGAAAATTACACTAGGTTTAACTCTCATGCACGTAAACTTTCTTAGGTCAATACTAATAGAGGTTTTACCTATTACGTTATGCGAATGCAGTGCTATAGGTAACATTATTTTTACCTTTCCTTCGCTTTCTCTAGAGAGGATCTCCAGAGCTTCCAAATGAGCGAGACCTTGGTAACGGTCAAATTCGTCGTTAAAATTCACTTTCTCTAAAACTTCTTGCTTTTTACGTTCCGCGGCTTCTTTCGCGCTTTTTTCTTTAGCGTCACGTAAAACCTGCAAGAAAAAAGCAAAATACTAAAATAAAATTAGAACGAACCATATGCATGCATACCACAATACTTGATCTGCACGCATACATCAACGGCTGGCATACTGTATATATAGTCATGCATGCATGGCATATCCAACGACAGAATTGAAGCCGCCTTTAGCAGACGGAGTCGTGCGAAAGCGGATTTTTTTATAAACGAAGAAAAAAGGTGGCGTTTACAAACGAAACCGAATGCGTGTGGATATTGAAGGCCTCAGTCATATATCTAAATTGTACCACCTCGACAGTTTGGCAACTGCAAGACAACAGTTGCCAAATCGCAGCTGAACTCGCCAGAAGTTTACATGCACGAGCGATTTTCAAACGACAATGAGATCAGCAATAAGTAATGTATTGCAGAAAAAATCGCTATAGCGAGCAGTGTACTCGGATATTACATGACGGAGTACGTAATATATGCTGCGCTCACACCGAGAAAACTGAAAGACAAACCTGAGAAAGTGTTGGCTTCTGAAAAATATTTCTTTTAGAACGGAAGCCTGGGTCTCCATCAGAAATGACGTTCATCGTTTTCTTGCCAATGGTCTCCAGGGCGTCTATTCCTTCAGAAACTAGTTCCAGTCCTTTGCTTGTTACGGCGTTTGATAAAGATGATAAGCCCCAGGAAGACAAAAATGACTTGGATTCCACTTTATTATCATCCTCTAAACACATCAAAACTAATTAAACAACCGAATGACGTCTTCTAAATGGGTCGGACCCAGATCTCCAAATGCAGTGACTAACCCTAATCGTAAACTGTAACCTTTAAGGGAACCATAATGCACCAGTCAATATAAAGCCCCGCACCCCCCCCGGCCGGGACATAGCGGGGCATTTGACTTGCACACAGGTCAAATATCGTCTAATGCCCCGCATCCCAAGGCAGTTTCTTTATTCTTATAGCATAAAAAGCCCCGGTCAAATGCCCCCGCCCCTTTAAAACACAACACAACATTTAAAACAAAATTTTAATAAAAACTGTTTTAGCAATTTCGAAATTGCACTAGAGGCCTGGAAATAGCGAGGCCATGCGATTGACTGGCCATGCGATTAATATAAACGAGAAATAATAATGGAAATGGAATTTTCAAATGTTAGATAAAACTTTAATGAAAAGAGCTACTACGGATGGCCTATTTAACTTTATTTAACTAGCAAGGATTCTCACCTTCTTCTCCACTACGAACTCTTCCATGTCGGCCGTTTACCGAGAGACAGTCCGGAAATTACCAGTCTTTTCTCCGTCAGGGTAAAATGCCCCGGTCCTGTCCCCCGCTGATTGTTGTATACAGTACAAAAGCAGTAAAATACCCCGGTATGCGCGGACGTTTTTCCTAACAAATCACAGGAAATTCCCCGGTAATGCCCCGCTATGTCCCGGCCGGGGGGGGGGGGTGCGGGGGTTTATATTGACTGGTGCATAAGTCTACAGTTTCTCCTATCCTTGAACTACTTATATGTAATATGAATCGAAATATAGTAACTTAGGTTAGATATACTGCCGAAACAGAGAACGTAGGAATCTAACGTTTCGAGCGAAGGCCCTTCATCAGAGAGAAACGTAAAGAGCTTTGATGAAGGGCCTTCGCGGCTCGAAACGTTAGATTCCTACGTTCTCTGTTTCAGCAGTATATCTAACCTAAGTTACTATATTTCGATTGTTGTTTCTACACTGCCTATGCAGCACGCTACTTTTATTTCATTACTTGGATTATATGTAACATGTATGTTTGCCCAAGTGGGCTGAGACCGTTTTTCTCAAATCAGAAATCTGGGTTCAGACCATGTTAAATAGATGTCAACTGGGTGCATGAAACGTTAGATTCAAGACTCGTCGAACTGTATTTGTTTTATTACACATCACTGAACAGAAAAGCTCTTGCACATCAAACAGGCTCTTACATTGTAAAAGAGCTGGGCTTGAGTAACAATTAAAATTGTTTCTGCAATTATCAAGAAATACTAAATGATTTTCCATGCACTATACTGTTAATATCTGGCCAAATAGCATGTGGGATAGTGCAAAACATGTCGAAGGCTGCATAAAAAAACATGAGCCAGTAGGCGAGTGTCTTTTTTTGGCTCTGCCATTTTAAAATGAATCAAATCCTGGGGAAAATACTGTACAGCTTGGGGAAAACACTGTACAGTTTGGGGAAACACTGTACAGTTTGGGGAAAACACTGTACAGTTTGGGGAAAACACTGTACAGCTTGGGGAAAACACTGTACAGTTTGGGGAAAACACTGTACAGTTTGGGGAAAACACTGTACAGCTTGGGGAAAACACTGTACAGTTTGGGGAAAACATTGTACAGCTTGGGGAAAACACTGTACAGCCTGGGGAAAACACAGTACAGTGTCGTTATTCTCCCACATTTGTGGTTGACTCACCAGGATCTACGCTGCTGTCCTTGTCTTTGTCACCTCTTTCTATTTCAATAGTCTTTGGCTCTGTTGTAATGACCTCTTTTTCTTCATTTTTGGAAAGCACTTCATCTAATTCACCTGGTTCAGGAATACCAAGAGTTGTTTCAACTTTTTCTATGACATGAGAGAAACCTGAAGTAACAGATGCTGTTGCTTGAGTGAAGACAGACCCCCATGCTCCCCAACCCCAACTGCTGCCAGTTTCAGCTACATTATTTACCACAGAATTTGTATTGTTGGCATCATCCTCTGTCTCTGTTGATTCCCTAACAACACAAAACAAAAAAAATCCTAATGATGACAAGTTCTTGCTAATAATGTTTGATATGGATATTCAATGTTATGATGAAAAGATTCCAGCGAGTTTGGGAGAATTCAAAAGTACTTATGTAAACACTTGCCACCAGTGCCTACAGCTCAAGCTCATATGAACTTTCAAATCTTCCAACTCACTCTTGAGTTTGCATCAGGCTATATAAGTCATAATTATATAAACACAGGTGGCCATTTTGTATTTCTTTTTATTTCCAGGGTGCATTCTGTGTAAACTTCATGCCTGAAGATCTTCAGCATGACCTACCTAAAATGCACCCTGGATTATATGGCAGACTGGTCCATCTTAAAAATGGAGCATTCTGATTGGTCTATTAGTGGTATGCAGCAACTAAATATTAAAGTGCCTATATCATGGTTGGGGATTTTACATATTTAGGATAATTGGAACCTTCTGAGAAGATTTGTAATATATCTTCTCAGGTGAAAATTTCACCTTCATGGACTTTTTTGCCGTTAAAGTTGACAGACGTGACGTCAAAAGAGGAATCTGTAAAGTGGTTTGCATATAGACAAATTCCTCTTTCGACGTCACTTCCATCAACTTTAACGGCAGAAAAGTCCATGAAGATGAAATTTTCGCCTGAGAAGATATGTTACAAATCTTCTCAGAATGTTCCAATTAGTATAAATATGTAAAGTCCCTGAGGATGACATAGGCACTTTAAAATAATACACCAATCTTACATCTTTATTCCCAAGTTGTCTTCAGTTGTAACCATATTAGGTGTATCAGACTGACTTATCTTTGCTTCACTTTTCTCTTTTGATAATTCATCAGCTGGACGAGTCTCAAGATTCTCTTCTAATGACACATATGAAGATTTTGCAATATTTGTATGTGTACCACCGATTGGCGTTTCACATTTTGATTCAGGTTTTATATCAGAACTGATGCTCTGTTTCTTTGGGATATCTTTCGGTTCCATCTTTTCGTGTGTACTAAAGTCGGTCACATTCCCATCACTTCCAGTTTTGTCTTGAGTTTTTATAATACAAGAAGCTTTGTCTTGGACTTGGGGATCAAATTTTGCGTTTCCAGTCCCTTTTGAATGACCAGCTGAGACAGTGCTCAGTTTTTCTTTGCCTTCTCCTTCGTCAGCACTTTCAAAATCCTCTTCTCCATCAGTGCTAGCTTCGTCACGATCCTTCTTGACCTTGATGTCCATGATTCTATTCTCTAAAATCAGTAAAAGTCGTCCATAATATCAGTGATCGTTTACTCGTAAAAATACTGGGATTATTCCACGTAGCTAGTTCGGTTATCTCGTTAATATTGGTCGTAAACGAATCGTGAGAAAACGAAAAAAGAGAACGAAATTGTCAAAACGAACTTTGAAAACAATAGACGACACTACGGACGATACTAAAAACGAGAGACTACGTCATATCCGTGACATCCCGTGAAGCCATCGCGCTTTCGTCGGTTGTTACCGTTCAAACAATCAATTTCCAGTACGTGCATAATTTTCCTCGAAGCCCTTCGACTCCTTGTGTTTTTATTTTGTGTATTTTCCCAAATTGGACTACATCTACGAATAACTAGATAGTTTTAAGCTAACCTGTGTCAAAGAAAGAGGCTCAGTGGACATACAATGTCGGAAAATGGAAGATATACGAGGGTACGTCATATAATTGTGCTTTCAGTTTGCTGTTGTGTAGAGGTGTTTATCGAACGAACACGTAAAATTGGAGTGTATAAAACGTGTTGATATAGTATCATTTTCTGTGATATAAACGCTTATCGTTGTTAACTTGTGTCAGTGAGAAACGATGTCATGTTCTATGTAAAGGTAGAGTGTTGTGCAAAAGAGTGTTTGATGAAATATTAAACTTTATAAATAGAGCTGACAGAAAAAGTATAACTACATGTACAGTAGTACTAGTAAGTAGATGTGTTGAATACTTGAATATATCGTTGGTAATTATCTCTTCTTTATTTTAATACCTTATGAGAAAATACTGTTTTTCCAAACTGTAGACTGCAAAATATATAGTACATGTATAAATGGTCAGAATGCCAGCTGTTTTGAAAATCATGTTATTCTGAACTGGTGTGAATACGAAGGATATACAAGCTTCCTTTTAATCTGGCCGCTTCGAAATTTTATTTTTATACAAGTGTTTAATCGCTATGGCAATTTAGAACTTTGTATTGATACATTTACACTCTAATCATGAGACTTGGGACTTGCAACCCCTTCAAGACTAGATTGAATTTTCGAAGTCGCTCATAGCGCACAGTACACATACTATTCAATGGCCGTTTTTGATTAAAAATTGGCTGTTCTGTGTCGTGAACAGTTATACTACGTTATATTATATTTATATACTACAGATATGTACTATACAGTGACATATTTAAAGTCCTGTCTGTGACAAGACCTGTGAAATTATGCCGTTACATTACAATTAGTGCAATATCCAGGCAATAATTTTTGAATTTATATTGGTAAAAATTACAGTAAACAACGAGCTCCAGAAGTCTATGAGCAGATAGTCAAAGTGCGCATCTATGAGTTGACTATCGCTCATAGACAATGAGCCGAGTACGAGTGGTCTAGTTATTGTTTTAGTATAAACTAACTACTGTAGACAGAACTAATTGGAAAAAATATTATTTTAAAGAAACAACTGAAATCTTGGCAAAAAATGTGAATTTTTAAAACTTGATTCTTTCACCATATTGTGAAATCACCATATATCACCAATATGGTGAAAGCTATTCAACATAAACAGTGAATAGCTTAGGCAATCAGAATGCAGGATTTCTAGTCCACTAGTTGGTTTATACTGTACTAATTATATTTAAGAAATAGAAAACATTTTCTGTGTTTCTATAGAGTTTAATAGAAACATGAGTGGAAGTTTGGGAGCACGAGAAATTACAGTGGGAACACAAGCCCACAGGGTGAGTGTTTTCACACTATTTCTAGTTCTTCCAAACTTCCACAAGTGTTTATAACTCTTTGGGAACACAGAAAAAAAGTTTTCTATTTCCTTTATAAAATAACCCGTCAAAAATAGATTAAACGTTAAAATTTAATTAGTCCAAATAAAAAGTGTTAATTCTCATTACTGTCCATGGATGGCATGTATAATGGCATTTGATTGCATAGTGGATGACATATAATGGTTTTTCTGTACAAATTTTAATTAGAATGATGGTGTAATCTATCCATGTTTTCCATAGAGTTATATAATAGAACACAGCTTTTAACCAATCATGTGCATTATCAAAATCTTATTTTATAAATAATATATAGTATTATGAAATAAGGTGTTCTCTATATTTACTCTGATTGGCTGGGCCCTATCAGAGCTATCAATGAATAAAATACACCAGTGCAATAATGCTGCACATTCAGTTTATCTTGCAATCACTTGTCTCTGACAAGCAAACATTTAAACCAGTCTAGAGTAAAATACTAAAGGCATATGTTACAACCTGTACCTGGAGCTACAATCTTGGACAATAATAGTTGTAACAGTCAACCCCTCCCCTCCCCCCCCCCCCCCCCCCGATTCAATGTTGTTATATGAAACTCCAGTCCAACATTGTTTCATTTCGGTCAACATTGAATTGGGGGGAGGGGGTGTTACAACATTATTGTCCAAGATTGTCCTTGACTGATTTTTCTTAATATTGTATAAAATACAGCTAAACTATGATTTCTATTTGTAATTTAAAGTCAATAAATAAATTGTGAAATTTGAGACTGTCTCGTGCAATTAGTAGAGAGATATTTACATTTAAAAATGTATACATTGTAGTTGCGCTCTACTACGCATGCTTGTCCGCCATATTTCTCTGCCCGAAGCCCTTTCTTTGTTACTCAATAATATCTACGTCACTAGAACAGTATTGCGAGAGAAAGTGCATTCTGTCGATGGAAAAAAAATGTACGTAGGTTTCGATACTTGGATAACTGTTGAAAGAAAGATGTATTTATAATATTACTATTATTTAGATATAACGCTCAGTCATGTATTTCAGCTGTTGGGTGATTGATATCTGAGCCCGCTTTAACTGAATCTATATCTGACATTATGATGATTGGGGAAAAACAAGCAGTGTGTATTTCATTTCATAATAGAACATTTTATTTAAGTTTAAAAATTATTTCTCCAGCTAATACTATCAATGAAAACAAATGGGAGCATAATTATTTTTATATTAAGATTAATAGCTTCAAAAACTACAGAAGACCCAGCCTGCTACTGTACCTTGTCATTGGAAATTTGAGAAATTAATGTATTGCGGCATGCATTTTAGATGAAGCGAAATCTGGAAGAGGTTGAAATCATTCAATAAAGAAATGTAAAGCTTAACCTCTTTTATAGAATGCTTGTAAAGCCACATTTATTCAAAAGCAGTTGGTTTAATTTCCCCTGCACAATTATATACCACCTTATGCAATGGTCTACCACGGTCTACCACGGTCTACCACGGTCTACCATGGGTTTCAAAGGGAATTGCATGTATATTAATTTTGTTATATTGTAGTGGTAGACCATTGGTGGATGGTTCAGATAACTATTAATTATATAAATTATAAAAACACAGTGAATACCGACATAATTTTAAGATATATTTTAATGTCCAGTCGTCTTAGTGTTACTCTACATGTCAATACTTCAATCTCTGGCCTTTCCTTTCCTTAACATTTGTTATTATTTTGCCCATGGAAGAGATTATGTTATTAATAATTTTTAATGTCAAAACTACAGAGGGTATTTAACTCAATATTGAAAATTTGGTGCAAACTAATCTTTTAATGCTGTATCACTACCGTAACATAAAAAACTAGTTGTTTTATCAAAATTAGGAAAATTGGGTCTTGGACAATCTTGGAGAATAATAGTTGTAACAGTCAACCCGTCCCCCCTGATTCAATGTTGTTATATGAAACTCCAGTCCAACATTGTTTCATTTCAGTCAACATTGAATCAGGGGGAGGGGGTGTTACAACATTATTGTCCAAGATTGTACATGTATAAATTAGGGTTAAAATGTAGGGAATAGTATGCAGTATTTTGAATACTACATGTACTGTACATGACATTGTAAGTGTTGTATCAATGTATGGCAATTTAGCTGCTAGTCAGACTACTGGTGTAGACATTTTGTGTTGGAGACATTAAAGAATATTTAAATTAGCTGCTATTATGAAAGTGGACTATCTAATCTCATTTGTACTGAAATATTTCAGTGTTATAAAAAATAGAAGGGTTTTAAAATCTTAAAATTTAAGAATTCAAGACCCCAATTTTTTGCTCAAAAGTTCCCTCTGAATACAGGAAATGCCATTTCAGAGACCCAAAATTCAAATTTTTTTTATCATAATGTGTGTGTGGTGGGTGGGTGGGGGGCAAATGAAAAATTAAAATTTTTAATATGTCCCAAGTGGTCCTCAGATGAACCTGTTTGGGGCTTAGAAATCTTTTCTGAGTAATTGAGCTTGATGAACGTCCACCAAACATCTGTTACATTACACCAAGCTCGCAATAGTATTTCTCATATAGTACTGACCATTCCTATCTTTAACCTTCTAGTTAGCTGAGGCAGAAAGCAACACAACAGAATCTGAGTCTGAACCAATGTTAAATGAAGTGACTCCTTCAACGCCTCCACCATCTTATTCACCAAGCACTGCACATGAAGAGCCATCAGGTATATGCAATGTAAACTAATATCTTTGAATTTTGCTTTTTTGAAAGTGCAAGAACAGTCAGGGCTGTACACACAGGATGTTTTAGCCAGGGGGCAGTAAGACAATTAACTAAAAACTAAAACCACTGTGCCACCAACACCCCCTTTAACCACACCACCAACATGCACCCCCCCCCCCCCAAATACTAAAGTTAGTGACCAAAAATACAGTATGTTGTCAGCAAGAGTGTTTTTGTGCACCCCAGGGATTTTATAAATGTTATTAACATTCATGCAAGCAACCCGATCTATAACCCTGTCCACACTACCTAAATCCGACTATTTCTATCTCTGGAGGGTGTAGTCTTGTTGGAGAGGGTTTGCGGTCCGAACGTGAAGCCCATGCCTAAAAGGTCTTCGGAGCACATGGAGAGAGATCAACGAGCCTAAGCTCCACGACTAATTCATTGCAGTTCTTGCTGAGAATTACCCTATCACGAACGAGGACTACAAGTCACACATAAAGTGGAGGAAAAACCCAAAACAAACAAAACAAACTTACCTGGTACAGAAAAACCCCTCTAATGGGAAAAACCGACCTGGAATTGAGATGACCAACCATGGATTTCAGTCAAAAAGATAGACCAGATGGTGGTGATGAGTGTGTGGCTGCCAGCGAGATTAGGAACCCCAAGAGCCCAAACAATGCTGTCATCTGAAAGAGAAAAAAACTTGGGGCCCCACCTGAAGGGGGACAGCAGGCAGAACAACAATTAAGGCCAAGATGGTGTAGGCCTGCAAGTGCTGCCTGCACAGAGAATGGGACCCGAGGATAATGCACAGAACAGCACCCCCCAAACGCGTAAGAGGACACATGAGGTCACAATTCACAAACAACCCAAATAACACACAACATGGAATTAAGTATAACCTGGCAAGCCAGGGAATAACCAGGTATACTACTGGAAGCTTATAGCTATGCAACATGAAGGAGGTCGGACAGTACAACCCATAGCAGCATAATCCAAACAGTATAGCCCACAGCAGAATGCACAGTCGGCAGCAGCGGAGTCAGACAGTATGACTCATGGGCAACAGCAGCAAGGTCAAACAAAATGCGTGGTCAGACAGTCTGACCCACAGGCAATAGCAGCAGCAAGGTCAAACAAAATGCGTGGTCAGACAGTCCGACCCACAGGCGATAGCAGCAGCTGGGTTGGACAGTACGACCCACAGGCAACAGCAGTAGGAGCAGGTAACAACACAAGGGATTCAACAGTAAGAGACACCATCAGAGAGCAGAGTGGCAAGCCCACAAGCTGCTACAAGGGTTTAACAATACCTCGCCAAGCCAACCGAGGGATGGGTGTGTGGGGAAAAGCAGCTACTCGAATGGTGTACAGTTGACAAGTGACTAGTGAGGCTTTGACCAGGTGAGCCAGAGGAGCCCTCTTCCAACCGCTGAAACCGGCTAACTGGGTAGAGGGCTCAAGCCTACTTTGGACCCATGGGGAATCCAATAAACCAATGACAACACAAATAGTAGGCATGATGTTAATTTTATTTATTGCATAAATTCATTTATTTCTGTCAGTACTTTTTCATCACAGTTTATACTTTTGTATACAGTCAACTCTTTCAAAGCAGACACCCTCTTAAAGCAGACACCTCTTCAAGGTGGACAGCTACTGTAATCTTGGCCGCTCATACATTATTTACCAGTATTATTAATAAAGCTCTTTCTAAGGCAGACACCTCTTTAAGGCGGACAGCTACTGTAATCAAGGGAACACAGCAGAATGCTATTTGACTTGTTTCTCACCTTTGTAGTCTTTATATATTTGCATATTTCCAATGAATCTCCATGCATGATCGCCATGTTTTAAAATTAATATGGGGAGGTAGGGGAGAGTCGTACAGTTGCTCCTGCTGCCCCCTGCCATGTATGGCCCTGCAAGAATAGTGACCCATTTTTGTACATTTACTGTATTTAACACCTTTTTAACATTTTTATTTTTAGTACAGTGTATAGTTAGTACATTATATTTGTTATATTGCACAATGTAAGTTCATGTTGTTCATAAACATGCTTTATAAAGTATTTTATTGCTTATAGAAGACAGCAGTATAAATGAATTACCACCTGCTTACCATGTTGCTGCTAAATTACCAACATATGAAGAAGCTGAAATGACGAAAGATCCAGAATCCAGAGTAAGACATTCTTGATATACAATATTGTTTATTAAAAGTTATGTACAGTCCGTTCTGCGCATGTACGAAACTAATGTTTACATCTAAATTTACAAAAAAAATACTAATACCTTATTCAAGATTGTAAGCCTTTCTTGGTTCCCATTGATTACTTGTACCCAAAACAAAACATTTTCAGGAGAAATAGAAGAAATCCGAGGAGATATCCTCGGCGAATCGCTTGGTTTTCTGCCATGTTGTTCCTAACGGTTTACATTGAGCTGAGTACTTCATGTAATTATCTACGAATGTCATGTTTTGGGGACCACATTGCGGTCATGCGCAGAACGGACTGTACGTCACCTTTAAACTTCGGAACTGTTGAACGATTAATCATCCTTCGAGGCATAATAATTTTTTACTTGAACTACTAAATACTACAAACAACCCCAGTCTGCCATCTGAGTTCTAGTGGTTGAATGCATGGTTAGAGCTAGTTTGGGCTGTCTATCAGAGCTTATAGGGCAATTCCATGTAACAGACATTACACAGTGTGCCAAATGTTGGGAAATAAGTTTATATATTTTTTCAACTTTCACTGTCATTTCATTTTGAACAAGACGCCTGGTCAGGCGTTCACTCGGGCTACTGCAAAATCACAGTGCTATATGTCCAGTATAGTAGGTGAAGGTGTTTTGCAATCATATACATGCGCAGGTTGTCACATGCAGTGCTCACAGACAAAAGTCAAAACACAATCCAATTCTCCGATAGAAAACACAATTTGCAATAACAAAACACGATTACCTGTATTTATTAACGTGTTTCCACACATGTACACAGCGTTCATATGTCGAGTCTCTTCAGGTATTAAATATCAACACAACTATAAACGGCATGTGCGATTGTAAGTGTATATAATATCAAGATATTTGCCAGCGACACTGGCCAATAACTATGTCTGTGAACACACAGAACACATCCGAGACGAGTGATCAGACATCAGGAAAGCAAAGAAGGAAAGTATTATTTCCACACATGTACAGCGTTCAATATGTCAAGTCTCTTCGCCTTTAATGAACCGCGTGTGCGATTGTAAGCGTATATAATAATATTAAGATCCTTGCCAACGACATTACTGCCCAATAATTATGTCTGTGAACATAACACACAAAACGCATCCGAGACGAGAAAGGGCACTCACTCACTCAGTCGAAAAGAAAGAAGGCACACGCAGTCGTGCACTAGCTGGTCACATGCATAGATATAGTCACATGCCTCAGTTTCGCAAAGCTTATTGGTCAATATCGCCAGCGGCCGCGCGGAGGACTAATAACGCGTCGCAAAAAATAATAAAAATAATCGCGAAACCTAGACTCGTCTACCTGCGGTAGCTCGAGTAATTAGAAATTCTGATAACTGAACAACAACAAATTTTTGGGTACAACTGGTTAATTTTTAAAACAAATTTTTGGGTACAACATCATTCAACACCATTCAACAACGTTCAACGTCATTCAACAGGGTGGCCAAACGCTTCAACATGTTGAATCACGGTTGAATTCAACAATGTTGAACGATGTTGAATGAAATGTTGAAAGCGTTTGGCCAGGCCTTTAAAACCTCACAAGTGATATAAGCACTTTAAGCATGGAATTGCCCTATAGAGTTTTCTGAGTATGACAGCGTAAAGAGCAAGAACTAACAAAATTTTAAAACCTTTAACCTTGTTATATTGTTTATTACTTTTATATCAGTATATATACATGTACCATCGCAGTGTGTAGGTAAGTATTTAAATATTTTATATATTTGTGTTTTACAGCTAGATGGACCTGAAAATAGCGACAATGAAGCAGGTAAGTTGCACAAAATCTTTGATGATGTAAGCTAGCCATTACATGTGATGTACAGTAAAAACCTGCTAACAAGAACCTACATTTTACCAAATCAGCCTGGGATAGATTCTTATATTCTTATATAGTCTTATATATTCTTATATAAATAAATTCTTAATTTCAGCCTGAGGTTCTTAATAGTGGTAGGTTCTTGTTAGCGGGTTTTTACTGTATAACTGATTTTTTTTCTAACTACTATTTAATTTAAATATAAATTTTAAAAAATGTATGTAATTTTTCTTTAATATCAAATTAAACCTGCACAGTAGACAATAAGTGAAGTACCACTGACAATTAAAATTATGACAAAATTTGTAAGAGAAAAATGAAAGTTTAAGAAAAGTTTAAGAGAGACATGTATTGATATTTTTTGTAGCTGGAAATCCTACATACATGTAGCTGTCAAATGCAAAATGGTGCATTGTTGGAAATATGCATTCAGAAAATGCCAATAGTAACGTCACTGATGTCAATATGTCATTGCATCATAGTTTTCGACATATATGCGCTTTTCTTCATTGTTCAAAATGCCATAATGCATGACTTTTGTAGTAATGACTAATGTTTGAAGAATACATGTAAATTAGGGTTTCTTTTTCTCGAAATATGTCGGGAAATTGTCTGCCTTTGGAAATTGACCTCCAAATGTTTTAAAAGTTAAGGTGAAGTAATACGAGCAACAAATTGCTGTAACATTGTTGCGTTGCAAGTTGAAAAGCGTTGTTGCACGTATTACCACCCACCTCAAACATTGTCACGCAACAATGATTTTTCGAAACAGCATGTTGCATCAAGTAGAACTGGAGTGTTGCCCGTATTACCTCACCTTTTGTATTTCTTGAACTACAGCAAATTTCTAGACAAAAGTTTGTCTTTTACATATACTGTACTTCATAACCATCAAGTTGTACGTTCAAAGAATTTAAACAGGCCTATAAATGCAGAATTGACCGTACCGAAAAAGATGGCGACTTGTACATTTAATCACAATCCTTTACGTGCAGTAAATATTGTTTCTTGCATAATTATTGGAAGATATGGTTTGAAAACGATCAACTTTGGTAGAAATGAAGTTCTTGCTTACTTAATCCACCTTAGCACGATAAACAATGTTTAGTTGTTATATGAGCTGATTTGAGGTCGCAGAGCATTGTGGTTAAATGTACCGCCGCCATCTTTTTCGGTACCGTCAATTGGTGCTCAGTAATTTGAACCGAATACGTACTGTGTTTTCTGATATAAATTATGTCTTTTTCTTTTAGTTAAACTTGGGACAGATGGTCTTTTTGCTTTATGTTTTATTGGTAAGTCAGCCAAGCACGTTTCCATACAGATCTTGTACTGTGTAAATTATGTACAGAATTTACATGCATGAAATCAGCCACGGTTTCATCTGTTGTAAACTGGAATTGAAAAATTTATGCTGTCATCTTGTAGCTGATAGCAAGTTGCAAGATCACTTGTATCTGAGTATTACAGTTTAGCATATATCTCAGGTGAATGGTGCTTGCGTTTCATGCAATCTGATTGGTTCCTCTAGCTCGGGATATCCTGCACTATTCACCTGCGGGCAAAACAAAATGGCGGCCAGTTTTGCTTTGTTTACTGAAGCAGGAGATTTTGTTGATAAGGCAGATGTAGTGAACTCGATGTAAGTTAAAATCTGATACCTGGAACGTTAACGTCCAGTCATTCGTGGGGCAAAAAGTGAGGCAAAAAGTTCCAGGCCCCTGCGCGGTTTGCAGGTAGGATTCAGTCTCCCACAAAATGTTTTTTACACAGCCGCCCGTCTTGAGCGGACAGCGAAGGCTCGAAAAAAGGTTTGAAAAAATTATTTATCAAACATTTTGTCAGGCTAAACGTGCATTTAATGGTTTCCCATTGTTGTGTAGTGCTGTTGTTGTTTTCTTTACTGTATAGCAGTCCACAACTATATAGTAAATTAAGCTAGGGATGAAAATAGGCTGAGAAAACAGACGTCCTTTTGCTGGCTAGGATGAAAACAGCCAGCTGAAAAGGTGAGAACAAGAGTGAGAAAGCTATTCTTGTTACGTGATATTTCATAATATACATTTAATGTCATTTTCTTATATCTGCTCCTTTAATTTTTCGTTCGAATATGTTAAACGGCCTTTTGTAACTAATAATATTTTAAGAAATAACTGACAACTAGATTGTTTATTTTTCAACGAATGCGGAATGCTTTTTAAACAAAACGACATATGCAACTGGTACTAACGGCATATTCTATACTAAGTTTGTGTTGATTTTTTGTATCCTCTTCGGAGTAACGAAACTCTAATATATGGTTTATATTATAACGAAAAGTTTGATCTAATTTCTTGACTGACAAACTTCGTGCACGTTTTGAAAGACAATGACCCTTACTATAGCAACAAATAAACAATTACTGCATAATTAGTTCGGCAGCATAGCACAACCAATCAAAATTTTAAATGCACGTTTAGCAAAGCGTGATAAAATGATTCAATAAATAATTTTTCAAACCTTTTCGAGTCTTCGCGGTTCGCTCAAGACCGGTGACCGTGTAAAAAACATTTTGTGGGAGACTGAAACCTACCTGCAAACCGCGCAAGGGCCTGGAACTTTTTGCCTCACTTTTTGCCCCCCGAATGACTGGACGTTAGCGTTCCAGGTATCACATTTTAACTTACATCGAGTTCACTGGGCAGATGTAGTAGCAATAACGAGAAAAATCAACAAAATTAAGTAGAATAGTGTCCATAGGTATGTTTCGTTACAATTTTCTAACCATTAATATAATTAATATATTAAAAAGTTGTAAAAACTGTTTTGTCGAAAAATATTGAAATGAAAATGCCGAAAATATATAAGAATGTTAAACTTGTTAATTCATTTATGAGGTATATGCTAAAGCAACTATTCACCTCAGTGTCGGTGAATAGTGTAGATATTCAGAACTATTCACCTCCACTTCGGCGAATAATTGTTAAATAGTATATACTGTAAGTACTGTATATAATAATATGCGTATGGTGGTATATGTTCATGCATATACATGTATACAGTATAATAATTACACCTAGAAGTTACTATCGCAAGGAAGTGCTGCCTGAAAAGCCAGGAGAATCGTAATATTTTACAAAATCTAAAAAAATAAGCCCTCAGTTTGTATTAGTTGTAATATGATACGCATATTTTTTAAAGCTTTTTTATTACAATATGTTTAACATTACAGACTGCTATCACTTATCTGAACATACAGTAATTGGCAAGGCTTTTGACTGAATATATGATAGTACAGTACTCAATACTTTGATGGTACAATACTCAATACTTTGATGGTACAGTACTCAATACTTTGATAGTAGAGTGAGATGAACGTTGCTACACCGAGTTTTGTGTGGTCCAGCGATCACCAGGCAACATTAGTTGCAGTTGGTCTATTACGTCTTCATCTGACGTCACGGTGACCATCATGCATGATGTACTAAAACAATGAATTGACAGCCATATTTAATTAGTGTCCCGAATTAATTCTATAATGGAAACACTTCCTATTGTTTCGTCACCCAAACAGGGCTACTGATCACGTGAGTGAGTACGATCCATATACATGTACGTGTGTGTATATTTGTTTCTTAAGTTTGTTTTTATTACAGTTGCCTTCATCTTCAATTGGATCGGTTTTATTTTTGCGTATTGTGTGACAAACACTATTGCTGGTCGATATGGAGCCTTGTCAGGATTTGGGCTTTCGCTTATAAAATGGGTGTTTATCTTCAAGGTAGTAACATCACACCACGCCATTATTCTTTATGGGGCGTGTAGTGCTTTAGTGGGGGAAGGAGGGGCAGTTCTTAGTGTACTAAATTAAATATCCTATACAGTAGAAGTTTGCTTGCTTCAAAACTGGCGCCTTTTGTTACTATAGTGATCGTATATTATACCACATATTGACCTATATAGTAGACCTAAATTAGCGTAGCCCTTGGTTGATATTAAAAGCCTACATATCTATCCCATTTTAGTGTCAACTAACCAGTGGTCTATTACAAATTCGGCTTTCTGATTGGCTGCATGAGCTACTTGTAGTCTATTGATGATAGACCACTAGTATAGTTAATTCGTTATCCAATGACAAACTTTCTTATAACTTGAATATTCCTATTTTCACCAATCAGAAGCCGCGACATATTCACGCTGGAAACTATAGGCCAAACACGGCGTCCGCTAAAATTTATATACGAGCCCGAAAGTAATGGAAAATTTGACATTTTCGAATAAGAAAATGAATTCGCTTATGCCTATGGAGTATATCTACACCAAATTTGAAGCAAAGTATAATTACAATCTCGTTTTTTGTGAGCGATTGTTTACCATGCATATGCCATCGAACTACTCTACATTTTGTATGGGGAGACGTCTGTAAACAAAAAGGTAAAACTATCTGAAAATTTGGAACAATGTTTGATAAGACTTCTTTATATTAAAGAAAAGTTGTTTATGGTTGATACTAAAACAATTAGGCAACTCACCCTCATTTTCTACGAGCAGATTGTCAACTCGGCTTCGCCTCGTCTATCAGCTCGTAGAAAACTCGGGCTCGTTGTCTAATTGTTAGTTATCACATTATTAAAATAAAAAAGTTTCATAAACCTTGGCGAACAACTGAAGGTGGCAACAAACCACTAACCTAGTTCGTTTGTTACACGTTTGGAACATTTTACTCAGATACCCCTTCTACTTCCTCCCGGTTATACAAGCCGACGCAAAACCCCATAAGGAGTAGTATAAACATGTTTTTACAGATTTGCTAAAAATATGTGGTTTTCTTAATATTTATTGTTTTTATTTGCTTATTAATTTTGTTGCAATTTGGTGTTTTTAGCACAGTAAATGTTGTAAAGATCTAGTATTCCAGGATGCGTGGTTGTGGTGGTTGTTGGCTCTTCTTGGTAAGTTGTCTTGTCGCTTTTCTATTACCCTTCATTTTTAAACGAATGAACAGAATAAGCAACCAACTAGAAATTCAACTTTACTACTTTTTGCCCCTTCTTTTTTTTTCTTGTTGGATAAAAACGTATATTATCAAAATTATTATCAAAAACTTATATTATCATTCATTTGGTTTCTATCCCGCATTCTGATTGGTTAATTCACCTGCAAATAATTCTCTGAGCACGCGCACTAGCGATACTGACTGCAAATAATTTTCGTAAACATGGCGGTGATGCCGGAGGCTAATCGATGAAGTAATCGAGAGTATTTGGAAGCATCCATAAGGACAATATACTTCAGAAAAGAAATAGTTAAAAGGAAGATTTAGTGAGACAAAAAGTAAGTTTTACGAAGATTTTAGTATGTCGAAGACAAAGAGAAGAATGGCGATCTCTAACTTCAGGCATTTCAAATTTTTAACTATTTTATGAATGATAAATCAATTATTGAACTCGTCGTTCGCAAAATATCATGATTTGTCAGTGTACCAGTTATTTGCCTCTGCCTTCGGCAAATAACTAGTAGCTCGCCACTGACAAATCATATTTTGCTCAGACTCGTCCAATAATTGATAATTATTATTATGTCCATAAAAAAAAGACTATAACTTTTGCAGTAGTGTCACTACATACAATCACATATAGTTTGTAAGAGTACTTTCTGTGACGGTGCTGATGTCGGACGAAGTTCTCAGGGCACAAATGTTAAAGGTACCGATCGACACCGGGCTCGTGGTTGGAAATCTATATTGGGCCCGTGTTAGTAATGGCTTAATACTTTGTTTATAATAACATTTTTAGGTTGGTTAATATTCATCCGCGGTATCCTGGTTTATGCTCAAGTCAAGAAGATTGCGAGAGCAGGCCACGAGCTTTATGTGCCACGTTACTGGGGACTAACCCGTACGGAATGAAAATAGCAAAAGCGAAAAACGTTTGCGACTGACCTGAAATGTCTTGGTTCTTCTTAGAAAACGTACAACTTTATTATTTTATTTACTTGTATATACCCAACCTACCTGTATAATTGGCAAGCTCTTCGTCACCTGTATTTCGAATTGTAGTCTTGATAGTAAAACTTATGTAACAATTGTCCATTTACTCAAAAAGAATCTTATTTGATTGAAGTTTTGTTAGTGTAATGAATTTAATAAAAGTCCATTCCTAATCCTAACCCCATGTTCTCAAGAAAATACAGTATATATCTAGAAAGTATAGTCGATTTTTAATTCAAATTTACATATCTGGAACCAACCCTGCGCCTACGCGAGCAATTTGTTTTGCTTGCGCAGACGATGTCAAACTAAACCAAACTAATTACTACTCAAATAGTAGAGCGAGACATGGATGATTTTTTTATCGCTTCCGAAGTGTCACTTATTAACCCGCGGTTAATAAGTGACACTTCGGAAGCGATAACCATCACGAGGTGTATTCTCATGTACCACGTGATAAACATCCAATTGTTAACGCGTAAACAAGCTATCACGTAAGAATACACGTCGCGATTGCTTTGAAATTGATCTGCGGTTAACGAACCTGTCGCTTCGGAAGCGATGAAAACATCGTCTATGTCTCGCTCTACTGATTTGAGTAGTACTCGGCCGAGTCTAGGTTTCGGCTCGGTTTTTGGGTGTCACGATTTTGCGCTATTCATGCTTCCGGTGAGTTTAGACGGCACAGAATAGTGACGGAGTGAGGCATGTTGTAAGCTCTTTGCTCCTTTCGCTTTTGGAGTTGGACAAAAAGTTGAACAGCTTTGCCTTTTCTTCTTGCACGTTGTTGGTAGATTTCGAAAGTGACTAACTGACTTTCAATATTTTCGGCAGTACTCAAACCTTACTATATTTCGATTTGTCAACACTGCCTACGCAGCACACTACTTTTATTTCACTGTTTTAATTAACAGTAATGTAGCTGACAACTCTCTTGATCGAAAATATGTTCACCTGTGTGAAGTATGCACCACATTCACCCTTCGATTCAGGCTCCGCGCACTTGCGGCAATCATCACATTCTTCTTTAAAGAGGAAATGAAATGAAAATTAATTTTGCACTATCTACAAGATATCCAAAAAATAATAATTACTTTTTCCATATTTCAGTTCTCAAGTCATTTATATTTGTTTGATATGTAAATGAGAGTTATAGAATGTGAGTTATAGAAAATCATGTATATCTTCGACGTTATCGAACAAAATTTGGTCTTGTGACGTTTAGTGTGTTGAGGTCAATATAGTTGCAAAGTTTTAAATAATATTGTTTTATAATTCCAAAGATATACATGATTTTCCAATAACTCACAATAATCTGCACATAACTTTACGTCATAGCTTATCTCATTTACATATCAAACAATTCTAAATAACTTGTGAACGAAGTGAAATATGGAAAAACTGTAAAAGTAATTCTTTATCACTTTCAGGAAGATGTGAGGATGAAACAAACATAACTTTCATTTTATTTCCTCTTTGTCGGCTGGCACTGGCGTATGTAAATTATTGTAATTAACTGAGGTGCGTGGAATCGCAAGCCCAAGGCTTGACGATATTTAGATATAACAAGCCCACGCACTGAGATAGTTAAAATAATATATATATATATAAAATTAAAATAAATATAAGATGTTAATAAGATTCATAAGAAAAACCGAAGAATCTATAAGAATGTTTTAATTTAGGAAGTTAAGAAATTATATAAATTTTATACAATTTGGAAGAAAAGATACAGCCATATATTTGCGGAGCATAATTAGATTAAATTAGATCCAGCCATATATTTGCAGAGCATAATTAGATTAAATTAGATCCATTGTGAGTGACTAGTCTTAATCAGTGAACTCCATCTCCTTGAACGCTAACTTCAGTCATTATTACGCTTTAAAAGTCAGGATTTTCGTACATCACGCGGATTCAGTCCCCTATTCCTTAGGATGTCTGTTGCGAGGGAACAGTTTATAACGGAACTGAAAGCGACGTAATATAGCGGACTTTACCTCAGTCTGCCCTGGACTTAGCGGGCTATAAAAATTGAGTTCACTGGTCTTAATTTGTTGTTAAGATTTCCACCTACGTCGGGGTACACCGCGGCAGGAAACAAAGTAGTGCAGGCAAAAAGAAGAGACCCCCCGCCCCTCCTCGATTTCTGTAACAATCATAAGTAACGATGTGAAGGCACTAAGGGGCTGTTTACATGGGAGGCGGGACGGGACGTTAAACGGGATCTCGCCCAAACCCTGGGTACGAGGTTGGATCTCGCCATGCATGTATATCTCTCATATTTATCCCGTTCCGTTTATATGGAAAGATGTTTGCCGGGACGTTTTTCGTCCCGTCCCGGCAAAGCGGGATCCCGGTTTCCTGAACCGGGATCCCGGCTTGTGCATGTGGGACAATTTTCGCCATGTAAATGCTCTGTCCCGCCTATATAACCGGGACGATATGACGGATACCGTTTCGAGTATTTATTTTGATTCTTAAGCTGTTTATTCGACACAAATGAATGATAACGGCTAGTAGGAGGCAGCAGCTCTTTATAATACGTCAAATTATATTTATTTCTCTGTTATTCTGTGGTTTTTACATCTTTCTAGCTGTGTTGTGAAACGTCCCGGTCGCAATTATCCCGCCTGAAAACATTCATATAAACCCGGGATGAAAAACGTCCCATCTAACGTCCCGTCCCGGCAAATATGTCTCGTCGATCCCGCCTTCCATATAAACAGCCCCTAAGGGGTCACTAATTTTTAAGCATTTAGGCCCCGTTTACCCTAGAGCAAAAGTATCCAGATTCACATTGTTTTTTATCCTCATGGGAATAAAAAAACAATGTCAATCCGGATACTTTTGCTCCAGTGTAAACGGGGCTTAAGCATGCCCTCAAGCCTCGGGAAGGTTTGTAGAAGACACGAAGGCCTGGCGGCCCCTCGTGACTTTAACAAAGGTTTGTAGAAGTCACGAAGGCCTAGGGGGCCCTCGTGACTTTAACAAACTCTCTCAAGGCTTTCTCGATCAGGGACATTTATTTAATCACTAATAACCCTCTATGCCATGCATTTCACTTATAATAAACACGGATGGGTATAGCTGTTATCTTGGGATTGAGAAGTCGTAGAAACAAACGACGAAAAATTAGCAGAGGTTTCTTTTTCTATTTTCGTCTGCACTACTTTGTACTCAGCTGGCTACCCTGAAAGAATCCCCGAAGAACAGCGATCCCTTTACCCGCAAGACAGCTGCTAGTAGTCTTCGAATTCATCGTCATTTTCTTCATTTTTCACTATCCCTTCGAACTCTTCCAGGTCATCTAGTTCAACATCATCGTGAACAATCGAAGGTCTTTTAATTTTCTCTTTTTTCCACAACTTTGTCTTTGATTTTAATAAAGTGTAATTTGCATAAATATTATACTTGGATGACATAAGAGGGACATAAAATGCCCGATACAAAGGTGGTGATCTAAAATGTGCAAAAAACATGATAATAACAATATTAAGGGGGCGATTACATGGACCGGGCTGGCTCGGTTAACCGGGCTAGCCCGCTTTATATATAAAACACATGTTGTTTTAACATTCCGATTACATGGCAAGCGGGCTAGCCCGGTTTGCCGGGATTCCAGTTGTCGGGTTAACCGGGATGAAAATGTCCACGTAATCGTTTTCATCCCGGCAAACCGGGCTGAAAAACTGTTGAACTCGCTTCGATACGCGTTCGTTTGCTTGACTGTGTGAATAAATAGTGCTGAAAGGAACTGAAATAGAACATCAACGTTGTTTGTGTGTTTCGTGATCAAAGTGAAGATTTAATAAATTAATTAGTCTTCGTGAAGACGCTTTCCTGGGTTAGCTAAGACTTTAACAATCTTTTTATTAACGATGGGTTTACAAAATAAATAATAGACTAATTAGTGTAAAACTGAAGTAAAACTAACGTAACTTTGCCCTTATTTACTTGATAATTGCGAATTTCGGCCTGAAATCATCCCGGCTTACCGGGCTAGCCCGCTCCATGTAATCGTTTCGTAAACTCATCCTGGTTAACCGGGCTAGCTCGGTTAACCGGGCCAGCCCGGTCCATGTAATCGCCCCCTTAAAGAAGTAATACCATGATCGCCTCGGATTCTTTTGTTCTCCAAGGGAATGTAAACCTCGTATTTCCCTCATCGCTCATGCAAGAGGGAAATTTATCCTTTGTCTTCTAATTTTCCCATGCATGTTGATGAGGGAAAATTAGAAGACAAAGAAATCTTTTGTCTTCTTCTAAATTTCCCGCTTGCATATATTTTCCCTCATCAACATGCACGGGAAAATTAGATGCAACTTCTCTGATCAACCGTATAAATTTCCTGTCGGTAAGATTCTCAAAGTTTTCCTCGGCGATCATAATATTACAAACTATAATAACATGACTTTTCGGGAAATTAGCGATTAAATTTCCCCTTTGCCTCGGGAAGATTTGTAAAAGTTTCACAAACCTTCCCTCGGCTGTGGGGAAATTTAATCGCTAATTTCCCTCAAGTCATGTTATTACTTATAATAATAACAATATTTAAAGATGTTATAACAAGGAACAAAAAAATCAAACAAACAAGAGGAACAAACAAATAAAAAAATATGGATACAACATTAAAAAGATGAAAGCTTGTTTAACAAAAGTAAGAAGTAAACTTTTGGCAGATCAAACATTCAAACTAATTAATATGAACCTCGTACGTTTAGATGCGTTTTGTCCAGACAAAAAATCTCTATAGTCGTGCGGAGGTCATTAGAATTGAGGCTTATATTTTTACTTCACTCCAAAGATAAATAAGCATAATTTTTATTGGGTAGTTAAATTGATATCGTTTTGCGCGAAAACATCGTATCTTTTCATGCGTTTAAATACGATTTTTCTCAGTGTCCGAAAACTCTGTGTCACACTAAAAGTTTAGGGAATAACATTGTCTTTATTTACTGGCAGAAGAGCACCAACAAACAAATTTTACTTCCGTATAGACATCAATTATTGGATATGAGGGCCGCGACAATTCATTATTGTAATGTTAAAGTATTAATTTAAGCAATATTACAAAATACACTTCGAGCAGATGTTATACTAAACATTTAACCAAATTTACCGCGCGCAGGTTCCTGATGTGTTCCCAAGACGATTGACTGACCAACGAGTTCACTCTTTTCCCAGGGGAAACGCTTTTTATGGTGCGCCTTCATGTTTAAACTCACTATATTATAGAACACGTATATATACGAAGAAGTTTAAGAAAATAACTCACCTAGAGGAATCCAGGAATGGCTTTGATACAACAACCTCCCAGTTTTTCTCTTGCTTGGCGTAGTTTGGTTCCATGGCTGTTTCACGAGAAGTGATTAAATCCACCAGATAATGACAAGATGTAACGGCAACCTGGAGTGTAGAAAAATACAACAATGAAACTGGTTCTTTAATTCGTGAATGGCAATTTACAGGAAAACTTGGGAATGCATGTAACTAAAAAAAACTATTATATATTATAGTTTACAAAATTATACATTCTGTGGAATTATCCAAAATGAATTATAATGTATTGACCATAATTCGAGATACCTGTCCGAAACCACACCGGCTGGAAACCGAGCCTATAGTGATAGGCGCAAGTATTAAATTCGGCTCTATGTCTTTTCTATTCTTTTTCTGCGCCGCAAATCAGCATTCTTGCGCAATCCTCGACCCAGTAAGTACAAGGATAGTTTAACAAGAGAGAGAATCGTATGTGAACATGGTTTCACCACAAGGGAACAAATGCAGAAGAAATAATACAGGAAACACGTTAAAAAACTATTTAGCACCGAAAAAAAATGCTTGTACATTTAACCATAATGCTTCGTAACCTCAAAAATCATTTTAAACGACAGCTATATGTCAGACATTGTCCATCGTGCTAACATAGATCACTAGTAGGCAAGAGCTTCCTACTACCAAAGTTAATAGTTTATTAAAGCCTACTATACCAAAGTTAATAGTTTATTAAAGCCCTATCTTTCGATAATTCTACAAGGAACTGTTTACTACGCGTAAGGAATTGTAGGTAAAGTACAGGTCGCTATATTTCTCGGTACGGTCTATTCACGGCACCGAAAAAGATGGCGGCGGTATATTTAACCACAATGCTTTGCGACCTCAAATCAGTTCAAATAACAACTGAACATTGTTTATCATGCTAAGATGGATTAAGTAATCAAGAACTTCATTCCTACCAAAGTTGATCGTTTTAAAACCATATAATTCTGCAAGAAATAATATTTACTGCACGCAAAGGATTGTGGTTATGTACAAGTCGCCATCTTTTTCGATACGGTCAATTAATGTGCACGCATGACTGTGCAACTGGGTTACGATATTTACATAATCCAATATAAAACATACGTATCTAGATTTCTCTTCTTTGTTTTCGTCATTCATATTGCTAGGAATTGTCCGGGTTGCGTTGGAATATCGACTGTATGGCTGGGGCAGCTGAGCTCGAAATTCAGAGCGAATAAACTTCAGTTCCCATCTAAAGTATGTGATACAAAAAAAACAAAAAACGCTTATACGTTGAAAAGAAATTGAAATAAAAACATTCTTTAGTTATTTCTAATTATAAAACGGAATAAACCTTTAATTATAATAATACTTATCCCATGACACCCCCAAAATTCATTGTCCCAAGAGACGCGTTAAATCCTTTATCCAACTGTCTTAAACGACGTCAAGTGGGCAGGGTTTTGAAGAGAGGGAAATTGTGAGGTAACTAGTTATCCCACTTGGATAACTACTTTATATCACCCTATGCATACAAATGAGATTAACACTGCTAATTTAAACAGCAAATGCTTTCATTCACTGAAACAAAGCATTTTTTCGTTTATCAGAAATGTGTTTTAGACCCCGTTTACACGATGCCGGTACAATTTAAAAACGGTACAAAATCATACCGGTGTGTAAATACAGGCCAAAAAGTCTTCGTTTACACGGTGCCCAATGTCGTTCCCAGAGCCCACGTTCCCCACTCGGGAAACGAGAGACTCTGGGATAATCCGTTTCACGCCATCACAGGATTCTTGTTATCCGGAAGAAGAGTTATTTATACAATACCCTAGTTGCTATGCGTGTTTTCATTGGTTGTTGGCCATGATCTATTAGAGGACAGACACATGGGCACGTCAGATCACGTCAGCTGACTTGCCTTTTTCCTTCTTCATGCCCCAAAATCCGGCACGAGTTTCGACAAAGACCTTTTAAATTTGTATTGTATAAAACAAATAGATTCCATTTTTTTGTTGTCTGTTCAGTTATAGATGCACAGAGGACGTCACAACGTGGTAAGAACATCAGTGACCCACTCGACTGCGTCTCGTGGGCCACTTTTTTGTTCTTACCACGTTGTGACGTCATCTGTGCATCTATAACTGAACAGACAACGGCAAAATGGAATCTATTTGTTAAATAGAGTTCACTGTGTTCATCAGCCAATGAAATATCGATGTGAAACGGATTATCCCAGAGTCTCTCGTTTCCCGGGTGGGGAACGTGGGCTCTGGGAACGAGATTGCACGGTGCCAGTATAATATAATGACGGATTAGCATGTGACTATTCTCTTCCAATGAGAATTGAGAAGACTTTGTGAATACTGCTGACCCAAATACTGTGGTCGTATATATCGTGATTACCGTCATCAAACTGTTACGGTACGGGCGTTTACACGATACCGGTTAGTGTTCCGTTTTCATTTCATGCCGTCAAGGTACCCGTCTTCATTTTGTGCCGTTTTCATGTCATTTTTGTGCCGGTATCGTGTAAACGCAAGGCCTAAACGGCATGATTTTGTTCCGTTTTCAAATTGTACCGGCATCGTCCTCTCATGTAATTTTGGGTGTGTCATGGTATAAGACGGTTAATTCATTAGTGTGATATGGGATTTAACATCGTTAAGTTTACTCACGATGTTAAATCCCATATCACACTCGTGACCACTAATTAACCTATACAAACCATGCAGTCTTACCTGTCGGGTAAAAAGAAGCTGCTTGGATATCGATACCATTCTTTGCCAACGCAAAGGTTAATAGTCGATCGTTTCGTCGGTTTAGATGACTGAGCAGCATCGTGAGCAGTGTTGATATTTAAGTGATTAAGTTGAAGGTAAACATCCAGTGGGGCATGATAACCTATGAAACAAACATAAGGAAACGAACCGAAATACGACGTCAAAATTGTCAATTGCGGGGAATACTTTTCTGGTATGAACTGATGACAATATATTTAGGGAACTTAGGCATAAACAACAAAAAAGATGAAACCAGATCTTCCAAAATTCGTATAGTCTTTTCAAAAATAATAAAATACGGTTCGCTTTTAACAACGACGGCACTTTGAATGCGAACTCCACTGCATATATAATATGCAATGCAATATGCGCGTTTAGAAACGTGCACCTACCTATATATAGACCCAACGATCTCGAGATCGAAAGTAATGCAAAAATAAGCAAAGTTCCAGTAGCTATCCAATGTGAACCAAACAGTCCGATTTTTATTCGCTTACAGAAGAATCGATAAGCGCTCTAAATAAAACATTTAGAAAATAGAAAATAACAGAATTAAACGCAAAATTACATTGTTTGACTATATATATATTTAACAACTGCATCGCTTGGGCAGGTTGGGTGCCTGGGTCATCCAGGGGCTTCCACTTTCACAGCCAGCCCCCAGATAGAATACCGCTCTCATGACTGGCAAATCCCCGCAACCCAGCCATGAGCCCCCACACCAGACTCCAGGCACCCGTCACACTGACTAGGTCAGTGGAAGGTATAGAGTCAAAGAAGATAAAGAAAAAATGATTTTTTTAAATTTTTTTTTGGAGGGAGGGGGAAGATACACACAAACAACTTTCACGCTTCGGTGAACCGTACTTTCCGCCACGCTACGTTGAGCAATACTCACCACGTCCAACTGACGACCACTTGCGCCTGCCTGACCCGCTAGAGACCGCTGACCGCTGTCCCGCTTTACTGACCGCTCTTAGTTGTTAACTTACTTAAATTCCATTTAACTACATATAAATATATACCATAACTTGATCAATATCTATATGGTAATTATGTTAGTCTATTTACAGACATAAATCTTTGTTTAAAACAACAGAGACAACGTGGTCTTCATGCGTTCTAACTTTGATTCACAACTTCGTTGCATCAAAATTAATTAATAGCCAGAAAAATCCAACTGCAACGCGGGAGTTCTCCATCCCGGGCTTCACGCGGTAGAGTAGCAATCAGACCAGAAAGTCGGATACAACATTTTTTGTTTCTTATCATTTAGAGGTAGTTATACTTGTGAGAGAGGAAAGAACCCTACCCAACAACAAAATTTACACAAAGAATAAAATTTCAAGTATAGTATAGTATAGTATAGTATAGTATAGTATAGTATAGTATAGTATAGTATAGTATAGTATAGTATAGTATAGTATAGTATAGTATAGTATAGTATAGTATATAGTATAGTATAGTATAGTATAGTATAGTATAGTATAGTATAGTATAGTATAGTATAGTATAGTATAGTATAGTATAGTATAGTATAGTATAGTATAGTATAGTATAGTATAGTATAGTATAGTATAGTATAGTATAGTATAGTATAGTATAGTATAGTATAGTATAGTATAGTATAGTATAGTATAGTATAGTATAGTATAGTATAGTATAGGGAGTATCCAAATAACAACAATACTTGAAAAAAGCCAAAAAGTGATGTAAATAATTAAAATGAAAAAGTAAAAGACTGCTCTGGCAATGCATGCACCGCAGCAGAAAGTTGTTCTTAACTGCATGGACGACATATCCACAACAACTACCGTATTCACGAAAGCATCAAGACGCTATGCAAACAGTTGTGACGTCATGGTCTTGTATAAAACAAAAAGAAAATGTGCTTATATAAGCAAATGCAAACACTGGAGTAAGTTTAGAAGAATTCGAAAGTACTTAAGTAAACCCTCGCCCATGCACGCCTGGTTCACACAAACTTTCGAATTCTCCCAACTCAATGAAACGATCGAGAAAATACCTCGTTGAGCCAAATGGAAAACATTTAACAAATGTTTTAATTAAAATATGAGAAATGTATAGCCTCAAGAGAAAGTACCTAAGGCCTTCATCCCAACAAAAAATAAGAACATACATTTTTTAGTTAAAGTGTATTCTTGAGAAAGGTTCGTGTTAATAGCATGTTAGGGTTTGTGAAAAGTCAAAAGCTGATTACCTGAACAGATGATAATGCCACTGCACCTGCGAGGCAAATTATTGGATAGACAGGAAAAAGAAATCTTTCTTCCTAAAGAAAAGAAAAATAGAGTCTGTTGATTTTTTATCAGATCGAGTTGAATGGCTGGTTGCCAACCTCGACCCCAGAGCGTTCATGGGAAGATACAGCGGGACGAGACAACGCCCTGGCTGGATTTTGGCGGAAGTACGTTAAAATTTTTCCGATACATTTAGAAGATTTTCCGGTGAGTTTAGCACGCTGGAAGGACCAAAAGACTCGGTGAGAGTAAATACTTTGCCTGCTTTTCACAGTTCGCTAGCGCGCAATATTTTGTCACGTGATCTCCAGGCTTTGCCAGGGCGTTCTCTCGCAACGCCGCATGTTCTCACGAATGCCCTGGAAACGAGGTTGGCTGGTTGCATCAGTAATCCCAACAAGTGTAGCTCTTGGCAGAAAAGCGACACTTCTCTGTTACTTCAAACAATAATAATACTAGATTATAAAATTTAAATTTTAATGTTCAGATTATAAAGATTAATACAAGTGTAGATATACAAAAAGCCGAAGCGTCAAGAATCAACGTCTCGAAAACTGACCATAAAATTATTGAATACAACGCACAACATAAGCAATTACTATAGTACACCATGAATATTGTTGCACTTACCTTGTGGGGTCTGGTGAAGAAAACTAGAATCCACAAATACAATCCCACCAAACATAACAGCACACGAGGAGGCATGAACACTAACAAAGAAAAAACCCCAAATGTATAACAAAAATAACTCAAAACCAAATAAATAAATACACAAAAAAATACACGCGAAGAAGTCAAACGCTATTCAGATTGTAGTTTATTTTTACAATTAGTTTATAGACATAACAAGATCCAATTTTGCTATAAACACAGTTTGAATAAAAGATAAATTATCGCACACTCAACTAAAATAAATCGCAAGTAAGGGCCTGTTTATATGGAGCCGAGTTACCCGGCTAGGCGAGTTACCGGGCAAGCCGAGTTGAAAAAAGATGACTGTTTATATGAGACGAGGTTTCACATTCCATGAGTATTTTCAGATTGTCTTCATAAGTGGCGCGTGCGCTGTTGTGACGAATTCAACTCGGCTAGCCGAGTTACCCGGCAAAAGAGTGTTTATATGGGAATATTTTCATCTCGGCATGCCGAGATCTCGGCTAGCCGAGTTACCCGCCTGTCTCATATAAACACTCTGCCGGAATAGAGCGTTTTCATCTGACGTCACGGCGGCCATATTGGTGTACCAAAACAATGAAATGGCGGCCATATTGGTGTACGGCATGGGAATTAGCTCTTTCTTATTCAAATATTTCGTATTGTTTCACCATGGGGCCACCGATCACGCGAGTGAAAACATGGCGAGTAACTCGGCTAGACGGGTAACTCGGCTCCATATAAACAGGCCCTAAGTGTAAGCGAAGTGTAAGCGAAGTGGAATCAGAAAAAATCGCTTCGGTCGTACGTTCATCGCACACGTCTCGAATGAGCAGTGCTAAAACTCGGCCTATTTCGTCATCATCTTCCACAACTTAACCTGCACGCAGGCTAATGAACGTTACATGAATGTTTACAATATAAGGTTCTAATGTCACAGTAACCCATGTGGGATAGTAAACTCAAGGGGGCGTGGGAGTTAATATCTGAGATACAGCACAAAATGTTTATTATTATTATTTTCTCTCAATTTCGATTGGCTTTAAAGTTTCTACGTCAGCTGCAAATAACTGCTTACAAATAAGTCTGAGCATGCGCATATGATGCAAACAGTGTTTTCTTGCAAATAACACCTTGCTCATGCGCAGTAATCTCCAATCCGGGCAATTATTTTTTTCTGTGCGAAGTTGCCAGGAATCAACACAAAATAAAAAGATAGAAAAAGTAAAACAGTATATAAAGTGAGTAAACTGAAACTCGCTTATCACAAAATATTGTGGTTCGTTCGTGGCGGTAGATCAATTACTTTCCGATGCTGAAAACAGAGGAAAATAATCTGTGAGACGCTGAGAAATCATGATATTTTCCCCAAATCGCATCAATTATATTTTTTGATATACAATGTAATTTTACCTTTTTTTTCAATCTGATTTATTTCAAAATCCATTAAGCCACTTTGCACGGGGGAAACTGTCAGAGATTGGGTTTACTGCGCATGGTTATCAGAGTATTATTTGTAACAAAACAAAGTTCACACCTTAATGCCTTATACACAGGCTCAGATTATGATTTTTAGGCAGCTATTGGCAACTGACGTTAAGCCCTAATCAAACGAGAACGCAAGTCATCGCAAGTTGGCAGTCACGCTATCTCAGCCAGCCTCTCTGAATAGTTTCCCGAAAATATCATGTACCGTGACAAAGTTAAAACTTGTTTAAAACACTCATAAAACCTTTATTTTCTTAATTTGGGTGTTCAAACGACCGCCACAGAAATTCTGACTGCCAACTTGCGATGACTTGTGTACTCGTTTGATTAGGGCTTAACAACCAAAATCGAGAAAAAATGAATTGAATACTAATAACAAACAACTCACCAGGTTTTCCTTTGGTCTTGCTGGAATATAACTGCACAAGCATCTAAAAACAAAATAAGATCAAAACGATAGTCGTCAAGCATTGTTATACACCAAACGAAAACATTCACTAAAATGGAAAATTACGACAGGTGACTTTAGTTGGTAACGCTAGGGTCTCTTAACCGATGTAAAACGCATGTAGATATAATACCTGTTTATAAAAAGAAAAAGATTAACTAAACATTAAAAAAATACCGAAATATTGCACACCATAAACGTACATATTGAAAATATTGCTTGTTTCCCATACGTGTACGAAATACATGTAATAACTTCTTAATAACCGAGATTGTGTTCATTACGGGAAAATATTAGACCGAGGTCTTGACAGTACGAACCGAGCCCGCAGTACGAGATCTGTACTTCTCAAACTCATTAATAATTCATGAGCTATAATTAGCCAATCAAAGAAACAGATTTGATCATGTGCATGAGTTTTGAAACCCGGTAAAGGTCGCGCTAACTGAATAGCGCTGCGTCGTGATGACGTCACTATTTAAGTTTGTTCGCTTTTACCCATAATTCTTGCAGTCCGAACAATAGATAATAGCTCATTTGCCATAATTTGAAAGTCAATTTTGGTTTAAGAAATCGAACAAAAAGACCGTTTATTACCACATTTCATAATTATAAATTCAACACGAGACTATAGGCGGGTTTCAGGGTGTTGCGCGCGCATCATTTTTCAAAACAACTGGCAAGCTCCCCTCAAAGTAAACATAATGTTTAAAATAAACGAAGTAGAGATACAGTTTCTGGATGTTTAACACTGTTATTCTGCTGTTGTTGGCTCGCTAGCAAGTCTTGTTTGCCATTGCTTACTTTGTGGAAAGCCCGCCAAGAGCCCGCCAATTCCTTTGCAAAACGATGCGCGCGCAACACCCTGAATCTCGCCATTGGTACTAATATACACCATTGTCTAATCTAATATGCACCACTATCATCAAATCCCTCGCGAATTCTACTATAATAGACGATTGAGAAGCTATTTCATAAACTCGTGTATCGTGTTTTACCAGGGGTTACAAACACTCGAGAACAACAAAAATCACTCCTGTTGCCTGTTGCCTCGTAATTTTCAATGTTCTCTTGTATTTGTAAAACATTCGATTATTCCCTCGTGTTTGTAACCCCTGGTAGAACACTCCCACTCGTTTATGAAATATTACTTCTAATATGATCAAGTCGGTTTTCCTTGATGTATACCGCGGTTTACATACAAGTTATAAACCTCCCAATTCCTTATATAAACCTCCCAACTTTATTAACGATATAAATCCCTTGGGCTCCACCTCGGGATTATATATCGCTAATAAACTTCGGGTTGGGTGCTTAACCTACATATAAAAGACCGAGGTCTGATACTGTCCCTTAATTTTCACATGCCTCGGTTTCCTTTTGTTTTTTTTCGGGGAATATATTCAATAGTCCCCTGATAACAATGGCAAAACAATAGATTAATATTCCCCTCTAATAATCTATTGTGACTCCTGTCAACCTCGCCCATGTGAAAATTAAGTACGTTATTTTGAGGCCCCTCAATAAATCACATATCCCCTCGTGGCCTCAAAATAACCTATACGTAGCCAATGACCAAGCAGTAGAGGTTATGAAGAGGTTTATTATATGATATTATAAATGAATGACAAAACCCGTAATCCAGACCAATTCATTACCGGAAAATAATTACACCGAATACTTCACTATGCGAGAAATGTTGTAGCTGCGTTAAAGACGCCAGCCAGCCAAAACCACTGATAAACCACGAAATGCAATACAACAAATATTTTACTTATGTAGGTCAGATGAACTACACCAATTATACTTACAAAAATAGGAAGAGAAACTAAAGCCAGTAAAAAGATAACATTAAAATTAAGAAAGCCATTGATGAAGTAGTATGTCCAAGGTTCCGTCCCTAGAAATAATGTAATAGATCACTATATAGGTATTATTAATAGATACCACTGTATTCAGTACAACATAATCCTGCAAAAACCCAGTGTAACCCAGCATAAACTGGCCTAGTCATAGAAACTAACAGATCTGAAATCAATACCATTCCCGTCCTTAGTCCCCATGTGTGAAACTCTTGGTCTCAAGGGTGATTTTTGGCGCCCATAAGCTATGTAGAAGCGCTCGTAAGAAATAAAAAAGAAGTGGACGGGCGCCACTTCTTTTGATCCAAGTGGTTGAATACGGCTATCAGTTATCCATTTTGTAAAATATTTCATCGAAAAACGCGATAAAAGTCCCTTCCTTAGCGCTATGTGTATTTTATTATTTGTGGAAAATATCGTCTAAAGTATTTCGTATTCAAAATACATAGCCGCACAGTAGCCTCCGATCGTTGCCATGGTATCATGTTTTAATAGTTTCCAGACTATACCCGTGAACCCCTCATCACTCTGAGAAAGTGGACGAAAATGTCAAATTTGAAAGTGTCTCTTGATTCACCCAAAATCTTCGTGAACCAGGAGCCACTTTTCTCACGTGAACCACCACAATTTTTAGTTTCAGTGGAAAATTTTATAAAATGTCTAAAACTAACAAGATATATATGACGAAATTTAAACGTCTCCATTCTCCTAAATCTCTCGCACGCGCCTCACAAGAAAGCAGGGGATGATCGACTGTGAGATTTAGACCATTACCTATATAAAGCTATATATTATACCTTGACTGCAAGTTATTGCTAAAAACGGACCTAACAAGGATGGCAAAAATATGAGTCGTTTTTATAATGGTGCCTGCATGGTGGTGACTGGTGAAAGCTTACGTTATTCTGACGTATATTTTTCGACTATGCCTCTGACCAATCCAGACTGGGGTTTATAAGGGGAAGATAAAAATAGTGAATAGAGAGATATATAGAATCCCAAACGTCCGCATGTGGTTTAATAACTCGATGGATAAACAGAAAAATGTTTTCAATAGTTACATATTATACACAAGCAATATGGGCACATTTAGTATTCTTCACTGTGAGCTTTCCAAATTAAACTGAAAGCATACTGGTATTCACGAACCAAACGCATACACACAAATAACCAGCCTGTTTGCAACGATCACAAATCGAAAGTCGAACTTTAGCTTGTATATACAAAATGTCACAATAAAAGCTTGCACTGTTAATCACGCGTATAAACTGTTAAATAGATGTCATGTTACAAAGTGCCTCTAAATTGAATTTATATATATAGTCTTACCATAAAGAGTAGGTCCACCTTTACCAAAAATATTATAACGAATAATATTGAAAGATGTAAATACTGTTTTACCATAGTAATGCGAATCAAAGTACACCAGAGGACACTACAAGAGATAAAAACTGCTGTCAAAAAAATCCAACTAAGCAATAAATAATTCTATATTGCTATGACGTATACTATCCTACTCATTAGCAAGCACAAATATAAACTCGTCTCTTATTGGCCAAATCGATCCAGATTGGTCGAACAATGTTCGCACAAGTGGAAAACATCGCACGACCAATCAGAAAACCCTTACGACAGTTTTTATATTATAAAAATAAAATAAAATAAATATTCTGCGTTCAGAATGGCTGCTTAACATTTCAAGAATGTTTCATAGAATAATTCACTGACAAGAAAGAAAATAAATATACAAACCCAGGCCCCAGGGTCCTATCTCTTGGGTACGAGGTTGTATTTCGACTTGACAAAAGTTTTGTGTTTTTATAAAATCAACTAACATCAATTTAAATGTTTTTACCGATCAACGTGTGATGTACAATTGGTGGTGGTTGGTCGACCGCAGTCCTCTGTCTTTTGGCTAACCTTACGCAGGGGTGGGCGCCACCCCAATCCCAGATGGTGTGTTTTGCGAAGGGAGGAAAATCGGAGAACCCGGTGAAAAAGTCTCAAAGCACAGGAGAGACCAACTAAATTCTACTCACATGGTCCAAGCTCGAGAACAGGGTTATTTCATGCAGACGGTCACCCATCCAAGTACTAACCCCATCTAACCGGGCTTAACTGTTGGTGAGAGGCAGCGCCCTAACAGCACACGTCACCCGTGCTCCCCAATGTACAATTATTATGGGTGTATAGAACATACCATGAGAGAAACGAAGGATATCACAGACCATTGAATAAAATACACAAACCGCCTCCTTCTTAAGACTAATTCCCAAGCAATTGGAACCCTACAATAAAAAGGAGTTCATATTTTAAACATTTCCGTCAACGTATATAACCAGTTTATTAAAGTGTAAAAATTTTATAGCCGACCAATGGTCTATACTAAGATGCATGAGGCACGAAATGAAACTATAAAGACACAGGTAAAACAAGGTATACTTCATATAGGAGGAACAAAACTCCGCGAATTCAATTAATCGACCAATACATTTTATCCGTCTGGTGCAAACAGATAAAATGCCCGATAAACGTCTTATGCTTGACCCAACTGTTAAACTTAATTCAATCATTGAGGTTTACTTGACTCACAAACTGATAACGTCGTCCTCCCCCTTGATATCAAATGTTTTAAATTAAACCCAACCTCGCATACCCAGAACATTTATTGACATGGCCATAGGAAACAGGGGGCTGGGGTGGGGTGGGGTGGGTGGCGCCCCCCTAAACGCCGAACAAGGGGGGCCGAGCCTCCTAGAAATTTGATACTAACGCACTATATATAGGCTCACGAGTTAGCGCAAGCACATGGCGCATAGAATCAAATCTCCCTCCCCCCCCCCCCCCCCCCCCTCTTCATGGCACACAGACGATACAGTGACTGTATTGGGTAAGTCCCGTAAGTTTAGTAATGCCCCAGAATTATGTCAAAACATCCAAATTTAAAAAGAATTGTGAATGACGTGGCATTCGCTCGTACATATTTTTTCCCAGCTCGGAAAATAATCTAATCCTACCCCAAATAATTTAAATATTTGATTCGAGTATTTTATTATGGCGTTTCAAAACCTTCAGATTTCTGTAAATTCTTTCCCCAACATGCAGGAAATAGCATTTTCGAGACTCAAAATTTTCCGGGGGAGCATTCCTCTGGGCCCTCTATAGGTCACATTTTTCAGCCCCCTAATATAAAACATCTTTCTACGGACTTGCTTGAAGTTTTAAAAGGATAGAAAGGAAAATGTATACATACCAAACAAATAAAAAAAAAACAATTCAAAAAGATATCAACACCAAACAACAATACCTCCTCCCGCCCCCCAAAAACTGTTCCCACAATTCTCCACTTACCCCAGCAGCGCAGTGAAAGGCCAACCAACGAGTGCCGCAGCAGCGGTAAAGAAAATCGCAATCTGTTAAAAAGAAGAATGCGGTCAAAAGAAAGACAAGTGCGAAAAAATATTATACATATATAAAATATCATACGTGACTTCTATGTGCATTTTGATTGGTTGTTGCCCGTAATATATTATGGACAGATGCACAGATTACGCCACTAATGTGGTCTGATTTCTGTAAACCAATCACGAATCTCGCAGCAATATCACAAGCCGATGACGTTGTTTGGTTTGTATAGATCATGGATCGCGTGAGCTGATTTGAATGCCTCAAAAATTCCCCAGTAAATCTTTTGAGATGTATTCTTTCTATATTTTAATGAGGTTATGCAATAACCACCATCCCACCCCTTTTTACAAAGAAGCAAAAACAAGTGTTCTTGGTATGATAGGTGCAGGTCCGAACAGGGTTTGGTGGTCAGATCAAGATCAGCTCGTGTTATCTTGACCTGAATCCAAGTAACAACATGATTGGCGTGAAAACCCTGTAACAAGACCTGCACCTAACCTTCCACAATGGTAAGTATAGTGTACGTAGGTGTTAATTGAATAAAACAAACAGATTCAATTCATTTTCCCGTGCGATTGTCTGTTGAGTTATAGATGCACAGATGACGTCACAATAACCTGACAGAGTCAGGCCCGCCTTTCCCTTCCCGGGAGGCTGGAAACTTGCAGGCGGAGGAAGGTAAATAATTGTATAAGTCCTCTTTCCCTAGCCGCATGTAAAAAGCCGAATTTTGGCTTTTTCGTCTGATTGGTCCATAAGACAAAAAACAACCGAAAAGCTCTATTCTGATTGGTTCGTGTACATTTAATAATGAATTATGATTTACATAATTAACAAAGCATCTAACGAATCTAGCGATTCAACGATGTCACAGACGACGATGCATGTTTAGAGAAGTTTAAAGTAAAATATCTAAAGAAAGAACAGCGCGAATGTATAGAAAAAGTCCTGTTTAATGAGGATGTGCTAGCTGTACTCTGGTTGTGGCAAGAGTTTAATATACCAACTTCTCCCAAGAGTCTACGGAGAGAGTTAAGAGACGTATAAGCAAGCTCATGAAGGAATTACTTCGAAACAACTCTGAATTGTAGTCGTGAGTTCGCTTGAATATCTAAGGAAACAGCAAATTTCAAACTTGGAACGGCTGGATTGTGCAATTAAAGCTGCGTCGATTGGAGATTCAGAAAATTAATTTAGGAGCGGTAAGATAGTTCTCGTCTTCTCTACAGCGGAAGACGAGAATAATGGCTGATACTCAGGTTAACGTCACAACGTAGTTAGAACATCAGTGCTGCGTTGTGACGTCATCTGTGCTTCCATAACTGACCAGACAACGACAAAATGGAACTATTTGTTAAATAGTTATACAGATCCTGTATTGACAATTACGTCACAAAGCATTGTTGTATAGATAAAGGGACTGTAACAGGAAACTACGTCATCATAAATATTAGAGAATATGCATACATTGTGGGCATTTAGAGCAGATCAGTCTATTACATGAATTCTGAGTTTTAAAAAGCATTTTGTATTACAACGGTATAATCTTAACCCCTTTACCACCAAGGGTCTTCCCTTGACGAGTAAAATCGTCTGGCGTTAGTCAGAGTAAAATACTAAAAGTGCGTCAACATGCGCGCTTAGGAGTCAAGTGTTTTAAAAAATATAGTGCAAAGTTGTATCCACTAATCCCTTAATCATGTTTCAAAAGGTTTCCTTAAACATGCATCTAAAGCCAAGATACAAAACTGTTTACATACAGAGTAGTCACCAATAAACCAGCCTCCATACGCCAGCATAATCATCACCATTGAAAAGCTACTTGGTAGAAACGCTGAAAGAGAAAAACACCACCAAAATAGTCAGTAAATAATTCCTGTAAAAGACTAAAAGTATATACATAAATTGCAAATGTGGATTAAATATAAGAGGCTGTATCAAATACTTACTATATGATTAATAATAATAACAGCAGCAACTCTGTGCCTTCTAATAGTAGCAATATTTTGGCTGGAATTGCAAGGTAGTCTAGAAGGCTATTTATGTGGCTCGGCCAAAACATTACTAGCGTTGCTTGCACGACATTTTAAGATTTTAACACTTTGAAGCCTGACGACGAGTCTTTAGTACTTTATTCTGGCTAATGCCAGACAATTTTATTCAGCACAGGGAGAGGTCCAGGCCTCAAAGTGTTAAAACCTACTGTATCTCCTTCACACTTTGAAGCCTGACGATGAGTCCTTAGTATTTTATTCTGGCTAACGCCAGACGATTTTATTCAGCGCAGGGAGAGGTCCAGGCCTCAAAGTGTTAAAGACTTTGACTCGGAAAAAGAAAAGACCCCTCAACTAACTATCAACTATATGTAAAACGGTTCCCATATACCACAAAAAGTATGTTTGGTATAATCTCACCTGATGCTGAAATATGCATGCCACTTCCAAATACTAAGCAGAACAACATTATTCTGGCAACATGGTTTCCAAACTGCTTCTTAACTCCCCTTAAAAGAACAGAAGTGCACGACTTTCATGGCGATATTAAAATTATAATTACGGTTTTTAAGCACCCGGGTTGACCAGAAGCTATGTACACATAACTCTAAGAACAAAAGCCATATATTAATAGTATCCATCTATAGTATATCACCGCATATGTACCTTCACACGCCCAGGGACGTAGCCAGGGGGGAGCCGGGGCTCCCCCCCCCTCAGTTTGATATAAAACGACAGACATGTAACTATACAAAACTGATGCACTATCAATTGTGTCGGGAAATAAACTGTAAACAGTGTATTCAATCTACTGAGTGTATGCATTTTGAGTATCTATTTGAGTGACGTTTGCGTGTTTTGAGTATTTTAACCTGTAAAATCTTCTGGCTCCAAAAGCCAGGAAATGGCATTTCAGCGACTCTCGATTTCAAAATTTCCCGGGGGAGCATGCCCCCGGATCCCCCTAAAAATATATTTTGATTTCGGCTCCCCCCTTTTCAAAATCCTGGCTATACGTCCCTGCACACCCCACACGTGCATGTACAACATGTATACCGTACGTACCTAACCACCCTTAGCGTTGAAAGTACACATACTGTGTATATGCGATTTACTGGGCTAATTTATAATCACCCTGATGTATGTGATTCACTTATAAGATTATGTAGGCTACGTCTATACAAATCTGTTTGCAGATAATTGAAAATTAAGAATTTAGGTTGCAAACAATTATCGTTATCCACGTCTTTTACCTTGTTTGGCTGCAAACGTTGGGGTAGACAATTGTTTGGCTCAAACATCATTATAAACTGGAAACGATTATTCTGCATTAGCATGGATACCGCACGTAAATAGGACGTCTAAGGGCCTGTTTATATGACCCCGGTGTACCGGGATGTCCCGGTTGCCCGGGATGAATTTCATCCTGGGTTTATATGGAGTAAACAAAGTGCTCGTCCCGGTTGACCGGGATGAATTTCATCCCGGGTCAAAAAGCGCGGGAATTTAAGGAAATGGACAAAAAGGCAAAAACTCACCCTAATTCTACTATGTTAGAAGTTATTTCACTTTTATTCGGTGTTTTGTCTCTAGACCTGACCGTTTGGACGAAATTCTGACCGTATTATTCAAAGTTACAAGCGTTGTAGTTCAGTAAACTTCATCCCGGTGTACCGGGATGTCGCGTTTATATGGGGAAAAATCTGTCCCGGTGTACCGAGATCTCGGTTGCTTCAATCGGGATCCCGGTACACCGGGACGTCCCAGTACACCGGGATCATATAAACAGGCCCTAAAACTGCTTGAAATATCCCAGATAAATTCACGTCCGCGCGAAACAAATCAATAGCTTCAAGTTTTTGGGGTTTTTTTGTATTTTTTTTGCTATAGCTAGAATACATAATATAAAACAAAACAAACTCCGAAAAGTAGCATCTTGTTTATTTCCTCAAATCTTGAGTTTTTACAAGATGCTACTTTTCGGAGTTTGTTTTGTTTTATATTTTTTAAAGTTGTCGGCTGGAAAAGGTTTCTAGAATACATAAACTAAAATACGTTTGAAAAAGACGCGATCAATTAAAATAACTTTACCTGTAAAAGAAAACCTCTCCAGCGGCACACAATAAAGCCAGAACAACACGGATTAAATAAAATGTAACAATCTAGAAATAAATACAAAAATTATATACAGAAAACTTTACAAATGTTATTAAATTGCATGACAGGCTTTGTAGTAGGTGTAAGTAGAAAGCCAAATAGTTTTAAAAAGAAAAAAAACACGTCAATTAAATGTTGATTGCAGTACAGTACATTATGAAAGCATTAATAATTCACGGCTAATTAGCCAATCAAAGAAAAATATTTGATCATGTGCATGAGTTTTGAAACCCGGTAAAGGTCGCGCAAACTGAATTCATAATTAAGAAATCAGATAATAAACGGCGTAAAGAAAGAACCGTTAATTGCCACATTTCCTAATTATAAATTCAACATGAGACATTAGATACTAATATACACCATTCTCTAATCTGATATGACCAATATCACCAAGTCCCTCGCGAATTTTACTATATATTAGACGATTGAGAAGCTATTTCATAAACTCGTCTATCGTGTTTCACCAGGGCTTACAAACACTCGAGAACAACAAAAATCACTTGGCCTATTACCTCGTAATTTTCAGTGCATGTTCTCTCGTGTTTCTAAAATATTCGAAAACAATAAAAATCACTCGGCCTGCAGTCCCGTGATTTTCATTATTCTCTCATGTTTTACAAACACTCGAGAACAATGAAAATTACTCGGTTAACAGCCTCGTGATTTTCATTGTCCTCTCGTGTTTGTAACCCCTGCATGGTAAAACACTCCCACTCGTTTATGAAATATTACTTAATACATCTCATCTCATTTTTTTAAAAAGTCAACCATGTTATTTGGAAACTGTATAATTACTCTGGGTAACATCAGGTACTTTTAGTCGTCAAGCCTAATAAGACTGTAAAGGTAAACGTGCTGACATCCTGTCGTGCAAATAATTCAGTTTTTACACTGGGGTTTTTACTTCAATATTTCATTTATACTGAGCTGGCAAACGTCTACTTTATGTAGCAATCGTTTACTGTGTAAAACTGTTTTTTCCTGGTTTAAAAAAAAACATGTACTAATTTCCGTGCATGGTCGCGGTATTATATATTTTAATTAGTAAAACGTGGCAATAGAAGCGTTCCTAAAATATCGTTACAATATATTCCTCAAGTTCACCAATTCATTTGATGAAAATTATTGCTAACTTCCTGTTTTGAATTTGATTGGTTTCTGGTTTTTAAACAACCAATAAGAAACAGGATTATTTGCCAAACACCAATCAAATTCAAAAGATAATTCAAAACAAGAAGTTGTCAACGAATCTTATCAAATGAATTCTTCAACTTGAGAAATATATTGCAACAATATTTTACGGAACGCTTCTATTGCCACGGCAGTAAACGAGGAGTGTAGTATACATACACAGATTACATTCTTTAAAACAGTTCATCTGCTTTAGAAGAGCTTGTCGATTAAGACAGCTAAATGAAGACCCTCACACTAACAAACAATTAAAATTACAAGTAATTAAATTTATTTTATTCTACAATGACTACAACCTGTCACTCCTTTCGCATCAGAACCACTATTTGTCAATGTATGTATGCATGTATGTAAATCTTTATTTAAAGAAACAAGCTAGCCCCAACAACGTTAGCTGATTTCCATACTTTGTCTGTATACAGTATTTATAACGCTAGCCTGCGTGCAGACGCTTGTTGTTCATACTTCCTGTCTGTGCTTTACTTAAACGAGAAGCGACTGCACGCAGGTACATTACTTACTTTGTCTTCTTTTCCATGAAAATGCTTTTGCCAAATTCCAGGTAAAGCATGCGGAAGAAGATATGCGTAAGAACGAATGGCATACTTCGGCGAGTATTCCCAAGTTTGGAAACCTGAGCCATATATAAGATAGTGAGTCTAAAAAAATAAGCACATGAACGTGCATTGAAATAATCAGTAGCTGGATACAGAACTTCATGCCCTTTTACAAACTGGTCACTTTTATTATGTAGTTGTAAATGTGGTACTATAGCTTGTAGAACAAAGTGAAAAGGTGATAAACTGCCGAGATTAGTTTAATAACAAAATACTAATGTTTCAAGCGGAGTCCTTCGACATTTCACTCTGGCCCATCAAAGAAGTGCAGATGAAGAAGCCGAACGTTTCCGAGAAAAGATGCTTTTGAGCGACCAGGAGTGTCACTAAGAGATAGGATAAGAAATAAAGATATACAGCTGGAGACGAAGGTTAGACTGATAAAAAAAACCCAAGATAAACGAGAACCAACATGGGAAGCATGAAGAGGCGAAATGAGGATGACATGATCTGATGGGCAGTGGAAAGAGTAGAGTACTTTAATACCAAAAGAAAAAAAACGAGAAAGGAATGGGCGGATTGTGCAAAAAAGCATGGAAGAATGACAAACCTGGGTGTGTTAGAAGATATTGCGAAATGGAGGGCGATAACGAGAAGTCCCAATCCCAATGAGGGAACAAATGGGGGTGGTGGTGGTGATGATAATGAGGAGGAGGAAGATGAGAATAGGAATGACGATGATGATGGATGAGGACGAGAATGAGGAGAATGATAAGAATATAAAGATGAGAAGGACAATGATGATGAAAATAAGAAGAAGGATAACGAGGAAGAGGAAGAAGAGGTGTATTAGGATGAGAAAGATGAGGATTAAAAGCAGAATGAGAAAGAGGATGATGATGAAGAGGATGATGAAGAGGAAGATGAAAAGGAGGATGAGAAAAAGGATGAGAAAAAGGATGAAGGAGGATGAGGAAGAGGATGAGAAGCGGAATAAGGAAGACGATGAGAAGGACGACGAGGAGCAGGAAGTGGAGGACGAAGAGGAAGATGAGAAGGGTGAGGACAATGAAGAGAAGACATGGAGGAAGAGAAGGGTAAGAATGAAGAAAAAGATGAGGACAAGGAGGAGGAGGCAGATGAAAAGACAAGGAATTAGATGAGGAAAAGAAGAGGAGAAGAAAGATGAGGCAAAGGAAGAAAATGAGGCAATGAGGGGAAGGAGGGTATGGTGAAGGAGAAAGAAAAGGGTGAAGAGGGGGTGGAGAAGAAAGAGGATTAAAAGGAAGAGGATGAGGAGGAGCAAAATAAGGAGGAAGAAAATGAGGAGAAAGATGAGGAGAAAGAAGAAGATGATGATTGGTAGAGGAGGATAATGAAAAGAAGGATGATTAGAAGGATGAGGATAAGGAAGATATGGAGAAGAATGAAAAGGAAAATGAGGAGAATGAAATGGAGAAGGAGGATTAGGAGAAGGATGAATGGGAGAATAAGAATGAGTAAACAAAAGAGGGAGGTGAGGAGGAAGATGAGGAGAATAAAGAGGATGAAGAGGAGAAGAATAAAAAAAGATGAGGATGAGGAGGATGAGGATGATGAGGAAGATGAGGAGGAAGTTTAGAAGATGAGGACGAAGATGAAGAAAAGGAGGATGAGGAGGAGGAAGAGGATAATGATGATGATGATATGATAGAAAATGAAGAAAATCAGGATGAAGATGAAGAGTAGCAGGATGAGAAAGATGATGAGGAGCAATATGAAGAGGAAAAAGATGAGGAGGAGGATAAAGAATAGAAAGATAAAGAGGAAGATAAGGAAAAGGAGGAGGATTAGGGGGAAGATGAGGAGAATGAGGATGACAATAAGGGGGATGAGGAAGAGGATGATGAGAAGGAAGATGGAGAGGAAGATGAAAAGGAGGAAGATGAGGAGGAGAAAAAGGAAGATGAGGAGGTGGTGTGGAGGAGGAGGCGGTGAGGAGGAGGAGGATGAGGATCAGGTAGAGCAGGAGAACAACGGTTATCACGCAATGCATAAATGATGCAAAACTCTGCTATGCGTCCGAGTCCGCGTATCTCAACGATCTTACAGTTAGTGTCGGCCCAGAAATTAAGTGTTGTGTCACTTACTGGTTCCCAGTAATTAAATGTTTCATCGCAGTCAGAAATATTGCTCCACAAAGCACTACAGTATCTGGTAGACAGTAAAGTCATAAATGCTGTAGATGATTTAGGAGCCCAACAGTGGGAATCATCGTCATCAATTAAGCTGGTAACTCTAAAATAGATAAAATATTTTTTTTATAATAAGTACAACATTTCCGTGCGATTAACGCGTGAAATAAACTTCGTACGTTACAAATTCCCGCAGCTCTCATTGGTCGTACGATATCTCTTCACAAAAAGAAAAGTTTTGTGATTGGTTATACGATTTTTCCCACTGGTGGAGAAAATCGTACAAGCGTTCTACAAGCGATTTTCTGTCTTTTACTGGCCAGTAATTTTCGCACGGCAACCTTTGTGCAACGTCGGTCGAATATGGCGGCAAATTCTCTTGTCAACCATTCGCATTAGCTGTATAAGCTCTCCAAGAACCATACAAAGCATTATGAGGAAAATTCAAAAGAAATTAAAGTTTAATCAGTGTCTTTATATGTGATAAAGATACCTCCTGATTTACATAAACTTTAGCTTTGATTTTCTCGGCTTAGACAAGGTTATTTTTCAAACTTACTACGCCAATGAACTTACCAAGTGGTTCGTTTTTGAAGCCGTTCAATAAACTCGCAGTTCGTGTTTTATCAGATATAAAAACACTCGGCTTCGCCTCGTGTCTTTATATCTGATAAAACACTCCTGCTCGTTTATTAAACAGTACATGAACTTCATTGTGGATAATTCTAGTAAGTATTACACAATAAGAAACTCGTCTATAATGAAATAAGAAATCAACACTTTTGACAATGAGAGAGTGATGTTTATATGTGTCAACCAGCAACAATGTTGTCTTGACTACTACAAGTGTGCGACAACGCATCAAAGAAAAAGAATCACTTCTTGAAAAGCTATTTTTTATCGGTTATTTTCATTTCCCTACTAGGCTTTTCACGAAAAACTTGCTTAAAAAATCTGAAAAAATCTTACGTCACGAGACGCCATTTAACCCGTTCGGGCATTTCACGTACATTGTTGTTGTGAATCAACTGATTTTTTCATTCTGTCAATTTAAGTAATAGACAATTTTAAGTAATAGTCAATTTTAACTAATAGACAATTTTATGTAGACAATAGAACTTTAAATAATAGACAATTTTAAGTAATACTAGACAATTGTAAGTAATAGATAAATCCCGAGAACGAAGGATGTGTGCTATATAAAGACCCAAGGACGCGCAGCGTCCGAGGGCTTTATATCGCATACATCCCGACGTTAATTCGAGGGATTTATCTGACTTAATTTATTATCGAGGAGGTTTTCCAACAAAGTTTTGTCTTTTTTTTCCAACTTGGACAAAGATTTTCCTTGTTTTTTTCTTCATTTCGTATCTAATTATTATTCAAGGTCTTTATGCGATATAAAGACCTCGGAAGAACAAAGAAAACCGACTCGATAATAAATTAAGTAATGTTTAAAACACGAACAGTAGTACTGTTTTATCAAGTTTAAGTTTTATAAGATATAAAATCACTGACATGGTACTGATTTCCTTTTTGTTTTCCTCGTTAATTATCAATGAGAGTCTGTTTTTAAACTACGTTCACTGCTGTACAGAAAAGGTTTGACGAGGAGAGTTAATCATAGCCAAATGGAATGACGCATTTTAATATTATCCGCCTCTACGTCAAACGGTCATTTCAAAGTGAAAGTACTGAAATGACGTTGACTAGACTGGTATAACAGCACATGCAAGTCAGGGTTATGTAGTTATTTTCGAATTTCATTCTTGTCAAACATGTTGTTATAGTAACAATGGCGACTGTAAATATGTTCTTTTGGTTGTAACTTGTAAACGCTCCAAACTAACAGTACTAAAGTAGGCCGTTTGGTTGCATCTGAGATTGACTCCAGAAATCAGAAAAAAACATAGTTTTTCTGCAGATTGTAAATAACATTATTGAACATTGGATTTAGATATAAATACAAAACTTTTAATTATATCATTTTGACTTTTAGGGCTTTCAATTTATTTCTTTATATCCATCAGTAGCAAAATCAGAGCACATTAACACTGAACATTAGAGCAACGACTCTAAAATTCATACTCTTGGAGAGGGGGGGGGGGGGGGGGGGGGGGGGGGGGGTGTTCCTAAAATGTCTATTTTAACAAAAGATTTAAAAAAAAATGCAAAGCTGTTTTTGAGCACTAATTCGGACCCTGAGTATTCAGTAGAACATAGAAGTCATGTTCAAGACAACCTTTTTACTCTACCTGTACAGTAGATCAAGTCTAGTGACAAGGACGCTACTTAACAAGTTCCTTTTCATCAGTTCAAGCACCTGAAACTTACATTAATAAATTCTGATGTACAGTATCTAAATTTATAATCAATAATGACAAATACATTGCATTACAGTATAAATTAATAACTGTTTGTGTATTGCTTAAAAAAGCCACATTTAAAATAAATTTCTGCTATAAATTGGTATCAAATAAAGAACTCTGTACAAGGTTTAGAAGCTTAGTTTTCACATTTGTTCTAGATTATTAAGCAGTAAAATGTGTTATTTCATAGTTTTTTACTCTGCCTGGTAATTGATAAACTGCCCTACAGTATATCACAAAACTCATAGAAACCCAATGAAATCAGTCAATAACTTCATTATCAAACTATATTATTCAAAAACTTCATTATTCAAACTATTTGGTAGTAAAATGTAAGTCTTTCCTTCTGTTTTTCACTTTGTGGTAATGGTAAATTGTCATCTGAGAATTGTTTTATGGCTTTCCAATTCCCCTGGTAAGCTCTTACTACTCTTAAGCCCACAAGGTACATGTACACTGGACCTGGAGTACCAATATGGCCACCAGTGGCTTCAAAATGTTTACTGCTGACCATAAATGATGAGCACAGTGGCATAACCGAGTGGATTGAGGTGTGTGGCCCCTTGCGTGTGTAGTGAGCAAAGATTGCACTGGGGGCTGTGTAGGGCCCCTGGTGGGGGTCCAGCCCTCTGGGCTGGGGGTCCCTCACTCTGCCGAATCAGAGTGCTTATAGGTGTTACACCACTGGATAAGCAATCCAGTTGTATAGAGATCAGTGGTGCAGTATCACAGACTGTGACCTGTATCTTGCTTTTACCAATGAATATCTCCTAATGTCCCTTAACATTCTTCATATATCTCCAAATATCCCCTTGATATCCCAATCTCAGATTTACCAATGATCAGTGAGTAATTTCAATAACAAGTAATTTCAATACTACCAGTTTACCACAGGAAGACATGGTTGATTAGCATCAAACATATTTTATTGGGATGGAAAGTACTTTTAAAACTCAAAAAACAGTCAGTATTACAGCTACATGTTTAATTTATATTACTAACAATAATTATGTATTGTGGAGTAAACTTCTCCTATATATGTATATACCTCGGTATATACCAGGGTGCATTCCATGTCAACCCCATGCCAAAGATAAAGCCACTGGTGTTCAGGTGCTGCACCAAGGGATTTCAAGACGAACGCCAGCGCCAGCACCACCCACTGACTTGTTTAGTTGTATGGCTGTATATGTGCGCCGACTGCAGTGTGATTGTGCACCAGCACGCCAAGCACTTTTGAAACTCACACCGAAGATGTTCGGTGTGACCTACATTGGAATGCCTGGGGTATATACAGTACAGCAGTGATGTTTTCCAGGGGGAACGCGGGGAAACGCCGTCCCCCCACCTTTTTTACCAGGGGAACGGTGTCCCCCCTGCCAAAATCAAACATGGGGGAACGGCTGGCAGGGATTAAATATGAGTGAAGTTCAGTGAACGCCGTTCGACACCGTCCAAATAATTTTGGCTATCACTTGTTCTACATGCATACGTGTTATTTTTGGCAATAATTGCTCAGCATCCTATGTGGAAATACTTCAGAACGTAATTTTGTCACTATTTTAATCTCCCTGAAACTTGATATACTTGCAGAAAATTCTAGCAGACTAGCACAAAAATACTAGAGTCTGATAATTGACGTCCGCTTAGATAAATACTTATTGTCATAAGCGCGGATAACGTCACGCAGCAGCCCAGCAGGCCAGCAGGATATAATTAGTATAGTCTTTCGCGCAATTAAACATTAAAATGAACATTAAAATGATCAATGGGAACATAAAATGATTCAATAAGAACATTAACATGATTAAATGGGAAAGATTCAAGGATATCTATTATCTAAGCTTATTTACCGTTACTCGCGAAAACGTCATATTTAACTTGCAAAGTTGCCTGCTTGCCGAGTTGCCGCATACTCACATAGCACTAATTGCATCATCGAAATTCGAAAGTTAGCATGGTTTTATTTGCTTTTTGACATCTACCGCGCGCAAGCTACATGTAGGTGTTTTTCAGGTATCATGTTCTACTAAATCCACTTCAAAGATTAAGCTATTGCGTATGTACTTGTTCACTATGACTATGCATGAGGTAATTCAAATTATGATGTACCGTAATGCTTCTGAAAATATCCATAATTTGCGATCGCGCAACGGTATAAAAATCAAGCCTAAGCCAGAAATTGTAAAATAGGTTGTTGACCATTGTAGTTAATAAGAGATATGATGTCTAAACAATCTAAAATCGTTGGATTCTTTAAAAAATCTGCGGAAGACTCAATTTCAGAAGTTGAGAAAGAAGCAGAACTACTATCAGATGATGACAAATCAGACAAAAGCGATGAAGATGACAAAGCTGACAGAAATGAGAAAACTGATGAAGATGTACAAGTAGTATCACCAAGTATTCTGGCAGGACCCTCGACTGAAGTGACAGTGGCTGATAAGATTGACAAGCCAAGCATCTGGACCGATGAAATGTGGCGAGAAAAGCAGCAACGTTACCCATGGCTACTGTGTAAAAATGGAAAACTGGGGTGTGATTTCTGTCTGTCTGCAAAACATTTAGCCGGTCCTCACAGTGCGCAAGGACTTCACCTGAGCTCAGAATGGCAAACAACTATAATGTCACATATAATGGGGTCACACAAGAAGGAAGGCTGACTTCTTTACGGAAAAAGATTTACAAGCATGTACGTTCACAGGCACACACTAAAGCAAAAGAGATGGTGAATACGCAGAAGAAAAACAGTATGCCTGCCCATGTAGACGCTATGAATAGCAAAATGTTGGATACAACAAAAAGAGTTTTCCGCACCAGCTACTTCATAGCAAAAAAAGACCGACCACTGAACGATCATCAAGAATTGATAGACTTACAAATTCAGAATGGAATCGATATGGGGATTGGTTTGCATTCACGATTCTCTGCAACTACAATAATTGACCATATTGCAAATGAGATGCGTTCTACGATTTGCAAGACCATTAAAGAAAGTAAAGGGAAACTTTCCATCCTCATCGACGAGTCCACTACAGTGTCTGACACTTCAACCCTAATAGTTTACTTGAAAGCACAACTCGAAATGTCCGGAGAACCACAGTTCTTGTTTCTAGACCTGGTCGAGTTGACAAACGGTGAGAGTGCAGACAACATTCACAAAGCGTAAGTGGCTTGTTTAAAACGGCATGGATTTGACATGGACTACCTGCAAAAACATTTTATTGCGTTTACGTCAGACGGCGCCAGTGTCTTGACTGGGAAGAAATCAGGAGTCATGGAGCTACTTGTGAAGGATTTTCCTAATCTTATCACCTGGCACTGTTTGAACCATCGCTTAGAACTTGCAGTTGATGATGCCATTGCAGATTTGAGGGGAATTAATCATTATTTTTAAGATTTTCATCAGTAAATTACATTCAGTTTACAGCCAGTCCCCAAAGAACATGCGGGAGCTGAAAGAAGCAGCAAAAGGTTTATAAGATGCTCAGCTTCTTAAGATCGGTAAAGTTCTGAGTACGAGATGGGTTGCTAGTAGTTACCGAACAGTTTTAGCTGTTTGGAACAACTACGAAGCACTTTACCAGCATTTTAAAGCCAAAGTAGCAGAAAAGGACAAGCAGGCTGCAATGTACGAAGGATTGAACAAGCAAATTCAATCTCCAGAATTCCTGTTAGACTTTGGCACTCATGTGTGACGTCCTTTTTGAGCTTTCTGAGCTCTCTGAAACCCTGCAACACCGTTCAATGAACATTGTCAAAGCCGACAGATGTGTTAGAAGAGCCACGAGGAGCATCAAGTCATTGAAATGCAAGACCGGGACAAAGATCAGGGCTTGAAATTTGCGCTATCCCGATATCCACGGGATACTAGATTTTAGTTTTGGATACTAGAAGTCTTAATTTCAGTATCCCAACGGGATACAATAAAAATTTTGATAGCGCACAGCCACAGAATGTGAAGTAACGATGTGAAGTAACATCTTACATTGTAACGTAACGTCTTACAATGTAACGTAACATCTTACAATGTAGCGTAATGACTTACAATGTAACGTAATGTCTTGCAATGTAATGTAATGTTTTGCAATGTAACGTAATGTCTTACAATGTAACGTAATGTCTTACAATGTAATGTAATGTAGTGTAATAGTATTCAGAAGTGGGATACTAGATTGCAAGGAGGGATACCAAAATTCAGAAACCTGGTATCCCACTTGGATACTGCCGAAAATTGAAAATTTCAAGCCCTGAAGATGATGATAGCCAACGATTCTGTGAAGAGTGGGGAATTTGGAATTGTACCTCTATGTTCCAATGATAGGCATGTCAGTGTTGATCATAACGCATTGATTGACAAATTGCTGGATGCAATGAAGGATCATCTTTTCGCCACAACTGCATCTGGGAGTGTCCGAACCAGTGCTGCATACCAGAAGCTTCTAGACCAAGTTTCCGTTCTTTATCCAACATATTGGCCACAAGATGTTGATTTCAACTACGGTGTAGAAGAAGTACGATCACTGTGCGATCGCTTTGGCCTTGCGAGAAGTGTTACAGTGTCTGCATTCCAAGAGTATGTTGACAGTCAAGGAAGTCGAGTTCCTGACGACCATCAGCCTTTACTGAGATGCTGCTACTGTATCCAGTTTCATCAGCTGAATGCGAGTGCGAGCGTGGATTTAGTCAAATGAACTTAGTTTGCACTTCAACAAGAAATCGCCTTCTTATTGACCGCATATCGAATTTGATGTTTGTGAAGATGCATGGTCCTCCAATCGATGCTTGGAAACCTGACAGATACGCCAAATCCTGGCTACGAAACCATCATTCAGCAGATGATCAAAGAGTAAAGAAACGCAAGTTGGAAGATAATGAAGAGACAACTATGAAGCAAGCCGTCTGGAAATTACTTTAAAGCTCAGACATTTTAGACATTTTTACATCAAACAGTAGTTTAAATTACAAATCAGTTTGTCGCCTGCATTCATAAGCAGAATGTAATATATAATTATCAAAGATATTGTTTGTTTAACTAGAATAAATGTGACATATTTTAACAAGCATGTCTATTAGACTAAACCCCCGCTTGTTTAATTTCATGGCCATTGGCCACGCCCAATCGAGTGACCACGCCCATTTGATTTTCAAGAGCGTCCCCCCACTTCTAAAATTAGCAAAACATCGCTGCAGTACAGTACACTAAATTTGTAAGCCCTGATCCCACCTGAAACAATATAAACCCTAGACAATACAGGATCTAGAATGGTTTCGACTTTTAGCGAATAGGTTATAACGTGGGTATATAAACAAAATGCAAGCTGGACTAGATTGCAACATGTGTTGTTTATATGTTGTAAAGTGCACGTGACGTGATAACAAAGCTTTCGCACATCCACTCATATTCGATTACACTCACTACTTCTACTCACTGTTTATCTATGCTTTCCTGATGTTGAATATGCGAAGACAGTAATTTCCCTTTAACTCTTTGTGTTAATCTGTTACTTGACTTCTCTCCCGTCCGACTAGTTATGTTCGCCATGTTTAACCCGAGGTTTAAACCATTCTTTATGGGAAAACAGTAATACGGCAATAGTTACCAGCGGTATCATCTATTGTGTAATACTATGCTCTAGCGCAGAGCACGTTTGATAAAAATAAAAAAATATTGAAAAATTCGAGGAAAAATTATCAATTTGGTGAAACTTGTCAAACTTTATAGACTATAGTGTCGTGCAGTGGTGGTGATGGAAAATTTGGAAGAGACTTTGCGAGAAATGTGCTGTCTTGGTGATGTAGAGAAGGTTAAAGTGTTACTTGACGGAGGAGTTAACATTAATTCACAGAATACACTCAATGGCTGGACTGGTCTCCACTGGGCTGCAAAACGAAATCACAAACAAATGGCATGTTGTTTGTTGAATCATGGAGCAGACCCTTGTATTCGTACATTAAAGGAAGAACTTGCTATCGATTTAACACAAAACGAGGACATCAGGCAGCTGCTATCAAGCAAGCCAAAAGATGACACTGCAGAAGAAGGCGGTTCTTTTATTAGTGTTACCAGTGATTCACAGGAAACGCTGCCTAAACTTGAATTTGTTCCAAATTATATTCTAAATCCCCAATTTCCATACTCTGAAAGTGCCATTGAATTTGCTCGCAGAGTTGGTATCCAGGAGAGTACAGTAAGAACAACAACCACTAGCTCAGTATTTGATAAAAATCATGCTTTAAACTGCTGTGACACAAACGAAAAGGACTGTATGGAAAGATCGAAGCTTGCAGAAGATAAAGATCATTTGGTCTTGAAGTTTCGTGTGGCTGAATCAAAGGAGAAGGACTTTATTGAAATAGAACTGGAAAGGGACCATTTGAGTTTTACAACCTTAGTTGATGTTTGTTTGATGGAATTCAATGTTGAAAAAAGCAAGTTAAAGAAAATTCGCAAGTTGCCTAACACTATTGTTCGGAATGATCGAGATGTGAAAAGGTTAAAACAATTTCAGGAAATGGAAGTAGTTATTGAATAAATAAATAAATAAATACATTTAGTATAAATTTACAAGTTTCTATCACAAATCCTTGAATTTGATATAGGCTATTGCAGGAGTTAAGTACGCTGACAGAAACCTTTGGTGATAAGCCATTGAAAAGTGTCTTTTTAAAGTGTCTTTTTAACCAAATTGAGCAATTATCACAGAATGTATTGTATGACAATTAGATTTAGAGTCATTAGTTGCTCTGTTAAGCAATAGGTAAGTGAGAGGATGGTAAATTTCTAATGACAGAAGAAATTGAACACATTTTACACAAAGTAATAACTAAGTTCTACAGAAAACAAAAAGAAGCTTATTAATGGTAAGATTGTTGTCTAAAATAGTTTAGCAGTGTTAGTTTAAAACAAAATATTAACTGTACACAAAACACATATATAATTATAAGGCCTGTGTAGTTGCATTTTTCGCAACTGGTCCCGGTTTGGTCTTAAAATGTATATATTCTACACTTGAATTTTCCTTCACCCAAAATCCTTAGAACATGCTACGTAATCGAGTGAAATGCCCAATATCACTTATTATATAATTATAATGTGTTTTACATTACAGTGTTAAATTACAATAACATGAATTGTATGCCAGAAATATACACCAGCTGTCTTCTTGTTGACCCAAGTTCCTGGGTTATAATTTAATGTAAATTTGTATAGATTTGCCCCTAAATCATTGTGTGTCAGTACTAAAATTGTTAAAATGATTAATGCTTGGATTTGCAATTGATGTTTTGTCCAAATGCTGAATATCTTCTATTGTTATTTTTAGTGATTAGGTATGCGAAAAAGAACAACAGAACCTTGTGTCAAAGTTGGATTTATTATCAAGTAATTTATTAGTTTCCACCTTACTTAAGTATGTTTAACATTCATGCAAGTGACCCAATACTATAGCCCTGTCTACACTACCTAAATCCAACTATTTCTATCTCTGGAGGGTGTAGTCTCGTTGGAGTGAGGGTTTGCGGTCCAAATGTGAAGCAGAGAGGTCCATGAGCCCAAGCTCCACGACTAATTCATTGCAGTTCTTGCCGAAAATTACCCTCTCGTGAACGAGGACTACAAGTCACACATAAAGTGGAGGAAAAACCCCAAACAAACAAAACAAACTTACCTGGTACAGAAAAAAACCCCTAATGGGAATAACCGACCTGGAATTGAGATGACCAACCATGGATTTCAGTCAAAAAGATACTCACCAGATGGTGGTGACGAGTGTCGTGTGTGGCTGCCAGTGAGATTAGGAACCCCAAGAGCCCAAACAATACTGTCATCTGAAAGAGACAAAAAACTTGGGGCCCCACCTGAAGGGGGACAGCAGGCAGAACAACAAAGGCCAAGATGGCGTAGGCCTGCGAGTGCTGCCTGCACGGAGAACGGGACCCAAGGATAATGCACGGAACAGCACCCCCCAAACGCGTAAGAGGACACATGAGGTCACGAACACCCCAAATAACACACAACATGCAATTAAGTATCACCTGGCAAGCCAGGGAATAAACCAGATATACTGGAAGCTTATAGCTATGCAACATGAAGGAAGTCAGACAGTATGACCTGTAGCAGCAAAATCCAAACAGTATGGCCCACAGCAGAATGCACAGTCTGCAGCAGCGGAGTCGGACAGTACGACTCATGGGCAACAACAGCAGGGTCAAACAAAATGCATGGTCAGACAGTGCGACCCACAGGCAATAGCAGCAGCTGGGTTGGACAGTACGACCCACAGGCAACAGCAGTAGGAGCAGGTAACAACACAGGGGATTCAACAGTAAGAGACACTACCAGGGAGCAGAATGGCGAGCCCACAAGCTGCTACAAGGGTTTAACAATACCTTGCCAAGTCAACCGAGGGGTGGGTGGGTGGGAGAAAAGCAGCTACTCGCATGGTGTACAGTTGACAAGTGACTAGTGAGGCTTCAACCTAGTGAGCCAGAGGAGCCCTCTTGCAACTGTTAAAACCGGCTAACTGGGTAGAGGGCTCAAACCTACTTTGGACCCATGGGGAATCCAATAAACCAATGACAACACAAACAGTGGGCATGATGTTAATTTTATTTATTGCATAAATTCATTTTAATAAATTTCTCAATTGAAAATAAATTTGAGAAAAACTCCACATGCTGATGATCCCTAGTGTGTAAGGTTAACTTCATAGATTATATTCCTGATTGAGAACTGCACCAGACATTAATGACCTCAGTTCAGCGTGCCAGACAATCTCTAGAATGTAAATTCCAGATCTCTTTTTTGTTTTTTTAGTTGCTGATTTTTCTTGCACTTCCACTTGTAATGAATCTCCTACTTCACTAGCCCATTCTAGCATTCACCAAGCAGCCATATCTTGTCAATTTGGAAACTGTAAGTACATTGTACTAAATGTTGTATATGTTATTTTTACATAGACGTTTTCTCTGTGTGAAATGCCTGGGTGACTAGTACGGTAGCCCATGTTAAAGAATGTACTGTTGGTGCAGTAGTCTAGTGTGTTGTATGCAATCACTGAAGTTTTGTTCTTTATGGTTCATTGTAGTTGGCAGGGTTTAATACTTCTTTTTGTCAACAAATAGGATAAACCATATTTAAATACATGTAGTTGTACGCTCACCCACTTTTTATTTATAGTTTACATGCTATTTAATATCATATAAAATTAATAAATTATCATATTTACGATTTATATAATTAAAAATAGTAATTGGTATATGCATACAAATAAATTAATATTAGTTACGTATATACTGTATGGCCTTAAAAATATGTCAGACTAGCAAAGGAAATGTTCGTATTAAAGGAGTAATTGTAAATGGACTCGCTATCTTTCAATTGACTTGGTAAGCTGTTCCAAGCCCTTTTTGCCATATTCAATTTTTGGACGTGATGGCTGCTCTCGATTAATCACTATCATTTTTGTTTTTTTTCGGCAATTGATTATTGTTGACAATCTGATTATCAACAGCATGATACCGAAATGAGTCTCCAGTTCCGAAATTAAAAATTTATGGGGAGATGGCATTGTCGTTGTGACATTTGCTCTGTTAAAAAAGGCACTCAACTTGCCACTCTGCCGCACAGTTTTTACTCTGTCATCTGGCAGTAAAATCTGTCCTTCATGTGCTTTATGTCGAAGCGATGTCTGGAATCACTTTGATATTGAGCAAGCAGATTTTAAGTGAGCAGATTTTCAGTCGAGGCTGGACTGGTCGTTTCTAGGAAGAGCGCTGTGCCTAAGCCAGCCGTTGTGGATGTACTGTTATTTTTAAACAAAAATAAAATGTAGTGTATTTCACTTTTTCACTGTTTTTATATATGTAATTACTTTCTTTAGTTTTTTATTTTGTAAAATTAATGAGAAAATTAAAAAAGCACCCCTTCTTTCCAAGAGACAAACCTACCGTGGACGTGTCGTGATTCTCCTCGTATTTATACTAATTGGAACATTCTGAGAAGATTTGTAATATATCTTCTTCATGGATTTTTTTGCCGTTAAAGTTGACGGAAGTGACGTCGAAAGAGGAATTTGTCTAATTATGAAAACACTTTACAGATTCCTCTTTTGACGTCACTTCCGTCAACTTTAACGGCAAAAAAATCCATGAAGATGAAATTTTAGGAAAAGAAGATATATTACAAATCTTTTCAGAAGGTTTCAAATATCCGAAATATGTAAAATCCCCAACCATGATATAGGCACTTTAACCAACGCGGGCAACGCGGGATTGTGCAGGTCTACCATGCAGCTAGAAAATAGCATGCAAAAGAATGGTATCAGTCATTATATGCATGGTATGCTTGAGGATGAACCTGGCACCTGACTCGTAATCACCCAATCTCGTACCCAGGGCATTTTTGTGCACAGCAAACGGTCGGCAAAAAATGCTCTTGGCATTGGATCGTCATATGACACCCAGAATTTTGGGTTGTTTTGACAAGATAATTTATGCGGCCTTTGTTTATTTGTTGACGGCAGTAAAGATAAATCAAGTTAACGCTTTGTCCAACTTGTCATGTAAGCGTTTATTATGAAACTGAGCAAGTCGCTAGGGTTATTTATCACTCACGATAACTCTATGAGTATCCCGAATCATACAATCAGTGTAAATATCTTGAACAAGTACACAGTCGTCTAATATGTATTTGGTTTTTCACTCTAAAGCCCGGCATGCATACACTAGAGAAAATTTCCAAAACAAGAGTTACCGGTTTCAGAAACCAGGTTTCCCTGATTAGAGCACTGTTCTATTTTTTGAAACAAGTTTCGGAAACTTTTCCAAAGATGTGCCGCGGGTTTAACCAAAGTATTTCAAATTTGAAGTAAATTCCAAAAGGCGAAAGTTCCTTATATGCCTCTTGTACGAAACGTCAAAACAGTGGATCAGATCTGGTGGACAACGTACTTCAAAGTTCCGACGTTCAACAAAACAAAACAAATACTAAATGGAAATTTTATAGCGGTTTCTACATATGACGTCAATTTCTTTTCAATTTTTCTTTTGAATTATTTTCAATTTCGTTTAGTGTCTTAGCTTTTGTATATTTTCAATAGAATTCAAAAGGCTGAAAGTGACGTCAAGTGCGGAAAATGACGTACTCTGCACTTATTAAATGGGCCTATAAGATATGTTCTCCACCAATGGTATAAGTACAAGTGGGTAATAGACCCGAATTTTGATGAATAAATTATATTTATACTCTAGCAGAGTTGAGATTCTAAATAGGCCAATCAGACACCGTGAATTCAAAATGCCCTAGGGAACGGTTGGTAATATTTTGCAATATATCCAACCGGCGGCTGTGGTGGTACCCGACAACTGCACGATCTACGGCCTGGCTGCCGTAATAGTTTGTCGAGTATAACATTAAGGTGTTAATAGGTTAACCAACAGGAACTATATTACAATGGTAAGGTTTCTATTAAATTATTAAATTTTATGTATACTTTTATATTATACAGTATATAATAACGTTATAATATCTAATTTATTATATATGCTGCTGTAAATAACTGTGACTATACAAATGGCCGTTATTATAAGTAATAGCATAACATATTGGTTGATTAGTGCTTAAATGTACCCGAAAGCCGAGGGAGGTTTAGGCCCCGTTCACACTATACCGGATAGGTTTTCGTGCCGGCAAGCCAAAGAAAGAGTGAGTGAAGTCAACAATGAATTAAGAAAGTACTGTAATCAGAACAGCGAGGTTAATTTTTTAACTCATAATAATATAAACGCGAAGGCACTCAATGGTTCGAAGTTGCACCTGAATCAAACTGGTACTACGCTATTTGCTAAGAATATTATTGATCATTTAAACAGTTTTTAACCTAGGTGTCTGTGATCCAGATTTAAGCCAAGCGCATGAGGGTTTAACTACGAATTTGGCCTCTGAGGAATTACCGCATATTAGCGAATGCCAAATGCCTTTATTTAATGATAATCCTGATATTTTACAAAAATTGAAAGGATTTCGGCTTGGGCACTTAAACATCACCTCTCTCACAAAATATATTGATCAACTACAGTTATATCTTCATAAAGAACCTCTTGACGTTTTGAGCATTAATGAAACTCGTTTGGATAAAGATATCACAGATTCAGTATTTCAGTTGTAAATATTAGTGGATATAATGTCATTAGAAATTATAGAAACAGAGAGGGAGGTGGTGTTGCTATTTATTACAGAAATTGAATTCTTAATGCAGAATTTAGATGAAGAAAATAAGGAAGTAATTATATTGGGTGATTTTAACTGCGATCTTCTACCTGTAGTAAAAGGTCATCAAACACGTAAATTTCTCGACCTTTTACCACGCAACTCGCACCACTGAAAACACCGAATCCTTGATAGACGTGGCCTTAACGAATATGCCCGAAAGGATAACAAATTCTGGTGTTTTACATGTGGGAATTAGTGATCATTGCTTTGTTTATGTTTGTAGAAAGATTTCGTTCTCAAAAAATCAACCAAAGATAGTTGAAACTAGAACTTATAAAAACTACATTATTGATTACTTTAATAGTGATCTTAACTATGTACTTGGAGAGTGCAATTGGGAAAGTGAAGACCCTAATACGTTGTGGTGCGAATTTAAAAACGCATTTAATAAAGTAGCAAATATACACGTCCCCATCAGGACACGCAAAGTAAGGAGTGAATATTCTCCTTGGTTAGATGAAAGTATAAAAAAACAGATGAATTGTCGAGACTACCTGAAGAAGAAAGCAGTTAACACAAAATCTAATTACTTCCATAATGCTTATAAAAAAAATGAGAAATCAAATTAATAAAAAATTAAGAATTCAAAAATTCATCATTACCATAAATGTATAGATGAAAACAAGGGTAATCCAAAAAAGATGTGGAAAGGTATAAATCAACTAATTGGTAGAAGGTCTAAGACGACACATATTACATCCTTAAATATGGGTGATGAGGATATAACTGACGAAAGTAAGATTGCGGATACACTGAATACGTATTTCACTCGTGTTGGACCTGATCTTACAAACCAGATTCCTAAAACAAATCTTGAACCTGAAGCATATATGACAACTGTTGAAAGTATTTTCACATTTAAAATAATATTGGTTAACCAAGTCTATGGCTCGCTTGGTAAGATTAAAACGTCCAAGTCTCTTGGACCTGATAAAATACCAGCAAGACTGCTTAAGGATTCAAGATTTGTTATAGCTCCCTATTTGACACAAATTTTTAATCTGTCGTTAGCTTCGGGCATCTTTCCACAAGATTGGAAAGAGGCTCGAGTTTCACCTACTCATAAGTCAGGCGATAAAACGGAGTGTGGTAACTATCGACCTATATCGGTGTTACCAGTTGTATCAAAATTATTTGAGAAATTGGTATATACACAGTTAAATGATTACTTAACGGGAAATAATATTCTTACAACACATCAATCTGGTTTTAGAAAAGGTCATTCCACTTCTACATCAATGTTAACTACAACTAATTCATGGCTCATTATTATGAATTCCGGTTTAATAAACGGAATAATCTTTCTTGATTTGTGCAAAGCTTTCGACACAATAGACCATGAAATCTTAATTAGAAAATTGTATTTATATGGTATTAGAGATTCTGCTTTAATGTGGTTTAGATCATATCTTTCACAACGCACACAGATTTGTAAAATAAATGGTGTAACCTCATCACCCAAATCTATTGAATGCGGTGTTCCTCAGGGGTCAAACTTAGGACCCCTTCTCTTCTTGCTATATATTAATGATCTTCCAAATTGTTTAGATAAATCTGTCCCGGCCATGTATGCCGACGATACAAATATAACTACAAGCGGAGAGACTATTAATGAGTTAGAAGAACAGCTAAATTGTGAATTGAATAAAGTTCACAATTGGCTTCTTGTTAATAAACTAACAGTTAATGTCGGTAAACAGAATACATGATAATTGGCACACGGCAAAGCTTATCATGTAACAACCATGACCCAAAAATTCAAATAGGAGGAATAGATTTAAAACGGGTCTCGGTTACAAAGAGTTTAGGGATTCTAGTTGATGAAAATTTAAACTGGAATCAACAAATAGACAACATCAGCAAAAAAGTTTCAAAGGGAATTGGAATTTTAAGACGCGTGAAACAATATATTTCACGGCAGTCTTTACAGACAATATACCAATTGCTAATTTTACCTCATTTTGATTATTGCTCTATGGTTTGGGGGAATTGCAACCAATCGTTAAAAACAAGTTGCAAAAACTCCAAAACAGAGCTGCTAGAGTAATAACAGGGGACACATATGATGTTCGTTCATATGAAATATTAGCCAGCTTAGGATGGAAAACTTTAGAAGAAAGAAGAGAGGAACAAATTACATCCTATATAAGCAAGGCTTTAAACAATAATTGTCCTCCAAATATTACATCTATGTTCGAAATTTCGAATAATACTAACTATAACCTAAGAAGTAATAACAATATGCTGATGTTGTCTAAACCAAAAAACAATGTTATGAAGAGAGGTTTTTGCTACGCTGCGGCTAAAATCTGGAACAAACTCCCTAGTTTGACAAAGAAAAATGTTTTAGAAAAATGTAATTAGCAGCAACTTGATAACACCATTATTTTTTGTCACTATTTTTATATCTTAATGTTTTTAGATATTTTGTAAATAATTTGTAATATAATATTTTAATCTTTTAGATTTTTTTTGTTTTATTTTTTAAATATTTATATATAACATTCAAACACAGCCTAATGAAAAGCAACCATTTTTATTTTTATGCCATTGTATTTCTATTTATTGTATTTATATCTTAAGGTTGATTAGCTACCGTGTATAAAGATTTTTAAATAAATAAATAAATAAGCTGAAACGGCACAAAAAGCTATCCGACTCAAGATGTACCTCTTTCGAGATCGGAGCGGCGCAACGGCGTGCCGGCACAGAAATTGTGCCGGAACAGGCGTTTTGTGTGTGAACAGAAGGCCTATCCGGTATGGTTTTCGTGCCGGCACAAAAGCTATCCGGTATAGTGTGAACGGGGCCTTAGTAAAAGTACCGAGGGCGAAGCCCAAGGGACTTCTACTAAACCTCCCGAGGCTTGAGGGACATTTAATCACTAATCAACCCAATATGTTATTCTATCACTTTGTAATATTACGGTTACCAAGGAAGAACGAGAGTAAAAGCCCGATGGAATGTATCTGGCATAAAACCGACATCCAAACGTGGCCATGTATCGTGTGTGTAAAGGCTGACAATTTTTTACGGTAACTATCTTTATTTGAAATGCAATCGCCATTTATATATCTATATCTGTAAATATATTACAAGCGCTTTTAAATAACAATACATGTATATGAGCGGTTCAATGGTTACCATTGATCTAATGCAAATTCACGCACATAAACTAATATTAGATAGTTGTCTATAAAAACAACAACATTGTATAGACATGCGCATTGATTTAGTATTAGTCCCACTTTTTATGTTCTAGGCAAACTATAATAAATTCATGAGAAAACAAACCAGTTACACAATGAAAGTTTGCCTTTCGTTTAGGGCGCTGCCGCTACAAGCGGGTTCGGCGAACCTACTTCGAGATAGGCAAACACTTGTCTCTACGTCTCGATTGGGGGCGCTACCAGTGTACTCTACTCGAAATGTTTTAGGCAAGGTCCCGTTGCATTGGGCAATGATATTGCAAATTCACAGGAATCGTACCTTGTGCATAAACATTATAGGTATGATTAGTTACTAATCGTACCTCATCTTTATGCATCGGGTTATTTCGATATTAAATGTGCGTGTGGAAAAAATGAAAACCGAGGTGAAGATAAAACACACAAACCTAAAATAAACATTTTGGACGCAAGATGTGAGTCGAAAAGTGATCAAGTCATATTTCGACTTTATTATAAAGTCGTCGTCAAACCAATTGGCCTTATATAATCCAACGCAAGTTAAAAGCTATTTTTGCCTTCTCGATATATCTCTCTATATAACTGATATTATTACAGGTCAGGTTCTTGACTCAAATCATTTTACACTATATTTGCTTTATAACAAAATGTAAAATGGACGAAAGATGAATTGTTATCTTCAACGTTATCTGCCAGATTACGCAAGACTGATTGATAGTTTGGCTGTGTATTTGATTTTCTATTTTTTGTTGGATTGAAACATGTTTTAAACTCCATTGCAGTAATATGTCGACTTGCAAACATTAAGACATTTTCAACAGTTGGTTTCTTGATTTCTTTCAATTATTTTTTCCTTTATCTGTTACATTACATGGATCACTGGTTTCATTAACAAAATATGAAGTAATATTTAAAACACGAGCAGGAGTGTTTTATCAGATTTAGGGGCTGTTTACATGAGCCGGGTTAGCCCGGTTAACTGGGCTCACGCGATTGATTAGGATCTCACTGTGGTTTTCAAACTCGCATAAACTAAATGTACAAAGAAGAATTGGTTTGGTTTAGATGTAAACAAATCCTAACGTTGATTAAAATCTCCTTTTGTGGCCGAGGAAAAAATTTCGTGACATGAGTCAGCCCGGTTAGCCGGGCTAGCCTGGCGCATGTAATCGGCCCCTTAAAACCACGAGGGGGCAGCCCGAGTGTTTTAGATCTGATAAAACACGTGATGCGAGTGTTTTGACTGGCTTCAAAAACGATTCGTTATTGGATGTTATGTTCATTAGTATTCTTTATATAAAATTGTATGTTCATTAGTATTCTTTATATAAAATTGTATGTTCATTAGTATTCTTTATATAAAATTGTATGTTCATTAGTATTATTTCTGACGTCAAGAAGTTTTATCAGGTATAAAACCACGCACATGGTACTGATTTCCTTTGTGTTTTTCTCATGAATTATTAATGAGTTTTTGAAATTGTTTTTAATTTAGGTCATGCTGTTTATAATCATGTCCTTTCTTGCAGTGACTATGTGTGAGATTACGGCAAATAAAACCCAAGGTACGTGTAAGTAATAAAGAAGTTGTTAGAGATAACATTTGGCATTATTAGTCATTGAAAATTTATTTCCGGTTTTGATAGGCCGAATCTCCCGGTTAACTTAATCTTTATATAGCAAACTTAAGCTGTCTATATTTGGTAACCTTCAAAACAACAAAATAATAATTAGGCGAATATATGACGTCAACCATCCAATAATGATCGAAAAGATATTGAACGATCAACGTCAGCACCGAAAGGTGTTTTAATCGGACTTCTACCTGTACCATACAGGCGGTGTGCGGCCTCTGAGCGCAAAGCCTGGCTGGCTATTTTAGTAAATCGGTTCATATAAGTTTGGCCACCGTCGAGTGAACAACTCCACCAAACTGTATACCGTACAAGCAGCCTGGTTTACCAGACCTTTCTTTTTTACCCCAGAATTGGCCCCTACTTAGTTACGGAAACCAGGAGAAAGAGGGATATAATTTAATGTTACTTATTTTTCGCTTGATCAAGTGTGCATGGAAATGAAATATTGCTAGAGTGTGTCAATGTAATTCAATTACTAGTTCTTTTTTAATTTGCTATCTTTTAGTCATCACAACCAAAACAGGAAAAATCCAAGGAGTCATTGAACCATCAAGTTTACCTGGGAAATTGGTGCAAAAATTCCTCAACATTCCGTATGCAGAACCTCCTGTTGGAAGGCTTAGGTTTTCTAAACCTGAACCAAAGAAGCCTTGGAACGGTACATATAATACACAGCCCTCCGCAGTAAATTAAACACCCGCTTAGCTAGACCTTCCAATTTATAAGATTAGTAAGATTAACAACCTCGGCTGAAATTTAAATATTTTTGCCCCACAAAGGGGAAAGACTAGGGGGGCAAGTTGCTCCGGGCTCCCAACTTGAGAAGGGCCCCCTAAAATTTTTGAGATTTGTTTTTGACGTAAGAAAACATGAGGCCCAGAAAGCGTAAAGATCAGTAACACTAACTTCATTAGCCAACCCAGGCACATAGACACGACCCTATGACGTGTGACTTCTCAGAGCCCTCCAAATCGACCCATGTGACCTCGTCAGGGGTCTGGGTGCACCATGGAAAAAATCTGATTGTATGATAGGAAAGTCCCAGATAGTACAATAAAACCAAAACAGCAATGACTTCAAAATGAATCTAATTAAAGAAAACTAAACCAGCGTTTATATTAGACTATTATTTTGGAAAAAACTTATATCAAACCAGTGTTACTACAAATTACAACTGGAATTACCCATGGTTTCACAATTTTGCTTGACACTGCAAAAATGATTTAGAATATTTTATATAAGAACCTGGCACTCTGATTTTTTGTTTGATATCAAATAAATTTAAAAAAAACTCAGCTTTGGGTTTAGTAAAATGCAGGTTTTTAGTAGATGGCATTTACTGCATGTTGTATGACGACTACCAAAAACCATGCAATATAGACCTAATTTCAAAATGGCCGCCGAACTAAAATTCTTTTATATACATATAAATTAGCCCTTATGAACTCGTTTTCATGTGGGAAATTCAAAATAATTTTTATTTTAAAACGAGGTCATATGGGCTAATTTATATGCACATAAAATAATTATAATTCGACGGCCATTTTGGAATAAGGTCTATTGCATGGTTTTAAAATCATTGCGAAAGATTGCTGCTTGAATAAATTTTAATTCTTGAAACACTTCATTTGTTTTTAGGAATTTTAAATAATTCTAATGAAGCTATTGTTTGTTGGCAAAAGTTCGAACCTGGATTAACTTTAACTGAAGATTGTTTAATTCTGAACATGTGGACGCCGTACCCACAATCAGTAAATGCATCTGTTATGGTGAGTTGTGAATTTTTGTTGAATGAAGCAGTTTTCGTTTCTTTTACAATTTCTTATCTAAATCGTACTTCTTTCACAGGTTTGGATTCATGGCGGAGGATTCACTTCTGGACGATCAAGTTTACATTCTGGGCAGAATTTTGTAGCAGTTGGTGACGTTATTCTGGTCATCATTAACTACAGATTGTCTGTGCTTGGATTTTTATCAACTGGTGATGACAGGATTAAAGGTTAGAATATGATGTTCTTTCGTCGTTGGCATGCAGTCATTGCCATGCAAGATAGCATGGAAGCATGTCCTGATTCCATGAATTTGTTTATATTTCAACAATATAATGTAAATGACATGTTGTTATGCAACGTCCGTGCCATCTCCTGCATACAATAACACCGTGAATGTTATCGTCTTCTTACCAGGTAACTTTGGTTTGTTTGACCAACGCTTAGCCATGAAGTGGGTAAAAGAAAACATTGCCAGTTTTGGCGGGAACCCACAATCCATCACGATATTTGGCGAGAGCGCAGGTGGAGCAAGTGTTTCAGCGCACACCCTTTCCAAACAGAGTTGGCCTTACTTTGACCGAGCTATTCTACAAAGTGGAACAATGACTAGGTTTCGGGCAACTGCATCCAAATCCTTGGCAAAGCAAGCACTCAGTCTATTTCTTCAATCGGTTAATTGCAGCAACAATGAAAACCTGCTGAAATGCCTGCAGAACAATGTCACTATTGGAGATTTAGAAAAACTCTACAATTCTAAACCGTTTATCTTCAAAGACGCATGGTTTGCTCCTTATGTCGATGGTGATTTTTTGACTGACGAGCCAAAGAAATTGTGGGATAAAGGAGCAGTTAAAAACAATGACGTAATTCTTGGAATTACAAAAGATGAAAGTTTTATAAAACACCAAGCATTGCTTCAAACATCGAGAGAGATGAGTTTCTTTACTGAGAAGTTCAAAGACTTGTTAAGAAAATACTTCAAGAACTCGTCAAAAGCCGTTTATAACCAAGCTCTAAAGCTGTACCAGCCAAAATGTATTCCATCGTTTATAGAAGCTTTCAAACCAATTGTAGCATTTAATTCTGATTATTGGATTATTTGTCCGACAAGGGACGAAGCAATTTCACGATCACAAATCTTGAAGTCCGCAAATGTTTATCTTTACCAATACTCTTACTCTTCACCAATTCCTTTCACTACTATCCCTGACTTGTTCCCTCTTGGAATATTTGGATTTGCAGCACATGCCCTCGACTTAGAAGTAAGTTTTAATCTTCATAATTTTACACAAAATGTCAATTAAATAGTCTGGTTTAATGTTTAATTAATGTTTTGAGTTTTCCTGAAACAACTTTAATCGGTGATATGAACATTTTACTTGCTACAAAACGGAAATCGACTCTATTTTCAAATATTTGCATGCAAACTCCCCGGCCTAAATTTTATACAAGTAAAAGGGAAAGCAACCAAAAACATTGTGCATCTCTGTGCATGGGCTTTGAGTATGCGCAGACGATAAACAGGATAAGATCAAGCAACACGTGTGTTGATGACAATTTTAAGTCAGAATGCAGAATCCTATCTATAAACGTTCTATTCTATATATATATATATATATATATATATATATATATATATATATATATATATATATATATATATATATATATATATATATTTATATATAATATATATTTATATATATATATATAATATATATTCTTTATTATATAAAGGGTAAAGGACTGGGAGCTAATCATCCTTACTTGCAGCCAGCGGCTGAATTGCGAAGGACGCAGATCAACGTGGTCGTGTCGAGGCATATTAAAAGCGCTCCAAGCAGCCGCCATGCGAGACAGTTCAGACCACGGATCACTGCTAAGATGAAGGTGTTGATCTTACGGAGGGAGGAAAACCGGAGAACCCGGCGAAAAACCCTCGAAGCACAGGAGAAATCAACTACAACTCTACTCACATGAGTTTCAAGCTCGACAACGGGGTCATTCCCAAGGCGTCACCCATCCAAGTACTAAGTAAGCCCTAGCTAACCGGGGTTTAACTTTTGGTGAGAGGCAGCGCGCTAACATCACACGCCACTATACATGTATAAGTGCAGAGACTTTCGTGTAATGTATGAGAACTTGTACGTTTGAAATTTTCGAAGCTCTCATTGGCCGACAATATTTTTACCGGTTTTCTGTCTTAATTATGTGATATGTTCTCTTGGCTAAACTCGCTTGGTGGCAATGCATAGCGGTAAACTTGCTTGCCTACATTTTGTTAACGTTATGTTAGCTGTATTAGCTCTGAAAAAACAACAACAAACAAACAAACAAGCCAGAACTTTATAATTCGAACTGCAGAGTAGAAACATGCATGTTTATACTAAACAATGACAAAAGAATTAAAGAATGTTTATAAGGCATTTAATTATGTCAGTGACAATGTTGATATACAACATTGCATGCATGTAAATCAGTTCTCATCAATCTCATGTACTCGTATAATAAACAAATTACGTTGTGCTATAAATGCTTTGTACGATTTTATTCACTCGTGATGTATTATTAAAACTCACTTGCTTATACAATCATGATCCACATGTGATTAACTACATTTTTATATTAATTTCAGTCAACCTTCGGTGTCCCAATAAATATTCCTAGTTATCCTTCCGAAGATCAAATTCTGTCATTGCGCATGATTATATATTGGACAAACTTTGCAAAAACTGGGTAAGCTACAAGTATATTTTTCTACCCAAATAAGCAGGGAGAAAGAGAGCGGAATTTGTAATTAATACGTTGTTTTCTTACTTATATTTACTGCAACTTTTAAAGTGCTTATAAACCCAAATATGATATTACTGCATATGCATGATTCTATTTAATGTGCATGTATAGTTGAATGCCAAAATCGTTTTTGATTTGAACTTTTATTTGTTGTTATCAAGGTTTGTATTTCCAAAATGGTAATGAGATGACGGCTATGTAGGCATAATTTGCATACGCAGTGTTCCGTTACAGTAGAAATATTACCCAATTCACATGTTAATGGAATACTTGAATAGTATATTCTGTATTTTATCATTTTTTTCATTAAAACCTTCAAGCGGTTTATCATAAGAAAAGAAAAAACACACACAAACGCCTACATTGACGTCATCCTCATTAACATTTTGGAAATACAAACCTCAATATAACAACAAATAGAAGTTCAAGTCAGAAAATATTTTGGCATTCACCTATTCACGTTATATAGAATCCATATCAGTAATATCTTATTTGAGTAGGCACTTTAAATTATTTTTAAATGTGTTTTTTTTATACAGTGATCCTAATTCGGGTACAACAAAGCTACCAGACTTGCCAGTGGTTGTTGATAAAGTGAACAGTTTACCCAAGTGGCCAAAATTTACAAATTCTAGCAGAGACTACTTAGACATGGAAAGCCTTTCACGTATGATTGTTGGGAAAAGGTTACGAGAAATGCATTGCAATTTCTTGAATAATCCCGAAGAATTTACCAAACAAGAAACAACAAGTGTTGCCGTAAAACACATTGCCCAGGTGGCACTTCTTGTCGTGGCACTATTGCTAGCTATTTTTAACTAAATTTTTTTCTACTTATGCTTAGAACATGTGAGTTGGTAATATTATTTCTAGAACTGGATCACGGTTGAAACGGAACACGTATTTATTTAATCTTAGTTCATGGCTTTGTATACTCTAGTATTCTGTTATCACGTAATCGTTATGCAAACATATACATCTTCGATATAGTACTAGCACTGAGGCATTAAATTTATTTTTTTTCATATAGCCTGTTTTAATACTATTCGCCGATTTGAAATTGTTTTTATATTCGAAATTTAAAGGAATTTGTGCTTTAAAGCAAGGTTATAGTAAGGGTAATTATAAATACATATAAAATAATTTTAAGTGTATTGTCTTAAGGTCAAAAAGTGGTTAACTGATTGAATATGTAACCCGTGAGGCACAACCCTGGCAATCATCTTTGTGCACTCTGCGACCATTCCTTCCACAGTAAAAAACGTCTGCAGCAGCATGCCATTCCTTCCACAGTGAAAAAGGTCTGCAGCAGCATGCCATTCCTTCCACAGTGAAAAAGGTCTGCAGCAGCATGCCATTCCTTCCACAGCACCATCGTTTTACGATGGACAGCAGAAGACGTAACTTATATTAAATAAATATTAAAAAAACCCACTACCTTTAAAAATCCTAAACAAGACTCAAATGAAAATCTGCTGCATGTTAATTTAACCCTTTGAAATAGTTTTGATACGAGGCAGGTTGAAGAACATAGGAAACGTTTTGTACTTGGAGAGATTTCAATCTTAATTTAATTGAACCTATTCATTTTTTTAATTATTTTTACAAATATTTTATCAGTTGGTTTATCACAAGTGTTTATAAGAAAGTATAAAGTCAAAGACCAATATAAAAATTTTGGGCAGCAATCTACTTAGGAATACAATAATCGAAGTATAAGTAAGGTTAGATCAGTGAACTCGGTGTAAGTTAAAATCTGATACCTGGAACGCTAACGCCTAAATCAAAAGGTGAGGCAAAAAGTTCCAGGCCCCACAAAATGTTTTTTAGTTTTTACACGGCCGCCCGTCTTGAGCGAACTGCGAAGGCTCGAAAAAAGGTTTGAAAACATATATCAAACATTTTGTCCAGCTAAACGTGCATTTAATGGTTTTGCATTGTTGTGTAATGTTGTTTTATTTATTGTATAGCAGTCCAAAACTATACAGTAAATTAAGCTAGGGGTGAAAATAGGCTGAGGAAACAGACTTCCTTTTGCTGGCTAAGGATGAAAACAGCCAGCTGAAAAGGTGAGAACAAGAGTGAGAAAGCTATACTTGTGCGAGTTTGAAGACGTATTGATATTTGATATCTCATAATATACATCTAATGTCATTTTCTTATTTCTGCTTTAAGATATTTTAAGAAATAACTGACAACTAGACTGTTTTTCACGTAAGTACTCAAGGCTAGTTGTTTTCAGTACGAATGCGGAATGCTTTTTAAATAAAACGACACTGATGAAACTGGTACTAACGGCATATTCTATACTAAGTTTGTGTTGGTTTTTTGTATCCTCTTCGGAGTGACGAAACTCTAATATATGGTTTGTAATATAACGAAAAGTTTGATTTAATTTCTTCACTGACAAACTTCGCGCGTTTTGTAAAGACAATGACTTTTACCCAGCCTAGACCTAGGCCTTCTATTTCCTATTTGGGGGCCTGGGCCGAAAGAACTGGGGGGAGACAACGGGAAATAGAAGCATGGCTAGAAATCCAGGACACTCAGCGGCAGTGGCCTGTGGGCTCATATTTAGATGGAATATTAATTTGAAAATTCTGATGGCTAAATATCGATCATTTCGGCTATAAACAGAAGTCTATAGCAATAAATTAAAGTAGAGTTATTCGCTAAAATGTCTTATTGACCCATTTCTTACCCAAATATCAAATTACAAAAGGTTTATAATCGTCTAGACAGGCCTGTACCCGGCATACTCACAAAAATTGCCGCATAAATTTCGGTTATTATTTCTGAATCCACAGTCACATTTAATAATAATAACAGCGCTTAAGACCCTGGCAACCTAGCAACAGCTCCATAAGAAATGGTGGACAAGAACCCGAAATTATCGAGGAATGCATTGCTTCTTCACGCCGAGTTCAGTATTTATCTCGGCGCTTGATGGATTAAATTACAACGACTCGGCTGCAATAAATCGTACATTTTAAGGTCTTTGGGAACCTATTAAACAACGAAAAAGTGGAACGAACAACTCCGCAAAACAAAGTAACGTTCATCCCGAGCAAATTCAGACGTTCGCATCGTGGACAAACAACACAGAAGCAGGCAAAATTGGAGCTCCAAAATAAGTGATATGGCAGATTAATAGACTTTAAACAGCGAATAAGAGGTATGCTTGTGAGGGGCTCGGGAACCTATTTAGGACGCTCCAAACTTAATAGAAATTGTAGTGCTGAACGATTGTTCAATTTGGTGAAGTTTTGGACGTTCGCATGTCGGAATTTACAATAGTAAATAACCGAAAATGACTGTTCTTTATATTTCCTTAAGAAATCTATTGAAGGACGCCATATTGAATTAATTAAAAAGGGATTCAGTGCGCATGCTTTGCCGCCATGTTGTCCTCGATTTCTGGCCATGGCCTAGTAGATTTCCCAATCAAAACTGCCCCAAAACTGCCCCACTCTAGATTCTCAAAGTTGGTGGCGCTAAATCTCAAGTTATTGATATTTTTGTCGAGTTAATGGAAGTTCAAGGTATTATTGAAGCATTTACGATATAAATAGAGTATTCCTGGAATTCTGTGAAAGTTATTTGATTTCCCGAACGAATCGAATGCATTTTATGTCAAAATGTAAACGTTCGCCACATGCGTGGCCAATGCTTCATGATTTTCTGTTGATGTTTCTCTGAAGATGATTCTGAAATGGTAATATATTTGCCATGCAGGAGTATTTTACGCTTGAAAGATGTCATATTTTCATGTGTCTAATAGTCGAATCCAGAGCGTGAAGTTGATAGGAATCGATCAGAGGACAATTGCTGAATATAATTTTAACTTAATATTATGGTTGTAAAATATAGATTTGATATTTAAGTGGTGGCTCGATGCCGATGAGAAAAATGAATAAATACAATGGTCTGGGATTTGGCAAATCTACGTCATGAAGCGAATTTAGTTCCCAGTCCCATAGGCCACAGCTCAGCCACAGAAAAGCCTATGTCTAGGCTGACTTTTACCATAGTAACAAATAAACAATCACTGCATAATTAGTTCGGCAGCACAGCACAACCTATCAAAATTTAAAATGCACGTTAAATACGTTTAGCAAAGCGTGATAAAATTATTCAATAAACAATTTTTCAAACCTTTTCGAGCCTTCGCGATTTTCGCTCAAGACCGGTGACCATATAAAAAAACATTCTGTGGGAGACTGGCTGAAACCTACCTGCAAACCGCGCAGGGGCCAGGTATCACATTTTAACTTACATCGTGTTCACTGGGTTAGATATACTGCCCAAACAGAGAACGCAGTCGTTCGAAACGTTAGACTACTATATACGTTCTCTGTTTCGGCAGTATATCTAACCTTACTATCGATTGTTGTTTCAACACTGCCTTGCTCTATACGCAGCACGCTACTTTTATTTCACTACTTAGGAATACAGTTTTTCTGTTGATCACATCTGAAATAAATCATGTTATTTTAATTAATGAAGTTTCTTAATGGTCGGTCGTCTCGAAATAGAAACGCGCTTTTTATTACTGGTGGCAAGCTATCAAGTCCACTGATGGATTTGTTAAAGAACAATTCAAACCATGTGAGCAAACAAGCAATGAACAAACTTGTTCGTTGACTATCAATAAACGCAAATTATTTCTATATGTAGTCACTCTATTATATTAGTTAATAAACATCTATTTGGAAGGTGTTCGATATTTTTCCAAATTAAAGTAGCTTGATATTTTACCATTTTTCGTCTTCACAACATTTGCCTACGGTTGTAGTGAAAATAGAGCTAATCCAGCTTTGCATTTTAATTAAGTAAATATGAATTCTTAGCAATTACATGAAAGGATTACAATTACATTTTCATATGAAATAGTGGCGTGATAACGAACCTGATAGAGATATATACAATTTTACATATAAAAAAATAATCCTCGTTTTAAAGTAAAAATTATTTTGAATTTCCCACATGAAAACTAATTCATAAAGGCTAATTTATATGCATATAAAAGAATTCTAATTCGTCGGCCATTTTGGAATATGGTCTATGGGCAGTGTTACAGGTATATATAAAGCCTATAGCTTCGAACCTTTAAGTGGAATTGAATTAAATTTTATATAATGTGAAATATATAGTGACAGATTTCATCATTTACATGGCATGCACTAATAAAATAAAACAGAAATATGAATGTTCAATTTCTCAGCGAAATTTGTGTATATTGAACAGAACGTTCAATAGAACATTGGCGGGAACAGTAACAGCTAAAATCGGGTCGTTTGTTGTGCATTTTTCAGTTTTCTACCAAATTTTACAAATCTATGTACGAGGATAGCTTTCGTCTTCCCAACAAATCGTATGTTTTTTGGTTTTTTATTTTTAACGGTTTTTGGCGGGAAAATGACGTCACAGTACAGGCCCAAAAATTATATTTTTGAAATATAAGAAATATTGAAGGTTTGTTTATAAACACACAGGGCCGCCGAGAGCCAGGATGGGCCCGGGGGAAGGTAAGTCTCGCGGGCCCCAAAACGTCTCAGATTTGACTATTTCTACTGTTGTGCGAGTACCAACATCGCTGTTAAAAAGATGCGGTGTCGTGCTACATTGCCGCTGCCGCACTACGGCGCAAATAATTCCTAAGAAAGGTTCCTAATTACAAGATCGAATTCAACGAAAGCAGATATGCGTGACGTGGCCGGCGGCTATGCGGCGCCGAATGAGACTTGCAAACTTTACGTATTCATTTTATATGATAAACTAACACGGTGGAACTCACGATCTGACGTAAACTTGTCAATTATGATATTCTAAAGAATACCGTAACATATCATAAACTTTCACATTTTCGCGGACCGCCAAAAACCGTTAAAATTAAAAAACAAAAAACATATGATTTGTTGGGAAGGCGAAAGCTATCTTTGTAGAAAGTTTTGTAACATTTGGTTTAAAACTGAAGAATGGACAACAAACGTTCCGATTTTGGCTGTTACTGTGCCAACCGCGTGCATGCAATCGGCACTACATGAACCATAGCCACTGCATGAACAAACAAGAAATGACATATCAGTAAAGCGTTCATACACCAGACATCCATGGTATATCCGTATATTCTGACGGACTTCAGGAATATCATTGTATTATATATATAGTGATATAAATATAGGAACTGAGACATTAGAATTTTTGTAGAAACATAAAATCAAAATAAACAAGAGTAGTAAATAAACGTAACATACAACAAGTAAACAGCAAAACATTTGTGTAAAAACAATAAATAACGCGTATTCGCGCACAGTCGCCAGTATTGCGTTTACTTGCTTGTTTCTCAAACTGTACTTGTTGAGTAAGTTATATGACTGTACAAAATCTCAAGTTCACGATGGAAATAAAAACTCGAGAAATATTAATGACTTACAAATTTAAACACTGTGCCTAATGCCTAAATGAGTTGTAATATGTATTGACTTCTATATAATTATTCTATACATTGAATTATTATAGCTAACGTTTTATGTTCCTACATAGAAAAAGGGAAAAAAAGGGCCAACAAATTAAAATTCTTTTATGTGCATATAAATTACACATTATGACCTCGTTTTAAAGTAAAAATTATTTTCAATTTCTTACATTAGCCCTTAATTATGAGGCTAATTTATATGTATATATTAAATAATTTTAATTCGGCGGCCTTTGAGTAAGGTAAAGAGTAATGATTTATTTAACGTCGCAAAGCACAGTATGTGGTCGCCCAATCATCCGAGCCAGGGACTCATGTTAAAAGTGCACGACATAAGCTAAGACGTAACGTGTTGATTTTACGGAGGGAGGAAAACCGCAGAGCCCTGCGAAAAACCCTCGAAGCACAGGAGAGACCAACTAAACTCTACTCACATGAAATTCAAGTTCGAGAACGGGGTTATTCCCAGATGGTCACCCATCCACAACTGCAGGCTTAATATTGGTGAGAGGCAGCGCCCTAACAGCACACCACCCGTGCTCTATATCCTTAGGGCCATATCCTTAGGCTAGATTTCCTTTTACTTGCGCGGGCTTATCATTTCTTCCAGTAGGCGATATAGACTTTCAAGTCTTATAAGTGTTAACTTTGGTTAATCTAGATTATTTTACTTTATATATAGCTAACGCCAGACGATTTTACTCATCGCATGCATGGAGAAACCATCGACAGGTAGGTTTAAAAATTGTAAATAATTTTGATAGAGTTCATTATTGTCAAACCATGCGTTTACAACAGTGGCCCTGTCACCTGTCATGGCTGTTGTCGTTACGTCATTGTGAACTGCAATCATTTTCATGAGTAATGTTCACGCTTGATTTGAATGAATTAAAACAACCAACAAACTGTCATACGCATCATGATCCCCTAGAGAGGACCTGTAACAAAAGATCTGGCTGTTGTCATTACGTCATTGTGAACTGCAATCATTTTCATGAGTAATGTTCACGCTTGATTTGAATGAATTAAAACAACCAACAAACTGTCATACGCATCATGATCCCCTAGAGAGGACCTGTAATAAACGCTCTGAGCTAACAAAATAGTAACACAAGAAACGGTAGTCCATTTTCCTTTGCAGCAGTGACTAATCAACATGCAACTGAAACTAATCTTCTTGACATTTCTTGTTATTTTGTGTTTCACCCTGTGCCATGGTTCCAGAAGCAAGAAAAAACTCGGCACAAAAAGAGGTAAAGAATAGTTAAAAATGAAAGTATAGAAGTTTAATTTTAGGTTAAATTGTCGAGAGTGGATGATGCTATTAAATAGCTCTTTCGTTTTCTCTCTGACGAAGGGCCTTCGCTCGAAACGTTAGACTCCTATACGTTCTCTGTTTCGGCCGTATATCTAACCTTACTATATTTCTATAGTTTTTTATTAAGCCTTTTTCAAGTTATTTTTATGCATGATATCCATAGATTAATTTTTGTTATTGCCTACAAGCTAGAGGATATTACATATAGTCATGTGAAGATATGAGTTTTCCTATATATCGAGTGATTCGAGTCAGATATATCATTCACCGTCTGATTACATAGACTATATATATAAGGGTGAGGAGCAGAATTTTTTCTGTGTCGCACAACATGCGCTCATGATTTCTACTGATCATATCTACATTCATAACTTTTTATCTTTTTATGTTTCTCAGCCCCGACATGTACTTAAAAAGTTTGTTGACTGTATGAGCTGCACTATATATATATATATATATATATATATATATATGCTAAAATAGAGATTTTTGAGTGGGACGCCAAAAACAAAATTTTCTTTAAACATGCGCCAACAAAATTTGCATTACTGTAATTATGGCGAATTCAAACATTTTTGTAGCATATGTTTACCTTTATAATGATGATGTTTGTTTTGTCTTTTGTAATATTTTTCAACCCCCAAATGTTCATAAAATGTTTTTGATTGTATAAGCTACATGATAAAAAATACTTTCCTCTTAAATTTTTTTTTCGAAGAACACCTCAGTTTAAAGACGTATATTTCTATGTTTACATTCTTTTCTTCGTTTAGAGTTTTTTTAAATCACGCGGTTGATTTTTGATGATTTGGGAGTTCAATTGTCGAGAAATTTGTGCAACTTCGCAAGAAATAAAATCTTAATTTTTATAACGAAACGTTGGACTTGAAAGAACAATTTGTAAACTTCAGCTGATATATACTCGCAAGTGAAATATTTTTTTCTCAATGAAAAAAATTGTGGTACTTTATCCAAATCCAAATAATTTTAGTAAACATTCATTGTTTTTCGTTGTGAAAACATACCCTTAATTTATTTAACGTCGGTCAATTAAATTGTTGATTTTGCGGAGGAAACCCGAAAAACCCGACAACTCTACTCACGTGAGTCCCTGATCCCGTTTAACCGGGATTAATTTTGGTCTTCAGCACGCGATGAGAGGCAACGTGCTAACAATGCACGCGCTAGCCTGGTAGCCTGGCCCAATCAAAGAATATGGGCCAGGTAACCACTAAAGTCTTCTGCTTTTCTATTGGTTAAAACTTTCGCGCATTCAAGGCATGCGCGCAGACGTATACAAGTGGATTTAGCCCTGAATGACGCCAGATTGTAATTAGTGGTTACCAGGTACCAGGCTACGCACGCGCCAGCCCAGATTGTGGCGCATGACTATCTCACCGTTAACTCTTGGACCTGATAAAATACCAGCAAGACTGCTTAAGGATTCAAGATTTGTTATAGCTCCTTATTTGACACAAATTTTTAATCTGTCGTTAGCTTCGGGCATCTTTCCACAAGATTGGAAAGAGGCTCGAGTTTCACCTATTCATAAGTCAGGCGATAAAACTGAGTGTGGTAACTATCGACCTATATCGGTGTTACCAGTTGTATCAAAATTATTTGAGAAATTGGTATATACACAGTTAAATGATTACTTAACGGAAAATAATATTCTTACAACACATCAATCTGGTTTTAGAAAAGGTCATTCCACTTCTACATCAATGTTAACTACAACTAATTCATGGCTCATTAATATGGATTCCGGTTTAATAAACGGAATAATCTTTCTTGATTTGTGCAAAGCTTTCGACACAATAGACCATGAAATCTTAATTAGAAAATTGTATCCATATGGTATTAGAGATTCTGCTTTAATGTGGTTTAGATCATATCTTTCACAACGCACACAGATTTGTAAAATAAATGGTGTAACCTCGTCACCCAAATCTATTGAATGCCTTCTCTTCTTGCTATATATTAATGATCTTCCAAATTGTTTAGATAAATCAGTCCCGGCCATGTATGCCGACGATACAAATATAACTACAAGCGGAGAGACTATTAATGAGTTAGAAGATAAGTTAAATTGTGAATTGAATAAAGTTCACAATTGGCTTCTTGTTAATAAACTAACAGTTAATGTCGGTAAAACAGAATACATGATAATTGGCACACGGCAAAGATTATCACGTAACAACCATGACCCAAAAATTCAAATAGGAGGAATAGATTTAAAACGGGTCTCGGTTACAAAGAGTTTAGGGATTCTAGATGATGAAAATTTAAACTGGAATCAACAAATAGACAACATCAGCAAAAAAGTTTCAAAGGGAATTGGAATTTTAAGACGCGTGAAACAATATATTTCACGGCAGTCTTTACAGACAATATACCAATCGCTAATTTTACCTCATTTTGATTATTGCTCTATGGTTTGGGGGAATTGCAACCAATCGTTAAAAAACAAGTTGCAAAAACTCCAAAACAGAGCTGCTAGAGTAATAACAGGGGACACATATGATGTTCGCGTTCATATGAAATATTAGCCAACTTAGGATGGAAAACTTTAGAAGAAAGAAGAGAGGAACAAATTACATCCTATGTAAGCAAGGCTTTAAACAATAATTGTCCTCCAAATATTACATCTGTGTTCGAAATTTCGAATAATACTAACTATAACCTAAGAAGTAATAACAATATGCTGATGTTGTCTAAACCAAAAAACAATGTTATGAAGAGAGGTTTTGCTACGCTGCGGCTAAAATCTGGAACAAACTCCCTAGTTTGACAAAGAAAAATGTTTTAGAAAAATGTAATTAGCAGCAACTTGATAACACCATTATTTTTTGTCACTATTTTTATATCTTAATGTTTTTAGATATTTTGTAAATAATTTGTAATATAATATTTTAATCTTTTAGATTTTTTTTGGATTTTTTTTTTTAAATATTTATTTATATATAACATTCAAACACGGCCTAATGAAAAGCAACCATTTTTATTTTTATGCCATTGTATTTCTATTTATTGTATTTATATCTTAAGGTTGATTAGCTACCGTGTATAAAGATTTTTAAATAAATAAATAAAATAAATAAACTATCTGACGAATCATTAACCTGAATGTAGGCAATTGCCCAGCCTGGAGACATTTTTTCATTTCATTTATATCCCTTTCCTTTCCACTCCACTACATTTTATTTTATTTTATTCTATTGTTTTGTTTTGTTTCGTTTCGTTTTGTTTTGGTTGTCACTCTTTGGTGAACGGAATATCCCAACAGGCCACTCTGAGCCCAATTAATAGGGTTTCCGACGTCTACAATTTGACGTCGTTATCCGAGAAGACTCAAAAGTTTTACCATTAGCTGGTGTCAGTGTTCCAAAGTTAGCACTTTCTCTTCAATTGTTTTAAGACTTTGAGTGGTGGTTCGACAAGGATTGAACCTGTGTCTTAACCAGCTTATATAGACAAGTGTAGTAACCACTAGAAGATTGAAAACGAAGATTCTATATTTATTGTTTTAACTTGAATTTACATTTGTGTTTACTTGTGTTTTGTGTTTATTATTTATTACTTATTATTATTTATTGTAGAAGTAATTTTTATACAAAGACAGCCTGTTGTAAATCGCAGACGTCATTGTAAATGACTTTCAGAGATTTCAATAGTAATTGCGGCATGCCTCAAAATGCTTTGAGTCTGCTCTTGGTTTTCCTAGTATCTAACACTAAAAAACGTGTCTTTACTATATATACTGACTAAAACGTGGAAAGATTACGCCATCCACTACGCCATCATTCTAATTAAAACTGTAGGAACATCGTTATTCGCCCTCCACTTTGCCATCATACATACGCTATCCATAGACAGTAAGGATAATTTGCCTTTTGGTTTTGATTAATTTTAACGTTTAATGTATTTTTGACAGATTATTTTATAACAGAAATATAGAAAACATTTTTTCCGTTTTCTTATAGAGTTGTAGAAACAATTGTAGAAGTTTGGAAGAACTCGGAATGGTGTCAGTTTCCTACTGCAATTTCTCGTTCTCCCAAACTTCTCCCTCGTGTTTCTATAACTCTATAAAAACACGAATTTTTTTTATATATTTCTTAAATATAGCGTAAAATTCCTTTTTTTTTAACCGCGCCTGTCAATATTATCTGTGTCAATATCACTTACCACATCATTATATAGTATTATGATCATCATAACCCTTTTCCTATTATTTTTATCATATTTGATATAGGTTGGTATTCGTTGCTGAAAAAAAATAAAACTCACCGCAGACACAGAGGCAAGGCACGTATTCATTTGAAACAGAAGCAAATGTCAAAAGTGGTTCATTCTGGTTTAAAAAAACGTCTGCATAAAATCGTCGCGCATGATCTACACAAGCCAGCACCAAGCGATACGACATCTTTTTTCCGCACCTCTGACGACATCCCAATCCCGCCGCCACCAAATGGGTTACTTGACGTGGGACAAGTGTCGATCTCGTCTATTTCGAAATCATGTAACGGTGTTCTCCTTGACCCGTCTTTGGTTCTGACAAGCGCCTCCTGTGTCTTTCCCAGTCATGGACAGGAAGCATACGATGACATTAGCTTTGTATTGAACACAGAAAGTAAAGAAGTGAAATTAGTGTATGGGTATGGTGCTTGGCGTCGGACTGGAGAAAGAAAATCGGACTTTGCTCTTCTTGTGTTGGCCCAACCAATGACAAATACTCAGTCCAACCAGTTGATTAGCTTGACTTGGAGCCCATATGCATTAGAAGATATTGGTGAAAGTTTTGTAGCCAAGCCAGTTCCTGTAAGTTGCGAGACTGCTTCCAGAAAAGCACAAAGGACGGACATGATTCGTCGTGCTGACGGCGAAATAATTACGGTAGAGTGCAATAATGCTGGTGATCCAGCCACTGGGAGTCCATTGTACCGTCGTGTCGACGGTAATCCTGTTATCTACGGTGTATACTTTGGCCAATGTACAAGTGGTGCACTGGACAGGAAAATGAGTGGTTTGTGTGGCTCACGAATTTCCAAGCATGTGTTTCAAGACTTTTGCAAACTTGCACAAAAACAAAACATTCAGCTGACAGGTTGCGATTCGGAACTTCTCAATGGGTGTAAGTATATATTTTTATTAATTCTTGGTTTGCACTTGACGTCATGGCGGCCATGTTGGAGGAACTTTAACGAAATAATCTCATTAGCAACTATTGTATTTGAAGTATGTTTTCCTCCAACATGGCATTTTCAGCCTTTTGAATTATATTGAATATATACATAAGCTAGACAATTATATACTTATTAAAAGGGTCTATTAAGGTGAAGTAATACGAGCAACAAATTGCTGCAACATTGTTGCGTTGCAAGTTGAAACAGCATGTTGCAGCAAGTAGAACTGGAGTCTACTTTTTCCAACAAATTTCTTCAACTTGCAACAAAATCATTGTTGCGTGACAATGTTTAAGGTGGGTGTAACAACGCTTTTCAAGTTGCAACGCAACAAAGTTGCGTTGAAAGTTGATGAGAAATGTTGCCCGTATTACCTCACCTTAGCTTAAAGTCGTTGCATGCATGTCTTGATCGGACTGTGTAGGAAATAAACAGCGAGAGTATTTGCTAAGGCAATAACTTCAGTGAAACTCCACAGGTAATAATCCTTTCCCGACTTTATCTTTAGGAGGCATAACACTGTATAACACTGTAGACAGATAAAAACGACTTTGTTCGACACTTCGACTAAATCGAACAAATGGAATAATAGTTGGTTAATGTTTTGATATACTTCAAAGAGATAAAAACCTCGATTGACTATTAAGATTACAATGCATCACAGTAATTACCTTTATTCGCGGAATGTCAAGTGGTCCAATAAATTAACCGACAGCAGTGCTTCGCGGTAAGTGCGTATGGATAAATCTTCAGTTAAATATTTCAGTATCTTGTCGGAAAAATCTACCACACTACAACTGTCTGAGGGTTTGACAGAAGCAAGCGAGATAATTATATTTTAGTTGAACCGAAATTTCTTTAGTTAAAAAACTGCTTTACAAGAAAATCGAACCATACACTTATATAATATACTTATATAAAAAAGTTTAAAAAATTTCAAATTTATTTAGATGCATGATGTGAGGCTTGTTTTCAACTCATTGATGGTTTCACTGCATTTTACATTTTCGAAGAAGTCATTCCAAATTCTAGTTCCATAATACGCAAAACCTTTTTTTTACTATCCAGTGTGCGCTTTGGGCTTTAGGTATAAGACTATACACAATTTTTTATGCCTTAGTGAACACGTATCGTCAGGGTCATGTTGTTTAACATTTTATACATCATAATTAACTTGTGCATATTCCGTGTTTTCACAAGATATTTTTTATTTTAACTGTCTTATTTTGTTGGATCTAACAACGTCATATAGATAGACAGATAGATAGATAGACAGACAGACAGACAGACAGACAGACAGACAGACAGACAGACAGACAGACAGACAGACAGACAGACAGACAGACAGACAGACAGACAGACAGACAGACACACACACACACACACACACACACACACACACACACATAGACAGACGCACACATAGACAGACGCACAGACAGACAGACAGACAGACAGACAGACAGCTGTGAATTAATCTTCTAGAAATACTATATAAAGTGTTCGATAAATATATTGTGGAGCTTATTATCGGGTTATATTTATTTAATTTAGCTATATTACTGATAGACTGTAATTACACTGTTTTTTTCATGCATTTTTCATTTTCAGGAGGTCGTAAAATGGCCCAAAATATTGTTTGCAATATTTTTATTGAGCAAGCCCGTGATGTTATATTATTGTATATATATATATATAAATTCTATATATTGTATTTCTATTTTTAGTACACGAAAATTTTCCAACCACCATTGCAACCGAAGCCGCTTATGATGCAGTGTCATCAATAGCTGAAAACGAAAAGGGAGCCGTTTTTATTTACTTCGATGGCTCATTGTGTAAGTCAATTTATACAGTATCACATGCGATAAAATAGTAGGAGTAAATAGTGAGATATCGTCTGGTGTTAGAGAATAAAAATACCAGAGAGAAATTCAGTGTTCAAATGGCTTACCTAAGAGCCGGCTCGCAGGCTACTGGATAGGTCTGTCATTCTGCATGACAAATGTCATGGACTGCTGGAGTCGAAAAGCAAGCAAAATGACAATGTACCGGGTATAAACATTTGGATGGATTATCGTTAGGAACAATTGTATCGTGTCGATAAACCTAAAGTGTCTATGAAATGAAACTTAAGTTTGTCTTATTTGGATTAGCCTGCGCCGCAGACATCCAAACCCGGTTTGTCAAACTGACAAACTGGCAGCGCAGGCTAATTTGGACGAACTCTTAAGGCCTATCTACAGGATACGATTGTTGTATACGATTGTCATTCTGGCGTATGACATTTTGTGTACGTGACACAATTCTTGTTGATCATGATTTGACAATGAATTTTGAAAAACGTCATTTACATTTTACACGACTGGCGGTGAATTACATACATCACGATGACAATTGTATACGACAATCGTACCGTGTAGAAAGGTCTTTAGAGTGATAATGAAACAGTCTATACAGTTTTTCCATATCTCACTTCGTTCTTGAGAAAATAAAATTTGTTTGATATGCAAATAACCCACTGCATACGTCACATTGCATGAGTTTATTGTAAAATTACCATTCCTCAGTAATTCTTTCAGAAGTGAAAAGTTGCTGAAACTCCCCAGCATTAAAGTTTATGATATGTTCATAGTAAAATAACAAAAAAAAGTTGGGGTCACCGAACTCGTTTAGAAAATACAGCTGCCAGTAAACCCAATGATGTTTCTCCAATTTGTAGCTATTTTGGCTAACTCTTGATTTCGTCTTGAAAAATCCTTCATAAAAACACTTAGTTTATACTGACTGGAAAAATATTTGATATTTTAGATGCACTTGTATATAAACTATTTAGTGGTGACAAATAATGGAAGAATAAATGAATTCCCAATGCAGCCAGGTGAAGAATCAGACATAGTTTAACGCTACTCTGGCTTAAACGTTTTTTGAACGTAGCTTAAAAAGTTCATGACCCAACGTTTCGACACTCCGATCTAGTATCTTCATCAGGGGTGATCGTTGTGAAGACAGGTCCCATATTCTATGAGAGTATAAATATGGGACCTGTCTTCACAACGATCTATCTTCACACTAGATCGGAGTGTCGAAACGTTGGGTCATGAACAGTAACTTTTTAAGCTACGTCAAAAAAGTTTTAAGCCAGAGTATAGCGTTAAACTATGTCTAATGGAAGAATATTTGACGAAAATAACAATTGACAAACATTTTTGCGATATAAGAATGTCCACATTCTTTCTTGTTACATGTGTTATGCAACATAGTTATAAATAATCGATATATTTGAACTTATACATTTAGTGTCAACGTCCAGACTTTTGAGCGCCAGAACATTCCAGCTTAAACACCACATATCAATTTTTGACGTAAAGTACTTGTAGAGATGTCACCAGTTATCTTAAAAGTTTTCCCATTGTGTTAGTTGTTGTAAAGGGGGGAAGATAACTCGGTGGTAAAGCACGCAGCGTCGAGGTAGCACAATAGAATATTTATTACGGAGTCCCAAAATATTAAGGTGTAGACAAAAGTTACTATTAAAGTTCAGAAATGTACTTAAGGTCAAGTTATCTTCTACTCCTGTGCTGCTTCTAGGCTTCTTCTTCTTACGTTGGTCCCTTTTGAAGCTCATGTTCTTACTTCTTTGGATTTCCCTTGCTTCTTTGGGTTTCTGCGCTCTCTGACTTGATCCGAGTGAGTTGTCTCTCTTTTATGCTAATTGGCGCGTAGAATATGATTGGACAGTAAATGGGTAAGACGATGTAACGTGGACCAATCAGGTGCGTTGTACCATGATACTTTGCGGTACCAAACTAGGCGGCGTTAGGATGTGATGACTATTATACTGTTTCGGGCTTATTTCAATCAACAAAGTTGTGGCTGGTTATGTTCACATTACTGACACAATGGAAAAACTTTTAAGATAACTGGTGACATCTCTACAAGTACTTTACGTCAAAAATTGATGTGGTATTTACTTTGAGGTAAATAACTTTATGGATTAACCTAGCTGGAATGTTCTGCCGCCCAAAAGTCTGGACGTTGACACTAAATGTATAAGTTCAAATATATCGATTATTTATAACTATGTTGCATAACACATGTCTTTTTGAAGACGCAAGAACGAAAAACGTACGATATTTCAAATTCTCGATTCAAATTTTCTTTTTATATTCTTTCATATATATATATATGCCGTAGAGCTGGTGGAGGAAATTAATAATTGAAAAAAAGTGGGGGTCACTAAGTGTTTTCGTGAGCTACACAAGATTAAAGCTTGAACTTGGAGCATTTCGCTATCATTTTATCTGCACGAAACCACGTAACAAATTTTTTAATTTTTTTCAAAAACCAAAAATTTAGTTACTATCTTCTTGTTAAAGTTACTATTAGCTGATTTAGCCTCCTTAGTGACATTTTTATGTGTTTTTGTCAATAACACGTGGATATACACCTTGAGTTAGTAATGCAAAATTATGCGCAGAAAAGCTGCGCATTGCAAAACTGAGGAATCACTTTAAGGCGGGTTTCTAGGAAGGCTGGCGAGAGCGCAGGAAGAAAGACCTGGAAACTAGGCTACCTTATGGCCTGAATTGACAGTGGACAAATTCGGAAACCTACCTACTGTAAATCAGTTGCACAGTCACGCCGTTTACATGTACACTTATCTTGTCTTACACTGTTCCGCCAGCAGGCAACCTCACCCGGGTTTTATCGTGAATCTTAAACCCATGAAAACGACTTTTCAAACCCAGTACTCTTGCAGGGTATTGCATAAGGTCTATACTAAGGTTTGTCGTCAAGTTTCAGTGAGTCTCAAGATTTTAGCAATCTTTTCGATACCCTAACCACAACAGACCATAATCAGAAATCTAGTTCTTTTTTGAAAAACATATTTGACAACATATATTTTGTGGAAAAGCCGCGAAAGGACTGGACGGGTCCTTTTGAGTCATCCCTTTTAGCCAAAACTCTAGAATACTGGCAAAGCATTCTGGTAGTTGTAGTCACCCAACACCATCTCACGTCATCGTGCAAATGATCTATTGTCCTGTACTAAATTAGAATAAATATTACATTAATACACATTTATACGTTCGAAATAAAAATAGTCTGAGATGGTTCTTGTTGTCAGTTTCTTCCCTTGTTGTCTTTTCTTAATTTTGTTGTACTCAGCAGCTGAAAGTATACCGGCTAAGTAATGGTTTAATGGTTTATACTTTTTTCTTATTAGTAAAGTCGCAGTACGACGCATTAGTTGAGGATATTGAAAGCATCCAACGTCTTAAAGTGGTCTACGATAAGTTTCAAATAGCCATCGTCGATACAAACCTCCTTCCCATTGATTTGAAGTATGCACCATACATTGAGTACAGGACTGCGGGAGGACAAACATATCTTCCTTACAATGATGTGTATGAGTTCAAGCAATTCAAGCAATTTATGGCGCATTTCAGGTACTGTGTGAAGATTTCCTGATTTTAAAAAGAAATGAATTTATAGAATATTCTTAGCACGCCAAATATGAAATATCATTTTGATATTTTATTAAAATTAACACCACACCGTGGCAGTGTACTTTAATTCCTGACCAAATAAATGAAAAAAGACTGGACTTTTCTGTGTAGGTTAAAGGTCAACTAAAGGCAAATTATTTTTTTGGCTCGTTATATGCGCCAAAGTATGGAAAATACGAATATCGGATGATAAAAATTTAAAGCAAACCGTACTTTTTGTTGCTTTTTAAATTTTTTAACGAAGTATTCTACTTATAAAGAGTCTGGCACTAGCAAGTTTGTGACGTAAACAGTTGAACCTGGACGATCAGTGAAATCATAAGAAAAGGTGATTTATGATGGATATAACTTGTGCGAGTTTCCAACCGCACATGTATTAAAGTATTTGACGCTTTTTGAGTGTGTTTACTTTAATGGATCGTAAAATCGTTCCTCTGTTTATGTCACACACTTGCTGGTACCAGACTATTTATACAACACGGCTTTTTATAAAACTACTTGTCAAAATACAAAATTTGTCGATTCAACATCCCAAAATCGACGGGAAAAATTTCAATTCAATTTTTTTTCATCATATTCGGATTTTACGTGCTTTAATACGTATATAAAGCAAAAAATGTAATTTGGCTTGAGTTGACCTTTAAGCACCTAATGACCTAACTCGAAGTTTATTAGCGATATATAATCCCGAGGGCGAAGCCCGTTATATTTATAACATGATCAAGGAGGTTTCTATTGTTATTACAAGGTTTAAATAAGGTTGGGATCGAGGTTTATGACCTGTATATAACCGGTACATCAAGGAAAACCGATTTGATCATATTATAACAACAATTCAAAACGACTTTTTACGTACTCATGGTAAAACTGGAGAAAAGCATTTTTCTTGCGGTTTTCCGTGGCAACCAACCTCGTTCCCAGGGCCTTTTAGTAATTGGGAGGGCGGGAAAGGGCTGCTCATATCGGCTTGTCACAGCACCCAGAAATACTGGGTGTAAGAAATTAGCGATTTTTTGGGAATGTTTAAGAAAAGCAATCAACCTATGGAAATGTGGAGGCCACCAGCCGATGCCAAGGGCTTTTTCCCGCCGTACCAATTTCAAAAAGGCCCTGGGAACAAGGTTGTTTTTCAAAGACTATTGCGGAATGCTGATCACGTTTTCGAGAACTAGATAACCGCTTGTTGTATGTAGAGTTTCTAAGCTTCAGGATCCATCTGGTAAATCGCCTCTCACAGGTCAGTACAGGAGTAGAAGCAATCTCTCTTAAATATTATATATCTTGACCAGTCAGAAGGATCAGCAGTAATTTATTTGTAATAATAAAGTTAATGTATTTTATAATGCTATAACTTGTATACCAATATATGACCTGACGTCATACTTCAATATTTTTTAGCCAAATTGGAGCTCCTCCTTTAAGAAGCACAAGTAAGTAATTGTGGTTTTACACATGAAGTCTATAGACCGTTTTCACTCACGTGATCGGTGGCCCCATTGGGGTGGTGAAACAATACAAAATATTTGAATAAGAAAGAGCTAATTCCCATACCGTACACCAATATGGCCGCCATTTCATTGTTTTGGTACACCAATATGGCCGCCGTGACGTCAGATGAAAACGCTCTATACTGAATTTTATAAAATAGGACATATAAACACACATTCGTGTAATGACGTAGCGTAACGTAACGCAACATGACGTAACGCGCATAACACGAATTTAGCTAATTGTTTATTGAAGCATTATGACCATAGAAATAATAGACCTAGAATGCGGGACTCTATTGTCAGTCAGAACGTGGTCAGAAAAATGACCCCACTATAGGGAGTCAAAATGGCCGATTTATAAGGGCAAAGGGAATTCGTCCTAGGACTTTTCGACAGTTTTTAACACGGCGGCGGTTGGTGACTATGAGTGAACTATGGATAAAATATTTTTCAAAATATTTTAAGAGGACAATCTGCGCTGACGTGACCCTCCTCCTAACCTTGCAAAAAATGACGGATTTATAAGGGCAAAATAAAATTTTAATTGGACCCCTGTCACGTGACAGAGCCCGCATTCTAGGTCTATTATTTATATGGTTATGACCTACCAATTAGACTTTAAATTGCATTGTTATGCCAGTAGACTCAATTTCCAGCCGTATTTCAGGCCCCGGTATTTACCTCCCCCGAAATCACGGCTGGACTCGTGAGCTTGTCCATTGTCGATTTGCACATCCAATCACAAACGTGCCTGCACATTTTCAGAAGGCATATATTAGTGGAGATATTGCATGAATTACCCCTTAAGTTAAAAATGGAGATCAATAGAGTGCTGATGAGTGAGGCATGCGATGGCATTTTAGAAACGTTTAAGATTGATTGTTAAAAAGCTTTACAACGGGAAGCTCTAGAGAAATTGGTTAAAATAGCCATGATGTTCTCGTCATTCAGGCTACAGGATCTGACTCAAGGAAATCACTTATATTTCACTCTATGTTTTTCATTTCTATGGTTTTTGATATCGTGAAATTTATTTTTGCAAAACGTTACAGACACGCTCTGTGCATGGCTCACGCGTCCAGTCGTCTCTTTCGGGGGAAGTTATGTATACCGGGGAGGGGAGATGGTTGGAAGTCGAGCCTATTGTGCCAGTTGTTATTGTACAATTTAATTGCTGCTGTTAAATTTTAAAAGTTTTTTTAGAGAAACTCCCTTATTACTAACTATATACATGATGCATGCATGCTTATAAGCGACACCGCTATACATGACACAAATAAGTATCTAACACATTTGCGAAGCTTATTTTGAGTTTTTTTAAGGTTTTGTACAGCACTTGAAACTGGTGAAACGAACCGCAGTTAGTGGTGCCAATAAGCGGAAAAGACCACATTCAGCTGACATAAGTGACGGCATTGCTCCACGTAGGTTGCATATTATTATAATATACAACTACTTATCTTTCATATACCTGTCTGTTGTTTGTAGAACAAGAGAATGACTGAATAAGATATGTAAATTTTGTTTCAGCTAAGTTTCAAGGTGGTGAAACGATTATATGTGATACAAATGCTAAGGTTATTACAGGCCGTTTGCCTACGTGTGAGTGCAATTATGGTTACATTGGAAATGGAGAACCAGGCAACTGTCAAGGTTAGTACCTAATTTGATAATTCTTTACTTTCACGTGACGTCACTTTCGTTTTATCTGTCCAGATGGTGGCCAGGGACGACGACGACGAAGAAGATTTATTTATACCATAAGAAAAATAGAAAAGAAAATTACAAGAATTTTTTAAACATAAGTATATATATAAATTGATATGGCTGGCATTGGTTGCTTAAAATAACTAAGAAGCAAGAGTAACTAAGAATATCGAGTTAGGCAACCATTAGCCTAAAGTTTTTTAACAATTTTTAGAGACATTTTTCTTATTTGAAAAGAGGTTTTGAAGAAGTAATGCACACCAAAGATAGCTCCACCATGTGTGCCCAAAAACGTGGGCACGCACAATAGAACTATCACTGGCAGTGCGACTAGAATAGTCTCAACATGTATGAGAAAATTATTAATTGATGACTGATTTTTGATTGATCAACAAAAATTGATCAATCAGTCAACCAGATTATTATTTACAAATCTAACCAACCTATTACAAAATGGCTAGGTCGATTATTACTTCAAAATATTTACCTGATATTGATACCACGTTCGTGTTAGAAAATCCAGTACGCTTGCGTTGTGCTAGGTTGTACAAATCAATCTAATTTTATTTTTCCTGACCACCATCTGGAAATTAAAAATGAAATCTCAAGCAAAGAGTCACGTGATTGAAACTTAAGAATTGTTTCAATTATTTGATGTTCATGTTATCTTGACATTATTAACACTTTGAAGCCTGACGACGAGTCTTTGAGGCTTATTCTGGCTAAAGCCAGACGATTTTATTCAGCACTGAGAAAGGTCCAGGCCTCAAAGTGTTAAACCCTTATACCAAAACTTTTCTTCTGCGAGTGAATAAAATCATCAGTCTGGCGTTTGTGATTAGCTATAGACATGTACATCAATCAAATCAAATTTATTTCTGGCACAACATAATTACATATACATTAAATTAAAACAACAAATTCAGAAAAAATACAGACTTATAGAACAACAGTATATATCTGTTTTTAGTGTGCACAGTAGCCAAAGTATAGCGTAAGCTTTCGAGTTGGCTACTGCTAGGGTAGGGTTAGCTATAACATTTAGTAGCGTATACCTCGCAGGTAAATAATAAGTATACCAAAAAATCTAAGTAACCGAATCTGGAGGACATTGTCCTGAATAAATTTTATTTTTTTATATCAGTTGGTAATTTGAATTCTTACTACAGTCATTTTATAATTTTTCTTTTGTCTTAGACCGGACTGTTGTTGTTGAGGGTAAGTAAATTTTATTGTTATCTATGATTAAAGACTTATTAACCGAGTGCGAGGCCTGTACGGAAAAATATTTGCCTGAGGTTTTCGTACAGACCGAGCGACGAAGGAACGAGGTTTGTACGATAAAACCGAGGGCAAATATTTACTGAGCAAACGAGGTTACTAAGGAATTTATTATATGGCTATTGGTCCATTTTATTTTTAAGTTTCGAGGATTGTCTTCGTTTTTGGAGTATGCTGTTTACCTTGTTAACTTTTTCGTGTCGCTTCTCGGTCTTCTTTACACCAGTCCGATCGGCTTTATATTTGTCGTGTTTTTAGATAAACAGGTTTAAAGAAAACCAACAGTAATGTTCCAGCACATTTTATTGTTCAGAATATTTGAAGTTTTCTTTTATTTGTATTCAAATCAACTCAGAAATTTTCTCGCCAAAACTTACCGGTCTGAGAAAAAAGCGTATTGACGGGCCGGTCGGTCGATATCGTAAAATCCCGACCGTTCAGGAACCAATCAGCATGCGTCGTTTTGCGTACGAACCACTGACCTATAAACGTAAACTGATATTTTGTTTATACAAACTCGAAATCATGTTCTACTGATATTCCTATTTGGTCTGACAAATAATTCAGTACGCCTTTTCAGTCTTGGTTCCACAATTAACAATGACCAACCATGCATGCAAAGTGACAAAAATCGCCTTGCATTGCATTTACATAAATCATCGAAAACAATATTAACGAAGTTGCGATAAATACATGTCAGTGGTCACTACCATTAGCAGAAGGACCTATAAATGCCGCCATTTTGAATCTGAAAATGGTCACACATTTTGGGCAGCACCCGCAGTCCAGTTATATATAGGTCAGTGGTATGGACCGGAAAGCAAACCCAGTCATATAATATCTCTTACTGAAAATAAAATGCTTGCCATTTATATACATTACTTCCATATAAAAACTTTATTTTAACTGTGAATAATTATTTAATAAATAGTGGTACAGTTTGCTGTATCTTAGTACTTTAGTTTGGTCTTAAGTGAGAAGTAAATTCCCGGAGAACAGAAACGTATGCATCTCTTGGGCCAAGGTCCAAGGGATGCCTATGACGTCGGTCGATTAATACTTATTTACTAATTTACTATTATTTACTATTATTATTTACCATTATTACTATTATTTACTGGGTTCAAACCATTTACTTTAAACTGTAATATATTATTTGTTGATTCAAGTTGTGCAACAGAATCTTGTCACAGCTGTTTGTCACAGCATACTTTGCTCCAGATGGTTTTAGCAGGCCTTTGACCAGTTGACCGTACCGAAAATGGTGACTTGTACATTTAACCATAATCCTTTGCGTGCAGTAAATATTGTTTCTTGCAGAATTATTGGAAGATATGGTTTTAAAACGATCAAGTGTGGTAGGAATGAAGTTCTTGCGTACTTAATCCATCTTAGCATGATAAACAGTGCTTTAGTTGTAGTTTGAGCTGATTTGAAGTCGCAAAGCATTGTGGTTAAATGTATCGCCGCCATCTTTTTCGGTGCCGTCAGTTGAGCAATTAATCCAATTATATTGTTTAAGATAGATTTCTAGTCAGTTCTTGTTTTTGTCGCGCTGTCGACAGTAGTTATGGTTATGGGTTCTTGACTCGAGATTCGCTCCAGTCAAGGGCTCATTATAGACAAAGAAAGCAATCGCAGAAATTAAGTCGCTTGTGCGACAAAATAAGTTGAATGGAAATACACCCAGTTCACTATAAACTTATTGTCATTGGGGAGACGCAGACAGAGACAAAGGAAGACAGAAAAAGAGATACAATTTTTATATACTGCTTTATGGAAGTGCAAATATAATCAAAACACTGGTGTGTTTTTCTGTAGAGAACTGTCTTTTTAAATGTGTTTTTTTTCTGTAGCGAACTGCCTCTTTGATATCGAGGACGAAACCACATCTTCTGCCACAGGACAAACTTATGAGCAGCTCGATCGAAGAACCAAGCAGAGTAATTGGTGCAGCAAGCAAATGTTTGTGTTTTCCTATTTGCAAGGTGATCGCGAATCAATGGAGGTGGCTGAACAAACGTTTACATCAGATGATTGCGATGAAGAGATTGAAGAAATCGTGGCATGCTCTACAGATATAGCCATTTTAGGACATCGTAGGAACCTGGCCAGACATCACGGCAACACTTCAACATCATTTAAGAGAACGGTAACTGCTGCCAAAGGAACTGCACCAGCAAATTACCTAGGAAATTTTTTTAAGAGCATGCCTCCTTCACCTTTTGCGTATCCTGCCAATTCTTACTTCATTTTTCAAGACTGGGTGAGCGGAGCACAAAGTCAATTCTCAACACTGTTCAGCGGCCAAAGAGGAATCCCTGAGTATACGGCCTATATGGTAACCCATGCACAGCTGGGTGTGTTAAACTCGGGAGCTACTGCAAAAAGAAAAGTTATCAGTAACAGTTGGCATTTTGATACAGGTATGTGCCCATGGTCTGCCTCATAACTACAGTACATATAAGTATAGATATAACTAAATCACTACAGATAGCCAGCTAATCAACTATCCAAAACTATAGATAACTGTCTAAGAAAACTAGGATTAACTAGGATAACAGGATTGATAACTAACAGGTATGCATTTTGTATGCGCTTGCACAAAACCTGTAATATTTCTACGAGAAACCGCTGAAAAGCGGCTGTTGACCAAATGAAAACAAACAAGATGACACCTAGTGGAATGATAAAGTAATTTCTACTTCTTCCAAGTGTTTTTCCTTCTTGTGTGTGTCAAATGTCTATTCGGTGGAACGGCTTCCCAAGACATCAGCCAAGACATCAGTATAGAAGGTTGTACGGCCGAGGAAAAGTCCACAAAACAATACAGCCTTCAACACGAAGAACCGCGTACGCTGTTGACTTCGGTAAGTTCGCCAACAAGTTACGTTCCACATACATGAACATGAAGAGAGTTCAGACCATATAAATACTATACCTATTATGTCTATGGTTCAGACATGCTTAGCCTATTCTCGCGACGCAATTTTTCAGCGTTTGCTGACTAGGTATTAAATGAAGAAACAATATTAATAAACTACGTTTTGAAAAAAAATTAAATTTGGAGGGCAAAGGGCAATCAAATGTTCTGTTAATTTTTGTACACCACGGATACAGATATTTGCTCTATATAATGACATACATATTTAAAGAGCAATAGCACTAAAAATTAAGTGTGTCTAATTTGAAAGAACTCATAAAATTGTAATCCTTTACAACTTTTTCGTATCTCTCTTCGTTTTCAAGATATTTCAATTTGTTTGATATGTAAATGAGATGGTCTCTGACGTCAGGTGTGGGGTAAAATATTTTCATGTAGCAAAACCAGTTATATCTCTCAGTTTGTTCAGCGAAATCATTTGAAACTGTGCACATAAAAACTCCTTGCGACGCTGAACATTTCATGTTAGATATGTAAGTGATTTTGCTCTGTATGAGAATATTTTACCCCACTCCTGACGTCAGAGACCATCTCATTTACATATCAAACAAATTGAAATATCTTGAAAACGCAGAAAGATACGAAAAAGTTGTAAAGGATCTTCTATTACAATTTTATGAGTTCTTTCAAATTAGACAAACTTAATTTTTAATGCCAATCCCCTTTAAGGTGAGGTAATAGGGGCAACATTTTTCTTCAACTTTCAACACAACTTTGTTGCGTTGCAATTTGAAAAGCGTTGTTGCACATATTACCACCCACTTTAAACGTTGTCACGCAACAATGATTTTGTTGCAAGTTGAAAAAAATTGTTGAAAACAGTAGACTCCAGTTCTACTTGTTGCAAGTTGAAACAGCATGTTGCAGCAAGTAGAACTGGAGTCTTTTTCAACAATTTTTTTCAACTTGCAACAAAATCATTGTTGCGTGACAACGTTTAAAGTGGGTGGTAATATGTTTGCGTGACAATTTTTATAAGGTGGGTGATAATACGTGCAACAACGCTTTTCAACTTGCAACACAACAATATTGCAGCAATTTGTCGCTCGTATATATTACTTATTATATTACATGCAGTTTATTTATTGTTTCTTCATTTTACCCATTCAGCAGACGCAGAAAAATTGCGTCGCGAGAATAAGCCGCTGTGTCTTAACTCCCTTCATGTATGTGGAATGTAACTTGTTGGCGAACTTAGCAAAGTCAACAGCGTACGGTTCTTTGTGTTGAAGGCTGTATTGTTTTCAAGACTTTTCCTCACACACCGTACAACTTTCTACTGATGTCCTGGTTGATGTCTTGCATGGGAAGCCGTTCCGCCGAATAGACATTTAACACAAGAATTAGGAAAAACACTTGGAAGAAGTAGGAATTACTTTATCATTCCACTAGGTGTCATCTTGTTTGTTTTCATTTGGTCGAAGTCTCAGAATTTAACAGCCGCTTTTCAGCGGTTTCTCATAGAAATATTACAGGTTTTGCGCAAGCGCAGACAAAATGCCTACCTGTTAATTACCTCTTAGGATAACTAGGATTAACTGGAATACCTAGGGACAACTAGAATAACTAGGACATAACTAGAGTAATTAGAATAGCTAAAATAACTAGAATGTAACCAGGACAACTAAAGAGAACTAGAGACCTGCATAACTTGTTGGGTCGTAGACCGATGCCTATACACTCAAAATTTTGTTTTAGGCAAAATAACTGGAATTCGGGATCTTTACAAAAAGTCGGATTACAAGTTTCAATATCATTCACAGCTTGTTTTATTGTTTTTATCTTGTTTCAGATATAGGAAGCTTGAAGAATGTTTTGCAAGGAAAAAATAAGCTTTATGCTGGTCGAGGAAAGAAGACTAACCCGCATGCAGTTGATAAAGGTCATCTTAATCCAAGTCAAATCAACTCATTTGATGCGAAGACCATGAAACTGACACATACATATACGAATGCCTACCCGCAATTTACCTATTTCAATATTGGCACCTGGAAAAAATACGAAAAGAAAATATTCGACTATGCAAAGATTGATTGTTTTGCTAAAGCTGGAAATTCCGAGTTTTATTTGTTGACAGGGCTCTCTGATTATAAAGTATTGGCCTCAGGGAAAGCTGGAGTGCAACACAAAAAGACAATGTGGCCTCCAGGGAATCCTCCAGGTTTAGACCCCATTGTTCAGGCAAAATCAATGTGGACAGTTGGATGCTGTTCATGGAAGACTGGATCAACCCAGAAAGGAGAAACGGTGTCAATCTGGGCCAACAACGAGCCAAAGGGTATAGTTAATAGAGAAAGTGAACCAGAGCCGTCCTTACTTGGACAATATATATATGGGAAAAAAACTTTCAAATTCTTCCCTGGCAACGCCGCATGCAACCAAAAGGCCAACCATATTACTCTTTGATGACATCGTCTGTTTTAACTCGAGAGCATAATAACTTTTTTCAAATTATTGTAAATTAACATGTTCATGCATAAATTATGTTATAAATTATCTCTTTGCTCTTTTCAAATGTGATAAAATTACGTACTTATTATATATATATACTTATTACACTATGATTAAATAAAATATAAGTTATCGGACGAAATATTTTTTTTGTATTAAATTCTGAGAACTACGTACATGAGATTTTGGTAAGATTAATATAATTCAATAATTGAGTATTATATACAGCTGTTAAGAATCTCACCATCTCAAAAACAAGGTAGAAATTCACTTTTACGTTAAACCTTAATACAGTGCTGCCATTTAGGGAGCGGTCATTATTTAGAGCCAGTGGGGGCTTGAATCAAAAAAAAATTTTGTTTTAAACGCCACCACTGTAAAATAGGGGGGAAAAATTACCCCACACCTACACCTATTTTATTACACAAGATCTCTTTTTTTACAAGATCCCAAGTTAACTATTTTACTGCCAAAAGTAGAGGATGTTTTAAAGTGCCAAAGAGCATTAGCGCACATTAATGCTTCCATAGAAATGAAGAAAGTCAATGAAAAGCTTCTCAACAGAAAAATGGAACTATACGACTTAGAATTGAAACCAAGACCCTGGCCAAGCAGCGGGATCTTACTTATAGAAACCTTTTCGGCTTTCCTCAAAGGTGGAAGATATAATAAAAGAAATGGAGTCAATAGCATTTTTTTTACCCCACCTTTTCCTCTATTAAATTCTCTTTTACCCCAGGCCACTTCAGATGTGTTCATTTTTGTATCTACTGCGTATGCGCGAGTAGATACAATGCTGCCATGCGTGTAAATGGTGTAATGTAATGTAATGTAAGGGGCCGACGATTTGACTTTTGAGGGGGGGGGTGATTTCAGAAAAAAAATCCTGCCAGATGGTTTGGGACGGGGGGGAAAGCATGCATTGAATCACAAAGAGAAACAAAATATCCTACATCAAGTTTGAGCAAGAAAAAAATTGCATCACTTTTCAAAAACAAAGTTGAACGTTAATAGTTTATTATTTTAAAAAGTAAACATGTAGGATGGTCTCAAATCATTCATCTCTTAAACGATAAACTGTATTATAATAACTGTTATTTTGTTTAAATTTATCTATTAAATTTATCTTATATTTTTTTAGTAGTTACAGTAAGTTTGTTTTCGCTCAATGCAGTTCGCACACCGGTTTGGGCGCCCAAACCGAGGTGCCCAAAAATATAAACTATGGCTACAATCTGAGGGTTTTTTCCAAAACCCTACAAGAATTTAAAAATCACCCCTCAGAATGTTAAAAATCGCATCTCAGAATGCAGGAAATGGCATTTCCGAGACTCTAAATTTCAAAATTTTTCCGGGGGACATGCCCCCGGACCCCCCTAGAGGATTCTCGCACCGGCTGTGTGCCCAAATAATCTCTGGATATGGCACTGTTCAGAACTACTCTCCTTTATGATTAATATATAGAACGATGTTTAAAACGAATTAAATGCGTCCAGATCAGATGTTGTTTTCACCTACATGTTAATAAATATTTCAACAGCATTTGTACGTTTTATAAAAGAAAAATTGCTCCCTTTCCGTTTTTTATGCCAAATTATGGACAAGCTACGTTAGCCACAAGTGCAGTTTACAATAAGAAAACTATTTGAAAAAAGATATTAAGACGACAGCCACAGATAAAAAATACAACAGGCAAGCAAACTAACATGCAATGGTACAATGGATAAGTTTAAAATACTTTAAGGACACACAAAAGAGAAAACAAAATTAACAGTGATAGGATATGGTTCGTGGTCCGCGCATGGTTCGTCCACACATATATACAAATAAATAAATAAATAAACTTGTAGTAATCAAAGATTAGCGAAGTGCGTTCGATTTTTTATTACTAAATTAAAAGAAAGCAATAGCACATGGCCGCATCCCATGAGTACTTGAGAACCCAAATCGAGATATACGTCACATGCAGGTCTGTACATGAAATCGAGGCAAAATGTGCGACATAGCCACTGATTTCAAATAATATACTCATATTATTTGAGATCAGTGGTCCAAACTCTGAAATCGAATGGCATGCAAAAACACGCGGGACAACACGCGAGACTGAATTAGAATGCATTCTCCTTCGTCGAACGCAATAAATAAATAAATAAATAAATAAATAAATATATCCGGGGTTGGCGAGCTGACTAGGTCACAGAACCAGGTGTCCCAGTTAATTTGGACCCCGTTGGTGGATTTGGACCCCCCTCCAAAAGTTAAATATATGTAGTGTGAACACAATAATATAAACGAAATTCATAATAGCGAACAGTCTGAAGGTTTTTTGTCACTTTATATTAGTGATAAAGAACACAAACCGTAAAATAAAAACCACTACCAGAGTTAGTAAAAGCGATCTCCACGCTCTCCATTTTTAGTGATGTTTATTTATCCTTGTAGTTGTATACATATTTTCCATTTGGTAACTAAACTTTCTATTTTTTTGTAATACTTACTCAGTTTAATAACACAGTGTTAAGATTTTTGAATTTAGATAATGAATACTGCCAATAGAATTTTATTTGATGCATGTACCGTCAACGAACTAAATTTTCGAACTATGAAAATGTCGCCCAACAATGTTTTTTTATTCGCTATTGCAACACAATAAGCTCGACTATGTGAGGTTTATAACTGGCTTTGGATATGAAAATTAATGAATGTAACATATTCATCGTTTTCTGGTTGTTTTGGGTATAAAAAATGTTTAAAAAGGGGGGTCCAAATGACCAAATCCGCCAACGGGTGTCCATATTTACTAGTAGATTTGGACCGGGGGGTAAAAATCTACTGGGGGGTCCAAATCCGCTGTGACACCGGGCTCGTGTAAAGGCCCCCTTTTAGTGTAAGGTCAATGAACGCATTGATTCGAGCATCCTCTTAACCTTTCCACTATTAAAGTCTAGATAATATTGCCTCGAGCTAAAGATGAAGTACTGTGTTCTTCTGAGTTCTATGTCTAACGCTGACCAGGCTTGCGAGACTGCGATATTATACAAAGTTTACATGTATATCAGAGCAGATTGCACCTCGGATTGCACTATTGACTATTGCAGTGATCCGACTATAAAACATGGACTATTAAGTTAATTTAATACAAGCAATTGCAATGACCAATCTGAGAAGACTCATCAAGTTCTCACCTCCTGAATGGGCCAAAGGTGTCAAAAATATACCAGAGTACTATGTTAAGGTTTGAATTTTACTATTCTTTATAAACACGCGGAAACTTTATTAACTTAATTCCATTATTTCGCGATCGATAGCATGGACGTAGAACTTCTACCGTAGAAGCTTCTTTATTAATATCGTGTTGGTAGACTTAGTATGCAAGGAAGAGTGGGTCTTGTTGGCTTGTTGCTCATCAAAGGAAGCATCACCAATTGTGCCCATCCCCCCCGGGCCAACACCCGGGCATTAGACATTTGGGGGGGGGGATGGAGAAAGATAGTGTGCCAAGGCCCCACCCTGAGCAACGAATTAATGTCTAAACCCCTAATGAAAACATGGATAAATCACTTCAAATCAATTCAAGAAGCACAAATAGTTCAAGACAACACATCATGAACTCAAGGTAACATTTTCTTGAAAAATTTGTCGTAATTTTGCTCATTTAATTACATCTTACTTTATACTTGGAAGTTTGAAACCTTATATTCAATGGTGGATCCAGGATTTTTTTAAAGAGGGGGTTGACACCTCTAGGCTGGTGGCTGTGCCTCGATATTCCTAAGTTTCACTGGACACATTTAAAGAATAAGATTTCTTTAGTGGAAATGCAATTAAATGCGATGCAGATGTGAAATCAACTAATTGGCCCCGGAGTTAACAACCAGTTTGGTCAAAAAGGGGGGTGTGCTAAATAATGACGTCTATGTAGTTGGAAAAAATATAAATTTTGGAAATGTGCAAGTTAAACATTTCTGCCAGATAGATCTAGATAAGTGGACAAAAAAACTTAATTGGACTGATTACTCTCAGTCATTCGTTACGGAAATATCGTTGACCAAAGTTTTTGAAAAAATGCTGACTACGCATTTTTTATCTATTTTGTATCTCTAAATGGTTCATGGTAACTCGTTTATTTTTCTACCAGCAAAGCTTCTATTGAGAGACCATCTTTAAGAGAATGGTCTAAAAATTTTTTTTTGCCCTAGTACGTTAAATTCAGCACTCAAGTCTGTCCATTAAAGGATGATAGCTTTTCTCTTAAAATGGTAATCAACAAACTGTGGAAATCAAGTTAAAATTAAATGTCCAGGAGAAAATCAAGAAACGTTGCTAATTATTTCTTCATTTCTGCCACAACTATTTTAATTATTGTCCAGTTTTTAGGCACCTCAGAAGGTCATTCTACTACAAAATAAGCGTTTAGTTGTTCTTTTGCTTTGATATACTATTGATTGAAGTGGCATTTTGATACTACGCTTAATTTTTAAGGATCTGGATGATTCATTGAATGCTTAGGAGTGTGGCAGAAAATCTAATTTTTGCTTGCTCTCCAAATTTTACTCCACATTTTTTAAAGAAATTTACCATCTTTTGATGCACACACTGGAGTGCCGAATTAAAGATACTAGTGCTATGTAAATCTTTTAAGCCTTTCTCTAAGAGATGATCTGTTAACAGGAACTTTACTGGTAGAAAAATAAAGGATTTGAAATGAACCATTTGGACATATAAAACAAACAAACATGCTTAGTCAGCAATTTTCAAAAACTTTGGTGTACGATATTTCTGTAACGAATAACTGAAAGTAATTAGTGCAATTGAGTTTTTTTGTCCACTTATATAGATCTATCTGGCAGAAATGTTTAACTTGCAGATTTCCAAAATTTATATTTTTTCCAACAACAGATGATGTCATTATTTAGCACACCCCCCCTTTTGACCAAACTGGTTGTTAACTCCGGGGCCAATTAGTTGATTTGGCATCTGCATCGCATTTAATTGCATTTTCACTAAAGAAATCTTATTCTTTAAATGTGTCCAGCGAAACTTCATTTCTAGGCTAGTTTTTGACCCACAGCTGCTGGCCTACTCTAAAATTTTTTATTTCTGATACCCTGAAATGCTATTTCCTGCATTTTGGGGACAATATTAGGATCAGAAATAGTGATTTTTATATGCTATATTATTCACTAAACACAATTTATGTATTATATATTTAACAGTTATACCATGAGCTCGAGTTGTATATGAGCTCATAGCCAATGAGGCGCTTCGCCGAGTTGGCTATTAGTTCGTATACAACGAGAGCGAATGGTATAACTGTTTTATTATATAGCCAAGCACTGTACAAGAGTGCCCACACAGTGCCCACCACAACCTCAGCTTGGGTTGCCTGTGGTGTGAATTATATATATTTTCCACAGTGCGTAGCAAGTGCAAATGTTCCAAATCCTGACCCCTGGGTTATGTGCTTTTGGCAATATCCCTACAAAAATGATTAGCAAAAATGGTAAATGCGCAGGGGTGGTGTGGGAAAATGGGCACAGCTGGAATTGACTGACAGTGATATATAATGGGTGAAATCACCTTTAAGCTAATTATTATTATTATTATGACGTAAATTGATATTTGTCCACAGTACAGAGTACTATAATAATTAATGATCATTAGCAACCACAATACTGCCATAAACACCAATTTTACCTAATCATCTCCAAAGTTTCTTGCGTAGTCTAGTGGATAAAGGGGATAAAGGACTAGGGGCTAATCATCCTTACTCGCAGCCAGTGGCTGAATTACAAAGGATGCAGACCAACATGGCCATGTCGAGGCATATCAAACCTGCTCCAGGCAGCCACCATATGACACAGTTCAGACCACAGATCACAGCTAAGATGTTGGTGTTGATTTTACAGAGGGAGGAAAACTGAAGAACCCGGTGAAAAACCCTCAAAGCACAGGAGAGATCAACTACAACTCTACTCACATAAGTTCAAAGCTCGACAACGGGGTGATTCCCAAGAGGTCATCCATCCAAGTACTAACCCCATCTAACCAGGCTTAACTTTTTGGTGAGAGGCAGCTTGCTAACAGCACACGCCACTTGTGCTTCCCTAACAGCAAAATGTGAAAAGCAGACAAAGTATTTTACTCTTACTGAGTCTTTGGTATTTTCAGTGTGCTGAACTCATCTGAAATCTTCTAAATGTATATCTTAAATTCTTCTAAATTTTCATAATGTGCCCTTGTCAAAATCATGAATGCCCTGGAAATGAGGAACCTTGAAGCTTCCAGCATATACCGTACATGTTTATTGTTCAGCTAGCTGTCTACTGAATTTTGAATATTTGGTTACTAGACTCTAATTTTAGTTTGTAGTTGTGCAATGCACATGAGTACAGTGTAGTACAGTGTAGTACAGTGTATTTGCTTTTGACTGAATAACTTGAATATTAATGAAAATATTTGAATTTTTAACTTGACTGAATAGCAAAGCTCGAAATTTGTCTATTAAAGCAGCTAGATGGCACCAGAAAACTGATAAGTTGATACTGATAAGTTTGCTAATATATCTACTACGGCCAACCTTAAGGCTCTTAAGCTCATTAAACAGCATAATGTATCTCATTAAACAGCAAGCTGCGAAGTAGTTTCTGTGATGAGTGGAAAAGAGCCTTAAGGCCAAAAATGACCTTGAGTTACCTTATGGTGACATTTGACCCCTAGACTCATGTACAGTAGGACAAGCTGGGAATGACTCAACTGTATATACTGTATTACAATTAGTAGCTTCACATTTTTGTAATACTGAATTATATGAATGAATTATAGTAACTAAGAAATCAACACAAAATCACAGATATACCAACGTCCCTATCCGAGATCCCAGACTTTGATAAAAATCATGTGTCAATATCCAGTTATCTTTAATGGCCGCTTTTCCCTGATTGTACTAATTGTAAATTTTAGAAAACATTGTTTAACGTTGGAGTGTTCATCTGAATCGGCTTCGCTCGGTGAATCCACTTCCCTTGACGCTCATACTAGTGGCGACAGTTCCACTGTCAGCACTGACACTGTTGAATTAATAGAATCGAAGGAAAAACGTGACAGAATAGGTACAGCAAAGAACTGGAGATGTGACTAGCTAGATTATGAAGAAAAAGATGGTGTCATTTGGCAAAATTAGTGCAAATACTGCCGTGAGTTGCCCGATGTTGCACATGGCTGCCACAATTCAGGTCAAAAAACAATTCGTAGATTGTGCGGCCTATATCAACGTACAATTAACGTTAAACTCAGTACTAGCTGCTAAATACGTTGGGCCCACGCCCACTGACCACGCCCACTGACCACGCCCATGCGTTGGAAATTTGGAAGTCTTGCGTCCCCCGCCCCCCCTCTTAAGCCACTGCCCACGTTTCTACAGTAGGTAACGACATTTTGGTCTTCTCAGGCCTTGCCCACACGTAATTCGTTTTCATTTGAAATTTGTTTTCATTTGAAAACGCAACTTTTTTTCTGTTTTTTTTAAATATCCGCCTTTACACGAGAACAGGAAAACGCTTGTTTTTTTTTAAAAGTTCCACTTTGAAGACCGAAAAGTTCTGTTTTTGATGACTGTTTCATCGCTTATGTGTGGACGGAGGCCAGATCCGTAAAAAGAGTTGCGTTTAAAAAAAATAATCGCATATGTGTAAACGGGGCTTCAAGGTTAGTTGAGGAAGGAATCGCGCAAAATTTATAACCAGAAATATCATCTGTTCTTAGTCAACATAGATTTAATGATTTGCGTCTTAATTTACAGTAAATAGAGAGTTTGCTTAAAATGTCATGCTTTTCTTCGGAGTTCAGAACCGTATTTGCAAGATATCAATTGCTTTCCAATTTCCAAACATTCTTTTGTCAGTTTTGTGCGAGTCTCACAAACAATCGTGTAGTAAGGACTTTGATTTAACTTTTAACACCTAGTTACATGTATGCATGCCACTCCATATTTTTAATAATGCAAAATTTATACCATCCCAACCAGTAATGTGCTGTGGCCATTCCATTTTTGGGGATGTACTTTTGCTGATTAATTTACCAAACAAATGTTCTATGCATTAACCATATTCTCTTCTACATATTACAGAACATGGTAGTCTGATGTAAACAAGTATAGTGAGAAGCACCATTTTGCTGCATCTAATGTATTTTATGATAATAATTTCTCGAACTCCCCTCCTCCTCCTCCCCGAAGATAGTTTTTGTTGAGTTTTCAACAGACCACTGTGCATGTGTTCCCCATGTGTCCCATACAGTATGTCCCAACTTTAGTTAGTCGTCAGTGAATGCCGATCAATAGATGTCGTTTAAATTATTTAACGTTTAAAAGCATGCTCTGAACAAAATTAATATACTGTAGTTAGTTTTACTTCGATGAGTTTTACAGGTATATACTGTAGTTATGTTGGCGAGGGCTGGTTGTGTATGCGTATTTTTCGTAATATAATAATATAATGCGTATTTTTCGTATATTTATATTAAAAGTAGTGTGCTACTTATATGACTTGTGCAGAGACAGACAATGTCGAAATGCAATACAGTATGTTAAACGGCCGTTGCTCAGCTATACTGCCGAAACACTCGTAAAAGAGTTAGTGTTTATGAAACGAAATTTTCGGTTCCGGGTTTTTCGTGTTTCTAATAGTTTTTGAGGCCCTGAACATTTTTTTTGTGCTAAAACTGCTATCTTGAAGGAAAAGGCGTCTGGACTTCCGCGCGGCCAAACAGCTTGTGTGACGTCACTGGTTAGAGTCCGTCACAGCGAAGCACATGTTGACATTAAGCTGTGAGATTTTTTGCTTGCGTAGGATGTGCCATATTTTTCTTTAAATTGAGGAACTTTTTTAAACTTGTAGTCCAGAGGCCAAAGAAATACATTTCACATTCTTACACAATCTATGTACTACTGTGCACATGCATGCTCTATCTCATTTTCCTCTCCACTTTTATAGCTTTCACAACGAAACACGCCTATTCACGAATGGAATTTTTCTGGAGTTCCAGACAAATTTAAACTATCAATCAAAAGAGATGATATGACTGGGAGTTCTTTATCTGGGAATAAGGTACTGTGGACAGGGTTCTCCTTATGTTTGAGTTCAACAAGTAAAGTAGTTTGTTCAACAGTTCTGTAATGGCGAGAGGCGCCCTATGGATGCATGACTTTCGGAATGTTGTTTTTTTTAATTCGTTTTTTATTTACGCAATATACGTGAGATCCTGCAGAAGTTTCCAAGTATATGTTTTGTAATCTGTTGGGCTTTATTCAGATGAAGTACTGGGATTTCAGTCCAAATAATTAGACAAAAAACCTTGTATGTTTCAAATTTTTTATCTCATGGGCCATGCGATATTTATTTACTAGTGGAAATGTATCTTTCCGATTAGTTATACAATTTTTCCACTGATAAAAATATTGTATGAATGTTCTCATTTGGCTAAGCGGTTTCCCATTTCTCATTTGGCCGGTGGTTTACCGTCCCCACGCTGCCGTCTTCAGCAACCTTTTAAATTAAGAAGGTTGTTATAGAGAAGGTATTATAATGAACAAAACTTATATAATTCTTGATGAGAAACACGTTTATATTGTAAAAATATACATAAATAATACATCACAACTCATAAAAATTGTATACCCATGAAGCATTTTATCATTAATTGAACTACTCATTAATAATTCTAAAAAGACAATAGAAATTAGTCCTAATTAGTATGCTGTAAATCGGATACATCATTGATTAACAAAACATCAAATTCTGTATCATATGCTATTTACAGCATACTTACTGTACTATACATGTAATTATGACCCATAGGCTCAAATTGAGCTTTTTCTTTGTTTAAATAATTTGTTTTTGCCTTTTCTACGACTGCTAAACAAAGTATTCATGGTATAAACTCATCGTAGCTTAAGTAAGACACAATACGTCCAAACTGTATGGCATTTACAACTTACGGCTTGCCTTCGGCTCGCCATTGTAAATCCCATACAGTTCGGCCGCTCATATTGTATCTATATTTAATTACGTAATTTATGTTTATTTTATAAAAAAAAAGTCAAATATCAAAAATCAAATATCAAAAATAGACTGTTTTTGTTCGGTCTCTTCTCATTGTTGCAGGTTCGTAAACTGGAATTCCTTCTAGCCGATGCCATTTCTCAGAACTGCGACTCTGTGATGACATGCGGAGGTGTCCAGTCAAATCACTGTCGAACAACAGCAATAGCAGCTCGACAACTGGGAATGAAGACTTATCTATTTCTAAGAAGTGACATGAAGGTACTGAATCACATATTTAAGGATTGATTCATTGGTTAGACAACGGGTTTCACAGTAGTCCGTCACCATCTTGCAAGTATGACAGAGACAAAGCTTATATATAGGTGACTTGGACGCTGTATTACATGATCATGTTAATTGTTATTAATAATGATTATAGCATTATACATGCAGTGTTTTGAAATGCATCCTTTGTAGAAGAAAATTATGATAACATTTTTGTATATTTTATACTATTTTTTGAAGTAGCTCAAGTGTGATCACATGGGGTTACAAAGTTTTTTTCCTTAGTTTTACAAAAGATTTTGTTCGTGTATTTAAGATTCAGTTCTTAAAATGAATTTCAGAATTGTTTTCTTTTGTTAAACTTTTTTATAAAATTTAACAGGTGTATTAATGTACAATATTTTGTAAGTCATTCCAGTCAGCTTTATTTGTGTTCGTCAATAGATCAATTGCATAAATACTAAACAATACATCATTATACATGCACAAATAGCTTCGACATCATTCGTTTGGATTATATTGAAAATAGACAAAAATTCGAAACAATGAGTGAAATTGAATAGAATTGAAAAGAATGCAGTATGCGTGTATAATGAAGCATTGTGGTATTCATGCAATTGGTCCATAGAAGCTAGAATTACGAAATAGAAAATTAACGTGTGCTTTATACCATACGAAGGCACGTGACACGAGAGAGGCACGTCGTATATATTTAAAGTACCTCATACATTTTAACTGTTGTGAATTATTTGAGAATCAATTTGAGAAAAAATTTGCTTCACTACATGTGTACCTGTTCTTTTCAGGAGCAACATGTACTATTAATATGATTTTTAATTCATTATCTTTTTCCTTATCCAATTTAAATGTGTTGTTATTAAAGGAAAGCGATGCAAGTAGTGGTGGAAATTTATTGTTAAATAGAATGGTTGGCAGTGAAATCATTTTAATTCCCAAACGTAGTCCATATGAAAAGGAAATAAAACCAAGAATGGAGAAAATGGCTGCAGTTTTGAGGTATACATAGAAAGCCTATTTACGTTTTGCACAAAATTTCACTAGATAATCATACACATACTTTGCATATGACCAGTTTGAAATAAACGATTCTATCGAAATATCAACGTTTTTTTAACTTTAGAAAACACCAGCGTTGGTGATTCTACGTGACTATGCGAATCGCATGACCGTCATAGTTTTGATTTTTAAATTATTTTAATTGGGTTTTTTAAAACATTCTTTATGGTAATAATAAATTTAAACTTGTCGAACCATGCATACGTAAAATGTTGCTACAGAGTTTGTTCTCGTTCTTTTCCTTCTTTTTTTGCTTTATACAACCAAAAAAACACAGTATTGTGTCCCGCATTCCATCTTTCGTATTGACCTACTTACACAATTACCTTCCTGGCGCCATTTGCAAGGGACCAAATTTACATTTCATGAACTTAATTTTCTGACCCTGGCCAACAGTGAGTTACACGCGTAAAAACGCACAGCCTGTTGCAAGTTGTCAACAGGCGTGAACAGTGTTGTTCGGAACAGCCGTGAACAATGCTGTGCTGCACCCTGTGAACAGTATTGTTCACAGATGGTGAATCAACAGGCGTGAACAATGCTGTTCTAACAGTGTTTATCATGCCTGATAACAATTCTGTTTTTACTGTGCCAACAGACGTAAACAATGTTGTTGCAACAGGCTGTATCATGGATGTTATACTGATTGTTTCTTTATTTCGTGATTGCTTGGTGGACGTAAAAAACTCCGGTACGAAAATTTACCCCGGTTGCTTTGAGCCTTCGACAACGAGCAAAGCGCTATATAGTCTCCTTCGCAGCCGTTCTTATGGCGATCCCATTCTTCGATCCTATTTTTCCTAGGATCGAAGAATAGCACAGGCAGAAAAACGGCTGCGAAGGAGACTAGCAAATCGCAAGCTATCGAAAAACTCGACACAGTACAGAAGAAACGGGTTCGAGATGGAGACAAATAAAACTCTGCGACTGAAACAACAGGTGTGTAAAAACTTTATTCTGTTTAAACGTACATATATCATGTATTTTAGAACAATGAAAAAATGTATATGTTGTTTTATATGTATAAGAACAAAACCCCAAACAATGTTAGCATGCAATATATTTGCTTGCAAGTTGCAATAGTCTTTATTCAAAACCCAAGTTTCTCTTTGCCAAATTACTCTGTCTATGAGTTGATCTTCTGGTCGCAGTTTTGAAATTCTCTTCCAAACTATGTTATTTGTATTAAAAGGGAAAAAGAAACACATTTGATTAGTGCCTGAATCTCGTGATTCGTAAACGAATTCTCCAATTTTTATTATTTTTCAGCCACATATATGTTGAATTATGCTAAGCAAATTATTCTTCTAATTACAGTAATCTATTTTTTCTTGTCTGGCAAAACTGAAATTTACAAAGTGAACTCAGTATTTTTAAATTTTTTTAACAAGTTTATTTGGATCATTTATACTTAACAACAATAGAACATTAATAGTATTACATAGCAAGATGACGAAAGACAGTATAAAAATATAATAATAAGATCCAAAGGGAAAAGGTGCGAACGGGACTCTAATGCAAAAACAAATATCAGTTTTTTATAGTTATAAATTGCTATCAGCTATGAATTATCCCCATGTGAAGCCAGTGCTATAAAGCAAAATACTTACATGTATATCCCATTATCCTAGCTTCTTGTTAAGCCCAACTGCCATTAAACTATATAAAAAGAAAATTAAAACAAATATCAAACATGGTATTTAGTTTCTAAATTAAACCTGTTAAAATGCCAATTAATCAAGGTCTTATTTTTTTTATGCATTTGCTCACATATACTTAAGGCGGATTTCCAGTCCTCGCACGAAGCAACTCGCAGCTCGCTGCGAATACTCGCACGGTTTCCACTGTATTTCCACCAAACGCAGCTCGTTGCGATAACTCGCGGCTGATGAAGCGATAGCCGAGCTTTTCGAACAAACTTCGAGGTGTTTGGATATCCTGATGAAGCATTCTTCTGAGTCTTTGATATAGCATCTCAAACAAATCGGTATTTTAAGAGAAAATCAGGTGAAAGTTCGATTAATTTATGTAATTTCTTCCTTCAGGAAATCCATGCAAATTAACCATCGACACAGTAATGATTTCCTTTGTACAGTTTTCCTCACGAATTGCTAACGAGTTTGAAATGTTGATATAATTCGTTTTGATTGGTTTATTTACTGCGAGTACTTGCCATGCACGAGTAAAAAAATAGTTCAAAATTTCCAACTATCTGCCACGAGGCTAAAATACTCGCTGCGAGCTTGCGAGTGCACGCAGCGAGCTGCCAGTTGCTTCGTGCGAGGACTGAAAATCCGCCTTAACAGTAGCATCAGTTGTATTTTGTTGCCATTAACTCATTAAGCCATGTACTGTATACTGTAAAGAAAGAGAAAACAGATAACACATTTAGTTCTTGAAACCTGGTTGGGTTTTTTCTGCCTTGGTGCAATAAATGTTGGTTGACAAAGCTAAATATTTCATTTTTTTTCTTGTCTTTTTCCTGAAACATTTCCTGTAAAAACCAAAATATTTTCCTTGCATCATGCTGCTACTGTGCAGTGCTGGTGGATATTCATGTACAAGCCTTGTGTATTTATATATTTTTTATGCATTTTTTGCTAAATGCTTATTGTATTTTTTAACAGAAATTTTGGCACATCTGAAAGGAAATCTTATATAAGGGCTGTTTACATGAGTTGACTCAACCAAGCTCCTCTCATCAAAATTTTTCATAATGGCTGCAAAAGAAGTTTAATTTCAATTCTCTTACAATTATTATGTACACTGATATTAAAGGAATGTTATTACCTGAACTGAAAGATGAATCCAAATGGCTACAGGTACAGATGAGCATCCTGGAGCATGCTAGCTAGTCCTAAATTTCTTGGCTATCTGATGTGATATTCCCGGTATTTTAAATAAAAGGACCTTAAATTAGAGTAATGTACTGTGTAAAACTTTGAAATGAGCTATTTTAATAGTGATGTGTAAATGGTTTTAAGTATTTAATACTGTATTGTGATTTGTGAATTTCTAACATTCTATGTTATTAAAAAATACTTTTGGACGTTCTTCATGCACCCCACCTCCTCTGTGCATGCATCTAACGTTGGGCCTGACTGCCTGATCTATATTTGTTTCTTGCATTATGTGAAATGCAATGCACCTCCCAAAAGGTTGAACTAACCTCTTTTAGAATGGCTGATTTTCTTCCAAATTGAATATAAATAATCTTCCACATCTCATACAAAATGGCTGGACTGAATTTTATTGTTTGGCATGGTTTGCCAAGGAATCATTTTTAATAGTACACCATGTGAAAAGGCATTGCAACAATTAATATACCCACCTCTCATTTGACAAAAATGACAAAAATGTGGTCTATTATGAAGGTGCATGGTCCAAAAACCCAACAAGTGAAATTATTATGAGGGCCACTTTTAAATATAATAGAATAACTTTATTTATACACGGTATTCTCATCAGGATTTATACAAAAGTTAAAATACAAAGTTTACAAACTACTATATAATATATTACAAAATGTCCTATACCTAATTAAAACAATAATAATAATAAAAAAGACAAAACGCAAAGAACCTGCTTTCCATAAGTGCCGTGTGTTATCAATAAATAAAAAATTATAAACTAAGAAAGTAAGAAACTGCTGCAGCCAGCGCGAAAACCACTTAGACTTTCCGCTTGTCGCAACTCAATCCGAAGGCTATTCCACAAAACAGCACCACTATAGGCAAAGCTATTTTTAAGAAAGTTGGTGCGGGGAAATGGAATAGCAAGCTTGTTCTCAGTATTCCTTAAAGAGTAATTTGTAACGCTGCTACGGGAGTAATTTGTAACGCTGCTACGGTCAACAAATTTAGAACAAAGATAGTCAGGAGCTAGTCCATTTAGTGATTTATAGACCATAACAGCTTTACTAATTTGGCGCTGAGATTCAGTTATGCGTGGCCTTGAAGGTATAATGCTCTGATGATTGCAGTTCATAATCGGGTAACAAATGGAAATGTTGGGCAAAATTTCAACCTAAGTCGGGCAAGAAATATAGGGGGAAAATTTAAAAATAGGATGAAAATAAGGAAAAGGTGGGTTTTTTTATATCAAAAGTCGGGCAATTTCCGTTTCAGTTGGGCAAAAAATTATCCGCGTGCCGCCCCCTATTAATTTGTGCCCGTGCGCCTATGGTTACGGCTTGTCATTTCTCCTCCTTTCAACAAATCTCGTGTATATTAAAATCTCACGTAAATCGTATCGTATCCATTACTAATCGTGAGGTAAACGAAGCTATGCGTTAGAAAGGACGGGACAATCTAGTTTAGTGATTAAGAGAGAACAGAAAGATGCCATAACAGCCATCGTTCGCGGAGTCGAAGACATCATAGCTGTATTGCCAAGCGGATTTGGCAAATTCATTATTTATCAACTTCTTGTTATTTGATTTGTCAAATTCTACCAAGCGTACGTTTATGGCAAACAGAGTGTAGATTGTGAAATTCTTATTTTGTTGAATTTGTTTGAATTCTTTTCATTGTTTCCTATAAAGCCAATCAGAACGCTCATATTTCCATTTACAGAGTTTCCCAGAGTCACTTCACGCATCATGGTGCGCACCATGCGTGGATCTGGGTACGAGAATGTGGTGTTCACTTGTTTCTCTTAATTTTTATTTTTAGAGAACAAGGTTCCAGTTCCTATTTAATCCCCATTGGAGGATCGAATCACATCGGCATTTTTGGATATATTAACGCATTCCAAGAGTTAATTGAACAGGTAAATACAAAATCTATCATCAAGCGTTATATTATGCAACATTTAATGTGTCGTTCTGGCTTCATTACCGAAGTCAGTAAATGGAGAAATTAAAAACCTTGTGTTATGCGCAGTAGATGTACGCAGTGCAAAACTAGAGAGTCATCGGTCGCTCCTTTGAGTTTCCATATTTTTTGTTTATTAAGTACGGTCTTAATGTACGTTTTTCTTGTTTAAAAATATCTATAAGATTACATTTACAAATAGTGATTTTTCTTTTGTTCTTATGGACGTCGCAGAGAGGCGTGTACAGTACATTTATACAGTATAAGAGCTATCAGGGTATTTTTATTTGCTTTAAGTCTTGCACAAAATCCGGTAGAAAATATCCATTATTTTCAGTTAATGCATCGTGGAGTGTACTAAAACCATCATCATGATAATTTTACCGGGCATTGTGGTGTATTTTGCGGGCTAAAATAGAGAATTCAGCGGGCTAAAATTTATTTTAGCCCGCTGATATATGAGCCTGTCAGGTTTAGCAGTTCTAAATCAGTATTGGTTTGTTGTTTATGGAATTGTATACTTTTCTTATCAATATTTTCGAGCAAAGATTGTTTTGATGACAAATGTTGCGTTTTTCTGCCAAGTTACATGCATGTAACTTATGAGTTATGTAAATGTTTATTGCAAATAAATACACGCCGACGCGAAGATGTCACTGTTCAAGATACTGTATACTGTCTTTGATTTTCTTCTAAATGCCCACTAAAATTATTATAATAGTAATACAGTTGATGTTCTTTGGCAATATGTTTTGGCCCTTCGCAGAGCTAATTTTAACCCTCGCCTTCGGCTTGGGCTAAATGAGCCTGAGTTGGGGCAAAAACATATTTATGGCCGCGAACATCAACTCTATAGTTATATTAAATCTTTATTATTTCTCATTAAAACTAGAACGTCTTGGAAGAGTTTGATGACATTGTTGTAGCCATTGGAAGCGCTGGAACTGCAGCTGGAATATCCATCGCTAATTACCTAACTGGGTCTAAATTAAAGTACGGTATTAATATAAATATACAACGTTGTGTTGCATATATATATATATATATATATATATACAGAACACTGTACAAGTTTTTCTCGTCCGCAGACGTTTCCGTGAGGATTCTGAGGCGAAGGAAATAACCGCGGTCAGATATGTTTGTGGGCAGAAGCGGAAACGAGAGAAAAATTGAAGGAAACCTCTGCCAACTTTCATTCCAAACATGGCACCAAACCGGGGAGAGGTTGATTTTAATGGGGGGTTTTGGTTTCGATTATCAGTTCTCCAATCCGCTTATAAGCTTATAATTATAAGCCCACCAAAGGTGTCCTTGGAATAAAATACAGTATATTCAAAGAAGTTTAAATTATAGAAGTTTACGGTACAACGATAAAAGGAATTTTCATGATTTCAAGATTTAAAGTGCCCCTAACCCCCAAAATTTTATGGTTTAGATTAAAAGCACCCTTAAGATTATGAAGAATGGCGTTGAAAGTTCGGCGATTTTTGTTTTTAAGTTATCAGGGTTTTTGTAATATGCAATAAGGCATGTGATGACGTAAGATAAGGAAAGCAGAATTGTGGAAGATTTTATATCGTGTATATCTTCAAACTTATACATCGAAATTTCTCAAAACTTTGCACATATATACAGACCACCTAACTAAGAAAGATAATTTGAGTTATTTGGCCGTCATGGTAACCGATTTGTTTCCAGACCTCTAAATTCCGGCTCATAAAATCTTTGTTTTCTGCCATAGCAGAGTTTACTACAACTTCAGACTTTAGTATAAGATTAGTTAAGTTTGTAGAATCTTCCAACTCCAAAATGATCAGCACTTGAGGGAAAAGAAATAGTTTTGTTTTTTAAATTAAGAGGTCTGGAAACTAATCGGTTACCATGACGACTATAACTTGAACTATCTTTTTCAGTTTAGTAGTTTGTAAATACATGCAAAGATATATTCGAAAATAAATCGTCGACAATTCTGATTTCCTTATCTTACGTCATCACATGCCTATTTGCATATTACAAAAAGCTCAATAACTTAAGAACAAAAACCGGTATAGCCGAACTTTCAACGACATTCTTCATAACGTTAGAAGTGGTTTCAAAGTAAACGATAAAAAATTTTGGGGTTAGGGGCACTTTAATAACACAGTGAAACAAAAACACTTGGTCTTGGAATAAGGAAAATATGCACAATACAAGCCATTAAGCACGCTTATTATATGGCTGGGTTTGATTTCCGGTCCGTACGCAAAACGACGCACGCTGATTGGTTTCTGAGAGGTCGGGATTTTACGATATTGACCTCGGGTCAATACGCTTTTTCCTCGGCCCTGTAATTGTTGGCGAGAAAATTTCTGAGTTGATTTGATTTGAATAGAAATAAAATAAAACTAGGTATCTTTATTCAAATATTCTGAACAATAAAATGTGTTGGAACATTACTGCTTGTTTTCTTTAAAGCTGTTTATCTAAAAATATGACAAATAAAAGCCGAACTGGTGTAAACAAGAAGGCCAAGAGCGACATGAAAAAGTTAACAGGTAAGGTAAACAGCATACTCCCAAGACTCGAAGCTTAAAAATAAAGTGAACCAATAGCCATATAATAAATTCCTTATTAACCTCGTTTGCTTGGTCTGTACGGGAAAGTATTTGCCCTCGGTTTTATCGCACAAACCTCGCTCCTTCGTCACTCGGTCTGTACGAAAACCTCAGGCAAATACTTTTCCGTACAGACCTCGCACTCGGTTAATAAGTCCTTAATACTTACCATCAATTGCCTCAATGGATATATTGAGCTCTTCTTGGTCGTCCTCCAAAGCGCTAGCCGTGCAATCCGTGCATGTATTTTGCAAAATACCTAAACATCTACGGATACGATAGTTCTCCCCCCTCCGTCTTCTCTCCGATTCTTATTTTTGGCAATACTATTATATAAAAATGCATAAAAATAATTAAAACACAATGGAAAACGATGCAGGTTTACATATTGTTAAGCGTTAAAGCTAGAGAAAAAGAGTAGAGGATGGTTAAGATATTCGACGATTTAGACCATATGTACCAGATATCGACCATTTGTGCCAGATATCGACCGAAAGTTGGCAGAGATTTCCTTCAATTTTTCTCTCGTTTCCGCTTCCGTCCACAAACATATCTGACAGCGGTTTCTTTCTCAGCCTTGGAATCCTCACGGAAACCTCTGCGGAAGAGAGAGGTACAAAGTTTAAAAGCTTAATTTTTGCATTTGTTGGCTACCTCCTCCGCAGGCGTTTATCCTCTAGATCGCATATTTCGCGTGCCCTGTGGAGGACGACGTGGATTTGTTGGTATTATTAAAGTGCCTATGAAACGAAAATTAAGTCTGTCTTATTTGAAAGAACACTTAAAATGATAGAGTAACATCTTTTGAAGTTTTTCGTTTCCTTGCTTTGTTCTTGAGATATTTCAGTTTGTTTGATATGCAAATTAAACATTTTAACGTCACATGTGCATAATGAGTTATTGAAAAAAGTTGTATATCTTTTCTATTATTTCAAACCAAAATAATTCGAGGGAAGCATGTGCGTGTGTTTCGCCCAGAACACTAAACATGTAGATTTTCAAGTGATTATATTTGACAATTGCAAAGATATATAACGTTTTTCGATAACTCATTATGCACGTGTGAAGTCGCAACATGCGACATTTACATCAAACAAACTGAAATATCTCAAGAACGAAGCAAGGAAACGACGAACTTCAAAATATGTTACTCTATCATTTTAAGTGTTCTTTCAAATAAGACAAACTTAATTTTCGTTTCATAGGCACTTTAAGTAGTAAAACGTGTCATTTCGTAGTTTTTTTACTCCACCCGGTAATCGATAACTCGCCTATATCACAAAACTCATAAAAATACAACGAAACCAGTCGATAACTTCATTATGAAATTATTTATATACCTTTGGTAGTAAAACGTTTCTTTACAAAGCGTTTCTTTACAAAGCCTTGAAGTATGTAGTTGACAATTTCGGACTGTATTGGCTTATGTTTTCTTTCTGTTTTCCAGTGGTAACGGTAAATTGGCATTTGAGAATTGTTTTACGGCTTTTCCGACTTTTCCGACTCCCCGGGTAAACTCTTAAGCCCGCAAAGAGTATTGGAAAGGGAGTATTAAGATGGCGGATCTGGCTTCAAAATCTTGACTGTTGGACATAAGGAATGCGCTATCCAGTATATATAGAGATCAGTGGGCTGTACCCCCAAACGTTAAGTTTAATAAAAAAATTCAAAAGAAGATTTATATTATTTTTACTTTTTTGTTCAGATGTCATGCTGTGGCTGTGAATGACTATAACTTGTACTTCTATGATCAGATCGATCGAGAACTACAGCAGTGTGGTCTCGACGTGAAAGCAAGGGAAATTATTGACGTCATTGATAACTATATTGGTGAAGGTTACGCCAAATCAACAGAAGAAGAACTATGTATGTATAGTATATATTTGCAAGAAGTTCTACGATAATGGCGCTGCGGGGATAAATGTCTTCAAAATTGTCGGAAAACCGCAGCCTATAACTATCTTAAGGTGGCTCCATACAGTTTCTTGAAAAATGGAAAATACAAGTTTGAGAGTCCAAAACACGTGCATAAACAATTCGGAAAAAGATTAAAACTAAATGTTATGCATAGTTAAACAGTATGACAATAAAAAACTGTTACCAAATAAATGGCAACAGTTGTTGCTATGGCAAGAATGACGTTTCAAAATGGCTGCCAATTGCCCTTCAAACTAATTTAATTCGAAAAAAACTTTGGTGACCCCCAATTTTTTTTTATTAAAACGTTTCTTGAAGTATGAGTAATCAATAGGCCGATTTTAAAAGAATTCTGTAGAACGAATAATTTTTTTCCGGAAAAATCATGTTGGATCTACAGAATTTTTTTTAAATCGGCCTATTGATTACTTATACTTCAAGAAAAGTTTTAATGAAAAAAAAAATTGGGGGTCACCAAAGTTTTTTTCGAATTAAATTAGTTTGAAGGATAATTGACAGCAATTCTTACCACGTTGTGACGTCTTCTGTGCATCTATAACTGAACAGACAACAAAAAAATGGAATCTATTTGTTAATTATTTCTCATTTTATTGCTTTCGGGTTTAGGTTTGGTCAGAGTGTTAGAATTAGATTTAAATTCCAACTCTATGTAGTGGGGTCCGGTTAGCGTGTACTGATAGATAGCAAACTCGCGAGTGGGTCATTTAAAAGGTTTTTGTCGAAACTCTTGCCGGATTTTGGGGCATGAAGAAGGAAAAAAGCAAGTCAGCTGACGTGACCTGACGTGACCATGTGTCTGTCCTCTAATAGATCATGGGCAACAACCAATGAAAACACGCATAGCAACCAGGGTATTGTATAAATAATGAGCGCACGCAAGTTGGGCTTTTGCTGTATCAACTATATTCTGTGCCTAAACCTATTACGGATGGGGTTTCTCCCATTCTCTATCCCCCAACCACCCACCTAGTTGTGGGATACGCACTAGGTGCACACTGCACACGCTACGATTTTAGTCGGCCAACTAAATTTTGAGCTTTTGACTAAAATCGTTGCGTGTGCGGTATCATTATTGAGCAATTTTTATCGCACAATATCAAACTGGTTTGAGATTAAAATCGGTCAAAATATCGCATTATGCCGTGTGTGACGATTAACAATTTTTATCGTTCACATTCTTCCAGAAGTTATTTGGTTTGATTATCGTCAAAATGGTGGCTCCAGTTGCTAAAGATGTGAGCTTTTACATGTAAATCGCACACTTGTATGGTAAACACCGATTTTTATCGGTTGACCAGCGGATAAAAATCGGTCGACTAAAATCGTAGCGTGCGCGCGAGGCTTTGGTGTTCTTCCAAGTGACATGTCATATCTTTCCCAACAAACTCGAATCCATAACTGTGTTTACGCACATATCAAATAACTATATATGTACTATTTAATACTTAGACAACGAGCCCGAGTTTTCTATAGTGAATAGTCAACGAGGTGAAGCCGAGTTGACTATCGCTCAGAGAAAACGAGGGCGAGTTGTCTAATTGTTTTAGTATAAATATACCAACAAAAGTTAAATAAATTATCGACCATAACGTATTCTTTGAGGCTCGTTCAATACATTTTTTAACTGTCAACAACAAACGTTCAACAGTCATTTCGGACATTTCTTTGGTCCCGTACGATAACTAATGGAAAAGTAATTTAAACGTTTTCTTGCATAATTTAGTATGGGTTTTCATGTACAGTATTGAAACAATATATTTCCATTCATTTGATATGTAAAAGTGACAAAAAGTTGAAAGAAACATTCATTTTAGCATCACGAAATCAATAGCTAAGCGTAATTTTGAAATGTGTTTTGTTTGCAGTTATTTCGTTTTAAACGAACAGAAAAAAAAATTTAACGATCTTATACCATTAATAATTTCCATTGTAACTATTTTGTAGCCGTTTTTGTTTTCTGTAGAACTTATGGCTTCGCCTAAATGTTCAATTTCTTCTGTCAGTGCCCACTCCGTTATAATTTCGGCGCCATTGTTGCTTAACAGAACATCCGCTGGCTCTAATGATCATTGTTCGTGATATACTACGCATTTTTTCATTGGTTAATTTAGTTAAAAGAAGGCTTTTCATTGGCTTATCGCCAGAGGTGTCTATTTAACAATTGGTCACCGAAGTGGAGGTGATTATCGTTGAATATTTACCGAGCCGCGAAGCGGCGAGGTAAATATAAACGATAATCACTGAGACTGAGGTAACTAATTGTTTAGTAAAATTTCAGGCCTGAGAAGAATAACCAAGAAATTTAAAACAGGCGTCTTAACTGTCCTGGTTTTATCATGTAAATTCAACCCTGCGAAGTTTTCTTCACGCCTTGACAGCTGTCTAAACCTCCAATTCCACATACGATTAAAACTGACCCAAAATTCAAATAATTTTATAACTAAACACTTTCTCACCTTCAAATAGTCCCAACTTAGAGCTTTTCTGTGTATACAGTCTCTATCTGTTGAGTTGTTTTTGACGATTTGTTAGGTTTAAAAGAATGGAAGAGGTTAGATGGGATGACTCTCTGGGACCTTTTCCGAAGATGTAGCCTTGTAAAGTATGGTTTTTAATGAAAACCTATCCCAACACCCCCCTAACCCTAACCAGTAGAACCCCCTCACCCTAACCTAAAAAAGGTACGTTTTCTGTACATACATTCAAATATATGCTAAAAAGACTTTTATTCTGGTGTTTTGGATCCTGTGTTACGGCTTTTTTGCACTTAATTATTCATGTTCAATATGTTCTTCACTCATGACGAAGTTTTCGCCACATCGCTACGACCAAAATCAGTAGCCAAAACATACAAAAAATACGAAGAATTATAGAAAATATACTTCCTTACCTTTATGAAGTTTTGTTTTTACGATATTTGATATGTACAACATCTCAGTGATAAATGTTTTCAGTATATTATGGTCTTTTGTTTGTCTCAAAAAGTACAGACCCCATTTTGAAAAAAAAGTCAACAGTTCAATGAATCAACAAATTATAAAATCTCATACTTCAAAATGACAACTCCGAGGGGGAGACTGAAACGAGTAAAGTCAGTGCAGTTTTGAATAAGTACCAGTCTCTTTTCCAAAACTACTTTTGAAGAACAATTTCTTGTGATGCAATAGTCACCGCGCTAGGCGGTGACTATCACCTCAGATTCACCGCTGAGCGGACCAATCAGAAAGCTGGAAAGCCTCTTTGCCACTATGAAATTATACTAACAGTGGTTAGTATAATTTCATAGTGGAAAAGAGGATTTCCAGCTTTCTGATTGGTCCGCTCAGCGGTGAATCTGAGGTGATAGTCACCGCCTAGCGCAGTGACTATTGCATCACAAGAAATTGTTCTTCGAAAGTAGTTTTGGAAAAGAGACTGGTACTTATTCAACACTGCACTGACTTTACTCGTTTCAGTCTCCCCCTTGGAGTTGTCATTTTGAAGTATGAGATTTTATAATTTGCTGATTCATTGAACTGTTGACTTTTTTTTTCAAAATGGGGTCTGTAGTTTTTGAGACAAACAAAAGACCATAATACTGAAAACATTTATCACTGAGATATTGTACATATCAAATATCGTAAAAACAAAACTTCATAAAGGTAAGGAAGTATATTTTCTATAATTCTTCGTATTTTTTGTATGTTTTGGCTAGATTTTGGTCGTAGCGATGTGGCGAAAACTTCGTCATGAGTGAAGAACATATTGAACATGAATAATTAAGTGCAAAAAAGCCGTAACACAGGATCCAAAACACCGGAATAAAAGTCTTTTTAGCATATATTTGAATGTATGTACAAGTTCAATTCCAAAGTAAGATGTTGTTTACTCTTTTTTTGAAATTATTTACTGACAAAGATTGTGGCTTGCTAACATCGTCTGTGAATAAACAGAATCACCGCTGTTAAAATGAAAGCAGTTGTTTAAAAGTTTTTGTTTCAACGTTATTGGTTTTTTATCAACCTCTGAAATTATACTAAAACAATTAGTCACCTCAGTCTCGGTGACTATCGGTGTATTTACCTCGCCGCTTCGCGGCGAGGTAAATATTCACCGATAGTCACCTCGACTTCGGTGACTAATTGTTAAATAGTAACTCCTGCGACAGTCAATGAAATTCAAGGATTTGTGATAATTTTCGTTTCATAGGCACTTTAACGTCGGATAGTGCTGACGTGAACACAAACGCATTTGTCATCTATTTATCTCATCATAATATTTTCTTGTATTTTATAGCGTTTATTTTAAACATTTCTTTGGAATCTGGAATTATTCTGGATCGTGTTTATACTGGCAAAGCTGTCCGTGGAATGGTGACGGAAATGCAGAAAAATCCAGGAAGATTTAAAGGCTCAAGAATATTATACCTGCACACCGGTACCTCTATTGTCGCTTTTCCTTCATTTATATATAAACTTTAGTCAGTGGTGGTTTTACATCCTGTGTAATCTTGTTTAAACTGCATACTCGTGCACCACACGACACGGAGCCGTGCAGGAGGAAATACAGTTTTTACCAAACAAAATGGTCGGTCCGTAGGGAAAGTTTGCCAGCTACTGCACCGACCTTCTTCCCGACCTTCAGCTTGGTAACTGACGTTATGTCTTCTTCGCTTTTATGCGATTGCGCTGTTGTTAATTCATTTATTTATAAGGTAGTCAGTAAGTAAAGGTTAGGTAATACGGGCAATTTTTCTTCAACTTGCAGCGCAACTTTGTTGCGTTGTTGCACGTATTACCACCCATTTTAAACATTGCCACGCAACGATGATTTTGTTGCAAGTTGAAAAAATTGTTGAAAACAGTAGACTCCAGTTTTACTTGCTGCAACATGATTCAACTTGCAACAAAATTATTGTTGCGTGACAATGTTTAAGGTGGGTGGTAATACGTGCAACAACTCTATTCAACTTGCAACGCAACAATGTTGTAGCAATTTGTTGCTCGTATTACTTCACCTTAAGTCTTTATTATCAAAAAATAGCCACAACAGACATGTGACTCCACAAATAAAAATACGAGAAGGTTGCAGGTTCGAACCCGGTCTGGGGCTCAGAAACCAACAAATGTCTGTTATATTGTCATACTCCCATGTTAATGTAGAACTTGGATTTAGCGAGCTTTTCCATTTCTAATATATCCCGTCTCTTGTTTTTTCTTTAAAGGTGGGATATTTGGTACATTTGATGGAGGATTAGATAACATGTTACAGAAGACAAAGCAAGCGAACTTGGTGAGCTTTTGGGAGAATTTGGACGATCCTGTGCCCACTTTATAAAATCAATTATACGAATATTTTTAATAGATTTTTAATGAATATTTTTAAACATAAGATTATGTTTAAAATAATTATATAGTGGATATTAAAATTTCGACCAATTTTAATCATTCTTAGTACATTATCACCTCGGTTTTCTTTGATGTACCGCGGTTGTTTATTTTTAATAGTTACTCCCGACAAGTTCATTGCCCCGGGCTAATATATATTAGCCCGGAGCAATTAACTTGATTTATGCGTGGTTGGGAAAATAAGCTTTAATCCATAGTCACAAATGTGATAAAGGATTTATCATCGCGACCGAAGTGTTTTTAGACAATCTCTGTGATAACGAACAGTTTTCTTAGGCAACCTCGGTGATAATGTACTAAGGTTATTCGGCCCTCGGTTAATAACTGACGTAGTTACCTCGGTTGAGGTAACTAACCTATACTTATATGGCACAAGTTACTTCCGTTGAAACCGTGTGTTCTTTGGCATTATTTCCCGTAATCGACAGATCAGCCATTTTGTTTACAAAAGCTACAACGAAACAAAAACCGCAAAACTTTTATGAATTCCGTAACCTATCTGACGTCACGGCGGCCATATTGGTGTACCGAAACAATGAAATGGCGGCCATATTGGTGTACGGTATGGGAATTAGCTCTTTCTTTTTCAAATATTTTGTATTGTTTCACCACCCCAATGGGGCCACCGATCACGTGAGTGAAAACGGTCTATTACATAAACCGCAGTGTTTTACATCTGATAAAACACGTACTGTGAATGTTTTAAATAGCTTCAAAAACGACCCATTTGGTAAGTTCATTGGCATAGTAAGTTTGAAAAATAAATAACGTTGTCTAAGCCGAGAAAATCAAAACTAAAGTTTATGTAAATCAGGAGGTATCTTTATCAGATATAAAACCACGGACACGGTACTGATTTCCTTTGTGTTCCTCATGAATTATTAATGAGTTTTTGAAATACAGGTTATAAACCTCCCAACCATATATAAACCTCGCAATAACACTAGAACCTCCCGTCACAAGCTCTTTTCCTATTGAATTCTTTACAAAACCTCCTTGATCATGTTATAAATAAATTAAGCACCTCACCCTTTGTTTATTAGTAAACTTCAGGTGAGGTGCTTAACCTACACTTAACATCACTCGAGTATAACCATTGACCTATATGCGGGGAAGGGGGTTAATGAATGGTATCTATGAAGAAATCATCGAGGGACTATCTGACAAAAGCTCTGACAATCGAGAACCAAGCGAGGCCTTGGTAGACGACCTTGTCCATATTGAAGTGACCGAGAACGAGCCAACCAACTAAGCTCTAGCGGAGAATCCCTGACAACTGCAAGCTAACATTTTTCACTTCTGGTGATAACTGCAAGTCAGTTTAACGTTCAAACGTTTTTCATTCCTGATCATAAGTACAAGCTAACATTTGTTAGCTATTTTCGGAGGCTCTTGTTTTGTATTTTATTGGGAAGCAATGAACACGATTTATGAGGGAATTGGTTTTATATAATATACCCCAAGATACATATTCAACTTTTAATATACTCCCATGGCAGCATATACATACAGAATAATTCCCCGTCCGTCCTTTAGCTTTAAAATTTACTGCAACATCATGCAGCGTCAAGTTTTTTATAATCTGATTTAAACAACTTAAATTGGCAGCTCAAATTTAACATCAACTGATACTTGCTTGGCCAATTCCACGATATTTGACAGACGGGAAGCCTACATGAAGTACAACGTAAATAATATTAACTCGGATATAACAGATAGACTAAACACGCCATTGTTACACGCATAAGAAGTCACTGTCATATTTCAATATGAATTAAAATCGTTCATCATTCTGCTAGCAATGCTTGTGTAACGATTTGTTAACAAGATCTAATTAGCAATAGTCGTAGACATAACAGTTCTATTAACGCATTTTCGCCCGCTCCAATAAGTGTCACCAACTGTTACTGATCACAGAATTTGTGATAGTGCTGGTTTATAACAGTGCTGTTTAGCCATGGTAGGCTAGCCGCCTCAATGCTGTAACAACTGCGCGTGCTAAAATCTCGAGCCCAGTGGGTAGACACGAAGTAGAGTAATGGGTCTCTTGCATAAAAAATAAATTGCAATATACTTTTTAGGGGTATCTCAATAAACATTTTTCGCCTCGTTTCTATGTCTGTACTTTGTTTGCATAAAAACGTCTGTCCCTACCTAAGGCTAGAAAGGCTCGTTCAGATGTATACACTGTATAAGCGCAATTAAAATATAGCGGCAATATGAAACAATGTAGTACAGTACAGTACAGTTGGCGCTAAAAAGGATGATTCAAAAAGACCCTTCCCAGTCCTGCTGCAGCTTTTTCCAAATATGCCACTATGCAGTCAATATTTTCACGATTTCCTGTATTACGTAACCTACTGGGGGCTAATCATCCTTACTTGCAGCCAGCGGCTGAATTGCGAAGGACGCAGATAAACAATTTGATGACATATTTGGTAAAAGCCGCACAGACTAGGAGGACCCTTTTAGCGACGATCCAGAACAGAACTGAACAGCAAAGTACAGTACAGTACAGTACAATACAGTACCAGTTTAGCTGCTTCCTCCAAGTTATCTACAGCCAAAATACGAAGATCACTACTGGCAAAAACTGCTTTGGCGTCTTCCACACGGGTTCCTAAAGTAAAAGAAAACAAAAACTATTCAATTACGTTACTTATGCACCAGTAGACAACCACCTTTAACCACCGATGGTCACTAGTCGACACAGTCGCTTTACACGCTGTGCATCTGTTGCCATACGGACGCACAGAAGATTAGAGTCCATACAATAAATCTTGAATTTTCCAAAATAAATTAATTACTATAGATATTCTTATGTCGTGAGGTGGACAGGGCATTTTAAGAGAGGGAGATTCCGGGGTAAAATGTATTGTAACAAAATATAATTTATGTTTATTACGTCATAAAATGGTCTGTACATATAAACCAACCTAATTGGCTGATAATATAAATATGGCTGTTGAACCGCTGTTATGATTGGTTTCTGCGACTTATATCTGTACTGTGGTAACATATAGCTCATATATAGCTCATAACCAATCAGTGCGCTTGTATAACTGGAGTTGTTTTATAAACTCTTATCATGTGTTTACTCTGAAAAGCAAGAACGAGGAGTCAAAAGGAAAAACTACAAGGACGTTATTACTAGGGTTGCGTTCTCAATCACAGTAACAGTGACGACATACATCGAACTCAGAGTAAAATCGCCGATTGTGTACACAAGTGATTTTAAATTGTAGTCAGGTCAATGATAAAAAGCAGGCACGCTTGGGCGTACATGTATGTATCTACTGCGTCAGACTGCTCGAACTGACTCGGGATGTGATCTTTGGCACACGAGTTTAATAAATTTTTCACCACCGTCGGAGAAAGAGCATCCGAAGCTTCCAAAGATCTTGCTGTGCAACACGATCTTCCAGTAAATTGTTACCAACCAATGCTTCAGGATATTCCTAAAGATGGTGATTTATTTTACTTTAAACATGTATCGAGTAGCGAGGTAAGAAAGATAGTAATGTCATTTCCATCAAACAAAGCACCTGGACATGACAAGGTTTCAATGGCAGTTATTAAAGACGCACTTCCATGTATCCTCCCTATTCTAACTGATATTGTGAACAGTTCGCTGCAGTCATCCATATTCCCGAATGAAAGGAAATTTGCTGAGACTATTCCTCTAATTAAAGACAAAGAAGATAACCACGAATTAGCGAACAATAATCGTCCGGCCTCGTTGTTACCGGCAGCTTCTAAAATATGTAAACGCATAGCCTTGAAACAATTTACAGAATACCCGACCATAAAAAAAGGCTGACCACGCATCAAAGTGGAAATAAGAAACTTCATTCCACAGAAACTTTAAATATATGTATAACTGACACAATTCTGTCTTCCATGGATAAAGGGAAACTGACAGCTCTTGTTCTACTTGATTTATCAAAAGCCTTTGATAGCATTAATCATTCAACACTCTTGGAAAAATTAATGGTGTATCTGCCGAAGCAACACAGTGGTTTATAAGTTATCTATCAGACAGGAGTCAATCCGTCCGTATTGGGTCCGTTTTGTCTACATCACTCCCCATAGCTCATGGTGTACCACAGGGTTCGATTTTGGGACCCATATTATTTAAAATTACTTACCAACTATATACCAAGAGTTTGTGACTTGGAATCCTTCGTGGATGACTCAAAGCTTTTTCTATCCTATACTTTATTAATAATGCTGAAGCCTCGTCAAATTCTATATCAGAGGACCTTCAGAGAGTAGCCGGTTGGTGCTGCGCAAATAGTCTACCAATGAATCCAGATAAAATAAAGCTTCTTTTGTTAGGCACACGTCAAATGCTGAACCAGGTTCCAGAAAACTTTCATATTACTCTTCTTGGAAAGCAGATATTTCCAGTCTTATTGGCTAAGGACTTGGGAATTATCCTCGATGCATCAATGACTTTTGATGAGCATGTCACAAATGTAGCTTCCTCGTGTATTGCTGGATTGTGTCAAATCAATAGAGCAAAGCACATATTTGACAAACAAACTCTAATCAACATAATAAACGCTTTGATTTTTAGCAAATTGTATTATGGTTCTACAATATAGTCAAACACTTCCTTGAAAAATGTAAAGAAGCTCCAACTTGTACAGAATTTTGCAGCTAGAATAGTCAGTGGCTCAAATAAATACGAGCATATTACACCAGTTTTGCGACAATTGAATTGGCTTCCAGTTAGCTATATGTTACAATTTAGAGACTTGGTTGTGAGTTTTCGATGTGTAAATCCAGAGTACCTGTGCAATAAATTTAAGAGACGATCGGCCGTACATGATCTCCATACTAGGAACAATAATGAACTTGATATTCCATTTTTCAAAACTGCATCGGGACAAAGAACATTTGTTTATCGTGCAACTTGATTATGGAATAATGTAAATACCGAGGTTAAAGACTCGACAGATACCAGTATTTCGACTTTTAAGAAACAAATGAAACTCCACCTTTTTAATGAATTTTTAAATACTTAAAATATTAAACGCGATAGCAAATTTGTAATTATACTTCTTTTAACTTACATATTTTACATTTTATATTGTAATTAGATGCTGAAAAGCCATGTAGCTATGGACATAGTATAACCTGGTGCAATTGAGTTTATAGACATAATACACGACCCCACAAGCTGTATGATTTAATTCCAATGGTGTTTAAATAAAATGTATTGTATTGCATTGTATTGTATTGTATTGTATTGTATTTTATACAATACCCTGGTTGTTATGCGTGTTTTCATTGGTTGTTGCCCATGATCTATTAGAGGACAGACACATGGATCACGTCAGATCACGTCAGCTGACTTGCTTTTTTCTTTCTTCATGCCCCAAAATCCGGCAAGAAGTATTGGGTAACTTTTATATTGTATAAAACAAATAGATTCCATTTTTTTGTTGTCTGTTCAGTTATAGATGCACAGAAGACGTAACAACGTGGTAAGAACATCAGTGACCCACTCGACTGCGTCTCGTGGGCCACTTTTTTGTTCTTACGACGTTGTGACGTCATCTGTGCATCTATAACTGAACAGACAACGGCAAAATGGAATCTATTTGTTAAGTATTGTATTGTATTGTATTGTATTGTATTGTATTGTATTGTATTGTATTGTATTGTATTGTATTGTATTGTTAGAAACTTACCAGCGGGCTAAATATTTACCTTGTAGTCTGACAACTATAGGAATATCAAGATCCAGTTGACTAGCGGCTGCAACAATGCCTTCAGCAATCACGTCACATCTCATTATTCCTCCAAATATATTAACAAGAATGGCATTGACCTGCAGTAAAAACAACGAAACGTTAATATCGGAAAAATATGCACCAAGGTGGGAACGTAATCTTATAAATATTAAAAGCGATAAAAAATAACTTAAAAGAAAATATATATTTTAGTCACTTGTTTTTGATTGATCTATATATGTAATTAGATTTTGTAGAATTTTTCGTCAAGTAAGATTTAAGTTTGATCATGGTATATCGCTTTCTTCTGGGGATAGTTAAAATGTTTATCGCATTTGAGCTTGACAAAATCCTCGGAAGAATGCAGACAAGCAAAGTGCCACTAACCCCATTTTTCTTTCGCGAATAAAAATTGAGAAGGCAAATGACGAAGAATGCAATATAGATTAAATAAATCGGTTTAATCGATTTCATAAATCTTGATTTTATAAACGATTAAAGTGGAGTTAATGACGCACACGACGGCGAACTTGGAAGACTAAGTCGAGAAGGCTTTGTAACGTAAAGCCCTAATCAAACGAGGACGCAAGTCATCGCAAGTTGGCAGTCACAAATTTCTGTGGCGGTCGTTCGAACACCCAAATTAACAAAATAAAGGTTTCATGAGTGTTTTAATAAACAAGTTTTAACTTTGTCACGGTACATAATATTTTCGGTTAGGTTAGTGGCACTTTAAAAGTGTCTTGTGTAATGTACTTTATTGCTCTCCTGCGAAATATCTATAGATCAGACATAGGTTAACGCTACTCTGGCTTAAAAGTTTTTTGAACGTAGCTTAAAAAGTTACTGTTCATGACCTAACGTTTCGACACTCCGATCCTCTCTCCTCCGCAGAGGTTCTTTCGGAGATCGGCTATGTCGGGGATCGTCGGAGATGCGTCGAAATCGTCAGCTGGACATAAGGAGTGCGGGCGGATAGCGAACGAGAAAGCGAAAAAAGAACCTCTGCCAGATTTCTGTGTCAATATGGCGACATCAGGGGGGTGTCAATAACTTTTGGAACTGGGTTGTAGAAAACATGTCGAATATAGCAGAAGGTTACATAGCCTGCGTGCAGACGCTCCTTCCCCCTCCTGAAATCGGGGAAACAGAGGTCTGCGAAACGGCGTTCGTAATCGTGTTCTGGTCACGTGAGTCGTCACAGGATTTTAAGGACTAATATGTGATTGGTTGACAAAGGATAATTTAAAGTAGCCGATATTTCATTGGTCAGATTTCTGATGATCAGGAAGTGCTATAGCGGATTTTCTCTTGTGAAAGTTTGAAGCATATTAAACGACAAAAACCTGGTTGATGGTAAAGGTGCATTTAAAGTAAAAGAAGAATTAGCTACGCTTGAATTTATAGTGCATTCGGAGTCACCATATATTTGCAAATCCTGTGTCGAGGAGCTAATAAATAATCTGCGAAAAGTCGAGGGCGACCTCTACGATTTACATCATTCAACACTTCCATGCCAGTCGTTCAATGTAAAAAAAAAAAGAGAAATCGGTTGTGCGAGTACTCACACGAGTTCTCCGTCGAAACGACTTGCTACCGTTCCAGACAATATAAATCAGCTTGGAATATTACATGTAAATAACATCGACACCAACAATAGTCTCAATTTCTTCCCATCCAAACGCTGTTGACTTTTCGCCAGTTCGCCGTCCATTCTATCATCAATATAATCTCTCTCAGAACAGAACTGTCGACCAAAATAAACACTGTATTTGCAAATTTCACCAGAAAACGTTGAAATTTAAAAACAAATCAATCAACTTGCGGCGTCATTTCAAAGAAACCTGTCAAAATATGACGCCGCAAGTTGAATGATTTGTTTTTAAATGTTCAACGTTTTCAGATGAAACTTGCAACTTTCGAACGTAAACAAACGTGAAAATAATCGCAAGCCTAATAATGGTGGCTTGCAAATGGAAGTATTGGTGTGGTAACTATGCTAGCATATAAAATTAATTATTTTGGTTCACGTGACCAGGAACACGATTACGAACGCCGTTTCGCAGACCTCCGTTCCCAATTTCAGGAGGGGGAAGGAGCGTCTGCACGCAGGCTAAAGGTTACACGACCACAGTTAAATGAATGTGTGGACAAACTAGGAAAGTTCGTTGTTTCAATGTGAGCTACATGTGTTATCCTCTGGTTCGTCAGTCTTCGTCTGATATATTAAACGGCAAAAAATAGGCACGCCCAGGCGTGCATGTATCTACTGCGTTTAGCTACTATGGTAAAAACAATGATGCAACTGTGTACTTGTAACAACCTTGTATTCATAGCTGAACAAGATTCTTGAAAAAATTGATGGAATTATATAGTTGTAACAACCTTGTATTCAGATCTAGAGCTGAACAAGATTTTTGACAAAATTGTCTACTGTATGCTCACAGGCCATGCTGTGTTTTAACTTTGATAAATAACTCAGTCAACTCAGACTCTCAGAGTAAAGCCAGCAAGGCTATCTGGCATGAGTTCCAAGCCCGGACAGGTGCATGGTCACCCATTCAAATACTAACTAACTCAATCCAAATGGGCTTTACCCCCGTCCTCAGTGGTGAGAGGCAGTGCACTAATAGCTTGACTATTAAAGCTATGGTACTAAAAGCTATAGTCATAAAGTATGGTAGTAAAGCCATAAGTACGTCAATCAAATATTGACTAATTTAATTTATACAATAAGCTAAATGTTTTGCACGTTTTCATTGGTCGAGAGCCATGATCTATTACTGGACAGATGCACGGATTTCGTCACAACTTGTTCTGATAGCTGTGAACCAATGAAAATCGCCACTCCAATGTCACGAACCAATCATATTGCTTGTTTTGTATAGATCATAGATCACGACAGATGGCGTGCTTCATCTTTTTCAATGCCCCGGAAGTTCGGCGGGAAATTCAATGAATCTTATCAGAAGTTGTTTTTTTAACTCTTTTATTGTATAAAACAAATAGATTCCATTTTTTCCGTTGTCTGTTCAGTTATAGATGCACAGAGGACGTCACAACGTGGTAAGAATATCAGTGACCCACTCGACTACGTCTCGTGGGCCACTTTTTTGTTCTTACCACGTTGTGACGTCATCTGTACATCTATAACTGAACAGACAACAGAAAAATGGAATCTATTTGTTAAACAGTATTTAAATATTTTCGTTACAACAATTTGTCAAACAATAATGCAATATTAATGCTTGAGATAACAAGCATCTCGAGTATTAATGCTGTAAAATTTAATAGTGAATGAAAAAGATGTCCAGCAAATTATGTCATCAAAATTAAGAGCAACCATACATTAATTGTTCTTCAAGACATATGCATACATGCAGTAAAAGGTACAATAAATGTTTGCACATTCATAACACAGATTTTGCATGACATTGACAGCTGCAGCATACAATTTTACTCCATTAATACTGTATATAGACTTGCCAGTTCACGCTCTCAACATAGCCTGTCACTGACATTTGACTATTTGTCATCTACATCGAAAATATGTTATTTAATAGCATATTTCGCTCGTGGACTACCATAGGTTTTGGGCATTGTTGCTTGACCATGAAGCTAACTTTTTTTTCTTAGAAGGAGGTCATCCATTTCTATTCGGCAACGCACAGTCTTGTCAGTTTACGAAGCTCGATCAGACATGTTGGCCATATAAATTGCCTCGTCTGAATATGAAATTGTCCACGCAACGACTCGATTAATTTGCTTTCAAAAACTTTTATCATTATTCCAACAACGTCTAGTACATCACAATTAAGAATTGACTACGATTCATACTTAAAATACTTACTAAATTTGTAAAAACTTCCCTCTTGTTGAATATCCCGCTCCTTGTCAAATATCTCGCTCCAGACCATGCTGTCAACAATGACTTATGAAATACTTGGTGTACAGTAGTTATTTTGGCTTCGGTGGTTTGTCGTGAGTCAATCGTTTTATTCTGTGTTTTGATTGGCTCCGAAGGCATTCTTTTGTTAACTTAACTTACACGCACGACAGCAATGTATCTACTCGCGCATGCGCAGTAGATACAAAAACTGAGTATATTTTGTCTTTTTTACAAGAAAGACATATTATAAACATGTCATAATCACTTACCAACAAATATGTTACTAATATAGACGTGGATGGCTTAGTTATCCGTGAATTATCAAGTCATGCAAGAAACCGACATCTTGTGCAAGAAACCGACAGAAATCTGGCAGAGGCTAAATGTAATTTTCCGTTGGACTAGTTTCGCCCACACTACTTATGTCCAGCTGACGCCTCCGAGCATCTCCGACGACTCCCGAAACCTCCAATCTCCGAAATTTAACCTCAGTTCATCAGGGGTGATTATTGTAAAGACAGGTCCCATATTTATATTCTCATGCAGGGGCCGTTTACATGGACTAAAAGTTGGCTCGGGTAAGAGGGACACCCTACGCCCCCCCCCCCCCCGAGACAACTTTGTCGTGTGTTTACATGAGGAATTAGATTATGACTTCTGAATCGGTTAAGCCTGGAGGACTGGGTATAGTTTAATGCATCTAATTTAAGATGGCCGATCGTCGGGAAGAAACTGTAACTGTACTGTTAGAATTAAACGATATTTTAATTAAACTCACAGAAGCTTTTATACTTCTTCAGGCCAATTATCAGGTTTTCAACCATTGTTGGAGACCAAGACCATTTTTTTCGCTTCGTATTTGCTGCTATATCAATTGTTTCACTTTCTGCCACCATTTTGTTTCGCAGTTTTGCCTCGGGTAGGCGAGTCAACTTTATCTCGCCCCCTAGGGTAGGGTGACCCTACTACCCGAGACAAGTATGAAATTCCCCATGTAAACGCTCGCTGTCGAGACTAAGTAAAATGAACACAAAGTTGGCTCCCCCAGGGTAGCTTGGGGGCAGGTGACCCTTCTACCAGGGACAACGTTTGTCCATGTGAACGGCCCCTCATACTTTTTAAGCTACGTTCAAAAAACTTTTTAGCCAGAGTAGCGTTAAACTATGTCTGATTCTTCACCTGGCTGCGTTGGGAATTTATTTTATATATATATATATATATACATATTTCGCAGGAGAGCAATGAAGTACATTACACAAGACACTTTTAAAAACATACTGATACCTTATTCAAGATTGTAAGCTTTTCTTGCTTCCTCTTCATCACTTGTACCCAAAATAAAACATTTTCGAAAGAAATAGAAGAAATCCGAAGAGATATCTTCGCCGAACCGCTTGGTTTTCTGCCATGTTGCTCCCAACGGTTTACATTGAGCTGAGTACTTCATGTAATTATCTACGAATGTCATGTTTTGGGGGACTCCACGCCGGTCATGCGCAGAACGGACTGTAGACCCCCTTTAAAGTGCCACTAATAATAGTTTAAATGTTATTGAATGATATTCTCTACTGTTGCGTATGTTATCAGATGAGCTGCGCACTTGATCGATTTTTCTTGTCATAAATACCTTAGAGTCGGAACTGATGAGCTTGAAAGCCTCAGCAACTTGAACAGCGGTGGCTCCTCCACCAACATCCAGAAAGTTTGCAGGCTCACCACCGTGAAGTTTAATAATATCCATAGTTGCCATAGCAAGGCCAGCGCCATTAACTGCAAGTTTAAAATAAATAAAAAAGACTTACGAATTTCTGGCGTCTAGTAGTTGTATTGGACATACCTCCCGCCTTCGGCTGGCACGAATCTGTAGCGTCCGACACAACACGGCCGCTCATACTGTGATTACGTTTATGGGAAATTTGAAGCACATATATACTGCACCTAAACAACCAATGCTTCCATCCAGACCAATATAGTTAAGGTTAAATGAAGCTGCTTCGACTTCTCGTTCATCCTCTTGGGTCCAGTCTCTTTGCTTGAACAACTCTTGCTGCCGAAAGTGGGCATTATCGTCAAAATTTAATTTGGCATCCATGCAAACAACTGCAAATAAGATAGCCGATTTTCAATACAACAAAATTAGGCTAAAAGTAGTCTACGATAAAAAAAAGCTTTAGTAAGCCTATGTTATATGGAGTATATGAATTGACACGAGTCTAACCATAAAGTAAGCTGTCGCATTCTTAATAGTCAGTAACAATAGAATTTGCAGCATACTCATGATAAAACTTGCCTCTTCCTAAAGAATCTTCCGCCATTGGATTTATCTCGACCAGTAAAGCATCTTTCTCAATAAATATCTTATAAAGTCGCATGATTGTATCAGCAGCAGACGGTATACAACTTTCTGAAAACCCCATGGTTCTCGCAAACTCTACAGCTTGCTCTTTAGATAGCCCTGCAAAAAAAAAACAAAAAAACAACAGACCACGGAATTATAAAATCATTAAGCCAACATGTTACAATGTTATTCTTAATGTTATTTTGCTTCCTAATGGTTTTTTTTGCCAAATGTATTTCTTAATGTTTTGTTGCCAATTTGCGAGTTAAACAGTACCTTAACATACGAGTCTCGTATTAATTATGATTAAAATCTTAAGTTTTCAGAATGGTGTTTTGAAATTTGCAGATTTTAACATGCATGCATATAAAGACTCTGTGTTCGGTCTTTACAGTTGAATAATTAACTTCTCTCTAATAATTATAATACCAATTATACTTTTCGTTGTATTGTACCTGTTTTAATATCTACAGGATCCTTAAAAATTGCTTCGGGGCTGTCAGCAGCAACTTTTTCTATATCCACACCACCTTGGTGGCTTCCAACAAGTACTGGACCCTACAGAAGAACAAGAAAGTTACAAGCGCCAACATTTCTTAACACCTGGTCCAACTTTTTATAAAGTAAATTTAATTAACAAATAGATTCCATTTTGCCGTTGTCTGTTCAGTTATAGATGCACAGATGATGTGTCACTGATGTTCGTACCACGTTACGTCTTCTGTGCATCTATAACTGAACAGACAACAAAAAAATGGAATCTATTTGTTTTATACAATACAAAAATTCAAAAGGTTTTTATCGAAACTCTTGCCGGATTTGGGGGCAGGAAGAAGGAAAAAAGCAAGTCAGCTGACGTGATCCAACGTGTCCACTTGTCTGTCCTCTAATAGATCATGGGCAACAACCAATGAAAACACCCATAGCAACCAGGGTATTGTTATAACATGGATTAGCTATAGATTTCTCTAACATGTCAAGCAAGTTAGTATTATATATGTATTTACCAAAAGTACATGTTATATGAAGTACATGCATTGCATACTCGAGGATTGGATCATCTTTTACAAAGATTACTGTATATTTCACGTTCGTACATTGTATTTGTATACATGCACCAAACACAAATCACAAATATCAAACTTATCAGGCATTATCTATACCGAACTCAAAAATAACTACAAGCAGATTAAAGGACTTTTTGCAATAAATAGAACGTGCAACCATTCAATTATTGCAGGAACAACATAACGGCTAAAAAAATTCTTCCGTTGTTCTTGGCCTCTATGAATATGCAGGGGTGTTAATATGGAGTCAGCGCTTCAATACCACCCTCTGTAAGTATTTCATCACTACAATGGACCGTACACTAACCACAATCTTAATCCGCCCTAACGCTAATCATGATCCTGACATGGAACGTACGAGTTTTATTTTACCAACTAGGCAACTAATCGTACGGCAAAAATGTCTGCAATTACGCAATCATATACTGTAATAAATTAGTGAATAATAATATACTTACCATGAAAGCTCTTTCCATCGTTATAGCAAAATAATAGTCTCTTCGGGAATATAACCTTTCACAGATAAAAACCTAAAGTGAGAAACCTAACTTTATTTGGAATAAGGACTTTTAGTAGTTTACTGAACACTAAGCCCTATATAACACAAGAGCGCATAGGTCAATAGTCATGAGAAGGAGAGGCGATGACAGTCTAATGACACTTGTTGAGTCTGTGAGAACCAAAAGCAGCAAACTGCTGGCATGCGGTTTCAGATCACGATAGGAAATTTCAGCATTGTGTTGGATGATTCTGATAAACGGCAAAATCGTTCATGTAAGAAGACTTCTTTTGCTGTAACTTTTGTGTTTTTAGTTTAACGCGAGTAATCTTTAACTGTACAAACATCAGACTTAAGCGAATCACTATAATTGTCGTGCGCGGCTAAGACGGGGAAGCACGCTCGGCACAGAATTATTAATATTCTGGCTCCCGGTTAATCTGACCATGCTGACGTCAAGATTAGTGATTTTGCCAGTCAATTTTGGAATTGGGTGAGGCTGCAATACGTCATGTTCCACTACGTGTAAGATGGCGGCGACTGGCACGAAATGTTTGATTGCTGGTCATAGGGAATGCCGTATCCATTTTATATAGAGATCAGTGGCTGCATGCCTCTCACTGCTGCGGTACAAAGTTAAAAAGTGCTAGTGCTTGGGTAGACGACCGGGAAAATAATCCCGTCTTTTACGTTCACCTATGTTATTTAGTATTTTGAATGATTAATAAAACAATTATTGAATTCGGCATTCGTATGATATGAAGTCAAGAATCATACAGACTTCAGTGAATGTTATAACCTTCGTCTTGGTCAGATAGCACTCGCCTTGGTCTGCATGCACTCTGCATAATTTTTTATATCATACTCAGCCTCATGCAATAATTGCTTATTATTCTTATGAAATATTGATATATAACCTTGTTGCAAATTCTTCCCTTTTCTCCTGTTTGTTTAGTGAATAATTTCTTCCCAATCATTCTGGCAGCAAACTCCTTACACTCCGCAGGACTATATATTAGGAAATAAATTGAACAGAGAAAAATAATTCAGAGTTTCTTTTACACAAAGATTTTAATATGTACTGTACACAAAAAGCGTCACCCACTCAATAATTCAAAATAGGGATGAGCGGATACGAGAAAATTGTTAGACTTAGGTGAATTTCGTATTTCGTGATTCAGTAACACAATTGTTAAGCATAAAAACACTGTTTTTTTATCAAAACAAGCTGGGTGGTTTTTGTTGATATTGTTGGTCTTTTTTCTGCTTTTCCTGACGCCTCGAATACTGCAAAGGTCATGTTAAATACATATACCTGTATAAAACACTCTTCCAGGATGGATTTAACAACTTAGTCTGAAAACGCGGGGAATTGCGTTTTAAAGGTTCTTATTCTTAAAAAATTTCCGGGGAAGATTTCCCCGAGATCCCCCTTAGGAAGTGTGCGCCTTCGGTGCACCATGCAACACGCATTCCGGGTTCCCATTAACATTTTCTCCGTTCCGCTGCCCGTGATTTAGCAGTAATTTTCAGAATTTTATAAATACTGAACTGAACATTCATATTTTATATGCTAATACAATGTACCTGAAAACAATTCTCACTCCCCCTTTAAGACCTCCTTCAAATGTTCCTTTTCCTCTTCCTCCAGCAAGAACTTGAGCTTTCAGAACAAGATCCTCAGCACCTGACATATATAATAGACTATAAGTACAACTAATTCATTTCTAATAAATACAGTACGTGCAGACCCACAGACTGCACAGCCTCACTGTTGCACCACAGTATACACTATTATACGCAGGCTAAGTATACACAGGCAACACTTGTAGTTATAAACCTCAGTATAGACAAATTACAGCTGCGGCAATTACATTATAAAGGTAGATTTCCATTCGCTACTATTATCTCTCGATCTACTTTTCTCGATCAAAATATATCCCCCGATTTTATAGTTTCCATTTCTATCCATTTAGATTACTGCTGCACAACCCATATCACTTTGCACACTACAAAACTATAAATACTATGCATATAATTCTATATTTTCTGGTATATATATATATATATAATGACGTAGCCAATGTATATAATGAATAGCAGAACCTAATCTGTCAGTTGCCTGAAGATCGCGATAGCGTGAAACTCGGAGTAGCGACACAGCATCAAATCTTAATTATATATATATATATATATATATATAATAATAAGCCTAACGGCGATTTCGCGTATTGGCATCTCATTGATGTTTTCTTTGGTGGGCAACAAGGCCCGTTTTCCCCTTGCACAATCTACCACAGATATTGCACTCTAGACAGCCTTCCTTGCTTGCTGCTTCATTTCACTTTCTTCTCATTCTGAATTCTTGCCGTCTTGTCTTCAGCAAGTCTGCTCTTGTCTTTGCACCACCTCTTAATTTTGCTCTCCATACCGCTCTATCTTGCGCCTCTGCCTCGATGTTAACACTCAATCCGAATTCTTTTAGACTTCTCTTGATACCTACCCTACGAGCAGAGCCTTCTTTTACCTTATTTCTTCGCTGAGAGAGAGGAAGAAAAGTAGGCTCTAGTCTGTTGTATTCGTGTTTGGCTTCCTCCAAGATTTAGGACGAAGTAACCCGTTTAAGACCCGTTTAACCGGTTCTCGTTTTGTTTTCTGCTCTGATTGGGATTGGGTTAGAGATTGTAACCAAGCAACTGACATGCATGCGCAATGGAAACCAGTCACGAATACAGCAGAGCCTACTTTTCTTCCTCTCTCTCAGCGAAGAAATAAGGAAAAGAAGGCGCTGCTCGCAGGGTACTTGATACCGGCTTTATATCTCAACGGTCTTCTCTGTAATCTTTTACCAATCTCCAACTCACCAAACATGATTCTTTTTGGTAGTCTGTCATTATCCATTCTCATTACATGTCCACACCATCTCAATTGCCTTTCTTTTAGAATGACATCCATCTCATCTATTTCTGCTTTTTCCAAAATTGTGCTGTTGCTAATCCTGTCTTCCCATTTCACATTTAAAATCCTTCGTAGACATCTCTGATGGAATTTATCTAACTGCTTTACATGGTCAGCATACAACACCCATGTCTCTGTACCATAAAGAAGTGTGCTCAGCACTACAGCTTTATACACTGCAATCTTGACAGCAATCGTGAGGCAGTGATTTTCCCTGACACGTTCAGTCAATCTGCCGTATGCCTGGCTCGCTTTGCAAATCCGATTTGCCAGGTCGCTGACCATCTTTGCGTCATCTTGTACTATACCACCCAAATATTCTTCAGCACCACATCATCCAATTTAATTTGTGGTTCCAACTCTGTGTCACATGGCTGGTAGAGCACTTCTGTTTTCGTTTTGTTGATGACTAGGCCGAAATTTTGTATCGCCCGGTGGAATACAATAAGAATTTCCTGCATTCGCCGTTCAGAAGTTGCAAACAATCCACAGTCGTCGGCAAAAAGCATCTCTCTCACAGCACAGCGATATACTTTGGTCTTCGCTTTCAATCTTGCTAGGTTAAATAAGCTGCCGTCCATTCTAGAAAATACCTTCATCAATGTCTTCTTGGCAGAAGGCATCTTCTAAGGGGAGCACGGATGGCGTGTGCTGTTAGGGCGCTGCCTCTCACCAATAGTTAAGCCCGGTTAGACGGGATTAGTACTTGGATGGGTGACCGTCTGGGAACAACCCCATTCTCGAGCTTGAGACTCGTGTGAGTAGAGTTTAGTTGGTCTCTCTTGTGCTCCGAGGGTTTTTCGCCGGGTTCTCCGGTTTTCCTCCCTCCGTAAAATCAACACCTAGGGCTTAGCTGGGATCCGTGGTCTGAACTGTGTCGTATGCTTAATGCGCCTTTGATATGCCTCGACACGGCCACGTTGAAAAATCCTTAGGAGAAATTTGATTGTAAAGATACACGTTTGATTTATTCTCATTAATAAAGACCATTATTATCTAAAACTGCGTTAAAGAACAAAATAAAGAGGATTGGTGCAATACAACACCCTTGCTTTACTCCAGTAGTGATCTCGAACTCATCCGAACTTTGTTCCCCCACCAACACTTTTGCCTTCATGCCGTTATGTAAATCAACGATTATGTTGATCAACTTTTCTGGGCAACCATATTATCTTAGCACTTTCCATAGTGCCTCTCTTTTCACGCTGTCAAACGCCTTTGCCAAATCAACAAAAACTCCATATAGCGGTACTTGTTGTTCGGCACACTTTTCTTGCAACTGTCTTACTAAAAACAACATGTCTATTGTCGATCTTCCCTGTCTGAATCCACACTGGGTCTCGGACAAGTTATCTTTCGTCATGAGACTGTCCACAAAACGCCTTTGTATAATCTTTGTAAGAATCTTTCCTGCAGTTATCAATAAGGAGATTCCTCGATGGTTTCCGCATTCCATTCTGTTGCCTTTGTACTAATAGATGGTCACAATGTTTGCGTTCTTGAATTCCTGCGGTATTTTCTCTTCACTCCAAATTCGTTTCAACAAATCAAACACCCTATCAATCAGATGATCACCTCCTTGCTTGTAAATCTCTGCTGGGATTCCATCACTGCCGGCTGCCTTCCCATTTGCCAGTGATTCGATGGCGTTGACCACTTCTTGGCGTGTAAGCTCCGCTGCTGCTTCCTGTACCGTCGGCCTCTTTCTAATGTTTTTAATCGCGTCCTCATTTACCGCAGTTGGTCTATTCAATAATTCCGAGAAATGTTCCTTCCATCTATCCGCTACTGCCTTCTGGTCCCTAATCACTTCATTTCCTATCGCTGATTTTAGTGCACATGTGCCACTGCTTTTTCTTGGTCCATAAATTACCTTCACCTCCTTGTAGAAATTCTTCCAATCTTGACAGCTCGCAAACATCTGGATTTCCCTTGCCTTTGCAATAATCCACTCCTATTTGAGCCTCCTCGTTTCCAGTTTCACTCTTTGTTTTGCTTGATGGAATCTCTTTCGCAGCATCTCTTTCATCTAAAAACACTCTGATCTTATCTTCATTTTCTCTAAACCAGACTGGACTCTTGCTTGTTTTTCTGCCGGCAGCTAGTTGAGCCGCATCATAGATGGCTTTGCTAAGGTGTTGCCAATTCTCTTCAATGCTTAAATTCTCCATGTCTTCTGGGATCTTGTTCTGCAAATTCATCCTGTAGAGTTCGCTGGTCAATATTTAAATTTAATCGCTCCCTTTTCCCTTGATGTTTAATGACTTTTCGCACTCGTATTTTAATCTTACTGATGACGAGTCTGTGATCAGTGCCGCATTCTGCTGCGCGATATACTCGTGTAAGACATACATCTTGCAGATCCTGTCGTCGGACGATGATGTAGTCCAGCAAGTGCCAATGTTTGATCGAGGGTGTTGCCAACTGCACTTGTGGATCTCTTTTGTCTTAAACCATGTATTTGTCAGCACAGCTCATGCTGGGCACAGGTAGTCAACAGCAGCATACCATTTGAGTTGCATTTGCCCACTCCATGACGGCCTATCTGGTCCGGCCAAAGCATGTGATTGTTACCCACTCTGGCGTTGACGTTTTTCATAGTTGGCGCGTACGCACAAATAATACACAAGTGTTTTCCATCCTGGATTGGTAATCGCGCTGTCATCAGCCTCTCATTGATGACTTGGGGAGCCTCCACCAACTTACTTGCCAAGGATGCCTTCATAACAATTGCAACTCCATTGACTTTCTTACTCTCATGCCCACTCCAAAAGAATGTATAACTACTCTCCACAACTGAGCCCATTCCAATTAACTGTGCTTCCTGTATTCCTGCAACGTCCACTCCATATTTTTCCAGTTCTAATGCAACCAATGCCGTCTTTCTCTGCATCTGGCTGTCGTTGTCGTTTAGAGTACGCACATTTCAACTTCCGATCTTCAGTTTCAAGTTCAACTTTATCTTCCTCTTTCTTCTACCGCAAAACGTGATTAACCGGTGGTCGCGGTATACCACTCGGTGAAAATGTCACTCAGCTTTGTTTAGGGTCACCTTTTCTAGCCCCCTCCCCTGACTGAGGCAAGCAGTGCTATCCCTAAAAAGGGCTGCTTGGTCGCCTGGAGTGTTACTAACCAGATGTTGACCTCGACGCCGCTCAAGGAAGCTAAAACTCACATTCACCAGTTCGAGCAGCTTCAGAAACTCAATGCAAAAGAAAGAGACTAAAGTTCATCTTACTGTAGAATATCCGAGTAAAACAATACGGAAACAACTGGTAAATGACTTTGCATGCGGTCCTCGGAAAAGCAATTGTTCACGGCTCTCATCAGAGAATTGTCACGGAATTGCAAAAGCGGTATTGAAGAATGACACGTTGAAACGATGCGTCCTGGACTTCTGACTTTGGAAGTTAACGGCTTATATTCACGACGACACGCTCCGAGTAAAAATAAAGGAGGAGTTAACAAGGTTTGAATTTGAAAAGTTAGGCCTAGAATGGAAACAGAGAGCCCCTCTTCTCTATGCCTGTTTGATGACTATTGCGTCTTCAAGAAAATAAAATCCTGAGTGGCTTCACTGCAAAACCTCCAATTCTTGTCAAGATAATTTTTCTTGTTTTGAGATTTTATTTCTTGTTTTAAGATATTTAATCTTGTTTTAAGACAAAATATCTTGTCAAGAAACCGCAGTAAGATTATTATCTTGCAAACGGGACAAGAAAATCTTAAAACAAGTATTTTTTTCTTAAAACAAGTTTTTGGGAATTTGCAGTGTTCCCAGTATAGCAGTGGCTGGTTCGACAATAATCATGATAACTGTAGTATAAAGCCTGGTTTTCACTAGAGCATAAGCACAAGCATATATATGGCCATGATAAACAAAAGACAATACAAAGAAATGTAACTCCTGTGTATGCCGGTAAGGTATCTGACATTTTGCCTGGAAACGTCAACAGTATAATAATTGTTGCAACTATAACGGCGACAATTGTTGTCGTTAATCCGCTGTAAATGTAATGACATGTTTAATATAAAAGTTTCACAGATAAACTATTTTTTGTTTTGTTTTTTCTTGAGCTGATGCAATTTACTAATTTTTATTAGGACAAAGAACAACAGATATTTTTCTCAACATTTTTGTCTTAAATATAATCACAACAACATAATAAGTCATAAAACATATTGCACTCTCAAGAACAAATTTGGAATCACATTTCAGCGAGTATAATATTTGCAGAGACTTCATGGTGTTGTTTATGATTTGTTGCAATTACGTACCATTGTTCTGAAATTGACACATCTACTGCCACAGCTTTCACAGCCTTCTTGTATTATAAACGTCGCTGTGAAACATTTTCCGCCATATCATCTTTCATCACCTAGCCACAACTCTGGTTATCCAAACACGATGGAAAACTCTCCGTTTAGCACCGCTTTCAATAGTCGATCGAACCGAACATTTGACGCAATTCGTTCAGCGATACGGCACTATATTAAAATCCCAATAGAATTAAGGCGACTGACTTGATCAGGCTTCGCTTGGCTGATAGTGAACCAAACACGAATGGCAATACATTGAAATAATAGGGACTTCCCAAATCCAGTAGGCAAATTCACGAAAAGATCCTTTCTCTCTTTGCCGACGTATTTTATAGCATGCTCTTGATGTTTATAAGCGCACTCTCGATACTTTCTGTCATTTCAGAAAGGAATTGGGAATTGTTTATTTATCTTCACTCCTTTGTTTCCACGCGTTTGCGTGTTTATCCCGCACAAATCCCACGCGTTAGTTCCCTGTTTTAAAGAGGTAAATTGTGATTGGATAAAAAGGTATTACGTCACGGAAATCAAATCTCGGGTTCGCAGACCGTAGTTTTCGCGGAGGCAACGAGGGCAGAAAAATAGGTCTGGGTTTGCAGGCTAGGTAAGCACCCACCCCCTCATGCTTTAATTTTTACGAAAAGAAGGGGGTGGGCGCTTACACAGGCATGGGTGCTTTTGCGGGCATCTGGGTGCTAAACGCGCAGAGACTGGGACCAATGAACACAGAAATTCAAAATGGCAGACATCTAAACGAAGACGGTGTTTAGAACTTTTCAATTTTGCCACTCACACATTAAAATTATCAAAATAATTGCTTAAAACACAAAAAATATGGAAATTTTATTGCTTACAAGCAACCAAGTTCTTTGTGAAAACACCAGTGAAAGTCAAATTTTAATAATACACTTGTAAAACAAACTTTTAGTCCAAAAACAGGGGTTGGCACTTGCTCGAAGATGGGTGCTTACCCGGTCAACTACGGTACAGTAGTAAAATGATTTTAATATATTAAATAAACAATTTATGAAACACTTCTTACATTAATACAAGATTTTTTGCTTTAAGAAATAAAAATTCCTATATGATATTGCATTTCCAGTTAATTTTTCCAGTATTTTTAAACATGACCCCTCCCCCCACTAGGAAATTCCAAAGGTTTTATTCTTAAAAAATCGAAGACTCAGTTAAGCAAAATATATGATATTTAAAGCTTAAGAGTACATTAAATTATAAACTCGATCTTCATAAATTTTAAAGAATGCACACTTTGTTATTATAATTCTTCACTTTTCACATCTTCACCATCTGGTTTGAATTGTTCTGTTGTTCATGAATAAAAATGTGTTTCAAAGTTTCAACTGAGTGTTCCATGTTTTCTAAATTGAATTCATTTATTTGACAACACGGACATCAGTTGACTGCGAGTGGACTGGACTGGATTAAAAACGGCGTTTGTGGCCATTTGTAGCGATCATCAACACACACGCCAAAACGCGAGGTATTTGAAGTCTGTGACTTACCTACCCGGGCATTAAAATAAGGTATGCTAGCTTTTGGCTGACATCTGTGTTGTGATAATAAATCCCTCACAAATAAAAGGCACGCGCATATGGATATTTTCTGGAACCAACACATTTTTTGTTGGTAGCAAGTTGCTACAAAGTTGACAATGACAGTCAACAAGCATGTTAGAGCTTCACATGAAATAACCCAATGGTTAGTTGGTTACAACTTGTTCACAGACTTGTGTTGTTAGAAACATGTTGCATCTTGCTGACAAGCTGTAAGATTTTTAAAGTGGTTCTCTGATGAAAATATTGTTGGTAATGTTTCTGCATAATTTTAAAGATATTAATTATCGTACTTGGTAATTGTGCAAAGTTTCATTTTGAAATTCTCAAAAACAAAGTTGTATTTTACATGAAAAGTTTGCATTTTGGAGCACCACCATTAAATTGGCCGTGTTTGAGAAGAATGAGTTGAGGAGAACTTATGATGTCATAGACTCAACAAAAACAAAAGATCATTGTTGTTGTCAACAAAAGGGTCATTGTTGTTATTGAGTCTATCATGATGTCATAAGCTTCCTCGACCCATTCTTGTCAAACTTGGCCACTTTAATGGCAGCGCTCCAAAATACAAACTTTAGATGTAAAATATCACTAAAACGAATTTTGAAATGAAACTTTACACGATTACCAACTACCATAACATCTTTAGGATTATGCAAAAACATTGCCAACAATATTTTCATCAGAGAACCACTTTAACTCTTTAAGTGTGTATACTAGATGCTTGGAGCTAATTACTACAAGAGCTTTAGTAATCTGGTGCCAAACGTACTCTCCAAGTAATGTATATACAGGTTTTTCGACTTCTAAGTAATTTTCATACAACAATATTTTAATGTCTAAACAAAACATTTTCTTGCTGTAAGACATCAAAATACTTTATATGGCAATGCGTAATTTCTGTCTAAGTCATATTTTAGGACAGGTACGTTTATTACTGGCATTTACAAAGGAACCTTACCAATCACTTCACCAATTTCATAGGCCTGTTGAGGTGTTTCTGCCACTCCACCTTTAGGAGTAAGGACTCCAGCCTCTTCGAGCAGTTGTATGCTTTGGTATTCATGCAGTGATAAATATCGGCTATGCTCTTTCCTTAGACTAGATCCACAAACCTAATAAAGTACAGGCTCGTTTGAGAACTTACCATGCAGTAAACACATCAAGTTTTAAAAAAACTTACTCTGTATAACAATGAAGTTGGCAGTTTCGCTTGTCTTAACGCCAGACGACAAAACTGCCGTACTGCAAGCGCCATGTTTGAAAACTTGGATATCGATCATCTCGGGGTTTGCTATAACCACTATAACCCGGGCGATGATCGAGGATGAGCATGAAATCGTTTTGGTCAGCGGTCGTCAAGATCTGAGAATCTCGGCTCAGAACGCTATGTATCTATCGATTTTATATGGTATACTCTATAAACTTCTAATATCACGCCCCACCGGCCAATCTCGAGAATAAGATCCGATTCTCCCTATTATTAATAAATCTCAAACGAAAAAAATATCTTCGATATTAATAATTAGCCCTGCTGCAGCAGAAGCCAAATAATCGTATGAATATAGATAGCCCGCAGGCTAATTAAAATAGACACAAATTACCTATTTTAAAACGTACCCCTCCCGAAAATTATCACTTCTGAATATAATCCCGGAAAAAGGTTTTTAAAAAATAAGTTTAAAGCTTATTATCATAGTTTTTCGAATTTTTTCTAATACTAGCTATGTCCGAATGTTTTGATTCCTTTTTGAGGCCTCTACTTTTCTTGCATCTGCTCATGGGCGTATACGGTCACATTGCGCAGAAGTGGACCTAAATTCTGACAAATTTTAATTTTGCAAGACTGACATTAATTTTCCAATTACTTTGCCGTTAGGGCTGTATCTCTTCCAACCTGGTACACCTATAAACCTCCGTGCCAAACGCTTTTCTTACGCAGAATGTCCAAGGGTGCCGGAAATCTGGGCAGGGCTTGGGGAGGGGGAAAGTGCCAGCGGCTGATATCTCCAAAAGTATTTACGCTATTGAAATAAAACTAGGTAGGCTTATAGAACAATCACAAACATTTAATGGGGCCCCAGCCCCAGATTCTGACCGGCCCCAAAAAATGAGTGAATAAAAAAATTATGCAGTTTCTCTTTGAAAGTCCGAACTAGCCTGAGAAAATCACACGCTATCTCAGCCACGGGCCCCCTTCTGTTTGAAATCGGGAGGGGAGTGGCGCCTGAGGCAGCCTAAGTACGAACCTCCGATGATCCGATCAGCCTACGCTTTCAGTTCAGGTGGGAAAAAAAAGTGTACGTGATCAAAAAATCATCTGAGCTTTTCATGATTTTTTTATTTTTCTTGATTTGCCCCTCGGAATTAATTAACTACACTTTTTGAAGGAAAATCTCGAAGAATTTCTTAAATTAAAATTAATTTCAACAGAAAAGCAGTTAAATAGTCTCTAGAAAAATTAAGCAATTCTAGGTTTGTGTAAAATCTAACTATATAATATCAAAAAATTATTTTTTTAATGACCGGCATGAATTAAAGGTTTTAGGTTATTATAGTTCCACGTTTTTTGTGCAGAAAGTCATTCCAAGAAAAAATCCACCGCCAATTTAATTTAATTTCAAGTAACCTTTGAAATGTTCAATAACGCACATGCATGCAAACATATGCAGTAATATTGGTTCCGTTTCACTCATAAATATGTTTTTCTCACGCTCCCAATATGTAAAAGCACTCTTTTATATATTCCAGACAACAAAATTTTTTTATATATTTTTACTGAACAGACACCCAGTGGATCGATGACGTGTAATTGGCACGCGTCCCGTGCACAAAATTTGTTGTCGACCTTATTTTTTTTTAATTTTATCATCTTTTTTTCCAGTTTGGGATAAAAAGATTTCTTTCGCGTGTTTGTAAATTTAAACTTTAAAAATATGGGTCATAACTCATGACACTGTGAATATTGCGACAGACAATTAGAATTAAGCTTCAACGCCAATCTCCGGTTCACACAAAAGAAGGGCTTTCCCCCAGCACGAGAATATTTTTTGACATCTGTTCTAGAAAACAGACTTAACAGTTGTTTTTTGAAGGACGAATTGGCTAGACGTGTCACACGAATCTTCATATAAATATGACTGTTGACCAAAAAGATTTCATGCTCATCCTCGATCATCGCCCGGGTTATAGCAAACCCCGATCATCTCGGGACTGAGAAATTAAAATCGTCAAACAATCGGCAACTCCGTCGTTTCCCGTTAGTAATCGGAGTACTGTCGGTTTCGATGTTTTTATTAGTATAAATTTACAAGTTTCTATCACAAATCCTTGAAACAGCTGATAGAAACCTCTGAAAGAAACCAATAAACCGAAAAACCTTATTTTAATTTGTATTTTCCAAATTTAAACACAACACAGGCTATGCTATACTCAGGCTAGCTATGCTATGACGTAGGCTACCAATCTCGTCCCCTGAGCCAAATTGCCCCGGCCGCGCTGGGGGACGAGATTGGTACCGCTCAGACATTCATAATGATTTACTTCCCGCGCGCGTATGGGTCTGGGTACGAGATTGTGAAGTAGCTTGGTACCCTGGCCCAATTTCAAAAGAAATATATATGGGCCAGGTAACCACTAATTTCATTCTCGCGTCATCAGGGCTTAATCCACTTATGACGATTGCAGTTTTACTCATAGCCACTAAAAACGCGCGAAATTTCAACCAATAGGAAAACAGAAGTCTTTAGTGGTTACCTGCCCCATATTCTTTGATTGGGCCAGGGTACCAGGCTAATTGTGAAGTAGCCCCGCGCGGCCGGGGCAATCTGGCTCTGGGAACGAGATTGTGAAGTACGCAGCTCAGTGTACATGTATAAAACCGTTCGGAACAACAGAAACCAAGTGATTTGGCGAGGATATCTCTTCGGATTTCTTCTATTTCTTCTGAAAATGTTTAATTGTTTCAAGTACAAGTAATGAAGCTAAGGGGGAGTTAGAAATTCTTACAATCTTGAATAAGGTATCAATATATTTTTTGTAAGTAAAGATGTAAGATGTAAAAATAAGTTCCATACATGCGCTGATGAACAGCAGAACGGACTTGAGGGGAAATTAACGAAATTGACCAATAATCACAAAACGCGTGGTATGTGACGAGTAACAATCAATAGAGCCAGCGGTTGTTCTGTTACTAAGCAACAGCAATGTTGAACAATTATTAGGCAAGGCAATATTACTGTCGTGGTTCTGTCGTGGAAATAGAAGCGTTCCTAAAATATTGTTGCAATATATTCCTCATATTCGGATCAATTCATTTGGTTTCTGGTTTTTGAACAACCAATAAGAAACAGGATTATTTGCCAACACCAATCAAATTCAAAACTGAATTTGAATTGTCAACGAATCTTATCAAATGAATTGGTCAGCTTGAGGAATATATTGCAACATTAATATTTTAGGAACACTTTTGGCTATGACTATAAAGCTAGATCGTTAAATCATTTATCAGTGTTCATCAGTTCTCAATATATTCTTGATGTAAATTTATGCATAAACGGAAACGTTTGACATGAAATGTCAACGAAGTTTGACATGAAAATGACATAGCTATCAGGTATTACGCCAACATATTGGTTTAAAGGTAAAGTACAGGCAACATTTTTCTTCAACTTGCAATGCAACGTTGTTGCGTTGCAAGTTGAAAATTAAGCATTGTTGCACGTATTACCACACACATAATTAAACATTGCCACGCAACAATGATTTTGTTGAAAAGTTGAAAAAATTTGTTGAAAAAAGTACACTCCAGTTCTACTTGCTGCAACATGCTGATTCAACTTGAAAAAAAATCATTGTTGCGTCACAAACCAATGAAAATTGAGACTCTAACAACTCCTAAAGTAAGTATAAGAATTTATCTGTTGTAATTATTTCGTAGATTAGCAATAATTTGGTAAAATTTAACGAAAACCATCTCGGCCAATCTGCCATTCATCGAACAAAAATTACAAAATTTTACATGTTGGGCAATCTGTGCACAGGCGATAACCAAAAACTGATCATGCATGCACCAGTATACTGCAATCACATTTGCAGCGTAGAACTCAATCGATCTGCACCGTTCCGCCAGTTTAAGGCCTGGACAAACGCTTTCAACATTTCATGCAACATCATATCGTTCAACATTATTGAATTCAACCGTGATTCAACATGTTGCTTGAAAGCGTTTGGCCACCCTGTTCAATGATGTCGAACGTTGTTGAATGGTGTTGAATGATGTTGAACGAAATTTGAACATGTTCAAATTTTCGTTCAACATGCGTTCAACAACGTTGAACGATGTTGCATGAAATGTTGAAAGCGTTTGGCCAGGCCTTTACACGGGCCATGCATGCATGCTGAACTGAAGTACATGTAATTAATATGCATGCATTCACAACAACAAATAATTTTGATATGAAACTACAGGATAAATGAACATCCATCAATAGGAAAATAAATAAATATTTTGCAAGATAGTCGTGCGCGCTTGAAACTGATCCCATGCATGCAGTTCTATAATATTAAGAACGGACGTGCTCTGAAAAAAAACTTGTCAAGTCAGATGGCGCGCACACATTCCCTTTCCTGGCAGCGCCGTAGGTTTTATCTCAATCACAAAGCGCCTGTTGTCTGTTTCAACACAAGGTAATTATTTATGAAGTCTTTAACTTCATGCAATTAGAATAACAGTAAACCTTTGTAAAATAAATATTCTACTAATCATGTGAATTGTTCTACAATGCTAATGTTAATCCTTAATTGTCTTTCAACTATTCCATTTAAATTCTGCAATATATTCGTTTATTTCAAAACGACACTCCTTTCTAGTGTAGTTACTTTTGTATAAACACTTCAAATTTTCCATCCAAATTTTAAAGTTATAACCATCACTCTTTAGTTCCTGTTCAACAATCTCCAAAAATAATTTTATGTTGAAATTTGGTCCATCGTCGATAATGATATCTGGCGTTTTAAGACGTCGACTTGTTTGATTGAACGTTTCTTGACGGCTATTTACTCCAGTAATGGATAACAAATGTTCATTGAGAACACATTCGCACGGATCTTCCAGTTTCTTCTTGTCAGAAAGAGTTATTAAATTCACTGTTGATTGAAGTTTTAAATTCTCTTCGCTCTTTCTTTGTCCTATCTGAATTAATCTCTTTTTTATGGTTTCAAAGTTTTTCAGTTTGTCTTTTCTAGTTTCAGTTAGTCGAAAGCGAAATACATCTGGCGTGCTTTCCAGTTTCTTGATAAGCGTTGAAATCTGGTAGTACTGAGCTTCGGTGTAAACCTGTTATTTGAAAATTAATAATATTCGGTAATTAAAATGAGTCGGCTAATACTGCCAATAGTGTCATAGATATGTGTCACTCGTGTTATCAGATTTAATAGTTATGACAAATTATGTAACTACAAATTGTTCATTAATTTCGTTTTTTAAAATACAAAAATTCATTATCGGTATCGTACCGTTACGATTACCATCACCACTGCCATCACTATTATATTACGGCCAGTTACCACGACAATCCATTTCCATTACCATGCACCATCACCATTTCCATCATTATCACTATCATGCACTAATGACGTACCATGACCATGCTATTGCTATTGCCATTGCGATCCCTTTCATTCTCCTTCTCTTTCTCATCGTCATCTCTGTCTTCCTCGTTATTGTTATCATCATCCTCTTTCTCCTTCTCTTCCTCCACCTCATCCTCTTTTTTCCGTCATTTTTATCCTTCTCACATCATTATCATCTGATCATTATCATCATCATCATAATCTTTTGTTGATTGTTTAATTTAATCGTTTGTCGTTGTCGTTATCTTTATCATTTCTATGATAAAGATTAAAAAATAAGATTAATATTAAGATTTCTTTCGCATACCTGCATAGCAATATTATTGGGCGGCAACATTGTTCTGTCTCTGAGATAATTTAAGATATAACCAAAATGGGTACCCGGTCGATCAATAAAAGGACAGCCATCTTTGTCTCGCTCTAATCTGTGCTTGCCGCTAAACATTGATGAAATCATTGATTCCTCCGCCTGCAACGTGACAAGTAGTGTCTCGTAGTGAATCCCACCGACGTTAATACGAACAACAGAGGGTAACGTATTCTACGTGAGTATGTTAAAATAAAACAAAAATTACTACATAAAATGTCATTCACATATATCTCAACTTAAAAAAGCATACATGCATGCAAGCACGAGGTGAACTGAATGTCTTTTCTCTGAGCGTGCGCACAACTGACTTTTTTCACTGTAATGTATAAAAACGTGTTTGTCTGTTATATATGCGTTAAAATTAAAAACAAAGTTAACATTTTTGTTACGAACATTTATAGCGAACTTACTATAAATCCTCGTTTTCACGCTTTGAAGATAAGCTGCTTGAAAGTTTGCTTAGAAGCCCAGGACTTATAGATATAAATATAAGTTGTATTTATAGGTAGCATGCGCAAGTTGCCTATAATTAATAATATTTAGCATTTAGTGTTTTATAAGAAAATACATACATCGTTTGAGTTGAACTCCAGATGTGCCACTTCCACCATATTCTTGGTTGTTTCCTTCGTTGACACTGTGGTGTGCCACAAGTATATACTTTGTTAAACGTTTCTAGGCAATTTAATTCTACAAACTATGCATCTAGTCTAGGCAGAAAGAGCTAGTTGAATAAAGGGAAAAGAAAGACAAGACATTAAGCAACAAATTAAAATAATTAATCGTTTTAGTACAAATATTGAAATCAAATTATTTTTACACGGTTTATTTTGGTTATAAATTGGAAATGTTTCGTAGTGCAGTATATGTTTGGCTGGTGGGCCCCCAATACATTTATTAGAGTATGACTGAGATCATGACTGACGTAAAATGGCGTGGAACTAATGGCGTAGGATAGCGTCACCTGGCGGGAAAAGCTAGCGAATTTTCAAAACTATCCCATTAGTTTGTTTCTTTCTCTCATATTTTATAAAACATACCGCTCCTGTGCATATATATGTACTCTTATAAAGGGACATTTGACGTGATTTGAGTGAACACGAAAGAAGTATAAAAGTAAACTCTACTCAACTTCTTTCGTGTTTAAATGACGTCAAACGTGCCTTTATATAAGAGTACATATGCACGGAGCTTTATGTTTTATTTAACAATTAGACAACTCGCCATCGTTTTCTATGAGCGATAGTCAACTCGGCTTCGCCTCGTTGACTATTCGCTCATAGAAAACTCGGTCTCGTTGTCTAATTGTTAATTATAAACTCCTGCAATAGCCAATGAAATTCGAGGATTTGCATTATAAACTTGTAAATTTATACTAAATGTTCAATATAAACCGCTTTGCCTTGCGTATATACAACCTCGTACCCAGGGTCTTATGTCCGCTCCCCGCCCACCACGCTACGAAAAGACCCTGGTTGCGGCTGGTCACGTGCTGCCTAAACGAATTTTATATCAAGGGAGGGGTGGTAAGCTTTAGTAAGCTGCACAATCTGAACGCTACAACACAAGTCCAGTTTTAATACTCATATTCTAACTGAATCTGATATTAGATTTTTATAGGCGAACTTATTATGAAAAGCGCTATTCAACAACTTATTTACCAAACTGATAATAGTCGGCTTGATGTTGTTTTGTTGCAGTCAGTTGCCGGATCGCTTCTTTCACGGCACTTCTCGCCGCGTTTTATATCGAATGTCAATGCATTTCTTAATGCGAGAGAAAGCGGTTTGGCTCTCGCAAACGGCGAACGTCTTGAACTTTGTGAAATTTTGTAATCTTCTATCACATGGTCTGCAGATTAATAAACGAGGAAGAGCATCGTCGCGAGGAAGCCTTTGGCGGTAAAACATTTCGGCCGAATATTTAAAGCGGTTCAAAATTTGCCTTGTTGTACAAATTTTTAATAAGGTATTTCACATCACCAACACTGCGACAAAGTCGACACGTATTCGACGGTACATTTAATTAATAGACGATTAGTATATCTTCTTCAGCCTTCGTTTTTTTTTTAACTTTTGTATTCGACACGATCTGGAATACGTTTGTTTTTTGTTGAATTTTCATTTTAAAACAGATATTTTGCGATCAGACAGCCTGGCACCAGTCTGACGACGCCAGACGTAATATATTATGGGTGAAAAACTTGTAATTGTGCCTTTGTCACTCCTCCCTGAGTATTTTTGAAATCGTTAACCCCCCCCCCATTTTTAGGGGGCACGTGTCCAGCCGCAACCGGAGATAAGAGCCTGGTACGAGGTTGGCGTATATAGGGGACATCTAATTATTTTATAATATATTTAACAGTTATACCATGAGCTCGAGTCGTATATGAGCTCATAGCCAACGAGGCGCTTCGCCGAGTTGGCTATTAGTTCGTATACGACGAGAGCGAATGGTATAACTGTTTTATTATATAGCCAAGCACTGTACAAGAGACAAAATTACATGCAGCGAAATGTTTCAAACGACAAACTTCCGGCATAGGCAACTAATACTTCCGCCATGCGTAATGATGCATTCACATAGAGTTTCTCGCTGAGCTGTTCGGTAAACAGCTTTGAAATGTTGCATAAATGTTGCTCGAGAGGCAAAAAATGTGTTAAGCAGATCAACAAAAAAGATTAAAAGGTACCTTTATGAAGTCAAAAGGTGGGTCAGTTGTTTATATTAGCGTTGCTGTCGTGAAAAAGGTTTTGATTTCATGCAAAAATGAAACTGAAACACCGTCGGCAGTGAAACTAAATTACTTAGTTGGTTGTTTTTGAAAAAGAACATGCTTTTTACTACTCCAAATGCTTATCTAAATAAAAAATGTCTCTTTACTGGTGATCTCCTACGAAATGTGTGTTGTAAGCTTGATTTTAACCGTGAGTTTCTTTGTTTGGCAACAAATTAATATCAACCCGTTAATTTAGTCAGGTTTTTGAAGTAAAAATACGTAATTTTTAGGTGAATTTTACCATTTACCATGCTAAATTGTGTATTTGTTAATGTATTTTTACACAATGTTGTTTTTTTATACATTGGTTTGAGGGTGTTGATGTTTTTCTGTATAAAAATCCGTCAATTTCAACTCTTTTCGGCAGTTTAAAAAAACGTGCCGCCATCTTGTTTTTCCTCTACTAGTAGGATATGAGCTGATAGCCTGGTAGTAGGGAACCAATCAGATTACGCAAAAGCTCATATCCGATAGCATGCTATATAATAATATATATTATTTTATACAGCCAATCAGAGCATGCGTAGAAGACACCTTAGTTTATAAACACTAAGGTGTCTTCTACGCATGCTCTGATTGGCTGGGCTCCGTGCATTTATAATAAGAGTGGAATGGCGCCAGCTGGCCGGGAAAGCCAACCATATTTCAAAACTGTCCACCGAACTTCTAGCTTGTTTTCCGTCTTATTTCATAAAACAAATAAAACATACCGCTCCTGTGCACATGTACTCTTATAAAGGTTCGTTTGACGTCATTTGAACACGAAAGAAGTGCCGTAAATTACTAAAGCTTTCGGCTATCGCCTCGTGCCTCTACTCGACTTCTTTCGTGTTCAAATGACGTCAAACGACCCTCTATAAGCCGAGTAGACGGAGCTTTATGTTTTATTTGTTATCTATAGAAACACCGCACAAATACACCACCTTGCATACGCCATTCAATAAATTAGTATCTCTTATAATTAGAAATAAAATTTGAAAACTCCAATTTTATATAGTCTATGTCGTCGACCTTTCGGCTAGTTTGAATAAATAAACCTGAATGCAAAAAATTAACACCTTTGTATACAAACTATAGCTCCCTCAGTGGCGCCAGCGTGGCCCTCGTCATTCGATATAACTGTTAAATGCAAGCGAGCCAATCGTCTGTTATTCATAGTGAAATATTATTTATAATCCTATTCTTCTAAAATTATAATTTTATATGCTGTCGGAAAGTTTCGTAACTAAATAACTTCATAACCTTTTTTAGCGTTTGACTTTAACTGTCAATAATATATAATACAATACATAACCCGTTTCCATGGTTTACAAGCGTGAACTTTGGAATACTCCGCTGCTAATGCAGGGATAGTTTTCAAATCCCACATATTTATCACAATTTTATAAACTATTTCATCAAATATCGGTTGATAAACCAAGAAAAGTGACTAGATTTAACGTTTCATAATATATTAATCATTGGACGCTATCCACTGACTCAATTGAGTCTTTAATCGAAATTTGAAATTATATGAAAAAATAACAAAGACAAGTTTATGATAAATTTACCTGTTTTGCTGTTGCTATGAGCGCCGTCGAAGAAGAAAAAAATAAAATTGATTTTCACGTAAAATACGGGCTATATAAATTAAAGCGTCTGTGTTCCTTGATTGTAATATATTGTTTTGAATGGTTTAAGATTCTGAGCACGCGCACAATAAAAGCACCTGTCGGTCCTGCTGGCGATCAATTGTTTGTAATCTTTCCGATCTCCATATTATGTCAAAATAGGAATAACCTCTCTGGATATGCTTGAATTGCATGCATGCAAGAAAAGATGTGACCGCCTTAACAAAATATATAAAGGAAACTACAAAGCGTAAGCCACGGCGATTAGTTATTTTCATTTTTATTTTAGGCCCCGTTTACACTATTATGGTACGGTCAGTCTTCCGTTGAAAAATCGCTACGTTTCTTTGTTGTGCTTACACTATTCCGGTGTCACGGTCTCAGTGATCCCCCAATCTGAGTTATCCCCTAGGACCAATTGCGCAGTTATCCCCTGCTTTTCTTCATTGATATTGTCGTTTATCTAACTCAAAAAATACGTATAATCATGGAAAACATACTTTTATCACGTTCTTTTATGCTCTGATGAAGTATATCGAGTTTAGCGAGACGAAAGCTTAGCGAACTATATTATTTACATGAGTTACATGGTATTGACATTCGTAATAATCACAGGCGTTTTATATTTATACTTACGATATTGATTACCTTGCGACCAAATGTTTAAAAGAACGTGATAAAAGTATGGTTTCCATGATTATACGTATTTTTTCCGTAGCGTAATTGCTTCGGTGACCTAAAATTTGCAATGAAAATACTGAGTCCATAGATAATTCAAAAAATAAAACTAAACCCTTTATATATGCCTCACCAGTTTTTTCGCATATAAGCTGCTCATCAATTCCCTTATCATACATCCTTGTTGCTGCTGTTGCTCGTAAGGAATGATTTGTTCTATATCCAGATATACCGGCCTGCTCGCATAATCGTTTAACAGTCGAAGCCAGTTTATTATGGCCGACAGGAACATTGCTGTACCAACAGTTTGGCTTGGGACATTTCAAAGCACTTCGATAAAAACCGGTCGACTTCCCAGCGCCAACACTAGGGCTACAAATATAAAAAACAAAACAAAACAACTTTGCCATAACGTATCTCTGACTATTAAACATGCAGTAACTTATTAGCACATACAGCCATTGAGCTATAATTTCACAATATTCATTAAAAGCGCAAATATATCATACATATACTCACCACAAACTAATATATTTTTCGTACAAACGAACAATGCAGCGTTTCTTGTTCTCTTTATTCTCATATGCACCGGCACGCGTCACCTTTCTTTCCAGTTTTCGATCTTTGAGTCCCCCAGCGTTTGTTTTCGAAACATCTTCACGATACTCTAAGTACTGCATGCCAGTTTGTTTGTCGACGCCTTTAACAATTTGTGAGTTTTCTGCTCGAAGTCTTCTATGTTCACTACCTCCTCTTAACGCGAAATGAATGCCAAATAGGAAAACCAAAGTATCAAGTAATTGTTGAGGATGCGAATCTCCGAGAACTCCTTTCTGCCAAAGTTCTTCTTCTTCGTTCAATGTTATAACTTCCCCTTGTTCTTAGTGAGTCCAAGCCCTACTGAAGCACTTTCTTTCATCACAGCGTCCAACCGGCATTTCTCAAATACACAAATTTTTCGTCGTTGAATAACCTCACTACTCTACCCTTCCCTTTCAAATAATGTTGAATTGAAGCGATTATCCCATGAAGTGTGTTTGGCGGGTATTTACTTCCATCAGTTTTTCTTACTTTACAAATGAAACATGCCAATGTCCGATTTAGTTCATCGTCCAACATTACTTCTAGGGAATTTTTTATAACTTCTAAACCAGGCGCTTGACAACCGACACTTCCCTTATTAACATTGCAGAGCCAATCCTCAAACAACGTAACAGCCCACTTATCTTTGTATTTTGTCGACTTGGGCACACAATCGCCTATCTTAGCTTGAATTTCGATCTCAGATACAGGCGCTGCAAACCGATTCAAATCCGCTACAGCTGGTTGCTCATCGACTTCGTCTATGTTGACACCCCACGGCCAATTATCTTCATTTGGTTCTATAGTTGAATTGATAATGCCTCTCGATAGCAATCGTCAAATGCCGGTACAGTTCTTTCTCGCTGTGGACTTGACTGAGTAATGTACAAGTCTGGGTCAGAATCATCCTCGTACCCAGGGTCTTATCTCCGCTCCCCCGCCCCCGCCCACCGCTGCGAAAAGACCCTGGTTGGGGCTGGTCACGTGTCTCCCAGAATATGGGAGATAACAAACTTTTCTTGTCAGGGTCGGGTGGTTATTTTGAAAATTTGTCGCAGTACCTTGAATCATTGCAAGAACAATAATTATCGAGCTCTGAATATCGAGGAAAGCTCATTGCGCAAATTATTAAAAACACTCCATGGATAACAATCTGGTATTATTGAAGGACAATTTGAACTACTACAAAAGTCTTCCGTCGTTCAATCCGACGAGCAGCGAATTTAAGGAGATTCTATATTCTTCGAATGGATTTCTACAGTCATGATGTCATCACTCATCAGCGATCTGATATTAGCAGCCTGAAGATTAAACAGAGAGTTTTAAATTTTACAGTAGGCGGATTGAAATTTCCTTACAATCAAGACAATGCGAAATTCACAAATTCTTTTGGTTGACAATCGCTTGAACCTCCATTCGAAAGAAAGTGTGGAAATTATCTCACTGCATCTCTTGCAACGGTCAACGCTCGCTGAGAATACATATACAGATTCAACACCTTGGGCTTGCGCGCAGCTGTCAACAAGGCTTTACATTCTTATTCTGTGCTTTAGAGATTCTAAGAGGTTAGTTCACTACATTTACTATTTCTTTAAATTCAATTCTACATCGCTTAATTACAACAATGTCATGCCGTTTCGTGAAGCGGCGGACTTGTGTATTAAAGTAGGAACTTCAAACTTGAACTATATTGCTGATTTTTAAACTGAGCCAACCTTATTTAATAACATTCATCATAAAAGGAGCCACAAGCTCATGTTGTCAACTTACTATTGTTAACATTTTACAGTATTATTATTAATATCGCGCGCTGAACGTTGTTGCTTGTTCAATGTTTTTCTTGTCACTGTATTTTACAGAATTACAGCCAAAACTCACCACTGAACCAGCGCAAATGTTATACCGTGCTATGTTTCCTAAATTATGGAAAATACTTCGTTTATAACGTTAAATTTGAAAGATCCAAGTTATTGCATGACCACCGTTCAAACTTCAATATATTTTAATAAATATGTTTAATTCGCCGTTCAGCCAACGTATATATGCATATTTTCGTTCTTGAGACTCCTTTGTTTAAAAACAACTCAGGCACATTTGTATTACCTTTAAATATCAGCACTGATATTGTCTTTTAGGCAACCGTTTCGTATAAACGCAAACAGTCAGACGCCTGCAACGAAACGCTTGAAGACATTGACAGTTGGCACAAAAAACAACAAAGGCAAAGCGGCGGGACACAAAGCGACTAACGAAAAATTGGCGGAGTATTCGGGCGGACTTCGAGGAATAAAACCCAAGCTGAAGGCGCTAATCAACCGGAGAGATTTACACGTATTTTACTATTTCAAAAAGCCAATAGAGACATAGAGGCCTTCAAGTTCAGGACGGCGACTTCTGTTTCATACAGCAATACAGCATCGCACAACACTGAGGAAACTGACGTAAATAAACATCGATATGGGCATGCAGTCTGAGTCTGGCTTTCTTGACAGTTATAAAACGTACACTTTGTCTTGTCAGAATAAAATAAATCACATAAAAACATTGTCTTTGCGTGTTCACTAGCCACTAAATAACCCACCCCCAGTAAGTTATATTTTTGCCCTCGAAACACGTGACCAGCCCCAACCAGGGTCTTTTCGCAGCGGTGGGCGGGGGCGGGGGAGCGGAGATAAGACCCTGGGTACGAGGATGGGTCAGAATCTTCCGTCTCCATTACTCCTCAATCTAACCCAAACCACCCAAAGTGCGAACCTATGACTTTCTGCAATTTTATCACTTATCAAACTTCAGAGCACTTTATTTTAAAATTGTCAAAACAAAAGGTCTCCGATATTAAAATTAGGCATTGTCTTCGCTATTCAAATAAACCATGTAATTAGCCAAAAATCGGCAGGAAACTTTATTCATTCGCTTAAATTATGACATAAGAACCAAGAAACATTTTCCAAAACCTCTTCACAACAATAGAAAATGGGTGTGCTGGGTATATAAACAACATAAAAACCTCATGGTCGGTCTTTCATTGAAATTCAAGACCTCGGCGCTACGCACCTCGGTCTTGAATTTCAGTGAAAGACCTCCCATTCGGTTTTTATCCTATATGTAAAACACGATCAAGTCGGGTTTCTTTGTTTTTTTGAGGGAATAAATCCCTCATTATAAATTCATAGGGATTATATATATAAAGCCCGGGGATTATATATATATAATCCTTATGAATTTATAATATCCCAATTCATAGGGTGCATGCTACAACTATCTCGTATCGTAACGCCGGTAGCACCCACATACGAGAAGGAGAGCAAGGGTTTGCTTTTCGCTCCACGTAGTTTACGAGAGGAAGGCAAACCAATGAAAATCATCAAAATCTGTTGGTTGTGTCAGCACTTTATTACCCTGAGCGTTGAGCATAAAATGTGGGATTGATACTGCATCAATACGCATGCCCAACGCTGTAATGATATCTGGTACTAATTATTCATCTGACTAATTATTCAAACAAGCTTGTAGAAGTCTGTGTATGTGTTCAATGAACCTTTACGTACTTCTCAAGTTTGTTTAATAAACTGCTTTGGAGTCTTATTATTTCATAAAATCCCGTTAACATTAGACATAACAATGTCCTTCGACACTCGGTGAAGGCTATTTTTTAGAAAACCTTCTTCAATCGTGTTTTTAAGTCGGATTTTCGGCCCTCGGGATATATCTGGCTTAAAGCCTCCGTTCTCGGTATTTATCCTATACTTATATACTAGAAGTTACTATCGCAAGGGAAGTGCTGCCTCAAAACACATATAAATCTCGTCTTAGTCAGTTACATGTTTTAAATAATAAGGTTGTCAGGATTATGACTTTTTCTCATTTTCGAACTCACGCCCCACCTCTCTATAAATCATTAGGTATTCTTCAATTAAAAGATATTGTATATATACAACAATGTATTTTCATGCATGACTATTTCAATAAAAAGTTGCCTCCAGCATTTTCAAACTATTTTAGACCGTCCTCTGAAATACACAATTATTTTACTAGGTATTCAACCCACAACTTCTATCCACCATCAGTTGCTAGTAACTCAGGCAAGTTCTCTTTAAAATATTCTGGAATTAAAACTTGGAACTCGCTTGATAACTATATTAAGTTACTACCAAGAAAAGCATTCATAAAAAAGATTAAACAAAATTGCTTTGTAACATATTCTTAATAATTTATTTGTATGTTTATTTTTTATTTATAATGAGTGTATACATGTGCACGTTCTTTGTGGAGGGCATGCCCATGTATTCACTCATTATTGTTATTACCGTACGGGTCTGGTCTCGGTTTAACCTTGATATTTTTTTATTTTTTTATTTTTGAATTCTCTTACTTTTATTAACTACTGTATTTATATATTTGTCATACTGTATTTAATTAACCATATTTTATTTTAATCTAATGGGAAGTTGACTCGAAAACTTTAGTTACTTCAACTTCCCAGCACCTTTTCTTTTTTGTATATAATTTATCCATATATCATTTAAAACTCAGAGTACAAATAAAACTTCACTTCACTTCACTTCACTTCACTTCACTTCACTTCAAAAGCCATGGGAAGCCTAATTTTTTATAAAATTTCAAAAATGAACCCTGGGATTGATTATATAAATTGTAACAGACATACTGTAGTAGTATGTACACATTTTTTCAATTCTTTTAATTATATTTAAATACAGCAGACTTAAATTACAAACTAGAAATACATTGAACGCAACAACCCCTCGCCCGCTTTTACATGCTTTTTTGAAACACCCCCCACCCACCCATCCCCTGATTAAAATAAGCACTCCTGATATACAGCCAATATATAAACAAACAGATATAAAAACAAATGATATTAAATCCTTGGGATAATTATAGAATTTATGGATAGGATGACAAAACTGATTTAAATCATTTCATGAAAGTTGAACATATCAAAGCAAATTTTAGATTTCATTATTAAATTCTGGTTGTAAAAATTATATTGTTTTTCGGAGGTTTCAAAAGGGATTATTCTTAGCCAGCTTTAATGGCTTCCCTATATGCATACATGTTTTGCAAAGGCAGAATTAATAAAAGTCAACAGCTCAAAAATTACATTTATAATAGAGTCCGAGATAAAAAAACAATTCAGTAGAATCGGATTCTAGAAATAAGTATTAAACAGACAACGTTTCAGTCGAAAATTTGGAAATACAACCAAAAAAATCGCCAAAGCCCATGAGTATTTTATGATAATATAAAGTGCATGCAATGCTAATGAAAAACATCACGTCTACATAAGCTTATACGGGTAGTGTTTTAAGTTAGCATTAGTTAATAAGCTGATTTATGGTTTGGACGAGCAAAGGGAAAGCACAAAAACATGAAGCTGTATATTTTGTTTAGGTTAAGCGAAAACTTGAAAACAACAAGAATCCTACCGTTAACTTTAAAATGATTTGACCACAGAGTGACTACAAACACTGGAATTCAGATCGAGTTTTGGTTTTACGGTGTTTGGTTTCTTGGTTTCTCTTCAAGATATATTAAACGGGTTGTTTGTATCCTTCTTTTCTTCGTCCTTCTTTTCTTCGTGCTCCATTTCATTTTGTTTAAATAAACGAAAGCAAAATACTATTTGTTTGAGAGTTTATAATTCTTCGTCGCTAGTCACCAGTATCCAATAATTCTTACCGTGTGACACCCTACGACGTATATATATATATATAAACTATTTCCAGATTTTCGTCTCCCTTGCTTTTTCCACACGCGTGTAAAATGACTCCACACGCGTGTCGAGATTAGCACCCTCACCGGGCTCCGGGCCTTTGGCCCTACGCCCGGGCTCGGGGATAACTATCACTTAATGTATCTGAATATAATTGGCAAGGCTTTTGACTGCATACACAGTATACTACAAACAATATGACTATGTGTTGATGTTTGGTAAACAAATTTATGATAAATCACTATCACTATAAATATATGCTTCTTACTGTGATTATATATATGCTTCTTACTGTGACAAAGCTGTCAGTGGAATCCGGAGTGTTTGATATGTTATGGCAAAGCAAGCACCAAACAAATAGGCACCGACTAAATAAATACCAGAAATGTATGTAACAGATGTTTACAGTATTTGTTGCTCCATTGTTTATATTGTCTAACTTTTTAACTTGTTGAGAATATAATACTTTCAAGGAGATCTTTGTGATGTATATTAAGTCATTGCACATGTCCACAACTCCACATATACTGTAATTGTCGTTTGGGAATACACAACTGCAACCACTGTATTTTATTTTCCCAAAGAACTTGTAATATTGTATTTACTCTGCATACCAAATATGGTTATCCATGGCACACAAATAATTTCCATTGTCCACTGAATTTTCACAAAGTGAACAATTCCATTGTCCACTGAATTTTCACAAAGCTGAGGTAAATAATTTCTTGAAGACAGTGCATGCCATGTACAGTTCATTACATATAGAGTGTATCCAGTATCCACATCGGCTAACATAGCTCGGAAAAAGGACTGGGCACGAGGCAACGTCAAGAATAGTGTGCTGCCTCCCTTCGGTCGGCAGCAATAAAATAATTCATGAGGAAAATTCAAAAGAAATTAAGGTTTAATCAATGTCTGTTTACCCCGATACAGAACTGATATCAGTGTCTGTAAATGTGATACAAAACATCAGTTCTGTATCACATTTACAGACACTGATATCAGTTCTGTGGCACGTTTACAGACACATTGCATTCAACTACATGTATCTTGAGTGAGGTACGCTGGTAGCGTCCTCATACAAGATGAAGATGCAAACATTTGCAGAACAAATCTATTTGTTGAACGGCTATTTATGGCACGTCACTTATAATATAAAATGTGGGACTAATAATACTAAATCATAGCGCATGCTCACATCAGTAATTTAATAACCGTACCCTATTAAACCTTACCTCGAAAGTTTATCAGCTCTTAACATGATGTAGTTTTAGCTAACTTAATAGACGTTTTAGAAGTCATTTACAGAATTCGTGTCCATTCTGTATCGGGATACAGGCACTCGGCTTCGCCTCGTGTCTGTATACCCCGATACAGAACAGCCACTCATTCTGTAAATAGTACATACACAATTGCGGGTAGGATGATATCTAATTCCTCCACGAAAACTTTCAACAAATTTCGTTCCACACAAACTGTCAAATATGAGAAATTGGAGAACAAAGACCGAAAACAAACCAAGAATGAAAATGGAAGAAGACATGCAGATATCCCGAATAGTCATCAACCTCAGCAAGAAAACACTAAACCTGGATGCAAAGAAGATGAAAAGGTATTATCTCTGGGTTTCAATTTTGCGGTAGTTCCAAGATCTATTCCAAAGGAAGAAATTGTTCAACAACTTAAGCCTAAACTGTATTTCCTACCGAGTGAAACTGCCAACAACCGCCAAGACAAGCTACCGAAAAGCAATCGGCTTAGGAAAGAAGAAAAGACTGCTTTATCAAACCAATGATAAAGAAAAAGCATCTCACCTGATGTCAGGTTTGCACTTTTTGTTAGCATCACGAATATGAGGAGCAGCTTTATTAATTTCCTACACACAAAAATGATAGAGGATATAGTGAGAATACATGGATTTTGTGTTCGAATAGTAAGAACATGCATGATGATATCTTTGAGCCTTAATAATCTCCTTATTATATGGACAAATTAATTTGGTCCATGGAGAACGCACAACAAAAGGCACACATTATATACTCACTTGTGTAACAGTCTTTGACTTGTCTTTCGTCCAATGCAGTAAGATCAATGAATTCTACGCTATCAGCACTTGACGTGCCATTAGTTTTCTTGAGATCATCATGACCACCATCATGTTCATTCGATCTGTCACTACCACGACCTCTGTTACCAAAATTACCACCATCACGTTTATTCGATCTTTCGTCACTCACTGCTACCACGACCTCTGTTACCAACATTACCACCATCACGTTCATTCGATCTGTCGTCACTACTACCACGACCTCTAGATCTGTTGCCAAAATTACCACCATCACGTTTATTCGATCTTTCGTCACTACTAGATCTGTTGCCAACATTACTACCATCATGTTCATTCAATCTGTCGCCACTACTACCACGACCTCTGTTACCAACATTACCACCATCACGTTCATTCGATCTGTCGTCATTACTACCACGACCTCTGTCACCAACATTACCACCATCACGTTCATTCGATCTGTCGTCATTACTACCACGACCTCTGTCACCAACATTACCACCATCACGTTCATTCGATCTGTCGACACTACTACCACAACCTCTGTTACCAACATTTCCACCACCATGTTCATTCGATCTGTCATCACTACTACCACGACCTCTGTCACCAACATTACCACCATCATGTTCATTCGATCTGTCATCACTACTACCACGACCTCTGTCACCAACATTACCACTATCACATTCATTCGATCTGTCGTCACTACCACGACCTCTGTTATCAACATTACCACCATCACGTTCATTCGATCTGTCATCACTACTACCACAACTTCTGTCACCAACATTACCACCATCATGTTCATTCGATCTGTCATCACTACTACCACAACTTCTGTTACCAACATTACCACCATCATGTTCATTCGATCTGTCGTCACTACTACCACGACCTCTGTTATCAACATTTCCGTCACCAAGTGCATTCACTCCACCATTAAGAACATTAACGCCTTCATTAATACAATCGTCGACCTTGTCATCAACTGTAGCACAGTAGAAACTGCTCCCGCAAGCACCAACAGCGTCATCGATCATTCTACTTCTTTTGTTGTTAGTTGGGTTGTCTTCTCCAGTTGTCTTATCATCTAAAAGGAAGGAAAGTCGTATGCTCCAAATTTATATCCACCAAATTGATGACGTAACACTGAAAGCTTAGCATATGAGTATGAAAGCGTTTGTATGATTCTTTAATAATACACGCAATATAAACATATCGGCTATGTACTGTTCATAATTTTTTTTCATTGAGTGTATATATATAATATTATTTATTATTTATTATATGACTATTGTCCTGAGCGGTCTGGAACGCGAAATCCAGCAATTTGATTGGTTCCTGAGTGGTCTGGATCTGCCGTTCCAGACCGCTGAGAGAATTTTATAAACAAAATGGAAGTCACGTCAGTATACATGCAACAAGATAGATAATAATTTCAGAACTTCTCATTGTTAAAATATATCATCCTGGTATGTTGTTAGAAATTTTGTTAAGCTTTCATTTGATATATTGTTCAAATTTCCATGTTATGTGAAACTTTTTAAAATGTTCAAAATGTTCGTAATAATATAACATTTACTTATCACAAGTATCATAGAATTTCAGGGGTTTTTTTATTCAAGTACTTAACGTACAACCCTGAGCAATATGTCAAACAAAAGCAATTAAAAATGCTATTTAGGGTAGAAAGTTCAGGATTCTAGCTAAACGGAAAGTACTTTAAAAATAGGAAAAATCTGCCATTATTTTGATTTAGTTCGCAAGAAAGATGATGGCGAATACGAGCCTAACACTTTGTCGAGTTTTCACAGGACGTTTACAACACTTGTAGTCATATAATAAACTACTTATTGACCTCGCTTGTTCGGTCTGTACTAGTGAAATATCGGACGTCTGTTTTTTGCGCAATCACAGACCTCAACTCGCTTCGCTCATCTTGGTCCGTACTAAAAACACATCGGTCCGATATTTCACTAGTACAGACCTCATGCTCGGTCAATAAGTAGTAAATCTATTGTACATTTACTGTGTTTTTTTATATATATACCGTTGCCTCTTCCTAAACTAACAATCATGGCTTTATTCTAAATGCTTAAAGTTATGTCATAAAACTATTTCGTGCCACCTTAGTATATTTTTTAGATATTTATATATCTCTTGATTTATAAATAATAAAAACAAACAACAATAATTAATTGGAAGGAATGTTGTGGAATGAGTGTTGTTGTTAAGCCACCACAATTATCGTAATTTTTTTTATTTTGGTTTGTTTTAATTTATAAAAGTATAAAAACGTTGTAGTGGTATGTACCTTGCGTCACCCATGCAAGGCTCTGTTGTCCACCAGGCCTTACCCCAGATTGCTTTAACCTCTTCAGTATCCACTGCGTCAATATCTGGCATGACTTGCTGGAAACATCTTCAGTCAGTAACAAAATCCCGTTGCCATCTCCACCTAATGTTTCACTGATTGGGTGAGTGTCCAAAATAAAGTAAACCTCTTTATGGATGCCCACAATGAAAGTATACGGGGTACATGTATACAACCCGATAGCCTTGGTTGCTGTGCGGCCTTTACACGCTAAAGCATTGGTTAGCTCTTTTCTTCCTGCCTCCGAGAAAACTTAAGCTTGTTTCACAAATTCTTCAGACAATTCGCACTCGGGCACGAGAGATTTATTCCTAAGGATCCTGTATGTGCAAAGTGGTTCGTACGTTTCTTCCACGTTTCTTAATTTATTAATGGACAACGGCAGTTTGGTGATGATGTTCTCCGAGACTGTCATGATCTCTTCCCATTCACAGGCCGATTTGTTAGCTAAAAACCAGTCGCAGATAGCTAGACCAAAAAAGGTATACAGCCATTCGTTCCATCGTTTTCCGGAACAGGAATGTGAAGAAGTTGGGATCCTTCATTACCGTACGTTGCCTCAGCAAAATTGCGATCAGCTTTTTCTAACGCGGTGCATTGGCTGACAGATAGTGGGAGAATTGTGAGCGATGCCTCTGGTTGATTTGAAGTCAGCAACATTTCTAACTCTGGAAGCGAAGGGCGACACTCTTGCTCAAACTTTAAACTCGCTGTATACGCTTCTTCCAGTGGCCACCACTCTGTAACGCGCATCGATTCGTATGACGGATCATGTTTTGGCAGTCTTTCCTCTTTCATGAAACCGACTAAAGCCTTTCGATTCAGTTTCTTTCCTGTTTCAGAGCAGTCATATGAATATGGGTGGTCAACGCTCGGATTCATTAGACAGTAAAGAGTCATCCCAAAACTCCAGACATCCGCTTTTTTCATATCCTCCACCGTGGCTTCTTTTTGTGACCCTAAAGTGAGCTCAGGAGGCATATATAACGGTGTCCCACGATCAACTCGGTTGGTTTGCGATTTGACCAATGTCTGAGTCGCTCTGCTTTCACCAAAGTCAGTTAGCTTTGCTTTGACAGGACAGTCAGCAAAGTTCTTGGAACGTTCATTTTCCTCAGTTACCTGAGCATAATGCTGGTTGATGATCAAGATATTATCTGGCTTTAAATCACGGTGAGCAATGTCTTTGGTGTGAAGAAACGCCAAGCCGTGGGCGATGTCTTGAGCGATTCGTAGTTGAAATCTTCTAAACGTTGAGAAGTCAAGTTGCTCGTCGATAAAGTCAAGGAGGTTTCGCAAAGAGCTTACTTTCTTATCGATTCCAAATGGATGGAAATCAAAGAAAACATACTCTTCCATGATGGCGTAGGGATCGGTAGACAATGCAATAAATTGAACAATGTTGGTGTTATCTTTCAACTCGTGAAGAAGACGGGCTTCTTTCAAAAATGCGCGCTTGCTTTCTCGGTTTTGGTCTATCAGCCTCTTTACCACAACTTGTTGATGTTCACGGTAGTTTGCTACATAAACATTACCAAATGCGCCGCAAGCAAGTTCATCCACGACGATAGCATCTCGCCAGTTAAATCTTGGTATATTGCTATGAAGATCAGGACCCTGACTTTTCAGTGTCAGTTTAGGAATTTTAAATTGACCATCCATGATTTATTAAGCATCAACCGCGCGCTCAGCCGTTGAGCTGTTATCCACGTGCTTGAGAAACCAAGACTATGATATCGCGATTCGACTTGCAGGCAAGTAACTGAGAACAAGATTTAGAGTTGTTGAACATCACTGAGATGAAAACGTGATGAGACAGGGCCGCATATGAGTCGTGCGGCGTTTTCACACGACCGATAATAAAAACCGTCATCATCAGCTTTTTATCCGACAATGTTCACACGATACCGGCCAGTATGAAAGAATAAAGGCAGAATGTAAACCTGGCCAGCGCCATAGTTAACGCCCGCACTTTATTCATTTAAACTTTTCGCAAATTCAGCTTATTATATAAGGAGATCGATTCATCAAAAGAAGCGAGAAGCAAATTAAAAATACAAAATCTAACGCCTCCATCACCTTAGACCTGTTCTATATTTGTGGCTTTTATTTATAGTAAACGAACGTGGGTTCTGCCGAAACGACAACACTACATATACAAAAATTTAATTCCCTAGTGTAGACGAACTCAATTCGTTTTAGGCTGAAGCAAATGCGACGTAAAAACAGACTGAAGTTCACTGATGTTACACGGGCAACGATTTTTAACGCAACATGTTGCCGCAACAAAATTACAAAAACTTTGATGCGTGTATAAACATGCCATTTTTCAACGATTTTTAACGAAATTTTGTTGCGGCAACATGTTGCGATAAAAATCGTTGCCCGTGTAACATCACCTTGACGTAAGGCATTTTATCGAAAATTATATATTTTGATGTCCGGGAAGACTAGTATTGTCTACGTTGTGTCGTTGTCGGCATGTAGTTAACAATCTTGGTTATCAACTAGTCGGGTAACGCGCATGAAATTCACGGCAAATCCACCTCCATGCATTTACAAAATTTTATGAAATCCCAGTCACCTCAGTGCTCTCTTCACTAAACATTTTCCCATTCTTAGTGGAATTACGATCCCTTTGTCAGTGATGGAAATGCAGAAAATCCTAATTCCCATTTTACCATTCAGGACGGACCCTCAACAATCACTCATTGTTCAGACATTTATTTTGACCCGTTGCTAGGGAAAATTTGATTTGACCACAGAGTTTGTAGAGCTTTACAATTTGACCCTATGCTAGATATTCTGCACATAATATATATGAATGAAGTTCTTTCGTTTGTATGACGTTATACAGTGACGTCTTCGTGACGTTATTATGATAAGAAAAAACAGAAGTTTCACTCAAACCAGAATTGTTACGTGCAAAAAAGTACGCATGCGTTTCTCAATTAAGCAAATCCTAATGACTTTATGGCCGTTTTAATGAAATTTTAAGGGATATTTTCAACAAAAAATAGAATATCTTTGTCATTTTTGGTTTCGATATGCAAAAATGTATATATAAAATTATTATTATTCATTAAAATTATTACACGCATTTTCCATACCCGCATTTTCCATACCCGCATTTTCCATTTCCATTTTTTCATTCTCCTTTTACAAACCAGAAACTGTGGGACACGGAGCAATGGAACTCCAGGAAACCTTACTGAGTGACATTAATCACAATAATCTATCTAAAGGATCTGAAAGCAAAGAAATAGAACATAGCCCAACCCCAATAGCATCCCAATCAAGCCTTTTAAGTCACAATGCATGACAGCAATAATAACCAATCTAACACCAAACCTTCATCGAGCACCAAGCGTTGAACGATGAAAAACGTATCAAACAATAATAACACTGTTATAACAGGGACAAACCAATCTCACCAGTGAACATACCTCAATATATGATATATTGCCAAATAAAGGTCTTACAATTATTCATTTAAACATTCAAGCATTACAAACAAAGTCGACCTGATTAAGATAATGGACCAGTGACATTACCAACACTCGTAAAAAACAAAATGTCATTTTTGGTATTACCGAAACCCATTTAAAATAATACTTGGTCAGATGAATTGAACTTACAATCGACAACTTTCGCCTTATAAGAAAAGACCTCTCTCACTCCAGGTGGTGGTGGAATCCTGGCTTATATCCCAAATTCAATAAACTTCCAACGTAGAAACAGATTTGGAAAACACTCGTGGTGAAATTAATTGAAATAATTTGTATTGAAATTTCATTTCGCATATCATCGTCGATAATGATTTTGCTGGGATTTATCGCCCTCCCAATAACCCTGTGTTATGAGAGACGAACTAAGAATGTCATGAAAGTGCTAGAAAACGAAAATAAAGCGCAATTATACTCGGTGATTTAACATTAACGCTTTAAATAAAACCCAATACAAACCCCTTAAAAACATTTAATGACATCGTTCCAACATGAACAATTAATTCAAAATATTACTAGACCTGCATTCAAAACTACAATAGATCACATATACACGTCACACCTCAGTCAATACTAAAATCAGGAGTGATTGAAACCGGACTAAGTTGACCATCACTCAATCGTCGCTAAACCCGAAAAATTCACCCAAAGGAAATAAAAACACTCAAACACCAGTCAATAACGTATAAGAACTTAAAGCATTTCAATATAAACCAATTCAACGAAGAAATAAAACAATTACCAATGGCACCTGCTTGACAATATCGATGACTGCGAACATATACCTTGATATGTGGAATGAAATGTATTTAAATACTTTAAGCAAACATGCTTCAATAATCGTAAAAAGAGTTAAATCTAAGCGCCTCCCCAAGTGGCTAACTAAAGAAGTACGGAATAATAAAAACTAAGAGACAGCTACCTGAAACAAGCAAAGAAAAACAAATGTCATAAAGATTGGTATTACCGAAACCATTTAAATAATAGTCAATGATGAACTTACAATCGAAGACAGACTTTACGCCTTATAACGAAAAAGACCGCTCTCACTCAAAAGTCCTGGAAATATTCAAGGAAGCTGCATCAGTGAAAACAATTTCAAAACACTCGTGATGAATTAATTGAAATAATTTGTATTGAAACACAGACCATCACGTCGATAATGATTTGCTGATTTATCGCCCTCAACTAACCTATTTATGGAGAGACGAACTTAAGAAAGAAACAAGAAAAAAACGAAATAAACCAATTATACTCGTGATTTTAACATTAACGCTTAAATAAAACCCAATACAAACCCTTAAAACATTTAATGACATCGTTCCAACATGAACAATTAATTCAAGATATACTAGACTGGATCCAAAACGACATTGATCATTTTTCATATACACGCAGCACCTGCCCTTACTAAATCCGTTACAAAACTATGTAACATCAGTATAATCAGTAGTGTTTTCCCATCTCTGTGGAAAGAAGCCAGGGTTACTACACCAAAGCATAAGAGTGAGTCGTTGTTTGAAAGATCGAACTTTAGACCCCTTTCTATACTTTCTGTTGTTTCCAAAATATTAGAAAGACATGTACATAACAGTTCATACAATTTCCAGCAACGTCACAGACTCTTCACAAAACATCAGCATGGTTTCAGAACAAACCACTCCTGTGAAACCTTGCTGCTGTGTCTGCACGAGTCTCTGCTCAATTCAATTGAGAAGGGAGAAATCAATGGCCTGATTTTACTTGATTTCTCAAAAGCGTTTGATATACTAGACCATAAAATACTACTAAAAAAACTCGAATTATATCATTTCAATCCAGCGACAATAGACTGGTTTAACTCGTATCTTTCAAACCGAACTCAGAAAGTAAAATACAAAACGTGTTTCTCTGATGCATTACCGGTCAGTTGTGGTGTCCCTCAAGGGTCAATCTTAGGACCGCTTCTATTTATTATATTCATTAATGAACTTCCACTTTTTCAAAATAATACAACACCGTTTATTTTCGCTGACGACACATCATTACTAGCTTCCAGTCTATCAATAGCAGATCTAAACCTGAAATTAACAAATGACCTCAATCAAGTATCGAACTGGGTAAATGCAAATCTCATGTCCTTAAATTGCAAAAAAAAGCAAAAGCATGAAAATTCTTTCTAAACGTAAATCCGACACTTGTGAAAACATTTTTGTTAAAATAAACAACGAAGTAATTGACGAAGTAAAAACATTTAAACTGCTTGGAGTACACTTTGATAGTGTACTTCAATGGGACGAACAGATAGCAAATATATCTCAAATTATAAGTAGACGACTTTTTCTGCTCAAACGGATACGAAAAAATTTACCTCATCACTCTCGTATATTGTTTTATGAGTCGTTAATCTTCCCACACCTACTTTATTGCTGTACGGTTTGGGGGTGTGCTTCAAATGAAAAACTGCACGATATTTTAAAATTACAGAAAAGGTCGGCACGCATTATACTGGAAGCAACAACTGATGATTCGTCTGTCGAACTTTTTAAAATACTGAATTGGATTCCGATACACAGTCTCATTAAATTAAGAAAACTAATTCTGGTGTTCAGTGTACTAAAGAACAAAGCTCCATCGAACTTGTATGACCTATTTCAACTCGTTAAAGAAACACATAGCGTAAACACAAGATCATCATTAACAGATTTGAAAATTCCTAAAGTCTCAACCGAGTTTGGAAAAACAAAAATTTCGTACAGTGGTGCTATGTTGTTTAACTCTCTACCAGACTACTTAAAAGACACTGAGAGAACCACCATATCTACATTTAAAAAAGAATTTAAAAACTATTTTTTAAAACAAAACAATAATGTGCTTCACCTAGAAGAATTTGCATGCGTATCTTGTAAATATAAACTAACCTGTAATTGTATAACACACTAATTAATTGATACTAACTTTACACCCAACTGAAGGCCATCTGGCGGAATACATTTCATGTAAAAGATGTTTATACCTTCACTAAATAAAGACTATTATTATTATTATTATTATTATTATTATTATTATTATTATTATTATAGGTAGATAGGTATAGATAGGTATAGATAGGTAGATAGGTAGATGGGTAGATGGGTAGATGGGTAGATGGGTAGATAGGTAGATAGGTGGATAGGTAGATAGGTAGATAGGTAGATAGGTAGATAGGTAGATAGGTAGATAGGTAGATAGGTAGATAGGTAGATAGGTAGATAGGTAGATAGGTAGATAGGTAGATAGGTAGATAGGTAGATAGGTAGATAGGTAGATAGGTAGATAGGTAGTTAGGTAGATAGGTAGATAGGTAGATAGGTAGATAGGTAGATAGGTAGATAGGTAGATAGGTAGATAGGTAGATAGGTAGATAGGTAGATAGATAGATAGATAGATAGATAGATAGATAGATAGATAGATAGATAGATAGATAGATAGATAGATAGATAGATAGATAGATAGATAGATAGATAGATAGATAGATAGATAGATAGATAGATAGATAGATAGATAGATAGATAGATAGATAGATAGATAGATAGATAGATAGATAGATAGATAGATAGATAGATAGATAGATAGATAGATAGATAGATAGATAGATAGATAGATAGATAGATAGATAGATAGATAGATAGATAGATAGATAGATAGATAGATAGATAGATAGATAGATAGATAGATAGATAGATAGATAGATAGATAGATAGATAGATAGATAGATAGATAGATAGATAGATAGATAGATAGATAGATAGATAGATAGATAGATAGATAGATAGATAGATAGATAGATAGATAGATAGATAAATTAAATATGTATTTTCGATTTCCTACAAGCTTCTTTATTGCAATTGTTTATAACAAATTCAAATGTTTGGATAAAATAAAGGTAAAAACAAATTTTTGTATTTAGTACATTTAATGTTGATATATATAATTATCGTAAAAATTACAAGATAAAACAGGAAAAATAACAGTTATTATATAATCATTCCTCATGAGCACGTCGTGTATAATTATTTAAAATAACCCAAATTTCTAACATTCTGTCGTGTTTTCGTTTTGTCGTCATTTTTGAAGTTGTAACTTAATTGTCTTGACTCATTCCAGTATATCCTGCTTTGCATGCATGACCATCTAAGTAATGTTTACTTCAGAGTACTTCCATGTAATTAAAATGCTAAAAAAAATCAGGTATATTCTAAGTAAATTCAGGTATATTATTCTTTTTAGTGTCTATATATGAAGTGAAGTGTCTATGAAGTGGAACAAACTCGTCATTTGTTGTAGTGAACAGAAGAGCATGGCAGGAGCATTCACTGAAAATTTCAAGAGAGTCTGCATGATGTATAGTTTTCGAATGACGTATGTATAGTTGCCCATTTGCTGATTTGCGTACGTCATAAAACATTGTTAACGAGAGCCCAAATTTGTATAGGTAATCGCATGGGGCCGAGGAAAATTAAGGTTTAGTGTTTTCAAAAATTTAAAAAATAGGCACGCCCAGGCGTGCATGTATCTGCTCCGTTTAATGCATATAGCTAATTACCTTGGCTGTTTCTCGTATTTATCGATGCTCTGAGTTATGAGTTAAATAGCTCAAATGCTGGAATTACTATTAAATCGTACTATTACGGTTCGCCCACATTTGCGGATGATTTAACCATGCTTTCTCGAATGAAAAACGGTCTTGATAAAATGTTACATTTAGTTCAGGATTACAGTAGAACATGGAGATTCAACTTTAGTCCCAGTAAAACTGTCATACTGACGTTTAGTGAGAAGCAAGGGGAAAACGACATAAATTCTCGAAAACGAATCTGGAAATTAGGTACAAACACTGTACAAGAAAAGCAATGCTGGTCAAACCTATGTAGGATAAGGAATATTGATGCTAATAAGGGGAATGTGGTGCGTATTGCAAACGCAACTAACAAAGTTTTAGTTTTATACTCATTAACATGGGCCCACGTTATGGTGGTATTAATTCATCCGTCTCGCCTAAGTTATGGAAGATTATTGGTCTCCCAAAGCTGCTTTATGGTTGTGAACTTTGGCAGCTCAATGAAAGCCATCTTGTTGAATTGGAAAAATCGCAGAACATCAAGTGTCATATCATGCAGGGTTTTCTTCCAGGAACGTTGGGTTCTGCTGCGCGGGGTTTATTAGGTCTATTTTCTCTGGAGGTCGAAATTGACAAACGAAAATTATATTTTTTAGAGAGATTAATCAATATGACCTAGGTGCGCCTTGTAGACGAATCTTCTTTACTAGACTGATATATTCGGTGGAAGTGGAATTCTGACAGAAAGTTGGTTGGATTTATTACAGACATTGTGAAGGTCCTTGAGAAATATGTTCTTACGCATTATATGGTCAACTTCATTTTGATGAGTCAATTTCCAAGTAAAAATGCCTGGAAAAGGATTGTAAACGATTCTCTGAGAAATGTTCACCAAAACACATGGGAAAGTAAAATAAGAGGAAATAAGCAGCTGTACATTTATAAAACTGTCCATCCAAAGCATGAAGTCTGTCATTGGTGGTTACTAGCAAAAGAGATGCCATAATATTTGGAGGAAGTTACAAACGTTTTGAGGTTAATTTGTAGATCTTTCAAAATACGAGAAAAACGGATAAATGATTCAGTTGACTATACAGATTACTGTGATTTGTGTGAGAGATACTATAAGAACCCAATTAACCACGCGTTACTTTTCTGTGTTGGTTCCGAAACCGAAAGAGAACGTTTGTGGTCCTGGATAAATGACCGCGTGTTACCTGTATCACTTTGTGTATTCATTCATTCATTCATTCATTCATTCATTCATTCATTCATTCATTCATTCATTCATTCATTCATTCATTCATTCATTCATTCATTCATTCATTCATTCATTCATTCATTCATTCATTTATTCATTCAGTGTAACCAGGATAATCAAGTTATATTTTATTTAATTTGTTTTATTTCAGACGTTTTATACATACCGCCAAGACGAGAGCGCCAAGAAGAAGTGCTTTGTTTGTCACAGAAATTTCTGCATCAACTTAATAACAAAAAGAGAATAATCTAATAAGATGGACTAATTAATTAAAACGAATCTTCAGTAATAATTTTGTGATATAATCTCATGATCTAAGTCACAAGAAGATTGCATCACTCCACAATCAAAAGGCACAGAGGAAGCATTACTCATTATTTTTATCATTCTACTAGTCGCGAGGTCCGTCAAAGCAAGGCTTTACCTTGCTCTTGTTCGTCCCTCGTTGGAGTATGCTTGCTCAGCAGGGGATCCTTATAGCCAGCGAAATATAAACCTGCTTGAGAAGGTGTAAAGACGTGCTGCACGGTTTGTGAATCGGGACTACTCGAGGGAGTCGAGTGTCAGCTCCATGTTATCTGACCTGAGCTGGCCTCTCCTTTCTAAACGCCGTGAATGCCTCCGCCTAAGCTTCTTTCATAAAGCCACTCTTGGCCTCTATCTACCGGGGTTACCCAGCGGAAACACTCCCAGACATACAAACACTTCTCTGCACGTACTGATATCTTTAAGTACTCCTTTTCCCCTCGCACTATCCCTGCCTGGAATAACCTTCCAGAGCAAATAATTAATAACAAGTGCTCCGAAAGCTTCAGCAAGCAAGTCCTTTCTTTTCTGAATTAGCTTTAAGTTTATTAATTATTAATTATTACTTTTATTTTTTAATATTATAGTTACTGTTAGCTGTAATATAATTTAATTGTTAGTTGTATTTAGTTAAATTAGGATTTTATTACTGTAATTTACTTATTAATTTTACATGGGTTGTATACAATCAGCTTTAGCGATTAAAGATGTAGATTCAGATACAGATACAGATACTCTACTTGGGGAATGTAAGGTGTTTAATAAACGTTAGTTTTAACAGGTAGTTTTCTCGCAATTTTCAATTAGTTAGTCGTCTGGGATTCCCTTTCTTGCTGATCTATTAGGGTTAGAATTAGAAATTTGGCGTTAGAAGTAAGCTAAACTTTGGCTTAAAATATTTGGCTATTTTTAGCCACTTGTTTCTCTGCGGAATGAATGACCGAGGTCATTTATCCCTTGGGGTAATAACCGGGGGTTACACATCTCTAGGGTTTGTACCACTGAATACTGGCCATGGCCGAGCCGGCGAGGAGAAATAAAACGTACCCCGGATACACATCGATCTTGCGTAGAAGCCTGGTTAAAGATATCGCTTACCTCTTAGAGTAAAACTGTCATTTTCGGGGGATAAACAAAAGCTAAAGCTTCCTCCACAACATCCTCGCCAATCGTGAAATATTTCACCAACCTGCTTAGATAGGTCGGGTGTCATCACCTTAAAAAAGTAGCAAAAAATGCAGACCTTAATTATAGTATTTATACTCTGGCCAACGCCAAACAAATTTATTTGTCAAGGGGAGAACTGCAGTCACCTGAAAGAGTAGAAGAAGATACGCAACACCACGAGGTATGCGGTTTAGCATAGTTAATCTTAGGGGTGTTTACATGAGGCTGGCCCAAACACAGCCCGGACTGAATTTTGCATTTTCGGTTTTGTTTACATGAGGCCGGTCTTGAAATTATATGGCCTTGGTTCCTTTTACGTCGGTTAAAAAGCTTTTTATTTCGTTGTCCGAATCGGTTCGAATTAGACTTATGGATTCTGTTTACATGGAAAGCCGGCCTGGAGTTAGGCCCCCTCAAAATTTCAGTTCGGTTTACCTGAGATTAGACCGGCGTGAACTGAATCTCAGGCCGGACTCATGAAAACGATCTACAGTAAACACACTACAACTGACCTAATTTATTAAGCATACAGCCGCACACGAGAGCTACTAGCTGAGCTAACCGCCTTGCGAGGCCATTTGCTGAGCAAGATTCTCTTATATCAAACACGATAGATATTTGTCTCACAGCCTCGCAATGTCAAATTATCAGGAAAAACTGAGCAAATGGCCTCGCGAGGCGGTTAGCTCAGCTAGTTGCTCTCGTGTGCGGCGGCCTGAGTTCTGGCCGGTCTCATGTAAACACCCCTTTACATGTATGTATAGGCCTTTGATTTTCCGAAGTCGGTAAGTTCCGATTGCAATAATGCTTACCCTAAAACTATTCGGCTTTGTGCATTCAAAAACACAGCCCCCAGGCCCCTCGATAATATATTGTAAAAATCCATCTGCAGAAGCAACTTCGTAGTAAACAGATGGGTCAAACCACGACACACATGTTTCACGTGCCCTATTAAGAAATAATATGCTCTATTGATTACGAGATAATATAATAAAAATAGATAAGTAAGTATAGGTTAGTGACCGAGAACCGAGGCATTAAGCCACATACTTCCCGAAGCGCGTAAAACTAATATATTTCAAATTTCACAAGGTTTTGTCTTTATCTGTATAATTCCTGGGCAGTTATACAGATAAAGACCGTGCATTTATATTGAGCAATTCAATTCAATTGAATTCAGTTTGTATGGGAGATGCAGACTTATGAATAACAAAGAAAACCACCTGAAATTTGAACTAAGTAATAGATAATAAGAACTTTATTTATGGAGATTAAGCACATAACCGCTTTTGCTGACAAACCATGCAGTGACCCTCGTATCAGTAGAGAAAAAAAATAAAATAGTAACAGTACAGTAATAATGATAATAAATTACAAATAAACACAAAGAAGAAATATGAATTTAAATAGACCTAATAGACACTTTCATAATAGTAACTAATTTGAATATTCTTTTATGTGCATTTTAATAAGCCTTTCTAGCCTCCTTTGTGTGTCTACAATTCAAAAGAATCTAGGAGGCTAGGAAGGCTTATTTAGATGCACATAATATTTAAAGTGGTGGCCATTATGAAAGTGGTCTATATATTTTGTAATCCCGACCCAACCTCGTACGCAGGGTCTTATCTTCGCTCCCCGCGAGGGCGGGGGAGCGGAGATAAGACCCTGGGTACGAGGTTGATCCCGACCAGGATCCGTTCTTTTCCGTATCCGGACGACCGCTGTCCCGGATGTTCATTTTCCTGCTTAGCATGAATTTTTAAGGTTTTCTAAAAGACCTTGATCCGATATTTTCCCGTATAATCGAAAGAATTTAAAAAAAAAATTGTATCAATGAAGACTGTGTATTAAATGCTATATATGCATGGGATAAAGGGCAATTCCAAATGAAAATTAAAAGATATGTTTTTTTTATACAGAACAAGATATGAAATATTGTTAAATACGTCTCTATTCTAGTGAAAACATTAGGATGAATCGATCCTATATTCCTTGTCTTATACGTACGCATGTTTGACATATCCCAAGATCTTCTCTCGTTTGTCTCTTATGATTATCATAGAACGCGACCAAGGGCAAAAGATAGGACTGCAACATCTCATAATCCTCTCCAGTTCAAAGATTTTATCCTTAGTAGAGCAGTCGACCACGCTCATAAAATACGGACGATTGCTGGAACATAGAGCTCGAACAATGACTGGCTGGGATTCTTCTGCAGGAAAGAAAAAAATGCGTATATTTTATTAATTCCAAAGGTCTCTGAGCCCCTTCATTGTTAGTCGGTACGCTGTATACATATACCCGCAAACATAAAAGCTTGTCAAAGAAAATTGTCGGAAAACACTTTGTTTATTGTGCTGACAAGCAGCTATATGTACTACTAAGGAAAACTTTGTCTTATGTTTACGGTGCTTTATTCATGGTTCTTATATAGCAGAGTAGAATATACTAGTCCTTCAAGATTACCGTCCTTATATACATGTATGTAGCGATACAACGGGGAACAAATTTCCCTTAAGGGCAAAGAGAATGTTTCTGACCATAAAGGCGTCATCATAATGGATTAAAATTTGAAAGATTCAAGTTTCAAATTGTGTCAAATCTTTTTCTAAGCAGATACTGTATTGCGGTGCCTTGACGAGTAGCCGCTGGGTGTCACTTTTTTGTGGTATAATAATAGTACGTAACCCGCGGATATACTATATAGTATATAAGCGCCCTGGTGGAAACCGTACGCTACAGCCAGTGGAAACCGTACGCCCGTCAAACAGGGCACCGCTCTTTAGCACTATGTATGGTTATATATACATACTAACCATACAGCCCGAGCCCGAACCATAAACCTAATATATCAAAACCCGCAATAACCTTGAATCCAAATTATCCTATTGATGGTTTGCAATCAATCCCTTGAGATTTAGGAGGCAAAGATACGGCGGCCATGTTGGACGAAAATATACTTCAAATTGACAATAGCTGCTAAGGAGTTTCTTTTGTTAAAGTTCCTCCAACATGGCCGTCAGTAGAATGAAGCTTTTTAACTCACTTTCAATTTACAAGTTTCTCCACAATTAAACATATAATTAAATTAAATAAACATAAATTAAATAACTAAACTAAAATAACAAATTAAAAAAGAATAGAATAAAAATAAAATCACAATTAAAGCTATTTCTTCTATAAAGAAATTTACAAGTTGATCGTATAGAACAATTTCTCTGCATGCCGCACAATATGTAGCCTGCATCGTGGCGGGCGTTCTAAATTTCACTCGCCCCCAGCAGCGGAACGCCTGCCACGCAGGGCTACACAATATGTAAACACTTCGTTGTTTGTCAGAATTGTCCTTTTTCTCATCCCTAGCTATTTAACTAATTTGCACATTTTTTATGTCTTCATTATATATATTTTTTATATAAGCCAAGACCCATCTGGAAGAAAATTATTATCGCAGTAAAAATGTACAAATTTACCATGTGTGTCAATTATTATTACGTTAAAGGAAACTAAACCTTTTGAGGTTATATTTCTTCTGCAAGGGTTATCATCTAACTTAGCAAAAGTAAAGAAAAATATGAATTTCGAGGTAAAGAAAATAATTTATCAGCGAAGACTTATAGGAAAATGGGTACTCCATTGTCTTTGACGTCATACCGGTAAAAGTCGTAAAACCCACCAATCAGATACTAGTACCAGTCTTTATTTCGACGCGGTCGTCGTTCACACGAGTTTAGCAAAGGACCCGAAACTTAGACAGTTCATGTCTGCGGTTTTAGACAGTTCTGCCGTTTTAGATTGAACTTTTCCGACTTTAACGGGGAAAAAAGAATGGAAATATAGCCGCCCTTTAATGTGATTACTATGCGATGAGATGACTTGAAAGGTTTATCAAGGCGACAACATTGCAGATTGCCAGATTGCAGATGACGCACATCTATTTCTTGGCATTTTCTTACCTTCACTCAACCGTAAGATGGGTTTACTGTTTTCGTCGTCAACAATGTACTTGTTACAAGACCACCAGGCTAAAAAAAGTCAAGAAAATTTATTAAAGTGTCCATAAACTGAAATGAGATATTACTGATATGGATTCTATGTAACGTGAATAGTTGAATGCCAAAATATTTTCTGACTTGAACTTCTATATTTGTTGTTATATTGAGGTTTGTATTTCCAAAATGACGTCATGCGTAGGTATTTGTGTGTGTTGTTTTTTTCTTCTTTTCTTATGATAAACCGCTTGAAGATTTTAATAAAAAAAATGATAAAATATAGAATATACTATTCAAGTATTCATTAACATGTGAATTGGGTAATATTTCTGCTGTAACGGAACACCGCGTGCCGTATGCAAATTATGCCTACACAGACGTCATCCTCATTACCATTTTGGAAATACAAACCTCAATATAACAACAAATAAAAGTTCAAATCAAAAAATATTTTGGCATTCAACCATACACATTTAATATAATCCATATGCAGTATATAACACACAGCATTTACTGGAATTGTGTGCGACCCGAACATTATCTTCTAAATGACAATAAAATAAAAAGGAAAGGGGGAAAGAAGAGGACAAAAAGCAAAAAGAAAAAAAAAGGCAACCTTAGCTCACTGAAAAAAATTGGTGTGTTCTGCTGTGTACAATCAACAAAACAAGTCAAAAAACAACAATTATAGTTCACATACAGACAGATCAATCGGAGTTTATTTATATTTCTTTGTTGATATAGTTCATTGTTCTTATGCGGGTGATTGAAATTTGAGCGTTTCTATATAGGTTACAGTCTAGGAAAGAATCACGCTATATTTAGTATAGCCAGCAAAATTGTTCGTTGTTAGTTAGGTGAGAAAATATATGTTTTGCGTCTTAGACTGCGTTCAGTCCGGTATAGAAAATGAATGGTAAAATGTGGTTATGTTCACACGAATCCGTCATAATTTAACGACGCTTTGAAGGTGTTCACACGACTCCGGAACCTCACAGTTCTGGTGTACATCTAGTATTTCAATGTTGTGCACTGTTTAAATAGTTATATCCAGTGATGATTTCCAAATTTTTGAAGTGGGGGAACGCTCACTAAAGTCAAATGGGCGTGGTCACTGGTCGTAAAATTAAATGGGCGTGGCTCCTGTCGTGTGAAAAAACTACTAAAAGCCTGGCTCAGGCTAGCTGGTTGGCTAACTTGGTTGAAAAACGAGTACTCTCATTGACTCAAAGCAAAAATAGTGCGGTGTTGAACGGTGTTCCACTACGTTTAATTTTTGTTAGGGCGAACGCCGTTCCCCCACCGTAATATTTGTAAGGGGCGGCGTTCCCCCTGACAAAAATAGTGGGGGAACGCCGTTCCCACACGTTCCCCCTGAAAAACATCACTGGCTATATCTCGTCAAAAGTAAATGGAAACGAGGAGCAATTCAAATAATATTATCCTACCAAAGTGTTTAAACAAAAGTGTATTCTAGGTTTACAATTTTAGTCTTTCTGTTTAGGAACTTTCCTTATTGACTTAATCTTCTCCTAGTCATTGTTGTAATATTAAAGTTATAATTGTTCATAAACAGCAGCACAAGTTCTTAGCAGAAGCTTTCCGAAGTCGAGACGACAAATAAAGTTTTCCATCGCTGAAAAATACAACAGCCGTTTGCTTAGGAGCTGAAAATTTAGAAACTGGGTACTAAAGAGGAGCGAAAAAGTGCCGGATCTTAATATGTTCATACGACACCGCCAGAGCGCCATTTTCACACGCGTTTTGTGACTTTTTAGCGCCGCTTTCAACTCGCTCTGGACTCGTGTGAACGGGGTCTTATGAATTTAAATATGGAGTCAAACAAACATATAAGCACTGAGCACATGTGCAGTAGATTACGATTCATCTTTAATTGTGTTTTAATTTTGTTTCTGCTTAATTTTAAAGTTAAAGAGATTGTCATGTCAGTTAATTAGTGTGTTTGTCGGTAAAGCCTGGTTTCCATTTGGTCGTGACAGTGTCTTAACGGTTGCGGAAGTGAAGCGTAGCGACGTGTTCCTTTTGTTTATAACAAAAGAAATTCGTTGCAACGCCTCACTTGCACGACCGGTACACACGGTTGCGAGCAAATGGAAACCAGGCATAAAACCGACATCCAAAAGCCGGGTTCTCACTTGTCGTAAGAATCGGGGATTTTGCCAGTCCCCGATCGTTTGGGATTGTTACGACAGGTGTGAACTTGGTTGAAGTAACGTCCCAGACAGTCGCCGATCTGATCGGAAGCATCGCAAGAATCGGAATCATTTCTATTTGGAAAATGCATCCCAGACGGTCGCCGACGATCGGGGATTCTTACGACTAGTTACGACATGTGTGAACACTGAAACCACTCGTCTCGGACAATCGGGGATGATTCTCGATAATACAAGATGGCGTCCAGCGAAAGCTACCTGAAATCTCTAGCAGGAAAGTTCAGAAACGGTGAAGACACTGCGTTTATATGTATAATCAGTGGATCAGTGGCGTAGCCAAGGGGGGGCGAGGGGGGGCGACCGCCCCCCCCCCCCCAATGGTCTTCCAGGCCATTCCGGTGAAAAGTTTAAATCCGGGGAGAAACTTGTTGAGGGGGGGGGGGGGGGGGGTAATGATGTTACGTAGTGAAGCCTTCAAGGGAGAAGCAAGTTGACTCGTAATGATATTACTATATATTACTGTTTTATTTTCTATGGAAAATATAGCATTACAAGGTCCACATACATACGACTTATCATAAATAATTCTCAATAAATTTTGATATGTGTACTACATTGTTTTGGTTTGGAGACAACAAAACTTTGCTATTTATGGCGATCAGTTATTTTTTTAAATCTCGCCTCAGAATGCGGGAAATGCAGTCTGAGAGATTCTAGAATTCAAAAAATTTCCGGGGGGCATGCCCCCGGACCCCCCTAGGAGGCTCGCGTCTTCGACGCTCGACCAATTTCGCTCCCCCAAAGACAGAACCCTGGCTACGCCACTGTGTATAATAGGAGTAGCGCACAATTCAAGGTAAAAACTTAAAATTGAATTCATGGAACGGATCGCTGCTTTGCATACCACCGAAGGCAGTCATGAAACAGAAGTTCTTTATACTTGCAAGCAAATATATGAGAGTATTCGCACTGCCTTTTCTCGTTATTTAAAAAATCCCAACTGCCTTCAGGTTCAGGGAGTGTCGTTGTCCGTGTAAAATCATCCGTCTGTTTTAGGCCGCCATCTTTAAAGTTTAAACTATGGCACGAATTATGACAAGTCACGACAAGTGTGAACCTGTCTGTCGTAAGAATCGCCGACGATTGGGGATAGACTGTCCCCGATTCTTACGATTCTTACGACAAGTGAGAACTAGGCTAAATAGAAATGATTCCGATTCTTGCGATGCTTCCGATCAGATCGGCGACTGTCTGGGACGTTACTTCAACCAAGTTCACACCTGTCGTAACAATCCCAAACGATCGGGGACTGGAAAAATCCCCGATTCTTACGATTCTTACGACAAGTGAGAACCAGGCTTTAAGTGGAAAATGTAAAGTTATTTCCCTGAGCTCGATTACTCTGACCCGGGTCATCTGTTGGCGATTATAGACTAATCAGTACAAACCATACATGCATGCATGGGGCCAAAAAGCCCAAAATATCGAATATTAAACTTCTCATAGTTTGCATAAAAACATTAGAGAAAGAAAATGTTATTCTGAAAGCAAGGTGGTTACTATATTTATGCCTGAACAACTGCAGTACTAAAAATCAGATGGTGAATATTCAATAAAGCCTAACATGAAACATCTGACAAGCCTGACATGCGGCATTATGTCACGCGATAATATTTTAAGCACCGAGTCATATAAGCTAGTTTTGTTTTAGTTATTATGAAATGTGGCAATAGAACAATATATCTACTTCGGTTTGGCTTTATTCGGTTTGTCGAATTTAAACAATTTCCTCGTGTTTTCTGGTACATTATATAAAACAAATATGTTCGACTGTACTCGATTATATTTATTTAGTCTACTTACGTTCTCTGTCGTCATTCAATTGATGTCCCACAAATTTCGTTATGTCTTTTAGACAGGCGAGTTCATTTTCGTGTTCTACTTTAGCAATTGGCTTGTTGTCTTCTAAAGGATTGAACTGACAGTCGATTAAGGGAAAATCTTTCTTATTATCTTCCATCCTTGCGTCGATCCTTGCCAATCTTGCGTCAATGCACAACGGATGTATCGAGTAACTGTGCTCAACGGGGTCGAACTCAGATTACGACCAGAGCAATGTTTACACTGAACTTTGCATGGGTTTCTACTCATCAACATAACAAAATGTAAACCACTGAGTTCGCACGGGTCATTGGGAAACATGCAAGTTCATGTTGGTGTTTGGAAGATGTCCTTGTGTGTATATTGTTGTTGTGGGACATTGGGACAACTATCTTTCTACTTTAACGCCAGACGATTTTATACTCGTCCATGAAATATATCTCGGAAAGTCGTACAGGAAAAGGTAATCATTGTTGTTGCGGGGCAACTCTGGCTAACACCGATTTCATGGTAAGTACTTCATGTTATGCTTGACTCAATTCCAAACATAACCCCCCTCCCCCCACCCCACCCCCTCCCGGAAAGGACTCGGGCATTTGATTTTTTTTAAATTAGGGCAAAAACTGATGGGCAAATTCCCAGTCCAATAAGCCTATTTATACCAATCAATCTTATCTCCATTAAAATATATAAAAAATACCTTCAAAAATGTCCACAAGCTTTGTCAGGTTGTTCTCTACCAACAAATCTTTTACAAATTCATCGTTTTCCCCCTTAAACTCATCCATAATTCAGTGTATATTGAACGCAAATTTGAAAACCACGAAACACATTCGCACCCATGATTATTTGCAGTCTTAGCTTGGGTCAAACCCCCGGGGGTTTTAGAGAGCGCTAGTATAATATCCGGCCCCTGGGAACACAGTGCAAGGCAAATGTCCCGGAGTCTCGGGGGGGGGGGTCATGTCTGGAATTGACTCGTGCATTAGGTCCACATAACCAGTTTGCACACATAAATATTATTTAGTACAATTTCAGAAGTAACTATTTCATTTCTCGTCCTCTGATCCTGGCCTCGCGCGAGGTAACTATACTAGAAATTATTGTCGGAAATTGTCGGTTTATTATGTTAATTATGTTTCTATTTTGTTTGTTTGTTTGCTTTTTAAGGCCTTTAAGGCTGTTTTCCATCACGTCCGCTTTGCCCGCCCGGGCGGAGGTGCATTGTTTAGTTCGTCTTGGGAGCTAGTTGAAATATTTCCGACTTTCAATGCCCGCTCCGGTGGACGTAATGCAAAACAGCCTTTATGTGACTCATGCATGTATTTGCGCTGTATACGCGCCCGCGACGTCCAGCTGTGAAACACCACATCGGTGCATCCTCAAACACAATCTCGTAGGCTCTGGGAACGAGATTGCCTCAGACAATGCATTTTACTTACTTACGCGAAATCAGTCTTGAATACCCTTGCTTCAGATGAAGAATGACTTGGGAATGTCAGAATAGGACAAGAGTAAATGTTCCGATTGCAAAATCCGCCAATATTCATGCCCGTATAGCAACAAAAATCCCAGACACACTTTTTGAGAACAAATGGAATGCTTCATATACCGCGATGACCTTGGTCTGCCCGAAAACGAAAGCACAAGTTCAAAACCGAGCGCTTCGTTCTTTTAGGCGTTAGCTTCCTTTGCGGCAAAGGTATCAGAACAAGAGGGCTAGGAGGCTATAGCTCCCCCAATATTTCTGACGTGGGGGCTAAGCTTCCCCCAAATCTCTCAAGATAGGGGTAAAAACTGCCAAAAATGTCCTGGGAAAGGGTCAAAGTACACCTCTTACTATTTCATCTATTTGATGAATTAGTTCCTCCAATATAAAACATCTTAATTCCGCCGCCACTGCTTTCCAGGAGGGTAATTGTTAAAGTGTTATGACATGGAAAAATGGTATAGGATTTTTTTGTACTAAGTGAAAGATATACTTGTGAAAGATAATCTCACGACGTTTGGCATCATTTCGTCGCATATTTTTCGAACTACGGCTCTTCGAAGTTCACCTAAAATGACAACATAGTCTCTCGTTATGTATGATGATATATGACATACAACCAAACGTAGTTCTATGATGTATTTCATCATACGCGTGCAACGACTGTCCCACATGTGGGATGTTAAACTAAAAAACATATAAGGAAAAAAACCAGTAGTGGTTGTGTTGCGGTCCGGGTCTGAGAGGCGGGTCATTTTTCCGGAGGGTTGTGATTAGGTTTAGGGTCACCGGGGGGTTGTGGTTAGGTTTAGGGTTTCCGGGGGGTTGTGGTTCGGTGTTGGGGTAGGGAATTAGTAAAAAAAAACACGCGTATGATGCAATACATCATAGAACTGTGTTTGGTTGTATGTCATATATCATCATACATAACGAGAGACTATGCTGAAAATGACTCGAAGAGTGCGGAAATGCGCGGTCGGACCCAACCTCATACCCAGGGTCTTATCTCCGCTCCCCGGTCCAGGTCACGTGCTGCCCAAAATATGGGCAGTACAAAATAAATTTTGTCTGGGTAGGGTGGTACAAAAAACGTTCTCGACTTACCGACCGGAGTAGTGTTTATACAAAACGCAAAACATCTGGCGCACAACGGCTTGGAGAAACAATCCGAAACGAGATAAAATTTAATAAGAATGCCAAAGTCTCAAAGATCAATATTTTGCTTTAAGCATTCGAATCGCGAGGCTTTTAACTGGACGTATTCACTTAAATATAACGGCAGCTTTCACGTGTGGTATTCAACAACGTACAGGTGAAACACATACGTATTTCATTATTGTTTATATTGAGAGTTTGAAACAGTCTTCCATTTCATTATCAACTGTGAGGTTTACTGTGCTGCGTTGTTTTGACCAGTTCTCATGCGGACAAAATTATCGTCAGTCGTCCACGAACATGATAAGTGATAAATATATTTGATATAAAATGCCAATTTTCAAGTTCATTTTAAAAAGGTTAGTCGATATCCGTACATATTATATTTTAAACAGTTGGCGAGGGACTATAATTTAATACGACGTGTTATTATTAATAGTCCGAAAAGCGGCGGGTATTAGGTTGATGCGTTTAAAACGATCAAAACTAAAAGATACGTAACAAGTTAACTTGAACGGGGGTTTCTTTATCGGACAAGAAGTTTGTGACAGCAAAGAAGCAGAAAAATCGATAAGACTCGCCCGCTTTCTTGAAGTCTACTGAAAATACTATTTCTTTAAGTAAACAACACACCGCATTCAGAAATGCAGACAGATGACAACAAAGGTTCAACATTTCACCTTTGCCTTATTAAATGTGTCTAGTGTCTTGCTATAGCATTATAGAATGGTTTCAAGTATTTTACTATTTTAGTACTGTTTATTTTTGTTTATTTGTCGTTGATTAATACTAGCTATTGTTCGATATTTTAATATACTTTGCCGAATAGGAGCGGCAACAGTTTTCGTAGTGGTATTCATATTTCATGATCAAGCGACGAAAGATCAAATTTGCGGAGTAACTGGGATTTATATAAATAGAAAAATGGTAATAAGATATCAAGACTATATATAAGACTATATATTGTATAATTTAAGCACCCAGGTTGACGATTATAAAACGAATGGGAACATCTAAAACTTTCTTCATTGTAAACTTAAATAAACACAGCGATTTATTATAAACTAAAAACAATAGCTGTCAAAACAACTTGTTTCAATTTTAAAATCGTATCATCGGTTTAACCAGTCATTTCAAAATCTAATACCAGAAAACAAAACAAGATATACATGCATTTCTTCGACGATTCCAGCGAGGTCAAGCATTGATACGCAGGGGACCCTCCCACAGTCGAAAATTTTGATAGACGACACGTGACCAGCCTGGACCAAGACGTCTTTTCGCAGCGGTGGGCGGGGGCGGGGGAGCGGAGATAAGACCCTGGGTACGAGGTTGGGTCGGACAGGCGATCTGATTACCTGTGACGTAGGCGTGTGGACACACCTCAAGCCGACTAAACAAAATAACAGGTATTAGTCGTTTTTGAGCAAATTGGGATGGCTATGGTTCTGAATAAAACAACTTTATTTTAGCGTTATAGTGAAATTCTATATTACCGATGTGTTGATGACCTCTGGATATTCATTTTTCCATTGAAGCGCGAATATAAACACTCCTAGTATGAGTGAAGTTAGGCCAAGAAATTGAACGTTTTGTTTACTTTTGATCAGCGTTCGCATAAAACGTCGTCGCCGTAAACTGTTGAAGTGATCGCAGCAACGTCGTGAACAGAACCATTATAGAGGGTAGAATGTTGGTCTAGGAATTACGTTGTTTTGCGTGCAATTTTTGTGCAAGTTCATCGTCGGTCTGGTCATGGGATTTGCTAAAAGTTAACTGTATGTTATACTATAACAATAATCACTTAGAAATTAATTTGGCAGTGGTGTTACAGAGAACTGTAAAAAAAAAGTGAAAGTTAGTGATGTTAATGTTAGGTCTTGAATGCATGTATACACTGTACAGTTGTCCGCGTTCGATCCGTGCATATATGGTCAATTTAGCGCGAGTTTCTTTACGTATTTATATCAGTAATAAGTATTTGGTTAACAAGCGTCTAGCGAGCGAATGACCACGCAGTTTTATCGCCTGCGCAAATTATGTCGTGATTGAACAAACCAGCTGAAAATGCACGAGTCACTGAAATGTGGGATATATAAACAGATCAAAATAGTTATAAGTAATAGAACCAAGAACCAGAGCAGAAATATTGTAACGCTAGACGACTCGAACTAAAGTCGTACTGATCGAGGAGGTTTCGTATATCACAACAATCAGGTGGAATAAGATATTTTAGGGAAAGGCCAATATATAAGATTATGTTTCGCCGCTATGACTATATGGCCCAACCCAGCCTTCAAAAGGACGATACTGTGGTATAGATCAGCCGCAAAATGATTCGCATGCACAAGAGTAACTGGACAGGTTTCGCAGAAGAACGGAAATTATGCATGTATGATGTACAAAAATCATTTTTCCGACTTTTGACTCACGCCACATCTTTGCTCTGCGCATTTTAATGACCTTTTGTTATCCGCAGTGCTATTTGCTTTATAACATGAGAATCTGGCAAGACCCGACGTAATTTACTTGGTCGACCCAGAAGCGATACACAAACGCGAATTATTTTCCTAAAAATTATAAGAAGAGCCTGCGGAGGAGGCAGCTCATTATTGTCTATTGGAGTATTGGCACACATGTGATTCCACCTGAGCCAACTGGCTTGAGATGCGTGAATATAGTTTATAATATTATATATAGTAGAAACAGAATAGAAAATATTGCTGTTTTAGTTAATGCTCGGCAATATTCAGAATAATTCACTATTAACTGTAACACTCTGCCAAATCTTTGGACAAATTTCCCGAAGGAATGTAACCTCATCGACGATCGCCTCTCGACTGCATCATGATCTGATGGTTCATCACTATCAGCATCAACCAAAAACTGCTTAATCATATCCTCATTTGATTCTTCCTCTTTTATAGTAGCTGGTGACACAAAATATTCGTTTTCTGACTCGTTTTCAAAAGCCCTATCTTGCTGTATTTACCTGTATTTCCACAGTGAAATTTAAGATGAGTCCACACGCTACGTCATCGCTGCGTAAACTCGGTCCCAGACTTTTTGTACTTTTTATTCGAAAATATGGCAAAATTGGCTGGGTTGGGCCAAAAATATTCATCAGAATTGCGCCAAACTTTCTGAGATTATTATTTGGCTGGACATCTTTCAGTCTGTGTAAAAAGCGCCATACTCATTTTTTCATGTCATAGACACTTTAATGTTCAAGAAAAACCAGCACGACCTATAGAATCACTCAATCAATCAATCAAACAGACTGAAATCTAATTTGAACAGATTCTTTTTGCCTGTTATTAGTTATATTATATAACATATATATATAGTTCAATCTACATGCAGACACGGTGTTTTGCTGTACAACAGCTCATCAGTGTAGCTTGGAACAATCTGAATGAATTTCATCAATTACTTATACACATGCGATCGTCGGTGACAACCGCATGTGGGACAGCATCGGTGAAGTACATTCAGATAGCGTGAAGTGCGCATGGGCCCAGAGTGCTCAATCTTCCACAAGGTAGTGAGCGTTGCATTATCGCTAATAGGTACAACACCGAAGTGAAGGAGCGTACATAGTTCAATCTACAGACACGGTGTTTCGCTGTACAACAGCTCATCACTGTAGCTTGGAACAATCTGAATGAATTTCATCAATTACTTATACACATGCGATCGTCGGTGACAACCGCATGTGGGACAGCATCGGTGAAGTACATTCAGATAGCGTGAAGTGCGCATGGGCCCAGAGTGCTCAAACAAATATATATATATATTGATATTAGGTGTTTACTCCGAGTGACGAACCATACCGGACAAGTAGAGAAAACTCTACTTGGCCCGGCTGGGATTCGAACCCGCGTCGCGACCTTCGGTTTACTAGACCGACGCTCTACCGACTGAGCTACAGGTCAAGTTGGGAGCTGGTGGTTCGGGTTCGAATCCCAGCCGGGCCAAGTAGAGTTTTCTCTACTTGTCCGGTATGGTTCGTCACTCGGAGTAAACACCTAATATCATTATTCTCCACCCGAGTTCACTGTCCCATAATAATTGTTCTATATATATATGTTATATATACACACTTCGGTGTTGTTGAGCACTCTGTGAAGTTGCCGTGGGTACCTATTAGCGATAATGCAACGCTCACTACTCTTGTGGAAGTTTGAGCACTCTGGGCCCATGCGCACTTCACGCTATCTGAATGTATTTCACCGATGCTTTCCCACATGCGGTTGTCACCGACGATCGCATGTGTATAAGTAATTGGTGAAATTCATTCAGATTGTTCCAAGCTACACTGATGAGCTGTTGTACAGCGAAACACCGTGTCTGTAGATTGAACTATGTATGCTCCTTCACTTCGGTGTTGTTGAGCACTCTGTGAAGTTGCCGTGGGTACCTATTAGCGATAATGCAACGCTCACTACTCTTGTGGAAGTTTGAGCACTCTGGGCCCATGCGCACTTCACGCTATCTGAATGTATTTCACCGATGCTTTCCCACATGCGGTTGTCACCGACGATCGCATGTGTATAAGTAATTGGTGAAATTCATTCAGATTGTTCCAAGCTACACTGATGAGCTGTTGTACAGCGAAACACCGTGTCTGTAGATTGAACTATGTATGCTCCTTCACTTCGGTGTTGTTGAGCACTCTGTGAAGTTGCCGTGGGTACCTATTAGCGATAATGCAACGCTCACTACTCTTGTGGAAGTTTGAGCACTCTGGGCCCATGCGCACTTCACGCTATCTGAATGTATTTCACCGATGCTTTCCCACATGCGGTTGTCACCGACGATCGCATGTGTATAAGTAATTGGTGAAATTCATTCAGATTGTTCCAAGCTACACTGATGAGCTGTTGTACAGCGAAACACCGTGTCTGTAGATTGAACTATGTATGCTCCTTCACTTCGGTGTTGTTGAGCACTCTGTGAAGTTGCCGTGGGTACCTATTAGCGATAATGCAACGCTCACTACTCTTGTGGAAGTTTGAGCACTCTGGGCCCATGCGCACTTCACGCTATCTGAATGTATTTCACCGATGCTTTCCCACATGCGGTTGTCACCGACGATCGCATGTGTATAAGTAATTGGTGAAATTCATTCAGATTGTTCCAAGCTACACTGATGAGCTGTTGTACAGCGAAACACCGTGTCTGTAGATTGAACTATATATATATATATATATATATATACAAAGTATAAAGTATAGTTTTACCTTAAAGTCTTCGCTACCAGAGGTTTCACCCTAAACGGGATCATCAGGCGACGGAGTCGTTTAGGGTGAAACCTCTGGTAGTGAAGACTTTAAGGTAAAACTATACTTTATACTTTGTATTTTGCTCTATCTATATATGGTATTGAGCACTCTCTAACATTTCGTGAACCATAACTCACTTATATATATATATATATATCACGGCCACCTCGGTTTTCATTGTTCCCATACGGACATTTAATCCCTAAATAACCTAAAGATTAGGTAAGATTAGTAACTAATCATACCTTTATGCATTAGGTAAGATTAGTAACTAATCATATCTAATCTAGTTCGCTTAAGCCTGGTTTCCATATAGCCGTAAGAGCCGGCGGCATGGTAGTCTCCTTCGCAGCCGTCAGTTCGGGTTCGTTCTCACTCCCCTCAACTACCGGCTGCTTACCCGAGCAGTGAATTCCTTTCCAATTGTTGACCAATCAGAGCCAGACTTCCAATATCTGGAAACCTGACCTCCGACCTTGAGCTGCCGTTTCAATGTTTGAAGTTTGAACCAATATTTCGAAAACTATTGCTTAAAATTTAGTAAAAATTTTGCGTAAATGGAATCAATAAGATGATGTTGTAACTGTGAATCGCAATATGAATACATGTACATGAAATAAAGTTAAAAGCGCCACTGCATGGAATATGAAGCTGAATAACATTGAGGTTGCTAGCCAGACTTGGCCAGACATCCCCGTAAAATTTATTATCCACTAGATACAGATTTCGCCGACACTTCTAGCTTTTTAAAAACTTTTCGAACAGATTTATTTACACGACCAGCAAGAACATATTCATAATACCATTCTTCGTAAATTTTGTAAAGCTCTGAGCTATAGTAAGCGAAATATTAGCTTTCAAGTAAACTAATTCGGGCAGTCGCTTCAGACACTACAAAACCGTTAACACCTTTGAGCGTTTGTTTACAATCTTCAATTTCTCTCAACGCTCTTACGCTTTACACTGACTTTCACGCTTATTTGTTTGCATAGGCGGCAAGAACATAATCAAAACAATATTCTTCGTAAATTCCGTGAAGTTCTAGGCTAAACTTTTCAAAATATTAGCTTTCGACTAAACAAATTACACATAACACGCCCAGCACGGCTTTAATTATTTAGCACGACAATGGTGTAATTTCATTGGTCCATGTACACAAAGGGAATGGAATGTAGCTCTCGGGTGAGCAGACGTTAGTTTGGGGAGGTAAGCGAGCCATAAGAACGTCTGCGAAGGAGGCTAGCGGCATGGCTGCGGCAAGGGGCGATGGTCCAATCATAGACCGTGTTGAATTAGCCAGCAATGAAAAGCTGTATGCGATTGGACCATTGCCCCTACCGCAGCCATGCCGCCGGCTCTTACCGCGGCTATATGGAAACCAGGCTTAATGCATATAATAACTTATTTATTTATTTATTTGGTTTTCGTGTTTACGCACACGAGGCAAGACACAACAGTGATGTTCAGTCATGGTGTCTTGCCCTAAAAATTAACAAATATCAAATTACATATATAACAAATACATGAAGTGAACACTTATCGAATTCCCAATAGTATTAATCACAACTCAATAATTTATTACTTGGGCTACCGATAGGTAGACCGAGTCTAGGTTTTGGCTCCGTTTCTGTTTCTGTTTTTTTTCGGGGTTTTTTACCGTGTCGCAAAATTGCATTTTTGCACAATTTACTTCCGGTACCAGCCATACTTCAATAAACAGCTTCAAGGGTTAAAGGGTATTGGCAATAAATATTAAGTTTATCTTATTTGAAAGAACTCGTCAAATGGTATAAGAAGACCTTTTACAATTTTTCCGTATCTGTTTTGGTTTTGGAAATATTTCGACCAAACTCAGCGTGCTGTCCGCCATCTTGGGATTATTTTTTATATGCAAAATTATGCATGTGACTACATAAGCAGGGTAAAGTGAATTTTTTATCTTGCCAACCTTATGACATTATGAGCTAGAAACTTTTTTGTTGCGTATTTCCATTTCAAATTGACCCACAACATTTAAAAAGCCTTCCGTGTAAATTTGGGCACCCACGGAGTAGTTTCATCAGGTTTACCCTGCTTGTGACGTCACCAATTTCCTGGCGGACAGCACGCTGTCTTTGGTCGAAATATTTCAAAACACAAGAAAGATACAGAAAAATTACAAAAGGTCTTCTTATACCATTTGGCGAGTTCTTTCAAATGAGACAAACTTAATTTTTATTGCCAATACCCTTTAACGATCAAGGTGTTCTTGGACGTTTTGGTAGGTTTTTAAAGTGAGTGACTTTGTAGTTGATCAGTGATGTGGCTGACGATGTGGCTGACAACTGTCTGATCTTGATCGTGAATTTGCTCATAATGTTTACAAATGCACAATCCGATCGCGGTATTAAACCTACACTATTAAAATGTGATGAGCAGTTTCGAAACGGGTTGTTCCGCGATCGACAAATGGATGCCAAGTTATCTTTGAATGCTAAGTTATATTTGAATGCCAAGTTACCTATGAATACCAAGTTATCTTATATGAATGCCTACAGTACTTTATATATATGAATGCATACAATACTTATGTGAATGCCAGAAGTATAAACAATCAAAAGTTTATATATAGACTTAAATCGTACAAAGTTCATATCAAACTGCTTTATATACTCTACGAATTTTGCGGAAAAGTGTAACCTAAAAACTGGACCTGACAATTCACACAGGGACATAAAGCCAAAGATAAATATTATGTTTGTTTTCATTGTTTCATCAATTATTGTCTGCTATTAGGCAGGGATTTTTTCTGACCCATCGACCGCACTGCCTAACCTTTGTTTTCTCACCTGATTATGAAAATATAGGTTGTAACAAACAATTTAAGCCTTACGCCATTTTTGTAAATCCTCTAAAGTCACGTGAGCGATGACGTCATCAGAAGACATTAAAAACTCATAAAATAGCTATAACTTCTTCGATATTTGTCCGATTTTCATAAATAAGCTATATTTGAGCTCCCCATGACGAGAGCTTATATATCTACTGATATATGGCACCGACTGATTCTGCTGATGTCAACATTTTTTGTCGATCACGTCATCAAATCCAACATTGCGATTATGCATGTAAGGAAACAACAGATTTGATCACTATTTTTTTATCTAACTAGATGAATTTGTATTTGCTATATGCACAAGCTTCATTTCTTACATTGTATTCTATCATATGGAAGGGGTTATGCCAGGAATGACGTCATCACTCTGTACAATTACGTAAAAAAACGTGGTGTATGGTACGTAAGGTTAAGTCCAGGTTAAGTCTCATGGCATCCAAACAACCCTAAGAATCACAAGAAAGAGTAAAGTCTTACACTCTTACTGCAACCCAAGTGTAAGCTAAATGCATCAAGCGCGGCGAGACAGCGTTGAATCTGGTGACACTGTACAGCGGACAAATTTTGCAATGCTCATTACCGTCTATAGCTTTCTTTTCACGTCTCCAGCTGGATTTACCACAATCCACTGGTGCTGAAACTTCTTGAGTCGACTGGTAGGAACTTGTTATCTTAACAAGTCATCTTCTCTTTAGTACTGTTAACTGTATATGAATAATTACTGCTTTTAGAATTTTGTAAGTTGTTGCAATTTTTTACAACTTTTTTGTGAGATTTTTTAACACTATTGACTCTGTCATTGTTGTTTCACTTGTATGAACTACTGTTTGATTGAAAAGTATATGAGCCGAATGTGGCGCATACTCTCGAGTTAAAGCGGCGAAAATATATGTCATATATGACGAGAACCTAGTAAATTCTGCATTTTATTTTAAAACTTCAGTTCATTTATCTTTGGCACCTTCGTGCGCTCAGCCGCCTGCTGTAATTTTGCAAATTAATCAGTAGCCCGAGTGAACGCCTGAGCAGGCGTCTTGTTCACTTTGTCTTTGAAGTTGTTGACTCCGCCAAAAGCGTTCTTCTTTTACTCTCCTTCTTCCTCGGAAACCGTAATATTACAAAGTGATAATGGCATTTCGGTTGATTAGTGACATAGGCGTATGGGCCGGGGGGGAGCCCCCCCCCCCCCAAATTTTGGGAATCTTAGATTTTTTGGGCAGCAAGAGAAATTTGGGCAAAGGGTTTTTTAAAAGTTTCCATTTTTCCAAAAGATAAATATTATTGATAATCATATAAGGTGAGACATTTTTATAACTCCCCTTTGTTTATGTCTATTAAAACGGAATAAATTACCTTACTGTTAGTTAGTCACTATATAGCTTTATTTTTGTCAGAATTTTGAAATTTTTCAATGCCGAGTGGTCTTGTCGAAATTCCATTCATGTCCTTACTGAACCGTGCTTTGTTGTCAATTCTGCCGCGTTGGTACGGTGCCAGATTGTCAAATGCCAAAGGACGCAATCACGCATTTCCCCCCATCTTCTTATGCTGTTGACCAATTGTCATGAATTACAAAGAGTTAGTGCTTAGTGAGTTGAAAATTAAAAGTTTCTAAAACGCAACATGCACAGCACTTAATGACCTTTTAAAAGTTATTAAATTAAAACTTGTATGAGTTGTATCGAAAAACGAAAGGTCACTGGAGAATAAATTAGTAGATTCATTTGAGTCGCGTGCTAGGCAACATGTTTTTCAGCACGTTAATAGTGCATCGTTGAGCATCGTTTGTTTTCTGTTGTTTCGTAAAAAATTTGGGCAACTTGCGAGATTTTTTTGGGCAAATGGTTCAACGCCCCCCCCCCTGGGAAAAAATGCCCATACGCCTATGATTAGTGATTAAATGCCCCTCAAGCCTCGGGAGGTTTAGCCGTAAAAGTCTCTCTGGCGACTTTTACTAAACCCCCCTTGGCTTTCGGGTAAATTGTTTGAATTTTATTCGACGAAACAGCATGCGACGTATAACTCGATTAAATTCGACACACGAATTAAATTCGTCTCAGCAATTAATTTCGTCTGAGTCAGACGGATAATGCGACGATAATGCGTGTTCGAGTTACACGGCGAATTATCGTCGCGTCGAATTAAATATGTTTCTCTTCTGTCTATGTCAATTTGTCAAGTTTTCAAGAAGTCGTTTCAGGCTCAACGGGTTGAAGTAAGGCCTGGTTCACGTCGCATTTAATTCAGACGAATTTAACTCAATCAATTAAATGCGACGTATGAAACGAATTAAATTCGACTGAAGAGTTAAATTCGTCTGAGACGTTGTACTTGTATCCGTCACGGTGAGACGGATACAACGTCTGAAATGCGTGTTGGTTTCAGACGTCGCTGTATCGTCGCATCGAATTAAATACATAAATTATAACAACATATTTTTTGAGTCCCTCATCAGATTTTTGTTTACTTCGCATGCGTATTGGACGTTTTTGGCGCGATCTAGTGGGATTTTCCTTGCTCGTCACTGAATTAAATTCGTCGCATGAAACGAATTCCAGTTTACGTCGACTAGTCGACGAAGCTAACTATGAATTAAATTCGTTTGAATTAAATGCGACGTATGAACCAGGCCTAAAAAGAATTAAATTCGACTGAAACCCGACGTTTAACTGAACGTCGCATTCATTGCGTCGTATTTACGTCGCATTTACGAAGTTAATTCGAATTAAATTCGTCTGAATTAAATTCGTCTATTGTGCGACGTTTAGCGCAGGCCTTATATACTACCATTTGCGTTCAAGCGTTTAGCGAATAACTAGTTGTTTTCGTATTCCATGTTTGCCGTGGCCCGTGAGAAAATATCAACGCACCAAGTCAGGCGGTGTGCGCCTCTTATCGCAAAGCATGGCGGGCTATCTTAGTAAATCGATCCATATATACGTTTGGCCACCGTCGAGTGAACAACTCTACCAAACTGTATTTTATATACAAGATATTGAACAAGTGTAACGTCCGGGAATGCTTAAAAGCGATAACGGCTTGTCTTTTGGTAAAATGTTTGTCTTGTTTCTGACCACTCCAACTAACGGCACATTAATTTTTTGACAATAACCGAGTTGTCCGTACGAACTAAGCGTATCCTTTCAGTTTCGGCACCCATAGACAGACTGCATGCATTTGCGGTTGAAGTAAGTTCTTGGTTTCAGATTATAGAAAGACAAAGTGTTTTGAGGTGCTCAGCAAAAAGTCAAGAGCTTATTTGTATTAAAATTTGCTTGGGGATAGTCAAGAATGAACCATATCATCATGTTTTTAAATGCGTGGACGCTGAGAAGAAAGTCAAAATGTGGATTTCGTGTTCATAATGTGTGTAATATAAAACGCGTTTGGAAAAGGAACAGATCCTTATGTTTATATATAAAGTATAAACACCTGGATTTGTTAAGAAAGAAGCACATGCTTCAGTATATATATACTGATATATCAAATGTTCCCCTGGGATCAAATGTTTGTATTGTGTTTTTTTACATATTCGTAAAGAATATGGTGTTTTTAACGAACTGGCCAAACTTCAAGCAAATCCGTGCATGAGAAGCCGGGTTATTTTTACGGTTTTCGTACGGGGTTATATAAGGCCGCCATTAAAATAACATGTTCCGGAAACCACCACTATACAAACCAACGGAAGTGACGTCAAAGACTCAACACCAAAACTTTCTCGGGCTAATCCAATCTCGTTCTCAGAGCCCACGTTCCCCACCTGGGAAACGAGAGAACTCTGGGATAATCCGTTTCAAATCGTTACGTTATTGGCTGAATAGTGAGCATGAGTTGGTCTGAAGCGACCGGAAGTAGAATTAGTAAAACCAAAATAACAAAGATGTCGGACGACAAGACTCCAGTGAAGACGTTGCCGCGATCGATATCTTCGCCGTATGTGTGTAGATGCTGTAATTCTCTTCAACTGGTACTTTGACAGCTTGAACGGGGGAAGATGATTCGAATCTAGCTTTGCATTGCTCATGCTTCTCTGGTGAAAAACATGCAGCTCTGTACGCCTTCTCTTCTGTCTGTACGGTCATTATCAAAGTAAAGATTGTTCCTTTGACTGGTCTTTATTTCTGACAGGTTGTGGACATAGCCTATTATAGGACTGCCTGAAAAAACAACAAAAGCTTTCCTTAGAGTTTAAATATGCATGATAGGAGGAGGTGAAAGGTTTTCTATGGAAACGTGTGCACGACAACACATATTACAAACCTTTTCACGTCAAGCTTGCTTATTGACATGGAACAATTGTTTAGTCAAATTTTTCTTATGCCGAAGGCATAGCAAAGGAGAAAACAGTTGTGACATGCAAAAACAATGAAGCTTACACATAGACCTCTGATGGGGAAAACATGTCCAAAATACATGGAAAGTGTGGTTTCTTATTTAATTAAGATGAAAATGAGATGAAGAATTACTTATTGCATACTTACTATCAATGTTAGCTTCAGTCTTTCTTTCTTCACCTGAGTAAGAACAGAGATAGATTCGAAATTAGTGCAAATGTGTTGTTATCATCTTCCTGACCACAACCTGTGTTTGAGAACACAGTGAAAGACCACACTTGTGAATACCACACATGGGAATGTGGTATCCGTAGAACAGTAAAACATATATATTGAATACAAGGAATATGCCTGTAAAACTACCCTTAATCATACAATACAGATCCACCATGCAACACCCCACAGCCATCCAACACATTTCAAGACATCAATCACATGTTTCTGAAATGGATGTTCCATACGGCTAATCATCAAAGCAGGTGTTGTGCCATGTCAACAGCTCACATCAAGGACCCATAGTTGACATTAAACTGGACACTATTACAAAGTTGTTTTGATATACTGTATTCACTTTGGTTAATCAGTTTAAAAATATTTCCTGATCTTCCCCAAAATTTTCTGTATAAGACTGAAATCACTTTAGAAGATATCTCCTTCAAACAATACAAATACCAACTCAGCCATATTTTGTCGAACACACTAAAAACAAAAAAATGTTGTTGAATAAAAAAATATTACATAACTTGCATGAGGACAGGAAATACACAAATTTATTATGCCTACATGAGATTGTCTAGAAATTGATTCTAAACGCTGTTCTTCTTTCAACCTGTAATGAAGCATGCTGTAGAAAATACACTAAAATCAAGATGCTTATACATAAGATACGAGGCGTATTAAAATACTGTCGAAAATACACTAAAATCAAGATGTTTACAGGTAAGCAACGAGGCGTGCCAGTGCCACAGTTATATGCAAATCAACGAAACGGATACTATGCAAATCAACGAAACAGATACAGTAGGAAATTTATTCACTAACCTTTCTTCGATTTTGTTTGTCGTTGTTGCTGATGAGGAAACCAAACGCCAAGAGAGCACGTGCTCATAAAGTAAATACTGTGAAAATACACCAAAATCAACATGTTGTTGACCAGTTGCCTTGATGTCCTCCTTCCAGCCATAACTACGATGGTTAACCTGTCCCTGCAAACTGGTCATTTTTTCCAGACCAATGGAAAACTGCTGTTGTCAACCCGCTTCTTAAGAGACGATAGACCAAACTCAAAGTCACATGACTGTTAAAAAGCTTTACCTTTTATTACAATCGGCTTATCGCAGGAATCACAGCACAGAAACAGTGAACAGCCCTATTGAAAGTAAAGAATGATTTATTAGTGAGTATGAATAAGGGACATGTGTCATTATTGGTCTTGCTTGACTTGAATGCGGCATTCGACACCGTTGACCACGAGATCTTGATGCAACGACTTAATACAAAGTTAGGTTTTAAGGATACTGTTCTCTCGTGGTTCTCCTCTTATCTCACAAGGCGACTTCTGAGACTGAGTATCTGTGAATGGATCGCTTTCTGATGTGTTTGAGCTGAAATAGGGAGTTCCACAGGGATCATGCCTTGGTCCCCTACTGTTTACCATTTATGCAAGCAAATTGTTCGAAATAATTGAGTGACACCTTCCTAATGTTCATGTATATGCTGATGACACTCAATTGTATATTTCGTTTAATCCTAACAACAGCACTCAAGCACTGATCAGGAAGCAGCTATTACGGCAATTGTACGGTGTATTGATGAGTTACAATCATGGATGACTTGTGACAAGCTGATGTTTAATGATGGGAAGACTGAAATTGCTTTGTTTGGCACATCTCAGCAGTTGCAAAAGGTTACTATCGATAAAATCAAAGTTGGTGATGCATATATATTCATCCAGTTGACGTAGTCAAGGATCTTGGTGTCTTATCGATTCCAAACTTAATTACTATGAGTACTCATGTTACCAAAACGTGCAGTGCAGCATTCTACCATCTTTACAATAGACATATTAGGAAATGTCTCGACAGGAAACATACTGAATCACTTATACACGCCTTTATCACAAGTAGACTCGATTACTGTAACAGTCTTCTTTATGGCTTGCCTGACATCCTTATTTGCAAGCTTCAGCGTGTACAGAATGCTTGTGCTCGTTTTGTCTATTGTGCACCTAAACACTGCCATATTACTCCACATTTCAAGGAACTACACTTGTTACCTGTTAGATCGAGGATTACTTTCAAAATATTGCTCCTCACATTTAAAGTTCTTCATCAAATGGCTCCTTCCTACCTGTCCAATCTTATTTCAATCACTTTGCCTGGCCGCTACAACCTTCGTAGTTCCAATAATGGCATCCTTCTTTCCTATCCTCGCATTAGATCAAAGAAAACTCTTGCTGACCGTTCATTCATGTTTGCTGCTCCACAATTATGGAACAATCTTCCCGCTGATATCCGAAACATAGATGATCTTTCTAATTTTAAATCAAAACCGCTTAAGACTTACCTTTATACTAGGCTTTTAGTTGACTCTAACCTAAGTCCAATTATTCATTTTATATACATTTTATATTCTCTATATCATACATTTATATTTTTATAACTTTACTATGTATTATTTCTTTTTCTTTTTAATTTATTCATTGTTATGCGCATTGAACATCACATGAAATTGCGCAATATAAATACAAATTATTATTATTATTATTATTATTATTATAATTATTATTATTATTATTATTATTATTATTATTAAATAAATAAAACGGATGTAATAAGAAATATATTCACTAACCTTTCTTCGATTTCTGCTGAGAATTCTTGCTGGCTGCGGCTTCGAGGACCAAACGCAAAAAGAGAACACGTGCTCGCATCGAGTTGGTTTAACCAACATGCCTTGCGGCTAAAATCATACAGCTATACAAAATCTCAATCTGGCTAGATTGAGATTTTGTATAGCTGTATGATTTTAGTCTGCTGCCTTGCTCGCTCGCTGAAGGCTCGCTCGCTGCGGCAGCAATTACCGTATAGTTTAGTACATGTTGCTCCAAAAACAAGCCGAATCAAGGATTCAAGATGTTTTTGGAGCAACAAGAGGCAAGAGCAAGGACACTATTAAACTATACGGTAATTTATTGCTGCGAGCCCCCAGGCGAGCAGGATACTATTCTTGACGGGATCTCGATTTGTACGATTTTTGTGTGTCACGATGATTTTGAGCATGCACTACGTATGTCCAGCGGGCTGCTTCGCCTGTCTTCGCCTACGTTCAGAGCAGGAGGTTCAGAGCACGTTGCTTGAAGCTTCATCCTTGGATCGCTTCAACTTCCAATTCAAGGTAAGTGTTCGTATTCGCAAACTATTAATCATGCCAAATTCAAACTTAATTATTTGTTGCTGGAAGCATTCATCAAGGTCACGAACGATTCAGTGATATTTTACGGGAAGACAATGTTCTTTTATGAGTTTTTGAGCGTTGTTTATGTGCTCAGAGTTATTTGCCGATCGAACACTGGACCGCTTCCACAGTACTGCCCACTATCTACTCGCAGCATTTCCCTTGCAATTTGTAACTTCTAGTATATAATATGTATGTATGTGTGTATGGATGTATATACTGTCGTTTATTGTTTATAACAAAAAATACATGTTTGAGCTCCCTATGTATATATAACTGGACTGCGTGCTCCTATAACCTTTGAGTTAGGAAAAGTGTCCCCAAAATCGTTTTCAAAATGGCGGCATTTATGGGTCCTTTTGCTAATGGTGAAGATACCTAAGAACCGGACCACAGAGTAGAAATACAACCAGAAGTCCAACTCGAGTGACAACTTGTCCGCATTTCTTCAATGCGCAGGCGCGATATTTTACGCCATCCGACGCGATCCTACGCAATGTCCTACGCCATCCAACGCAATCCTGGCAAGTTACCCCGGCAGTTTTAATCTTCTTTTTAGGTCCAAAAACTGCCGGGGGAACTTGCCAGGATTGCGTAGGATGGCGTAGGATGGCGAGGAATCAAGATGCGCGAGGACATAAACTTCAAAGTTTCCGAAGCGAGTTGGACTTCTGGTTGTATTTCTATTCTGTGACCGGACTGATGACACATGTTTTTAAAACTGCCTGTATATTTTGCTCGGCGAGTTTTATGTGGCTAAATGTAATTTAGGCAAGGTAAAAAAGGAGACAATGCTAGTCAGCGGTCACTCATGATAATATGTGGGGATTATCTCAGCGCTCATCAAAGTCTTGTCAGCGTGGTCTGAGCTTGACTTGCGCTCATCAAAGTCTTGTCAGCGTGGTCTGAGCTTGACTTGCGCTCATCAAAGTCTTGTCAGCGTGGTCTGAGCTTGACTGGTTTTGCGCGCGCTATCTATGTAATAGATACTTGGTCAGCGGTCACTCATATAATATGTGGGGATTCAGTCTCAGCGCTCATCAGAGTCTTGTCAGCGTGGTCTGAGCTTGACTAGTTTTGCGCGCGCTGTTCTTTGAATTAATACGTGGGGATTCTTGCTTTGCACTTTGTTGACCCACCCACCCACTCCTGATTGAATGCAAGGTAAGTATATATATTTCCACTGCTTGACAGTGTGACTGGTGCCTGGAGGTGGGCTGTGGCGGGGTTGCCATGGTTACCTCTGATCAGCGGTGGCATCCCCCCTGTGGCTTGGCACCAATCCTCCAATAACGTCAATTGGCGATCTATTTTACCATCTTTAATTCGCCTGTCTATTTTCCCGTCGTTAAAACAAGAAAGCCGGACGACAAACTATATCAGACTGGGACAGTGGAAGACCGTCGATCAAAACCCGTCAGTCAGAAAATTTTCGTCTTCTATATTAAAATATGAAGACTTTATCGAGTTATAAATGAAACAACACTTGGAAAAGGTTGTAAAGACACTCTAAGAAGAACTTGGTACGCCTCGCTTCTTTACGATTTTCTCGTGATCTTCAGCGATTCCTTATAGAGCTGGCGACTTCATAAAACGAAATGTTTGTAGATTTCCATGACCATGTGTATTGACAGTTTTGTTATTGCCAAGTGTTCGTGCCGTACGCCGGCCGGAATGTCTTTATTAATCATAGTTAATAGAAAATAGACATGGTTTGGAAGCTCACAAAAGTCATTGTTTTATGTTTTTGTTCAGGTTTATGGAAATTTTTGCACTTTCACCAGTTTCACGGTTACTGAACATATTGTGTTTTATGCATTAAACGTAAAGAGAACACAAGATCATGACAAACTCTTTTGCAAATTTTATACTTAATTTGGAACTTCATATCTTCAAAGTTCAGTATAAAAACGGGGAAAAAAAAAAAAGGCCCCAAAAAGAGTACTAAAGTAACTTTTGACCTCCAAAATTTCCATCGCACCCCAAAAAAAGGGGGATTATTTGCCTGACCAAATAGGAATATCAGTAGAACATGATCACGGACATGATCTCGAGTTTGTGTAAACAAAATATTTCGGTGGTTTTTTCATGTATATTATTCATGTTTGTTGCTGAGCGGCCCGCAGGCGCGCAACGAGGGAAGGGTCGGAAGGGCTCTTGAGTCGTTCCACAAGAAATTAACAATGACCAACCGTGCATGCATTAACTCTTTCCTGTCCGAATTGGTCTTTAGTATTTTATTCTGGCTAACGCCGGACGATTTTATTCACCTCTTGGGGAAGCCCTCGCACAGGAACGATTTATTGTATCTACTGCGCATGCGCTAGTAGATACTGTGCTATCGACGGGTTGAGTAAGTTAAGTTAACAATAGAATAACTTCAGAGCCAATGAGAATGCAGGGTTAAACAACAATGTACCGAATGTTAGCGGATGATGCCTTCGGAGCCAACGAAAATGCAGGGTGACACAACAACTTACCGAGTGATAGCACAAGCGGCCCATTCAAGCTAAGCGACTTGTCTGACTGTTATTATTAAAATGTATTAAATATGTCATCACAAGTACTTAAACTATTAAAAATGCATTTAAATATAAAATACCTGGTGTTGTGTTGTTCCGTTTTGTATTTCAGTGTCATACCTGTATATTCAAGCAGTTTGCTCGCTTTGCGGTATGCTTGCTTACCCTTGCAGGGTAAAATAGGAAGGCAGGCGACTCAGATTACAAACGCCAACACTCGATGGCTAAATCCTTTAATCTCTAACCGTCGCATCCAGAAATTGGATTCGAGCTTGAAATTTGCAAACCAAACTGCAAAATTTCGAGTTTCAATATACCGTGTAATTATCCGTTAGCCTCCAAGATTGGACTTACTTCACAGGTCAGATGTAATTCTGATCAGTACCGTCTACCGGATAGAGCGTAAGCGAAAATTCAAAATCTGCGACGCTCCATCATCCCCCAAACGACAAAAGTGTAAAATCAGGTTTCAATTTTGAAAAGCGAAACGGAACTAGCCAGTTTTCCCTCATTGGGCCCCTGATTTTACACTTTTGTCGTTTGGGGGATGATGGAGCGTCGCAGATTTTGAATTTTCGCTTACGCTCTATCCGGTAGACGGTACTGGCCGGGTTGCATCGCACCATGGTAACCATTGACCATTCAGAATTACGTCTGATGAACACGCGTCAGGGTCCTGTGACGTAAAGTCCAATCTCGGAGGCTAAAACTGCTGGGAGCCCATCTTGGCAATTCGTCATGCCAAAACGCGCGTGGGCACCTGTGGCGGGCTCTGGTGTGTAAAGGAAAATAATAAAATTCTTCCTTGTTTTGAACATCGTTTTAAGCGCCTATAGGTATTCAAATTGTAAGATAATTGAGCGAAGTAGTTGTGATAGTGATTCATTTATCAAAATATAAATCAAAATGATGCAAAATCTCAACTTTTAGCCGTGATTTTGCAGCTAAATTACATATCGTATTTTCGGGAGATATGTTCCGCAAGTAGCTAGGAACTTCGGATAGCTACGAAATCCTACGATAAGCTTTTCGGATAAAGCGGGAAGTCTCAGGATTATTGATTTATTGCACATTCAACTGACTCTGAGTTTCAGTCGGTTTCAGTCGGTTTCAGTATTCTAACGGTGGCTCCCGACGATACGAGATGTCCTGGCTACTTGCGAAACACATTCCACGTTGAACGTTTGGTGTTCCATCCCTTATATTTTTTCATCTCCCTCCCCCCTTTCCCCCCGGTTTTCCCTTTTCCCCGTCTTTTTTCCCGCTTCTGGTAACCGTTTTTCGTCCCCTGCCACAGTCCCCCGCGCGTCTTTCGAGTCCGCCACAGCTGCCCACGCACGATCTTGGCAATTCGTCATGCTTTAGCTTTAAAAAAGCGGGCTCCCTGTGAGGCTAACGGATAATTACACGATATATTGAAGCTCTGAGTTCGTGAAAATCGTCGAAATTTTGCAGTTTGCAAACTTTTCAAGCTAGCTCGAATCCGATTTCTGGATGTGACGGTTACTTATCTTTGCGAGTGTGTTGATTTTGGTCGAGATTAAAGTGCCACCAACCCCCAAAAAATTTTTCTCGGGATTCAAATAGCCCTTGTTGAGTATATTAGCACCAATTTGCTAAATTAGTATATTTGCTAAATTTCGCATCTGTTTGTCCCATGGCGGAGCAGTGAGGGGAATGGGTATAGGATGCGTATGACGCAATACCAGGAATTCGTCTTCAAAAATCTATAAAGTGTAGTACACTGGAACTATAATAAAAGAATTAAAATGAAAAATATCGCCAAACTGGCTATAAACATAACTTGGGTACGTTCTTTCCTACAGTCGTTGGCTACCAACGACTGTATTTACTTTACAGTAAAAACAATATAGAATTCCTGGTATTACGTCACAAACCCTTCTCGACGCAGTCTCCCAAGTGCTCCGTCGTGACTCGTGTCCGTCATATCGCCACTTCAATTGATTCTTAAATCAAGAGGATTTTACCAATTTAGTTAATTTATTATTGCATTCTTCATCATTTGGATTGGCGATGTTTATTCGTGCAAAAAACTTTTTGGGGTTTGTGGCACTTTAAAGGATTTAGCCATCGATCGAGTGTTGGCGTTTGGAATCGGAGTCGCCTGCCTTCCGACCTATTTTTACTCTGCAAGGGTAAGTACTAAGCAAGCATACCGCAAAGCGAGCAATACTGCTCGAATATACAGGTATGAGACTGAAATACAAAAAGGAACAACACAACACCAGGTATTTTATATTTAAATGCATTTTTCGGCAGTCGGCACTGGCAGTTTGGATCTCGGCAAAGCGGGATAAACATTTCCCCCCGGGTTAAACTCGGCATAGCGGGATGAATTTTCTATATTCGTTGTTTATGTCACTTTTGTTGATGCTAATCATCTCAAATATTACAACTTGCAAGGTAACTCGCTTCCATATAAACAGAACGTAAAGTTATCCCGGCAAACTGGTGTCACGGTCTCAGCGATCCCCCAGTCTGACTTATCCCCTAAGACCAACTGCGCAGTTATCCCCTGCTTTTCTTCATTGATATTGTCGTTTATCTAACTAAAAAAATACGTATAATCATGGAGACCATACTTTTATCACGTTCTTTTATGCTCTGAAAACCTACGTCGATTGTTTCCGGCACACTCCATGTTAAAGGCTACATGTATGTGCACACGGTAATGTTTCTTACCGTTTTCGTATTGTTTCAAGTAATTACCTCATTGTTCTTGATTCCCTTGAGAACAGTAAACAATACAAAAACGCTTGGAAACGTTACCTTGTCCACATAGCTTTATAGTCTCCAGGAACGACCAGTCTTGTAATATATACTTACCCGTATGGATGGTTGAGTAGCAGGTGTGAATATTGGATACTGTTTAGTGTTGAGTCATCTGTGCTTGGAGCAAGATCAGGGAAATGGCTAGCGTTGTTCCTGATCCGACCACCACCACATGCAGTCGTCACACCTGTACCCTTCAAACATCCATTCTGATAACTGATGGAGTATTAGGGGGAAAGGGGGGGATGGTGGGAAACAAATCTTGCCGTAAATATCGTGTGTCTAACGTCTGTGCTAGCACAAGTAATAAAGGATTACTGTATTTTCTGGGCGATAACCCGTGGGTTATCTCTTAATTTTGCTAGGAAACATAATTAGTGCGGGTAATAGGGTGGTGCGGGTAATCTGCTGAATTCTTAAGACGATGCCATCACGAAGACTGGAGACCAAGGATTCTACTTTCATCTTTCAACTACTGGTACTGTACTTTTTTTAAATTTTGTTGTCCCAAACCAAGGAAGCACACCAGACTGACCTGTATTTCTTCTTTGTTCAGCGTTCCTTCATTTATATTCAGCCATTTTGAATAATGCGGTATTTTCATTAGTGTATCGCAGGTGCGGGCTATGGCCCAGTTATTTCATTTTCGGAATGCACTCGGGTTTCCTTTGGCCCCGTAGCCCGCGCCTGCGATACACTAATGATATATACCACATTATTCAAAATGGCTGAATATAAATGAAGGAACGCCGAACAAAGAAGAAATACAAGTCAGTCTGGCGTGCTCCCTTGCCCAAACCTATTATTAGCAGCTGCGGGTTATCCGATGGTGCAGGTAATACACTGATTTATTTTTCCAAAAGTGACATTTTTGTTGCTGTGTGGGTTATACGCCATGCGGGTTATTGCCCAGAAAATACGGTAAGTAATGTAATGTGCATTCATTCTAGCAACTCGTCAACACCTTGTCACCTCGCCACATGTGCACTGCCAATTTGCCCTATCCAGATAGCTGTGTGTAATTAGATCAATTAGCTCCAATCACTTAACCTTGCACTCTCCTGTGTTTTAACCTTGTTATTTCATAACCTCATTTCAAACCTACATCGATTGTTTCCTGCACACTCCGTGTTAGTCTCCAGGAATGACCAGTCTCATTACAATATATACTTACCTGATTAGATGGTTGGGTAGCAGGTGTGAATATTGGATTCTGTTTAGTGTTGACTCATCCGTGCTTGGAGCAGGATCAGGGAAATGGCTAGCATTGTTCCTGATCCGACCACCAAGCTGAGAGCCTGGTTCTCAGCCTCCAAGCACTGTACTTACCCGTAACCATGCATTCCACCCATCCTGACCTGCACCCAACATTGCTACCACTGGGCTACCATACCAGGCTAGAGTTACAAATGGCAAGTGATAATAATTTGAACAAAAACTCAAAATGGGCTACCATACCAGGCTAGAGTTGTAAATGGCAAGTGATAATAATTTGAACAAAAACTCATACTGGGCTACCATACCAGGCTAGAGTTGCAAATGGCAAGTGATGATAATTTGAACAAAAACTCGTACTAGGCTACCATAATAATTTGAACAAACTCATACTGCAGGGCTACCATACCAGGCTAGAGTTGCAAATGGCAGGCAATAATAATTGAACAAAAACTCGAACTGGGCTACCACACCAGGCTGGATTTGTAATTGGCCGGCACTACTGAATTTGAAACAGAGCTCCTACTGGGCTACCATGCCGAGTTAGAGTTGTAGACTGCCGGCGCTAATAATTTGAAACCAAGCTCATACTGGGCTACAATACCAGAGTACCAGACTAGATGTGTAAATGGCTGGTGATAATAATTCCAGGCTAGAGTTACAATTTTTTATTATATGTTATTTTAATATTAATACAGTCAATGATTTAAGTGCAAGCATTAGCAAGTAGACTAGTAGTGCGATCTGGTACCGGTACTTGTGTTGGTGTGTGAACGTATAACTGGTATGCATTGCTTTCCCAACGCCCAAGTGTCTTGATAAGGTGATCTGGGATCCCAACCTGTGCTGCTGTTGTTGCCACACTGATATGGAGGCTATGACCCAAATAATTGCCTTTCAGACCTGCCCAAACCCCAATTGCCTTTAACCATGCCGAATATGTCGCGCAGGTTGGAGGTGCACCATCCTTTCGCATGAAGAGGGGACCAAGGTTTGCTTCCACGTAGGTGGAGGTATTGTGTAACTGCCTGCACGGCACACACACATCCGCTCCTGTGGAGCCTAAACGTAGTGTAAACCCCTTGTGGTACGGGTCTGTTTTTGATGATTTAATCTTTGCCAACATGTAGCTTGGTCTGGTATGACTATCGGCTGACACATCTTTAAGGCATAGGTGCAAGTTTTCATTGAATTGGTTGGCAGCATGGACAGTGAATTCGGCACATCGTAAGAAGCCAAAGAACCCAAAACAAGTAGCTGCCCAAAATAGTGCTTCATCGTAGTTGGCCACACACAGTGCACGTCTTAGTGTTCATAGAACCCCAATTGTAACAGGGAGGCACGGACACCCGCTAAGTAAACTTTAACTGTATTTGCATGGTGAGATTTTGCCAGGTCAGTGGCAAATGACATTAATGTCCACTCCGCGGCTGGGCATGGGAAACCCGATGGTGAGAATTTTGGTTGCATTTGGTTGCATTTTCCTGGAACGTGAACCGCAGTGATGGAGAAGTTAAATTGGGAGGTGATCAAGAATAGATGGCGAAGCAAGCCCATGATGACCTATCTCTAGCTGTTCCATTGCGCAGTATCGCAACAACACTCTCATTATCACATTCAAACTGAACCCGCTTTTTCTGCCACCGTTCCCCCCAAAGTGCACATGCGAGGACAATCGGAAATAATTCCTTGTATGCTATGCTTTGCCCTTGTTGGTAAGAATTCCATGACCCATTAAACCACCAGTTATTGTAGACCGCGCCATAGCCTAGTGTACCTGAGGCATCTGATGCGATTTTAACATGTGGAATAAGTTCCCAATCCAGTCGATTGTAAAAGCTAATGACATTCCATTTGCTTAACAGTTCCCCCCACCATGCAGTCTAGTTTGCAGCCGCGAGATAATCGGAAATAATGATGTCCATGACCTAGACCTGATAATGCATTGAACAGCCTTCTTAGAAAGGTACGTCCATGTTGGACAACCAAGCTAGCATGTTGTAGTTTCCCGATCAGTGATTCAAGCTCTTGCTTAGTACATGATTTCTTGTTTCGCCACTGTAAGATGAGCATTTGAAGTTCAGTTAGCTTTTCCCCAGGCAGACGTGCGGTTTGCTTTACCGAGTCTAATTCAATACCGAGAAATATCAGACATGTCACTGGACCAACGCATTTCTCTGGTGCGAGTGGGATGCCCAGTTGGCTACAGACTAACTGGAACACCCGCAAGTACTCCGACTCAGGGCTACCTGCTGTGAAGTAGTCATCTAAGTAGTGCAGTAGGCGTTCTACCGCGTAATTCTGTTGGAGTATCCAAGCCAACATATTGGTGACTGAATTAAAAGTAAATGGGGCAGAACGTAGTCCGAACGGTAAGGCTAAGTCCACATAAAAATAGTTTCCACATTTCATGCCGAGAAGGTAACGATCCTGGGGGTGAACAGGAATAATCCGGTACGCGCTTTTGATGTCCGTTTTCGCCATCAGAGCCCCTGCTCCTGCATCAACTATCATCCGAATCGTCAAATTTACAATATTGTGTGCGGCACGTCTCGGGATCGATCCCATCGTTCACGCTGAACCCAGGTGGGTGAGACAAATCTAAAATTAGGCGCCAGCTATTTGCACTAGATTTTTTTTAGGTATAACACCAGAACGGCTGATCTGAAGGCTATCGAATGGTGGGGTTGCAAATGGTCCGGCTACTCGTCCTAGGTGAATTTATTTGGCAAGGTAGTCTTTGATTATGTCTGGATGTTCAATGGCAGATTTGCAATTACTTGACGCAGGTTTCAAACGTTTGTCTCCATTGAAAAGCAATTGAAAGCCATTACGTAGACCATAAAGGACGAATGTCACTTGCCCCCAGTTTGGATGACCTATCAATTCCATTTCAAAGCGATCAACGTTAATCGGAGAGACCCTTGACACGTGGGGCATACTGTAACTGGTGCAGAGTCCGGTTATAAAGAGACAAGTTACAAGCTGAAAGGTTATAAGTATTTGTAGGAGGTAGTTTAGCGATTGGCGCGGCGACTGATTCGGTGGGGTGAGCGGGGTCTCTGATGTGGTCGGTGGGACTCTTGTTCCGTACAATAGATACCGCGATGGAATTGGGCACACCGTTCGCACGCGTGGCGGTATTTGCATGAGCCACTTGTGCTGGCACAATGACCTTTATTCCATGAGTAGCAGATTTGGGTTGTGGTGGTTGAGCCTCGAGCTTCTTGGGAACGAAATGACGCTATGTTTTTTGTTACAACGTGATGGAGTGGGATGCGCTGAGTCAACTGTGGGGTAATTATAAAGCGCTGTATGCATGGAACTCCAGTCGGATATGCCAGTTGTGGCCGCTTCCTGGCGAAAGGCTTTATCGTAGCTGAGCCATGCATTGCCGCCGAAGCGACGGAAGGTACGCAAAACCAAGGACATGATATATGCGAGCATGTCTCTACCCCTATACGGCTTGTATGCTATCACAATTGACACCAAGCTAACAAAGCATTCCACCCACGTAACAATGTCCCAAATCTCCTTTTTTTTTCTTGGGAGTAGGTGTGGTGGGGATGACTTGGTTTCCCGTAATGACAAATGAGGGTTGCGTTTGTGTGGTGCATTCAAGGTTTCCCGGGAGAAGTTCGGCTAGATCGGTGTATTTGCCCTACCAGCTTAGCTGGGATTGGCGTGTGGCCTGGGCCGAGGGAGAAAGGGGTGTTAAACCCCAGGACACATTGTCTGATCGGAACCCCTGGTCCTCCTGCGGTCATGGTGGGAGCTGTGGGTGGTGTAAAGGTTGTCAATGTGGATGGCGCCGTTGTCAAACTTGGTGCCAAGGGGATAAATGACGGTACGGTAAAATTGTTATAGGTAGACGTACCTTCGCTCTCGGCGGCAGTGACTCCCTCATTTACCGCGCGAATTCCTTGCGAGATCGGTGGCGGTCCTTGTACACCAGGGATGCGTGTTAAACCCTGCGTGTAGGTGGGATGTCTAGCGTGTTACAGGAGGCAAAGCTGTCCCAGTGAGTGGGTTGGGTTTTCCGACATTGGTTGAATCACCGTTGCCATTACTTGTGCTACTGCGTCTTGAACGGCACTTCTGAATATTTCTGGCGAAGCGAACATGTGGGTTTGTTGTTCGTTGGCATCTCTCGTCGACTGCTGTGACGACTGCTCCTCGGCGCTGGTAGAAGGCAAGGACATTTCGTCGAATATCTCAAACAAATCTCGCCGTAAATATCGTGCGTCTAACGTCTGTGCTAGCACAAGTAATAAAGGATTAAGTAACGTAATGCGCATTCTTTCTAGCAACTCGTCAACACTTGTCACCTCGCCACATGTGGGCTGGCAATTTGCAGTATCCATATAGCTGCGTATAATTAGATCACGATTAGATCAATTAGCTCCAATCACTTAACCTTGCTCTCTCCTGTGTTTTAACCTTGGTTATTTCATAACCTCATTACTCGGGCTACCGCAGGTAGCCGAGTCTAGGTTTCGGCTCTGGTTTTTTTTTGTGTTGAGATATGGCAATTGTGACGTCACACTCAAATACTGCTGATTTCATCATGTCTAATTTCCATGCAGGAGCGTACAGGAGTCATGAGTTTTTTCTCTCCTGACGGCCTTTCCTTTGGTTGTGTTGTTCGAAGTGAATTTGTGTTTTAATGATAAACACGCTCACAATGCTTACAATAGACTATAGTAGACCTTGGTTGGTCCGCGATCTCGATAACCGTACGCTGAAAATGTGTAGTACTCGATCAAACTTTATACGAAAATTCTCGATCAATTTACATGTGTTATTAATTAAATTGTGCTGAAAAATGTTGCTCAATGCTGTAAATCAAAGAACAAAGAAAGTTGATAAAGTCAACTTGCAAGTGAAAGGTAAACACATAGGCGTACCAGGCGGGGGGGCAGGGGGGGCAATCGCCCCCCCAAAATTTTTGGAACAAGAAAATTCGGGCACTTTTTGTACGAAACTTCACGAAATTTCGGGCAGTATCGCTACAAAATGTTTAAGCAAATGCATTATGACAAGATGAAGTATTTCACGCATTCGCCGAGAAAACCGCTGCCCACTGATCAATGGGTTACAGACTACATAGTTACACGCTTGACTTATTAGCCGTTCGGCAATCTGCACGAAGGCAACTCGGTGCAAGACAACTAGACATTAATTATTGAAGAAATCAGCCATGTCCATGGCCATCAATTCAATTCAGGTAGGTGTTGTAAAAACTCGTAGGTGTAATGCGTCGTTATAGGGCATTTGTTATGGAAGGACACGACAACCGAGTTCAAGACTTTTGCCACTTTTCATTTTTGCTGTTGTTTTGTATTCTAAGAATAGCCTCCTCCGCAGGAAACTGTGTAAAAATGGTCAGTAATTTCATCATATCATAATGATGTTATGGCTTGTGGTTTTGTCTGGATTTTTAGATCCCACACATGTAATGACTACACCAAACCAACGGCGCAAAAGGTCTTATCGCCAGCGCGTTAAATGTGGAGAGTGTAACAAAGAAATTGATTCTGATTATAAAGAAAGGCATGCAAAATTACATGACGGTAAACTAGTTGACTTTGCTACGGTATACCATATTGATAGTGCACAAACATTAGTGAGTAGATTTTTCAAATCCCAACCTGCCGTTCCATCTACTGAGCTGCAATGCACTTCAACCGCCATCGCTCCTGAAGCATCCCCTAGTCTGTTACATAAAGTTACTGCCAGATCATATGCTAACAGCGACATAAGTGAGGATAATGAAAATTTTGAGATTTACCATTTGCAGAAATTTTTTGGAATGTCCAAGACCAGAATTAGGCCCGAATAAACATACTGATTCTGAGCCGACATTGTCATTGGCAAGTGATGTTATTGCAAAGCAACCAGTTGGTGCTTTTGTCGAGCTACCAAGCAGTTGCATTGAAAATTCAACTACGATCGCTCGTGATGCATGTTTGGACACTTGTCAATCACGCGAGGATACTTTGAGTTCAAATAGTGATAGCGACATCGGAAAGGACACTGAAGATGAAGAAAATGATTCACAGTCATTTGCTTGCACTAGCGGTCATGCAGAAGATACAACGACAGTAGATTCGGAACCAAGACAACCTATACTGTCGCAATACAATCGCAAAATGTGTGGCACAGAGACAACAAGTAGAGACTTCAATCCCGAATGGTACAAGACGTATCCATGGTTAAGTTATGAAGCAAGTGAGAGACGTTTTGTTTGTTTCCCTTGCAAGAAATTCATGATAACTGATTCCTTTCAGTTCGTAAATTGGAAAAAATCTGAACGACTGAAAAAGCATGCAAAAAGTAATCGTCATCAATTAGCTATGACTAAATGGAATAGTTATCGAGTGAACAAAAAATGTGATACGTCTGTTCTGATGCAACTGCATAACGCTCACAAACAAGGGGTGGCACACAGTCGAGAATACCTGAAAGTGATTATAGAGTGTCTCCTTTACACTGCTCAACAAAACGTTGCACAGCGTGGACACGTTGAAGAAAGATGTAATTTGGATTGTGCCTCAGATGAAAACAGAGGAAACTTTTTAGAACTGTTGCACCTTCGATGTAAGGACATTCCATGGCTAGCGGAGAAGCTGAAAGCTCAGTTAGAAAATCGTGTCCAGTGGACTTCGCCTAAGATTCAAAATGAAATGCTTGCAATTGTGGCCAACCTGGTACTTGAACGAATAACGTGCAGGGTAAGAGAAAGCAAGCAAACTTCGATAATTGTCGATGAAACATCGGACATAGGCAAAACGGAGCAGGTAGCAGTGTGTCTGAGATATGTATCGGAAGGCAAAACTAAAGAATCTTTTGTTGGTTTCTATTCAACTCCATCAACTGAAGGAGAAACGCTCTACGAACTTGTAAAGCAAGTTTTTCGTAAGTTGGCTCTTCAGTTAGAAAATGTTGTTGTTGAATGCTTTGACGGTGCATCCAACATGAGTGGGGTCTACAGAGGTCTTGCCGCGAGAATAAAAGAATGTTCACCACTGGTATAATCTACATTCATTGTTATGGACATTTGCTTAATTTGGCTATTCAAGACACCATGACAGAAATCGAGCCCCTACGCAACGCACTGGGAACTATTCAAGCCTTGTACAACTTTATAGAAGGTAGCACGAAACGGCACGCCATTTTTTGTGAAACTCTAGAAAATGGAGATCAGTTTGTACGCACACTCAAATCACAGAGTGTAACCAGGTGGTCTTGCCGATGGGAAGCAGTCAAGTCAGTATTTGAGCAGATGCCGAAAATTATCAAGGTGCTCATAAAACTATAGCTGTTGATCGTGATGCCAAGACTTATTCTGACAGTCGTTCTTTGCTCAATGCTATTTGTGACTTTGAGTTTGTATTTGGATTAGTATTATTGAAGGTGATACTATCAAATACAAGTAACCTAAGCAGCTATCTCCAAGGAAAAAGAGTGGATGTGATAAATGCGAGGAAAACTGCTGAATCTACTATCCAAGTGCTAAGTGACTGTCGAAGTGAAGAAGGATTTAATTTGACATGGGAAAGAGCGCAGATTCTCAGCAATGAAATCAAAGAATGTATCGAGGATTCCCAATTTTCATTCAAAGAAGCAAAGACACCTAGAAATCGGCAACCGTCACGACGTCTTCAGGCTTTGTTTGGTGAACCAACAACATCTGACAGACCACTCATCAAATCTCCAGAAGAGCATTATCGCGTGTCGACATATTACCCAAGTTTATCGAGGGTAACAGCTGAGATGAGATCTAGATTCGACAGCAATGAACAGCATATACTATGTGGTCTAGGGGACATAGTATTCAATGAGTTACCAAGAGCTGAAAGTTACGACCTAATTGCCAAATACTATTCTGTCGACAGAGATCTGTTAGAAGCTGAGAAAAAAATCTTCAAGATTTTTTTGGCAAACAGCAAGGATTCTTTGCCACAGATTGAAACTGCTTCGAAGCTTGTTGAAACAGCGTATGAAAATGGACACAACGAAGTTCTTCCAATGTTTTATAAAGTCGCTTGTATTCTTGCCACAATTCCTGCAACATCATGCTCAGCAGAACGCTCATTTAGCAGCTTGCGACGTACGAAGACTTACTTGCGAAGCACGATGGGCCAGGAAAGGTTACATGACATAGCTATTATTAACATCGAACGTGCGTATACAAACGAAGTCATTGAGCATGATATGGATCGAGTGATCGATAAATTTGGAGAGCGAAAAGGCAGAAAATCATTCTTTTTCTGAAAGTGAAAGTGAAAGCTATAGAATAGTTGTTAGTAATGTAATTAAATAAAAGTTTGCGGACCATTGTTGTATTGTTGTCTATTTGATTTGTCGTCGTTTATAATTCATAAAAAAATCTGCGAGTTGAAGAAGACCTAAAATCCATTTATGTGCATGGTCTCAACTCTCAAAATTTTTCGGGCAAAAATGCGTTGCCCCCCCAAACAAAGTTGGCCAGGTACGCCTATGGGTAAACATGCTGTGTTTTACATCTTCATCGAGGTTGACATTTAACTGAACTGACTTGTGTCTGTGAATGCTGTATGTGGTTTGCTTTATTTTTGCTTGTATTGTTTATTATTGTACTGATGTCTTGCAAATAAAAGTCGATGTTATTAAACAGTTTATACATTACTTTCATCAAGTGTGTATTATTGTTTGGGTACACCATTACGGCCACAAATTTCAATGTTTTGGTACACCAGTAGGATGGGCATTTCATTCTTTTGGTACACCGGTATGGCTACCATTTCAATGTTTTGGTACACCAGAAGGATGGCATTTCATTCTTTTGGTACACCAATATGGCCATTATTTCATTGTTTTGGTACACCGGTATGGCTACCATTTCAATGTTTTGGCACACCAGTATGGCCACCATTTCATTGTTTTGGTGCACCCATATCGCTACCATTTCAATGTTTTGGCACACCAGTATGGCCACCATTTTATTGTTTTGGCACACCAGTATGGCCACCATTTCATTGTTTTGGCACACCACTGTTGCTTTAATTTTCATCAACTGTTGAGTGTTGGGGTGCTGTTGTCTGTAGCGAATTAGAGAAAATGATTCTGTAAAGCTAATGCGTTGAAGGGTAGTGGTTGGTTGTAGGTTGTAATTGATCTTTGCCAGCTATATCCGTGGGCACATTGCACCTCGATGTCTGCTTTCCGATCGTGGTCGTAACTTCCTTGCAACCATCGTTAAAGAAACCTATAGAATGATGAACACCTCCAAACTCAACACCACTGCGTACCATCCTCAGACTGATGGCTTGGTCGAGCGATTTAATGGCACCTTAGCTGAAACTCTTTCGATGTTTGTGGGTTCTAACCAGAAAGACTGGGACGAGCACCTTCCACAAGTCCTGTTTGCCTACCGAGTGTCCCCAAATGCTACCACCAGTGAGTCACCGTTCTGCCTTCTCTACGGCCGCGAACCACGCCTGCCCGTGGACATCAGCATATTACCACCTGTGAACCTAAGTCCATCCGTTGCAGTAGATCATGCACGCATCGTAACTACGCTAGAAGAAGCCAGACAACTTATCGCATCCAACACGCAACATGCCCAACTTAAAATGAATGCCCGATACGTACCCATCCAGTCAGGGGCGGATTTAGGGTACGTCAAACACGTCACGCGACGTAGACAAAAATCCCAGACTAATTTATTCATGAATTAATTAGTTGGAAAAATTATTTAAAATTTGAAAATTTCAAATTTAAAAAATATTCAAATTTTTAAAAATTTTATATGAATTTTTGAAATTTTCATTTTTGCACGTATTTAGCGCTATATCGAGAAAGAAAAAATTAATAATTCTCTGACCCAGTCCCAGTCCTCGGCTGGAGGTCTGACCCAGTCCCAGTCCTCGGCTGGAGGACACTTCAGAGTTGAGCACTGAATGGCGATCAGAAATACGATCAGACGACGTGTTGTGTCTATATGGTTTGTTGTGCCATTCCGTGTTTAGTAGTTATTGTTTAGTGTATTGTGAATAGTTGGTAGTCGAGTCTATAGGTTTCGGTGGCTTTCCTGTATTTTCCATTATTATTTTTCTGGTCGACAAATTGCAATTATTGCATCATCCCGAAACCACGTGTTGTGGCTCATATTTCATGCGCCATCTTCTCTGGTCATGCTCGATCGAGTGAGTTGTTGACCTGGTTTGAAGCTTGTAGAAGATCACAAGTGACTTACTTAACACTGTTATTGATCATTCATGTGGCTGACAACAACAACAACAACAATTTATTGTACCCTTTGAAAAATATCACGAATAGAATTACATAAAGTATTTTGATAAGTTAGGGTACTGACTTCCAGAAATAACCTTAATGGGCTAAAAATGCCAGGAAGCCAGTTCATAAAGTTGAAATTAAATTACATGGTCGGAATATTTACAAAGGATACAAACACGTTGCAGCGATATTTAACTTATACATTTTTACAAACATAATTACAAAAGCTAAATATCACGTACTGCACACATAACACAGAAAACAAACTTACACAGACAGATCTACACTATTATCAGTTCAGAATATTTTTAAGTAGAGTGGTATGCAATGTTAATCAAACATTGTAATAACAATGCAAATTAACACTGCAGACTTAAAAAGAAAAAGGATGAAAAAGGATCAGAACAGCCTCATTAACTTTTAAAGCAACAAGGAAAATAACTTCATTATACATTTTTAGTATTCTAATAAATCATTTTTCATCTTTTTTTTAAATTTTGAAAGGGAAAACAATTTCACGTTATCATCTATAGAATTCCTTGATCCTTGAAAGTTTATGCTAAATAGGCCATAGTTAGTTCTTGCTTTAGGAAGGTAATAAGACCGTTTTGATGCCAATCTTGTATTATAATTATGAACTCTATCTATTGAAGTAAAGAAATTATCAAAAGCTGCAGGTAATAGTTGATGGTGGAATTTGTATATAAATAATGCATTGTGAAAAGTTACCAAATCCATTATATTAATTATATTTAATGACTTAAACAAAGGACTTGAGTGTTCATCGTACTTAGAAAAAGTTATTATACGCATGGCCTTTTTTGTAAGACAAAAAGAGGTTGTAGAGTAGTGGGATACGTATTACCCCAAGTAATTATTCCATATATTAAAAAAGGATAAATCAAAGCATAATAAAGGTTAATTAAAATATTAATATGGACATAGTACCGTAATTTAGATAAAATTCCATAAAATTCCTTGATTTTTTTAGCAATACTTTCAATTTGGGATTTCCATGCCAATCAGGATCCCAAGATATTTAACCGAATAACATTGTTTTAAAATTTTGTCGTTTACAGTTAATTCAAAGTTTATCCCTATTTTCCGTTGAGGTGGATGGAAGAGGACGAAATTTGATTTTTCAATATTGAGTAACAACTTATTTGCACAAAGCCAAATATTAATATTATTTAATTCAGCATTTATATCTGATTGCAAGCAAATAAATGAAAATCAAAAAGCTAAGAGTAGATGTCTGATGGATATCATTGACATACAGCAAGAATAGTCATAGGGCCAAGAACTGATCCCTGAGGTACACCACAAGAAATATTTTTAAGCAAAGATGTGGTATTATTTACGTCACAGTTTGTTGACGGTCACTAAGATAAGAAGTGAACCAGGATTTGGCCACACCCCTTATTCCATAATACTCTAATTTTTTTATTAAGATTTCATGCTTGACCGTATCAAATGCTTTACTAAAATCTAAGAATATTCCACATGAGTAGTCTCGTTCATCGATTGCTTTTTGAATTTTATCAATTATACTAAGAACTGCATGATCTGTGGAATGTTTAGGACGAAATCCAAACTGGTTGTCAAACAAGATTGCTTTATTTTGAACAAAATCAAGTAGACATTAGTTTTTCTAATAGCTTATTAAATACCGAAAGGAGGGAAATTGGACGATAATTGCAAAGACTAGTTTGAGGACCTTTTTTATAAATTGGTAAAACGTTAGCTAATTTAAAGTTGCTTGGCAAAATACCAACTGAAAAAGAAACATTGAATAAAGTCTCCAGTGGCTTCGAAATTACAAATCTAAGAATTTTAAGAACTAGCCGAGACTGGTATACTGAATGGACCAGTGGCCTTTCCAAGTTTCAGGTTATAAATTTCAGTTTCAATTTCCTCAGAGGTAACAGGCGAAATATAAAAACTACTGCATGGAGAATCAGTTAAATAATCAAAGGGTGACATTTGCACATTTGGTATTGAAATGGATAAACTATTTCCAATATTAGGAAAATAATTATTAAAAGCATTTGCAATTGTCATCGAATCAGTTATTGCATTATTTCCCTCCATGATTTTCATAATTTTATAATTTGTTTTAGACTTGAAATGAATTATTTGTTTGATACCTTTCCATACTCTCTTGGTATCTTTAATGTTCTGTATAAAATAGTCATAATATTTTCTTTTACTAATTTTCAATATGTGATTTAATTTATTTCTATAAAATTTAAATTTTGAATGATAATAAGAACACTTTGTTTTTAGAAATTTCTTATATAATCTATTTTTAACATAAATTGATTTTTTAATTGCACGTGTAATCCAAGGTTTAACAGGAATATGTTTATCAATTACTTCAAGTGTTTTAGCATAAAAAAGATCAAACATGAGAGATGGATTCTCGTTCGATGCATAAATTGTTTGCCAATTAATGGATTGAAATTCAGTAATAAAAGCTTCTTCATTAAACGTAGAATAATCTCTCTTATACATCTTAACATTTGCAGGGAGGGACGAAAATGTGTTAATTATGATAAAATTTGGTAAATGATCTGTCAGATCATAGGCCAAATTACCACTAATAACAAAGTGTTCAATTGAATTAAAAAAATGTTATCAATCAATGTTTAGTTGGTTGTAAAATTTGAGGTTGAAAAAAAAGGAACCAAGTAGATTTATAAAATTGTCTGAAACTGTGTGAATTTATTTTCAAAAGGTCACTGACATTAAAATCCCCCATTAATAAACAAAGTTTATTTTCTCTATGGAGTATGTCAACTGTAGAGTCAAGATATTCCATAAAGTGATCCAAATTACCATTTGGATGTCTATAAACCACCCCGCATATTAAATTTGGTTGGCCATCAGTTTCAATTTCAATCCAAAGAGACTCAAAGTCTAGGTCGGTAACTGATATTTCATTTCTAATTTTGAAGTTTAAGTTATTTTTTATATAAAAAGCTACACCTCCTGCATTTGAGCCTGCATTTGAGCCCGCTAAGCTGTTCAGTTCTAATAGACTATAATCAAGGTGAGGTGTAGATGTTGAACATCTAAGACAATTCACACTTGAATCACACTTGAATCATATATTAGGATTATTATAATTAATGAAATATAACTATATGATATATTTGTATAGAGCGTTTTCATCTGACGTCACGGCGGCCATATTGGTGTACCAAAACAATGAAATGGCGGCCATATTGGTGTACGGTGTGGGAATTAGCTCTTTCTTATTCAAATATTTCGTATTGTTTCACCATGGGGCCACCGATCACGTGAGTGAAAACGCTCTATATGTACTTAGCTCGATCATAGTTAATAGAAAATAGACATGGTTTGGAAGCTCACAAAAGTCATTGTTGTATGTTTTTGTTCAGGTTTATGGAAATATTTGCACTTTCACGGTTACTGAACGTATTGTGTTTTCTGTATAATGAAGCAATCATCCAATAGCAACGTTTGGGTTCAATCACTCAACCGTACTGTTTAAATATTAATAAACCTAAAACAAAGGATTTGGCACCTTCATGTACCTTTCAACATGAATCGTAGCTTCATTGTTAACCGCTTTGAAGTTTTCCGGGTTTCCAAACCATGTCTATTTTCTATTAACTATGGCTCGATAGCTTAGTGAGTTCATCTTTATTCTTGTAAAATTCATGAATAATTAATGAGCTTCTCGTCCAATCAAATCACATCAATCGTATCACAAGGATAGCCTGTAAACCCGATAACTCGAAACGAGTAACCAAAAAAACCCATGCGATCAATTGATACAGAATACTAATTAACCTAATTAGTATTCTGTAATTCGGATACAGAATACTAATTACGCTAATTAGTATTCTCTAATTCAGATACAGAATACTTATTACGTTCATCAACAACAAGCACACAATCACAGTTTTTATTCAGTTACATCACAACCACACAAAGTTAGCTACAATCGATAAACAACGTCAAAAACCAAATATTAAACACTGCGTTCGTAAAGATATTATTATCAACTTTACCCCTATCAATCGCTGGTATGGGCATATTTGCTAAATACTCCTCACAGAAATCGTTAAAATTTGAAAAAAAATCTGAACCTTCAGTCATAGCCAATTGCAACTTGTTGTCATCGCTAACATTTGCTACTTTTTTCTCTACTGGCTCTTTACCCCAGTCTGAAACACATGAAGAACATGGACCTAGTTCACACATTTTTAATAGCTTCCTCCGCTTCGGTAATTTGTTCTCTTTCTTCTTTTTTCGCCATTTGTGCAATTCCACACCTTGTCGCGTCTTTCATTTCCGCATCTATCGTGTTCTTCGAAAAAGTGCAAATCTAGAAAACAACGAAAGATTTTTTAACGATAAGCACCAAAATACCTTGGCTTTGTAGATTGATATAAACACGAGGAAAAGTGTAATCTCAAAATATCTCCATGTCTTACCTTCGATCAGCTTTGTCTAGAACATTAAAGCTGTTGTCCTGTTTACCATCAGCTAAATAGCGATTCAATCCACATATCAGTAGATATAACGTTTTGGGGGGATATCGTCCACCACTTTGATTTGTGACTTCTTCTATAAATTTAGTGAGCCAAAAGCTCGACGTTCTGCCGACATGTCTTCTATTGTGCATGTCACAGCTTCGATATTGGCTAAATCAATTTGTCCGAAGCCAACCGTTTCCTTTCTCGCTTCCTTATTTTTTCTTGCATGTTGCCAATCTTCAAATACCTTAACCGCCCACTTTGTATTATGGCGAGTGTTTTTTGGAATTGATTCAATCAGCATAGAACGTTCTTCTTCCCTGCTTTTTGGACAGCGAAAGCGTGAAGAGTCCATAACCTGACCTTCACTCTCATGCAACCGCAAAAATTGAATAAATTAGGTGCATCTGCTTCAAAATTATCCCAAACTCTCTTGGGTATATCTTAACAAATTCAATCATGCAAAAAAGCATTGCAAGCAACAAAGCAAATCAATAGACCTTTACTGGTGCAAACATTCTTACATCTAAAATTCACCGTCTATACTTTATTAGTAACCAAAAACACATCGCTTATATATGGTTTTATTTCCATTCAAGAAAGTACTAAACTCTATGACTGTATATCTTTTCATTTCACAAGTCAGATACAATATTCGCGTCCGAACTGTATGGGATTTACAATGGCGAGCCGAACCGCTCATATTGTATCTATTACTTGATATAGATAACTTGACTCTCCTCATTCTTCCTTAAATAAATTCTGCCATTGGATGTCCAAATGAACTTATAATTGAGATCTTTCTTGGATTTTAGATAGCACGTGAATAAATCTTTATTCTTCTCAGTAAGGCTTTCATTGATATAGATCCTATTAGAGATATTGTATCCAAGATCTTTCGTTGTTTTGTACCTTAACCTGTTTCTGGCTCGATAGAAAGCTTCTTTATTGTCACGACGGACAAACTTGACAATGATTGCTGGTTCTAAGCGCTTCCCTTTATATCGTTTGTTAACAGGCAAGCGGTGACTCACGGATATATCTTCCTCGACGATTTCAACATTCACAAGTTCGGCAATTTTCACTACAATATCGTTGGTAGATTTCATGAATGAATTTTCGACGACTGGTATACCTTGGATTTCTACACAATCCCTTCGCGAATACTGCTCAAGATCATTATAAGAATCTTTTAGTTGAAGAAGCTGACTCTCTGTTTGATGGAGGGCAGACTTTAAGATTTTATTTTCAGCCCGGATTGAGATTCTCTCTATTTCATGAGAATTAAGCTTCATAATCACTTCTTCATACTTTTCATTTGCCATGTCTATAAAACGCATTGCTTCTTGAGACTTTCGAGTTCAATGGTATATTAGTTTCTGCATGATCCAATATTTCATCTAATATTAGCTTCAATTGCTCTGCTGTTACTGAGTATTTAGGCACACAAACAACACATAAACACAAAAATACAAACAAAACTATCAAAAAGCAGTGATATTTGTAAAAATATTACTATTTAAGTAATATTATTTGACAACTGTGTTAATGTTAAATATGCTCACTACGCTTACAACGGCGGTATTCCACACTAATAGATGCTGAGCTATTTATATTTCGGTCTGGGTTATATTCCGTCGTCTCGATCAAGACAAACATAAACGATTTATGTGATTTATTGAATTTTAATACCGAAAAGTATTACTCATGCTCACAATCTGATAACCTGTTGACTATTGGAAACTGTCTGCAAGATGAGCGAGACATGAACAACGTTGAAAATTATGTTATGCTGTGCTGACATTTCGTGCTGAAGAGACTCAAGTTTACGCTAAATGGGAAACTTTAAATGTATTGAGGTAATTTTAATGTTTGTAATTTGCTTTGTTATTGCCTGGATTATGTACGCCAAATAAACTCGATGTGATTCAACTGCTTCACTAGCTCATGTGTGCATTTTAATAGTTCCTTGGTACATGTACGTTTGCTTGTTGTCGATCGTCTAGGTAATATAGTAAATAAACTGCTTACTGGGTAGCACCAAATAATGCAAAAAATACTGATAAACATGTACTGTGTCGAACTGTTTGCACGTCTAGGGCGAAACGCCGGAACGGGAAAATATCAAAATAACCTCTGCCAGATTTCTGTCGGTTTCTTGCACAAGATGTCGGTTTCTTGCAGGACTTGCTAATTTACGGATAACTAAGCCATCCATGTCTATATTAGTAACACATTTGTTGATAAGTGATTACCACATGTTTATAATATGTCTTTTTTGTGAAAAAGACAAAATATACTCAGTTTTATGACGTGTATCTCACATTGAAACAACAAACTTTCCTAATTTGTCCACACATTCAATTAACAATGGTCACGTAGCCTTCTGCTAAATTTGACATGTTTTCCACAACCTGTATTTCCAAAAATTATTGATACCCCCTGATGCCGCCATATTGAGACAGAAATCTGGCAGAGGTTCTTTTCGGTTATACGTCCATGTCCTATTTACACGAATTGCCATCCTTAGGTTAGGTTGTGTGTTGGGGTAAGGCTTTCATGAAGTACTTGGGTTAGTAGGACATGGAATTATTACCTTCTTTTCTCTCTTTCTTTTACGCTTTCGCCCGCACTCTTTATGTCCAGCTGGCGATTCCGACACATCTCCGACGATCCCACACATCTCCGACGATCCCTGAAATCTCCGAAAGAACCTCTGCGGAGGAGAGAGGGGTTGTCTAATGATCGCTTGAATCTACCGAATCTAGCACTGTAGATTGCACGGTAGGTTATTTTGTACTTTTTAACAAACGCTTAATATGTGCACGCTGTTTCGTGCATAGGGTATGCCAAGCTGCATTGCTATGAGTAGCCCGAGTGCACGCCTAAGCAGGCGTCTTGTCCCTAATCATAAAATGACAATTTTAGATAAATTGGGAAAAACAGGAAACGCTGTCGCCAATCGCATTGCACTATATCGCTTTCGTTTTATTAATCTTAGACTCTGGTAACACATTCATTGATTTGCCTGAACAATGACCAACGCGCTTTTTTAAACAAGCGTTGACGTTATGAGCGTCAGCGAAATAAAAGACGTAAACGCAAGCCCGACGGAAATGGGGTGAACAACAGGAGAGCGACTAGTATAGAGTGTGTTTACTTGAAAGTTAATATTTCGAGTGGTTTAGCTGAAGTTCACGAAATTTACGAAGAATATTAAAAGTTTCACAAGCGGAGAAACCACCACAATAGCATGGCCAGAAACCTTTGAGATTGTATCGGCGCTTGGTAAATCAGCGATTTACCACACTCGGTAGGATTGGAAAGTTTACAAACATCAGTATTCCCTTGGACAACTGCTTTCCGTTGATAGGGATTAAGATCTTTTATTTTAAACGTAAATCACACACTTTCTTACACCAACTAATTCGCCATCAAAATACCGAGGCATATTTTGGAAGGCTTGCTCTGATTGATGCGGGAATGGAATGTGTTGCTCGAGTGAACAGCCGTTGAGGGGAGCGAGTTTGGGACCAACCCTGAGCCATTCATTGGCCGTAAAACGCGACGTCACAAAATGTCATAAATCTTAACATCCATCTCGACGGAATTTTTCACAAATCGAGATTATTGTTGACCATACATAACTCCATACATAGGTCTGGACACGACTGACACAGGGACCCGTGCTGCCTCGCTGACTAAACAGTATTAAGGTTACAGAATACCCTAGAAAGTAAAAAAAAAAATCAGAAAATGATATTTTTACATATTCAAAATGTAATGTTGAATGAGTAAAACGTTGCCCAAGTCTCTATCCGTGGCGGGAAAGTCTGTTACTATTAACAGCGGATTAATGACAGCTCATTAGCACAAAGAATGCTGTATTATTGTATCAAATTTTATCCTGTCGACAGAACTCGCGTATACAAGTTTTCTCTGCTTTCTTTCCGTTGGAAATCAGGAAATGCCTAATGATAAATCAAAGCTTTGGAAAAGGAATAAAAGTCCCTTTGTATGTCCCGGAAGAAATCAGTCACCGACAAGAATGCTGCATTTTCAGAGTAGAAAAAGTAGTAGAAATTTTTCGCAGATAAAGTTCTTTGCCCCCCAAATTGTAACTTTACACAACGTAGAAGCAGATTTTATTTCATTTTATTTTGATTATCTGAATTTAAATTTGTGCAAAATAAGGCTAAGACCAAATGTCGAACTTTTCATATGTGTCCATGGGCAGAGGCGTCTTAGGGCCTGTTTATATGATCCCGGTGGACCGGGATGTCCAGGTTGCCCGGGATGAATTTCATCCTGGGTTTATATTGAGTAAACAAAGTGCTCGTCCCGGTTGACCGGGATGAATTTCATCGCGGGTCAAAAAGCGCGGGAATTTAAGGAAATGGAAAAAAAAGCAAAAACTCGCCCTAATTCTACTATGTTAGAAGTTATTTCACTTTTATTCAGTGTTTTGTCTCTAGACCTGACCGTTTGGACGAAATTCTGACCGTAATATTCAAAGTTACAAGCATTGCAGTTCAGTAAACTTCATCCCGGTGTACCGGGATGTCGCGTTTATATGGGAAAAAATCTGTCCCGGTGTACCGAGATCCCGGTTGCTTCAGCCGGTCTCCATATAAACGCAACCGCGAAAATAACAGTAAATTATCTACAAGCCGAGATCCCGGTACACCGGGACGTCCCGGTACACATAAAAGGCCCTTAGAAGAATTAGAAGCTATTCAGTAATGTATAGGTCGACTCAAAATCCCAAACGGAGCAACGCAACCCCCAAAATATGTTCACTTTTGTGAAGTGTCTTCTGTCGAGGTTTCAATTCCCTGAACCAATCATAGAGAAAGAGTTGGATTTTGGCAACCTGCATGTTGGTGTGATAATTTCTTCGTTTTTACAGTAAAATTTGAACTATGCTCGCTGTAGAATTAGATGAAAAAGTTCGCTCAAATTGCTGCAAATGGTGTTTCTGAGGTTCTAGATTTCACAATGCGGTCATTAATTGCCAACAACCACTCCCCCCCACACACACACACTTTTTGACACCTTCAATTGCTACTGTACTGCTTCACGTTTGAGATTTGAGACAGAGAGGGCGGAGAATCATCAAGAGCTGGGAAAAAAACCGCGAAATATTCAATGCCTTTTTTCAGCCAAATGAATTTTGGGTCGCATGAGGACACATTCAAAGAACGAAGTTGGTCGCGCGTTTTAACCGATCCCTTTCAAACTGGCTTCACACACGGCATTGGTGTATGTCTGGGTCACAAAAGGGTGTTCGCGCGATTTATTTAGCTCAAAATTAACTGAGTTACGGACCTTTGTTTGTCCATTGTCGTTGACATGACACGGGTCGGGAAAGAATATGCCCTAGCTGATAAACCACTGAAGCAATAAATAAACGCGATCAACAACGACCGCGTAAGGAAGGTGCCTTGATTTTATATTTGTAAATATGCATGAAAAATAATTTATTTATTTCTTATTTGATAATACGATGGTGTTCTTCATTTATCTGGCTACATTAGTTCTAATCAACAATTTATTCCAACGTTTTTCAACTCAATCAACCCATTTCTCTTTATTATTAATAAAATCAAAAACAGAAAACAGAGAGCAATTTGAAACCGATAGGTGATAGACCGCACACGACAGAATGTTTGTGGTGTATAAAAACCTCGTTGAAATATGCAACTCAAATATGAACTAACGGAGCATTGGAACAACAATGAAATTAAAGAGAACTATACCTATACAAAAGTACAAAACAAGTCGTAAGTGCGAAGAAATCCCGACACAGCTCCGTCGAAATAATAGCTAAACTCTGAATTAAGCTGGAGAATTCATAAATTTTAATGTACGGGAATGCATGGGTATGGATTTCCCTAAGCCTTTTCCGGGTCTTAACTTAAGGGGGCGATTACATGGACCGGGCTGGCCCGGTTAACCGAGCTAGCCCGGTTAACCGGGATGAGTTTACGAAACGATTACATGGAGCGGGCTGGCCCGGTAAGCCGGGATGATTTCAGGCCGAAATTCGCAATTATCAAGTAAATAAGGGCAAAGCTACGTTAGTTTTACTTCAGTTTTACACTAATTAGTCTTATTTATTTTGTAAGCCCATCGTTACTAAAAAGATTGTTAAAGTCTTAGCTAACCCAGGAAAGCGTCTTCACGAAGACTAATTAATTTATTAAATCTTCGCTTTGATCACAAAACACACAAACAACGTTGATGTTCTATTTCAGTTCCTTTCAGCACTATTTATTTACACAGTCAAGCAAACGAACGCGTATCGAAGCGAGTTCAACAGTTTTTCAGCCCGGTTTGCCGGGCTGAAAACGATTACATGGACATTTTCATCCCGGTTAACCGGGCTAGCCCTGTTGCGACAACCGGGATCCCGGCAAACCGGGCTAGCCCGCTTGCCATGTAATCGAAATGTTAAAACAACATGCGTTTTATATATAAAGCGGGCTAGCCCGGTTAACCGAGCCAGCCCGGTTAACCGGTCCAGCCCGGTCCATGTAATCGCCCCCTAAGACCCGTTTAACCGAACGGATTACTTCGTCCTAAATCTTGGACGAAGCCAAACACGAATACGGCAGAGCCTTCTTTTCTTCCTCTCTCAGTGAAGAAATAAGGAAAAGAAGACTCTCCTCGCAGGGGACGAGAATGTATCTATCGACGAATAGACATCGAGTAGATCGAGTAGCCAATCAGGTTGCAGCATTTGCAATAGTTTCTGGCAATTCTTAATATTATTGGACACTTCAAAAGAGTTAAGAGCACTCACATGACGTTTTCTTGTTTTTATTGTTACTGATATTTCTAGGTGTCAAATGTCCGAGCGCAAGGCGAAAGACCAGTTGCCGTCATGGTTGTATCTTGGGGTCATAATGTTTGTTCTTTTTCCTGTCCTTGGCGTTATGTATTCCATTGGAATTTTCCTCGCAGTATTTATAGAACATTATAATGAAAGCAACAGTAAAGCAGGTAAAAAAGTGTTTTACGACAGAAATGGGTGGGTGATTGATTCCAGGTCAGCATAGAAAAATTAAGCCGGGAAGTAAGTGATAGCGAAATTTATAAGACCCCGTACTAACTAACACATAATATTTTTAATATATTCTAATATACTCTAGTACACAAGCAGTAACGTAAGACATAGTTTTTGTATTATAATCTAAGCACAACCCTAAAAGTCCGCGCAGGTGCCAAGTACAAATCGTGACGGCGCCTCTTTAATTGCACATTTTTAGCTTGCATATTCTATACTTATTAAATGGTCTATAGGATGAAATAAGTACACGATATACAAATAGAATGATATTCCGACAAGGACATTAACACCTGATGAAACATGTAGCAGATTTAGCCAAAATAAATTGTATTATAGATAAGAACGGTTAATAAAATACATTTATGTACGTAATATGTCTAATCCAAGACAGATCAGTTTCAGTATCAGCTAATAAACGTAAATAAATGTATTTTATTAACCATTTGTTAGTAAGGCCCCGTTTACACTATTACGGTACGGTGGTGGTCCGGATTGGGGTGAGCGTTCCGTAATAAAAAAATCGTCTGTTTACACTATGACGGTACGGTAAATTTACCATGCGTAGTGATTTGCAGCCGGAGTGCTAAGCGTAGTGACTACGCTACGGAAAACCACTCCGGAATAGTGTAAACACAACAAAGAAACGTAGTGATTTTTCAACGGAAGACTGACCGTACCGTAATAGTGTAAACGGGGCCTAAGAGATCAACCAAATTTCCGGCAGATTCCGTCGATTCCGTTACTATAGAGATACCGTGACAGATCCGAGACTGAGAAAAGTCCAAATCATGATCTGGAGGACGAATTTCTACCAAACAACGAGCAATTTGATTAAAATGTCAGTATTGCAGAGAATGGTGGTAACACTAGATACCCCACCAGAACTCGCAATAGGCCAACATACTTCGATGAGCGTGATTTGAGCCATGACATTAATCAGAAATACAGGCAGGCATTGTTAGCTTGAATTATGTCCCCACTGATGAAAACATAGCCGATGTATTTACAAAACCAGTAACTAAAGCTAAGTTAGATAAGTTTAAGTGTGTTATGTTATGTTAGGAAAGTAACTATACAATATATAAAAATATAAGAGCAAGTGGGGGTGTTGGAATATGTGCTCTGATATTCCGACAAGATGATTAACACCTGATGAAACATGTGTAGCAGATTTAGCCAAAATAAATTGTTTTGGTTAGATAAGAACACTCGGAAATAGCATAACTTTATTATAGTCCTTTTATGGTAGTCTTAATATAAAATCCTTGTACATAATTATATATAGAAGTTGTGTGTTGCGCTTCGTAATCGAGATAGAGCGATGGCAACAATTGGTAAATAAAGATGTAAACATTAGTTTCCTACATGCGCAGAACGGACTGTAGACCCCCTTTAAGCTTCTTTAAATTTCTAAATATTGATTAAATTTATATTTCTTTAGAATTTTCTTCATGAATTATTAATTTTTAAAGGTGCATTACACTCCGTTCTGCGCATAATCTGCCATCTTGTTTTTGTGAGCCTCACAAAAAAGGTGCATTACACTGCTCAGTGTAAACCGTTCGGAGCAACAAGTGATTCGGTGAGGATATCTCTTCGGATTTCTTCTATTTCCGCCAAAAATGTGGTTTCGTTTCAAGTACAAGTAATGAAGAGGAAACAAGAAAAGCTTACAATCGATCTTGAATGAGGTATCAGTATATTTTTTGTAAATAGAGATGTAAACATTAGTTTCGTCGCAGAGAACGGAGTGTAATGCACCTTTAAAAACTTTTAATATATAAATGTCTTTGATAAACGTGATCTGTATTTTATTAAAGAACGATACTTGTCGGGATTTTTAAAGGTGATGTACAGTCCGTTCTGCGCATGTACGAATCTAATGTTTACATCTTTATTTACGAAAATAATACTAATACCTTATTCAAGATAGTAAGCTTTTCTTGGTTCCTATTCATTACTTGTACCCAAAACAAAATATTTTCAGGAGAAATAGAAGAAATCCGAGGAGATATCCTCGCCGCATCGCTTGGTTTTCTGCCATGTTGTTCCTGGTTTTAAAAACGGTTTACATTTTGCTGAGTACTCCTTGTAATTATCTACGAATGTCATGTTTTGGGGACCACATTGCGGTCATGCGCAGAACGGACTGTACGTCACCTTTAAACATTTTCAGCGCATTTAACTTCACTTTTAAAATAATAAAAAGAAGACATTTATTTAGAGTTTTTCATTGTGATTTAGGTTGGATTGGTTCGACCATGTTCTTTGTCCTTTGCATCAGTTATCCACTAGCCGTTTTCTTACGTCGCCGATTTGGAATGCAAGTTGTCCTTCTGTGCGCCTCATGTTTGGTAGTTTTATCTTTCCTTTCAACGCCATTCATGCCCAGTCTTAACTATTTATTTATTACTTACTCTATACCATTTGGAATGACTTGTGGAATCATGGATTGCGTAACTATTCTGACATTGCCGGAATATTTCGAGAGGTACCTTGGCTTGGCCACGGGTTTCCGTTGCGCTTCGATCGCCTCTGGAGCGATGTTGTTTAATTATGTCATACCAATCATTATCGACGCTGTCGGCTGGAAAGTGACAATGTACTCCCTTTCGTCGCTTGGAATAGCGTTTGTTCCTTTTGCTTTGGTTTACCATAGTGCTACATTACGGGAGCAAGCATCTATGTTGGATAACGAACATAATAGCGAAGCCGCGATAGAAATGTCTGGAAAAATTAAAGCGACATTTGAATTTCTTCGAAATAAGGAGTTCTTGTCGCTTTTGATAGGAAACGTGTTATTCCTAACAATTTCTGTGGTTCCACCCATATTTATAGTGAGATATTACTGTAGATCCTATATATGCATAAAGGTCCGTTTATACACGTGCGATTATTTGATGCGAATCGCCAACTTCTCGGGTTTGGGAGTAATCGATTACGAACAAGCAGAAAACTGGTGGGGAATTCGAAGATGAAACCATGCACCACGGCACAATCCGTTGACTGTTTTTCTACTTAACATGCACCTAAATCAGAAATTGGCGATATTTATCGCATCGAAAATCCCCATGTAAACGGGCCATTATAATATTACAAGTATATAGACAACAACAGAGTAGATGCGTATCGGGTTTTTTTATGTTTTGTGAAGCAGTCTGTATGGCACTTGTTATTTTGTTCTGCTGCGTTATATGTTATGTCCCGTTGCGGTGTCCTACGTTTGGTTAGGCTGTATTGTGTCGTGCTGGACTGAACTGGAATGGAATGAAACGGAAAGCAACGGAACGGAATAAAATGGAATAAGAAAAATGGCTTGGCTTGGACTGGACTGGACTGGACTGGACTGGACTGGTGTTATGGGATTTTGTATTTTGCTGTTTCGGCTTAGCTTGTTTAACCAATTTTTTCCGTCTAAAAATCTATTTTTGTAGATCCAGTATACCAAAACCTTGGGATATCCGCTTTCTAAATCAAAATGGTTGGTAATAATCTACAATTTATCTTCTCTCGTTGGTCGAATTGTAATTGGTCGTATTGGGGACCTTGCTATGCGGTACAGAAAAGTGAAGTACAGTCTACCAATGATAGCTGTGGTATTTGGAATATCGAGTGGATTATGCTCCCAGACTCAATCGTTGCCGCTGCTAACGTTATATATGGGGGTCATTGGGGGTCTTGATGGGATGTTTTGGGTGTTCCTACTACTTGCGGTAATAGAGGTGACCTCTGCAGAACAAGCCGGTAACGCTTATTCTTTTTTGTCATTCACCGCGGCGTTTGGTTATCTTTCAGGACCTCCAGCCATGGGTAATTATACATTGACAATAATCTAAACCTTTAACAGTAGCTAAGTACTTAGCTAAAGTTTACCCTAAGCGCAAAAAGTGAGATAGGAACGTCTTGTTTTAATCCTGACGGGTTGTGTTACAATACTGCGTTTATACAAATCAGAAAATTCAAACTGTTTGCGTGAACAATTCTCAGGCAAATACTATCACAAACTTGGCTAATAAGTCTTTAAAATGTTTTTACTTTAGGGTTGCTGTATGACGTCACCGGTGAATTTCGAAACGTTCTTTACGTGGCGTCTGTCTGTGCCATAACCGCAGCCGTTATTATGATGATTGGTCCATGCATGACGTCGCGGGAAAACGACAGATCTGCCGGTTCTACGTTGACTAGGGCGGACTACTTTGGATTATCAAGAACTTCAGCTTTAGAGCGAAGTCAAATTATTATAGTGGAAAAAGAGAGCGTTGTTTAGATAAAGTGTATAAGTATTTTTATTTTGGTCCTATGGAATAAAATTTAAATTATTTTTGCCAATCCCTGTTTGAATAAAGAGTGCATGGAGTTGAGTCTACGCATGGCTGTTACGTACTGAATTGCAGGACTGTATAGTAAACCCGGTTATAATAATATCTACATCCTGAAGTAATCAAGCACTTTACAGTTGTTCTTACAAAATTAAAATTTTTCTACCGAGAATTTATTATCAAATTTGGATCAGATTTGGGAAAATGTTAAGTAGTAGTTAAAATATGAGCGGTCGATCTTTATGGGCATTTACAATGGCGAGCTGAGGGCGAGCCATTGTAGATGCCCATAAAGATCGGCCGCGAATATTTTAACTTACTTATCAAATTCTAAGTGTACATGATGAATACTTTGTTTAAGAATTGTAAGAAACGTTAGATAAGATCATTTTAACTCAGAAAACATTGATGTTTTATTAATCAATGTTTTAACAGTATTTACAAACACCTGATTAAACATTCATTCCTTTGGAATTTTCCTTATGAATTATTAATGAATTTGATAAGTGTTTAAAAACGAAAATTAAATCTTTTTTCAAAGAATTAAATCTGTCAGTTTTATTTTGACAAACGGCTAAAATCAAACGTGCTTAAACCTAACCCAAACTCAAACGTGGACTTCACAAAACGTAAAACCGATGAGATATTGGACATACACTCTTTTCCGGTACACCTGCAACAATTTTAAATTCTAGAATTACGAAGAGAGCAGTTTGAAGTAATCTTAGAGTACGAGTAATCTAAAATGCTGGAAATATTGGAATAAAGAAATTAGCCCTTGTTTTATAAAACTTTTCATCAGAGTAAATTTTGCAGTGTAAATTTTATCCCTACGAGCGTGGAAAAACCTCTGGCACCCTGGCTTGAAACGCAAATTAATCTTAATTTAATTTTTTTTTTAATTTAATAACTTAATCACAAAGCAAAGAATATTTACAAGGTGAAAGGCGATCCAACAGAGGATAGCCCTAATTGAATAGGACTTCCTTCAATAATATATATAATGAATTATTATATACTTGTTATTTAAAATCTTGTTAATGTTATGTTACGTTAATAATGTTGTTTAAAATCAGTTAACGTTCCTCATTTTAATATCAAGTTGTCTTATAAGCAGTAATTAATACACTGCAATTACATACAACACTCTACTTTTATAATGCAACAAATTGCGGTGCCCTGACGAGTATAGCCGATGGGCGGCTCACGTTAGGTATAGCTTTATATTAAAGCGGAATCGTACGCTATAGCCCGCTGAATACAGGAACGTGGGCTCTGGGAACGAGAGTGCAAGCGAAGTTTCATTTTGGCGGCTTTTTGACGACAAGTCCGACAAGTAAATTAACATTCCGCAGGGGCCATTCCTTTTTGCCACTCCCCCCACTTTAAAAGCCGCTCCGCGGCCCCTGTTCCGCAAGTAAATACAATTCTTAAACTGGTTCAAATGTGCTTGGTTATGATAATGTGATAAATTTGTGTTTATCCTGGTTGTCAGTCGTTCGTTGGTGCGGAATCAATAGGGACCTTACGAAATACGACGGCAACTTCAACGACGACGTCTTTTAAACAAAATAATTATAATTGCGAAACAAAGAGTATGAATAATTTGTTGTCCCTAGAGTAATTTCAAGACCGTCCTCGTTCTTTATACAACGCCACGTAGAGCATTTTCACGTCTTCAGGACGACGTCAACGGTCAAAAGATGAGAACTGTTGCTTGAGATTGACTTTAATACAGACACTACAATCATTTTAGCAATACTGAGGCGTTTTGGAAGTCATTAATCTTGTCTCAAATATAAAATACAATAGTCAGTTAGCTGTGACTTTCTTTAATTATATAATCCATGGCGCTTTTTACCCGCCGTCGTCGTCTTAGCATCGTAAGGTCCCTAATAGTAAGCAGTACCGTCAAGAGGGGGGAGTAGGCGGGGTAATAGGGACCTTACGATGCTAAGACGACGACGGCGGGTAAAAAGCGCCATGGATTATATAATTAAAGAAAGTCACAGCTAACTGACTATTGTATTTTATATTTGAGACAAGATTAATGACTTCCAAAACGCCTCAGTATTGCTAAAATGATTGTAGTGTCTGTATTAAAGTCAATCTCAAGCAACAGTTCTCATCTTTTGACCGTTGACGTCGTCCTGAAGACGTGAAAATGCTCTACGTGGCGTTGTATAAAGAACGAGGACGGTCTTGAAATTACTCTAGGGACAACAAATTATTCATACTCTTTGTTTCGCAATTATAATTATTTTGTTTAAAAGACGTCGTCGTTGAAGTTGCCGTCGTATTTCGTAAGGTCCCTATTTACCCCGGGGCACGGTCCCAGAAGGGGTCCGCTAAAAATTCAGTCTATGAAGATATATCATATATTATAATAATTATCAAAAACTTATCGCTGGGGCCCAGTAAAACCTTGGTAAAAATATCGGAGGGGGCCCGCACGCAAATGACCCGGGGCCCGTTCTGGCTCTCGACGGCCCTGATAGTAAGCGACGTTTTTGACGCCAAACAGGGCACTGCATGCTCTTTATCTCAAATCAAATCAAATCAACATTTTGTCAGGGTGATCACGTCAGTTCATACATTGGAACTGGTAATAATAAATTAATAATAATGATTTATTCACAGCATCTCTACAGTGTAGCTAAGCTCTACATCTGTGAAGAGCCTACAATACTATAATATACACAATAATTATATAAAAAAACTATTAATTATAAATTACTATTGATAAAGACTAACGACCATCAATGTGAGCCCTGAATAGCACTGTGTCTGGTTATTTTGTTCAGTTCTAGCTACGTTCTTTGTTAATCCATAATGCTTTACATAGTAATGCATTATTATGGATAAAATAATGTAGCAATGCATTACGAAAGGGAACACCATTAGCCTTTTCTACACTATTTCATAAACTTCAAATTATGTAAAAATATCTCGTTAAAACACCGTGTTCCTGGCCTCTTGGAAAACGGCAGAGCTACTGCATTACATGCATGTTCTGACTAAAAATTACAAATAATACGAGCGAAAATTTGTGGTTAACACCACATTTCTTATTCATGTTTTGCTAAAAAATTAATAAATTAACGTGGTATTACCACCAATAATTCTAACTTCTATTATTTGTAATTTTATAGTCAAATACGTCTTGGACTAATTCGGACAGAAATGGGTAATTAATAAATACCGTAAAGTTCCCAAAGTAACGACCCCCCCCCCCCCCCCAAAAAAAAAAAAGTAACGATAAAATTCAGTGTGCTATAATAAATCCCGAAAGTAACGATACCCCCGAAAGTTACGATTTCAAACAAAAGTCAACTTGTTGGGTTCAAGGTGGTGGTATAGAAATACCATGCGCATGTCGCTACGAAATAGAGGTACGAAAAGAACTGAAAGATTTGCGCAGAGAACTGAAGAAGAAACTGGAACTTTTTACTCCTACTCCAGACGATATAATTTGAGATAATTAAGGATGTAGTCGGGTAAATACCGACGGAATACTTTGTTGAGACCGTGTTACAATAAAAAAACAAAAGTCTGATAATATTTGTCATGATTTACTTCAGATACGCATTTTTACCATCCGGAAGTAACGACCCCCCGAAAGTAGCGACCCCCCAAAAGTAGCGATATGAATAGCTGCTAAATCCGAAAGTAATGGGAACTTTACGGTATACATGCATGTATGTACAATGATATAACAGTTTACATTATAAAGTTATCAGTATCAGATTTCTCTGGCACGCATTTTACCAGTCTTTTTCTGAGGACCAGGTACCTCTTCTTTAAAAAGAGGATTCACGTTGAGTGCTTTAAAATCTTTGTCTATTGAGTGAGTTGACGAGGTCATTGAACGGTTAAGTTTTGCGCTATTGATGCTCCCAGTACCAAAAAGTGCAGGTGTTACCCGTCCTCTGCTTAGACTGCCCTCGGTTCGTCTAAAGATGATCAAAAAATGTCTAATAGAATCTCTGTAATAGTAAAACGACAGAAAAAAGAAACAAAGGACGGAAAAAGAAGGAGTTGGGAGTAAACAATGGAAAGAACAAAAGAATGAAGGAAGGGAGGAAGGGAGGGAGGGAGGGAGGGAGGGAGGGAGGGAGGGAGGGAGGGAGGGAGGGAGGGAGGGAGGGGAGGGAGGGAGGGAGGGAGGGAGGAAGGAAGGAAGGAAGGAAGGAAGAAAAGAAGGAAGGAAGGAACCGATCGAAGGAACCGAAGGAGTCGGGAACCGAATGAAGGAAGAGAGGAAGGAAGGAAGCTAGGAAGGAAGGAAGGAAGGAAGGAAGGAAGGAAGGAAGGAAGGAAGGAGGGGATAGATATAATTGATAAACAAATAAATAAGCAAACAAATTACAAACAAAAACAAATTGCTATCTAATTACATTTAATATAATTAATGATGTCATTTGCTCTTACCCATCATATGATATAAACCCAACACTCTTGCTGCTTCGTAATGAGCTAGCGTTGCTAACACGTTCCAGATTAACAAGTTTTCCCGAGAAAGGATCTGTAACACACATATTTTTTCCTTGACTTGTTTCTCTATTTTTCGGAGTCTCAACAACACTATCCAAGAAGAAAATTATTTTTTATAGTTTTATCTTGACGATAAAATCATACAATAATAAATGTAATTGGAAATAACCTAACGATACAAGTCTATTATACTTGCATGCATCTAGTAATACGGTCGATTGCATGTAAGGATAGACATTACTTACGCCATCGTCAACGTTTCCCAGGAACATTTGACAAGTTTCTATTAGCTCAACTAATTGTGAAACTGGTTAGACGTGATTAATTGAGCTAATAGAAACCTGTCAAATACTCCTGGGAAACGTAAAGTTTGACGTTAGCAAAGGGTATATTTTTATCAGCGGTGTCCATCCTTTTAGATGCAATCGAGGGTAAAAATTAATGATTGCCTGAGAATTATTGTCGGAAAATTATATACTTAGATAAAGATTGTTGCATATGTTGCATGTTGGAACCACTGACCGATATGTAACGAAACTGATCTAAACTGTTGGCTCTGTTTGAAAAGTAACGATGGCGGAGTTACGGGTCTTTTTTTTCTCTAATAGTAAATAATTAGGGACTGCTGATCTTTAATATTTTGCTTTATATTTTAACTTAAATGTATATTTAATTGACTGTGAGCTCAGCAGATACAAAGAAATGTGCTTGAAAAAGGGTCAGCGGTTACTACTATGGATAAAAAAGCCATCAGAAACCGTCACTATTTTACATTATAGGTCAGTGATGCAACCACTGCTGAGAAATAAAAAAGTAAAAGCGTTTCAGCAATTCAGCTAATCAAAACATGCCATTTCACCAAAATATTAACCCATTGTATACCAATCATCTTTTCGGCTTTTCCAGACTTTTATGAAAAGACCAAGAAACAGCAACATCTGAAATACAATAACAATTACACCAAGTGTAATCGCTAGTAATGTCCATGTATACATTGTGCAGTCGCCTCACAAACTTCAACTTTCTAAACAAAAAAAGTATATAGTTTAATATTTAGAGTAGGGCCCGGTTGTTCAAAAGCCGATTAGCACTAACCCTGGATTAGAATATGTAATAGTAATAGAATATTAGAATATATGACTACAGATGCTATAGACAGATATATCTCCGGTCCGAGATATTTTGTATATCACGTGTTTTCGTTTTGTAAAAGCGCAAAAAAAGTTTGTAGTATCTCCGACCCCATGCATAAAGGCGGATCACCCAGTGACCGCGCGTTATCGTCTAGCTTATACACTAATTGCTTAAATGATGTATACTACTTTATAAAATAAGGTGTCCTCTACGCACGCTCTGATTGGCTGGGCCCCGTGCATTTATAAGAGTTTATAAAATAAGGTGTCCTCTACGCACGCTCTGATTGGCTGGGCCCCGTGCATTTATAAGAGTATGAAGATCATGAATGACGTAAAATGGCGTGAAGTGGCGTATTATAAGAGTATGAAGATCATGAATGACGTAAAATGGCGTGAAGTGGCGTAGGATGGCGTCACCTAGCGGGAAAAGCTAGCGAACCTTCAAAACTATCCCACTTTTAGTTTATTTTTTCCCCTCTTATTTTATAAAACAAATAAAACATACCGCTCCTGTGCATATGTACTCTTATAAAGGTTCGTTTGACGTCATTTGAACACGAAAGAAGTGTAAAGGCACTCGGCTATCGCCTCGTGCCTCTACTCAACTTCTTTCGTGTTCAAATGACGTCAAACGAACCTTTATAAGAGTACATATGCACGGAGCTTTATGTTTTATTTGTTAAATGAAGATCATGAATGACGTAAAATGGCGTAGGATGGCGTCACCTGGCGGGAAAAGCTAGCGAACCTTCAATAAAGAAATACCAAATGGTTTTCCGTGTTTGGATACTCTGATCCAAACACGCGGGAAATTGCGAGACTGGAGAAAAGCGTAACAAAACACGAGCTGTAGGCGAGTGTTTTTAGCTTTTCGAAAGTCGAGCAATTTCCCAAGTGTTTGGATAAGAGTCTCCAAACACGGAAAAAACCATTTGGTATTTCCTTTATAAAATAATCACAAGTGAATATGATATACTGTCCGACATTTTCAAAAAATCGTTTTGGCGGGAATTTTCCGTGTTTGGATACTCTGATCCAAACACGGCAATTGGCCAATCAGGGCTCGCGTAGTATACATGTTATTTTATAAACTACTATCCCACTTTTAGTTTATTTTCCCCCCTCTTATTTTATAAAACAAATAAAACATACCGCTCCTGTGCATATGTACTCTTATAAAGGTTCGTTTGACGTGATTTAAACACGAAAGAAGTGTAAACTCAACTTCTTTCGTGTTCAAATGACGTCAAACGAACCTTTATAAGGGTACATATGCACGGAGCTTTATGTTTTATTTGTTAAATACAGTAATTTCTCTTTAGCCGCTGGCATTAATGACTTTAGTTTAGGTTTGTACGTTACGCGGCAACTGGATGAGAACTAGAAGCAATCCACGGAGAGTCAATTTACCGTAATCCTATAACCTAAACCTAAACTACGATCAAGTTTAAAATTAGGGTGCGTTTAGGTCTTGATTATTCTTGATATCATGCGTGCTCAAACCTTGTCCAGTAATTGTTAAATATCAGAATAGATTAGATGTTATGTTGTTTAACAAAGCGTTGCACAGTCAATCTGTTGTATATCATGCTGATTGCAGGTGACGTTCTCAAACATCAATAACGTTTTTGTAAGATCTATAGACGTCCCGGGTTAGTCATTGATAACAGTACATGCATGATGATACATATAGACTAACAATTTAGACTATGAATTATAAGTTATATAACGTATTTTGATCGAAATTCCTTCTTGTGATCAGTATTGTAGATTATTAGCTAATTTATTCGTCAAATTTCTTTGATGTAGCGCAGTCGTCATAATTATATAGGCTAGTTACGGTACTTTGCATTCATTAGAATACTAATTTTTTGTTAAGATACAATGATGATGCATGCATATATGACATCTATACCACATGCAAGTATAGAGTGAACTAATAAGTATATATGTTAGGACCATATAGCAATACAATACAGATATTATAATAATTATAGATATTAATATACGTAATGGGTTATATAGACTGTCATGGACTAGTTTGCTATCTAGATTGGCCGGGAATTATTATGTTCGTTGCATTTTTTTTAATTGATTAATAATCTATAAGATAAATCTAAACCATTTGGTTTGACAGGAAAACCATAACGATCTTGTTTATTAATTAATTTATTTATTTATTTGAAAAGAAGAATACGAGTATATCGATATTTACTCACGATATTGCTGTTTCACTGATGCGAGACGAAGGTCATGTTGATAAAAATCAAATTTTATTATGGTTTAAACGGTAACTTATATACCCACGCGTATACTATATAAGCTATAAACTGCATGCTAACTCTCTAGCTTCCTCCCACTAAATCGCGAAGTTTCATTATTCAAACAACTTGCCTAACTTGCGAGTTAAATATCAATACTAGTGATCTATGGCAAATGTCCATTTAACATGATTATTAGGATTTCCTTGTCAGTTGAGACTTGCGAACCAATGTATAGCTTGACCTTTGATTACGGCATACCGCGTAAGTCATTGTAAATTCAATATATAATAATATAGCCAATATATCAAATATAAAAGTACTTACGAATCCTTTTAGCAAACCATCAAGTGTATCTCTTCACAAGCAATGAAATAGAACTGTTCTTTCAAAGACCAGAAACTGATTCTTGACTGAGCAGTGGGTTATCGCTACAATCACATGATATATACAAAATCTCATTAATTATGCTACGCGCCTACGCGCGACTATTAGTGTTCATATACGTTTGTTAACTCTAATTTTGAAGTTTCCTCAAGTGTTAAACGACCTATTCATTTAATTTTAATTACTTTGAATGTATTTATTCGTTCTCATGGCAGTACCAGATAACGCGATCTATACCTTGCTAATCTTTTTTCTCACGATTATATATAGACAAATAAAGTCTATTTTACATAACAGTTAATACGTACACCGCTGTTTTTGAAGAGAACCCAGCAACGCCTTCAGGCTGATAAACATTGACTAACATGCATTCACCAAGCAAAAACAATTAACGGCCAATATATATTCGTACCTCAGTGTATATTGGTTTCACCTTAGATGATAATTGCAGGATAAAACAACTACTTGTTAGGGACTTGAGATCTGCGCCGCGGCTTTGAAAACAAAGAAAATAATTATTGATGAAAATGTTTTGAGTTTTTTTAATACTTACGTCCTCGTTCTGTAAACAACGACACTGAGCATTTCTATGTCTTCAGAACAACCTGAACACGTCAAGGTTTGAAAGCTGACTAGTTGACTTTGACATTACTGAATCGTTTTAGCAAAACTGGACCGTCTAACGGAAGGTTAGAAAACAATTAAAACATTAAATATAAGCGGTATATAGTCAATAAAGTAGCCAATCAAAAGCAAAGGTCAAAAAAACTTGCGAACTTCATATTCAGAACGAACTTCTACTGAACATTTCCATCAAAAGCAACTGAATAATTCCGTCAATAGCGTAACAACGCTATCTTCGTTTCTCTAATTTGAAGAAGGGCACATTTTCTGAACGTCGTTATAAATACGTAAGTACACTTGCTTAAAGTGTACGTATATAAAATAAACATTAAACCTTTCATGCGCATTGTTGTGAAACAACTTTATCTTTTTACTCTGTCTAATGCCAGATGATTTTATACTCTTCAAAAAGGCATACATGAAAGGGTTACGTTTATTCCATTCGGAGGAACTCTTACAGTCTTCATGTTGCTTTTGACGATTTGAAAAAGCGCGATATCGGCAAAGCGGCCTAGCTCGCGTAATCTCGTATTTATAAGCGATCATGTATTGTTCTACACGAGAGTTCACAAGACAAAGGAAAACTCAGGAAAAAGTTCAGTAGAACTTCGTTCTGAATTTGAAATTTGCAAGTTGTTTTTTTACCTTTGCTTTTGACTTGGCTACTTAGTTTTAGTAGCCAATCAAATGCCTAGTTGAAAATCCGCCTTGCAAACTTAGGAATGAACTTCTAAACATTTTCGTCAAAAGCAACCTGACACAGACTGCAAAATGATAAAGTAACACAACTTATATATACAGTCCTTTTTATTTCTCACTTTGTTCTTCAGAAAACAAGATTTCATGAAGTGTTACTTTATCACTTTAAGAGTTCTTCCAAATAAGACAATTGAAACCTAATTTTTATTTCATATATACTTTATGAATATATTTCGATATACACATATATCTATAGTGATTTTTTCATTAATTTCTTAAATATTAAGAGATTATTAACCGTGAACGAGGTCTGTACGGGAAAATATCGGACCGACGTCTTGACAGTACGGACCGAGCCGCAGGCGAGGTTCGTACAAAAATGACCGAGGTCTGATATTTTCCCGTACAGACCGAGTAAACGAGGTTAATAAAGCGTTTATTATATGGCTATTTCAAGTTTTTCGATAATTATTGTATCAAACTTAGTGTGAAAACCTTAGAAATTCACGCGAGCGAAATCAACATCCGGGACAGCGGTCCGGATACGGAAAAAGACAGACCGTGGTCCAGATACGATTTTTACGGACCGTGCATTGACCAATCAGAACTCAGGATATTACAAAGCCATATAATATGTATATATATATATATATATATATATATATATTTAGTATCAACCAACTGGTGGTCTATTACAAATCCGACTCTGTGATTGGCTGAGCTACCATGGTCTATAGTAGCGTTATCCAATGATAAACCTTCTTATAGCTGGAATACTCCTACGGCATATTCACGGCATATTCACGCCGCAAGCAAAACCTGGAAACTAGGCTAAAAAATCAAACATGGCGTCTGCTAAAATTTTTGTACGAGCGAAGAAAACATTGGGTCGAAAGTAATGGAAATATATTCAGTTTGACATTTTCGAATAAGAAAATGAATTCGCTTATGCCTATGGAGTATATCTACACCAAATTTGAAGCAAAGTAGTTACAATCTTGTGTTTTGTGAGCGATTGTTTGCCATATGCCATCGAACTGCTCTACATTATGTATGCATGGGGAGACTTCTGTAAACAAAAAGGTTAAACTATCTGAACATTTAGAACAATGTTTGATAAGACTTCTTTACGTTAAAGAAAAGTTGTTTATGGTTGATACTAAAACAATTAGACAACTCGTCCTCGTTTTCTAATTGTTATATATATATTTGTGAAATTCATTAATAATTGATGAGCGTTGCAGCCAATCCAATTTCAGAAATTACGTCACATGAATACCCCTGTAAACCCCATACAAACTAAAACCAATCAAAGTGCTAATTAGTTACAACCACTAGTGGATGTAAATATCTCATACAACCACTAGTGCTTGTAACTAATTAGCATCTTCACGGCACGAATGACATCCATCTATATTGGTATAGTTGGAAAAACAGCAATAATACACAACAACAACCTCGCATTTAATTTCACAAATGGCAAAATCATTCAACAACAATCCACTTATTTACCCATCCAAAAGTTATGGCAAGAATTAAATACACAATTATTAAATACCGGTGCAATAGTACAACTCGTAGCTGAACTACTTCTTACTGCACTTTTATCAGAACCCAAACTACATGTACATTCTGGTATGTCTATCGTTGCTAACAATTCATCAGATACACCCAAATCCCAAAACTCATCAAATTAACCCTTTCCTTTATCGGTGGTGCTAGCGCATTGCTAACAAATATCCTCTGCACGTCACTTGCTTTCTCGTAACGAAATAAACTGATTTGATGTATGACCTGTTCGATCCCTGATTTGTTTTTCCTCTACACAACTTTGAAACAGGCGACTAGCACATGTTATCCGCAAACAGTGCGAGGTCTTCCTTTTTAATCCTGCCTTCGCACACAACTTATCAGGTAATATTTTACTAAGAGTGTTTATTCCGATTGCACTCTTTTCATAAGCAAAACAGCCACTTCGGTTAGGCCTGAAATAAAAGGCATCAGGGTTTGCTTCAACGCATACGGAAATTTTCTTAAAATATAAGCTATAAGCTTTCCAAACAACGAGAATGCGTTACGCCTATTTCATGACACTTGTGCTCAATAACCCTTGAACTCTTTTTCAAATCCTTCAACCCTCCATGAAAAGGTTTTGACACGCTTTCATAAAAAATTATCAAGTTGTCTTTCACTATAATATTTGAAACCCTGAGAAGCCTATGCTCGTTCGATCTTAAACAACCGAAAAGCTTTCCATTATAAAAATATATCGTATGCAAAAGACACTCAGCTGAATCATCTCCCAATGTCCCTTCGTCCAAAAGACTTCCTCTTCCTCCACAGTAATTTCATCTCGAACGTCCTTTTTGCATTTAACTTCAACTCCCTTCTTTGCCGCATCTCTCATTTCGCCATCAAGAACTTTACGAAATAAGGTAAACCTTACAAACAAAATCAGAAACAAAGACCTTTAGAAAGCATAGTCGTTGAAAAATAATAGTTCCGTAATATTGCACTCTATACCTATCATACATTTTACAATACATATAATGAAATACTATACTCAATTACCTTTTATCATCTTTACAAAATGGATCCAATCCACTTTTCTCACTTAAATAGCGCTTCACACCACAAATTATAACATAAATAGTTCGCAGTGGATATCTCTCTCCTTTCCCGCTGCAAACTTCTTCCACAAATCGACTTAGCCACAGGTTTAATGTCTCCGCGTCCAGGGCCGTCCTCAGAAAATTCTGCAGGGGGGTGGTACGCTCAATTTTGCCGACTGCCTCATAATCGTCACTCGTCAGTACTAGTATTCGCCGAGACTGACAGCTGGCGGGTGCCGACTGCAATCTCTTGTCTGCCGACTATAGAACAAATAAAGCAATTCTTGGGGGGGTGTCACACCCCCCCAAACCCCCCCCCCCCCATAGCTCCGGCCCTGTCCGCGTCAATACAATGCAATGTTGTAGACAAGTCTTGAACTTTAGACATATCACATATCCAAGACAATTGAACTTGAAACCAGATTCCTAGCAGTCTTATCTTCTCGCCAACTTTGCCAATCTTCGAAAACCTTTACAGCCCATTTCGTATTAGATCGTGTATTCTTCGGAATAGTACTATCAAGCAAAAAGCGCTCTTCGTCCTCATTCAAAGGTTTCCTAAACCGGCTAACACCTTCCATTTCCCCGGTTAAAGACAATCTACGCCCTTCATGCAACCGTCAAACATCCGACACAATTTCCATATTAATAAATACTTTTAAGGGCGAACACCTTTTTGTATTCGCCTATTCTACAACCAAAACTCAACAATGCACTCATTGTCTAAGGCCCGCATCCGTTTTTTTTAAATTACACTCACAGTATCCCAAAGGGATTTTTACTATTCACAAGTCATTTACAATATTCGTGTCCATGTTGTATTGGATATGACAAGCTCTCGCCTTCGGCTCGAGCTTGTATATCCAATACAACACGGCCACTCATATTGTAAATACTACTTGTATATATATATATATATATATATATATATATATATATATATATATATATATATATATATATATATATATATATACATATGTGTGTGTGTGTATGTATGTCATCAATAAACAATCAAATATACGTGTCAAATAAAAGCCGTATGTAATTGAACAAGCTCCACTGAACATAAAGTAATTGAACTTTATTTTGGCAAATTATAAAAAGATATAGAAACGCACTTTATTGCCACCGTATTGCGCAATAAATCGTTTGCACATGACGTCACGTCCACCATCTTGGTTGATTTTTTGGTTGGCAAACACTGTTGACATAGTGATACCGCTGACCGCCATGTTTGTTTTGGCAAGGGTATTGGAAAAATCAACCGAAAGCGCTCAATGTCACGTGATTGCAAACTATCTATGGCTCAGTAACATGCGCTTGGTTACCAAGGCTTCTCACTTAGGTCGTTGACTCGCCATCCAATGCGTTCTACGTTTATTTGCAATATTGCTGGCTCAATCAATGAATCTCATCTATACGCATGCATGTCTTTGTATGATACTGCAATATTGTAGCTATAAGTCAGTATACAGATAGCCAAAAACGGTGGAACAGGGAAGGCTACGGAAGCTATAGACTCTCTCAATATTTCTAATGACAGATTAAGCCTTCTTTCCCCTATATCTTTAAAGATGAGGCTAAGAATGACTTAAAATTTGTTGAGGGGGAGGGGTATCAAAACACACTCCTTTTCATTCTATTGAATATAAGACATATTTTAGTCGCCACTGCAGCTAGCTTAGTGGACAGGCTAATTTCGGCAATCTGCTGCATGGGTCAAACGTTGTAATTTTGCAATAAAAATATTAAAAATATCATTGGCTTCATTGCCAATTTCAAAGAAAGTCTTATTTATACCAGTTAAGGTGGCTCCATACAGTTTCTAGAAAAATGGAAAATACAAGTTTGAGAGTCCAAAACACATGCATAAACAATTCGGAAAAAGAATAAAACTAAATGTTATGCATAGCTAAACAGTTTGACAATCAAAAACTGCTATCAAATAAATAGCAAAATGGCTGCCAATTACCCTTCAAACTAATTTAATTCGAAAAAAACTTTTGGTGACCCCCCATTTTTTTTTCATTAAAACTTTCTTGAAGTATGAGTAAACAATTGCAATAGGCCGATTTAAAAAAAATTCTGTCGATCCAATTTTTTTTTTAAATTAACAAACATGATTGTTTAGAGAAAAAAAATTATTCGTTCTACAGAATTTTTTTTAAATCGGCCTATTGATTACTCATACTTCAAGAAAAGTTTTAATGAAAAAAAAATTGGGGGTCACCAAAGTTTTTCTCGAATTAAATTAGTTTGAAGGGTAATTGGCAACCATTTTGAAACGTCATTGTTGCCATAGAAACAACTGTTGCTATTTATTTGGTAACAGCTTTGCATAACATTTAGTTTTATGCTTTTTCCGAATTGTTCATCACGTGTTTTGAACTCTCAAACTTGTATTTTCCATTTTTCAAGAAACTGTATGGAGCCACCGTACGTATTTTTCCTCTTCCTTTATACACAGTCATGTCAATATACAGTCGAATATTTTCCTGAACGCATTCTATATCTTATAAAATGTATGCCGTTTGGTCTCGGTGAATTAGCTATTTATTATGCTGATGAAAACGAGGGTTTCCGTTTCGCGCGTTTGGTTTTAGGATCTGCATCCTCTTCATCGTCAGGCGTGTGTTCTGATATATCAAACATTTCTTGAAGATCTCTCATTGTCGTTTTTTCAGTAGAATTATTAGGAGACATTTCATCCGATCGTTTTATATTTAACCATGTTTCTTTTGTAGGATGAACGGATGATGTGGATGACACAGTACCACCAATTTTTAGTTCTAATATTTTTCCTGAGCCAGGCATCCTGATCGCTGTCATCCGATTATCTCCACTTAATTTCACGTCAGCCCATTTGCCATCGATCCTATAGACAAATAAACAACACAACTACAGATGTTTACTCCGCTATTGGTTTGTAAAACTATATGATTATATATAGAAAAGAAATTAGTTAGGCTAGTCGCAAAATGATATGGATTAATATATATATACAACCTGCCGTACCCATGCAGACTCTAGCCGGGAAGAAACAACGCACAACCTGATTAATATAACTCAATGTAAATACTTATTTGCTATAATTCAATGTGAATGTTTTTTACTATAATTCAATGGAAATATTTGATAAATAGCACTTCTTATATGGGCCCATGTGTGGGCCCATGTGTGGGCCCCTCAGACGCGGTTGATCTATTCAACAAATGGAAAGAATTTAGAGACATGTCCCTAAGTACATTCACGACCTTCCTTTTCCAGATATTTCCCTTAAACGTTTCTGGAATATATATATATATATATAAGTTCCATGCTCATATAAACAAATAAAAATAAACATACGTTGCTTTGACAACCAAAATAAACATTAGAAATACCATGCAGTGCTGCGTGGAGAGAAATAATAGTTTAACTATATAATTACTGGAACATTTCCTGTAGGTATACTTGTTTCAAGTTGAAGGAACTGTATCCTTTTTGTGTTCAGTTAATCCATGTCAGTCAGTAAATAACTACTAGCTATAGTCAGCTAAACTTAGCTTCACTGTTTTGTACAAGCTGAAGTACGTATTACTATTCTGTAATCTGATAATTTATTTTTATGCTGTTGTAGTTTATGCCATGCAATCATAAGTATCAAAGCACAGCATATTATTTTCATAAAAGTCATTGAGTCGGACGCGAGAGTAAAATCATAATATTTAATAAAGTTCTAACGTTTCGTTGTTATAAAAATATAGAGATAAAATCAATTGAGGCTAAGTAGCTACTGTTTAAAATATATTTATTCGTTTGAGCTTTCGTCGTCTACGACATCATCAGAAACTAAGAAGAGTGACCAGAATCAGGCTGCTTAAATAGGGATTTCGATTAATTATGTAGAAATAAATTATATATAAATAGTTAAGAGACCTAAATATAGCTAAGAGACCAAAGAAAGCCAAGAAACCTCTCTTCGTACATTACAGATCTGCAATGCCAAGGAACGCTAAAGTCAACATGATCCGCAACGAACGAAAACGAATTGACCAACGCTGTACATCATAGACAACATACTACTACGCCTAAACGAATACCCAGAACACTTGATGAAAGAAACCCAATAGACCTCAAAACATCAAAACGGTGCATCTGGAGGACAACTTCAAAGTTCCGACGTTCAACAGAGCAAATAATGAATGAAAATTATATAGTTTATAACCATTTGTCCTCCACCAAGGGAATAAGTTCAAGTGGTATATACAAGAAATCCTCTACTGCTAACAACGTACAGAATCAAGACAAAATTGAATGGTATTACCTTCGGACCCCTTACATATCCGACGCTCTAGACAACAAACTGATCAAGAACATGTTCCAAAAAGCAGGATTCCCTGATAGACTAATGCACAGATCGACCACTCTATACGACAAGCATTATGCCCATGAACAGAACTGACAACCTGTAACAAACCAGAGTGCGCTACTCAGGAAGAATACCTCTGCTACGTTAAGAACGTTGCATAGTAAATCACCTGCAATAAATGCTCCAACTTTTACATTGGTAGCACCATTCGCAGACTACACGACAGAGTAAGAGAACACACAACACAAACAACGTCTTCAGTGCACCGACACCTCAAAGAATTCCAAAACAATAACAAAGACATAAAAGTAAAGATCGTGTGCAGAGATAACAATACAATGAACTTGCGAATCAAAGAAGCAATCTATATCAAGCGAGAAAGACCGCAGATTAACTCTCGGGAAGAATGCAGCGAGTTGGCCGAACATTTATTCTGAACCACTATATTAGCACTTCAGAAAACACTTAGTAGATTTTAACAATTTAATTTTTTGTTGTCACCTACAACTACCCAATGTTGTTATGGTCTCTTAACTATTTATATATAATTTATTTCTACATACTTAATCGAAATCCCTATTTAAGCAGCATTCTGGTCACTCTTCTTAGGCCTGTTCCAAACGCCGCTCTTCTTATGTGCCGAACCTAATGATAACAAGACGCCCGCTAGGCGTTAACTCGGGCTACTGGGCATGGGCAATGGGATGGTGATGTGGAGAACGAGATTGGTGGAGGAGGACATGTTACTAGAAAGCTAGTTATAGAAAGCACACACTTGTTTTACAAAGAACAATTTTTTATTGACTACTATTATAAACTTACATGCATGGACAACCTAGATTGGGACAACATAGAATTGATAATACTGAAAGCCATCATGGCATTGGTTTAACTATATCTCGAACTATATGTATGGTATTGTGACATTTTGTGCACATATTACACTTTAATATTTTAGTTATTGTTAATAAATTGTTTAGATGGTGTTCACAGATCTGGCATAATGATATCTGAAGGCCGCAACAGCACTGGTCTTGCTATATGTCAAGTTAGCATCACCATGTTCAATTGTACATACTTTTGGCATTCTTACATATAAGTTTGGTGTTCACATATTAATTATACTGTATAACTTTGGCATTGATACATATACTTAACCAGATATGTCAATGTTATAAAGTCATTTAATACCAGAGTAATAAATTGGTGGTTGATGGTTTAATAGTCCAACTCACAACTCCAACTGCGTGGTCCGAGAGGCCCGTTACTTCAGACACCAGTGTTAATTTATTTGCTCTTTCATTAATACCAGATGTCAATGTTATAAAGTCATTTAACGCTTTAATACCAGAGTAATAAATTGGTGGTTGACGGTTTAATAGTCCAACTCACAACTTCAACTGTGTGTGTGGGCCAGGTACAGAAACACTAGCAAATATGCAATAGGTGACTGGTAAAATATACCCACACCCTACATCTATGAAATATCTTTATACAACAATGAACATGAATCCTGATTCCATGTTTTTGCTTTAGAACATGTTGGGAAGGCTCTTCAACTCTGTGCAGTCACAGGTGCAGTTGAATGTCAGGCACTCTAATTTCTCTATACATTTTGTACCATCCACATATAAACACACACTTGGCTGCTGTTATAATGGCTGATACATTACTGTATATATACTGTATGAGGAACATGTCTGGTTCAAAGTTGTTTCTATGATAAATATTATCTTAATACTCAATATATGCATCAAGATCTTAATATCAAAATGAACATCAAGATATGGATAACATACTTTTGACAAAATTACAAACAAAGGTTCAAAGCACTTTAATACAACATTGAATATAAAATCCTAATGGATCAATAAGACTACTATCCATTGCCGATCTCAAACTCAAAGGCAAGCAACAGTCAATAAAAACACAAATGGTACATAGAACGTGTGTATACAAGCTTCCTACTCAGCATAACAAATATAAAACTCGTTTAGTAATATTAAAAGCACATATAAAATAATAGATAATGTCGTGATCAATGTCAATAAACAGGAGAAAGCCGTTACTAGTAGCTGGTCTGTAATAAATTTGTGGACTGTCTTCATGGACAAACCTTGTCAGCAACATTACTGATCAACTACTCATGAATTCACCAATACCGTCGGAAAACACCTCAACCCAACTCGATCAAAGGCAAAAGAACTGGAAGTCTCGAAAAAACAGTACAGTTTCGCAAGGCCTGACGGGATGATGCAATAATGCACTTTTGTGTGGCGAAAAAAAAAAAAAATTAAAAAATAACAAACGGAGCCGAAACCTAGACTCGTCTACCACAGGTAGCCCGAGTAATGACCTAAATCCTTTGTTTATGCTGATTTGCATTAGGTTCGGCGCATGAGAAGAGCGGCGTTTGGAACGGGCCTAAGTTTCTGATGATGTCGTAGACGACGAAGGCTCAAACGAATAAATATATTTTAAACAGTAGCTACTTGGCCTCAATTGATTTCATCTCTATATTTTTACAAAATGCTACTGAAGGACAATTTTAACTTTTTTCCGTTGTTATTATCACAACATCTTCAGAGAATAATTTACATGAGTGAATTAAGACTAAATATATAATTACAGATTATATTATTATAACGATGATATAATTATAAATTATTCTCTGAAAACGGTTGTGATAATAACAACGAAACGTTAGAACTTTATTAAATATTATGATTTTACTCTCGTGTCCGACTTAATGCTTTTATTAAAATAATATGCTGGGCTTTGATATTGATAATTGATTACGCTTCCCGCCTGGTCAGTCAATAGCTGAAGACATTCATAAGAAATATCGGCGTTTTTCGCGGAAAGCAGAAACTGAGAGAAAACACGACGGAGCAACGAATATATGCACCATTCATTTAAACGAACGAGAGAAGAAGGATGAGGTTATTTTTAGGCAAAAACTATTTATTAAATGACCATGCATGTAAAATAATCAGACTGTTCCGTCTCTGCATGATTGATTCATTCGTACATGCATTCTTGATCTGGTGATTGGTCACCCTGTATGTTATTTATTTACTGCATGGCTAAGGTTTAGCGGACTTGTTCACACAGAACTTCTTCAAAACAATGCTGTTATACAATTCCAATAAGTATATGATCGAAGCAGAACAATTTTTTTCTATATAATCAGCCAAAACCCTGCATGTATGCTATGGTCAGTTATATATGTACAGTATCTCCTGCCAATTAATTTACGTTAACGTGCAAACACTTTTAAAGATAAGTCAGTTAAAATGAATATTCTGTACAAATACTCTGGTTATGATAATTATAATCAATTTTCAGTAATGGTTAATGTTTCAAGCTCATTTTCGTTTGACCAAAATTATTGCATTGTTATTGATAACTGTATAACACGAGATTTATTGAATGACACATGCATATATTTATTATTTACTTTCTAAGCGACCTTTTGACTCGCTTAATTCTTTAGCGCAATTCGGAAGGTACTGCCACTGGACACGTGTACGCGCTAGACAGCTTGAATTAGAAATAATTACATTGCAGAACCTGTTGCAGACTTACCTTCGAAGAAGTTGTTTGGTACTCCATAACAAATAAATTATGACCAGTGCTGTAAACGGAATAAAAGGTATTCCAATTGCTATGGTAATGCTATACCACGACAGCATCTTGAAGTTTGCCCAGGACCTTTGTTATAGACAGCAAACGAGTTGGAACGTCAAGTTTATCAGCAACCTGTTATGTCCAAGTCGATATGTAGTCTAAAATGAATATATAATAAAGGCAGACTTGTCACATATTTGATAAGTTGTGATCAGCATGATTCTATATTTTCGTATAAAAACTGGGCTGCCCCAAATTAACCATCAAAGCTAAATACTTAATAGATATAGAGGTTTCTAATTGTCAGATAAGTTATCACGAACCAGCTCGGAAGAACGGCTGAACAGCAGGGAGACGATAAGTTATAATTTATCGCATGATCTGGATAGTATACTTACTTGCAACAATCTGGTTTGAAAGACATTTAACCTTGGACAAAAATGTAAGTTATGGCAAGGTGAGAACCAAACTAGCAGTTAAAATCTCGTGATGAACTAGCTAGTTATTCATGTTCACTGCCTGATGGTGCGTATCAAGTATTGAAATTAACTACGCAGATGAATCTCTGTTGCTATAGCAAGCTAGCAGCTACCGTTGTGACAAGTGAAAAGACCCATAGGGTGTCTTGTGGTCTTTGTTCAATTTAATTTATGGACACGAAGTACATTTTTTATAACGAAAATTAGGTTTTGCTGTAACTATAACTGGAATCAATTAAGACTATACCATATATCGCATAATAAAAAGGAGAACTTCGACATGTCAAATTATTATACATCTATTGTCATGCATGACCATACCGTTAAATTAAATCCTAGCTAAATTATATAATAGAGGAAGATTGGGACCTGATTAATTTGGTAACCAAATTAATATTAGTATTAAATCTCAGATGTTCTTTATCAGTGCCTGCAAACAGATAAGCCTTTTCAGTGGTCAAATATATACACTAACAACCCACGTTAACTGGCCCACTTGGGGTTCAACAGATTCATGTTTTGCTAATTATAAAAGCTGTTGATTCATTTCTCGCTAGTTAGGGTTTGATTATGGTTATGGTTAGGGTTAAGATCACTTAAGCCTGCAGAATGTGGCGTTTATAAGACGGATGCTGTCAGGTTAGCGTATAAGCTAGGCATAAGTAAACATGATTACTGACTAGGATTAGGTTCTTAATTTGTTTAGGTGAGCAAATCCAGAATATCCAACTTTGGGGCGTTGACGCGGCAACGCGCGGAGATCCACAACCAATCAATGCCTTTTGTTGAACCGCTGGCAAAATGTGATCTACTTACGGGCACTGACAAAGAAGAGGTCAGTATTATTACAGACACACAGACAGGCAGACAGACAGACAGACAGACAGACAGACAGACAGACAGACAGACAGACAGACAGACAGACAGACAGACAGACAGACAGACAGACAGACAGACATACAGACAGACAGACAGACAGACAGACAGACAGACAGACAGACAGACAAACAGACAGACAGACAGACAGACAGACAGACAGACAGACAGACAGACAGACAGACAGACAGACAGAGGTGATGTACAAGCCGCCATCTTTTTCGGTACGGTCAATTAACGATTCACATTGCCCAACTAATCATTGCTTTATCTTATGCACATTTCTCCAATATTTTTATATCATATTCTGTTCTGATAATGTTCTGACATAATTCGTCGTCAGTAGATGTGAGTAGATTTAAAACCAGGACCAAGGGCTGTGACCTCTCCCACACTTTGAACGAGAATTGAAAAAGTTAATAAATGGCAAATACTAAATATTTATTTAATTTGATATTAATCAAAAACGCAAAGAAACTTTCAAAGTATAAAAACTAGTATTCAAATATTTGTATGTCCTTTTTCTTTAGTGCAATGCCAATTCGATGGTAGACTGTCTCGGATTATCCTGAAGCTTAGGTGACTTCTCTGTCCCACATGCGGCGCGGGATCGATGTTAAACTAAAATCTATATAACAAAAAAAAAACAGTAGGGGTGTTGTTTTGGCCGGGTATGGAGAGGTGGGACGTTTCCCCCGGAGGGTTGTGGTTAGATTTAGGGTTGCCCTGGGGTTGTGGTTAGGTTTAGGGCCAGGTTGAGAGGTTGGGGACGAGGTAGTGGGGGTGGGGGGGGTGGGGTTGGGATTTAATATCTTTAATATTCAGGATTATCCTGAATTCTAGACCATTTCACACAATTCAGGATAATCTGCTTCATAGATACACGCGTTTCATTTAAAGGTGACTATAATTATGCTTCTATCATGCACTCATGTTCGGTGGTGTACTCCTTACATTATTTCCGCCATGTTGGATGAATTTAAGAAAAGTTTTTTTAATCTGCAAACAGAAAAACCCCAACTCATTTTTAAAAAAACAACAATGAAATCATCCTGATTGTCAAAAATTTGCCCATGGTACATACTCTAACGTATAACAAATTCCTTTGAGACAAGAACAATGTTGATATTTTAATTGATCAAGTAATTGTTTGAATTTTGAATTTGAATTTATTAAATTTGCCACTTAACGTGTGGCAGGAGAGAGGAACAGAACTTTCGTCCCAATTGACACCAAACTCCTATGTGTAGACAACTAAGACCTAGGTGTTGATTTTACGGAGGGAGGAAAACTGGAGAACCCGGCGAAAAACCCTCGAAGCACAGGAGAGACCAACTAAACTCTACTCACATAAGTTGCAAGCTGGCGGAGAACGGGGCTATTCCCAAACGGTCACCCATCCAAGTGCTAACCCCGTCCGACCGGGCTTAACTATTGGTGAAAGGCAGCGCCCTAACAGCACACGCCACCCGTGCTCCCCACGTTGAGAGCAACACAAGCTTGTCTTGTATCTTCAAATTAAGTACCAATTTGGACTAAGTTATTGAAAACGCTTTCATCAAAATGCTATACAAGATTCAACCTTCCTTACTCAGGCCCCGTTTACACTAGAGCAAAAGTATCCAGATTCACATTGTTTTTCCTCCTCATGGGAATAAAAAACAATGTGAATCCAGATACTTTTGCTCTAGTGTAAACGGGGTCTGAAGGCTAATTTCCACTCAGGAAAATCTTCCGCAGGACAGGAACGGACAGGAAAGTTTTCTTTGTCTTGTGAGCTCTTGGGCGGAACTAATGACTTTAACACAAAAGAAACTTTCCTGTCCGTTCCTGTCCTGTGGAAGATTTTCCTGAGTGGAAACTAGCCTTGAGTCAGAGCTGTGTATTTACCTCTCACTCAGTTCATTGGTATACAGCCAGGTAAGAAATGTTAGCATTGGGCACAGTTGCTCACAACGGTTTTTCCTGTTGGTTTATCAATTTATTAGGCGTTTACGGCAAACTCCTTAGTAAACAGTTATGTAAGGCATGTTTATATTATATATATGGAGGGCGTAGTCACTCGAGTTACTGATCGGTAAAGTAAGCGGAAAGGCTCGCGAGACTCTAGCTGCTGACATATGAAATACTGTGTTTTTTCAGTTGGCTATTTATGTAGGGTTAGATATCTAGGTAACTCGCTTAATCTTAGTTGGCGTGCATATATATAGGCGAAGGAAATCACTAGTTGTTATTCGTAAACCTGACAAACTGATTTCTGCGTTTCGATTATAGATATATGATGGCATCTGACACTTTAATATTTAGAGTTCCAGTGCCGAATATCTATTTTTATTATTTCATATGAACTGCTCACCGCAAATTTCAAACCAGGTCTATTCTTATCACACAAACAGGTCTTAAGCTTTTTAAAACTCTTTCCCATCTATAGATTCTCTCTGTGTCTAGTGTCGGACAAGAGTAAAAAACACAAGACTCGGCATGGCGACAGCTGTGCGAGTTATATGCATGTCTTTTACTCTGGCTAACGCCGAACCGATCGAGGAGATTGATTTTAATTAATCGCCACAGAGAAAATCTACCGAAGAGAAAGGGTTGAATGTTGCCGGAGAAGTGAATAGATTAATTTATCGCTTTTTTAGTAGCCACAGCGTTGTCGTCATTATTCTTTTGCTTTCTTATGTCGACGATACCTTCCTGGACAATAATTGTCATTGCTCTATCATGCTTTACTGGTCTGTTCATGCTTGTCACCTTCTATATTCTGGCTGAAACTTGGAGAAGGTATAGAACAGGGTAAGTATTTTTCCAAAATATACCCGGCACGGCAGAGAAATGATATCGTGCATGGAAATGTATTATAAAGTTGCAGATTTCAATTCTTATGCAGTCACACTCGCACTCCCAGTTTATGTTTGGTGCAGCATTTGTCTATCTTGACAATTTACATTTACTGAATATGCAAATTTATAAAATAGAATTAAAATAGAACGTATATTTTAGAACAATAAACCACGTAAACTACCGAGAACCGCGGAGGCTTTTAGACAAAGCCTGGATAAAAGCCTCGGTTCTCGGTAATTAACTGACTTATTTAATAGTCGAGGAGGTTTTCTAAAAACATATCAATCACTATTATATTGCCCTGTTGACCTGGGTAATATCTATAAACAGCCTTGAATTTTTAATTATCGGTTCTCTTGGGATGTATCGTAGTAGGTACGACGAACAAAGAAAACCGACTCAACTATTAAATAATTATTTCATGTATTTCCTTGGATGGAAGATCAGACAAATGCTTATATAAATAATAAAATTTTCATTGATTACTTGCTTTGTTGAACATCGGAACTTTGAGTCCTCCAGATCCACTATTCTTGGTTTGCACCTGACGTCATGGTGGCCATGTTGGAGGAACTTTAACAAACGAATCTCATTAGTAGCTATTGTACTTAATTTTCCTCTAACATGCTGCCATATCTTTGTCTTATAAATCTCAAGGGATTGATTCCAACTGACCTCCAATACCTTTTTTCTTGAGAGTGAATTAGAGACGCACAAATCTCGCAATTTTCTTCTTTAGAAGAAAAAATCTAATTTTTCTTAGCTTTTTCCTATCGAGCCACCTTAACCCTTTACCAGGCATGGTTGCCATTTGGCAACTTATTACTTTTACTCTGGCTAACCCCAGACGATTTTACTCGTCAAGTGGAGACCTCCTGGTAATCTGCCCGGTAAAGGGTTAATAAGATCAATTGATTGGATAGACAAGCATCACAGTGGCACTTTAACGCTTCTATTGGAATATTGAAGTGTGCACTGCAAATCCCAAAAAACTTGTTTTAAGAAAAAAATGTTTGTTTTAAGGATATTTTTCCTTAAAACAAGAAAAATTATCTTGTCCCGTCTGCAAGATAATTATCTTACCAAAACAAGATAATTTATCTTGACAAGTTTTTGTGGTTTTGCAGTGTGAGAGTGTCATCAGATAAAAGTTTATATTTATTGACGCTGAAGTTAGCTGTCATATTGCTGCTGGAAATTAACAAATCTCAGTTTTCATTTTACTCTTTCAAGATCTCCTAAACTAGAAGCATAGTATGTGATGCCATGCATGTAACTATGTTGCAATTCTTAAATGCAAGTATTCATAGCTAGAGCATAGATCATAATAATAATAATAATAATAATAATAATAATAATAATAATAATAATAATAATAATAATAATAATAATAATAATAATATATATATATATATATATATATATATATATATATATATATTTAAGAAATAGAAAATGGCCGCCCGTGTTTATATAGCCTGATGCAAACACGAGAGTGAGTTGGGAGAATTCAAAAGTTTATGTGAACCCGAGCCGTAGGCGAGGGTTTACATAAGTACTTTCGAATTCTCCCAACTCACTCGAGTGTTTGCATCAGGTTATATAAACACAGGGCATCCATTTTCTATTTCTTTTATGAAATAAGGCTAAAAAATGTGCCGTGACATCACAACCGTGTTTACATAGCCTGATATAAACACGGTAATTGACCAATCACAGCGTGCGTAAGACGCAACCTATTTTATAAATATATATATATATATAGGGCTTTATCGGATATAAAACACGAGGCGATAGCCGAGTGTTTTAGAGCCGATAAAGCCCGTACTGCAAGGTTTTTAAATGGCTTCTAAAAAGAATCACTTCATACGTTCATTGGCGTAGTAATTTTGAGAATTAAGCTTATCTCAGCCGTTAAAAACCAGCGAGAAACTTAGAGCGAGTCTATATCACATATATAGATCCGATACGCTCATGATTTTTCTTTGTGTTTTCCTCATGAATTATTAATGAATTTTAGAAATATATATATATATATACGTATATATATATATATATATATATATATATATAAGTGAGTTATGGTTCACGAAATGTTAGAGAGTGCTCAATACCATATATAGATAGAGCAAAATACAAAGTATAAAGTATAGTTTTACCTTAAAGTCTTCGCTACCAGAGGTTTCACCCTAAACGGGATCATCAGGCGACTATATAATTGTGAAATAGTCTGGAAACTTAGCTAAAATACCTAAAATATATTTGTTCTATCTTTTTGTTCACGTTTGTGCACGATGAGGACAATGCATTTTTGGTATAATGAAGCAATCATCCAATAACGACGGTAGCGCTTAGGTTCAATTACTCAACCGTGTTATTTAACATTATTAACAAGCAAAATTAAAACGAAAAGTTTTAGTGCACGACGAAGATCATCTCAACATAAAATCACAGCTCATTATAGGCGCTTTAAAATTTACTGATTTTCCAGACCATATCTTAATTAATTGACTTGAACGATGCATCATAATCAAAACGTCATAAGAGATAAATAGGTGAATAAGCATTGCATGTTTCTAGCAATAATATATTAACAATAATAATTTACATTTTATAGTTCAAGCTCTCCATCCAAATTCACTTACTCGGCACAAAAGCGGTCTGGTAACGACGACCAGTACCCAGTACCCTTGTCGAACAGAGCGTGGAGTTTGAGTACATTGAATGCGCACCAAACAGACTTAGCAGTTGAGGCCGAACGCGATGCTCGTCAAATTATTGAAAAATCGTCCATGTTTGAATACTGGTGGGAGGAAGGCGAAGAGACGCCGGGCTTGAAAGGAAAAAATATTAGTAAAAGCACGAGCACAAAGAAAGCTACTGGAAGGTTTTCTACACACCCTCAATATCACGGCAGTAGTACCAAGAAAGATGGAAACATGACATTGGTTGAGAAAGTCGTGATTAGGTCTAATACCGATGGAAAGCAAGTAGTTTCTAAGCACGTTAATGGAGACGTCAAGGGTGACTTGAAACTTTAGTTTATGATGAAATGTTACGCTGGAGAACAAACCCAATTGATCGCAAATAAAACATACAATCTTCCTTGTAAATCTTAGCTGCAAACAAGACGAAAAGCGACACCGCTGTAGAAAAATAGGTACGCATTGCGTACATGCGGATACTGATATTTATTTGGCTTACAGCTAGTGATTGAACAATGTAAATTGTTCATTAAAACATACATTTAAAACACTAGATAATCTGTGAAATACCAGCATATCCTCTCACGTCTCAACTAGAATTAACAATATTCGTTAATTTTTTAATGCCCTTAAACTAACAATAATCGTTAATTTTAACCCTTACCCAAACTCCAACCCGATTTCTAAGGCAAACGACCAAACCCTAACCCAAACTCTAATCCTAAAATGATATGCATTTTTGTTTGTTGGAAACGCGATCGCTAATCGCATTTTTAAAGAATATGATACTTATATCGCTCTCCAGTTCTAATGTTAATTAGACTCTGATTATAACAGGCGCATTGATTTGTCTCAACAATGATCAACACGCTTTTTGAATAAGTAGTGGATACGTGTACATGTAACTCAAGGTCTCAAGCAGTGCCAAGCACAGTAGATTTCTGCATAAATTTATAGCTAAAACGATCTTGGCCGAGCGCCTAACAAGTAACATGTAAACACTTGGAACATTCATTAAGTTAAACTAGCCTGTATTGCAGGCGTTTTAGTAAGGGAAGGCGAGCGTAGGATTATTAATGAATATTTTCCCCCCCTCGCTTCTCGCTTCCCCTTATGCACCAGTCAATGTAAATCCCCACCCCCTCCAACCCGGAAAATAGCGGGGAATGGCGGGGACTTGGACTTTGCGACCTGGTAAACATGAACCATTAACCCCACCCCCAGGACAATAATTAAATTCCAATGTCACCGCAAGTAGAACGAAGCAGCCATGCGGTCCTGTCAACCTCGTTTTCTGGGTCTTCTCTCGGTTTTCAAAATGGCGGTTGTCAACGATGAAGTGGTGAATTCCCGGCTGTTTCCCCGACCTACTTGGCGAGGCGCAGCGATAGCGAGCGTATTCCCCGCCTAGCAGGGAACGACAAACTAGTGAATGTCAGGTCATTGTCCCGCCATTCCCAGCTCTTTCCCGGGTTGAGCTATAGTTGAAAAGGTATTCAGATTTCAGAAACGGATCTTAATTCAAAGACAAGCAAGCAAGCGCTCACTCTGTCTTTTTGTCCTTGGAAAGCTTGTCGTTTAAGCGAGAAAGTCGATTACGGATTTATTATAATAACACTTTGTATCATTGCGCTATGCTTATTGAACACGAGAAAGCTAAAATTGTAAAAATATTGCATGTATAAAATGTGCAGTGACCGCGCGCTTGCTTTAATAATATAAAATATACAGTGAATACATACATAAACATGGCGCAATTGAGTTTAATAAATTGCCTCGGGATATTAGATCTATTGACAGTTATGCTATTTAAAAGAGCACTAAGAAAGCACTTTATGATTACTTGGGTTTATGTTGTTGACATTTACATGTGTCTCTATATACAGATTAGACTAAATTGTTAAGTTATTATTTCATTTTGTATTGTACACACTTTTGTTTTGTTCTATAGTGTTAGGTATCCACAGGACACGCGTTGATAGCAGTGTATGTTCACTGAAGCGTTCTTTACCTGTATAAATATTCTTTAATAATAATAATAATACAAATACTGTAATACATACTATACGAAAACGTAGGTATATGGTGTATAAACCAGTAAATCCGCAAAACAGTTTGTTTACTTTGAGTGGAGTTGGCCAATGTTTTTGAAAAAAATGATGCGCGCACAACACCCTGAAACTCGCCTATTGCCACATGGTTTCGATTCCATATTACAATATTTCCACTGACATCACCACATCTGATCACCATATTTCCACATTGTTTCAATTCCATATATTACAATATTTCCACATGTTGTTACCATATTAATTTCCACATCACCAATTTCCACAATACCACATCTGATCATCATATTTCCACATTGTTCCAATTCCACACTACAATATTTCCCATTACATTACCATATTTCCACAATACCATATTACCACATCTGATCACCATATCTACACATTGTTCTAATTCCACACTACAATATTTCCACAATACTACATCACCACATATCATCTGCATATATTTCCACATTGTTCCAACTCCATACTACAATATTTCTACATTACCATATTTTCACATCTCATCTGATTACCATATTTCCACATCACCACATCTCATCTGATCACCATATTTCCACATCACCACATCTCATCTGATCACCATATTTCCACATTACCACATTGTTCCAATGCCACACTAAAATATTTCCAATTAATATATTTCCACAATGCCTCCACGCTACAATATATTTCCAATTACGACATTACCATATTTCCACAATATCACATCTGATCACCATATTTACAAATTGTCACAATGTTCTAACTCCATAGTACAATATATCCACAATACTGTACATCACCACATCTGATCACTATATTTCCAGATTAATTTGGCACAGTGTTCTAATTCCATACTAAAATATTTTGACATTTACTATATTTCCACATCTCATCTGATCACCATATTTCCACATTACTACATTGTTCCAATACTACAATATTTCCAATTACTATTAAATTTAAATTTACTAGTATATTTCCACAATGCTACTGACATTGTTTCATTTCCAAACTATACAATATTTCCACATTGCCTATTAGCTAAGTTTCCACAATTCCAATTAACCCATTCCTGTCTGAGGGTGCCTTCCCCAGAGGTGAATAAAATCGTCTGGTGTTAGTCAGAATAAAATGCTAAAGACAGATTCGGACAGGAAAGAAGTTACAATTCCACGTTGCCATAGTTTCTACATAATGCCACGTCATCTCCACACTATCACATCTCCACAATACCAGTTGTAACATTTCCAAAATACCGTATCACTACACTTCCACATTACACCATATTGCTACGATTCCATATTTCTACTGTATTTCACATTACATATTGCAACACGTACTTCTACATTACCATAATACATTTTTATATTACCATATTGCTACATTTTTACAATCTAAATTACCACATTTTCATATACTGTATTACTACATTTCCAGTTTTCCACATTTCCAGATTTACTTGCCATATTGCTATATGTCCACGTTGCTACAGGATATTTCTACATTGCTTATTACATATCATATTTCGGTTTTTCGCATTTCTATATTGCTACATTACCATATTGCTACATTTTCACATTCTATTTCTGCATCTACATAATTTTTTATAGGAGTGAAGACGTAATGGAGGCACTACAAATGGTTAAATATGTGCTGTAACTCCATGGTGACATTTTAACAGGTTCAAGTAACAGTAGTAGTTTTAATTTTCTAATTTTAAACCCTGAGTTAGAAAATCTTATCTATGCAATTTCTAATCTACCTAGACAGTGTGGCTAATACCATATGATTTTATTTGTTCAATGTTCAGTGTAATGGACAGTAGAATGTGTTGGTATCATTTTTTATTCAAAACTACACTTTCATTTTCATTTTCATATCGTTTAAAATTCAAGTCTTAATTTATTTCAGTATTTCAACAAAGAAAACATGACTAATTGTAGATTTTTGATAGTATTGATAAATAAGTCTCTTCAGACTGTTTACATGTAGTAATGTAGGGTACATGTATAATTGTTATAAAGATTTATTGTATCATTTAATCTAATTGTTCTACTCTTCACAAATATGCCCTAATTATATACTGGATTTACAATTCTTCCAACAAACAATATTGCTCCAGATTCACAATGCTGGATGATAAATAAAAAAGGATGATCAGCCAGAAAATGTGGAGGCTCGTCTTCAATCATTGAAAAACAATTCATTGCTACAGCAGTAGCTGCGGCTGCCTCAGTGCCTTCTTCATTAACATCAACAAAAGCTTGATGTACCACTTCAGAAACAAACAAGTCTTTGTCCCCAGTTATCCCAGAGAGGTCAGCAAGCTGTTTACTAAGCATATCATGAATTCCAAGTCGTTGGAGAACTTCCTTGAGATCAAACTGGCACTCTATCCTGAACTTTGGAAGGCTAACATCTACTTCTGTAATTTCCATAATTTCATCACATTCTCTCAGCTGATCAATATTTACTTTCTCTTCAAGTTTTGCCAATCCATCTTCTTCATCTGGCAACAAAATCATCATGGTCATCTTTTGATGTTCGTATGGCAGCTTAAGGACTTGGCATGACAAACTCTCATTTTTTCCATACATAAATTGAGCTGTTTTGTTCATGAGTTTAATCTTGGTCGTCTCAGTTTTGGAAACTTTAAAATCCCAATCATGGGTACTTGCTTCATCGAATTGATCTTGCCAGAAACCATTGAAATAAACTGCATTGGTAAGAACCAGTCTGGTGTCTGAAGTCAACACGCCTTCTTTAAGTAAATCCTTGATTTTAGAATTCGTTTTCTCTTCTACCCACAGATTAATGGCTCGTCTTGCTTCCTCAGTCTTACTTTCGAAGTCTTCTGTACCCATTTCAGCTTGATAGCAATGTTCTAATATCTCAGTGAATTCTTTCAAAATGGAGAATCCTTTCTGTGCCCACAAACGATTGGCAAGATTCAGTTCTATGCCTGCAGTACCAGATGATGGCAACAGAGATTCCTGCAATTTCTTCATCATTTCATGGACTGTCTCAGGTGATTTCCAGTTCATTGCTTGCTCAACTTCCTTAGCTGTATCACCTTTGGCTCCAGCGTAGGTCATTGCCAGTGCAATACAGATACTTGTTGGCGAGTAGAAAAGGTTCTCTCGTGGCTTATCTTTTATCAGTTGTGAGTGAAGCTTCATGGAGAAGCTGTTCACTGAATAACTTGTTTCTTTCTCTGAAGACATCTTATTTTGCAGTCGACGTCGAATGCGAAAAGTTTGTGAAAATTATGACAATTGTTATTTGTTAGAATTGTGCAAGCATACTCAAACCAGAGCCTGCGATCTTTTGGGAAGTACTTCGTATTAGGTCCACATAAAAGTTTGCATACTACCAATTTTAATATCACTATATCAGTACTAGTGATTATAAGATATCATGTATGGTGGTTCGTGGTTGTTTACCTTCTGGTAGCCGTCCCTAATAACCCTAACACCCTAACTGGGGCCTAACACTATAAATCCTCAAACTATTATGTGGAACTCGCATAAAGTACGGTTTTTTCCATTGAACTAAAAATAACTGGAACGCTACGTTCAGTAAACTGCGCATACAAATCTTGAAGCCAAAATTTGACTCCCATGAAGCCAGTTTTGACTCCCAGACACGCACTTCCACGCGTGTTTCTACGTGTTTTTGTTTTGGCCGTGTTTGTTTTTTTCGTGGAAAGGCTGGGTACGACTTGCATAATTTGGCTTCAAACTTCCGGTTGAACGTAGCGTTCCAGTTATTTTTAGTTCAATGGAAAAAACCATTGAACTAAAAATAACTGGAACGCTACGTTCAACCGGAAGTTTGAAGCCAAATTATGCAAGTCGTACCCAGCCTTTCCACGAAAAAAACAAACACGGCCAAAACAAAAAAAGTAGAAACACGCGTGGAAGTGCGTGTCTGGGAGTCAAAACTGGCTTCATGGGAGTCAAATTTTGGCTTCAAGATTTGTATGCGCAGTTTACTGAACGTAGCGTTCCAGTTATTTTTAGTTCAATGGTTTTTTCCATTGAACTAAAAATAACTGGAACGCTACGTTCAACCGGAAGTTTGAAGCCAAATTATGCAAGTCGTACCCAGCCTTTCCACGAAAAAAAACAAACACGGCCAAAACAAAAACACGTAGAAACACGCGTGGAAGTGCGTGTCTGGGAGTCAAAACTGGCTTCATGGGAGTCAAATTTTGGCTTCAAGATTTGTATGCGCAGTTTACTGAACGTAGCGTTCCAGTTATTTTTAGTTCAATGGTTTTTTCCATTGAACTCTAAGTAAACTGGAACGCTAACTCGCTTGCACGTTTTGAAGCCGAAAATGGCGGACATGGGGGCCGCCATGCACGTCACCCCCAGTCCCTTTTACTTTATAACCGAGAGAAAATGAAGCTGAATTTAGTGAAATGGTTTGCAAAAACAGCTTAAAATCAAAGAAAAACTAAACTTGTTAACCACTTTTAGGCTTAGATCAAATTCCAATATACCGTAGAGTAGGTGAACACTGACATGACGAGTAAAAACAAGAAAAACAGTAAAAATATAAGCTCTCAAATGAAAGTCAACAATATGCAACCAAAATTGCCATGGTTTGGACAAATATAAAGAAAATACATAAGAATCCCAGGTTTAAAATGAACAGTTTGTTTATAAAATCAGTTAGGTTTTAAATTCCTCAATTTTCAGCAGGAAAGAAACAACAAAATGCACTTTACCGGGTGTTTTTACAGCTCTGGAGTTACTCTTCGTCTCGAAAAATGTCAGATTTAGCATTTCCACAACTGAAACTTGAGTTAAAGCAATAATTTAGCATTATCTTATTACTAATTCTTGGCATGACAACCTTCAAACGTTTGAGATAACAAAGAAAAATAAGAAAAACCTGCATTTTCCGTACGAGTTTCGGACTCGAATTTTCCTTTTGTTCGGCAGATATTTCGTCGTTCAATCCATTTTCGTGGGTAGAAATTGTTCAGGTACAAGGCCGATAAGCCCAATACGTACTAGCTTCTTCGTTATCATCTATAAAAAACTTTAGGTCTAAAAAATGGTTGTTTTTTGCAGCGAGTTTTCAGTTTTTCATTGTGCCCTTCACACCTTCTGTTGACGTGCAATGGCTACCCCCAGCGGCCGGAAGTTTGACTTCACCCAATAGCGTTCCAGTTTACTTAGAGTTCAATGGTTTTTTCTAACTTGCCGTTGGCCAAAGAGATCGCAGGCTCTGAGAAAGATTGGAGTCTGGAAACGAGATTGGTAAAATAAATAACTGAAAAATCTGTAAATAAATAAAATATAGAAATTAAATAATAAGAAAGATCTTGAAAGATGGCATCTCTCATGAAATGGGTTTTCTTGTTTTTCATCGATTTTTACTTTTATGGTATTCCATGTTGTGAGTCCTTTAAAAACGAAGAAAGAATGGAAGTACGGAAACTATCCGTGAGTAAAATTATCAATGATTTTGGTTTCCTTCTTTTTCCAACTCTTGCATCCAGAGAAAGCCAGGAGAATGCAATATATTCTCCTCTCAGCATTACTTTGGCACTTTCAATGGTGTATCTTGGAGCGTCTAATACCACAGCATTAGAAATACAAAATACTTTATTTGGAAATCAATCTAAAAGTGGGACTGAATTTCATAAGCAGTGGACATCGTTGTTTGAAACTATTGGTATCAACACTAAACAGAATGGCAACCAAATAAATTTAGCAAATGGTTTATGGTTCAACCAAAAGTTTGATGAATTACAAATACAATACAGACATGAACTAAAAGAGTATTATGATGCCGTCATTCGTGCTGTCGATTTTAGCAAACAGAATAGTATTACTGAGATTAATGATTGGGTTAGTTTGGAAACCAAAGGCACAATTGAGTCTGTTGTTAATGAAGATACTGTAAATGAAGAGACCATCTTGATTTTAGTAAATGCTTTGTATTTTAAAGGCTTGTGGCAGGAGACTTTTCTGATAGAGGATACATACAATGCGCAGTTCTTTATCAATTCCACATTTGCGGTCAATGTAAAGATGATGAAGAAGAAGTTGGTTTGTGATCTATACAGAGATGATGTTTTAGGGCTTCAAATGTTGAAACTACCATATGTCAACGGAATATTTGCAATGTTTATTGCATTACCACAAGAATTAGACTCACTTTCACAGATACAAAACCATTTAAGCAGCAAACAAATAGATCTATGGGAAAAATCTCTGTATGAGACCAAGGTCAATGTACATTTGCCTAGATTTACATTGACATCAACTTACAAACTGGAACAATTAATGAAAGAACTAGGAATAGTGGAATTATTTGATATACAAAGAGCTAATCTCTCTGGTATTTCCCAATCTTCTCAGTTACATGTATCCAGTTTTTTTCACAAAGCATTCATTGAGGTTGGTGAAAAAGGAACAGAAGCAAGTGCTGCCTCAGGAGTGCATATTACTAAGAGGTCTTTGGATCCTGAGTTTATTGTTGACCACCCTTTTATTTTTTGGATAAAGCACATTAAAACAGAGACTGTTATATTTTTAGGTCAAGTCATTGTACCAAACTCTGAGAATGAAAAGACATATGACAGAGATATCACAAAAAGACATATTGAGTTGTAGCAATTTAGTTGTGTATAATTAGTTTCAAATAAGTAAAACAACATGTCATTTTTTTTGAGACATGTTTTTGTGTAATCTCTTGGGCTTTGGCTTAGTTGTTGCTCATCTTTTCACCCTCCCCCCCCCCCCCCCCCCCCCCCCCCACACACTCCCCTTGTTTCTGTCATTTTCGTTGCTACCCCTAATAATTCATGAAGAAAATTTAAAAGAAATTACCAGTAATGTTTATTCATTTATTTAACATCTGTAAATTCTAATGTACCATACAGTACTGTATATGGTATCAAATATTATAGACACTGGAGTATTAGTAGTTCAAATGAAGCTTTTTGTCAGTTAATATTTGTTAATTTAATTGTCTTTCATACAACTTCCAAAAAGAGCATGTATTCAAGATATAACTGCTCAGCATTTGATGAGTACCTTTAAATTTAATATACTGTACAATATTCACATTGGAAATGCATGGGATTTGCATGTACAGTACAATGGCTCACCATTATTCATATTTATAAATTAATTATATTTATTATCCTACTGTAAGCTGTTCATAGTTCCCAGTATTTCAAACTGCAAAATATGGAAAACTAATTAAAGTTCATGATTTCTATTCAGACACCAGGATTTACAATCCTTCCAACAAATAATATTGCTCTAGATTCACAATGCTGGATAACAAACAAGAAAGGATGATCAGCCAGAAAATGTGGAGGTTGTTCCACTGGCATACACGTTGGTGCAAACATCATTGCAGTAGCTGCAGCTGCCTCTGTGCCTTGCTCATTCACATCCACAAAAGCTTGATGTACAACTTCAGAAACAAACAATTCTTTGCTCCCAGTTATCCCAGAGAGGTCAGCATTGATACTTGAAAACAATTTGTGCATACCCAACTTTCCTGAAACTTCTTTAAGTTTAAATTGGCAGTCCATCTTGAACTTTGGGAGGCTAACACATACTTTCATATGTGTTAGCATTTCGTCACATTTCCTAAGATGATGGATATTTAGTTTCTTTTCAAGGTCTACTAATCCATCTATCATCTCTGGCAATAAAATCATCATGGCCACATTCTGCTCTTTGTACGGCAGTTTGACAACTTGGCATGATAAATTATCATTCACTGTATACATAAATCGAGCAGTTTGATTCATCAGTTTAATTTTAGTAGTTTCATTTGAGGAAATTTTGAAATCCCAGACACGAGTACTTGATTCTTTGAACTGGTCTTGCCAAAATCCCTTGAAATAGACAGCATTGATGAGAACTAGCTTAGTCTCTGTCGTTATTACACCTGGTTGAAGTAGGTCCTTAATTTTAGCATTCGTTTTCTCTTCAACCCACAGATTAATGGCTCGTCTTGCTTCTTTAGTCTTACTTTTGAAGTCTTCGATACCCATTTCAGCTTGATAGCAATGTTCTAATATCTCAGTGAATTCTTTCAAAATGGAGAATCCTTTCTGTGCCCACAAACGATTGGCAAGATTCAGTTCTATACCTGCAGTACCAGATGATGGCAACAGAGATTCCTGCAATTTCTTCATCATTTCATGGACTGTCTCAGGTGATTTCCAGTTCATTGCTTGCTCAACTTCCTTAGCTGTATCACCTTTGGCTCCAGCGTAGGTCATTGCCAGTGCAATACATATACTTGTTGGCGAGTAGAAAAGGTTCTCTCGTGGCTTATCTTTTATCAGTTGTGAGTGAAGCTTCATGGAGAAGCTGTTCACTGAATAGCTTATTTCTTTAACTGAAGACATCTTATTTTGCAGTCGAATGCGTTTGTGAAAATTAAATGGAAAATTATGACAATTGTTAGAATTGTGCAAGCAAACTCAAACCAGAGCCTGCGATCGTTTGGTGAGTACTTCGTATTAGGTTCGTGGTTGTTTACCTTTTCTGGTAGCCGTCCAAGGTAGCCGTCCCTAATACACGACTTTCGAATCTCAACTGCGCATCAGCATGACGCGTTCTGAGTCGGGATAAAACTCATTTCAGTTCATAACATCTAGCTGAGGTCTCCGTATAATTGAGTTCCGAAATTTTTAAAAATGCAATGCAAATGAATATTATCAGTCTGCACCTGATGTTATGAATTGAAATGAGTTTTATCCCGATTCAGAACTGAGATTCGAAAGTCGTGTATAACCCTAACGCCCTTTAACAATTAGTCACCGAAGTCGAGGTGACTAATTGTTTTAGTGTAATTTCAGAGGTTGATAAAAAACCAATAACGTTGAAACAAAAACTTTAAAAAAAAAAGCTTTCATTTTAACAGTGGCGATTCTGTTTATTCACAGACGATATTAGCAAGCCACAGTCTTTGTCAGTAAATAATTTCGAAAAAAGAGTAAACAACATCCTGCTTTGGAACTGAACTTATACATACATTCCAATATATGCTAAAAAGGCATATATTGGCAAATGTACTAGACCCAGTCCTTTGCCAACCAACGCGCCTAATGTTTGCCTCCAAAAAAATCCAAGATGGCGGCGTTCAATTGGTTACCCGCGGTTGACTGAAATTAAGATAGGATGCCCCCTCTAGTATTTATATGATCTCTATGATGTGATAGACCACTAGTAGGTTATCCAATGACAAACCTTTTTATAGCTGGAATACTCCTATTCTGACCAATCAGAAGCCACGACATATTCACGCTGCGAGCAAAACCTGGAAACTAGGCTAAAATTTATATACGAGTGCCAGGAAACTGTTCTCCAATTCCTATACGAGTACCTTTGAGCTTACTCCCCACCATCTCTCAGTCTGGAAAATAGTTGAAGTTTACAACAATGAGTCTTGGTTTATTGTCCTTTCTTCTCCCGTTTCTGTGTGATCTGTCAATCCGTACTTTAGCTTTAGTTTTTGTCTCCAACAGATGATTTATGATTTCTGTAGTATTTTCTTTCTCTAAGGCTTGTTTTGGTTCTGGAATATTGTAAAATATGAGGTATCATCGGTTACAAAATATGAAGCTTAACCATCTAATATAACCATCCCACATGCGGGATGTTAATCTTGAACACATAAAGCTAAAAATCCTAGAGGGGTGTTCTGGTCGGGGTCTGAGAGGAGGCACATTTTTCCGGAGGGTTGTGGTTAGGTTTAGGGTTTCCGGGGGGCGTGATTACCGGGGGGTTGTATGGGGGTGAGGATTCGTTTTAAAAGGTTGTCCAATCAGATGGTGGTTTTAATGTTGGTTAAGCTTCATAATTTGAAGCTAATGATAGCTCAAAATATGAGGTTTTCCCGCATGGATCGGCATGAAGCAATGTAAGATGAAGCAATATGCAGATGAGAGAAATCATGCTAAAGAAATGAAGTTACAAGTGGGAGACACAGTTCTCGTCAAGCAACGAAATGAGACAAAACTGTCCACACCATAAAAGGATAAAGGATAAAGGACTGGGTGGCTAATCATCCTTACTTGCAGCCAGCGGCTGAATTGCGAAGGACGCAGATCAACGTGGCCGTGTCGAGGCATATCAAAGGCGCTCGAAGCAGCCGTCAACGACACAGTTCAGACCACGGATCACAGCTAAGATGTTAGGTGTTGATTTTATGGAGGGAGGAAAACCGGAGAACCCGGCGAAAAACCCTCGAGCACAGGAGAGATCAATTACAACTCTACTCACATGAGTCCAAGCCCGACAACGGGGTCACTCCCAAGCGGTCACCCATCCAAGTACTAACCCCGTCTAACCGGGCTTAACTTTTTGGTGAGAGGCAGCGCGCTAACAGCACACGCCACCCGTGACAGCCATATGACAGTCAACCATACAGCATTGTCGAGATAAAAGGAAGTATGGTCACAGCAGCAAGAAAAGGAAACACGATTACAAGAATATTTCCTGGTTTAAGAAGATAAAAGGGAAGTTGTCGTTGGAGGATGGGGCAAGTGATGGAGAAGAAAGCGAGGATGACATTTCAGTAGATGGACAAACAGACAATGTTTAACTAAATCCGTGTTTAGAAAGGTACCCGAAGCGAAGCAATAGATGTCCACCTGAGTTTTACCAACCAGGACTTTGAATTTGGTCTTAATGTACAAAAACATTGTTGATTCTATGGACATCAACCTCTAGGTAATAGTAATGTACATGTATGAAAACATTGTTTCAGTTTATAGACATCAATATTTTTCGTGAGACATTCTATGACAGTTTATATTCTGTTAAGCAATATTCTGTAAAGAAAGGGAAGGATGTAATGTTGTAAGGATCATGTGACAACTAAGGTTTGTAAGGATCATGGGACAACCACAGGGGGTCTTGGTAATGATGGGGTTTCAGAGTGAGGACCTATGGAAGGTAAGCTTTGTAAATAAATATATAGAACATTATAGAATGGATCGTTTTCACTCACGCGATCGGTGGCCCCGTTGGGGTGGTGAAACAATACGAAATATTTGAATAAGAATAGAGTTAAATTCCCATAGGATAAACATTGTGCACCAACATGGCCGCCATTTCATTCTTTCTGTGCACCAATATGGCCGCCCAGACGTCAGATAAAAACCAAGAATATATACAGTGTGGTTTCGAAATCTAGCTTGAATTTCCTGAGTTCTGTTGTAATTTATGTAACGCTGATAAAAATCAATTTTTGTTTTTAAATTTTATTACAAGTATTTTTGACATTTTTATAATTTTTCCAGTCTCCTGTTTTGGATTGTATTGCTAGGGATGCTAGGTTCTTAAGCCGGTCTCAGTGCACTAATAAGTTGTTTGATTTCAGAGGTCAACCAGATTTTTTTTGTTTCTTTACAGTCATTTGCAACTCACTTTTCGAGAGAAAAGAGACAATGACGAGAGAGAATCATATAAGAGAGACTGATGAGAGAGACAATAACGAGAGACAATGATGAGAGAGACAATGATGAGAGAGACAATGACGAGAGAGACAAGGATGAGAGAGACAATGATGAGAGAGACAATGACGAGAGAGACAAGGATGAGATAGACAATAATGAGAGAGACAACGACGAGAGAGACAATGATGAGAGACAATGACGAGAGAGACAATGATGAGAGAGACAATGATGAGAGAGACAATGACGAGAGAGACAATGATGAGAGACAACGACGAGAGAGACAACGACGAGAGAGACAATGATGAGAGAGACAATGACGAGAGAGACAATGATGAGTGAGACAATAACGAGAGAGACAATGATGAGAGAGACAATAACGAGAGAGACAATGATGAGAGAGACAATGACGAGAGAGACAATGATGAGAGAGACAATGATGAGAGAGACAATGAGAGACACCATGATGAGAGAGACAATGATGAGAGAGACAATGATGAGAGAGACAATAACGAGAGAGACAATGATGAGAGAGACAATGAGAGACACAATGATGAGAGAGACAATGATGAGAGACAATGATGAGAGAGACAATGATGAGAGACAATGAGAGACAATAACGAGAGAGACAATGATGAGAGAGACAATGATGAGAGAGACAATGATGAGAGACAATGAGAGACAATAACGAGAGAGACAATGATGAGAGAGACAATGATGAGAGAGACAATGATGAGAGAGACAATGAGAGACACAATGATGAGAGAGACAATGATGAGAGAGACAATGACGAGAGAGACAATGATGAGAGACAATAACGAGAGAGACAATGATGAGAGAGACAATGATGAGAGAGACAATGACGAGAGAGACAATGATGAGAGAGACAATGACGAGAGAGACAATGATGAGAGAGACAATGACGAGAGAGACAATGATGAGAGAGACAATGATGAGAGACAATGATGAGAGAGACAATAACGAGAGAGACAATGATGAGAGACAATGACGAGAGAGACAATGATGAGAGAGACAATGATGAGAGAGACAATGACGAGAGAGACAATGATGAGAGAGACAATGATGAGAGAGACAATGATGAGAGACAATGATGAGAGAGACAATAACGAGAGAGACAATGATGAGAGAGACAATGACGAGAGACAATGATGAGAGAGACAATGACGAGAGAGACAATGATGAGAGAGACAATGATGAGAGAGACAATGATGAGAGAGGCAATGATGAGAGAGACAATGAGAGACAATGACGAGAGAGACAATGATGAGAGAGACAATGATGAGAGAGACAACGACGAGAGAGACAATGATGAGAGAGACAATGACGAGAGAGACAATGATGAGAGAGACAATGATGAGAGAGACAATGATGAGAGAGACAACGACGAGAGAGACAATGATGAGAGAGACAATGACGAGAGAGACAATGATGAGAGAGACAATAATGAGAGAGACAATAACGAGAGAGACAATGATGAGAGAGACAATGCATGATGAGAGACAATGATGAGAGAGACAATAACGAGAGAGACAATGATGAGAGAGACAATGATGAGAGAGACAATAACGAGAGAGACAATGATGAGAGAGACAATGATGAGAGACACAATGATGAGAGAGACAATGATGAGAGAGACAATAACGAGAGAGACAATGATGAGAGAGACAATGAGAGACACAATGATGAGAGAGACAATGATGAGAGAGACAATGATGAAAGAGACAATGATGAGAGAGACAATGATGAGAGAGACAATGATGAGAGAGACAATGACGAGAGAGACAATGATGAGAGAGACAATGATGAGAGAGACAATGATGAGAGACAATGATGAGAGAGAAAATAACGAGAGAGACAATGACGAGAGAGACAATGACGAGAGAGACAATGACGAGAGAGACAATGATGAGAGAGACAATGACGAGAGAGACAATGATGAGAGAGACAATGACGACAGAGACAATGATGAGAGAGACAATGATGAGAGAGACAATGATGAGAGAGACAATGATGAGAGAGACAATGATGAGAGAGACAATGAGAGACACAATGATGAGAGAGACAATGATGAGAGAGACAATGACGAGAGAGACAATGAGAGAGACAATAACGAGAGATACAATGATGAGAGAGACAATGACGAGAGAGACAATGACGAGAGAGACAATGATGAGAGAGAGACAATGACGAGAGACAATAATGAGAGAGACAATGACGAGAGAAATACTGATAACAGAGTCCGCAACGATAAAAAAGATCTATGAAAAATATGTGGAGCTAATGAAGAAAGAGTTAATCACACAACAGATTTATGACGTACAACAAGAACATCATTTATTTATAACAAAGGGGGACCAAGGCAGTTGAACTATAAAGTACATCATTACTAAAAGATTTCTAAAATTATAGAAGATAGACTACTGAATTTACAAATAGGCCGCAAGAAATATAAAATAAACTCTAAAGTTCGCTACAATTATTCCGTTAAATTTTAACTAGTAACAAATCAATTTAAACCAACATTAAGTAGAATAGGAATTGACTTTAGCTATTGCACCAGACTTCAGAATATCTACGGCAGCGACCTCAATGACGACGTCCTTCAAACAAAATAATTATTTTTAAAGTGAAAGAGAATGAAGAAGTCTTTTTAGTCCCAAGAGTAATCTTACCACCGTCCTCGTTCTTTAAACAACCCATGCACTTGGAGCATTTTCACGTCTTCAGGACGACGTCAGCTCATCAAACGATGAGAACTGTTGCCTCAAGATTGACTTTAATGCAGATACGACAATGATTTTAGCAGCACTGGGTTTTTTTTGAGTCATTAAACTAGTTTAAAATATCGTGACTCCTTAAATTGTAAAATTCATTTTGCTTTTTATAACTGCGGTCGTCGTCCTAGCATCTCCACTATGCGGAATTTTGCAGGCGGGAGCGGAATTTTTCTTTGTCTTTTCTAATTAGTTCCACCCGAGAAATCACAAGACAAAGAAAATTTCCACTCCGTGCGCAAAATTCCGCTTCGTGGAGAACAGGTTTAAGATCCCTATTATATAAATCCTGCATAACAGTTAAAACAAAATGACAATTATGGCCCAACACGTTACGCTATAAAAACACGCTGTCTTGGCTATCCATTTGGGGTATTTCACATAAATGTTTCTGTGAATTTGTTGACAAATTATGCGACGCTTTTTCGGATTTCTTTCGGCAAGGTCGCGGTCTTGGTGCCTGGTCCTTCTGATCCGTAGTTCCCTAAAATAGTCGACACTTTCTCAGTTAAATAGTATACGATAAAACTAAGAAACTAAGGAATAACATAGACCCATGTCGTACGTAAACGTTACATGATTTAAACTGCGTAGCTGGCGTTCCAGTTTTTTTTTGTGTATTTTTTCCCATGCAGTGTGTTTTGTTGGGGTTTTTTTTGTGGGTTTTTTTGTGTTGTTTTTTGGGGTTTGTTTTTTTTTTGGGGGGGGGGGAGGGCGGGGGGCGGAAGATGAAAGGAACGCCGGTGTTACCCGTATAAAACCCCTTTCGTACAACAAACACAAAACAATTTCGATCTTCTTCATTCATTCAGTATGAGGTATCAAACCTGATGCATTTTGCACCGATCAAAACCTGATAAAACAGTAGTTTTTCGCTTGCTGGGAAAAGTACTTTTTTGGGTGCTTCACGTGCGCATGCGTGTGGTCCGAACCGCTGACACGTTCATTCGTATGCGCCACACCTGCAAAAATGGTCTATTGGCAAAGTCTAGGTTAAATTCCCACTGGCTCATTCGAGTCTTATGCAAATAAACTGTCAACTCATTAAGCATAACAAAGGAGCTTTTATATATTCAAGATTGCTAATTAGATTTCTCGGCAAGACTAGTCTTACGTCTCTGAGCCTTTATAAACCTGAACAGCTGACTGAAATAAATCGTTAATTTAAACGGTGTGACGTCCGGAAAAAATCTTAAAAATAAAGCACGAGGTTGAATTTAGCTTAATAAAGTGTTTATTCATGACCTGCTAAGTAAACATGACATCATTCAGATTAGCGAGACTGTACCTTTGGCCTTCAGCCCCATTCTTCCTCTCGCTCTTTAACTGGCCTAAACTCGCTCTCCCTCGCGCCAAATTGAACGCCGGCTACGTATAGGATTAGAATAAAGGCCACGTTTAATGGGTGAAGAATGCTTAAGTGGAAAGAAGACGCAAGTAGAGTACTAACGATTGGTGAACATGCATCATGAGGTCCATGGGAACCTCTGACACCATAAACGTTTTCGAAAAACTGCTCGACAACAGCCCCGTGTTTAAGGATATCCGTCAATAGATGTTCTACAAGTTCTGTCCGGAATTCCAGAATAGGAACTGGGTAGTGAACAAGAAGCCTTTGCTTCACACTCGCTGCTGAGAATGCTGTATAGCACTAAACCGTTCTAAGAAAATAACATTGCTGGAGAAGTAAAAAGCAAACCTTGCACCAAACTGCTGTTATGAGAGCCTATACCGCACAAGGGAAACGATCAAGACGCCGTCCGTTTAAGATATACAGCGACCGGCTTTGCGAGTATAGCTGTTTACAAACAGAAAAACGCCCAAAAACTATGCAAAACCGGGTCGGGTGGCCGAATACAGTATAGTCAAAAGTGACCGAGCCGCTCAATCTGATGACGATGATGATGATGATGACTGTAGTAAATGAAGGCTTGGCGGCCAACGCACTTAACCTAAATGAGGATCACGGTAAAACATACAGCCGCTTTCTGTTTTGCTATATGATGGATTGTGGATGGTATGATCGAGTTGCAGTTGCTTGATAAGCCGGCGTGGACGACGACTTGCCTTTAACTGGCTGAACATTTTACCAAGATCAGAGAAAGCAATGAAATCTAGTTTTTGACAGATATGATACTCCAAAATCAACCACAAAAACACGAAAGCAGGGTGATCACTATAGGATTTAGCTAGTGTACTACAAAATAACAGACTCAGTGGTCAACATTTGCATTGGCAAGGTACATATGAAAAGAGTTTTTTCGCACATGCAACAGGGATAAGATAGTATCTACTGAGCAAACAAGGCACCAGAGTATGCAGAAACCAATGTAAAGTATTTTGTTGTAGGTAGCCTGGGAAGAAAGTGTAAAGCGATGCACAAGGAAGTAACACGCATCCGAAGCACTCAGGAACAAGCTGATACAAAGATACACGTTCTCGATACTGCTACTCCTAAAGTGACAGAAATTAGCCAGAGGTGTTCATCCTATCTTTGACACTGTATCCGGAGCTATGCGATGAGATGAATTTCATTATTGAAAGGTCAGAATAAAATAGTCAAGTCACGACCCACCGACAGACCTTCGGCATGCAGTGCAAAGACTGCTGTCCTATGAATCTTATACCGGCTCTCCACGCATGTGCTGATAACACTGGCAGCTTTGCCGCGAAAGGAAAAGCCACGTGGTAGAGGGCATTCAAAGACGAAGACCATAAGTTATCACTGCTCTGGCTAGTCTTAGAACAAAACAGCGAGCAGCAGATATCTTGCAGTCGAGAGGTTCATTTCCAGCACTAATGGTGCTACTGTGAAGAATTTGCGATGACGCCTTTTCTGAGGCCTTGTTTATACGTTGCACAACCGTCGCATTTAATTCAGACGAATTTAATTCAATTAATTAAATGCGACGATTGTGCGACGTCTAAAACCGTCTGGGGAGTTAAATTCGTCTAAGACGTATCCATCATAATCAGACAGATACAACGTCTGAAATGCGTGTTCGTTTTAGACGCCGCCGTACGTCGCATCGAATTAAATGCATACATTTCTAGTGCTGTTAAATTAATTTTTGTAGTTGAAGTTTTGGCAGAATCCTCGTTCCTCGCTCTTTTACACAAACCATTAAATTCGTGGCATAAAACGAAGTCGCATGAACGTCGACTAATCGACGAACTTGAATTAAATTCGTTTGAATTAAATGCGACGATTGTGCGACGTATAAACCAGGCCTGAAAGAAGCAGTCGCAGTTGGAAAAGCTACCGCGAAATGCTCTGGAACAGTGACACAGCACCTGTTGCGCAGCTACCATCGCCATAGAACTTTGACTGCATGCAGCCGACCAATTGCTGCCTGCATGTAATCACTACTTCACCACCAGCACTTCGAAGCTGCCATTTATCTGGTGACGTGAGGCTGTGTGAAAGACGGATGTTCAACAAACAGATACCTGAATGGCAACAAGCTGGACTAAACTGCGCCGACGTATGCAACTGCTATATGGTAGCGAGGCCTATATGAGAACAAATGCAAACAGGATAACGTCTTGGACAATGAAGGTCATTACACTGCGTATGCATGTCATGCAGTGTTGATAGCGATAGCTAGTTAATTCAGTATCACCTGTCTTATTTCAAGTAGTTGGCGCCTGATAATCCAAATTCAAGGTTATGGTAAGATTAAACTCGTGAGTAAATAAATATTTTATTAATAATAGATATTTCTGTACGACTTGTTTGTTGTCCAGCTATAGTCACTGCACCATAATACGAAAGTGTTAAAGATGGTATTTGCAAATACAAAAATACTATTTACTCGGGCTACCACAGGGTAGGCTAGGTTTCGGCTCGGATTTTGTCCCCCCCCCCCTTTTTTTTTTGCGTGTCACGATTTTGCATTTTTGAACTATTTACTTCCGCTACTATTCATACTACAGCCTTCGATCCGATCTTCCTCGACGCACTCCCACCTTTGCTAGCGCGGTATAGAAGCTCTGCGGAGACCGAGAAGCCTTCGATTCAGTCTTCGATTTTGTGATTGCTGCAATAACACTACAATCAGTATCTTTTACCCAAGCACCTCCGCAATTTGCCAGTAGCCCGAGTGAACGCCTGACCCAGGTGTCTTGTTTCATAATAAATCAAACTGGACAATGAATACTGGCCAATGAATAGTGATTTTAAGAAGACATGAATTAATATGGCTTTTCGAGCTATTGCATGATAAGCCTCGTTGCTATGCTTACTAGGTCACGTGACCAGTTTACCATAGGAGAACATTTAGAAGTGACCAATACAGTAAACGGATGTCATGTCAATAATTTTCGTACCCTGCGAGCAGAGCCTTCTTTTCCTTATTTCTTCGCTGAGACTGAGAGCGAGAGGAAGAAAAGTAGGCTCTGCTGTATTCGGGACTGGTTTCCATTGCGCATGCATGTCAGTTGCTTGGTTACAATCTCGAACCCAGTCCCAATCAGAGCAGAAAACAAAACGAGAACCGGTTAAACGGATCTTAAACGGGTTACTTCGTCCTAAATCTTGGACGAAGCCAAACACGAATACAGCAGAGCCTACTTTTCTTCCTCTCTCTCAGCGAAGAAATAAGGAAAAGAAGGCTCTGCTCGAAGGGTATAATTTTCGGTGATAAAAAAATAACCCATATCAGTATCCTTGCCTCGTTACCATGGTATAGCTCAGGAACATTCCTAGCTACATGCTAGGAAAACATCTAGTAATGCCCAGAACTTCAAAAATCGCCGTCTCAGTGATTTTTTCGTTTGTTGATGCTGCACAAGCTGTCGTAAGTTAAACTCAGAAGAAAACTCTGAGCTCCAGGCAAGACTCGAACCCGCAACCTTCCGAATGCCAGCCGGAGGCTCTCACCATTGAGCCACTGGAACTCAGATGGTAGACCGAGGTTGTTTTCGATATTTATACCTGGGAACTAGTCAAACCGTACGTCTGTCACAAGTACTTGTTGGGCTACCAGTCACATTGTGTCAATTTATTTTCAGTAAAGGTTTTTGTTTTTTACCAACCTCCACCTGAAAACACTAATAACATACAAAAACATTCAGTGATTCTTGTTGGAATTGATTCACATAGTAAAAATTATAACCAATTTATTGTCATAGCCTCGTTTCTATGCTAAAGAATATCTTTACATCCCCTCCCGGTGCAATCTACAAAAGTGCAACCAAAAGTTTTTGTTTTTTAAAATCCATTAAGAAAAGAAAAGAAAAGAAAGCAGAAAGCTTTGCTGATAAAGATAAGCATTTTAATGGCGTATAGACCTTATTTAAAATGGCCGCCGAATTAGAATTCTTTTACGTGCATATAAATTAGCCCTTATGACCTCGTTTTAAAGTAAAAACAAGACACCTGGGCCAGGTGTTCACTCGGGCTACTGGAAAGTGCAGAGGTCTCTATAACGTGCGAGCAAAGAGGTGGGAGACTGGGAGTGGGCCGAGGAAGATCAGATCGAAGGCTGAATGAATTACTTTCAGAAGCAAATACATTTGTATTATCTGCAAATATTTTAAAATTCAATTTTTTGGAACAATTTGGTAAATCATTTATATAAATTAAAAATAATAAAGGGCCTAACGTACTCCCCTGTGGAATTCCGCAGACCATTGTTTGTTTTGGAGATTCAACGTCAATGTCAACAAACAGGAGAAAGCGCTTACTAGGTAAACAGCACGTATATGTTCTTTTAATATACTGTGGCCCTTTCTTGTGTCTCTAGTCCTCAAGTATACTGATGTCAACACGGCATTTTTTCGCGTCTGTAATAACTTCGTCTATTCTGTCTTCATGGACAAACTTTGTCGGCAAGATTACTGATAAAAGTCTAAACGTCATTCGTCACCGAAAATAGTCAAAGCACTATCTAATTCTCCGATAGAAAACACAATTCGCAATACACAAAACACTATTGCCTGTATTTAAGGTATTTCCACACAGCGTTCATATGTTGAGTCCCTTCGGGTGTTAAATATCAACACAGCACGATCATGTTTAATCAGCGATTGTATCAAGATACCTGCCAGCGAAATTAGTGAACAATAACTACGTCTGTGAACACACTGAAGATGTCCAAGAAAGAACACTTCAAGCGAAGAAAGAACGTATGAGATTTTAGCACGCATCAGTTTCGCAAAGCCTGACGGGATGACGTAATGATTGCCATTTCGAAACATAGACAAAAAAATAATAACGGAGCCGAAACCTAGACTCGTCTACCACAGTAGCCCGAGTAATTATTTCAATCAAGAGATGGTCTGGAAACTCAGCAAAAGTCTTTGTTCTATCTTTTTGTTCACATTTATGCAGACTTGTGTACGGTGAAGACAATGTACTTTTGGTATAATGAAGGAGTCATCCAATAGCTCCATGCAATAGCATCGTTTGGGTTCAATCACTCAACCGTGTTATTTAAATATTAGTAAGCGAAAAACGAAAAACAAAAAATCACAGCTTATTATAGGCGCTTTGAAGTTTGCCGAGTTTCCTGACCATACCTTGATTGACACTGCATGATTGGAACCTCGCTTTCGCATCACTAATCACTACGCTAGCTAGGCCAGCAGAAATTGGTCTATTGCACTGACTACAATATAATACTAGTCAAAATTCGTTGGATTATACTAGATGTTCTATTAAACAAGTTTGACAAAAATCCATAATACTGTTCATTGTTGTTTTAAGAATATTATTCTGCATTGACAAAGCAATATTGTTGCGAAAGCAATCAGAGCCCCTGAGGGCGACTCACGAATGTAAAAAAGTAGCTGATAAAAAATTCAGGGCGTTTGATGACAAGCTTCAAACGGTATCAACTGGTCAGACTGGTTTTGAAAACAGCGCGCAAAGCAGCCTGGTTAATTCGAAGTGTCCACGCCATTGGAATCTGCGAGTGATTGTAAAGACCCCCAGCACCCGTGAGTCAAAAATGTAATCGATAGAACAATCATATTCACCATTGTTAACTTGGTTGTTCGATCATACTGTTGCATTGATTATTGATAGTTGAGCAATGAGTCAAATAACATTGATCATTGATTGTTGCAGTTTCGGTTGGGATTTTTTGCTGCCCAAACTGTCGCTGTACGTTGTTTTAACAACTTTAAAAAAAACTTTAAAAAAACCCAACTTAAAAACTATTTGAGCTCCAGACGGGACTCAAATACTAGCCGAATTTAAAGGTAAGATCATTAAATTGTTTATCAGTGTTCGTTTAAAAAGCGTTTTCCTTCGCGTTACGTACGGTCGACTGAGTGAATGAGTGTAATGCTCGGAAATTGAAGTGACTTTTTGAATTGTAAGTCTTTGTTGAAGGTTTCTTGCTGAAAGAGCATATATGGTCGAGAATTTAACTTTTGTTGGTAAATTTCTACTAAAATAATTAGACAACTTGTCTTCGTTCACTATGAACGATAGTCAACTCGGGCTGCGCCCTCGTTAACTATTCGTTCATAGTGAACTCAGACAATTGTTAAATGGTTGCAACTAATAACTAATATTAATAATAACAAAAGTGCACCTAATAATATTCCAGTGTACAATTAATGTAATTAATTGAATATTGGAATAGTGTACAATTAATTGGAGTCTTAGGCTTGCAATAAGCGACGCACAATAGAAGATTCTCAAACTTGAGAAAATTAGTGAGTACGTGTGGTATACATGCATCTGCGACCTTAGTGCAATATAACAGACGTGACATTTGGTAGACGTTCGTCAAGCTCAAATGCTCAGAAAATGTATATGAGTCGATGGAGAGCTAAGGTTGAAAATCCATAGTCATACGTGCTTCCTAAGCGGCAGCGTTTGCATACGAGATGTAGTTAATCCTTTACCGGGCATGGTTACCATTTGGCAACTTATTACTTTTACTCTGGCTAAGGCCAGACGATTTTACTCGTCAAGTGGAGACCTCCTGGTAATCTGCCCAGTAAATGGTTAAGGGTGCAGGTTCGATCTCTTTTTTAGAACGCAAAAAAGGAAAATTTGAACCACATGTACTCTATACATACTAATTATACAACGACATTTTAACTACATCTCATATATAAACGTTATCGCTTAGAAAGCATATATCACTTGAGAAATGGTTCGTGGTTTGGCGTGCTCTATATCGAGTATGAATGCACGAGGGAAGTTTGGAGGGCACAAAATATTTTAGTTATTTTAAATAACTAAAGTTATTTTAAATAACTAAAATATTCCAGCGGTACCATCTAAGCTCTAAAATGTGGCCACAGGCCAGTTAGTAGTTTGTTTGCTTTGTTTTTTGCAAGTGATTTTCTTTTCTTTCTTTCGAAATGTTTTCCTGCGCTTTTCTCTAGGCTTCATCGAGAAATAGCCCTTTGAAATTTCAAATTTAATTTTACAATTTAATCAAACTTGAAATGAACATTATAATATTGACAATTATTAATGCCATTTGTGGCCGGTTTAAAACAGAATTCAACTTTCCATATGAATTTGCAACCTTAGTTCTTCATCCGAGTTTCGGTAACTCAATGGCTAGCGTCTAACCTGCTGTATCTCTGTCTGCGGCTCAAAAACATTTTCTGAGTGAGTATTTAATCTCGGCGAGCAATTACCAAACGTCTGTTATAAACCGAGCTGTATTTATATCAAACAAAATTAAAACTATTGTTATTTTGTGCATTGTTTAGAGCCGTTCTTACAGAAGTGCAAGACAGTGAAGAAGTGCGAATGCAAGTGCAAGTGCATTTTACGTAAGTGACGTGAAAGGTAAGATGACGTCACTTACTGTTCGCATATCTTCCCCGTGGCTTCGTAGGCAATTGAACTCACCTAATATTTGGCTAAAAAGAGAAAAAAAGGAGAAAAAGCATTAATTAAAAAATCATCAACCATTCGCTGTAACGTAGAGAAAAACGAAAGCAAGATCCCAAAATTTTCAAAAGACTTTCTCAATACACAGATCGCAAACCTCAGTAAACGCAATCGCGCTTTGTAAAGTGCGTATTTGTCTGTTTGTTTGTTTGTTTGTTTGTTTGTTTGTTTGTTTGTTTGTTTGTTTGTTTGCTTGTTTGTTTGTTTGTTTGTTTGTCTGTTTGTTTACTTTTTGTGTAATAATCCTTATTTCCTCGTGGTTAAATTGCGAGACTGAGTCAACAGCGCCTCAGATGCCACCACTGGTACCTAGACATTTTGCCGACAATTCGCCGAAGTGACTCGCGTCTAATCACGGAGCACAGCAAAAAGTCCAGGTTCATTTCTGAGGCAAAGGAGAATAAACAACAACTATATTTACACGAGTCTCAACCAATGCAGCATACGCTGCAGCGCTTTCCAAATGTTACTGCTATATTTGCTTTATGCATTGGTAAGAAAAAACTAAGACACAACCAGTAGGACAAAAGTAAGTTCAAAGTGCGCCCAAAATATTATTATGCATGTTTAGTTAAAAATAAAGTTGGAACACTATTACAAAGCGCGTAAGTAGGATATCGAGAAAGAAACATGCCGGTTGAGAGCATCATATTTGCGCTGATATGCATGTCAATACCTATATCAATACAACACTATAAAGTGGAAAATATGTAGTGTATTTTTTACCTTTTCTTCTTTTTCTTGTTTTTAGCGTGTTCCCGTTCAGCCTTAAAATTGGACGCAGAGGAGGGTCTGTGAGGCGGTACTTCTGGTGGAATAGGACTAGCTAAAAGTCCAAAATAATATTATCAGCATTAATAGCCCAAAATAATATCAGCATTGAAACCCTTATAGACCAAAACCCTGATTATCAAAAAATAATTACAGCGGATTCAGGTTGAACGTTTAATGACAACAATTGTCACGTTAGTTACAACAGTTAATTAAGACGTTTCCAGGCAAAATGTCAGACGTTGCTGGGCGGAACAACGTTCTGTCTAAAAATATCTGCGTTGTGGGTGAATTTAATAAGAACTTGTAAGCCCCGCCCAGCAACGTCTGACATTTTGCCTAGAAACGTCATATAATTAATCGAAATAGTCCATTTTAATAATATACACTTGTTGACTGGCGCCGAGGGAAATATCGAGTTTTACGGACCCGAAGGCTTCAATGTCACCCGAGGGCTTTAGCCCAGGGTGACATTGAAGCCTGAGGGACCGTAAAACTCGATGTTTCTCGAGGCAAAAGTCAACAAGCGTTTTGTTATATACCAAAGCCTTTTAAAATACAAAATACCAAATGACTCGAAACTTGCAAAAGGCAAAAAGACTTACAAAAACGCTTAATTGACTTTGCCTTCGTAGTTTCAATTCAACTAAACAAATACACCAGACTCAACAAGTACAAAGAACAGCTTTAAATTTATCAAGGGTTTTTTCCGACCTTTGAGGATATGTATAGATATTCTTTCCTTTGGAAAATGGACTATTTCGAACCAGATAAGCTCGAAACAAGCTCTTGTTTTCAAAATGTTCCAAAAAGTCCAAAGTTCTTGATCTGATGCAATAATCGCGTATTCACGTGAATAACGCATGATTAAAGCGACGTCAGAGGGAAACATTGCACTGTTTCCCTCTTCATTGTTGACATCAGAGGGAAACAGTGCAATGTTTCCCTCGGCAGAAAGAAACATTGAGTTTGTTAAACAACACGTGACCATGATTTGACCAATAGGATTTCAACTTTGGCAAACAAAAGTCTTTGGTATATAACAATTGTCGTTAAACGCTCAACCTGAGTCCGCTGTAAGATGCATTTAAAGGCACAGTGTCACCATGACGCAAACTTGAAAAACTTCGTGGACAAATTCAAGTTCACATGATTAAAATTATGGTGAATATCACAATTATGGTGAATATCACACACGTCAAAACTTGGACTAAATAGTCCGTAAGAAAACACACTAATGACTTACTCTTTTAACGTTTTAAAGTGTCACTATGCTGAAATAATCGTCAATCTTTTTTTGATCTTATCATAAAGTACATTTAAAGTACATTTCTCCAAACGGGCGAAACGAAAATCGTAAAATTAGGATTATCTCTAGAAATAAACAATAGAAAACTGCTGGTGCCTGGCCTCCTCCAATCATAAAATTAAATTTGCTTATTTATCAGCAATCAAGTAGCGTTTACTGCAGCGAATAAAAGAGAAGATTAGAGCTTATGTAGGCACTGTAATTCAAATGTTTAAATCTTTCTATTTTTAAACAATGAGGCAAAAAGATGTTGTGAGGTCAAAAACTGACTCGATTCTTTTAAATTAAGATTGATCTAAAATTAGGGTTAGTAGTATATTTAGGGTTAGGTTTTGATTTTGGGCTATGGATTAGTAACAATAAAATGACTAAATTGTTCCGAAAATAACGTTACAACATCAACTGAGTTCAGAATAACCTCACCCGACCTCTTGTACATTTTACTGACAAAAAATCATTCACAAAATTGCCACTTAACGTTCATGATGGCTGAGAGCGATTGCTATAAATAACCAAACACAGTGCTATAAATAACCAAACACAGTGCTAAAAAGCGGTGCCCTGTAGCGTTCAAAACATCGCATCAAAAATGTCGCTTGCTATTGATTCCTCACGAATGATCTCACAAGCAAGCAAACAGAATATAAAGCTGCCGAAAGTTAGCTGCGCGCGCAGCACGGTTTATTTCGCATCGTCATTAAATTATTTAAATGTTGACGTCCGTTTAGGACTGGGTATGGCTAGTTGGCTAGTAGCCGAAGTCGAGGTGACTATATTGGTAAATATTTACATAATAATTTCAAAACAACACTCTAATGTGTAACTGAACATGTACATAAATTGGAATAAGTAAGCGTTAATCAATGGTCATCGCGATTAAAGCTTAACAGCCATGCACGAGGACCCCCAAAGTACTCATTATTCAACCTCGTTCCCAGGGCCTTTTTGAAATTGGGAAGCCGGGAAAAGGCCATGGCATCGGCTGATCGACTCTGCATTTTCATTGGTTGATTGCCTTTCTTAAACTTTTATCATGAAACATATTTATGCATAGTTTTGTGCCAGTTATGATCAAATAGCTTCAACGGGACCGCCTACGAGAGCAATGGAACCGCCATTACAACGAACTTCTCCCACGGGAATGTATTAATATGTCAGAATAGAATATTACTTTTGCATACTAAACTAAATTGTTAATTTATTACACCCAGTATTTCTGGGTGCTGTGACCAGCCGATGCCCGGCAGGGCCTTTTCCCGCCATCCCATCAAAAAGGCCTTGGAAACGAGGTTGCTCATTATTATGCGATAAACGTTGTAATAAGTGGTTATCACATTTTTTCCATTCAAAAAAGTGGATGTGCATGATGACCATTTGTCACACTGTATGCATGCATACTAATCAGTTGAATAAAGAATTTAACCAGTCTGTTAGAACAATGAAATACGGGTGTGTCATGAGATAAATGCTGCATGAAACGACACTATATTTTTGGCGTTTTGACTTCTGTGTTACAGATTTTCACCCAATTAATTTATCTTCAATATTTTCTTCACTCGGCGAACAGTTTTCGAAAACACTGCTGGACCAAAACTTACTACAAATACGAAGAATTCTAAAAAGGTGAGGACCTTTCCCAAGTTTTGGTTTCATAATATTTAGTGTGTACAAAATCTCAGTGACGAATTTGTTCGGTTTTTGCTCCTTTAATGCTTTATATAATTTGTTTTAACAAAAACTACAGACGCCAATTTAAAAAAGTTAATATTCTGAATTCCCAAGTCTCGAATAATTACCAACCTCTTCTCTATAGCAACTTTTGGAAGAACAAAATCTAGTGTTGCATCCAATTTACAACTACTAATACACCTTATTGACAAATGGCCGACAATTTAGTATTAGGTGCATATAAATTAGGAACTATACGAATTTGTTTTAGAGTAAAAATTCCTTTGAATTTCGATCATGCATATAGGGACTAATTTTTATGCATCTAAAAGAAAATTAAATTATTGGCCGTTTGTCGATAAGGCCTATTATAAGAATCAAGCCACTTTTTGTCTATTCTTCACGGATTATTACCTCCGCCAGGAGGTTATGTTTTTACCCCGTTCTGTTTGTTTGTTTGTTTGTTTGTTTTTGTCTGTCTGTTGGTTGGTGTTTGTTTGTTTGTTTGTCTGTCTGTTGCCAGGATATCTCAAAACGTATTGCATCGATTTTCATGAAAGTTTGCAGAAGGGTTGGCCATAGACCAACGACCAATCCATTAAATTCTGGTTGAGTTTAGTCAAAATTTGGATGAGAAATTAATAAAAATCTGACCGCAAGATTGTCCGTGTAGAAGAAATGCTTGATTGCGCTCATTATCCTTATTTTATTCAAACATTTTTGCATAATTTTGGTACGAGTGCAATCAAGCATTTTATTCATACATGCATGTGTTGGTTTCGTGAGCTAGCCTGGTTAGCAGGATGGCTCGTTTTCTTTTTAAACATCTCTAATAACCCACTGGCGGAGGTATATGCAGTCTCTGACTGCACTCTAGTTGAGTATATGTATTTGCATGAAACATACTTCCCAAATTCATCAACAATTCACGAGGAAAGCACAAAGGAAATCAGTACCCAGTGACTTTATATGTGATAACATTTTGCTCAAAATTTCTCCCCGACTTTTACAGCTTAGAAAAATTGATTTTCAAAATAACTACGCTAATGAACTAATGAAATTAATGGCTTTTTGAAGCCGTTCAAAAAAAATAAAACCACGTGTTTTATATATCAATCTCAAACTAATTAATAATTCATGAGATAATCAGCCAATTACAATAGTTACTCCAGTAAAACCCAAGATATTAGATGAAAACCGGTGTTCATCTTATTCTTAACATCTCAATTTAATATCTATGCAAAATAAACAAGTTGCTGTATGAATAAATTTTACACACATTATGAATAAAATCTGATAAAGTTTCATTTTAATTGCATTTTCCAATTCAAACCGCTCGATTGAGATGTCATATCAACAGCTCGTTTATCGTGTTTCATCTGGGGAATCCAAACACTCGAAAACAATAAAACCACTTGGCCTTCGGCCTCGTGCTTCTCGTGTTTGGATCCCTTGATGAAACACTCAAATTCGTTGTTGATAGATTGCGTGCAGGTCTATAGAAATTAAAAACACTGTTGCTCGTATTTTGAGCATTGCATACAACACATGGATAGATAAAGTAGTTGTCTTGACAAATTATTTCTTTTTGGAAGTTCTTTCCTCTGATACTTGCTGCATGTTTACGTGCGTACACGGTTGCATAGCCCACAAGCAAGCTATTGTGGAAAAATATATAAGGGAGGGAGACTATACATAATATATAATACAGACGAGAGAGAAAGCCTGCACATGTGCTATTTAGTTTTGATACAATTTGAAAACGGAACAAAATCATGCCGTTTAGGCCTTGCGTTTACACGATACCGGCACAAAAATGACATGAAAACGGCAAAATGAAGACGGGTTCCTTGACGGCATGAAATGAAAACGGAACACTAACCGATATCGTGTAAACGCCCGTGCCGTAACAGTTTGATGACGGTAATCACGATATATACGACCACAGTACTCGGGTCAGCAGTATTCACAAAGTCTTCTCAATTCTCATTGGAAGAGAATAGTCACACGCTAATCCGTCATTATATTATACCGGCACCGTGTAAACGCAAGACTTTTTTGGCCTGTATTTACACACCGGCATGATTTTGTTCCGTTTTCAAATTGTACCGGCATCGTGTAAACGGGGTCTAAGTTCTAAATAGCGAAGCGCACAGTTACTATTTATAGACCAAAATTCAAACAAACAAACAAACAAACCGAAATTGAATCTCGAGGGATTTCTAATGATCAATTTTCTTTTGTTGGAAATGCAAGAATAAATTATAAACTCAGACAAACACGACTTTGACGTCATCTGTGCGCTTCGCTATTGTGACGGCAATCGGTAAATTCTCATTAGTCAAAAAAAAATGTAATTGTGTTATTAACTTACCTTATTTCATTATTTATTTATTAACCATTAACTTATTTTAAAATGAAATTCAAAACTGCGGAAAACTGTACAGTGGATGTTTAATCTAGACTTGGAGGGAAACGAAGAAACACTATACATATATTGCAATAGCTTTAGTAAATCGTGCAAGAAGGATAAGAAAATTGCCAAAAACACCAGAAAAACACTGACAAAATATTCTCGCAGTTTCTCGCAGTCGACAAGAAAGAAATGCTATTGCATTGGATTAGTTTAGTTACACACCAACGACCACACATCTGACAGTCATGTACTTAAGGATTGTCAAATGGGAGCGAATGTCCAAAGGTGCAAGCTCTCTCTCTTCTTTCTTCGATTTCCCAAAAGCCTGTAAGCGGGCTAAAGGTTGCAGTAAAATGCATACCATGATGCACTATACCCTTTTTGTTACGGTCAGGTCAAGTCAATACAGCGGTAACTGTAAATCCACTTATCAAATTCATTAATAATTCGCAATCAATATCTGTAAATCGCATTCGTCCTGATTAATACATAAACTTTTTCCTCAATTTACTTAGTTAAAATCACTCCAATTTGAAAAATAGTTTGAAAACATGGCTATTTAGATGCGTCCATTTGATAAGTGCAATAAAGCATTCGCAGCCGATCTATATCTGGCTTGCAGCTCGCCTTGTAAATCAGATCATGCTTTATCTATTACTTAAATTTCTTCATACACTAAATAAAGGTCTCTCTAATAAACATTTAACAACAAGATTTTTGACAAAAAGTAAATTCGATTATTTATTGCATGAAAAATCATGCCATTTACAAAAATATATGTAACACCTTAATTGAGCTATAATAATTGTTTAAATATATGCACAATATATATATATATGCACAATATATATATAACTAGCTAACGTATCAAATTATACACGTAAAAACATAGCAGCTGATACACACTACTAAAATTTTTTTACAACTTTGCATAACTATACATTATGTAATATTTGTGTTAAGCTCCTATCTTATATAGTGGACTAAAAGCAGTTTTCCACTAGGCGACCTTTTTCTCGCGAAGCGACTTTTCATTTTGTTTTATAAACTCTATAGACTGGAACTAATTAGAAATCCATTCAACTCTAAAATAGAAAACGCGAAAAAAGTCGCCTTGCACAAAACAGGCTTAAAGCTGGAGAAAGATCAAACGAACAACTGTTTGACGACTATCCAGCAGTTTAATATCCGGTTACATCTTATATCCGTTGAAAAAATGATAAATACAATTGCTACCATCAGCTAATTCCACCGTTGTGAAGATCTGCAGTGGCCATGTTTAAAAGACGCGCCAGTACGTGCCAAGCGAACCCGATGGATTATATGTGTTGAATATACTATATGTGTTATATGGATGCATACAGTATTGTCAAAAGTCAACCAACCGTTGATCCAACTACGCAGCATGGCGTGAACGATATCTTTATAGGCGATGTTTGTTATCACGATTCACTCTGCTGTCGAATACAACACGACGCACCAGCGATAAGCTTAAGAGGAACTTGTAGTCTGGAGAGAGTGGAGTTACTAGACTCGGTGTTAACACTGCTGCTGAAGACTTCCTCTTCCGATACAGAATGGCGGGCAGGAATAGGTTGAGCTAGCACATGGCAGAGAACGAAGGTATAACAAGTTTAGAATACACATATAGTAACAACGTGTACGAATGCGTGTATCATGAATGTGTCGTGAATATTCGATTGCATACGAAAGACAACAATACTAAAGTCTAAACGTAAACAGTATTACTATAGAGTTGAATTTTCTGGTTGATATGAAAAACTGATTTGCGCCTTATATGACTAACGAGTATAAAATTTACAGACGTACAGACTAGCCTAAAAGAGTGCAATGAAACAAACGCCTAAATAGTTTCATTTTTTATTTTTACTGGACATTTCAATAGATAGTATGTCAAAGTAAAGATAATTTCTACTGATTAAACTTGTTATACCTTCTATACCGGCGTGTGCTCATTAAATTACTAGCTCGCGTAAATATAGGGCAAAGTTATAGTTAACACTCTCTTAGCTAGGATTAGAACTGCATTAACCCTTTCAAGCTATCATTGTTGTGAAACAACTTTATCTTTTCACTTTGTCTAACGCCAGACGATTTTACTCACCTAGCAGATGCGTCAGCTCTCGGCAAGCCGCGCCCAGAAAGTTAACACGCTGTTCAATATGCTTTTCACGCGCATTGTTGCTGTAGAACAACTATATTTTTTGACCTGTCTAACGGCAGACGATTTTGCTCGTGTAAAGGAGAGACGTCTCGGAAAACCACGCATGAAAAGGTCAAAACTGTTTAGAGTAAAAAATTTCGAAGAACATTTACTCTCAATATTTTAGGTTTGACATCAACTGTTTGAGTACAGCTATGTCCACCCTTCTCAATTCCAATTTCATTGACTAGTATAGTGCGTTAGCTGTTTAATGATACTCGTGTAAAGTAAATGACTTTACACAAATCAATTAATATGCTATTTGGTGATTTGATACAGCAACACTATCTACTAATTATAAATAACTTCCACAATGTTGTAACGTTTATTAGTGCAGCACGAATTCGGGCATTAATCCCAAGATTTAGCAGGTTTAGACCACTGATCTGGAAAATAGGACTGGATCGAGTTTTCTATTCAGGTCGGATGAGCTGATTTTGAAGCCAGCATATTTGCATTGACCAGAGATTATTAGAAACTGCGATTGTGCAAGCACATAAAAATGAGACACTTATGAAATGGGTTTAGAGTCTGACCAATATATTTACTTTGCTAACCATAAATGGACAAAAACCTGAACTTAATTTGACGCTTCACAGTTGACTTTTCTCACCAGATAATTAGAGCCAACGGCGGCTATATTGGAGTGACCTCATTACAAATTCAATGGCTACTGTGGTAAATCAAGTCTCAGGCGCGGACTGGCCATTGTGCCATTTTGCTATAGAACACTAGACCACCAACGATACTCAGCCATTGTTCTACAATACTCATCTATTCTACAATACTCAGCCATTTTTCTACAATACTCAGCCATTGTTGTAGGACAAGATAGCACAACGAGCAGTCTAAACCACTGATCTGAAAAATAGGACTGGATCGAGTTTCTATTACTGAAAATGAAGCCAACGGCGGCTATGTTGGAGTGACCACCTAACAACTACTGTGGCGTTGCAGACATGTTGGAGGGCATTCTGACATTTTCTATTCAATGTTAGTGAAGGGACATATTGGTTGGACAGTTATTTGATGTCGGTCAGTTTTGCTTTTCCTCTCAGGTTAATCATGAATACGATTCTTGTGGCAGTCACATATTATTAGGAAGGTAGTGTGCACAAAGAGTTGGTCGTAATTCAATGACCTTCTCACCAATGAACAAAACTAACTTAAGTTCTTTGCCTGCAGTTTTACACATAACGATACAAGGTATTAATACAGTACATATATCGTACTTACAATTAACTGTGTATCTTTCCTTGGCACTCTTGCAGTAGCTTTCGATGACACTCAGGATTAACATATCCTCTTCAAGAACACGACCGGAAGCTGGAAAGGGAAAAAAAGAAAGAAAACTAGTTTGCTAAAAGAAGCTATTAGGTTTGATCGAGGAAGCAAGAATAAGAAAGTAATAAATAAATATATAAATAAATAAATAAATAAATACATGTAAATAAATAAATAAATAAATAAATAAATAAATAAACAAATAAATAAATGAATAAATGTATAAAAAAATTAAAAAAATAAATAAAACCCCTCAAAGGTTAATGGTTCACAGGCCTATCCAGATATCCCCTTTCTTAAGTACCGTAAATGCTCGAATTAGCGCCCAGCTTCAAATAAGCGCCAACTCTCGAATTAGCGCCCCTCCTAAAGCCCAATTTTTGTTAATAAGCGCCCCCTCTCAAATAAGCGCCCCCCCCCCCCCCCTTCCCCACGCAAAACAAAAAACACGCACATATTGTATTATAAATTATCAACCCTAGCAAATATATATCGGTAACTTTAATGTGAAATGTAAATTATGTCTTTAGAAAGAAACAGGTTTTCGTATACACGCCTTTACATAAATACCCATATGCATGAGTACAGATATCCTTCAATCGCCGAAGTTCGTTTTCACATTTTGTGCCCATTTGTCGACTCGTTGTCATAGCACGGAAGGATCCTGGAACAACAAGGCCATTTTCAAGTGTTCTATAGTCCCTGTCACTGTGACCAAATTAAATTAGCGCCCCCCTTCAAATAAGCGCCCCCTCTCGAATTAGCGCCCCTCCTAAAGGTCGAAAATTTAATTGGCGCTAATTCGAGCACTTACGGTGTTTTAATAACTCCCAAACCGGACAAAAACGGAACTTTAATTATTTTACAAATCGAAATATAGTAAGGTTTGAGTACTGTTTCAACACTGCCCACGCAGCGCACTGTCTACTTTTATTTAACTGTTTTAATTATTTTACTCTGTCGAACGATTTTACTGGTCAAACAGATAGGAGGACCAGGCCTATATACTCATTAATGGGTTAACAAGTTCCAAAAACCATATCAGGCCCAAAAACCATGCAGTAAACATTGAAGAAGATTACTCTGTTATAAAATAAGACATTAAACGTAAACCTACAAGACGCATGGCTATGGCGGTAATCATCCTCACTCTTCGAACGACCTAAAACAAAAAACAAGATATTTTCTTTACTGCATGAGAACGACACACACTCAACTAAAAACACATCTTTCGAATAAAAAACTGTTTTAATCATGTAGGTCGAGAAAATAGTCTGCATGGAGCCAGAATCTCACTTTTCTATATTTGAAATGTTTCTCGTAAAAATTGATATACCATGATCAAAGAAATGCTGTAATATTGCATGAAGAAACTGTTGTTGTAATAAAAAAGGAAAATACTTGTTCTACAGATTATTTGTTATTCGACAACAAACGAGCACCTCATAAACAAACCACATAAAAAACATGGAATTTTGTCAATACTTGCATGCAGGTTATGCATGTAAATGTAGATTAGGATTTTGTTACAGTCGAGAGGTAGCCCAAACTTACGTATTCTTCGGGAGGGCAATGACATTTGTCACAGAGCATCGCCGGAGAAAGGGGTAAGAAAAATAAAAAAATCAGCCAAAAAAGCCGTCACGGTGTTTTTTGAAATGACCCCCGCTATCTTATATTCTTGCTGCTTATAGATTAATTTTTCTTTTGGGATAGCTTTTAAGATTCTTTTTTATCATTTGTGTTTTACATATACGCGACATTAAGTTTTATTTTAGATAAATGTTTAGTTAGTGATAGCATACACAAAATTTTATTACTAAATTATTTTACGAATCGTAAGATTATCCAAATAAACTATATTTAAGGATAATTAATTTATTTGATTTCTTAAATTATCATTCAGCTATACCTAACGCGATTAATGCCTTGATAAGCTACGATTTTATGATTTTTTAGTTACAGATTAGTAGTATAAGTTATTTGATAGATTGTTATGGCGCACCACTAAAGGCCAAAACTTAGAAATTCTGAGAGTTTGTTTCGCTTAAAATAGTACAGTTATATCTATTTGGTACCACATGCAGTTGATGTATACCACTCATAATATATAACCATAACGGATAATTCGAAAAGCTCCGGGTGGTGTGTACTGCCAAAACGCGTTTTAAAAATACTACAATAATTGAAATGAGACATTTCTAAGGGTTTTTTGCTCAAAATGTCACAGTTCGTAATTTATTTTGTCAGTACAGCGCACATGTAGCTTTTAATACTTTCATTTACATTGAAAAATGAGCCCACCAGCTATAAAGTACCGTTTGGCTTCACAGCGGAAACTTGCTTTGAAAGGTAAAAAATATTGCAGAACGAATCCCCATGCGTTTTCTACCCTTACATATACGCCAACAAATGAATTACATCATTTTCATACTTGAGTATCAGCCATCATTAAGATGATTAATCAAAAGACCCATAAAGGCAATTTATCGCAACTTATACAGATGTAAGTATGTGTAAGATGTACAAGTGTTTGTGTGGCATGATATACAGTAGCAAGAGAGCATAAAGGTAGGAGAGGGAATGTATAGTAATGGGGTCTAGTTTAATCCTAATTCCCCTTAAGTTATTTTTAGACACACCTATTGTGGGTTTTGCGTGGAACTCTAAACATCGAAAATAAAATGGCGGAAAAAGTCATATAGGAGTGAAGTTCTTGTAGAAGAAGAACTGTATTACAAGAACGTTTTATGAAAGGTTGTACCCAAGAATTGAAGACAGTCAAGACTCCTCTTGACCAAGAAAAAGTTTTATCTTTTCTAAAACGCTTCTGTAGTTTTATATAATATTACAAACATTATATAATATCAACATCTATGTCATTCTCGACTGCGCGACTTGTCGCGAGTTACGCGCGAGGATTATCTCGTGAGATCTAAAAATAACTTAAGAGTGAATTAGGATAGAACTAGTAGACCCATTACTATACATTCCCTCTTTTACCTTTATGCAATCTTGACAGTAGCCAAAGTGTATCGTATCAAGAATTCTGACTTCAGTTAGTGAGCCAACTCGTAATTGTCAATTGCTCTATCAAGTTAACTCATGGAGTGTGTGCAAAGCAGGCGGGTAAATTATTTACCCGCAAAGCAGAGTGTCATGACATTGGAATGTGCACCAACGACCTCCGTTGCATTCGCGAGTCAAAAACTAAGCTGTTGGAAAAACAAACCTTCGCACTTCATTCGATGAGAGATCTTTAAAAAAGTCCAAACGTTTTGTCCTTTAATCTCCGAGAAGAACACATGATTGCAAATCATGCAAATAGATTGACACTATACATTCCATATTGACTACCAGGCCAATCAAAAGTCACGAAGTCCTCTCCGGTACTACCTGGGAAGCCACGAACCCCTCCCCAACACTATACTTCTCAATAAATACGAATTCAATTTCAGTAATGCGATATAATTTCTACTGTACTAATTTAAGCGAATGCAAACATCTTCAGAAAATGATTTTGGCTTAGCAACACAAGACAAACCTGTCTTCTTGGAAACTAGGTTAAATTTGGATTGATACATTAGTAGTCCCAAAGAGAGTCGTTTCTCTATCCAACTAGCTTTAGTTGCAGGCCACGATGCACTATTTGTCTGAGATCTGTCGACACCTGCTAAGAGAGTTAGTTCACGAATATTTCCAATATTTAGCTTCTCGTTATAACTTTTACATAATCATTAAGGTTTAATGAAAATTAATATGCTACATCGTTGTTTATTCTACTTTATGGCGGTTGTTTATCAGTGGTAGAATGTTGTCTTTTTAAAACAGAACACGTTAATAGTGACGAAACTATCTACGGCAGGACAGGACAGGACAGGACAAAGTCTTTTAAGGCAAGTATAAGCAACGAGAATCCTGAATCAGCAACCCGCATAATCGCAGCAAATTTTTGTGTGTGTTAATTTAAATAAAAATCAGAATGAAGACAAATTTAAGACAAATTTTATAAAGATATTACACGGAGTTTCAAATCTCTTTTCAAGGAAGGTAACAGTTATACAATAATAAACTTTCAGCCCTCAGGTTGGTAATAGCTCGGCTAATCAAATCAGTAAAGTAAAGTAAAGTAAAGTAAAGTAAAGTAAAGTAAAGTAAAGTAAAGTAAAGTAAAGTAAAGTAAAGTAAAGTAAAGTAAAGTAAAGTAAAGTAAAGTAAAGTAAAGTAAATAAAGTGAAGTGAAGTGAAGTGAAGTGAAGTGAAGTGAAGTGAAGTGAAGTGAAGTGAAGTGAAGTGAAGTGAAGAGTAAAATAAAATAATTTCATACATATAAAGCATTCTTCGTCCAATGACATGTTACCTACCATAGTTAGCTTTACCACTTTTAACGTGTTTTGTCGAACAATTTACTGGCATGATAACGACCTATTACATCAGTTAGGAACTATTCAGTTATTAATTATCTTAGTCTTATATAATTATTAGAACCTGCATGTTAATTGTTTTTTTTAAATATCAGAAATACAAATATACGGTAAGTGTACCTATAATTTATATAAGTGTTAGATACTTAAGAAATATTCAACGTTATAGTATCATTGGCATCGGTTAGTGTACGAAATAGAAATTGCACTAATTTGTCACACACACAAACGTTTTATGAATTAACAGCCCTGGTTATACTTATTTAATTAAAATCCAAGCCTATACTGTGAATTTTGTATACATAAATGAGAAGCAACAACCTCTGAGTATTTCTTAGCAAGCGACCCTATTCACAGGTTTCTTGGACGAGTTTAACTGCATGGTTTAGTCCTTTATAACTAAATTTAACGTCACGTTGCAACAGGTTCAAGATAGATTTCTCACAAAGAACAAAACAGAACCTGTCATGCATACATAGCTTTTTCTTGTGAAACTTGGGCCACAAAAAACATGTGCATACGTTAAACAAGCCCATGCTATATGTTAGCTTTTCCTTGTAACATGTGTCATACATGCAAGAAAGTGTAGCGAGAAGCAAAATGGTAAGCAAAAAATAAGACCAACAAACCAAAAAGAAGAGAGAAAATAAAGTCGCATAAGTTAATAAGCCGTACAAGAGTCAGAAGCAAAGATATTTTCATAAGCTGTTACGACAAAAGTCACATGACAAATCTTATACGTCATTTTGCTCGTGCAACTTGTGTAGTCAATCTAAAAATCTGTAGCAAAAGTTGAAACCAAACTGACTTTTCACGAAATTTGCAAATCTGAGAAATCCGAGTTGCGACATAGTATGTTACAAGCAAAAAATGCTAAAGCACCTTGAAGTTTGTTTCTTTGTTGTTTTACGACGCAAGTTATACAAAAAAGTGTATTGTGCTCTTAATTCGGAAACAGTGAACGAATTGCTTGCTATTAAAACTTACGAAGTTTTCAAGTTGTTCGACTACTTCCCTCCAAGTACGCTTCACGACATACGTTGTTCGACGTACAAAATTGTTCGCTATATTACCCAGACAAAAGCCTTGGTATATCATATACAAAATATTTGTAAACGAAAACTTACCTTTCTTTCCTCGGCTAGAATGCAGTAAAGTCTTTACAGACTTCGCTGAACTGACAGAATCCTAACGTAAAATAAGTAACGAATAAAAAAATATTTAAACAAATTATAAAAAACTCCCAATAACTATACCATAACAATTACTACATTTCTTACGAACACGACATTTACAATAGTGAAAGCGCACCAATACATACATAACCAAAAGCAGACACAAAGAAAAAGACAACATTTCAAAATATTTTAATTAATTTTTGATCGGTCGTTAGGGCGCTACGCAATATAAAACCAAAGGAAGTTTTGAGGCCAAATCGCAACATTTATTTTTCGGGACATTAAATTTTCTCGAAAGTGTCGTAAAAATGCCATATATAAGGTGTCTAAAGTTTCAACACATGAACGACTCACCTCTTTCATGTTCAATGCAAAAGCAGGTCTAAGCGGCGGAGTAGGCCGCAAGTGATTTGAATCCCATCTTCGTTCTTTTTGAAGATGTTGTAAAGGTACATTGCGACAGTTAGCGTCTGTTAGAGCAGCTACTGAACGAGGCAATGATGTTCCTGTACTCGTTTCTGTTCTGGGTAAAGTATGCGACTAAAATTGTAAATATAATATTGCTTGGAACGACGCATTTACCATGGGGAATGACAATGTTGGAAAGCTTTTAGAATACCTCTTGGAAACCTAGCTGATTCAAATAAAAAACGAAAGTGCTTCGTTTTAAATTTTTTTACTCTACTTCTGTTTTTCTTAGAAGAACTGTTGGATATCTAAGAGCTAGCTTTCCAATATCGCCAGTCACCATGATAAATGCGTTTTCAAAGCAATTTTAAAGTTTGTCACGACGACAACTAGGTTAAATAATGATCAAGCGGGAGAAAGGGCACGTCATCAAAACCCTATACTCGCAGGGTATTAAAAACAAAAATAGGCGAAGCAAGACATTTCCTTAAACACCACCATGCACCACAGTATATTTTGTATAGGAATGTACCGGATCCAGATGCCAGTATCCGGTAAAATTCCATCATATAGTATAGTATATTCGGATAAGATTATGGTATTCATATGAAATTATTTTTGAATATTTCAACTTTGAACAAAAGCTTATACACCATGTTGACTGGTTTCCTTTGATCTGCTGCATGCAATGAGCGTGGGAACTGGAAACTGTCAAAAAATGCGGCATGATAATAGTACGAAAGCATAAACTAATTTTCTTACGGTGTCAACAATCAGGGGTGGACTGACAACATTTTGGCCCTTGGGCGAAACGAAAATTTTGGCCCACAAACATGGATTTCAAACAGTTCGACTAACATCTTTAGTTGTTTAAACTTTTATTAGAATCAACACAAGTTAATTAGGGCATTATAAAGTAACAATTAACAAATTAAACTAAATGTCAAAATGTTTTTTTTCAGCTTTGTGATTGGTTGTAGTCTATACTAGAAGTAAAGAGCTAAGCTCCTTCAATGTAAGGGCAAACTTGCTTTTTCAACAGCGATCAACATTAATGACTCAAGATTTTCTTGCGTTAGGGAAGATCCGAGTCCCGTCTTGAGTATCTTTAGCTTTGAAAATGATCGTTCGCGATCGCACGTGTATTGTGTGACACTTAGTGTGATCAAAAACTTGTAAGCTAAAAACAAGTTTTCGTAAGCTGTTGAGCATGGCGTGTATTGAAACAGTAACTTGAAGGCACATGAAAGACAGTTCTTACCAGGATATAAAATTTTATATAGATGTGTAGAATTTCAGCTACAGTTATTTTAAACAGCCAATTATCGATTTCACAATTCCGCGCTATGTATGATCGCCTGACTGGGCTGCCTGTGGTTGTCCACTTGTTCACGAAACTTTTCTAGTTTTTGCTGGAAATAAATTCGTAGGAAAACGTTTTCTCCACTAGTCCACTCATTTTTTGGCCCTAAAGTCACCCGGGCCCTCGGTCCGCGTCCGATTGCCCGACCGCTCAGTCCGCCCCTGTCAACAATGGTATTTTTGACACGACCTGGTACGCACACAATGTTCAAATTTCAAGTGTAAACTACACTGACAATTCCCTTAAAATGGTTCTCTAATGAAAATATTGTGGGTAATGTTTTTGCATAATCTTAAAGAGGATATGGTAGTTAGTAAAATTGCAAAGTTTCATTTCAAAATTCGTTGAAGAAAAGGTATTATCATTCATTTCCTTTCTATCCTGCATTCTGATTGGTTAATTCACCTGCAAATAACTGAGTGCAAATAATTTTTTGCTGCAAATAATGTTATGAGCATGCGCACTAGCAATGGCGCTGCTGACGGCAAATAATTTTCGTAAACATGGCGGCTAGTTCTTCAGCTATCCGAGGAAATAATCGAGAGTATTTGGAAGCATTCATAACGACAATGTACTTTAGAAAAGAAATAGTTAAAAGGAAGATTTAGTGAGATAAAAAGCAACACTCGTGCCAACAAAAAGTAAGTTTTACGAAGATTTTAGTATGCCGAAGACACAGAGAAGAGTGACGATCTCTAACTTCAGGCATTTCAGATTTTTAACTATTTTATGAATGATAAATCAATTATTGAACTCGTCTATCGCAAAATATCATGATTTGTCAGTGTCTCGCTACCAGTTATTTGCCTCTGCCTTCGGCATCGGCAAATAACTAGTAGCTCGCCACTGACAAATCATGATATTTTGCTCAGACTCGTCCAATAATTGATAAATATTTTACGTGTGAAGTTTGTATTTTGGAGCGTCGCCATTAAAGTGGCCGAGCTTGAGGAGTCGAGGAAGCTTATGACGTCATAGACTCAATAACAACAATGACCCCTTTTGTTGATAACAACAATGATCTTTTGTTGTTGTTGAGTCTATGACGTCAAATATAATTTTCTTTTTGAAAATTTCGAAATGAAACTTTGCACAATTACCAACTACCATAATAATATCTTTAAGATTATGCAGCAACATCACCAACAATATTTTCATAAGAGAACCACTTTAATCCCATTTTATTATGTAGGGTATAAAGCTGGGAGTATCCGCTAACTACATTCGGTACTCGGTAAATATAACTATCTAATTATATCCGGTATCAAGTAAAATAGAATCCGGCACATCCCTAATATTTTGGTCTGCCTTGCAAAAATTGCAACTATTTATACTCAACTTCAAAAGAAAAGGTCAGTTACTGTAATACGTTCTTACAACATATTCTCATATTTTCTTTCTCATATTTTAAAAAATGCTTTCAAAAACGACGATTTTTGTTTTTCGATAGTTTTTGTGCTGCATGTTTTCCTTAAAAGTACCGCTTCTGCATAGTCTGGATTTTGTGACGTAAACTAAGCAATCGGTTTTAGTACAAAAACAAAGCCGCTTAGATTCCAGGGCATGAATATTCTGTTTTAAATGTTGCCAAATAGATGTCAAAAACATGGTTGCATGTTCTTAGATCTGGCAATATAAGCTGCAGTTTATTTAAAATCTTAAACCTTGTGTTATAAATGGGTTCAGTTTTATTCCAACTCAAATCTCGAGCACTCAAAGCCACAAATTACCAAACATAACACTGAGAATAGAATTAAAAAAAACACATTATGTAACATTCCTACCTGAACTACGTGTAATTTCACTGGAACATGTTCGCTCTTCTTCAAGGCCTCTGCAGGTTTGATATTTTCTTTCGGTGACATCGCTGCAGGTTCCTTGGTTGGTATTTTTTCCGGCGAACCGTTACTCAAGGGACTAGCGACTAGAGGACTATGAGGTCCACTGGCTAGAGATTCCAACCAAGCTGACTTCTCTTTTTCGCTGTTTGCTGAGACTACGAGTGTTTGATCATTTGCTATAAATGTACAAGTAGAAATGACATTAACGTCATTATACTAATCTGTGGCAAATATATGGTTACGTTTACACTGTATATATCAAACTCATTAATAATTCATGAGATAATCAGCCAATTACAACAGTTCATTCAATCAACTGATAGAAGTTGGATACTTTAGTAACCACGCTAAAATCGTATTCCATCTCAGATGTTTGTATTAAATGAAAACCGGTGTTTATTTAATTTCTAAGATCTCAATTATCTATGCAAGATAAACTAGTTAGTATAGTATTACAAACCCTCGTGAAAAAAAATCTCACGAGGGTTTATTTTTTTATTGCATTTCAATTAAATATCCAATTAAAATCGTTTGATTGAGATGCCGTATTAACAACTTGTTTATCGTGTTTCATTAGGATTCTTTCCGTGAGGATTCTGAGGCTGACGAGAAACCGCTAACAGATACGTTTGTGGGCGGAAGCGAAAACAAGAGAAAATTTAAGGGAAACTTCAGCCAACTTTCGGTTCGATATCTGGCACAAATGGTCGATATCTGGGGGGAGGACTATGTTTTGGCATTTGGTCGGAGAGTTTCAACAAATTTTGTAATATTTCAGACGCGGCCGCTTTTCTGAGCAAAGCTGTTCTTTCTTTTAATGTCGATTCTGTACATCGTAAAGGTTTATGAACCCAGCTGAGGAAACCTTCCCTGCAGGCAGAGCTCTCTCATAAAGGAAAGAGACCTCTGCAGACATCCGACACTTTTCCTGTCGCGCATGCGCGAAGTTACCTTGACAACAAAGTTCAAAAACACGAGATGTGCGTGAACACCACGAGGCGATAGCCGAGTGTTTACCAGCTCTGTGAATCGTCTTGTAAGTTCTCAAGCACCGTAAACAACTTTAAACCGACTCTGTGACAAAGTATTCTTATTTGAATAGTAAATACAGAGATAAAAACAGGGTTACAGAAGCTCAACTGGCTCACGAACGCTAATTTTTACACTCTAGCACCAACACGTAAACAACTCGTTGGTCATTGCGTAAGCACGCTCAGTAGCCAATCAGAATGTGTGTTGTACCAAACCTGTTTTCAAAACTGGTTTGACACGTCCAAGATCATGGACGGCGGCTACATCAAACAAAGTGTCGGATGTTTGCAGGTCTCTTTCCAAAAGAAACCGGGATCCAGGTTAGACGGGACAGGGCAAAAACGTCCCGGCAAACACATTCTCCATATTGCTGGGTTGCACGTTACGTCATGGCGACCATGTTGGTTGGTAGATACAAAAAATATTATATTAGATGCTATTGTACCATAGCTATAGAAAGCGATTGCCAACTCATTATTAGGGCCCTATTGCAAACGCGTCCCAACAGGGGTAATCCAAGATGGCGGGCTCAACCGCGCAAAAGCTCAAGTGACCACAATGGAACAAGCCATTTAGCGCGAGTATTTGTGCAAGCTACTGCTTCGAATAAATAATAGAAATAGACAATACCTCACAGAATAAAGCATTTTCGAGAGTTTTAACCGATGACAGCCTTTAAACAGCTCTAACGACGAAATGGCCTTATCCACTCGATCGACCTATCCAAAATTCGCACGTTTAAATAAAATTTCTCGACTATTTGTCAATCATACTAATGATTAGGATTACCTTGAATGGCTCGAAGTTGTTTCGATGCGTAATTTGTTGTGAGAGACGAAAAAGTGACTTTTTCTGTTCTGGTCACTTGAGGTCTGTTGTTAACACTAGTTTCCATCAACCACACTGACATGTTTCCCCCCGGTTTGGGTTAGCTGTAAAGTTCAGTATTAGGGGTACGATAAATTTTAGGATTAAGAGTAAGGTATGTCAATTTAAGAGTAAGCCATGTTAATTTGGCAGATGGAAACTAGTGGTAACTTCAAATCTCAAGTGACCAGAACAGAAAAGGTCACTTTTTTCGTCTCTCACAACAAATTACGCATCGAAACAACTTCGAGCCATTCAAGGTAATCTTAATCATTAGTATACGATCGAAAAATATCGAGAAATTTTGTTTTAAACGTGCGAATTTTGGATAGGTCGATCGAGTGGATAAGGAGATTTCGTCGTTAGAACTGTTTAAAGGCTGTCATTATCGGTTAAAACTCTCGAAAATGCTTTATTCTGTGAGGTATTGTCTATTTCTATTCATTCGAAGCATTAGTTTGCACAAATACTCGCGCTAAATGGCTTGTTCCATTGTGGTCACTTGAGTTTTTGCCCTGTAGATCCAATTTTTTTGCTGAAGAAAAATTATATTGATTACTTAAACTTAAAAAACTGTTTTAATGCAAAAACATTTGGGGGTCACAGAACTCGTTTGGATTAAATGTAAATTTACGGCCATTTTGAAACGTAACTGTTGTCATAGCAACGACTGAAAAACGTCTGTTAACAATGGCTTGAACGTTATTCAATGCATAACGTTAGTTTCACTCTTTTCCTTTTCAAGCCCAGCATTTGAAAAGTTAACTACGATTTAACCACGCGACGGGTAGTAAACTGTCATTAAGAGTTCTATATACAACTAGCCCCTGCATGCATGTCCATATACTGGTTTGGAGTGAATAACCAAAATGAGATCTTTTTGTGAAGTTCGAGTATTTTAACGATTTTGTTTGAATAATCTTGCTGTTTTTCCCGCTTCTTTTTAGCGTCAGCGTAAACGTGATTTACAAGGTTACTAAGTTTTGAGCGCTTTTCTCGAAATACGTGACATGGAAAAAAAATCACTAAACCAGAATTTTGTGAATTCAAATTTTTATTAAGTTTTCAATCGGCTGTTCTTCAAGTTCACAATTAAAATATTATCACAGTGACCACAACGAAAGACTGTCCTAGCGACTCAAGATTTGACTTATTTGCGCGATCATCAATAGTTTGGTTCAGATTATTATTTACACAGATGACAGGTGTGTTAATTTAAGCAGTTTAAATTAAGCGTCAGTATATAGCGCTTAAAATAATTGCGTAGAATTGGCCTTGTCGACTATCAGTTCCATTCGACGGAGATAGCGGAAATGTATCGGCGAATATCAGGGAAATATCTCCGATGCACGCATCTGGCTTTCCGTTCACTCCATAATACGACCTTGAGCCTTTTACTGAGGCGGTTAGTTCAACCTTTCCTTTCACACTGACTGGGTTATGGAACAAAACATCGAATCCATACAGGTCAGCGTCTTCATCACACTCCGAAATATAAGTATCACTTACTTCGACATAGCCGGCGTCTAACTTGACATCAGTGTACTTGGCTTCTAGTGTGACTACATACTTGCAGTTTTTTTCTCCAAACAAACGAACACCGTGCAAAAAGACTTTCTTGTCCACAGTAAAAGAAAGACGATCGGGTAATTTTAAAAAATAATGCCAAGAAGTATTGTTGTTTTGCTCGTTTCCCTGGTAACTGAACCATTTCAAAACCGACATGTTATGACAAGGGGCCTTCACATCAGCACGGGAAAATCTTGCAAATCTTAACGAAGTGCATCGTGATTTAGTAATAGTCCAGTTTAAGTCCTTCACCACACCAGAAAAAGCCTTGTAAATTGGAACAACTTCGTCATCTGTGAGCAAGCTATTGGCGGTTACGTTGCGTGTGAAATCTTCCTGCGACATCAACAGGAAGCGTAGTTGATAAACGGCTGCACCAAGAACAGTTCGTCTGTTCTCAAGAGTGGCATCCAGTTCTTTGATGGCACACTGGTGGTTACACCATTTCATAACAGCTTCAAAAAGTGGGATTTCGCCCATGCGAAGACTATCGCGCTGCAGTACAGCAACCAGTGTTTCTTGTGCGATGGAAGTGAAGTCGGCTGATGCAATAGCTTGTTGCGTTTCGCTATCTACGACATTCCAGCATTTCTCTTCCAATTCGCTCAGGCGAAGTAGTATGGACTTCTCCAAGAATTTAAAGACGTTACTTGATGTAAGATTAAGTTGCAGAACCACGACGCAGTGTTCTGTCAGTGAGGGAACGTCGTATTGATCAGCCAAGTGCAAAACCTTCAAAGCAACGTCTGGCGTCATGTTACAATCGTCCGTATACAAGAAACGAAGGAACGCTTCGAGACTTTCTTCAGTAGCATCACGCACAGAAATACGAGAGTTGTCTGTCGGTATGCTTCCGTAGAACATGGCTGCGAAGACAGGACTAGTGGTCGCTAGAACATACTTATGAGCATGGAAAGGCTTCTTACTGTGTTGTTCTTCTTCGCAAGTAAGAGTAATGTCGCTCATAAACGAATTATTAAACATATAGGAATTCCTTTCCAAGACAGTCTTCTTACTTGATTGCCAGCTAATGTTATCTGTCGCGGTCATATTTAATACAATACGTGAAAAACCAGCGACCACAACTGAAAGTAAAAAGCTGGTACATTCGTTGTTTCAATACAGACTTGATCCAAGTCTAGATGACGTGGCACAAGGCGTGCACGGATATGGAGTTTGTGCTTCCGTTAAGGGCGGAGTGAGATAAGTACAGGGTGTCCAACTGTATGTATGAAAAGAAGACAAGGATGAAAAGTGACCACTCAGAGGCGCTTTAAATCGCATCACACGGTTCCCAAACTCGACACAAAGAAAGAAGATAGATTTTCCATTTGACCCGTAATTTGACACGATCTTAAGAGATTAAATATTCACATTGGAAGCTCTCGGGATCAACGGCCTGCAGCAGAGGAGGCCGGACAAGTGTCATGTGATTGTCACGTGATATTGTCGAACAATGAAATGGCTTCATTTTCTCATCGTTTGATCTGCTGAAATTTTTGCATTGGACTTAGAATACCGAATATTACGCTATTGTCATTAATTTTTTTCTTTAAAAAAGCAGCGATATCGTTTGATATATCGTTGGACTATCCATATCTGCAGGATTTTGCAAGGTAATGTATTTTTTCTACTTTGTTTTGATCGTTTATGTAGGTCGTGTCGCGCTAAGCGAAGACCCTACTTCCGGTTTGTCAACAATCTTCAAAGCAAAAAATCTCGAATTCCAACGGTTCGAATTCTCTAATTTTAGCGTAATACGTTGAAGAAATGTCTAATCTTTGATTCTATCCGGACGACCCCCGGTGACCTCTCAACCGTTTTCGAGATATTCACCGTCGAACCGACCATGGTATTTCGGCTTTTGTTAAGATGGCGCCTAATAAATTTAAGAGAGCCTCTCGCCATTAAAGCTAGCCTGCGAGCCGGCTCTTGGGTAGGGCGGGAGGTGAAATATAGAGACTGCACGCATAGCTATCAAATTTGAGTGCCGCCCCTTCGAACGGGTTGTCAAAAGCGACCAATCACAAACCAGACACGCAATGTAAACAAAGAAAACGGTTTTACTTCCTCGCCAGACTAATACGCTAATGAAATATATTATTTGGAACAGTGGTTCGCACATTTTGGACAGTATAACAAGTTTTATAAAACGCAGAATCTTGAACTCTACATCAAATGAAAGCTCATTCAACATATAACAACATACGTACACAATATATTTCAACGATGCGTAGTTCTGAAATTACTAGTCATCTTGTTCCACAAATGACAAGATAATGATATGCCGTATAGCCGCCGTGCCACTTCGGTACGTCCTGTCTCACTTTTTCCCAACCTCGTACCCAGGGTCTTATCTCCGCTCCTCCACCCCCGCCCCGCGCTGCGAAAAGACCCTGGTTGTGGCTGGTCACGTGCCCCCTAAAAATTGGGGGGGTTTTAATTAACGATTTCAAAAATACTCAGGGAGGAGTGACAGGCACAATTCCAAGTTTTCACCTTTGTTTATACAAATAATATATTACGTCTGGCGTCGTCAGACTGGCGTCTGATCCGGCTGTCTGATCGCAAAATATCTGTTAAAATGAAACCAACAAAAAACAAACGTACTCAGTGTTTATAACAAAACATATCTCGTGCTTTCTTCTGTGGTGTACGTTGTCAAATATCATATCGAATCCAAACGTTAAAGAATCCCCGACGGCCCGAAGAAGATATAGATAGCATGCCATCGTCTATTCAATGCACCGTCGAATACTCGTGTCGACTAGACTTTGAAATTGTCGCAGTGTTGGTGATGTGAAGTACCTTAAAAATTTGTACAGCAAGGCAAATTTTGAACTGCGTTATTCGGCCGAAATGTTTAACCGCCAAAGACTTCCTCGCGACGATGCTCTTCCTCATTTAATGTGGTTTAATCTGCAGGCCATGTGAAAGAGCCAAACCGCTTTCTCTCGCACTAAAATGCATTGACATTTCAACCTCTGCTCCGATAACCCCAGCGAAAAGTACTAAAAGAAGCGATTCGGCAAAGATTGCAACTATACAACATCAAGCCGATTGCCGTCCTTTCACTCGCATTTGTCATCAACAGAAACTTGGGTAAATACAGTTCTTGAATTGCGCTTTTCATTCTTTTTATTAAACTTTATAGTTCGCCTAAATGGCTAAATCTAATATCAGATTTTAAAATACGAGTATTAAAACTGGACTTGTGTTGTAGCATTGATTGTGCAGCTTACTAAAGCTTACCACCCCTCCCCTGATATAAAATTCGTTTAGGCGGCACGTGACCAGCCGCAACCAGGGTCTTTTCGCATCGCGGGGCGGGGGTGGAGGAGCGGAGATAAGACCCTGGGTACGAGGTTGACTTTTTCCTATCTCTATATATTTTCACATATCGAGTGGAAGAACTGAAAAGAAGGAGCCGGAGTCTTTCAGACTTTAACTTTGCCTGGCCATAGGAACTTCAGTCATATAAATAATCGTATCCCGAGAGCTACAGGCCGGTACAAAAAGCTGTGTGTATTGCAGGCGAATGGTGTTTCGAACCTTATCGTTTGTTTTATAGATAATATTTTCTCAATCGTGGGAAGTTGTCCTTTGATACCAAATTTTCAATTAATTGACTTATCCATGAGAGGACGATTTGCTTTCACACTATACTAAAGTGTTTAACAACCGTGGCAAAGGGAAAAGGTGGTGAAATTTTTGGAACGAATCTGAAACGCTGACATTTCAAGCAAGGACTCCCCTCGAAACGTCAGTATTTCGTTTCAAAACGATTCGGGTCTATCGATCTGGGTCTATCCTAATAATATGATTTTAATACGGTTCGTACAACCCTTGATAACTGATCAAAGATATTAAAAATATTTACCTGATGGAAATATCTTTCAGACACAAATGCACTTAATATTTTACAAATTACCAGCAGTCTATTAATATATGGTTGTAGGTCAACAATCAGCATCTCGTCCAATCAGTGAGCTGCGTCCCAATTTGGAACGCTACTACTCAAAAAACAATACTACGCGTGCAGGTGGTGCAGGCTCTCCTTCTTCTCCTCTCCCCAATCCCCCAAAGGAGAGCCGGCTCGCAGGCTAAAGCTTGCTTTTTCTCAAGAATTTCGGAAATTTCCTAATATTTCGAGCTTTATTCCATAGAGTAAGTGTAGAATGAGTGGTGGACAATTATTAAAGAGTAAAATTTGGTATTTGTCTGTTTTTTAATATGGTCCAAAACGCTTGACCTCGCAGTCAGTCGCTGTATAAAAACACCATTTTGGAAAAATTGTATGCGTATCAGGCCTACATACATTCTGTAAATATTATTACAGAATGTACTGAACTTTCTTAAAGATCTGCTATATATGTATACAGGCCTGATATGTATAGATATTTTTTATATATTAAATAACATTGTGTTCCATGACAGCAGTATGATTATTAAAATTGATGTGTGGATTATTTGTAGTTTATTGTTGGTCATTGTTATTATGAATAATATATTGTAGTTGTAATATTTTTTATTTTTTGCTAATTTGTTGTTGTTCGTATTGTTTTTCAGTATACAAATATTTATTATCCCTTTTACCCCAGTTGTCCATTTCAACTGAGTCAGTGATGTAGGAAGCAAGCTGATGGGGGGGGGGGGGGGGGTGTACACTTTTAAAAGTACCTTGTTTCAGGGCAGAGCTTCAAAACGACCCTTGAGGCTCATGTCTTCTGATAAAGGGATTTTTTTTTGAAAAAGGGGGACTTTAACCAAGTGTGTTTTGTGTGTGGGGGGGGGGGGGGGGGCACGCGCCCTTGATTTGTACACCCATGAAGTGAATACTGTACAATAGTTAGGCATTGGCTGTACAGTCAACTTTTAAGACATGAAAGGGTTAATAATTCCATCGCACTTCTTATTTTTTTACAGGAAGTGAAGAGATACAGTACAGATGTCAGTGTTGGAATAACTTACTTTGACAATGTTCAGACTGAGTTGCCCATGCTCAGTGCCCGGGCACAAGCACCAATCTGAACAGGATTTTTATGATGATAAATAAAATTGATGGACTCTCTTTTGCCAAATGACATTCAAATATGTAGTTTGAAGTTTTGCATGTTGTCAGTTGTATAATTACATAATAATGCATAATTGTGGACATAACTAATAAACTTTTAACAGAGGTATTATCTCAAATAGTATTATACAATTCAAATGCTGCGTCTCAAAGCCTAATTAAATGCCTGGATATTATCATCCCTTTGCCACAGTGAACTCTGTCTAAAACAGACACCCTTGGGCTGGACTTTGTCTGTCTTATAGTTCATTTATTGGACTTTGTCTGTCTTATAGTTCGATTACCCATTCACATCATTATCTACCTTAATTAACTTTTCTGATGCCCTCTGATGTTTTCTTGGCAGGGGGGGGGGGGGGGGGGTTGCTTGACTGCAAAAATGTTGGACCAATGTTAACAATGCCCTTAGTGCTTTAGAAGTAACCAAGATCAATATTGAACAACATTTCAATTTTATTCAAGTTCCTTATTTACATATATATTCAGGATACAGGAAATACACTTTATTTGATAAAATAGAAATATTTGACCAGTTATATACCAAGTTTATCAATAGATTCTGGAGGCAATTCAATAAACTATCTCGATTTCGGATTTTGAATTCACCTTAATTAATACAAAGAAAAATACAAGATAGCTATTGAATAATAAATTTTAGGCAAGCTTTATTCACAATTTTATAAAATTTGGGATACAAGCAAGTATGAAGGAAGAGGAATCATAAACAAATAATGTTGATTTCTCAAATCCCACCTCACGCTTTTCTCCAGTTGTAACGAATCACACGTTACACCCCACAACCAAATCCTTCTTTGTTGTAAATATCTAATTCATTTCTGATTTGTTCCATTATTTGTAACATAAAATGCGTCGAATCCGAAGGATTGAGTAGTCCTTGAAAACTATCGTGAATGCCCATCCGCCATTGTCACGAATATAAGCCAAATAAAGCACAATCTGATCATATTGTCTATAATCGTCACGAATTGTTCTCGTATTTTCCTGACCATCAGATTTATCAATTCTGGATCAACTGTGACGAGTTTTCAAAAGTTTTTGCGCATCTACTCCACCGGGCAGAATTCATTCCTCGTCGGCGGTCAGATGCAAATGAATCAATAATTTATGAATCTTAGCGTTAGGACCATGATGCTTTGCGGCACTTGTCCAACCTCGTCTGGGCCTGCAGAATGCGTGTTGAGCGGAAATACCACTTTCGGCATGTTTTATCTTGATTGATCACATTTCAAAACAACCAGTGATTGAAACCAAGCACAATTAAAGGCCAAGGTCTCAAGGTAACTGAGGCAAGTAATAGTGTCCCTGCTTGTCCATTACATCGGCTTACTTCAGTTTTCAACGTTTACCAAAATCGATAGTAATGTCATGTGGATATTCATGTTCAGTCGAAGCGCAGTCGACCATTTAACCTGGGTATCAGTCTCTCTTGAAAGAGAGCCTGACACAAATCATTGATTCTTCTCCTCCGCCCCCTATTCATGTGACGCGCCATAGCCAATAAAAATCACTTCCTGTTTTATATTGCCACAGTAATTGGTGCAAACTGTTGTGGTGTCCCTGCCTTGTAAATATTTTTATATGGCGAAGCTTATTAAATTAAAATTAAATAAATTAAATTGCGTGTGTCTATAAAAAGCTTCACCGAACAAATTAACTGAAAATATTTCAAAACTTCAAAAAATTCATTGTTGGTGCATAAACATCTTCAAACACACGTTTATTCAGTTTTCAAGTAATCTTTCGAAGTGGCAATGCCCAAGTAAAATCTAGTACTGTATACTGCAATGAACCAGCATTGAATTTGCAATTAGGGAAATTATTTATACGATCGGGATTCGGGAACCACCAAATATTTTAATATTTGATTACAACAATTCTGATCTCAAATATATTTCCAGATATTTTAAACGGCAATTCCGTAACCCATATTGACAACTTTGTAGAACGTACTCCTTTCCAAGGGTTTCCCAGAGGCAAATAAAATCGTTAGCCAGAATAAAATAGTGTAAGACCAATCAGAATTATGTTTATAAGTAATAGTCGATAAAACATGAGCAGCCGATCTTTATCTGATATAAAGACGCGAGCCTTACTTGAAAACACTGATGCCTAGAAATGTTCATTTTTATCGATTATTTTAAAAATACAAACTGTTTTAGTAGGCTCGATTTCCAGCCGAATCTCTACCGGGGACCGGGAAATCGAGCCGGATATTTTAGCTCAAAACATCTTACTGATTTACAGATATTTCCATTAAATTCTCCTTATGAATTGTTAGTGAGGTTTTTATTGGGAGCTAATTGTTCTTCATATAATAAAAAACAGAGCAATAGGCGAATTTCAGAGTATTGCGTGCGCATCATTTTGCAAAGGAATTGGCGGGCTCTTGGCAACTCTTGGCGGGCTCTCCACAAAGTAAACAATGGCAAACAGACTTTCTAGCGAGCCAACAACAGCAGAATAACAGTGTTAAACATCCAGAAACTGTATTTATACTTTGTTCATTTTAAACAGTATGTTTACTTTTAGTGGAGTTTGCCAGTTTTTTTGAAAAATGATGCGCGCGCAACACCCTGAAATTCGCCTATATTGACCACAAATGACACAAGATTTTTTCGTATAATAACAGTAAAAATAATATTAACCTTGGATTTCAAGCGCATTTAAGATTCCTTCATTATCCTCCAAGCTCCTGATTTTGATATCTGATACATTGTAACTCGTCTAAAATCCGAAAATGTCGAGTTTAAAATTGGAAATCACAGCTTCCTGTACATGTACAAATGTCCAAGAATATGGGACATCCCGTTTATTTTTACCAAGGCCTACAATTTCAAGTTTACTGCAAAGACCCTGAGAACGAGGATGGACAATTGAACTCTATTAGGGATCTTAAGATGCTAGAAGGACGACAAGTGGAGTAAAGTGGACTGGACTGGAGTAGAGTGGAATAGAGTAGAGTGATTGCTCTTACCACTTTCCACTTTACCACTTTCCACTTTCCTTCTTTTCCACTTTCCTTCCTTTTTTCCCTTTTTCCCCTTTTTTCCTTTTTCCCCACTTTTTTCCTTTTTTCCCCTTTTCCACTTTTTTCCCTTTTTCTTTTTTCCACTTTTTTTCCTTTTTCCTTTTTTCACTTTTTTCCACTTTTTTCCCACTTTTTTTACTTTTTTTTACTTTTTTCTCTTTTCCTTGTACTCTTACAATCTTACCTCGTAGCAATATCCACTTAGTTTTTCACTTACAGACAGCAACACAAGCACGCTGGGAAACAACAGGAACTGTCTTTCTTTCACCTCCTGAAAAGCGAGAACAAGTTTAGTACCAATTGCAGTGCTCAAGTCCAAGATATGGCGGTGAGTGCAGGCATTTCCCTAACTAGAGGCTAGAGCCAGGTGAAAAGGTGGCAAACTGCCGATATGATGAAGGTTACTATGATAAAGGGCTCCGCTTCAAAGGGCTCCGCTCGAAACGTCAGTATTTCGTTACTAAAAATCTCGGCAATTTACTACCTTTTCACTTTGCTCTATCCAAAACACTGCCTACGCAGCACTCTACTTTTTTATATTTCCCTGACTAATCAGATAAGATCAATAGGGCTGAAATAATAATTAGACAAGGTTTTTGCGTGTAAGTTATGCAAGATTGCTGCATGTGACATGTGTGTGCAATAGTGCTAATAACTAATACCTTACCTCATTCTCGCCATGAATAAGTAATGAAGACATATATGTTAGCTCCCCTAGTTTCTTCATTTCCTAGAAAAACAACAAAGACGTTTGTATATTTACCATAAAACTCGATTAAGACAATATTGCCGTCTTCGGTTGAGCTTGAAAACAAAAAAAATTTGCCAAAAAGTTTTTGAATAAAAATAAATCTATAGTAATAAATGTACAGTATATATGAAATTTACAACGTTTTTTAAAGCGTTTCAAAGAGAAAAAAAACAAGAAGATATATTTCGCCTCATGCTTCGTTCTCTGTTTGAATTGTATACTACAAAATCACTTCATCGAAGAATATTTTTAGAGATCCCTATAGTTTCTGGTTTCTATAATTATAAAACGCATTAAATAAAAGATAACGCATGAATTCACATGCAAAAAATACTGAACCCTCTTTCTTTGTCGCGAATTATAATCCCCGAGCCCGGGCGTAGGGCCGAAGGCCCGGAGCCTGGTGAGGGTGCTAATCTCAACACGCGTGGGGTACGCACCCCCTGGCCTTGGCCAAGGACTAGGTATTAAGTATCATAGCTATCATATGATTCATGGATATATGATTCATATATTAGCTATCATATGATTCATAGATATATGATTCATATATTAGCTATCATATGATTCATAGGTATTAATAGGTATGAAAAAAACAATTTTCTGGCGGGCTTCGCCCCCCTACCCCCAGCCCCACCACCAGCTCGGCCCCTGGACCCTGCCAGGGACTGTGTCCCCAGACCCCTGCCGTAGCTCCCTCAGCGGCGCTCCACCCTGCCTCGGTCGCGCCCCACGCCGCAGGCCTGATCTCACTTCGCTCGCTCACCCCCACCCACCCCCCACCAGATCAAGCTGGATCCATCACTGCATTTTACACGCGTGGACAAACGTGATATACGAACGAATTTCTGTGATCTGAATATTTATTTGTATATATGTGTTGACGGACCATGCGCGGTTAAGATTGTGAGGCACTGGGGACAATATAGTTCTTGACAAAAAGATTTGAACTAATAACGTAATTTATTCTTGACAAAAAGACTTGACAAAGGAGTTTTGGGGATTAAACGTATATCACTTTTGAAAGAACAGAAACAAATCAACGTCTACGTATAAAGGAAAACAACGTCTTGAGTAGAAGGAAACCCGTCAAACCGAAACTCTAAAAGAGGGAAAAAACAATAGTAAAATTTGAAAACCAACGAAGAAATAAAGGCCGGCGAAAAGTTTAAGTTTACGGTAAAATACAGGCTAGTAAAAATATAGAGCAGCTGCTGCTGCTCTCAGTAATCACGAACATTTAGTAGGAAAACTGTTCGAGTTTCGCTGTTTACATCCTATCACTGTTAATTTTGTTTCTTTTTTGTGTGTCCTTAAAGTATTTTAAACGTATCCATTGCATGTCAGTTTGCTTGCCTGTTGTATTTTTTATCTGTGGCTGCCGTCTTAACATCTTCTTTTAAACAGTTTTCTTAATGTAAAACCACTTGTGACTTAACGTAGCTTGTCCATAATATGGCATAAAACTCGGAAAAGGAGCAATTTTTCTTCTGTAAGACGTACAAATGCTGTGGAAATATTTATTAACATGTAGGTGAAAACAGTTTCAGCACTTCAGATTTCGAAATGAAAAATTCTAGCCAGGTAGTTCTTTGAGTAGTTTTCGATCAATTCAATGTTTTTGAAAAATGTTTTCAGATGCTGTAGCGATGTTTTTTTGTAAACATAGAATGAAAGAACTGTGAAACATAACCTTAATATTTAAAAAAACTTTTTACGCCTGCCTCAGTAGCCAGTTTCCAGGCCCCCAATAGAAAAGAGGGCAAGGGGGGTTGCATTAATGTTTTCTAATCAGGGGGTATTTGCAAAAATTCATGTAAAAGTGGGCGAGGGGTTATTGCATTTATGTATTTCTAGTTAAGGTATAATATATTCATAGTTAGTTGTCCGATTTATTCATACTAAATGTATATAGACTATGGTTCATCCCTTTCAAGCAAGTGGTACTGTTGATAAAGTTGAAAAACATAACATGGTGTGAGGAATAGACCTAAGACTAAGAGGGACGTTAAATGCTGCTCTGTACTTAGCTGAAGTAGACAATTTAGAAATGAAAATCAAATAGTCATACCTCTTTCTCCCAGCCCTCAATTGTACCAGTTAATATTTCGTGTTCTGTTTCTTTACGCCTCCTCATTTCACGGCAGCTAGTCTAAAATAGCAAAAACACATTAGAATTAATCCAAATATTATAAAAGCACTGTCAGTGCACGGTGCTACAAAAAAATGGCGTACTGCCAAGACAATAACGTTTCAAGTGAAGGACCCTAATAAAATAAAGAACCCTAATAAAATAAAGAACATAAAATAAAATTTTACTCATATGAAGGGTCTTCGATCGCTCGAAACGTGACTGCTTCGCGGATTGCCTTATGCAGTATGCCACCATTAAAATTTTGACACGCCATGCACCTAATACTATAAACTAGGTGAATTACTATATATATATATATATATATATATGCTAAAAAGGCGATCAGTACTAGACATGATAAAATAATAGGTTTGAATCTGATCTAAAACTTTATCTTGTACATATATCACACATATATATATATATATAAGGGCCACTACCCAACAACTTGGCATTGTACATATTTGTTATCCTTTTTAACTCTGATGAAGATCACAGCCAGTGATTGAAAATTTAGTAATAAAGTTTTAGATCAGATTCAAACCTATTATTTTATCATATATATATATATATATTCAAACAAACAAACAAAGTGTTGTTCGCGAAATGTCGAAAAGTGCTCAATACCGTAAAGATAGAGCGAATATACTATAAGTGGGCTTACCTCAAATGTTGATGGTCGCTACTGTCAGTTTCACGCTGGGCGATCTTCAGGCGGCGATATATGAAAAAAATCTTCAGGCGGCTCCTGCATATATCGCCGCCTGAAGATCGCCCAGCGTGAAACTGACAGTAGCGACCATCAACATTTGAGGTAAGCCCACTTATAGTATATATATATATAGTAGGTAGGTATGCTAGGTATATGCATTGCATAAGCATAAGTATAAGTGTAGGTATATGTAGGTATATATATATATATATATATATATATATATATATATAAGGATAAGTGTCAAGTTCGAAATCATACAGACGATAGAGTGCTCAATACCGAGGCAGAGCGGAATAGTAAAACAAAAGACAAACTTGAGTTACTTCATTCAAACTTTAATTCACTACAAATCTGTTTCGTATGGTAAGCGGAGCCTACCACACTCTTCAGGTGACTATTGCAACTGATGTTAACGCTTAAGAAATTTGAAATTTGCTAATCGGCCGGAACTAAGCTCACTCAACCGTAGAAACGAACTCGTATCCACTTGTAGACATAGGAAGAAACACTTATTATGTAATCATTAACCGACTATTTATCACACCTAGCTACATACCATTGTCATATGAGTCAACCACATAATCGATTAATCCCTTGAGTATAATTCAAATTTCAAATTTCTTAAGCGTTAACATCAGTTGCAATAGTCACCTGAAGAGTGTGGTAGGCTCCGCTTACCATACGAAACAGATTTGTAGTGAATTAAAGTTTGAATGAAGTAACTCAAGTTTGTCTTTTGTTTTACTATATATATATATATGTATGTATAGGTAGTACATTAAACACATTTCGTCTGATATATGCAGGAGCAATTAGACACCTACCCCGATATTCTGAAACACGGCAATCGCCTTTTTTGTATCGAACTCATCGACATGACCATCCTAAAAAATTAAAAATACACATCGATGACTCATTGGATGATGTGAGTGAATATTTTGGCTACTATCTTTTGACAAAAAGTTGAAAAAAATCCTGAAATTTGTTTGTCTTGAGAAGGCTGAAAACGGCCTTCAGTGACTGCAAAGTGTTACCTCTAAATGTCTTTCCAGCTCCTTCAAAAGTGTTGGGTATTTGTCAAGCCGTCTGAAGAACTAAATCACACAACAAAAATTTACAAAGTGCACAATGTACAGTTTTATCTCTATTACGATTTTATATCTCTAAAATTTATACTTTTAAATTTTGTCAGTATTAGTATAGGTAATAGCATGGCTTCGAGTGCAATTTGGAAAAAAACATGCACGAGTGAGTTTTTCAAAGACTATCAAAATTGCACGAGTCCGAAGGACGAGTGCTATTTGAGGTCTTTGAAAAACTCACGAGTGTGTGTTTTTTCAAAATTGCACTCGAAACCATGCTATTACTTATTAATAATACACATTAAATGTTAGACAAATGTTCTTCCAGCTACAAAGTTTACATACCACTCATTGCTCCACTTCTCGAAGCATAAATGGTTAAAAACTGCTTCGCTTTGTTCACTAAATACGTAAAACGTTTTACTCATAGCATCTAACCTCTTCTAGTCTTCTTGCAGGAACTTTAATGACAATATTAAAGCAAAATTCACTCTGTATTTCATCGAAATGTTCTTCGACAACTCTATGTTTTGGTCGCCATATTGGATTTTGTCGTGAGGAAAGCCATCCTTCAAAATCCGCATAAGCATTTCATTGGCTTTCCGGTAGTTTCCGGTTGTTTATTAGCCAATCAGAATGGTTAATACTCGTTGAAATTTGCACTGTATTACACCTTTTCTGCACTGTATTACATTGAAATTGCACTCCTCTCGACCAATCAGGATGCAGTAATTTTGTCATGTATATTATTATATAGGTTATAGCATTCATAACATGAAAATTTAACACTAAGTAAAAGAAGACCTAAGATAATTGTGAAAAAGAAAGAAAAACAATGAAAATTTTAATTGATTCTTTAATTTTTTACTCCACCATGGTACGTCAGACTCAAATTCGCACTTATGCCGTTTATACCGCCATCTTGATCTGCTGTCTAAGGCGGTTCGTACTGTTGAGACCTTGGTCTGATATTTTCCCATACATGCAGACATCGCTCTTGGTTAATAATCGCTTATTATTATATGGCTGGGTTTGATTTCCGGTCCGTACGCAAAACGACGCACGCTGATTGGTTCCTGAGAGGTCGGGATTTTACGATATTGACCGACCGGTCAATACGCTTTTTTCTCGGCCCTGTAAGTTTTGGCGAGAACATTTCTGAATTGATTTGAATACAAATAAAAGAGAACTGTGTATCTTTATTCAAATATTCTGAACAATAACTAGAGCTTTGAGGTTCTTAAAATCCATTGAAATACGAAAAAAAATCCTTGCTCAGGAAATCTGTAATATTTATTACGGAGTGTTTACGCATTCTAATTCTTAAACAATATACAGCTATTCTAACAAATACATTCTGCTGCAATTTTCACTGCAGGATAAAAAGCTGAAAACATCTATTAGAAGATAACCATAGCAATGGGGTAAAATGATCTCTCTACCTACCGTACTTAAACTCGTGGTAAGTGTAAGAACGCCAGGTGCAACAGCCCCTTGTTTTTCCATAAATTCTGACAGTTCATCGCTGTAAAATAGAAATACAAGTTTGTTCTCAGAACGCAATCTCGTCCCCAGGGCCTTTTGCGCAAAAGGCCCTGGGGACGAGGTTGATCAGAACGCATAGCACAATTTCTATTTCTAACAATTAAAATTATATAATTATAATATATTTAGTTTCAGAAGAACGTATTAAAGTTCAACGTACCCGTTGTTACACGTGTTCCTTTCTTAACTCCGCTACATGTATTTAGGGATCTAAATCTAATTTTGTTATTCAGCATAATTTTACTTGCACCTCTTCCAACATCATTTACTGTATTTCTTGCAATAAATGTTGCATGCTTTACATCGGTGACAACTGGCAGACGTTTATCTGACAGGTTTGCTGAACATCTTCGTTCCATGAGGAACAATGATGTTGACAAACCTGTTGCCCGACATTTTAATAGTGCCAACAATTGTATTTCGGACATGAAAGTTTGTGCCATCTCACCCATTTCTGGTGGTAATGACAGCCGCAAAAGTCAAGAAAAGCGTCTCATTTTCAAAATTGGAACCATTCATCCTCACGGACTCAACGAACGTTTTTCTTTTATTTAACACTTCCGAAGACACTGTTTCTGTTTAGCAAGGGCGGACATAAACAGCGTTTTCACTTTATTGATTTATATATTTTTACTCTCGCTCATCCTTTTTACACCCCCTCCTTTTTTTGCTCATTGACGGTAGGAATATCAAATGTCTTTCGCATCTCATTATTGATTTGTTATTGTTATTTTGCTTTGATTAGCTAATTTTTTCGCATCTCATTATTAATTTGTTATTGTTATTTTTATCTGATTGGCTTATTTTTTGTCACATGATTATCTTTCTTATATAAGCTCGCTGTTTGTTTACCTGCCTTCGTTCGAAACGTTAAGACTCCTACGTTCTCTGTTTCGGCAGTATTATAACCTTACTGTATTAAAAGTTCAAGCCGTCAAACGTATTTCTACATGGTTTTAAAATATTTTTGCTCTCAATACATGTTAATTATAGTGCAGTGAAGTGGCACGGTGGTGCAATCTCGCGCGCAAAGCCGGAGATGTTTGAAAAACTGTGAATGAATCTGACGATACTTTAGTATGCCACTGATATGAAGTAATTCGGTAATTAATGCGGCTGTACTATAGTTTGTGAGCTAGTCGTCCTGTGATCCTTCACAAGCAAGATAGATACTTCCTTTGTGTCTTTCTTATAGGTATTGTTAATGTGTTTAAAAAGCATGACTGTATGATGAACAACATTTCTACTAACATCTAAAACATCGCTACCTAATTTCTGTGACCAAGTTTGATGCGAAAGAACTTACCCATATTTTGTCAGAACTTCAACAGCCCGAGGATGATTAGCACAATATTTTATATAAAAATCTTTCATCTACAAGAAACACAAGGATATCAGCATGCCAATACAAATAGATTCAGGAAAGATCCAAGCATTGTCATTAGGCATACCAGCTCTGGCATACCATAGCCTTCATGATTGGTCTGTTATATTAAGAAAAGGCAGAATAATTGAAACTCTACAGTTTTGGGGTTCGTGGTGATAATCATATAAACACGGTTGATACGTTTATTTTTAGTGTTTGAGCTAGGTAATAGATTTTGTAATGTATGTTCCCTATTGTGTTTTGTATCACAATCTCATCAGTGCTTGTTTTCTAAATGTTTTATGTATTTATAAATGCTAATATTACGTACAGAAATCGACTTGCATATGAACGTTGTACGGGGGAACCAAATTTTAATAAAATGACAGAAATTGTCCCACAACAATCCACCACCATTAAAATTAAAAGTAACCGTAAATTTTCTAACCAACTGTAAAGTAACAATGTTTTTGTGTGTTCTTTACCTTTCAAGAGCATGTAACTACAACTGCATGTAACTGACTGTGTGACTGTAATTGCGTGGCCATGTAACTGTGGTTGTGGGACTGTAACTCACGGTAGTTACGGTTTTTTAGCTTTCTAATGTACTGCTTTATTGTGATCTCTGAGCAATAAATATGTAAATACTGTACAGCAATACTTAAAGAACACGCAAATACACATAACATACATCTGGTGCAGCTTTTAAAAATACCGCTCCCATCCTTTGTTGTGCTAAAGGTTGTCTATAAGGCAATATAACATAATTAAAATATGAGTAGTTTTGTCATTTACCGTGCCTCCTTCACAGGATAAAATGTTATAGCTGAAGTTGACTCAAAAAGAAAATGACCCTACAATATGGTTTTTAACCCTTTGGCATTGCACATAAAACAGTGAGGTCTCATGCAGTTACGTTAATTCCACAGTACTAAATAATAATATATTGTATATATTACATAATTACTGTACTGTATTATAATCACTGATCTCTATATAACTGGATTGCTCATCCTTTATGGTTAGCAGTAACTGGCGGCCATATTGGTATTCCAGGTTCAGTGTAGCTTGCGGGCTTAAGAGTATAGTAAGAGTTTACAAGGGGAGTCGTAAAAGCCGTAAAACAATTGTCAGATAGCAATTTACCGTTACCGTTGGAAAACAGAAGGAAAATACAAGCAAATAAGGTCCGAAATTGTCAACTACATACTTCATGGTTTTGTAAAGACATTTCTTTTACTACCACTGGTATATAAATAGTTTTATAATGAAGTTATTGATTGATTTCCTTGGTATTTTTACGAGTTTTGTGATATAGGTAAGTTTATCGATTGCTGGGCAGAGTAAAGCGTAAAAAAACTACGAAATAATTACATGACTTAATGTCGCTCTTTTCGTGCTACGAAAACATACAAATTTCCGTGGCGGCCATCTCGGTACTGAAAATTCGTCACCTCCAGTGGCTTCATTTTTGGAGCCGGATGAGCAATCCAGTTATATTAAGATCAGTGATTATATAGAGAATAATACATGGATGTGCGGAAATATGTAATTTATTTCGAGTGTTGACCAGGATATCTCACGAGTGAGCGAAGCGAATGAGTGAGATATCCTGTTCAACACGAAAAATAAATTTCATATTTCCAAGCATCCATGTATTGTTCTGTTTATTATATAAAAAATTGTCCTATTGCCTTGCAAAAATTGCATTAAACTATAATGCTGATTCGGTGATTATCATAAATAATCGCACATGTGAGATTATCATTTTTATTAGTGGCGGAAAAATCAATAAAACACTCTATTTTATATAATAAAACACAATAACTAACATACTCAGAAACTTCTTTCAACTGATCATAAAGCATTTCTTGAAAATTGAGTATTCCTTCAAAATTTCCACAAAGTGTTATGCTTTCTTCCTGTGGAATTCTAAATTAAATGAGATGAAAAGGGCATTTTTACAAGTGATGTTAATAGTGGTACGTGTACATGTGATACATGTACAAACTTGATGTGATGTACAGTAGTAACGAACGTTTGGTAGATGTTCATCAAGCTCAAATTCTCAGAAAATGTCTCTTAGCTCAAAGACAGGGACTTAACCTGCAACTTCTAATGACAGTTTAAATAGCTAAATGGTTAAAGCTATAAATCAGTCATTCAAAACTTGCAGATTCAATCCCTGTCTGGGGCTAAGAAAACAAAGTACTACTACAGGGTTCAAAATAGCGGCCGGCTACCGGCTATAGCCGGCATTTTCACGCCACTAGCCGGCTAGTGTATACGTTATATAACGTAGCGTAACATCTTACAACATGGCGTAATGTTATAGAACATAGAAAACGTCTCACAACAAAGTGTGACATCTTATAACGTAGCGTAATGTAACGTCTTTAAACATAGCTTATTAACGTCTTACAACACAGCGTGATGTTGTATAACATAGCTTTAATAACGTGTTATGACGTAGCGTAACGTCTTAAAACGTAGTGTAACTTCCAATGTAGTGTAACGTCTCACAGCCTAGCGCGACGTCTACAGTAAATGAGATTATTTTTTGAATACGAGCTTATTAACTAAAACAATTCCTGGGTGGGCCTCTCATGGACTCACATAGCAGGCAAATAGCCTGTATATCAAAATAGCCGGTACCATAAATGTACATATGCAAGACAACCTACAAAAATATCTAAATCCAAAATATTTATTTTGAACCCTGTACTATGCACATTCTACAGTACATACACAGTTGATTCTTGAAGAGGCTTGAGGTAATTCTTCAATAAAGCCTAGAAATAATAGAAACAATTTAGCAATGTTAAATGTACTATATTAATGGAAGACTTCAAGAATAAGTAAATAGACCATTTTATTAAAGTGCCGTGCCTATGAAACGAAAATTAAGTTTGTCTTATTTGAAAGAATATTTAAAATGACAGAGTAACATCTTTTGCAGCTTTTTGTTTCCTTGCTTCGTTGGTGAGATATTTCAGGTTGTTTAATATGCACATTAAAAATTTTGACGTCACATGTGCATAATGATTTATCGGAGGTTATATATTGTTGCTATTATTAAATTAATCCGAAGAGAGTGTGTGGGTGTGTTTCTCCCACAACACAAAACATGTAGATTTTCAAGTGATCATGCTTGATAATAATAACTAAGTATTTTCTGTATTAACAGTATTTTCTGTCTTAATAGTGCGAATTAAAAAAACTTGAAACTTGTAAACTAAGGATATATGACTTTCTCCGATAAGTCGTTATGCACATGTGACATCAAAATGTTAAATTTGCATATCAAACAGCTGAAATACCTCAACAACGAAGCAAGGAAACGAAAAACTGCAAATGATATTACTCTGTCGTTTTAAATGTTCACTGGAATAATTTTGCGGAAAATAATACCCGTTGCAGACAACGATACAGTATTTATTTCCTATACTTAACCGCGAGTGTCGAACACTTCACTAATCTTAGCATGATTATTCTTAGAATAGTTTTTAATATTAATATTGGTACCTGTAGTTCGTGAACATAAGCCTTCTCTGTATCCAAAATATTTTGAAGTACCTATTGTGTTTAAAACAAGAACAGCATGATTGTACTGTAGTATTACATTTTCATGTTTGTTAATGGGGAAAAGTAAATGCTTACCAGACTGTGATAAACACGAACACTTTCTCTTTTCTCAGGCACACTATCTGGCTTTGCCTGAGAGAGACTAGAAGGCTCAGGACCTGCAAAGATTTTTCAACTGTAGAGTACTATAGTTTGTATTAACACAAAAAGTCCCTATGACTAGGATTTTTAAGACTTTTATACAATGTGGTGGACATTACGCAGCACTGTCGAACAGTGCAATTAATGAGCGAGTGAGCAGCAGAACAAAAGTCAAAACAAACAATTATTGTTAATAGTTTATGTACATGCACTACTGCTCGTGAGTAACCTGACGAAAACCTACAATCAGTGACAAAAGTGTTGGGACACTTCACCTAAAGGACAACATTTTCCACTCCAACTATCCCCCGGTCCCCCCTGTTCAATATTGTTGACTATTTAGGCGTTCGTTTAAACGTTTACTGAGTTCATTACTTTAAATTCAACATTTATTACGAAAAAGATTGAATAAATATTAGGTAACTAGTAGGCTGTTGCGGTATATCGATATATCGATAATTATCGGGTTTTTTCAAATATCGGTTATTCGGTATTTTAAATTTGAAAATATCGATATACCGAAAATATCGAAATCTTACCGAAAATATCGAAATCTACGATATTATCGGTATTAGACGCGCGAAAACCGATTATCACTGCTTGGCTCCCTGACCACCATGCGGAAGTTGTCGCAGATATCATCGCCATCACAGTCGCCGCGCGATAGATTGCAGAAGGAGATGGATAAATACATAAAAATCGAAACAATTGATGGTGATGACGACCCTTTGGTGTGGTGGAAATGTCATGTTCGCGACTTTCCTTTGATTAGTCCGCTAGCACGGAAATATCTGGCAATTCCTGCCAGCAGTTCGCCGTCTGAGAGACTATTCAGTAAAGCCGGTCAAATTATAACTTCGCAGAGAACCCAGCTAAAGCCAGACCAAGCAAACATGCTCGTGTTTCTGGCAGAAAACTTGTAAATATATTATATATATATCATTGTAAATATATCATTTGTTACATTAAAGCTCGATTCACACTTCGAAAAAGGTGCTTTTTCTTTTGTAAAACGTTATTCTTATGATATCCTGGCGTCTGGTGAAAATTAGGCTTAAAATATAGTTAATTTCCATCGTGGAAAAATATCGATATATCGATATTATCGGTATTTTTTTTTCGATAACCGATATCGGTATTTTTTCAATACCGCAACAGCCTAGTAACTAGGTAAGTACTAACAATGCAAGGTGTCCCAAGGTATTTTGTCACTGATTGTAGGTCAAACCCACAGGTTGACTTCAGTCCAATCATTACATTTACTGAGCACTTATTGTACAGGTATAAGTACACAATATTACTATCAGTTGACTTCAGTGAACTCTATATAAAGACTGGAACGATACCTCCATAAGGTCGGCCCTATGATTGGATGAAGCCAAACTTCCGGCTGCTGGGGGCAACACATGAACGTCTGACCAACGTCCAAGGAGCGGTAGAAAACAGACAATGGCCCAGCGAGAATTTTTTTTTGTAGTTGAACTTCTTTTGAATTGATATAACGAAGTCAGTATGTATTAGAATCATTGTCCTTTCTGTCTGAGGTATGTTTGCTGGCAAAAATAGATTGAAGCAGGAAATATATTGCCAAACGAAAGCAAAATTTTGCTTGGATTGATGGAAACTCCTGACGAAAATTCAGGTTATATTTAGTATTTATTCGTCTTTATTTTATGAATTCTTGCAACCCTGTCAAGCTGTGCCTTTGCTCTTATGAATAGTCTCCTCATACCTTTTGAATCATTGTAAGACCACATACATTTTTTATCTTTGATGCCTTTAAAACACTGTCGGTTCGTATTTCTGTGTTTTGTTCGGTTTTTTGACTGTTCAGAAAATTTAATATTTATGGTTTTTATTCATCATGTCAGCATCCATATGCTCGACAGATTATAGCCACTAGATTTCAGTAGGCTTTAGCCCTGATTAATGCTATCTTTATTTGATTCAAGATAGTTTATAGACTTTTTCTGGACTTTTGATACCTCAACTGACTCAACACTTGGAGCTGCCCTACAAAAAATCAAGAGATCCGCGCGGTTTCGGGCTCAAAATGCGTTTTTTTGTCAAATATTCAAGCTACGTTTTTGCTGCTAAAAGCCTTTAGAAGAAGTATCTATTACTGTAGCATGTTTGCATTTCTTTGTATTGGTTCATAACAAAATATAACTTAAAAAATAAAGATTTTCTTGCATATAAAGAGGACTGGGGCCGCCCTGCATGTCAGCCTCCATGACGGCTTCAAAATTTGGTTTGTAGGTATCGTTCCAGTCCTTATATAGAGTTCACTGCTTGACTTTCTCTTGAAGTACAAAAAAAAGATTGAGAATCGGATAGTTTAATACTTTACTATTAATAGAAACCACTTCTCACTCAAAGAGCGCCCCATGGTGAATACAATCACTTGGTGTTCACCAGAAAGAAATTACAATGTAAAAGATAGATTTGAACAGAAAGAGGTTATCAGTATATATAAGTTATACGTACAATAATAATACACATATCTTATCAATATATAACTACCGCAGTTAGTTACATCTAATTAAAGATTGACCAACACTGTCAATGAAAAACATTGACATGTCCACGTCAAACATTAACGTTTCCTTGGCGTGTATGACAGCTTTCAATTATATTTAGTCAATCATATTTAAACAATCTCATTTCAAAACAAAAACACCCGTCTGACCGCTTCCAGCGTTGGCCTCCAATTTAGTCTTGATTTGAAGTTGGACTTTCAGAATAAGTTATCTACTATATACATTTAATACTTTGCTCCAAATGTCGTATTCCAAACTGTTGAATTGAATAGAGCAACGTAAAAAGGTGCATGGTAAACTGCCGAGAATAGTTTTTATAACGAAATACTGACGCTTCGAGCATCACAAATTACTCAAATGAAGGGCTCTGCTCAAAACGTCAGTAATTCGTTATAAAAACTATTCTCAGCAGTTTACCACCTTTTCATTTTTCTCTACCTAAAACACTGCCTACGCAGCACTCTACCTCTTTACACTGTTGAATTTAATATTGTGATGAATTTGACACACAAAACAGACCATGTCTAAACAGACCATGTTTTTCATTGGCCGTGTTCATGCAAGTGACGGTACTGTAAATTTAAAACATACTTGCAGAAATATCGATCACATGGTTGCTAGGAAACCATCCAGTTCGTCCATTTAAGGTACCTTCCCACCAGCCACCATCTACTACCTACAGTGTTACCAAATTGATAAAAAATGAGAGAATGTAATTGGTAAATAGCTTCATAGCCACTTACTGTAATCTGTAATCATGATTATAATTTCCAATCAAATCTGTTAATTAAATTTGTTTTCCTTGCTTTGGTCAAAAAGTTTTAAAATATATTTTCAAACGCATCGTAAGCTTATATAAAACACTTAAAAAACATTTCGTCCATGCTTCATCAAATGTCTGCTGCCTTTTGTAGACTTTGTATAGGCTTGGTGCGATGTTGTAACGTCGGCGTTTACGAATATACGTTTATATGTATGTCGTCCACACAAAACACGTAAACGGCATTTTCAAAAATATCCGCTTTGGAGAACGTTTTACGATGATCGTTTTCACCGTTTACATATGAACATGAAGACGCGAGGTACACCGTGCATCAAACTAGACTTTATTTGTCATTTAAATTTCGAGAAGCAAATCAAAAACCTCCAATTCGTGGGTTTCAATCACGTGACTTTTTGCTTGAGATTTCATTTCCGTTTTCCAGACGGTGGTCAGGCAAAATAAGATTAGATCGATTTGTACAACCTAGCAAAACGCAGGCGTACGGAATTTTCCAACACGAATGTAAACAACTCTAGAGTATCAAGATAATATAAATATTTTGAAGTGACAATCGACATTCTCTTTTACTATTGATCACTATCTGGATAGATAAAACGGAAGTGCCGTCACGTGAAAGCAAAGAATTCGGACTTAATGAAATGAGGTTTTCAAAATAAAATCCCATACTTGAAAAACCCAGTCCAGTCCTCATCGTCGACCTGTTATTGTATGTAAACTATTTTTTTTACCTTGGTGACTTCAATTATATCTCCTTTTTGAAAACAAAGCTAGAGAATGAAATAGAATGAGTTTAACTAAATATGACTTCATAAACGGTCTAACTATTCAAAACAAGATGACAATAACACAACTGTAATACAAGTGAGAATTTGTGGTCACTTGTATTACTGTTTGCCACCATGCAAACTTTCAAAGAAGTAATGCTACTGTAAATAGAAAAAATGTTGCTGACACTAGTAAGTACATACTTCATCTTCATCATTTCCAGTAAAAGGAAACGTAGCTTCTGCAAGATGAACATTTACAAGAGACATATCCTAGCAAAATAATGAAAAATGGTAATTGAAACGATTGCACTCACCAAAGATTTTTATAGAGATTGTACACCTCGTTAACTACAGCATAACATGCGAAAACAGCCACCTCACATCAAGCGCAGCTAGGCAGGATCATCACCTACATATACTACGAAGGCTTCTGATTGGTTTAGATAACCTAACCCAACACCTTCCCATAACCCTGATCAGTAAGGAGCATGGGAACGAATTGATAATCGACAATGTGATTGGTTACTTATAGCCAATCAGGAAACTCGTTCATATTAGGTAGGCCTTTACTGCAAGCGCAGGCAGCTGCACTCCCAGGTTGTCAACTAATGAGCAAAGCTAAAAGTCTTTACAGTCAAAATGGAAATACCTTCCCACTTCTGCTTCTGTAGTTCGTTGCGTATTACTGTATTTCTGTAGCCGCTAACGAAACGTGAGAAATTTTTCTGTTGAAAACTGTACATAAATAGAATAATTTAGCTTTAAATGGCATTTAATCATAATACAATGGATATTTATTACAAATCGATACCAACAGACGAATATAAATCAAGAATTGGCGACTTTTATCGCTAGACTTTCCTCGCGCTTCAGTAGCAGCTACAGAAATACAGAAATACAGTAATACAGTAATACAGTAATACACAACCAACTACAGAAGCGGAAGTGGGAAGGTATTCCCATTTTGACTGTAAACTCGTAAGCTTATTCTGCCTTTATCTGCTCCATGAATTTTTAGGTAACTCTAATCCTTGTCAATGCAAAATGCATCTTCAATTCATTACCTAAAATTTCATCTTCATGAGGGTTTTGTGCTCAAAGTATTTATAATATTTATAGCTTTCTAGAAACTGGCACTAAATGACATCCCTTTCTTCTGCCCATTGCAAGAACTTGTGATGAAGTGACTCGATATTTTAAGGCTAATCAACATTTGTACCAAAACGGGAGTAATCGGTCATAATATACACGAAGACAAAGCTAAGCGGACAAAACTTGCGTTAAAACAAGACTAATACATCACAATTTGCACTGAAACGATACTAACCTATAAAAATATGCACCAAAACTAGGCTAATCTATCAAAATTTGCACCAAAATGAGGCTAATGCACCAAACGAGGTTAATTTATCAAAATTTGCACTAAATCGAGACTGAAATGCTAACTCCATAAGCTCGGTCCTATGATTGGATAAAACCAAAACTTTTGATATTCAGTACGTACAAAATGCAAAAATACGGCAAAATGAGCCAACACTTTTTAGAAACTATTTCAGAACGGATAACGACAAAGCTAGTTTGTTTTAGGGGAAAACAAAAATCAAAACTCGCGCCCAATTTTTTTATTTCTTGAGATTACAAAGACTGCATTGCCAAGATTGTTAAACTGAACTTTTAAATAAAGTTTCAGTTCTGAAAATACCAAACTGACACTACTGGTTCAGATGGTCCCACGTATGGCTCGGACGCTTCCGAGAATGGTGCGTCAATCTCAGCGACCAAAACGCGGTAAACAACTTCGGCGGGTCGGCTAAACTACGTGAGTTCTCAACAGTCAGCGTTGGGTAGAGTAGGGCGGACTCTTTAGCCATGATCGACAACCATCCTAAAGAAGGATGCACTAAGTTGTTTTCACAATCAGGTCAAGCATCGTCAGCAAGCAAGTCTTGAGTGAACGATTGACGACATATGCTGGGAAATCTCACTGGGTAGATACTGTAGATACAGTATGCCACTGTCATCTCTACATACGCTTTAACTATGAGCTACACGGAAGAGGACAAGAATGCCTTCCACAATCTTTTGGAGTGACATCAACAAGTTGTGACAGAGTTCAGAGATGCCACCTGCATTACAAACGGCGATGTGTTAGGTAATGTCAGGAAGAAACATCAAGACTGCTTCGATGACAACATTCACATCGTGTCTACATCTCTGACAAGTCATCTGTCGCCAAGAAAAACCAATATTAAAGATCCAAGAAACTGGTTCAAACTTTCCTTAGCCGCATGAAAAACAACTGCTGGGAAGAAAAAGCACGTCAACTGCAAGAAGCCGCTGATCGCCATAACACCAAGGCATTCCATGAAGAGCTTCGTGCTGTGTATGTATGGTATGAAAGCAAGCAGCTGCATGTGATCCAGTACAGTATATGCCGCAGATGACAACACTCTTGTCAGGACGTTATTGATGACATACCTCAACGCACTATCATCATTGTCAAACTTGACACTCCACTTCGTTTTGCTGAAGTTGTGAAAGCCGTAAACAAACATCGCAGATCGTAAACAAAACATCGGGGAAACAGGAAGAAATCTCTCAACTCGCCTAAGGAGTATACCTACACACGCTTGGGAGTATGAGCACCGTGTTAAGTGGGATGAGCCGTCACTCTTAGCCGGCGACAGCGACAAGCAATACTTCTCGCGAAGAGTGAGGGAATCTATTGAGATTGCAAAACATCAGACTATTTCTCAGGAGGCTATTTCTCAACCGACTCATCGAAAAACACGGGTATCACCGTCACGAATTTTGCAAGAAACTCCTCCAACTGCAGGAAAAGTGTCGCGAACAAAATCAAGACTTCTATATACATGGAACAGCAGGGAATTCTGTTTGCGCTTAAAAAATATCGCGGGCTCATCATGTTTTGTAATCGTCTGTGGCGAAATTTTGAAAATGTGGAGAAGGAATGACGACCAAGATTTCTTCAAGATTTACTAACAATCTGTCGGTCAACCAGAGCTTTAAACTATGTTGTCCAATTAGTGGAGACACTGACGTTCTTCTGATAGGTGAAAGAAGACATTTTAGCCAGGAAGGTGTATAAATATCGAAGATGAAGTGACGGTACGAAGAAGCCGCATTGGAGTCAAATTGATAGCGAATGTTTGATCGACTATAAACTGAAAATTTGCCTTCTTCTCCAAACTTTAAATGCTGGTTTCATTTTATTCCATTACTGCTTTGGATATCTGAATGGGAAAATTGGAGAAAGTGGGTAAATTATGTAATTATTCCTTTCATCCGGCGACTTGTTTACTAGTTAGTGCTGTCTTTAAAACGTACTCAGATTCAGTCTTATGTCGAGCAAAACCTCTTAACTGCCACAATGTTGTGCTAAATTTATATATAATTCCGTTCGTACATAGGAATATATAATCAGTTTTTTTGTCTCACTCAGATCTTACAATAAAGTTTGACATGCCAACGCTACTAATTTCATTGCGGCGACGACATGCAAATATTGTCAATTTCTGCAAAATCTGCCCTTTTTCTCCAAAACCGATTGTCAGTCTTTTAACGACACTTTTTTTCTTTTAAAATTGTAGAAATGGGGCTTTGAGCTCAATTAAACTGCGTGCATTTGAAGCCACGGCATGCTGACCACAACGTACTCAAGTCGTTGTCACCCAATTTAATATCGTACGATTCACTAAAATATCTTTCTATTTCTTCACGTTGTGGGAGGCTGCTTCTGACTTTTTCCAGTGTCCTGTCACAAGCCGTTTTACAAACAATACACCTTTTTCTGGGGGAAATTTACCGCCATCTTTGTTTATGTTTTTTTAAGTCCCCAGACTCCTCACGACAACTCGCGCGACTATCTCGCAATCTCCACGAGCGCATGCGCAGACAAAATTCCCTGCTGTTCTGCTGAAGCTGAAGACGTAGTTCTACGTCATGGTAACAGCAGGGAATTTTGTCTGCGCATGCGCTCGTGGAGATTGCGAGATAGTCGCGCGAGTTGTGGTGGGGAGTCAGGGGACTCCCCCACAACCCTTATTTCCCCCAGAAAAAGGTGTATAGTTTGTATAGCTTGTGAAAGGACACTGGAAACAGTCAGAAGCAGCCTCCCACAACGTGAAGAAATAGAAAGATATTTTAGTGAATCGTACGATATTAAATTGGGTGACAACGACTTGAGTACGTTGTGGTCAATATGCCGTGGCTTCAAATGTACGCAGTTTAATTGAGCTCAAAGCCCCATTCTAAAATTTTTAAAACAAAAAAGTGTCGTTAAAATTTAAGAAAATCAACTAAAGACTGACAATTGGTAAAAAATCGTTTTGGAGAAAAAGGGAAGATTTTGCAGAAATTGACAATATTGCATGTCGTCGCCGCAATGAAATTAGTAGCGTAGGCATGTCAAACTTTATTGTAAGATCTGAGTGAGACAAAAAAACTGATTATATATTTCTATGTACGAACGGAATTATACATAAATTTGGCACAACATTGTGGCAGTTAAGAGGTCTTGCTCGACATAAGACAGAATTTGAGTACGTTTTAAAGACAGCACTAACAAATAAACATGTCGTCGTCGGATGAAAGGAATAAATACATAATTTACCCACTTTCTCCAATTTTCCCATTACGAAATACCTCTCAGATATCAAAAGCAATAATGGAATAAAATCAAACCAGCATTTAAAGTTTGGAGAAGAAGGCAAATTTTGAGTTTATAGTCGATCAAACATTCGATATCCATTTGACTCCAATGCGGCTTCTTCGTACCATCACTTCATCTTCGATATTTATACACCTTCCTGGCTAAAATGTCTTCTTTCACCTATCAGAAGAACGTCAGTGTCTCCACTAATTGGACAACATAGTTTAAAACTCTGGTTGACCGACCGATTGTTAGTAAATCTTGAAGATATCTTGGTCGTCATACCTTCTCCACATTTTCAACATTTCGCCAGACGATCACAAAACACGATGAGCCCGCGATATTTTTTAACAGCGCAGACAAAATTCCCTGTTGTTTATACATGGCCTTTGTTGACCTAACTAAAGCCTTTGATACCACAATCGCCATATCATCTTCTCACTGATGCTGGTGGATGCCTTTCACAGTGTGGATCGTGGCATCTATATTCAATGCCGTATTGACGGAGCACGGAGGCCTGCCATGTACTTCAGCACAAAACGCAATATTTCTGAAAAGCTAATTCGCGACCTTCTCTTTGCTGACGACTCCGCCCTTGTGGCCCATAATATTGAAGATGTACAGTTCATTATAAATTGCTTCAGGACCGACCTTCTTGGAGAAACACCTGCCCAGTGGCGCAACTACTGGGTGGGAAGGGTGGGTAAACCCCACGGGCCCCAAGCAAAAGGAATTAATTAGGGAACCCGAGCATTTTGTGACGTCATTATTATTATCATGCCATGACATTATATTATCATCATGTCTTCCACTAGGCCATGCGCGCAGGCTATGAATCTATTCAAATAATCTGCCCACTTTAACAGATTTTGAATCGGAGTGTGAGTGATTAGATTTTGCTCAAAAGTGCCCTCAAAGTGCAGGAAATGCAACACGTTTGAAGCGTTGGGATCCGACAGAATTACTAGAAGTGTACGGAAGAAGCGACCATCCAGCAAATGAAGAAGCAGCAACCACTGCAGCAATCCTCATCCGCGTCTCATCTCGTTGAAGATGTGAGACTCCACTGTAAAGTAAACTTTTGTTGTTTGTTTTTCAAAAAATTGCTAAATAAGTCCATTTGTTCTTATGGTGATCTCTTCATTTTAAAATTTGTGGTACTGTTATATATTTATTATCTTTAAATTCATTGTTTAACAAATAGATTATATTTTTCTGTGCGTGTCTATTAATCTATTTCTTTTATACAATAAAAAATAAGAATGATTTCCGAACGTTATTGCGTAGGCTAGTCCTTTAATAAATCACGGTCAACCACGAATGCATGAAAATGCACATAGAAGACACGTTGCCGTATAAAAACTGGCAAATCACAGAGCCTGTGTATTTTTTACTGTACTTCTTGTTTTCACTGGTAATGCCAGCCTTCACACACTCCACAGTTCATAGACATTTGATCCAGATATATTAGCTTGATTCCTTCAGAGATATTGGACAAAACGTTGCCTCCAGGCACTCACTCCACCTCAACCTTCTCCTTCAATTCCTCAATGCTATCAACCATCAAAACCAACAGCCGAAAAAATCACCAAACCTAACGGCATCCCCGCTCTGACCTTTTGTGTCAGCACCTCGATCACAAACACAAACAATAACGAACTGACCTATGATGTACTCCAACCTTCACCTCAAACTCTTCACTGTTTCGTTTTTACGATTGTTCTCGCTTTCTCATACATTGTCACCACTGCTTTCACCAGCCAATCTTCAATTACCATGTAGCTTCCTCGACGCCCACCCAACCACCTCTCTTGGTACTAGGCTGATGCGATATATCGATATTTTCGATAAATATCGATATTCGATATTCGATTTTTCGCATATCGAAAATATCGAAAGTTTTAACTAGACAACTTAACCTCCTTTTTTTCGGCAATTATTGCCTGGTAAAGTTTAGAAAACACGTGTATGACAGCAATTGCGAATTCAAGTAGCAAGCGCGTGGGCAATTTAAAAGTGTAAACAGAGTAAGTGTGATCACAGAAGATCACCACCCACACAAGCGGCAGTTGAGCGCTTGAAAACAATAACTGTGTGATGACTCATAAAGATGGAATCTGCACTACTTTGAATAATAATCTTAATGGCGCGTATCGGCGCAGGTTTAAAAACAAAGTATCAGTATGTCCGACGATATCTGGCGATTCCAGCAAGCAGTGCTCCAACTGAGAGACTTTTTAGCAAAGCGGGACAGATAGTAACGGCAAAGCGAGTACAGCTTAAGCCAAACAAGGCGAACATGTTAGTGTTTCTCGCAGAAAATTTATAAACAATCGTACGAACTGCGAAACCATTAAGCTTGTAAATAAATCTTTAAACATTCATAACCTGTTGTAAATAAATCTTTTAATGTTTGACTAGTTTCATACAACTTTGTTTTTTGCTGTTTGTGATGCGGTATACATGCAAGTTGACTAAACTACGTTTTCTAATTTGCATAATTCGATATAGTCGATATTATCGATATTTTTTTTTCGATATCGATATATCGATTTTTTTCAATATCGCATCAGCCTACAGTTGGTACCCAATCAAACGCTCTCCTCAGATCTACAAATGCATTAAACAGTGCTGTCTTTTTTTTTCCAGAAACTTCTTTTGCATCTGCCGTATCACAAAGATGCATCCACTGTTCCCTTCCCTGGCATATATCCAAACTGCATTCCATAATTACTAATGTTCACTCTCATCCATCTTTCCAAAACCCTCTCCAATACTTTCATTCCATGTTTTAGCATGCAGGTTTATTGCCCAGTGCGCCTAATACTCCAACGGATCTCTTCTCCTCTTACACTGTATGTTGTACCCAACTCCCAATCGTTTAGGATCTTTTCCTTAGTCACCGCCACGTTACAAATTTCAGTCACCTTGTTCACCCCTGCATGTCCAGCTGCACGGATTATCTCATCCACCAACTCCGTTGGACCACCCGCCTTCCCTTTTTAATCTGTATGCCTTATCGTCTTCTCTACTTCCCTCTCCGTGATATACAGTACTCTTTTGGACTTTCGCCACCCCCATCTTGAACACAGATCTATATCATTATGCCCTTTTTCCTTATTGACCTCTGAATCTCTTTCTTTCCTGATGTGGCCGCCTAATCGCCTATAAGCAACGACTTTGTTCTTTGCCCCCCACATATAGCTCTGTCAAAGCTGCCTTCACATCAACAGTAACCTCTGCCTGTCATTTGTTGAACTTCAACTTCTCCTTGACCATCTTCTCCCACACCTTATTCACATCACCTGATCACCATCATCCACACCGGCCTCCTGCAGAACCAATTTACTGTAGACTTACATTTTACTTACTTTTTATCATTTGTAGAACTGCGAAGCACATACTTTAGAGTAACTTCTAGAAGCGTATACTGTATAGTGTAACTTTTCCGAATGTATCTTATATACTTTGAACATAGGGCAACTTTTCTGAATGTACATGCATGTACATGCAGCGTAATTTTTCAGAACGTGGCATGACTTCTTTAAATGTAGTGAAAACTTTTCTGAACGTAGCGTATAACTTCTTAGAACGTAGCGCAACTTTTCTGACGGCAGTGTAACTTCTTAAAAGGAAGCATAATTTTTCAGAACGTATGTGTACAGCGTAACTTCTCGGAACGTATAACGTAACTTACAGAATGTATAGTGTAACTTTTCTAAACGTAGCGTAACTTATAAGAACGTATCAAACAGTAACTATTCTGAACGAAACGCAACTTTTCAGAATGTAGCAAAACGTCTCAAAACGTAAAGTAAAAGTAAGAAAACAGTGTAACGTTTTAAATGTAGTGTAATTTTTCAGAACATTGTGTTTTTCAACGTTTGTAGCATACATGTATCGTCTCACAACGGACATGTAACATAATTAGGTAGAGATGAGCCGATTAATCGGAAACTAATCGGCAAAGCCGATTAATCGGCCAATTTAAAATAATCGGTAATCGGCCGATTATTTTGAATAATCGGCAAAATAATCGGCATTTCAACTTCTTCACACATGGTGCAAATACATGCCGAGTGAGTCATAACGAACCGATGGCGAGAGCGTTAGAGATTGTTGATGATGCAAATACTTATACGCGGCCGCCTTACAAAATCTTCGCTTATTTTTGTTGGCTATAAAAAAAGAAGAAGAACCTGAACAAACCGGCTTTTTATTTATATAAAAAAATGTTCGAAAATATAATTTTTTTTGTCACTATCAAAGTGAAAAGGTTGTGAACAGCCAAAATTTTGAAGAACAAATACTGACATTTCCAGCGGAGCCCTTCATCACTATCAGAGTAAAACGTTTTACTTTGATGAAGGGCTCCGCTCGAAACGTCAGTATTTCATTCCTCAAAATTTTGGCAGTTCACAACTTTTTCACTACACTGCCTACGCAGTGCGGTGCCGCAGTATTAAAGGAGAAGGTGAGACATCTTAAAAGTTTAAAACCAAGACAAAAAAATCGTCAATAGCGTGAATGTTTTCCAAAATAAAGCGATCATCGTACAATGCGCGACGAGTTGAGTGTTGCCTTAGAGCAAAGATTTGAAACAATCTTTGAAGACAACAACTACATTTTGGCCACAACGGTGGATCCTAGGTTCAAGACGAAGTTTGGAAGAAGTGATGGTCGTACTGCGCTGGTAGATGAAGTTTGTCGTCTCACAGGATCTTCGATTGAGGAAGTAAGTCAAGTAACGAATGATAACATCTCCACCCAAGGAAAGAGTCGCTGGACCTCATAAGGACCTATGGTCCTGCTTTGATGAGATTATTGGGTCGAACGACAGCACTTTGAATGGCAGTCGCGATGTGGAAGAAGAGATCAACGCTTTTCTCGCCCTTCCGCTACAGCCATTGCAAGCATGCCCTTATGCTTGGTGGCAGGCAAAAAAAAACTTGCTTACCCTAACGTGTTTAAAGTTGTGCTGAAGTACCTGAGCCCTCCCAGTTCAAGTGTCTATTCTGAACGTGTCTTCAGCGAGGCAGGGAACATTTCTACGGAGAAAAGAAGCAGGCTAGCACCGCATAAAGCTGATAACATTTTGTTTCTGCATCATAATTTGCCGAAGTTGAACTTTGAGTATTGATGAATACTTTTAATGATTTTGTATTGTGTGTGTGCAGAACTCAGAATTGTGTCAAACGTATTTACTATAATAAATTAATATTCCAACAAAACAAAACAAAACAAATTAACATTCACAATTCTCTTGTTTTTTTCTCGTAATTCTTCTGCGATAATTGCTTAGCATATACTGGGATTGCTATTTATATTTTATAAGCAAAAAGCGAAATTAATTCTCAAGGTATTTTCTGTGAAATTTGAAAACAAGAATTACAAAACGGACAGAGATGAATAGTGAATACTGCGCTATTGCTTAATTTGTAAACAAACAAAACGCGCAATAAATGTTTAGTATGCAACACGATCCATTTTCTTTTCACTCTTCTAGCAAAACCTTGATTTCTGTTATATTTCCAAAATATTGTTTTTCCCTGGCAAGCTCAATAAACATTGCGAAACTGCGCGGGGATTGGTAACCAACAACTAACCGATAATCGGTATATGCCGATTAATCGGCCGATTAGTTTAAATAATCGGCCACCGATTAATCGGCTTCAGTAATCGGCAATTTTCGTGATCGGCTCATCTCTATAATTAGGGGAGTAACTACTGAAAACAAAGTGAAGCTGTTCTGAAGCGCTAATTCGAACCCAGATGTTGTAGGTTTACTGCTGGTTACAAGTGACCGCATCACGCGCCGTATATTCGTTGTTTGCTTTGTGTCAACTGCTACTTGACAGGACGCCAAGTATGAGTTCACACAGGCCAAGTATGAGGGTTATTTTTAATGCTTGTCAACAACAGCTCTTCTAAAATGCATGGACAAAGCTTTTCCACTCTCATATCTGCTTCAGCGTTTGCTAAGTTTCATAATTATTATTTCACAACTTGCTGTCTGGGATCCCGCTAAGTTTCATAATTATTATTTCACAACTTGCTGTCTGGGATCCCGCATTAAATGTTATTATTGATCAATTCCAGTACGGCTGCAATAATTACAATGGACAAAAACTTGATTCGAGCATTAAAAATAACCTTGACTTGACTGAACTCAAACTTGACCCTGTATGAACTCATACTTGGCCCAGTATCAAGTAGTAGTTCAGTTGACACATGCAATGCAAACGACAATCAAATATTTGGCATGCGGTGTGGTCACCTGCAATCAACTATAACCATTAAATCATCAATGCATTCAACTGTATTCCGGATCTGTTGTGTATAATTATGTGTTAAGAAATTAATTAAACAAGTTATAAACACTATTTGATAATTTGAAGTGTTCTTAAATTGTTTCCTGAGTTCAACACTGGTGCAATGTATATACTGGGTACAATTTAATATATATTGATGGGACTAACCAATCAAATTGAAAATCTGATTGGTGTTCTCCAATCCTCCTCAGTGGTACCCAAGAGCATTGCATACAGTACAGACATAAAGTTTGTCACAAATTTGCAGTTCTTGATGGCACAATCGTGGCTCACATTCTGATTGGTTCTCTTAAACAAACATATTTGGTGGGTGGAATTCAAAAACACATGGTTTTTGGGCAGGTGGTATTTCCCATTGCCCACCTACCACCCGTGCGCAAACCCCCTAATACCACCAGCTACACAGGCTAATTTTAGCCTAAATGTGTTTTACTCAAAAGCAATTGTATTTCTGACAAACTGTTATTAGAATTGCAGCACAATTGATATCACATTACACTTAACAAATCACAGCATGATTGCACTTGCCTAAATGCTAATTCAAACCCATAATGCAATCTCATTTGCTGAGCATGACAAACTTTTCATCTGACCTGACCTGTACTGTAAGCTACGAGTACAGGATTAAAATTTACCAAGAGGCCCTGGGAATGAACATGCAATTTAATCATACAAAACCAAAAAATATAATATTATTTGTTATTTTAAAAATACCGATGATATATTATTAATATTACTTATAGAAATATCAGTATACAGCATCTCGACTTCCTTTCCAAAATGATGCACGTAATATTTCATAACACTCAATTTAGTTTTCGATACTCCACAAAAGGGAATGTCGGACATGTTTGTTGATCTCTGATTTGATAAACACGAACCCTAAAATATTTCTTGAGAAATTATAAACTTTTCATCAAAGAAAGAGAATTTCTCATTCGTACGTGACTAGTAAATATCCATCGACTTTAAGGAAGCGTGTGTTTATAGAAGGTTAGATAACAGAAGGACCAGAAGATATTCAGGCATCATGATCATGCATACTGTCAAGCAAAACATGGGGATGATTATTGAAGTAACTTCCCGGTTCTCAAGCTGTCGTTCTAAATACGTCTCACATATTTATTAGGAACACAATAAATCGTAAAAACATATCAAACACGTTTTACCAAGACTACTATTATAACATCACAGTTTGATTTCATTTGATCGTAAACAAATTTAATATACTCAACTATAAACGACTATACTATACAGATAACAGATGATTGCTAAATGCCAAAATTGTTTGACAAGCTGTGTGTTAACATCATAAACTTACCTGTCTTTGAAAGGATTTCGAATTAAAGCAATTGTTCAGTAATTTTCTTTACACTTCTGCTAAACAACTTCTTGATCATAATCCACATTCGTAAGTAAAAGCGAAACAGATGTTCTATTTGATCATCGGATTCATCGCGACTTATTTTTTAGTTCACTCTTGGCAGCTCTTGGTGATCACAGCGAACGACCGAACGACGATCGTCTCCGACTTGGATGATCGGATTATTCCGAAGCGGACACGTACTATGCCATGCAGTACTTCATGTTAGGTCCACATAACACTGTATAATGTAATGATTTCCCGTCGTTTACTGGGCGGAAAATATTATTTAATTTATTTTATATTCATTTTGCGAAAACTCTATATGTATGTGCACACACACACACACATATATATATATATTTAACAAATAGATTCCATTTTGCCGTTGTCTGTTCAGTTATAGATGCACAGATGACGTCACAACCTGGTAAGAACAAAAAAGTGGCCCACGAGACGCAGTCGAGTGGGTCACTGATGTTCTTACCACGTTGTGACGTCCTCTGTGCATCTATAACTGAACAGACAACAAACAAATGGAATCTATTTGTTTTATACAATAAAAATTTAAAAAGGTCTTTGTCGAAACTCGTGCCGGATTTTGGGGCATGAAGAAGGAAAAAGGCAATTCAGCTGACGTGATCTGACGTGACCATGTGTCTGTCCTCTAATAGATCATGGGCGACAACCAATGAAAACACGCATAGCAACTAGGGTATTGTATAATATATATATATATAATATATATATATATATATATATATATTATATATATATATATAATATATATATAATATATATAATAATATATATATATAGATGTTGTAAAAACCTTTGGCAGAGTGCTCGATGGGAATCCAGAGCATATTATAGTTAAAGTTCAAAGACTCAACAGGTTAAGTTTGATTAGACATTGCCACAAATAATGGTCTGAGACCATTTTATCTGAAGAGTACCACACACGAAACTAAATAGTAATAAAATGTCTAATCAAACCTGTTGAGTCTTTGAACTTTAACTATATACAGCTAAATCAATTAAGGTTGTCCTGGCCAAAGCCAAAAGGCTAAAGCTAAAAGGTCAAAGCCAAGCGCGAAAATGCTCGTTAATAATCCCCAGAGAGGCAACTTTGGTTTATTTGTATGGCCTATAAATATAGTAAATGTGTGCTTCGCTATTTAAATAGTAATTCACATCGTACTTTTCGCGCTTGGCTTTGACCTTTTGGCTTTGGCCAGGACAACCTTAATTGCTTTAGCTGTATATATATATATATATAGTTCAATCTACAGACACGGTGTTTCGCTGTACAACAGCTCATCAGTGTAGCTTGGAACAATCTGAATGAATTTCACCAATTACTTATACACATGCGATCGTCGGTGACAACCGCATGTGGGACAGCATCGGTGAAATACATTCAGATAGCGTGAAGTGCGCATGGGCCTAGAGTGCTCAAACTTCCACAAGGGTAGTGAGCGTTGCATTATCGCTAATAGGTACCCACGGCAACTTCACAGAGTGCTCAACAACACCGAAGTGAAGGAGCATACATAGTTCAATCTACAGACACGGTGTTTCGCTGTACAACAGCTCATCAGTGTAGCTTGGAACAATCTGAATGAATTTCACCAATTACTTATACACATGCGATCGTCGGTGACAACCGCATGTGGGACAGCATCGGTGAAATACATTCAGATAGCGTGAAGTGCGCATGGGCCTAGAGTGCTCAAACTTCCACAAGGGTAGTGAGCGTTGCATTATCGCTAATAGGTACCCACGGCCACTTCACAGAGTGCTCAACAACACCGAAGTGAAGGAGCATACATAGTTCAATCTACAGACACGGTGTTTCGCTGTACAACAGCCCATCAGTGTAGCTTGGAACAATCTGAATGAATTTCACCAATTACTTATACACATGCGATCGTCGGTGACAACCGCATGTGGGACAGCATCGGTGAAATACATATATATATATATGCAACGCTCACTACCCTTGTGGAAGTTTGAGCACTCTGGGCCCATGCGCACTTCACCGCTATCTGAATGTACTTCACCGATGCTGCTGTCCCACATGCGGTTGTCACCGAACAATCGCATGTGTATAAGTAATTGATGAAATTCATTCAGATTGTTCCAAGCTACACTGATGAACTGTTGTACAGCGAAACACCGTGTCTGTAGATTGAACTATATATATATATATATATATATATATATATATATATATATATATATATTTATATATATATATATATATATATATATATATATATATATATATATATATAATAAGTAATATTGGGCATTTCACTCGATTACATAGCATGTTCTGAGGATTTTGGGTGAAGGAAAATTCGAGTGTAGCATATATACATTTTAAGACCAGACCGGGACCAGTTGCGAAAAATGCAACCACACAGGCCTTCCGGCAGGAATTGAACCCACGACCTTGCATGCAATTCTAGTGCAATGCTCTGACCACTGAGCCACGGAGGGCGTTGCCGAGAGCTTGATCGCGAGTTCTGTATATATATTAAGGTGGTAATGCCAGGAGAGAATTTGGGTATATTATAAGAAATATTGGGCATTTCACTCGATTACATAGCATGCATGTTCTCAGGATTTTGGGTGAAGGAAAATTCGAGTGTAGAATATATACATTTTAAGACCAGACCGGGACCAGTTGCGAAAAATGCAACCACATAGGCCTTCCGGCAGGAATTGAACCCACGACCTTGCGATTCTAGTGCAATTCTCTGACCACTGAGCCACGGAGGGCGTTGCCGAGAACTAATATTATTAACTAATAATATACTAATAATATTATTGGACATTTCACTCGATTACAGAGACTAGAAAGATACAATAAATAAAAGTTACAGGTATGAGAAAATATTAGACCAAGAAAAAACGGGTGAAGATGAAATATATTAAAAGGACAGAAGAGCGGTGCGGAACCAATCATAGTGCATGTACAGCAAGGTCAATATCGAGTAATTATTATGATAATGACCACCCAATGTGTACTGTTATAGAGCGTTTTCATCTGACGTCACGGCGGCCATATTGGTGTACCAAAACAATGAAATGGCGGCCATATTGGTGTACGGTATGGGAATTAGCTCTTTCTTATTCAAATATTTCGTACTGTTTCACCACCCCCATGGGGCCACCGATCACGCGAGTCAAAACGCTCTATTGGGTGGCTCACCTTAAATTTCTACTTGTACATAATACAGCAGGCGCGGCGTGGCTCCTAAATAGGGGCCGGGAGATGACATTCCAGAGGGCCATTCTCAGGGGGGAAGGGGGTTGGGGGTTGGGCAGCGACGTCAACTGCTACCGGTATAGAGACACTGTAAATTTATATAATATAATAATTATGGAAATATCTTATATTCTTAGGTTTAAATCTTCAGTACAGGTAAAAACGACAATAAATTATTTACAATCCAACGCGTGTACTTTATCTATTCTTTTATACAATAGATTTTTATTAAAAAGATTGCTTGAAATAGTTTATGTTGAAATGTGATTTATGTGAGTGGTGTCCAAGTAATCCAACTTATTTTCAAACTTCCAAGTTGTCCAACTAGTTTCCAAGTTTCCACGTGCATGTTTTTATGAAAACGTGACTCATAACTCCAAGTCGTAAGCACTGTTATTTTATTAGTCAATAGAATTAAATTTATTTAGATAATCAGTAATCTCTTTAACTGTTTTGATATTGATGCTAGCTTATCAACAACTTTATCGAGCGAGACTTTACTCAAAATATCACTCTCCACGTTCATTAGGCGATTAAGCTGTCCAAATTCTCTTGGCACAGAGAAGATCGCAGCCGTGTCTTGATCAGCTTCAGCTTTGAGAACGACCTTTCACATTTGACTTGTGTGATGGCCAATGTCAGTAAGAAATGATACACGGTGTGTAACTCTGAGTACGCTGTAATATTCAGGCTATACTGATGTAAGACTTTTTATGCACACGTGAAACAGGACTTGCAGGTTACAGGTTACTGCAAGTGCTCTTTTGTCTGTCATGTCAGCGAGTCCGAGTTGGCGTAATCATGGCTTCAGATTTCATTGATGGTTTCTCCGCCCACTTGTCGTGTTTCAAACTTCAATAGTTCATGACAATTTAATGATTCTATGCTGCTTTTGCATACGATCTTAGCTTTTACTTAAGGGCCTACAGCTCTGTACGTACTTGGACCCAAAATCGAAAATTTGAATCAGGAATTCGAAGTTTAAACTGGTGGCTACCCCGGGTACTCCGTTCATTGTTTGGAATTAGGTATTCTTCCCAATGTCCTTCCAAGTAACCATGGCACATTTTATACATGATCGCGAGCCTTGCTCGTTTTCACATTTTGTCAAGAGAGTCCCATTTTAAACTTTGAAGCATACTTGCCACGCTTGCGGTTCGATCGTATTGACCAGTGCAGAATCGAGCTGCTTTTCTTTGTACTCTTTCGATATCTCCTATATCTTTCTTATAATATGGATCCCATGCGGTACAGGCATATAGAAGTTTTGGCCTCACAAGAGTCGTATAGGCTATTTCCTTAATTACGTTTTGAGGACAGTTCCAGAGGTTACGTTTAATAAGTCCTAATACTGTATTTGCCTTAGGTGTAATGTTGGTAATGTGCGGCGACCATCTCATTTTCTGATCAAGCACAATTCCCAGGTATAAAGATGGGATTCAACTTCTCCAATTATTTCACCGCAGAATACATATTCTCGTTTAGGTGGTGGATTTCTCTTGGTCGTAATACACATAATTACACATAATCTTACATTTCGACGGGTTGAACTCCATTTGCCACTTTTGTTGCCAGATTTCTAGCCGACGCAAATCGTCTTGGAGATCATAATTGTCTTCTTCACTTGAAATTGTGGCATACAATAATGCATCATCAGCTAGCAAACAGTCTAACCTAAGTCATTAGGTCATTAGTCCTAAGGTCATTAGGTATATCGTTGACATATAATTACTATTACTTGTCTTGGGGGCCCACAACAGACAACTGATCGTGTTGGGGCCCACCGGAAAATCTCCCGGTGGGCCACGCCGCGCCTGTAATACAGTACTATTATATATGAATGACTTGGCCCGCAAGTGGTCTTACTGAGTAACCCAGCTTTTCTGCAATCTGATTGGTTTTTGAGTGGTCTTTACAAACAGTAAATTAAGACCGGTTACAAAATGCGAAAACTCGACTTTCTCGACATAAAATGTGAACTTTTCAGCGTCTTTTCTATATGCAAGTCATTCAGTCACTACGAAAATAAAATCCTTCATTTTTAGCAAGTCCGCCTGCTGGGTTGTTTACAAGCTTTGTATGTTTCAAGTGCAGTACATGCAATTATATAATGGTTCTGTATATTACTGTAAACAGGCCGCATACTGGGCGTGCATATCTTAACTGAGTGACAGTTGGCGTAAGTCTTAAGGGACGGACCATTAGATTTTTGAGGGGGGGGGGGGGGGTTGGCCAATTTTTTGGTGCAGGAATATTTTTTTTTCGCTCGAGGTTGTGCAGGATATTTTTTTTCGACATCATTTGCTTGCAGGATATTTTTTTGTGAGCCTATGTTTGTTAATGTCCAACACATACAATACGTTTATAGCAATACTAGAAAGGATACAGATACAACCACAAAGCAATTACGCAATGGGCCATATCAGTCATTAACCAATGGATACTGAGATTTTAATAATTTATGACAAACATTTTTTATGTTAATGATGCAATTTTTGACAGTAAAAGAAGGGTACACCCCCCTGAAAAATATGCACCCCCCTATCAGATGAGTCTGAATCCACCCCTGACTATATATGATATGAGATGACACTTAAATACTATTTTAATGCGTTGTGGGAGATTTTTCACCAAATTGGTGAAAAGGGCCACACAGAGCTTTAAAATATTAAGTGTCATTGAATATATCTATGTTTTCACAAATGATGTTTTACTATACAAATGTTGAGTTTATCATAAAAACAAGAAAGTATTTGAATATATAGACAATCATAAATTATGCGCTAAAAAGACTCAGGGGCGCAACTAGAAAATTTCGAGGGCAGGGGTTGAACGCAAAAAAAGGGCAAAGTCATTCAGTATTCTAAACAATTTGGGAGTAGAAGCCAAGCAGAGATTCTAGGGGGGTCCGGGGGCATGCCCCCCCCGGAAATGTTTTGAATTTTGGGTCTCTGAAACAGCATTTCCTGCATTTTGAGGACGCTTTTCTCGTATTTTCGGTTGCGGAAATTTTTATTTTGGTCTCGCATTATTTAAAATTTATCATAATTATATTCAGCCTAGCTGCCGCCCGGGCCCATTGCTAGAAGCCTCTGAGTCTCGCCAGATTTGCGGAGAATTGTATCGCGTACAACAACAGACGATTAATTATCTGTTTATCTAATGTCTAACCTAGTATTAGAAGTCTCACAAAAAGGGCAGGGGTTAAAAAGGGCAGGGGTTGCAACCCCCCCCCCCCCAACCCCCCAACCCCCCTAGTTGCGCGCCTGAGACTAATAATATTTGTGTTTTTACAATGCAAAATAATATCTTTGTATTTAGTGAGCAGCTGCTCTACATTGTTAAAATGGAAGTAAACTGCACAATGTGTTTGTTGCACTATTTAATAGCAGTGACCTGACAAGTCTGTGTTTAATATTAACAACAAGATGGATTCATAGCTTGTGATTTATTTTGTGTTGTGGCAATCTGCTCAGGACTCTATTTAAATATTTTTCTATTTTTAGAAAACATGGTACTTTGCAGGATATTTTTTTCTGGGGGTTTTGTTGTGCACGATATTTTTTCCCCAGGATAAACCTGTGCTCGAATTTTTTTTTGGTAATTGCCCAACCCCCCCCTCAAAAATCTAATGGTCCGTCCCTAACTGATTATTCCACAGCCACAAATTAAAGATTTGATACTGACGATATTTGAGCGTGCTATCCATCGGCACGGCGCGCCTTCTAACAAGGCGGCAAACTTTCCCCAATATCTCTGAAGATGGGGCTAAGAATGAAAGATGAAATACATCCCCTTATCATTGTATTTGATGGTCGGAATTAGCCCCTCCATCATGATGTTTTTATATTGCATCTTTCGCCTTCACCGTCCGATTCAGTGGGGCTGTGACACAGGGCCTCTTTTAAGGATTCTTCCGTTGGGGGGCCGTTGAAAAGTGACTCTTCTAGGGGTCCGGGTGTATGCCCCTCCAAAAATTTTGAAATTTAAGGTCTCGGAAATCCCTTTCCTGCATTCTGAGGGGTGTTTTTTAAGAAACACTGAAGGTCATAAAAACTAGTTCAAAAACTCATTAATAATTCATGAGCAAATCGTCAAATCAGAGCTTGTAAATCGCTCACATGCACGCCTGTTTATACCCGATAAAGTATGATTATTCAACCGGATGACAATAGATCTCATTATCAAACCTTTGCTCTTATTAATATTCTTTATATAAAGCATACTGATAAGGATCCTTATTAGTATGCTTTATATAAAGAATACTAATAAGCAACAAAACGTAATTCATCACAACATTAACCACACAAACAAATCAGTTTAATTCTTTATTTCACACCATCATGCAATCAAACACTTCATTTAAGTTTCAAGATAACGCAGTTCTATATCTCAATTTCCATGAAATAACTTACTTTTCGATAAAATTAAACGTACAGTTATTGAAAACAGATCTAGTAAGGGTCTCTCTTACATAAATATGATCGTCTGGTAATGGAATATTGCACAACACATCATCAGGAACTTCAAATCAACAATTTTAAAGTTATTATACCTCAGATCTCTATGTTCGTTTGCTCGAATGCCAAAAAGTTTTCCGTTATAAAAATAAATGGTATGTAGCAATGACTGTGCTGTCGAACATCCAAGAAGATTTTTCTCCCACAGAATCTTCTCTTCTTCTTCGCTAATGCCTTCTCTTTCAGGTTTCTTCATTTTCAGATGGACACCTTCTACATTACTTTCTCTCATTTGTGCGTCCAAAGCCCGTCTAAAAGTGCTCAGTCTAACATAAAAATAAAAGAAATGTCAAGATAATCGTACATTCTGTGCTCTAGTTCTAAACGTTGATAAACCTCTTACAAGGAAACATTACCTTTGATCGTTCTTATTCAATATCTTTACAGCATCTGATCCATTACAGTCTTCTACATGCCGCGAAATGCCACAACAAATACTATATAACGAACGCGAAGGATATCGCTCTCCGTTATCTTTAGACACTTCTTCTACGAACTTCGTTAACCAAAAATTTAGCGATTCGGCGCTCATGTCAGCGACATCAGTGCCCAGATCGTCGACTTTAGTCACATCAACTTTGAAGCCAACTTGTTCTTCAAGACACCTCTTATTGCCCCTCGCCTCCTGCCATTCTCTAAAATTCTTGACGGCCCATTTAGTTACAACTCGCTAGTTGATCTTGGTACAGCATCATCAAGCATTTTATTTCCTCTTCGGCAGTTTTCGCTTCACGAAACTTTCTCTTCGAAGCCATCGTACAAACTACAATTCGTATATGGCATTCACGCCCTAAAATTCCATGCATCCTAATTTCGTCGTGTTTTAGCATAATCTCTATATTCAATTCCTTGGAGATCTTTCAGTCTATTAGTCTATTGTTTCGAGATTCCTTTTTGAAGCTGTTCAATAAACTCGCATCACGTGTTTTATCGGGTCAAAAACCACTCGGGCTACGCCCTCGTGGTTTTAAACCCGATAAAACACTGCTGCTCGTTTATTAAACATTACTTAAAATACCACACATTTCTGACTGTTTCGCTTTGTGTCAGAACTCATCAGCATGTTCACTTTCAATTATAATGGAAAATGTTGTGAGGAACTATAAAAAGATTTTTAATTTCGTCACCACATACATCTTATCAAAATAAAAACTATTTAACTAATATAAAGATTTATCTATACCTTTGTAACAACTGAAACTATTCAACTGACGACTTGCTTATCCATACACATTTTATCCTGGGGCAAAAAGGGACTTTTACTGTTATATAGTTAAAAGAGGCTCTGCTGAGTGTGACACTAACTATATAGACTATAACATTTCAAAGTTGTACTAATCGGTTTGGTTTACTCTGCATAATGCTTGACAGGGTAGTGGAATACCGTATATTCTTGCGAATTCTCAAACTCATTGTATTAATAATTCATGAGGAAAACTCAATTTTTAATCAGTATTTAGAAATTGGAGGAAAATTACAGTCAAATTTAGCAAACCTTAATTTGAGGTCGATTTTCTCTTAAAATATTGATTTGTTTGAGAAGCTATATTCAACACTCGTCAGTGTTAAGCGTTTATCCTCTGATGTTTAAATACAGCCAAGCTGGTTAAAAAAACCTATAGGCTTTGCCTCGTATTTTCAACCTGAGTCGTGTTGGATATATTACGTCACATATTTTGATGACTTGTCTTTCTCTCAATGCGTACCCAATTTAATAAGACGAAGACATTCAATTTCTACAGTGACAAGACCAGGCCCATAGTGCATCACGGAAATTCATATCTTCTTAGACTTAATTGTCAAAATTTTCGTGGGCGTGACCAGTTCTAACAGATAAGTTATTAGATAAAGCTGTATTTGAAGTTTGGTGCTTTTGCCCATTTGTGCATGTCACGATCGATTTGAAAAAAAGATTAATTGCATGTAACTTTTAAAGCGCATATGAAAGGCTTAATCAACAATGTGCTATTTTCCTGTATGGCTTAAGTTCCGAGAACGACGTCTCCCATCATTGATCACAAGTAAAATCACGGATCTGGCGTTACACAGAGTAAAAAGATAAAGTTGTTCCGCAACAACAAAGCTAGCGCATGAAAGGCTTAAACTATACAAAAGCGGCAAGGAGTTCTAATAATTGTTTACATGCACGAAGCAGATCGAAACGTAACAAGATTGATAAACTAATTAATATATATATATATAGTTCAATCTACAGACACGGTGTTTCGCTGTACAACAGCTCATCAGTGTAGCTTGGAACAATCTGAATGAATTTCACCAATTACTTATACACATGCGATCGTCGGTGACAACCGCATGTGGGAAAGCATCGGTGAAATACATTCAGATAGCGTGAAGTGCGCATGGGCCCAGAGTGCTCAAACTTCCACAAGGGTAGTGAGCGTTGCATTATCGCTAATAGGTACCCACGGCAACTTCACAGAGTGCTCAACAACACCGAAGTGAAGGAGCATACATAGTTCAATCTACAGACACGGTGTTTCGCTGTACAACAGCTCATCAGTGTAGCTTGGAACAATCTGAATGAATTTCACCAATTACTTATACACATGCGATCGTCGGTGACAACCGCATGTGGGAAAGCATCGGTGAAATACATTCAGATCGATAGCGTGAAGTGCGCATGGGCCCAGAGTGCTCAAACTTCCACAAGGGTAGTGAGCGTTGCATTATCGCTAATAGGTACCCACGGCAACTTCACAGAGTGCTCATATATATATATATATATATATATATATATATATATATATATATATATAGAAGTAATATTTATAAACCGCGCAGGAGGGCTTTATCGGATATAAAACACGAGGCGATACCCGAGTGTTTTAGAGCCGATAAAGCCCGTACTGCAAGGTTTTTCATAAATGGCTTCTAAAAAGAATCACTTCATACGTTCATTGGCGTAGTAATTTTGAAAATTAAGCTTATCTCAGCCGTTAAAAACGAGCGAGAAACTTAGAGCGAGTCTATATCACATATATAGATCCGATACGCTCATGATTTTTCTTTGTGTTTTCCTCATGAATTATTAATGAATTTTAGAAATATATATATATATATATATATATAAATCATCAATAACCTTCCCACAACCAGTTTAAGACACATTCATATAATATACTCAAGACTTATAAACTATAACTTTTATTTCTTCAACGTTTCGATCGGGGCACTGCCCCTTTATCAAGAGCCCATGCATAGAGCCTACTATCAAGAGCCTAGAGTCTTGATATAAAGGGGCAGTGCCCCGAAACGTTAAGTTGAGAAATAAAAGTTATACTTTAAGTTTTGAGTGTATATAATCAATCAAACAGATATACTTTCAAAATGATCCGTCACCAGTAGCGCAAATTCATACGCCCGGACGAGAATGAGTTAAAGTGATTATATATAGTGGCGGTTAGTCTCGTTCAGGGCCTTGTAAATAAATGAATGCATGGGTGGGTGGGTGGAGGGATGGATGTATGGATGCATGAATCGATGGATAGATGCGTGGATGGATTATTTGATTTTAAATAAAATAGACAGTAAACCCAATAACTTCGCTGCATATGCGGATGCAGCTAAAATAGTATATAGACGGCCGGCCAACCTCGATAAAGAAGCTTTTTGAAAGAGCTTTTTGAAAGCACAATGTGTGCCGGATGGGATATCTGTAAAGTGCTGCCTATTTAACGTTTGTGTTTTATTTGACTGATTAGCTAAATTCAGAATGCTATCCAATCAGCGTGCCTCTAGTTTTGCTTAACCTAATTCGCATAACTCACAATCATAAACAAACAAGAAATATGGCGTGAATACTAACACCTAAATATAATACTTCGAAGAAAGGCCACAAAAAGGTAAGCTTGCCAAGAATCAGAAATTTATTAGATCTGCATGGTAGCTACAGGAAAAGTCTCATATTCGTAAATTACTTCGTTTTATTTTGGTAATTTGCCGATACCACCATCTATCTAATGTTATAAAGGCTAAGCTGAGCTTTTGTACTATAGTATTGCTCATAATATCGTTAGACATTTAATTCACCGCTTCAACAGTACTATCTTGTGATACATGGAAGGCAACCGGCCTAGTCATCTTGACCAATGTCTAAGCTACATTTCTATGCTGGTTGCCTGCTTGTGACAAAAAGTTTTCAGATTGTTGTGGCTGTTCTGATCTTCTATATTTAGGCGAATTTGCGCCATATGTTTCTTGTTTGTTTATAATTGTGAGCTATGCGAATTAGAATAATCAGAACTTCAGGCACGCTGATTGGATAGCATTCTGAATTTGTAATTCAAATAATACACAAACGTGAATAGGCATCGCTTTTATACAAATATCCCATCCATCAGTCCATCACATTGTGCTTTCAAAAACCTCGACATTTTAGTATATAAATCAATAATCACGACTGCCAACACCCCTCACCTTCAAAGTATACACTATCCGATATGATTTATCAAAAGTAATATTTTGCCGGCCCTCTAATATATTGCTCGATATTTGAATTAAAATGTGGGAGTTTTAGTTTCTCCCGCTTAGCTACCGAAGCTAATAAGATAATAAGAATTGAAAATCTAGCAGGTTAATTAATGTCAATTGGAAAATACAATTATAATTAAATTAATTGGCTGGTTATCTCATGAATTATTAATGATTTGATTGAGATATATATATTGCATGGAAACAGTAAAACCAGAATTCAGTACTGCGCTGTAATTAACTGGACCAACTTTATGTGTGAAATATATGTCGCTACGGCAAGAGTTTCCACCCCATTTCTCTCCCCCCTCTTGGTTTTTACAACCAAAAACACTGCATACATTGTGTCTTGTGCCGCACAACTCTCCATCTTTGAGTCGACCTAATACCTACACGAGCTTCATTTTCTGATTCTGGAGAACAGTGATCGAGTTGAGATTCAGGTCCCGTGCACACGGATTTTTTTGAAAACGTAACTTTTCTTACGGATTGGCGTTCCGTCCACACGTAAACGATGAAACGTAATTACCAAAAACGGAAGTTTTCGAAGACGCTCTCCAAAGTGGGACCAACTTTGAAAGCGCCGTTTTCCTGTTTTCGTTTTGAAATGGATTTTTTGAAAACAAAGAAAAAGATTTGCGTTAAATCAGTGTGGATATCATCATCCTCAGTGATATTTTTACGCGCATGGCAGTGTGCAATAAGGCTGAATAAGCCAATAACTGCATGCAATTCCAATATTGGGACCAGTGCCTCTACCGGTACTTAATAGGGGGGACGATTCTTTTCCCTAGCTTGATATAGCCCTCTCTAAGCTTTATGTAATCTTTTAGCGAACCACCGTCGATAAGAAATCCTAGAATACGTTTTACCCCGGAATATTTTTGCCTCGACCCTTTCTTTCTCTCGCCAGCGGCCACTAATAAACTCTGCTCTGCTGGAACCCTGGAACTACGTGCTGTTTTGAAAGGACCGTCATGCAACGGAAGGGGGCAGTCAAGTCGAAACGAGAGGTCATGATGGCTTCCACCAAGAAGAACACCAAGAAACAAGACGAAAAGCATTTAAAACTCCTTCGAGAGCTTTGTTCGCTTTCTCACAATAAGAAATGCTTCGACTGTGGTCAACGAGGGCCCACCTATGTCAATATGACGATAGGCTCTTTTGTATGCACGTCTTGCAGTGGAATATTGTAAGTGTTTTCTCTACCGATTACTACCACTTCTGAATTGACTATTGAATTGAATGCTTTGTTATACTGGCGTTCAGGCGTCGTGTTTATTTGTCAAATAGACTGTCTTTCTATGGAATAGTTATATATTTTTCTCTTGAAGACGTGGTCTCAATCCACAGCATCGTGTGAAGTCTATATCGATGACTAGCTTTACCACGACTGAAATAGAGTTTCTACAAAATGCTGGAAATGAGGTGAGTGTCACTGAATGGAACTGTGAGACTGTTTCGTTCGTTTTAGACAATAATGTACATGTCTAAAATTGTACTGTACTGATGGAACATGGTATCTCATGCACTGTATGCGTTTGTTTAATATATATTCTGATATTTCACAGTCTGCCACGAATATAGAATCATAAATATTAGCTTAATTTCTTGCTGTTTTTAAACAGCAAATACCCAGGAAGTTGCACGACATTTTACGAGAGTGGTGGCACCCTTTCTTGAATTTTAAAGGTTTTATTAAAAGGTCTACTTCTTGTCTCTGGAAGATTTTCGAGGATCAAATTTGCGTTGAGGCGTATCGTGTTTAATCCTGGCTGAATGGAATGCACTGGATGTGTGCCGAGGGAAATTGTTTAACATCATAAACACGCTTTTAAGTTGAATTGAATAATATTAATGACTAGTTTGTTATAGATCTTACCCGCTAAATTGTTTTATAGGAGTTTTTAGTTGAGTACTAGATTGCTTTTCTATATTTTTGCGAGAATTATATTGTATTTAATAGATACAGTGTGTTTATACAGTATATACTTGGCTTCTCTTGTGAGTACAATCCTCTATCATTTTAGTACATGTACTGTAAAATAGTTAATTCTTGATTTGCATGTTATCTCAATTATAATTGTAGTTTTATCTTGGTTTTAACCCAAACGTTTTCAGCATAGCATTTTATATTAGTGTTTACTATTCAGAATATTTATGTTTTATTTATTTTATGTGAAAAGAATGTGTGTTTAGTATTTACATATCAAAAAACAAAAGTTTGGTATACTGTAGTACTGAAATACTCATAAATGACGTCTATACTACTGTTTTGAGGTATTGTTTTTCATCATCAGAAACATGTGAGATAAAAAATGCACTAATACATAGTGGAATAATTATATGACTAAAATGAGTTAACCATAAGAAATGGTGGTAGATGATATGTTATTTGCTATTAACATCAATCAGAAAACAGGGGGACACTAAAGTGCTTAATTAAAGTGAATTAACTAACCATGTGGCTGAGTATAATTATGAGAAATTATAATTTTGTCCATTCATACAGTAATAGATCAAAGCAATAACTTCAGAGGAATTAACAAATGAAAAATGTTCATTCAGACTGTCTGTGTGTGTAAATAGTTTGAGGTTTGGAAATAATACACTCTACATTAGTGAAACTGGCACGCTTCTTTCTGACAGATTTGCTGAGGGAACAAACATATTACCTGGCATTTGAACACAGTGTGAACCATTCTGTTTTGGATATGAGTTTGTTCTGTCTTACCCATTTCTGGTGGTAATGATAGTCTAAAATTAACTTTTTTCTCTAAGGAGCCAGGTCCACTGACTAACCCAAGTTGGGGGGTTTCCCTTTAATTTGTTCTTTGTGCAATTTATGTAACTATTCTTACTTTGTGTAGTTCAGTATGCAACACCAATAGGTGAGTTTCAGGGTGTTGCGCGCGCATCGTTTTGCAAAGAAATTGGCGGGCTCTTGGCGGGCTCTCCACAAAGTTAGCAATGGCAAACAGACTTGCTAGTGAACCAACAACAGCAGAATAACAGTGTTAAACATCCAGAAACTGTATCTATACTTTGTTGATTTGAAACAGTATGTTTACTTTGAGTGGAGCTTGACAGTTTTTTGAAAAATGATGCGTGCAACACCCTGAAACTCACCTATAGATGTATTATTCTAGCTGCATTTCCAATGACTTGCATTTACAATATTGTACGTAGATGTACATCATAATACAGTAAGTGTTACTTATATTCTATTTTGTTTTTTTAATATGGGATATAGTTTTGTAGGCGATCTTGGTTAGGTTTATGGAATTCTCCTAATCCACCTGAACCAGAGTCAAGGGATGAACTTAAAGTCAAAGATTTCATGATGCAAAAGTATGATCGTAAAGCATGGTATATCCCACCTTCACAGCTTCCCCCTGCTGCTAAAACAGAGATATCTAATAATTTACCTGAAAGAAAACCACTCAAACATCTACTTGGTGAGAATGCTCCTGCTGTTGTTGTCAATCGAGAGGTAAATGGTTATTGGTTATGCATAGTTTTGATTTTAAAACTTATTTCTGGTGTGTGGGGTACACCATAGGGTGTAATGATGAATATACTCTACTAGGGTTGGGCAATACTAGAAATATGGGTTGATTTGTCAGGCCTTTTCATAAGGAAAACTGCATGTGTGTGGTAATTTGCACGTGTAAATAACTTAATTTGCATGTGTGAATCGCATGTGCATTAATACTTTGATCAATCACGGCACAGAAATATGAATATAACTTTTATATTTTCTGCACATCTGAAAATGAAAGCTGTGCTGCTTGATAATATTCATTGTAAGACATTATCTTTTGCTTTAATATAATTATTAGTTTAGTTGTAAAACGTAAATCTTTCTACGCTGTTAAAACTGTTACAGTACCCTGTGATTAAAGATGATATACATTACATTGAAACTAATTGCGGTCATAATTAAATCAGTTGCAAGACCTTAGGTTGTGAAACGTTACATTGTAATGTCAGTCTTGCATTACACTGTGAGATATTGCATTATGTTGTGAAATCTTACGTTACACTGTGAGATGTTGTGTTACATTGTGAGACCTTACCTTACATTGTGACACCTGATGTTACGTGGTAAGACCTTACATTAGGACACCTGACATTACATTGTGAGACCTTGTGTTACGCTGTGAATCCTAATTACATTGTGAGATGTGACATTACTGAAACTTTCACACATTTTCACAATTGCAATGTGAATGAACAATTCAGCATGGCTTTTCATGCTTGAGTTTGCACATGTGTGCATGCGATCGCACACGTCAAATGAAAAGGCCTGATTTGATACATGATACATTTAGGATCTGCCATATTTTGCGGTGTATAAGTTGAATTTCTACATAGGCCTTAAAATTGATGTCAAAAATCCAAATTCAACTTACAGTGTATATAATATTAATATATAAAGGTTTTAAACAAATTAGGTACAGTGTAGAAAGTGATAGACAGGAAATATGCATGTATTAGTACCCAGTCCTCACTTAATAATAATAATAATAATAATAATAATAATAATAATAATAATAATAATAATAATAATATTTAATACTTATATAGTGCAAATTAACATACAGTGTTATGATCAAATGTGCTTTACATACTGCTATATCTAATATAAAGTACGGTAATAAAAATAAATAAACAATGAAAGCTATTTACAATTGATATGATGGATCAGTTCTAAAATTATACATTAAAAGCTTCTCTAAAATAGTGAGTCTTGAGCAATGACTTAAAAATACTAAAATTCTCCTGATTTCTTATTGAAACAGGAAGACTATTCCATACTTACAGCTGTATGCATTGTTTAATCAGAATGCATTCAAACATATTTTATGCTGTACACTGTTGAAACGAGAAAATTACAAAACAAGATTCAAGTTGAAGAAATTTGTAGAATTTGCCAAAAAGTCTAACAATTCTACTCCAAAAAGTCCAACAATTCTACTGCTAGGTCACTGCCAAGTTTGGTGTATGTAGGTAAATGAAAAGCTTGTTTGAAAGTGGCAAAAATAATTGACAAAATAGAAATCCTGCCAAAGACGAAATGTGACAATAATATTGTACTGTAGATATTTTAAGTATTATTAAAGTTACTGTGAAATACTAGTCTGTCTGGTTCGTATTTAATTTCAGGGACTTGACTTATACTCAGAGTATTGTAAAACTTATGGTTTTCCTGTCCAGAAAATAGGGGTCAACTTATACATGACATCAACTTATATTCCATGAAATATGGTACATGTACTTTTGTAGGTATTGATATTACAGTGTATTGATCACCCAAAGGATGACTTACATATAAATACAATTACTGGAACATGTGAGTGAGTGAGTGAGTTGGTTGACTGCTGTTGGATGAAGCTGGAAGGCTCCTCTTTCTATGGCTACAGCCTAGGAGTGGCACTCACCCCCACCTTAGGGTAGTATCCCTGATCAGTTTATGGTGTTGATTTGGCGAAGGGAGGGAAAACTGAACCCAGTTAAAAATCCTTGAGGCACAAAAGAGAATCAACAATTCTACTCACATGAAGCCACCCATCCTAGTACTAATGCCATATATTCGACCAGGCCTAACTTTAGTGTTGAGGGGCAGTGTTCTAACGGCTTGTGACACCTATGCCTCCTTCATGTACCAGTAACAAAATAACTGTATAATACATAGTACTTAATGTACAGTACTGTAAATATGTTTAATAATACAAGCAGTCGTGTCATTGTCACCCAAGGCGATGTCAAGTGTTATTAAAATAACAACAAAAATGTTGAGCAAAACCTTCAAACAGAAGGCAAACTAAAAAACACAAACTGGACTTTACCATCTACTTCCAGTTTTCATATTTTCCTTTAGTCTTGGTGCTGACATGGATTATGCAGGAAAACTGATTTTTGGACATATAACAATCTTATTTGATGCTTGTAGGGGAGCATGGTGGCATCTGCTGTTAGGGTGCTGCCTCTCACCAATAGTTAAGCTCGGTTAGATGGGGTTAGTATGGGGTGATGGTCTGGAAATAAATACATGTAACCCCATTCTCGAGCTTGGAACCCATGTGAGTAGAGTTTAGTTGGTCTCTCCTGTGCTTTGAAGTTGCGATTTTCACCGGTTTCTTTGGTTTTCCTCCCTCCGTAAAATCAACACCTATTTGGTCTTAGCTAAAATCAACAGCTTGGTCAAGGGATGGGCTCCACCAAGCTTGATTAGCCCTAGACACACCACATGATAAATTATCAGTGGTGCCCCAACGACGTAGCGGTTAAGGGACAAATGAGATGATTTTATGCTTACTATTTTCAGGCTCAACCTGTTGTCAGGCCTGCAAGACGACCCAGTGGTGGTGTAACAATTCCTCAACCTTCCAATCCATCACCAGCTAAACAACCTGTTAGTGATTTATTAGGAGATTTAGGTGGAGATCCATTTGCTCAGCCAGCAGGTAAATATGTTTATGTGTAGTTTCCACAACCGAATATGCAACTAGGACTTTATCCAGGAAAGTTGCATAAATTAAATATGTTCAGAAAATTAACACAAAATATGTACATAAATTAAAAGTGGCAGTGCGTACATGTAACATTAGCATACTTTAAAATAATATTGTACACATGTTAGTTATACAGTTAAAGCTCTTCTTTAGTAAGCTTAGAGTGTATTTACTGCACCACAAGTGGCACCTTGGGCTGGATATATGATATGCAATTAATTTATTTATTATTTGGTGTTGGATGGGGAATTACAGTGAGGTGGTCACTGTGGTTTTGACAAGAAGATGAAGAAGCTGATTCACCAAATGTGATGGATTCGAAAAGAAACAGTGTGTCACTTGTCAGTGCAAACACTAGCCTACTCCAATCGTGCAACAGCGAGGATCTTAGAATCTAGTGGAAGAGATCCGACGACAAATTGACACTAATGAGGAAGTGAACAAAAGCGGCACTCATAGAGAGACTGCCGTTGCCGAACTAGACACAGAACTGACGACTGAAGAAAAAAGGCGCAAAGAAAGCAACGTGAGAGAAAATCCAGGAAGAATTAAATAAAATCAGGGCGCCATCTAGGGAGGATTAAGAAAGTGCGGGTTTTAATTGGTGTTTATACTGTATGAGCTTCAAATTGATCAAGTGCATATCGCGATACCCAAAGTTTGCGCCACCATATAGAAAACTACCAATACCATCGAACGGTGAGCGGGTACCAGATAGCCAAAAAGATGTCAAAACAGAGCAGATACGGAGATACCAGCGAAATGGTAAACGCCACGTTCAAGAATTGTTTTGAACTACATCATCGTTTATGGAACATCGAATGGGACACACAATTTCTACGACGGCCTTCTCTGTCATGTTTAAGCGCTAAAGACACTTGGAAAGCTGGAAGACGTCGCTGGAAATGTAAAGATGACGTCGGATAAGTCTTTGGATTTGGTGGAAGTTTTGAGTCAGTGGATCGAGCGAAATTCACTACAACAAGGAGAATGGTATGGATCGTCGAGAGACAGAAGAGTCGAGGGAGAAATCACTTGCAACTATGAACAGTTGAAACAGCGTAAGATAATTCGTCTATTTCGAAAATGACAACCTTAATAATGTGACAAATTTATCGACTTGAGTGAACGGGAAAAGATTCTAAGCGACAATTAAGCTACGCTATTTTAACTGCCCTGTTTTTCAACACAGGATGCAAGCGCAAGGACAAGGTACAGTGTGTCATAAGTGCCAAAGAATATGTCATACCTCAGTTTGTGATAAAAGTGAACAGCCTCTTACATTATTTTCTCAAATGTCAACCCAACAAAATGGTGTGAAAGTGGACGGAGGACGGAATAAACTGTCGCGATCTAGAAATTGCTGTCATGTGCATCGATTACGGATCACGTTTACGAAATTAAAAACAATTGTGTTGCATACTACAACAAAGAAGATAGAGGTCTACAGTACAGTGTCCAGGGTACAAGTGATATCTCTAGAACCAATCGTCGACACCTGCTAGTGGCCGGAAAAAAGTTTGGGATGTTCCATAATCTTATCAGGACGAGAGATAAAGCATTCTTACTTGATGTTTGCCAGAATATCCGTGCACGATGACTATATGCAGCTGTACGGTAACATGGACATACTGGGCTAAGATTAGGCGGAGGGAAATCAGAAAATGTATGTCAGGAATTACTGTACTCAAAGAGAAGATGGGAAGTATACGAAACCTCATTTTCATGGAAAGCCTGCAGTCGTTCCAAGCTACCAACAAGAATAAGTAGTTATTATGTTGCTAAGAAGAGATTACATTTGTTATTGAAACGACTAACTGAGAAACAACTCGGCCTGTATGAGAAATGTTAAAACATCATAGAGGATACAGTATAGACGCAAAGAAGATGTTGTTCAAGTAGGCTGGTGGCACCAGGGAGTCCGTTTACAACAAACGTCATCCGTGCCTCCCGTGGAAAGTGAGGGTATTACACCTCTCATGCACAAACCTGCATGTGGTTCGAGACCACGCAGAGTCCTCTTTTAGTGTGCGCACTTTACGATGTTTTTGCAAAAGTTGATGACGATTCTCCCTCACTGAATAATTCCTTGCCAGACATTGCCATGAAATCCAGTCGATCTTTTATTATGAAAAAAAAAACCAATTCAGCGGAAGGGGTGTGGCTGCATGGGCGGCCGACAAACCGTAAACGAAAGACTGCCCAGACAGTTGGGAGACCGAACTGAGACATTCTGGTTTTTACAGCAATGCGTGTGTTTATCTTTCTTTCCTATAATAATTTTCCTATAATTCCTATCCTATCTCTTAAATGACAATGCCGTTTTGGTTAAATATTCTCCTGTGGAGTCGCGTCATGGAAACCTAGATTTATTTGAGGGATTAGTGGAAACTAGTATATTATTGCAAATGCTGCAATCTGATCGGCTGCTCTATTCGATATCTATTCGTCAATAGATAGCGAGTAGGAAATTAAGTATGTAAAACAACATGGTGGTGACTAGGAGTGAGATATTTATTTTACCTTGATTTTCACACAGAAACAATGTTATGCTTCGTTTTTTGAAATAATCCGAAAGAATCAAGGTACATAAGTTTCTTCTAAAATCCACTCTCATCAATCAAAGAACAAGTGAAGGGAATTCTGGGTGATGGAGGTTTCATGCTATAAAAATAACATTTCAATGCAGTGTTATTGGAGAGTCTTGTTCACTTTACAGTCGATCGAAGCAATTTTTGGATTGATTATATATGTATGTCTGGCGATTTACACATGAAATTGTTATGCGTGTAATAGGTGAGTTTCAGGGTGTTGCGCGTGCATATTTTTCAAAAAACCTGGTAAGCTCCACTCAAAGTAAATATACTGTTTAAAATAAACAAAGTATAGATGCAGTTTCTGGATGTTCAACACTGTTATTCTGCTGTTGTTGGCTCGCTAGCAAGTCTGTTTGATATTGCTTACTTTGTGGGGACTGGGGAGCCCGCCAAGAGCCCACCAATTCCTTTGCAAAATGATGCGCACACAATACCCTGAAATTCACCTATTGAACAATATATACTGTACAGTATAAATCATGCTTTGTCTAGTGCCGCCGACAGATTAATCTGCTTTTTAAGCATTTGACTGTTTTTGTGTATTTTTTTGTTGGTTTTAGTTTCAAATAATTTGTTTTATTTTTTTGCTAAATATGTCGGGGGTCCAAATTTCAGTTTCCATGTTCTTAATCCACTAGGTTCTTACACGCGGGTTTTTGATCCGGGCTGTATCCCAAGATTGGGGAGCCAATCAGATTGCTGGAAAAGCACTATTCATTCAGTGGTATATGCTAATTTAGTTTAGGCTCGAAAGTCGAAACGTTGGTGCTTCACTGTCAAAAACATCGGCAGTTCTATTACAATCAATGCATTGCATGCTTATTCAACACTGCCGATACGCAAGACTCTAGTTTTAGAATCCACGCTGTACATATACACGTCACGTACCAGTCTAATACTCTAATGACGTCTAATAATAGTCTATTTTTATCTGCTCTTAGCTTCGTTCGCAGGCAACCTATGGGCGGTTTGGTACCTACTGTACGAGGGGTTTTGCTACTCAATTTTCCTCAATAAGAGCCCCCAGAGATGCCTGCGGAGGAGGCTAATTCCCTCTGTTCTTACATTATTTTTTTATATATCATTGTCTGTCCCCATCCTCTCTCCAATTATATATATATATACTTTTTCAAGTTTTCATCCAACAATGCAATTTTGTTAATATAACAGTGTTTCGATGTTTTATAGCGCCCGCTGGCTTCAATGCATTTGGTGGTTCACCTTTAGTGCAGACACAAAGTAGTGGATTTGATGCATTTGGTAGTCCACAACCTCTACAACAGCCACAGCAGCACCACCAACAACAGCAACATCAACAACAACAATTTGGTGGATTCGATGCTTTTAGCAGCAACCCTCAACAACAGCCTGGTGGCTTCAATGCATTTGGTGGTAATCAATTTCAACAGCAGCAGCAGCAACAACCACAAAGCTTTAACGCATTTTCTGGCCAGCCTCAACAGCAACAGCTGCCACCTGTACAACAGCAGCAGCAGCTACCACCTGTACAACAGCAGCAGCAGCTACCACCTGTACAACAGCAGCAGCAGCTACCACCTATACAGCAACAACAGCCTGCAACTATACAACAACACCATCAGCAGCAACATGCACAACAGCAACAATTGGGAGGGTTTAGTCCATTTGGGAGCAACACCTCTCCTCCAAAGCAGCAGCAAGCTGGCAATTTCAATGCATTTGGAAGCACCCAAAGTCAGCAACCGGTAACGAAACAAAGTTCTTTTGGAGCCTTCGCAAGTCAGCAACCAGCATCATCTGTTGGTTCAAGTTTTGATGCTTTCGGCAGCTTTAGCTCATCATCAGGTATTTTTTACTATGAAACTTAAAACTAAAATATAAACTAAAATAAAAAAGGATGCAAATGGTTAAAGGAACAAATAGGTTTTCCTAAACTGGTCTGCATCAGGCTATGTTAGCACTGAAGACCATTTTTCCCTTTCGTGAACATAAATATAGCAAGCGATGCCTTTTAGAAAAGTGCGATTGTCCATGCTAGAATGAAGAAATTCGATGCATGGCAAGATGTTCACACGGAACGGAGAAATCTAAACTTAGCATTCAGCAAACTGCCACTTGTTTTCACTGGAAACGCATTGGAATTTAATACCTACGAGTTACGCTTGTCGAATCGAATACCGTAGAATCCCGCTTATAAGCCCTGGGCTTTCCAACTTCGTAAGGAGTTTTGAGTGGGCTTATAACCAGGGGGAGCTTGTAAGTGGTATAGAAAAAACGTTTCAAAACGCAACAGACAAACTATGTTGGCACTTTATTGCTCAACGTTTTGCTTAATATCGCAAGTGCAAAAAAACTAAATATTTTTATTATAAAAAGTGCTAATGGGAAGGTGGGCTTATAGCCGGAAGGTATTTTCTGTTACCAAACAGATGGGCCTATAACCGGGGGGCTTCCAAGGGGCCGACAGTTGCTGCTGCAGTCAAGTAGTGATCGCGGGGTACTTCGATATAAATTCCCATTCATTCATTTTTGCGAAGTTCTTGGCATGAATTCACTCCATCTTTTTCTATTCAGTGTCTTCTCTTTTATTACTGCATATATATATATATATATATATATATATATATATATATATATATATATATATATATATATATATATATATATATATATATATGGTTGTTGCTCCTTCAGTTCCTGTAACATTCCTATTCTGGGTCTCCCTCGTCGGCGTTTCCCCTACATTTTCCACTCTATTATATCCTTCAACAATCCTTCTGTTCTCAAACTACTAATAATGATTACTACAAATTGACCGAGCGTGAGGACTGTACCAGTGAAATATCGCACCGATGTTTTTTAGTATACGGACCGAGCGAGCGCACCGAGGTCCGTGCAAAAAACGGAGGTCCGATATTTCACTAGAATACAGACCGAACAAGCGAGGTCAATGTATTATATGGCTACAAATGTTGTAAACGTTCTGTGAAAACTCGAATCTGAAATTCTATAATACTTGTGCGAAGAAAATTCTGTATTAATTATTACGAACAATGTTACGAACATTTTGAAAATTTTAAAATGTTTCACATGTTAACGCGGAAACTTGAACTATAATACATCAAATGAATTTGAACATCAAAATTTCTAACAACATACCTCCGTGATATATTTCAACAATGAGTAGTTCTGCATGAAATTATTATCCATCTTGCTGCATATATACTAACATGCCTTTCATTTTGTTTATAAAATTCTCACTGTCAGCGTTCCGGAACGGCAGATTCCGGACCGCTCAGGAACTTCTGACTATTTAGTGTGTTTTTGGTATTGCGTCTCTTAAACCTTTATTTAAGCAATGAAAACTTTAAATATATTCATCAATATGTTCCAAGATGGTTCGTCTGACTCAGACTCGGTGGAAGAAATGTTGGTGTTCCGACTGTGACGCAAATGTGACGTAAATCTATCAATTAGAGCCCAGGTCCAAGAAAACGGTCTAACTTTCAAAATGGCGCGATTTGGGCTGATTTGGTCAACTTCGGAGCACTGTTAATGGGCGAGCATTTAATATTTTTGAGAAAAAATTTCGGGAAACATTTTCTTTTAACCTAAGTTATTTAAATATGTAAAGATCCCACAGACCATAGAGGCACTTTAAAAACAATGTCTGAAGGTTTTACTCAACATTTTTGTTGTCATTTGACACTTGATATATAACAAAACACTTATTTCCTGGTACCTCGGGAAAACAGTGCTCGCCTCGGGAAACAACAGCAGTCTCGGGGCCACAAAACACACTGTTTCCCTCGGCACCAGTAAATAAAAGTGTTAATTACTACCATTGTGCTGGTCTCTGCTAATTGTATTGCTCTTTTCTAGTTTCGCAACAAACAAAAACCACCACCGCGTTAGGCGGTTTTGGGCCAATGGTTTCTGCTTCGGCCAGTGGTGCTCCGTCGTCAGGTTCTGCTGCTCCTTCAGTGGGCGATAGATATGCAGCCTTAAGTGACTTAGATTCCATCTTTAGCGTACAACCTACGTCGAATGTTGGTCAAGGGTCCGCATTTAGCAGCTCACACACCAGCAACACATCTCTTGGTATGTCTTCTGGTATGTCAGGAATGTCTTCGAGTGGTTCATCTGGTATGTCAGCTGGTTCATCCTCTATCATGTCTTCAAGCATGTCCTCTGGTCCTAATCCTTTTGCCAGTGTTGGAGGCACTGGATCAGCAATTTCTTCCCAATCTCAGTCTAATCCTTTTCAAAGTTCTTCTGGAGGCATGCTTCAAGCGAATGGATTTCCTGGTGGAAATACTGGGTTTGGATCCAATCCTTCTGCAGTATCGTCTGCACAGAACTTGAACTTTGCCAGTGCTGGTGTGACTGCTATGGCTGCAAATCAGTTTAGTAAAATGGGTGGAAATCAACCTGGGTTGTTTGGCAGTCCAGGAGGTACGAGTGCTATGCAGTCATCAGGTTACAGTGCTGGACAAGGACAGTTTGGAACAGGCATGTCAGGCCAGCCTGGTGGTGGACAGTTTGGAGGTTCTCAATTCGGAAGTGTGCAGTTGATAAGCGCTCAGTCTGGAGTTGCTCAGCCCGGTGGTGGTCAACTTGGTGGAGGGGGACAGTTCGGAGGGGGGCAATTTGGGGGAGGCCAGTTTGGGGGAGCACAGTTTGGGGGAGCGCAGATTGGAGCAGGACAGTTACAACAACAACAACAACTACAACTACAACAACAACAGTCATTTGGAGGAATGTCAGCTGGCTTGCCTAATTCTGGCCAGTTTGGCCAAACTGCACAGCAGCAGCAGCAACAACAATTTCAAGGAGGATGGCAACAGAAACAACAGTCTAACCCGTTTATGGTAAGATATATATATATATATATTACACGGATAAGGGATATTACTGGGATTAAGGGGATATTACACGGTGGCGCGAAGATATGGATTTTATGTTCGAGTGGCAAGGACAATATCTCACGAGTGAGCGCAGCGAACGAGTGAGATATTGCTCTTGTTACGATGTTCTATGTATTATATGGACAATGAAATTATGCGGGGGAAGTGATGTTGATAAACTGGGTTTAATGCAAAACCTACAACCGCTTGACCTAAACTTTTAGAAAGTACAAATGAAAAATACAAGAACTTTTTCGAATACGTCATTTTGCGTGAAAAACTGAATTAAGAGAAGTTACTTGCTCAAATTTACTTGATTCGAAACTTGCGGCAAAGGCGTAAATTTTGACTTGTCGATATGTCACTCGCGAGCGTTAATACGAGAAATACGCCACTCGGTTCCCGGATGTAGTGAAATATGGATTATGGATGATATATAGATATACACATATACATATACACATATACATATACATATATATATATATATATATGAAACAATTATAGACCATATTCATAAATAATTAATATTCTTTTATGTGCATATAAATTAGCCCCTCTGAACTCGTTTTCATGTGCGAAATTCAAAAGAATCTTTACTCTAAAACGAGGTCAGAAGGGCTAATTTTAGGATTTTAAATCGTTTGGATGAGACGTTTTTGATATATTTATTACGTCGTCTGTATTATCTACCGAGGAGTCACTGAAGCCGATATAATATACAAACTGAGACCTTGACCGTTCTTGATATAAAAAACCCGAACTTAAATATTCGCTTATTCTATATTTAACAATTAGTCAACGAGCCTGAGTTGTCTATATGCATGAGCAGATAGACAAAACATAATTTCAAAGAAACAAACTGAAACCTCGATAAAACGGGTCAAACCATTCAATAGGATATAGATACACTTAGGGTCTTGTCCAAAAAGTGACCGAATAAAGATGACGGACATTTGGGGATTTTTCTCATAGTAGTGACCGCTGACCTTATCTATGCCTATTTCCCGTTCGGTTGGTACAATAAACTTAATCAAGTCCACCTCTTCAAAGACACAACGCCAAAGCAGTGCTATAGAATAGATGCCAGTTTGAGAAGGCAGTCACGAGGAGAGACCAACTTGATACACCTGCGGCATTTCAAATTTAATTAGCAGTTCTTGTGGGAAAGATGATTGGCACTTGGCGATTAATATATGGGCACTGTCTTGTTGAATTGATATATGTCACAAATTAAACCACTACATAGACGTAAGCGACGAATATCGCCATAGAAAAAAAAATCGATCCCTTACACGCGCAACATACACGCGGGACACACTTCCGACCCCAAAACAGGTTGGTGAACGAAGTCCGTCTCTCCTTCCTTTTCGCACTTTTTCTCAATCCCGCGCTCTTACACATACAGGTATTTTTTGATACAATTCTAGGGGGACTTATATTTTCGCCATCTTCATTCTGTCAGTTGTTGGTTTATAGGAGATTGAACCGCTGTGTTGTGCATGTTTAAATCAATTTTTGTTCTTTTTTTCAGGGTGGCGGACTTCCTGCGCAGAGACAGTCTACAAATCCATTCATGTAGATGATCTTTCACAATGACAAACACGTATGATTTAGAAAATGATAAAATAAGATGTAAATTTTTTACTTAGCAAAAGAAAAGACAAATTCCAACCCGTAAATCTCAGCTATGTATACATTCGTGTAAAAAACACTTCCTGATGGAACTGAATCAGAAACGCCGACTTTGTAGATTCAAGAAAAAAACAAACCACGAAAAAACAGTTTCATGGATACCTACAAGTGATTCATGAATGTGTACTATGCAAATGTAAAGCTATTAAAGGTAGAAGTGTATTTCTCTCGTGGCAGATTAATTCTTCGAGCAGTTAATACAACGTTGGCGATGGCCGTGCCTTTGATTGTTTTTAAATCTCGTTGGAGGAACGTGCATGCCTTCTTTTCAGCGAAAATTGTCGCTTTTGCCAAAATTCGCCATTACCGCTTTCTCTCTGCTTGTGCCTAAAAGGATCTACATTGAGTATTCGCCACGTAACTGCATGGACCGCCTAGAATGTTCCAGGCACAATGAACGTAACGAAGCTGTGAAATGATTCCACGTATATGCAGTTATTGATAACTGCGGGAGATTATATCGGATTTGCTAAGTATACTTCAATTTTCTTGTTAATTTACCTCGTTTAGCTGGTATAGAAAACTGATATTCAGCAAGCAAGCTGAGTGTCAGTGCCGCGGTTAATGTTTCTTTTATATAACAAGCTATTAGAGAATTTAATGTTTTGTACGAGTAATCAGCTGTGATCGTTAACGATTGCTTATTCATCTCTTATTTATCCCATTGCCGCGCATGTAAAAACCTTAAAATTGATGGAATGATGCTAAAAAGGAATGCGTGTCAATTATTGTTTGATTCTTTGGTTTTAACCTGGTATGAACCTTATCCTGCATTTAATTTATTATTGAGTCGGTTTTCTTTGTTCTTTCGAGGGCTTTATACCGCATAAAGCCCTTGAATAATAATTAGAAATGAAAAAAACAAGGAAAATCTTTGTCCAAGGTGAAAAAAAAAGACAAAACTTTGTTGGAAAACCTCCTCAATAATAAATTAAGTCAGATAAATCCCTCGAACATCGGGTTGTATGCGATATAAAGCCCTCGGACGCTGCGCGTCCTCGGGTCTTTATATAGCATACATCCCTCGTTCTCGGGATTTATCTATTACATAAAATATAGTATAAACAATGAATTTTGTTATCAACAGTACTTTAAAGGCTGTAGTAATACAAGGAAAATAACGGACGTATTTCAAATACACGACTTAGTTGGACTTAGTTATGACGAAAATATAGCTGTCTTAATTATGTTTCTGTAATTCTGAATGTTATTAAAGGAAAGTTGACTGTGTATAACTATGCTACGAATCTTCGTGACTATTGTAAAAAAACGTCATGAACATAAATTTATGGTTTTGATGTCGATCTGATTGGCATTTCACATTAGAAAAAAACACGTGTGAGTTTTTCAAGATCTCAAATTAATAATATTCTGTATATGAATTTTAACATAAATTTTAATTTAAAAAAGTATCTTAATATTTACGGATTAAATATTGCTACAACTGGACAGGCATAGTATACATAAAAAAGCGGTTTGGGACAAATGTTCCATGTCAAAGATTCACTTATGCCGGTACCATGCATCTAACCTCGTTTATAGCCTTGCAGGCACTTTAAGCGGAACTTTAGTCAAAAAAATGAATTACTTTTAAATAAAACTCCCTTTAATGTAATGGTTGGAAATGTTAAGTCTAATTACGATATCTACCCTCGTATTTGGGAAATGACGTTCTCATTCTTGTACCTTATGCCACCATTTTGAGTTTGTTTGAGCTCCAATTTGTCAGGTCAAAATTGACGATATGACGTCAAAATTGAACAGAAAACTCCGCTAGCTGTACATCAAAATTGAGCCATTCAAGTGGCGGCATAAAATACAAGAATGATGACGTCATATCTAGTACGAGAGCAGATATTGTGTAAAACTACTAACATATCTAAACATGACGTAAAAAATGACTTTCTCAAACTCATTAATAAATTCATAAGGGACCGGTCATTATTTATGGCTGGGGGTGGGACCGAAGAGAAAAAGGTTGGGTAAGCAAAAATTTGGGTATGTCCAAGGTTGGGTATGAAAAAAATTAAAGAGTGAAAGGGGTGGGTAAAAAAAAATCACTATACCAAGAATTCAAAAGTATCTATTAAAACGTTGTATTAATATGTATAACACATGCAACTACATGTATCACAAGAAGGACATTTTTAAAGTTCCTACAAAGTCAAAAATATTTATTCTACAAGGTCAATTGGCATTTCATCATCAGATGGATTGCTCAATCTGGCATGGTTCCCTTGGACGATTCGTTTCTTCTTCTTAACTTTCGACCTGTTCTCTTTTTCTCTCCTAGCTTTCCTCCACTTCTCACACTTTCTTACCTCTCCCATATCAAACCTCTTTTGCAACTGATCCATAACATGATGAACATCATGCATCATATGCTCAGCCTGCTTGATCATTTCCTCAACTAGTAACTGTACAATGTTTCTTTAATAAATTCAAGCTCATTACTTGCCCATGGCCTTTCATTCATGCTGTTGTCATATAATTCCTTTTTCCTTGCTGAAAGATGATCATGTATATCATTCAAAGATTTAATCATTCCATTGAAGTGCTCTACTGCTCTTTGACTTTTGGAGACATCTTCAACATTAACATCAGAAGGAAAATCTTGGTATCTTTTCCATGTTATGTTCTCTTTAGGAATCATCCCTTCCTGATATGATGAGAGAACCTTTTGCACTTGTTTGTACTTGGTTACAACACCATATCGAAACCATCGTTGACCATCCAAATATGCCTGGAAGGTGGACTGTTTCCCAACAAAAGCGGATTGATACACTGCTCTTGTTATGGAATTGAAGTAAATCAATCTATCTGACTTTACATTCGGGATGAGAAACTTCTCCCATGGTTTCTTTTCCACAACTGTTGCTTTAACAAATACTTGAAATTTTCCACCAACAAGTAATATGGCTGTAAATAAATAAAACAGAGCATAATTATGATATTATTATAGTCAATTTTGTCTTTCACAGTTTGTTCCAAATTCTTAAGAGGTAATAACCCCATGCCAATGCCATGGAAATCAAAACTATAAAATCAATTACTTCAAGACAAAATCTACTGAAAATTCTTATTTTAGGGGGAAAAGCCCGGTCACATGGAATGTTATACGTATTAAATATGACGAAATTGTAAACATACCACATAATTATATACATTTTGTAAAAATACATCAAAATATAATTCTTCAGAGTCAAAATATTAACAGACTTACTTCTTTGAAATTTCCATTGTTGACCTTGTTTAGTCGTCGTTGCGCTATTTATACTTGAATTATCGTTGCCCTTTTCAAGCACAGAAGAACATGCAGCAGTTGGAGGTAATTGTAGTCTTGTAGACAGATAAATCAACGAGGTCGAACATCTGTTGCTTCTCGTCAGTGTTCAAGGACTTCAGCAATTCCACACCATCAAAACCAGTGTCTTTAAAACGCTGTAGATACTCACTGGTGAAGTTAATCGAAGAGAGAAAAGATTCGAAGCTAGAAGTAGAACTATCCGCCATGATCATAGCAACTATAATTATTTTAATACTGATGACGTAAGACCTTTGACCTTTCCGCTGACCTTTGCGCTGTATTCTGTTCGCGTTCTTCGATATCAAATAGTGGCTGAGATCACTGAGATTGAGCTCAACAGTGAAAATTTCTATTATATTGTAATGGAGGTCGAATGAAAAGTAACCGAAAGGCCGCCAAAAATCAACATGAACGGACGACCAAGGCTACTGGAGACGGAGCATCGAGGGAAGAATCAAGCACGAGCAGAGTTGATGTTGAAAGCTCGTGTAACATGTGAGGAAAGCAGGAGTATCTCAAGATCGTTGCAACCTTGCTCTTTTAAGGATAATCGCCATGTTCTTCAAACAGTATTGGAACAAACAAGTGCATCACAACACGAGAAGAAGCAGAAAATAATGGGTCTTCTGGCGGTGCTGGATGCTCTTCTATGTGAGCATATTGCGAAGGATGGTAAAGCACACGACAACAGCTTTTTACCTTTTGATGAAGCTCTGGAACTTTTCTTTGCCTATTACAATTATTAAAGGACCACCATTTATTAACACAGACAAGACAAGACAAGAAGATCAGAGAAAACGAGAGAAGAGCAGACCAGACTAGGAGGAACGAGAAGGCCTACCACGAATACAATTGGTTCATAGAACTTGTAATGAGCTGAAGGTTTTGGAGTTGAATAAATACCTCGAAAAACATAAGCTTAATAAGAAAGGAAGAAAAAATGACGAAATAAATTCTATTACAGCAGATGTGTTAAGAAAGAACCAACAGAATGTCATAGAGGAAGCAATGGAACAGATGGTGGATGAAGAAGAAAGTGGTGATGGGAGTGACGAAGACCTGGTTGTTGAAGAAATTGGAACTGAGAGAGTGGTAGTAGCAGGGAAGTGGAGAGTGAAGCACCAGCAGTTGACCCCCTTCCGTTAATAGTTAAAACCCACTATGGACGTGATGGTGGGCATTGGCATTTGTTTAAACTTAATTGAGGTACTTTTGATTGAACAGCATTGAATCACAATACTAAATGGCTTTAAAAGATAAGAATGGAATTTTATAATAGAAATCGTCAAATATAAATGTCTAATAAACATATCCTGGAACAGTACAGTGTGACCTTTGCCCCCAAAAGACCTAAGCATTATACTATTTTTAAAGTAAAGTGGTGTTCGTGGCTGATCAAATACCCTTTTTTGTTCGATATGTGGGGGTGGGTCAGAAAAAAATTTGGTGATTTGTTGGGTGGGTAAGGGAAAATTTTAATGGAAAATAAGTTGGGTAGTCATTTTTTTGTGAGGATAAAACTTTTCTCTTCGGTCCCACCCCTGGCCATAAATAATGACCGGTCCCTAAGGAAAATTCAAAAGAAAGAAATATTTAATCAGTATTTAGAAATCCGAGGAAGATTACAATCAAATTTAGCAAACTTCGAGGTCGATTTTCTTTTAAAATATTGATTCGTTTGAGAAGCTATATCCAACACTCGTCATGGTGTTCATCTAAATAAAACCTAGCTGGTTAAAAAAACTCGGCTTTGCCTTGCATTTTCAACCTGCTTGGCTGTATTTAGAACTCGGAGGAAGAACACTGACTCGTGTTGGATATATTACTTCATTTATAAGTAATTCATTTTTTGACTGAACTTCCCCATTAATGTTAAACTCCATGTTTTGGTCGCCAGTTTGGATTTTCTCGTTAAGAAAAACGCCACCTTTATGCGAATAAGTATTTGATTGGCTCTCCGTGAGTTTCATTATGTATTAATGAAGTTTGCACTGTATTTTATTTTTTGGCGATTACATTTTCTTTGTTCTACTAAGGGCCAATTGCAGAAACGGTGATTTTTAGACAGTGTTTATAGACAGTAGACATGCAGTGATAGGATTTAACTGTCGTCGACAGAGGCGTAGTGTGGGAGGGTGCGACAGCCCCCACTTTACGGGAAACGTCTGGGTAAAACAGATTCTGTCGAGAAAAACGTGATTTGGCGAGAAATTATATAGCCGGTAAATTGATCATAAAATTGAGTTGGTCGTTAATGTGAATAAGCTATAGAGGTACACCCGGCCCCAACTCAGAATAGTCACGCTGCGCCACTGGTCGTCGACCACAACATTGCAAAACCAAAGACTATAGTTTTAAATCTGCTTGTCGATTAACATATAGTCCGCATTTTCGCACTGATTATCGTAAAAAAACGTTCTGCAATCGGACCTAAGAAAATTTGGTAAGGACAGCCAGCGACCGCTAAAGCGACAAAGTTGTATCAGTGAACATCGAGTTCACATTAAGTTAACTTACATCGAGTAAGTTAAAATGTGATGACTGGAACGCTAACGCGTAAACCAAAAGATTGAGGCAAAAAGTTTCAGGTCCCTGCGCTGTTTGCAGGTAGGTTTCAGTCTCCCACAAAATGTTTTTACACAGCCGCCTGTCTTGAGCGAACTGCGAAGGCTCGAAAAAAGGTTTGAAAAAATTATCAAATTATTTTGTCAGACCAAACGTGCATTTAATGGTTTCCCATTGTTGTGCAGTGCTGTTGTTGTTTTATTTACTGTATAGCAGTCCACAACTATACAGTAAATTAAGCTAGGGATGAAAATAGCTCTCTCCTCCGCAGAGGTTCTTTCGGAGATCGGCTCCAGCTGACGCCTCCGAGCATCTCCGACGACCCCCGAATCCTCCAATCTCCGAAATTTAACCTCTGCGTAGGAGAGAGTGAAAATAGGCTGAGAAAACAAACGTCCTTTTGCTGGCTAGGGTGAAAACAGCCAGCTGAAAAGGTGAAAACAAGAGTGAGAAAGCTATTCTTGTAACTTGATATTTCATAATATATACATCTAATGACATTTTCTTATTTCTGCTCCTTTAATTTTTTGTTCGAATGTGTAAACGAACTGACAACTAGATTGTTTATTTTCCACGTTTTATCATGGCTAGTTGTGTTCGGTACGAGTGCGGAATGCTTTTTAAACAAAATGACACACGAAACTGGTACTTATTCTATACTAAGTTTGTGTTGATTTTTTGTATCCTCTTCGGAGTAACGAACTCTAATACTACATATGGTTTATATTATAACGAAAAGTTTGATTTAATTTCTTGACTGACAAACTTCGTATACGTTTTGTAAAGACAATTAATGACTTAACAATTACTGCCTAATTAGTTCGGCAGCATAGCACAACCAATCAAAATTTAAAATGCACGTTTAGCAAGGCGTGATGAAATGATTCATTATAGTCCGTTTCAGCTTGCTTTTGAAATCCGATACGTATAATTGAAATGAACATTCCGAACTTATGTTGGAATGTTCCGAACTACGTTGCGAGGCAGATAAAAATTTAAGTCGGCAATTTGTTTCTGCTTAACCAAGTATCTATTACCAAGTATCTATTGTATTATTCTCCGTCATTTTACCAAAGGAATTCAATTCAAAGCTTATTAAATTCGAACTTCACGATGAACTTCACAACGAACTTTGCGAACTTCCGTACCAAGTTCCCAACCTTCCAACGAATGTTCACAAACGAATTTCAAAAGCAAGCTGAAACTGACTATAATAAATATTAATTTTTCAAACCTTTTCGAGCCTTGAAGAGAGCCACCCACTGACCTATATATATATATATATATAACTGGACTGCGTGCTCCTATAAAGCCCTAATCAAACGAGAACGCAAGTTGGCAGTCAGAATTTCTGTGGCGGTCGTTCGAACTCCCCAAATTAACAAAATAAAGGTTTCATGAGTGTTTTAAACAAGTTTTAACTTTGTCACGGTACATAATATTTTCGGGAAACTATTCAGAGCGGCTGGCTGAGATAGCGTGACTGCCAACTTGCGATGACTTGCGTTCTCGTTTGATTAGGGCTTTACCTTTGAGTTAGGAAAAGTGTCCCCAAAATCGTTTTCAAAATGGCGGCATTTATGGGTCCTTTTGCTAATGGTGAAGGTCGCTGACCGATACCTAAGGACCGGACTGATGACACATGTTTTTAAAACTGCCTGTATTTTGCTCGGCATTCAGTCGAATTATGCCGGAGCACAAGGGGGGTGGGTCACCATGTTTTCAGCCTTCTCAATAGGATGGGGTCATGCTATTTTGGGCTTCAGGTAGGGGGGGGGGTGAGTTATCTTATTTCAAGCCTTCAATACTGTAGATTTCTGCCATTTGGGAAACTTGCACGGTTAGATAGAGCGTTAAATTATGTACAACATGTGAATTAGAACAAATCGTAACGGAGAAAAATCTATTTGAACTGAGATGAGCGCAAATATCAAATTGCATTATTATATGCTATCACTTGGCGTACGATCAAACGCAATCATATTAAAGTATCCCTGAATCGTCTGTAGGTTTGTGGCTTTGTGCCATTCACGAAACTCGTACAGTTAGATAGAACGTTAAATTATGTACAAGATATGTGAATTTGAAAAAATCGTATAGAATAGAACCCTGAAAATCGTAGTATTTTAATCCAAAACTTTGTCGCTTCGGAGGACTTCGTGATATGGCGGACGAAATATTGTAAACACGATCCGATTAAAAATACTTGTTTCCATCGTTCAAACTGACAGCTCGTACTAACCCTAACCCTAACCCTCGCCAAAAAATTAATTCTGAGCTTTGATTGGCCCAGATTTAATCGTCGCGCATTGGTTTACCCCGTTATAGTTACACAACAACACGCATTATACAGGTAGTCACACAAAAAAGTTAACAGACACACACACACACCCACAAACAAACACACAACATGATAGCAATATATCTGCTGCGCAGATACAAAAATAGAAAAAATTAACCATTAATCATTGTCGACTGCGATTAACATTTCAATGGCGCTTTGGCGGACATTTCAACGTCTATCGGATGCTTGCGAACTCATTTAATCATAAAAAATTATTTTTAGTTTCGAAACAAGTTTCAATACATTTCGAACTTGTTTTTTACACCGGAAAATTAGGTAATCGAGCCGACCCCTGAACCTTTTTGAAGATTTTAACTTACACGCGTTAAAATATTATATATAACGTTAAAATAGTATAATGACAAGACTATTTTTGCCCTAATAAAATACATGAAAAATTTTTTAGATTTTGATTGGCTAAGAACAGTGCACTTTTAAAGAAATAAAGTGCAGAAAAAATGGAAATACATTGCAAATTTTTGAAGCGAATTAGCCTGAAAAGAGCCAATCACGTTCTACAACAGATATCATGACGGATGGCATTTTCCAACTTCGTGCCCAGGCTCTTTCTGCACAAAATAAACAAATATGGCGGCCAAGATTTGAAACGGAGAACAATTTATTAAAAATTGAAGCTAATTATTTTTTATTGTTGTCAAGTAAAGTACCTGCAAGAAAACTAGAAGATTTTTAGTGCTTTTAGTAAAATTTCTCGAGTAGTATTTCGTGCAATTTGAAACTGACACGCACTCGTGAGTTTTTAAAAAAGACCTCAATTAGCACTCGTCCTTCGGACTCGTGCCATTTTGAGTCTTTGAAAAACTCACTCGTGCATGTTTTTTCCAAATTGCACTCAAAACCATGCTATTACCTATACGAATAGGCTATTTTTCACAAAACTGGGGCAGCCCCCCCCCCGTACGCAGCTAGTCTAAGGTAATTCAAGAGGGGGGTATGGTCCCACGCCAGTAAATAAGAATAGTCACTAAGACGAGATCACAGAACAACAACAACATTTATTCATAAAGATAAGCGCCAAAGATAGGGCGCGAATAATCCAAGTAATAATTAGCGGAAGTAAATGTCAAAAGTGTAACACGCTGTTATGACAACAACATGTTGTGGTGTCACGTGTGGCGCTGTCACAGTGAAATCTGTTACCTGGACATGCTCCCTGGGTGTAATTTCAGTCTTTCAATCATTATTCCATTATTTCCTTTAGCTGATATACATGCAATGAAAAAAAAGAACTATCGTGATCTATTAAAATTAATTTTTGTGGGTTTATAACAACATGTTTTATTTAAAAAGTTCTGAGCTTTTGGTCAATGACCTCGGACCGTCTTCAGAGATAGTTACATTACGGTCAAACTGGATGTTCTTTTCCGCGCGACCTTGCAATATTGATAGCAACATTGTAATAATATTGATAGGAACATTGCACTTGGTAAAAATTCGCTTCTATTGAAAGTCAGAACAACTAACTTTAAGTAAACTTCGTGTTATATGAAGTTCGATATTTAAAATACGAATTTTTAGCAACTTGCCAAGGAGTCGCCGTGTATCTTTAGCTAGTCAACATTGACTTTTTTAAAAGAAACACATTTATCGTGATCTTAACAACTCGTGGTATTTTAAGCCCACCCGAAATCTATTTAAATTTCTGGCAAAAGCGCGCGTTGCTACAAAGAAAATTACCCATTAATTCCGGTATTGAGACATTTCTAGTCTCCTCCGCAAACGTTCTTTTAAAGTTGTACGGTTAAACTACCAGGTAGCCGGTAGGAACTTTGTTCCGTGGGTAACAGATTTCACGGGGAACAGATTTCACTGTGACAGCGCTACTTTAGTGTTTACGTTTGGCCGATGTAAAAGTGTGATCACGAAGTTCTCTTTTTCGAACAAAACTTCGCAGTTTAAAAGTATCAATCAACTTCTCTGGACAATCCAATTTGTCTTAAAAATTGTTAAGAATTTAAAAAAGGGACGCCTGTTATATACAAAGATAAAAGTTTAAAGCTCACTTCTCATTTCAGTCTTGCGTGCATTTTCTGCTTCGTTTGTTTTTAAAATAATTCAGTTCATTGCTTGGTTTTGTATTTTTACAACAAGATTCGATATAATGGAGCCGCACTCGTGCCATACAATAGAGCATAGAATAGTCCTAAATAGGTGATATAGCCTGTTTATATATACGAAGGATAACAGATTTTGGCAAAAACGTTAAAATTCAATTTAAAGACTTTTCTACCTTGTACATACATTTAAAAATCTTAGAATCATTAACATAATTTTTTTCTAAATTAGTGTTCGGTCAGAGCTTAGCGTCAGTTTTCAAGAATTCTTGTTTTTCCAAAGAATCTCCTCCAAGATCATCCATGTTTACGCCATCGTCATCATCTTTCTTGCCTCTCTCGCATATCATTTGTTGATTTAACTGGTCGATCGCAAATGGAAACAGGAAAATAACGATGAGGAAATCTTGAAGCATGTTGCCCTCGATACAAAACTTCTGCCTTACCTTAACACGTATTAACACAACGTAAGTGAAGAAACCTATCAATATCACCCAGGCAATGTACGCTAGACCAGACTCGACCAATTGGAGAATGCTCAAAAGGATGAAGGTATTGAATAGAACGGCCATTGTGATTATGGCAAACAAAGGCTTTTGGCCATTAACCTTTCCAGAAACTTGACCTGCAGACAACCAAGGGACCATTGCAGCAACAACAAAGTCCAACAACTTTTGCAAAGATAGTGGGCAGGTGAAAACACGGAAAAGTCCTGTCAGAAAGTGTACTCTTTTTCTCTTTAGAGGTTGGCCGTCGGACGTGATTGCTCGCCATAGTGCCACACACATGAAGCAAACCACAACGGTATAAGGTAAGCCAGCGACTACCGAGACTGTCTGGAGCGCTGTAAGGGCATCTTTGCCCCCAGCCGTCAGGAGAGCAGTCGCGCAAGCCCCTTCGGTCAACGCCCAGAAAATGCGTTGCGATATCGGTGGATCTGGACTGCCATTAGCTGAAAGGCAATCGATAACTAAGGAACCACTGTCTGAACTGGTAACGAAATACAGCGTAATGCTTACGAGAGATACTACATAAAGAAATGGTGTAAGGTTTTCATCAAAACCTTGCATCAAATCAAAGTACATATTTTCAGCGCTGCGGCAAGACAATCGATAGAGGCCTTCATACGGTTCAGTCGCGTCTTTACCACCAAGACCCCAGGAACAATTGATTCCTCGTAAAGCAGCTTTGCGTTCCATGGTCAAACCTGCTCCTCCAAAAATGCAAAACCAAAAGAACGAGTAAAGGATGGGGGCTGTGAGAGTGTACTCTAGAAAATTTTTAATCGTTCTGCCGCGCGAAATCTTGGCGATAAACATACCAACGTAAGGAGACCATGAAATCCACCAACCCCAGTAAAAGATAGTCCAGGTTTCCATCCACTTGGTGTTTTCTTTTGCGTCTGGAGCATTGCCTGACTGCGCATAAGCTTCAGCGTGGAAACCCATTTGGAGCATGTACTGCAGATAATAACCCAAAGCTTGAACGTACACATTGAGAAAATACCAAGTGTCTCCGCGAAACAAAACGAAGAGCATTAGGAACATGCCGATGGCGAAACATATCTCGCTAAGACGACGGATGCCTAACTTTAAACCAGTGATTACAGATACAGTTGCCATGGCAGTGATAACCCAGATGATAATGATCTGGCTAAGGAGGCTTTCCTTTATGTTGTTGTTGACGCGATTTAACCCGGTGTTGAGAGTCAGTACGCCCAAACCAAGACTTGTACAGACACCAAACATTGTTCCAACAACAGAGAGAGTGTCAATAAGATCTCCAACAAGGCCATAAACACTGTCACCAAGAAGTGGATAGAAGCACGATCGAACAGTCATTGGTAACCCGTTCCTGTGGCTAACATAGGCCAGTAACAAGCCCACTATGACATAAACTATCCACGCATGCAATCCCCAATGGAAAAGGGTAACGTTAATCGCGTCTTGAGCTCTTTGATTGTCGGAATATCTGTATATAAAATATACAAGAATTTAAAATCATTTCTAGAACTAAGTCAAATTAATAAAATTATATTGATAATTGTATATAAAATTATTATAAAAAAGCCCAGTCATTTAATGTCGCCCCGCTCAGGTTATATGTGTTGATTAAGTTCGACTTTGGTTTTCGCAGTGGCAGCGAAAGATCGATGCATACTTTATTTTGGAAAGGTTATAACATTCATCAACGCAAGTAGTGTTAAGGAGTGTTTTTTGACACCCCTAGAAAATCCTAGGCCATTCTTAGCCACATGCATCTTAGACATATTAGAGAGGGGGCTTAACCTCGTTAGAAATATTGATCTACATATATAGACATCCTGTTTTCCTGTTCTGTCACCCTTGGTCTTTGTTGACTTGGGAGTAATATTGGAGTGGTGCCAAATCAGACGTTCAAGTTGCTCTATAGTCTTAATATAAATAGCAGAGTCGGACTGGCTTCGTATTAGGGGCGGTCCCATCATAGGCGTACGGGCACAAATTTATAGGGGGGGGCGGAGAACATTTTGCCCGTCTGAAACGGAAATTGCCCGACTTTTGATATAAAAAAATCACTAAGTGCGTGTTGTTCAATATACTTTATCTCCTACAATACACAGATATTAAATTGTTTTGATCACTTTTCTTTATTTTCATCCTATTTTTAAATTTTTTCCCTATATTTTTTCCCGACTTAGCTTGAAAATTTGCCCGACTTAGCAACATTTCCATTCGTCTGGGGGGGCAGCTGCCCCCCCGCCTCGTACGCCTATGGGTGCCATTAGGGAGAGGGGCGCTGTCAGGGTTTCTTTCAGAATATTTAACAAGGGGCAAGGAGCGCCGAAGGCGTGACCAACTTCTAGGGGGCCGGGGGCCATGCAAGCCCGGAAAATTTTGAATTTTAGAGTCTCTGAAATAGCATTTCCTGCATTTTGAGGGGGGTTTGAATAAACCATAACATGCAAGGCATACATCATGAGGACATGTCGTCATACATAGACAAATCAACTCACATTGTGTGTACCATTAATTAGGTGACTACTTCATGTCAGGCTGTCAGCTGCGTAAAGCGTACTAAAATATTATTTAATCGTAATATACTATTAGCTGTACCATACTGATTAAAACGTAAAACGAAAATCGGGTTTTGAAATAGGAATTGCACTACATATCAAATATAATATTATACAATGGGAAAGGGGCGCAGTAACGGCATCCTAAGGGGGCGCATGTGCCATTGGCACATAGGGCCAGTCCGACTCTGATTAACAAATAGATTCCATTTTGCCGTTGTCAAAATCACTCGACTGCGTCTCGTGGGCCACGTTTTTGTTCTTACCACGTTGTGACGTCATCTGTGCATCTATAACTGAACAGACAACAAAAAAATGGAATCTATTTGTTTTATACAATAAAAGTTTAAAAGGTTTTTGTCGAAACTCTTGCCGGATTTTGGGGCATGAAAAAGGAAAAAAGCAAGTCAGCTGACGTGATCTGACGTGACCATGCGTCTGTCCTCTAATAGATCATGGGCAACAACCAATGAAAACACGCATAGCAACCAGGGTATTGTATAATAAATAGTAGATAATAAAACATAATAATATAAAATAGGCATAACGGTGAAAATAATCATAGCATCAAAGCGTAAATTTCCCTGTTTAAAATGGAGTATGATGGCGTACTGGATGGCGTATAATGGCGCATGATGCAGCTTTTATGGCGAAGAATGATGTATTGGATGCTATGGACAGTTTTCTTTTCCATGTTTCATAGAGTTATAAAAACACGACATTCAGCCAATTCAGCCAAGTTGGATGATGTTGCCGATGTTAGATTATGGCTGTATAGTATGGCATGAGTGCGGATCCACTCAAACGAAACGAGTAGAAAAAATACAAAACCGTGCTATGAGAATTATTCTCCATCAAGGAAGGAAAAAATGTCACAAGAAATGCGTAACGAATTAAACATTTCGCGGCGGTTTTTCCAATTTATAATAATCTTTAAAATAATCCATAATTTAGAATGTCCTGAACAGTTAAAAGAAACCTTTAGACTAAGATGTAGTATTTATGAACGGGAATTGAGAGAAAAACTGTGTTGGATCTCCCAAAGGTGGGACAAAGCACATTTCGGTTTGCTGGGGCGAAGGACTGGAATTCCTTATACCAGTGTATATAAGAGAACTTACAACAATTACTAGTTTCAAGCGAACTCTTTACGAACATCTCATAGAAACTGATAGGAAGTCCCACAATTGTAGTTTGTAGTTTATTTCACTGTATTTTAAATTAGATATAATATTTGCATTTATATTTTTTATTCTAGCTCTTAATCACTGTTCATCCTGTTAAGACCAGCATTTTAGCTGAAAGGATTTTAACAGATTATTATTATTATATTATATAATCACCGCGTGCTTTTTCTAGTTATTTTACAAAATGGAAAGATTACGCTATCCAATATACGCCATCATTCTAATTTAAATTCCTACAAACACCATTATACGTAGCCTGCGTGCAGACTTCACCTTCAGGCTACATTATACGCCATCATGCAAATGCCATCCAATACGCCATCCATGGACATCAGTATAATTAAAGCCCCCCCCCCGCAAACAGACGACCACGTTTTCCTTGACAAGTTCCTTGGTAGCTTTCCTTGTTCGTGTGTATGATGAACAAGTTTTTTTCCAACAATTTTTCTTGAAAATTGTTCAGTTGATAATGGCTCGTGTGTACAGTTGCATGGACAAGTTTTCCTTGACGGCAATGATCGCATAATAAGCTTCGGAGAGGAGTGCACAGTAACTACTTGTCAAGTTTTCCTTGACGACTATATACTCACGAACAATTTTCCTTGTTCAAAAATTAGCATAACCAGCTTTTGAACAAGACTCCTTGAACAAGACCTGTTAATTTGTGTCGTACACACGAACAAATAAAACTTGTCAAGGAAAAACTTGTCACAATTTTCGCGAGATTGCCCGTGTATACATGTCAAGGAAAATATGACAAGTAAAAAATTATTGACCGTTCACACTGGCAAATAAAACTTATCAAGGGCGATTTGTCAAGGAAATATTGTTGACCCGTACACACGAGCAAGTTTCTTTGGGCAAGAAACTTGTCAAGGAAAACTTGCTCGTGTAAACTATAGCGATTTTTGCCGTGAACTATATAGGTTTGCACAAATGGTCCAATGCATTCGTAAGTCAATTCATTCAATCACATGCATCAAAAGGATAAAAATTGCAGCGAAAACCGCCTGTGTAAACGGGCCTTAAGGAGAAGTTACGCTTTTCGTTTTGATTAACTTTAACGTTTAATCCATTTTTGACGGGTTATTTCTCTACGCATGCTCTCTGATTGGTCAGGCCCCGTGCATTTATCAGAGTATGGAAATCATACGTAAAATAGCGTAGGATGGCGTCACGTAGCGGGAAAAGCCAACCAGCATTCAAGCATATAATATTATTAATATTAATAATAATAATAAACTTTAATTCAGTGTCAATGTATTTAGCTGTCGACACTATTTAACTATTACAATTTAAAATTATATAAGAATAAATTATAAAAAAATTAATAAATTATATAAATTGTATAAATTATATAAATAAATAAATATATTTTATAAAACAAATAAAACCTACCGCTCCTGTGCATAATTATGTACTTTTATATAAGGTACGTTTGACGTCATTTGAGCACCAAAGAAGTGTAAAGGCCGATTTCCACTAGGCGGAATTTAACGTGCGGAGCGGAAATTTTCTTTGTCTTGTGATTTCTCGGGTGGAACTAATTAGAAAAAACAAAGAAAAATTCCGCTCCGCGCGCAAAAATCCGCCTAGTGGAAAACCGGCGAGTATACTGTTACAGGCGAGTACTCGGCTGTTGCCTCGTGCTTCTACTCAACTTTCGTGTTCAAATGACGTCAAACGTACTTTGACAAGTCACTTTGTCGGCATAGTATATTGGGTCACGAAGGGCATCATCTCAATTAATTGCAAAAATTATTGCATTTCCGAAGAATTCTAAATCTGTCATTAGAGTGACGCGGCACAATGCCAATGGTGTCAATGCGCATTGGACAAGAGATGTTTTGCAATCACCGGGTCACAACTATATAATAACAGATTCATTTCGACATGAATTGTCGTTTGGTTGCTGGCGGAGTAGTTTTGTTCCGAATAACAAAAGGCACGTGTTGTTTTATTTTATCGATCAATCATTTGGTAGTTCTACCTATACGGTAACGAGCATCACTCTCACATTTATCTTTATAAATTAGGCAACTTGTGAAATGTGAAATTAGAGACTCCACTGAAGTTTTGGAGTGGGTAGGTAAACGCAATAACTGGCAAAAAAGTTTCTTCTGTAATGCGTTTAATTTTCTTTGTAAATTGAAAACTATCCAAGGTAGCTTGATAAACTTCTACTAATGATTTGAGATCCACGCTACTGTGGCTGAAATTTTTTCAACGTAGCTTAAAATTAATAAAGTCACCGTCGTGAAGACAGGTCCCATAACTGTACTCTCACATTGAACCACTGATGACGTTAACTATTAACAAAGATTGGCATTTTTCGCACAGCTCTACAACTCACCTGGACGTGATGGCAGTTTTGGCAGGAAGGGAAGCGTAAAGAACACATTTGCGCATTCTCACGCATCCTGCATTTTAAAGCAAGAATAAATTAAAATAAGCTATGTTCAGTGAATGAGAAAGAACAACGTTTGAATTAGCCTGCGTATATCGCTGGCGTTCCGTTCTTTGGGCCGGAGCTCGAGGAGTTGAGAGTCTTTATCAACTTGCCCTTCTTGACCCCTTTACCCCTGAACCGACTCATGCTGCGCAGGCTCGCATAATGCAATACGTCGACCTGTACTGTACTAAAGTTATAGGTTAAAATATGTAAAAGTGTGGGTTGGCGCATGCATATTGTACATGAGAAGATTGGGGCGACGAGTTTGACTAATGTTTCGCCTGGGCGTCAGACGTTTGTACATAAAAAATATCAGCTAAAGACAAGTCCAAAAGATTTTTTACCCAAGGAAAACCTCCAGGCGAGAAGCAATTAGTCATAATATAATTATAAACATGACTACATGAGTAATTTCGATTACGTTCGATCTTATATACGTTACGAGAAGCGTTCAGAATTCACGCCAATATTCCAGCGAGGATTAGCCTGCGCGTTTGGATCATGCGACGCAGGCTACTGCAAGGATATGTTTAGTATAATCTGTTCATCGAAGTTGTCAAAGTTGCCTAACATGGCCGCCATGCTTTTTGTCAGCATTTAACTAGAGCTACTGTAATTACCGCCATTTGCAGTTGAGCTTGCAGCTTGGGGGTGTGGGAACTCAAAATGAATTCCCAAAATGGCCATATTTGATTATTGATTGTAGCTTTCGCTTTGAACTTGTTGAGCTGAAACAAAGAGGATTTACTTCATGTATCAATAGGAACATTTAAGACGGAGTACGCAATCGCTCGAGTATTTGTCTCTGATTTACTGACTTATTTTATGACAGATTTACAAACTGAATTCTCAACCAAACGTTTTAAGGCGGACGATTGCGTACTCCGTACTATTTGTTTGTTACAGTCTTCTTCTTTGTTACTATTTGTTTGTTACAGTCTTGTGTGCAATCAGCCTGAATCAGGCCAAATTTTGTTGAAATAGATTGAATAGAGACAAAGATATGGAACTTTTAGACGTTACTCTGATGAAATTATATCAAATTTTGGAAATATTACCTCAAATTACAGCTGTTTTGACCAAACAATTCGTCTATTTCGAGTTGTCATACGATTCGTCTATGTTCTTGTGAGCCAACAGTGAATGGCCAGTGGTTAATACTTAGAATTTACCCTCATAAAAGGACGAATAAGTAAATTAGATCTTAATCAGTGCTTCCACTTTCATGGAAATTTCCATATTTTATGGAATTTCTGAAGCAAAAAGGAATCTTTCATGGAAAGAAGATAAAAATGGAAATTCTATGGAAAAATTAAAAACAGTACACTAGCTAGCCGTTATTGATATTTCGACTTCAAATTGTACGATTGTGGTTTGAGTGGGACAGATAGGGGACTTGGGGACTTAGTGATTGTGTGAGTCTTTGGGTATTCTTGGGGATAAGCTGGAAAAACGTTAGTGGGAAGTCGCAAATTTTTCGAGTTTCTGTAGGGAGTCTGCACGTAGAGTAGAAACAAACATCATATGATCATATAAAACATCATGCTTAATGTTACGTCAAAATAAACTCAAAAACATGGAGCTTGAAAATAAAGACGAAGGCGACTCTTACACTTTCTGATTTCCTTATCCACCAGCTATTTATGAGGAAAATCTGAGGAAATTTCAGAGGGCCGTCTATGGAAATTTATGAAAATTTATGGAAATTTTTACTTCCATATAAGGAAATTGAAAATCTGAATGTGGAAGCACTGATCTTAAAGTGGCAGTACGACCGAAAATCGTTAACGATTTTCGCGGCTTAATCACTTCTTATGCTTAGAAGTTATACAAATATAAGAGTAAAAGCAACTTTAAGGTTGATTTGAGTGCATAAACATCGATTAAATGTCGTATAATTTGGCATAAAATCACTCCGCCATTGCATTTTTGGAGTCCGCGAAATCAGTCAGCGGTACTACTTTGTGACGTCATCTACTCAACACAAACGCGTGATAAACCAGCCAAACTATAGAGAACGTCTTGTTGATTTGTTATACCTGTTTTGTTAAAAACGTCTTCACCTTCCGAGTCGAGTTCTAGAAACTCCGACAGCGAAAGCGAACTTTATGTGGACATTGCTGGTATGGATGGGGTCAACAATGAAGTGTTTGACAACGATCTAGAGCCGCTTGTAATCACTATATGAGGAAGACCGAAGAAGCGCACCAGAGCCAGAGGAAGCGCACATAATTTTAGAATATGAAAGAGAATACAAGAGAACAAGGACAGCAGGAATTTTCATTTTTCAAGACGTTTTATTAAACTATGAAGTCCCAGTGCAATCATGGTACGTAGTTATTAAAATTTTATTATTGAGAGAATCATCGATTTTGTAGTTTCCAAAACAAGCGAATGGTTTTCTAGGTGTATTAAAGTGTTCGTGTTGCTCTCTTGAAGGTGTCGTTGCTGTTGTGAGATTGGAGCTGTGCCGGAAAAAAACTAACAGTGCTTGGACGATAAGGAGAATCAAACTCGCTGTATTACCGAACACCCAGGATTCAACGTCGTTTGTTTACTACGCATTTTATTGTTATGAGCCACGGATATATTTTACACACGGCCATGTTCGACGTCCGACGCAGACCTGATTACATTTCTAACATCCATGCATTGACTCCCTCTGTCGTATTTACATGTAACTAGAATATAATTGATAAAATCTAAATACGTCATTGTCACCATACTGTATATGCATTTACATGTAGCTGAACCATATCATAGTATTCCAATAGTTGTATTTTATTATAATATATCATGAATATATGTAACATTTGTATCTGTTTATATACTGTCTACAAACTGCTCGGCCCATTTATTTGTATCTGAATAGTACTGCCGTCTTTCTACTTAAACTATTCTTTGTTTTGAGTAACTGGGCCTTCTTCAGGCATCTGTTTTCTCTTTCGATTTCCAGTAGACTACCCTAAAATTAAAATATACTGGTTGAGTGGTTGTCAAAACAAACCACATGCATTATATTGTTATTGAATACTGTCAGTGTCATTTTACAGCGGCGGCGCGCAGAAGTACATTTACGTGTGAAACTGCAATGTATTCTCTTGCATCTGTACATTCTTGTACGGTACGGTTTCTTCATTCGGCGTAACTGTTTATTACATGTTATGATGTTTAGGAAAAATTGAGATTTACCTTACATAACCAACTTACCTCTTTAGGGCTTCATATCTGGTGCATGGCATTTCAGGTGCAGGTTCGGCGCTGCTAACCTTTCTGGCGTTTTCTTGCACGTTTTGCGAACTGAAACAATTCTTTAACGGCCTATAAAATTTTCAAGGGCCACGCAATATTTTTATTGTTAGCTACGTGTGTGAACAAATTTGATCCGATAATGAAACACGAGTCATATGATAACAAGTTTGTGCAGTTACTCTTCGTTGGCTTCTCTTCGACGACGGACTTTTGGTTTCCATATTGACGGGTTTAAAGTCATCTTTTAGGCAACGAAGGCTCGCACCTTTGGCCCCTTACGTGACGCCTTTCAAAACAAAGATCAGCAAAATGCGCAGAGCAAATAACAATGCACCGTGGTTAAAATTAGCGCGATATGTTTTAACCGAAAATAAACCCAAACAAGACGCTTTTTAGTTTTGGGGTTCTGGTGAAGCGAAATGCCATCATTACGATCAGCGCAGTTACTACACCCTTGAGCAACACAAGGAGATGGTGGCAAATTTTGTATTGCTTTTCAAGAAACTTTATTACATGTAAAAAAGTAGAATAAGTCGGGAAGACGCGTTTAAACTATATACGTATATAGTAGGATATATATATGAATCTTCTTGTAGAGTGTTGAGTAGATGACGTCACAACGAGCTACCGCTATTAATAAATTGCAGGCTCCAAAAAATTTCGAAATCAAGCCAAGTGCTCGTAAAAGATGCTTGAATTCTGATAGAAAACATTTTCTAAAATCGTTTTTAAATACATGGTAAGTCATATTAGGACCATAAGAAGTATTTTGGCTAAAAAAAACGCAAAGTGAAAATTCGATCGTACTGCCACTTTAATAGCCTAGATGTCAATTCCATCCTGCTGATATGCTCTTGCGACTATTCGATTACATGCACCCTACCCTGGTGATTGCTCTTTGCGTAGTAATATTCACGCGACATGGTGTTGGACTTGGAGAAACCCTAAATCTCTTTCGAGGAGTTGGATGCGGGTCGAGGTTCAATTTCAACACCGAAAAGCTTGTCTTCCTTGGATGGACATTGAACGAGAGAACATTTGAGTGGTGGACGTAAACGCAAAATGGTTTCGTTCGTAGATCCGTCAGGAAAGAAGTCAGTTTAGGACAGGGAAAGACGTAGAAAGATACATGATTGAAAACAACTTTTGGGAGAAAGTGAAACGGGGAAATGAAGAGGAACGGATCGAATAACGAAGGTGTAATATGGCGCGCCGTTTCGGCCAAAAATCTTTTATCTGCAGCAACTGTATGGCGACATTAACTGGCCAACAATTGGCGCTGAAACGGCTTGCAAAGAAATGGAAGCATGCACTGAAATACTGTGGCTTGACTTTGAATCACAATTCTTGTTTACTTCACACTTAACACATGTCTGTCCTTATCCGAAACGCGCTGACATTTTCTAATATTAGCAATTGAAAAAAAAAAGACGTTTTGTGCTTGAAAGAGTTAGTAGACTGAGTATAGTTGGCTTACGAGTTTAAGTCACCAAAACCTTTTCCGACTTACAAGCAGAACTATTCAGTCAAAACGTTTTCAATTGGCAGTAATTTATATTTTCTTCAAATTAGAACCATGGAGTGACAATATATGTCAATTATTAGAGTAGCCTCATGTGCTTGGTAAAAAAACGTTGATATAGTACCCGAGGGTTCGTCGTCGAAGAACAATTAGGCTTCATTCGTCGTTTTTAATTAATTTTCCCTGTCGTTGTCGTTGAAGTGTTTTCTTACTTTACGATAAAGTTGTCAAAGTTCAGTCGGAAAAAAAATATTACAAAAAGTTCAGTCGGAGTTCAGACGTAAACCAGTCGACATTTGTATAACTTGACGAAAACTCTGACAATTTATTATTGGGTTATAATTAGCGCGGAACGCGAGTCACCGAACGCCATGTCACTGCCGAGCGACTGCATCGCCATTAACACTTTGAGGCCTGGACCTCTCCCTGTGCTGAATAAAATCGTCTGGCGTGAGCCAGATTACAATACTAAAGACTCGTCGTCAGGCTTCAAAGTGTTAAAGAGATTGGTTAAAGAGATTGGTTTTAACACTTTGAGGCCTGGACCTCTCCCTGTGCTCAATAAAATCGTCTGGCGTGAGCCAGAATAAACCTTAAAGACTCGTCGTCAGGCTTCAAAGTGTTAATATTGTTTTCATATGAGTCGTTCGCAGTGGCGTTCACGTATACCCGTTCTCTACAATCGACACTAGTGAGCGTTATCTTACTGCATATAAAAGCGAGTTTACGCCAATTATAATTATCCGAAATTGCGTTATCTTAGTACAATCCTAACCTACCCATAGAAAGTATAAAGCTAAGTGATTGGTTATTTCCCCTTTTGGAAAATATTTGTAACCCTCCCGTATCACTTCACCCCATGCTGTCAGCGAGTCAGAAATTAATTCGCGACCAGCTCAAAAAGTATGATTAAAAAGTTGAACATCTCAACACGTTTTTTTTATATTCTCGACTTGTTTTTGCCGAAATCTCAACACGTTTTTATTTCTCGACTAGTTTTTGCGGAAATCTCGACACGTTTTTATTTCTCGACCATTTTTGGCCGATTCTCGACGCGTTTTTTTTTCTCGACCATTTTTGGCCGAAACGGCACGCCATAGTGTAAAATTCTGTCAAAACTCGCTGTAGGAGAGCAAACGCAAATTCATTGTCTTTCAGCCTTAATCTTCTGTTTTGGCGCGAACATTCGCCCTTAGATACGAAAGTTTGATCGGCAATATCTCGAAAAGTATAGAAAGCAGCGACGTAAAACTTGGCATACAAACTTGTTGTTACTATATCTTCCAACTGACAAAAAACTGTGAAGATCGGAAGAGTCGATTTGAGACTCCAGTCCAGTACTACCTTAATTAAGACGTTGTTTCATCAGTTTGAAACTCTGCGTTCATTGGACCGCAACGTAGTGTTTCCAAGGGCACAACGTGACGTTGCTACGGAGTTTTGACAGGGTTTCAAATTTCAATTAGTGATTAATTTGTTATAACCGTTGCCGTTGCTCTTTATCCACAGTTTTCCAATATCTTATCAATAATGCTTCTCCTTAAATCATCTGATAGAGCTTTACCAACATTATATGTCCGTCCGGCCTTGTCAAAGCTCCGTAGCAACGGCACGTCACGTTGTGCCCTTGGCAACAATACGTTGCGGTCCAATGAACGCAGAGTTTTGAACGATGAAACAACGTCTTAATTTAGCAAGCTGCAAGGTCAACTGCAAATGGCGGCACGGTGATGGCGGTAAGTAGTGATTAGTGAAAAAACGTAGCAGAAAAGAATTAAAGGCACAGCGTCCAGTATTAAATTACCGCTTAATTCATAGTTTTGCGCGAGACAAAAATTATATTTGTGCGCAAAGAAAAGGAATAATATTCTTAAAACGTTAAAATAGTAAGACATTACTACATTAGTGCGTTTTCTTACAGACTATTTAGTCCAAGTTTTGACGTGCCAGAGGCGGATTTTAGGCCGATCGCAACCGAAGCCTGTATATACCCAGAGGATGCTGGATTCATTGCTATGAGGCTTCCCACTGGCGTGACCGCGTGAGACTATGTTTACTTTAACTTTTAGAAGAAAAAAAGGTATTTTTTGGAGAACGATAAATTATGAATGAAGCTTCTCACAACATGTTTGGCCGGGGGCTCCAAGAGCTCAATCATCCTGTCCCTGCATGCATGGTAACTACTTATTAAGACAAATATAGATAGTCAATACCTGTGTGCGACCGTGGTGCGACAGACTGCAGAGAAGACAACATGTTGAACTGTTATTTAATATAAACTGGCGTTCTTGATAAAGAGGATTTACTTACCTGCGGCGCAGCCTCGAGAATGGCAGCCGCACTAAGCATGTTCCAGTCATGAAAGTCAACTAACAACGTAAGAAGTTGTGCGTTCTTACGCGCGCACGTCAACAGACCGTTATACTCGCGTCGCATTTCCAAAAAAATCTGCAACCTGTGTAGCCACTAAGGGAGAAAAGGAACCCTGCATTCTTTAACGCCTAATGAATATTTAATGAACAAAAATCGCAAGCCGCTTGAATTAAAAACGTTAGTCATTGTCAAGACAACATATCGAAGCGCGTTCCCTTACCTTCCCCAATAGCGGTTACCATATTTCCCAGGTTCATAGTGGAAGACTGGTTCAGCCACACCAAAGTAAAATAGACCAATACCAACACCTGCAGCAAATAACATCGTGAAATATGAGAGATTACTAAATTCAGGTTCGTCTTCGTCGTTGCCTAGCTTGATCTTGCTGTACTTAGAGAAATAGATAATGGCGATGAAGACCACCCAAATGTTTTTTGTTCCAATGTAAAACCATGTGGATGACGTTGAAATCCAGCTCTTAACGGAGGACATTGCAGACAGTGTTTTACTTGGAATAACCATACACACAATTACAAAGTTCCATATGATAAGGGCCGACAATATAGTCACAACAGGATTTATAGAAATTCTAATAGGACCGATCGTTCCTTCAAGGGTGCGGCATTTTTTATTCATTTTTATTTCATTCTCGGAGCCTTCCATTGTTTTTCCAACGGCGACAAAAGCCTCGCATTAAATGAAGAAGAGAAGCAACCTGATGGATTGTGTGAGTCAAAGTGTGATATATAAATACGCTTTGACGACTTATAACTATTTCTACCGCTGGCAAGTCTTGATTGTGGACCCCTTACTGCGTGTCTATCAGTTACGACCACCAAGAATTCCATTGACCTTGAAGGACAAAAAAACATTTAATTTACAAACATGAAAGAGAGGCAAGTGGACAAAACAAAAGTATAAGTAATGAACAAGTAAAGTTTAAACATTGTTAGGAAATACGAAAACAAAGAATTTATGAGAACAAATAATTATATGAAAAAGTTTAGGTTCATGCAGTTCGTAATTTACTAAATCCACCTGGGAGACAATTCCTAATTAAATTGTGTTAATCAAAAACTACTTTTATATGTTATTCAATTAATAAGCTAAGTAGCCTTTTAGTACATTATCACCTTGGGTTTCTTTGATGTACCACGGTTGTTTAATTAATAGTTAATCCCAACAAGTTATTTGCCCCGGGCTAATATATATTAGCCCGGGGAAACTAACTTGATTATGCGTGGTTGGGAAAATAAGCTGTAAAATAAGGTATAGAGGGTCGGCCAAGGCTTCAAAATATTACTTTTGATGGCATTTTTTGTTACAAGCAGGCAACCATGCTAAATCATATCGGATAGTGTATACTTTGAAGGTGAGGGGTGTTGGCAGTCGTGATTATTGATTTATATACTAAAATTTCGAGCTTTTTGAAAGCACAATGTGATGGATGGGTATCTGTAAAGCGATGGCCTATTTACGTTTGTGTATTATTTGAATTACAAATTCAGAATGCTAATCCAATCAGCGTGCCTGAAGTTCTGATTATTCTCATTCGCATAGCTCACAATTATAAACAAGCAAGAAACATGGCGCAAATTCGCCTAAATATAACACTTAGAAGAACAGCCACAACAATCCGAAAACTTTTTGTTACAAGCAGGCAACCAGCACAGAAATGTAGCTTAGACATTGATCAAGATGACTAGGCCGGTTGCCTTCCGTGTATCAAAAGACTGTTTGGTATTCTTATATATTGCGCGAAATCGGCGTTTAGCCAGATACATGCAAAGAATATCTCATTTACTCAGTATTTTTTAGTTTTAGCGTTTCGACTTCGCAGCTGTCATCTCGTATCATCATATAAGATCAAGCAAGGTAATGTAAGGTCTCACAACGTAATCGGGTACTAACAAACGGTTAATGAAATACATTTATTTTTATTGGATTAGACCGTGATTAGACATATTACGTACATTTATATTTTTTATTGCTATGATTGCGCAAATAACGTGTCTCATTTTAAATTTACTAAGTGTTAAGTCGGACACAACCTGTGTGTTGATTAACAGAAAAAGATTTTCGATTTTTAATTAAGGATCATAGCAAAACCACCTTTTGAAGCTTGGTTAAATGTAAATAAAAAAATCAGGGTCTTCATTTATAAAGATATAAATATACAAGTTCTCTGTCTGTTGAACTCATTCTTTGAATCATAAACACGGGTATTTTTATTAAGACGATTATATTTAGCGTTTTCCGCACGTAGAAGGTATACTATTGCGTCATGTTGCACAAATGCAACAAATAAATTTTGTAATAAAATTTTGTAGACAAATTTACTAAATATTTCCTGTCATCAGTTCCGAGTAAACACCTTTGCCGCGCGCATGAAATCAGAGTCGGACTGGCTCCGTATTAGGGGCGGTGCCATTAGGGAGGGGCGCCGTCAGAGTTTCTTTCAGAATATTTAACAAGGGGGGCAAGGAGCGCCGAAGGCGCGATCGACCAACTTCTAGGGGGGTCCGGGGTCTTGAATTTTAGAGCCTCTGAAATAGCATTTCCTGCATTTTGAGGGGGTTTGAAAGAGTTTTGAAGGATATAAAATACGAAACAAAATATTCAAATATACTCATTTTATATAGGAATACACCATAACATGCAAGGCATACATCATGAGGAGATGTCAACCATTAATTAGGTGACTACTTCATGTCAGTCTGTCAGCTGCGTGAAGCCTACTAAAATATTATTTAATCGTAATATACTATTAGCTGTACCATACTGATTAAAACGTAAAACGACTATAAATCCAAAATCGGGTTTTGAAATAGGAATCAGGGGCGGATCTAGGAATTTTGATACCTTAGTCAAAGTTGCTGTGAGCCCATATTTCTAGGGGGGTCCAGGGGCATACCTCCCCGGAAATGTTTTGAAATTTGGATCTCTGCATTCTGACAGCACATTTGAGAAAAATTTTAAATGTTTTAAACCATGTTTTTAATGGACATTTCATCATTTTCAAGAAACATTTTATCTAAATTGGACTTCGATATTTAATTCTTGTTGTCTTAGGAACCTTGTGATAGTTTGCAAGTGTGTAAGGCTAAGTTTTTCCAGGAATGAGGGTGGGGAAATCCAATAAACAGTAGAGAGATATGTGGTCACATTCTAATATAAAAAAGTTGGCTGTTTCGCTCTATGTCAAAGTTCATCAGCATGCCTAGGAAACACATGTTACATTGTTTCAGTCAGTAAATCCAACATGGATAGCATTGACCAACACACAAGTGAAGGTCTAGCTGAATTTAACATTCTGCACAACCCAGAGCAAGGTGGGCTACCTTCCATGGCTGTTGAGCTCCACCTACTCAGAGCTGTCTGGCTTTCAAATGCCTGATACTTGCCTTTTAAACCTCAACCCAAGCAGACAATGTCTGGTTAGGAGTCAGGAGAAGCTTTTGTTAATGATCATAATGGACATTACATGGACATAGACATAGAGGAGCTCAACTCTCTACATCATCCCGATCATTCTAACCCTTATCTAATATGCCACTACCCATCCCCCTACTAACCCTGATGTTACTATGAGCTGTCTGGTTTTCAGGCATCAGCAACCCAAGTTCAATTCCTTTCCAGTGCAATTATCAGATTAAAATTTCATAATAGCCACATGTGAGAAGAATGCTTACTTGATGTATAATGATAATACATGGAAATTTGTAGAAATGTCATGTAGATATTTATTGCTTAGCTTTTGATCTGTTTCCCCAGGCCCAGACCTTATTACTTATGTTTAAAAGTTATATGTTATTACTTATAATACCATATGTTATCCCCGAGCCCGGGCGTAGGGCCGAAGGCCCGGAGCCCGGTGAGGGTGCTAATCTTGACATGCGTGTAGTCCACTTTACACGCGTGGAGAAAAAGCGAGGGAGACGAAATCTGGAAATAGTTTATATATATATATATATATATATATATATATATATATATATATATATATATGTATGGCACGGTGTCACGCGGTAAGAATAGTTGGACACTGGTGACTAGCGACGAAGAAAACTATAAACTCTCATTGAAACAAATAGTGTTTTGCTTTCGTTTATTTAAACGAAACGAAATGAAATGGAGCACGAAGAAAAGGATACAAACAACCCGTTTAATATATCTTGAAGAGAAACCAGAGAACTTGAAGAAACCAAACGCCGTATGGTAAACAAAAACTCGATCTGCAGTGTATGTAGCCCTGGTTTGAAGACACTCCGTGAGTCCATGGTCAAATTAATCATCTTAAAGTGGTTAACGGTAGGATTCTTGTTGTTTTCAAGTTTTCGCTTAACCTAAACAATATTCAGCTTCACGTTTTTGTGCTTTCCCTTTGCTCATCCAAACCATAAGTCAGCTTAACTAAAGCTAACTTAAAACACTACCTTTAAGGCTTATATTAACCGTGGTGGCCGTGCATGCACTTTATTTTATTAAAAATACTCATGGGCTTTGTTGGTTTTCTTGGCTGTGTTTCGACTGAAACGTCTTTTGAATTCTTCTTTCTGGAATCCGATTCTACTGAATTGTTTTTATCTCAGACTCTATTATAAATGTAATTTCTGAGCTGTTAATTACTTTTAATACTGCCTTTGCAAAATGTACATGCATAGAGAAGCCATTTAAAGGCTTGCTAAAATTAATCCCTTTTGAAACCTCCTAAAAACAATATATTTTTTACAACCAGAATTTAATAATGAAATCTAAATTTTGCTTTGATATGTTCAACTTTCATTAAATGATTTAAATCAGTTTTCTCATCCTATCGACCAATCCATAAATTGTATAATTTAATATCCCAAGGATTTAACATTTGTTTTTATATCTGTTTGTTTTTGTATTGGCTGTAAACAGGTGGGAAAATTGTCTGAGCATGCGCGAAACTAAGCAACCACGCAAACACGAAACTGCCCACGTAAACCGCGAGATGCGGGATTTCCCGCTTTTCTCGCGGTTAATTCGAAAATATAAACAAACAAAAATGAAAAGTTCACTTCCGACGGCGAAATTTCCTCTGGTTTTTATTTGTTTACTTCTGTTTTGGAGAACTACATTGTCTGTTGAACAATGTATGATTTGTGGCAGAAAAAAAACTCACTCCAAAGTGTTTTTAGTCGACGTAAATACGTACCGGTCGTCAATTACAAGCTGCTTCGGTGTATCTGAGACGTCCGATAATTCAGAAAAAGTATGCAATTATTGTGTCAGAACTATAAACCGCCACAGAAAAACTGGGGCAACTTTTCACAATGTAAGTACATCATATCCTTTATATTCCTCTATTTTTATAAGAAAGTTCTGGGGAGCTGGACTCTCATTAAAGTCTTTTTACAGCATGTCGGATCTAAGTTAAGACAGAAAGGTCGACCAAGGAAGCCCACAGCTGCAGCAAAATTTAAAGCCCCCAGTCACAAAGAATGCGCTATAAATCCAGAGATGAGAAATATACTCGAATGGGAAACTGAAGAAACGTGTTTTGGGATTATTCGGCGAGGCCCTAACGGAGAAGCTGTTTTACCTGGTGGTGTTTTTGAGGAGATGGAGATGTTTTCAGGTAGGCTGAGCCATTTATATTAAATGGAATTTAAGGAAGCTTCTGCTCTTTGTTTTTTTTTAGAGTTGCAAGGAGTTCTTTGTCAGGGGCGGATTTAGCATACATCAGACCAGTCACGCGACTGACGTAAAAAATCACAAGAATAATTGCGCAATAAGACAATATTTTAATCTCAAGAGTCTTCTAGAAAATGTTATGGTGCGACTGCTTTGGCTTGGCCTTCAGTGATCACAGAGATTGGGTTTTATCTTAGTTTGCGAGTCAGCAAACACCGGGCAGAGATGACAGGTGGTCAGCGTTTGCTTTGAGAGTTTTGCTGGATCTGCACCATGGCAACCACTTTTTTGCTGGATTTGCCTCAAACCTGATTGGCTCTCGCGTTGATTTCAAGCGTTTTGCTGGATCTGCACCATGGCAACCACTTTTTGCTGGATTTGCCTCAAACCTGATTGGCTCTCGCGTTGATTTCAAGCGTTTTGCTGGATCTGCACCATGGCTTGCTGAAAATTGGATTGCTGAGTCAGCTGAGATACTGAGTAATTAGATTTATATTCATCGTCATCGAAGCTTCTCACTTCTCACAGCTGTGTTTCAGTCATGAGTTCTGTAAGCGTTTTCGAATGGGTTTTAGCTGCTTACACAGTCATCGATTTGTTTCAACCGAGTAACATTTAATAGACGCGATTGGAAGCATTTCGAGCTTCTCAATTTTGGCGCGGAGTCATTTATTCCCCCACCGCTGTGAGGTAAGAGTAAGACTGGTAAGTGAAGGTCGTCTTCTTTCATTTCAAATCTACAAACAGTCTAGTGTCGAATATATGTGTTTTGTCCAGTCTCAGTATCGTATTATTTATCATTTTGCGTCCTAGTGAAGTCTGAGTTCAGAGTTCAGACATATATTTATTCAGCAGGCGGCATTAGCATATTTCACGCTTGCCGGGAGCTTTTGTATGAATTTGAAACTCAAAGGATCAATTGATCCTTAAGCCCAGGTTTAGTTCAACGTTAAATTGGATCTTTCTTTTCATGATTTTTAAATGAATACTGTTTTCAAAGTATTGTTAGTCTCGCTATCTTGCTGTGCATTGATGAGATATATTTTAACGGCGTGTTCGTGAAATATGATCTCAGGTAATCAGGTTGTCGGTAGATGACATATAATTTATTAAATTAATCTTTGAGACAATGAATAATTGCATGGGTGTTCGCTCCTGTCTCGTTTAGCTAACTAATATTATAGTTAGCTTTGTAAATATATAATTCTGTATAATTTTCTCAATAAAGTTTAAGAAACATCCAATTTGGACAAAATATTTTGCAATAATGATAAAATGTGCCATTAAAAATATGTTTTAAAAGTTTCAAAATTTTGCTCGAATGTGCTGTCAGATCGCGGGAAATGCCATTTTAGAGACCCCAATTTCAAAAAATTTCCGGGGGGGCATGCCCCCGCACCCCCCTAGATCTGTGGAATCATAAGTTTGACTGACGTTTTCAAAATCCTAAATCCGCCCCTGAATTTGTCCCTCCCTTAATTGGGCTACACCCATATACTGTATACTAAATAACTTTAAAGGGAACAGGGCTACATTTTTTAAGCCTTTAACTTAAGTAAAAATAAACCCTCCTCCTAAAGTAAAAACATATATCTCTGAATATCTCTGTAGATTTTGGTAATTAAATGACCCCCTTCTTAATTGAGCCACCCCCCCCCCCCCCCCCCACACACACACACTTGATGGCCTAGAATTATTAAACCCTTTTAAACCCCTGGCCCAGTGGCTTAATAGAGAAAATATAATCCACGCCTAAAAAATAATAGCATTGATTCATAGTTATTTACAAATTACATTTTTAATTTAATTAACAGGATTTGATATAAGAGAAGAATTAACAATAATAAAGAATTTCATCCATAAGGAGTTTGTCATGAAAAAAAAGAGTCCAGAATATGACCCTGAGCTGTTCAGATTAATGTGTATGTCTGCTGGTGCTCCAACACTGTTTGATACCATTCTTGCTGCTGTTACAGCACCTCGTCATTCCAAACAGCGAATAAACCTAAACAAGAAAAGAACAGTATCTATTATTTATAAACTATGTTATTGTCTCAGCCAGCAGTGTAACCCTCTGCAGGTTGATCATGGGCTATACCTTCACAGCGGTCATTTAAACCAAGAAGGGGTTGACACAGAAAATCAGTTAGGAAATAGTTGTTGCAGGAGATCAGTTACCAATTCTTTAAATTCCCTTGCCGAAAACCATAAACAAAACCTTGAAGCCTTCCTGGAGGATGCATACAAAAATGAATGGTTGTTAATTTTAATAATAGATGATTATACAACAGTGCACACACACAGGCGTCCAACTTCATGCAAATCTTCCACTTCTAACAGCATGTGCACAATTGTGGTCAAAGCATTTAAGGCTATTAAAGCAATTAAAGTTCCAAAATCTATAAACCAGCTACATCATGTGGAAGGAATAAATATACAATCATGTCAAAAATTTGTAACTTCACCAGCACAGATGTTTAAGTTGGCACAAACATATTCATCTGCAATGCCTGAATGGTTAACACAACATTTTTTTCAGCTTGAATCTGAAAGGAACAGACTATCCACACATGAATACTGTGAAAGTAATAATGTCCGCTTGATGAGAAAGATGGATGATTTGCATTTGGTAGACTTTGTTGAACTACAACTCAAGTCAAAAAAGAACTTTGCCGAGGCTTTTGACATTATCCTGTCTACTGGTTTAAAAACTTATATGGAAAAATTTATTCTTTTGCAACCTGGTGATTGGCCCAGCCAATTTTATAGCCGACAGCTTGTGTACGAGCAGCTGAGAACTGACATCGGACAACCAACTGAAAGACTTTACCAACAAGAACTTTCTCATGAAGCAATGTTAAATGATCATCCGTACAGTTTTAACATAACAGACACCAACCAATATGCAACAATGACAGGAACATCCTTGACTCCCAACAGATACTCACGATTACGGTCCGTTGTCCCTATGATTGGTCCACTTCATATCTCCCTGAACAGTAGAGAGCATGTTCTGATCACGTTTCATCCATTTTTCAAAATGATTTATGAAAAGTTATTTCCCAACTCAAAATTCCCCGAGAAACCAAAACCTTGGCGGATTAGTTTAATTCTGGAAATAGTATATGGTGGCTGGACAATAATAAGACTTACAACAATGGAAGTTTTTAAAAATTGCATGGACTTGCAGTATGGAACACTTCTGAACCTGCTAGACAACTACCTTCCGCTTGTGCTTTCAATTTATGCAATTTCATTCAAGCAAAATAACTTTTCGGAATACTTTAATGCAATGAACAGGATCTGGGCAATGTTTACTTGCTTCAGACGGCGCCATTACAACAAAGCACCTCTGGTTTGGATGTCTAACATCCATCACTGGGGACAAAACTTTCCTGAACTATATAACACAATGTCACAGAATATCATAATATCAGATGAATACCCAGTGGAAAATACCCACAGTATAATCAGAGCACAAACAAGGCATTGTGATTCAGCACAACAACTTAACCGAAAAGTAAAAGCAATCTTCCAATCCAAAGAAAAACAATCACAATTTAGATCAAATTTCAGCACACCAAAAGAATACAGTTTTTCCCAAAATCAACTCAAGTATTTAAAATTTAACTGTGCAACACTGTTGACCAATGTTATTAAAAGTATTGCAAACAATCTAATTAACTCATCTATAGTACACAAATGCCAAAAAAAGGGAACTATGACAGTTCATTTACCACAAATATTTGGTAACATTGCAATGACAGAAACCGTCCTACCACTCGGCTTTCATGGGAAAACCCCACCAGAACAAGAAGTTCAATGTGACTTACCCACTTGCCAGATTGGTGATGAAAATGAAGAATGGGCAATACTGCATGGATGTGGTCACTCTTTCCATAGCATTTGCATTGGAGACAACAACAGCTGTCCTCTATGTACAGAATTCCTGAATGAAAAAGTGAAACAACTAGGTAAAACAATACAAGATGGAATTGTTCATTCTACAGATATATCTTCATTGGATACAAGCTCCAGCACAGGTGATGACAACTTTACTGAAGATCCAGCATCAGTCATTCCTGAAGATTCCACACACCTACTTCATTCAATTGAACATATGAAGTCAGAAATAAGGAACTTAAAGCTCCAATCCCCACAGAAGCCTCATCACGTTGAGCTCAACAATTCACAGCAGTCCAAACCAACTAAAAAGCCACCACACTGTCTCCTTTGTCAACACCCAATGAGAGGGCATGGTCGGCCACATAATTTGGAGTTGGCACACTGCAGTCTTTGTCCAGAGAACATTTGCACAATTCAAAATGAGTCTTGCCCCTGCCAATGGCATACAGAGTGTGCAAGTTCTTCAAAACATAAAAATTCAACTATTCCAACCCTATGTACAGCATCAACATCCATAAAAACAGACTTGACAGCTACAGAAGCAACTTCAGTGACAGGAAAAGCAACATTGCCAACAGAAAAAGCAACATTACCAACTGAAGAAGCAACATTACCAACTGAAGAAGCAACATTACCAACTGAAGAAGCAACATTACCAACTGAAGAAGCAACATTACCAACTGAGAAAGCTGCCTTACCAACCAAAAACACTACCATAACAAACCAACAAGCACGTACATCTACCATGTTTACTGTCCTAAGAAGTACCCACAAAAGTACAACAGAATGGCAACTTCCTCAAAGGCTATCACAATCTTGTATATTTGGACAATGCTATGGTAGCAATGCCTGCACAATAATATCAGTCCTTGTCGCTGCCCATTTAAAAAATAAAACAATGGTCTTTCCTTCAGCTGATGGAGAACTCAAAGATGTGGTGACAAAGTTTGTTGAAGTCATGAAGGAGGGAAATCAACTGTATCATGCATTTGACCTGGAACCATACCAACCAAACCTGGAAGTGAGAGATGTTTTGCAAAGGTTGACACATGTTAATTTAAGAATAAAGGAGGACATTGGATTTTTTTCAGAAGAAGATGTCAAGGCAAAATTTCATGAGCTTAGCCAAGAAAACAACACGGTTGCTGTACTGATAGCACCTCCAGACAAGTCCATGGTCATCTACACGAGTGATGGGAAGTTTGGAGTTATGGATAGCCATGAACATGGCCCAAATGGAGCAATTATTGCTACAGGTCCATCTGGTAATGTTGATGATTTTGTTGATTACCTGTCAGGTATGGTGAGAAGAGTTTGGAATACTTCACTATGTGGGGCTAACCTGGCCACACTAGAATGACATTAAGATTATAACATAACTTACTGTATACACGGTACATTACAGTACTACCAAAAACAGTTAAAAATTGCCATTGAAAATTAATTTATATGTGTACAATGTGTACTGTATCATCTGTATAAATCAATACCATATATTTCATAAACACAATACTGCAATGACAGCATAAAGAAAAGTCTAATAATATTTAAAGTTCTTTATTGTAATTTACATAATCCTTTTTATTGTACTATGTATATTATTTGCAAATGTTTAAAACAAGCAATATTTAATAATGAATCTGTAATATTGAAAGCATTTTTAATGCATCTTGAATAACAATCACAAATTGACATCACATTTAAATTTATTAACTGTATGTATATATTAAATTTTATAAGATATATAAAACTGTATTTATTTTTGTAAGTCGTTGTTCATTAATTAATAATAATAATTTGAGTGCCAAAATGATTTCTACCGTTTCTGTGTTCACAGTTGCGGATGCCAGTTTGAACCTGCTTTCAACACTTCACGTACTGACGCCACTGCCACCAGCGAAAGTCCCAAATCCAAAATGGCGGCTCCAAGTGACTCGAATTCAAAGCGTAAAATCAGAGTGTTTACGATTTTTTAAAACTCAGACACTGGTACCATGTTAATAATTAGGATCGAGGGCATACCTTGATAGAAAAAAAATTTGGTGGCATAGGCGAAAATTTAAATTTATTGGCTTTCGTCGCTTTTTATAGCTGACAAAATTGTGTACCGAAAATGGGCAAACTTTACAGTTCGCCTAGGCTTCGGAAATGCAGTTGATTCTTAAACAGACTGGTTTTAGTCATACTGCAAGAACCTGTAAGCAGTTGTCAAGTTTCATTTAGACGATTAACAAACAATATACGGTAATTCAAGCACATTTCCTAAGCCGACTGTTATCGCAATTTCCTATGGACAGGCGAAAGTGCACAAGATTCAGTTCGTTTTCGATTTTTCCGGACGTTGTCATCTATTTCAGTGGATGGAGCAAAGAACTATGGATAGTTTAAGAGAATAAAATTTGGGTGGCAAAGGGCTAAATTTTTAACTATGGCTCGTTCAAAAGCAGTGATTTTAACTGTTTTTAGGATATTAAGCAACTAGGCGGTAAATTTACACCGTCAAGTGGGCTTGAATATTAACAATTCACACTGTATTTTTAAAGATAAACACATGATCTAGATACTTCAACTCACCTTTTAGTAGTATTTTGCTGTTTATACAGTTTGTCGACACAAACAAAATGCACATCGAAACGAAAAACCCTGTTTGTTGCATATTCTCTTCGAATAATCCAAGGTTTCCATAACTCCGATCATAGGAATATATAGCTCACATGAAAGTCATCACAACCAATTTTAAATCGCCAAGGTTTCTCTTCTTCAGCTTACCAAATATTTCAGCTAACAAAACATTCAAAGCTGAACGAACCTCATTTCGAACAAAAATAAAGAAACAGAGCACATGCGCCCGCGATTTTTGGTCAGTTAAGACAATTTTCCCACCTGTTTTGGCTGTATATTAGGAGTGTTTATTTTAATCAGGGGGTGGGTGGGTGTTTTAAAAAAGAATATAAAAGCGGGCGAGGGGTTGTTGCGTTCATGTATTTCTAGTATATATATAGACAATTAACTGACTTGTAATATGAACTGAGGACGAATGTATTATGTAAACTACTGTGGATAGGCAATCTGACTCTGCATCACGATTATGACATACAGTACTAGTGAGTACCTAGAATTGAAACACTACCTAAGTAGTGTTTATAGTACTACATGAAGCATTTAATAGCATTGGTTTATACCAGTGTGCTCAACGCAGATTATGCTAATATGGAACGGATATCAACAAAGGTTAGGGAAGTAACATGACAACAGACTAACATCGATATTGAATCCATATTGATGAACTACTGTACCTATAAGCTTACCTTAGAGCGACATATGGTTTACTCTAGCTTGTCCGCCTTCATGTGTTGTGGCAAATAGACCGTCTCAGCACCGATGTCTTCCCAATCTTGGGGAAATGCTCTCCGGCCGCCAGTACTCGACAAGCACTGATTCTCGCAGACAAATCAACATATATTTGCCGCAAAAGAACATCATCGCTGCTTTTTAAAGCACACAACGCACGATCTAACAAGCTTGTAGAAGCCATGAATCGATCGAACAGAATTAGACTGAATGAAGACCTTGCAGACCGCATTTTGCAGGCTTCCGGTAAGCATACTTTCGGCAAAGCAATCAACCAATCAGATTCAACGATTTGCCTCGTTTTGGCCAATCACAATGGGTAAATCGGCCTAAATCCTGCAAAAATCTAAACCAGTCAGCGCTCGCGATTTGGCTGTTTTGGACCAATGAGAATGGCTAAATCGGCCTAAATCCTGCAAGATCTAAACCGGGATTGGCTAAATCGGCCTAAATCCTGCAAAACACCTAAACCAGTCAGCGCTCGCAATTTATCTGGTTTGGACCAATCAGAATATCTAAATCGGCCCAAATCCTGCAAAAGCCTAAGCCAGTCAGCCCTGGCAATTTTTCTTGTTTAGACCAATTAGTCAGTTAATATATTTATATATTTATTTCTTAATAATTTTCACCTTAGTCATCTGACTTATTTGACTAACGCTAAATCCGCCCCTGGCCGAATTGCACTACATATCAAATATAATATTGTACAACGGGAAAGGGGCGCAGTAACGGCATCCTATAAGGGGGCGCATTAGCCTGCGTGGTAGGGGCGCATGTGCCATTGGCACAATGGCACATAGGGCCAGTCCGACTCTGCATGAAATGTCCAAAACATGTATATTTTCCGCCTAAATATTATTTGTGCCGCTAGAAGGAAATTATGTGCGTAAATTTTAGCGTATTTTACGACCCTCGACCAACTACCCTCGACTTGCAACCCTCGATACTCGACCAAAACCCAAACTCCTCCAGGAAGACCTAATTTTGAGGGGTAGTGTGGCCGTCTTTGTTACATGCCTTTATTTCACTAGGGGATTAGGGATATAAGATTTATATTTTAAAAAATTGCACAATATTTTCAAAGATGTGTTTTATAGCATAGTCAAAAACATGCGTGAATGTTTAATATGATCTAATTCATATATATGTTGAAGCTTCGAGCTTTAGTTCACTTAGGCAACTGCATGGTTAAAATCCAATATAACTATCAGTTGTCTGTGTTCGTACTATGGAAGACATATCCGTACTCCGTAGTAACTCAATCAACTATTTATTTGGTGCTATAGTACCCTCTACCTGCGGAAAACGCTAAATGCAATCGTCTTAATAAAAATACCCGTGTTTATAATTCAAAGAATGAGTTCAATAGACAGAGCATTTGTGTATTTATATCTTTATAAATGAAGACCCTTGATTTTTTTATTTACATTTAACCAAGCTTCAAAAGGTGGTTTTGCTATGATCCTTAGTTAAAAATCGAAAATCTTTTTCTGTTAATCAACCCACAGGTTGTGTTCGACTTAGCACTTAGTAAATTTAAAATTTATTTATTTTATTTATTTATTTATTTTATTTATTAACTTTACAACCATGAAAGAATGCAAATATACAGGAAATAAAGAGTGCAATACTTGAACATGATTGAAGGAATGATCAACAGGACACGAGTCCCATGTGAAAACCAACCCAAAAAATGAGACACGTATATTTGCGCCGTGAATCATAGCAATCAAAAATATAAAATCTCTTTCAACAATTACGCGTATATATGTACGTAATATGTCTAATCCAATAACCTTACTTGAAGTATCGACGACAGATCAGTTTCAGCTAATATTGTAAATAAATGTATTGTATTAAAATTTCCGGCAGATTCCGTTGATTCCTTCGATTCCGTGAGATGCCGTTAAAAGTGATTCATTCAATTTAAAAGTGATTCATTCAATTTAAAAGTGATTCATTCAATCCGAAAGTGATCCATTCAATTTAAAAGTGATTCATTCAATTTAAACGTAATCCATTCAATTCGAAAGTGATTCATTCAATTTAAAAGTGATTCATTCAATTCGAAACTGATCCATTCAATTCTAGCTAAAGTAAACAATTAATAATCAATCAAAAACTAATTCAGCATTTCGGAGACATTTGGTTTGATGACCAAAAGGATCGCAGGCTCTGGGTATTGGCTTTGTTTGAATGGTCTGTCTAAATAGTTTGGATGGCGAGTTGGATGGTGATTCTTTTCAATCGAAGCCTTCAATAAGATCGGCACGAAATGGTAAGTGTCTGTTTGTTATCAACCAATTTGATTAAAAATAAGTATATAACTGAAGGTATAAAATCTAAAGATTGTCTATCGTACTAATTATTAAGTTGCAACAAAAATACATGTATATATTGTTTGATGCTTTGCATGGCAATTTATAAATTACATGTACGGTAAGTGTACTTCAAAAAAAAACATGAGACCCACAAATTGGGTACATTTAACAAAAATATACCCACCCAACATTATTATAGACTCATGATCATTTTCTGATGTCATATTATATATAGTGAAATGCATAAAAGTTAACCCATTTCTGCCTGAATTGGTAAAACAACCTCTTTATTATATATATGTGAGATGGCTAATTATGCCAATTTATTTTACTTGTCAAAGAAAGAATCATTAGAAAGTCTAAAGCCCTAATCAAACGAGAACGCAAGTCATCGCAAGTTGGCTGTCACAAATTTCTGTGGCGGTCGTTCGAATACCCAAATTAACAAAATAAAGGTTTCATGAGTGTTTTAAACAAGTTTTAACTTTGTCACGGTACATAATATTTTCGGGAAATTATTCAGAGCGGCTGGCTGAGATAGCATGACTGCCAACTTGCGATGACTTGCGTTCTCGTTTGATTAGGGCTTAAGATGATAACTAAATTAACAAGTCAGTTAACTGACTGAACTGGTCAAAAACAGCCCAATTATTATAATTGATTTTGGGGTCTAGGAATACAACAAGGACAACAACAATAATAATTTATTGTACCCATTAAAAAAGCAATTGCAAGGAAAAGAAGTATAGTAGGTACCAGAACCCCATATTACTATTTATTATATTATACAGTATACTGTAAATTAAGACTGGTTTCAACACTTGGGATGTATATAATCCCAGGGTTCATTTTTGAAATTTTATACAAAATTAGGCTTCCCATGGCTAATTGAGGCAGCACTAATTTCCTTGAGATAGTTCTAGTTATCTTATATACTGTAAATTAAGACTGGTTTCAACACTTGGGGTGTTGGTGGCACAGTGGTTAGTGCACGTGCCTTTCACCTCTGCGAGCTGGGTTCGATTCCTGCACAGTGCAGTTATCTGATTAAAAAAAAATTCACCTTGGCCGCATGTGAGAAGAGTGCTTCCAGTTTGACTCTACCAAACACCACAGGTTTCCTCTGGGTACTCCGGTTTCCTCCTGTAGTAACACTGGATCAATGAGGGTGGGCCCTTACTGGACCTCTGAGGATAACAGTTTAGATAAACTGATAGAGTTATCCAGTATAAATAAGGTTAGTTTAGTTTAGTTTAGTACTTGGGCTTAATCCAAGAAAAAGTCTAGAAATAGAGTTCTCTAATCTTAGTTACTATTTTCTATACTAGATAATGTACATGTATAGAAATCCAATCCTATAGGTATAATCAATCTATAGATTTTTATAGGCACCTACAGTATAGGTTGCTATATTATAAGTAATATTGGGCATTTCACTCGATTACATAGCATGTTCACCCAAAATCCTTAGAACATGCTATGCAATCGAGTGAAATGCCCAATATTACTTATAATATACCCAATTCTCTCCTGGCATTACCACCTTATTATATACAGAACTCGCGATCAAGCTCTCGGCAATGCCCTCCGTGGCTCAGTGCATTGCACTAGAATCGCAAGGTTGTGGGTTCAATTCCTGCTGGAGGGCCTGTGTAGTTGCATTTTTCGCAACTGGTCCCAGTTTGGTCTTAAAATGTATATATTCTACACTCGAATTTTCCTTCACCCCAAATCCTTAGAACATATAGGTTGCTATAGGTGGCTAGTGGCCTGATTTCTATAGATTTTTTTGTAAGGGTATAATTATAGACCTAAAAATAAATCTCATACACATTTAATAATTAATAGCACCTTTAAATTAATAACATACAGCTTAAATTCTATTGAACTTTCAGCTCTGCAGATATGGGTTAACTTTAAAACCTTGGCAGCTAATTTTACCTGGAATAAATTAATACTCAACTAGTGCATATTACCTGCTGCATATTACATGTTGATAACTACAGTATATGTTTACTTAATAAATAAATGACATTGTATAGTCATTTAGTTATAACCTCTTGAATTCATATATTAACCCATTTGCCCTAGTCACATTGTTTACTTCAAATCTTACCACTTGAAATGGATTGCCAACTTATCCTAGACTGTAGTATCATATTTGAACCTTGAGGCTAGAGAGATTACCATATTTTCTGGGCAATAACCAGCGGGTTATCTCTTAATTTTGCTAGGAAACATAACTAGTGCAGGTACGTGTACTGTAATAGGGTGGTGTGGGTAATCTGTTGAATTCTTAAGACGATGCCATCACGAAGACTGGAGACCAAGGATTCTACTTTCATCTTTTTTAAAATTTTGTGGTCCCTGGGACCTGCGACCAGCTGCGGGTTATCCAATGGTACAGGTAATACCCATGCTAAAACAAATATGGTAGTCAGCGGTTTGTCAACAGTGTTTGCCAAATGAAAAATCAACGAAGATGGCAGTGTGACATGTGCAAACGATTTTTATATCCACCTTTTTATATTTAACTTTAAATTAAATATTCACTGTTCATTCTGTCATTAGATGGTCAAACACTGAAGGGGCCATTTACTACTACCAATTGCTGCCTAGGATATGTCTTAAGGTTCTTTCTTTGATGAGTAAAATTGTCTAGCATTATAGACAGAGTAAAACAAGAGCTGTTTTTGGTCAGCTCAGTCAAGAACAGGTTAATACAATAGTCTGACAGATTTATCACTATAGTGAACTTTCTACTTACTTGTACTCATCATATACATGTAGCTAAGACCTCTTGTCAGTTTCATCACATCTTATTGAATGAATAACAATGAATGCATTAATTATGGTTAATATTAATTAATTACTTTTAACAATCCTGCAATGTCTGGCATAAGGCTTGATACCACGCCATTAACTACAGTACCAGCACAAGTGTGCCTAACAAGGACACAGTTATGTAAACTACGACCTTTGGAGGGTGTAGCTCCGTCGGAGAGGGTTTGCCCTAAGAGCTGAGGAACAGTTTACAGGAACAGGCGATCCACCAAGACGGGAGCGGTCTTATAGGTAGAGCAGCTCCAGGCAAACCTAAACTCCCAACTAACTTGTAGCAATGTTGCCGAGAATTACCCTCTCCAACGACACCCTCCAGCTATGCTGGAGAAGGCATTCGAGGCACGAACCCTGCCCAATGGCGTTTCTACAACCCAATAACCTCGTGGTGAAACTGCAACACAGGGAGAACTGCGAATGTAACGACGAGAGGCACTTAGGTACGAGCCTCAGCAATAGAGTGCAACCTAAGAGACGACCAGCGGCGAACCGCAGATGCAGAAGCTATTGACCCCCTAAGCGCATCAGCATCACAAGCGTAAGACCCATCATACCGACCACAAATGTAACACATCAAGAGCCACAGCTAGCAAAATGTGGAAGTAACTCTTAAGCTAAAACACGGCGCGCACCGCAATCAAGGTAACCTAAGACATGTCTCGCGCAGCAGCTCTGGGAACCACAGGTTCGTCACCTGCAGAACTACAGTAACCGAAGACAAGTGAGCGGACCAACTATTGTAAAGACAGACACGGCGGGTGTGGTAGTAGTACCACAACCAATGTCACAGACCGCTGTGGTGGTAACCTAAGGTACGCACAGCAGCAAGTGTGACTTCAGAAAAACAAACAGCAGCAATGGACTCAGTGGTGGTGGGGTAAGTGAACCCACCTAAAACAGCAAGTGCAGCGGGAGAACACATCAGGTGCAGCAGCAAAACATACTATCTGGAACCACCGGGAACGGTGGCAAACAGGGACTGAGACTGGCGAGGCGCAAGACTTGGCAACAAGAGACAGGGGGGAGCAATGGAAGCACCAGAAACACATCCGGTGTGGTAGCCAATTAACCCACAAGACATAACCCACAAGACATAACCGTGTATGATCTTTGATCTGGCCATGAAGAAAGGCTGGTAGTAAACCCCGCAGCAGTACAGCGTATAGACGAAAACCAATTAAGACCCGCATTAGGAACCATGCAACAGTTAGCAGGCTGAAAGACGAAATGGGTGAGCCCAGTGTGTAATTCCCACTGTGGGAAAGGGGCTAGCATGGCCCAACATCTCAACTCGCAGCCCAAGAGGGAGGGAAGGCCTACAACACATGCGGGCTCGTAATGCGGATTGGCCCAGAACAGGAGGGGAGAATCAGCCACTTCCCAGCATGACACCCAGACCCAGGACGCTTAGCCCACGAAAGCAGATAATAGACAACAAAGCGCATACCTGTAATAGACACAATAGCACAATCCTAGCACACAAGGCCGACGCCACAAGCAAGCATTCCCCAAGGCAAATAGACAAAAGGCGCCTGAATGGCCCAAAAACAGCCTGAAAGCAAGGCCATAACATGGCCTACTTGCAGAAAGCGCTAGCATCTGAACCACTAAAGTAGGCTGGCAATCTGGCACCCTACAACAAGTCGAGCAGCAACACGAGCCAGAAACAGAGCTGCCCTAATGTGTGAAGAGCAAACAATACAGAGTTTAATATAAAATGTAACACAACGTTGAGGAGATTAACATTGAAATGAGCAACAAGTGAAATAAGCAACGTCGAAGAAAAAACAAATGCACTTGGACGTCTGGTATTACGTGGTTATGATCCCTGTCACACCCATAAGGAGGCCACTAGCTGCATTGTTTAGGAACAAAGGACAGATATTCCAGTGGGATTTGCAGTCGGACGATGTCAAGCCCATAAAACAAAACAAAACATAACAGATAATTAGCAAAACAAATTTTGCACACAACATCACCGACCCATAATTTCTTTGTTGCTGTGAGCTAAAGCAGTAAACCGCACAAAAGGCAGCACAGAAAATAGGGCCTTCTGTAAGCCAACTGTATTAACTAATAAGAACATATACTTGACAAGTTAGACACGGTATCGAAAAGACAACTTAATACATCGTTTTCACTCACGTGATCGGTGGCCCCATTGGGGTGGTGAAACAATACGAAATATTTGAATAAGAAAGAGCTAATTCCCATACCGTACACCAATATGGCCGCCGTGACGTCAGATGAAAACGATCTATAGAGCATGCAGAGTAAAATATAACGCTAAGGAAGCCCTATAAAGGATTTACCAAATAATAGTACAGCAAATAGCCAGCGAAGAATAACTAGCCCCAGTGCGGACGGCAGAATAGAACAGGCCAGGCAATATTTAGATAAAATCGAACGACTCGACTCGACTCGCCTGGTAATTTATCCCAAATTAGGGCGTCCAACGACTTGACAAAACTTTTGGCCTTTCGAACGTGTACGCCAGAGCGGAACAGTACTGAGAGCTGAACAGCTAGCATATGCTACGAGCCGGTCAAACATACAAACGCTTAGCTCATAAACACAAGCTGATTGAACTGCGCCGAGAGCCAGAATAAACAGTCACCTTCGATAAGGCTATAGCTCAAAAACGCAACGAACAAGCTGTTGGGGAACTGCAAACAACACCACGGACCAAGTAGCGGTCTGTGAACAATAAAATTCTCCGGTAATAACTGTGGAGAGAACGAACAACTGAACAAGCCACGGAAATGAAGACAAGCAAGCTAGCGGCAAAACAGCAGCGTATAAAAATTGCAGCAAATCGATTAGACGCGACAAAAAACTGATAATTTAAGCACAAACGTGGCAATGAGCCACAGCTAAAAAACGTCTGAAAGCTAAGCTACAGTGTACAAACCATACAACCGGCATAAACCGGTCGGAGTGAAGAGCCAGTTGAGCCAAAGTTTACTAAGGCAGCATATCAAGCGACGAAGCACGACCAGCAAAGGGCAAGGAAACTCTAGTTTCATGGCAGCGTTTCCCATTTATCTGCCAACAACGCTGTGGACGGGTAAATAGCTGACGGTAGTCTTAGACAGAACCCGAGAAATTCGAGAAACAGCATATAGACAAGCAACCTCTTGGTAGTGAAGTGCCACATACGGCAGTCAGTACACAAATGAGCTCTGAGCGGGATGTCGCGTTTATATGGGAAAAAATCTGTCCCGGCGTACCGAGACCTCGGACGTCCCGGTCTCCATATAAACGCAACCGCGAAAATAACAGTAAATTATCTACAAGCCGGGACCCCGGTACACCGGTACGTCCCGGTACACCGGGATCAATATAAACAGGCCCTTAGCCAAGGGGCTAGTGGATTTGATACCCCCAAGTAGAACCCCAAGGGACCTGTGGAACAACAACACATACACATCGCATGATGTTAATTATTTTTATTTCATAAATACATATAATAATTAGGGTATTGTGTTACTACAAATCAGATTATCCTTTTTTTCTAATTTTTTTTCTAATTAGGCACCTTCAAGAAGCCTTTTGCTGAATATCATAACCATAACTATTGCCTTTATAGCTATTTTCCTTGGCTTGCTGTTGTATAGAAAGGACGAGTTAATATTTGGACAGTGGTGGGAATACTGTCCTGTATGGCTTGAAAAAACAACGGTTGGTAGAATTTAAGCTCAGTCTACACAATTTTGTTAATATAATTTATGTTGGTAATATAATACTTAGGAATTTAGATTTTGATATCTAATTAATTTGAGTCCATGTTACTTTTTTATGAATTTGAGGATAGAAGGAAGGAATGAAGGAGATAGGAAGTGGGGAGGAAGGGAGGGGGGAAGATTCAAAGAAGGAAGGAAAAAAGGAAGAAAGAAAGAAAGGATGGAAGGATTGATGAAAGGAAAGAAACAAGGGAGAGAGGAAAGAAAGAAAGAAGAAAGGAAGGGGAGAAAGAATGAGGGAGGGAGGGAGGGAGGGAAGGAAGTGGTTATTTAGGCAGACATGGCAGGCAGGAGATAAATTTAGGAGAAAAAGGATGGATAAAGGAAAGGGCATGATGTTCGAATTGAGAAGTCAGGATTTGCTAAAAGTAAAAACAGTGTAAAATATTCAAGCAGAATACAAGACTAGAAGTACAAGTATTATAAGAATCAGTAAAGTGTCTTTTCCAGAAGGCAAAAGCAGTTTGGACAGCGACCGACCATTGCATTATTGAGCGTGACGTCACATAAAAGTGCGCATCCCCCTGGCCCTTGGCCAAGGGGGTGCAGGGGGGGGTGCCAATTACTCAATTAGTGCCTTGCTGCAGTGGGATGCGACTTGGATTTCATTGAAAATGTCAATCACATTTCTAATGTCTAGCTTCCTTCTGATATCCCTAATAAAATCCATAATAAAACGGCCACTTTATCCCTAAATTTATTTGACACCTTCCAGGTTTGATAAAATGCGCTATTGAAAACACGATTTAAAACTTTTAAATCTTTCTTCAAAGTACCATCAGAATGCAGGAAATGCCATTTCAGAGGTCCAAATTTCAAACATTTTCCGGGGGAGCATGCCTCCGGACCCCCCTAGGAATGGTTTGACTAAGATTCAAAAAATTCTAGATCCGCCCCTGCAGCACTCCCCCCCCCCCCTACCAGATCAAGCTGGATCCATCACTGGTGTAAACACGGCTTAAGTCACCAATAGCTCCCAATATCTTTTCACCACTTTAGGACTTGTGAATATGCATTTAAACTCATGGTCACGTGACAAATAAAAGTAGCTAGAGTACTTCGTTACAATACTTGTGTATCTTTGTACAGCAGTTGGTGTGATAAAAAGTACAATTTCTACAGAATACTTTTACTTGTAGCCAAGTTTTTTTATAACGCTATATTTTACCTCGTGGCGGATTCCATTATGCACGTGACTAGGGCCAGCCTACGAAGATATTTGCCTGTAATTTTTTATTTTTGGACGGAGAAATTAATATTTTTTCCTACTTATGTGCAAGCACAGCATTGTCATATTACTCTTCTATAAAGTTTAAAAGAAGCCAATTTTTACCTTTTATATTTATATTTTAATTTACCTGCTTTTAATGTTGTATATGCATTATCAAGGCATCCTGGCCGGTGTCATAGCAGATTTGTAACTAGATATACGAGACGATTATAAAGTACTGTAATTGATGCTGCCATTACTGATTATTTCTCGTTGTAGGTTTTATCATCTCATTATTTAGGGGTTCATAGTGTGATTAACTCATCTAGAATTGTATTTGCCCATCGAGGGATGAAACCAAATAAAGATGATTTAAAACGTGTTCATATTGAGGATACCTATTTAAATAGTGTAGCTGTTCGTATTTATCGTCCAGTTTCCCTGGAAAACAATACGAAAGCACCAGCGGTTTTATACATGACTGGCGGTGGATTTGTGTACGCTAGCATAAGTAAGTTTTGTGTTGTTAGTGTTGTTGACATTGCTGTTCTTTACTCTGGACATGTCATAACACGGAATAAATTGTCAAATGCTTGTTTTGTAACACTTTTCCATATACAAGCATAAAAACTGGGGTAAATTTTTATTTTATGTCGATTATTAGCACAGTCACGTGCATTTTTCCATATAACAGAATTATAAGTAATTATGCTGACAACTATATTTGGGTTTGTTACAAGTTCATTCAGATTCCCGTTCAATGTCTGATATACATCTTACGTAAAAACGTTAATTACAACAACGTTGACAACAAGTATTGTTACTTGATCAGTGTAGAACTACAGTTTCAACTTGCATCACACATCGATAAACAACTTGCGAAACACCTAAGAAAGACCACTTTTAAGCATGTCTACAGTAGCTGCGTGGTATAAAAGAAAACTTTAAAGTTCTGGTACCAAACAACCTCCTGGAAATGGGCAACTACTTTTTTTAACAAACTGCCCAAAATTTTTTGTTATTTTTTAAATTTTCTATAGAATCACACGATGGATTTTGTTACAGACTAGCAAGGACTGCAGGAGTTGTGGTGTTTTTACTGGAGTAAGTGATAACACAGATCTATAAACTGTAAGGATGTTAGTCCGTGGGCCCGAAATGGATATAGGTAGCACCGGAAATTTTGGTTGTTAGTACTACTGAGTAGTCCTATTATTTACATGTATAGCAGAGGAAAGTAAAGAGGTGGTAAACTGGCGACATTTTTAGGCAGTTTACCACTTCTTTACTTAGTTTGCTCTATCTATAAAACACTGCCTACGCAGTGCCTTACATGCAGTGACTATTCTAGAGTTGGATCAGTTGTAGATCCAGTGTGGTTAGAGGTTTTATGTGATCTTTCTGAAAATAGGTCATGTGACTGCAAACTTTCTTATTTTTCTAAATATTTCCAGCAAGTTAAAGTGGTTCTCTGATGAAAATATTGTTGGCAATGTTTTTGCATAATCCTAAAGATGTTATGTCGGTTGGTAATCGTGCGAAGTTTCATTTCAAAATTCGTTGAAGAGAAGGTGGTATTTTACGGGGCGCCGCCATTAAAGTGGCCGAGCATGAGAAGAATGAATTGAGGAAGCTTATGACGTCATAGACTCAGTGACAACAATGACCCTTTTGTTGACAACAACAATCACCTTTTGTTTTTATTCAGTCTACGACGTCATACTGTAAGTTCTCAATTTAAAATTTAAACGGCCAATTTAATGGCGGCGCTCCAAAATACAAACTTCGCACGTAAAATACAACTTTGTTTTGGGGAATTTCGAAATGAAACTTTGCACAATTATCAAGTACCATAATATCTTTCGGATTATGCAGAAACATTACCAACAATATTTTCATCAGAGAACCACTTTAATCCAATTTTACATGAACTATAGCCTCCTCCGAAGTCATCTCTGGTTTCTGTCAAGCGGGAGTCGGGTAAACGGGTAAAACCCCAGTAGGGCGTGCTGTATGGTCTCATGCCTAGTCCCCCACCGCGCTCTACCTCCCCGCTGAAGGGTCCTCACTCCAGAGTTGCCTGCGAAGGAGGCTACATGAGCTAAACGTACAGTAAAGAACGGTGGAGTGCTGCGTAGCCAGTGTTTAGGATTGAGCAAATGTGGTGAAAAGGTGGTAAACTGCCGAGATTAGTTTTAACGAAATGCTGACGTTTCGAGCGGAGCCCTTCATCAGAATGAAATATTTTCAAATTGCATTTCTCCTTTTGTCCATAACTATGAATATTGACTCTTAAATATGATTGAGAGAGTCATCTACCATGAACCCACATTATATAGGGATGCATCAATACTACTTTACCAGATACCGAGTTCAACCAGGTAGCAGACCATTGAATAATGAATATTTACCGGATACCTGATATTCGCCAGAAACTGGGTATTTACTGAATAAAGTAATCACTAAATACTGGGTATTTACCGATGTTTATTAGATACCGAATATTTGGAAAATATTACGAGTTCATTCTAGTTCATTGCATAGCTCTTGTAGTGGTCTTGATTATTGAAAAGTTTTATACCTACAAAGTTTACCGAAGTGAAGAAATTTACCATAAACACAATTTCTTTAGATATGCAAGTGCCACTGAGTATAAAACTTTTTAATCAAGATCAGGGCCACCGAGAGAAATTTTGGGCCCTTGCCCAAAAAATATTTGTGGGCCCCTACCCCCTTCATGTTTGTCATATTTTATCAAACCATAAAAATAAGCCATGGTAGTGAATTGAAATGGCTATAGAGGGCCCCATGACAGTAATAACAAAGTCATAAAAAGCCCAATGGCACTAATAAAGCCGTACAAGAGCCACCATGACAGTGAGAAATCCATTAGGAACCCAATGCAATGTAATGATCTATACTAAAACTTCAGTTGTTGATTATTATAGAACTGCATGTATTGTTTAACAGTTCAGTTCAACGTATTCCTTTGCTTCGTTTCGTTAAGAATCAATGGACCCCTTTTGACCATAGGCCCCTGGTTAACGGCCAGGCTGACCCCCCTTCTCGTCAAGCGTGATCAAGATCTCCATTAGAGCAATGTGCAATGAACTAAAACGAAGCGGCTTATGAGACCTGCATGTGGAAAACCTTTTATGCATGGGAGAAAAACGTAACTTGTCATGATTTAGCCTGTCCAGCCATCCCCATACGTTGCTATGCTAATGTCTCTTAATCAGCCGGATTAATGATTTTACCAAATAGCGAGATGCTTTACAATGTTAATGTTTTCGTTTCAGGTACAGAAGAGCGCCAGAGTACATTTTCCCTACGCCGTTTAATGATTGTTACGAAGCATCAATATATTTAGTCAACAATGCTGATAATTATAGTATTGACATGTCTAGGATTGCACTTATGGGAGATAGCTCTGGTGGAAATCTTGCAGCAGCAATAGCTCAACAGTTGGCAAACATGAAGCAAAAGTGTCTACAATTTAGCTTTGCTGCCCAGGTATGTACGTGGTAACATAGAAAATTTAAATTTAGTCTGGAAACTCGGAGAAAGTCTTTGTTCCATATTTTTGTTGTACACGGTGAGGACAATTATATTTGATATGACCAATCATCCGATAGCCACGTTTGTGTTCAATCGTGCACCGTACTGATTACTATATTGATAACTATATGAAGAAAGACCGCTGCACTAAACTTTATGGTCAGCAGGACAACTGAAACGCTATAACTGGTTATTTAAGAAAATAAGAAATGAACCCAATATGGTCACATCTCTATCTTAGTTTCAGTCTACTGCGCGTCATTTTACGTGCGGATCGGTGTCTTGAAGGTACGAGTTCAAGTCCCGCTCGAGTTAACGGATTTTTCTGTTGACTTTGGCAATGTAAGAAGGTGAAATGTTCTGTTAAAAGTTGCATTTGAATTAAATTCTTTACTCAATGTTATACTTGCAAGGTGAGCCATTGGTGATTCCTTTTTGCTTTTTCTCGTTTCCAGGTCCTCATTTATCCTACTCTACAGTTCTTTGATTTTAGCCTTCCGTCCTTTCAGAAAGACGCTACTGAAGTTATTATTGGCAAAGAATCAATAGCAATGTTTTGGTCACTTTACATCAATGGTACCACAGACCTAGTTGAGCTGTTTCTCTCGGGTAACCATTCACGTCATTTGAGGAAAACCCGTTACCAAGGTTACCTTCAGACAGTCGACGGTGACGCGAGTGTAGCTAGTGCTGATCCAGAGACGGTTCCTGAAGGCGTTTTGAAAGCACTGACAGACCCTCAAGCATCTCCATTAATGGCCGACGATCTAAGGCAAAACCCTCCGACACTTATTGTTACCGCTGACCACGACGTCCTTCGTGACGACGGCATTCTTTATGGCGTGCGTCTAAAAGAGGCCGGCGTTCGAGTAACACACAACAGCTACTCGTGCAAGCATGATTTCTTGTTTTTTGATTTTGACAGTTATTTTGCTGAATCCGAGGGACGCCAAGCATTTGATGACATTGTGTCCTACTTAAGGGACGTTTTCAAGGAGGATAATTTGGATTAAGTTTAGTAGAAAAGTTTTGACTTAGTTCAAAGACAAATTTTTCATGTGGCAAGCGCCATCTTTAATTCACAATGCATTGTGGTCTATTCAAGGTAACGAACTCAATTAAAAGAGTGATTATTTGACAGAAAAATTATCTTTATAAATAATTTTGTTGCAGCAATATTTAAATATGATTGCCGTGAATTCCATAAAAGCTCTATCAAGCCCTCCGTTCTAATGTCCCTTTCTATAAAACTATTTTCCTTCTCCAAAAATAGGTACGCATTGCGTACATGCGGTTACTGGTATTTATTTGGCTTACAAATAATGATTGAACAATGTGAATTGTTCACTAAAACATACTTAAAGTGCTTGATAATCTTCTGAAATATCAGCATATACTCTCACGTATCACATAAAATTGACAATAATCATTAATTTTAAATGCCCTTAACTTAATTCTAGCGCATGCCCTTACCCAAACTCCTACCCAATCCCTAACCCAAGCCCCAACCTTTAATTCACAGAGCATTGCGGTCCAAATCAATGTAAATTAATCCATAAAAAACAAACTCCATGGCCTGAAGCGAAACTCGACTTTCAATCTTCCATTTGTGGTTCTGTTACACGTTCGTACATTCGGACATACGAATAAGACTTCTGAAGTATGCCTATTATCTTTTCGGCTTGATCACGTGATTGACGAAACATTTTTACGTAAATACACACGCCGACACAAACGCACAACCAGGGTCATGACAGCGGATATGGTTTAGCAACCAGCATCCGCAAAATCTAGGACTATTTATGACGCGTTACATCAATGGTAGGATGGTAGCGTAAATTATTTTTCATTTTTATCAAGCTCTGTTTTTTTAAAAACATATCAACAATCAATCGTTCTTGACTGGCATAATGCACTGTATGTTTGTGGAAGAGTGGGGTTTGGCAGTACTACTAAAGCAAAACTACTTGTCTTATGTTTCAGTTTTTAACTTTTACTGATTTTTTTTATAAGCTTCCCCCTTCTATTAACCCCCTCCGGCCCTCCTCCTGTGGGTCGTGAAATTAGATAAGCCCCCTGAGGCTAATAGAGTTTTCACGGAGTATTAATGTCCGGACGTATAAAGATACATTTGTCACGAATCCTTATACGTCCAAGAATTGTTGTTTTAGACATTGTTGTTACCAAAGACCTAAGAAATCCACAAGTCGACAGCTGACAGTGGTCTACTGGTCTGTCGATATACAATTTGAACGATTTTGTGAATTTTTGCGGATTGACTGGTTTCTAAACTATATACCCACGTATAATATGTGTTTCAATATTTGGTAATTAATTTAGGTTGTTTTTTTATTCGCTGTTATTTTGCACGAAAGCAAGCACGCGGACTAACCGCACATTTACGCGTAAAAAAACATACCAAGTGTTATAATTATTTCCTAACGCGCCTCGACTTTCTCGCTCAAACGACAAGCTTTCCAAGGACGAAGTGCGTGCTTGTTGGACTTCGCGTTCGAATTAAGATCTTTCTGAAATCTGAATAGGCTTTCAACTAATGTTTCAAGCCACTTTGCTTGCCGATTTATCTAACCGTGAGTTCAAACAGGCAAAATGTCATTTTAGGGGTGGGGTTAGGGATTGGGTTGGAGTTTAGGTAAGGGCATTTGGAATTAACGATTATTTAACAATTATTCACCGATATTCACTGAACCTGAGGCGAATAATTGTTTTAGTATAAATACACATTTTCGTACTTTTAGGAACAGCGTTTTCTTTAAAATTGCAAATTTCCTCGTCTGTCGCATTGACAAATTCGCTGGCGGCCATTTTGAATAAACGCTGTAGGTGATTATCGAGAATTAGTCCGAAGTAGCTCGACCAATCAGCGCGCGCGATTTTCTATAATCACCTGCATGTGAATATGCGAATATTTCGCATCTTATTATTTTCAGTATGTTTTAGTAAATAATTTACATTATTCAATGATTATCTGTAAGCCAAATAAATACCAGTATCCGCATGTACGCGGATATTTTTTAATTGAGTTTGTTAATACCTTGAATAAACCACAATGCATGCAATGTGAATTCATTAGTGAATAGGTCAATTAATTTATAATGCAATATATAGGTCTTTTGTTTATTTATTTTTGTATCAGATTCGACACATCAATTGTGAAACGATTCTGGAAAAATCTTACATTTCCATTTGTGTGTTGAACTGTGGTTTTGCTGCAATTTTATCACTGACCTGCACTGCAAAACGTCCAAATCTTGTCGAGATAAATTTCCTTATTTTAAAATTCTACTACTTGTTTTAAGATATTTAATATTGTTTTAAGACAAAATATCTTGTCAAGAAAACCCAGTAAGATTATCTTGCAGACGGGACAAGAAAATCTTAAACCAAGATTTTTTTTTCTTAAAACAAGTTTTTAGGGATTTTCAGTGTGACTGCGATTTGAAGTCGCTTGTGTAAACTACTGCGATCAACTGTCGTAACTGCAACCCCCGGTGGGCCTAAACCTAACCAGAATCCTCCGGGGGGCTTTAATCTGGGCCTTTGCTCTGACTTTCTTTAGCGTGATGATTTTGGCTAAAATAATTTTTAATCTTCTTTTAATCATTTTATCCTTGCCCGAACCAACAATATTTAAATTCACCAGAAGTGTTTCTTCGCTAAAAATTGTAAATCTTTTGTCTTTTGTGGCCGCGATAAACTATATAGTCGCCTACTTTTATGTCAGTTTCAAGCGGACATCCGTTGCTAATAAAAGGTGTGTTTAAAAAATACCTGTATGAAGATAATTTCCTTTGGACTAAACACAAGAAACGACATTCTGCTCAAGGAAAATACCACAAATTAAGTATCTCAAAAGATATTTTCCTTCGATTCACAAAGACGTGCCTTTGATTGACAAATATACGCCTTTGTTCTAAGTTTGTTGAAGAACCAACAGCAGTTCTCAGAACTCTAGTCTTGCAAATTCTTAGGAAAGGATTTAGCTTTATTTACTCTCCTTGCCTTAAAAGGATGTTGGGGTCGTGACCTTTTATCACGAGACATTTGAGGTGCTGTCCCTTCCAATTTCCAAAACGAAAGTAAAACTGTGAATCAATTCAAAGTTACTTGTCTGTGGTAGTGTTCGCTCTCTCTAACACAAGACTGCAAGTTTAGTAAGCAACATTCGTTACAATGAACGCTTCAAAAGAATAATGGCTAACGCCGACCAAGGATATGAAGATAGTCGATTTGAGAAAGATGTCGACAAAAATCTTTATTGCCCGATATGTATGAATGTCTTGAAAGATCCCGTGCAGTGTCGCAGAAACCAGCATTATTACTGCACTCCATGTATCAAGAGACATTTGGAACAGAACACACAAACCTGTCCCGTGTGCCAAGAAGAATTGACGGAAGAAACCTTAAGAGAACCAGCAAGAATTGTGATCGATTTTTTATCAAGTCTCAAGATTCATTGTGACTACGCCAGTAGTGGTTGTGGTGAGTCTGTTGAGCTCGAGTTTCTTCAAGGCCATGTTGTAAACTGTGGATATTCGCCAACAAAGTGTGGAAACGATGGATGTTTGAAAATGATTAACAAACGAGAGAAAGAAAGGCACGAGTCCCAAGTCTGTGAGTTTCGAATGGTGAAGTGCGAAGAATGTGGTAATGACGTGCAGCACAAAACGTACAAAATGCACAAATGTTTAATGTCAATAAGAACGGAGATGAATGCGATGAGAACGAATTTAAACGACATGAAGACCGACGTGAAAGAGCAACTGGGGCTTATGAAGAGTCAAATGCAATGCAACCAAGAAGAAATAGTGAAAGAAGTCAGGGGAATGATGGTCGAAATTAAAGATCAGATGAATAATTTGACTCAACAAGCAACTGAAGTTAAAGAAGAGATGAAATACGTTAAGGCAGTCGTTGAGGGTCCCCATCAAGCCAAAACAAGAGGAAATATTGTGGTTGCTGGAGGCTATGATGGGAAATCAATCTTTAATTCAGTAGAAATGTTCAGCTGGGTCGAGAGAGCCTGGATACCTCTACAACCCATGAAACAGCAACGTCGCACATCATCATCATTTGTTTACAAACAACAAATATTTGTTGCTGGAGGATACAGTGGTCAGGTTTTCCTGGATAGTATAGAAGGAATAAATATTAACCAGGAGCCAGCACAATGGATAGAATTTGCAGCGAAATTGCCATTCAAATCCTCACGGCACAGCATTGTTGTTTATGGAGATCGTTTATTAATGATAGGAGGATTCAATGGTGTAGCCGTCTCCAATGGTATCTATGAAATTTGTCTTACCCCTCCATATTCCACAAAGTTGTTGTCCACAATGCCACATCCATTATGTTTCCATGGTTCACAGCTCATTGATGACAAGATCCTGATTGCTGGAGGAATGACCGCAGGTTACCATACCAAAAACAGTGTCGCAAGTGTTTTCGTGTATGATATAGCTAATAATGAATGTAAAGAAATGGCGCAATTGCCTTTTGCTATGTGCTTTATGGCTACTGTTAGTTGGAAAGGTAACATGATTTGTCTGGGAGGAAGAGATAATAACGGTAAAGTGTTAAACACCGTGTTTATTTATGATGTTAAGACAGGGAGGAGTGAAATGTTGCCTCCTATGAAGTGTAGAAGGTTTGGATTTGCTGCTGTTGTCACAGGAAATGCAATAGTTGTAATGGGTGGCAAAAATGAGGAAGAAAAACGTCTTAATTGTGTAGAGTATTTCAATTTAGATCGCTATACTTGGGAGAAGCTCCCACCCATGAATGAAAGCAGAACATATCTAACTGCTGTTGTAAAGCCAGTCATTTAAACATTTCCTTTACTGTATATAAATTAGTTTTCATTTGCCATGGATGATTTGAACATGATTTATAAAATACGGCTTAGTTTAGAATTAGATTTTTATGCATTGACTGAGACTTTTAGTTGTTATTGAGAACATGTTAGAGATTGTGTCTTTGTAGTAAATCACCTGTTTCTTGATTATTAAATTGATTGTCAAAATGTCATTAAAAGTTTTATCAAACCATATGTATGTCTGGTGCATCATTGTATTCATTATCTGATTTTATTTCAACAAGTCCAAATCAAAGCATTAGTAATAAACAATTCAGGAATAAGCTCAGAAAATTCTGAAGTGCCTTTGAAACAAAAATTCGTGGCAGATGAGGGTTAAAATTAGCTCTGAGAAGGGCAAAAAAACATATTTATGCAGGCCTTGCCCGGAGAAACGCGCGTGTCAGTAAACATTATGGCGCACCTTTGATTGTGCGCGTGCGTTTAACTGAATTCTAATTTGGCATTTCTTCAAATATTGAGTTCTTAAAACGTATTCCTCAACTTTAATACTTGTGTTCTATTTTTTATTTAAAACATAATCAAGCGTGCACGGTACTAATTAGTATATTGACTAAAAATTACTATTCACAAGTGAAGTGCTGCCTCGTTATTGACATGAAAACCTTTAGCCTACTTCGCAGGCAACTCTGTGAAGGCTGTGTACCAAGTAACACTCTTGCCCACTCCAGTGACTCCACCTGAGTTTGCCCACTCCACCCAAGCATAGTCAATCGAGATATGGTCTGGAAACTCAGCTAAAGTATTTGGTCTATCTTTTTGTTTGCCTTTATGCATTTTTGTGTACGGTCACTGAACACATTATATTTTAGTATAATGAACGAATTGTCCAATAGCAACGTGTCAGTTCAATCACTCAACCGTGCTATTTAAATATTAATAAACCTAAAACAAAGGATGTGCACGGTGTAAGGTACGGTTCAACATAAAATCACAGCTCATTATAGGCGCTTTGAAGTTTGTCGAGTTTCCAGACCATATCTCGATTGACTATGACCCAAGTTTGCCCACTCCAACTGTGTTTGTCCACTCCACCCAAGTTTGCCCACTCCACCTGAGTTTGCCCACTCCGCTCGAGTTTGCCCACTCCACCCGAGTTTGCCCACTCCACCCATTTGCCCACCCCATATGAGTTTTTCTAACCTCTTCCCAGTCAGAGCCCACAGAGTTGCCTGTGAATTAGAAGGCTGGAAAGTTAAAAAAAAAAATATTACATGTAATTGCAATAGACACAGATTCTTTACACACATATATATATATATTTTTTTTAATAGGTAGGTGACATTCAAATTCACTCCACATTTATTGAAATTCGCTCCACATTTTTTTTGTTGAGTTTTTTGTCGAGCTTTTGGTCGAGTTTTTTGTCGAGTTTTTTTTACTTATTTTCGTTTTTGTATCTACTGCGCATGCGCGAGTAGATACATTGCTGTCGTCCGTGTAAGGTAATGTATAAAGGTAAGGTAAGTTAACAAAAGAATGCCTTTGGAGCCAATCAAAACAGAATATATAAAACGGACCACCGAAGCCAAAATAACTACTGTACACCAAGTATTTCATAAGTCATTGTTGACAGCATGGTCGCATGGAGCGAGTTATTCAACAAGATGAAGTTTTTACAAATTTAGTAAGTATTTTAAGTATGAATCGTAGTCAATTCTTAATTGTGATGTACTAGACGTTGTTGGAATAATGATAAAAGTTTTTGAAAGCAAATTAATCGATTTATATGGCCAGCATGTCTACAATCTCATGCAAAATAAAATGTGCCACCTTGATTTTCAAAGGCTTGTCCCCCTTCCCCCCTTCAATGTTGCTATTTGAGCTCGAAATTCAAAGGAAAGCCTCCAACAGTGCAAACCATCACTAACCAACATTGGAGAGGGTTCGGGAGCATGGAGTGTCTCGTTTATTTTGCATGTGATTGACATTGTAGCTACTATGGTAAAAACAATGATGCAACTGTGTACTTGTAACAACCTTGTATTCATAGCTGAACAAGTTTCTTGACAAAATTGATGGAATTGTATAGTTGTAACAACCTTGTATTCAGATCTAGAGCTGAACAAGATTTTTGACAAAATTGTCTACTGTATGCTCACAGGCCATGCTGTGTTTTAACTTTGATAAAGAACTCAGACTCTCAGAGTAAAGCCAGCAAGGCACAGAAGGCTAAGTGCTAACAACTCTACTCATATCTGGCATGAGTTCCAAGCCCGGACAGGTGCATGGCCACCCATTCAAATACTAACTCAATCCAAATGGGCTTTACTCCAGTCCTCAGTGGTGAGAGGCAGTGCACTAATAGCTTGACTATTAAAGCTATGGTACTAAAAGCTATAGTCATAAAGTATGGTAGTAAAGCTTTAAGTAGGTCAATCAAATTAACAAACTATATAACAAATCACAAAATTTGACTTAATTAACTAATTTAAGACAGTACATGTATTTAAATATTTTCGTTACAACAATTTGTCAATCTAGTTAGAAGGTAAAGAAAATCACTTGAGATAACAAGCATCTCGAGTATTACTGCTGTAAAATGTAATGGTCTGTGAAAGAAAAAGATGTCCAGCAAATTATGTCATCAAAATTATAAGAGCAACCATACATTAATTGTTCTTCAAGACATATGCATACATGCAGAAAAAGGTACAATAAATGTTTGCACGTTCATAACACAGATTTTGCATGGCATTGACAGCTGCAGCATACAATTTTACTCCATTAATACTGTATATAGACTTGCCAGTTACTGACATTTTACTATTTGTCATCTACATCGACCAATATGTTATTTAATAGCATATTTCACTCGTGGACTACAGGTGTATGTACCACAGAATACCACACAAATTTACATGTTCCATATCATTTGTAAAATACATATAATATGGCCTGTTAATATTTTTTAGTATAGTTTTTCACTGTATTTTTTCTTCCCGGGGGTTTTTGGGGCTAGATTTGGTAGACTTTATTATTTTTTTAATTGAACATTCTGTGGAAAAAACCTTAATGTACCACAGAATACCAGTGCAGAAAACACACAATAAGTAAGGAACGGTTTATCAAATTGTACCAGGATTTGGTGTGTCATGTTGTGTGCTAATACTGTTGGATGTAAAAAAAATATTGCTAACTTAAGTGAAAGGTAAATACTAAAATCACTACCACAGAATACCAGTTTTTTTATCAGTAATTTTGAAAAATTCAGTTTTCCAATAGTAAAACTGATTACTCAGCGTGATTCCTGTATAGCAATACTATTGTGTTGCATTGAAAAGCATTAACTTTACCTGTTTATTCTGTTAGCTAAGGGATGAACCATTATTTTTCTGGGGGGGATGAAAAATATTGAAAAAAATTGTTTGCAGATGCTGATAAAGTCAAATAAATTGTTTGCAAACATAATAAGTCAAAAATAAAATGTTTGCAGAGCATGATGAAAGCCCCATAATTTAATATTTGTAAATTGTAATATCAACTATTTTAATAGCTTAATAGCACAAATGTTACTATTGTTTAATATTAAAATATTGTTTTCACCAGAACAAACAAGAATAAATACAATGTTTCATTTTTCATATTAATATACAAGAATATAATAAATACCTTCTCATACACCAAATATAAAGCACCCAACTTTTTTTGTAAATATCTAACAACCTTGTACCCATTTATAATAAAAGGTTTTTATCTCCACTCACCACCCATCCCAGATAAAACCCTGGGTGTCTATTCAATTATAAGAAAGTATTACATTTGTAGTCAAACACATGCAAAAATCTTTTGAGTGCAAGCTGCTGTCTGTACCTTGTACTGGTCAGTAAACTTTGACATTAATATTAAGAAAATTTAATATACAGTCTATACCATGCCTAAAATAAACGGTCGGTTAAGAAAAAAAATGCAAAGAACGCGTGCTGGCGTAACCTTTGCCGCATTTGCATATACATGTATAGGCCAATCTAGACAAGACGCAAGCAATAAATCAATGGTCCTCGTGGAGACATGAGGTCCGTGTGACAAACAGCTTAGGAAGGAAATAGCAACTCGAAAGAGGAAATAGCAACTAGCTCTATTTGGCTTTGAATATACAATTACATAAGCTTGGGCGGTATAATTTGCGCACAGTGTTATTGTCTTTATAATCTGCCAAGTCTGGTATGAAATTGACCGTGGGATCCGCTTTACGTGTTGGTTAAGTATGTATTTTATGCTAAAAATAAATGTCGAGTACTCGAATACCTTATTAACGTCAAAATACCGATGACAGTAAATAAATGATGACGGTTTTCCGTTTTTTCTAAAAGCTAACCGAAAAAACCGGTTTAATAAAAAAACCGGTTTAATAAAAAAACCGGTAAACCGCCCAAGCTTACAATTATATAAATTTTATAATCACGTTAAATACAAACGCTGCTAATTTGCACTTCGCGAATATAAAGTATTAAAGTAAAGATTCTAGGTGAAGAGATTTCTTGATTTTTTTAATGTTTTCATTAGATTTTTATAATATGTTTGTGATTTTCAAAAGATTTTACAAAAAGTGAACGATCTTTTTGTTCAAAGGCAAGCGATGTTTCCTCAATTTATGCGCCCCTTTACAGACGTCCGTTGTGCCTTTCGTCCGAGAGAGTTTATTCAAATATGGGATTAAAGGGGAGTGAAGGATGGAGTTTGAACACGCCATGACAAGGTTATTTTAGGCTTTGTCATGATACAGTGCCGTGCTGGCGTAACCATAAAATACTATACTGCGTTATGATGAATACAGTGCCGTTCTGCCGTAACCATAAAATATTATATTGCGTTATGATGAATACAGTGCCGTTCTGCCGTGCTGGCGTAACCATAATATATTATATTGCGTTATGATGAATACAGTGCCGTTCTGCCGTAACCATAAAATATTATATTGCGTTATGATGAATACAGTGCCGTTCTGCCGTGCTGGCGTAACCATAATATATTATATTGCGTTATGATGAATACAGTGCCGTTCTGCCGTGCTGGCGTAACCATAATATATTATATTGCGTTATGATGAATACAGTGCCGTTCTGCCGTGCTGGCGTAACCATAAAATATTATATTGCGTTATGATGAATACAGTGCCGTTCTGCCGTTCTGGCGTAACCATAATATATTATATTGCGTTATGATGAATACAGTGCCGTTCTGGCGTAACCATAATATATTATATTGCGTTATGATGAATACAGTGCCGTTCTGCCGTGCTGGCGTAACCATAAAATATTATATTGCGTTATGATGAATATGGGACAATTTTCTTTTGAGAAATATCAAAGGGATGAGTAACAAAATAACTTTTTGAGTTTATACATGACCAAGTTTTACAGAAAGTTTTTGTAACATTTGTTCTTTTGTTTTGTTTTGACATAATTGCTTTGTAACAATGTTCGGCTATATCTTGAATTAACCATATCATTTTGACATTGGCTAGTTTCAGTCTGTGAAAAAACTCTGAGCTGTTTTGTGCTTTTTGGGAGTTGACACTTATTGTTTGATAGTAAATTGGATTAAAATGCCGACACTGATTAAATTTTGTACATTGCGTCCCTAATGAAGTTAGCGGTGTCCACTTTAAGAGCTCTTGCTTTCGTCCCGAGGTGTGTTACTGTCGAGACTTTTGAAAACGTTGTTGGAATATTTTTGTCCCAAGAGCTGAGTATACGGTAAGTCTTAATGAAATACGTTTTTAAATACAGAATACAGGATTTTTTTTATGATAGTGCTGTATCTTAATTTACTTCCCATTTTAGCAAACTATTACAATATCAGATATGGCAACGCCCGTTTCACCAGTGAAATCTTTATCTGTTCGAGAGGACCAAGATGGTTTACGAGCGTTCCACGCTAAAGCTAACAAAGGTCGTTACAGATGTATATCTAATTTTTATTTTACTATAAAAGCCTTCGTGAAGTTCCCGCAGATCTTGAGCAAGTTCAATGGATATGTCCTGAACGTCCACCACACGGATAACGTATCGATGTAAGTATAATGAAGTATTCACCTTCATATTTAATGTTTTAACAGTTTCTTTAAAATCTTTGGCAATTCCAAAATCTGTGTGCAAAATGTTTTTAAAAAATCCGTACGGGTTGTTGCGACCAAAAATCGAGATCCGTATGTCCATGCCATGTAGCCAGTTCGCATATACATAGATTAAATTCATCTCCCTGTCACGGATGTTTATTTATGCCATCGTTAACGATACGTTAATTTGTGGGGCCAAAAAGTCGAGGGTAGTTGTTAATGGTCGTGAAATATCATAAATATTGGTGAGAGTTTAATAATAAAAAACGTATAGAGATGTATACTGAAGCAAGTAAGGTATTACTATGCCGCGCGAAGTGCCCGTTTCTCTTGTGCCTTCGAAGTGCCCGTTTCCCTTGTGCCTTCGAAGTGCCCGTTTCCATCATCGAAGTCAGTATTTTAAGAACAATTGAATGTTTTTGCTTGTTACATAGATTTGTTTTCCTGTAACCGGAGAATTCCGGCAATCGGATATTTGAGCAGATTTAGGTTGCGCGCCGCGGGAAAATCTAAGGCACAACATTTGCGTTCAACATCGTTGTTATCGTAGTTGTGCGCTATTGGTCGTTGTTTCTTTTAGATAGTGAATTTCATTTTTAGTTCTTCCGAAATATCATCTTTTACCACTATCATCTACTTAGCTGCAAAACTAAAATCAAATGTTAGGCGTCATGGATTATGAATATCATTCACGAACAAGTCTGAAAAAAGACAAATTTGGGTCGTCCATTAGAACCAAATGGATTATTTTGGCTTTTAGCTGTTTCTTGTGCGAAAATTTAGATTCTGCTTGATGCCGTGTAAATAAAATACTTTTCTTTAACCAGGTTCTTCCCCAATTTAAGCTTATAAATGCTTAATTAATGAGCCTTTCGTGTCCGAAAGATACGTTTCAACACCCTTGCATCAGCTTTAGCAAGATCCGGCATCATCAACCATGCGCGTTTGAGAATGAATACATACAACCCTCTATTTCAATACATATACTGTACAACAAGCTGAGGTGAGGCGGGAGAAAGAAAATCGATCTTCTGAAGAAGTTTAAAAGTTAAGATGTTTCGTAATGATTTTTTAGGGAATGCTTTGCGACTTGTGAAGAGATGGAAGTTGCCAAAAAATTTAAGACAGCTCTCAACCGAACCTTTAACGAAAATGGTGGGGTCTTCTGGCAAGGCGTAAATGATGACCAGCTGACAAGATACATAATGAAGAAGGTTAAAGAGTTTGGTGAAAATGACGGCAGAGTACTTTTCGGTAGTTTGACCATCGGGTGCCAAATGAACTTAAAAAGTGTTAACAGACAGGGAGAATTCGTGGAGGAAGATGATTTTGATACGTATGACCAAAGGGAGGACTTTGATTCTTCAGTATACATACTGAATGAAAAAGTCCAAGTAAGTTGCCATAAATGCTATTTCTATTATTTTTAAGTTTACGCTTGTTTTACGAATTAAATATACAAAGAGAACTACCATATCAGACTTTAAGATTATATACTTACAGTTCTAGCTCGATATCGTTGGTTCTAAAGTAGCGTCTCCCCACGCGGCGGGGCCCCTAAAGTAAGGGGGCGTGGATGGTGCGGCGGGAAGGGCGCACGGAAAAAGCTATAAGCGTCTGGGTACGAGGCTGGCTTTGTACTAATTCGTTCAGTTCGTTGGCTCATATTCATATGCTCATATACGACTCTCTCTCTCTCTCTATATATATATATTATGATACACAGACCCCTTTGCGCTCTGGTACTCCGCAAAAGAAACTACTCTTGAGTTGAGATCTATTCTTCGGGGCACTTTTTTGTGGAATATACCTTCGCTCCACGTCTATGATGAATCAATATTGCCATTTATTTACTTGTAGGTAGACAAACATGGTGTAATTGATGAGCCCAACTGGAAGCATATATGGATGGTACCATTCCTAAGGGCAATGCCGGCAGCGATGGCAGATAAGTCAGTAAAGACTTATTTAATTAGCTACCAAGTTCACATTGACTTGCCGTTAAAGCCATTCAAGTGGCATGATTTCATATGCCAGGCAAAGGCGTTCTTCAAAAGCAACTTTATGCCCTTTTTCTTATTTTTAAGTGGTGGAATAGCTGCATTTCACTATGAAAAGATCATTGCCAGCATAGGTAATAATCTGACGTAATCAATCATCCTGATATGGGTAATTACTGCCCAGATTATTTAACAACGTTATTAAACGTAGCGTGCTGCGCAGGCAGTGTTGAAACAACAATCGAAATATAGTAAGGTTAGATATGCTGCCGAAACAGAGAACGTAGGAGTCTAACGTTTCGAGCGAAGGCCCTTCGTCAGAGAGAAACGTATATATATATATATATATATATATATATATATATATATATATATATATATATATATATAAGTGAGTATATAAGTGAGTATATATATATATATATGTATAGTAAGTGAGTATATATATATATAGTGAGTATATATATATAAGTGAGTATATATATATTTGCTGAATTTGCTTATATTATACTTTTGCAGGTTCATGCCCTGTTCCAACAGCCATTGGGGACACTGCCGGCTTGTAACGTAGACTGCCACAATTCTTCACTAAAATTCGCCATTTTCCTTTCTTCTTGACTCAATAGTAATGTAATAATTATGATAATAATTTTCTCCTTCTAAACCAATCACAGCTTCGTTTGATGCAAAGAACCAATCAGCTTCTAAAATTAAATATTTGACCAATCACAGAGCGTCCCCGGAATCCATGCGGACAGACGAGGTCACAGAACAAGAATTATGGAGCTGATTCATAGACGTTCTTCTCCGGGGTTTTTCCGAACGTCTATGGCGTAGGCTAATGAAGACAAGGCTCCAACAGGCATTTCTCTAAACAGGAGTCAGTTTCTGCAACACAGAGGTATAGTAGTTTGTGTTTTGTTAATTTTCCTCGAGCTGCTGCCATTTTAACTGTATTATAACTACTGAAAACTCGAAGTTACTTAGCTTTTATATCCTATTAAAATACTCATTAATAATTCATGACGAAAATTCAAAAGAAATCAATACCGTAGCAGTGGTTGTAAATCGGATACAGCATCGTCCCGATTTACATGAACTTTAGCTTCGATTTTCTCGGCTAAAACAGACCATATCCCCCAAAATAGTTGGTGAACTTGATTACTTAGATGCATTTGTATTTTAAGAAAGATTGCAGCTCGCCTTGTAAATCAGATACAGCTCGGCTGCTCATGCTGTATCTATTACTTAAATGTATTTGCCTTACTCTAAAACAATCTCTGAAAAACAATTAACTTATTACTCGGTTGTTTTGTTTTTTTCACTTCCAGGACATTGAGGATTAGGAGAACGAAAGTAATGCACGACCTCGTACAGGAATTTTCCAACGAAGACATCATGGTATGTGAAATTAAAGTGGTTATGGTCGATGCAAGAGGCAATGATGAGATGGGCCTAGATGCAAAAGGGATTCACCGCGATGCTATATCATGCTTCTGGCAAGAATTTTACAACACGTGTACTCTCGGCGAACGAGAAAGAGTTCCAGCTCTTCGTCACGATTTCCAACTGAGTGAGTGGACAGCAATTGCACGCATTATCGTCAAGGGTTTTTGGGATTTGGAATATTTTCCCGTGATGCTGAGCAAAGCGTTTCTCGCAGGCGTGATTTTCGGTGAAAATCAAGTTGGTGAAGAGATCCTACTTCTGTCGTTTTATCGATCGATATATTGCAAAAGACGAAGAAGAAACTCTGCATCAAGCACACTACATGATACATGCAAGCGATGTTAAACCTATGAGCAGCTCGGAGCAAACCACCTTGCAATATCTAAAGCGCTTCGTTAGACGCATGGAGCTAGCACAGCTTAAACCATTTCTTATGTTTGTCATCGGGGCAGATGTCATCTGTGTTAAATCAATCAAGGTTGAATTTACAGTACTCGAAGGGCTGGCACGTCGGCCAATTGCTCACATATGCGGATGCGTTCTCGAGCTACCATCAACGTACACTGTAAAATTGGGAGTGTCAACCCAACACCAAAAATGGTGTAAATCGTTGCAGCTGTGGAGACACCAAACGAGTGTATATTTACACTAACAATGGTGTAAAGGCTAACACAACAAGGGTGTAAGGTAACACCATGAACAGTGTAAAATTGCACCAAAAGTGTTTTTTTACACCATATTAGTGTAAAATTGCTTGCAGCTGTGGGGACACCAACTCAGTGTAAATTTACACTGTAAGTGTAAAATTACACAAAAAGTGTTTATTTACACCACATTAGTGTAAAATTGCTTGCAGCTGTGGGGACACCAACTCAGTGTAAATTTACACTGTAAGTGTAAAATCACACCGAAAGTGTTCTTTTTACACCATATTGGTGTAAAATTCCTTGCAGCTGTGGGGACACCAACTCAGCGTAAATTTACACTGTAAGTGTAAAGTCACACTGAAAATGTTCTTTTTACACCATTATTGGTGTAAAATAGCTTGCACACCAACTAGTGTAAATCAACACTGTGCTCCTTTCTACACCAAGACTGCGTTGCCAAAAGAATTGGAATTGAACTGAAAGTAAACATTTTGTAAGACAGTGTGAAATAACCCTTATGAAAAAATCCTATAGGAATTCCTATAGGAATTTCTATAAGATTTTAGCCCAATTTCCTATAGTAATTCCTATAGGAATTCCTATTGAATCCTATAGGAATTCCTATTGAATCCTATAGGAATTCCTATAGAATCCTATAGGAATTTCCTTTGAATCCTATAGGAATTCCTATAGGATTTCCCATTAAATCCTATAGGATTTCCTATTGAGCAAATCCTATGGAAATTCGTCAGTGAGAAAAACAAAGCAAGTTCTCCTTACGAAAATATCCAATAGAATATTCCATAAAAAAATTATATAGAATATTCTATTGGATTCTCTATGGAATATTCTATAGGATATGGTATAAGATGTAATAGAAAATGCTTTAGAATATTCTATAAGCTATCTTACAAGATATACAATAGAACAGTCTTTGGAATTCTACACGATACTCCACAAAACATTTTATCAATAGTTACGCAGTACAATATTCTACATTAACACACCTTTTTTGTCCAAATATTAACACATCTTATTTAATTAGGTTTTCTAACACACCTTAACTCCTTAAGTGTTGAAAGGCACACCTTATGGTATGTTAAAAAACACATCTAGTAAGGGTTTTTTTTGGCCTGTCTAAATTTTGACACACGCTAAGTTGTGTTTTGTGAAAAGGTGTGTTATTTCACACACCTTGGTCAGTTTTCAATGTTAAGATGTGTTATATATAGGTGTGTTAATAAAAAGGTGTGTTATGCAACATGCCCTGATGTGTGTTATCTTACACATGTAGGTGTGCATAATAACACACCCTGAAACATGTCATTCAGCACATCAATGACCAAGAGAAAATAAACATTTTTAAAAGCATTTAACATTAATGTCAACATATTCAATATATTTTAACACATATTAAAAAACTGTGAGGGTTTACATCAGGATGACATTAAAGTATACACTTACTGTACTATAATAAATACTAGTTATATACATGGTATATGGGGAGATTGTCATAAGCAAACCATTTTTGGCAGTTCAAATTTCCAAATATTAACTAAGCTAAAAATCCTAGACTAACCATGTTACATGTATGTGGTTCTGCATCTATATCCAAAATACATCATTCAGCATTTAGGTATAGGATACTACATTACATATTTAGAATGTTGGTATTTTCAAAGTGTACTTAACAATCCAATCAGCAACGACACAAGGGAGCATCAGTGTAATCATCTTGGAGATCAACAATCCTTTTCTTTCGTTGAGAAGTTGGCTTTCGCATCATCACTCAATGTGTACCAGTCCAGTCCTGTAGAATGAGAAAATTAGTTCAACAATTTGTTAACTAATATTTAATTAATTCAAATATTTAAAGGTATACATTAACCACTTTGCAACAAAACTCAAAATTTCAATTTATAAGCTAAAATTTTGATTTTGTTGTGATTTTTCTTTGTTTAAATAGTCAATCCATTTAACCCATTGATGCCTACAATAGGGTGTCTGAGGAATTATCTGCTGATAAACATAGTAAAACAATAAAGGGGACATTATTGGCTGGCTCAGGCAGGGAATGGGTAATAATTATTTGACTCAATACCATTGCTACCTCCCCTTTAGAGAGTAAAATCATGTGGAGTGTAAATTAATGTCAATACATGTATTAAACATATACAAAGTATATTTAGGACTTAATCTTCCATCATATACTGTATCACAAATGGGCTCTCAGTAATGACCTACTAACTAGCTGACTAGCTTCCCAGGGTCAAGAGTAAGATTCCCTCCCAAGGTCACATTCCTCCAAAGTACAAGATTGCAGTTACCGAACAAACAATTTGGACAGAAAATTCTACTTTCCTAGCAGAATTCTTATAATTTTGAAGACAATTAGAATATAGGGATGTTCAGTAAGGTATAAGGAATATGCAGTATCTGTATATCACTAAAATTATACCAAATGAATATTATTAGTATTATATCAGTTTGTCTTATTAATCAAACTGTTCAACTTTCTAAAATATCCAGATGTGTGATCTGTGTTTTTAGCATGCATGCATATATATATATATGTAACAGAAACTTACTAGTGTACTATTGCAAATGCTGTCCACTCTCGTCAACTATTCACTCAGAAATTTTGAGCCCATAATTTAATTGTTAAATATATATATATATATATATATACTGTAGAAGATGTTGTAAAAACCTTTGGCAGAGTGCTCGATGGGAATCCAGAGCATATTATAGTTAAAGTTCAAAGACTGAACAGGCTTGATTAGACATTTTATTACTATTTAGTTTCGTGCCACAAATATTGTGCGGTACTCTTCAGATAAAATGGTTCTAATCAAACCTGTTGAGTCTTTGAACTTTAACTATATATATATATATATATATATATATATATATATATATATATATATATATATATATATATATATATATATATATATATAAAAGACATACAGTTAGACCAATATATGACCTGTAATTAGTACTTTGAGATATCAACATAGGAATAGATCATTATGTCATTACTCAATAAATAAACTACTAGTATATGAATTAAGGTTATTTAAGGATTTTACTTACCAATATAAACAGCAAGTTGAATTAAATGGTTGAACACAACTGAACAAGGTAACTCTACCCTATGCACTAGAAAACAAGAGAAAATAATATATGAAATGAATAAACAAACACACACACACACACACACAAAACATACTGTTAGTCTGTTAACAACAATTTGATATTTCATAATGATGATGAATTCTGCCAGTGATTCAGTCAAAATACGCTAATCACAAATAACTTTTACCTCAAAATCTGAATGCTTTAGTTTTACATAAGATAATCCTTATCATGAAAGCAACGGTGGCTAAAGAATGGCAAAAAAGGTAGAATGATTTGAGAGTTTGTTAGGAACCACAATTGACTAAATTGAGAAGAGATTCCAACCGCCATGTTCAAAACTAGATGATGACTTATAATACCAAACATTGACTTCAACTACACTAACTTCAGTAAAATGGTTTGTATTGGACAATCAATCAAACAGGAAATTTGACGAGAGCCAAAGAAAATTTCACATTACAATAAGGAGGACAATAGAAAACAAACGATAAATACTCAATCTCTTACCTTGCTCGTAGCCTCGTGCGAGAGAAGCTTCTAGGACTTTCTTGGTTCAACTGGATTTTCATGGCTTTTAGTTAAATCTTTCCGTAAGAACATGTTACTTCGGTGAGGACTGTCTGCCTGATCTCTTCGCAAAAGTCTTTTATTACCAAAAGTTTCCATAGCTTGAATCTCAAAAGCCAAAACACCAATACACCATCACAAATTAATTTCAAACGTGGCGCGCTGAGATGAGAATCGAAAATGAAATGACGCTATCCCAAGTATCAATGCGCGCTCGCTATCTGCGCGGTTTCGTGGCTGCATGCGCCTGGGTACGACACTGGCCCACTGGCCAGACGGAGCCTCTGCACCAGGTTGCTGCACTGGTGACTGCGCTGTTTAGCCAGAAGTTTTATTACCTGTAGCCTTTCTTTCGGAATTCTGATATGCTATTCTGTTTCAAAATTACACTCACATATTAATTCGGAATTATGGCAATGGTCTGATACTGCGGAATGCGGTTGAAGAACCGAACTAATGGCAATTTTTATCTTGATATGGAATTTCAGGTGTGTCTCAACTGCTTTTTGTATGGAAATAAAATTATTTTAGACCAACGACCAAAATGTTTGCTAATAATATTTATTTTGTAATTTGGCCAACACAAATTTTTAATTCCTATAGGAAGCGTATTTTCCTATAGGAATTCCTATCAAATTCCTATAGGAAAATTTATTCCTATAGGATCCTATAGGAATTCCTATAGGAAGCATATTTTCCTATAGGAATTCCTATTCAAATTCCTATAGGATTTTTTCGTAAGGGAATTTTAATACATAATTTAATACTTAAAAATAATTACATTGTAGAATACAAAATAATAAGTAAGAATGAACATAATATTGACGGCGTTTCCTAACTTAAACGCTTGCCAATTCTGATACAAGCATCAACACTCTTGTTGGCACCTTCTGTGTATCATAGACATTTAAAATGTTTCTTTGTAAAAAGACAAATGTGTTTAAACAATCCTTCGGATATTGAAGATTACAAACATAATAGGTAAGCATAAGTGCTCTCACTGCCTCAATTAGTCCACCATTAATTATTCCTCTATTAAATTTGCAAAGAAATATTACAAAAATATTGCAATTGATGTTTTCATATATGTCAGGTATAGTATGGGACCTTAAAAATATTTTCCATTAAACGCAAAACCGTGCTGGAAAGTTCGGCTTAACGCTTCCTGGTGTTGATTTACACCAAAACAGTGTGAAATATTGACTCTGTTGTGTTACACCAAACATGTGTCTTTCTACACTTATCCAAGTGTAAACTTACACTGACCTAGTGTTAGACTACCACTTTATAGTGTAAATTTACACGATCATAGTGTTAAATGAGTTATGTCCTGATTTACACCAAACAAGTGTTGTGGCTACACGTGTCAAGTGTACAAATACACATAATGCGTGTAAATTAACACTAAAAAAGTGTAAGTTGTCATTTTACACCAATTTGGTGTAATTTAACACCTATCAAGTGTTGGCTGAACACTGCCAAATTTACAGTGTATGATACATACACAGAATTTCTGTGCAGAGTTTACCAACGTGCCAGCAAAAGAAAAGTGGCAAAATGACATCATGTAATTTGCATAAGTGAACTTAACACAATTTAACTGTTCGAATTTCTTAGAGACTGTTATGTTATTTTCAGTTGCTTGCAGCCATGACTAAATGTTGACAATTTTGCGTTGACGTTCCTATAGAGTATAGGCATGCATTTATATTTGTTCAAACTCTTATGAATCTTCAACTGGTAGGTTCAATTCGTGTACCGTACCATAACTTGAACTCAGGTTAAGGTCTACCGCTTTATTGAAGTCATTTAATATTAATATTATAGTTGTGATTATATTTAACTTAAAGTTGTAGTTACATGGTATTACACGTTAAATGCATGAAGTTGTGCATAATAAAAGCATAGTATTATAGATAAAACATGTAAAGTAACAATATGGTTTGTTGATTTTTTGATATGTTAAATAAAAGCTGTAATAAGAAAATTGTCATTCAGGGAGCACAGGAACACTACTACCAAACGTTATGCGTCTGCGCAACTTAAGTGCACGGGAAATTATTAATATTACCCCATATACGTATAGGTAATCCGTGCGTGGCTTCATTGTCAACATGTAAAATATTTTGAAATAATCTCTGTAATTTTTATACCCCTTTTTAGAAAACAGAAGTGAATATGCGAATCATTGCCACATTTTGCAGTGTTCACTCTTGTAAACTCACGCAGGCGCAAAGCATTTGGCAGCGGTGCATACATGTTGATCGCCGGCCGGGCATGGGTCTTTCAGCGATCTGAATGCCGCTCAATTTTAAGAGAAATAGATTTTTACGGGCGTAGATGAATGGTTAGGGACAGGATCAGACTTTCCTCGTACTCGCTCGTGGAAAACTCCTATCCCACTATATTGTTGAGTCTTTAGACTCGTTATTTGTAAACGCGTCATTTAAAAATAGTACGTCCGTTATGGCGTAACTAACTGTCTTGATGACGAAGGCTTGCGTGCTCTCTCGCATAGCTTTTCACTGAGTTCGGGACTTTGGACATTTGTATCTTTAGTGCTTTATATTATTGATTATTAAACGTATAAAATACAACACTGGTGGCAGCGGTAAAGCAGAAAGATGACTTCCGAAGAAATGAAAAACGAAATTGAAAATTTAACAAGTCGCCTTGAAGCGATGGAAAGCGAAATGGCGGTAAGATCAGCAACGTCGCTAGCAACAGCTAAATCGACAGTCAACTCACGAGCAAAACCAGATATATTTTCAGATGGTGCTTGGGACGAATGGGTTTCTCATTTTAAGCTATGTACAGAGGTGAATAATTGGAATGACGAGCAAAAATGCCAGCAGTTTGCAGTGTCACTAAGAGGCCGAGCGCAACGAATCTTTCTGATACTGAAAGACGAAGAGAAAACAAGTTTCAACAATGAAAGCCATGGAAAAGAAAATGAAACCAGAACAAGAGCGAATGATCCACAAGATGGCTTTCTGCCAGAAAAGACGAGAGAAAGGAGAAAGCTTAGTAGATCCAGCGACTAACCTGAGACAACTGGCTGCCAGAGCTTATCCTGGGAAAGATGCTGCCTTCGTCGAAGATGAGATCTTGGACCAGTTCACTGCCGCCTTGGACAACAGGGAGATCCGTTTGGCTGTCAGTCAAACAAGCCCAACGAGTTTGGAAGAAGTACTTTCTACAGCACTTCGTCTGGAAAGCCTCTTCGCCGTGGAGAAACGGCAGAAACAACAAGAAATCAACATGGCCGAAATCACCGCCAAATCAGACAACAGTGTTGATCTCCACGATAGTGCTGGGCGATACCGAGTACTTGGTATCGATACCAGCGATACCATGCAAAGCGGTATCGGTATCGATTACTGACCTGGTATCGCTCGATACTTGTACCTGTTTTTTTCGGCTAAATGTACGATTTTACTTTTTCTTGAAATCGAAATTTAGTTAAACAAGAGATTTAACAAACCGTTGAAATAACTATAAAAAGGTAGTACGCCAAGTCAGATATAAAATTTAAAAAATAGTGATTCGAGCCGTAGCGTGGGCTCTTTATTTGGGTTACATAAAGTAGTTCATATTTTTTTCCGCTGACCGAAATTCCCGCCAAACTGGCAAGACATGTGGGCCATGTGGCGAAATCACGAAATGACATTTTCTTAATCTTAATTATTCATTTATTCCGATTATATTTGCGATGAAAAGGAGTGCTGTATGGAATTTTTTTGATCAACCGGAGGACTCTAATACAACTAAAGCCTCCTGCACCATTTGTGGGGAAGTTTTAAGCCGCGCAAACAACACATCGAACTTGTTTAAGCATGCACGCCTCGGAGTACAAAACGGCAGACGCAGAGAGGAAGGAACAGGAAAAGGCAAGTGCAAACAAAAGAAAGGCAACTGAAAAGCAAATGACCATACAATCCACATTCGAAAAAGCAACTCCTTACTCTACCTCTTCTATATAAAAGGTGGAAAGACATAACAGATTCATTGGTTGGAATGATTGCTAAGGTAATTACCATCATAAATATTGACTTTATCGTATCTATTATTGTTAGTATCATCATTATCATTATTATTAATTATATTGATTATTATTATATTGATTATTACTGTTATTATCATCACTGTCATCATTACCTTCATTATCATAATTATCTTAAGGTGGCACCCTATAGTTTCAATAAATACGCGCTATTTCATGCGCTCATTATCTAATGTTATTCACAAGTCTAAAAATTTGTTGGATAAATACTAAGTAGACCTTACTGTAGCAGAACTATCGCAGATATAAAATATATATAAAAAAGTTCAATTATTTGATGTTACCATGGTAATAATGACGTTGGAACTTTGGTATATTTTCAAATATTGCATAATTGACGCGGCATGTCTTCAGTTTGCTTCGGTGAAATTTTTTAAAAATTGCTGAGATGATAGATACTGTTGTGGAGAATATCCATGCACAAAATCAGAGAGGGTTGTATGGACAGATTTTTCGCTGTAAAAATTATCGATTTAAAAACGTTCTGTTTTATGAAAATTTTTAAAAATTATATATACTTTAGAACTTTTTATAAACTACTTATTTACAAAATTTTAGCAAAATTCACCGAAGAAAACGTCTACAAGTCTAACATCTATGTCGACGCGGTCATAGAATTTCGAAACGACAAGATCGCTATTTACGCATGCGCAGCGATACTATTTCTAGTCACCAGTCCCCTATTGAAATTACCGTAGGGAGCCACCTTAATAGGACGTGCAGCCTCTTTCTGTTGTTCAGAATGAAGGATTCCAAAACTTTGTTAAGGCATTGGAACCACGGTATGAGCTACCAAGTCGTTCTACAGTCACAAGGTCACTGCTTCCACAAAAGTATGAGAAGTTAAAGGATGCTATAAAACATGAACTAAAGGAAATAAAATATGTTGCTTTAACAACAGATCTTTGGACTTCAAACCAAACATTAAGTTATCTCACTCTGACCTGTCACTTCATCAATGAAGAACTGCAGTTATGTTCAAAGGTCCTCGAAACACTGAATGTGCAGAAGGACCACACTGCACCAAACCTTGCAGAGGAGCTAAGAAAGATTGCGGAAAAGTGGGAGATAACTGAGAAGATCTGTTGCATTATCACAGATAATGCTGCTAACATTCTAGCTGCTGTTAGCTTGCTTGGTTGGCGTCATTTGCCTTGCTTTGCACATACTCTTAACTTAATTGTACAACATTCTTTGCAAGCTGACAATGAATTATCTAGTCTTCAGCAAAAGTGTAAGAATGTTGTAAGTTTCTTTCATCGCAGTACAAAAGCAACAGAGAAGCTGTACATGTTGTCTTTGCAGTCTCAGACAAGCCCAACAACAAAGGCAATGAAACTTAAGCAGGATGTTGAGACACGGTAGAACTCAACTTTTTACATGATGGAACGTTTGGTTAAGCTTCAAGAAGCTGTAACGACCGCTTTGTGCTTACTTGGAAGGAATGATCTGTGTCTTAGTAATTCTGATTTTAATGTAATGAAGCAAATTGTCTCTACACTGAAAGCATTTGAAAAGGCAACACGAGAAATGTCAAGTGATTCATTCATCTGTGTCAAAAATAATTCCTCTAGTTCACTTGCTTCAGACTTCAGAGTTCTGTAAGTACAACCGCAGCAGTTAATGAGTCCAGTTCACCTGAATGTAAGTTCAAGGCAGAGCTGAAGCGTCAGACGAAAAGAAGATTTGCCCAGATAGAGTCCAACTACACTCTTGCAGCATCAACTGTTTTAGATCCACGATTTAAGAAAATTGCTTTTTGCAATTCAGATACATCTGAACGAACTATTGAGCGAATTTCAGGGGAAGTTTGTGGTATAATTCCTAATGATGGAGCAGCAGAGAGTAACGCAACACAGAATGAGGGATCTGTTACTGAAAGTGAATTGTGGGGGAGCTTTGATAAGAAGGTTGCTGAAGCATCTGCACACCGTACCAGTTCATTAGAATCTACTGTAGAAGTAAGGCGATACATACAAGAGAAGATATTCCTCGTCATGATGATCCCCTAGCATGGTGGAAACAGCACACAACACATTATCCGCACTTAACACAACTATCTAAGAAGTATCTATGCATTCCGGCAACATCTGTTCCATCCGAGCGATTGTTCTCAAAAGCAGGTGAACTGGTTTCAAAGAGAAGGTCATGCCTCAAGCCCTCAAACATTGACATGCTTCTGTTTCTGAACAAAAATATCTGAAGAGAATATAGTGAAAAACAGTTTGTCAGTTTTATCTTGTTGAAATACTTTATGCCTTTGAGTTAATAATGTTAAAGTTTTAAAATAAAATATGATAAGTGGGAAAACCTAGCTTGTCGGAGACTACTTTTTCACAATTGTGCGGAGTATCGGAAGTGACCGATACCAGCGTTAATAGTACTCACTTCCGGTATCGAAAATGAACATTTTGTACTTGTTTTGGTATCGAAATAGGTATCGGTATCGACCGATACCAATTTTCAAGTAATCGGTATCGGTATCGAAATAAAAATCCTGGTATCGCCCAGCACTACTCCACGAGCCGACCGCTGGCGTGAATACCGTAGGCGACGACTCTCAACCCCCCAAATGGGCCAAGAGCTACTTCGAACAACAACTGAAACTGATGGAGAAATTGGTACAAACAACATCGTCTGAACGTAGACCAAAGTTACAGAGGAGAAGCGCACAATGCTACAGCTGTGGAGAATTTGGTCACTACCAACGCGACTGCACCCGTAACAGTAATCCCTACAACAATTCGGGAAACGCCAACAGGGCGGGATTACATCGGTAATTCCGCCCGAGACACCACCGCCGCAACAACGGCAAAAAGAAACACCACCAACACCCCAATATGCATCAAGCGTGGAAACAGGAAATGCTACTTTTGTACAGTGTAGTATCAACCAGCACACGGTAAATGCTTTGGTGGATACTGGCGCAGCGGTAACAATACTTCATCGAGATCTATATAACCGGGTAAGAACGAGAGATGACACACTACAAAAGACGCACCAACCGATTCTGGGGGCAGGCAACAATTAACACTTGGACGTTAGCGGAGTAACTGAGCTGAAGATCAACATAGGAAGTATGGAGATACGACACACTGTATCTATCATAGATGGCAAAGAGACGAATCAAGCACAGAATCTACCATGTTACCAAGTTTGTGAGACGTCATCCCAAACGACATACCCCAAGACACCAGTTTGTGGTGGAAATCATGAAGAAACGCAAGGAGAACACATAACCAGAGAGGAAATCATGGAACTATACAAAGTAGATAACCCTAACATTTCATCACGAGAGAGAAACAAAGTTTACGACATACTGGGGCGCCATGCGAAAGTGATCTCCCAAGGAAAACTTGACTTGGGCGAAATGAACGGAGTGAAGCACGCGATAAATACGCAAGAGTCCCCGCCGATCAGGGTCCCACCGAGGAGGTTACCCTACCATCATAGAGAGGAGGTGAGGAAGGAAATCGATGCTATGCTAACAGCTGATGTGATAGAGCCGTCTAATTCTCTATGGTCTGCTCCGGTGGTGATGGTGAGAAAGAAAGACGGTTCGTTACGATTCTGTATTGATTACAGAAAGCTGAATGAAATATCAACAAAAGATGTGTACCCTCTACCAAGATGCGACGACGTTCTTGAAGCCATGAGTGGAGCCACCTTCTTTAGCCACCTTGATTTAGTGAGGGGATATTGGCAGATTGGGGTAAAGGAAGAAGACCGTGAGAAGACAGCTTTCTCAACGCCTGATGGCCACTTCCATTTTAAACGGATGCCGTTTAGTTTGACCATGGTTTGACCAATGCGGCGTCTACCTTTCAAACTCCATTTTACATGGGTTGAACTGGACTGACTGTTTGGTTTATTTGGATGACATTGTCATTTTTGGAACGGATCTCGAGGAACATCATCGTCGACTAGAGGTAGTACTACAACGTCTCGAAGATGCTGGTGTGAAGTTAAATGCCAAGAAATGCAAGCTACTGGAGGAAAAAACGGTCATTTTGGGACACGTTATCAGTCGAGAAGGAATCGCAACCGACCCAGCAAAAATCAAAGCTTTACAACAGTACCCGGAACCTCATAATGTGTCAAGTCGTCGTGCCTTACTAGGATGCGCTGGTTATACTATCGACAATTTATACCAAACTTTGCAGAGATTGCAGCTCCTTTATATAATCTGGAACAGAAAGGAACTGTCTTCAAGTGGACGACTCAATGTCAAGAAGCATTTGATGCACTCAAACGATGCCTCACCACCGCACCTATCCTAGCCTACCCTGACTTCTAGCTACCCTTCATCATAGACACGGACGCGAGTGATACTGGAATGGGCGCCGTATTGTCGCAGATCCAAAACGGGAAAGAGCGTGTCATCGCATATGCAGCAAAGTCCCTCTCGAAACCACAACGTAATTATAGTACGACCAGAAAGAAACTGCTCGCACTAGTCTGGGGATTAGAGTATTTCGAGCCGTATCTTCTCGGACAGAAATAGTTTCAGACAACCAAAAGGACAGGTAGCTCGCTGGTTGGAACGCCTCGCGGAGTTCAATTTCTCAATCGAGCATCGACAGGGACGTTTACATGGCAACGCAGACGGCCTCTCGCGGATACCCGTTGCGCGGATACCCGTTGCCGAGGAAGCAGAAGACACCGACGACACAACAGACAGGTCGAGAACGCAAAGACTGACGACGTGCAACGCTGCAAGAACCCACGGAGAACAAAGCTGGATGATTCGTTGGAATAAGTCTGAATTGCAACTCTACCAACAAGAAGACCCAGCAATCTGTCAAGCAATAACTTGGGTACAGACCGGGATCAAGCCAAAACGACAAGAGATTACCTGTCTGGAACCAGCAGTTGGAAGCCTTTGGAGTCAGTTTGATAGACTGAAGCTGGTAGATGGTCTATTGTTTCGAGAATACGAAAGTGATGACGGTTCGTCTACGTTCTTGCAATTGTACTTACCACGAAGGCTAGTACCGGATGTCTTAGAGCTCTTACATGACACCCCGACAGCTGGCCACTTAGGAATGAGCGAGACGTCGGAGAGAGTGAAATCTCGTTTTTATTGGAAAGACTGGAAGCAAGATACAGAAGACTACTGCAGAAATTGTGAGAAATGCGCGCAACGAAACGCTCCTGCCAAACTTCCAAAGGCACGCTTAGGTACTTGTACCACTGGATATCCTATGCAACGAGTCGCCATGGATGTAGTGGGACCACTCCCGAAAACTCGTAGAGGAAATCGGTTCATTTTGGTCGTGAACGACTACTTTACCAGGTGGCCCGAAGCCTATGCAACCGCGGACCATGAAGCAACTACAGTAGCACAGAAGTTGGTCGACGAATGGGTTTCCAGATATGGAGTTATGCAAAACCTTCACATAGATCAAGGACGCGAGTTCGAAAGTAAAGTCTTCCAGGCCATGTGCAACATGCTTGGTGTAAACAAGACTCGGACTACGCCGTATCATCCTCAAAGCGACGGGATGGTGGAGAGATGCAATCGAACCCTAAAGGATATGTTGTCGAAGGTAATCACAAGCAATCAAGACGATTGGGATGAATGGTTACCACATGTCTTACTTGCCTACCGTACAGCCATTCACTCCGCGACGGGGATAACTCCTCACCGAATGCTCTTTGGAAGGGAAGCACGAATTCCAGTCGATTTACTCGTCGAAGAAACCCCTTTATCAGCCGAGACAACTACCAGCGTTGCTACCTATGTTCAGAAGGCCAAAGTGAGATTTCAACGCGCTCATGAGATAGCACGTTCAAAGACTAACAAGGGAATGCGCCGGTACAAGGATTATTATGACAGTAGAGCGAACGGACTACCCTATAAAGTTGGCGACAGGGTATGGTTATACCAACCAACTATTCGAAAAGGAATTTCGTCGAAGTTAAGCAGACCGTGGCAAGGACCCTACGCCGTAGTAAAGGCACTGTCCGAAACAGTATACCGCATCCAAAAAGACGGGAGAGGAAGGAAACGAGTAGTGGTTCATTTTAATCGACTAAAGCCCTGTTTCATTACCAGTCCTGGAAAGAAATCAGAGAATCCTGGAAATCCTGGAAAGAATCCTGGAAATCTTGAGAAGGAAAGTATTAAGCAGGCCGGTGAAACAAACCGAGTCATGACAGACCCTTATGCAGGCATGGCAGAATCAAGCGATGATGAAGAGGAAGGGACCATGGAGAACCAAAGATTAGTGTTCGGGAGGGCACGTTCAGCACAACGTGGAAATCGAAGATTACAAGAAACCGAGCAGAATACAACATATCAACACGTCAATGAACCAAGCGACATCGGAGAAGAGCAAGTTATGGAAAGATAACACAGGCTGGATCCGGAAACACACGACCTTGCTACTCCAAGAACGATGTCTCCGTCATCTTCAATCTTACAGGAAAGTCCAGCAACTGACAGAAGTTCACCACTTCCCGGTGATCACGATGTGCATATCAATTACCCAAACCAAGAAGACGAGGCGCTTCCGGACACTAGTAGTGGAGCTGAGGAAGAAACCAGGCCTTCGCGCAGCAGGAGGGCACCAGTATGGATGGACGACTATCAAGTACAATATTAACGGTTATGAAACTATTAACAGTTGTGAAACTTAACTGAGTTAACATTTTGTTCAGGTGTATGTGTACCCCTTATTTCAAGAGGGGAAATAGTGTTGAGTCTTTAGACTCGTTATTTGTAAACGCGTCATTTAAAAATAGTACGCCCGTTATGGCGTAACTGTCTTGATGACGAAGGCTTGCGTGCTCTCTCGCATAGCTTTTCACTGAGTTCGGGACCTTGGACATTTGTATCTTTAGTGCTTTATATTATTGATTATTAAACGTATAAAATACAACAATATTATGCCGGTTTTTGGAGTGTATATATATAGCACTTAATAAAAATGGTTCGCATGCAGGCTATGATTATACTAGCACATCAATATTATCAAACTGTTTGAAGGAGACAGTCTCATATGCATATTCGCATCATTACAAAGTTTCAATTTTTTCAAGTAAAACAGTATAAGGTGGCGGCTTCTTCTGGATTAGTCGGCATCACTAAATTGTTTTCTTCCATGATAATTGTTGTCAACTCTGTAAAGTTGGCGTCGCAGCCATTAAGAGGAAGCTCCTTACAACACCTTTCTTCTGCAATCTCTAAATCTTGACTAGAAACCGGTTTCTTGTAGTCTCTTGCCTCATTTGCTTCTGATAAAAAGAAAAAAAAATCGGGGCGACCAGCAGGAGACTCCATGTTTGATAATGGGCGGATCCGATGCAGATTCCACAGCCGTGCAACTCTATATAATTCCTCACGTAAAATAGCCATGAAACAAAACTTCAGGTACTCTCGTTGTATTGCATCATCATCACAGTATAATCCACGTCTCTTTAAAATATCTATTCATTACTCTACAACGCACACGACAACTGGGAGTGTGGAGAATCTTGCTGCGGTGTCCAGTGTTGGAGACGAACAGCTCTTTAATAAAACATTGCTACACTACACGTATACATTCTACGAAATATGTGTGATAGATTACATGAGTGGCGGCATGCATGAAAACTATATACAAAGAAAAAAAACAAAAAAAAAAACAACAAGCACGATATACAGAAACAGCTGGTGACAAAATATACAAGTATACTGCAAGATAGGTGAAGAACTGGAAGCACAGTTAGCTATGCACTATTACACAATGTACTACACTACGTACCGTAGGAAAGTATTTAATCCACCAATCTGCGCATCCTTTTCGCAAGATACCATGCTTCTATTCGCTGATGACAGACTTCCCATGCATGCATACGTAAAGCTTGCTACACCAGCCATATCATGATGATGTTGATTTCGGAGAAAACGTTGAATTGCGGCAACATTAACATTGTCTGTTCCGCAGTCTGCTCTGACGACTCTAGCTGTTCCTTTCAGCTGTTTTATGCAATCAACGTAATACTGAGCTACAACAGCGGGGTCGTTGTTGGTAGATGATACCTCTAGCCACATAATACGTCTGCAGAACTCGTCTATACAACCATGCACACAAAAGCCGAATGGCTTAAGTTTATCGTATCCATCCATGTGCCATAGGTAATTTGGACCTTTGCTTAGATACCGCTTTCTCTTCAATCTATGTTTTGATCGACGCTCTACTCTTTCTGGGTCACACACTTTAAATATCTCTCTCACCGTTTCCCTTCCAACGACAAGCTTGTGGTCAACTTGCAATCGTTGAGTCATTTACCTGTATCCTACCATGTCTCCACTCTAACTTAGCTCTTCGTCTACAGCAGAGAAAACGTCTCTCAGATCAGATGGATTTTTTCTTCTTTTTATGCCGAGGTTCTTTATTAATCTCTTTAAATGGCGTAAACTTAATCGTATACCGCGTGATACAGTGCCAGAAAGAGCATAATTTCTTTGTAATGGAAACCCAATTCACAGTACCTTTTAATCAGGTCAGATCGTCCCAAATTAGTATTTCCAAGACTGGGAATATACGGTGTAAGAACACATTCTGCCTCAGAAATTACCATTACAAGTAATATCAAATAAAAAGCTGGTACGTACATTTTAAACGCTATAGCTTGAATCAAGTGTGCTCGACTGTAGAAGTATTTGAATTAAAAAATAAAAAATAGGCACGCCCAGGCGTGCATGTATCTACTGCGTTTAATGCCTATAATTACTATGGCAAAAACAATGATGCAACTGTGTACTTGTAACAACCTTGTATTCATAGCTGAACAAGATTCTTGACAAAATTTATGGAATTGTATAGTTGTAACAACCTTGTACTCAGATCTAGAGCTGAACAAGATTTTTGACAAAATTGTCTACTGTATGCTCACAGGCCATTGCTGTGTTTTAACTTTGATAAAGAACTCAGTCAACTCAGACTCTCAGAGTAAAGCCAGCAAGGCACAGAAAGCTAAGTGCTAACAACTCTACTCATATCTGGCATGAGTTCAAGCCCGGACAGGTGCATGGTCACCCATTCAACTACCAATTCAATCCAAATGGGCTTTACTCCGGTCCTCAGTGGTGAGAGGCAGTGCACTAATAGCTTGACTATTAAAGCTATGGTGCTAAAAGCTATAGTCATAAAGTGTGGTAGTAAAGCTTTAAGTAGGTCAATCAAATTAACATAACTATATAACAAATCACAAAATTTGACTTAATTGATTAATTTAATACAGTATTTCAATATTTTCGTTACAACAATTTGTCAAACAATAATGCAATCTAGTTAGAAGGTAAAGAAAATCGCTTGAGATAACAAGCATCTCGAGTATTACTGCTGTAAAATTTAATAGTGAATGAAAAAGATGTCCAGCAAATTATGTCATCAAAATTATAAGAGCAACCATATATATATTGTTCTTCAAGACATATGCATACATGCAGAAAAAGGTACAATAAATGTTTGCACATTCGTAACACAGATTTTGCATTACATTGACAGCTGCAGCATACAATTTTACTCCATTAATACTGTATATAGACTTGCCAGTTACTGACATTTGACTATTTGTCATCTACATCGACAATGTTATTTAATAGCATATTTCGCTCGTGGACTACGATAGGTTTTGGGCATTGTTGCTTGACCATGAAGCTAACTTTGTTTACTTAGAAGAAGGTCATCCATTTCTATTCGGCAACGCACAGTCTTGTCAGTTTACGAAGCTCGACCAGACATGTTGGCCATATAAATTGGCTCGTCTGAATATGAAATCGTCCACGCAATGACTCGATTAATTTGCTTTCAAAAACTTTTATCATTATTCCAACAACGTTTAGTACATCACAATTAAGAATTGACTACGATTCATACTTAAAATGCTTACTAAATTTGTAAAAACTTCCTCTTGTTGAATATCCCACTCCTTGTCAAATACCTCGCTCCATGCGACCATGCTGTCAACAATGACTTATGAAATACTTGGTGTACAGTAGTTATTTTGGCTTCGGTGGTCTGTCGTGAGTCAATCATATATTCTATGTTTTGATTGGCATTCTTTTGTTAACTTACCTTACCTTACATTACCTTAAACGGACGACAGCAATGTATCTACTCGCGCATGCGCAGTAGATACAAAAATTCAAGTGTACTTTTTTAAAGATAAGCATTATCTTTAAAAAATTCTAATTTTTAGCATGTGAGATTACCAATAAATTTGCGAAATTTTATGGTATTTTTTGTTATTTCTAACCTAACTTAGTAATGGATACTAACTTAGTAAATGATGCGCGCGCAACACCCTGGAACTCGCCTATAGCCGAGTGGTTTATACCTGATAAAATACGAACTGCAAGTTCGGCCTCGAAAACGAACCATTTTGTAAGTTCATGTTCATTGACGTAAAAATTTTGAAGACTGACCTTGTGTAAACCGTAAAATCCAGCAAGAAATTTATTGAAAACGGAAAGCGTGTCTCATAAATACAGACACTCATTAAACATAGATATTTTTTTTGTTTTTCCTTCATGAATTATTAATGCGTTCTTGAATTTTTGTTGGAAAATAAGGTATATTAAAATAAGGTAAGGGTATTGGCAATAAAAATGAAGTTTGTCTCATTTGAAAGAACTCGTCAAATGGTATAAGAAGACCTTTTGTAATTTTTCTGTATCTTTCTTGTGTTTTGAAATATTTCGACCAAAGACAGCGTGCTGTCCGCCATCTTGTTGTAATACTGGGTCTAATTAACTAGGAAATTGGTGACGTCACAAGCAGGGTAAACCTGATGAAACTACTCCGTGGGTGTCCAAATTTCCACGAAAGGCTTTTTAAATGTTGTGGGTTAATTTAAAATGGAAATACGCAACAAAAAATCGCGTTTCTAGCTCATAATGTCATAAGGTTGGCAAGATAAAAATTTCACTTTACCCTGCTTATGTAGTCACATGCATAATTTTGGATATCGAAAATAATTCCAAGATGGCGGACAGCACGCTGAGTTTGGTCGAAATATTTCCAAAACCAAAACAGATACGGAAAAATTGTAAAAGGTCTTCTTATACCATTTGACGAGTTCTTTATAATTAGATGAACTTAATTTTTATTGCCAATACCCTTTACGCAATAGTGCGAGCTATTTTGAAAGTATGGTAAACACATGCAGTTAGCTTTAATTCAAGGGCAAAAGTATATGAGTAAATCCATATTCCATATAAGTATTCATTATAATTGTCCGGCCCTAAGAATTTATCACTGTGTTTACCCTAATTCCAAATTGGCTGCCTCAAATAAGAAACCTTCTATTTCTAGTGGTAGTTGTCTATATATTAAACAGTTGTTGTACTACAAACAACTCAAAGTTGTTGTACTGCAACAACTTAAAACTAATGCATGCGGTATACTGCCCTGTGAATACTGCACACAAGCTTGGTGTTGAAGATAATGGCTGTCGTGGAATGTCTATCGGAAACTCATCAAGATCGCTGCAGGAAAAAAATTTTGTTAAAGAAAATGAAATAAATAAGAAAAAGTTTGCAAAGTACAAGCATTTTAGCTATATTAAATGAATTATGCACTGGGGTTTCCGTCATGACCCTGCTAGGACACACAAACATGTACATTGCTTATGTTGACGTGTCAAAAAATTAGGTTATACAAACAAAATATATTATATGTAATTTCGAACAAAGTGTAAATGTTTAGGAGAGATATTTCAGTTTAAATTTATTTTATTATTATTAGTTAATTATTCTGATTAGACCGAGTAAAAGGACTGGGTCGACGGGGGTAGAAAACACGAGGAGCGACGAGTACTGAAGTTCGAAGAGAAAGTCTTTTTTTGTTTTGATTTTGTGTTAAATTTGTGGGTTTTTTTTTTTTTGTTATCATATCGAGTGGGGCTATCGTCTACTAAACAGTAAACGATAATCGTACAACACAAATTATATGTGTAAATTTTCGATTTTAATAAAATCATCTTCAGACTAACGAAAACATTAATTGCGGTTTGCCCATGACGTCACGTCCGCCATCTTGCTTGATTTTTTGGTTGCCAAACACTGTTATAGTCAGTTTCAGCTTGCTTTTGAAATTCGTTTGTCAACATTCGTTGGAAGGTTGGGAACTTGATACGGAAGTTCGTTGTGAAGTTCGAATTTAATAAGCTTTGAATTGAATTCCTTTGGTAAAATCACGGAGAAGAAGATTATTTGTTGTATAGAATATAATAATAGATACAACAAATTGCCGACTTAAATTTTTATCTACCTCGCAACGTAGTTCGGAACATTGCAACGTAAGTTCGGAATGTTCATTTCAATTATACGTATCGGATTTCAAAAGCAAGCTGAAACGGACTATAACAAACCGCTGACTACCATGTTTGTTTGTTTTGGCTTGGGTTTTAAAAATTAACTGAAAAACAACCAATATAGCGTCCGATGTCATATGTAACTTTTTGTACCCTTCATACCAATGTTTCGCGTCTTGCGTAAGGCGCGTCCCTTGTAAGCCGCGTCTTACGAGCTCTCATAAAACGGCCCTAATGTGGGTCTGCGAACTCAAACGTTCTTCAACTTGTTGTTGAAAGTTGGACTGTCTTAATCTATCAGAAAAGCGAGGATATCATTATCAAACCGAGAGTGTGGTCGTTACTGGAAAATATTTTTCCGAAGTGACCAAGCAGTCCAGGTTAATAAGTTTATTATATGTTTTTTAAACAACATATCTTGCTTACGTATATATAGCGATTGATAGCCTCGTCATTTTCACTGTTGTTGTTGTTGTTGTTGTTGTTGTTGTTGTTATTATTATTATTACTTTCGTGATAGCAAAAATCGCTTTCTGAGTTTTTATCGTCAGACTGAAACATGATTTTGTGCTTAATTTACTGAATTCGTGAATCGAAAAGAATCGAACCAGAACACATAATTATGTAACCTTGTTGTGCCGGTTCTGGCCAGAACTACAAAGAAATGGTTCATGGTTTGGCACTTTGGCGTCAAGTTATGGATGCTCACGGGAAGTTAGGCAAAAATATTTTTTCGCGCTCTAAATTTCCACTCTATTACGAAATGGAGCACGTACGGCAGCCAATCACAAGTGGTGGAAATATATGTTACTACAAGAAATACTCGGCCGTAACTGGATCTTTTTGTAGCCATTCCCTCAGAAGCACTTTCTGAGTATAACTGCAAATTCGATAAACATTTACAATAATTACCTTGTTAGACTACCGTCAATTTCTGTTTCACTCACAACATAAGGTATCATAGGTTCCACCAACATCTGTTCCGTATATCAAAGTTTAAAACCATTGGCCACGGCATCTGCGTCTGATTGTAATCAGTAGCCTTCATTCTTGAAATTGGCTAATCGAAAATCCAACCCACTTGCCGGTCCAGCAAACTCGCTAAATTAAACCTTTAGGAAAAAAAAGTTCAATGCATATCTTCAGGATATCATCTCTCGTAGCAGCAACTGGTATATCTACATCTCTCGTACCACCACCTTTGATTAGACGCACTGATACGAACTTTTGCTTTTTTTCATCAAAGTGAAGCCATCCAAGCTGAATTTTTTGTTTTTGTCTTCTCTGCTTTTGGATTTATTGTACAAGTAACATATTTTTCAAGTGTTTTCGACGAAGTTTTCTTTTGACATTTAGAAATGCCTCCAAAAGCCCACGCTTGCGGTCTGCTGTTTCATTGTCATTTGGTTGTTTGCAGAAACCTCTCAAATACAATTTGTCTCTCATTTTAGTTAGACCCATTTCTTCAAGTGTGGCATCGGGAGAATTTTCAATTGCTGACTCATCCATCTAATGGTTTGAAATAAAAATTTATATGTTGAGTGTGTATCCTAATTATTACAATTATTACAAATTTACAATTACGTAGCTGTTGTGGACACCCTGCCACGTAATTGTAAATTTGTTATTGTGATTTAATTGTAAATTTACTTATTTATTATTTTATTATTATTAACTTTACTGAAATCTAATTACTTAAAGCACACTCATTCACACAATACACCTATGTACTTATTATCTATAGTATACCAATGTGGCAAAACGTAATAAATAAATAATTAACTTTAATATTTTCTAAATTTAGAGTTGCAGTATTGTGACATTGAGATATTACATACTGAATTCTCATAATAAATATCACCAGTGTGAATAGAATAGAATAGAATAAAACTTTACTTTACGAGGGAAAATTACGGTTAATACCGTAAAGGTTATCTAACATACGGCCCTCACAATATTACAATATTTACAAATACAACAGACATAACTAATACACTATATATGGAAATAATGTCAAGTGATAAACTAGTCAAGTAGAAACACGTTTACAATTCAATAAAAAATTACAATTGACGCAAAAACGGTCTTCCAGATGGTTAATACAGGTAAGTTTATGAAGAAAGTAATTACGGAGTTTGCGTTTAGTAGTAGTTAATCTTAACGTCAAAGCATCAGACGTACATGCGAGGTTGGGCTATATGTGCTGCGTGACTACAATTTCCCCTGGTTTCTCTTTTACATCAGAGAAATCACTTAACTGGTAAACCCTTGTACCCAGAACCGTCACTGTTGCCTTCATGGTGATGTAATATATCAACGTCTCGGTGTTTGGATATCCTGATGAAACACTCCTCCGAGTGTATGATATAGCATCTCAAACAAATCAGTATTTTAAGAGAAAATCAAGATGAAAGTTTGCTTAATTTATGTAATTTCTTCCTCCGATATCCAAACCACCGACACGGTACTGATTTCCTTTGTGTTTCCTTCATGAATTATTAATGAGTTTGAGATGGAAAGGGTAAGATTACTATTTCACCTTGGTTAGAATTAATGCTACGTATGACTACTTTATATGCATAGTACCTTTTCTGCTCTGAACTTTTCAATAACGCTAGGACACCCCCCTTTGTTCAAGGAACTGGCATACCTATAGTATAAGAAAAATATGTTCAAACAATGTTCAAACAGATATACAGTACAGTAATACATTACAGCTCTATACAGACATAAATAAAATTCTGACACAATGGTTGTAATTATAATTGTTTAGATGCCTGAACAATAAAAGGGCAGGAGAAGCTGACTCAATCACAAATAACTATCGCTCTCTTTCTAAGGCCTGTGATAAACGGCGTATTTTTCATGCGCCGTATAAAATATGAGAATTAAGTTCATGAAAAATACGCCGTCTGTAACCATTAAATACGGCACTTGCATTAAGTTCGACAGAGCCATTAAATACGACGAGCCCGGTCGTATAATACGACTCAACTACGGCGTTGATGCAGACGGAGTACTATTCATGCGCTGAATAAAATACAACATTAATTATAATACATTTCCTACCCATAATTCATGTTGATAACATCGTTTCCAGGCCTACGACTCGAGAACTTGTAAAACGTTCGACTTATTAAATACGCCAAAAATACGCCGTATAACTCGACAGGAACAATTTCATAATTTGGGTCGACCCTAATAGGTATTTTATACGGCTAAAATCCAATATAGATTAATTCAATACAGCAAAGAAAAAAGGTGACGAGCTGCTAGGAATTTTAAGATTGAAATACATCAGAGTTAAATACGAAATAAAATAAAACTGGGCTTACTGTAATTTCTCTATTAAGTCCCCCCCCCAGATTTAAGCCCCCCCCAGATATTTTAAGCCCCCCTTCTAATAAGCCCCCTTTCTGAAAGCAGAAAATAATTAAGCCCCTCTAGCTAATATCAAATTATGGACCTTTTCATCTTTTTGACTCAGTCGGTTGTCATCGCGCATATAAGTTGCGCACAGAAGCAAAGTGCTTATTACTCGGGCTACCTGTGGTAGCCGAAGTCTAGGTTTCGGCTCTGTTATTTTTATTTAAGTGCTTATTTATAAATAAGCATTCGTGCAAATTTGCTTATTTGCAAATAAACGAAAAGTCAAAATAAAACGCAAACAAACCAGAACTATAAGGATGATTATTTGCATGCAAGTACTACTCGTATCTAAACAATCAATGTCCGTAAAATGATTATTTACAAATAAGCATTTGCGTGAAATGCTTATGATAAATAAGCATTCGTGCAGGTTTGATTGTTTATAAAAAATCATTCTTTTCACTTGATTATTTACAAACCAGCATTTTTGGTTACTTGCTTGTTTATAAACAATCAATGCGTATGTAAATGATTATTTGCAAAGAATCACTGATATGGTTTGCTTATTTGCAAACCATGGAAAATCGAAGGTTAAAATTTGCAAAATAATTTTTTTACACATGGCGCCTCATATTCAAGTGTTGGCATGTTAAGCGCTCGGCCAAATTGTTTTAGCTATAAGTTTATACGCAGAAATCCACTTTGCTTGCCGATTCATCTAACCGTGAGTTCAAACAGGCAAAACGTCACTGTTTAGGGGTGGGGTTTGAGTTAGGGATTGGGTTGGAGTTTGGTAAGGGCATTTGGAATTAACGATTATTGGTAATTATAGGGGAGACGAGAGAATATGCGAATATTTCGCAGCTTATTATTTTCAGTATGTTGTAGTAACTAATTCACATTATTCAATGATTATCTGTAAGCAATAAATACCAGTATCCGCATGTACGAAAACGCGCAGCTATTTTTTAATTGAGTTTGTTAATACCTTGAATAAACCACAATGCATGCAATGTGAATTCATTAGTGAATAGGTCAATTAATCTATAATGCAATATATAGATCTTTTGTTTATTTATTTTTGTATCAGATTCGACACATCAGTTGTGAAACGATTCTGGAAAAATCTTACATTTCCATTTGTGTCTTGAACTGTGGTTTTGCTGCAATTTTTATCACTGATCTGCATGACTCAGTGATGATTTCCAAATTTTAGAAGTGGGGGAACGCTCACTAAAGTCAAATGGGCGTGGTCACTGGTCGTAAAATTAAATGGGCGTGGCTCCTGTCTTGAAAGTTAATGGGTGTGTGAAAAGACTACTAAAAGCCTGGCTCAGGCTAGCTGGTTGGCTAACTTGGTTGAAAAACGAGTACACTCATTGACTCAAAGCAAAAATAGTGCGGTTCCACTACGTTTAATTTTTGTTAGGGGGAACGCCATTCCCCCACCGTATTAGAGAGCTTAAGCATATTAGGCGTTTTTGAGACACGGACGGTGACCGGAAGAACAGGAATACAATACAGAACTGCTGAACCGCGTATTCTTTGAAAATACTTTTTTACCCAAAACAAAGGCTATGAATAATCACATATCTAAACTGTTAGCTTATAAGCTTAAATTTCATCTTTATTCCTTTATTTTATATTGTAATGTAATGAAATTATCCCCCTTAAAATACAAGTTTCAGCCTACTTTAAAAGTATGTCTCATTGTAGTAAAACAACGATGACAGGCCTCAACGTTCTAGAAGTTCCCGTCGTCTCAAGAACGTGAAAATGCTCTCAACGACGTCTTGTGTAGAACGACGACGGCGTTCACTTTGCTCTTGGAATTTTAAATTGCTCATTATCATTGTTTTGAATGAAAAATGCTATTGAATTACAACGCCGTCTGTGGCTGTAAAACGTCTGTTGCTTAAGCTCTCTAATATTTGTCAGGGGCAACGGCGTTCCGCCGACAAAAATGAAAAACATCACTGGCATGACTGCGATTTGAGGTCGCTTGTGTAAACTACCGGCAATTTCACTGCGATCAACTGTCGTAACTGCAACCCCCGGTGGGCCTAATCTAACCAGAACCCTCCGGGGGGCTTTAATCTGGGCTTTTACTCTGACTTTCGTTAGCGTGATGATTGGCTACATTATTTTAAATCTTCTTTTAATCATTTTATCCTTGCCCGAACCAACAATATCATTCAAATTCACCAGAAGTGTTTCTTTCGCTAAAAATTGCAAATCTTTTGTCTTTTGTGGCCGAAGTGAAAAACAGCACAACTGCACAAGTCTTTCGACCGTTCATATAGACTATATAGTAGCCAGGTTAATCTGATATTTTTATGTCAGTTTCAAGCGGACAACCGTTGCTAATAAAAGGTGTGTTTAAAAAATACCTGTATGAAGATATTTTCCTTTGGACTAAACACAAGAAACTACATTCTGCTCAAGGAAAATACCACAAATTAAGTATTTCAAAAGATATTTTCGGCCTTAGATTGACAAAGATGTGCCTTTGATTGACAAATATATGCCTTCGTTCTAAGTTTGTTGAAGAACCAACAGCAGTTCTCAGAACTCTTGCAAATTCTTAGGAATTGCAAATTGCCTTAAAAGGATGTCGGGGTCGTGACCTTCTATCACGAGACATTTGAGGTGCTGTCCCCTCCAAAACGAAAGTAAAACTGTGATTCAAAGCACAGTTGTAATCACAGCACAGTTGTGGCAGTGTTCGCTCTCTCTAACACAAGACTGCAAGTTTAGTAAGCAACATTCGTTTCAATGAACGCTTCAAAAGAATAATGGCTAACGCCGACCAAGGATATGAAGATAGTCGATTTGAGAAAGATGTCGACAAAAATCTTTATTGCCCGATATGTATGAATGTCTTGAAAGATCCCGTGCAGTGTCGCAGAAACCAGCATTATTACTGCACTCCATGTATCAAGAGACATTTGGAACAGAACACACAAACCTGTCCCGTGTGCCAAGAAGAATTGACGGAAGAAACCTTAAGAGAACCAGCAAGAATTGTGATCGATTTATTATCAAGTCTCAAGATCCATTGTGACTACGCCAGTAGTGGTTGTTGAGCTCGAGTTTCTTCAAGGCCATGTTGTAAACTGTGGATATTCGCCAATAAAGTGTGGAAACGATGGATGTTTGACGATTATTAACAAACGAGAGAAAGAAAGGCACGAGTCCCAAGTCTGTGAGTTTCGAACGGTGAAGTGCGAAGAATGTGGTAATGACGTGCAGCACAAAACGTACAAAATGCACAAATGTTTAATGTCAATAAGAACGGAGATGAATGCGATGAGAACGAATTTAAACGACATGAAGACCGACGTAAAAGAGCAACTGGGGCTTATGAAGAGTCAAATGCAATGCAACCAAGAAGAAATAGTGAAAGAAGTCAGGGGAATGATGGTCGAAATTAAAGATCAGATGAATAATTTGACTCAACAAGCAACTGAAGTTAAAGAAGAGATGAAATACGTTAAGGCAGTCGTTGAAGGTCCCCATCAAGACAAAACAAGAGGAAATATTGTGGTTGCTGGAGGCTATGATGGGAAATCAATCTTTAATTCAGTAGAAATGTTCAGCTGGGTCGAGAGAGCCTGGATACCTCTACAACCCATGAAACAGCAACGTCGCACATCATCATCATTTGTTTACAAACAACAAATATTTGTTGCTGGAGGATACAGTGGTCAGGTTTTCCTGGATAGTATAGAAGGAATGAATATTAACCAGGAGCCAGCACAATGGATAGAATTTGCAGCGAAATTGCCATTCAAATCCTCACGGCACAGCATTGTTGTTTATGGAGATCGTTTATTAATGATAGGAGGATTCAATGGTGCAGTCTCCGATGGTATCTATGAAATTTGTCTTACCCCTCCATATTCCACAAAGTTCTTGTCCACGATGCCACATCCATTATGTTTCCATGGTTTACAGCTCATTGATGACAAGATCCTGATTGCTGGAGGAATGACCGCAGGTTGTCATACCAAAAACAGTGTTTTCTTGTATGATATAGCTAATAATGAATGTAAAGAAATGGCGCAATTGCCTTTTGCTATGTGTTATATGGCTACTGTTAGTTGGAAAGGTAACATGATTTGTCTGGGAGGAAGAGATAATAACGGTAAAGTATTAAACACCGTGTTTATTTATGATGTTCAGACAGGGAGGAGTGAAATGTTGCCTCCTATGAAGTGTAGAAGGTTTGGATTTGCTGCTGTTGTCACAGGCAATGCAATAGTTGTAATGGGTGGCAAAAATGAGGAAGAAAAACGTCTTAATTGTGTAGAGTATTTCAATTTAGATCGCTATACTTGGGAGAAGCTCCCACCCATGAATGAAAGCAGAACATATCTAACTGCTGTTGTAAAGCCAGTCATTTAAACATTTCCTTTACTGTATATAAATTAGTTTTCATTTGGATGATTTGAACATGATTTATAAAATACGGCTTTAGAATTAGATTTTTATGCATTGACTGAGACTTTTAGTTGTTATTGAGAACATGTTAGTAGAGATTGTGTCTTTGTAGTAAATCACCTGTTTCTTGATTATTAAATTGATTGTCAAAATGTCCTTAAAAGTTTTATTAAACTATATGTCTGGTGTATCATTTTATTTCAACAATTCCAAATCAAAGCATTAGCAATAAACAATTCAGGAATCAGCTCAGAAAACTCTAGAGTGCCTTTGAAACTAAAATTCTTGGCAGGTGAGGTCAAGCGTTTTGGACCATAAAAACAGACAAATCACAAATTTCCCTCTTTAATGATTGTCCACAACAAGCTTTAGTACTAGTGGCGAAACGCTCCCTTAATTTATTAGGTGCTCTCTTAATTTATTAGGTGCCATCTTAGCAAAAGACGAAATACCATGGTCGGTTTCTGTTTTAAAAGGGAAATCATAAAAAATTATAATGTATAAAACAGTTAATCTGATCCCAGACGTACCTGACTGGGAGGCATGTTTCTAGCTCACTAGTAAGCCCTGGAACGACATGCCTGCTTTTGAAATAAAAGATTGCCAAGAGACGGTTGGTATACGAGACAGGTGGCCGGAAGGAAGCGAAAAGCGAAAAAAATTTTCAACGGAGATATTCGTCAGAAAATCGGCAACCGAAAAATTTAATACATCGGCGAATATCTCGGAAACGGTTGAGACTTGAGAAGTCACCGGGGATCGTCCGGATAGAATCAAAGATTAGGCACTTCTTCAACTTGGGAATTCGAGATTTTGTTGACAAACCGGAAATGTGGTCTTCGCTTAGCGACGACACGGTCCACATAAACGATCAAAACAAAGTAGAAAAAATAAATTTACCTTGCAAAATCCTGCAGATATATCCCAAATAATCTCCTTTATCTTTCGTTGTTTTTCTCTCCAGGAGTTTTGGCAACACTGTCAGAGAAAACGTACTTTCAATTGCTGTAAAATGAAGATAAAAATGTACTTGCAGCCAAATATCTGCAGTATCTATTCATTTCAAAAAATGTATGTACAATAGAGAATTAAAATAATTCAGTATTTTACAGTATTTAACTCATTGCTGCCTATGATGGCTGAGAGTTTTTCCTTTGATCAGTGAGCAAAATAATCTTGCATACGTGACTCTAAAGAGGTAAATTATTGTATGACAATGGCATTTTTCTATATATGAACAATGGAATGCAGCTTTTCCCAGGCCGGATATACACACTAAAATTCGTATTGCACACTTCTGTACCTGAGTGTTTAACTTGTTTGGAAGACTTAAAATCCAGCAAATCCAAATTACCCAAATTGGCAGAAATGTTTCAACTCAATAGTCATAATAAATATTTCATTGAGTGGTTCAATCGATAATGCAGGCAAGCATTTTACTCATTTCTCGCAATTTTTCTCGCCCTTTCAGGGCGATGTACATGGCAAGCGGGCTAGCCGGGCTGAAAAACTGTTGAACTCGCTTCGATACGCGTTCGTTTGCTTGACTGTGTGAATAAATAGTGCTGAAGTGAAAGGAACTGAAATAGAACATCAAAACATTGTTTGTGTGTTTCGTGATGATAGCGAAGATTTAATCAATTAATTAGTCTTCGTGAAGACGCTTTCGTGGGTTAGCTAAGACTATAGCAATATTTTTATTAACGATGAGCTTACAAAATAAATATAGACTAATTAGTGTAAAACTGAAGTAAAACTAACGTAACTTTGCCCTTATTTACTTGATAATTGCGAATTTCGGCCTGAAATCATCCACGTCAATTCTGAAAACTCATCCCGGCTTACCGGGCTATCCTGGTTAACCGGTCCAGCCCGGTCCATGTCGCCCCCTTAAAGTACCTGGTGGTATTATCAGTCTGACCATTCAAAAAGATATATAAATTTAACTGATATTCATACCTTGTACATGTTCCGGTTGTTCAGAGTTGCTGACACTCAGTGATCTGAGAGCATGCTTGATGAAAGTTTTTTTTTTGTCTTTATGCTTTCACAATATTTAATGATTGCTGGTGGATATTGGGAATTTTTTTCTTTTATTTCTTTAGCTGCATCGTTATCTTCCCGATAAGTCTGCAGAACTCTTGACGGAGCTATATAGTATATCATGATGGTAAAAAAATAGATAATAAACTGTTAAGGAGTGTTGTAAAGGTATGTATGTAATGTACACTCAATGTTTAGTGAAAATATTAAAATGTGTATAACACAAAAATTAAGTCTGCCTTGTTTGAAAGGAAACTTAGAATGACAAAATTAATTTTTTTTGCAGTAATTGGTTTCTTTGCTTCATTTTTGAGATACATGTATTTCAGAATTGTTTGATATAATTGTGTGTACATCATGTATAATGTAGGTCACATGTTGTGATGTAAACAGGCATAATTATTTATTGAAGAAAATTACACATATGGAAACTAAAGAAAGTATGTGCAATACCCACAATACCAAACATGCAGAATTTCAAGTTATTTCGTTTGATAATAGCGAAGATACAGTTACCACCACTTCTATGCAAATTGCATGCAAAAGTTGCTTATATGCAAAGATTTTGGAACCCCCAAATTATATGGAAAATTATCTGTTTATATGAAAAATCCGCTTATACAGTATGAAAAATCCGCTTTACCCTATATGCAAAAATCCAACTGGCAAAAATGATTGGTTGCATATAGACCAGTTTCACGATGTTGCGCGCGCATCATTTTGGCGGGACATGCGTAAAAACGTGGCCAATACTAAACGAAATTTAACTATTTTCAGTTAAAGATAGAAATAATTCCTGATGCTAATATTTTCAGAAATTGTGAATTTCTTTCATTTACCACATAATTATTTTGTTAGAATGCATGTGCAACTCACCTACAGTATAAACAGCGGTGACTGTATTTAATCTTTTCTGAATAGTCATTATGCATGCATGTGTACATTACAACATCAATTGATACATGTAGCTCTGATAAATTATACATGTAACATCCCCCGTTGATGGTTGGATATTTGTTTATGATCTCATTCACTGGTAATGAATTGTTAAGATCTTTTCTCATCTCATCAGGGGATATGTTGCCTCCATTAACATTTTCAGTTTTCGCTTTGTCCTGGTTGTTTGGAGGGTGCTTGCATTCTTTTTCTAGCTCAAGAAGGTGTGATCACTTTGGATTGAATTAGAAGTGGCACCACAATCTGGCACCACATTCCAGAAATCCATTTGTTTTGATTTTTTCATTGGTATATAGTGGACTGAATGGGGGCATGTTTACCCTTTAATATAGCTTTTTCAGCTTCGGCTTCCTTTTTCTGGCATCATATTTCCTAATATGCTTAAAACGATTCTTTATAGATTCCATCCAAGATGCCTAAAAATCAATAAATGCAGTGTTGTACTGCTTACTATATTTGTGTGTGTCTTTTGTCTTCTTTTTCTTTTATTCATCTTAATATGTATAAGTAAGACAAATATATATATATATATTATAACTTATTGGATTCATCTAAGCCCGATATGGCAAAATATTTAAGTTGAAAATTCAATATTGGGTGAGACCGAAGGTCGAGTCTAATATTAAAATTTGAGACTTAAATATTTTCCATATTGGGTGAAGATGAATCCATTAGGTGTTTTATTATAATATCGAACAAATGATCATGCAATGAAAGTTAATATGCCATATATTGTGCACCTGTCCAAAGGTTGCTGCCCAATATGTAGTTGTCCTACATCGTAAAATATTGGGCTGGCACGTGATGCTAATGTAGACATTTGATTCGACGATTAATTGCGAGGATATAATAATTAACATAACATTATTTATTTTTCTCCATGCTTTGCACTTGTGATATTATGAATATTTCGCGAAACACGCATGTGATTTATTCATTAATTCTTCTTGAACAGTGTACGTTATTTCATATTGTTTGTTTAAATTTTAACATTTTCTGCTGGTTTTAGCCTTTTTTAAGTGCTTTTAGCCTGCAATGTCTGTACACATGTAAAAATCTCACTGCTTGTTAACAGGATGTACATGTATTTGCAACAGGTGGGTAAGGTAGAAAGCCTGTTTACTTAACAAGTTGTAATAATGCTGTTCATTCAACAAGCTGCTACAGTATATGCATGCAACCTTGTTAAGCATCGACCTGTTAACAAGTAATTATTAGCTGAAGGCAGGCCTGAAGCATATAAGTATCAGGCTGTTGGAACAACTTGTCAAAGGTCTGTTTCACTGTTTGAGCCATCAACCTTGTTACAAATTGTCAACAACCTGGAACAGCCAGTGTAAATATGTGATGCATGGTCACAACCTATCAGAACAGCCTGTGAAAACTTGTTTGCAGGTCTGTAATACTAATAGCTTGTGCATTTTTACATGTGTACTTTAGAATTCTGGATAGCTCATTAGCCAATCAGAAAGCTTGATTTCAAAGGATTTCAAAGGATTTTGGACAGGAGAAATATAGATGTTCTTCTTTACCCATGCCATCATCATATATTTCTCTAACACAATTGTCCCGCCTGTAGTCATCTCAACCAGTTTGACTTCACAACTTCAGATGCTGACTCACAGATAATGAGATATGAACAGAGATAAATATCACACATCACAGTACAGTTTTTCTCACTGTATATAATTATACTGTACTTACCAAACCACAGGATCTTTTAGATGGGGATACTTGGTCACTTAATATAGCCAAAGCCACTTGGTTTCTCTGCCATTTATTAATATAGTGAATTCCATTGGAAGATATGTTAGTGCATATATATCCCTTACAAACTCACTTCGTTGTGGACCAGTGGTCCAGTTATAGAGTTATTTTCCAAGGAATTACAAACGCCTGGAGAAACATGAAAGTGAGATTGGTGGCATTTCAACCAGAGATTTTTGCACTACTGTAAGCATTTACAGGGTAGTCAGTGGGTGGCATTAGAACCTCTGGCACCAGGTACTGTACCTACACAGGTGTAATTAAGACGTTTCAATGATATCTGGAAGCAAATAAAAGATATCCAATTCAAAGAGGGAAAAGAAGCCACTCTTCTAGAGAGAACTACATGTACAGGGGTATATATATCCAAAACAACCTAATCTTTTATATATACATACAAGGTATACTAGATGTATACATGCATGTCCAGTATTGTCCCACAAGCAGCTGTTACCGGCAGTTGCTGAGGGATAAATAAAATGGTGTTCTCGCATCTACTAGATGGGTTCCAGTTAGCTACACTGATGAGCTGTAGCACAGCGAAACACGTGTCTGTAAATTGAACTATATATATATATATATATATACACGTATATAAAATAGGATATTACACACGGTGGTGTGAAGATATGGATTTTATCTTTGAGTGGTGAAAGCAGTATTTTATGAATGAGTGTTAAGTGAATGAGAAGATAAAATTCATATCTTCAAGCCACATATGTAATTTTGTTTTATTAATATATATAGATTCAAGGCAAAAGGTGGTATAAAATTACATCATCGATATCTTCACTAGTGAGGATATGGAAAATATGTCACTGCATATTTTCTAGTAAAACATCACATCTATAATTATCATAAAACCTACATAGAAAGGGGCCAGGTAGTTGTATATCTAAAAGGCTTTAGAACCAACCCTTATAAATAATAAAGGGTGTGTGGATATTAAATGGTTAATGGAATTATGATGGAATGACCTCAGTCATCACCTACCTATACTAAGAAGGCTTCTGATTGGTTTAAATAACCTAACCCAACAGGGAATGAATTGATAATCAACAAAGTGATTGGTTACTTAAAGTCAATCAGAATTCAGAAAACTCGTTCATATTAGGATTCCTTGAATTCATAAAACACGAGATAAAACATACAACCTACAGTACTGAGTGCAGTTCTAAAATAAAATTATTTGTACACTACTCACCTGCCAAGTTCATCTTGATTTCTGTCCAATGTTTCTGAATTCTGGGTTTCTGCTCTAGTGCTCTCTAATCTGCTTAATAACAAAAAAATACTGCTTATACTGGACATTTTATAGCGTATTAATTACATGCAGCTATAGTGGTGTAGGAAGCATGTTGATCTTGGGGGGGATAGGACTTCAAAAAGACACTAGAAACACATGTTAAACCATAAAAAGGCACTTTTCTGATGCAAAAAGGGCACTTTACGAAAGAGTTCCCCCCGGTTCCCACACTTGGATATCGCTAATTATTACATAGCATGCTATCGGATACGAGCTTTTGCGTAATCTGATTGGTTCCCTACTACACACGTAAAAACGCGCAAGCTGTTACAGACCTGCAAGCAAGTTGTTACAAGGCTGTTCAACAGGCTGTCACCGTCATGTGTTCGCACTGGCTGTCCCAGTCTTGTTAACATGTCTGTAGCAGGCTGTTGACAACTTGTAACAAGGCTGATGACTCCAACAGGCTGATGACAAGTTGTTCCAACAACCTGTTACCGCTCTGCACTCAACAAGTTGTTAACAGGTTGATGCTAACAAGGTTGTAGCAGCTTCTTGAATGAACAGCATTGTTACAACCTGTTAACAGCCTTGCTACGGACCTGTTGCGAACACATCCTGTTGACAAGCTGTGAGATTTTTACGTGTGTACCAGGCTATCAGCTCATATCCTACTAGTAGAGGAAAAACAAGATGGCGGCATGTTTTTTTAAACTGCCGAAAAGAGTTGAAATTGATGGAATTTTATACAGAAAAACATCAACACCCTCAAACCAATGTATAAAAAAACAACATTGTGTTAAAATACATTAACAAATACACAATTTAGCATGTTAAATGGTAAAATTCACCTAAAAATTACGTCTTTTTACTTCAAAAACCCGACTAAATTAACAGGTTGATATTAATTTGTTGCCAAACAAAGAAACTCGCAGTTAAAATCAAGCTTACAACACACATTTCGTAGGAGATTACCAGTAAAGAGACTTTTTTTTATTTAGATAAGCATTTGGAGTAGTAAAAAGCATGTTCTTTTTCAAAAACAACCAACTAAGTAATTTAGTTTCACTGCCGAAGGTGTTTCAGTTTCATTTTTGCATGAAATCAAAACCTTTTTCACGACAGCAACGCTAATATAAACAACTGACCCACCTTTTGACTTCATAAAGGTACCTTTTAATCTTTTTTGTTGATCTGCTTAACATTTTTTGCCTCTCGAGCAACATTTATACAATATTTTGAAGTTGTTTACCGAACAGCTCAGCGAGAAACTCGGTCGGCACTTAATAACATAGGGTGAGGCTACCCTATCGTTCGTGTGTCCCTCGGAAAGGTCTTCGGAAAATTCTTCGGAAATAATCAAAATGGCGGAATTCAAACCATGAGTGAAAGAAACGCTAATGAAATCAGTTAATCAGTCCGTGATCGGAATGCATCCCAGTGTTTTCAGTACAGAATATTTGATGTTAACTTTTGGTAAGTAAAATAAAATATAAAAAATAAAGTTTAAATAAGCTATAATTCACATTTTCACACCACCCTGTAATAATATCCTTAACCTTTGTGGCTATAAGTCAGAAGCAATTTGGAAAGAAAGGCCAGATGGCAGATGGCCAAACTATTTATATTAAAATAGACCTTCTAAAATCATTAAAAGTTTATAAACAAAATACAAAATATGATACTTTAACACCAGAATGTCAAAGGTTGATTGAACATATAGATTGATTGAACATATAATTTGTTTCCATAACAAATTATTTGAAACAAATGTAATATAATAATAATATTAATAATCATAATAATAATAATGTGAAAAATCTGACTATCCCAAGTGGGAATCAAACCCAAGGTATATCATATATAATATAATATATATCATATATAATAATATGTATAATATATATATATATATATATAATATAACACTCAGAGACTGCAGCATACCTCCCCCTGACGGGTATTCTAATCCACCTATTTTACTTTTAAATATACTTACAAGCAAGTCTTTCTGTATAAAAGTCCAAGAACCAACTGTCCAAAAGTCAACATTAAATATTCTGTACTGAAAACACTGGGATGCATTCCGATCACGGACTGATTAACTGATTTCATTAGCGTTTCTTTCACTCATGGTTTGAATTCCGCCATTTTGATTATTTCCGAAGAATTTTCCGAAGACCTTTCCGAGGGACACACGAACGATAGGGTAGCCTCACCCTCACCCTATGTTATTAAGTGCCCACCCAATCTCGTTCCCAGAGCCCACGTTCCCCACCCGGGAAACGAGAGACTCTGGGATAATCCGTTTCACATCGACATTTCATTGGCTGATGAACACAGTGAACTCTATATAACTCTTCTTCCGGATAACACGAATCGTGTTATGGCGTGAACGGATTATCCCAGAGTCTCTCGTTTCCCGCCCGCTGGGTAAGGGGAACGTGGGCTCTGGGAACGAGATTGGTGCCCACCGAGAAACTCTATGTGAATGCATCATTACGCATGGCGGAAGTATTAGTTGCCTATGCCGGAAGTTTGTTGTTTCAAACATTTCGCTGTAATTTTGTCTCCTGTACAGTGCTTGGCTATATAATAAAACAGTTATACCATTCGCTCTCGTTGTATACGAACTAATAGCCAACTCGGCGAAGCGCCTCGTTGGCTATGAGCTCATATACAACTCGAGCTCATGGTATAACTGTTAAATAATCAATCTGCAATCATACCTGATTTCCAGGATTTTGTGTTCTACCACTGTTCTCTACGCCTTGTGCCAGTCTCGGGGGCAACGACGTTCTGGGTATTTTGGGCACTTGCTTGACGAATAGCGGTTGTTTATATACAGTTAATAGAGCCTCTGAAATAATTCGTGCGAGATTGTCTGCCATCTTTCTTTAGAACAATTCCCGCCAATTTGAAGTGATACCGCTGATTATTATGGAGCCCGCCAAACCACCATAACTCCTACTCGTCCGGCCCGATGGCCCGATAGTCATCCGCTACCAGTGACGGATCGGGGACGGATCACTTTGATTTGTTGTGAACCTGCGAGGTTTTGACCAAAATTACCCCCCTAGGGCTTAAAATGATCCTGAATGATCCCTTTTTAAAATGAGACCTTTATAACGATATGCCATGAAGTATTACCCGAGCTCTGACCTGAATTGCGGGCTCTGAATATCCCGTGAGGAAAAATCGAGCATGGTCGATATCGACAAGAAGAAAGTGGCTTTTATTTGTCAATATATAAGCGAAAACAACGAAAATTTAGGCTCTAACAACTCCGAAAGTAAGTATAAGCATTTGTTTGTTGTAATTATTTCGTAGATTAGCAATAATTTGGTAAAATTTGACGAAAACCATCTCGGCCGAGCAGGCATTTATCGAACAAAATTTGCCGAGAGTTGTCGGCGAGTTGTCGGCGTTGTAATGGCAAACAGGAGTAAATATCACTCAAAATAACTTAAAATCTGAATAGCTGACTTAAAAACGATCTTACTGATGTATTTTGGTCGTATGTTCTTGTATAATTCTGTTTTAATTTGTAAATTTCAAATAAGTTATATGATCGCGCGCGGGCGCACCATGGGGGGTAACAATGGGGGGTCTCAATGGAAAATCATAAAAAATCAATATAATATTTGCTTTTTATTGTATTGCTTTAATTTTTTCAATTTGAATTTGTGAAATGGTGCTTTTCATTTTACGTGATCCAAAGTTTGGTGTAAAGTCATTTCTCGTTAAATATTTAACATTTTGTTGGATTATAATAATATTTTTAATAATAGTAATTAGCATAAATTAGCATAATTTGCAAAATGGGTGTCTGACAAGACCCGAAAACCCAAAATTTGAATAGTAGAGGTAAAAATGATTCAAATGATATATTGTGGTATTATTTTTGTGTTATTATGCCATGTTAATTCACAAATTGCCAAGACCACCTGCTGTGTGTGGTTTTCGACCCGGACAAGAATGAGATAAATCGCAAACAAATGCACATCCACTACAATACTATACAATACTACTTGTAGTGCTGTTACCATTGCGATTTATAAATCGCATATTTATAAATTAAATAAACATTGCGGTTGTAAACCGCAATCACAACAACACTTGCCATTTATAAATGACAAGAAAGTTGTTAATAAATAAAGCCTACAAAACACGTTAAATCGCAACACGTAGGGTGATGTCAGAATACAGTGGGACCCCTATTAAGCGGCCACCCTCAGGGAAATGGCATGTGGCCTCTCAATGGACAATAGGGGTTGGTCGCTTGATAGGGGTTCAACAGAAATTAACATAAGGCGTGGTAAAGATGTCATTTACCGTTATACCAGGGGTGCAACTAGGGGGGGGGGAGGAGTTGGGGGGGATGCAACCCCTACCCTTTTTGTGAGACCTCTGATCTATTACTAGGTTAGACATTAGATAAACAGATAATTAATCTTCTGTTGTAGTACGCAATACATGTACAATAGTGGTTGTGGAGTGTTCTCGAAGAAGCATAACGAAGATATCTAGTAATGTATCCCAAATCAGTGCCCCAAATTTTTCGCAGATAAAGTTCTTTGCCTGTTTTGATAACCTGAATTTAGCTATTTGTGCAAAATAAGGCTAAGACCAAATGTCGAACTTTTCATGTGTCCGAGGGCAGAGGCATCTTAGAAGAATTAGAAGCTATTCAGTAATGTATAGGTATTTAATTATTGAAAGATTAAGCGACTCAAAATCTCAAACGGAGCAACGCGCAACCCCCAAAATATGTTCACTTTTGTGAAGTGTCGTCTGTCGAGGCTTCAATTCCCTGAACCAATCAGAGAGATAGAGCTGGATTTTGGCAACCTGTAGGGTATGTTGGTGCAGGTGATAATTTCTTCGTTTTTACAGTAAAATTTGAACTATACTCGCTGTAGTCGAATTAGATGAAAAAGTTCGCTCAATTGCTGCAAATGGTGTTTCCGGACCCCCCCTAAAAAATACGGTCAATAATTGCCACTACTACCCCCCCCCCCCCCCCCCAAACACACTTTTTGACAACTTTGCTACGGCAACTTTGCCCTTTTTTTGCGTTCAACCCCTGCCCTCGAAATTTTGTAGTTGCGCCCCTGTATACAGACACATTTAGAGGTTTGTAAGCAAAATACAGCTTGTTATTTACATATCACGGTTGTCGTAAAAATATACTGCAACCACTACTGTACGGTGTCGTCTTTAAACTTGCAATAAGGTCCCATATTAACAATACCTTCAAGTAAGTATTTACATTACAAAAGGCAAACGGCAATGTCTATACCGTAAAGGAAGCATAGCGCTTTACTTAAAAAAGTGATGAACGCGCGTCTGCCCCTTTGGACCACGGAGCTGCAACGCATACATCAGATCGCTGGATTTTTCAAGGGAGAATGCAAGTTCCTGGTATCCATGAAACTGTGCGAAGTGCCGCAAAGTGTGGTAAAGCAGTCGTTAAAGTGTTTATGAAACGAAAATTAAGTTTGTCTTATTTGAAAGAACTTTTGAAATGACAAAGTAAGATCTTTTGCTGTTTTTTGTTTCCTTGCTTCGTTTATGAGATATTTCAGTTTGTTTTATATGTGAAACTAACCAGTGACATCACAACGTGCATAATGACTTACTGGGAAAGGTTATATATCTTTGCTATTACTAAACGGAATCAGTTGAAAATGTATATTTCTGTTGTTGTAAGGGAAAAACGCACACATAATTGCTTTGAAGTGATTCCGTTTGATAACAGAAAAGATATATAAGCTTTCCCAGTAAGTCATTATGCACCTTGTGATGTCACTGGTTAGTTTCACATATAAAACAAACTGAAATATCTCATAAACGAAGCAAGGAAACAAAAAACAGCAAAAGATCTTACTTTGTCATTTCAAAAGTTCTTTCAAATAAGACAAACTTAATTTTCGTTTCATAAACACTTTAAGGGCAAGTGTGTTCATAGAGGAGGCGGCTATGGTTTAGAAGTTCCATGTGAATACCATTTCATAGGAGACAAATTTTCCATTGCGTGGTTAGAAACAAAGCTTGGAAAAGAAGGATTTAAACTTAAAGAGCGTAAGTTATTGTAGACCATGCACTGGTTTGACAGTAACGGAAGGCCGGACAATAGCTATATGCATGCGTGGGCGGTTTGCAACCTCGTACCCAGGGTGGGCGGTTTGCAGTACGGAACTACGTCAAGAAGATAATAAATTAAAGTGCGTTTAAATGTTTTTATCAGTCGTCACCTTTTATTTCAGACTCTTTTCTGTCATCGCCTTTTTCAAAACAAAGTAAAACTATTCAATTCTTGGTGGCCGTTAAAATAGGGGGGAAAACCTTATTAATTGGGACGGCCGTAAGGTGGCCGCGGTCGCTTAATAGAGGCGGCCACTCAATAGGGGTTTTATTTACAGTATTACACTGGGGGGAAATTCGGGACTTTGACAACTGGCCGCCTAAAAGGGGGTAGCCGCTTAATAGGTGGCCGCTTAATAGGAGTTCCACTGTAGTTTTCTTACAAACGGCGCCCCATATATACTTGTTTGGCTACGAATCAAGATCTTTCTGAAATCTGAATAGCCTTTTAACTAATGTTTCAAGTGTACTATTGACATGTTAGACCCTCGGCCAAGTTTACTCGCAGAAATCAACTGTACTTGGCACTGCTTGAGTTACATGTAGGCGTATTATTATTCAAAAAGCGCGTTGATTATTATCGAAACAAATCAATGCATGTGTTACCAGAGTTTAACATATAGTACAGATTAGAACGAAAGCGATATAGTATCACATTCTTTTAACCATCTGTTTTTCCCATGTCATTTTAAGATTAGGGTTAATATTACTATATTAAGATTACGGTTGGGACTTGAGGCAATAATTAACGATTATTATTAAGTTATTAAGGGCATTTAAAAATTAATGATTATTGGCAATCCATCACTTTGGCGTCAAACGATGCTGGGGGCAACACGTGCGCGCTAATTGAAAAACTCGGACAAACAATGCTGTGCTTGCGCTTTAGTCTCGTATTTCCTAGTGGACATGGTTGTCACAAAAAGATGCGCTTGGGGAACATGTTCTAACGATTCACGGATACCGCATTTGCTGAAGAGAAACAGTAATAATGATGAAGTGTTCTTTATTCACTTCCCTGGTATTAAATACCATAAAGACAAACGAGAGCGATGGATACGAGCTTGTCATCGAGGCGATAAGTTTGTGTGCGGCAAAGATAGCTATATTTGTAGCCTACATTTTGTTGGAGAAAATGGCCCAACGGTGCAGCACCCGGATCCTTTATCGGCGGTCACAAGTGCAGAAAATGTAAGTCATATAAATATTTTTTAACGCAAGATTTAAGACAATATTAACAGTGATTTGCGCGAATGTAAATGTAGTTTTATATTAACATAAACATGATCCATCAAATTAATCATGGCGTAATATTTTGTTCTGCGATTTCTGTATAAGTCACGTCTTGTTTTATCGGTTTTAGGTTACTAAAATGAAGAAAAAACGAAAGGAGCCGGCAAGTAGGACGCATACAAAAACAGTAAAGCGTCCACGCATTAGCAAGAAAAGCGCGGCGGAAATTCTGTTGACTCTTGGCGAAGACTTGCCAACAAATGACAATTATGAAGAGTTTGAAGACGATGTTAATATTGAAATACCAACTGGCAACGAACCAGAAACGCACGAAGCTACGAATGCCAAAGTTGTCTCTACACCCGAGAGTAATACAGAAGCTTGTTTGATATCACAAAAGACACATTCAGACTCAGTTTCCCAGGTAAGGACGAAGGTTGTTAAAGTACATTAAATTTCGTTTAATCCTCTAGAAAGCGTGCAGTGTGAAATGGAAATAATTATGAAATTAAATGGAAATGTATTTTTGCTATCTCAGTATACTTTATATATACTTCTTTATTACAGACCAGCATAACAATGGAGCATTTAGAAACATACTCCACAGAAAATCTCATGGACTCCAAAAAATTGAGAAGACGTTTATTTTTGTTAAAAGTGTATAATAGTACTTCACATTATACAGGTGAGCTGAGTATCCATCTTCCAAAAATTAACACGTAATTAATTAATTTGGGTCTAAATACAAGGGAAATCTTCGGCCCAAGCACTCTCCATCACTCCATGTATAACTTACCAATATTGTACAAGGTTTGTCAAATAGGAGCATTTTAATCAATACATTTTATTGTAGGATTGTCTAGTGAATGTATTATGATACTCTTCGACTTTGTAAAAGAAAAGGCTGCAAGGCTGACGAAGTGGAAAGGTCACAAAAAGACTGCCAGGCTAAAAAAAGGACACGATGTGAAATCCAAGGTATAGTATGTGTACAGAACATCAAATATGACAGACTGGCTAAACGATTACAAATGCAACTCACTTTTATACTGATGAAATATCAGTATTTTATTTTGTGAAGCTGACTTTTATATTATTTTCATTTACAACTCTTTTATCATTACTTTCCTAACTACATCTACTTTATCTAATCAATTTCTCTTTTATACTTTTGTAGAAACAACGAGAGTGGGCCAAGCTTACAATTCTGGAGCAACTGATGTTTGTTTTGGTTAAACTTAGAAGAAATCCCAGTTTGTTTATGCTGTGTGATTTGTTTGGCATATCCTCTAGTACTGGAAGCAATCTGTTCATTACCTGGGTGATGTTCTTGTCAAAAGAGTTAAAGGTATTTTTGCCATTTTCAACTCTTAAAGAGATGGAAGGAATACATCGGCCTGAAACCTATTCAAGTGATCATTGCCTTCGAGCCATTATTGACTGTACTGAATTCTATATCCAGAAGCCATCACTGCCATCAAGTCAACGTCGTACCCACAGCAACTACAAAGCTAGAAACACATTTAAACTGTTTATTTCTATATCACCAGTTCTTCATATAAATTTTGTTTCAAAATTGTACAGTGGATGCATCAGTGACAAGGAAATCACAAAGAAGTGTGGGTTTCTTGAGGCATTGGAACCAGGTGATCATGTCATGGCTGACAAAGGATTTAACATCCAGGACTTACTGGCCCAGCACCATGTACGCTTGATTGCCCCTCCAATTATGTACAAGAGCAATGTAAGTGCCCAATCAGCAACCGAAACGAGGCGAGTAGCAAAAAAGAGAGTACATGTTGAGCGAATCATCAGAAGTTTAAAGGCATTTGGAATACTGCGAATGGTAATTCCTTTAACAATGAAATCATACATTGATGCTGTTGTGACTGTGTGTGCAGCACTTGTAAATTTACAACCAAGGATTATTGCCGAAAACTCAGATGAAAAAAATTTGCAAAGTTAAGTAGTTCCTATCATTAGTCACACACACTGTACAGTATCAGGCACTTCAAAGCATTTTTGGTATAATTTCTATTAATTAACTATTCACTAATTCAACTTATTAGAAGGGGAATTCTATATTTTGTGCACAGACTACTACAAATTGGATGTAAAAAACTAGTATTAGTTCATGATCACCTCAGTTTTCTTTCATGCACCACAGTTGTTTATTTATAATAATTACTCCCAACAACGCATAAATCAAGTAATTACCCTGGGCTAATATATATTAGCCTGGGGTAATTTACTTGATTTATGTGTGGTTGGGAAAGTCAGTGTTAATCAATGGTCACGAATGTGATAAAGGATTTATCATCGCGACTGAAGACATGTTTTCTTAGGCAAACTCTGTGATAACGAATTCAGTATCTCAGTTTACTAAGGCAACCTCGATGATCTTGAACTAAGTATAAGTAGGTTAGTTACCTCAACCTCAGTAACTATTAGCATTTATAGACCTGGAGCAAGGGGAATTTGATGAAATATTACTGCAAGGGGTAATATTTCATCGAATTCCCGGAGCGAAAGGTCTATAAATTATATATTATATCGAAACAATTAATCTTTCCAAAAAAAGCTTAAATAATGTTAATAAAGTTCGCTTAGCTTAACTTTTGTTCACTTTTTATTTGTCTGTTTCCATTCTGTTGTCGTTTCAAGGCTTCTGGATGCATTGTATTCCCTGAATCCTTATTTTCGTGTAACCTAACAATCTTCTTGTCAACATCTGAATGTTCAGGCGAAACGTTTTCTTATCTCGCCAAACTCCGCCATTGTTGACAGCTTCGTGAATCGTGCGTGACATTCACGTGTGGTACACAAACTCGAATACCCTGCCACAGTGGGGTATAACCTCGAATACCCCGCTATGGTGGGTAATTCTACGATAAATTAACTGGTCACGTGGTACAAATCAAGCTCTCTGACTGGACAATTTACAGTTGAGATATAATATTGTCAGTTATTTACCTCGGCCCTTTGGGCCTTGGTAAATAACCTACAATTATCATGCAACTACAGATGGAGAACAGTGGTTGCCATTGGCAACATAATAGACATGTATTAAGACTTTCGATGGTGCTGATCGAGGTAAAACAAAGTGGAAAAAGTTTTCAGAATCTTCCCTCTTTCCTCTGTTGCATCTCCATTGTTGAACCAATAGTGTGCAGAAGCAACATAATCATCAGGAGACTTTTCATATTCTTCAATATCCTATTAAAATGTACATCATGTATATAATTAAAATAGTTATTTGTATGGAAGTGCACAAGTTCGAGCCAAGTGAAATGATTGTTTTCAGTAAGTCTGAGACAACTAACTAGATGAACAATTTTGGCAAAAATTATTGAACCAAAAAATGTTTTAGTGGTTCCTATTGTTAGTGCTTCAAAATAAAAAAACCAAAAAACATTCACATATCAAACTTGCTCCCTCAACTTACATGTATCTATTAAACCACCTAAAATTAAATTCCAAAGAAATCAGTGATTACCTTGAGAAAATGTTTCACAAACAGCGATACAAAAACTGCACAATTATTTGAATTACTAGCTTGGCTGGGAACCTAAAATAGATAATTAAAAAATTATGTTTTTTTAAAGCAAAATCTTACACTGTAAATACTGTGGCAATTGGAACATACATGTACGTGTAACTTATATATATATATATATTATATATATATATATATATATATATATATATATATATATATATATATATATATATATATACAGTACACTGGAAGTTAATTCACCTTAAGGACATGGTGCAGTCGTTCTTTTCTTGGTGATGTAACATCGACTTCTGTCAAATAATTAACATATCTACAAAAGCACAATTAATAATTTATGTTTTCATGTCAGAATTGCATGCTTTATTGGATACACAGTATACTTTGTAAACCAGTTACATACCTGGCAATGTTGTCCAATTCTGTTTCTCGTGTCTCAATATCCCAGGTTAATGAGTCCAAGATCAGAATGTGCCTTAATTAAAAATAACAGAAATATAATGCAAATTTTATTTCTGTAACATTTTTATTACTGCATCTTTAGATGTTATATATCTGTAGAACATTGCATTTAATAATACTAACCAAGGTGAAATAACTCCAAGAAACCAGTGGAGACTAGAGAGAAAAAGCAGTAACATAGGATTAAAGCCATAAGAAAATTGCTTTTTGGAATTTATGCAAAAATATATAGTAGTGGCGGTAATATTGTAAAATTTTACCCTCTGTTGATAGGGATGAACACATAATCTTCTTTCAAAAGGTCAGGTTTGAAGTACTTCACTGCTACTTTCATTCTATCTAACCTGAAAGATGCAAAATATAAATTATGAGTCATTATATAATTTTACACATTAGCATCTGCAAGCCTTTCATTCCAGGATAAAATAAATAATATAAAAGGTTGTTTTAAGACCTTAATGATCTAAATAATACAAACACACAAATCACTCAAAAAAACAACATTTGAACAATTTAATAATGTACATGTAATATGTGTTAACTAACCTTGTTGATGTTCTAACACTTAACTCTTGTTCCCCAACTAGTATAGAGTAAAACAAACTGTCCACAATTGGGAATTCACAGCAGTGCTCACTGAAAGTTAAAAATATACAGACTATTAGACAAGTATAGAATAATAGTAAAAATTACAATTGTAAATATTTTTTTTATTTTCATGCAGTATTCAGTCAGTTGGTACCTTAACATTATGGTTAGCATTGTGTCATTGATGAGTTCGCCTGGGTGTAGTGTATCCAAGTCTTCTTGGTAGATGTCTACACCAAACATCAGCATTGATTTGGAGCCACTTGCACTGTGTGATGGTTGCTGCTCAATGTTAACAACTTCAGTGTCTGTTTGTGGCACTGTTAACAAATACAGCAAAGTTAGGGTGCATAATAAATATAAATAGCATAACACTGTGCACATACAGTAATAGGACAGTTGAGACAGCCACATGAAAGTAAAAATATTGCAGGTGAACAAAAAGTAATTAGCTATACCTGGTTGAAACACAGGACTGTTATTATCTGCCACAACAGGATTGCTCTGGGTTTCACCAAAACTCTGTCTTGCTATAAAGATAAAATAACTATAAAATCACAGCTATTATGTACATGTAATATGCAAAATTGGCAATATCTTTTTATATATGATACATTGTATAAAAGTACATACTCACCTGAAGATGTAGAAATAAAGCATTGCAATTTCTCCATCATCTTGGGAACAACATTTGCAACCCAGAAATTTTTAACCTTGCCACACACTTCATCAGTGAAGGTGGGAACATGGTACAATCGGTGACAAAAAATTCCCTTAGAGGTCCATACAACAAAGTGACATTCCTTCAGTCCTGTCACCAACATCTGGATTTGGACCTGGTAGTAGTACCTGGAAGTTTTCTTCAATGAGAAGGTATCATTCTCCCACACACCACCAATCTCAGGAGTCAAAAAGGCTTCTTTGGGGTCTGAGTCTCTATGCACCCATGGGCATTTATACTCAACAACCACACTATTGCAAGGAGGTTTACATCTGCATGTGGTAACATTGTCTAGGCTTGCCCCCAAAAAAGGCTTTTGACTTGAAATAATAAAGCCTTTAGAAACCAGGCTAAGTTGATGGTGCTTCCGCCCCTCAGTCTGGTAATATGCTTTACGAGCACTGTTTTCATGTTTCAGACCCCAGTCCAGTGGATTTTTGGGGTCTTCCTGAGGTTTCTTTATGGGCATGTACACTTTGTTGTTGATAAGTGAATTGACCAAAAGAGAAACATCTGTATCATGCTTCTCTACTGACTTTTGCCTTGTGTAAACACTTTTGGTCTTTGACGCTGTAACAAAGCCAGTCTTGTGCATGAACCACTGCTTACATTGCCATTGTTTCTTGGTAGCCGATTCCACTTTATTTACTTCGTCTTGTGTGAAGTGCAGTTGCTCGGAGAACTGTTGTGCATCTGCTTCTTGATTCGCTTGTAAATAAGCAAGGACCTTCTTTTCCATTATTCCATACTGATCATCTTCACCATCATTTAGCTTTGCTGAATCTGGTTGGTCTGTTGGTTGAGCTGGCGCTGTTTGGCCATATCCTTCAAGATGAGCTATATGATTTTCCAGAACGTGTAAGATGGCTGGTTTGTTGCTCATTCGCCTCATTCGTTGCACCATAGGTTCAAGTTCATCTGGTCCGCAGGGCAGTCTGTCCCATCCAATGCGAGGGTCATGGTCGATGTATTGGGAAAACGTGTAAGTCCGTTTCTCACCCAATGCGAAATCGACTTTCTTCTTAGCGACAGTTAAATCTTTTAACTCGCATGCGGTCGTATCCGGTCGGGCTTTTCGTGCCCATAAACAAGGCCCACTTGTTACGCTTTCTTCTCCACGGCTATTCAATAAATTTTCTAAGGAGTACAAAGCAGCAGCAATGTGTTTACATCCACCGTCTCGTCCTCCTAGACATTCACAATAAGCATCAACGACACTTCCTCTGCTGGCACCTTTTCCTTCCAGAACAAACCACAAGTCGTAAAACTGTTTGCCATCTTTTGTTTTTTCCCTCATTGCCGGCTTGACCTTACCAACGTAAACATGAACATCAACATGCTCAAGATAAAGGGTAAGCAGCGACTCCACATATCCATCGTCGAACAAGCGGTAATCTTCGTAAGACTTGTAGGCTGCCAGACCTTGTTTATCATACCCAGACGAGTGGTATATGAGATGATTGAAGATGTCGAAGAGGCCAAACGGAGGGGAATGCTCGAAGTCGTTCTCTACTTTCATAGAGAAAGGATCTGGCAACTGACAACCATGTATATGTAGTCGTTGTCTTACATTTACCTGCTCCTCGTCCTTGCTGACTCGGGTTAGTAGCGGAAGATTCATTTGCTCCACGGCACAAGCAATGGCTACTAGCCCTGGTTTAAGATAGCTATTAACACTCACTCCTCGGTCTAATAAATACTTTTTTAAATCCGCGAGCTTCATAGCATTGAATTTCTTCTCTAGGGCGCTTTTCTCCATATTCTACGAGAGATTTAACACAAACGATAACACGGCAGCTAAACTTTGTCACATATTTATAACCACGCACTTCGCTGTATATGTCGCTGCAATGTTGTTTGTCCGAGTTTTTCAATTAGCGCGCACGTGTTGCCCCCAGCATCGTTTGACGCCAAAGTGATGGATTCTTGGTGATACGAGAGAGTATATGCTGTATAGTGAACAATTTACATTGTTCAATCATTATTTGTAAGTCATATAAATACCAAGTATCCGCATGTACGCAATATGTACCTATTTTGTCAATATGTCACGCACGTGTGATGACATCAGAGTTAAATTCCATATAAAACAAATTTTGATGTGTGATATCGAAAAGTTATGAACGCCAATCTTTATAATTGTCTTTCAAATAACAGAGTTTATTTCTTCACTGAATTTTTTATCTCATAGGTGCTTTTGTGCAGGGATAATTCAGATAATTAACAATTATCTTTCAATTTGCACCAATACCGCTGCCAAATGTTTGTGCATGCATGAATTTGCAAGAGTAAACATTGCAAGACGTGTGGGAAATAGCCGTGGCAACAACCACCACTGAGTAAGACTCGACTAGACATTCATTTGTATTTAAAAAAGGGACATGAAAATTACGAATGGGGCACTTCAGAATATTTAAGAATATTGACAGAGAAGCGGCCATGCCCAAATTACCTACCTTAACGTTTTGGTGGTATATTTGTAACTTTAACTTTTGTGTGGGACTCTCTGACCAGTCTTGATTTCCCGCTCTTTTTTTGAGGTACGAGCTCGGACGTTGCGCAGGCGCAAAACGTTTGGCAGCGGTGTTATATATATCTTAGTAAATACTAGCCTGGTACCCTGGCCCAATCAAAGAATATGGGCCAGGTAACCACTAAAGATTTCTGCTTTCCGATTGGTTGAAATTTCGCGCGTTTTAAGTGGCTAATGAGTGAAACTGCAATCGTCATAAGTGGATTTAGCCCTGATGACGCGAGAATGAGATTAGTGGTTACCTGGCCCATATTTCTTTTGAAATTGGGCCAGGGTACCAGGCTAAGTAAATACCTGCAAAAAGTGAGGCAAAAGATAGGCATTTTGGGACGTCAGTTCCAGGCCGCTATGCGGCCACATACGGAAATTTTTGTTTACGAAAACCTAGAACAGCCAAGAACCACCACAAAAACAGCCGAATTTCTATCAGTTACACCGAGGATGGGGATATTAAAGAACAAGTACTTTACATTGTATACGATAAAGCCGACATCTTACCAGCTACATTAAACTGTCAAACACACGCTTCAAACAGGCAAAAATTATGTCCGGTTTCATACTTTCATGTTGTTAAACACATACTTTCATGTTTTTAAATCACATTTTTGGCTATATTTACTTAGGTCTCGCCATTCGTTTTACCTTCCTTAAAGCTTCTCGACACGCTTGAAGTATTAAACTGACTTGTGTCTGACCACTCAAGTTCTATTTTTCGTGGAGTTTTATCTTCAAGCGTAGAAAACTAATCCAAAATGCCTGTCGCAAAGCGTCCGTGTTTGCGTGTGCAGATAACAGAGAGAAAATTTGAATGAAAGAATGTGTCTAGCTTAATTTTACTAACTACTTAACTACATTTTTTTCGTAAAACTAAATACAGTGTGTATCTAGACTGCAGTAAGCAGTGTGCTCATGTATGAAATCCATTGTAAATACTATTTCTAAAACACCACGTCAAAGTCCGTAAACTAAAGCCTAGAAACACGGCAATCGATGTGATGAAAAATTACGTCCCACCCCTAAATGAATATGTCAATAAATAACTAAGCCACGGGCCATCGACTAAATTCCATTTCTAAAGCTAAGACGTTGCCAGATGCCAGGCCAACAACCAAACATCTAAAACAAAGAAACAGAAAAAAATCAGTTTGTTGGAGGCACAGTGGTTAGCACACGTGCATGCCTGTCAACTCGGCGACCTGGATTCGATTCCTGCTCTCAACAGTTATCTGATTGAAAATTTCACCTTGGCCGCATGTGAGACAAGTGCTTCCAGTTTGCCTCTACCAAACAACACAGGTTTCCTCCGGGCAGTCCAGTTTCCTCCTGTAGTAACACTGAACCAATGAGGGATGGCCCTTACTGGAGCTCTACGGCAAGAATATTTTCCTGAAGTGAAAGACGTAATGTTTCTGAACAGTTTTTGTGAACAACCATGCAGGTAATAGATAAGACATGGTTGACCATTTCATTTTTCACCGAATGAAAACACTCTTATGAAAATACGAATTTAAAACAATCATTATTTGTTTTATGTAACACCAAGATAGGCTCTCGTAATCATCGTCAATCGAGATATGGTCTGGAAACTCGGCAAACTTCAAAGCGCCTATAATGAGCTAGATTTTATGTTGAACCGTACCTTACACCGTCCACATCCTTTGTTTTAGGTTTATTAATATTTAAATAGCACGGTTGAGTGATTGAAACGTTGCTATTGGACAATTCGTTCATTATACTAAAATACAATTATACTAAAATTCAGTGACCGTGCACCGTGCACAAAAATGCATAAAGGCGAACAAAAAGATAGACCAAAGACTTTAGCTGAGTTTCCAGACCATATCTTTCTATACTTTCAAAGATCGTAGAGAAACATGTCTTCTCCTCGTATTATCAATATCTAAATAGTCATAATCTGCTATCTGATTATCAGCATGGTTTTCGAAAAAACCATTCATGTGAAACTATTCTTGCATTAATACATGAAAATTTAATCCGTAACATTGAAAAAGGAGAAATAAGTGCAATGATTTTACTTGATTTTTCGAAAGCATTTGACATAGTTGATCATGAAATACTACTAAAGAAAATTTCTATGTACGGAATCACGGAATTAAGTTTACAATGGTTTCAAAGCTATGTTGAAAATCGGATGCAACAAGTCAAATATAAAAATGCCCTGTCACAAACATTGAAAATTGAGAGTGGAGTTCCCCAAGGATCAATACTTGGACCTTTGCTATTCTTGATCTATATTAATGATCTCCCTCTATCTTTAAAACAAACGTCACAATACTTGTTTGCTGACGATGTTACATTGTTAGCAAACTCTAGTAACACAAGTTACCTGACTACAATTATAAACAATGAACTATTAGAAACCACAAATTGGGCAAACAATAACACAATGATATTAAATGGCAAAAAAACTAAATCAATGACAATATACTCCAAAAGAAAATACACTGATAATCCGAAAATGCAATATCAACTACAAAATAAAAATATAGAAGAAGTAAAGAGTGCAAAATTACTAGGTATTTACTTTGACTCACATTTACAATGGGAGCCACATGTTTCCTATATCCACAAAATAATATCCAGTCGATTATATTTATTGAAAAGAGTTAGAGATTATTTGCCGATTGAAGCACGAAAAACATATTATTCTGCATTAATCTATCCTCATTTATTATACTGCTCAACACTATGGGGCAATTGTTCAAATGAACTTTTGCATGACATATTAAAACTTCAAAAGAGAGCAGCACGTATAATATATGGAGTATCCTATGATACACCATCAGTAAACCTATTTCAACAACTAAAATGGTTACCCATTTATACCATTATCAAAATGAAAAAAATATTGTTTGTTTTTTGTGCACTAAAGAAAATGGCACCTATAGAGGTATCACTATTGTTCCAAAAGACTAATGGTGTAATTAATATTTCAATACGGTCTTCGCAAACTGATATTAAAGTTGAAAAAGTAAAAACCGAAAAATCCAAATCTAAAATAACCTACAGCGGAGCTACTCTTTATAATTCGCTTCCAATATACCTAAAAGAAATTGAAAATTATTCTTATGCCACATTCAAATATAAACTGAAAGAATTTTTTCTGACAATGGTTGATGAGGTTGATCATCTAGAGGACCTTTCCTGCAACAACTGTAAACATGTTGTCCGATGTAATTGTAACTTGATGTAATTGCAACTTTTTAAAAAAACTGTAAATAGATTAGTTATTATTAGTTGTATATATTTTTGTGAGGGCCATCGTTGATAATACCCATGTTGGTAAAGATGTCACCCTTCTTTATTCAAATGATTAATAATAATAATAATAATAATAATAATAATAATAATCTCGCTTGACTATGTCGTAATTGATTTAGCAAAGTTTTGGAACAATTAGTAAGGTTTTAGCAACTGGTTTTAGAAAGGTTTTAATGAGTTTTTAGTGAGGTTTTAGTATTTTAGAACGACTGCGTGGATTATAATGCTAACCGAACCGTGCAATGGACGTATAGTATGTTGATACTGACCTGCTGTCATCTGACAACTTAAGTGTACGAATACTGCTATCACATGGAGGAAAGACATGAAGGATTTTCATATCAGAAGTACGCCACACAGTTACTGTTTTGCTAAATCCACCAGTGACAAAAAAATTTCCATTTTTGCAAAAAGAAGCGACCTAAAACAAAATTCAGAGGTTACCGGTCACGTAAATGAAAACAATTGATCCATAACGTTGTATCGTCAGATCAAAACAAACTATATGCTCCAGCACGTTGATATTATGTTATAACACATACATGCATACAAGTATATATGCGTTACGTCAAATTCTGCAAACTTACCAACACTTGTTCTTCGAGGTGAGTACTGTTCACATGTTTACCATTTGTAGAAAATAAAGCCAATATCCCCTTCTTGTCGGCATAATTGGTCAGAATAAATCCCTCAGTAGATATCGCTACAGCAATTGGGTGGCTGCAACCAGAGGGCTCTACCAACGTACGTAATAGATCACCCATGGTTGAGTGTAATAAAAATGATCCATCTAAAACGATATAGTTAAACATTGATGATTATTTCTTCGAAGATTTTCATGACGATACCGTCGATTGCATCTAAGGATGGACACCGTTGATAAAAAACATTATCTCCGCCAGCGTCAAACTTCAACGTTTCCCACGAGCATTTGACACGGAGGTAATGTTTTTTATCAACAGTGTCCATCCTTAGATGCAATCGACGGTAATTGTATAATTCAAGATAATATGTTTATGGATACACCACGTTTATTGTTCATTTTCTAAAAAAATAATTAAACGCGATGTAAAGTACTTTGAAATAGTTAAAGTGTTTATGAAATGAAATTTTTGCTTTTTATATTATTTGATAATATAAAAATATAGAAAATTCTGATATTCTTACATAATTATGCATGTTCATTTAATATTTACGTCTTTGGAAAACACTTTATTTTTCAGTTCAAAGTTGCATGATAGCTAGGACCGTGAAACGTCAACACAGTAACGCGGCCACAACAACCATTTGACGTCACACGGTGGATCATTATCATAAATTTGTTTAGTATTGATCCACCTTGTGACGTCACAGGTATTGTTACTTGTCTCAGTCCTTGCTGACATATGGACTTAAGAAATGGACTTAAGAAATGCACTTAAGAAATGCTGCGGTTTGGCAAGTTTAAACATAAAAATAAAGCACTTTCTAAACACGTAAAAACAAAGTGAGCATATGCATGTAGCAATATCAACGATTTCTATATCTTTATAAAAAATTTTTATCTTTATATTCATTTCATAAGCACTTTAAACATTGTTATTAATGCAGTAAATGAAACAGACATTTGGTAGACGTTCCTCAGGTGCAATTACTCAGAAAACATTTCTGAGCCCCAACCACAGAAACCTTCTAATGACCGCGGTTAGACGCTCTAAACAATGAATGTTGAAGGTTCGAACCCTTTCTGCATATGGCTCAGAAATCTTTTCTGAGTAATTGAGCTTGACGAACGTCCACCAAACGTCTGTTACATTACACCAAGCTCACATGCACAACATGTATACGTACAACTTATCATATCGCAGTTAATGAAGTCGAGTCACTTATAATTGTAATGTTTTGACGTGTGATCACATAAAATTAATATCGGTGCATCATGGTTTTTTATGTTTTATTTTTTTAAGCTTTTGTCCCTGAAACTCAAAACTGCATGCATAGACAAAAGGTTAGCTTAAATAAAATTTTACAGTCAAACCGGTTGTAATTTCCCGCGCGACCTTGCAATATTGACAGCAACTTGGCAATGTTGACTTGCAAATAGAACACGGCGATTTCTTGGCAGGTTGCTAAAAATTCGCATTTCACATAACATGAAGTTCACTTAGAGTTAGGCTACGTTTACACGGTACCGTACGAATTCGAGACCGGTCTCGAATTCGTAAGGTGCCGCCTGTTTACACGGAAGAAAAATTCGGAACCGGTCTCGAATTAGCACGGTTCCGTCTGTTTACACAGTGAAATAGGACGAATTCGAGACCGGTCTAAAAAGGTTAAAAAAAAAGAGAAGACTATATACTGCTAGCATTTGAGGGATATATATATATATATATATATATAATACGATGTGCAATCAATTAATGTACTTCGGTATACCTTGTGAACCACTGACTACAAGTCCTAAAGAAGAGCTGACGGCAGCACAAATTACGGATGTTTCATGACCAGTAAGTATTGCACGAGCAGAAGCAGCATCGCCTAAAATATAGAAAGAAATCATTATAGAATTAGCACAATCATGGACAAAATTAGTTGGAACGACTCGAGCAAAGCATATATAATGGTAAATACTATGCACATATATATTTCAATAATTGCCATCCTCCTTCCCCAAATTTAATGGTGCTAAATGGTGCCCGTCCACACATATACGTTTCCATGCGAAAACGGAGACTTTTTTATTCATTTTTACTTCCCTTCCACACGTAAATGCTAACTTAGCGTTTCCGAAAATCTCACCAAAAACGGGTGTGGCCTTCTTCGTAAGCATCTCGATTAATTCTAATTTTAAAAGACATTAAAGAAAATCAAATATTTTTTGTGCTAGGGCCCTTGTAGTATCAGCTAAGGCCGCGCGTTTTGAAGATTGAAGCAAGCTGCCCTTATACCACAGGGAACATTCCTGTGGATGAGCCTAGGACAAATACGATACAAAGACAATCGTGTGGACATAAGTACGAATAAATTCCTGAAAGTCTTAAAATGCGTCTTGCAAAAACTGCATATTTACGTTCTTACCTGGCTTACCATTGGCTGAAATACGCTGTTGTTTGCCATTCCAATGCCAGACAAGGAGGGTTGCATCACGTGATCCAGAAACAACTATTGCGTCATTATTATTGTTTCCAATGGCGTCTAGTGCATAGGACAAGCTGGTTACGACGTTCCAATGACCAAAAACACACTGATGAAGTTTACCTACACGTTGCGTGACAGACAAAATAAACTTTTAGGTAATTGTTTATTAACGTCATGCGTAGTTCAACTCTTGCTGTGACTCCAACCCGCCCGGGCACACCGCTAGAAATTTGCATATTTTTTGTTATTAAACTGCAATTGAAAATTTTGTTATATAAACGGGGTTGCGTTGCGGGTCGCAAGACAGATTTCCTCGTGTGGCACTGCACGTTCGCAACTAGTCTCGCAACGAAAATTTATCTCGCATTGCAAGTTGCATAGTGTACTTTCTATATTTCCTTGATATCGATTTTATATACTTGTAATTATAACTTGTTTGTATGTTCGTGTGTCAATCTGTAGCATTTTTTGTATACAGGACTCCATTTAAACCAGCTCAGCTGAATTGGACAGCCTTGTTAAAATATTACTAATAAATAAATAAATAAGTAAATAAATAAATAAATAAAAATTTCATCACGTCCAAGCATAAAAAAGACAAGTCGCCATCCCGGAGACAACATATCACGAGTCGTATAGTGCCAGAAGTAATTACTAACCGGTATCAGTAGAGAACACTTTGAAACTTTTATCCCAATACCCACAGGCTATAATAAAGCGATTATCAGCTGTGACACAAAAACAGGAAGCGGTAGGAATGACAGTTTGGTCCAACGGTTCACCCAAAAGACGACGTGGATGGATACCTTTACCATCTAAAAATAGATGATGATAGAGAAATGGAGCGTAACAAACTAATATTTCCAAGGAACATTTAGTGCAAACATGAGAATGCTCTTGTATCAAACTATTAGTATATACATGCATAATCATGATGATATGAGTCTTACATCGTTTTTTAATGGTTCAAAATAATCATAGCTATGGCAGCTTCTAGGCAAAATCAGCGCATTCCTGTACAGATTTTGTCATATGTAGCCATAATTTACTGATCAACTCGTTCTTCTATAAAATTACATAATGACTTATGATAATCCAAAGATATGCAGGCTTTTTTAGAAAGTCATTATGCAGTGTGACGTCACAGTGAGGATCATTTACATATCAAAGTAACTTAATATCAGTTAAGAACAAAGTGCAGAGATATGGAAAAGTTGTAAACGCCAATGTTTATAATTTATTTACTTCTTTCAAGTACGAGGTTTCATTTCTAACTGAGTTTTCCACTGAACAAGACGCCTGCTCAGGCGTTCACTCGGGCTACTGATTTCTGAAAGCTTCGCGTAGCCTGTGCGTACTCTAGCAAGACTACATGACAATGGCAATGCATAATTGCATAGATTTTCACAAATGGAATCTATGGTCTTATATGAACTGCTGCGGTGAAGGAAGCGCCGAAGGTTTGCTAATAATATGTAGTATAAATGTAAACAAGGCCGTTTTTCTGAAAATTAAACAACGGATCTAATATATTTAGTAGACAAAACCTATAGTGTTGGATTCGGCAAATTCAAGCGATCATTTTGATATAGAATTTATTTAAATTCGGACAAACAGAAAATATTTAAACGTGTTTTAAAACACACGTTTCCAAATGTAACACGACAAGCGATATCTAGACATGCACTGAACATGTTCAACATATTGATATCTTAAACCGGTATTCGCTCTATTCGGTGCTTATTATTATAGCAAGGCCAGGCCCAACCTGTTTTGAAATAGCTCGTCATCTTTTACGTACTAGGTCTACCGCGATCGCCGGCGTGTGCAGTTGTAAATATTGTAAAGGCTTTGTGAGCATGTTTATGATAAATTGAAGCCAATTGTCAGCCGCATTACTGATCAACTATAACTCGGTCACTTGCAAAGTTATTCAAACAAGTAAACGACTGAGAAACAGTAAAATGGCTTGCAAATATTCAAAAAAATCGATGAAATGGCAATAAAAGCTTCGTTCGAAAGAGACAACCACTGATCATCCGGAGACAACTCGGCCAAACCTCGGTTTCGCAATTATTAAACATGACTGTTCTCTGACGTCCTTCACTCCTTCAGTTAAAAGTTTCCAATTATTTTTAATACACCTTGATTCGCTGACAGTCCGACTACTCTGACATCTTTGTTTGAGACGACTGCTGGGTAGTGTGCCAAGAAATGTCGTGGAAATATTCAAAAACATCGATAAAATGGCAAGAAAAGCTTCGTCAAGAGACAACTCGCCATGAAAGTGAAATCTCGGTTTCGCAAAGCCTGCTGGGGCAATATCGCGACCCAAAAAAACCAATAATAATAATACCAATAACACGACCGAAACCTAGACTCGTCTACCTGCGGTAGCCCGAGTAATAAACATTTTAAAGTGTCTATGAAACAAAAAACCTTCTAGTGGTTTTGAACAGATCTGCGGGCGGTTGTATAAAAAGGTAGTTAACGTTAACTGTACTTAAAGAGCTTAATTCTAGCCAATAAGAAGTAGCGATTGAGAAGTTAACTACGGTTTAACTATACGCGACGAGTTTTATACAAGTATACAACCGGCCACATGCAGCATGACAGGAGAACTCGCTGAAAATTTCAAGCCAATCTGCTGCATAGTTTTGAGCCATAAACTCTCAATGGTTGCCATGGCTTATCCATTTTTTTAAAGAAATTAATCTCTCGATTAGAGTGCTTGATAATGTATGCAGTTGCAATGAATATAATAATCCATATTACGTCATCTTTCCTATATATTCATTCCCAATCTTTCCTTATTTTGTAAAAAGAAAAGCAAACTTTGCACTTAATATCTCGAAAAGTTCATGCTACATTTATTTCATTTTTTTGGGGGGAAATTGGTTGTTTAGATTATGTGATTTAAATTGGTTTTATCAAATTTTCACTTCACAGACACTTTAAATAGTAAATATATCAAATGATGATCTTACAGGATGAGAACTAAACGTACGTTGGATAACGCAAATCTTCAGTACAATCAAAAATCAACTTACTAATTAATGGGTCTTGTTCAATTTCCACATTGCGCAAAGACGTCTCATGAGGAGGACCTAAAATATAATACAGTATTTGACAATTAAATTATACGCTCAAATTTAGATGGGGTGATAGTTGACAAGGACTAGGACTAGAGCGTCTAACCAGTCATTAGAAGGTTGCAAGTTCGATGCCTGTCTGGAGCTCAGAAATATGTTCTGATGTCTTAATCTAGCAAAGGTTAGATTTTGGCAAGAACATGTTAAGAAATTTATCAGGTAATTTTGGTGTAGGAAACTCGACTCAATAAGAGTATGATACTTTGTCTACCGTTCACAGTTCGTTTGCATGGAGCTAATGTTTCCAACTAGCGGCAAAAGTTTCAAAATATATTGGAAAATTTCGCCACGTGATCCAGATTGCCAGAGCGTTCTCTTGGCCCAATCTCGTACCCAGACCGATACGCGCGGGGGAAGCGAATAGCTCTATACTGTGCGCATGTGTAACTTTAGAAGTTGTGAAACTTCGGAAGTTGTGTAACTTCGGAAGCTGTTAAATCTGTTAGCTGTTAACTCTGTTAGATGTTAAAAAGTTATTGATATCGTAGTTGTTAACCGTTCTATAGTAACAATTCAAATAAATGTAATGGCAGTAGGCATGTGCATGTATTGCATCCTATTTTTATGTAATGTAATACGTGGTTGTAACCATTGTTTAATTTTTTAAACGTAAAATAAACACGGTCTTTATTGTACTACTGGTCATGAGCACCGCGCAGGAACTGCCAATACGTTGTCACTCCGTCTTTACCAGAATAACACTTGCACTAAGAGACGATATCGCTTAAGTACAGCGACAGCTATAATGATACTAAAGTAAAGATAAAATAGTTGTAACATTGCAGGAATGGTTGATTAAATCAGACAAGTCTTACCTGTGGTCAACCATTTGTTTACAGAGAAACACTGATTACAACTTATTGTTACTAGTCCAGGCGTAGTGGGGAGTGACGTATTGAGAGCGATGTAAGTAACTGGAACATTTGGTGTGACAGAAAACGTCAAATACGCACCTACAATGAACAAAGAGTAAATCACAGTTCCACAGTACAGAGTTCAACAAATCCAAACAAAACACGCTGAATATGAATTATCACCGCTTAAATAGAGATTATTTAAACAGATTCCAGACTGTTTAAACGAGAAGGCATCAAATTGTCGTCTATTTTAAAAATGCGCTAAAAATTTAATAAACAGTTTACTTTTCAAATGCAAAATGTAAGAGCCAAATTTGATATGGGCAACGCCACCTTGATGGATGACGTAAGAATGTTGCAACCAAATAGATTAACTTGATTGTTTTGGTGTTTTCCAAACCTGGGGTGCCTCCACCCTCAAGTGAGTTATTTTAGGGCCTGTTTATATGATCCCGGTGTACCGGGATGTCCCGGTTGCCCGGGATGAATTTCATCCCGGATTTATATGGAGTAAACAAAGTGCTTGTCCCGGTTGACCAGGATGAATTTCATCCCGGATTTATATGGAGTAAACAAAGTGCTTGTCCCGGTTGACCAGGATGAATTTCATCCCGGGTCAAAAAGCGCGGGAATTTAAGGAAATGGACAAAAAAGAAAAAACTCACCCTAATTCTACTATGTTAGGAGTTCTTTTCTTTTATTCAGTGTTTTGTCTTTAGACCTGACCGTTTGGACGAAATTCTGACCGTAATACTCAAAGTTACAAGCATTGTAGTTCAGTAAACTTCATCCCGGTGTACCGGGATGTCGCGTTTATATGGGAAAAAACCGAGATCCCGGTTGCCTCAACCGCCCGATCTCCATATAAACGCAACCGCGAAAATAACAGTACATCATCTACAAGCCGAGATCCCGGTACACCGGGACGTCCCGGGATCATATAAACAGGCCCTTAGTCAATATTTTCAACTGGCGAGAATTTTTTTCCAATATATTGGAATATTGATAAGCAGCAATTTTCTACTTCTTAATTATTTTCTTTTGTATTATATTGTATTATATTATATTCTGTTGTGTGGTGTGGTGTGGTGTGGTGTTGTGTTGCGTTGTGTTGTGTTGTGTGGTGTTGTTGTGTTGTGTTGTGTTGTGTTGTGTTGTGTTGTGTTGTGTTGTGTTGTGTTGTGTTGTGTTGTGTGGTGTTGTGTGGTGTTCTGTTGTGTTGTGTGGTGTGTTGTGTCGCGTTGTGATCATAGTGATTGTTACTCATCTTATTTCTTACATTTTGAATAGTCATATCCTTCAGGTTGCTACATAGAAATTAGAAAATAAAATAAAAATTCAGTAAAAGAATATTTTAGATAATAACATGATTTTACAATTTTATGAACCATGCGATCGAGTTCTGCAGACACGGCAGACTAAGGTATTTCATGCAACGTCAAACAGTTTAGCAAAGAAAATATTCACGATTGTGAAATACAACAAACATAAAAGGAATAATCTTTGGAAGATTTGAGACAAAAACATTCAGTACTTATATAAGGAGCTATGGATCGTTTTCACTCACGTGATCGGATTTGGGTTGGTGAAACAATACGAAATTTTGAATAAGCATAGAGTTAAATTCCCATAGAATAAAGATTGTGCACCAATATGGCCGCCATTTCATTGTTTCTGTGCACCAATATGGCCGCCGTGACGTCAGATGAAAACCCAGAATAGGCAAAGTTTTTGGCGACTTATACCCATGCTTCATAAAAATGCCTTGAAAACTGACGACAAACAATATTTTGTATTTTTTCACGTTTGCCTTGATGTAGGTAGAAAACTTCAAAGGTGGTAAACTGACCAGATTATAAAGAATGAAATATTGAAGTTTTGAAGCAAAGCCCTTCATTATAGTAAATGTTGGGTAATTTAAATTATGATCGAAGTATATTTCGTTCTCAACTGAAAAGCTCCGTGCAGTTCACCACATTATTGTATGCTTTTAATATATCGCAACACAATGCACATTTACGCATCACCCCTATATTTATATTACATTACCATTTGATATTGACGAGCCACGTGTGGTTCTGGTAGAAGTTGTGTTGGTGTTTGACCAAAACTCTTAATTTGCTGTTCTACAGCCTAGAAAATATAATAGAACACAGTGATACTACCATCAACATTTTTCTTAGTGAACAATGTCGAATCACGACAAATGATGTTGTGCTTTCATCCGTGAAACGTTTGAGCTGAAAAGCACTCACACTATATATATAGTCATTGTTTTTTTTAACAAATATACATATTCATTAAATGTTCTTAAGGTGGCTCCATACAGTTTCTTGAAAAATGGAAAATACAGTTCGGAAAAATAATAAACCTAAATGTTATGCATAATTAAACAGTCTGACAATCAAAAACTGTTACCAAATAAATACCAACAGTTGTTGCTATGGCAAGAATGACGTTTCAAAATGACTGCCAATTACCCTTCAAACTAATTTAATTCGAAAAAAACTTTGGTGACCCTCAATTTTTTTTTCATTAAAACTTTTCTTGAAGTATGAGTAAACAATAGGCCAATTTAAAAAAAATTCTGTAGAACGAATAATTTTTTTTTCTCGGAAAAATCATGTTTGTTAATTTTTATAAAAATTCGTTCTACAGAATCTTTTTAAAATCGGCCTATTGATTACTCATACTTCAAGGAAAGTTTTAATGAAAAATTAAAAAAAAAATTGGGGGTCACCAAAATTTTTTGCGAATTAAATTAGTTTGAAGGGTAATTGGCAACCATTTTGAAACGTCATTGTTGCCATAGCGACAACTGTTGCTATTTATTTGGTAGCAGTTTTTGATTGTCAGACTGTTTAACTATGCATAACATTTAGTTTTATTCTTTTTTCGAATTGTTTAATCACGTGTTTTGGACTCTCAAACTTGTATTTTCCATTTTTCAAGTAACTGTATGGAGCCACCTTAAACTCATTAATAATTCATGAGCTAATTAGCAAATGCAAGAAAAATATTTGATCATGCATGTGTATAAGTTTTGAAACCCGGTAAAGGTCGCGCTAACTGAATTCAAAATTAAGAAATCAGATAATAAACGGAACAAACAAAAGACCGTTTATTACCACATTTCTTAATTATAAATCGGTCAACGTGAGACTATTGGGGACTAAATAAATATATACCATTGTCTTATCGAATATGCACTAATATAACCAAGTCTCGCGAATTCTACTATAATAGACGATTGAGAAGCTATTTATCAAAACTCGTGTATCGTGTTTTACCAGGGGCTACAAACACTCGAGAACAAAAAAAATCACTCGGCCTATTACCTCCTAATTTTCAATGTTCTCTCGTGTTTGTAAAACATTCAAATACAATGAAAACACGAGGCTGTTTACAAACTCATGTTTTACAAACCCTCGAGCTCATGTTTTACAAACACTCGAGAACAATGAAAATTACTCGGTTAACGGCCTCGTGATTTTCATTGTCCTCTCGTATTTGTAACCCCTGGTAAAATACTCCCACTCGTTTATGAAATATTACTAAAATAACTTCTTACTTCTCTCATAACGTGGTCCTGAATTGAATTCAAGTCAACTTTTCCTTCATAGGTAAGGTAGAAAAATACGTTAACCGCACGTTCAGCTTCGATGCCTAAATGTGACAAAATAAAATATATGTTAGTAATATACACAAAATAATAATATTACGTATTAGTGTAAGTAGTGCAGCAAAGAAATTAGGTGCAAGGAGTTACTGGTTGACAACGTTTATAGCCGACAACACCCTGGGTACGAGGTTGGGCTGACAAAATAAAGTATTGCTATAAGAAATAAGTCACAACTCCTCTTGCGTATTCGACTTTAAAACTTTCGTACTTCAGTTAAAACGGTATAATCAACATTAGTATAAATACACAGGTGATTATAGAAAATCACGCGCGCTGATTGGTCGAGTTACTTCGGAATAATTCTCGATAATCACCTACAGCGTTTATCCAAAATGGCCGCCAGCCAAGTTGTCAATGCGACAGACGAGTAAATTAACAATTTTAAAGAAATTGTTGTTCCTAAAAGTACGAAAATGTGTATTTATACTAAAACAATTATTCGCCTCAGTGAATAATAACCGAGAATTCGTCTCGGTTATTACGAAGTCTCGGTTATTATTCACCGATATTCACCTCGCCTTCGGCGAATAATTGTTAAATAATGTAATTTTGAAACTGTTGACAATACCCTCCCACTTCCGCGGTTCTGTAGTTGGTTGTGTACTGAAGCGCAACTGAAAGTCTAGTGATAAAAGTCGCCAATTCTTCATGTACATTCGTCTGTTGGTATCGATTTGGGATAAACATCCATTGTATTATGATTAAATGCCATTTACAGCTAAATTATACTATTTTTGTACAGTTTTCAACAAAAAAAGTTCTCAGGCTTCCGTAGCGGCTACAGAAATACAGTAATACGCAACGAACTACAGAAGAAGAAGAAGTGGGAAGGTATTTCCATTTTGACTGTAACTTCGTTAATTTATACCAAATGTCTTTAACAGACAGGTAAAATAAAATTATCTAATACAATTATAGAGCTATATATATTAACAGCTCCATGACTGCAAAATATTATTTGTTTCACAATTCTGACCAAAATAAATATGATATTGATACTGATTTTGATAAACGCCGTGCTCCATGTTTTCAAAACATACCTCTTTGTTTAAAACCAAATATTAGATCGATCCACTTGTGAAGGTTGGCAGACACAATATCGGACTCGAGTGCCTTGAAAAGAGAACATACAGTTTGTAAAGAAAACTTTCGCTTAATACCCATAAAGAAGCATTACAGTATATTATTATATGGCTGTGTCACATGAGCGGTCTTAACGCGACTTTTCTGCATTTTGATTGGTTCCTGAGAGTTCCCGGTCATTACAAAAATTGAAAAACGAAAAAATTAAGCAAGTCAAACTAAAATAGTGTTCAAATATCATGAAAATTAATTTACCGCCAAAAAACTTGAATACGACAGTGTTTACGGAATAACTTAAAGTGTTTTTCTTGTTTACAGTTTTCGTTGAAAGTCGGTTACTTCAGTCTTCGCTGCTTGTACACTCGACATTCAAATAAAACTAAAAAAACTTGGGCCATATTAACCTCGCTTGGTCGGTCTTTGCGGTAAAACTATCCTGCCCTTGGTCTTCTCGCACAAACCTACGTCGCTTGGTCTGTATACTGAAAGACCGCGGGCATGATAATTTTGCCGTAAAGACCTCCTGCTCGGTCAATAAGTTTTTAATCTGTATTTAAAAAGATATACAACATGTTGGTAAATAAGATAACACGGCTTCTTTTAAAGAAAATCACTCGTAATCGATATTCGGTTGACAATGATATAGACACTTACAGCTCGATGTTTAATGATGAAGTTTTCGGGGGAATCTGCCCAAGGTGGTAACTCCACATCGTCGATTACTCTTTCGTCGTCATCAACGCCAAATTGAAACTAGCAAAAATGATTTAGAGTTAAAACTATAGTTGATAATTAGAACAAGTATTAAAGGACAGTGTATGAACTCGGGTGGAGAATAATGATAAGGTATGGTTCGTCACTCGGAGCAACACCTTACAGTAAAGACCTACCTAATATGAACGAATTTTCTGATTGGCTATAAGTAACCAATCACATTGTCGATTATCAATTCGTTCCCATGCTCCTTACTGATTAGGGTTAGGGGAAGGTGTTGGGTTAGGTTATCTAAACCAATCAGAAGCCTTCTTATTAAATTTCTTCATAAAGTGAAAATAAAAGTAATAGCTGCCTAACAGTTGCTATTAAATAGTTGCTATTTATAAGCCCCAAAATACACAGAAGTACTGCCACAGTACTACAATATCACGGATAAGTTGTACGTATACATGTAGTGCATGTGGTACGTTTGCGAGCTTGGTGTAATGCAACAGACGTTTGGTAGATATTCGTCATGCTCAATTACTCAGAAAAGATTTCTGAGCCCCAGACTGGGTTCGAACCTGCAATCTTCTAATGACCAAGGTCGAAAATTCATAGTCATATGTGCTCCTGAGTGGTAGCGTTTGCATATGAGATGTAGTTAAAGTGATATGATAGTTGTACGTATATATACATGAAGTGCATGTGGTATGACTATTCACATGACTATGAATTTGCAACCTTAGCTTTCCATCTGAGCTTCAGTGGCTCAATGGTTAGAGCGTCTAACGGGTTTGAACCCTGTCTGGGGCTCAGAAATCTTTTCTGAGTAATTAAGCTTGACGAAGGTCTATCAAACGTCTGTTATAGTAATACCATAGTTCGACCATGGTACGACCATAGTACGACCATGGTACGACCATAGTACTGCCATGGTACCATCATAGTACCACCATAGTACTGCCATAGTACAACCAAAGGACCACCATAGTACGACCATAGTATTACCATAGTTATTCACAGTACGACCACAGTATAACTATAGTACGACGGTAGTACGATCATCATAATACTACCATAGTCCTACCATAGAACCATCATATAGTACTACCACAGTACTACCATAGTACGATCATACTACTACCATAGTACTATCATAATACTACCATAGAACCACCATAGTACTACCACAGTACTACCATAGTACATAGTACTATCATAGTACTACTATAGTACCACCATAAATAGCATGGCACAATTTTAGTCATATCACACTATTACCATAGTACTGCCATAGTATCACCATATAAGTACTACCATAGTACGACTTAACTACTATCATACTACTAGCATAGTACTACCATAACACTACCACAGTAGTACCACCATAAACTACCATAGTAGTACCATAACACTATCATAATACTACCATACTACGACCATAATAGTACCATAACCCTACCATAGTACGACCATAGTCATACCGTAGCGTTACCATAGTAATACCATAGTAGTACCATAGTAGTACCATAGCACTATCATAATACTACCATACTACGATCATAATACTACCACCATAATACGACCATAATAGTACCATAATCCTACCATAGTCCTACCGTGGCACTACCATAGTAGTACCATAGCACTATCATAAACAATCATAGTACTGGCATAATACTACCATAGTCCCACCATAGTACTACCATAGTAAGACCATAGTACTTCCACAATACCACCACAGTACTACATATAGTACCACGACAGTACTGTCACAGTACTAGCTACAACTATACATAGTACAACCATATACTAGCTATACACATATGCTACCACAGTACTAGCTACATAGTACGACCATATAGTATAACCATCGTACACAGTACCACTACCATAGTAAGTAGCAATGTGCAATTATTTAATATATTTATATTGTCATTATTTTACAAAGACGATCACGATCAAGCGATTAATTTTCAAGCAGTCGTTAAGTTGACTGTAGTCTGTATTGATATGTTATAATGCATATACTGTACCACAGTATGCAGGTATAATATACTTGCATGCTCATTGTATATGTGCATTTAAGTGCATTAAAATGTATATACATGCTGTTAGCTTTCCAGGCAACTGAACTATTTTCGTCTCTGTCTGAGAAGCCAATATATTGCATAATAGCAACAAAGAAAGAATATACAAACGAATAAGTTAATTCTCACAATGCAATCGAGTTACACCAAGAACGAGTTAATCAAAAGACAACTTTCATAATGAAAAGGCGGTAAACTGCCGATATTTTTAGTAACGAAAAACTAACGTTTTGAGCGGAGCTTACTCTGATGAAGAGCTCAGCTTGAAACGTCAGTTTTTCATTACTAGTGGTAGTTTACTTTGCCACCTTTTCCCTTTGCTCTGTTCAAAACACTGGCTATAGGCAACACTCTACTTTTTCACACTTTCAAAATGGTCGACACTTTAAATATTCTTTTATGTGCATCTAAATTATCCTTTCTGGCCTCGTTATATGAAGCAATGATTCTGTTGAATCACAGGAACACAAACGGGGTGAGACAGGCTAATTAAGAGATGCACATAAAAGAATATTCAAATTAGTCGGCATTATGAAAGTGGTCTATTTATTCGCACATCACCACAATAGTCATATAGTTATTAATTAAGCATACAATCAAACACCAAGATCTGCTATAGGTCACAAGGTAAGTACACATAGACATAACTAAAATTTTACAGAACTACATGTAAATACTGACATTCCTAAAGATGAAGCGCTTAGCGATAGTGACGATTCACTCTGAATAAAATTTGTTTTCTAACTTTTCTGATAAGTTGTACTAAATAGTTGTTGCTAAAGGATAGTCGAGTGCTGCGCAGTGTTTTGAACAGAGCCAGATGAAAAGATGGTAAACTGACAAGATTTTTAGTAACAAAAAAACTGACGTTTCGAGCAGAGCCCGTCATCAGTGTAAAATGTGATGAAATTATTTCATCGCATTTTACTCTGATGAAGGGCTCCACTTGAAACATCAGTTTTTCGTTACTTAAAATTATCGGCAGTTTACCACCTTTTCATCTGGCTGCTAGAAAAGTTCGACAGTACACTATCTTCTATTTATAGAATATTTTGATTAAGCGATTGCTCCAAAAGCTATATAGCTTATCGAGAGAGCTTTCGCCATTTTACATTTTTTTTACAAAAAGAGCAAAGCGGACAAGATGACAACAAAGTGCGAAGTTGGACCAATGCAATTAATTAGTAAAACGATGCGAATCAATTATAAAATTTTGGACAATTAATACAAGTAACAACGTGAAAAAGAACATCAAATGGCAAACAATTTAGGAGCCAAAAAAGACGAGTCCGTTTCGAAGCATTAAACCCCATCTTGCACCAATGAAATGAGCAGCAGAGGTAAGGCTATCTTCTAGACTTTAATGTTTCAAACTTACCCGGTTTGAATTGACAAACATTCCCGGTAAATAATATAGTTCTGGTATCAATTCCTAAAATAATTGTTGAAATTAAATTAAATGCATGGCTTTCAAATGAAAACCGTGCATGGCTTAAGATTATTAAAACTCCCTAGGACTTTTACATGTACTGATGGTGTATTTATTTTAGATATAAAAATAAGAAAAATTCAATATTATGTAGTGCCAACTTCTGTACTTTGGGCTATCTAGCTATTTCTTCATAGATCGCTATATAGGAGTTGTAATTGTTTTAAGTTCATCTTGTGAATGTGACAGCAAGTTGTCTTGTGCATGAATTTTCACTCCACATTACCCCCATGACACACCATTTGTTGTTGTGAAATACAGAGATTTACATGGTATTGGTATATTTCATGTTTACAGGTTCATACTCTATTTTTATTCCTACAGAAAGTTTTCTGGAAACCTTCTTCATGAAAAACAAGAGTCTTTTGGTAAAACATTTCATACCAGGTCCCAACCACATTTAGCTGAATTAACAAATAGCAATAAACTTTACAGTTCCTTGCATATAGAATAAAATAGACATGGACCAAGGGATGTCCAAAGTATTTTTTTCCTTCCCAATGGGTACGAGTGCAATCAATTAAGCATTTGACTTATACACGTGTAGGTCTGGTAAGCTAGCCTGGCTAGTGAGATGGCTCGTTTCCCAATAAACATCACCTAAAAAGCCGCTGGTGGAAGTGTGCAGTGTCTGAGTGCCCCAAACCAAACTTAAAGGTCGCGAGAAGTATTGCAGAATAATGTCATTTTTAGTTCTACCTTGACGTCTGACGTATCACGTTGACAGTTTTCCCACGCATGAGACATCGACGAGAAAGTACGACCTGGGTGATCAAACATTCCACCTTGCATGTTGAGAAACTGACTTGCAAAAGGCTCCTATAGACAGAGAACATTTTAAAACAACTTTTCATTAGTATTCTAATTTTTTTTTTTAAATGCAAAAATAATAATCAACTCAACTTTATTTTTCACTATTTACACTCGTTATTAAGCGTCATACAATTGTCACCGGATATTAAATTAATAAATATAATGCGAACATCGTTATAACACAGTTTGTTTACCCTATAAATACCATAGCTACAAACCAATCCTAGATTTGATATGCAATGATGCAAACATGTGAGCAGTGATCAAAGTACAGTAGCTACAGTTTTCGTAACAATCACTGCTTATATTGATTTATAATATTATTTACTAATAATATTTCATTCAATTTTCCAATAAGATTAAATTCAAATTATTTTACAAGTAGTGTTTTAAAAATAATACCACAATGTGGTATTAGCACATTCGGGAATTTGCAGTAAATACTTGTTTCCATGTGCCAAACTGCCTTGATGCCGCAAGTTTTGACACAACATAAAGTGACGTCAAGGCAGTTTGGCAGATGGAAACAATTGCGGATTGTAAACAAGTCAGTTCCGCATGCATGCATGTGGTTCGTTCGCTGTTATTGAGCGTTCAAAAAGTTAGCCACGAAGAAAGTTACGTGAAGTTAACTTAAAACAGTTTGAAAATGTTATCAATGTCACACACGCATGTGGAAGAGCTCGACGTCCTTTTAATATGCTGAGTCTTCTGGTTTTGCCGTTTTGTCATGTATTATTTTGGAAAAAAGTAAAATTGATTGAAATATGATTAATAAAAAATAACACTTGTTCTCGAAAAATTAATGAAAAATCACATTTGTGTCTGGCAAATTATTCGTAATTTAACTATATTAATACCAATTTAATAATAGCTTGTATGAATTCAATTGAATAAATAACAGTATAATAAGAAAGTACTTGCTTTGAGTTAGAATAGAAGATACAACACTTACGAGTCTTATTAACCAAGCCAACGTAAATCCACAGGTAGAATAATGCGTTCCGTAATGGAAAGGAGGAATATCATCAGTTTTGTCCCACGAATTATACCGATCAAGGAACTGACCAAGCCTTTCAGGATTCAACGCACCAATTGGCTTAAGTTAAAGAATGACACAAATAAATTACATATTTGTATATGTATTTAAACTACATATAAGATAACTGAAATTGTTGAACTAACAAACCACATATATCGCCTCACTCATCCACCCAAACCCTTCAAACCAACCAACCAACCAACCAACCAACCAACCAACCAACCAACCAACCAACCAACCAACCAACCAACCAACCAACTCGCCAAATTCCAGACCAGTTAACTTGCTAATTAAAAACAAACAAACAAACAAACAAACAAACAAACAAACAAACAAACAAACAAACAAACAAACAAACAAACAAACAAACAAAACGACAAACAAAAAAAACACACATGCAAACTCGTACCTTTGACAGGTCTCTGTAATTTTTAGGATCAGTAAGGTCCAATGTTTCAGATGTGTAGTTCGACAACACCCAAGGAAAGACTGGGTACTGATTTAAGTCATTGTACGTACGACCTAAAAATTCCACATTGATTTAATCATTTACTGGGCATTGTTGCCATTTGGCAACTTATTAATTCTACTCTGGCGTTTACTCTGGCTAATGCCAGACGATTTTACTCGTCAAGTGGAGACCACCTGGTAATCAGCCCAGTAAAGGGTTAAAACAGAGTTTAAATAAACCATTAAAAATAATCACATATGAGAGAATAAACTATATGACACGTACCTGCTACTTTATTGATGAACATCAAGTACTCAAAATTCGTAATTTCCCCTTTCTGCCACCTTTGAGTCATGTTAGACTTTTGAAAGAGTTGCCTCGGAGATGTCAGAGAAATGGTCCTAAAAAGAAATGTGCAATTCGTAAGTAATTTGTTAGATAATACTGTGACAATTGTTGCAACATTAGATGATTGATCTATGGCACACAGACATTTCCAAGCGACCTTTTGACATTGGAAATAAGAAGAGAAACCATGCAGAAGAAATATCTAGTGATTGGGTTGCAAAGTAAGGACGCACTTGAGAAAAAGTCAAGCCATATTTTAATATTTAATTTAATTTTTTTTTTTTAATTTTATGCCAAATTATCGGTGAAAATAATGTTTTTGAACGTAGAATAGTAAAACAACACATTTGGAATGATTTCCTCAACATTCCAAAATATTTTTAGCTTTGCCAGTTATACATTACAATTACAAACATAAATACATGCACATAGAACGAAACCAGTTTTGGCAAAGACACCGCAACAGCAAAAGCTAATTACTGCAGGCCCACAACATGCACTTAAAAAAAAATAGATGGATATTACATAAATAATGTTATGACGTCATAACAACATACCGAAACAATAAAACACACACCCAGCGCCTTAAACTCCTACACGGATGATGAAAACCGCACAGGATGCTGTTAACATGAACAGTAATAATCCAAAGGAACATCAGCCAACACAAGTTGTGTGTCATTTAGTATTGCAGATTCATAATTATATTTAAGATACATATTTAAAAACTAGTATAATTAACAAATAGATTCCATTTTGCCGTTGTCTGTTCAGTTATAGATGCACAGATGACGTCACAACGTGGTAAGAACAAAAAAGTGGCCCACGAGATGCAGTCGAGTGAGTCACTGATGTTCTTACCACGTTGTGACGTCTTCTGTGCATCTATAACTGAACAGACAACAAAAAAAAATGGAATCTATTTGTTTTATACAATACAAAAATTTAATAGGTTTTCATCGAAACTCTTGCTGGATTTTGGGGCATGAAGAAAAAAAAGCAAGTCAGCTGACGTGATCTGACGTGTCCATGTGTCTGTCCTTTATAGATCATGGGCAACAACCAATGAAAACACACATAGCAACCAGGGTATTGTATAACATGCTATGGAAATACGGTTGTGACGTCAGGGCACATTTCTCAGTCTTATTTCATAAAACAAATAGAAAATAGGTGTCTGTGCTGATGCAAATACCCATATGAGTTTGAGAGAATTTGAACGTTCTTACGTAAATCCTCGCCTACTGCTCTAGTTCACATCAACCAGTTTTGAATTATTCTAACTTATTCTCGTGTTGCATCAGGCTATATATAAACACGGGCGGCCATTTTAACACGGTAACTGATAAATCACAGCTTGCGTAAGACGCAACCTATTTTTTAATCTATTAAATTCATTGTTACAAATAATTTTGCATCCTAAGCTTACTAATACTAGTTACGAAGCTTTGGACATTTGTTAACTCAATTTTGTAAAAAAAATAGTTATATCCTGCTGTAAACACTCGTACAGTGTATACGTAAAGTTACGAGAGAAAAATAATTCACATAAACTTTCGAATCCTTTCAAATGTTCTCCCGTGTTTGCATCAAGAAATGTGAACACATAAATCTTTACCTCGATTGTAATAAACCGTAATTAGCTCCGATACCAACGGCTGGCAAAGCTCGAACAACTTTGCGTACAGTTTGATGATTTTCAAAAACAAACATTACCGATGCTAAAAACATAAATAAATAGAAAAAAGTAAGTAACGATGCATATTAGATTCGTTTTTAGTTTCCCTCAGATTACAAAAGGGTCTAAAACACTGAAAATAAAGAACCCTGAATTAAGGAGTTCAATAAATTACATAAACAGTACGTATCATGTTACAGCAATTCAGAGGTTTTTCAAAAGAGAAAAAACATCGAGTTGAAAGCAGAGCAAAACGCTACCATAACAATCATAATATATTCATGTATAGTTATTTCCTGTTCATGCAGTTCCTTTACCTCACTGTTTTACATCAGCAAACAATAAAAGAAGATTATTAGACAGAATCAGATTCGGACTTTACATCAAATTCATTGGTGCACCGCAATAAATTAGCTACCATTTTCAATCAGATTCCACCCCCTCCCTTTCCCTTTTTCTAATTTAACGTTTCTATTTTCTAAAACATTGACATACTTAGCACTATTTTGGCAATTATGAATAAATGTCGAATATGCATATGCTTGATATGACTATCGTTGTAAACCAACAACTTCCATCAGTCACTTATATTGGTCTACACATGCTTACACACACATATACATACAAGCACATGCGCATATGCGTGTGCTTGATATATGACTATTGTTGTACACCAAGAATTCCCACTCAGTCACTTATCACGATCGGAAATCGCATAGAAAATCGACCACTTTCATGGGGCAGTTAGCAGTCCACGTGCGTGCTGGCTCAAGTGAGTTGTCGGCCGTGTATTGATGACGTTTACACGCAAGATATTCGTTCTACGCATGCGTAGCTAATACGGGTCAGCCCGTATTTCGCGAGCTCCGACGGCCGCCATTTCCGATCGTGACTGGCCTTGCACGTGCTTACTTACACATTACATGCAAGCACATATGCTTGATATGACGGTCGTTGTAAACTAACAATTCCCATCAGTCACTTATACTGGTCTCCACATAAGCTATGCTTATACATACATATACATGCATGCACATGCGTATATGCATGTGCTTGATACGACTATCGTTGTAAACAAACAATTGCCATCAGACACTTCATACTGGTCTCCACATGGTTACACATACATATACGTGCATGCACATGCGCATATGCATCTGCTTGATATGACTATCGTTGTAAACCAACAATTCCCATCAGTCCCGTATACTAGACACACACATATACATGCATGCACATGCGCATATGCATGTGCTTCATATGCAACTTCGTACCCAGGGCTTTCTCAAAATGGCGTGGCCGAGGAGAACACCCTGGCAAAGGCTGGTCACGTAACCACAGCACTTTTGCATGTGGCTTACGTTGTACCGGGGGGGGGGGGTCGGTAGCCATATGTAAAACTATTTAGCGAACTATTTAAGGGATCAAGAATAACCAAAACCGTACAAATAACAAGACATTGTCTAAATAAATTTATCGTATCAGTTAATGAACATCAGTAGCGTCTATAACATACAACATCTACAACATTGCTTTTATTGAATGCAAGCAAGAAGTGTTTATTTGTTTTTGGATTTTCTGAATCAAATTTATAAAGTTTAAAAATATACAAAGTTAAAGTCTTCAGGGCTGATTTATAATGTTCGCCGATGGTGTTTTAAATATTACTTAAAATACTTCAACGAGGACAGCAGATTCGAATAATGCTGTTTGAAATTATATAGTAAATCGACACAAATTACAACAATTAAATTTCCACAAATCCCAAACGTGTGGAGAAGAAACATACAACAAAAATGCGCTATACTGGACGGTAAGTGAATCTCAACAATCAATCTATTCAATCTAATATTCTCAACAATCGAATATCAAGTATATGTAGCTACCTGTACTGCACTAGATCTATTGAAAGTGGGTTTGATTGTTCGTCGCCGTCGCAACAAATATGAAATATCCAGCAAATGTCGTAAATCAACGTAGTTTTTTGAAATATATCATAAATAAATGTTCATTCAGTACTTTAAATTCTGATTTACCGCTCGGATTTACCTCTACAAGACTTGCAACAAATATCTTCTACGAATCTACGTTTAGAACCAAATCAACCGCTCTCCCCAAAACGGGCTAAGTTCAAATTACCCACGTGACCAAATACTTCAAGAAACTTGGAGTATTTTGGAATCACGTGACCAGCCTTTGCCAGGGTCTTCTTCTCTCGCCATTTTGAAAGCAGAGAAGACCCTGGGTACGAGGTTACTTAATATGGCGGTCGTTGTAAACCAATATGCACGCACATGCTTTAAAACAAACACTTACTCCTCGAAGTTGTAAAAATTTCAATTCCGCAATTTTGCAGCAAGTATCTTCTCGAGAAAACTGCTTTGATATCCTCAAACGACCATTTCCCATGAAGAAAATCGGCGTAGATAGTTATCTAAAGAAAGGGTAAAATAAATTAGGGACTTTAAGATGTTAGGACGACGGCTGCGGTTAAAAAGCTACATGAATTTTACAATTTCAACAGCGCAAGGTATTAAATTACCGCTTAATTAATAGTTTTGCGCGTGAAATTTGTGTACAAAGGAAAGGAATAATATTCTTAAAACGTTAAAAAAGTAAGTCATTAGTGCATTTTCTTACGGACTATTAATTTTAGTCTAAGTTTTGACTTGTGTGATATTCACCATAATTTTAATCATGTAAACTTGAATTTGTCCACGAAGTTTTTCAAGTTTGGGTCATGGTAACACTGTGCCTTTAAAGTAGTCGCAGTTAAGTATTTTATATGATATTTGAAGCTACTAACAGTTTAATAACTTTCAACAAGCCCCAGCACTGCTAAAATTAGAGTTGTGTCCATATTAAGTCAATCCCAAGCATCAGTTTTCATCTTTTGGTGATTTGACGTCGTCCTGAAGACGTGAAAATGCCTTAATGTGTGTTGTATATAAATAACGAGAACGGTGTTGAGATTATTCTCCGAACTAAAATGATTGATTCTCTTTGTTCCCAACTAGATTTCATTTCATTTCGACTACAAAAGGCCCCACTTCAAACGCATTTCCGAAAATTTTCCGTTTTCTCTGAACTTGTACACTCCAAGACTCAACCGAAGACGAAATATATTCATCAGTATATCAATCCTTATACTAATATACGATGTACAAATGATGTTTAATAAGTACAAGGGCAATGCACTCCATTTCGTAAGCAACGTAACTGTTGCTACTGATCTCAAGAAAACTTTGCATGGTTGCTCATGCATCCGACTACAAAAACGTCAGCGGATATGGCGAATTTAGAGTGCCAAATGGTAAACGTTGCCAAATCATGGTAACGTTGAAAAAATAACTCGGCACAGACTGAAAGAGTGATTTTTGAAAGAGAATGTCCGCACAAATTACATGGCTTAGTCCGTACTATGGAAACAAGGATGCTGTCTACCTGCATACAAAAATAGTCAACTCACCCTTACCCCCCACCCCCATCGATTCAACATTTTTGTATCTCATTAATTATCATACCCAAGCCACCAGTGTGTAACAGTATATTTTGCAAATTGAAATAATCTTTATTACAATCTATACAAACTTGTGTGTATTTGTTTTTCAGAATTTATTTGTTATAGTACAACGGCTAAATAAGCAGCTTAAAAGCCTACTTTAACATTTACAAGGACCACTCTAGAACAGGCCATTTGTTACTAATTAGTATAATCTAATCAGAATGCACCATTTGCATACATTACTGACACTTTTTGGACTAAACACGTGCATGTTCATGCAGTAGCTATCCAAGGTATAAATATACAGTCGAAACAGTGCACATTCTCATCGATTAGATACAGTATATTGAAGATATTTCATATGCTAAAATTGGTCTGTACCAGTGAATTGTACCAGCGTACTGAATTTCTGGACAGTCCTATATACTTTGAATAGCTCAGGGTTTTGTTTTTTTCTGAGTTGATTATGTACTGTGAGATAGTCCATAAAGCTTCCTCATGCAGTACACGTTAAAAATATCTTAGGCCTGTTTCAAACGTCTGTCTTCTCATGCGCCGAACTTAATATGCAAATTACCCTCCTTTGTAGACGTTCTTTGTGTCCCTCGTTCTAACGTCTGCGAAGGAGGCTAAATATGCAAATCAGCATAAACAAAGGATTTAGCTCGTTATCATTAGGTTCGGCGCATGAGAAGAGAAACGTTTGAAACAGGCCTTAAAAACTGCAATCTTGAAGTAAGACAACGGCAATGCTTTTAATTGATTTTGCAGCATCATTGCATGCATCCTGTACACTCATATACTGACACATGGGGCTCTCAGAAATATGTGAATTGAATTGTGCCTGTCAGTTCCACTAAAAACAAAATGACACATACGTATATATATTGAACGCCTGTAAGAGACTTTGTTTTGGATTTAGCCCTTGCTAATTATTTTAATCAAAATACTTGAACGCCTTTAAACACAAAATTAAATAAAACCTCAGATTAAACAAAACACCTAGGACTGCAGACGCACGAAGCAAAACTTTAGCACAAACGATCCACACTGGACACCTAAATTTAATTAGTATCTAGACCGGACACGTGCGACTTTACTGTACAAAAGGCTTCAACAAACGAAAAAGAAAGTTTGGATGTCAATTAGGCCATGCCTTTACAAAGTGAGGTGAATTTTTTAACTGGATAAAAATTCGTCCTGATGTATACGTACTTGGTGATTTCACGCTAACACACATTAAGAACTCGTTCACTTATACTTCCCGGTTGTCATTGCTTGAAAGTATGTCCAGATGGGCGGGTCTCATAAAAACGGCATACCTCGTGTAAAAGCCAATCCTATTCCTAGTACGTGTACGGCCTTACGCTAGTCGTTTCGAATGCATATAGACTATAGGTGCGAAAAAGATACTCGATCCTAAAAGGCCGGTCTAGTGTAAATGAACGGCTTTTTGCTACCATGTACACTGAAGAGTTATAAAATTAGAGACATCATCTTTACTTATATAGCCTCGGTTGCTAAATTGCAAAGGTCGCAGCTAAAAGTGACCGGGTCCAAGGCATTAATAAGGGCTCCAACTTTTTAGTGTCGATTTTAGTTCTTGATCAGTTTTACCATTTTCATGCAATGTATGAAAATTTGTTCCCCTATATACGTGGCTCTCGTGTAACGGCAATCGTATACGTACAAAAACGTATACAAAAAAAAATTGCCCAGAACTGTGTAAAGCAAAAATACTGACTACTTCGAATGAACAAGATTAGTGTGCTATTGAAACGTGAACAATTTTATTATACCAGGCTAGTGGGAAAAGTTGGCTTAACCGCGGATGGGATTCGAACCAGTTTTTGTATATAGTCCAAAGCCTACTGTCCAAGCTAGAAGGGGAAGTTAGGAGCGAGCCATACGACGACGACGGCATGTATTTGGATATTTCAGAAATAAACTGACTTCTTCAATATCGACAAATTTTACAAAAAATAATAAACGAACGTCATTAAATAAGAAACAGCGCAAAACACAGATATTATAAGTTCACCGAGTTATCGTCACATTAGAAAACGTCCCCTTGCAAGTCACTGTCTGTCCTAGTCTGTATATGCTGCTTGCAAATAGTTGTATATTGCTATTAGAAAACAGCTTTTATGTAATGTTTCTGTAATGTAGCTAGAGATTATAGAATGTCAGTAAACTTCATCAGAAATATTTCCTCTATAATAAAGTTTAAAGCAAGTAATGGCAGTAAACCATGGTATAAATTATGCCTAAATTTAGTTCCAAATAAATAAACCACTTAAAGTTCTAAATAATAAAATATAGATAAGTAACTTTTGACAGAATACAAAATACCTCCCTGCAAAAGCTAAGAGGTAGAAGAAGAGTAGCTGACCGGAAGTACGTCCAGGATAAGTACAAGACAAACGGAAATAATATACACATATTTGGCATTCTATACGTATAGTTAGAATATTTTAATCACCAAAGTTAGTACATATACTGGACCGGTACAAAATATACATATATACAACTTTGAATAAGAGTGTTAATTTAAAACAGGCTCTTATCCTTAGTAAGAATATGTATATATACTGTATATACGTTAAAGTACACTATATGCTATATAATTTAGGGCAGTACTACTCAGAAAAGTCTGATTATCAAACATGGCTAATTTATATGATAAGGTTTTGTCTTGATATAAGCATAGCGAGTGTTTACATATTGAGCAAGGTTATCGGTGTACCTTAAATAATATGAGCAATAAACTATATATAAGATTAAAAAAGTAGCGTGCTGCGTATAGGCAGTGTAGAAACAACAATCGAAATATAGTAAGGTTAGATATACTGCCGAAACAGAGAGAAACGTCACGTTTCTCTCTGACGAAGGGCCTTCGCTCGAAATGTTAGACCCCTACGTTCTCTGTTTCGGCAGTATATCTAACCTTACTATATTTCGATTGTTATATATAAGATAGACCTTTAGCTTATCATATAACATATATCATTATAGTTTCTTAATCTGAAAAGTTGTTTCTTCAAGAAAGAAAAAATGCCATCAATCATCCTACACTGGGAAGCATTAATGCGAAGGTTATATTGCGGTTGTCCGGATTTGAACTTGTACTTTCGAGACTCCACTCAACTGCTCTATACATGCCAACTGATCTACCTAAATAATCAAATGCGTCGAAACACTATAGTGTGCTCGTATATAATCCAATGTCAGTATACACGAGATACTCCTACGATAACTTATAGCCACGAGCCATACGAAGATGTGCAGATGTTCGACTGCATGTTCTAGTTTATAGAATCCTCCTTATAGGGTAACTGAAAAGATTTGATGAATGTCTGCGAAGCACACTCGTATAATTCATATACCAAATTACAGAAAGGCTGAATTACACCTTGCCTTTAAAGCTCAAAAGCAAAGTACCATGCAGCACATCGAAATTAAAATAGGGAATCTGAGTGCAAATAAATGACACTCTAATTCAAATTATGGCGAAATAATCGCTTTTCTCTGTTTATAGTTCAAAATAGAGACGATATAGTATACGCGATTGAAAGAGAGTCAATGTCAGACAGGGCACAACCGTAGTTCTCGTGATTTTACACCAAGACAAGAAAGCAACATTGAAATCAATAAGTGCATTAGAGTCGTGTAAGTAAAACAAACTATAGACTCTGGGCATATTCCTGACTAGCTCATGTTTACAGAACAAAACAAATCAAAGGCAAAACAATAAATAAGAAATCTAAAATTCGAGATAGCATGATCGAGTAAACTGAGATCGTCGTTATGCTGAGCCTGAGTGACTGAAGGTTAACAGCTCTGCCAAATCAGAAATTGAAAGACATCAAAATTCAGCCTGTGTGACATATATATAAAGCTATACTCAAGCCAGATGTATGTACTTTGCAGGGGCTTGACTTTATCCTACATGAAGAAATCATCGACAGGACACAATCTCATTATTGTCTAGACTCTAGTATTGAAAAATTTTCAAAAACAATTTCTATTGGTAGCTAAATTAAGTGAAATTTATAGTTAGTTTTATTCATAAAAACTGACTTGATAAAAATGACAATCACTGCCAAAATCTCTTAAGAAATATGGTTATCAAACTGAGGCGACAAAAGTACTTATTCTATGGGATCAGCAGGTGTTATTTCGAATAGCTTCATGCTGAAGCAGTGTCTGACTGCCAAGAAAAACCTATTTCGTAAAGGTTGTTTTAAAAGAAAGATCTCCTACACAATTGCGAGTCGCCAAAAAGCGTTTGAACACTAAGAAAGCAGTTTGTTGTTACAAAATACTCGCTAATCCTTTCAAATTGGTTATAACAGGAAGCGGATAACTAAAGAGATATTTGCAGTATTATTGTTCATCTCCTCTATACAAAGTCATTCATGTTGACCAGTTCTATGACGCCAGCCCAATTTTATGTTATTTTACTTGAAGGACTATATCTCGGCATAAAGTTTATATTGCTATTTAATTGGAAGTAACCTGCGAGTAATTTCCATTTAAATCAAAAGTGGCTGAGTCAAAAACATGTATTATATCGTATCATAATCCCTTACATTATCAACCCAGTGGGAGACATATGTAGCCATTCTACAGTATTTAGACGTGGCCACTCTGGTCATTCTAACCACCAACTGGAAAAAAACAGGTGAACATTTCGAAACAAAAGATATTTAGGCGACACGGGGAGAAGACGAAGCTAATAACTAAATAAATTTTAAATAAGTGTGAAAGAAGCAGTCTTTAGTTTGCTTCCTTCTGGCGAATAGTTTAACATTAGTTTTCAGTAAATAGAACCGTAAAGCTAGAGAATCTTTACATGTCGATGCCTTAAGAGTTGGAGAATATCAAGAAACAGTCCGACCACCTTCACGGATAAATCAAGGACAGAATATTAACATACGAAACCGCCTTTGAAACATATTAAAGTGAAGTTATGTTTAACATCATTTAAAAGACTAGAGATGGATACAATTCATATAAGGGAAAAAAGCGTCATTTAAGTTGTATGGATGTGTATATGAAACTCTGAAAACTGATCCAGTTTATCTTTTTTTGAAAGTTAATCAACTTCGGTTTGCTTTACTTACCCTCGTGGGTCCAATAAAGCAAAATGAAATCGGATAGTCGGTGTTTGCTTTTTCAAATGGATAACGCAAACTAAGAGCAACGATCGGCATGTACCAAAGACGTGAGGGGCTATGTTTTGATTAAAATTGAAAACGTGTTTCTATCGGCGTATTTATTAAAACTCTAGGAGGTCTGGCACAAAGACCGACAGAGCACTCAAAGGGATGGAAATTTAGATTAAATAACTTCACAAAGTCGCACGTTTGAAAATTGAAATTCGTCACCTGACACGAAAAAGTACTGTACTAAAGTCAAGAAACATTTTTAAAAGCAGTATTATATGCTTTATAGCTTGCAACAAATCGTTAACTAAGATTTAAAAACCTGTGCCTTATATTATTTCCTTTCATCGCCACAACAGAACGTTTTCCATTGCTTTAAAATCCAGGCAACATGTCAATATTTTTTAGTAAGATTTAAGGTAGCATATAGCAGATATCTCTTTCATAAATAGATCTGTTTTCTATATATATTATAATATTTCAGTACAGTCGGGATTTGTGGTTATTGCACGAGTTATTTTCCACGTCTGTTGAGCTGCATTATCTAAAACTTCACGAGATTTCCCAAGGAACATATCCACCCCCTTGAGGAAGAAATGGGGGCAGCGACGACACTGCAAGCAAGACACCAACTGCAGCAGGATCCCATTGATACGTTCCCCAAGCGAAGTCTCGTCCCATTCAACTTCACGTGGGTGTTTCTCGCATTCGTACAGCAATAATGTTTTCATGAGCAAAGGCTGAATAGGTCTGCCCGGAAGGTCTAAGTGTCTCTCAAACAAAGTCTTTAGTATCGCTAAACACTGTTTGCGACAGCTTCCTCGCAGGAGTACTCCCTCACCGTCCGAGAAATCTAAAACCCATGCATCGCCTTCAGCTGCCTGCGTTTCGTACCCGGGAAACATGTCGCCCGCAAGCAGATTAAATCCTCTTCGCTTAACATTCTCGATCTCAGTCTGCGACGGCCAATGCTGACTATCGGTAGGCCAAATACAAGCGTTCCGAGGCCATATCGCTCCACATTTAAATGCAGGTATAAGTTCCAGAGTGCACTGGTCGCGGATAATAAGCACTGTCGAAGACGTCCCACGTTGGAGCCTGACTTGGTCGCGAAATGAACATTTAAGTACGGCTTCTGCGACCAACGAATGGAACCTAGCTCGCATCTTTCTCGCCGACAGATAACCGGATGCTGTGATAAATTCAGTCCACAGCGACATTGATCGTTTTCTCTCATCACTAAGTTTAAGCATTGCACATCCCGGAGGACAGTTATCGTCGATAAAATTGAATACCCCCATTTGGTTAAGGAATAAGTGCAACTCAAATCGGGTCGAGGTGATCACGTGTAGGCCGACATAACGTCCGTTCTCTTTCTTAAAAGAAGATATAAAGCGCGGTTCTAGACTTTCAACGGACTTGAGAACGTCGCTGACTATTGCAACAGTACTATCTAAGTTTCGGTTTATTTCATGTCGTCTGCCGCGGACCTTCTCTTGAACGTACTGGAGAATAAACTTGTTCAGTTCCACAAAGAACGCCATGACCTCCGAGTTGCTGAGCGGGATCAGTGCGGTGGACAAATTTACACAATCCGTGTTGACTTTAAAACGAAGCTCGCTTGACCGCGTCCAGCACCAATTAAACTTGTCACACGTTATTAATCTTTGTCTTGTATAAAGGTTATGAAGCTGCGCCAATCACAATTGGGTTCAGCACTCGTGCAACTTTTTACCCTAAAAGAACTGACAGAATACCAGCCAATCTGATTTGAACCACGAGAACGAGTGTTTCCCCACAGCGGCAAGCCACTTGACCCAGCTGCATGAACAAGCACCAAACTCGTGCTCGGTTTCCCCTGCGTTGTCGCCCAATTTCGATATCAGTGACGCAGGAATACGGTGAGCCGACCAGCAGAATGTTGGAATTGATTGGATTCTTCCAAGACAAGAGTCTTGTCGTTGTTTGCAGTTTTGTTTGGTTAACACATCAATAGGAGTAAACAAAGACCGCCTACCGACTTAGCGCAAAAGCTGTGAAATTGATCGCGGGAGAAAAGATCGCACACTCTTCACATGGCGACGTCGAAGACACAGTCCAATATTTCCCCGAGCCTTTACACTTCGTCATTCACTGGTTCGCACACACGGAGACATATACACTGGCATGCTCTCTTTGACCAATCTTTCAATAAACAGAAAATATTCGCTCATTATTAACAAAATTCTAAAGGAAGAGTAACCTTTGTGACCGAGAGACGAAACGTGGTTATAGAAATGACGATAATTACTTAATGACAGAGTCGCCTCGATTGTATCTCACATCTTTCTGTTCAAGGCGTGGTAATATTATCACCTAGCATTATGCGTTTAATAGCCATGCGAAAAGACCGTAATATAGTAACGGGTTTTCCCGGAAAGACCATTTGTTCTGCCTTTGAAGTGATAGCCTACTTAAGATCTTATCTTGATTCTACAAGCATATGAACATTTATGACTAATTCCTTTTCATCGACTGCTTAATTAAAATAACCACGCGATTCACAATTCGTCTTTTTCTTCAAATCGGAAGCGAAGATAAAAGTGTGTTTACAAAACAACTCATGGAACGCCACAAGGGGGTCAGTCTTACGGCATGCAAGGGCACGAAAACCTGATGAACTGTTTAGATAGATTTCCTGCAATAAACTGGACTGATTGACCAACCAAGCGCGTTCACGCTAGATCCAACACACAAAATGAGCTGAAAGCAATCACCAGGTCCGACAAAAGGCAAACAACACACTTCAATATTCTTTGATCTTGAAGACTTCCAAAATATTTACATCCTTAATCAAGATTACTTTTGATTTCGGCGTTCTTTAAAGACTCTATATATTAGAATTAGAATGAGGTGACTTATTGATTCCGCCAAGCGCCCTCCCCAAACAGAACTAAGCAATCACAGAGCAATTATTATTATTTCTATTACCATAATAATAATGACATTGAGTTGATAATGCGGTAATTTGAAGTTTGTAGCAAAATCAACTGATCAGTGCAAGAAATAAAGAAACAACGACGACAATCTCGCATTATTTACTTTCATACAACGCAAAAAGTTTCTAATAACACAATAAAGAAAAACAAGAAGAAAAGATTACTAGCCGTACGTAGGATCAGGTGGAACGTTCTGTGGAATAAAAACATACCGCTATCGTCTCACAATGTGTGGACAATACGTTTCGGGGTGAAACAACTGGGTATAAGATGAAGACAATGAAAGGAGCTCCGAGCAGAAAGGCACGATATATGCATTGCAATGGGAGGTGAAAGAATAATTGACAGACATCAGAATAGGGGCTATAAATCATACGCGAGACTTGACGTATATATCTTGCAACAAGAGCTATATACATAATGTACGGCGGGAAGTACCTTTGAGATCGGCCAACGCCGCCGTCATAGCTGATTTGTCACAGTCACACGGCTGGCATCCAATAAAATGAGGATATATACAGCACAGGTGGAGCATAATTCTTCGCAACGGTAAAAATTACAAGTTCGACTTAATGAAAATTTTTCCAATAAAGCAATGATTAAATAATTCTCAAGATGTTTTCTACAACGCGTTCTTCAATTCCAACTCAATGTTTACGTGCAGCGCCGACTTCCTCCTATACTTAAAGTTTTGGCCTAGCATGACCAAGTCAGTTGAACAGGGTTCAATTAGCCACATGAATGATTATCGACCAGCCATCGTTGACAAACGCAGTAAACGCAGTAATACACCATACTTGTTTGAACTGTTGTGAGTCTTTCTAATATTGGACAGTGTGCTATAATACGGCTGGGGGTTATCATACCAATGGCAACGTGAACAAGTTCCTATATAGTATATACTAACAAGTTCCTCTTCCCAAGTAAACCGTATTTCCAAAAGTCTGCAAGCGTGACTCATTTACAATCAAACGTCTTAGTCGCTTTAAGTCGACGTGTAAATAGACATACAAAGTTGACACACCTCCGATCAACTAAAAACATCCCTGAGTACATGAATGATAAAAAATAAAAGTTAAGACTCAAGTAATGGTTTTCAATACAGTTTGGTTTCTCCGCCTTTCCGCTCACGGCTATTTTACACACACGCTATATAATAGTGCACTTATAAAACATGGTCCTAACACGTGTATACCATGTAATGTCTTTGTGACAATATGGTTTAAAACTTGAATGCCAACCAATGGGCAGTATGGATATTATTCAGATATTTGACATTCAAGTACAGTCGTGTACAATATACGCCTAATGTCTACGCAGAAGCAGTAAATCAAGACCGATGGTAAAAATTTGCCAACAACAATGTTTCTCCTTCATTTAGTGTTCCATGCATGTTTATTACAATTGATTGCACCTCTTGAGAGCAATGTTTCGTCTTGTTTCTATAACTCATGTTTACGTATGTTTTAAATTCAACGACAAAGCACTTCATGCCAAATAATTAAATGTCTCATTGATCTGTCATTCCAATTGAAGTACATTTAAATTTGAAGTTAGGTAATCACCTTTATAAACATACATATAATATTAAATATTTGAAAAACACCTAGGGTTTATATTTGGACTACGTGTAGAGTTGAAAGTCTTATTAATTAATGTCCTCAACTACCAAATACTGCTAAGATTGATACTGACACAGTAAATAAGGCAATGTTTTTGTGGGGTTATGGAAGTGTGGGGCAACCGCTCTATATATTTTTGTTTATCTGCGATGAGCTGGGTCCTGAGAGATTCCAAGGGCAGATACTCGTAATTGAAAGCTGGATCTTGAGGAAGGCGATTAAGACAAATGCTGATTTTTAGCTGGGTCCTAATCTGCTCAAGACATATACTTTCACCGCGCGGATTTGAGCTGGATCCTGAAAGGCGACTAGAACATATACTCAATGGAGTTGGATCCCAGTCTGCCCTGCAGGACATATACTCCGAGTTGGACCCTTGATCTGGCTCAGGACATATACTCGTATGCAGAAATCAGAGCGATTGCCAAATTCCGTAAAGAAAACGTGAGGTCTATGGTAAAATTGCGACCTCATACTAGAGCAATTGCCTCAGACACTTCGTTTTTATTTCATAATTCAATTTAATTAATTCATTAACATTTTGTATATATTGATACAACATTTTGTCTAACGTTTTTGCTTTCGTCACATCTCTAATTGTTCGTAACTATAAATGTCAAGGAGCAGCAGTTCTGGTAAGCACGGTCGTGAACGATTGCAAATGTTCCATGTCGCCGGTGATTGCATGCATATCTTTAGGTTGCAGAATAGTTTAAATCGTCCAATATATAGGTATAACATCCTATTTATTAAGCTAAGAGACCATATATAGTAATTACAATAACCATATTAAAATACATAACACAATATCATTAAAAGTAGCCCAACAATTGGTGAAAAAGGCTATTGCCTATGTTTTGGGGAGGTGGGTGGGATTTCAGTCTTTACTGCTTGCGATCCAAGTAGGAATGATATTGAAATATGAATTTTACTAGGGTTTATGCCAATATATTTTACTATAGTACCATTGTTATTTGTGAATGAATCAAACAGTCACAGAGTATCTGAACAATAATTAATGATACTGGGCGTAGTAGCCTACGGGTTTGGCAAGCAATAATGAAAGTCTGTGATAGAGTCTTTCTTTGTTTAGACAGTTGTCCCGTTTAGGGCTATATTGTCGTGTAGACAAAGAACTGGTTTTTTATGACGAGTAGCTCATACCCTTAGGACTAGTGCGGCCAGTATCGTCCATTAACTCTAATTTTTAGTGCTATAAATTGTCATTTAATGTCCTCAACTACCAAATACTGCTAAGATTGATACTGACACAGTAAATAAGGCAATGTTTTTGTGGGGTTATGGAAGTGTGGGGCAACCGCTCTATATATTTTTGTTTATCTGCGATGAGCTGGGTCCTGAGAGATTCCAAGGGCAGATACTCGTAATTGAAAGCTGGATCTTGAGGAAGGCGATTAAGACAAATGCTGATTTTTAGCTGGGTCCTAATCTGCTCAAGACATATACTTTCACCGCGCGGATTTGAGCTGGATCCTGAAAGGCGACTAGAACATATACTCAATGGAGTTGGATCCCAGTCTGCCCTGCAGGACATATACTCCGAGTTGGACCCTTGATCTGGCTCAGGACATATACTCGTATGCAGAAATCAGAGCGATTGCCAAATTCCGTAAAGAAAACGTGAGGTCTATGGTAAAATTGCGACCTCATACTAGAGCAATTGCCTCCACAATCACACATATACAATGTGTGTGATCCCCATAGACCGAAAACCGCGAGCACGTATAATCGAAATTGGTGTAAATTAAGTCTTATTTCCCTATCAATCGTTTTGAAACGTCTGCAAGAACATTCACCGGTGTACGAATATATCTGAGATAACAGTCGGATGACCAGCGTCCTAGTGTTTGAATGAGCCAATGAGGCAAACTCTGTGAAGCGGCTGTAGTAGCCGCTCCAATTCTAAAGCTGTGACCAGCATAATGTGCAGTGTTGTAGCCACCTTGAGCCAATAGTGTTCGCAGTTCCTTAGTAAATTGACTACGTGATAGAGGAACACCGTTCGAGTAGCAAAACAATGGTCCCGCATGGTTTGATGACGTATGAGAAAAGTAGGTTTGAAGAGCCCGCACTGGACAATAGATACTCGAATTGCTGCCAATGGTTATTGTAACTGAAGATCGAAACGGATCGGTCTTAGAAGCTTTAATGTTGAGTTGCAAAAAACCAGCCTTATGGTGTTGGTCACTATGAAAGCTTACGTCTGATCGGCTAAGATGAGTAGAGGAATTAAAAGGACCGGAGCAAGTCATTTCACCAATCCGCAGAAAACCAAAAAATGCTAAAGAAATAGCGGCCCAAAACATTGTTTCATCGTGCGTTGGTACTTTGCGTGAATGCAATAAACGGTGAAAAAGTTTGAGGTGGTCTAATGTTATAGGTAGACGCGTCCTTGTAGAAACACCTTTAACTCGCTTTATGCCTCGTAAAATATAGTTCAGACGTTGAAATTTGGCTATAGGAAGGTCGTAGCCATTGACCAAATGCAGGTGGCGAACTGCGGCAAGATACACTTTTATGGTGTCAGGATTCACCGTCTTTGCCAGAAAAACAGCAAAATAGATAAGAACAGTTTCAGTAGTAGGCAGAAGAGGGACATGCTTGTATAAATGAAATTGGTAGTAAAATTTCATAAACTGTTTTTCGCCGCTGCTATAAGTTTTAGTCGTACCTTGGGCTAACGAGGCAATTTGATAACGACGTAAATCAGCGTCTAAAGACGAGAAAGTTCCTCTGGCAGAGGTTGTGGATGTTGATCTGCATGAGGTGCTAGGCGCCGAAATCTGGTTAGCTGAAAACGGGAGATAGAATCAGCAATGTCATTAGAATGACCTGGAACATGCAAGGCTTTGAAGTAAAAATTATACTTTAGTGTTTGAAGGGTTAAGGCCCGCACTAAATCCATCATACGTGGGCATTTTGAACGTTTAGAATTAATGATGGAAACTACAGCCTGGTTATCACAATAAAAGATCAGACGTTTTTGAGCCCACAAAGGTCCCCATATGTAGGAAGCTGCTACGATAGCATAGAGTTCTTGCCAATCAATGCTGATGTTCTTAGTGTCAAGAGTTTGATGGGGTAACCATTTGCCTTGAAACCACTGATTTTTGAAAATCCCCCCGAAACCCAGGGTACCAGAGGCATCTGTATACAGGAGAAGTGTTGTAGAATTCTCCCAAAAAGTGTTTAAAAAGAAACTTGCGCCATTCCAGTCCTTAAGAAATGTTTGCCACATTTTAATGTCTTCATGAAAACCATTTGTCAATCTAATGTGATGATGTGGTGCTGTAACCCCCCGTGTAAGCTGTATTATACGCTGAAGAAATGCCCGACCGGGGACAATTACTTTGCAGGCAAAGTTTAGAGTACCTATCAGTGATTGGAGCTCCTTGAGTGTAGCGGACTTTTTAGTGTGCTGAAATTCTAAATCCGTGTGGAGACGACTCAGTTTATCGTAGGGAAGACGAGCTTCCATTTTGTGTGAGTCAAGAACAATGCCTAAGAATTCGATGACTTGGCTAGGGCCCTCCGTTTTGTGATCTGCAATAGGAACGCCTAACGTATTAAGTGTTAACAACATACTAGAAAGACTTGTTTGACATGCATGAGAAGGTGGCTCGGTCCTATCTGGTGGTTCCATTATCAGAAAATCGTCTAAGATATGCCCAACATAACTTATAAAACATTTGTTCGTTAAAATCCACTCAAGCGCGTCAGAAAGTTGGTTAAAAATATATGGCGCACTTCGCAAACCAAAGGGCAGCACTTTATCGAAATAAAAGGATTTATTCCAGTACATGCCTAATAATTCCCAGTCGTCAGGATGAACAGGGAATTGACGAAAAGCAGACTCTACGTCAGTCTTAGCAAGATAAGTGTCTTTGCCTAATCGGATCAAAGCCGCAATGGCGTCATCGATTTTGATGTACTGCAGTGAAAAATCGTCTTTCTCAATAAATGAATTAATTGATTCGCCCGTTTTTGGAAACGAAAGGTGAAAAATGGTTCGAAATTTATCGGAATGCTTTTTGGGTACAATACCGATTGGCGAAACTTGTAAGTTAGCAAATGGAGGATTGGTGAAAGGACCGGCTGTGTGTCCAAGAGCAACTTCCTTAGCTAAGTTACTCGAAACAATAGTTGGATTGTCAGTGGCGGACTTGAGGTTTTTAGAAAATTTAGGCATGCGAGGACCATCGTAACCTAGGCGCGCGCCGAAACGCAAGTCTGTACAAAGTTTCAAAACGAATGATGTGTCAGGATGCCCACGAAGAGCATCTTCAAGCGCGTCGACGCGAATTGGCGTAACTATAGTATTATCTAAAGGTATTAAATTACTGCTACTATTAAGACTAGAATAATAACTACGAGTTCCATTTTCTTTTGTCGTTCTTGGAGCTACGGTCAGATCTGGAGGGTTGGACTTCGTTTTGAACGTTTTCATTACGGGATTTGGGACATTGGTACCCAGGATGGTTTCCCCTACAGCCAAATCTGTTGCATCGGTGAACATAGGGGCAGTTTGGTTCAAGAGGGCATGGCCTACCCCTGTTGTAGCTGTGGCAGATTCCGTCCCTCGTTGCCCCAGCTCTGAATGAGGGTTCATTTGAAAAAAGGGAATAGTCCTCGCGCAACTGCGTAGAACTAGCCGTAAAAATACGTAACCACAATTGCATGTCAATGTTGGCCCACGACATTGTCCGACACGCGGCTGCTTTGTAGCGAAATTTATGGTCGTAAATACACCAACCTAGTCCGCCATGCGCTTTTGCCGCATGACGGATAATTTCCATATACTGAAGCATTTCAGACGCACGATTTGGAAATTTTTGGACAACAATAAGAGTATACGTGTTGAAAGCGGTTGTCCATTCGTCAATATTTGTAAGGACCTGCGGTTTACGAGGCGTTAATGAGATTCCCGTGGAGGAAATAGTAAATCCTACGTTGTCCGGGTAATCAGAGCCAACACTTGACTTATTAAGGTTTTTTGGCAATAATCTAGCAAGTTCAAAAAACTCACCACTCTCGATGTCACGAACATACTTGTTTGGAAGTTCTGGCGTGAATCCCCCGTCAGCTGACTGGTTCGAGGCAACAGGCGCATTCGGCGGTGAGTGCTGCAGTTCTGTTAACGTTAAAAATGGGAGCTGTCCGAGTTGTTCGAGCCTTTCAAGCGGTGTCGGAGGCGGCGGATTGGTCGCTTGCTCAGTACGGACCGTACGCGTAGGGTTGGACTGTTGTTGGACGGTTTGGCCAGTACTTGGTGCCGGTTGGTCCTCGAAAAACGACGCGATCGACTGCGACACGATTTCAGTTATCTGTGCTACCTGTTCGTCGCTAAAGGTCGTCCGCGGACGCGAGACTGCTGGCGCGACGGTTGCTGGACTCGAGGTTGAATTTGCTTCGTTGGGCTGCGTCGAATTGCTACCGAGACGTTCTCGCTCGTTTTGAAGGCGCATTGTCAGCACTCGTCGACCTCCTGCGCTCGAAAAGTTCAGTTCGCGACAAAGGTCTTTCAACTCCGAGATACTTAGCTCAGTGAGATTACTTGGTATTTCAACTGACGGTTGTGCTGCGTTAACAGTACGTAGATTTTGAAGACGGGCGTGTGATCTGGATCGCGTTTTGCTAGGTCGTGGCATTTTTTGAACGAATGTAGATCAAGGATAAAGAACGTCAAAACACGTAAGATTATTTCAGTCTTTACTGCTTGCGATCCAAGTAGGAATGATATTGAAATATGAATTTTACTAGGGTTTATGCCAATATATTTTACTATAGTACCATTGTTATTTGTGAATGAATCAAACAGTCACAGAGTATCTGAACAATAATTAATGATACTGGGCGTAGTAGCCTACGGGTTTGGCAAGCAATAATGAAAGTCTGTGATAGAGTCTTTCTTTGTTTAGACAGTTGTCCCGTTTAGGGCTATATTGTCGTGTAGACAAAGAACTGGTTTTTTATGACGAGTAGCTCATACCCTTAGGACTAGTGCGGCCAGTATCGTCCATTAACTCTAATTTTTAGTGCTATAAATTGTCATTTAAAGACTGCAAAGAAGTTGCCCCCACCCCACAAAAATACAACCTCCAACAAAGCTACGTGATATCGTATTAGATATTAATCTCTCGACAAACTTGATTTTGGCAACTGATTTTAACGGGAAATTATGAAGGCATGAAAGATGCATGAAATAATGAAACGAAGCTCTGACGAAAGTCAAACACCAAGGAAGAGATGATCTTATGTTAGACTAAAGGCTGCCAGCCCAGGGAACTCAAGTTTCATAACTCAAAGGCTAAACTCTTGGATAGAAATGGTCACCACCTTTGGAGGTAATTTCATACCTTGCACCTTTTCATTGTGGAAAAAAAAAGAGCGTAGCAGACTAAAACCCCAGACCTACATATAACTGTGGGGATCCTTTCAAAAAGGTCACTGAACAAAGATGGCGGAAATATGAGATTGATTATCATAGCAACCGCTGACCTACTAAGCCAGTTCGTAATCTAGACTGCGCATCAAAATGACGCGTTCTGCGTCGGAGTAATTCATAACATCAGGTCAACGCCTCATTTACATTTTCACTTACACTTGTAAATTCGTAATATTGAATTCCTCAGCCTGATCTTATGAATTGAAATAAGTTTTATCCCGACGCAGAACGCGTCATTTTAATGCGCAGTCGAGATTACGAACTGGCTTATTCTAACCTGTTTTTCTAACCGGCAAGTTGGGGAAAACGGTTATAAGCGCCATGTTCAATATGTACCAATTCGGTTAGGATTAGCATGCGTGTTGGGGTCAGGCTTACATGAAGTTTTGGTACTTTGTTTCGCGGTACTTAGAATGTGGGATTTTTCCAAAATACTCTCTCTAAAGCAAGGAATTCTTGAAGTTCGCTAATAACTACACGTGGAATTCTTCAATGGTGTGCATAAATAAATTAAAATTATCCGTCCTTTATTCTGCACTTTGTATTATAAATTATGCAATGTTATTTTAGCTGGAATAAGTTATATGTTCACGCCATCTCTAATATTTAGTGCTGACTACTAAAGATACAGTTTTTTTCTCACAAAAATAATAGAGTTTTGATTATTTGATAAAGTATTGTTTGAAAATTTTATACATTAATTTTTTACACAAATTTTTTGAGGTTATTTCTTAACCCATTTTTGACTGGTTTAAAATGTTGTTTACTCAGCTATTTTCTCTTTGGTGCCAACTAAATAAATAATGCTCGGCCACTTGCAACATTATTACAATCACATAACTTATTGCATTGCATGTAATCAACTACAACACAAGTATAGCGTTTCGTTAACGTCAACCGCATAGCGTGAAATTATCTGGGTCACCCAGTAAACCAAATAAAAACCCTAATCTAGTCATTAACCGAGTTTACCTCCTGGCAAGGCTGGCATACGCTAACATGACCCACGTACTAGCGTGTTAACCTCCTATATAACATACGTTAACTTGAGCTATGATAGACCCTTTTAATAAGAGTCATTTTCCGCACTTGACGTCATTTTCAGCCTTTTGAATGCTATTGAAAATATGCAAAAGATAAGACAATAAACGAAATTGAAAATAATTCAAAAGAAAAACTGAAAAGAAATCGACGTCATGGGGTGAAAATTACGTATTCTATACTTATTAAAAGGGTCTATACGCAGGGATTGGAGTCGGTTACAATGCAGTAAATTAATTATTGAATTGTAATAAAGTTGTAAGCAACGATATCCAATCACTAATAATTCATGAAGAAAATTCAAAAGAAACGAACGTTTAATCAGGAGTTGTAAATCGAATACAAATCCGTCCTGATTTACATAACCTTTCAAATCGGTTTTCTCATTTTAAACAGCTTATATCTTAAAGATTGTTGATAAACTTCTTCAGTGTAGCACTTATGTGCATAGTTAACGTTGAAAATTTAAATTAATCTACCAAGTAAAGAAAGGATAAAGTGGAATTTAAAACTTCTATCCATATTTTTTTTTGAGCCCTGTATGCAGAGTTAAGAGAAACGAAAGAGGCTCAAGAAACGAATCTAGAAGCAGCTGTTGTTGGTGCTATTAATGGTTTTATGTTAGTGTTGGTTATGGTGTTTTTATGTTGGTAGTGTTTGGATTGAAACAGTAACACACAAGCGGGGGGAAAAGATACAAAATTTTGAATTACTTAAACAAAATGGTTTTCTGACATGACTTCTTATAGTGCATGTATTACTAAGTTTTATACAATACCCTGGTTGCTATGCGTGTTTTCATTGGTTGTTGGCCATGATCTACTAGAGGACAGACACATGGTCACGTCAGATCACGTCAGCTGACTTGCTTTTTTCCTTCTTCATGCCCCAAAATCCGGCAAGAGTTTCGACAAAAACCTTTTAAATTTTTATTGTATAAAACAAATATATTCCATTTTTTTTGTTGTCTGTTCAGTTATAGATGCACAGAAGACGTCACAACGTGGTAAGAACATCAGTGACCCACTCGACTGCGTCTCGTGGGCCACTTTTTTGTTCTTACCACGTTGTGACGTCATCTGTGCATCTATAACTGAACAGACAACGGCAAAATGGAATCTATTTGTTAATTATATCACATGATTAAATTAAATAAATTGCTTGTTGTTGTCATCGTCGTTGTTGTTGCTGCTGATGTTGATGATAATATGATGATGATGATGATGATGATGACGATGATGCATGATGATGATGATGATGATGATGATGATGATGGTGATGATGATGATGATGATGATGATGATGATGATGATGCATGATGATGATGGTGGTGGTGATCTTACAGTTGTTATTTTTAATATTAAAAACTTGCGACTAACCTTAGGATCAAGCTTTAAGTTATCTGGGTGTTGTTCGTCCAGTGAGAAATAAAAAGCAGTGGTAGTGATTGTAAGTGTTCCGGTGGCGGCAATACAAGGTGAAATACTTTTGCATATCGCCGTCAACACTACATGATCACCAGGACTCAATTCCTTTTCTTCATTCTCACCCATCGACATTTCAGCTGCTTCTTCCTCTTCGGCAGTTCGTTGTTCGTCCTCGCCAGACACGTTGACGTTACTTGGAAGAGCTTGGTGGCGAGCACTTGCTTCAGCACGATATGTCTCTGCAAAATAAAAACAACTAATCTAAGAATTTATTTCATAAATTTTAATTTGCAAGCCTTGTTTTATGACATTGTTATGGAGAAAATATCACAATAATATTAATGTTAAACATGTTAATGATTATAAAATATTTTTATAAAAAAGCTAAAAAGAAATTATTAAACAATTATCCGCCGAAGGCGAGGTGAATATCGGTATACAATAATCGAGACGAAGTCGAGGTTATTATTCACAGATATTCACTGAACCTGAGGCGAATAATTGTTTTAGTATAAGTACACATTGTTGTACTTTAAGGAACAACATTTTCTTTAAAATTGTTAATTTCCTCTTCTGTCACATTGACAAATTGGCTGGCGGCCATTTTGAATAAACGCTGTAAGTGACTATCGGGAATTAATCCGAAGTAGCTCGACCAATCAAAGCGCACAATTTTCTATAATCATCTGTGTATTTATACTAAATATAACTAATCATTAACAACTAAATGTTTTATGACAACGATCCAATACCAAAATATGTATGACAAACGACAACAATACAAAAAAACACCAACAGCCAATACCATCACCAGTGCCACCATCACCAGTACCGCCATAACCAGTACCACCACCACCAGTACCACCATCACCAGTACCACCATCACCAGTACCACTACCAGGTTAGGGCGCAAACAGAAATATTTTATAAATATTTTTTTGAGTATTTTTTAAGCTTGAAGAACGTCTGCAACAACAACAACAACAACAACAATAGGTAAAAATTCACTAACCCAACGCTTCTAATAACGTCGCCTCCGGGTGCGTTGATCCGTGCGGGTTATTTACAAAGCGCATTCGCCGTCCTATATCATCTTGCCAGTTATCCAAGCGCCAGAATTTTGTTTCTTGTTTTCCACTATCTTTCCAAGCACCATGATCACTGGTAATAATACCCATTATCTAAGAAGAAAAACAATACAAACACAATGGGGAAAGACTATAAATGATGATTTTTAAATTGCCCCATGTACTTTTTTATCTATTGTATCATTCTTGTATTTTTCGTAAAGGTTTTCCAAGTTTCACTTCCCTTTCTCTTCAAAACACATGTGCGTTTGAGAATGAAGTCCAACAAGGAATTATCTTATAAAATTTTACATGTAACCCTACAGTATCTTCTCTGAAAACGTGCTGGAAATGCCAAACCGAGGTGTAGTACTCAAATGTAGCAACACACGTGCTAAATATGAACTAAAATCTTAAAGTCAAAACAACATGGTTACTGAGGCCCTGTTTACATGAAGCGGAATGAGTGTTCAAGTTAAATCTCGTATATGTTTCTCTTTGTTGTGTTTACATGAAGAAGATTGAAAGTTTTTGATCTGATCGAAACGGATGGCTGAAGTCAACCCACGCAGTGGAGTGGATTGACTTGAGACTCAAGCTTGAATCGGCTTGCATGTCTCCAATCTGATTCATCTAAAAACGGTTTGACTTGAAAATGACTTGATACGCACGAGTGAAGTTGGTGCGTGTCGTGCTAAATGGCAGACATTGAGGGAAGCACAGAAAATAGTGTTCCAAAACCGAAAACAATGTTCCAAGCAGATCGGATTCTCAAAATATAAACATGTGCCCGGATTGACTTCGCTCGCGTTTTTCGATCCGATTGGACTGTCAATCCGCTTCATGTCTTCAAACAGGGCTTGATATAGTGTCACACTCCCAAATTGTGCTAGCTGTGCCCCAGCTGGTCTGTGCATCGACCCCAGGCGGTGAAAATTTTTGCATTTATAATAAAATTATGCTTTTTAACTTTTTAACTGAAAGACATTTTTCACGATACACGAGGCGTGTGTGGTCTAAAGCACAGGCTAAAATTATACATGTTCGCCAGAAAACAGAAGTTCTCATTGCTCAGTTGGGAGTGGAAGAGAGAACCGGAATGAAGCTTTTACAAGCTTAAGGGGCTGTTCACACGAAAACGGGTTATCTCGGGGGGTAGGGATAACTCGGCCCTATTTCCCCTAAAAATTGACCCTATTTCACATGATAAAACGCAACTACCGAGTTGTCCCTGGCCCCCGAGATAACCCTAGCTTCATGTGAACGCTTCACCCCGAGTTATCCCGAGCAACAGCATAAATACGCATGCCTATAAGTTGACCCTACCCCCCGAGATAACTCGGGTGAAAGCGTTCACATGGAGGTAGGGATAACTCGGGGGCTAGGGTTACCCTATCGCTTCGACCGAGTTATCCCTATCCCCCGAGTTATATCTCGGTCTGATGTGAACGGTTTACTTTTTTAACATGGAAATAAACTAACACCGAGTTATCTCGGGGGATAGGGATAACCCTACCCCCCGAGATAACTCGCCTCATGTGAACAGGCCCTTAGTGTCCCAATTAATTATTCTCGGATTTTAGGTTCCCAAATGCACCGTGATCTACCTTACTGTCAGCTTTTTTTAAAAAAAAAGTAAGAAAATTTGTAAAAAACAATAAGAACTCATTAAAAATAAAATCAAACCAAACAAAAAAGTATCAAGAAAATTTATCGATTTATTTCAGTTAATTCCATTTCTCGAAATAGTGTCTAAACACTCCCCCCTGCGGGGTCGTGTTCCCTCTAGCCTGCGTAGCAGACGTTCTGTTCTGGGGGAGAGGGTTGAGAGTGGCAGGGATTAAGGGAGGCGGGCGGAAAGAGGCTTGAGAGGCGCCGGTGGAGCGCGCGAGAGAGGCGAGAAAAAAATAAAGCGAGGCGATAAGAAAATAGGGGGGAGCGGGAAAAAAATTCGGGGAGAGGTGGAAGAACGCCTGCCAAAATCCCATTTGACGAGACAAACCTTAAGGGTTATCTGGAAAACGCGGACACGGACAGCGGACATCGGACAGCGGACAATTAAATAATGGAAAAGACGGACAATTAAAAAATGGAAAAGACGGACAATTAAAAAATGGAAAAGATGGACAATTAAAATTATTTATATTAAAAGTAATACCGTCAGAATAAAAATACATTCAAATTGAAAACAAAATTATTGATAAAATCCTGTTATCTGAGTAAATATATTTATAAATTATTTTAATTTGGTAATGTCGAATGTTTGTAATCTTAATTATATATTTTAGTTATTAATTAGTTTTGTATTATTATAATCAAGTTTTGTAATAAGTAGTAAGATGATACTTGTGAACTTTGATCAGAGACTGAATGTGGCATTCACGTGTAAACAATAGACAATGTAAGGTGGAGCTTCCAGGCGCCGCCATCATAAGTGTAGTTCATAGGATTGAATGTCAGTTGTCACTAGAACTTGCCTAGCGAGCAGAATGCTAGCGAGTTACAGAGAAGTAATAAAACTAAGATGTTGAACTAAGACTGTGCGTGATTCTGATACAGATAGATACAGTCCCCTGATTGTGGTTTGAACCAGCAGAAGCGCAACTACTTCGACGCGGAGTAGAAAAGTGCGACACTTGGTCCAGTCGAGCCGGAGGCGAAGAGTCAGAGAGAAGAACTTGGTCCTTCGTCGAAACATCTTCGCGCACTAGAATTTTGAAATGGACGAGTTAACGAAAAAGAAGAGGATACGCGCAGGACACAAAGGTTCAAAACAAAGATAGTCGCAAAAATCCGCGAAAGGCTTACGAACGCCGACACTGAAACGGACAGAAATGTTTTGAGACAAATGAAAGACACGTTGAACGACAAAATCCAGTTATTAAGAGATCTCGATGAAAATATTATCGAGTTAATGAGCAGCAGCGAGGCGGAGAACGCTGACGAGGAACTTGCGAAAGAAATTGAAGAAGCAGACAATCTGAGAGCAGAGATGCAAAAAATTATCCTCGATATTGATGACTCGCTGCGTCAAACCGCAGAGCCGACACCGCACATGACGCCATTCTCGCCGATCGTCCCCAATGAACCACAAAAAACTGTTCGAGCGAAGCCGCCGAAATTAGAAGTAAAAAGATTCGGTGGTAAAGTGCAAGAGTGGCAAGAGTTTTGGGACTGTTTCGACAGTTCGGTTAACAAGAATGATTGTTTGTCAGACGTAGACAAATTCGCTTATCTGAGAAGTCTTTTGGTCGAGCCGGCAAAGTCAACCATCGCTGGGTTCGCGCTTACAGGAGCAAATTACAAAGAAGCGTTGGATCTTCTCAAGAAGCGTTTTGGAAAGAAAAACGCCATCCAAAAAGCGCACATCCAAGAACTTATGAACATTAAACCCGTATTCAACGATCGAGACATCCAAAGACTCCGGAAGCTGTATGACACGTGCGAGACAAATTACCGAGGTCTAAAAGCCCTGGGGGTGGAAGAAAGCGCATACTCCACCATCGTAGTGCCAGAGATCTTGGAGAAGTTGCCAGAGTCATTTCGTTTGACCATAACGAGGGGTGTCGACTTTTTGGAATGGTCAATGCAAGAAGTTTTGGAAGCCTTGCTGAAGGAGATCGAGCTACGAGAAGCACACGAGTCAGTGGTCGCGAAAAGTGAGTCGAAGCAAGAAAGAAAGACCCAACAACAGGCTCATCAGCAACGTAGTCCGGGAGGATCAACCGCAGCGCTCTTTACCAGGCAAGAAAGGGTGAAATGTGCATTCTGCATGCAGGAACATCCACACGAAGAATGTAAGAAGGTTACCAATGTAAACGAACGTAAACAACTAATTCGTAAGTACGGACGATGTTTTGTTTGTTTAAAAAGGGGACATATAGGTAAAAACTGTTTAAGTACTAATAATTGTAATGCATGTGGGAAACGACACCATAGGTCTGTTTGTGAGAGTACTGGGGTTCTTGCTGACACCGTTGAGTCCAATAATCATTCTTGTCTGAGTTCGGAGGGTAGAGTGGCATTGCAAACAGCACAAGCTTTAGTGAAAGGAGCAAAAGGTAGTGTGAGAGTGCGAGTATTGTTTGACTCAGGAAGTCACCGCTCTTTTGTGACAGTGAGGGCAGCTCAGATAGCAGAAATACCAGTTAAAAGGCAAGAATGGATAGAAATAAGAGCGTTTGGGCAAGAGAAAGCAGAGGGAAAATTACGAGAAGTTTTTGAGTTGGAAGTGTCGCCAGTTGAGGGGGGAGAAAGTGTGAAAATTGAGGTGTATGGAGTGGAGAGCATTTCGCAAATAAAGAATGAACATGTAGAATTAAGGAAAAGGGAATACCCACATTTACGAGGTTTGTGGTTTTCAGATGTTTGCAAAGAAAAGGATGTTTTGGAAATAGACTTGTTGATTGGGGCAGATTATCTGTGGCATTTTCAGGAAGGCAGAACTGCTAGAGGGAAAAGTGATGAACCTGTTGCTGTACACACTAAGATAGGATGGGTACTGTCTGGTCCCATCAAGGGAAGTAAGTTGAATGAAGAGGATAATACTTTATTTTGTGGTGAGGTGAATTGTGTTGAGCACAGAATTGCACAGGGCGATAAAAGACTTGATGAAGGTGTTCAACGACTGTGGGAATTTGAAACACTAGGAATAAGGGAGGAAGATGATGTGCATGAATCTCTTAAGGATTCAATTAAGTTTAATGGCGCACGATACAGTGTAAGTTTACCTTGGAAGGAAGGTCATGGAGCTTTACCAAGCAATTACAGTAATAGTTTGAAGAGGTTAAGAGGTCAAGTAGCGAGGTTAAGGAAGGAACCAGAGATTTTAAATGAATATGACAGAGTAATGAAGGAACAGCTGGAAAGAGGTATTATAGAGCCAGTAGCTGAATTGGAAAGGGCTAAAATTATTCATTATCTACCACATCATGCAGTAGTTCGAAAGGAGGCCAAAACAACAAAGGTAAGAGTTGTTTATGATGCTTCTTGTAAGGAGTCTGTAAAGGGTACCTCTTTAAATGATTGCCTTCATGTTGGACCACCATTAGCCCCGTTACTGTTCCACATATTGTTGAGATTTAGAGAAAAGAGAGTTGCATTAGTGGCAGACATTGAGAAAGCGTTTCTCAATGTGGAAGTTGATCAGGTTGATAGGGATTGCTTGAGGTTTCTTTGGGTGAAGGATATCAATGATAAACAGATTACGCCAGTAGAATATAGATTTTGTAGAGTTGTGTTTGGTGTAAACTGTTCACCATTCTTATTGAATGCAACATTGCAGCATCACTTAGACAGTTTTGTAAATGAAGATCCTCAGTTTGTAAGAAAATTGAAAGACAGTTTTTATGTAGATGACTTGGTAGCGGGTGAGCAGACTGATGATCAAGCACTTCTGTTGTTTGAATCTGCCAATAAAAGGTTAAAGGAAGGAGGCTTTAAGCTTAGGAAGTGGCTTAGTAACAGTGAAGCTTTGTTAGAAAAATTAAAATCTAGTGAAGAGAACGATAGCACAACATTAGACAACCAAACATATGCCAAATCTTCTCTTGGGATGGAGAATGAAAGTGGCACTTCAGAGAAGGTCCTTGGTATAGCTTGGAATTGTAAATCAGATACTTTTCAGTTTTGTTTCTTAGGATTGGCAGAGAGAGCAAAATCATTGGCTATTACTAAGCGTAACATCCTTAGTGTCTTAGCAGGGTTATATGATCCTTTAGGTATAATCAGTCCAGTAGCAGTGCGTATTAAGATGTTGTTCCAAGAGTTATGTTTAGAAGGAGTTGCTTGGGATGATGAGCTTGAAGACAAAAGAAAGAAACAGTGGTTGGATTGGGTTGAAGATCTTGAAAGAGTAGGGCAAATTGTGGTAGCAAGATGCGTGTATGGTCAATTGGTAGGGAAATCAAGGTGTTCATTGCATGGGTTTGCAGATGCTAGCTTAAAGGCTTATTGTGCAATAGTGTATTTTGTGTACGAGTTAAATGGTGGTTATCATGTGGAATTGTTAACCTCCAAAACAAGAATTGCACCAATGAAGGTTCAAACTATTCCCAGTTTGGAACTTATGTCCGCTAGAATTCTAGCAAAATTGATGGACACAGTTAAGACAGCGTTGACAGTTGACATAGAGTTTAGTGAGACACATTACTGGCTAGACAGTACGACAGCCTTATGCTGGATTAATAATCGAGGTGAATGGAAACAGTTTGTCAGGCATAGGGTAAATGAAATACTGAAATTGAGTAAGAAGAAGGATTGGGGTCACTGCCCTGGAGAAGAAAACCCTGCTGACCTAGGCTCTAGAGGGGTATCTGCATCTCAGTTGAAAGAAAGTGAACTTTGGTGGAAGGGACCAAAGTGGTTGTCTGGTCCAAAGAGTCATTGGCCAGCTGCTGAGGAAATTGTAGATACAAATGACAGTTTGATGGAAGTTAAGAAAACAACTGTCCTGAGAACGCAGGTGGTTGAGAGTCCTAGTATAGCAAATGTGATTGACCTCAAGGATTATAGTAAATTGAGTAAACTTGTTAAGGTTACTGCATGGGTGATGAGGTTTATCAAGAATTTGAAGACGAAATTAGAAGGCAATGAAATAGAACTTGGTAGATTGAAGGTAGAAGAGATCACCATAGCTGAGAGTGCTTTGATAAAGACTGCTCAGGCAAGTTTGAGGTCTAGAAGTGATTATCAACAATTAGTCAGTCAGTTAGGATTAGTGAAAAAAGATGGAGTGTTGAGGTGCAAAGGTAGGCTTTGTAATGCAGATCTAGAGGAAGAGGCTAGGGAACCAATCATCCTACCAAAGGAACATTGGTTAACTGAATTGATCATTAGGGCATGCCACAAACGAGTACACCATTGTGGTCTGCGAGCTACTCTTGCAGAGTTAAGAAGTAGGTTTTGGATACCTAGAGGTAGACAGGTAGTTAAGAAATCAATCAATGAGTGTTTTGTGTGTAAAAGGCACATTGGTAAGTCCTATATGGCACCAGTAGAAGCAGATTTGCCAGCATTTAGGGGGCGATTACATGGACCGGGCTGGCCCGGTTAACCGGGCTAGCCCGGTTAACCGGGATGAGTTTACAAAACGATTACATGGAGCGGGCTAGCCCGGTAAGCCGGGATGATTTCAGGCCGAAATTCGCAATTATCAAGTAAATAAGGGCAAAGCTACGATAGTTTTACTTCAGTTTTACACTAATTAGTCTATTATTTATTTTGTAAGCCCATCGTTACTAAAAAGATTGTTAAAGTCTTAGCTAACCCAGGAAAGCGTCTTCACGAAGACTAATTAATTTATTAAATCTTCGCTTTGATCACAAAACACACAAACAACGTTGATGTTCTATTTCAGTTCCTTTCAGCACTATTTATTCACACAGTCAAGCAAGCGAACGCGTATCGAAGCGAGTTCAACAGTTTTTCAGCCCGGTTTGCCGGGCTGAAAACGATTACATGGACATTTTCATCCCGGTTAACCGGGCTAGCCCGGTTGCGACAACCGGGATCCCGGCAAACCGGGCTAGCCCGCTTGCCATGTAATCGAAATGTTAAAACAACATGTGTTTTATATATAAAGCGGGCTAGCCCGGTTAACCGGGCCAGCCCGGTCCATGTAATCGCCCCCTTAGAGTACAAGAATCACCACCCTTCTCTAAAGTAGGTGTTGATTTTGCAGGACCATTGTTTGCTAAAGAAGGTAGTGAAATGGTTAAGGTGTATATTGCATTGTTTACATGCTGTGTGACAAGGGCAGTTCATCTTGATTTAGTGAGGAATCTTAGTGCTTCTTGTTTCATGAATTGTTTGCGAAGGTTCACTTCAAGGAGAGGTGCTCCTACACTTATAGTTTCAGACAATGCTAAGACGTTTAAGGCTACACAGAAGATGCTGAAAGCATTGTATGATAGTAAAGAAGTGAAAACATATTTGGAGAATAATGGTATGAAATGGCAATTTAATTTGGAAAGGGCTCCTTGGTGGGGTGGATTTTTTGAGAGGATGGTTGGGTTGGTAAAGGGGTGTTTGCGTAAGGTGCTTGGTAATGCTAAGCTAACATTTGACGAATTGCTGACAAATTTGGTTGAGGTTGAAGGTACTTTGAATTCTAGACCATTAACATACCTATATGATGAGGTGGGGGCTGAAGTGTTGACACCTTCACATCTAATATTCGGGCGAAGGCTTGTTTCAGTGCCAGATGAAATTACCCATAATGTTAATGATGATGAGGTTGGAGAAGTTAAGCGGAGATTTAAGTATTTGGCTAGAATGCGAGTTCACTTTTGGAAAAGATGGCGAAAGGAATATTTGACGAATTTGAGAGAATATCACAGAGGAAAGAAAGGAGAGGTGGGTAGATGTGTTAAAGTGGGAGATGTGGTTTTAGTGTTTGACGAGAATCTTAAGAGAGGATATTGGAAAATGGCGAGGGTTGAAAGTTTAATGATTGGAAGAGATCAGAAAGTAAGAGGAGCAAGAGTAAAAGTGATAACTAAAGGAAAGCCAGTGTATTTAAACAGGCCAGTACAGAAATTATATCCGTTGGAAGTGAGTGAGAATGGAATTGTGGGAAAGAAGGATGAAGGGCCTGAGGAGGTAAAAGCGAAGGGAAGTGAAGGAAGTGAAGAAGGGATGATGAAAGCCAAGGTGGAAAATGGTGTAGTTGCCAGAAGACCCAGACGGGCTGCGGCCATGGATGCACGTTGGAAAACGCAAGTCATGTTTGAACCCTATAGGCTCAAAGGGGGGAGTGTGTCGAATGTTTGTAATCTTAATTATATATTTTAGTTATTAATTAGTTTTGTATTATTATAATCAAGTTTTGTAATATGTAGTAAGATGATACTTGTGAACTTTGATCAGAGACTGAATGTGGCATTCACGTGTAAACAATAGACAATGTAAGGTGGAGCTTCCGGGCGACGCCATCATAAGTGTAGTTCATAGGATTGAATGTCAGTTGTCACTAGAACTTGCCTAGCGAGCAGAATGCTAGCGAGTTACAGAGAAGTAATAAAACTAAGATGTTGAACTAAGACTGTGCGTGATTCTGATACAGATAGATACAGTCCCCTGATTGTGGTTTGAACCAGCAGAAGCGCAACTACTTCGACGCGGAGTAGAAAAGTGCGACAGGTAATCAGAAAATTGGCTCTAATTTATAGACATTTTTTATATTTTATATTTCTAATTTATAGACAGTGATGATTGTCTGTTCAAAGTGATACATTTACATGTATATATGATAGGATAGGTCATGATTAATAATAACCCATGATGGGCCATCAAATTTTGTTGAGTTTCTCAGGATGGGCTACCGCTGAAACTTTTGAGAAAATGTTATTCTCCCCTTTGACCTATCCTATAGCAGTTGCTGTTTGACCAGTCTTTCCCGCAAAGAAAAACTGGGTTCTGGTCATTCGGTGCGGTTTACTCAGGGCAATACAACTGCAAAGAGGTATTAACGCAAGAACAGATAAAACGTAAAGGTCGTGTAAAAACCATTTTTCGTTATTTTTAACTCTTCTCTTATGTACAATCACGAAGAAATAGATTGATTTTTTATTTCACATACACCTTAAATCAATTTCCTGGTTACAATACGTATTTAAATAGAATAGTTTTTGTAGATGTTAATTTCTTTATGTTTATCAATTGTTGTAGACGAGGGTGCTTTTTCAAACTTTAAACATACAAGGTTAGGAAGCATGGATATGGTTTGGGAAATATAATGACATTGTTAGTGTAGTACTGAATTATAACTCAACTTATTTTTGTACACGTAAAACATTGGCAGTGTTTTTTTAACTTTTTCACAGTTTGATCTACTTAATCAATAGAATGATCGCAGTTCGATAAAAAAATAGCTTACGTATACTTCGGTCGAGTATTGGTGTCTACGAAAAACACCAGCACAGTCAAAAGGTTTCAAATGTATATGTGTCCGTCTTTTCCATTTCTTAATTGTCCGTATTTTCCATTTTTTAATTGTCCGTATTTTCCATTTTTTAATTGTCCGTCTTTTCCATTTTTTATTTGTCCGTCTTTTCCATTTTTTAATTGTCCGCTGTCCGGTGTCCGCTGTCCGTGTCCGCGTTTTCCAGATAACCATTCTTAAGTAAATATGACTGGACCTTATATCAACACGTCTTCAAATAACCAATGAAAAACTGTTCCGGAAATTAACGTTGATTGAGCGTGAACTTGCCTCGCTATAGGTGTTGGTTTTTCGCGGGAATTTGCTAATTACAATTACTAAAGGAGCGCGCCGGGTAGCGCAACTGCTACTCCGGAGAAAATAATAAAATCGCGCTTAGGAAGACTTCGAAATGCTCCTACTCCGAATCAGTTCTGTCGGGTATGTTTTTAATGCAGTTTTTCACTGAAGAGAGTTGCCTCCTTCAAGTTTAATATCGGAATCGATGCTTCTCGAGATCCGAACTTGTCAAATCGCGTGTGTAAAAGCTGCGGTAGAAAGATGCGAAACTTCGCTAAGTATTTTATGGAACTGAAAGCTGCTGTAAACAAGACACATGCACAGTTTTCATCGATGACAATGGTTGGTGATGAAGAGAACACTCGCGTGAAACGGCTTTTGCCAGCATCAGTTTCTTCCCCAGACCAAAGTCCTGGTCAAAGGAAGCGGATGAAATCCGCTCAATCGCAGCAATTCGAAGGTGAAGTTACGAACGGACTGAGAAGTTCGAGGAAGGCGCTATTTGATACTGAAAGAACTGTTGTTATAGCAGAGTGAACGAGCTGTTGCAGAGAATGCCGCGGAAGTCGTGCCCCGTGTAAACGACAGTGAAAAACTCAACAAAGAATTTTCGCTGCTAAACATCGAGGAATTAAATGATTGTCCACGAACCGAAATAGAAGTTTTGGTTATTAGTCCCAGACTCCCAGTGGAGTGTCACTGGGAACAATACCGGACATTGACGAAATACAATCCAGCTTATGTTTGCTCTGCAAGCTTTACACGGATGTGTTGAAAGGTTTCAGCCGAGTGTTGACGCCAATACGCATATGAACCAATGGGAATTTAACCGAAGGTTTTGGACTTATGAATAGGATTTTGGCAGGCGTTCTTCCGCCTCTCCCCCAATTCCCCCCCGCTCCCCCTCTATTTTCTTCTCTATTTTCTTCTTTTCTATTTTCTTTTTTATTTTCTCTAAGCCTCTTTCCGCTAGCCGCTCTCAACCCGCCTCCCTTAATCCCTGCCTCTCTCAACCGTCTCCCCCAAAACAGAACGCCTGCTTCCCTCTGCAATTTCTCGTTCTCCCAAACTTCCACTCATGTTTCCATAACGTTATGGAAACACCGAAAATGTTTTCTATTTCTTAATTAACGATTCGTCGCGACTTGCAATATCATCAGAGTGATAATGAATTCAAAATGTGAGTCAAAATATAAGTTACTATAACAAATTTATACGTTACAATAAGTGCATGGCGACAGAATTTAAGTATAGGATAAATACCGAGAACGTCGGCTTTAGGCCAGATATATTTAGATAGATTTATCTGGCTTAAAGCCGACGTTCGACGTCCGACTTAAAACACGATTGAAGAAGGTTTTCTAAAAAAATAGCCTTTACCGAGTCTCGAAGGACATTGTTATGTCGAATGTTAAAGGGATTTTATGAAATAATAAGACTCCAAAGCAGTTTATTAAACAAACTTGAGAAGTACGTAAAGGTCTGTTTGAATAATTAGTCAGATGAATAATTAGTACCAGATATCACATTACAGCATTGGCCATGCGTACTGATGCAGTATCAACCCCACATTTTATGCTCAACGTTCAGTGTAATAAAGTGCTGACTCAACCAACAGATTTTGATGATTTTCATTGGTTTGCCTTCCTCTCGTAAACTACGTGGAGCGAAAAGCAAACCCTTGCTCTCCTTCCCGTATGTGGGCGCTACCGGCGTTACGATACGAGATAGTTGTAGCGTGCACCCTATATGAATTGGGCAATTATAAATTCATAAGGATTATATATATAATCCCCGGGCTTTATATATATAATCCCTATGAATTTATAATGAGGGATTTATGGGATATAAGTCCCTCAAAAAAACAAAGAAAACCGACTTGATCGTGTTTTAAAGCAAAATAATATGATCATACAGTAAATAATCAAGACAGCCGGACGATTGCGTAAAAGTTCGATTTGTGTTTTCCAGTTTATATCCTGTCATTGTCAATATTGTGTTTTGGTTCAAATAAAAAAATTATCCTCAGCCCTGAAGTTATTCCCAAAATATAAATCCTTCGATAGTTCCGAATTAAACGTAATCTAGGGGCGCTTTCCAATTGACAAGGTTAGACCGGTCGGTCAGTCAAGCCAGAAAGGACTTGCTTTTGATTAAGACCAAATTCTCCAGTCAGACCATCCCAGGCCTCAAACGAACCGTGTTCCATTTAACCGGACTGACCGGTCTAACCGTGTAAATGAAAAGCCCCCTAGGACAGATATAATTTGGTTAAATAAAGTAAAGTATATCATTAGTTTGTAAATTAAGACATAGATTTTAATTGTTTCTGATAACACAAAACAAGAAAAGAGCATCGCCTCAGCCACCTATACAATCTAATGTACATTTTACGATTTTACGACGAAATGTTTTGTTCATTCTAAAATCGTAAAAAGTTATTGCGTTGATGTATTTGTAGTAAAATCTAATATACTCTTACCTTTTGGAACTGTCGTTTGGCTGTATTTTGATCCTTTTCGCGAGTAGCACTTGTAATGTGGTCGTGGATTTCTCCTTTATTTACGAATGTGTCCTTGGACAGGTCAGACGCACTCTGGAAATAGTCGTGCTTTAGTTCGTCTACTTCTACGAGCTTTTGCAAAATAAACAGCGCTTCGCTGGTCGTGAGAACAAGTCGTTCACGTGTTGCATGCGACACCATTCTTCCCTCGTTAATTAAATCCATGAAAGCGGATCCAGCGTGACGTTGCAGAGAGTTCTGCCATTCTTGAGAGCAAAGCAACATAACGAGTTCTACTACAGATTCTGATTTCAAACACGATAATCCCTCCATTAACAATTCCTGATTATGGCTTCCAACAAGAACTTTAGATAAAAACGAACAAAAATCTAAAAGGATTTCACGAAGGAGAAAGCCCGAAGTTCCAAACGTGAGCTCTAGTCTCTCAGATAGACTCATTCTGTTCGACAGTCTGCTTGTTAAGGTAGGACTATGGATTTCCTTGTCAAAATCATCCAAGTCGACATGTTCCAATTCACCATTTTTTCCTTTAGTGGGGCTCGCAGGTCCCGAGGAGCGAGATGGACTCCCAGGTCCAAGGGTAATTGGTGCTGTGTTACGGCTACGTTTAGTCGGCGAGTCTATATATCAGAAATAAAAAATAGATACAAGGTATGTAACGATAAGAATATGCATGTGTAGAATTTATATTTTTGAATTATGATGTATCACACAGCAACGAAGTACGAGCGCGTACATGCATGAGTTTCATAATGCACCACAATCCTTCTTATACATTGCTTTAAAGATAACACAGTAATGAAAACATGAAACACTTTCAATTGACAAAATAACAAATAAGCAGAGCCGAAGGCTGGCGGGAAAACAGACAGCCAATCAAACCGCTGATGTACAATACGTTTTCACTAGTAAAAAGCCGTACCGTAAAGAGTGCACATTTACAGTTCAAACGGAAGGAAGTGGCACCAATAAAAAATTCGAGCATTCAGCAGTCAGATAATAAGCAGTGTATTAAAAGAAAACAACGTTTACAAAACAAAAATTAAATGAACAAAAACATCTTTCAAAGAATATATGTGACATCATGAGACTAATTAAAATGTGAAATTGACCCCACCCCTGCGCAATATGGCCCTTTTTCAGAAAAGGCCAGTTTTAATAACGGATCCAACATGTTGGACCAAGATAATCCAACAATGTTGAATGCAACATTTTTAAGCAGTTGGTACTGCATGTTTGAGAAGTAATATTTGAACAACGAGAGCGAGTGTTTTACCGGGATATCCAAACACGAGAAAACAATGTATGAAAACACGAGAAGCCGAAGGCCGAATGTTTTTGTTAATTATTTTTGAGGGTTTGGATATCCCGGTGGGATACTCGCTCGAGTTGTTTAAATAGCTTCTTTTTCATTCTTCAAATGAACACAAAGATAGATTATGTTTGATTATAGATAAGAAAAAAATAGTTTGCATAGGTAATTAAGATATCTGAGGAAGATCACTGGTGGTTCCTCAAATATCCTAATTACCTCTGCCGACCAAATGTATTGTAGTGTTTCGAACCAGGGTGTTTCACCGGTGGGGTCTCCAAACGCAATCCCGTGACCATATGCGCCTTTATTATTGGATGCTCATGAATTATTAATGAGTTTGAGAATGTTGTGTAATATGATGTACGTATACATGTAGTGCATGTGGTACGTTTGCGAGCTTGGTGTAATGTAACAAACGTTTCGTAGACGTTCGCCAACCTCAATTACCCAGAAAATATTTCTAAGCCTCAGACAGGGTTCGAACCTGCAATCTTCTAATGAGCGGTTAGACGCTCTAACCGTTGAGCCATGCTAAGATTACAAATTCATAGTCATATGTGCTCCTAAGTTGTAGCGTGTGCATGTAGACCTCTTTCATAATGACGACCAATTTAAATATTCTTTTGTGTGCATCTCAATTAGCCTTTCTGGCCTCGTTTGCGTGTCTGCAATTCAAAAGAATCTTTGCTCCCTAACGAGGCTAGAAAGGCTAATTGAGATGCACATAAAAGAATATTTAAAGCGGCGGCCATTATGAAAGTGGTCTACGAGATGTAGTTAAAGTGATATCATAAATTGTACGTATACATGCATGTAGTGCATGTGGTGCGTTTGCGAGCTTGGTGTAATGTAACAGACGTTTGGTGGACCTTCGTCAAGCTCAATTACTAAGAAACGATTTCTGAGCCCCAGAGAGTTTCAGTGGCTCAATGGTTATATAAAGGGCGTCTAACCGATCATTAGAAGATTGCAGGTTCGAACCCAGTCTGGGGCTCAGAAATCTTTTCTGAGTAATTGAGCTTGGTGAACGGCTACCAAACGTCTGTTAATGTTGTGCAACGTTGGAATGTGTTGGATCAGTGGTTTCAAACTTTTCATCTAACATCATCCAACATTGTGAGGCCAACAATGTTGGACGGTGTTGGATCCTTAAGGCAGTAAGATTAAAAGTAAAGGATATCAAAATAAAGATAAAATAAATGAGCAAATAAACCTGGGGTTCACTGAAGATTACATTTTCAAAATTTGTAAATTTCATCTGGAATGGAATATACCATTCATTTATATAGGATATATTCAAACTCGTGTTTTTTGGCTGTTCTTGGATCTGTAGCACTTTGTTCACCCTATCTCATTTGACTTCTTTGTTTCAAGTACGGCGTTTCAAGTATGACGTCCTCATCCGAAAAAAAATTACATAATTTTAAAGGAAAGGGATCGCTTAAAGTAGAGTACGATTATTGTTTATTTCGTAAAATGCTGCTTTAGTGACAGCAAATTTACAGGGGGAAAAAACTACACAGAAAATACCAGTAAAAGAAGATGCAGCTTTTACCTTGCCCCTTTGACTCAGCAGTATTTTTAGACTCGCTAACTGTGTCTTCTTTCTCTTCTTCGAGAATATCTCTGTACTTAGAAACAGTTAAAACGGCAACGAAGTAGACGACGGTGATGGCGAGGAACTGAGAATGGCGACTGTCTTCAAAGTCACGATAGATAGCCGCGCGTAATCGATGAACGTCCATGTCTTGTAATAGTTTATCTGGATCTGTAATGGTTGTCAAGTAGCCAGGCATATTTTGTACAACATTCTGGCAAAAAGACATAAAGAAACATTAGCGCATGAAACACAAAGATTACTAGAACAACAATCTGTATAGAAAAATAGTGCAAATTCAATAATGACATATACTGGTTCATATTCAACAGTATTTAATATTCATATATTCAACATAAATATTTTGATTCGACAAAATATTTATTCGCATTTAACAAAAAAATATCAGTTCAAACAAAAAACTCTCCTTTAAATTCAACAAATCTTTTGATTCAACAATTCATGCACACAGTATATCATTAAATTCTCAGGCCCCAGTCAAAGCTAACAAAATTATTAATACTATTCAGCGAGAAACTGTTCCCTGCATGACGCCTGTATTATGGGACTGCATACGAGTACACTCCAAAAGGGTAATGTCCTTGTGTTCATAGTAGCGACTGCTGACCATCATTTATCATTGGACTGTTGGCAATTTATATGTCCTTTTCTGTACATTTGATTTTCACTGCTGTTGTCCCTTCAAACGGTTCGTAGTTGACATGGTCTTGGAATATTGAGTGTAGCCATTTTACGTCATTAAATCCAAGATGGCAGCGCCCACGAGGCTTATTTGTTCAAACTTGCGGGGATCCCTTTGACGATTTACGTTAGCATTTACATCATTTAGGCGACTCAAATAAGATGCGAGTAACGTATTAGCCAGATCATACTTTCCCCGCATAAAACGAGCTTAATTTTTCAGTTTTAACTTACTGAAATAGAATCGACATGACAAAATATGATGTATACCTGGTCAGTTGGCGGTTGAGTTGAAGCAATGATGGCTTTGATAGCTTCTTGAGTATCTTTTCTAGTTTTAAAACTAAGTTTTCTTTTATCTATTGGCAAATACCGATGTTGACGGCGACGACACACCAACCGATTTCTTGCTGCACAACAAAGAGCTGGAAAAGAAAAATAAACAAAACCAAACGTCAAAACAAAACAAAACAAAACACGGCTCGTGTTACAAAAATTATACGTATAATAAAATACTAAAGCGTGGCTGTACAACATGGAAAATGTTAAACGCCTTCTAGTCGACTAATTATAACAATTATTCGCCGAAGGCGAAGTGAATATCGGTGAATAATAACCGAGACGAAGTCGAGGTTATTATTCACTGATATTCACTGAGTATAGTATTATTCACTGCTTTGTATATATACACAATCTCTTCCTTTTAGGAACAACATTTTCTTTAAAATTGTCAATTTCCTCGTCTGTCGCATTGACAAATTGGCTGGCGGCCATTTTGAATAAACGCTGTAGGTGATTATAGAAAATTAGTCCGAAGTAGCTCAACCAATCAGCCCGCGCGATTTTCTATAATCACCTGTGTATTTATACTAAATTCCAATATTGACAACAACTACGCAAACTAGACATGCTAGGTAAAACTCACCCAACCTGGTACATTGTCGTAGAAATCCTCCTGTGCTCAAGTTCCTATTAACTTCAACACCACCAAAACTAAAGTTACTTGTGTACACAATGGTGTCTACCAAACTCATGACGCGGTTTAGAAATGAAAATGCAGTCTCTAAATGCATTCCTCCACAAGGTTGAATAACATCCTGCGAGAAATCTGGTGATGTTGCTGAGGACAACAAAGGAAGAAGATCTCCACAGCAAAAAATCATACTGTCCGATAAAACGGAAATAAGAAATGCCAGATTCGAAATATAAACGAAGTTTTCTTTTGCGTTGACGAAATCTACCACGCTTTTTCTATTGTGGCTAAAAACACATATAGTAAAAATAGACAACTTTAAATATATATAATTCAATAATCCATAAGGAAAATAAAATAAAGCGTCCCTGTCCTTATTAAAACATGATGTATCAGGATCATCAAGATTGTTTTGCTTATATTCAAAATGTTTTCTAGGCAAAGTTTTGTTTTTCGGTTGAACGTGTCAGTTAAAACAGAAAACCAACAACTTATTGAATGTACGCAAAAACAATTCGAAGGATCATGAAATAACAAGTTATTTATACAAGAGATTTAAACCATCTACCCATGCGTGCAGTTATCAAAACATCTATGTAAACAAGAAGTGCTCTGCGATCGAAGCACGTACCCGCGCCTCCTGACCAGACCTTTGCGTAGGAGGAAAGGAATGAATATATAAATAAATGAAGGATGGAGAAAAGGAGGGAGGGAGGAATGAAGGAAGGAAGAAAAGAAGGAAGAAAGCAGAAAGTAAAGAAGGTAGGTAGGGAGGCAGAGAGGGAGGGTTATGGGAGGAAGGAAGGGAGGGAGGGAGGGAAGGAAGAAAGAAAGAAAGGAAAGGAGGGAAAGGAGGCAGAGAGGGAAGGAGGGAAGGAAGGAGGGATGGAAAGGAAGGAAGGAAGGAAGGAAGGAAGGAAGGAAGGAAGGAAGGAAGGAAGGAAGGAAGGAAGGAAGGAAGGAAGGAAGGAAGGAAGGAAGGAAGGAAGGAAGGAAGGAAGGAAGGAAGGACGGACGGACGGACGGACGGACGGACGGACGGACGGACGGACGGACGGACGGACGGACGGACGGACGGACGGACGGACGGACGGACGGACGGACGGAAGGAAGGAAGGAAGGAAGGAAGGAAGGAAGGAAGGAAGGAAGGACGGACGGACGGACGGACGGACGGACGGACGGACGGACGGACGGACGGACGGACGGACGGACGGACGGACGGACGGACGGACGGACGGACGGACGGACGGGAAGGAAGGAAGGAAGGAAGGAAGGAAGGAAGGAAGGAAGGAAGGAAGGAAGGAAGGAAGGAAGGAAGGAAGGAAGGAAGGAAGGAAGCAGCAATCATGGGCAAAATAAACTGCCAAACGAAATATGAGATTTGAATTTAAATTAAGAATTTAAATTATTGTAGCACCTACGTCACTCACCCCCAAGTTCATTCGGGTAGTTTTTCACCAATTTTAGTTTTGTATCAAATTGTACCGGAAAACAGATTTACATAAAGAACTTACCTTCTCCATACTTGTAGATCAGCCTCTACAGCGAAAAGAATATCTGCAAGCAAACGCTGATGCATTGGTGACCACAGAAACTCTGGAATAAGTGGCCTGGTCTCATGAGGACTACTAGGTTGCGTGGGAGACGATGGTTCAGACGTAGCTTCCTGTTGTTCACTTGACTGCTTTTTTGGTGACGTATTACTCCTAGTCACTTGACTAAGGTCGATAGCATGTGCTTTAGAAGCCTGGTTCTGACCCGAGGTAGGTTTTCGACTCACGCCCTCACCGATATTGTTAGAGATATCCTCTGAACTCTCTAGGTCAGGTTGTCGTTCCTCAGTTGGAATATCAGCGCCATTCATTACAGGAGGAAGCTCGTGTTTCTCCTCAGCACTTATCTCCTTCGCGTCCTCCGAACGATCACTTAAAGTTGACTCATCTACAACAATTTGCGTTTCCATTCGCGTTTCGGCTGGTGTTCCCCCTTGCGTTTCGGGTGGCGTTTCAGTTTGCGTTTCGGCTGACGTTTCAACTTGCGTTTCCATTGGTGTTTTAATTTGCGTTTCCATTGGTGTTTCAATTTGCGCTTCAGTTGGTGTTTCAATTTGCGCTTCAGTTGGTGTTTCAATTTGCGTTTCAGCTGGCGTTTCAATTTGCGCTTCAGTTGGTGTTTCAATTTGCATTTCAGCTGGTGTTTCAATTTGCGCCTCAGTTGGTGTTTCAATTTGCGCTTCAGTTGGTGTTTCAATTTGCGCTTCAGTTGGTGTTTCAATTTGCGCTTCAGTTGGTGTTTCAATTTGCGCTTCAGTTGGTGTTTCAATTTGCGCTTCAGTTGGTGTTTCAATTTGCGCTTCAGCTGGTGTTTCAATTTGCGTTTCAGTTGGTGTTTCAACTTGTGTTTCAGCTGGCGTTTCAGCTTGCGTTCCAACTGCCGTTTCTTGTCCTTCGGATACGTCATCTTGTTTCCCATCGCCTGGTAACGATTGGTCAGTCAAGGCCGAAGACACAGCGTTTTCTCCATTTTTCTTAGTCTCATTTGCGGTACTCTCAACATTATTATCATCGTGTTTCTTACTGTCAAGCTCTTCATTACCATCAGCAGGCATCTCAAGGCGTTCTTTCTTCCCTTCGGATGACGTAGCATTCGTACCGCTGGCCACGTCCACAGATGTCTCTTCTGAATCCTGCTTGTCAGACTTTTTAGACTGAATAATGGAATAGAAGAACTGTCTGCGATAGTCTTTGTCTTGCTCGGATTCTTGAAAATGACTTCTTCCACGTATATCCACAGTGGCTATACTTACCGTCTTCTTTTTGCCTGAATCACTAGTATCGGAACCAACAGACGGCGACCTGGCTAAGGACGTTTTACCACCTCCTTCCACCTCTTCTGAATCCTCAAGAATGTTCGCCCATTTGTTAGCCAACCCCCTTTTATAAATCTTTAAAAAAGTCAAAGAAATATATAGCATTAAAATTTACGTAAACAAAATCCACTGAAAATAGTTTCTGGAAAATTAGGAAAAGGCCTTTAAAGTTTCATTTCAAATTTGAATAGTCTATTGGTCAATATTGGAAAACATAAGCAATATAATTATTCGAATAAAAGTTTTCTGAGGAAACTACAATAGTTTGATATGCAAAATGTACTACGGTCATGCCATACGATTTAAACTGACCACTTGTCAATTCTAATAGTGAATCACAATAGTGAATTTCTTATAAAATAGGCGAAACATGACTATTCTATTTATTTTAGACGTCAACACCTATTTTTGAAACAACAACAATAAACGACATAAAACTTACCTGTCCATGAAGGATTGCCAAAGAGTCAACGAAGATCCTCCATCCTTCGGGTTCGTGCTGCAGTGCATGATGAAGCACCAAACGAATGAGAGAAAATACAGTATCTGTTGTCTTTTCCTGTTCTGTTAAATTCAAACATACAACAAAATGATAAATCACAACCGAACTGATTTGACCGAACCGAAAAAGATGGCAACTTGTAAATTTAGCCACAATCCACTGCATGTGGGCAGTAAACATTGTTTCTGGTAGAAATTGTCGAAATATATAGACTTTGGTAGGAAAGAAGGTTTTGCCGTCTACTTAATCCATGCTTGCATGATAAACAATGTTTAGTTGTTATTTGAACTGATTCGAGGTCGCCAAGTATTATAGTTAAATGTACAACCGCCATTTTTTTCGGTACAGTCAATTAATAATCAAAACATAAAATTCACGAACTGTTCAGTGTTCACTGTTCACAGAAGCTCCATTATAGTGTTGCAATTCGTCTAATTATAACATGACACATGCACTTACAATTCATTATAATTCTAATCCATTATCACTTCTGAGCTTTATTTCAAGTTCAATAGATATACTACAGTTCTAATGCTGTCGTTTACGGTGCGGAAAATTTCTACAGTTACGTAAACGCTACAAGTAAATACTCTCTACTAAACTATCACTATATATATATATATATATATACATATACATACATACATACACATATGTATATATAAAATATATAAAGTAAAATTGTAATACCAAAAGAAACTTTAGTATTTGATTGCGTTTTATTGTCAACGCGTTTCTATATAATCTAAATATATGTATGTATATATGTAGTATAATTTCATAGTGGAAAAGAGGCTTTCCAGCTTTGTGATTGGTCCGCTCAGCGGTGAATCTGAGGTAATAGTCACCGACTAGCGCGGTGACTATATTGCATCACAAGAAATTGTTCTTCAAAAGTAGTTTTGGAAAAGAGACTGGTACTTATTCAACACTGCACTGACTTCACTCGTTTCAGTCTCCCCTTCAGAGTTGTCATTTTGAAGTATGAGATTTTATAATTTGTCGATTCATTGAACAGTTGATTTTTTTTTCAAAATGGGGTCTGTAGTTTTTAAGACAAACAAAAGAGCATAATAACACAGGATCCAAAACACCAGAATAAAAGTCTTTTTAGCATATATTTGAATGTATGTACAAGTTCAATTCCAAAGTAGGATGTTGTTTACTCTTTTTTTGAAATTATTTACTGACAAAAACTGTGGCTTGCTAACATCGTCTGTGAATAAACAGAATCACCACTGTTAAAATGAAAGCAGTTGTTTAAAAGTCTTTGTTTCAACGTTATTGGTTTTTTATCAACCTCTGTAATTATACTAAAACAATTAGTCACCTCAGTCTCGTTGACTATCGGTGTATTTACCGATAGTAACTGTCGGTGATCGGTGACTAATTGTTAAATATATATATATATATATATATAAATTTATATATATTTAAAGTTAATAGGCTATAAAAGTAATTATGTATGCAAGAAATTTATTTTTAATGTTGCACCTTTTGTTTCAGGTTCAAACTCGGCTAAAGACAACAAAAAGTCTTGCCAGCATGAGATCTGCAAAAAGTATCTGCAAAACAATATACAGGAAATGGTTACTAAAAGGAGGCTCCCTATACAGTTTTGTTAGCTGAAAAGTGTCTTGTAACCAGCTCTTTTTCAAAGAACATTGATATATATCAGTGACAATGTGTCGTTCTCACTGGCAGCCTGGCAGGGTATACCCTGGTCCCAGAGGTTCTACAACGCCTGATCCCCCTGAAATGCTGAAAGCAGCGAGGGAACCTCTGGTCAAAGACGCCACCAATGTCGCTTTCATGTTGCAGTAATCTAATTAAAGCCCGATCAATAAAAACACTTGCTAAACAGATTTACCACCAATCGGAGCCAATCAGAAAATGGGAATCAAGATCTGACCCTAGCAACTTCATTGGTTCGGAGCGATCAAAGAAACGGCGTCTTCAACCAAGGGGTTCTCTCGCCGCTTTCAGCATTTTGGAGAGTGCGGGCGGCGTAGAACCTCTGGGACCAGGGTAGGCAGGATTATTATTATTATTATTAATCATTTGAATAAAGAAGGGTGACATCTTTACCAACATGGGTATTATCAACGATGGCCCTCACAAAAATATATACAACTAATAATAACTAATCTATTTACAGTTTTTTTTTAAAAGTTACAATTACATCAAGTTACAATTACATCGGACAACATGTTTACAGTTGTTGCAGGAAAGGTCCTCTAGATGATCAACCTCATCAACCATTGTCAGAAAAAAGGATATAAAGTCTATGAACATTAAAAATGCATGCATTAATAATGATTAAAAGAAAATAAAGAAAATCATAAAGAAAATCATTAAAAAATTAATATTTAACCAATATCTGTAAATCAGATACAGACTCGTCTTGGTTGACATAAACTTTTCGCTCTATTTAATTCTTAGCCTAAAAAGCTTATATCTTTAAGATTGTTGAAAAACCTGAACAATTAAATGTGATAACTTGACAAGTAAGATGTGGCTCGTCTTTTAAACTAACAAACTTAATATAGATAGAAAAAATCTAGACGAAATTTACAAAAACAATGTCTTTTACCTGCAGTTATTATGGTTATGATTCAAGAGAAGCATCAAATCAGACAAAAACACTCTTTTAATATCAATTTTCCGCGCCATTTTCTCCTTTTCTTCCTTTTTCGTCTCATGATCTCTTTGTTTGGCTTCTTCATGTAAGATTAACTCAATCATGACAGGAATGAAGCCTAAAATAAATTATAAAAATTATATAAAATTTAAAATAAATTTTAAAAATTTAAATTATAAATAGAAGTATACAGAAATAATACCAAGAAATAACGGCTAAACCGCTTTTAACCACTTGAGCTATATACCGGCACGCAGATGGCTGTAATGTAGTTGATTTCAGCATCAGTTTATTTTATTATAGCTATAGGCAACGTCCACCGTATAGCTCAGTTAAAATGCTGATGTTGCGCTAATGTACATGCATTCACAGAAATAATAGACCTAGAATGCTTTTATCTCCTGTCAGTCAAAAAAGTGACCCACTATAGCAAGTCGAAATGGCCGATTTATAAAGGCAAAGAGAACTCGCCCAAGGAGTTTTCAACAGTTTTTAACACGGCGGCGGTTGGTGACCATGTGGAGTGCACTATGGATAAAATATTTTTCAAAATATTTTTGAGAGGGCAATAAGCTGCGCTGACGCGACCAAGGGCGGTTCCAGACTCATCTGGCAGGGGAGGTGCAGATTTCTCAAGGGGGGTGGTGTGTCAATGAGACGGGGGTCTGGTCCAGGGGCGGTGCGGCGGAGCACCTGGAAAACGTTTTGAAAATAGGTGTTCACAGATGTAATCTGGACAATGTAAAATGGTGGAAGTAAATTAGTAAATAAGTAAAAGAAACAGAACATCCCATTATATCAGGCAAGGCTAATTGAAAATTTTTAAATTTTACTACATATATATATATATACAGCTTAGTTGATACATTGAATATTGATAGAATCATAGAAACCGAAATAAATATAAAATGTTACATACAGTAACTGTATACAGTGTAGTAAACAATAAAAATGTTGCTGGCTTGCTAATGCTAGGAATGGGAAAATTGTAAAATCCTAGTTCAAAATTAATCCAAGTTCTAAGTTAAACTTTGACCCTTCTATTGTGCATGTTCCCCTATGCAGTAACAACTTCATCCAAATCTAGAGACTCTGCAACGTCTCTATTTAGAGAAATGCATAGCAGGTCACTTAGTCGTTCTGGAAGAAGGGTGGATCTCAGCTTAGTGCAGATGCGGTTCATGCCGGAGAATGCTCTTTCAACTGAAGCGGTTGATGTTGAAATGGTGTTTTTAACTGCTATTAAAGTGGTCAAGTTTGGAAGCCTCTTTGGATTAATTGGTAGACCAAGACGGTGATCTGCTTTTGCTCGTTCAATTTCTACTTTGAGGATGGCTCTGTCAATGTTGAGACAGCTGAACGTATCCAGTAGAACATCTAGCTCATCTAGGTCCAAGTAGGTATCCGAACCTGCATTGAGAGCATTGATCGCTCTAAGAACTTCTATGTTCTTGGAATCGAATCTGACATTGAACTCATCGTTGAGTTTCTTCTTCAGCTCTGTGTTGAGTTTTCTTATCAATTCTTTTAGCAATTCGTTTCATATTGCTATTCGAAAATTAAAGTTAGTAACTAGACCGTCTACCTGTTGAATTGCCAATCATCATTCATCATTCATCACGGAAAGAACCATGCGGAAAGTGATCAATAGTTTGCCTGTCTACTTTGTCGATGCTGACTTTCTCAGGGGGGTGCTGGAGACTGCAGGGGGGTACGCACCCCCTGCACACACCCCAGAAAATCCGCCTATGGACGCGACCCTCCTCCTAACCTTGCAAAAGTCAAAATAGCGGATTTATAATAAGGGCAAAATAAAATTTCAATTGGACCCCTGTCACGTGACAGAGCCCGCATTCTAGGTCTCTTATTTCTACGTGCACATTCCCAAAGCCCCAGCAGGAGAATCTTAGAGTTGCATTTTAGGGTGGGCACCTACCTAAACTAAGAAAGTTTCTGATTGGTTTAGATATAACCTAACCCAAACAAAACCCCAAATCCTAATCAGTAACGAGCATGAGAACGAAGTGGTAATTGACAATGTGATTGGTTAGCCAATCAGAAAACTCGTTTGTATTAGGTGGGTCTTTACCGCAATTTAGCAATTGACAGTACTGAAAAAAATGGTGGCAGTACATTTAACCACAATGCTTTGCGAACTCAAATCAGCTCAAATAACAACTAAACATTGTTTATCATGTTAAGATGGATTAAGTAAGCAAGAACTTCATTCCTACCAAAGTTGATCGTTTTAAAGACCTATCTTCCAATAATACTGCAAGAAACAATATTTACGGCACGCAAAGGATTGTGGTTAAATGTACAAGTCGCCATCTTTTTCGATACGGTCAATTGGTCCAAATCGGGGTCTTTTATATTTATCGCACTCACGATAAATACGACGTTGTTAAAAATTCGAGACAGCTACGATACTCACTTGGATTAGATAGTAAATACGTTGAGTCTGGCTCTGGACGACGGTCAAAGCGGATTTGCTTGTACACCCGACCAGTAAGAACCTTTAAAAAAAGCACGAAAACATTAAAATTTGCGAATATTGAAACAATCGGCTGACTGCAGAGCATTGTCTTTATGTGTGTTAACTGAACTGTGGGTCTCTTATATCAATAACTTAACACTTTGAAGCCTGAAGACAAGTATTTTATGACTATTTTATTCAGCACAGGGAGAGATCCAGGCCTCAAAGTGTAAAGATATAGAGGGTGGCCAATTCAAGATGGCGATTTACAGGTTCTCTCTCTCATAGAAGTAACTTTTTCATAACATTATCATAACCGCTGAATTTTCTTATTAGTCATAACGGAATTAGTCAGTCTGTAGGTGCCGTCGAGAACACAGTCAAATAAAAAAATATAAGACAGAATAAAGTCAGCAAAAAAACATTTCCGCCGACCTCAACGTGTTCGGTCACTTTTTGGGCAGGCCACATACAGTAAGTGCCCCGGAGCAAGAACTCGATTTCTCAATTACAATATGATCGTTTTCCCTGATTCCACAGCTGTTCACAATATAATTATGCTTCTTTCTCGTATTTATGCAATACCGAAGTGAATTAAGTGCAAAATAGATCTGTAGTGTTGTAAACAACGATTTTTTCCCCAAAAGCTCATCCCTATAGCGACGTCAAAAACGTCCATGAAGATAAAATTTTGAAATTGATAAAGATATATATCTTTAATTTGCTCAGGAGAACCCAAAGACTACGAATACTGCATGATTTATGAGTGATTGTACAAATTAAAATCTCGAGAATTCTATTGTATAGCTTTTCGTTTGTATATGTCGGTTACGTTACCTCATACAGTGCGTTGTAGGACGTAAGAGTAAGCTCGAATGCTGTCAACCTTTTTCCAATCAATGTAAACAAAGAGTATTCTTGAATGACATGAAGCTTCTTCCTATTATTTTATGGAATAAAGAGGCCAAATAAGACAAAACTTCCACATAATTCATAAACACAGCAGAAAATATACAACAAACGTGTTATTCAAACAAAAAAACAACACACGTTAGATGCATATATGAAGCACCTTCACGCTGAGCATGCTCAGGTTAAATAATAAAGTTTACCACAGCTCTTATATAGGAGTTATAGCTGAAAAGTCAGCTCTCTGAAAAGTCAGCTCTTATAATTCATATTCCGGCTACATATACACATATATAGAGGATATTACAAGGTGGTGCGAAGATATGGATTTTATCTTTTCGTGGTGAAAACAATTTTTTACTCATTCGTAAAATATTGTTTTCATCACGAGAAGATAAAATCCATATCTTCAAGCCATCGTGTAATTTTCTTTTTATTACATAGATTCAATGCAAAAAGCGGTAAATGATGTCATCGATATCTTCACTACAGTGAGGATATGTCACCGGATATTTTCTAGTAAAACACTCAAATATATGTAATAAATAGAGAATAATACATGGATGCTTGGAAATATGAAATTTATTTCTCGTGTTGACCAGGATATGTCACTCGTTCGCGAATTGTCCTATTGCCTTGCAAAAATTGCATTAAACTATAATGCTGATTCAGCGATAATCGTCACATGTGAGATTATCACTTTTATTAGTGGCGGAAAAATCAATAAAACACTCTATTTTATATAATAAAACAAAATAGAAGAAATGAAATATAGCAAAAACGCCAAGTCGACCAGTTGTTTTATCTCGATGTAAAATAGATCCTTTGATGCAATATAGCGTTTGTTATTTGTCGTACACAAGATTTATACTTACTCCATAGGACAATATCGCAAGAAGGCGCCAATTAACTTGAGACTGTATATTCGGATAACCTCGTCTTTTGCTGACAAAAACCGGAAAAGAACCCTGGAAAATACAAGCAATAAATATTAATGCAAATTAAAATTTAAACTGACAAGCCTTATACAGTTTGCTAGGTTAGTTTAAATTATAAATATACGTTGAGTAATGTTGAGTTTTTTCTTTCGTTTGTTTTTGCTGTATAAGCTGTCGTTAGTTAAACTCAGAGAACGTGACTCGAACCCACAACCTTCCGAATGCCTGTCGGACGCAGTAACCATTGAGCCACTGGAACACAGATGGTAGAGGTTGTTTTCGATATTTATTTCTGGGAACTAGTCAAACCGTAAGTACTTGTTGGGCTAAAAGTCGCATTGTGTCAGTTTATTTTCAGTTAATGTTTTTCTACGTTAATAGTGTTTTCAGCTTGAAGTTGGTAAAAAAAATTTTTGAAAAACTTTATCAACTTCAAGCTGAAACACTACTAATATAGAAAAACATTTAATGTTGAGTTATTCAAAACTCCAATGGGTTAAACAGGCTTGAATACCTAAATATATAATATATAATGTTGCCTTGCACATGTTCACTTTCACCGCAAAAAATGCAGTTATTCAAAACAATGCAAATTGTTCCAATGGTTGTACAACCGAAAGAAACATAGCTATACCGTTATGTAGCCAAAATATTGGACATTACTTTTAACAATCTCAGTTTACATGGCCTCCTTGCCTTGAACGTTTGTATGTCATTACTCTATATTAAATGTTCCCTTCCTTTGAGTGAATAAGTAAAATAAAGATTGTGTTGAGAGATTATTAACCAAAATCGAGGACGGAATGAAAAAAGATCAGATCAAGGTCTTTGGTATGGTGTGGCATGGTATTGTGTGGTATGGTGTGGTATGGCATGGTATCAGGGGCGGATTTAGCATACATCAGACCGGTCACGCGACTGACGTAAAAAATCACCAGAATAATTGCGCAATCACACAATATTTTAATCTCGACAGTCTTCTAGAAAATGTTATGCCGTGACTCGAAAGCTTGGCAGACTGATTAGGCTTCAAATTCGCTTTTATTGTAATTTGCGAGTCAGCAAACACCGGGCAGGGATGACCGGTGGTCAGCGTTCGCTTTGAGAGTTTTGACCGGTTTGCGGAGAGATCTGATTGGTGTTTGATCAATTTGACCGATCTGCACCATGGCAACCACTTTTTTGACCGATTTGCCTCAAACCTGATTGGCTGTCGCGTTGATTTTGGGCTTTTTGACCGATCTGCACCATGGCAACCATCGATTGCGGACTCAGCTGAGATACCGAGTAATTTATTCATTGAAGCCTGAAGGTGAAGGCTTCTCATTCTGTTCGTGGTTTCAGTCATACGAGTTCTGTATATGCGTTTTCGAATGGGTTTTAGCTGCTTTAACAGCAATGTGAAGAAATACTGTCATACTGTGAACAATCTACGATGATTTGTCATCTAGATTACACAGTCATCGATTTATTTCAAGCGAGGAACATTTTAATAGACGCGATTGAAAGCGTCTGAATTTTGGCGCCGCGCGGAGTCATTTATTCTCCTACTGCTGTAAGGTAAGACTGGTAAGTTAAGGTCGTCTTAGTTTCATTTCAAATATACAAACAATCTAGTGTCGAATATATGTGTTTTTGTCCAGTCTCAATATCGTATTATTTATCATTTTGCGTCCTAGTGAAGTCTGAGTTCAGAGTTCAGACATATTTATTCAGCAAGGCGGCATTAGCATATTTCACGCTTGCCAGGAGCTCTTATATATGAATTTGAAAGGATCAAATTGATCTTTAAGCCAAGGTTTAGTTCAACGTTAAATTGGATCTTTCTTTTCATGATTTTGAAATGAATAACTGTTTTCAAATTATGGTTAGTCTCGCTATCTTGCTTTGATAACATATATTTTAACGGCGCGTTCGAGAAATATGACCCCAGGTTTATCTAATTAGCTTATATCAATGTTACGGTGGTCGGTAGATAACATATAATTTATTAAATTAGAGAAAATTACACACTACAAGGTCTTTGAGACAGTGAATATTTAGTTAATTTTAGAAGGCATGCATTTTTGGGTGTTTGCGTCTTTCTCGTTTGGCAAATATTTTAGTTTAAAGCTTTGTAAAAATATAAATGCTGAACATCCAATTTGGACAAATGTTTTGTAAACATAATAAAATGTGCCTTTAAAAATATGTTTTAAAAGTTTCAAAATTTTGCTCAAATGTGCTGTCAAATCGTGGGAAATGCCGTTTTAGAGACCCCAATTTCAAAACATTTCAGGGGGGCCATTGGACCACAACTTTGACTGACGTTTTCAAAATCCTAAATCCGCCCCTGTGGTATGGTGTGGTATGGTGTGGTATGGTATGGTGTGGTATGGTGTGGTATGGTGTGGTATAGTGCGGTATGGTACGGTATGGTATGGTGTGGTATGGTGTGGCATGGTGTGGCATGATATGGCGTGGTATGGTGTGGTATGGTATGGTGTGGTATGGTGTGGTATGGTGTGGTATGCTATGGTATGGCATGGTGTGGTATGGTATGGTGTGGCATGGTATTGTATGGTATGGCATGGTATGGTGTGGTATGGTATGGTGTGGCATGGTATGGTATGGTGTGGTATGGTGTGGCATGGTATGGTTTGGTGTGGTATAGTGTGGTATAGTGTGGTATGCTATGGTATGGTATGGTATGGTGTGGTTTTGTGTGGTTTGGTATTGTGTGCTCTGGTATGATTAGGTGTGATATGGTGTGGTCTGGTATGACATTGAATATGTCCTTCGATATAAAGTCGGAATAAATTACCTTATGCCTTCTAGTCTATCCAAAGCCAAAATTATAGCCATAGGTTTTTCACACATCAGATCAAGAATGAATTGCAAAATATCGACATCGTTTGCTTCCTAGCAGAAACAAACAATAAATAACATGTGTTTAGTATTACATATTTAATGTTCACTTTAACAAAATAATATAAACAAGTTTTTTGCCCATGCTCACAACCGTAATTTTTATCTGCAGCACCCCCCTGTTTCTATAACTGAAAAAAAATCACTAGCGTGCACAAAGCGTACATAACATTTTATACTTATTGGTATGTATGTTTAGATACAGAATTAGATTTTCTTTCTTTTCTCTTGAAGTGCTTTTTTAAGGCGGCTTATCTTATTGCATAAAGAACTATAACAGTTCTAAATAAACCATTTTAATTTCAAAATCTAAGTCAAGTATTTAATTTCAAAATGTATAGAATTAAATTGAGTAAAATATATTGCATAAACAAACAAATAAATTACACTCAATCAACTGACCTCTTTTACAGCACACAAATAACAGAATATGCATTCTAGCTCGCCATCTTCGATGCCTTGGCCCTGAAAGGCAACGTGGGTGTTGCGTATAAGCACAAACAATTGAGGAGTTGGCACGAGTTACATAATTAAACAAATCTAGTAGCCATTTGTTTATCAATACAATAACAGAACTGTAAGACAAACAACTATAATATTACGATAGTACAACACTAAACTATCGTAATAGCCAATCACAGTCCTTTACATAGCAATTTTTCGGACACACAGTTCAGCCTGCTGGCTGGCTTAGTCCAAGCCACAAGGGATAACTGGTCATGCATGGAGTCATGCATGGAATATAGGGAAGGAACATTTTCACATCAGTTAGCATCAGACTATCAAGTCTTATGTGTTTTAGCTAAAGCTGGACGATTTCACTCGTCACAGGAAAAATAAACCGATAGGCAAGGATTAACAAGTGTTGCTCTAAAATAACTCAAAATCTCAAGCTGAATATCACCTACTCTATCTAGTCCGTGAATGTTCGTCAATAGTTCGTACACCCGACCACTGTGGTCCGGCACTATTCGGTTCAGAATAGCCAGAATCGTACAAGTGTTGCCCTAAAAGAGCTTGAAATCGCAAGTGAATATCAGAATGTCATGTTCTCTAGTCCGTGACTGGGCCCGGCACTATTCGGTCAACTTAGTAATCACGTCATCGGGTGCCACAAGGCTTCAAGATCTAGATCTGCACGACGACATAGCGTTCCACTGTCGCAAAAAGCTGTTCTTCGAGGTATAACTAATACAAAGCTACTACAACTGTTATGGTTTCAAAGACGTCGCAAACGTCTTTTGACAACTGCGCATGTTGTCGTTGTTGTATGAATAATAGTCTCGAAAGATGTATAACACAGTTAACGTTGCCAAAAGTTCTAACAGTTTTAAAAATGCTTATTCAACATTCAGAAATATCAGAAGAAACGATAATTGTGAAATTCATGCAACGAACGTTTCAACCAAACAAGTAACGATTTTTATCTACAGTATAGTCTACAGTATAATTAATTACAACTTTTAAGCTGTAATTAAAATTATACAAATATATAATACAGATGGACAAACCTGGATAATCATTTGTTTTACAAGTACCATAATGAAAGCCCGAAGTGAAAGAAGCTCTTCTTTACTTGGTCTTCGAGTGTCTGCAAAAAATATTCAAACCCAAAGGATTTATGTACATTTGTTTGTTCAACCAGAAAGTTGTTGTTGTTTATTTTGTGTTGTGTTAAACATAGATCAGGACGCCATTTTTTTGCAATTTGTTCATTTCGCTAGTTTAAATTTGCTTTTCTACAGAGAAAATTTATTTAACAATTGTTTGAAGTTCTAGCAAACAAAAATATCTCAATATTCTCCAATTACAGTATCTCATGCAGCTACAACAATTGTATTCATCAAATATAATCGTATTTAAAACACAAAAAAACATACAATGATAACAATGGAAAATAAATAAAAAATCACTGACTCATTGGAATAAAAAAAATCTTAGAATTAATATTCTGTAAGCATATACCGAAAAATAGAAAAAATAGCAGTTAAAATCGTCGCAATGGATGAACCAGTAAGAAATATGAACTCTAGTAAGAAAAATTATTGCCCAGCATACTGCTTTAAACAAAACCATAATACAAAAAAATTTTGAAAATATTTACTAACGTTACTGCATCATCAGAGTGATAAACATACATACATACATAAAGGGGACTTAAATAACTTAACTAGTTACATAAATAGCTGAAGGTGATCTGTCACCTTGTCACTTTCTATTTATGTTAGTAAATATTTTCCAAACTATTTTGTGTTATGGTTTTGTTAAAAACAGTATGGTTAACCATAATATTCCTTACTAGAGAAAGCTATAGTGTACACACAGGTACATACATAGCAAATCGCGGAGTATAAAGACTATGGGTCAATTCCAGTAATTTTTAAAAACATCGCTAAGTTCACAGGACTTATATAGTTCCTACAAACGTATTGTGCAAACAAAAAATAAACTCCCTATACCTGTTTCTGGAATGTTCTGAGGTCGTACCACCCAATAATGAGTCCGCAGCATATCAATAAATTTGTTAATCCCAACTTCACGACGCATCAAGTCTGAACAGCCAGCGTTAGTGATGAGGTCTGTGGCAAACACACTGAACAGATGTAACTGTACCTGGAAGAAAATACAGAAAAATTCATCTTTGTTTCAATTCACACAAATAGATTAATTCGATAAAACTAACTTTGAACGGTGTATTAATCCACAGTCTTGCATTAAATATAATATGATCCAGCAATGTTCCAAGTAGTGGACTTCTTCGAGGTTGAGAGAGAAGAAATCTGAACAAAAATACTTGCATGAGTCATGAAATATGGCCATAAATGACTAGTTAAATTTCCCGAAAAACAGCAATTTTAAAGCATAAATGTTAATATTCTAAAGCGATGTATAAGCTACCACTAAAATCAATAAAAATATATTCCCAACATGCACTGTCAACATCATCAACAATAAAAACACTGCCTGCCATAAATAAAAACAAGTCTATTATCAACGGAAGACCTACAACCCATTTGTCACAAAACTTAGTAGCCTGTGAGCAGCCGCCCTCCCGGAACTCGGGAAAGGACGTCTGCGAAACGGCGTTCGTAATTGTGTTCCTGGTTACGCGAGTAAATATAATTATTATTATTATATGGCTTTGTAATATCCTGAGTTCTGATTGGTCAACGCTCGGTCCGTAAAAATGCGTATCCGGACCACGGTCCGCCTTTTTCCGTATCTGGACTGCTGTCCCGGATGTTGATTTTGCTCGCGTGAATTTCTAAGGTTTTCACACTAAGTTTGATACAATAATTACCGAAAAACTTGAAATAGCCATATAATAAACGCTTTATTAACCTCGTTTACTCGGTCTGTACGGGAAAATATCAGACCTCGGTCGTTTTTGTACTGTCAAGACGTCGGTCTGATATTTTCCCGTACAGACCTCGTTCTCGGTTAATAATCTCTTATTATATGAACGAAGACGACTAGGTGGATTTTAAAGAACACAAGGGCTACAATTATGGAAGGGGCTGGGAAGGGCGGGTGCACGCAGGCTAACAATTTAGGAACATCTATTGCCAAAACTCGACTTGAAAGGCCAAAAAAGTTTATACCTTTATACGTATATATCTACAGTACCAGTAATACATTTTGGAGTATTTTAGCGAAATATTACTTATAGTCGTGGAAAATAATGTATAAAGCTCTATTCCTTTGAGGGATATGTTAATCTTATAAACATATCTCAGGAATAGAGCTTTTACATGTAATTTCCCAGTTTATGCTTCGCTGTAAACGAGAAGGACATGAGCGTGGTGGGGTCTGAATAAAAAACGTAAAACCAAATCAAGTTAACTTTATTGAACTCAAACACTGTTCAGTACTTAGTAAAACCGCCGTTGCTGTTATAGTACATTCCATAGCTGGTCCCATTCATGGCACGATTGAGATTCGATAAAACAAATTGTGCATTGTTTTTGTGCCTTTCATTCACACCCCACCCGGATTTGTCCTTCTCGTGTCCAGCCAAGCATAAACCAAGAAATTCGGGTGAGCTCTGTTCTTTTAAGGCATATGTTCATTTAATTAAAATATTTCAAAATGTATTACTGGTATATATATATTTTTTTGCCTGGTGTATAATGGACTAACGTTTCGTTCATCGAGAGTACATTTTAGTATATTTCTCCACATAAAATAGGTATCATACATAAATGTTTCTACCTTGCCAAGGCCAAAATATAATCTGACGCTTCTTCCGTCAAAATTGCAACATCAGAACACTGTTGTTTAGAAAGATAGAAAAAGAAACACGTCAAGAAGTTAAGGAACTACTACTGTACACTATAAAGTAATCTTTCAGTTTTATTATTGTTGAGCAATAAATACTCAAGGAAAATATTGGGACAACGGAAATCCCCATCTAAAGCTCGAAACATTCCCTGAGTATTTTATAGGTTGACTAGCACACTAAGTAGAGCATCAAAAGAAACGAAAAGCTCAATAGTTCGTTTTCGTCTGACGTCACGGCGGCCATATTGGTGCACTAAAACAATGAAATGGCGGACATATTGGTGCACCATCTTTATCCAATAGGAATTTAGCATTATTCTTATTCAAACATTTCGTATTGTTCCACCACCCGCAATAAGGCCACCGATCACGTGAGCGAAAATGATCCATACACTTAAGATGCATAATATAATATTATGACGAGTCCTAGACATTTTACGCACGCTACGTCCACATAGACTGAAACGTGTAAAAAAAAAGACGATCAAAAATGTTTATCAAAACTAACCTTTTCCAGCAAATAACTAATGACGTAAAATCCTTTTCCCTGAATCATTTGTTGTTGGCTAGTCTCAGAATTCTTCAGAAAGTCACAAAGTAGCGAAAGAAGTAAAGTGCTAAAAATAGAGAGGATGAACTGAACGTGAACAAGTAAAACGAACAAGATTGTTTTCTGTACAATCAATCGTATGAGGTTGTCCTTCAGTATAACATATTACATACGACTTGAGGAAATGGAACGAGGTCCGTTTTTAGTGACCGGCCTCATTTGATTTGTTTAAAAGGTTTTCTACATTCTCCTTTATTAGCTGTTACTCAACGTGTACAAATAATTTATAAACTATTTAACAAATAGATTCCATTTTCCCGTTGTCTGTTCAGTATAGATGCACAGATGACGTCACAACGTTGTGACGTCCTCTGTACATCTATAACTGAACAGACAATGGAAAAATGGAATCTATTTGTTTTATACAATAAAAAACGTTTGATAAGGTTCATTGAATTTTCCTGCCAAATTTTTGGGGCATTGGAAAAGGTGAAACACGCCATCCGATGTGATCCATGATCTATACAAAACGAGGAATATCATTGGTTCGTGACATTGCAGTGACGATTTTAATTGGTTCACAGGAATAGGAACAAGTGTGACGAAACCCATGCATCTGTCCTGTAATAGATCACGGCTCTCGACCAATGAAAACATGCAAAACATTTTGGTTATTGTATAACATTACATAAACACAACTGATATTGAATATACAATGCTTTTATTGCAATTGATACACCAGGCATGCAGAAGCGATGTCTTGTCATTAAGACAATTGTCCAGCAAACAATTTTCAAAAAACACGTAACGATATTTAGTGGATAAACATAATTTAATTTCCTTTTCCTTTTCAGAGTGATAATTGTTTACGCGATTTATTCACGTGATAATTATTTAGCACTCTAAATATACCGATAGTTATCGAGAATGGGGTGACTAACTTCAGTATAATTTCAGTGGTCGATAAAAAATCAGTAATTAAAATTTAAAACAAAATTTTTTATATATTAAATGTTTTCATTTTAACAGAACTTGGTGATTCTGTTTGTTTTCTATTGTTTTGACAGATTATCATGCACTCATATTCAATATTTTCTTCACTCGACGAACAGTTCTCGAAAACATCGCGACGTCCAAAACCTAACCAAAATTTGCTACAAAATACAAAGAATTATAAAAAATATACTTCCTCACCTTTACAGAGTTTTGTTTTAATAATATTTAATGTGTACGACATCTCAGTAATGAATTTGTTCAGTATTTTTCACCTTTGTTTATTTCAACAAAAACTATACAGACGCCATTTTGAAAAAAAGAATCAACAGTTCAATGAACCGACAAATTATAAAATCGCATACTTCAAAATAACAACTCCGAGGGGAGACTGAAACGAGTAAAGTCAGTGCAGTTTCGAATAACACCGCTGCCAAAGGTTTTGCGCATGGGCGACGTCCGAGCTCACACCTCAAAAAAAGAGCGGGAAACACTGAAATATTTGGACTGGTCCGAGAGTCCGACACAAAAGTTTAAATTATAAGCATACTACGAAAAAGATAAGGTAGGTAATTTGTGCATGACAATTTGTGCATGACTTCTTTGTCAATATTGTAACATATTCTGCAATGACCCCTTCGTAATTTTCATGCCCCTTTTTTTAAAACACAAATGAATAGTCGAGTCTTACTTAGTCTTCGCTGCTGGTTGTTGTTGTCACGGCTAGTTTTACTCTAGCAAATTCACGCATGCGCAAACGTTTGGCAGCGGTGTTGTTTCGAATAGAGGTATACCAGTAAAAAAATATAAAGAACAATTTCTCAGTGGACCAATCAAAATACAGAAATTTACCTCTGAAATTATACTAATGGTTAAGAGAAGAATTTCTTTTCTGTCAAGAAGAAAAAAGTAGTACTTCTTACCAGATATCTCGGTCAGATTTCCGATCTTCTTGGTTTTCCGTGTGAATATAGTCCAATTGAGCAAACAAAGGAAACAACATCTAAAACAGACATATTATATAGATATTGCAAGAAAATTCAGCAAGAATTTAACGCAATTTAACAGTAAAAATAGAATTAACAAAATTAAGACGGATATAGTGAACGAAAAATAGCACGTATGGAAAAAGAATACTAGCATGGGCAGAACTACGTGAAGAAAGAGCAACAAGTCACATTCATCATGCCGAAGTTATTAGTATAACTAATAGCATGGTTTCGAATGCAACTTGAAAAAACATGCACGCGAGTGAGTTTTTCAAAGACTATCAAAACTGCACGAGTCCAAAGGACGAGTGCTATTCGAGGTCTCTGAAAAACTCACGAATGCGTGTTTTTTTTTCAAAATTGCACGAGAAACCATGCTATTACTTATTAATAATATACATGAAAATGTTAGACAAATGTTCTTCCAGCTACGGAGTTACATACCACTTATTACTCCACTTTTCGATGCTTCAATGGTTTAAAACTGCTTCGCTTCGTTCACTAAAACGTCGAACGACGTTTTACTCGTAGCATGTAATCTCTTCTAGTCTTCTTGCAGGAATTTTAATGACAATATTAAAGCAAAATTCATTCTGTATTTCATCGAAAAGTTCTTCGACAACTCTATGTTTTTGTCGCCATATCGGATTTTCTCGTGAAGGAAAAACCCTTCAAAATCCGCATAGGCATTTCATTGGCTTTCCGGTAGTTTCCGGTTGTCTATTAGCCAATCAGAATGACTAATACTCATTGAAATTCGCACTGCATTTCATTTTTCTGCACTGTATTACACCTTTTCTGCACTGTATTACATTAAAATTGCACACCTCTCGACCAATCAGGATGCGTTAATTTTGTCATGTATATTATTATATAGGATAGAATACACGTCTACTTTTGCGACTTTAAAGACACATATACAGTACAAGTCATGCAGGATTCGATTCCCTAATATGAAACTTTCCCCAATCTGAAACTGATATTGACCATTGATATATGGAAATCATACATGTAAAAGTAGACAGGTATTCTATAGAACTGTACCAAAATGTCATACATTAAGGTCTTCATTAAGGTTTGCAAGGTCATTTCGGTAAAGCGTTCTCAATTCGTCAAAATTTATGACACAAAAATAAAATAGATATCGTTAGAAATATTTTAATTTGTAGAATATGTTGTATTTGATTTTGCGATAAACACAAGCCAATAATAGTTGCAAATTTTTCAAGTAAAACCAGAGGGCTTTACTCGGGACGACTTAAGAACAAAGCGTTTCATTTTGTTCAATCGAGATAAATTTCCAGCAAACTCGGTGTCAGCGTTTTTTTATTTATTGCCTGCTTTCGATTTTATGACTTATTTTGTCCGAGTATTGGTCGAAAATCGAAAAACAGCATTTTCAACTTTGGTCGTCAATAACATCAGCAAAACTCGACATATCAAAAAACGCTGACACCGTTTTGCTGGAAATTATCTCGGAATTAAACTGCGAAAAAGATGCAAAATGAAACGATTTGTTCTTAAGTCGCCCCGAATGAGGCTCTGTGTCTTTCCTATTTTCTTCTGCTTCGCAAATGGACTTTGTTGCGCAATTGTCGACCAAGTGTCCTTTGGTAATGCGTTACTCGCATATACGTCGATGGACATCTTAATTGAACTTTCTTCTGCTTAGGTAGATTTCATGATTTATACAGCCAACTAAAGCAAGATACTTCGTTTTGTTTTTGCTTTGTCTTTGTTCATAAAATAAGGATATCACATTGACAAAGGAGATCTAAACAGTTTTCCAAAGAAATTCCTTCCGAGTAAACGATCCTTAATAGATGGTTTTGCTCAGACAACGTTTTAACAAATAAAAATCAATGACCTATCTGATTTACCGTTTAGGATAGTATATATAGCTGAATCTCTAGATGTAATATTATACAATACCCTGGTTTATATGCGTGTTTTCATTGGTTGTTGCCCATGATCTATTAGAGGACAGACACATGGATCACGTCAGCTGACTTGCTTTTTTCCTTCTTCATGCCCCAAAATCCGACAAGAGTTTTGATAAAAACCTTTTAAATTTTCGTATTGTATAAAACAAATAGATTCCATTTTGTTGTTGTCTGTTCAGTTATAGATGCACAGATGACGTCACAACGTGGTAAGAACATCAGTGACTCACTCGACTGCGTCTCGTGGGCCACTTTTTTGTTCTTACCACGTTGTGACGTCATCTGTGCATCTATAACTGAACAGACAACGGCAAAATGGAATCTATTTGTTAAATAGACAATTTAGATGTAATTATCTAGAAGATTTTTACTGTACCTGTACACCACCAAGAGAATGCAAACTTGTTTGAAGCGAATGAGTAACAACCGCTTGAACGCCCTAAGAAACAAAGTAATGAACATCTATGCCGTATATAATGATACACCATTTCTGTAATATGACGCACGCTTTTACAGATATAGAGTTTAATCTTCAAAGAAGAAATGTATGCTAGCTCGGACATTGTGTGCAAATGTGTGCAAATGTTCTTGGAGCTATATTTTACTCAAAAAATTTTACTCACAAAACAGCTCGAAGAACATTTATACACAAGAGTTCAATCCTGTTAATCATAGGGTTCACAGATGTCACTGTCATTATTATAAATAACTGTTAATGCTAGGATTTTTCTTTTCATACATTATGTGTGGTATATAGTAATAAGATGCCTGGGTCAGGCGTTCACTCGTGCTACTGCATGGCAAGTACGCCGAGCCTGAATCGAAGGCTGAATGTGGTGCATACTTCACACATGAACATATTTACGATCACGACAGTTGTCAGCCACATCTGATCGTTAAACTACAAAGTCAGTCAGTCAGTCAGTCAGTCAGTCAGTCAGTCAGTCAGTCAGTCAGTCAGTCAGTCAGTCAGTCAGTCAGTCAGTCAGTCAGTCAGTCAGTCAGTCAAAATCTACCAACAACGTGCAAGAACATCTTGATCAAAAGCTATTTGTCCAACTCCAAAAGCGAAAGGAGCAAAGAACTTACAACATATGCCTCACGGCCTCACTCCGTCCACACCGGAAGTATGAAGCGGAAGTAAAACGTGCAAAAATGCACGATCATGACACCCAAAAAAGGAAAAAAACAACAAGCCGGAACCTAGACTCGGCATACCATAGATAACCCGAGTAATAAGTAGGTGGCATGCGATAAAGGCAGAAGAATGTGGTGTTGCAATTCGTCATAACAGTATGCTATATACACATGTTAGAGTATAAAGTTTAGAATATATATTAAAATATGTACATATGTAGTGAAAGTAAGAAAAATAAGAGTATGTTATGAGTTATAAGTCCATGTCAGACAGACGATTTTCTAGGTTAGGATAAGCGTTTGCGTGTTTGGATGAAGCTTACATGAAATACCTGGATTATATATATGACATGAACTTTTTTACATGGCGTCCGTATATAGAGTGTGGCGTTTTAAAGTGTCTAGTGTGCCTCGTCTCGGTTGAATGTAAAGAATACGCCAAGTAATAGTTAAAGTGCTTATGAAATGAAATTTTCGCTAATAACTTTATTTCATAATATAAAAATATAGAAATGGCTGATATTGCTACGTACACTGTATGCTCACTTTGTTTTTACGTGTTTAGAAAGTGATTTATTTTTATATTTAAACTTGCCAAACCGTAGCATTTCTTAAGTCGAAATGTCATCAGCAAGGACTGAGACAAGTAACACTACCTGTGACGTCACAAAGTGGATCAAGACTAAACAAATTTATGATAATGATCCACCGTGTGACGTCAAATAGTTGTTGTGGCCGCGTTATTGTGTTGACGTTTCACGGCCCTAGCTATCAACTTTGACCTGAAAAATGAAGTGTCAGTTTCCAAAGACGTAAATAAACATATGTACGAATATCAGAATTTTCTATATTTTTATATTATCAAATAATATAAAAAGCAAAAATTTAATTTCATAAGCACCTTAAATATGGCTTTCCTGATCTATTGTGCTGCGGATTTTGGGTTGCATTGTGTTGTACATTAATTGTTACAATTTCCCATTTACACAATGAAAGGAAAGCGAAACTTACTTCCAACATCAACGCATGAGGAGATTCGCAAAAATAAGAAGCATTCGCCACTGGTGATGACTCGAGGCACAACTGGCCATCACACGCCTTAGGATTGTAGGTCAACATAATAGCCGCCGCTAACTTGCCATCGTAGAGAATCTACAAAATACAATGTATATTTCTTACAAGTCTATAAATAACACAAGTTTTTACTCTGCGTTTTGGTAGAAAACAAATAAGATAGGAAAGGGATTATGTGAGTTAGCGAGTTTCTCTAACCTTTCTGTCCTGTTCATTTAATGGTGTATCAACTTCATATTCAAATTTGAACTTGTTCTACAGGAGGAAAAAGTGGGAGGAAAGAATTAGAGACGATATATAAGGACAGCAGAAACACAGAATACTTTAAATACTGTACAGTGCGCTTTACACTCTGCAATTCCATGCAATCATTGTTAATCATTTTGCATTCGCAAGTAAATTAAGCCAGAATTTTGCTCCTCAACACCGGATGAACCTCACGTGACGCCAGTTCTATCTCAAAACGGAATGTTTGGAACTCATGCTAAGAACACCAAAACAAAAATGCCCAGGGGAACATTCTCTTGACCGGCATTTTTCATTTCTCACAGGTCACGAGGACCAGTTTGGCTTGCAAGACTACATCATACCGTAAACTGCAAATTATAACCCCCCAGAATATGCATTCCAGGCATATACTTAAAGTACGCATATACATAGTTCACTGAGTTTACCTTGTACCCAGGTCCCAAATGATAAATAGCTTGAATGACTGGCGAAGTCAGAGCATCTGTAAATACATACACAGCTCCCAGTTGCCCACGAAAAACACTTTTCGTATCTGCGCTTGGTGAACTTCCAATATAACATTTGTCAAGAGGCTAAATCGCAATAAAAAATAAACCACTTCATACATACATACATTATGAATGTGAAATGAAAGCATACTGTGTTGGACTGTTCTACAACATATGCACTCAAATCATTAAAGGTGACGTACAGTCCGTTCTGCGCATGACCGCAATGTGGCCCCCAAAATATGACATTCGTAGATAATTACATGAAGTACTCAGCTCAATGTAAACCGTTAGGAACAACATGGCAGAAAACCAAGCGATTCGGCGAGGATATCTCCTCGGATTTCTTCTATTTCTCCTGACAATGTTTTGTTTTGGGTACAAGTAATGAATGGGAACCAAGAAATGCTTACAATCATGAATAAGGTATTAGTATTTCTTTGTAAATAAAGATGTAAACATTAGTTTCGTACATGCGCAGAACGGACTGTACAGTAGAAAATCAGTACTATGTCGGTGGTTTGTATAATGGAGAAAGACATTACATAAATATTAAAGTTTGTTTAATATATATATAACACCCAGAAACTGAAAGTGTTTCATCAGGATATCCAAACACCTCGAAGTACATTAAAAAACCTCAGCCTCGCCTAGGTTTTCAACAAACGTCTCGGTGTTTGGATATCCTGATGAAACACTCCTCCTCGTGTATATGCCGGGGTAAAAAAAAAGGTAAACAAAAATCGTAAAAGTAGAAAGACTGTCAAAATAGGAAAACAAGACACTGTAGTTTCAAACAAACGTTCAATCATTTTCTAAATTTTCTAAGAAATTAAAAAACATTAGCATCACTCGTCAAAACAATGAGAAGAAAAGTGATGAAAATTTTCAGTTAACTAAACTACACTAATGATCGTATAATAGATGTACCTCGTGCATTTGAGCCATAGTTAGATCTCCACCAGATACCAGTTCTCCATTAACGTAACACTTTACTTCACTTGAGCGGAAGCGACTGTAGGTATGAACAATGGTCAACATAAACCACTGCAAAAAATACAAGTGGAGTACAGTAAGTATTCAAATATTGCAGAGATAACACAAATTATTTCGTACATCTCTGATGTGTACATGTACAACAGTACTGGAGACAAATATAACTGTACTGTCTGTAACTGTAACTGTAACTGTAACCGTAACCGTACTGTCCGTAACTGTAACTGTAACCGTACTGTCTGTAACTGTAACCGTAACTGTAACCGTAACTGTACTGTCTGTAACTGCAACTGCAACTGCAACTGTAACTGTAACTGTAACTGCAACTGTAACTGTAACTGTAACTGATTGAACAAGATTCAGCGGAATAAAGTACATTCTAATTGTAGCCAGTAGATTAATGATTCCAAAATTTTAGGAATCTGCCAGATCCGAATACCGGTATCTGGTAAAATACCGCCATCCAGTAGTATCCAGTATTTAAACCATGTTTGACATGATCTAGCGAATCACGCATTCATTAGATTATCAGACTTGCTCCACTTTTATTAAAATCAATAAAGTTAACACATACATTCTTACCCTTTGTGGATGAAACTGGTGACCTACAAGGTGCCTTACATAGCGAATCTCCCTCTTGGTTGATCGTACTGCTGATTCAATAACCAGCATAGGTCCAGAAAAATGCGCAGAGTAACCTACTCCTTTTCCAGTACGAAAACTAAAAAGAAATACACATCTGACACAACTGCCAACTCCCCGATGTTTACTCAGCCTTCTTTTCTTAATGGGCTGTTGTTGCCACATTTCTTGCAGTGTTTAGTCTTGCAAGCTCATGTATGGCTGTGCAAACGTTTGCTAATATCTACTGTGTAATTGGTCTGATTAGTGATCAACCCATTCCCGCCTGTAAGCCGGCCAAAAGGCAAAAACGACCCCTCTATTTTTTTTACACTGTCTAACGCCAGGCGAATATGTATATATATATAATAATAATTTTATTCGCCAAAGGAAGAACCCTCACATATCCTAGACAGCAATGAGTTAAGCAGACTGTGCATGGAAATGAATTGGAACCTAATCAGTCTTCTAATTGAATGCCATGATCAATTTAAGGCCAATTTACAATTAGTTATATGCAATAGTAAACTTGAGAAAAAGATTGGGTTGCTTACCAGTACAAGTACGGTCTGCATTTCTCTGAATTTGTAATAACAGAAGCATCAAGACACACCCATGTGGAAAATGTAAAACCAGGTTGATGTGGCCATTTAGCAATTGGTGGTACCGTTATAGCCTAGAAATACCAACAGAATGAGAATCACGTGAGAATCAGATTACCTTTTTGTAACACGTATAACTGCTTCTCATCTAAAACGTCCTCCATCGTAGTGATATAATCTAGCATAGCCAGAATAAAATGGTCTGACAATGGATTAACCACAATAAAACCATTGTGCAGGCTTTCCTGCATGTGAATTGAGAGAGAGAGTCTGCACGAATGCTATATATACAATATTTAGTTTTCCCGTTCACCAGCCGGTGGGTTTTCCGTGATTGGTTCATGTGCTTTGGTAATGGGATTGCACCATATAAAGTAAACAAAACCAAATTTACGGTTTTTCAGGTTTCATTATTTTGGCTTGTAAACAACACTGATGTTGCCACAGTCTAAATCAAATTAGGATTTCTCCCAGACAGTTTATCTCCAAGTCTCAACATTCCAAATTGTGTAATAGTCGTACTCATTAAACTGTACCGTTAAAGTGCCTCTCACCTCTACAGGGATTTAATATATTTATGATATTTCGAACATTTTGAGAAGAAATGTAATATATCTTCTCAGACAAAAACTTCACCTTCATGAACGTTTCCACTGTCAAAGTTACCGGATATGACGTCACCCAGGAATTGCAAACCGGTTTTCTTTTGTTTCAATTTCACAAGTATTTCTGGTAGACGTCACATCCGATAACTTAGACAGTGAAAAAGTCCATGAAGATGAAGTTTTTGTCTGAGAAGATATATTACATTTCTTCTCAGAATGTTCCAAATATCATAAATATATTAAATCCCTGTAGAGGTGAGTCGAGGCACTTCAAGAAATATCATAGCCAGTATATACCGACACGACATCTCACCTTTTTTTATGATAAAACTATATTAAGCGAGACAAGTGCATGAAAGATTGCAGTGGCAACATGGCGGCAAAGTTTTGATTAAAAAGTTATGAGCCAATCAAACACGTATTCCACTAGAAACACTCAATAACAATGAAAACAGTAGTCAGTGCATACTTGGATACTTGTAAGGTGTGCATATTAAATAAAATTTTATTGCGTCTTATGGTTGCCTAACTTAATTAAACCCTTGTTGGATGGCCCCGTAGATACAAGCATAGTCAATCGAGATATGGTCTGGAAACTCAGCTAAAGTCTTTGGTCTATCTTTTTGTTCGCCTTTATGCATTTTTGTGCACGGTGCACGGTCACTGAACACATTGTATTTTAGTATAATGAACGAATTGTCCAATAGCAACGTTTCAGTTCAATCACTCAACCGTGTTATTTAAATATTAGTAAACCTAAAACAAAGGATGTGCACGGTGTAAGGTACGGTTCAACATAAAATCCAGCTCATTATAGGCGCTTTGAAGTTTGCCGAGTTTCCAGACCATATATCGATTGACTATGATACAAGGCGTCACACTGTAAATATTCGTTACAATTACATGTAACAGGTTAACATGTGCGCACACAGAAATCACTTACAGCTCCTTGATTTCCAGTAAAGTCAAAATAAACATCTGGTCCACGTCGATCTGGCATAACCCTGAGTACATGCAGCAATCTGGCTGCGTGTCTTGGCTAAATAAGAAACAAATTAAACACAATAATTAATTTTCTGAAAACTGTGTATATTCAAGATACTGATAAAGCACATCTAATTAAGAACATTTCACTAAAATGTACTTAAAAGAATACATACCCATCTCCCACTTTCTCCTTTTAAAGCAGCAAAGAGAATTTTCAGCTCTTTTACTGTAATACTATATGCTGCTAAAACTCCAAGCAATTGAATAAATTTATCTGATGAAAAAAAAAGGAAAGAAAAAATCCCCTAAAATATAGGTATTATACTCAGATTAAAGTAGAGACTAAAGAGGCTATATATTGGACTATATATATAGACATGTATTGTAGATTTTCGTCAAGCTCATCTAGTCAGAAAATGTTCCTGAGCCCCACACAGAGATCGATCCTTGTTCAGTCCCTTCTTGGGAATCACGGAAACATTTTCTGAGTAATGAGCATTTGAGCATGAACAAACGTCTACCAAACGCCTACTACATAATACGCCAAGCTCGCGTCATATCTGTGCCACATCTACACATGCCAATATAATAATATAGGGCCTTTCGGGGCAAAATAAGCCGCGGCTTAAATAAGTCGCGAACAGCTCGTATAAACGGGCAATTTTTTAATAAGCCGCCGCTTATTTTGGACTAGCTTCAACCCTGTGTTTATTTAAGCCGCGGCTTATTTTGTCCCGTATAAAAGGCCCTTAGTTTTTTCCCCCTGTAGAAGCAATATGTTCATAAACATCTGCATTAACATTAGTAGCATTCATTACTTTGTTTGGTATTATTCACCGTTTGAAAATCGTTGTCATAGTAACAACGAGTCTAAAATAACGATTTTTGGATATTTTTCTTCTGTAAAACCGGTCTTCGGCAAATGTTGAGCATTGGTCTGCTGTTCTGTGATTGGTCAGTTTGAGGCATCGTGGAAGCATAAAGTCAAGAAAGCTGTTAGAAAATGCAGAGTTTAAACCTACGTTAAAAATCGGCTTTCTCGCGCATGGCATAATAAAACTATGAATAAATGTAATTAGTAGTATGACCTTTGAGTGGTATGGCAAAAAATAATGAATACTTAGTAGAAAGAAAGACCTTTATGAACAACCTTCCTGTCAACTGCATGAAAGGCTGTAGCATTGGGAATTGCCCATTGGCCTTTTTTTGTGCTTTTAGTTGGCCCATAGTTCTTTTCTTGGGGGGAGACTGGGGCTAAATGAAAGATTTGCCTAAGAGATTTCAGACAGGTAAAATTGCTTCGAAAAACGTTTAGTGCCAAAACATATGTTGGGTTGTGCAATTTATGCTGTAGTATTGTAGTCATGTAGTATGACCAAGTTTAATGTTGCTTTTTTTAACCATGCAACCTAAGCTGGCTGCATGAGGAGTCTCGTAAGTAAAATCATCTGACGTTAGACAGAGTAAAATAATAAGGGTCGTTTTAAGAAGGCTCGGAAGGGAATCAGTTAATGATTTCATTGATTTGTTAAAGCGTTTAAATTAAATAGTGAGAAAGACAATAATTTTATTTTCAGTCACTGTACCTGCCACAATATCAGCCTCACTTGGAAGTCTAAGGAGGATGCGTTCAATTAAACCAACATTTGTACAAATTTGAAGATTTGTTATACTTCTTCTTAGAATTGAAATCAGAAACCCTAGAATTTCCACCTACAGATCGAACAAAATAAGCTTTAACAACAAGCACACAAGTTAAAGTTGAACTGCATAAGTTAACAAATGTTAACCACTAAGTATCAAAGCCGCAAAATTTAAATGGTATTATTTTATAGGATGAAAAAGCGTTTATAACGTGGCGTTTTATCCTCTAAGGGACCGACCGGTCATTATAAAGTTTCAGTTGTTTTTTGCTGACGGGACTCGAACCCACAACCTTCCGAGTATACTAGCCGGACGCTCTAACCATTGAGCCACTGCAACCCAAATGGTAGACCAAAATTGTTTAAAATATTTATACTTAAACCGTACGTGTGTCACAAGTACTTGTTGAGCTACAAGTCGCATTGCGTCAGTTTATTTCACTACTTACGACAACTTGCACAACAAAAACAACTGAAACTCTAACAACTTCAAGCTGAAAACACCTTATTAAAAAACATTAATCATGCAATGTGCAATACAGTATACGTGCAGTACAAACAAAACGCCAGCAAGTTTTTCTCTGAGAATCAAGTATATTTGCATCTTGATAACGTCGTCAATGGTTCGGTAAAATACGTTTCACGTAAACTACTACCTGCAACGAATTCTCCTTGTTGCAAGTTGCTTCGGAATCTTGTGAAATGTTGAACTGAATTGTAATTTTGCAACAGTTGCACTACGGGTACATGCATAGTATAATACGAAAAACATTGCGAGCAACTTACAACGTAGCAATGTTGGCAAAACAAATTACAATTCTTGCTCGTATTTAAATTACCTCATCTTTATGACGCTTTGCACCTGCCTTACCGCCAAATAAGTAAAGACCCCGGGTGAAACCATGTGTGGCATTTCGTTGTCGATATCCTAATTCATGCTAAATTAGTCATATCGTTCAGGGCTAAAAATATGGATAATAGCTGGGATCTCGTTGAATTATTTACCTAGGACGTAAAGACAGTGTCATTCCAGACGTGCGGTGATAAAACACTGCTGCTCATGTTTTAAATAGTACATAAAACGTTTTCTTCTATAGTTTTCATTGTGTGTTGTCGGAGTTGCCTGTTTGATCCATCTGAAATTCATCAATTCATCGCGGTTCTCTTAAAATATGGCTACCCAATATCCCAAATCTGGACAGGCGCGTACAAAATAGATCGTTTTCACTGACGTCACGACTTTCTTTCCAACTTGTAACGTATTAATATTTTTTTTATTTTGCGCATAGTGGCATAGAGCAGGCAAAAATATACCGAGAGCCAAAACTTGGGAGCGAGAGGATATTTGGTGGCTATTAAACCAAAGGAAAAGAAAAATGTCAAAATAATATTCGCTTCCACTTTGGTCAAGCAAATTTAAACTCAAAATAACCATATAGACATCATTTTTAAAGTGCTTATGAAATGAATTTATTTCACAATATAAAAATATAGAAATCGCTGATATTGCTACATATGCTCACTTTGTTTTTACGTGTTTAGAAAGTGATTTATTTTTATATTTAAACTCGCCAGACCGTAGCATTGAACCGTCGAAATGTCAGCAAGGACTGAGACAAGTAACAATACCTGTGACGTCACAAGGTGGATCAAGACTAAACAAATTTATGATAATGATCCACCGTGTGACGTCAAATAGTTGTGTAGCCGCGTTATTGTGTTGACGTTTCACGGCCCTAGTTATCAACTTTGAACTGAAAAATAAAGTGTTTTCCAAAGACGTAAATATTAAATGAACATATACGAATATCAGAATTTTCTATATTTCTATATTTATCAAATAATATAAAAATCAAAAATTTCATTTCATAAGTATTTTAAGCTTAAACCTAAGACGTCCATCGAGGAGCGATCGCATGAACGTGCCACTGCCTGACGTACAGTATACCAGCTTATATTTAATTATTTTCTTCGACTTTTTACCATTGGACATTTTCAATATATTTAAATAATCATCTAGTGTCCTCGAAGTCTTCTTGTCAAGTCTTTCATTACTTCAAAAATAATTTAATAATTCATGCATGCATGAAGATAAAACAAAGCCTAATTCTCAAAATTACTTTGCCAATATATTAATAGACTCATAAATCATAAAATGGTTCGTTTTAGAAGCAGTTCAAAAAACTCACAGCATAATGTTATCAGGTTTAAAACACAAAGCGACCACTACTGCTCGTGTTTTAAAACTTACCTTCTTGGTTATTTTAACATACTATACAGTATCAAAAATCAATGTTGTTTACGTATTGACAGCGTCGGTGATAAATGATTAATGAATAAATGTAAAATGTAATGTTACGACAAACCAAACTGTAGTCTCCCTCGCAGCCGTTGTTAGGGTCGGTCCCAAACTCGCTCCCCACCAACGTACGGCTGCTCACTCGAGCAACACATTCCATTCTCGCATCTGACCAATCAGAGCAAGCCTTCCAAAATCTGGAAAGCTGACCTTCACCTTGGCATGTCCTTGCCTCGGTATTTTGATGGCGAATTAGTTGGTGTAAGAAAGTGTGTGATTTACGTTTAAACGTTTAAAATAAAAGATCTTAATCCCTATCAACGGAAAGCAGTTGTCCAATTTGTCCAAGGGAATACTGATGTTTGTAAACTTTCCTACCGAGTGTGGTAAATCGCTGATTTACCAAGCGCCGATACAATCTCAAAGGTTTCTGGCCTGCTATTGCATTTGCATGTGGTGGTTTCTCCGCTTTAAGCGAAGCTTTTAATATACAAGAACAAGTCATTCACCTACGAAGTCTTCTTCGGAATTTCTTCGGCTAGTTTGAGCAACATTGAAGAAAACAAATTAAAATACGTAGAAGAAATATTCTCTGTAGTTTATGCACACCTGAAGGACTATAAAGGAACGTCTGCGAAGGAGACTACCTGGACCTGCTACATTTCGCAAACACTTGTAGCCTTTTCAAAAGTTTATGCACGGATTTATTTATATGAGCGGCAAGAACATACTTAAAATACCATTATTCGTAAATTTCGTGAACTGCTAAGTTAAACTACTCGAAATATTAACTTTCAAGTAAACACATTCTATACTAGTCGCTCTCTTGTTGTTCACCCCACTTCCGTCGGGCTTGTGTTTACATCTTTTATTTTGAGACGCTCATAACTTCAACGGTTGTTTATCTGCATGTGGTGAAAGAGGATAATCGAAATAGCACTCTTCAAAAATTCGGTGAAGTTCTAAGCTATACTTCTGAAAATAATCGTGATTTCAAGTGCGGTGAAGTGCGCAGATAATTTTCAGACTTCGGAAATGTAATGTCAACACGGCCAACAATATTTATCTGATGCCCACACGCTTCACGTTGACTTTTACGCACCTTTGTTTGCATGGGCAGAAAGGGGAGCACGGATGGCGTGTGCTGTTAGGGCGCTGCCTCTCACCAATAGTTAGCCCGGTTAGACGGGATTAGTACTTGGATGGGTGACCATCTGGGAACAACCCCATTCTCGAGCTTGGGACTCATGTATAGAGTTTAGTTGGTCTCTCCTGTGCTCCGAGGGTTTTTCGCCGGGTTCTCTGGTTTTCATCAACACCTAGGGCTTAAGCCTTAGCTGGGATCCGACACGGCCACATTATAATTATAATTTGATTGTAAAGATACACGTTTGATTTATTCTAATTAAAGACCTTTAACCTTTAACATATAGTCAAAACATTATTCTTCGTAAATTTTGTAATGTTCTAAGCTTTCTGAGGACACTTTTGACAAAACAATTAAGGTTTTAAATGACATGTTTTAGGCGTCAGAAAGAGTAGAAAGTAGAAGTAACTTTTGATCTCCAAAATTTCCCTTGCACTCCCCAAAAAGGGTGGGCAGTCGTGCCTGTAATTTAGGCACCTGTGGTTCTTTCCTTTCATTTCTTTGAAACTGTCGTCTCATTTTATGTACCCATTAACTCCTCTTGTTTTACAATAAATAATTGTATTCACATTGGCCTCAGAATTAGAAACACTGAATATTGTATTGTGTCCAACCAAGTGTCAGCCACGTTAATACAGTCAGCTCACTCAAGCCTTAATGACAGAGATAGGGCACAGTGTATGTTGCTCTCTCTGATCAGATGAATGTATTAACGTCACAGCCAATTGCCACTGTTAACAAGACTATAAAGGTCGGATAAGCATTTTAGAGGTATATGTGACAACCATTTACTGTAGTTGCAACTTTGAGCCCTGTGGAGTCACTAGGCCTTCTTATACAGTAGCATTTAACTGCATGATCACTGTTAGTCACTAGCAATCACTAGAATTAACAGTCAGTGGCATAATGTTCAATTTTGGTATATTAGGGTTAAGGCAAAAACTAAGGGTTTTTAGCAAATTGTGTTTTTAATAATTAAAGTAAAGTTAATTGTTATATTTTTAAACCAAAATTTGGGTTGGTCTTATGATATACATACTGTACATGTAAAGTAAATACTGGTCATATATATATTAGATAGTAATAGATCCAGACACTTGTACAAAAGTTAATAATACAGCTTCCATGACCATTAAGATGCATCTTGTTTTGAAAATGATGCACCCTGGTCTTATTTTACAGTAGTTGCAACTTACTTTGCATGGTCATGAACAAATTGACCATTTATATTTCATGAGTGTGTTCAGGACTTATTAAATAATTAAGACATGTATGTCATGTCTTACCTGTAATTAAGTCACAACTTATTTTCTTCCATTTAAATTTAGGCCAGACTTTTTTTATTTGTTGGATTATGGATTTGCCACCCTGTGATTTCCGAAAATGAGAAAAAAAAATTTTTTTCCACTCACCAGTTTTTCTGTGGTTTATTTTTCTTCCAACGTAAATTGAAGAAGTAACATTGTTTTTTCCTGGTGAATCTGCTAAAGTCGGGCAAACGTCTGGGCAGCATGCATGCAAATCTTTAGCTCGCATGCCCATGCAATGTGATCATGTGCATGCTTCATGGTGAATGGAGATTGTCTCTTTTTCATTGTAAGTTTAAGTTAATAATATGGTTTTAGTTAAACACAATGTTTGCATTATTAAAAGCAGTGTACAATATCAGGTTTAATAATATGTAGTCAATATAGTGAATACTGTTCTTAATATCTACTCCATTCATGGCAAGGATTTTTCAAGTAGGCTGATTCTATATGTATATATTAAGGATGACATCAGGGCATGAGATTTGCGGTATCCCGATATCCCGGGGATACCAGATTTTAAGTTTGGATACTGGGCATCATAAGCTCAGTATCCCGTGGGGATACCATGAAAACTGGGATGGTGAACAATTGTTGAGCAGCTATCCCAATTAATTGTTGTCGTTCTTCGCGTCTTATTGCGAATGTTGGTGGAAAATTCGACGAACTGTAATCTTGTTCTCACTACGTGCCAAGATTAAATGAGAGGCATACATGAAGTAGCAACAGCAACAAGGAGCCATTGCTGGACAAAATAATCGCAGGCTCTGGGAATGAGATTAAAATATTCCACGTATTTTTTTCTATCTCGTGTTCTCATTGTTATAGTCACACTACATTGAACTTGATGGATTTTGACAATACCATGGACACTTTACAATACAATTATGTTCAAGACGTAAATAAACTAAAGTATCAACACTCTTATCAATGTGTTATTGTACAGCTAGGCATACACTAGTGTAGTATGAATAATGTTGTCCGGCCACATTGGAAAGTTTGTAAAATGCACAACGGAGATTCGTAGATTTCTTATATGCGGGCAATTGTCAGCCTGAAGCTGCGCAACGGAGATCTCTGTTGCGCGGTACAAACTTTCCAGTCTATTGTTGTGTTAAATAAAAGTTAACCTTGTTTGGATACTGCTTATTGGAATATCTACTATCCAAATTTGGATACGAATTTTCAAGGAGGGATACTAGATTTTAAGTGCCAGTATCCAACTGGATACTGTTGAAAATTTCAAATCTCATGCCCTGGACATGTCATTCACATTTTGCAATTATACCATATGTATTCTTTGATTTTAGATGGGTATATCGATACAAAATGCTTTTCTTTTTTTTTTGTTTCAAAATTTAAGTCTTAACTATAAAAGTTATCAGTTAAACTGGATGCATCGACAAATCCATGTAAAGCCTTTTTCTCTGTAAAGAGTACATGTATAGATGAAGAATGACAATTAAGAATTGTTGTTAAAATTACTTGCTTCTCTGAAGAAGACAACTTGCTCGAAATAACCAAAGAAAGCATTGCTTTTAAGTTTGGAAAATATTCCAAGAAAGAGAATGGCAAGGGCTCTATCACATACTCTTGAGGAAGATAGAATCTCTACAGCCATGTTGCAATGGCAACATTGTTAAGAAAGCAGTACATTGTGGTATACTTTTCAATTGCTGGATTGCACGATTGTGTTTTCAAATTATCACCAACGATCACTCCAAACAACTCAGAATCACTAGCATTCAATGACTGCATGCAATTGTGAGTGATTTTATATGGAAACTAGCCTTAATGATACTGCAAAATGTTTACAATTTGAAGGTTATAACTTTAATTGTTGCATTTTAGCTGAATAACTTGACCAACCAGAAAAGCAGTACTAATTGTACATTATGTATTCTCTTGAAAGCTAAAATTAATTTGGCCTATCATCTTGAGTAGTAACATTCAGCCAATAGTTCTAAACTTGCTAAATGATAACAAAGTAGTATTTATCAATTGTTATTTGATTTCATTAATTTTACTAAAAATGAGGCTTAAAATGTTCAATTTCAAATTATTATCATACATTACTGTGGGCCTTGATTCATAACAAAGGCATGCAACTCTGGACAACAGGGGCATCAGAAGTGTGTGGGGGGGGGGGGGGGGGGGGGGGCACCAAGGCCAATAATAAAGTTATGATTAACAAAATCACTAATCCTAGCTAACCCATGACTTTGAATAAAGATATAATAAAGAAATTTGAATGCAGATATTCAATGTCCGGAAAAGTGTTAATGTCTTTTGAGTATTTTATGACGTTTTTAGACCTTTAGAATTCTGTAAATCCTTGTCCTAAAATGCAGGAAATGGCATTTCAGATACTCTAGATTTCAAAATTTCCCGGGGAGCATGCCCCTGGACCCCCCTAAAAATTTTGGGGCCCTCCCACTTTTAGTGTTGCTCCAACGCCCCTGAACTCCAAAACCACTATTTTATTTTCTAATGAATTATTACAATTCTTATCCTGATATGACACTTATAAAGACTTGTCTACTTCAAAAATTTGATGTATTTAATCAAAGCACTGCTCCAAAAGTTTACATGATTATACATGTAGATCATGATCACCTGTCTTCTCAAAATTGATGACACATTTAAAAGGCCAGAAAAAGATATAAACTATAAGTAAGCAGTTCTTCAGCAAGTCCCAAACATTAATTCACATAGTCTGTATAATTCTACAACGTTTTCACGAAAGGGCATAGCTTTGTAGGCAATTTTTAATAATTAATCACCATGCCCACTCTCATATTGTTTAATATTGCGGGAAGCCCTTGCTTCATTCAAATTAACTGAATATCTCGTTACACTTTGTCCAATCATCGGTCCTATCAAATAGCGTAAACCAAACAATTGCAATCTATTCGACCCAATCTATTTGACAGCGACAAAATACTGTTTGCTTTGTCGTGCATCCTCGACAGAAATAAAAGACGTGCCACGCGACAAGCTAAGGCGGACGTCGATATTTATAAATACCGCACATAAACAACTCAAAGGTCGAAAAACGAATCAACAACGTATCCTATGACCTATGAACATATACAAACTAAAATTTTCAACGATAAGCAAAAAGTGTAATATACTCGCCGTTCATAATTCAAACAATTTGTATTTTCGAAGGTTAAATATCCAATCGTGCATATATTAATAAAAGCTCACCGTTAAAGAAGCATCGCAATACTGCAACAACTCCAATAAGATTAGTAGACTGGGAGAATTCTTGATTGTAAAATTAATCTCCAGATCAAAACTGCCGCCAACGAGCTGTAATAAAAGAAAAGAGGCTTCCATATTAAAAGCCATTGAAGTAAAAAGGATCTAATGTTTGTAACAAATTAGGCAGATCAATTTTCTTTCCTCATTACTCACATACTTAAATGCGAAAGACTCTCAGTACTTTTAAAACTAAAAGAGAAATTCAGACTAGTGCCTCCCGAGTGTTAAACAATATAAACTGTTAATTCTGTTATAGCACCGTTTACTTACCGTTCCAAATACTTCGTAGACAACTTTCTTGTGATCAGGCTCTCCAGTTTCTGACTCAATGCTCTGTATGAGAGCTATCAAGTTGGCGAGCTGTGTCCTTGCATCAAGCGACGAAACATTGTTCAATGAATCTCCTCCTTCTATGGCAACTGTCTCATCAGCTTTCTCGGCCTCTTTTGTGTTCTTTTCTTCGCCTTGTTGCAGTTCAGAGCTAGTATTTGCTGATTGATTTGACATCTCTGGCTCATCGGCCATATTGCCATTACCAGAAGAAAACACTCGGTTCCATTCCACTAAATCTCCCCACGATGTAGAATAAGCTAGTAACGCGATGCGCGCGCCATGAGTCCGCAATAGCGGGATGCGATGAAAATATCCCGATTTCAGGTTGTAAAATATATATCGCTACAATGTATTACTCCTTTTTTGTTTTAAAATGTCCAGTACAAGTCAAAGTACAAGTCAAAAATTTGTTTTCAAATAATTTTTTTATTCCAAAACCAAAAATAGGCACGCCCAGGCGTGCATGTATCTACTGCGTTTAATGCCTATAGCTACTATGGTAAAAACAATGATACAACTGTGTACTTGTAACAACCTTGTATTCATAGCTGAACAAGATTCTTGACAAAATTGATGGAATTGTATGTAGTTGTAACAACCTTGTATTCAGATCTAGAGCTGAACAAGATTTTTGACAAAATTGTCTTCTGTATGCTCACAGGCCATGCTGTGTTTTAACTTTGATAAAGAACTCAGTCAACTCAGACTCTCAGAGTAAAGCCAGCAAGGCACAGAAGGCTAAGTGCTAACAACTCTACTCATATCTGGCATGAGTCCAAGCCCGGACAGGTGCATGGTCACCCATTCAAATACTAACTCAATCCAAATGGGCTTTACTCCGGTCCTCAGTGGTGAGAGGCAGTGCACTAATAGCTTGACTATTAAAAGCTATGGTACTAAAAGCTATAGTCATAAAGTATGGTGGTAAAGCTTTAAGTAGTTAATTGACTAATTTAAGACAGTATTTAAATATTTTTGTTACAACAATTTGTCAAACAATAATGCAATCTAGTTAGAAGGTAAAGAAAATGGCTTGAGATAACAAGTAGGCTGAGTAGGCTGAAGCCTACAGGCCCAGGCTTGCAAGAGGCCCGTAATTTCCAGAGAATACATTTTTTATTAGCATTATTATTTTTATTTCAGTATTAAAGCAATGAGATGGTAGTATACAGACCTGATTGTTTGTTCAGTTATATTCCAACTCAAGCTTTTAAAAACTAGAAATAAATGCTTCCAAATAGTTAGCTCCAACCTTGTTTGTCATTCATAGAAAATTGTGATTATTGGAAGACCACGGCCTCAGAATGCAGGAAATGGCATTTCCAAGACTCTAAATTTCCAAAATTTTCGGGAGGACATCTCCTAGCACCCCCTTCTCGAGATGGTTCTCGCATCTTCTCATCTGTACTTGAATATTGTTACAGAATTCGCCAATGACGGAGTGACCAGGGTGTCCAAATTATCTCTGGATACGGCACTGATATCGATGTCAGTTTTTTCATAGATCAGTGCACTATGAGGCCCGTGAATTTTATTTAGCCTACAGGACTGGAAACTGGTAATCCGCCACTGCGAGTATTACTGCTGTAAAATTTAATAGTGAATGAAAAAGATGTCCAGCAAATTATGTTATCTAAATTATAAGAGCAACATACATTAATTGTTCTTCAAGACATATGCATGCATGCAGAAAAAGGTACAATAAATGTTTGCACATTCATAACACAGATTTTGCATGACATTGACAGCTGCAGCCAGCATACAATTTTACTCCATTAATACTGTATATAGACTTGCCAGTTACTGACATTTGACTATTTGTCATCTACATCGACAATATATGTTATTTAATAGGATATTTCGCTCGTGGACTACCATAGGTTTTGGGCATTGTTGCTTGACCATGAAGCTAACTTTGTTTTCTTAGAAGAAGATCATCCATTTCTATTCGGCAACGCACAGTCTTGTCAGTTTACTAAGCTCGACCAGACATGTTGGCCATATAAATTGCCTCGTCTGAATATGAAATCGTCCACGCAACAACTCGATTAATTTCAAAAACTGTTATCATTATTCCAACAACGTCTAGTACATCACAATTAAGAATTGACTACGATTCATACTTAAAATACTTACTAAATTTGTAAAAACTTCCTCTTGTTGAATACCTCGCTCCATGCGACCATGCTGTCAACCACAACATGCATCATCATCATCATCAACAACAACAACAACATGCATCAACATCATCATCATCATCATCAACATCATCAACAATGACTTATGAAATACTTGGTGTACAGTAGTTATTTTGGCTTCGGTGGTCTGTCGTGAGTCAATCGTTTTATTCTATGTTTTGATTGGCTCCGAAGGCATTCTTTTGTTAACTTACATTACATTACACGGATGATAGCAATGTATCTACTCGCGCATGCGCAGTAGATACAAAAATACAACGGTAACATGAATCAGTAACATAAATATGTCACTCGATAAATTAAAGTCATTCACTTTCATGTGTCGAGAGAAAAATATGTCCAAGGTGTCCGTTGTAACGAGAGTAGAACAATAAAAATAGGTACGCAACGCGTACATGTGTCTGCTGGCATTTGCATGCGTACATGCATCTAGTACTACTACTTGAGTTGCAGACGAAACGATATAAATATGTAATGATCATGTAAACACAGGTATTACAGTAGAACAGAAAAAACAACTGGCCCATTTAATGTGGTGAAGATAAAAAAGTTATTACAAGATGTACCTCAGTACAAGAATGATTGCTATGGTAGGATTAAGAGATTGGTACATGATACATAGAACATACTATTAAAGATTGATATGTTATTAATATTTTGTACATGACAAAGATTTATATTATTATGGATTTCTTGCTGGCAAAGTTTACTCACATAACATTTCAATTAATTGTCCATAATTGACATTGGAAATGTAGATTAGCATTTTCACAAGGTTATTAATATTTCTAAATGAAGTAAGTTTCAATGTTCAATCTTGTTGTTCGTCCACCGAGTTGACAAGTTCTGCTTGTGACATTTCTCTTGGAGCTGGATTACAGCAAACACCATGTTGATAGTTGAGATCCAGACAAAGTGGTTGTCGGCTGTCCAGTAGCAAAGCATCATCATTCGGCTGCATTCGTAGATGGCCGAAGTAGCTCTCGCAATCAAACGAATTTGCAGACTTCATACGAACACCCTGGTGATTCCCTTCCCAGTTGTACAGATGTATGATAGAAGCATCTTTGATTTCCTGGGGAATCGTCTCCTGCTACTACATGAATAGAAACAGCTGGTAGAGCTTTTTAGTCAAGGCTGATATGGCGAAAATTCAGGAACAGTGCGGTGGATCACTCCAAGCATTCTGAACCACTCGTCATCCACAGTATCAACGAAGAATCCATACTCTAACAGTGAAGCGTTGGGTGACCCACCAACTTTGCTTGAGATCCAGACAAAGTGGTTGATCGGCTGTCCAGTAGCAAAGCATCATCATTCGGCTGCATTCGTAGATGGCCGAAGTAGCTCTCACAATCAAACGAATTTGCAGACTTCATACGAACACTGGTCTGTGGGACTGACTGGGTGATTGGCCCTAGACAGCCCTGTTTCAGTTTACTATTGCACCCATAGTTGGGAGGTGGTCGCAGTGTCCTCCATACTGGAACTGGTAACCCTTGCCATAATGTCTTTCTGAATTTAAAGATGTACATCCGGCAGGGACCGTGTAGCATAACACCAGAAAGTCCTTAATTTTGGTATGTTCAATGCGATATTAAGTCTGTTCCTCCAACATCCATCGATATTGATGGCATATTCTAGCATTAAAGTGAAGTAGAGTTAAACTTTACTTCGGTTTCAGGTAGATGTTGTTCCAATTTATAACAAGTTTAATGGGTTTTTCATGTGGATATAGGCTAGCTTTTAATACTGGTACTGTATCCATTGTAGTATTTCAGCAGATCCATTAAAGAGCAGCTGTATTTTCATTATCTTTTAGTTTCTTAAATGGTCCAGCAAAGTTGATGAACAGATTTAATGTACCATGATCCTTATTAGAATTTCTGAAGCAAATTTTACATCCTTTGGAGGTTTCAATCAATATCTTTTATTGGAAATTGGGCCATTTCTAAAGTAAGAAAGGAAGAAAGAAAAACAAATGAATGAATATAAATGGATTAAAAAAGAAAAGTAAAGCAAAAAATATATAGTCCAATATATATAAATATGTACACACCTGTTATAATATCCGTGGCATCTTCTACAGTGTATGTAGGTGTAACGTGCCGAGCTTTGGAAAACACTCCTTTTATTTACAGGTTTACAGTCGAAGGTTGTACTCTTGGAAACGAGACAAAACCGTTCTTAATCTATCACAGTGCTCTGTAATAGTGCTACTAAAAACTATCACGTCGTCTAAATAGCAAAGGCAAATACTGTAGATAAGACCCGCTAAAACTAGCGCCATGGCGCGTTGGAATGTTGCAGGTGCGGTCGCTAATCCAAAAGGCATTCGATTGAACTCATACAGGCCATTATGCGTTACAAAAGCCGTTTTTTCGCGATCGTCTGGGTGGACTGGAATTTGCCAATAACCACTTTTCAGGTCAAGGGTTGTAAAGTATTTGGCGTTACCAACTGAATCTAATAAGTCGTCTACCCTGGGCAACGGATGTGCGTCATTGCGTGTAATGTTATTCAGTTTACGATAGTCAACGCAAAAGCGAATTTCACCTGACTTTTTTCGGACTAAGACGACAGGACTTGACCACGGACTGGTACTGGAACGTATGATTCCCTTGTCTAACATATCCGCAATTTGTTTGTCTGCTTCATCCCTAAATGCATATGGCACTCGCCTGGGGCGCTGCTTTATAGGTTGATTATTACCCGTGTCAATCCTGTGATGCACTACATTTGTCTGACTAATTGTGTCGCTAAAAACTTCCCTAAAATCAGTTAACACTTTTTTTAGCTGTTCTTTATCTTCACTGCTTAATTCTGGATCTAAGGTTGCATCGATTTTTGCTGTAAGGTTATCCGCTTCTACTGAACTACAACGAATACTACCTGAATTGTCGTCTGTAACACTCGCGGGTTCAATTAACGGACAAAATTCCGTCAATTTGCAACCTTTAGTTAACTCTACGGCCTCACTAGATGTATTGGCGATTCGTATTGGCACACTCTTACCTCCTGGTGTAACGACTAAATTAGCCACATGCAAACCTTTTAGATGAGCAACACTTGCAGAATGACAAGATGATACCATGCCAACCTGTAACACATCTTTCGTCCAGTGGCGTCGCCACGGGGTGGACTGGGGTGGACATGTCCACCCCAGTTCTTTTCCAGATCGATTTCTTAATTTTTCCAAATGCGTGGAGAAAACATTGGGGAGGGGGGGGGGGGGGGGGCGAAGTAGTATTGAGACTTTTTTGTCAGTGGTGCTCACGGCTGTTAATCACTCCGGCGTTGGTGCATTTCATGAAGGGTTACATAAAGTACGCTCGGTCGGCAGTCGCATCCCCTCCGCTGATACGAAGTAATTAGGGCTCGGGCGAAATTTCGTAATCGCCTCATCGAGATAATATGGAATTATGATAAGATCGAGATAATATGGAATGATTTTGAGCGCATTTTATAATTATTATGAAAAATTCTATGAAAAATAACAAAATATATATTCAAAGTCCTAAAATGTGTTTTCTTTTGTGCATTTTTTATGACGTTTTATAACCTTCAGAATTCTGTAAAATCACCCCTCAAAGTGCAGGAAATGGCGTTTCAGGGACTCTAGATTCCAAACTTTTCCGGGGGAGCAGGACTCCCCCTAGAGGTTTCTCCATAAAATGTCACCCGGAAAATTTTTGAATTTGGGGTCTCTGCATTTTGAGGACGCTTTTCTCGTATTTTCGGTTGCGGAAATTTTTATTTTGGTCTCGCATTATTTAAAATTTATCATAATTATATTCAGCCTAGCTGACGCCCGGGTGCACTGCTAGAAGCCTCTGAGTCTCGCCAGATTTGCGGAGAATTGTATTGCGTACTACAACAGACGATTAATTATCTGTTAAGTTTATCTAATGTCTAACCTAGTATTAGAGGTCTCACAAAAAGGGCAGGGGTTGCAATCCCCCCCCCCCCCCCCCCACCCCTAGTTGCGCGCCTGTTAAAATAAATAAGGTGCACAATCTTTTGTTTTACGTTCATTAATATTTATAATTAAACCAACGCTGCTATTGGTTGATTGCTTCACTATACCAAAAATACAATGTGTTCAGCAAGCGTTAAGGTGAAATAAGGTGCACAAATGTGAACAAAAACTTGGAACAAAGACTTTGGCCGCGTTTCCAGATAATTATTTATTTATAGGGACTATGCGCGCGCGTACACGATTATTCACGATACCCCCAACGTAGAAAACGTAAAAGTTCGCTACCTTTATATATATTTATATATTGGTCTCACTCTGCACATTTATAATCAGTGCTACAAGTAACTTCGTTACAACTAACTAATTACAAGTAATCGTTACTTTTTTAAGTAACTTATCGGCAGTGAACTCCATTTCCTATATCCAATCTCTATACGATATATATGAGGAGAGAATGGGAGGAAGTATGGATTTCATTGCTTATTGATAACTAGTACTGTAACTAGTTACAAAATGTGAAGAAAAATTGTAACTACTTAACCTATTGCTTTCTCGATCTCTTTCTGTAGCTTTTACAACAAAGCGCCAAAGTCGTGCAACTGACAAGTGCCGCGGAGCTGGGGGGCAAGGAGCCGAGGATGGAAAATCCAATTTACCCCCCTTTTTTCCTGATATAAAGTCGTACTTATAATGTTGTTGAGATCAGTGAATAGTGTATCGTAAGAATGCATATAAAAACGCATCATCCCCCGATTTCACGGTACAACCGTCAACTTAACATGCTCCGACACTACAACCCCCCCCCCCCGAATTTAGGGTTAATCGGTACCTTATGTACGTTTTCTGTTGGACGGTCACAAACTAATTTATAAAATAAGGTGTCCTCTACGCACTCTCTGATTGGCTGGGCTCCGTGCATTTATACTACGTGGCGTGGAATGGCGTCACCCGGCGGGAAAAGTTAGCGAACTTCAAAACTATCCCACTTTTAGTTTGTTTTCTTCTTCATACTTTATAAAACAAATAAAACATACCGCTCCTGTGCATATGCACTCTTATAAAGGCACGCTTGACGTGATTTGAACACGAAAGAAGTGTAAAGGCACTCGGGTATCGCCTCGTGCTTCTACTCAACTTCTTTCGTGTTCAAATGACGTCAAACGTGCCTTTATAAGAGTACATATGCATGGAGCTTTATGTTTAATTTGTTAAATACAAATTGGTCTAATTTGGACAAAATCTTTGTTAAAAATAATAAAATGTGCCATTAAAAACATGTTTTAAAACTTTTAAAATTTTGCTCAATAGTGCTGCAAGCCAGAATGCGGGAAATGCCATTTAAGGTTAGGGACTCAAATTTCAAAAACTTTTCCGGGCGAGGATGCCCCCAGAGCCCCCTACAAACAAATTGATATTGCCCCCCCCCCTTTAAAGAAACGCCCCTGAACGAAATAGTTCGTTGTTGTTCTACGTTGGAATCGTTTGACCCACTGAGGTTGGACCCCACGTTGGTTTACCACAAACCCGCGGCCATCGACTCACTGGCGCACGTTGAGTAGTTTTGCATTGCATTTTGGGTAGGATTCTGTGACATAATACTGAGACTGGGGTAAGTATAACTACTTTCCTAAACTAAACCGCTTACCGGCCGCGTCAACACATGCAAAACTATTTCTAAATTGAGATCAAACAAAAGACAAACACGCTCAGGGGCGTAGGAACCGGGGGGAAACGGGGCATGCGCCCCCCCCCCCCACTTTGTCATGAAGTGCCCTTTTTGCAACATAAAAAGTGTCCTTTTTATGATAAAACCTGTGTTTCAAGTGTCTTTTTGAAGTCCTATTCCTGAACAAAGTGTCCTTTTGAAGCTGTGCCCCTCCAAGATCAACTTGCTTCCTACGCCACTGAACACGCTAGTCTTTATAATTAAAAAGATGAAAAAGCTAGGCTCTACGCAAAACGTCTCTGAATTTTGTGGTCCAACAACCACAGCGCAGATGGACATTCACAACACTGTATTTACTGATTACTTTGTATAGGCCACTTTCACAAAGGCCTTCACTTAAAATATTACTTTTACGTGCATCTAAATGAGCCGTCCTGGACTCGTTATGAAACAAAGATTCTTTTGAATTTCAGGCACACAAACGAGGCGAGAAAGGCTGATTAAGATGCACACAGATTATATACTAATAATATTAAAATTAATCGCCATTATTTAACAATTATTCGCCGGGTGAATAAGGCGAGGTGAATATCGGTGAATAATAACCGAGACGAAGTCGAGGTTATTATTCACCGATATTCACTGAGCCTGAGGTGAATAATTGGTTTAGTATAAATACACATTTTCATACTTTTAGGAAAAGCATTTTCTTTAAAATTGTCAATTTTCTCGTCTGTCGCATTGACCGCAAATCGGCTGGCAGCCATTTTGAATAAACGCTAGGTGATTATCAAGAATTAATCCGAAGTAGCTCGACCAATCAGCGCGCGCGATTTTCTATAATCACCTGTGTATTTATACTAAATGAAAATAGTGTATGTGGTAACAAACAGAGAAATTTGTCAGTTTGCCAATGTGTATAAAAGTGCTCTCAAATTTAATTCATCGAGTTCTAGCTGTAAGTCACGTACGTTATTATCTGGCATAATTAAACGCTAGTCCGTTGGTTTAAACTGATCTTAGAAAATCTCCTTTAAATTCAGATATCTTCTCCAGACTATTAAAACCAATTCAAATTGAACGATCAAATAACCATGCAACGTTCTCTAGAACGATGTCAGTCAAAACTATATGCATAAACGCGCGGGAATTATTTAGTCTGCTGTATAGCATAAAGTTAACTATAATATAACAGACAAAAAATCTTCATTTTCGACAAAAAAACTAATTCAGGCCAACCCACGTCAGAAAGATTAGATCACATTAATCTGTTTAAAAATTTAGATTGTTTCGTTTTGTGATGGCTTTCGCAGATGTCTATCTCTCAGTCGACTATTACGAATAAAGTTTAGCAAGGATCTTTCAATTTTCTAAGATTTTTATATAGCTGCAGTAATTCTATACATGTCCATATCGTTGGCTGATTAAAAAGTGTGAAGATAACCATGAAGAGTCAGTATAGACGGAGACACTGACCAATCATTAGATTCCGATCTCAGTACTGAAGTCGGCTGTCTCGTAAACGAACGACGCTATAAACGAACGACGCTATATGCTGCATTCATATCGGTTAATTTCAACTCAAAGTAAGTTTGTGAGTTTATATATATTAATTAAGTACATTGTAAACTTCATCACATTTTAATTTTAGAGAAATTTTAAGGCAAATCACTTTTAAAACGCAGGTTTGATTGCTGAAAGGTGTTCCTTGCATGAGATTCGTGCACCGAACTATACTGACGCCTATAACAAGCTGACTACACTCACGTGAACCGTTCAAATAGAGATATCAGTTCTTCTAAAAGTCTTCTATTAAGTTAACCTGATAAAATATAAAGCCGGGCATTCTCACGCATGCACACATATATTTAGCACTTGTATTTAGTATATAAGTAGACAACGCAGTCCAATAAGTGTGGGATATACTACTCAGACCTGAAACGCAATTGGGTTTTACCATTCGAACATTCGAATGTATAGTCTGTAACTATAATCTATAAAATATATATATATATATATATATTTATAAAAGATAAAACTGCCGCAGCCTGCAGTGATGTGTGTACAAGACTTTCTAATCATGAAAAATATATAACTTCATAAATCGAATTAACTCTATCTATATACTTCTAGACGGTATATACGAGTGGTACGACTTTTAAGTCGTATGTATAGTTTACTCTATCGGCTAACGCTAGACATGCAATTTTACTTGTTACAAGAGGAATCTACTGACGGGTCGGGTTAAGTCCAACAAGGTTATTCAAAAATCAGTGAGCTTAGCTTTTTAATCCAACTTTCTAATTGATATACAGTTATTTGACATAAATATTTCAAACATTTTACAATGCATAATTCACGCTACCTATACATGCATGCGTCAGAAATATAAAGTATAACATATATTATGCTTTACGTATAAGTGACATTTTCTCAATTATGTGTATTTTCTCATTGAGTTATAACAACTAAATTAACAACTATATATAAACATTATAGATTTCGATTGAAGGATCCAAAAATTCTGGCCGACTATTTACGCAATTGCAAGAAACAACAAGCTAGAATTCTAAATCTAGACAATGTGGTATATATATATAGTTGCTCTTCAAACACGTTGCATGCATGTTTGTTATCGTTTTCAATTAAATCCGCAAATGTCCCGTCTTTTCATGTGTTAATTTATATCAAATCAAATCAAATCAGATATCGTTAAATATATGATTTTTCGCCAGCTTTTTGTATGTTTTGTATATTAACACTGACGGTTACTATACAGGCACTAGCTCGTTAATCAAATATATGTGCATGCTCGATCTACAGTGGTCTACAGCCATGCAGCTGGCGGTCGTGGCCGTGCGCGGGGGAGGCATGAGCATCTGTAAAACATTGATATGTCGGAAAGTAAAAACTTCGGATCAGTTTTAAGATCGTAATCTATAGTGATAAAGATCAAGCATAGCGAGAAAACGATCGCATTTTAAGAAGGTGTTGTAATTATACGTTGGAAAATCGTAAGTTCCAACAGTGCTTGTCGAAAAATCCGTGTTTTTGGTCATCCCTAAAGTGTATGGGTCAGAGCTTCGACGCCCCTAAACCACAAGACAGCCTTAATATTGGTATAACCACCGCGAGACTCCAATTGGTTCTCGTGATTCAGTTTATTACATGATTCACTGCCTCAAATTTACATAACTTCACAAAAATATTAGTTGCAAAGCTGAAATAAATATTAAGGGATAAATTATTTTGGGGTCGTTCATATGCAAGTTTTAATGTTGCCATAGTAGTACTAGTACAGTCATAGTCAGTTCTATAGCCTTCTATTAAGTTTTCTTTGTCACTAAAAATAATTGTTTTCTGACATAGTGGCTTTGAAAAAACTTCAAACGTCAGTTTTGAATTAGTAAATTAGTCAGTGGAAATCTGCTCAACGCCTCAACCAGTAAACCAACCGGAAATAATTGGCCGCGCTAATCAGAGAGAAGAATTAATATTATTTTAGAAAACGTATCGTATGTAATAGATAGATCCCGGTTGTATGTTATATAAAGACCCGAGAACGCGCAGCGTCTGAGGGCTTTATATCGCATACATCCCAAAGTTCGAGGGATTTATCTGACTTAATTTATTATCGAGGAGGTTTTCCAACAAAGTTTCTTTTTTCCACCTTGGACAAAGATTTTCCTTGTTTTTTTCTTCATTTCGTATCTAATTATTATTCAAGGTCTTTATGCGATATAAAGACCTTGGAAGAACAAAGAAAACCGACTCGATAATAAATTAAAGTGGTGTAAACACTTGTTGGTTTTCAAAACCTTGATCCTTTTCCAACCTATAGAGTAACTATATATTCAATTGCGAAAAATTCATTTTCAAACGACAGCTAGTATGCATGCATTTCTTTTTTCTAAGAACAATCCAAAAATAACGTATAAATAGAATTGTACAACATACAAAAGGCACTTTTAACTGAAAAAAGCGCGCAACAGATATCTGAATCGTGTTTTACCATGCATGGTTTCGTTTATGCGATATACTCGAGGATGAATATTTTCGCCTCTAAAACTTTTTGTTTATTCTTGCTTATATATATATTAATTAAGAAATAGAAAATGGCCGACCGTGTTTATATAGCCTGATGCAAACACGAGAGTGCATGAGTTGTGATCCTTCTATATATAATTTGCGGCTGTATGGCGTGGTAAGTTCGCATTCTATAACGCACTGTTACGTTTGACGAATTTGATCCTTCTAGAAATGTCACCCTATCTCCATGTATAAACCAGATTTGTCTGTCGTTCGTTCGTTCGGTTCCTTTTTGAAGGGCACCGTTTTTCAGCACTAGCTGCGTCTGGTTTTATAAAGTATTCCCTGCAGTAACTTTTTACTTTTAGTGTCCTCATAATTAGACCGCGGGTTTAAACGTCTTCGGGCAGGTATTGATCGACGAACGTACACAATTTAAATTAATATACACGCTAAATATTAAACACGCGCGACGTATCGTTAAAGCACGGGTCCATTGATATTGATGACAGGTACCAGTGACTTGAAAGAACCGAGAGCTTTTAAAATGAGAGAAGTGTTACATATGAAAATAGAAAGAAATTATTGCTTTAAAGAGTGAGTGTCTGATATTATGGCCGAGTTGTTTTTGTCGCATAGTTTTCGTACAACAATCAAAAGGAACGGCAAAGAGCTGTGTGCCTGTGTTAATACAATTGTAGCGCCATTTTAGGGTCCCTACCGAGAAACGTAAGTAGTCAAATATATGTGTATAATATCCTACCATATATATGTCTAATCAAATTATGGTTTGATCTTATAAATGCGAAAAAAAGTACTCAGGGTGGCCCAGGAATTTCCAATTCAGCGACCCACATGCATGTGGTGGATGAAGAAGCACGAAATATATGGCAAGTGTTGTTTGTCTTTCTAAAAACTTGTCAGAGTTTATCGGCTTCGTTGAACACGATGCACTATACTCCATAGCTGAGGCACAGAATTCAAACTCCATAACCTTACATATTTTAAGGTTTAGTCAGGATTATTGTGCTGTTCATTGGTTTAATAGACCATTCGTGTTTTGGTTAGTCCACATCTGAGATCGTTTTACTGTGAATATATTGCATGCTGGGTAATCAGGGCCAAATTGAAAGAAATGCCACGACTTTATGCAATCTTAGCAATGTCATTATATACCTTTACGAGAAGTTTTGCAAACCCGGCTGTATCCCATAATTCAAAATTAATTTGAGTTAAAGGGTCTAATCTAAAGGCTCTGTTCATACGATGACTTTACAGTAAAGTCGAACTAATTGTGGTCGACCTAAATTCGTCACAGCAACAGCCGGGGAGACAACAAAGAATATTGCAAGCATAAAAAAAGAAATGTTGGATGTCGCTCAAGGAATGCACGCATCAGAATACAAGGGAGACGCGTAAAGACTAAATATTACCAAGGCAAAGGCAAAATATTTACGCACTATATAAACGGGGAAAAAATTACCGCAGAAGAACGTTGAAGGAAATCAAGGACTGGTCTCCACGTCAGTCTCAGTTCATTTATGAGACTATTCCATAATTTAGCTCCTCCATTGTAACTGAGCTTAGCTTTTTTCATGTATTCTGCATGAATTTTATACACGACTGCATGGTCTGGCTTTAATAAAGAAGCTACGTTCTTTTACATGCAGAGTTTTACAGTTTCCACCAAAGTTCAGTAAGAGCTGTTTGACATGGCCATGTTCATTTTCCGACCACAATGACTCTTGCAGTTCTATTTTGCACTAGCGACCCCCCGAAAATAGCATCCCATGCACGAAAGTAGTAATACACACAAATGAATCCTGTTTTAGCAACAATTGTTGATAGTAATTTGCGTTTTTTATATGAGATAAAGCGTGTACCGGTGTAAAAGATACTACGATTTTAGCACCCCTAAAGTAACGACCCCGGCCCCCCGAAAGTAGTAATACACACAAATAAATCATGTTTTAGCAACAATTGTTGATAGTAATTTGCGTCTTTTATGTAGTACCTGTGTAAAAGCACGGTAAAAGATAACGATTTAATTTAGCACTCCTAAAGTAACGACCCCCGTAAAGTAGCGATCCCCGAAAGTAACGACCCCCCTAAAGTAACGACTCAAGATCCGAGGCGACCCCCTAAAGTAACGGCCCCCGTAAAGTAGCGACCCCCCTAAAGTAGCGACCCCCCTAAAGTAACGACCCCCGTAAAGTAGTGATCCCCGAAAGTAGCGACCCCCGTAAAGTAGCGACCCCCGTAAAGTAGCGACCCCCGTAAAGTAGCGACCCTAAAGGCTGCTAATTCCGAAAGTAACGGGGGTCGTTACTTTCGGAACTTTATACGGTACCTGCTGAGTCCCATACAGCACACTTCATGCACAGCAATAGTCGACGTATATATATAGTTTGAACAAGAGCATTCTATAAACTGATATAAGTATTGGCAATAAAAATTAAGTTTATCTCATTTGAAAGAACTCGTCAAATGGTATAAGAAGACCTCTTACAATTTTTCCATATCTGTTTTGGTTTTGGAAATATTTCGACCAAAGACAGCGTGCTGTCCGCCATCTTGGAATTATTTTCGATATGCATGTGACATCATAAGCAGGGTAAAGTGAAATTTTAATTTTTATTGCCAATACCCTTTAAGGCTGTTTTCCACTAGGCGATATTTTTCGAGCGAAGCGACATTTTGCTTTTGTCTTGGCTGATTTAAGTCCACTCTCCGCGCGACATGATTTTTCGCCTAGTGGAAATCCTGCCTAAAGGCTCTTTTCCAGTCATCGCAAAAACCAGCTCGCTGCGAGTGTTTGCATCTTAATTAAAAACAACTCGCGCGGTGCTTGTTTTCTCATACGTTGTGAGTTCTTTTAAATGAGATACAAGTACTCGCGGCAGCAACCTGCAAACTAGTTTCTGCAACGAGTACTGGAAAAGAGCCTTAATTAAGGCCTAGTTCAAACGTCGAACTTTACGTGTACCCGATACCGAATCTAATGCAAATGAGCAAAATGCTTTGTTCGAGCTCATTATACATTAGATTCGATCGGCACATGCCTAGAGGGATGTTTTAGGCTATTTTGTCTATGTATTGATTCATTACAGTATAAAAAACTGATCAATCATGCTCGTCCAGGGAATTGACAGTCATGTCGGTGGCAATATATATGGCGTGCGTACCATGCATGGCATATACAAAATAAGCCCTATAATCGATGTATATACTTACGGGCTTTTACATGCAGTCATTTGCAACATATACTTTTCACCAAAATGTTTGGACGTTTGTTCCGAATTCGCAAGTTCGTAGTTCGTTTGGAACTATGCATTTGATTGGCTGCTTAGTTCAAAAGAAACCTGCGAACTCCGTAACGAACCTGCAAACATCCGAACTTCCAAACATTTTGGTAAAAAGTATTTTGCAAATGATTGTAAGCCTTTCAGGAAAAGGTTTTGGTAAATTAAATTAAATTTGTCTAATCAGAAAGAAGTTAGGAAACTGTATAATAGAAGACCTTTAACAACTTTTCCTTATTTTTCTTCGATATTTCAGTTTGTTCGACGACATAATTAACCAGGGTACAGCATTTTATAATAAAATCATGCACTTATATACCTCCATGATTACCGTTCAACATGAACTGTTTAATGTCACGAGGAGTTTTAATATGCACAGTTTCGTGTGACTTGGACCGGTGTGAACTGATTTTGCTGTGTAGTATGTACGTGTGAAAATGCTGTACCTTGGTTACATATCAAACAAATTGGAATATCTCGAAAACGAAGAAAAATACAGAAAAGTTGTAAAAGGTATACTATCTGACGAGTTCTTTCAATTATCAGACAAACTTATGACCGAACTTGCGTCATAAGCTTATTAAGCTGTGCATATTTGGCAATGTAATAAGAAACAAAAAAATAATTATTGGACGAATGACGTCGTCAATCGTCTATAATAATGAAAAAATTATTGACGATTGATTTTCAGTAAGAAAAGAAGACTTTGAATGAATAATATTCGATATCTGTATAATTTTGGCTTCTTCAGATAACACTCACTTCGGTCTCAGCATAATTCTTCATGTCATATATCGTATACTCTCAGTCATGTGCTCGCCGTATCCAGCTTATATATATATATTTGCATATGGTCTTGTGATCGGTATATAATGATATGCCATAAATTGAACAAGCATATTTGATGCAGTTGTTGGTGAATCCAAGTTATTAAAGTTTACAAGTGATATCCAGTGGAATGGTTTTAGTAAGGAACGTATATCATTGGCAGGTAATCAAGAAGTATTCGATGTATTGATAATATTAAAATAAATACTTGATAATTATACGAAGATTTTAAAAGTTCTCAAACATCAACTTTTGTCACTGACGCGGTCTTGGGTTGACCATCTCACGATTCGGTGTCACTGTGCTCAAGTTATTCGCATTATTTCAGCTAAGGATTTTTAATATATTTCCGGATATTGTATTTATAGAACTTCATGTGTGGGAGTATAATTCAAAGCACTTGATATCATCCATCGACGGCGCCTAATCCAAATAGATAGGCAGAAGGCAGCAGCTGCGTGGCAACCGACACAATGCAATATCATGTGAACGCCTGACTGAATATATATTGTTGAGTAGTTAGCTCAGTTCAACCAAATTTCATAACCGAAGACAAAAAAGTAATAGTCGTCCAACAACATATAGAACAAAGGATCAGAGAATCAAGCCAGAAACATCACGATTTAAACGAGGTAAAATAATTATGATGATTAGTGACACTCCATGTAGAGCTGAGTGTTTTAATTGTATACACATTACACGGTGCCAACGATGCAGGCAACGAAGTAGCGAATATCTTCAATTAGAAATTGAACCCTTCACTGTATATTTGATCATTCAAGTTCGACAAAATACTGTTCTATGAAAAGTTGAAGTTGTTTTATCGAATACAACATTAATATTACTCTGTATTTTAGTTAAGAAATCTTGAGTCGGCTTCGTTGAAGTCGGTTCTCAGTAAAATTTAATTTACGATAAGTTTAGTTAATTCACAACAGGGAGCAAAACTTTTAAGATGAAACTGCCTTGGCCTTTAGTATGCACTTTTCGTCGTCAAAGTCATCTAGATTCTGTTCTTTTTAAATAATAACTTCAAACATTCAGGACAGTTTGGAAGAATGAATTTTATATAATGAAGATAATGCTGCCATCAGCAGTCCTATATTACCTGTATAATATATATTATGTCATTTATGTGTCATATATATACGCTCTAGATGTAGTACGTTCTCGACGTTGGTGGTCAGAAACATTTTCCGAGTATTTGAGTTTGACGAACGTTTACTGAACGTCTGTTGTAGTAACTATATATACGCCGAACATATTTACAAGTCGTGAACTTTACCGCACGTCGATATACTGATCTATGATTGATGTATTAAATCGTGTACAAGACTAATGGTTTTAGCTAGAATTCTACATAACACTGGCTAATGTTGCTTGATGATTTTATTCGTCAAAAGGATGCCGTCTTGGTATATTAGGGACTTTAAGATGCTAGGACGCGATGTCTGTATTTTAGTTAATTTTATAGCTTACAGGAATACGTCATGTGGCTTTTAACGCGAGTTCAATGTTCAATTGGCATGTGTGTATGGGCTCTTTCGCATCAAGACTCGATCTCAAACCGACCCAGGTTCGCTTTAACAAAGTGTTTACACTCGGTTAAATCGACCTCAGACTCGTTTAGATTGATCTTAGTTCATATTTGAGCGTTTACATTCATATCGCTTTTGACTCGGATATTAATTATGAATAACTCGTACGCACGCATGAGCTTGGCTAATAAAAATACAAAGGTCTTTGTATTTATAGGGTCTTTTCTCCGCTCAAGGCTTAAGCCCGGTTCACACTACATACACCGATCGATATATAGACACTCGATAACTTTCGTATGATGCATTCGCGTGAAAAGATGCATGACAGATATATAGGCCTTCCAAAGCGATTCCAATCTGAACTTCGTTCTGCGTTCAAAAACTGCCAGTGTGTATATATGCATGGTGAATGTACATGCATGTGGAAACGATGGAAAGAGTCTGAATCACTGATCTGAATGCTGCCTAACTTGCATGCAGGCTAAATGCTCCGACTTGTATTATCAAGTTTCCTCTAGCTGTTATTATTATTCTGGTAGTACAACTATTCTCCGAAATAGCGAAATAAATGTAGTGTGCTGCGTAGGCAGGCAGTGTTGAAATTGAGAGATAAACGTGGGATAAACGTGGGCCCTCGCTCGAAACGTTAGAAAATTACGTTCAATAATTTCGGCAGTACTCAAACCTTACTATATTTCGATCTGTATTCTCCGAAACAATTTTGTGTTAACAAAATGTATTAAATGTCCTAAAAAAATTTGATCGATTTCACCTTTTTAAAAGTGAAAAATATTCTTCTAAGTTTGTATTATTGTACACGCATGGTAGCTCTAAAAAGTGGGAACCCCCCCCGTTTAATTAACATAATTTATAGTTACTTTTTGAACCATCGTCTTTCAAGTTCACGCTAATCGTATTTAACAAAAAGAACAGCAGAGCCAGAGTTTGACTGTTTAACAACGTGCTTGGAAAATGAAGGGGGAGATCTGCAGTATCCACATCAAGATGACCAGCGCGTGCATTTCGGTTGGGCACGTGGGATGCGTACGGGGATACCGTATCCCTGAGACCCCGTTTGCACTAGAGCAAAAGTATCCGGATTCACATTGTTTTTCATCCTCATGGGAATAAAAAACAATGTGAATCCGGATACTTTTGCTCTAGCTAGTGTAAACGGGGTCCGAGACCGCTTACAGCTGTTCAGCTGTTTTCTGCGCGAAAAGAAGGCGTATCCGGTCTAATTTTAGTCATCGCCTTAGGAGATTGATCTTCTGGCCCTTATCTCTACTAAAATTTGGTTGTCATATCTAATATCGCCATTAAATTATGATTTTCTGGTATTTCGGCGCTAACTCTGTGTTTTGTATTATTAAAAAAACTTGGCAATTCACTATTTTGGCTTTTACTGGCTTTTTTCATGCGTACTGCCGTTGAATCGCTGAAGAACTGGTGAAAATGCTCAATGACAAGAACTCTGTTGAACCAATCCGGTATAGAATTTTAGTTCACTTTGAGATCAATCTACTTTCAGTTGAAATATCTACTTTTAATTTGCGTTAGAAATGATTTCAAAGATGGCAGATGTGGAGATAGAGACTGCATGATTGCTGAGTATAGTTTGCGTCTTTGACTTTGCGTCTTCATAAGGTACTTTCGACATGTTTGTGCAGAGGCCGCAGAAGACTACAGGAACAACTTTTCTGATATAAGATTTACGCGAGAGAGTATAGTCAGTATAAAACAATGCGATGTACAAGGTATATGGCAAAACGATTTTTCAAGCTGATATCATATAGATTTTTGCAAAAAGCAAATGGCGATGATGATTAGTGTCAAGAGAATAATGTCAACTTGAAATGTCAGACACTGGTCTAGTATTGGTCTAAAGATTCTAAAGTCAGCCGCGTTCACTTCACACATTACACTGCCTTTTTCTAAATTTAGATTGAATTGAGGGGATCTGGGGACGAGAATGTATATTTCCAAGATAAAGAAACAGCTGTCTTGAAATTACTCTTTCAGATCCTTCAAGATGACAGGTGTAACACAGATACGCCTATATTGAAAAATCCTTAGGAGTAATTTGATTGTAAAGATACACGTTTGATGTATTCTAATTAAAGACCATTATTATACATTACTCCCGAGAGATTATATATATATATATATATATATATATAATATATAAGTGAGTTTTGGTTCACGAAATGTTAGAGAGTACTCAATATCTTTGTATATATATATGTATATGTATATTCCCATATGTATATACATATGGGAATTAAAGGAAGCAGAAACGAAGTACACAATCAAATGGTCAAATTTTAAAACGGGCGAATGCGTACAGAAGTGGAGGGAAACAATGCAACCTTTGTCTGGCGGAGAAACTTTGCATTTTAAAAGCAGGAAAACATATTTTAAACAAAAGGACTGAACTTTTATGTAATATATCATACACGAGGAGGAGTGTTTCATCAGGATATCCAAACACCGAGAAGTTTGTTGAAAACCGAGGCAAAGCCGAGGTTTTTGAACAAACTTCGAGGTGTTTGGATATCCTGATAAAACACTCCTCCGAGTGTATGATATAGCATCTCAAACAAATCAGTATTTTAAGAGAAAATCAAGATGAAAGTTTGCTTAATTTATGTAATTTCTTCCTCCGATATCCAAACCACCGACACGGTACTGATTTCCTTTGTGTTTTCCTCATGAATTATTAATGAGTTTGAGATCTAAGCGTAGGCACGAAAACAAATTTTATGTAATTAATCTTAAACCCCCGTAACTCTTAACCCGTTTTTAGTCTGATGATCGCTTCGAGCGTGAAACTTGAGTCACTGCCTTTTTTAACATGTACATAGTTTTTACTTATCCAATGTTTTAAATTAAATGCTTTATATATGTATATATATATATATACTTTGTATTTTGCTCTATCTATATATGGTATTGAGCACTCTCTAACATTTCGTGAACCAAAACTCACTTATATATATATATATAGTCCTTAACTTTCTCACATTACCATGTATGCTGATTTATAAAAAAGTTTATTATATACACCATTTGCACTGCAGAACGTAATTCGTGATGTGGCAGCTCCGCATTATATATACGGCGGTGGAGTATATTGAAATGTTGTGCGACAGAAAATTAGTTGCGTGTAAAAATCCGTGTATTGATCAACGATAAGTCGATAATATAATATCCCAAAGAAAACTCACGAGTCGATCTATCAACTGAAGTCAAGACATGATAAATCCTTGAACTAAATTTTCACTAACAAAGCAAACGCGATCTTAACTTCATGGAGTCATCTGGAAAATAAAATATAATAAAATAAAATAAAAAAAAATAAAATAAGAATAAAAATCATAATTTAAGCAAGCTTTATACAGCTGAAGCACATGCTTGTTCAAACGATCGTGCTTGACATCCCTTACAAAAATTACACAGTGTGTACACAGTGTGTACACAGTGTTGACGCAGTGTTTACTCTGTGTTCACCCGGTGGTCACACCGTGAACACGATTTTCCACATAGTGATCACACAGTGGATATTCCACAGTGTGGTCACTCAGTGGCTTCACTGAGTGATTCCAAATTTTCACTCGGTGTACACTCAGTGACAGCCATTTTTAACACAGTGGAAATTCCACACTGTGGTCACTCAGTGGTTCACTGAGTAGTTAAAAATTTTTACTCGGTGTACACTCAGTGACAGCCATTTTTAACACAGTGGGTATTCCACACTGTGGTCACTCAGTGGTTCACTGAGTGGTTAAAATTTTTCACTCCGTGTACACTCAGTGACACCCATTTTTCGCAGTGGAGATTCCACAGTGTGGTCACTCAGTTATTACACTGAGTAATTCAGTGTACACTCGCGTGTAGACTGCGGTATTACTTGAATCTATAGTATCTAATCTAATTGAAATTACAGTATTTAATATATATATATATATATATTCATTCATTTAACCTTTTGTTAAAAACTTCATCCGACTTAAAAAATTCGTGTATATATATATATATATATATATATATATATATATACAAATTCCGAAAAGAATTGTCATCTTTTAAACCCAATATTTAAGCTATAGAAGACGGGACAAAAGTGAAATGGTAATATTTCGATTATATTTCAAAATCATCGTCATACCAAGTGATTATAAACATAAACATATACCCATATATACAAGAAATATGCAGATGACATCATAATTAAGAAGAAGAAACGCCTGCTTTATTTACATGATATCTGATAACTAATATGATAATCGCTTAACAGTGAGAAGTGATAAGCTGTCATTAATAGTTCTTGTTACCACTTTATTTAATAGATAGTTTACATCTTTAACTTTTTAAACAAGCAGTTGAACAAATGATTTAACAATATAGCTACTAATCCCTCTCAATAAGATTTGGTAAAGCACTGATAATTTGGGAATTAACATCGCTGGCTTGTGTGATACAAATGAATTTGCAATTAATCGCACTTACGTCAACAACCCTTATCATGTCATCAACCTCAGAAACATGTTTTATGTGTTTCGCGGAAGCACCAGTATGTGAGTCTTTGCCGGCTATCAGAGTAGGGGAAATTTCCAGGAAACAAACAATCGCAATGGGCCTGTCAGTTGAAGAAGGAATAGGGACCATTACTAGGTTTTCAATTATAGCTGCCTCACCATTTTCCAAACCGAGTTAAGTTGTTTGAACTTAATATTCCGATAGTGAAAACTACTCTGAATGCATCAGAAATAGTACAAGTTTTACTGCATATAGCTATTTTTACGACTCGAGTTTTACTTAATCTTCGAGTTGTACTCAAGAGTAATTAACTATGGTGTTAGTATACATGATATTTTACTCGAACATTCACAAAACAATAAGTCATAACCAAATCACAGAACCGAAATAAATCACTTTTCAAATAGAAAGAAAGGCCACAGGCAGTTTCGTACCCAGGCACATGCAGCCACGAAACCGCGCAGCTAGCAAGCGCGCATTGATACTTGGGATAGCGTCATCTCATTTCTTCGCGCCACGTTTGAAGGTTTTGTGATGGTAGAAACATTTGGTAATAAAGGACTTTTTGTTTGCGAAGAGATCAGGCAGACCATCTTCACCGAAGTAACATGTTTTTCTTACGGAGAGATTTAACTAAAGCCATCAAAATCCAGTTGAAAGATAGTCCAAGAAGCTTCTTAATACTCTCAGAGCAAGGTAAGGTAAAACACTCATCAGAGATTTAGTATTTATCGTTTGTTTTCTATTGTCACACTGATTGTAAGTGAAAATTTTCTCTTGCTTTCGTTGTCGAATTTTCTGTTTGATTGTCCAATAGTCCAATACAAACCATTTTATATTGAAGTTAATATAGTTGACTGGAATCTCTTCTCAATTCACTATCAATTGTGGTTCCTATTTATAACAAACTCTCATTCTTTCTTCGTTGCCATTCTTTAGCCACCGTTGCTTTCATGATAAGGGTTATTTTATATAAAACTAAAGCATTCAAATATTGAGGTAAATGTTATTTGTGATTAGTGTATTTTCACCATCATATTGTTGGTATATATAAACAGACCAACAGTATGTTTTTTATGTGTGTGTTTGTTTGTTTGCTTATTCATTTTTTCTTTTGTTTTCTAGTGCATAGGGTAGAGTTACCTTGTTCAGTTATGTTCAACCATTCAACTTGCTGTTATTGGTAAGTAAAATCCTTATAAAATAAGCTTAAATTCATATACTAGTGATAAATTAATTAATTGACTAATGACTAAATGACATAGTGATCTATTCCAATAAAGGTGGTTGATATCTCAAAATACTAATATCAGGTGATATATTGCTCTAACTCTATGTTTTTTTTAAAGTTACAATGATGCCGTATATACTGAGATTTTTGATACATCAGGATTTTCTGATATACATTACCAGGCTTTTTGGTATATATAATATATAGAGAGGATATTACACAGTGGTGCGAAGATATGAATTTTTATCTTCGAGTGGTGAAAACAATATTTTATGAATGAGTGAAGCGAATGAGTAACATATTGTTTTTGCCACGAAAAGATAAAATTCATATCTTCAAGCCAACATGTAATTTTCTTTTCATTATATAGAAATATGCAAAGGATGGGAAATGACATTGATATCTTCACTGGTCAGGATATCGAAAATATCTCACTGTCTATTTTCCAGTAAAACACTTGCGTCTATATAATAAATAAGTATATATATATACAGTATATACTGTATATAAAATAGCAGTATCATTGATATGCTAGAAAACACATCTGGATATTTTAGGAAGTTGACCGGTTTGATAAATAAGACTCAAACTGGTATAATACTAATAATATTGGTATAAATTTACTAGTATACAGATACTGCATATTTTCTAATTGTCTTCAAAATTACAAGAATTTTGCTATGAATGTAGAATTTTCTGTTCAAATTGTTTGTTCGGTAACTGCAATCTTGTAGTTAGGAAGAATGTATAAGTATGTGACCTTTGCAGGGAATCTTACTCTTGACCCTGGAAAGCTAGTCAGGTAGTAGGCCCATCTGTGATACAGTATATGATGGAAGTCCTAATATACTTTGAGTTTGTATATAAAGTTTAATATTGACATTAATTTACACTCCAGATGATTTTTCTGGTTAATAAAAATACTTACAGGTAATTAAAGTAAACCAGAACATTTCCTTTTGTATAACAATGTATTACTAACTCTGGCAAAACACAAATTTTATATCATTATCATCCCCCATCTTGTTTTAATACTGTGCCCAATTACTGTAACTTGGGTGTTAGTGATATCACAAGCTGGGTACAAATACAGTAATTATAAATTTGCATTTCACTGATAGCTGAGTGTTTTCCACTGAAAGTGTTGTAATTCAGTGATGTGAAAACAATATTCAGTATTCACTAAAAGTAATTTTCAGTTGTACCCAACTTGTAACATCAGATGCATATGAAAAAATTGTCCAATGCACTTTTTCATTTAATATTGCCTAATATATTGTATTTTACACTCCTGTGTACATATACGTCTTAGAGCAATTCTAATGATTTTCTTTTTTCTTATATCAGAATGATGAATCAATTGATGTCAAAATTGCAAAGTCAGTTGTGCTGCAGCTGGTTATGTCAGGAAGTTTGTCATCTCTTGATCCAATTTATATCGCCGCATAATATGGGCTTGGCTACTGCACTTTCATTATTGGTTGGTAGCAACTATATTTTTTAATATGGAGTACCCTTCCTTGGTCAAGGAACATGTTTTTGTATATTGAATCAGTATTGATGGACAATTGTAACAATTCGAAGAAAAGAGTGGCTATCAACAAATTTTTAAAAGAACTTAGTTTAAAATTGTTAGTTTTTCATACATATACATGTATTATATGCACCCACCAGCCAAGATTGTTTTAACTTTTAATACTTTTTTTAATTACAGACAATTTCACATCACTTTTGACAACAATGTTATGAAGTTCGTTCGGATATTTTCAAGTTCATTTGAACTTACACATCTGATTGGCTATTGAATTCCATGTAGCCAATCAAATGTGTCAGTTCAAATGAACGTGCAAACATCCGAACGAACTTGCGAATATTAGAACAAACTTCGGGACATTGTTGTCAAAAGTGATGTGAAATCGTCTGTAAATATCTTAATTTTTGTAAATAATAAGTGGTTAAATTAACACCCCAAATGTAATTAAATATATATGTAGTTATATTTACTTTTAAATTCTAGTAAAATAATTGTGGTTAAATTTACCACAAAAGTGCAGTTATGTTTTGTAGTTATATTTACTACAAAAGTGTGGTTAAATAAATGTTAAAGTTTACATAAATTTATACGCTAAATATTATACAAGAAGCGGTTAAGAAGCTGTTTTCACATTAGCCTACCGTGTAGTATGGCAAGCTATTCCCCGTAGTTGCATAGACACTCGACGAGAAATGGGAGTTTCTGTAGGGTGACTATATAATAGGCTAATTAGTTATTGCTTCTGAGATTAGGGTTAGTGTTTAGAGTTAACTGTGTTAACACGGAGTGACTATGTACATTAGAATTATGACGGTTTGAAGTTAGTGTACACGGTGTGTACACGGGGTGCACACGGGGTGTACACGGTGTGTACACGGGGTGTACACGGTGTGTACACGGGGTGTACATGGGGTGCACACGGGGTGTACACGGGGTGTACACGGGGTGTACACGGGGTGTACACTCAGTTCAAACCGTCCCAATTCCACATAGTCACTCCGTGTTAACACAGTGAACACACAGTGGTTACCACACTGTGTACACCGAGTGTTCACGGTGTGAACACTGTGTGTACACGGGGTGTACACTCAGTTCAAACCGTCCCAATTCCACATAGTCACTCCGTGTTAACACAGTGAACACACAGTGGTTACCACACTGTGTACACCGAGTGTTCACGGTGTGAACACTGTGTGTTCACTGAGTGTTATCTGTGTGTACACTGAGTTCAAACCGTCCCAATTCCACATAGTCACTCCGTGTTAACATAGTGAACACACAGTGAAACACAGTGTGAACACACTGTGTTTGACAGTGTGTTCACTGTGTGTTTTTTTTGTAAGGGATGGGCTGTACAAAATGCATAATTTATGAAAACTAATAATTTTCGATATTTCTAATCAAAATTTTGCCCGACATAAAGCAAGAGCAATATACCATGCGCAATTTAAGCCAATTTTAAAGCACTCAAGTATACCTGAACAATGAGAATACAATATAATATAATATAATATAATATATAACTATGAAAAGTAGGCAAGCCAGTCTGGTCAATCGTGTAATCGTGTTTGCATATAGCATCGGGGGAAGCCAACATGCGTGCATGCATTTATCGCATGCATTTAGCTTTCATATAAAGGGCGCCACCGGGTAGCTGACTTCATGTATATACACATACACCCCCTTATAGATCATTGAATCAAGGTTTCTTTTCATTTTACATCTTGATCACATCACCCACGGTTCAATCTTTACAGAGTTTGCGGTATCATAGAATCCATGCAGACTTTGTGAATCCTATGTGTAGTCTTGCATTGCAAGTCACAGCATCAATTTTGGTAACAGAAACACATGCATGCAAGACGCGTTTCGATTCCCTTCTATCTTATTTGAAGTTGTCCCAGACCCACCGTTTTGACGTCATGTGCAAGAGGTCTATAGTCCATATGTTTGAAAACATTACTTTTTAACAATGTACCTCCTATTCCTATATACAATTAATAAAACTTAGCTAGGTAAATGCTTGTTGATATTTCATGTTCTTTATTAGGATGAGCGAGGCAGTGGTACAAGAACCCGAAACTGAAAAAGAGGCTTTGGTGGAAGATGAAAAAGACACTGAAGAACTTTATGTCGACGACAATGGGAAGAAAAGATTAATAGAAATAGAGGATGTACAAGGACCAGATGAAAAATGCCACAAAACTACGTAAGTTTTAGTTTCACAAAAACGTACCTTAGTAAAATGTATATTATTTAAGAAGTAGAAAACATTTTGACCGTGTTTTCGTCAAATAATGTGAAAATAAAAAAGATCTCCCAGTGTACAAGTTATTTTAAAATCTATACTTAATAGTGCTTTCTGGCTTGTGTTTAGACATTTTCAGACCTTAATGCATCTTTTAAAAGTAAGCATTGGGACTGGCATCCTTGGTCTTCCCGTGGCTGTAATGAACGCTGGAGTCGTGGTACGTATAGATATCATAAAATTTGGCCGTCTCATGCACTCACTAATGAGTACATCATTTTAAAATGTCTAACTACGAGGGTGGTGCACAGTTACAGTTTACTCACTTGTCTATAATTTTGTCTCATTCATGTCTATAACCTAATATATAGTACAACATTATAATTACAGTTCAGATAGAAATTATTGAGATTGTCAATTTTTCCTTTCAAGGTAGGACCAATAGCGTTATTCATTATCGCGATTGCTACAACACATTGTATGCTGATATTGGTTGACAGTGCCAGGGAACTGTGTAAATTGTAAGTTTCTGAATAATTATCTCGATACGCTGGTGACAGACAGACAGACAGACAGACAGACAGACAGACAGACAGACAGACAGACAGACAGACAGACAGACAGACAGACAGACAGACAGACAGACAGACAGACAGACAGACAGACAGACAGACGAGGATAACGCATGACAGGTAAACTAATGCATGGTTTTCGAAAGTACATTTAAGACTACGTTTACGCGGTTCCAGATTAGTTCATTCAATCTATAAGTGATGCCTGGTAGTCGTGAAAATTTTGTAATTTTTTCTCATTTGAACACTTTTCCAGTTCGATTTCATTTAAATATTTAAATTGCTTATAATTTTCTTTTCTTTTAATTACTGGTTATTCATATAGTAGAAATTGTTTTAAATTGCTTAGTTATAACAACTGGAATTTGCACAAATAGAGTATTAGAAAATCGTGTATGTATCATTATCAAATTCATTAATAATTCATGACGAAAATTCAAAAGAAATTAATGTTTAATCAGCATCTTTAAATACGGATAAAACATTGATTAATAAAACATCAATGTTTTATCAAAGTTAATAGGCACTAGTGGCTCAAATTCAGCTTTTTCTGAGTTAAAATGATCTTATTTAACCTTTTCTACGACTCTTAAACAAATTGAAAGTGTTCATCAAATGCCCATAAAGATCGGCCGCTCATATTTTAACTATTACTTATAAATGTACGTAGGTTTGAATAATTATTTTGAAATTGTCTAGCGTTAGACAAAGTAAAAAAATAATATATGTTAAATTAAGTCTTTTCATGTCGGCTCGCTGTCTAGAAGTGAGAAAACGTCATTGGACTATGGAGAAACAGCGGAGGAAAGTGTCCGCTTAGTGAGCCCAAAACATGCTCGAGTAGGAAGGTAAGATAAATTAATACATAAACAAGAAGTAGAATAATATATAAAAGCGACTTAATTTATTGAGGGTACTACATGCATGGCAGTAAATTAGATAATTAGATAATTTTCACGATGATGTTCGATAGCATTATGTAACTAGAACTACCAGAATGCTTTGTCAGTATCCTATATAGCGCTTATAGACACAGCGAACTGGAAAAGCATTCTGGTAGGTATAGTCACTTAATTTATTATTGAGTCGGTTTTCTTTGTTCTTCCGAGGGCTTTATATCGCGTAATGCCCTTGAATAATAATTAGATACGAAATGAAGAAAAAAAGAAGGAAAATCTTTGTCCAAGGAGGAAAAAATGGACAAAACTTTGTTGAAAAACCTCCTCAATAATAAATTAAGTCAGAACGTCGGGATGTATGCGATATAAAGCCCTAGCTCGGACGCTGCGCGTCCTCGGGTCTTTATATAGCTAGTATACATCCCTCGTTCTCGGGATTTATCTATTACATAAACGTCATCGTGCAAATGACCTATTGTTTCAGTTCTTCGTGGAATATTTATAGTCTCTTTCGCAGGCAACTCTGTAGCTTCCCAGATGCGCGGGCAGGCAAGAGAAGATAGGGGCATAATTAAGGGCGTACAGAGAGACGCAATAACGGTCCTCACGGCCAAGATCCTCCCACGCATCTGGGAAACTATAGAGTTCCCTGCGAAGGAAGCTAGAACATTTCCTGCTTTTCCTACTTATGATTCCCTCACAAATGTAGGAAAATGTCCTTTTAACTCTGGTGCGTCAATGGGATACGTCAGCATGATAATCGTAAAGAAAATCGTATCATGTTAATTTTATATATAGATCTTTGCAAAAGCAAGTGAACGTTTTATGAGAAGCGCAATTGCCTACTATACGCCTTTGTTAAGTTTAATCAACATTATGTCACTGAAGTATTTGATTATTATATAGCTGTTATGTGTAAAATTTGAATGATATAGTTCCCTCTGGCGTCGCGCCTACTTTTAAGTTACAAACGGCTTCGCGTGCCTCATTGCGTATATCGAATCACTGTTTAATGTTCTCACAGAGTTGTTCTTTTCAAACACTGTAGATATACCGTGAACGTCGTTCTCTGTATAACTCAAGTAGGCGTCTGCACTGTTTACGTGCTTTTTGTGGCCAGAAACATTGAACAGGTAAGAGTTTATACGGGCGCAGGAACAATGCTCTGATGACGTTTACGTCACTTGTAGGGTATGCAATGTACCGGCGTGACGTAAATACTTTTACGTGACGTAAAGAACATAATTTTATATAATCATACGAGTCATCTATTGTATAATTAACAAGTAGATTCCATTTTGCCGTTGTCCGTTCAGTTATAGATGCACAGATGACGTCACAACGTGGTAAGAACAAAAAAGTGGCTCACGAGACGCAGTCGAGTGGGTCACTGATGTTCTTACCACGTTGTGCGTCTTCTGTGCATCTATAACTGAACAGGCAACAAAATAATGGAATCTATATTTGTTTTGTACAATACAAAAATTTAAAAGGTTTTTATCGAAACTCTTGCCGGATTTTGGGACATGAAGAAGGAAACAGCTGACGTGATGTGACGTTACCGTGTGTCTGTCCTCTAATAGATCATGGGCAACAACCAATGAAAACACGCATAGCAATCAGGGTATTGTATAAATTACTCTATATATATGACTTCAACAAGTTTGGACAAGCGCTTTCAGCGTTCTGTGGTACTTTTCATAATTGACAAGCGCTAGCTTGCGCTTCATAGCGCAATAATTGGCAAGAGCTTACTGATTTTTGTGCTATTGTTTACAGTATCTAGGATTAGGAGTTATGCTGTTTAAACCTCGAGATTGAAAAAACAGTAATTAATTCAACAATTATGAGATTTGTGTTTGATTATTACTTCTATAAATCTTATCTTTTCTTTAATTATTTATTTTCAGGTTCTAAATCAGCTGCATATCATTGAACTAAGCGTTAAAATCTGGATCCTAGTTCTCTGTCCAATCATTCTTGCTTTCATTATGATAAGAAATCTTTCATCTTTAGCTTGGGTCTCCATGATGGCAAACACGCTCATGGCTTTCGGAGTTCTATCAATATTCGTTTACTTAATTCCCAACGCTAGAGATCCAACAGAATTGCCAAAGTTTGGAGGATGGTCTGTGTTCCCACTCTTTTTTGGAGTTGCTGTGTTCGCATTTGAAGCAATACCAATAGTAAGAGTTACTTTCTTTCTTATCCATCCACCTATCCATCCACCCCATCTCATTCCATCCCATCCATGCATCCATTCCACCCACCCCATCCCATCCCATCCATCCATCCATCCATCCCATCCCATTCCTTTAGTTTATCGAGTTTTACACAATGCCACCAAAGTTCCGATAAAAGTATTATGTTTATGAGATACCGTTTACATGCGGCAAACATATGATAAGCATTATTTGAAGCATTCTTAAAACGACTCTCTGATCAGAGCACTGCACTAGCATCGTAAGATCCCAGCCGGAAATCCTTGGTGTTGTATTTCGCACTTTGGTGTATCTATTACGGAATGCACATATTCCTACACTCGAAATTTCCCTTCCAATTCTTTACAGGCATTGCCATGCATGCATATATAATGAATTCGCTGACTTAGCTAGCGCAAACGACCTCTGTAGCTCAGTGGTAAGAGCACTGAACTATATGTATCGCAGGGACGCAAGTTCGACCGCAGCAACTCACTCAAACAAATCAATATATTACATGTAGGAGAAAGGCTTACTAGTCCGATGCACCACCTACGAGGCTAAGTTGGGACCAAGCGGCGGACTTAGTAAACCGAAAGTCGCGGGTTCGAATGCCAGTTGCGGTCAAGTAGAGTTTTTCTCTAGTTGCCCCGTCTGGTCCCTCCAGTCGGAGTAACTGACCTATATAACGTTACTCTTCACCCAAGTATACTACAGTCCTACATCGTTTAAGAAGACTCATTAAGGCTTAAATTTGCATAATTTTGTTCTTCCAATATGATGTGCATAGTGCAACCGCTGTATGCAGTCTCTGCATGACTTCAATGCTCGTCATCATAACGATTCTGTGTCATTTTTACCAAATTGAATTATTCGGGTCTTCAAAATGGCCAGTTTAAACATAACTAGTTTACTGAAGCATTTAGATGAGTTCAGAGTTATGCTTGCTGATAATTCTATTGATGTGCTAGCGATCAATGAGACAAGGCTCGATTCTTCGATTAATGATTGTGAAGTATTTATTCCTGGATATGATATTATTCGTCGAGACCGTATAGTGTCAATGGCAGACATGGTGGTGGGGGTGTTTGTTTTTATGTACGATCTACTATAAATTACACTTCTCGCCCTGATCTAAACATTGATCAGTTAGAAAATCTCTGTATTAAAATTCACAAGCCGCGTTCCAAGCCTTTCCTCATTGTTACCTGGTACCGGCCACCAGATTTAAGTTGATAAATTTAGTTGTTTTGAGACGCTATAGTTGGTAAGCAGGGGGAGCTTGAGTATTATCTTATGGGAGATATTAACGTCAACCTCGCTGCTCCCTACTCGGATAATAATTCACGTTTATTGACGAGCATTACTGTTCTCTACGGCCTGCACCAACTAATAAATGAACCAACTCGGGTTTCCAATTCGTCTTTCCAATTCGTCTTGAACTATGATTGACCTAATATTCACAAATTCTCCCAACAGGGTGGTTTGCTCTGGTGTCTCACATATCTTGGCATTAGTGATCATAGTCTTGTTCATGTATTTCGCAAACTCTCGATTGGCTCATCTAATAAAGGTCATTCCACAGTATTTTATAGAAAATTCAAAAATTTCAATGCTGCCAATTTTCGCAGTGAATTTGTTTACAGGATTGGGACTCCATAAAATTATTTGATGATCCCAACAGTATATGTGGCGTGCCTGGAAAAACACATTTTCTAATGTAGTTGACAGGCACGTCCATATTCGCACAAAACGTGTTGGTACGTCTAAGACTATGTGCACACGGTAACATTTCCGAGCGTTTTCGTATTGTTTCAAGTAATGAACTGATTGTTCTCGATTCCCTTGAGAACAGTAAACAATACGAAAACGCTCGGAAACGTTACCGTGTGGACATAGTCTAAGTCGCCTTGGATCACGCCACAATTAAAACAAAGTATGCACGAGAGAGATGTTTTAAAGATAAAAGCAATTCGCTCTAACGACCCTAAGGACTGGCGTGTATTCAAAAATTGTCGCAATGCTGTAAACAATGACGTGAACTAGCCAAAGAGATGTATTACAAGAATGCTTTTCATGAAAATGAAGGCAATTCGCGTTAAACCTGAAGTATTATCAATGAACTTATGTCAAGAAAATCCAAGAATTCGCACATAAATGAGATAAAACAAAACGGCATTTCCATATGTAACTCGCAAAGACCTGTCTGAGACCTTTAATGACCACTTTACTACGATTGGGCCAAAGCTCGCAAATGAAATCCCACTAAATGTAAGTGATCGTTCTCACTTAGATTATCTTAATGGTTGGCGTCCAATCACCAGCCATTTCAACTAAAATCTACAAATAGCTCCAAAATCCTCTCTTTGTTATCTATAGGCTTATAGTAAATCCAAAGCAACCGGATTAGATAATATATCTGCTAGACTCTTACGCGAATGTGCTGATCCAATCGTGAGCTCCCTCTGTTTGTTTGATTTTCAATTGCTCCATTTCCAGCGGTGTATTTCCGGATGAATGAAGTGCTCAAAAGTGATACCATTATTCAAACATGCAGGGGGGCGCGCACTGATTTGAATAACTATCGCCACATTTCCATTATTCCGGTTGTGGCAAAAGTTTTCGAAAGAATTATTTATGATCAAGTTTTCGCCTATGTAACCGAACAAAACTTCCTTCATTCCACAGTTACAGCTTTACTTGAGGCTGTAGATAACTGGGCCTATACAATATCGATAGTGGTAATGTGAATGCCGTTGTTTTTCTCGATCTTAAAAAGGCCTTTGAAACGGTGGACCACGATATTTTATTATCAAAACTTAAAGTGCCTATGTCATCCTCAGGGACTTTACATATTTATACTAATTGGAACATTCTGAGAAGATTTGTGATATATCTTCTCAGGCGAAAATTTAATCTTCATGGATTTTTTTTGCCGTTAAAGTTGACGGAAGTGACGTCGAAAGAGGAATTTGTCTATATGAAAACCACTTTACAGATTCCTCTTTTGACGTCACTTCCGTCAACTTTAACGGCAAAAAAATCCATGAAGATGAAATTTTCGCCTGAGAAGATATATTACAAATCTTCTCAGAATGTTCCAATTAGTATAAATATGTAAAGTCCCTGAGGCACTTTAATATGTGTATGGTATTAGAGGAGCTGAAAATAACTGGTTCAAGTCTTACTTGAACGGTCGTAATCAAAAGTGTTTTGTTAATGGTGTCTATCAGAAAATAGCTCATTAACATGCGGCATTCCCCAAGGGACAATCCTTGGACCGCTATTATTTCTATTGTACATAAATGACTTACCAAATTGCCTATCCTATTCACAGCCTCAAATGTATGCAGACGACATTCACTACTTAACCTATGCGGATAGCTTAGTGATATTTCTAAAACAGAGTTAAAACTCAACCAGGACCTTGTCAATGTTAGTGAATGGCTTATTGTGAACAAACTTACACTTAATAAGTCCAAGACGGAATTTAGGTTGATAGGATCAAGACAAAGACTCAATACGTTTGACAATGCCCCAACAATAAGCTCCCATAGAACAAGTACACGTATCAAAGTCTCTGGGTGTTCATATCGACGAAAATATGTCTTGGACTGTTCACATTGAAACAATCTCTAAGGAAATTGCCTCAGGCATTGGTGCCCTGAAACGTATTAGGTCTTTTGTTCCCCGAAAAACACTACAGTTTGTTTTTAACTCCCTAATACAACCGCATTTTGATTATTGTAATGTTGATTATTGTGTGGGGGAACCTTAGTAAAACCTTAACCCTTGCATGCTGATAAATTTCAGAAATTACAAAATCGTGCCGCAAGGGTATTAACTTTTTCAGGCTATGATACTAATGTCGATCGTAGATCTCCTCGAGCAACTTAATTGGCAAAATCTTGAAACACAACGCCAAATCCACAAATATGTTATGGTTTAATCGATTAATGGTCTTCGTACGAAATTTGTTGACCGTAGCAGCGTCTCAAATTATTCTTTAAGAGACACCGAGCTTGCTGTTCCTTTCCCCCGCACCAACTATCTAAAAAATAGCTTTGGCTACAGTGGTGCGGTGACATGGAATAGCCTCCCTGTTGATTTGCGGCAGACGAGTTATCTGAATGTCTTTCGCTCTGACTGCAGCAGTTTCTTTTCAAATCTCTATAATAGTTGAATAAATGCACGGCACTCGTGTAAAGCAGGTTCTTTGTTGTTACTGTTATTAAACTTCTTATCTTTGTAATGTTATAAATTAATGTATATATATACAAGTTAGACAATAGGAGTTAGATAGTTATATTGTTTAGTTATTTCATATATTATCAGTTTTTAGTATTTTTATTAGTATTTTTATTATGTAAATCCTGGTGAGTCTACCGTCATTAAATAATGTTATCAATCAATCAATCAATCAATCAATCAATCAATCGTGTCGGCCTTTGTTTTCATCTCAAGATTTATTAACAAGTTACAGAATAATCACATGACGTCAGGATTTTCATGCTTAGTTTTGTTTTACATGTAGGTACTTCCACTGGAAAACGAGATGAAAGAACCCAAGTACTTTCCTAATGTTGTCAAATTAGGAATGACGATTGTGGTGGTTGTCTATATTTCTATGGGATTTTTTGGCTATTTAACATGTTTAAACGACTGTGAAGGAAGCATCACGCTGAATTTACCTGGAACACCGTACGTTTTTTAATTTTATAAAGACCGTTTATACGAGACCTATATAAGACACACCAGGACACACCCTACATAAGACGCAAAACACTCGTATAGAATATTTTTTATACGTTTTATAGTACCAAAATAAATTGAACATTGAGAAAACAAACAAACAGGCAAACAAACAGACAGACAGACAAACAAACAAAAAACAGATAGACAGACAGGCAGAGAGACAGACAGGCAGAGAGACAGACAAACAAAGAAACAAACAAACAAACAAACAAACAAACAAACAAACAGACAGACAGACAGACAGACAGACAGACAGACAGACAAACAAACAAACAAATGGAGAAACAGGGGTGAAAACGTAACCTATACCCGCGGCTAGCTCTTCAGGGCAGCGCAATAGAGCAATAACCGATTTTTTAAACAAACTTCGAGGTGTTTTCAAATCAAATAATAAACATCTTTCGATTCTATATTTAAGAGAAATTTAAGGTAAACGTCATCGAAATTTTATAATTAAGATCACGTTTGCGAACAAAGTCTTGGTAATTGATTTCTTTTACAGTTATATCTGTTTCATAATTGGCAATGGAATGTATTGCTGCAGTGAGTAACTTACTAAAGACTCTATACTTGTAGGGTTATGGTAATGGTGCATGCTACCCAGGCCAGTATCGTATTCGTAAGTTTTTTTCTCTGTTTTTGTTTTATTTTAGATTTTTCTCAGTCGTGAAACTCTTGGTAGCTGTGTCCGTATTTTTTTCGTATTTCATTCAAGCGTATGTTCCTCTTAAAATTGTTGAACCTTGGATATTTGAGCAAATTCCAGAAAAGATGCATTACTTGACAGACACTTTGATAAGAATACTATTAGTTGTATTCACATGTAAGTATAACTATGTCATGAAGAACATGATTTGATCTATCTCAAACTCATTAATAATTCATGAAGAATTTCATTCAATCACCTGTTGAAGTTGGTTACTCCAGTAAAACACAAAATATTAGATGAAAACCGGTGTTCATTTAATTCTTAAGAACTCATGCAAAATAAACAAGTTGCTGTATATATGAATACATTTTACACACACTCATGAATAAAATCTCACGAGGGTTTATTTTTTGCATTTTCCAATTCAAACCGCTCGATTGAGATGCCATATCAACAACTCGTTTATCGTGTTTCATCAGGGGAGTCCAAACACTCGCAAACAATAAAACCACTTGGCCTTCGGCCTCGTGCTTTCATCATGTTTGGATCCCCTGATGAAACACTCAAACTCGTTGTTGATATATTACATCTAGTTCGTTTTCATGCGACGTCAATAAAATTCTAAAATCAAAAATTCTAAAATCAAAAACTTATAAATCCAACCTCGATCCCAGGAGCGGCTTTCATGATGAGCCAAGAGCTGCCAGGGACATTTGTAAGGGGCCGGGGCATGATGGCGCGGTCAAATTCAAAAAAGCGGGAAGAAGGGAAAATGGCATTTTGTTTCAACTCCTTACAAATGCTCGTGGAGAAGACTAGGTTCTTATAAACTTTATAAACCTTGCAAAAATGCATTAATAATTCATGAGAAAAACACACAGCAAATCAGTACCACGTAGTTTTACATCTAATAAAGAATACTCCGGATTTACATAAACTTTAGCTTTGATATTCTCGACTTAGACAACGTCATTTTTCAAAATTATTACGCTAATGAAGTGAACTTACCAAATGCGTCGTTTTTTAAGCTATTCGCAATACGTGTTTTCATGTTTTAAATACATAAAGCTGGTCGTTTTATACATGTTTTAAGGGGCCGATTACCTGGAGACTTTCAGCTCGGTTAGAAAAACTGCGATTTAAGTACAATTTTATGTGGGTTAATAACATTAATTTGCTATAACACGGCAAATTTCATTCCGAATTTCATTTGAAAAAAATAAAATTAATTAATTAATTTGAAGAATTTCATTTGGTTGAATTTCAGCCCGGATACCAGCTTCCATCCTGGTTGGAATAACCTGGGATGGAATTTCAGCCTGGGCTGAACGTCTGCATGTAATCGGCCTCTAAGATTGTTATCGCAAGTTTTTTCGAACATTTTATATTAATATACCCTGCGAGCAGAGCCTTCTTTTTCTTATTTCTTCGCTGAGAGAGAGGAAGAAAAGAAGGCTCTGCTGTATTCGTGTCAAAGAGACACGAATACAGCAGACTGAGCTTCTTTTCTTCCTCTCTCTCTCAGCAAAGAAATAAGGAAAAGAAGGCTCTGCTGGCAGGGTAATATTGATACGGCCATTCTTTTTATTAGTTAGAGTTTTAAATTTTGTTAATGATGTCAGCGTAGTTTTTAAGCTATTTCTTTCACATTTTCAATGATGTTTATATGTTGTTCTTTCCAGGTGGTTTAGCGGCAGCCGTTCCACAACTGGACAACATCATCTCATTAGTTGGAGCCCTCAGCATGTCTGTTCTGGGCTTCGTCTTTCCTGTTACTATACACTCACTAACATTTTACGACAAGCTCTCTAGGTTAGTACTAGCTAAAAATGTCGCCATATTCTTTTTTGGAATCCTAGGTTGCCTGGCTGGATCATATACAGCCATCTATAATATCATTAAAGAAATTCAAACAGGCGAATCATAATTCCTTTTATTACGACAAAACATACCAGAAAAATTATAAGCCTATAAACGAGTATTTAACGAATTGAAATTAAAATGTTTTATAAGCGTTTTGTGTTGATATAAATTGTACATAAATATGATAATTAAATAGACATATGATAATGAAATAGTTGTAATTATTATTTAATTATTAATTATTATTTACGACGTATATATTAGCCTGCGTAGCCTGCGCTGGGGTGATTGGGGAAGGGAGCGCCCGCAAGCGCCTGCCTATTGTTATTTTTCGTGCCGCCCTCTAATTAAAACAGTGTATTTTTGGAAGTTGTCAATTTCAAAAACCTGAGCTAAATAGCTTAATTAATTTGGAAGGTGATCGAATATTTACTCCATTTAAAAAACACGTATCTAGAATTAACTGAAATAGCACAGTTATGAATGAGCATGTGTATCAAAGTGCTTTCTTGATTCAGGAATTTGTGTGGTATATGTTCGCTGTGGCAGCGTCTGACAACATTAATAAATTATTCTGCTGTGCTATATCTTGGCTGGTTTACGGTTAGGGGTGGACCATTAGAAAAGTGATGGTGGGGGAGGGGGGGGGGGAGACTTTTTCAGCTTGCACGAATTTTATTCTTGTTCATTTGCTTGTGCAGGAATTTTTTTTTTATGGTCTAATCCTTGCATGAATTTTTTTTATTACACATACCAACCTTACAACAGCTTCTCAAGACTGTATACACAATGCGAGAGCAGGAAACCATTTGGAGTGGCTTGGAAGGCTCGCCACTCATAGGCGTAGAGTTTTGTTTTTGTCCAGGAGGGCTGAAGTGCTGAACAGCACCTTTTTAAGAATTTTCCGGTGGGGGGCGTTTAGAAAAAGGCACTCTTCTAGGGGGGTCCGGGGGCTTGCCTCCCGGAAATGTTTGAAATTTATAGTCTTGGAAATGCCATTTCCTGCATTCTGAGGGGTGATTTTTAAGAACACTGAAGGTCATGAAATGTCATAAAAACTAGTTAAAATACAACACATTTCAACAATTTTTCAATGCTGTGTTTAGTGGGTTGACTTATCACTGTTTTGGGGTGCTTTTGGCTGACAGGAATGAGTCTGTAACAGTTACTTTAGCCTAACATTGTGATGTGTACTTGTTTTGTTTTACATTGATATGTACAGTTTTATCTTTATTCTTGCAATATATTAAATATGTTGTTGGTTTGCAGTGAATGTTGCACAAGCTATTAGATTTAGTGTAATTTACACTAATAGATGTATGTTATCATTTAATAAAGAAGGTGTAAAGACCATTATCAACATCATTTTGACTTATGTTTTTCAGTATCGAGAAGATTTTGACTTCTAGTTTTCACCATGAGAAGGCTCTGCACGAATTTGTTTTCTCAAACTTTCTTTGTGTTGAATTTCCCCCCCGAGCAAATTGCCTTGCACGAATTTTTTTTTGTTCCCCCCCCCCTCCCCATCACTTTTCTAATGGTCCACCCTTAATAGTGTTCACTGCAAAATCTTTTAAATAATTAAACAATTTATGTTGAGTGGGCTACAGAAAGCTCAGACAGATTATTTTCGTATGTAACGACTATTTCGACGATCAATATAAATATAATCATAACATCTCGCGACATTCGCACTCACATCAATAATACTGAGTTAAATTGAATAGCGAATTTTATTTTCCACTGATAACTGGCGCTGATGGCCAATGCAGCAGGAGAAGTACGCCTGAGTAGATCCCACTGATTCGAATCAAATCCGAGTGTAAGAAATTCTACATGATGTTTCGCTCAAGCCAATGTCAGACAATTCAGTTACTCGCCGTTAAGCCGAAGTCGCCGAAGGGGCCACGTCTTGCGTGAAAATCTTACCGTAATTAACTGTTGGGAAACCAGCGAATAAACATTTTCCTTCTGATGCACATGCAGTTGCCTTATGACCACTCTCTTCTCAATCTCAGTTTATTTTGAGCTCGTTTCCTTAAAGTGCATATACGAGAATTTTCATTTTTTTTCTAAAAATCGGCCGTATTGAGACGATTCTAACGATATATAACACTCCTTCAACGGATAAAATCTGCCCGAGATATTTGGTTCTAAACATGGCGAAAATAGGTTTTTTCAAAACATGGCCGGGAGAAAAGAGTCTGAGTCCGAATAAGGCTGATGACGTCAAATCGGGACAAGCTGTATTTGCGACTACAGTTGTTTAGTATACAATTGAGGACGAAATACCTTCGCGGTGTGTTGTATTTGGATGTTTCAACAAGCCAGACCCTAAAAACCGTACAATACTTCATAGGAAAGTTTACGATGAAGATTTAATACCAGAAGCAATAGAATGATGCCAATGTTAGGATGTTAAGTGCGAACGCAAAGATACAGTATGGCGCACTGTATGGTCTAAGCATTTCAACTGGCCAGACGGTTTCTCGGAAACATTGTTTTCAAGACAAGAGAAGCCCTATATCCTGTGGCTAAAAAGGGCTGATATATTAGAGAAACCTGCTACCCACCATATTTACTGGAGACAAACGCGGAGGAAAGCTTTGAATTGAGAGTCAAGCGCGACAAGAGGATTCAACGCAACATGAGCAATAATCAACAAACTCGTTGCATGTTTTGATGCAATTATTTTAACAAACACGGACTCCAGGTAAAATAACTTTTTTAGATATTTAGAATTAGAAAGAAGTGCTGCTGAAAAACCACAACCTTGCAGATCATCTGAATACATCGAGCATGAAAATATAATGAAAACAAAACAAGCATATGTCGTTATGTCGAACATCTTGTCAGCTGCCTTAATTCTCGCGTTACATGCATGAACCACTGACTTTTTTCTCGAGCTTTACAGCTATTTACTGTGGTTGGTATGATTAGGGTTTTCTGCGTATCCGTATATCTATAGAATAAAGCTACAGTTTGGAAGATCATTAAAATTGTATTCCTGATATGCCAATAAATATTATAATTTATCAATGGCAAAAGTGTTCGCAAATTAGCTAAAACATAAACAGACTCTGGAAATTACAGAAACGGAGATAAATAGAGTTGCCTACGGATGAGGCTAGAGATGAATATGTTATAAAGGGCTTAAGGCCCAATTATTCTCATGCAGCTGTAACAGATTTACGTAAAAGCTGTAAAGAGAAAAATATCAGTGGTCCCTGCGAGAAGACATGCAGCTGACAAGGTGCTTGACAGGACGATATCAGACTGCTTGTTTTGTTTTGTTTTGTTTTCATTACATGTAAATATTCAAGAGTAGATGTATTTCAAGGGTATGGAAGATTTGGATTTTTCAGTGGTATTTGACTCTTCTTCGTATTTCCTAAATATCTAAAAAGTTATTATACCGAGGGTCCGTATTTGTGGAAAAAATGCATAAATTACAATATACAACGGGTTTGTTGATTTCTCACTGCGTGACTCAGATCGCTCGCCCTGAAAGCGCTTCTTGGTGGTTGTGTGGAGCAGATGCGGGTGTGTAGAACGTTACTCTAATACCATCCATTTCTATACACGAGATATAGAGCTTATCTTGTACTGGAAAACTACTCTTCCAGCCAGGTTTTTTTTAAAGAAAAATTTAGAACTGCACATTTTGTCATGCAGTCACAACATGTCATAGCATGAAATTTAACTCGCGCAAATGGCACAAATTTTTTCTTATTAATAAACTTTCATTAACTCATTCTCGTCCATACAAATATGAACGATGCGGACTTTAGTATTTCAGTTTGTCTAGTAACGCCAGGCGATTTAATCCTCCATGGGAATGTCCTCAAATGCGATCTGACGAGAACTAGAAAGGGTCAATTTCTATTATAATAGTTGGACAATATTTGCATGGTTATAAAAAAGTAGAAAGCTGATAAGCTGCAGTGTGGCATTGAAGTCTCCTGGTCGTTCTCGAATGCTCCTTGAAACCGAAAACCTCAATTTGTATGTGCAGTACAACATGCCGCCGATGGATCAGTGGGATCCTAAACCAGCCGTGATGAGTTGGATGAATGAAAGAGACTAAGAGAGCATCGCATCCGAGACCGTCCAAAAGGAAAACAACAGCAATATTTTAAGGGAATATTTTCGGAAGCTTCGAAATCCGAGCAGAAGTTGACAGATTGTCAAGAAGAACAGATGCCGGCGAAGAAAAAAAAGAGAACATTTTAGTTATTGTTAAGTAAAGAAAGTTGTCAACAACAACTATATTGTTAAGTTTGTTATGAGAAAATAAATATTCTGCTTCTGCTTTTGTTATTGAAGCGATATGTATTCCATTACCTTCGATTACTTTAGTTTTCAACTGCACATAATTTTTTTTAGAGTTGCACAAATTGATTTAGAACTGCACATTTTGTGTAGAACTGCACGTTAAAAAAAAAAATGCTTCCAGCGAAACCGACATACTTGGGAATCGACTGGCTTACACTTTGTGTGCGTTTGCGCTTAACAAGTTAACAACCCAAAGTTGGCGTCTTTCTCTTGCCTCCAATCTTAAACCTTTAGTGTAAGCCTTCCTGTGAAGTGTTATACCATTCTCTGAGTTTATGCCATTAACTGGTTTGTTGAAACACTCGAATAAAACACACCGCGAAGGTATTTTGTCCGCAATTGTAAAGTAAACAACTGTAGACAGTAGTCGAAATTACAGCTTGTCCCGATTTAACCTGAATGTCAGGCCTTTATTTGTTCCCGCCTTCCGCTAAACTCGTCAGCGCGGGCAGAGGTGCGGGCGAGCGAGAAGGCGAGAAAAACAAAGGCCTGAGGTAGCCTCCTCCGCAGGCAACTCTGTGTGGCTTCCCAGAACGGTGACGTTTTGATCAAGATCTTGACTTTATTTCAACTGTTTAACAGTTGTTGCCCGTAATACGTACGGGCAATATTTTGGTCGAGATATTCAATTTGGCCGAGCACGAAACAATCTCGTCCCCAGAGCCAAATATGCCCGGCCGCGCGGGCAAGTTAAATGGCTCTGGGCAAATCGATTTCAAACACCCAAAAATTGGATAGGCACTTATAGTACGTATTCCATAAAAGGGCATGAGTTGCGTAATGTGAAAGAGCAAATACACGACGCTCAATGGCATATACGCGACTTTAACGAGCAAATACTTGACGTTTCCAGTGCCTGCGCAATGTTGGTTAGCTTTATATGGCTGAATTAGGATTGCAAAATGGCGGAAGAACGAACTAGCCATGCACATCCATTGGCGCATCCATCTATTTATTCAAATGGTGGAACTTGCGATTTCAGTCTTTTGCGTTGTGGTCGGGCTGACTGTGGGACTGAAAATTGCAATGGAAGACTGTATCACTGCCCATTATGTCCTCCAAACAAATGTGCTAAAGAACTTCCTTCGCGAGTAAAGGAACATTTTAAGAAGGTCCACTGGGAAAGCAGAATTCATGAATTTCCAGGTATAATTTAAACGATGATTGTTAAATTTCACGTCATTGAAAATCCATGCATAATATTAATTTTAGTCATGTGGCCACGAAATGATTGAAAAGATGGTACAATCACAGAATAGGATTCTGTGGTACAGTATTAAAGGCTGATATTTATATAAACTACAAAATACTGACGTTTTGAGTGTAGCTTTTCATTTATTCAGAAAAAGATGTTACTCTACAGTACAGTCAGTACTGAATGGTTAATATTCTTTACTAATCTTCACTGAAATGTCAGTATCTCGTTGTGCTGTACAAAATATCTGCACTTCACCACCTTTTCACTTTGTTGAATATCAGAGCCACTGCCTACACTTTTTGTGTTCTTAGAAAATAAAAATGTGTTCTCAATGTACAGAGTGTATCTCTGACAAGTTCTTGGTGGAAATAGTAAAGTTATGACTATAAATCTTGTGGATATATTAACCCATTGCTGCCTAGAATAATCCAGATAGGTGTCTGAGGATTCTTCTTTGAATGAGTACAATTGTCTGGCATTTATGACAAGAGTAAAACAAAAAGACTGTTTTTGTCTGGCTCAGGTGGGAATGGGTATTGGGTGAAAACATCTGTACACAAATCATTTAACCATTAATTGTAAGAGTTGATTATGCTTGTCCAGAATAATCTGAACTGACATACATTTGGCTGATAGGCCAACAGACCATTTGGCCAACCAGGTTTGATCAACAGATACCTCTTTAGCCAGGCCAAAAAAAATATATGGATTTCCCATTTCCTGACCCTACCTAGTTTTTTTTTCAGCAAAATGCCAATCCTGAACTTTTTATTTGAAGAGTGGGGGCCTGAGTTGCAGCATGATTTGCACATTGGGATAGCAAGCTGCATAATGGCAGAACCTAGTAATGTGCTCAAATGTGCTACCATGCTGTAATTGATATTTGGTTTTGGACTCTAAATAATGACTGGGCTCTAAATATAAAATAAGTAAAAAAATAAAAATCCAACCTACCCTTCCTAAGTTTTTCTGAATAGAAATAGGAAATCCCAGTATTTTTCTTTGGCCCCAGCATAAGAAAAATTCTTTGTTTTTTTGTGCTGAACTGTTTTACATCATGACATATCCCAAATTTCTTTTTATATGATTTAAGGTTTAAGCATTCTGAGATGCAAACTGTCCTGCACATTCCCATCAAGCCGGCGTGGGTCGGATGACAAGAATTTAAAGGATATCACCCACTATCACTGTTTTGGCTGTAATTGTGGATTTAAGCGTCGGAATGAAGCAATTCGGCACATTCGTAGCACACATAATGTTCAGCTCTCAATGCAGCCATTATGTTCAGGGCAACAACAACAGCATCAACAACAACAACAACAACAACAACAACAACAACAACAACAAACACAGCTTCAACAACAACAGCAACAACAACAACAACAGTACTCTGCAACAACAACAACAACAGCAGTTGCAACAACAACAGGATCAACATCAACAGCAGCAACAACAACAACAGCAACAACAACAGCAGCAGCAACAACAACAACAACAACAACAACAATAGCAGCAACAACAACAACAGCAGCAACAACAATAATAACAGAAGCAGCAGCAACAACAACAACAGCAGCAGCAATAACAGCAGCAACAACGGCAGCAACAACAGCAGCACAACAACAGCAGCAACAGCTAGAACAACAAATGCAGCAACAACAGGAAACAGATCAACATTTGCAATCCCTACAGCAACAACAACAACAACAACAACAACAACAACAACAGACACTGTCACAAGAGCAACAACAGGACACAGATATTACAACTGCATTTGACAATCAGTCATTTCAGGAGCTTGAGTTCCGATACAGATCTGCTCAATCAAGATCAATGCGACAACAGCCAACCAGGGTTAAATGTCCATTCTCTGATTGTGGCAGAGAATTCCATCCAAATTCCCTCTCAAGTCACATTAAAACAAAGCATGCTGTAGATGAAAGAAAGGGAATAACATCAACAAGATACTTGAATGGAACTTGTGTTGATTATACAAATGGGATTTATCTGGTTCGCAAACAATTGCGAGGAACGGATCATCCTATTCATTGTCAATTCAAGACCTCAAGTCCTGCCTCGATAATTTGTAGTGTGGATACCTGTCGCCAGCTTAGCAATACTGCTTCTAGAAGTGGTCAAGCTAATTTTCTTTGTGATCATCTGAAATCCACCCATTTTATTGGCACTTCAGTTGTTGCTGATCGCTTAAAAGAACATTCTCTTGATTTTGTGATCAATACTTTAAAATGGTTGAAATTGGAGCGGAAATCAGAATGTTTGGAGTGGCAGAAGCAAGCTGACCACAACAGAATTCCACTTGTTGTACAAATGCCTGTTACACCAGATTTTTCTACTCGTTTTTTCCACTTTTCAGTATTTGCCAACATCAAGAGAGATCATTACTGGTCATTTTGTAAACGTGTGGTGGTTTCATTTGACAAAGAAAGCTCATCCTTCCACTGCAAGTGCTGCACTTCTCGCCGCTCCTGCATGCACAAGTGCCTTGTCAAGTGGGCAATTGGGCAGTGGCATCCTTCTGTTATTGGTGCATCTAGGATACTGCAGATGGATGAAGAGATTGGCGACACTCTAGATTTTACTGCAACTGAGGAAAATGTTGCTGATGAGCACTTACATGTAGATGAAGATAACAACAATATACCTGGCAGTATGTTTTACCCTCCAGTTGGAGATGTTGCTGTCAAGTTTGTTAAATACTTGTTGAGTGAGAAGAAAATCCCTGCACAACTCCCATTAGCCTTAACAGTTCAGAAGGAAAATTATGGTAAAAGGTAAAATACTGTAGATAATTGCATGATGTCTGACCCACAGTTGTTTAATTTGTATGTTGGAAGATAAATTATTAGTTAAATAGTTCAGTTGTTGGATCAGTTTAGTCATGATAGAAGTCATGTGTATGCATGTATTGTATTGTATTGTTCTGTTTGTGGTAATATGATAATATAGGTTATGTCTGCTTTATCGCGAAAACTTGCTTACTGAATCTACTATTACAAAAGTTAGCAATTGTTAATTAGAATTGACCAATCAGCTTAGTTCTCAAGATTGCAACAAAGAAGGAAGAGAATGTTCATTGATGCTCTAATTTTGAACAGTACTGTAAGTGATAATTTGTGGAAACGTTTTACAATGCAAACATTTAAGGAATTTATCACTTATCAGTTTTAATTTACAATTATGTAGAGTTTTGTAATCATGGGTATTGGCTATTAAGTTGGTTAGCCTTTGTGTCAGATGTTTGATTTTCCCCCTAATCCTCAGCCAGTTTGTGCAGTAACTGAAACAAAACAATTGGCTTATATACACTTAATAATATGCTTTAATTACTTTTTAGTTATATTCCAACAGAGACTACCTGCTTTTATTGTGAATCACCACTGACTGAGCCATACTGTATCACACAAAACGCCAAACTAGTGACCCTGAAAGGGATAGTTGAAGGTACATGTACAGTAACGTCATGCATGGTGCTCTTAAAGTGTCTATGACATGAAAAAATGGTATACGATTTTTTTGTATTAAGTGAAAGATATACCTGTGAAAGGTAATCTCACGAAATTTGGCATCATTTCGTCGCATATTTTCCGAACTACGACTCTTCGAAGTTCACCTGAAACGACTCGAAGAGTGCGAAATTCCATCGCGCGGTCAGACCGGCTATCTGGTTACTTATGACGTAGGCGTGTGGACACATCTCAAGTTGACTAAACAAAATAACAGGTATTATTAGCCGTTTTTGAGCAAATTGGGATGGCTATGGTTCTGAATAAAACAACTTTATTTTAGCGTTATAGTGAAATTCTATATTACCGATGTGTTGATGACCTCTGGATATTCATTATTTCCATTGAATCGCGAGTATAAACACTCCTAGTAAGAGTGAAGTTAGGTCAAGCAAAACCGTTTTGTTTACTTTTGATCAGCGTTCAAATAAACGTCGTCGCCGTAAAAATGTTGAAGTGATCGCAGCAACGTCGGGGACAGAACATTATAGAGGGTAGAATGTTGGTCTAAGAATTACGTTGTTTTGCGTTCTGTTTTTGTGCAATTTTATCGTCGGTCTGGTTATGGGATTTGCTAAAAGTTAGTATGTTATACTACAACAATAATCACTTAGAAATCAGTTTGGCAGTGGTGTTACAGAGAACTGGTTTTCACTATAAATAAGGTGTCTTTAATGATGTTAATGTTGGTCTTGAGTGTATACACTATACAGTTGTCCGCATTCGACCATGCATATACGGTTCAATTTAATCTCTAGCACGAGTTTCTTTACATATTATCAGTAATAAGTATTTGGTTAACAAGGGTCTGGCGCGCGAATGCATGACCAACGCAGTTTTATCGCCTGCGCAAATTATGTCGTGATTGTAAAAACAAGCTGAAATTGCATGAGTCGCTGAAATGTGGAACATATAAACAGTAACTCAGAGCAAATTAGTTATAAGTAATAGAACCAAGAACCAGAGCAGAAATATTGTAACGCTAGACGACTCGAACTATAAATGTCGTACTTGATCGAAGTTTCGTATATCACAACAATCAGGTGGAATAGTATATATTAGGGAACGGGCAATAAAATATATAAGATTAAGTAGTTTCGCCGCTATGACTATGGACTATGACCCAAACCCAGTCTTCAAAAGGACGATACTGTGGTATGGATCTGGCGAAAAATGATTGGCATGTACCAGAGTAATTCTGGACAGGTTTCACTGAGAAAACGAGAGCAGAAGAACGGAAATTATGTGTGGTATGATGTACAAAAATCATTAGCCTAGGCATCGTCCCGACTTTTGACTCGCGTCACATCTTTGCTCTGCGCATTTCAAAGACCTTGTGTCATCTGCAGTGCTATATGCGTTATAACATTATGGGAATCTAGCTAAGACCCAACGTAATTTATCTGGACCCAGAAGCGATACTCATTATTGTCTATTGGAGTATTTCGGCACACATGTGATACTGCTTTGAGACTTGTGAATATATTGTATAATATTATATATAATAGAAACATATAGAATAGAAAATATTGCTGTTTTAGTTTTATTCGTTTTGTTAATACTCGGCAATATTCAGAATTTACTATTAACTGTAACACTGCCAAATCTTTGGACAATATTTCCCGAAGGAAATATGTAACTTCATCGACGAACCTCATCGACAATCGTCTCTCGACTGCATCATGATCTGATGGTTCATCACTATCAGCATCAACCAAAAACTGCTTAATCATATCCTCATTTGATTCTTCGTCTTCTATAGTAGCTGGTGACACAAAATATTCGTTTTCTGACTCGTTTTCAAAAGCCCTATCTTGCTGTATTTACCTGTATCACCACAGTGAAATTTACGATGAGTCCACACGCCTACGTCATCGCGGCCTAAACTCGGTCCCAGACTTTTCGTACTTTTTATTCGAAAATATGGCAAAATTGGCAACTTCAACGCGTTGTAACTCGAAAAATATTCATCAGAAATACGCCAAACTTTCTGAGATTATTATTTGGCTGAACATCTTTCAGTCTGTGTAAAAAACGCCATACTCATTTTTTCATGTCATAGACACTTTAAGTATGCATTATCTTTTTAAAATCTGCTATTTTTACAAAATAAAATATCTATAGGATTAGATTGTTAAACATCTCAGTCAACAGTTACTTATTAAGTAACTTCATTATAGTTCTTTAATTAGTTATTTTAGTTATACTTGAGTCAAACGTTCTTGTAAGTTTAATATTTTATTCTTTTTTTATCTGGTATGAAATAATAAATAACATTCTAAAATTCATTAATAATTCATGAGGAAAACACAAAGAAAAATCATGAGCGTATCGGATCTATATATGTGATATAGACTCGCTCTAAGTTTCTCGCTGGTTTTTAACGGCTGAGATAAGCTTAATTTTCAAAATTACTACGCCAATGAACGTATGAAGTGATTCTTTTTAGAAGCCATTTAAAAACCTTGCAGTACGGGCTTTATCGGCTCTAAAACACTCGGCTATCGCCTCGTGTTTTATATCCGATAAAGCCCTCCTGCGCGGTTTATAAATATTACTTAAAAAACTCATTAATAATTCATGAGGAAAACACAAAGGAAATCAGTACCATGTCCGTGGTTTTATATCTGATAAAATTTTCTTCTGATTTACATAAACTTTAGCTTTGATTTTCTCGCCTTAGACAACGTTATTTTTCAAAATTACTACGCCAACGAACTTGCGAGTGATCGTTTTTTAAGCCATTCAAAGCACTCGCAGAACGTGTTTTATCAGATCTAAAACACTCGCAGAACGTGTTTTATATGTGATAAAACACTCCTGCTCGTGTTTTAAATAGTACGTAATACATTACTATGACTTATATTACATGTATATTTGGTTTGTTTTTTTATTATCTCAGGAGTTTCTTTATATGCAAAGTTTTGTGACAACTGCAAGCTTCCATACAGATATCAGGAGTATTCTGATGGTGTTCATAATTTCAATGACAACTGGATCCTTAGTATTGGATTATGTGATATGATCAGAAAACATCTCCAGGTGTGTCATTGTGATTATTTAATTTGTTTATATACCTATTTGCTTATACCTATTTGCGGTAGATCTTTATGGACTTTGTATCTATCACTCCATCTTTCATTTTTTAATTTTATTGTTCTTCATCAGTTTGTTGAAAATATATACAGTATACTGATACAGTAATACATGTACATGACTTGTATATACGATTATGCTGTTACCGTTACAGTACACTGTGTGTGAGTTCTTTAGTGAATAAATGTATTTTGAATGAGGAGCAAGCTGCTGTAAATAAAACTTTTGTGTAGTAAAAATATGATGTCTTTTGAATGTTGTTTCAGGTTCACAATGCTGTAAGCCGAACAGTTGAAGCAATTGAAAACTGGCTGCAGTTGCGACCATATCAATTACCTCGCGGTTCAATGCTGAATGCGTACCTTCATTTTGAGGCTCTTTCAGATCACAGCTATGATTTTTCGTGCCTTATGTGTGGATACTTTCCTCCATTGTTAACTTTAGATGTGGACAAGAAAGGAGTGTTTGAACTGGCAGGTAAACTGCATGTATCATCCAGGATTGTTTTAGCCTGCGTGCAAACTTAAATTTTGAGTCTGTAGGCAGGCTAGAATTGCTTGTGTCATTCGTTTTAGTGCTTAAAGTGTCTATGACATGAAAAAATGAGTATGGCGTTTTTTACACAGACTGAAAGATGTCCAGCCAAATAATAATCTCAGAAAGTTTGGCGTAATTCTGATGAATATTTTTCGAGTTACAACGCGTTGAAGTTGCCAATTTTGCCATATTTTCGAATAAAAAGTACGAAAAGTCTGGGACCGAGTTTACGCAGCGATGACGTAGGCGTGTGGACTCATCGTAAATTTCACTGTGGTAATACAGGTAAATACAGCAAGATAGAGCTTTTGAAAACGAGTCAGAAAACAAATATTTTGTGTCACCAGCTACTATAGAAGACGAAGAATCAAACGAGGATATGATTAAGCAGTTTTTGGATGATGCTGATAGTGATGAACCATCAGATCAATGCAGTCGAGAGGCGATCGTCGATGAGGTTACATTCCTTCGGGAAATATTGTCCAAAGATTTGGCAGAGTGTTACAGTTAATAGTGAATTATTCTGAATATTGCCGAGTATTAACAAAACAAATAGAACTAAAACAGCAATATGTTCTATTCTGTTTCTATTATATATAATATTATAAAATATATTCACGCATCTCAAGCCAGTTGGCTCAGGTGGAATCACATGTGTGCCAATACTCCAATAGACAATAATGAGTATCGCTTCTGCCTTCTGGTTCTAAGTAAATTACGTTGGGTCTTGCGAGATTCTCATGTTAAAAAGCAAATAGCACTGCGGATAACAAAAGGTCTTTAAAATGCGCAGAGCAAAGATGTGGCGTGAGTCAAAAGTCGGGACAATGATTTTTGTACATCATACATAATTTCTGTTCTTCTGCGAAACCTGTCCAGTTACTCTGGTGTATGCGAATCATTTTGCGGCTGATCCATACCACAGTACCGTCCTTTTGGAGGCTGGATTGGGCCATAGTCATAGCGGCGAAACATAATCTTATATACAGTAAAAACCCGCTAACAAGAACCTACATTTTACCAAATCAGCCTCGGATAGGTTCTTATATTCTTATATATTCTTATATAAATAAATTGTTAATTTCAGCCTGAGGTTCTTAATAGTGGTAGGTTCTTGTTAGCGGGTTTTTACTGTATTGGCCTTTCCCTAAAATATATTATTCCACCTGATTGTTGTGATATACGAAACCTCCTCGATCAGTACGACTTTAGTTCAAGTCGTCTATAGCGTTACAATATTTCTGCTCTGGTTCTTGGTTCTATTACTTATAACTATTTTGATCTGAGTTACTGTTTATATATCCCACATTTCAGCGACTCATGCATTTTCAGCTGGTTTGTTCAGTCACGACATAATTTGTGCAGGCGATAAAACTGCGTGGTCATAAGCTCGCTCGACCCTTGTTAACCAAATACTTATTACTGATATAAATACGTAAAGAAACTCGCGCTAGAGATTAAATTGACCATATATGCACGGATCAACATTAACATCACTAACTTTCACTTTTTTTTTACAGTTCTATGTAACACCACTCACTGCCAAATTGATTTCTAATGATTATTGTTATAGTACAACATACAGTTAACTTCTAGCAGATTTGCCAGACCGACGGTGAACTTGCACAAAAATTGCACGCAAAACAACGTAATTCTTAGACCAACATTCTACCCTCTATAATGGTTCTGTTCACGACGTTGTCCTGCGATCACTGTCTTCAACAGTTTACACTTTACGGCGACGACGTTTTATGCGAACGCTGATCAAAAGTAAACAAAACGTTCAGTTTCTTGCCCTACTTCACTCCTACTATGAGTGTTTATATTCGCGCTTCAACGGAAAAATGAATATCCAGAGATCGTCAACACATCGGTAATATAGAATTTCACTTTTTTCTTTAAAATAAAGTTGTTTTATTCAGACCCATAGCCATCCCAATTTGCTCAAAAACGGCTAATAATACCTGTTATTTTGTTTAGTCGGCTTGAGATGTGTCCACACGCCTACGTCATAAGTAACCAGATAGCCGGTCTGACCGCGCGATGGAATTTCGCACTCATCGAGTCGTTTCAGGTGAACTTCGAAGAGTCGTAGTTTGGAAAATATGCGACAAAATGATCCCAAACTTCGTGAGATTATCTTTCACAAGTATATCTTTCACTTAGTACAAAAAAATCGTATACCATTTTTTCATGTCATAGACACTTTAAAGGATTAGAAAAGGCTGTACTACTGTAGTATATTACTTTCAGATTAATGATTTGTTCATACTAGCTGTATTTTGTCCTTTTTACAGTAAGTGAACTTGAGCTACCAGACATACATTCTAATTCAATTCCGGATAAAGTTGATGCTGATATGTTCTGGCAACAAGTCAATCTCGGGATATTATACAGGGGCATACTGAGAGGTATACGTACTGTAGTTAATATTTTTCAATACGCTAATGACGTCTGACATGTTTCTGAAAAAAATGGCTAATTTAAAAAAAAGTTTTTCATTAGAGCCTTGCTTTCCCTACGTACAGAACTTTTGTATTGTAAATAGAGAAATTTATTGCAGTAAAACTGTATAAAGTCAGTGCTTGAGTGTCTTATTTTGTTATCAAAGCAATCCTGTAATTGTGTTATGTATAATCATTTTTGATTTACATGTACATTCAGGCACTGAAAAGAATCCCTTGGAAATCAAGCCAACCTACAAGTTCTGGGCCCCATTTATTGGCTCCAAGTGCAGAAGAGGACGACAGCTTTTTAACTCTGAATTTAGGAAAGCTAATCACAAGGAGGACCTTAAATCTGCTGGCGCTACATCTGACAACTGCTCTATTGAGAAACTGATGGATTTGTTCTGTGAAGGGAAAGTATGTTACGCTTTGTCACACGACGACATTGTAGATACAGTAGAATGTAGAATGCTACATAGTTTTATATTTTTTTATTATTGCTTGTCAGGTCCCGGTAATTAGAGAAATGGCTAGAAGTTTAAACGTGAGTGATAAGGGTTCAAAGCTGGACATCATTAACCGAATAAAGTCTGTTCTCAACATTGAAGAAACTTTCTTGAAACTCTTTTCTAAAATGTGGGGTGGTTCAGGTAAGACATTTTTTTATAAATGTTGTGAATTCATGTGGGAATTATTGCTTTATATATATATATATCGATATATAGTAAGGTTAGATATACTGCCGAAACAGAGAACGTGGGAGTCTAACGTTTCGAGCGAAGGCCCTTCGTCAGAGAGAATATCACACGGGTGATAAAAATGCTATATTCTTGGACAGCGGTGCACATTGTTTTTGTATCTACTGCGCATGCGAATACATACTATGTTGGCATGGAAGGTTTTCCTATGTTAGTTAAATAACAATAGAATATTTTCCCGAGTCAGTCCGAGCAATCTGACGCAGTGGATACATGTACGCCTAAGCGTGCCTATTTTTATCACTCGCTGTCCTGATAAAAGCAAGTACAGTGGAACCTCATTATCTCGAACTCGGTTATCTCGAACAAGAGTTGATTTCCCTTCAGCATATTTCTTCACTGTTTTACAGTATAATTTATCTCGAACCCCCGCTATCTCGAAGTATTCTTTACCTCCCTTGAGGGTTCGAGATAGTGGGGTTCCACAGTATATGCTAAACAGGTTATCACATTCGTGACTCTGTGATATCAATTTTATCACTTTCATAACGATATCATAATTGTCCCTCGTTCACTGCCCTCACACAATTATGATATTGTTCCCCAAGCGATAAAACCGATATCACGTCATTCTTCATATGATAACCTATACTTCTAAAGATTAATAAGTGCATTCTCGCTGACGCTTCATTGACTGGTGTCCTTTTCACGCGAAAAGGTGCAGGTTCAACTCCTGTGGGATGACCTGAAGTGGGGTGTACAGTACGTTATACAATGTTAGGTTTTGGCATAAATTTTTTATTATATTTATAACTGTGTAAATTTATTTTCTGTTTTGTGTAAGGTGGGTGGCTAGGAATGACTTGCCCGCATGGAATATGCTACGGACTAAAGTGGCTTTTGAGACATGAAGGACCTCGGGATCATGTGGATATGGTAATGAACCTTGCTGCACTTCCGAATGTTATTGTGTTGGACATGGCAAACATGATGGTCGCCCATGCTAGAAATAGAGGCTACAACGTTTTCCAGCCATTTGAAGGTCGTGTTGCTGAATGCACCCCAGAGAACATCCGAAAGGCAAAAGATGGTGAGCTGGAGATTGACTGGCCCTGGTTTCCCAATGGCGTGGAACAGGACACAGGAGATGAAGTTGAGAGACCTGATGGTGAACAGCTTCTACGTAACCCTTCGACTGGATCGTCAGATCATTATTGCTTATTTGATCAATTTCATGAAAAAAATTCTGTTGATCCAGCTGATTGTTTACGTAGAGTGTCGTGCGTCAACCAACTTGCTGGGAAGACCAATTCAGAAACGGCTGAACAACTGAACAACAGAAGGAACCGTGACAATTACTTTACAACATCTTTGACAGCACACAATTCGGTATTTGTCGAAAGGTTGGCAACTCATTTTAATAATGAGAAGACAAATAGACGCGTCATTGTTAGCCATAGTCGACAGGTAAATTAATATTTAAGGAGACGAGTGGAAAATATTTATGAGAACAAGGAATGGCAGCGAGGACATGAACGCGAAGAGTGAGTGATTTCAGAGCTATCTTTCGAGTTCTCCCTAATTGTCACTCGTGATTCTATTACTTTATGGGACCAAGATATTTCTTTTTATAAAACAATCTTGAGAAAAACAAATAAAACTAACAAACAATCCTTTTCATCAAAATGTAAATTATCTTTTCTCACGATACATGTAGATCGTTTGCAAACGATGTCACGTGATTGCAAACGACCTATAAAGCCTGGTTTTCACTAGACGTAAGCGTGAGCATAACGACGTATACGCAAGCGCAGTAAGCACTTCAAGGTCAATTTAACACTTTGTTTTCCCGAAATTCAAAGGTGTTCATCTACCATGAAGTGCTTACTGCGCTTGCGTATACGTCGTTATGCTTACGCTTACGTCTAGTGAAAACCAGACTTTATTGGCAGACGTCGAAAACTTTGGAATTCGTAAACCATTACCTCGTAGAAATTTGATTTCGATCTCGTAATTTTTACAGCAAATTGTCGCGCATGTTTTTGAAGTTTTATTTTTTTAGATTATTGTGTGCTTATTTTACCGGTTTGCTGAATTTTCATTTGTGTATTCATAAATGTTTGTTTTTCTCTTTCTAGTTTGGAGAACAGCTAAATAGAGATTTGAAAGGACAACTGGTAGTTGGTGACATCATTAAGCGAAGTAAAGTTCAACCACCTAATTCCAAACGAGCAAGGGTAGACAGTGTTGAGACGTCTTCACAATGTTCAGCTTCATCGACGATTGGTGCAGTGGTTTCATCTGTGATAGAAGTATTAGATACTACAACTACCCCAACTTACTCTAGCCCTAATTCATCCTCATCTATCTCACCTGTGTCGTTCTCTTCTTCCATAACACCTTGTGCAAGCGCCGCCGTTAATCCATCCTCTACTATATGTGCTGAATCAGTCTCTATTAATAATTCAGCACCTGACTTGGGCACCACATCTAAGCCAGACGAAGCTGAAGTTTGTGGAAATGTCCGTTTTCTTAAAGTTGCTGGAACATGTGTGTCGCTGTGGCTATTTCCCGAAAGATTTGGCCAGTCTGCTACTTGCCTCAATACGTGCAACACTAGTACACTTACAGCTCTTCTTCTAGGGCACATATGGCTGGCAACAGAAGGTAATTTCCCAGAGGATGGACCTCTCCATCAATCCTGGTTTTCATCGATTCTGTATGCTACGAGAACCGGGATTACATTATCGAACGAATCTGCTGATGGTGCACGTACACTGACCTTAGAGGAAACCACATCATATTTATGTAGAAGTCGTTTGATAAGTATCGTTTTGCATCCAGCAACAATCGTCCGAATGAATGACGCCAACCCCTCATCACGTTTAGCGCACCACCTGGAAGAAATGGTTGGCAAGAAGGCAGCGCTCTTTATTTATGCCAAGAAAGCTGTCTTATTCTTGTCATCTAACAGCAGCTTGATGATGGTCGACAGCCACAGGAATGGAAACGTTGGTGCAGTTATTGTAAAGGGGAATACTAATGAACTGCCACAGTTCCTCAAGTCGTTAGAAAGCACCCTTGGACTTAACGAGTACTGCTACGGAAATTTTGTTTGTTTCACCTAAATGTATTTGCACACGCGCGATTTGAAATCGCATTAACGAAAGTGCGATAAAAATTGCAGTCAAATCACGGCAAAAATCAGTCGCCCGTCTTAACACTTTTATGTTTTGAGCTAAAGCTAGCATCTGCCGTACGCTTTAAAGATTTTGTCAATACTTAAATCAATCGCATTGCTATTCTGGTTGGCTACTGTTTTCCAACCACAAAATTGTCAGTCTTCAGCTACATGTTTTATCCATAGGTTTTTATTGTTTTCGTTTCTATCAGTAAGCTTTCAACAACTAGATAATGTAAATGTAATAATGTAATGTACAAGAACTTCTTTAACTTTGAAAACAATTTTGTTTTATAAAACTGTAGGAGAGTGAGGAAACACCTTAAACTGTTTATATTGTAAATCATATATATTTTTGACAGAAGATATATAGCTTATGAGAAGTTGTGAAGTGCTATAACGTTAATTGTTATATATCAAGTGTCAAAGACCATTTTTCTAGCTTTCTGATTGGGCGAGCGGTACTCGCGTGCAATGGCGGTCCGAAATCGTGATGTTTCCCGCGTAACCCATGGCAGCGGGCAACATTACATTTATTTTCGTGTGTTTTGTGGCCCCTCGACTGTTCGCTGTTGCCCTCGATCGGCTTCGCCTCGGGAAACAACGGTAGTCTCAGGGCCACAAATCAAACTGTTTCCCTCGGCGCCATCATAGTCAATCGAGATATGGTCTGGAAACTCAGCTAAAGTCTTTAGTCTATCTTTTTGTTTGCCTTTATGCATTTTTGTGCACGGTGTACTGTCACTGAATTACACATTGTATTTTAGTATAAGGAGCTAGGCTTGGGCGGTTTTGCTTAAAATAAAAACCGAGAAACCGTCCGATTCAAAACCGGTAAAACCGTAAAACCGGTTTTTTTCTTTAAAATTTGCTTAAACTAAATGAAGAGGAATTGTGGGCTTTGTCAAGCTCTTTGTGGCTGCGTCAGCAATTTTTTTGACCTCAGAATACGAATCGTACACGCTAAATCGCAAACTGTGTGAACTTTTACCTCAGCACGATTTCAGTTTTGAACTGAATGAAGTCAAGGACTTTAATATCACTTTACGTTATAATTTGACTGTCTGCAGTGGCAATTTTGCTTGACTCGACGGGATGGTGATCTTTGATATGTCGACGTAAATTGGACGTATTTCCCCCAGCAGCACGGACTTTCCTTAGGCAAAGCTTGCATGTCGGCAGATCGTTGTCGTTTTCGTCTTCCTTGAATCCGAAATATTGCCAGACAAGAGAGGTAGAGGCCCCAGAAACCTTTTTAGATCGCAAACCGACGTTGGCGTTTATAGCAGCCATGACTATTTGCGTGCAGCGTCAATGTGTGGCATGAAATTGACACCGTAAAATGCGCACCGCGGGATTGGTTAAGTGCGCAATTTTACCGCTAAATATTCTGTTCGTTTGAGTGTCAAGTATCGTAAATCAAGGTCAAAGGGTCAAATTACGGCGATGATAGTAAATAATTATTTAATGACGGTTTTCCGGTTTTTCTAAAAGCCAAACCGAAAAACCGGTTTTGGATAATAAAACCGAAAAAAACCGGTAAACCGGTAAACCGCCCAAGCCTATAAGGAGCGAATTGTCCAATAGCAACGTTTCAGTTCAATCACTCAACCGTGCTATTTACATATTAATAAACCTAAAACAAAGGATGTGCACGGTGTAAGGTACGGTTCAACATAAAATCACAGCTCATTATAGGCGCTTTGAAGTTTGCCGAGTTTCCAGACCATATCTCGATTGACTATGGCGCCAGTAAATAAGTGTTAATTATTATATGGCTAGGTAATTTACCATTTCTATACAGTATGGTAGGTAATGGAACCTCCACTGGCGTTGTAAGAAGACTGTAGATTGAGCGCTATACTTAATGGTGTTTATGAATACAAGCAATTAAAAAGAATCTGTCCACGCTTCAATGTTTTCTCAAATATACGTCAAACAAATGTTATTTGTATAGGTAATAGCATGGTTCCGAGTGCAATATTTGGAAAAAACATGCACGAGTGAGTTTTTCAAAGACTACCAAAATTGCACGAGTCCGAAGGACGAGTGCTATTTGAGGTCTTTGAAAAACTCACGAGTGCGCGTTTTTTTCAAATTGCAAAAGAAACGATGCTATTACTTATTAATAATATACATAAAAAAATTTAACATGAAGAGAAACTTTCCAATCAAACTGCTTTGTGCAAATAACATACATGAAAAAATTTAACAGGAAGAGCTTTTTTTCTAGTCAAAAATGATTTTTGTACAAATTTAAAAAAATTAAAACTTTGCACTGTATTTCCTTTTTTCTGCACTGTATTTCCTCAAAACTGCACTGCTCTCAGCCAATCAGAATAAATAATTCATGTATATTATTAGATATGAAACTACTTGGTTATATGTGGTTAATATTTACAGTAATTGTCTGCATATGGGCTTTTCACCTAATATGGGCCGTTTTTACAAAAGATGGAAGGACTACACCAAATTGTCTGAAATTTTGATATGAAACTACTTTCACAGAGTTAAGACCCTGGTAAAAAAATCAGGAGAAAATACAAAGTCCGACTATGTGTTCAAAAACCTGCCATATGTAGTTAATATATACAGTATACATATGGGCTTTTCGCCTAAAACGGGCCGTTTTTACAAAAGATGGAAGGACTGCACTAAATTGTCTGAAATTTTGATATGAAGCTACTTTCATAAAGCTATGGCTATAGTAAAAAAATCAGGAGAAAATACAAAGTCCGACTATGTGTTCAAAAACCTGCCATATGTAGTTAATATATACAGTATACATATGGGCTTTTCGCCTAAAACTGGCCGTTTTTACAAAAGATGGAAGGACTGCACCAAATTGTCTGAAATTTTTATATGAAGCTACTTTCATAAAGCTAGGGCTATAGTAAAAAAATCAGGAGAAAATACAAAGTCCGACTATGTGTCCAAAAACCTGCCATATGTAGTTAATATATACAGTATACATATGGGCTTTTCGCCTAAAACGGGCCGTTTTTACAAAAGATGGAAGGACTGCACCAAATTGTCTAAAATTTAGATATGAAGCTACTTTCATAAAGTTAGGGCTATAGTTAAAAAATCAGGAGAAAATACAAAGTCCGACTATGTGTTCAAAAACCTGCCATATGTAGTTAATATATACAGTATACATATGGGCTTTTCGCCTAAAACGGGCCGTTTTTACAAAAGATGGAAGGACTGGACCAAATTGTCTGAAATTTTGATATGAAACTACTTTCACAGAGTTAAGACCCTGGTAAAAAAATCAGGAGAAAATACAAAGTCCGACTATGTGTACAAAAACTGGCTATGTGTAGTTAATATATACAGTATATATGGGCTTTTCGCCTAAAACGGGCCGTTTTTACAAAAGATGGAAGGACTGCACCAAATTGTCTGAAATTTTGATATGAAGCTACTTTCATAAAGCTAGGGCTATAGTAAAAAAATCAGGAGAAAATACAAAGTCCGACTATGTGTCCAAAAACCTGCCATATGTAGTTAATATATACAGTATACATATGGGCTTTTCGCCTAAAACGGGCCGTTTTTACAAAAGATGGAAGGACTGCACCAACTTGTCTGAAATTTTGATATGAAGCTACTTTCATAAAGTTAGGGCTATAGTAAAAAAATCAGGAGAAAATACAAAGTCCGACTATGTGTTCAAAAACCTGCCATATGTAGTTAATATATACAGTATACATATGGGCTTTTCGCCTAAAACGGGCCGTTTTTACAAAAGATGGAAGGACTGGACCAAATTGTCTGAAATTTTGATATGAAGCTACTTTCATAAAGTTAGGGCTATAGTAAAAAAATCAGGAGAAAATACAAAGTCCGACTATGTGTTCAAAAACCTGCCATATGTAGTTAATATATACAGTATACATATGGGCTTTTCGCCTAAAACGGGCCGTTTTTACAAAAGATGGAAGGACTGCACCAAATTGTCTAAAATTTTGATATGAAGCTACTTTCATAAAGTTAGGGCTATAGTTAAAAAATCAGGAGGAAATACAAAGTCCGACTATGTGTTCAAAAACCTGCCATATGTATAGTTAATATATACAGTATACATATGGGCTTTTCGCCTAAAACGGGCCGTTTTTACAAAAGATGGAAGGACTGCACTAAATTGTCTGAAATTTTGATGTGAAACTACTTTCACAGAGCTAAGACCATCTCAGTTTACGCCAATATTTCTTCCAGTCATGAAATGCGTTTCACAGTGTAACACTTCTTGTGTTGCATGCAATTGCAATTTTGCCTGAATCATTGCATGACAAACTGTAGTAAAACTCGGTAAAAGGGATTTTTTAAAATAAGGTTACTGTGCAGCTTATTTAACTAACTTACCTCACTCATAGGGAATACTGTCAGTCAAAGTAAAGCTTGAATGTTGATTTATCGCTTGTTGATCACGTTCGATAATATAGTGACGAAAATCCTTCCCAATACTTCCTAATAGTACAGTTACGGTTCCGAACATGTTCCATTGGAACCAGTCTTTATCTACCTGCGAGTACGCTCTTCATCGTGAAGTGGTTTTGAATTGAATCAAAAACAAAATAAGATACAAATTAGTCGTGAAGATCTTGAATATGTATTGTTGGAAAACAATCAGGTCAGTCGCGTCCCAAGAGATGCTTGTTGTTTAATTGTTTAACAATTAATTAAACTCGAATCAAACAAAGATAATGATGGACTGAGGCTATAACCGGGACACTAATACAATATTTATCACATGAATGTTTACATTTCTAACTTCGAACGTTTCATTCTCGTACAGTAAAGGCATGGCTAAGCGTAACAACTTAGTTATACAACATCAGGCCGTAAATACTAAATGCAAATTCTGTTCCACAAATATATACGAAAATATAGCACAAGTTTACGCCATATTTTTAGGTTCGTTAAATGTGGGGAAACAGTTTGCATTCCGTTTAACATTTCCCATTGCAGGATGCTATACAACAATGTTTGAAAACCGAAAGCGAAGCTTAAATATATGAAGTATAAATATTATAGATGTTTAATCAGCGCTCGCTCGTGTTATAAATAATCTTAAAACTGAACGCGAAGCTAAAACGTCCACCCGAGGCCCACGGCCGTGAGGTCGTTCTGCGTTATGGTTCACTTGGAATATAATAAAATGCTTTATTTGGTGTTTATGCAATGTAGTAACTACATGCTTATAAAGAACCCCAACATCATGTAAGAAGAGCATCAAATATAACGCACGGACATGTGAAGAATCAACCATATTTTACCCACTTGTAGCTATCTCTAATTATTTTGTTTCATACAAGAGTTACACCTCAAGGCGCAAAGCATTGGGCTATAGTGCGCCTTTTTGGCATAGTGCCTTCCCAATAAAAAATAAACAAACATGTAGCTCTTTCATTTATTATCATTTACATTAACACCGAAAAATGTAAAATACGATTTTTATAAAAAATATAACTGCCCGAAGAATTTCGGGCGTCCAAAAGTTTTTGTGCTATTGTTTCATAATAATGACGAACTCTGTCGGATTAAGTTCTGAACATGGATTACATTTTTCTTATATCAACAAATTTTGCGACAATGATATGCAAATGACTTTGCTCAATTTGTAGTTCAAATTGGTAACATTGAAGGGTATTTCAACATTTATAGTTGACGAATACGCGTTGAATCGCGTGTGGTGTGCTTCTGATTTACATATATAGCGGTATATAGTCTATCAGATAGAGCTGTAATGTATAAATATACTGTAGCTATTAAAATAGGTTATTTTAATATCTAGTTTAGATTCCTATAGTGACAAATTCCTACATTACGCTGTTGGCTGTTCGTTATTTATCAAGGTGATAGGAATCGAACCTATCTAGGATGGTTTACTACAGTATAATCCTGCCCACCAGGGACCATTTTTTTAAAAAAGTAGATGGCGCAAACTGTGTATATACACAGTTAAAATATAATAATATAAAATAATGCCGTGCTGCGTACTATAGTCTACATGTGTAGTAGTAATTAACTGACTGATGAATATCAAAATTTGGTCAATTCGTTTCTGAGAAAATCACATTTAAAGATGTCCATTTGTGATATAAAGCCGCAAATTAAAAAATGAGCAACTTGTGATGTAGCTTAAGGATGCATTTTATATAAGTAACCCAACACTATACTGACAGCATGTTTTCTCTGCATGAACATTACAAATTAGTATTTCGTTTTTCACTTTGCTCTATCTGAAACACTACCTACGCAGCACTCTAAACCTTCCAAGCACTAAGTGACGTCACGTCACGTACATAAACATGACAATACAGTATTTGGGAATGTTTGAAGAGAGATACCTGTATTGAATCTCCGAAACAAATAAACTAAATCAAAAATTGTAAAAGAACTAAACAGAGCTTATGCATGGCACCTCACCGTAAGTTATTTGGAATATCCAAACTTATTAACTATATATTTCAAACCAAATTTATTGCACTCAGAATGTAGCACTTGGAATTTATGATCACTTGTAATACTGTATATACAATTCTCACATTCATTTGCATACCTGTACTCTGGAGGAAATAATGACAAGACTTCACTGCAAGTAAAAAAATACTTACTTTACATGTAAATGTAACACCATGCAGTTAGACTAGTAAGACGTAGCTATTTCCATCAATTTCCTGATGAATAACTTTCAACTTTTTTTCACAGAGCTTCCCCCCCCCCCATTTTTTTGACATACAAGTGCATTAAGTACAGTTATTTATAGTCAATAATTTCACTACAGTACGTATACCACTGATCTCTATACAACAGTTATATAGAGATCAGTGACGTATACGGTATCTTGTCAGATATATATAATTTCTATTTATAGTAATTAAGTACTTTGGTGTTGAATCAAATATACAGTATATAAACAAAAACATTCAACCACACATGTTAAGTGATGTTCATTTAATGTTCCAAAACTGTATCAATTCTAGTTAAGCATAAACTAACTTAAAAACAAATTTTAAAATGCTGATAACAAACAACCGTTTTCAATTTGTTGCATTATGCTACTTGTACAATTTTTATGCTTCATGTTCAAACCCTGGAACATGGGCATTCAGGGATTTACCCACAAAAAGATGAGTGCCAAGTAAAAAGATCCTGATTTGATTATGATTGCTGGAAAGTTGAGTGTTTACATCATTAAAATATTAAACAAACATATACAGTATATGTTTTGGCCTTTGGGTAAAAATGTGCTGGACAACAATATTACAACTCTGAATACCAAGAGTTTAAAATTTGTGCCAGGTTGTTCCATCCAAAATGGCTACATTTTTCAAGCAATATTACAACCTGGAAAAAAAAAGTCTTAGAGTTGGCCACAAAAATATCTGGTATATGGCAGAATAACCTAGCCTGTGCTGCAAACTACACCAAAAACCCAGGTTACATTACATGCATCTAAGAAAATTAGTAAGAGCCGAAATAATTGTTTTCGACACTCCTACAAGCAGCATAATTTCGTACTCTCAGTTGATCATATGACTGGCTGCTTAAAAAGGCTTGCTGAAAAATATTTCTTAGCAGCTCTTTTGCACAAATTACATTTCACTATTCAGGCAAAAGTGAGTGTAAAGATTTAAAGTGCCTCTCACCTCTACAGGGATTTAATATACAGTGTATTTATGATATTTGGAACATTCTGAGAAGAAATGTAATATATCTTCTCAGACAAAATCTTCATCTTCATGGGCTTTTTCACTGTCAAAGTTAATGGATATGACGTCTACCAGGAATTGCAAACCAGTTTTCTTTTGTTTCAATTCCACAAGTATTCCTGGTGAGAAAAAAAAGGATTCTTTTTTTGATCAAATGTAGATTTAATTTTTTTTCTCTTCAATAACAAGCTTTTACATTTTTCTTCATTTTTTTATTGAATGAACCACAAACAGCTGAACCAACAAGTTGCCTTCAGAGCTGCAAGATGCAATACTTGTCAAAGCTTTTGTTGGTAACTTGTAAATTTAGTGCATGTGTATATTGTGTAGGCAATAGAAAAGCCAATGACAGGGTTCCTTATTTAGACCTATCACAATCAAGTTCAAAATAATGCTTGTCACCAGGTGTCAACAACAAGGGTTACACAAATAACTTGTTTTATAGTCAAACACAGTGCATGCAGACTAGTAGCTAGAATAATGGTTGAATATTTTTCAAATTTTCCAGAAAATCTGATATCCAACCAGATAGTAACATTAATATCCCCTATTTAACATTAATTTCCCTTATTTTGTATTAATGTTTTCTGTTCCTTTGATAAGTTATTGGCACTGTGCAGTATCTTTGCCAAACATGTACTGTAACGATTGAGAATATATTAATTTGTACAACTGGCCGTATTTTCACCTGGTCCATAATCTTACCAAACTACACTTTTTAACCCATTGCTGCCTGAGCCAGCCAAAAACAGCTAGCTGCTTCAATATTTTACTCTGTCTAATGCCAGATGATTTTACTCATCCAAGGGAGAACCCTCAGACAACAGTCTAGACAGTATTACGGTAAATGATTAACATTAGTGATTAACCCATTGCTGCCTGAACCAGCCACTTTAATATTTTACTCTAACATTAGCCAGATAATCTTACTCACCCAAGGGAGAACCCTCAGACAGTCTAGGCAGCAATGGATTAATTGGCTAAGCTGAGAAGCAGTCTGTGTCAGAATAGTACTTACCTAGTTACCTCCCTGCAAAAAGGGTAAAACCTTCAGCTAGAAAAAGTGACAGTATAAACAAATAAAACTAGCAATGGATCAGATAGCAACATAAAAGTTAATATCGTGACGTTCACATCTTCAACATTCATTTAATAATTTTTGTAGTCCTATATTATTATTATTTTAAACAATTATAACGGTGAACGGTCATCTCCGCTCGCATATATAGACCACTTGCAACTGTTCTCTTGGTGTTACAGTATAAATAACTCGCGCTCTGTTAAACGTCGGGAGCGACGGGCTTTAAAAATTGTCCTCCTGATGGACCGTTTTATATAACGTCATGTGGGACAGTGCGAGAGGACTACATTGCGAGCCACGCAAAATTTTTCAATCTTCGTCGTGCATTTTGCAAACTTTCTAATCTGGTAAAATATAGGTGTACAGTGTGTACGTACCTGATTAAATATAAAGCTATACTCCATACATCATTCCTCGTGAACGATTCAACGATAACAAAGTAAAAATTCCAAATAAGCCCGCCATATTGAATGATCGTGCCACCTCAAATGTAGCTTCGCGGTTGAAAGACTTGAACCTACCCAAGACGTCGTGTATTTGCTCTTCTCAGTCAAGTATCTGCTCATGAGTGTCATGTATTTGCTCTTCCATTGCCCACGCCTACATTCCTTATATGGCATACGTACGGAATATACATATGGACAACCTCGCCCCCAGGGCCATTTGTAGGGGCTGGGCCAAGATGGCGGCCAAAAACAAAATGGCGGGAACAAATGGCCCTGGTGGAGGCTAGCTCAAAATGCGCAGTATATTGCGCATTTTGATAGCTAGAACTCAGTCCTTGACACAGTAATTATACCTAATTACAGCTAATTATTGCATGGTTTGAAATATAATTTCCCGTGCCGTGGGCAGGACAACCGACAAGGTCAAAATACAATTTAAAAAAACAAAAAACAAAATCAAACCGTCTGATTTACGCCATAAGGTCTTGACCAATCAGAGGCTGAGATAGCCTAGCCTCCACCAGGGCCATTTGTTCCCGCCATCTTGGCCCAGTTCCCTACAAATGGCCCTGGGTACGAGGTTGACATATGGATAATTGGGTGTCCCGTGACCTGCGCAGTAGATATTTCGTACCTAGGCTCTCTAGAATCTGTATACGCGGTTGAAATTTATTCTCTTTTGGAGAAGTCTATTTCTTACTTAGGTTTTCAGAATATTTGCGAAAATATTACTTTAATTCATTGACAGACGGTAGAGGACACGACAATTGCTCGCTGGATGCTGCCATTGATTTTTCTGTGGAAAAAATTGGGAAAAGCGGCTTAAAAATGAAGCCTCAGCAGAGGACGATATTCAGTACGTGAACTGGCATTTGTATTTGTACTCCCGAGATGTGCTTGCAGCCAATTTGCTTTGTTAATCCTTTCATTTTTATTATCCTATTGCCTTTCGTGTACAATTTTCTGAAAGGGGAGAGTCAACGCAGGTGTTCCTTTAATAATATGGTGATACCACTTCGTATGATCTGCTGTTGAAGTCTCAACTAATTTTTGCCCATCCAGAAGTTTTGTCGACAATATGAAGGTATGCTTTTCTCATAAATGCTTGTTTTTGAATTACCGTGGTAGTGTGGTTAGGTATGTTAGATAAACTAAAAAACCCTCTTCAGTAGGGTAAGTGGGTTAATTGTAGGTGTTGTGCATAATTGGCATTTTTTAAATCTGGTTCAAAGTTCAGTTAATTCCAGTGAGACACCAAAAACAAGCAAATGCATTACTGACTGTATACCTGTATACCATGCATAATGATAAAATAGTTTATTATACCCTCGCAATTAATCACCCAATCAAATGTCTACATTACCATCACGTGCCAGCCCAATATTTTACGATGTAGGACAACTAGGTACATATTGGGCAGCAATCTTTGGGCATGTGCACAAGGTGTATTTACTTGCCAATTACATGATTATTTGTTGGATATAATAAAACACCTATTGGATTCATCTTTGCCTGATATGGAAAATATTTAAGTCTCAAATTTTAATATTAATAGGCTCAACCTGCGGTTTGCCCAATATTGAATTTTCAACTTAAATATTTTGCCATATTGGGCTTAGATGAGTCCAATAAGTTATATTATTATACAATGCTGATACAATCTCGACTGTGATTGGCTAAAAACCTACAGATAATTCTTGATATATGTAGCTATGACGCGCTGGCCAGTGGTTTAAACAAAACAAACGTGGCGGCCGTCCTTAGGAGTGAAGATCAGAAGCGGATTAATCCGGCGGATTTGGCACGTTTTGTTGACGCTAAAACCACCAAGAAAAAACAAGCGAGCTACACATACATCTGTTAGAGTTTAAAGCAGTGTTTGAAGGAGAAAATTGTATTTGAAAGCGAAAAAAGTTAGCGAACCTCGAACTGAAGATGGTATGAATATTTACTATTTTTACCTAACTTTGTAAAAAACTTTCTAAAGGCTTCTACATTTATAATTGTATAATAAAACAATTATTGAATTCGGTTATCGCATGATATCAAGAATTATCAAGGCCTCTGTTTGTGTTATCCGCCTCAGCCTTCGGCTTCGGCAGATAACACAAACCTTGGCCTTGATAATTCTTGATATCATGCTCAACCTCATCCAATAATTGTATATTATCCACTTACTGACATATAATTAAAATTTTATTTATTGGTTTTCTAAAATAATATAAATTAAAACCAAGCCAAAATATATGTATGATTCTAATTTTAGTTTATATTAGTTTATTTGAACTAATTTGATTTGATGTGTATTTACAGTATATTTGGTCTTTTAGGAAAGATTTTCATCATGCTTATGGGAAACTGGGCTTGCTTACTACAATATTTCCTGATTCATCTAAATTGGCTTTAACTGCAACAGCAACCCAAACCAGAGAAAAAAAGAGAGTGTGAGTCTTTAGGGCTTACTAATTATTAATGCAAAAATTATTGAAGTACCGTATTTTCTGGGCGATAACCCGCGGGTTATCTGTTAATTTTGCTAGGAAACATAATTAGTGCGGGTAATAGGGTGGTGCGGGTAATCTGTTGAATTCTTAAGACGACGCCATCACGAAGACTGAGACCAAGGATTCTACTTTCATCCTTCAACTACTGGTACTGTACTTTTTTATAATTTTGTGGTCCTAAACCAAGGGAGCAAGTCAGACTGACCTGTATTTCTTCTTCTTTGTTCGGCGTTCCTTCATTTATATTCAGCCATTTTGAATAATGCGGTATATTCATAAGCGTATCGCTAATGATATATACCGCATTATTCAAAATGGCTGAATATAAATGAAGGAACGCCGAACAAAGAAGAAATACAAGTCAGTCTGGCGTGCTCCCTTACCCAAACCTATTATTAGCAGCTGCGGGTTATACGATGGTGCGGGTAATACGCTGATTTATTTTTCCAAAAGTGACATTTTTGTTGCTGTGCGGGTTATACGCCGTGCGGGTTATCGCCCAGAAAATACGGTAAACCTTAGAGCAGTGAAATATATATTTTGCTGTGTCAAGTTGGCCAAACACAGGAGAAGACAAGCTGCACCAGATCCTAACCCAATTTGCAGATGAACTTAGACAGAAGAAAATAAATGCACCAAGGACAATTTGTGTATGGTACAATGGATGTTATGGTGTATTACGTGTATACCTATACTTGGATCAGATGGATGATGACATTTGACGTGACACCATCTAACAGTATATTATCATTAGACTACAATAGCTCGATGTGTGCAACGTTGGCAAGACTGAATTGTTCCTAGCATAACAAGAAATTTAGAATTTTGAGAGAAAGAACTTCTAGGATAACATGTAAACAAAATAGAATTTTTCCAAGATGTATCTACAATGGACAGAGTGAGTCCTTAGGATTTCTGCTGACAGAGTTCACGCTTATATTCACTGTAGTTCACAATGTTTTTAAATAAAGTATATATTTGACCAAAGTGTATCTGTTAATAAAACTAACTGAACATTTTAACAGGTTATTAGACTCAAAGGGGAGCATGGATGGCGTGTGCTGTTAGGGCGCTGCCTCTCACCAATAGTTAAGCCTGGTTAGACAGGGTTAGTACTTGGATGGGTGACCATCTGGGAACAGCCCCGTTCTCGAGCTTGGGACTCATGTGAGTATAGTTTAGTTGATCTCTCCTGTGCTCCGAGGGTTTTTTGCCGGGTTCTCTGGTTTTCCTCCCTCTGTAAAATCAACACCTAGGGCTCTGCACCTAGGGCATTACCATATAGTTGGGATCTGTGGTCTGAACTGTGTTGTATGGCGGCTGCTTAAAGCACCTTTGATATGCCTCAACACAGCCACATTGAAAAATCCTTAGGAGTAATTTGATTGTAAAGATACGGGTGCATGTGAACATATTTTAATGAAACATGCGCGGTATAAGAATTTAATATTATTATTATTCAACAATAAATCATTGCCACAATACTATCGGTGACCTAACACAGAACTACTGGGCAGTGGCAGCACTATGTGGGTGTGAGCCCTGGTGCGAGAAAAAAATTTGGGGCCCCCTCCAACAAAGTGACAACATATATAGGGGGTCTAGGGGATTCTCTGCCAGAAAAGTTTTGAATTTAATCTGAAATGGCATTTCCTGCATTTTCAGAGCACTTTGGAGTAAAATCTGAGTGACGACACCTGCAATCTGTTAATAGTTTGGGATTTGGATGGGCCCCCTCAGCCCATGGGCCCTGGTGTGGCACACCGTTTGCACACCTGTAGTGCCACCACTGCTACTGGGAACCCTTATGAAATTTGCCTCCGGGGACCCTAGTCACTGAGCTTTGCTTAGACTTGAGACCATTGGTTATTAGATTTAGGGCCTAGATGAAAATTACGCTTGTAAGTAGTTACCCTGGTGAAATAAAGTATTATTATTACTATATCTATTTCAAGACTTTGAAGATGAATTAGGTTAGAGCCTGAAAATCAAAATTTTACCAACTCAGTGGACTTTTACTGTATTTAAAATTGAAAAAACAATACATTTTTTTTCAATTTTGCTACACAGAACAAATACCTTCTGAATGTCATGTGGCTCTAACACAAATTCATACTGTAAAGTACCTACTAGTTTGGTGGTAAAGACTGCTGATGAGAACTTGGACCATGAAATATGTCTCAAACAGTAACAGTACTAATTGCAAACACACCACTAGCTTTTTTATGTCATTTAGTGTTTATTATAATTACAGGCATTGGTAATTTTAAAACTGGTCAGAACACAGTAACACCTAAAAAAACATTTTCATGGGATACATTTCCACTGATTAATTTCAATTGTCACAATTATGAGATTATAGATTGGAATGGGGGGCCCTTAGGAGTTGGGGGCCTCTAACTGTCTGTTATGCCACCAGGTGCCATAAAAAACAATAACAGAAAAAACCGACCTGTAACCATCACTGAAATAAAAGTAGTGTGCTGCATAGGCAGTGTTGAAATACAAATCGAAATATAGTAAGGTTTGAGTTACTCAAACCTTACTATATTTCGATTTGTAACCATTACCGACTGTTCACTTCATGAATATGAATGAATGCCTTACAATTATACCATCTGTCAGTATCATTATAAAATGGCATGGGGGTGACAAACCATTTTCACCCCCATAAAATTTTTTATTAACTTAACCTACAATATATTATAACAATGGGATTGAAAGGAAAGCTTCTAAGAAACTACCATGCAGGTATATGCATGATATACATGTACAGCTGTATACCTATTAGACATGTCCAATTAAAAAGGCTCAAACAGTCTGACAAAACTTTGAACTGATGTGACTGAGTATATGTTTGTTCACTTAATATTGTCTTAAGTTAGGACATAAAAGGTTTATCTAGGTGCTTTATTAGTGTGTTCTTATCCTGCAAAGGAAGTCTCAAAATTCAAAATTTTCTGGGAGAGCATACCCCCTAGAGGGGACACCACAAACAACATCTTGCCTCCACACTCAAAAACATCTTCTGCAACCCCTGGGCAATAGTAGTTTTTGTCAATATAGCACCAGTCTAAAACAGGACGGTGTAATTTGGCAACTAATGCTTAACCCATTTGGATATAACCATGTATAAAATAATGGACGCTGGCCCCCGTCAACTAAAATTTAAACCACTATATAGATTGTCAGATTATAATTTTAAAAAAGCAATGCCTTCTGCCAGGCAATACTGCCAATTAAGGTATAGTAATTTTACACATATAAAAGCTATAAACACAGTGTCATATTGATACAATAACATATTTTTGTTAAAATCAGAAGATACATAACATATTTAAAGTCATATACATGTACCTTAAACCTCAGATAATTATATGAATTGATCTATTAAAGTTATTATTCAAATAGTTATGAGAATATTCTAACGGATACTTTTTTGAAATCACTCCCAATGTCGATATATTTTGTGAATATTTATTTTTGTACATACAAGCAATCTGTATCCTGATATGTATTCGCCACGAGCAGTCGACAATGATGAAATCTGTGCCATATCTGTCATACCCATACGTTCTTTTTCTCGGATAGAAACTCCAAACATATTACAAAGGCAAAAAAGTATTTCTTGTCTCTTGTCGCACATTTTGTCAGATTTTAGTCCCAAATAAACATGTACTTTACTTCACTCCTTCTCGAAAACAGCCACCATTACATGAAGGCCGCGCTGGGAGCATGGGTGTGAAATTATCTGCGCAGCGCAGTAGGCGTCGAACGTTTAACCAATCATAGTCAAGTTTCAAATCGATTGTCCCAGAGCCTTTATTCCACTCGCGTGCGAGGGGTTTGGCTCTGGGGACGAGATTGAGCACGAAAGGGACAGGAAGGGATTGGGAGCGGGAAAGCAGGGACTGTAAGGGAAATAGGCCTGAGGAAACTCTTAACAAAACTGTGGGGACTCCGTCCATCTCATGGACGGGAGCTCTGATTGGCCGACTAATTGTAGTTAGGATTTTGATTGGTTCATTCAGATAAACAACTTGCCTGAAGGTGCACCGTCAAGGTGCACACCGTGACAAGGTCATCGCCATTTCTCGAATGTGTTTATCGTGTACGTTTCTGTGACCAATTCATTCATTTAATCATTTATTATGTCGGAAAATCAAACCACAGGAGGATTTTTCGAAACCGCTTTGTTAAATTCATTGACACATTTCGGCTATGAGTCTTTGAAACCAGAACAAACGACGTGCATTCGAAAGCTCGCTGTTGACAGCCAAGATCTCGTTGCTGTTTTGCCCACTGGTTTTGGTAAAAGTCTGATATATCAGATATTGCCATTTGTGTTCTCTGAACTTCATCGACTTCAACATGGCACGGTGAGGAATTTCGTTGTAGCAAGTTGGGACCTTGCGAAAAGCAGTCTCCTTGGGTCCTTCGTTCGATGATCAGGGACGGACGATGGCTACTGAAGGCGAAGCCGATGCGAAAGTCCAAGTTGTTTATGGCAGTGCTGAACAATGGTTGTCAAAAATTAAAGTGGACCCGTAAGTTACAAAACGGGAATCTCGGAACAGTTAGTCACTATGTGGTGACTGAGTTTATACGGTTGAGACGTGTTTATAATTATGTATCAATATATTAAATGGCCTACCTGCATTCTAAAATTTCAATTCTAAAACTGTATAAAATAATTCCCAAACTATTGCGTTTGTTTTTAATATAAAACATCAATATCCAGTCGATCCTTTTCTCCAACGTTCTAGCCTGTGCTTAGTCGAAACTATAATATCAAGGCGGCTATCAAATCGTGTTTATCTTTTATTAACTCTCAAATTGTCAAATTTCTCGGTTTCTTATCGTATTTTCCAATTCTTCGACTTCTTCTCTAGATCGGGCCTTCAATTCGGGCTCGTGTATTTATTGCAAGTCTACCCGCTGGACTAGTGTGGACTAAAACCAGACGCGGAGAAAGACTATATATTTCTGTGGGATGAAATCAAAACATACGCTTTGTTCTTTTGACAACTCATATCAATCATACTCGTTCATGTTTAAAAATAGCAAAGTGGGCGGAAGACAGTTTTGTTAAGAGTTTCCTCAGGCCTTTATTTTTCTCGCCTTCTCGCTCGCCCACACATCTGCCCACGCTGCCGGGTTTAGCGGCAGGCGGGAACAAATAAAGGCCTGACATTCAGGTTAGTCCCGATTTGACGTCATCAACCATACTCGTACTCAGACTCTTTTCTCCCAGCCATGTTTTGAAAAACTCATGTTTGGAACCAAATATCTCGGGCAGTTTTCATCCGTTGAAGGAGTGTTATATATCGTTAGAATCGTCTCAATACGGCCGATTTTTAGAAAAAAAAATTGAAAATTCTCGTATATGCACTTTAATAATATTATATGCAAGGCACATTTTCACAACGCTCTTCTTCGCCAACGTCTGCAGCGGAAATCCAAACTCTCTTTGATTGATATAGGTCATTAGTGTGTCAACCAATAGATTGCGAGTGTTCGGGCTGACTGCATGACTGCAGGCGCTCCTTTCACTGTCCGTCCCAATCCCCAGCGCCGGCTACGCAGGCCACGCAGGCTACGCAGGCTACGCAGGCTACGCAGGCTACGCAGGCTACGCAGGCTACGCAGGCTACGTATATATATAGATATATGTTATTGTGTACTCATTGTTTTAAAATGATTTAATTGTGATTGTATTTAAAATACATAGGTATAATAAAAGTAGCTTTAGATTTCTCGTCCAAAGATATTGTCTCATGTGAGTAGCGGCAATTTATTTTGCGTATCCATTTGCGCTACAAAAACGTTGCCAAAAACTGCATGATCATGCATTGGCAAGGCATGATACATGTATATACTTTGGGGTTTTTTTCTTTCAATTTTGTGACGCAACGAATTGCTTATATACACTCACCAAGAAGGTATCCTAAAGAAAGCTAAAAAAACTATAGTAGGAGCAAAATTTAGGTAATGATAGCGATAAACGTTGCCTCGCTTGAATATGCGCACTTTAGCCTGGTTTCCATACGATCGTCTCGATCGCCCAAATTTCTCCAATCTGATTGGATGGATTCAGGCGATCGGGACGATCTTATGGAAACCAGGCTTTTACGTGGTATCCATTCCATCCCATCCCATCCCAGGCGGTGTGCGCACTGGAATCGCAAAGCATGACAGTTATTAGCCTGCGAGCAGGCTCTCTCAACGCGGCGCTGTGAAATGAGAGCCTGCAACAATCCTAGGTAAATCGATAACGCCCACTTAATTAATATGCAAATGTCGCGAATCAAACCTGATCACATTCTTCCTCATTCAAAGCACAATCCGAAGATGTAAATTTCACACTATCAACTATACTCTTTACTGAAAACTCAAGAAATCTGTTTATAAGAAAGCCAGAAGCAATGTAACGCATCTAACGATTATCAGGTATGTAGTTAGGAATTTAAAATATTAAACTTTAGACTAAAAACATGTAGCGAAACAGTTTAATTAGCGATGCGTGCTAACGTCTCAGTTTGAACAGTGGTTTGAATCAAATTGAATGTACTAAGATTGGATTATGACAACCTCAGATCTTAGTTTTATAAGTTTGCTATCTCTAATTTGTGGAAGACGAACATAACTTTGCTTTGCAAGAAACATGGATAAATCGTTATTCTAGATTAGGGGTTTGTGATTCACTGCACGGCATTCACTGATCCAGGTGATGGCGACAGAATATCGTCAAGATAGCGCTTCTCGTGTAAATGTGCAAGTTGCAAGAGGTCAAAACGAAGACTTTCACGAACTGCTGTATACGAACGTGCGGGAAGGTGCGAAAACCTAACTTAAATGAACATTTTGACACTTTCAGACGCTTTCAAAGATAGCCGACATATAGGTGCGTATCATTATAGTCTAAACGGCGACATATTAATAGTTAAGAAATTCAAGTGTTTTATCAAATTTAGCAAGACTTTCCTTCTGGCTGTTGCGTTAAAAAACTGGGTCATTCTGAACTGAATAACTGGCAGTCGGCTTCGATAATATAAATAATACCAGACGCACTGGCGCACAAATTAATTGGATAATATCAATCAAGTTCCAGACAATAGCAGACATTTAATGGCAGAAAGAAACTTTGTTTGAAAAAGAGCTTACCTCATTTAGCAATAATCTTTATTACATTAAGTGAATGTGTAATCTCCTCTTATTAATATGTTTTGACGTTTTGAACGGCACATTATTATTGAGTCAAGGCGACGGAGAAGGGGCAGAGGGGCTCGATTTGTGATGAAAGTGATGACACTTGCTTCTGTATTATAAAGCCAGACACTGACAGACAGAGAGATTCATGGAGTTTCAGTCCGGATCTACTTTGCTATTTCTTTTCTTTTTGTTCCACAGCGATGTGTTTTAAAAATATTAAGAGCTACGGCTCTTTAAAGCCTGGTTTCCACATAGCCGTAAGAGCCGGCGGCATGCTTGCGGCAAGGGGCGATGGTCCAATCATAGACAGTGTTGAATTAGCCAGCAATAAAAAGCTGTATGCGATCATTCTCGTCCCCAGAGCCTCTCCCATGCTGGCGCGCGTTAAAAGGCTCTGGGGGAATCCAAACCGGAACACCAAGATTCTTTGGTGTTCTTTCTAAAGCGCATGCGTTTAAGTTCGCGGTTTGGGAGTTGGACACGAGATCATCGACAGTTGATAATTTTCGTTAATAACAGCGCTGTGTAGTAACGAGTTACAAGGATGCATGGATAAGTCAGTAAATAGATACCCTGGTCCCAGAGGTCCTACGCCTCCCGCTCACCCCCGAAATGCTGAAAGCGGCGAGAGAGCCTCTGGTCGAACTGGCCGTTTCTTTGATCGCTCCGAGCCAATGAAGTCGCTAGGGTCAGATCTTGATCCCATTTTCTGATTGGCTAAGAAATCTGTTAGGGGGTTTCGATTATAAAAAATAATTACACAACTACAAGTCAAAGGTGGAGGCGTGAAGAAATATACTGCATCTTGTAAGGCGTTTGTAGCATCGTTATGTTAAAATCTCCGGAACAAAGCCGTAAAGGACAAGAACTAACAAATACCGTTGCTGGTGCACATTTCCGGGTCGTACCTTGGTACACCGAGTTTGCAGTGCGCGAGAGGTATAAACTATTATTTCAGTGCGTTGACTAAACTATATATTATTTCTCTTACTCAAGAAATATTTCTACGTTGGCATACGGATTGGGCGATCGAATATTAAAATCTGAAAATTTATCTGCCGCCGAACTATAATTTATATATACCGAGAACGTCGTTCAGCAAGCTTTTCAATATTCTCTAGACTAGTGGGTTCGCCGTGACATCCAAATATGACGGGTTTTTTTATTTGAATACAGTTGTTGCATAAATCAACTTGTTACATCATTCTATGATTGTAATTTATAAATCCTATCGCTAATTTTATTACGAATATAATGACGGCGTCGTATATATTAAATGCCAAAAGCAAGGCGCCATGCATTTGTATTAACCAACGAATTGTAGCTGTTTATTTTTTTAATTCCTATTTTAACCTCATCCAGTCATCTCATGCATGCTAAAGAATAAAAATCCGTTCTTTATGAACACTCTAAAGAAGAGAACGTGAACTAACACTGATTTGAAAAAAACTTGCACGGAAAAATTAAAGAATATTTGGCGCGTACGTCACAAGCAAATTATTCACACGCATTGATTCAAAAGAAAACGTAAACAATAATGGCGCTTTATTTGTGTCAATTTCTTTAACTTTCCCTGTATAATTTGGCTACGGCGTATTTTCTCTCGTGTCATTCACATGAAAAAGTTCAAAACGTCTGGTTATATCTTTACCCCCCAAAGCCCCCAAACACAACTCTAGAATAATGCATATTATTCATTTGTGAACGGGTGACATTTTTGCGTTGTAGTTGTACACATAGAATTCGGTTTCGTTTTCGCAATTTTTCTGAATAGCAGCGGTATAGAAACTAAAGCGCCATGGGGGAAAATTCTGCAGCCCTATGGATAAGAATTTTCCTGTTATTGTAGCTTGCAAGTGATTTTGAAACGAGCAAACGAATAAATAATTTGATCACTGAAGCGGTCGGGCGAGTCATTCAGCGCAACAAACAAGTTGTCTTGTCTTGTCTCGTGGGCTGTTGGTTTTTTTTTCTTGCTCGACTGGTAAAACGGCCAAATTTCTAGATTTTATAGTTTATTTCTCCTAGCCCGCGCCTCAAACGTCCTTAATAAATAAAAATTTCTATTGGTGGTGCAAAAAGTTTTAACCCCCCGGTCAAGTTAATTAGATTACTGCAACATGAAAGTGAGATTAGTAGCCACTGATCTCAAATAATATACTCATTATACTGGATAGAGCATCTATTGGTTCGCGCCCAGAGGTTCGCGCCTTGCAAAAATTGAAGTCGGAAGTGAGGCTAAAAATCTCGCGGCGGCCATATCCGGTGGGACCCACTTGGTAGTTAAATCACTATTGCTGAATCATAGTTTTCGATTTAAAGTAGCTGGGATCATGGAAATCAGCCGAAATTTCACGATTTTACTGAACGAAAATCAGCACCGGCCACCAGTCTACAATTTGAAGAATTATTAAAGGACTAAAGTAAGGAACAAATATACGATGGCTTATTAGGGCCATCACCCTTTTTTTTAATTTCGCGACTTTTTTAAAAAAAGCGCTGCAATTTTATTAGAATTGCACACACTTTTTTTTTTTCGCGACTTTTTAAAATTGCACACTTTTTTTTTTTTCGCGACTTTTTAAAATTACACACTTTTTTTTTTTTTCGCGACTTTTTAAAATTGCACACTTTTTTTTCCGCATTGTTGTATTTCAAAATGGCGAACTCGCTGTCGTTTACGTTTTTCCTTGGCTTATTTTTATTGCATTTGCGGCTTGTACAAACTGTTATTCCATATTATCTACCAGCACTTTCACCTTTACAACGTGTCCATTGTCCAGAAAATCGGGCATTTTAAGCGAAAGCTATTAAGAGGATACTGAAGAGTTTAAATTTAAAACGAAGGAGCAACCAATACGACATGGAGGCAGTCATTATTGCCATCGAATATGAGATCAGTGGGAGTGAAATTTTGTTGGATATCGACAAATGCATCAGCGGCTGAGAAATGATTATGGAATTATTGTCGTCAGAGTAAACGGTTCGTCTGGCATTGAAACAACTAGATCAATAACAATTTTATCGCTGGGCATTGTGGTGTATTTTGCTATCATGCGTTATGTGTAATTTGTTTAGTCGAAAGCTAATATTATGAAAAGAATAGCCTAGAACTTCACGAAACTTACGACGAATATTGTTTTGACTATGCTCTTGCTGCCTATGCAAACAAATAAGCGTGAAACTCAGTGCATGTAAAGTGTTAGAGAAATTTAAGATTGTAAACAAAAGCTCAAAGGCGTTTATTGTCTGAAGCGACTGGCCGACTGCCCGAATTAGTTTACTTGAAAGCTAATATTTTACTTACTATAGCTCAGAGCTTTACAACATTTACGAAGAATGGTATTATGAATATGTTCTTGCTGGTCGTGTAAATAAATCTGTGCGAAAAGCTTTAAAAAATCTACAAGTGTCGGCGAAATGTATCTAGCGTCAAAGCGGATAATAAATTTTACGGAGATGTCTGGCCATGTCTGGGTTGGTTCAAGATACTGCATTTTGAATACCGTATACTGTCTTTAATTTTCTTCTAAATGCCCACTAAAATTATTATAATCTATAGTAATAGAGTTGATGTTCTTGGGCATAAATATGTTTTTCGCCTTCGGCTCGGGCTAAAATGAGCCTGAGTCGGGCCAAAAACATATTTATGCCCGCAAACATCAACTCCATTGTTATATTAAAATAGCTTTCGCTTAAAATGCCCGATTTTCTGGACCATGGACACGTTGTAATATAAAGGTGAAAGTACTGGTAGATAAGATGGAATAACAGTTTGTACAAGCCGCAAATACAATAAAAACAAGCCAAGGAAAAACGTAAACGACAGCGAGTTCACCATTTTGAAATACAACAATGCGGAAAAAAAAGTGTGCAATTTTAAAAAGTCGCGAAAAAAAAAAAAGTGTGTAATTTTAAAAAGTCGCGAAAAAAAAAAAAGTGTGCAATTTTAAAAAGTCGCGAAAAAAAAAAAGTGTGTGCAATTCTAATAAAATTGCAGCGCTTTTTTTAAAAAAGTCGCGAAATTAAAAAAAAAGGGTGATGGCCCTAATAAGCCATCGTACAAATAACATCTTGTATTCACTTTAGCAGTTTGACAGTGACTTTATGACAAAGTAACAATATTACCGTTTCTATATCCGTCTTTTTCAACGTATATTGGATCAGACGATCTGAGGGTTTTATACAACTGAAGATGTTTATTGGAAGTTTGTAGTTATACTTTATTTATTAAACAGGCAAATTTATAAGCATTTAACTCACTGTTTTACTATTATTGATGAAGTCGGATGAAGTCCTGTTACTATAATATTCACGAAGATAATTCCTGTTCACCTAGCATTTATGGTGTGCATTTTCAATATTTGTAATACATTAATTGTCCATTTGTCCTCTTGTATAAAAATTTTTTTTTTTGCCTATTGGCTAATTTTTTACATGTTACCTGTGTGTTCTTGCTTTATGTTACCCTGTCTATATATATATTATATCTGTGATGAACTCATGGCTGCCTAGGCTTGCTGGAGAGACTTGCCAAGGGTTTTCTATTTGACAAAGTCAAATTGTCTGGTATTTGAAAGAGTTATAGAATCATCTGAGATTGAAGTAAAATTATAATAAAGGGCATGGTTTGGCCAGCTCTGATTTACACACAGAAATAATTATTTATTGGTTATAATCTACTATATTCTTTTATATTTTATATATTTCAGTGTACTGACACTACTGTACTTTGTGTAGACTTATATTTGAAACAGATAATAAGTCATGAGCTTTTTTCTAAAAATAATAAACAAAGAGAAGGATGATTCCAAACTATTATTTACTACAGAAGTGTTTTCATTTCAAGATATTTTTGAAAAAGTTTCAATCTTTACTACATTTATCATACCTCGATATCTTGCATCATACAACTTTTTAGCTTTCATACCCATCTATATGTCTTTTCCTTATTAGATCCACACAACTTTTTTATGCAGAAATTATCACTAGCTGATCAGTCATTAATTTTTTTTTCGAGATGAGTGATCATAACAATGCATATAGATGTTTATAAGATTTTAGTTTAATTGAAGCTAGTGTAAGCTGCTCTGGATAGTACAAACAATTTTATTGAAATTAATTTAAGTTTTCTCTAATACCGTACAAAGGCAATGCCGCAAAGGACTAAAATGTCAAAATTTTTTAAAATACTATCTATAGCGCCAGTGGTGGCTGGAGCACTGGCACATTCTTCACAGACCTTGATAACCATATGGTAGATTCTCCTGTTGATGAAAATCATGTTTTTGCTCTTATCAAGTCCATTGCAAAAAGCTACAGCAAAATTCGTTTTTACCACCTTGGAAAGGAAACCACAGCTAACCTTTCTGGTACATAAATAAGAAAAAAATTGAATAAGCTTGTCCTCTTCCAGCATCAGTAAGAATCAAAACAAAACTAATCTGTACATGTAAACAAAAAAGGAAAGTAAACTACAGGTAACTGTATTTATTATAAGTAATAACATGACTTGAGGGAAATTTAATCGCTAATTTCCCAAAAAGACATGTTATTAGTTTGTAATATTATGATCGCTGAGGAAAACTTTGAGAATCTTGCCAACAGGAAATTTACACGGTTGATCAGAGAAGTTGAATCTAATTTTCCCGTGCATGTTGATGAGGGAAAATATATGCAAGCGGGAAATTTAGAAGAAGACAAAAGATTTCTTTGTCTTCTAATTTTCCCTCATCAACATGCACAGGAAAATTAGAAGAAGACAAAGGATTTCTTTGTCTTCTAATTTTCCCTCATCAACATGCGCGGGAAAATTAGAAGACAAAGGATAAATTACCCGAGGGAAATACGAGGTTTACATTCCCTCGGAGAACAAAAGAATCCGAGGCGATCATGGTATTACACTGGATATACCATAACTTTATCTAAGGACCAATGTTACTACAGGAGGAAACCGGAGTACCCGGAGGGAACCTGTGGTGTTTGGTAGAGTCAAATTGGAAGCACTCAAGTCACATGCATCCAAAGGAAACTGAACTAAACTACTGTAACAGTCAAACAGTCTTTACACTGGATAACCTTATCAGTCATATCTTAACTGTCCTTCCTAGAGATCTAGTAAGGGTCACCCCTCATTGGTCAATGTTACTACAAAAGAAAACTGAAGTAAACTAACTTTATTTATACTGGATACTGATAACTCTATCAGTCATATGTCTAGGTCCACAGCAAGCGTCATCCCTCATTGGTCAGTGTTACTACAGGAGGAAACCAGAGTACCCAGAAGAAATCTCTGGTGTTTGGTAGAGTCAAACTAGAAGCACTCCTCTAATGTACATCCAAGGTGAAATTTTAATCTGATAAGTGCATCAAGTAGGAGTTAAACCCAGATTGCAGAGTAACATCCTTAGATCTACAGTAATCCTGGATGCATGTAACTGGAAAGACTTTTCTTGCTTTCAGCAAACTAGATAAAATTTTAATCTGCTAAATGTACAGTAAAACTGCATTGATCGAGTAGGAATCAAACTTGGGTTAACTTCTTAATGGCCAGTAAGATGCTCTCTAACCATAATAAACTACCACTAACTCAAAATGTTATACAGTATGTACATATTTTGTTTGAGATATACTGTAGACAAAATGAAATACTATCAAGGGATAAGGGCTTGGGCAAAATACATACTGTAGTGTAACCATAATAAAACCATCTGAACTGGTTGAACATTAGTCCAAATTCGACAAAACTATAAAGTTCGAATATTTCATGTGAACAGTATCAACAGCGGGTAAGTTTATTAGTTTAAACAGACACAGTTATGACTTCTTGGGGTTTAATCGGCATGAAATAAATCAAAAGTTAAACAAACACATCATCGTAAATCATCAAATAATACGCGTTACTAGAAAGAAACAAATACACAGGCAGTCACTTCCAGAAATTTGTTTACCGACTTTGCTAGCTCAGACCAGTGAACTCTATATAAAGACTGGAACGATACCTCCATAAGGTCGGCCCTATGATTGGATGAAGCCAAACTTCCGGTAGCCTGGTACCCTGGCCCAATCAAAGAATATGGGCCAGGTAACCACTAAAGACTTCTGCTTTCCTATTGGTTAAATTTTCGCGCGTTTTTATTGGCTATGAGTAAAACTGCAGTCGTCATAAGTGGATTTAGCCCTGATGACGCGAGAATGAGATTAGTGGTTACCTGGCCCATATTCTTTGATTGGGCCAGGGTACCAGGCTAAACTTCCGGCTGCTGGGGGCAACACATGAACGTCTGACCAACGTCCAAGGAGCGGTAGAAAACAGACAATGGCCCAGCGAGAATTTTTTATTTTTTTGTAGTTGAACTTCATTTGAATTGATATAACGAAGCTAGTATGTATTAGAATCATTGTCCTTTCTGTCTGAGGTATGTTTGCTAGCAAAAATAGATTGAAGCAGGAAATATATTGTCAAACGAAAGCAAAATTTTGCTTGGATTGATGGAAACTCCTGACGAAAATTCAGGTTATATTTAGTATTTATTCGTCTTTATTTTATGAATTCTTGCAACCCTATTAAGCTGTGCCTTTGCTCTTATGAATAGTCTCCTCGTACCTTTTGAATCATTGTAAGACCACATATATTTTGATCTTTGATGCCTTTAAAACACTGTCGGTTCGTATTTCTGTGTTTTGTTCGATTTTTTGACTGTTCAGAAAATTTAATATTTATGGTTTTTATTGATCATGTCAACATCCATATGCTCGACAGATTATAGCCACTAGATTTCAGTAGGCCTTAGCCCTATCTTTATTTGATTCAAGATAGTTTATAGACTTTTTTCTGCACTTTTGATACCTCAACTGACTCAACACTTGGAGCTGCCCTACAAAAAATCAAGAGATCCGCGCGGTTTCGGACTCAAAATGTGTTTTTTGTCAAATATTCAAGCTACGTTTTTGCTGCTAAAAGCCTTTAGAAGAAGTATATATTACTGTAGCATGTTTGCATTTCTTTGTAATTGGTTCATAACAAAATATAACTTAAAAAATAAAGATTTTCTTGCATATAAAGAGGACTGGGGCCGCCCTGCATGTCAGCCTCCATGACGGCTTCAAAATTTGATTTGTAGGTATCGTTCCAGTCCTTATATAGAGTTCACTGGCTCAGACTGAAGCAAATAAACATGCAAGCGTATTTTGTAAAGAAAAGCACTTTCTAAACAAAAAAATAGTTCAAAACACTAAACTATTACTTAAAATAAGATTAGAAACCTCAATTCGGTGGTAACTCTTCATAACATCCCAGTATTTGGCGAAAAACGCCGTTCAACTGCTTCCACTCCTATTTACGCCATATTGTATGGGACCCAAGTGGGTCCCACCGGAAATGGTCGCCGCTAATCTATTCCGACTTCACTGCGAACACCGGATGCTCTATCCAGTATAATGAGTATATTATTTGAGATCAGTGTTAGTAGCGTCTTCGACCAGAAGTTCTCTCGCCACTTTCAGCATTTCGGGGGGGAGCGGGCGGCGTAGGACCTCTGGGACCAGGGTAGTAAATAGACGTATGTACACAGTACTAAATTTGGAGGGTCGCAATCCCCGGTGGGCATCTCGGGCCGGCAATCATTACACCACCAAGCTAGCGAGTCGCCAAGGCCTGGCAGACCAGTCTGGTGCTGGCACACGAAGCGTGATCCTACTCATTTAGGTAATAGTGGTGTTCCTGCGCGACCGAGAAACTCCTCTCCAATACGACCTCTCCAGCTAGCTAGAGCGAGGATTTCGAGGAACGCGAACCTCCTCCAAAGGGAGCAGCTGATTGAAGGATCAAGCCAAGATCCGAGCAACGGCAATAAGAGCGTCTGGAGCTTTGCGTACGCGCTGCTAGACCACCGACCGCCTATTCGAAAACTGTGGCTGCTAAACGAAGAACCAAATCCAGCAGCCGTAAATGGAGCGGAGCCACTGACTGGCGTGGGGTGGAGATAACGGAACCGAAGACGACGAACAACGGGCCCGGTGAAATGCCCCGGAACGAGGTAGACCCGTATGGCAGCCACAGGACAAATAGAATACCCGTGGATAGACCAGTATGAAGGATGACGCTCTTGCGGACGATAAGACAGCGACGATACCACCGGAATCAATGACAGTGCAGACATCGGAGACTGAGGATCGAATTAGGAAGAGGGACAAGTAAACTTTGACACGCGGAGAAAACTAAGAAACGAAAACGAGAAGCATCAGCGGAGGTGTTGAGATGACCTGTAACCGAAACCGAAACCAGCTACGGCCCCGGATGGCGTGTGCTGCCAGGGCGCCGCCCCCCACCAACAGTCAAGCCCAGTCGGACGGGGCCAGCACTTGGATGGGGTGACCGCCTGGGAATAACCCCGTTCTCGAATTTGAATTTCATGTGAGTAGAGTTCAGTTGGTCTCCGCTGCGCCTCGAGGGCCCCCCACAGGGCCCACGGCTTTCCTCCCTCCGTAAAATCAACACGTTAGGTCTTAAGCTCGGATGATTGGGCGACCACATCCTGTGCTTGCGACGTTAAATAAATCATTACTCATTACTCATGAAAGGCGACTACAGGAAATCATTCACAAAATGCAATGGAAGGAGCATCAGAACGAAAAGACCACGGCGATGCGAACCAGTGACAGTTAGGGAGCACCAAGACTCCCCACGCCGGATGCAGGAGAAAACACAGAGAGGTCGGGTATGAGTAAATTTTGAGCGGAGAAAGCAACTAATGGCATTGCACTCGTGAAACAATGCCATCCACCATTGGAGGGCCCGACGAAATTCAGCGTTGGGTGAGAACCGTGAACCAGGCCAGACGGTCAATTATGCGACGGAGGAATTCCCGACCAGGGCGGACAACTTTACACGCGTGGTGGAGATGGTCAATCACGGATTCGAGCTCCTGGCAATGCCAAGTGCCCGGCCCAACCACAAACGGAGGAGTGGTCCAAAATAAAATTCCGAAGACCCATGATCGGAAAGTCGTCAAGATAGTGCAGTAGAGGTGTCACCTTGTTGGAGAGGATCCAATGAACTGCTGAGGCTACGGTATCAAACAGAAAGGGCACAGAATGCAACCAAATGGGAGGATAAGATCAACGTAAACTTGGTATCTCCACTCCATATACCGTATGGAAAACGGTCGTCTGGGTGCATGGATTGGAATATTGTGATAAATAGATAGATATAAGTTTAATAACAAAATTACCTAGCAGTCAACAAGGCTGAATGCGTATAAATTTACAATCAGAATTATACATGAATTTGAGGAATAAAATGTACAGTATAAGCGTCATTTAATTTGAGATTTAGGCGTTCATGCTATTGCACAAGCCGAGAAAAAGGACGCTTAGAACGAACAGTTCGAGTATTTGGTAGATTCTATTGCCGACGTTTCCTGAGACTATCTGGCTTCATATCTAGGCGGTAGCAGTCTGAAGAATCTAGGCTTCAACGTCAAACCTTCGTGGTACGGAGAAGGGACCAGTTACGCGGTGTCGATAAATTTCCTCTGCATTAGCCTATGTGGCCATAAATTTCCTCTGCATTAGCCTATGTCACCTTGTTGGAGAGGATCCAATGAACTGCTGAGGCTACGGTATCAAACAGAAAGGGCACAGAATGCAACCAAATGGGAGGATAAGATCAACGTAAACTTGGTATCTCCACTCCATATACCGTATGGAAAACGGTCGTCTGGGTGCATGGATTGGAATATTGTGATAAATAGATAGATATAAGTTTAATAACAAAATTACCTAGCAGTCAACAAGGCTGAATGCGTATAAATTTACAATCAGAATTATACATGAATTTGAGGAATAAAATGTACAGTATAAGCGTCATTTAATTTGAGATTTAGGCGTTCATGCTATTGCACAAGCCGAGAAAAAGGACGCTTAGAACGAACAGTTCGAGTATTTGGTAGATTCTATTGCCGACGTTTCCTGAGACTATCTGGCTTCATATCTAGGCGGTAGCAGTCTGAAGAATCTAGGCTTCAACGTCAAACCTTCGTGGTACGGAGAAGGGACCAGTTACGCGGTGTCGATAAATTTCCTCTGCATTAGCCTATGTGGCCATAAATTTCCTCTGCATTAGCCTATGTCACCTTGTTGGAGAGGATCCAATGAACTGCTGAGGCTACGGTATCAAACAGAAAGGGCACAGAATGCAACCAAATGGGAGGATAAGATCAACGTAAACTTGGTATCTCCACTCCATATACCGTATGGAAAACGGTCGTCTGGGTGCATGGATTGGAATATTGTGATAAATAGATAGATATAAGTTTAATAACAAAATTACCTAGCAGTCAACAAGGCTGAATGCGTATAAATTTACAATCAGAATTATACATGAATTTGAGGAATAAAATGTACAGTATAAGCGTCATTTAATTTGAGATTTAGGCGTTCATGCTATTGCACAAGCCGAGAAAAAGGACGCTTAGAACGAACAGTTCGAGTATTTGGTAGATTCTATTGCCGACGTTTCCTGAGACTATCTGGCTTCATATCTAGGCGGTAGCAGTCTGAAGAATCTAGGCTTCAACGTCAAACCTTCGTGGTACGGAGAAGGGACCAGTTACGCGGTGTCGATAAATTTCCTCTGCATTAGCCTATGTGGCCAGATCAGTTCTTGAACTATCCGGGGGTGCAAGCCGTAGAAACAAACAGGGGGAAAGGTCAGGGGGTAGGCCCTTCCCACAGACAGACGAGACATAAGCAACAAGAACAACAAATTTAATGAACAGGTACGACCACACGTAGTAGCAAGAGATAAACAAAACTGCGCCAAAAGCCGTGCCAACGTGGCGTAACTACGCAAATCGCTCGTGAACCGCGCGCGTGAAACATGGTAGAAAAACAGCTGCACCATAGCTGCTCCAAAGGGTAACGGGAGCAACCTATGAAGACTGCGCAATGGCCAATTGCCTCGACAGGCATGTGAGCAGCACGTATGTTGATATTGATGCCATTCCAAGCGCTTTCACTGGAGGGACAGTGTCCCCCCCCCCCCCCCCCCGCAGGATAGACCCTTACGAAAACGTGGCGAGTTCTAAGTTTATGTTAGACCAGTCGAGTACGCCCAAAGCTGCGTTACGCCGAAAGCTTCGTCGTAACTGCGCCAACTGAGTATAGGTGCAGAAGGTAAGTAGCTGGTAAGCATGAGATCACTAGAGCGTTTAATGCAGAAGGCATTAGCGGAACTAGCAGCAATAAGATTGTAACCCAGGCCCCATGACAGTGGCCGCGCAGAGGGGAGGTACGCCCTTTAGCCAGGGCTAGCGCTGCACTCCCCCCGGAACAAAACAAAAAGGAACGATCATACCTGATAATTGATCTACGGCAATCATCCCAGTAAGAGAATCAGGACCAGATGATGGGGAAAGCGCTGTTGCCAGCCCCTGGAATCAGGGGGGTGTAGCGTTGGCTGGAACTTTGGGGGAAAACGCAACCATGGCAGGTGATGAGCAGAAAAGCCATTGAAAAAAAGGGGGGGGGGCACTCTTCCTTCCCGAGGAAGTTGAGATGGGCGTTGATACCAATTCAAACGATTGAGACCGATTGAGACTGCGGTAGCTAGAGGCCGTAGGGGCCTGGTGGCGATAGCGAGTGGGAGCTGTCGGCAAAATGGCGCCAAAATTCGTTTGTATCGACAACGAAGCCCGAGGGGAAGAAAAACGGTGTTGACGAAGCCGGTTGAGGACCTAACTGTAGCCCAGACGCTGAGGTTGAGCCCTGGATGGCTGGACGGAATGTGAGACGACCACCGAGCTGTACCAGCTATTGTTGTTTGCAAAAACACCCGAGGCTGTGAGGGACGAAGCCAACGACGAATCTCGACAGTTTATAATGTCACCACTGGCTGTGAAAATAGCGAGGAAGCGGACTCTGTCATCAAGGATACTAGCTCGTTTAATGAGGCAGAAGCTTGTCGATTACTTTAGGGGAAAGCGAGGCATCAAAACCACGACGAACCACTCAAAGAACCACTCGAAAAACGGTGCCAACAATACTGAGCCCGGGGGCCAGGAAACACGGACTCGTAGTTCCGGATATTGCATCTTCTAAGCACGCATCACGTATCACGTGCCTCTGATCAACGGTGCCCGATTCATTGATCGCTGGAGTGTGACACTTCACGTGTGCCCTGCGTGACCAGATAGCCCCAATGAACCGGGGGAGTTGGAGCCACCCAAACAACACACAGCTAGTTTTAATATTATTTATTGCATAAATCCCATTATTTTCCTTTCGTTTTCGATTCTGGTGGTTTGGCTGTCTCGTATTAACTCGTTTGACTTTGGAACAATTCTGATCGTGGTAGATTCCGTTCGAAGAAGGTCCTTGTCGAGTGTGGCTCATCGCCGCGTTTACTCGGCGGGGCAAAAGACATAATTAAAATTTACAGGTTCGCTAATTCAGAGCTTGGCCATAGCCTGCAGCCTGCAGTGTGCGGTCTATCGTCTATCGGTTTCAAATTGCTGTCTGTCTTCTGTCTTTGAGTTTATTATTAAAGAGAAACGGGTTGATTGCTTTCAAAAACGTTCGATTAAATTGTTCGGATTTATAGAACTATGATTAGAATTCTGCTTCGTTGTCAGTTTTTGTGTTTCAAATACAGTTTATTTATAAACATTCACTAAGCCCCGTTAATTAGGCCTTTGAATTTGAACAACCAATCAGATCGCGATGCAATATGGATCCCCCCAGAGCCCTTTTCATGAAAGGGCTCTGGGGACGAGAATGTGCCGCCGGCTCTTACGGCTATATGGAAACCAGGCTTTACTCATTCCTGTCGGAGGGCTTCCCCAGAGATTAATAAAATCGTCTGGCGTTATAATAGCCAGAATAAAATACTAAAGACCAATTCGGACAGGAAAAAGTTAGAGAGATAGTTATAACTCATTCCTGTCCAAGGGCTTCCCCAGAGATGAATAAAATCGTCTGGCGTTAGCCAGAATAAAATACTAAAGACCAATTCGGACAGGAAAGAGTTAATAGCCGTCTTGTCTCACTCCATGCATTGTTGAAGTCCGTAAACAATTAAACAAATTTTTGTTCGACCAATAGAAACTCGCGGCCGCCAAATTCGACCAATAGAAATATGTGGCCTCTGATATGCCTGCCCAATTGTAGCAATATTTAATCCGTAAATATAAAGATATATTTGCATATTTTTTGTTAAAATTTACGGTAAAATTCATTTGATTTGAACTTTTTTATTTGTGAATTTAAACTTTTCAAAAATTCATTTAAACTTTTTCAAAAATTCATTTAAACTTTTTCAAAAATTCATTTAAACTTTTTCAAAAATTCATTTAAACTTTTTCAAAAATTCATTTAAACTTTTTCAAAATTCATTTAAACTTTTTCAAAATTCATTTAAACTTTTTCAAAAATTCATTTAAACTTTTTCAAAAATTCATTTAAACTTTTTCAAAAATTCATTTAAACTTTTTCAAAAATTCATTTAAACTTTTTCAAAATTCATTTAAACTTTTTCAAAATTCATTTAAACTTTTTCAAAAATTCATTTAAACTTTTTCAAAATTCATTTAAACTTTTTCAAAAATTCATTTAAACTTCCTGGGGCGAGCGCGGCCAGTATGTTCCCATTTCCCGCGCAATGCAAATTATTCATTTAGTCGCCATGTTTTGTTTGCGGTCTCGCCGAACGTAGACCACTTTCAATAATGAAATATGGATAAAAAAGTTAAAGAAAAAGTTGCTAATCTGCTCGAAGAAGCGTCAAAGCTTTTGCTAGCTGATTCACCCAATACATCTGCAACAGTTCCTTCCTGTGGCAGCGATTCAAGTCATTCAACTCGAAGTGGAACAACTACTGGTAGAACTCCTGGTTGCTCAACATTGGGAGAAACACTCCAGAGAGCACAAGGTATGCTGCGTGAGAGCTCTTCGTCTGGACTATATAGACGTTTAAATAGAAATGAAAGATTACGAGCAGCGTCCCCGTACCAGCAGAGTAAACAAACAAGTGCCAAGCCACCCAAGGAAAAAGCTAAAAAAGAAAAGAAAGCGATAGAGTTTGCCTTGTTGAAATGTTGGGAGGATGATGAAGATGAACCGCATCATCTCAAATGGGATTCGGTCATTGCAAGTGGCATGCTAATGCTACATGACAATGACAACGAGAAGACCATAAGAAATTCTTTAAAGGAATCCCTAGCTGCCAAAATACCATCGCTTGGTGATAATGATTTCGATTTCGTCAAAGTAAGGCACAAGACAATCACAATGCTTGAGTTGGGGCCAGGGACTGAATTTAACTATGCTGTGGTGAAAAAGATGGCTGGTCAAGGGTTGCTTTATGTAAAAGTGAAGCAAGGTTATGAATTTCTGTATGATGAAGATAATGACAGTGATGCAATTTTACTGAAGTCCTATATGGATCAAGAAATCCAAATTGTTAGTGAAACCAAACCTGTAGAAACATGTTCATCAGTTGTTCCACCAGACAAAATAGCACTGTCAGCAGCGAAGAAAGATAAACTTGAACTGAACAACCATCAAGAGTCTTCAGTCCATGCTGATGATGCCCTGGTAAATGAAATAAGGACCCAAGAGATGAGTGATCCAGTGGAAATTTTACGGTTCTTACAGAACAACATAATTGAAGGAAGAGAGTTGGATGTTGGAAATACATCAGACACTCCAGAAGGAGAAACCAACTATATTTGTGTCAATAGACATGACATTCTGACATCCACTTTCGCAGAGCTAGAGGCCATACAAAACTTTCATGTTACCTTTGAAGTTGACTTTATCGGTGAGATGGCAAAGGATCTGGGGGGACCAAGAAAGGAGTGGATCCGTCTAATGAATGCAGCGATGAAGGAAAAGTATTTTGACAGAGGTGTCCGTGAATACCTGGCAGATGACTACTACTATGTAGGCATTATGATGGGTATTGCCTTACTGCAGAATGGCCAGCTTCCAGCCTTTATGCCTGCTGATGTGATTGACAATCTGGTGTCACCAACTGGAAATCCCTGCATTGCTAATTTACAGCGAGGTTTAAATGTTTTTGGCCTTGCTAGAATCATGCAAAAGATTCCCATCCTGCTTTATTTGCTGAGGCCCAACAACGTAAAGCTGGCAGCAAAGATGGTTCTTAAACTTCTAGCCCCTACATTCTCAGAAGAGGGATCAACAGCCTATTTGAAGGAAAAGGAATTTTATGCTTTGTTTGTAAAGTATGTCAGGCAGGTTGCAAGTGGACGGAGAGAACCAATCACTTTGAGTTCTCTTCTCATATTTGTAACTGGTGCTGCAGAAGAGCCAGTACTAGGATTTACTATTCATCCTTCTATTACATTTTTATGTGAAGATGAAAATTCTGTTGAGGTACAGTACTATATGTGTTAATATGTCCTGTATTTAGTTGTACACTTGTACCTGTGTTGTTATTCTGTCAGTAATTCTGTCAGGTCTGAGACTCTCTCCTTCATGAGTTAAATTATCTCACATGAGCTAGAGTAAAGTCTGCTATGGACCTGAAAACTGACTAAACAAATTCATATTAAAAGATGGAAACTTGTCTAAGACACGAAACTTGTGTGGTAGTGTACTGTCTGGTATGAATTTAAGATGGAAACTCATCTGACCACGAAGACACATTTCTTGTCTGAGAGAAGTTTCTCATCAAAATTTTTCACTTTAACAACAGAAATATTAATAGATAAATAAAATTAAAGATGGGAAACTTGTCATTTGTAGAATATTACCTGAAAAGTAACCCAAAATTCTTGTCTTAGATGAATTACCATCTTCTAATATGAATTTGATTATACAGTATGTATTTAATTACTAAAAAAGTAACTAAATCAACACAACACTTATTATCGCCACTTTGAATGACAGTCACAAGCTTTGGAACAGTGGTGAACTAGATGATGACATCACACTTCTGATAATGACATCATACATTTGATGTCATAGAGCAGTTTTAAGGAAGAAAATGGTCAGTGCTGCTGCATAGTGTACTGACTACTGAGTGGGAAAGTCAAAAATGAAAGAGGATATTGTCATAACCTTTGTAAAATGTTTGACCAGTTTGATGGGAGCTTTTGGTGTTTTACTTCTTACTTCTCCCCCAGTAGTTTCTCATTTGGGGGGGGGGGGGGGGGGGGGGGGGGGGGGGGGGGGGGGGGGATACTGGTATCGCATCTGTCCTGTAATTGCATTTTCTTACTTGTTAATCTGAACTTAAATTGCTTTCTTTAACAGTCTGCAGAATCACCAGAACCAAATATGTACAAGTTTCTACCAACAGCCCACACATGTTCCAACAACATGGTTTTACCAATAGGATCTCTGACATCCAAGTTACCCAAAGAGGATCGTCTGTTTGAAATTTATGATTGTGCCTTTGGAAATTCTTACTTTGGAACAATCTGACTGACTACATATTTTTATATGTAGGCAATAACTTGAAAAACATTTCATGTTACTTTGATATTGTCTTATGTTTGCACAGTCCCCTAATCAAGATAGTAAATATTGATGATGGTAGATTTCACTGGCTGATGGTTTTCATTATTAAAGTTGATGTTTCTTATGGTGTGTTGTGTCAATGTTTCATTTAGTGTATGGCAAGTCAATATATAAATAATTGCATAAATTGTAAACTAAATTAAAATTAAAAAATACTATGGAATACATGTAAAATCCTTAATGTTTTTTATGTTTCTGCAATTGTTTGATCCCATTAGATGGATCCCATAAAAGAGAGATAGAGGTGCTCCAATTGACAGAGCCAGGTAAAGGAACTTGGAGCAATTCTTTCTCTTTTCATTGAGTCTTCAGTAACAAAAATGTTAATTGTAATTTCTGCTTTTAATTTTTACCTCTTTTTAATTAAAGATTTCATGAAATCACCATAGAGATCGCAAATAAATGTAAAGAACAATTGTATGTACAAATACCATTACTATCACATGCATTTCACTAAAACAGAATTTTATATTCAAACACCTGCCTTGAATAACATCAATAAACTCTACTGCTGTAACAGTATGACTTATAAAATATGAATTATGATACTGTAGGAAATATTTTGCACTCACAAGTATTCTTCAAGTTTTTGTACAACTAGTGCTAAAACCTCAGCATAAATGTCCATACCAGCTTGATTTGATGGTCTGTTAACATTAACCTGCTGGAAAACAAAATCAGATATTTCTTTGCCTTGTACAATTTGCACTGGTTCAACAATAACACCTTGAGCATCTGACAGAGGACGTGGGCCATCAGGATCAACACCATAATGTTGTTGATCAACAACAGATTCATCCAAGCCACTATTAAAGCGTAATGGATTGTCTTCATTGAGCATTCCATTTAGCCATATTTGATTAGGAGTCCAACCATTTTCAGTTGAAAGATGATGATTATTGAACATTGCAACAAATTCATCTAGAGCAGTATTTATTCTTCCAGTAAACACTAAATGTAATGCAAAAATATGGATTGGATTTTCAACATCCAGAATTGCTGTTTGTTCCATCGCATAGAAAGTATAATAGAAGAACTGACAAACGCATCTAAAGACGTCTCTCCAAAGTCTCTCTATTCGTTGATTGCCTGTGGATGCACCAGCAATGAAACTACGCCGTCCTTCACCCCGGTGAGCAACCATTTCATCACAGACCAACACGTTCTCAACACCATAATCTACACGGATACGTGACGGCCATAAGCCATGATTGTCATTGATAGCACTGTTAAAGAGATTCAGGACTGTTTCTGCTAAGTTGTTTGTACTGCACTTAAGAAACATGATTTTTCTAGATTTGCCATCACAACAACCATGAATAACAAATTTCCACCTGATTAGGGAATGGTGTCCATCTATATGCCAAAGAGAATTTGGCCAACGTACAAAGTATTTTCTTCTTGATACTAGAGCACCCCAACGTAAAGCAGTATGCTGGGGATCCACCCTGTTTAGAGAAACTCTTATTCTTCTTCTCTGTATATGTAGGCCCAATGATCTGAAGTAGCCCGACATAAATGGCTCACCGGTTGTTGAACCATGACGTGAAATGTAATCCCTTATAATATCGTCAATTCTCTCGTCTGAAATGATGGAAAACCGTTGCAAATTCGAAAGACCATACTCATGGACACGACGCATAATAGTCCATCTCGATACGCCAAACATTTGTGAGATCTTGCACCATGAGAAATTAAGTCCTCTTAATTCTACCAAACTCTCTTTTGGGATGTAGTAACCAGGTCTGCCAGGACGTTTTTGGTCCTCAATCAACAACGGCAGCTGACATGTTACGGTAATTCTGGCAGTTTCGTGATTGTAGAGGCAAATAAATTCGTTTTCAATTTCACAATAAACGCATACTAGCTCTTCCCATTTCTTCGAATCATCAGCATCCAAAACAATAGCTCTAATTTCTTGCAACAATTGCACTGTCTTACCTAGCAAATCCACGTGTTTCAACAGTTCAGAGATATCTCCGTCTCCACGATGCAAGCCTATTTCTTCGGACCTTTTCAATACAAAACTCAAAAACTTTTCAATATCGTCGGCCATTTTTACCGCGCGGCCATTCTTGTTGTACCCCGTCCCCAGACCCACGCAAACCCACGCTTGAAAATAACCGCGCTCGCCCCAGGAAGTTTAAATGAATTTTTGAAAAAGTTTAAATGAATTTTGAAAAAGTTTAAATGAATTTTTGAAAAAGTTTAAATGAATTTTGAAAAAGTTTAAATGAATTTTGAAAAAGTTTAAATGAATTTTTGAAAAAGTTTAAATGAATTTTTGAAAAAGTTTAAATGAATTTTTGAAAAAGTTTAAATGAATTTTTGAAAAAGTTTAAATGAATTTTTGAAAAGTTTAAATTCACAAATAAAAAAGTTCAAATCAAATGAATTTTACCGTAAATTTTAACAAAAAATATGCAAATATATCTTTATATTTACGGATTAAATATTGCTACAATTGGGCAGGCATACTCTGACGGCCGCGAGTGATGAAAAAACCCCATGCTTTGTTGCAGGCCCACACACTGACCTATATATATAACTGGACTGCGTGCTCCTATTACCTTTGAGTTAGGAAAAGTGTCCCCAAAATCGTTTTCAAAATGGCGGCATTTATGGGTCCTTTTGCTAATGGTGCAGGTCGCTGACCGATACCTAAGAATCTCTAGTTCGTGTTGGACATGTTCGGTATTTCGCTTTTTTTAAGAAAACTAAGCTATTTAGTCGGATAAACTGTACGTATGTTGTAGCCAGATCAATTATCTTTCTTCCAGTATATTTGATAGCTTCTACAGTGGTTTGTTTCTCGAGAAAACATTCGGAGAAGACATTATAATACATACGGGGAAAAATTTCAAAGCGGCCGCTATTATGATTTGGACATGTTTGGTATTTCGCTTTTTTAGGGAAACTAAGCTATTTGGTCGGATAAACTGCACGTATGTTATAGCAAGGTGAATTATCTTTCTGCCAATATATTTTATAACTTCTACAGTGGATTATTTCTTGAGAAAACGTTCTGAGTAGACGGACTAGGCAAACTTTGTCGAATTTTCTGTCAGAATTTTTGCCAAGTCAGCATAATATCGTCCTGGTCTCGAGTTTGTGTAACAAAATATTTGTTGAGCGGCCCGGGATGTTTTCATGATAAGAGTCTTATTGTAGTTCTGAACTACAATAATAATAATCCTAGACAATTACTGTTGTAGCTTTCTAGCAGTCTGAATTAAAGACGTGCCGGCCGGCGGTACCGCACGAACACTTGGCAATAAAATAAACAAGACTGTCAATACACATGGTCATGGAAATCTACAAACATTTCGTTTTGTGAAGTCGCCAGCTCTATAAAGAACCGCTGAAGATCACGAGAAAATCGTAAAGAAGCGAGGCGTACCGAGTTCTTCTTAGGGGCTGTTTACATGGGAGGCGATATTCCTATTTGGTCAGACAAATAGTCCAGCAGGCCTCTTGAGTCGTTCCACAAGAAATTAACAATGACCAACCTGCATGCATTAACTCTTTCCTGTCCGAATTTATTGGTCTTTACCAGGGGCGGATCTAGGAATTTTGATACCTTATTAGTCAAAGTTGCTGTGAACCCATATTTCTAGGGGGGTCCGGGGAAATTTTTGAAATTTGGATCTCTTTTTTTTTTTTTTGGAAATTTGGCATTTCCTGCATTCTGACAGCACATTTGAGCAAAATTCCAAATGTTTTAAAACATGTTTTTAATGGACATTTTATCATTTTCAAGAAACATTTTATCTAAATTGGACTGATATTTTCTTGTTGTCTTAGAAACCTTGTGATAGTTTGAAGGTGTGTAAGGCTACGTTTTTCCAGGAATGAGGGTGGGGAAATCCAATAAACAGTAGAGAGATATGTGGTCACATTCTAATATAAAAAAGTTGACTGTTTCGCTCTATGTCAAAGTTCATCAGCATGCCTAGGAAACACCAGTTACATTGTTTCAGTCAGTGAATCTAACATGGACAGCCTGACCAACACACAAGTGAAGGTCTAGCTGAATTTAACATTCTGCATAACCCAGAGCAAGGTGGGGTACCTTCCATGGCTGTTGAGCCCCACCTACCCAGAGCTGTCTGGCTTTCAAATGCCTGATACTCGCCTTTTAAACCTCAACCCAAGCAGACAATGTCTGGTTAGGAGTCAGGAGAAGCTTTTGTCAATGACCATAATGGACATACATAGAGGAGCTCAACTCTCTACATCATCCCGATCATTCTAACCCCCATCTAATATGCCACTACCCATCCCCCTACTAACCCATGTTACTATGAGCTGTCTGGTTTTCAGGCACCAGCAACCCAAGTTCAATTCCTGTCCAGTGCAATTATTATCAGATTAAAATTTCATAATAGCCACATGTGAGAAGAATGCTTACTTGATGTATAACGATAATACATGGAAATTTGTAGTAATGTCATGTAGATATTTATTGCTTAGCTTTTGATCTGTCTCCACAGGCCCAGACCTTATTTAACTTATATGTTAAAAGTTATATGTTATTACTTATAATACTGTATGTTATATATATATATATATATATAGACAATTAACTGACTTGTAATATGAACTGATGACGAATGTATTATGTAAACTACTGTGGAAAGGCAATCTGACTATGCATCATGATTATGACATACTAGTGAGTATCTAGAATTGAAACACTACTAAGTAGTGTTTATAGTACTACATGAAGCATTTAATAGCATTGGTTTATACCAGTGTGCTCAACGCAGATTATGCTAATATGGAACGGATATCAACAAAGGTTAGGGAAGTATAAACATGACAACAGACTAACATCGATATTGAATCCAGATTGATGAACTACTGTACCTATAAGCTTACCTTAAAGCGACATATGGCTTACTGTAGCTTGTCCGCCTTCAATGATGTGTTGTGGCAAATAGACCGTCTCAGCACCGATGTCTTCCCAATCTTGGGAAATGCTCTTTGGCCACCAGTACTCGACAAGCACTGATTCTCACAGACAAATCAACATACAATTGTCGCAAAAGAACATCATCGCTGCTTTATAAAGCACACAACGCACAATCTAACAAGCTTGTAGAAGCCATGAATCGATCGAACAGAATTAGACTGAATGAAGACCTTGCAGACCGCATTTTGCAGGCTTCCGGTACGGCATACTTTCGGCAAAGCAATCAACCAATCAGATTCAACGATTTGCCTCGTTTTGGCCAATCACAATGGGTAAATCGGCCTAAATCCTGCAAAAATCTGAAACCAGTCGGCGCTCGCGATTTGGCTGTTTTGGACCAATGAGAATGGCTAAATCGGCCTAAATCCTGCAAGATTCTAAACCGGGATTGGCTAAATCGGCCTAAATCCTGCAAAACACCTAAACCAGTCAGCGCTCGCAATTTATCTGGTTTGGACCAATCAGAATATCTAAATCGGCCCAAATCCTGCAAAAGTCTAAGCCAGTCAGCCCTCGCAATTTTTCTTGTTTAGACCAATTAGTAAGTTAATATATGATGATATTTATAATTATTTCGTAACAATTTTCACCTTAGTCATCTGACTTATTTGACTAACGCTAAATCCGCCCCTGTTTACTCTTTAGTATTTTGTTCTGGCTAACGCAGTAACGCCCTCGCATAGGAACGATTTATTAATAAAGTAAGAAAATCGCTTTGTATTTACATAAATATTCTTTTTTCCTACGATAAGTACATGTCAGTGGTCGCTACCATTAGCAGAAGGATCCCATAAATGCCGCCATTTTGAAAGTGAAAATGGGGACACATTTTTGGCCAGCACCCGCAGTCCAGTTATATATATAGGTCAGTGGGCCCACATTTCACAGCAACAGGAGGGCCTGCCCGCAGGCTAGAGAGTTATTTTAGAAAATACGGCCATGCACAGCGCGTTTGAGCATCGTCGGGTGAAGAACTCCTTGAAGTAATCTTTGAAAGATTCTGGACAAAATATAAAGTCTGGAGATTCTTAAAAGCGATAACTTGTCTTCTTATAAACTTGTTTCTAAGAGCTGCAAGCGTGTTTTGTCGTCTAAATGAATGCCTTCCTCAGATAAGAACGATAAAGTCAAAGAGCCGATCGGTTTATTGATGCCTTACAGCTCATTAGGATTACGTTTCAGAGTCGTCATAAGGAAGCTATAGAGTTTGATAAAATGTGCTTGCATGGGGATAGTGGAAACATAAACAATGGTAGACGTAATAGATAAAGCACGAGCAGCGATCTGTATATGATTTACCAGGCGAGCTGCAAGCGAGCCGTAGTAAATCAGATACTAGGGACTTTAAGATGCTAGGACGCGACGGCGGTTGAAACGGCAAGTTAAGTTTTACAATTTAAAGAAGTCACGGTTAACTGAAGCTAGTTTAATGACTTCCGGCAAAACGCCACAGCACTGCTAAAATGATTGTAGTGCCCGTATTGAAGACAATCTCAAGCAACAGTTCTCATCTTTTGGCCGTTGACGTCGTCCTGAAGACGTGAAAATGCTCTAAGTGGCGTTGTATGAAGAGCGAGGACGGTGTTCAGATTACTCTCGGGACAAGTATGTAAGTTATCTTTGTTTTGCAAAAAGAATGCTTTTGTTTGAAGGACGTCGTTCTCGAAGTTGCCGTCGTAGATCTTAAAGTCCCTAATAATATAAAGATTTGGAGGCCTGGCCAAACGCTTTCAACATTTCATTCAACATCGTTCAACATTGTTGAATTCAACCGTGATTCAACATGTTGAAAGCGTTTGGCCACCCTGTTGAATGATGTTGAACGTTGTTGAATGGTGTTGAATGATGTTGAACGAAATTTGAACATGTTAAAATTTTCGTTCAACATGCGTTCAACAATGTTGAACGATGTTGCATGAAATGTTGAAAGCGTTTGGCCAGGCCTGCACAGATGACATCGGTGTTGTCAATTTCAACATGTTTGTCCGCATTTTTCATTAATTCTAAGTTGCCAACAATAGAAAAACATTCATTTTGAATCCCTTGAGAGTTGATTTTGGTTGGTTTGTTTGTCTGTATTTTAGTTAATTTTATACCTTACAGGAATACGTCATGTGGCTTTTCTCAAACCGCCCAGGTTCGCTTTAACAAAGTGTTTACACTCGGTTAAATCGACCTCAGACTCGTTTAGATTGATCTTAGTTCATATTTGAGCGTTTACATTCATATCGCTTTTGACTCGGATATTAATTATGAATAACTCGTACGCACGCATGAGCTTACTGGTAGATTAAACACCGGTGCTAGTGTATAAACTAGTATCTCTTTCCTTTTGGAATGGTGACGATTTAAACAAAGAATGGCATCCTATATTTAAACTGCACTAGTGAAATTCAGAAATTGTGTTATTATATATAAGACGATTATATAAGACGGTAAGTAAAAAGATAGTTCTATGTGTCTCATGTTGAATGAGCGTCGGATCTTAAATGTTTGGCAACGGGAAAAGTCGGAAAAAAGCTTATATAAATTAGTTAATTTATCTCAACATTTCTGATAAATTACACGTTTGGCTAGATAGAATAACGTTGTCAAAAACCACGGGCGGCTCGGGTTTGAAAATATGGCAAATCACTATCAGTTCATTTATCTTAACTTTCGAACAACATATATTTTCGCAAGGCCAAGGTGGTTCCGTCAATTTATACTTCAGAGAATATCAATAATACAGAATATTAATTATCCTGTACCATGAGATTTTAATAGTCTTATGAGTTATGTACTGTAGTTTATAGTCTGGCTTCCCGATAATGTCAGACGATTTTACTCGTTAATTAATGACAAAACCCTAGATGGAAAAGGGTTAACTCTTGTACAGGCTTTTCACTCGGAAGTGGGGAGATCTGATGATATTACAGTATAGACAGAAAGTCTTGTGAAATGGTTTTTAAAGGATGCATTGGCGGTCATTGGAATTTATGCCAAAGGCACACGTCGGAAAGCGCCAATCAGTTAATTTATCTCTAGTCTCAATCTTTAAAAAAAACCCAACTAAATGTGTGGTCCGATCTTAGGTTGCGTTACAAAGTACAAAACAAGGATTTCAAGAGTACTAGTGACAACCGCGCTCCTCCTGAAACGCCAGCTCTGCTGGCTACATTTAATATACACCTATCATGGTCTTCGCTGGTTATATAAACTGAGTTCGAAATTACCTCCTTTCAGACTTCACAAAAAGCGCCTATATTAAACTTTATATGTGATGGTCGACGACGAAAAAAGCATGACCAAAAAAATATATATTATATTCATATTACATTTATTTTCTTTCGGAGAATATGCGATAATTTTGAACTTATTTTATTTACGCGTGCGATGGTGCGTTTTAATATAAAGTTTATATAAATCGGCATAGGGTAAAACATGGACTGGACTATTGGACTATTTTTTTTTCATCTCAATTTTTTGGGTGAAAACTCTACATTGTTATTATAGGCTACAGTATAGTAGATCTAATAATAATGACCAAAACTGCAGAATTTTTATCTCTGACTTGTAACTTTACCCGTGTATCTAAGTCTAACAGCGTGTGTCTCACGATACTTGTATCGACTTATTTTACTACCAAGTTCAATAGCATTTAGTAGCGCAAACAGTTTTAAATTTCTGTTGAACTCTGGCTCTGCCATGTAAATTAGGTGTCGACCATCGCCGTTCGGTTGCATTGAAATCTCGGCATACGAAAGAGAAGATGTCTCAAGCCCAGAGGCTAACTAATTTTGTTAGTAAACGTAACAAAGCATATAGCAGTGATAAGAAACTAAGAAGAGATATGATAAGTTGTATATATACGTATACATGTCGAGCTTGGCGTAATGTATCTTTTGTCAAACTCAATGCTCGGACGAACGTCTACCAAACGTTAAGAAGATCTTCTTTTAGTTTGTTATCACTACAGTAACTGCTACATAACTAATCTTGTTAGTAAACGTATTAACAAAGCAGCCTCTAGGCTAGAGACATCTCTTTCGATTCGTATGCCGCGATTTCGCGCGCGCGCGCGGCAAAATACAACGGAACGGCGATGGTCGACACAAATACAAATACAACAAATTTTAATTACTTCTTCCCACAAGGGGCTTTTCAAGAGCAATTACTAAATTACTACATTACTAAATTTCAAGTGGCAGAGTCGAAGGCACCTAATTTACATGGCAGAGCCAGAGTTCAACAGAAATTTAAAACTGTTTGCGCTACTAAATGCTATTGAATTTGGTAGTAAAATAAGTCGATACAAGTGTCGCGAGACATACGCTGTTTGTAGACTTAGATATACGCGGATAAAGTTACAAGTCAAGAGTTAAAATTCTGCGGCTTTGGTCATTGTTATTAGTCTATACTGTAGCATAATAACAATGTAGAGTTTTCGCCCAAAAAATTGAGCAAATGAGAAAGGAAAAATTTACGCGCGCGACGTTTGTAAAAATCAGCGGCTCCATGAAGACATGAGCGATTTTTCCTTGCACAGTTGATACAACCTTTAGAAAATGTCGCGTGTCGCCATGGAGCGATAGATATAGTAATCCAAATCGGTAACTATAGTTTTCTAGCCAATGTAAGTTTATACCGTATCTTAATTAAATTATTCAAATTATTTAAGAATTCGCAGCGAGACGCCAAATTCCATCTACTGTATATTCAATGTATATTTTACAGTATATTCAATGCCTTTACTCAAAACATCCGGCTCTGGATATACAACACATTCTGAGAATATTTCCACTCCTTTCTTCCAACACTCTAATATCTATGACTAAAACAGTCCATAGCTACAATAATGTCACTAAACTTTTTTCGGATTTGTACAGTTGATTGTCAGTTGTTGTTATTATAACATGCGTCTACAGAAACCCGCAAGTTCGTGGTGCTCACGTGGAAAAGGCTCATGTCCCGAATGCAACATAGAGTACCATAGCCGCTACAAGCCTCTGCAGTGCCAAGGATGTGGGTATGAACTGGGAGGTTCATACGTACCCAACAAGAAGCCTCGACAGACAGTACCCAAGTGCACTGTCGTTGCACAATTTGGAGAAATGAAGATTTACTCGGCAAATACGAGCTCTCATGATGATCGCTGCATAATGGTCACAGACAAAAATGCATCTATATGTCACCACCACAAATAATGCAAACAGCAAAGAGCAATTTTCATAAATAGCGGAAATGTTGAAAAATTCGAGTGCTTACATCTAAACAGCTTGCGTGACTGTGCCAGTCCGCTTTTAGTTTTTAATCAGTTGCCTGACCTAAGTACTTACAGTTACCCTTGCGATGATGGCACCAAGGCTAAACTTTTGGAGATTGGAACTCTAGCACAAGATTTTCCAATTGTTACCCATGTTTCCCCAACAATGTAGTGTGTATTTGGATTAGCCACCACTAACAATACAACAGGCTACTGTCATGTTAAAGTCACGGACAAGGAGATACGTTGCTGTTCCAAAGACTGCAAGACTATAATTGCCAAAGCGAAGCAACGGAAATCCGGCGCCATCTGCATACATGTCCACATTCTTGTATGTCTTGGAATTGTCAATAGAAATAATCGTGGTGATGCTGGTGAACCATCTGAAGATTCAATTTCGCTATCTGACCCTAGCAGAGAAGATGTCGATGTTTCCACCTCATCAAGAAAGGCCACTTTAGAGCTGAAAATGAAACATACTCTTCCCTATTTAATCCCTCCAGCGATTATACAAGAGGCTAGAAATGTTGAATTGTCTCCTGATGGATGGCGACAAGTGTTCGAGCCAGTTCAAAATTATTGTAGTTTATGTAATACAGAACTTGAACCTCTGCGACTATTGCGACCACTGCGACCACTGCGACCACTGCGACCACTGCGACCACTGCGACTATTGCGACCACTGCGACCACTGCGACCACTGCGACCACTGCGACTATTGCGACCACTGCGACCACTGCGACCACTGCGACCACTGCGACTATTGCGACCACTGCAACTGTTGCGACAACTGCGACTGTTGCGACTCTTGCGACCACTGCGACTGTTCGAACCACTGAGACTATTACGACCGGTACGCTTGGTATGCTATGCTTACTCTGCGTTGGTGCGGTTTCTATACCGCTTATTACGCTTACCATGCACACTTGCTAAGTTGGTTTGCCCATTCCACAGGGCTTCATTTTAGGGGTTCTACACTAAATACACTAACGATCATAGGCGTAGCAGCCCGGCCAATTCAGTTTGTGAGCCATGGATTTTTGTCCAAAAAATTAACTAAGTGCCTATACTGATTTTTAAGTCGTATTTTTCAGTCATAAATTAAGTTATGAATTGTGCTGGAACACTGTTCACATTAATACATATCGAAAGTGCCCGAAATAATTTTCTTCTAATCATTTTGGGAGACCAATCACCCCTGACGCTTTACAAGACAAGAAGCTTGCTAAAGCACATGTATATTAGTCATTCGCACAAGTTTAAAAACGTATATTAGCATTAGCAAAAAGCAACTTTAACAATTTCACATTAAGAAAAATTAAAAATAAAATTGGGCCTAAAGGTGCAATCAAAATATTATGATGTAAAGCATCTAGCCAATCAGAAAGCTTCTTCCTAGCACTGCGAGCTGACTCATGAGCTTGGCTAATAAAAGTACAAAGGTCTTTGTATTTATAGGGTCTTTTCTCCGCTCAAGGCTTAAGCCCGGTTCACACTACATACACCGATCGATATATAGACTCGATAACTTTGGTATGATGCATTCGCGTGAAAAGATGCATGACAGATATATAGGCCTTCCAAAGCGATTCCAATCTGAACTTCGTTCTGCGTTCAAAAACTGTCAGTGTGTATATATGCATGGTGAATGTACATGCATGTGGAAACGATGGAAAGAGTCTGAATCACTGATCTGAATGCTGCCTAACTTGCATGCAGGCTAAATGCTCCGACTTGTATTATCAAGTTTCCTCTAGCTGTTATTATTATTCTGGTAGTACAACTATTCTCCGAAATAGCGAAATAAATGTAGTGTGCTGCGTAGGCAGGCAGTGTTGAAATTGAGAGATAAACGTGGGATAAACGTGGGCCCTCGCTCGAAACGTTAGAAAATTACATTCAATAATTTCGGCAGTACTCAAACCTTACTATATTTCGAACTGTATTCTCCAAAACAATTTTGTGTTAACAAAATGTATTAAATGTCCTAAAAAAATTTGATCGATTTCACCTTTTTAAAAGTGAAAAATATTCTTCTAAGTTTGTATTATTGTACACGCATGGTAGCTCTAAAAAGTGGGAAACCCCCCCCGTTTAATTAACATAATTTATAGTTACTTTTTGAACCATCGTCTTTCAGTTTCACGCTAATCGTATTTAACAAAAAGAACAGCAGAGCCAGAGTTTGACTGTTTAACAACGTGCTTGGAAAATGAAGGGGGAGATCTGCAGTATCCGCATCAAGATGACCAGCGCGTGCATTTCGGTTGGGCACGTGGGATGCGTACGGTGTTTGCACTAGAGCAAAATTATCTGGATTCACATTGTTTTTCATCCTCATGGGAATAAAAAACAATGTGAATCCGGGATAGTTTTGCTCTAGTGTAAACGGGGTCTGAGACCGCTTACAGCTGTTCAGCTGTTTTCTGGGCGAAAAGAAGGCGTATCCGGTCTAATTTTAGTCATCGCCTTAGGAGATTGATCTTCTGGCTCTTATCTCTACTAAATTTTCGTTGTCATATCTAATATCGCCATTGAATTATGATTTTCTGGTATTTCGGCGCTAACTCTGTGTTTTGTATTATTAAAAAAACTTGGCAATTCACTATTTTGGCTTTTACTGGCTTTTTTCATGCGTACTGCCGTTGAATCGCTGAAGAACTGGTGAAAATGCTCAATGACAAGAACTCTGTTGAACCAATCCGGTATAGAATTTTAGTTCACTTTGAGATCAATCTACTTTCAGTTGAAATATCTACTTTTAATTTGCGTTAGAAATGATTTCAAAGATGGCAGATGTGGAGATAGAGACTGCATGATTGCTGAGTATAGTTTGCGTCTTTGACTTAGCATCTTCATAAGGTACTTTCGACATGTTTGTGCAGAGGCCGCAGAAGACTACAGGAACAACTTTTCTGCATGATATAAGATTTACGCGAGAGAGTATAGTCAGTATAAAACAATGCGATGTACAAGGTATGGCAAAACGATTTTTCAAGCTGATATCATATAGATTTTTGCAAAAAGCAAATGGCGATGATGATTAGTGTCAAGAGAATAATGTCAACTTGAAATGTCAGACACTGGTCTAGTATTGGTCTAAAGATTCTAAAGTCAGCCGCGTTCACTTCACACATTACACTGCCTTTTTCTAAATTTAGATTGAATTGAGGGGATCTGGGGACGAGAATGTATATTTCCAAGATAAAGAAACAGCTGTCTTGAAATTACTCTTTCAGATCCTTCAAGATGACAGGTGCAACACAGATACGCCTATATTGAGAAATCCTTAGGAGTAATTTGATTGTAAAGATACACGTTTGATGTATTCTAATTAAAGACCATTATTATACATTACTCCCGAGAGATAATATATATATATATATATATATATATATATATATATTCCTTAACTTTCTCATATTACCATGTATGCTGATTTATAAAAAAGTTTATTATATACACCATTTGCATTGCAGAACGTAATTCGTGATGTGGCAGCTCCGCATTATATATACGGCGGTGGAGTATATTGAAATGTTGTGCGACAGAAAATTAGTTGCGTGTAAAAATCCGTGTATTGATCAACGATAAGTCGATAATATAATATCCCAAAGAAAACTCACGAGTCGATCTATCAACTGAAGTCAAGACATGATAAATCCATGAACTAAATTTTCACTAACAAAGCAAACGCGATCTTAACTTCATTGAGTCATCTGCAAAATAAAATATAATAAAATAAAAAAAAATAAAAAAAGAATAAAAATCATAATTTAAGCAAGCTTTATACAGCTGAAGCACATGTTTGTTCAAACGATTGTGCTTGACATGGGCTGTACAAAATGAATAATTTATGAAAACTAATAATTTTCGATATTTCTAGTCAAAATTTTGCCTGACATAAAGCAAGAGCAATATACCATGCGCAATTTAAGCCAATTTTAAAGCACTCAAGTATACCTGAACAATGAGAATACAATATAATATAATATAATATAATATAATATAATATAATATAATATAATATAATATAATATAATATAATATAATATAATATAATATAATATAATATATATAATATAATATAATATAATATAATATAATATAATATAATATAATATAATATAATATAATATAATATAATATATAACTATGAAAAGTAGGCAAGCCAGTCTGGTCAATCGTGTAATCGTGTTTGCATATAGCATCGGGGGAAGCCAACATGCGTGCATGCATTTATCGCATGCATTTAGCTTTCATATAAAGGGCGCCACCGGGTAGCTGATTTCATGTATATACACATACACCCCCTTATAGATCATTGAATCAAGGTTTCTTTTCATTTTAAATCTTGATCACATCACCCACGGTTCAATCTTTACAGAGTTTGCGGTATCATAGAATCCATGCAGACTTTGTGAATCCTATGTGCAGTCTTGCATTGCAAGTCACAGCATCAATTTTGGTAACAGAAACACATGCATGCAAGACGCATTTCGATTCCCTTCTATCTTATTTGAAGTTGTCCCAGACCCACCGTTTTGACGTCATGTGCAAGAGGTCTACAGTCCATATGTTTGAAAACATTACTTTTTAACAATGTACCTCCTATATACAATTAATAAAACTTAGCTAGGTAAATGCTTGTTGATATTTCATGTTCTTTATTAGGATGAGCGAGGCAGTGGTACAAGAACCCGAAACTGAAAAAGAGGCTTTGGTGGAAGATGAAAAAGACACTGAAGAACTTTATGTCGACGACAATGGGAAGAAAAGATTAATAGAAATAGAGGATGTACAAGGACCAGATGAAAAATGCCACAAAACTACGTAAGTTTTAGTTTCACAAAAACGTACCTTAGTAAAATGTATATTATTTAAGAAGTAGAAAACATTTTGACCGTGTTTTCGTCAAATAATGTGAAAATAAAAAAGATCTTCCAGTGTGCAAGTTATTTTAAAATCTATACTTAATAGTGTTTTCTGGCTTGTGTTTAGACATTTTCAGACCTTAATGCATCTTTTAAAAGTAAGCATTGGGACTGGCATCCTTGGTCTTCCCGTGGCTGTAATGAACGCTGGAGTCGTGGTACGTATAGATATGATGCACTCACTAATGAGTACATCATTTTAAAATGTCTAACTACGAGGGTGGTGCACAGTTACTACTCACTTGTCTATAATTTTGTCTCATTCATGTCTATAACCTAATATATAGTACAACATTATAATTACAGTTCAGATAAAAATTAATGAGATTGTCAATTTTTCCTTTCAAGGTAGGACCAATAGCGTTATTCATTATCGCGATTGCTACAACACATTGTATGCTGATATTGGTTGACAGTGCCAGGGAACTGTGTAAATCGTAAGTTTCTGAATAATTATCTCGATACGCTGGTGACAGACAGACAGACAGACAGACAGACAGACAGACAGACAGACAGACAGACAGACAGACAGACAGACAGACAGACAGACAGACAGACAGACAGACAGACAAACAGACAGACAGACAGACAGACAGACAGACAGACGGACGAGGATAACGCATGACAGGTAAACTAATGCATGGTTTTCGAAAGAACATTTAAGACTACGCGTACGCGGTTCCAGATTAGTTCATTCAATATAAGTGATGCTTGGTAGTCGTGAAAATTTTGTAATTTTTTCTCATTTGAACACTTTTCCAGTTCGATTTCATTTAAATATTTAAGTTGCTTATAATTTTCTTTTCTTTTAATTACTGGTTATTCATATAGTAGAAATTGTTTTAAATTGCTTAGTTATAACAACTGGAATTTGCGCAAATAGAGTATTAGAAAATCGTGTATGTATCATTATAAATGTACGTAGGTTTGAATAATTATTTTGAAATTGTCTAGCGTTAGACAAAGTAAAAAAATAATATATGTTAGATTAAGTCTTTTCATGTCGGCTCGCTGTCTAGAAGTGGGAAAACGTCATTGGACTATGGAGAAACAGCAGAGGAAACGGTCCGCTTAGTGAGCCCAAAACATGCTCGAGTAGGAAGGTAAGATAAATTAATACATAAACAAGAAGTAGAATAATATATAAAAGCGACATGTAGATAATTAGACAATTTTCACGATGATATTCGATAGCATTATGTAGCTACAACTATCAGAATGCTTTGTCAGTATCCTAGCGCTTATAGATACAGCGAACTGGAAAAACATTCTGGTAGTTATAGTCACATAAACATCATCGTGCAAATGACCTATTGTTTCAGTTCTTCGTGGAATTTTTATAGTCTCTTTCGCAGGCAACTCTGTAGCTTCCCAGATGCACGGGGGGCAGGCAAGAGAAGACAGGGGCACAATTAAGGGACGTACAAAGAGACGCAATAACGGTTCTCACGGCCAAGATCCTCCCACGCATCTGGGAAACTATAGAGTTCCCTGCGAAGGAAGCTAGAACATTTCCTGCTTTTCCTACTTATGATTCCCTCACAAATGTAGGAAAATGTCCTTTTAACTCTGGTGCGTCAATGGGATACGTCAGCATGACAATCGTAAAGAAAATTTAATTATATATATAGACCTTTGCAAAAGCAAGTGAACGTTTTATGAGAAGCGCAATTGCCTACTATACGCCTTTGTTAAGATTAATTCAACATTATGTCACTGAAGTATTTGATTATTATATAGTTGTTGTGTAAAATTTGAATGATATAGTTCCCTCTGGCGTCGCGCCTACTTTTAAGTTACAAACGGCTTCGCGTGCCTCATTGCGTATATCGAATCACTGTTTAATGTTCTCACAGAGTTGTTCTTTTCAAACACTGTAGATATACCGTGAACGTCGTTCTCTGCATAACTCAAGTAGGCGTCTGCACTGTTTACGTGCTTTTTGTGGCCAGAAACATTGAACAGGTAAGAGTTTATACGGGCGCAGGAACAATGCTCTGACGACGTTTACGGTACTTGTAGGGTATGCAATGTACCGGTGTGACGTAAATACTTTTACGTGACGTAAAGAACATAATTTTATATAATCATATAAGTCATCTATTGTATAAAATACTCTATATATATGATTTCAACAAGTTTGGACAAACGCTTTCAGCGTTCTGTGGTACTTTTCATAATTGACAAGCGCTTGCGCTTCATACCGCAATAATTGGCAAGAGCTGACTGATTTTTGTGCTATGGTTTACAGTATCTAGGATTAGGAGTTATGCTGTTTAAACCTCGAGATTGAAAAAACAGTAATTAATTCAACAATTATGAGATTTGTGTTTGATTATTACTTCTATAAATCTTATCTTTTCTTTAATTATTTATTTTCAGGTTCTAAATCAGCTGCATATCATTGAACTAAGCGTTAAAATCTGGATCCTAGTTCTCTGTCCAATCATTCTTGCTTTCATTATGATAAGAAATCTTTCATCTTTAGCTTGGGTCTCCATGATGGCAAACACGCTCATGGCTTTCGGAGTTCTATCAATATTCGTTTACTTAATTCCCAACGCTAGAGATCCAACAGAATTGCCAAAGTTTGGAGGATGGTCTGTGTTCCCACTCTTTTTTGGAGTTGCCGTGTTCGCATTTGAAGCAATACCAATAGTAAGAGTTACTTTCTTTCTTATCCATCCACCTCCTATCCATCCACCCCATCTCATTCCATCCCATCCATGCATCCATTCCACCCACCCCATCCCATCCCATCCATCCATCCCATCCATCGATCCAGATTAATTGATGGATAAATTCATTCAACGTGTGTCGTATTCCTTTAGTTTATCGAGTTTTACACAATACCACCAAAGTTCCGATAAAAGTATTATGTTTATGAGATACCGTTTGCATGCCGCAAACATATGATAAATCCCCTTGCATTATTTGAAGTATTCTTAAAACGACTCTCTGATCAGAGCACTGCATGCACTAGCATCGTAAGATCCCAGCCGGAAAGCCTTGGTGTTGTATTTCGCACTTTGGTGTATCTATTACGGAATGCACATATTCCTACACTCGAAATTTCCCGGCTTCCAATTCTTTACAGGCATTGCCATGCATGCATATATAATGAATTCGCTGACTTAGCTAGCGCAAACGACCTCTGTAGCTCAGTGGTAAGAGCAATGAACTATATATATCGCAGGGACGCAAGTTCGACCGCAGCAACTCACTCAAACAAATCAATATATTACATGTAGGAGAAAGGCTTACTAGTCCGATGCACCACCTACGAGGCTAAGTTGGGACCAAGCGGCGGACTTAGTAAACCGAAAGTCGCGGGTTCGAATGCCAGTTGCGGTCAAGTAGAGTTTTTCTCTAGTTGCCCCGTCTGGTCCCTCCAGTCGGAGTAACTGACCTATATAACCTTACTCTTCACCCAAGTATACTACAGTCCTACATCGTTTAAGAAGACTCATTAAGGCTTAAATTTGCATAATTTTGTTCTTCCAATATGATGTGCATAGTGCAACCGCTGCATGCAGTCTCTGCATGACTTCAATGCTCGTCATCATAACGATTCTGTGTCATTTTTACCAAATTGAATTATTCGGGGCTTCAAAATGGCCAGTTTAAACATAACTAGTTTACTGAAGCATTTAGATGAGTTCAGAGTTATGCTTGCTGATAATTCTATTGATGTGCTAGCGATCAATGAGACAAGGCTCGATTCTTCGATTAATGATTGTGAAGTATTTATTCCTGGATATGATATTATTCGTCGAGACCATAGTGTCAATGGCAGACATGGTGGGGGTGTTTGTTTTTATGTACGATCTACTATAAATTACACTTCTCGCCCTGATCTAAACATTGATCAGTTAGAAAAACTCTGTATTAAAATTCACAAGCCGCGTTCCAAGCCTTTCCTCATTGTTACCTGGTACCGGCCACCAGATTTAAGTTGATAAATTTAGTTGTTTTGAGACGCTATAGTTGGTAAGCAGGGGGGGCTTGAGTATTATCTTATGGGAGATATTAACGTCAACCTCGCTGCTCTCTACTCGGATAATAATTCACGTTTATTGACGAGCATTACTGTTCTCTACGGCCTGCACCAACTAATAAATGAACCAACTTGGGTTTCCAATTCGTCTTCAACTATGATTGACCTAATATTCACAAATTCTCCCAACAGGGTGGTTTGCTCTGGTGTCTCACATATTGGCATTAGTGATCATAGTCTTGTTCATGTATTTCGCAAACTCTCGATTGGCTCATCTAATAAAGGTCACTCTACAGTATTTTATAGAAAATTTAAAAATTTCAATGCTGCCAATTTTCGCAGTGAATTTGTTTACAGGATTGGGACTCCATAACATTATTTGATGATCCCAACAGTATATGTGGCGTGCCTGGAAAAACACATTTTCTAATGTAGTTGACAGGCACGTCCATATTCGCACAAAACGTGTTGGTACGTCTAAGACTATGTGCACACGGTAACATTTCCGAGCGTTTTCGTATTGTTTCAAGTAATGAACTGATTGTTCTCGATTCCCTTGAGAACATTAAACAATACGAAAACGCTCGGAAACGTTACCGTGTGGACATAGTCTAAGTCGCCTTGGATCACGTCACAATTAAAACAAAGTATGCACGAGAGAGATGTTTTAAAGATAAAAGCAATTCGCTCTAACGACCCTAAGGACTGGCGTGTATTCAAAAATTGTCGCAATGCTGTAAACAATGACGTGAAACTAGCCAAAGAGATGTATTACAAGAATGCTTTTCATGAAAATGAAGGCAATTCGCGTTAAACCTGAAGTATTATCAATGAACTTATGTCAAGAAAATCCAAGAATTCGCACATAAATGAGATAAAGCAAAACGGCATTTCCATATGTAACTCGCAAAGACCTGTCTGAGACCTTTAATGACCACTTTACTACGATTGGGCCAAAGCTCGCAAATGAAATCCCACTAAATGTAAGTGATCGTTCTCACTTAGATTATCTTAATGGTTGGCGTCCAATCACCAGCCATTTCAACTAAAATCTACAAATAGCTCCAAAATCCTCTCTTTGTTATCTATAGGCTTATAGTAAATCCAAAGCAACCGGATTAGATAATATATCTGCTAGACTCTTACGCGAATGTGCTGATCCAATCGTGAGCTCCCTCTGTTTGTTTGATTTTCAATTGCTCCATTTCCACCGGTGTATTTCCAGATGAATGAAGTGCTCAAAAGTGATACCATTATTCAAACGTGCAGGGGGCGCGCACTGATTTGAATAACTATCGCCCCATTTCGATTATTCCGGTCGTGGCAAAAGTTTTCGAAAGAATTATTTATGATCAAGTTTTCGCCTATGTAACCGAAGAAAACTTAATCTCGAACCATCAATCAGGGTTCCAGTGCATGCCTTCATTCCACGGTTACTGCTTTACTTGAGGCTGTGGATAACTGGGCGTATACAATATCGATAGTGGTAATGTGAATGCCGTTGTTTTTCTCGATCTTAAAAATTTAATCTTCATGGCTTTTTTTGCCGTTAAAGTTGACGGAAGTGACGTCGAAAGAGGAATTTGTCTATATGAAAACCACTTTACAGATTCCTCTTTTGACGTCACGTCCATCAACTTTAACGGTAAAAAAATCCATGAAGATGAAATTTTCGCCTGAGAAGATATATTACAAATCTTCTCAGAATGTTCCAATTAGTATAAATATGTAAAGTCCCTGAGGATGACATAGGCACTTTAATATGTGTATGGTATTAGAGGAGCTGAAAATAACTGGTTCAAGTCTTACTTGAACGGTCGTAATCAAAAGTGTTTTGTTAATGGTGTCTATCAGAAAATCGCTCATTAACATGCGGCATTCCCCAAGGGACAATCCTTGGACCGCTATTATTTCTATTGTACATAAATGACTTACCAAATTGCCTATCCTATTCACAGCCTCGAATGTATGTAGACGCGACACTCACTACTTAACCTATGCGGATAATGATATTTTAAAATAGAGTTAAAACTCAACCAGGACCTTGTCAATGTTAGTGAATGGCTTATTGTGAGCAAACTTACACTTAATAAGTCCAAGACGGAATTTAGGTTGATAGGATCAAGACAAAGACTCAATACGTTTGACAATGCCCCAACAATAAGCTCCCATAAAACAAGTACCGGTACACGTATCAAAGTCTCTGGGTGTTCATATCGACGAAAATATGTCTTGGACTGTTCACATTGAAACAATCTCTAAGGAAATTGCCTCAGGCATCGGTGCCCTGAAACGTATTAGGTCTTTTGTTCCCCGAAAAACACTACAGTTTATTTTTAACTCCCTAATACAACCGCATTTTGATTATTGTAATGTTGTGTGGGGGAACCTTAATAAAACCTTAACCCTTGCATGCTGATAAATTTCAGAAATTACAAAGTCGTGCCGCAAGGGTATTAACTTTTTCAAGCTATGATACTAATGTCGATCGTAGATCTCCTCGAGCAACTTAATTGGCAAAATCTTGAAACACAACGCCAAATCCACAAATATGTTATGGTTTAATCGATTAATGGTCTTCGTACGAAATTTGTTGACCGTAGCAGCGTCTCAAATTATTCTTTAAGAGACACCGAGCTTGCTGTTCCTTTCCCCCGCACTAACTATCTAAAAAATAGCTTTGGCTACAGTGGTGCGGTGACATGGAATAGCCTCCCTGTTGATTTGCGGCAGACGAGTTATCTGAATGTCTTTCGCTCTGACTGCAGCAGTTTCTTTTCAAATCTCTATAATAGTTGAATAAATGCACGGCACTCGTGTAAAGCAGGTTCTTTGTTGTTACTGTTATTAAACTTCTTATCTTTGTAATGTTATAAATTAATGTATATATATACAAGTTAGACAATAGGAGTTAGATAGTTATATTTTTAGTTATTTCATATATTATCAGTTTTTAGTATTTTTATTAGTATTTTTATTATGTAAATCCTGATGAGTCTACCGTCATTAAATAATGTTATCAATCAATCAATCACTCAATCAATCAATCAATCAATCAATCAATCAATCAATCAATCAATCAATCAATCGTGTCGGCCTTTGTTTTCATCTCAAGATTTATTAACAAGTTACAGAATAATCACATGACGTCAGGATTTTCATGTTTAGTTTTGTTTTACATGTAGGTACTTCCACTGGAAAACGAGATGAAAGAACCCAAGTACTTTCCTAATGTTGTCAAATTAGGAATGACGATTGTGGTGGTTGTCTATATTTCTATGGGATTTTTTGGCTATTTAACATGTTTAAACGACTGTGAAGGAAGCATCACGCTGAATTTAGCTGGAACACCGTACGTTTTTTAATTTTATAAAGACCGTTTATACGAGACCTATATAAGACACACCAGGACACACCCTACATAAGACGCAAAACACTCGTATAGAATATTTTTTATACGTTTTATAGTACCAAAATAAATTGAACATTGAGAAAACAAACAAACAGGGCAAACAAACAGACAGACATACATACAAACAAACAAAAAACAGATAGACAGACAGGCAGAGAGACAGACAGGCAGAGAGACAGACAAACAAACAAACAAACAAACAAACAAACAAACAAACAAACAGACAGACATACAAACAAACAAACAAACAAACAAACAAACAAACAAACAAACAAATGGAGAAACAGGGGTGAAAACGTAACCTATACCCGCGGCTAACTCTTCAGGGCAGCGCAATAGAGCAATAACCGATTTTTTAAACAAACTTCGAGGTGTTTTCAAATCAAATAATAAACATCTTTCGATTCTATATTTAAGAGAAATTTAAGGTAAACGTCGTCGAAATTTTATAATTAAGATCACGTTTGCCAACAAAGTCTTGGTAATTGATTTCTTTTACAGTTATATCTGTTTCATAATTGGCAATGGAATGTATTGCTGCAGTGAGTAACTTACTAAAGACTCTATACTTGTAGGGTTATGGTAATGGTGCATGCTACCCAGGCCAGTATCGTAAGTTTTTTTCTCTGTTTTTGTTTTATTTTAGATTTTTCTCAGTCGTGAAACTCTTGGTAGCTGTGTCCGTATTTTTTTCGTATTTCATTCAAGCGTATGTTCCTCTTAAAATTGTCGAACCTTGGATATTTGAGCAAATTCCAGAAAAGATGCATTACTTGACAGACACTTTGATAAGAATACTATTAGTTGTATTCACATGTAAGTATAACTATGTCATGAAGAACATGATTTGATCTATCTCAAACTCATTAATAATTCATGAAGAATTTCATTCAATCACCTGTTGAAGTTGGTTACTCCAGTAAAACCCAAGATATTAGATGAAAACCGGTGTTCATTTAATTCTTAAGAACTCATGCAAAATAAACAAGTTGCTGTATATATGAATTTATACAATACCCTAGTTGCTATGCGTGTTTTCATTGGTTGTTGGCCATGATCTATTAGAGGACAGACACATGGTCACGTCAGATCACGTCAGCTGACTTGCCTTTTTCCTTCTTCATGCCCCAAAATCCGGCACGAGTTTCGACAAAGACCTTTTAAATTTTTATTGTATAAAACAAATAGATTCCATTTTGTTGTTGTCTGTTCAGTTATATATGCACAGAGGACGTCACAACGTGGTAAGAACATCAGTGACCCACTCGACTGCGTCTCGTGGGCCACTTTTTTGTTCTTACCACGTTGTGACGTCATCTGTGCATCTATAACTGAACAGACAACGGCAAAATGGAATCTATTTGTTAAACATTTTACACACACTCATGAATAAAATCTCACGAGGGTTTATTTTTTGCATTTTCCAATTCAAACCGCTCGATTGAGATGCCATATCAACAACTCGTTTATCGTGTTTCATCAGGGGAATCCAAACACTCGCAAACAATAAAACCACTTGGCCTTCGGCCTCGTGCTTTCATCATGTTTGGATCCCCTGATGAAACACTCAAACTCGTTGTTGATATATTACATCTAGTTCGTTTTCATGCGACGTCAATAAAATTCTAAAATCAAAAATTCTAAAATCAAAAACTTATAAATCCAACCTCGATCCCAGGAGCGGCTTTCATGATGAGCCAAGAGCTGCCAGGGACATTTGTAAGGGGCCGGGGCATGATGGCGCGGTCAAATTCAAAAAAGCGGGAAGAAGGGAAAATGGCATTTTGTTTCAACTCCTTACAAATGCTCGTGGAGAAGACTAGGTTCTTATAAACTTTATAAACCTTGCAAAAAAGCATTAATAATTCATGCGAAAAACACACAGCAAATCAGTACCACGTAGTTTTACATCTAATAAAGAATACTCCGGATTTACATAAACTTTAGCTTCGATATTCTCGACTTAGACAACGTCATTTTTCAAAATTACTACGCTAATGAACTTACCAAATGCGTCGTTTTTTAAGCTATTCGCAATACGTGTTTTCATGTTTTAAATATTACATAAAGCTGGTCGTTTTATACATGTTTTAAGGGGCCGATTACATGGAGACTTTCAGCCCGGTTAGAAAAACTGCGATTTAAGTACGACTTTACGAATATAAATGTGGGTTAATAACATTAATTTGCTATAACATGGCAAATTTCATTCCGAATTTCATTTGAAAAAAATAAAATTAATTAATTAATTTGAAGAATTTCATTTGGTTGAATTTCAGCCCGGATACCAGCTTCCATCCCGGTTGGAGTTACCCGGGATGGAATTTCAGCCTGGGCTGAACGTCTCCATGTAATCGGCCCCTGTTGTTGTCGCAAGTTTTTTCGAACATTTTATATTGATATACCCTGCGAGCAGAGCCTTCTTTTCCTTATTTCTTCGCTGAGAGAGAGAGGAAGAAAAGAAGGCTCTGCTGTATTCGTGTCAAAGAGACACGACGAATACAGCACACTGAGCTTCTTTTCTTCCTCTCTCTCTCAGCAAAGAAATAAGGAAAAGAAGGCTCTGCTCGCAGGGTAATATTGATACGGCCATTCGTTTTATTAGTTAGAGTTTTAAATTTTGTTAATGATGTCAGCGTAGTTTTTAAGCTATTTCTTTCACATTTTCAATGATGTTTATATGTTGTTCTTTCCAGGTGGTTTAGCGGCAGCCGTTCCACAACTGGACAACGTCATCTCATTAGTTGGAGCCCTCAGCATGTCTGTTCTGGGCTTCGTCTTTCCTGTTACTATACACTCACTAACATTTTACGACAAGCTCTCTAGGTTAGTACTAGCTAAAAATGTCGCCATATTCTTTTTTGGAATCCTAGGTTGCCTGGCTGGATCATATACAGCCATCTATAATATCATTAAAGAAATTCAAACAGGCGAATCATAATTCCTTTTATTACGACAAAACATATCAGAAAAAGGATAAGCCTATAAACGAGTATTTAACGAATTGAAATTAAAATGTTTTATAAGCGTTTTGTGTTGATTAAATTGTACATAAATATGATAATTAAATAGACATCATATGATAATGAAATAGTTGTAATTATTATTTAATTATTAATTATTATTTACGACGTATATATATAATTATATGTTATTGTGCACTCATTGTTTTAAAATTATTTATTTGTGATTGTATTTAAAATACATAGGTATAATAAAAGTAGCTTTAGATTTCTCGTCCAAAGATATTGTCTCATGTGAGTAGCGGCGTGTATCCATTTGCGCTACAAAAACGTTGCCAAAAACTGCATGATCATGCATTGGCAAGGCATGATACATGTATATACTTTGGGGTTTTTTTCTTTCAATTTTGTGACGCAACGAATTGCTTATATACACTCACCAAGAAGGTATTCTAAAGAAAGCTAAAAAAACTATAGTAGGAGCAAAATTTAGGTAATGATAGCGATAAACGTTGCCTCGCTTGAATAAGCGCACGTTAGCCTGGTTTCCATACGATCGTCTCGATCGCCCAAATTTCTTCAATCTGATTGGATGGATTCAGGCGATCGAGACGATCTTATGGAAACCAGGCTTTTACGTGGTATCCATTCCATCCCACCCCATCCCAGGCGGTGTGCGCACTGGAGTCGCAAAGCATGACAGTTATTTTAGAAAATACGGCCACAGCGCGTTTGAGCATCGTCGAGTGAAGAACTCCTTGAAGTAATCTTTGAAAGATTCTGGACAAAATATAAAGTCTGGAGATGCTTAAAAGCGATAACTTGTCTTCTTATAAACTTGTTTCTATGAGCTGCAAGCGTGTTTTGTCGTCTAAATGAATGCCTTCCTATAAGAACGATAAAGTCAAAGAGCCGATCGGTTTATTGATGCTTTACAGCTCATTAGGATTACGTTTCAGAGCCGTCATATAGCAACGATCTGTATATGATTTACAAGGCGAGCTGCAAGCGAGCCGTAGTAAATCAGATACTGATCGGCTGCGAATGCTTTACATGTTTTCAAACTATTTTTCAAGTTGGAATGATTTTAGCTAAGTAAATTGAGGAAAAAGTTTATGTAAATGAAGACGAATCTGTACGCGATTTACAGATATTGATTAAACATTCACTCTTTTGAATTTTCTTCATGACTTTTAATGAATTTGATAAACTATTTTATCAATGCGCTTGGGTTTGTAAAAAACGAAGCACACTCTTCTCGTATATATATACGTATTTATAATATGCTAATATTGCGGTCTGCCGATGGCTAGCCTAACAACAACAAGCCTAACAACACCAATTAACAATAGCGACAAAAGTCGCAGTTTCCTTCTTGAACCAAGAAGCAGCTTTTCGATAGTTTACAGGACTTAGAGAAAACTAAGCTTCTTGGTCGATTTCCTCCTGTTCTTCTTTGAATTCCGTTGACTTGAGGTTCGGTTTGCTTCGAGTCTCCAGCTGTCAGTGCAATATTTCTCTTTGTATTAAAGGTGAAGTAATACGAGCAGCAAATTGCTGCAACATTGTTGTGTTGCAAGTTGAAAAGCGTTGTTGTACGTATTACCTCCCACCTCAAACATTGTCACGCAACAATTATTTTGTTGCAAGTTGAAACAGCATGTTGTAGCAAGTAGAACTGGAACAAATTTTTTCAACTTGCAACAAAATCATTGTTGTGTGACAATGTTTAACCCTTTCACTGCTAGAGTTCTCCCCTTCACGAGTAAAATCGTCTGGCGTTAGACAGAGTAAAATAATAAAAGTCGACTTTGGTCGACTTTGGCGGTGAAAGAGTTAATTGGGACAGGTATAGAGGGTGGTAATACGTGTAACAACGGTTTTCAATGCTTTTTTATGTTGCCCGTATTACCTCACCTAAGGGGGTCTACAGTCCGTTCTGCATATGTAGGGAACTAATGTTTACATCTTTATTTACAAAAAAAATATTGATACCTTATTCAAGATTGTAAGCTTTTCTTGCTTCCTCTTCATTACTTGTACCCAAAACAAAACATTTTCAAAAGAAATAGAAGAAATCCGAAGAGATATCCTCGCCGAATCGCTTGGTTTTCTGCCATGTTGTTCCCAACGGTTTACATTGAGCTGAACTTCATGTTTTTATCTACGAATGTCATGTTTTGGAGCCCACACTTGGCACATGCGCAGAACGGACTGTAGACCTCCTTTAAGCTATCAGTCGCGCTCGACGCGCTGCATGTCGTCGCTGTAAAAATGCATATTTTCAAGTTGTAAATAGAAGGTGATCCCAAGGAGAGCGTTGGAGAGCGATCACATTTTTATATGGCTTAGGGTCTATATAATACATCCAAATAGTCAAAACTAAGTTTTCTTCAGTAGTTTAAAATATATTTGCCAAAACTCTAACCGTAGTCAAATTACATCTTCGATCACAAAAAATAACAACTCAAATTCACCAGCCCCAAATTCTGATCAGAAACTAGTTTTCTTCCAAATTGAGATGTAAATACCCGCTTTTATATGTAAATTTCACAATTATGTGAAAATAATTGACAAATATTAACAAATATTTTAAAAGATAAAGCCTAAACGTACTGCTGTTGAGTATCAGTTGTTTGCCATGTTGGTCAATTGCCTACAACAATGCATTGCGATGCCAGTGCGCACGCCGCCTGATCCCATCCCATCCCTCCTATAGAACTGCTGCAATATGACCATCGTAATTGAACAAAACTACTGCTCGTTCGTTGTCCACCTTGTTGGAACACGAAAATTATACATTGACAGCAATATACTCTAGACTTTAGTTGTTGTAACATGCTTGAAAGACCTTGCTACACAAATTGTTACAACATACGGTATATATATATATATGTGTGTGTGTGTGTGTGTGTATGCGTGTGTATGTGTGTATGTGTGTGTGTGTTTGCGTGTTTTCATAGATAATGACCTTGTTGATAACACTGCATTACACAAATGGGATGTAGACCAGTATAGCAACAATGTCCATAAACATCAACCGTAAACAAGTGCCATTTACATGTGTAGCTATACAGTCTGCATGTAACGTATCTTTATTTGAGCGTTAAAACACGGGAGGCGTGTATTTATCGAGTGATATACTAATTTTGTAAAGTGTATATAAATTAGGCGTTTGCGGGAACGATACAAAAATTCAGCCGTGCTGATTTGTGGTTTTATAACTTTATTAGTTTTGTCATCTATCTGCAAATACATAATAAATAAATATACAAACAAATATTTAACTATTACTGACAGTCGGCGGTATAATTATTAATTGTAGGTGTTAGTATATTTCCAATCCTAATTTAATTTTGAACACATTAAAAGATAAATTTGAGGGGTTTTCTTCACAGTTTTTAAACAAGCACCAAACACGATTTCGTTAGCTGTTGCTTCTAAACACCAACTCCAAGTAGAAAGAGGATATACCTTTCATATTACATCACGTTACTCGTATATAGTTGCATTTCAGCGTAATTAATTAGACATTCTCACACACCGCTGCAAACTCTGTATTCGCATATAATTACATATGTTAATTTTCAAAGTAACACTGACATTACTACTCGGTCAGAAACAAAACAATAGATTGCATCGTCTGTTGATCAAAACAAGATTTAGCACAGTTGAGCATTAAACTTGAATGCAAAGCTCTTCACGATCAGAGATTTTCCATCTAGTTATTTATATACTCATATCCACCCACACATTGTTTAGCGGACACAATAGTTATTCTGCGTATAGATGCAAGTTATATATATAGTTGAGATTTAATTATCATTCAATTCGAGTGGAATTGAAACTCACGTTGCCATAGGTTTAGTCATCAGTTGACAAGTTCTGCCTTCACGCAATTCGTAAATCCACCCCAAAATCCAAGATTATTGGCCCTGGTCTGCAAAACAAACACAAACTATATAAATTATTTACAAAAAATAACTAAGGAAGAGGAAAAGCCATATCTAATAAACGTGTTAAAAAGCCATGGTTATTGTTATTTTGGTTGTTGTTGCTGCTGTGTCGTTGTCTTCGTTGTTGTTGCTGCTGTTGCTGCTTTTGCTGTGTTGTTGTCGTCGTCTCCGTTTTTGTTGCTGCTGCTGCTGCTTTTGCTGTGTTGTCGTCGTCTCCGTTTTTGTTGCTGCTGCTGCTGCTGCTTTTGCTGTGTTGTTGTCGTCTTCGTTTTTGTTGCTGCTGCTGCTGCTTTTGCTGTGTTGTTGTCGTCGTCTTCGTTGTTGTTGCTGCTGCTGCTTTTGCTGTGTTGTTGTCGTCGTCTTCGTTTTTGTTGTTGCTGCTGCTGCTTTTGCTGTGTTGTTGTGTTGTTGTCGTCGTCTTCGTTGTTGTTGCTGCTGCTGCTTTTGTTGTTGTCGTCGTTGTCTTCGTTTTTGTTGCTGCTGCTGCTGCTTTTGCTGTGTTGTTGTCGTCGTCTTCGTTGTTGTTGCTGCTGCTGCTTTTGCTGTGTTTTTGTCGTCGTCTTCGTTTTTGTTGCTGCTGCTTTTGCTGTGTTGTTGTCGTTGTTGCTGCTTTTGCTGTGTTGTTGTCGTCCCCTTCGTTTTTGTTGTTGTTGTTGTTGTTGTTGTTGTTGTTGTTGTTGTTGTTGTTGTTGTTGTTGTTGTTGTTGTTGTTGTCGTCGTCTTCGTTGCTGCTGCTTTTGCTGTGTTGTTGTTGTCGTCGTCTTAGTTGTTGTTGCTGCTTGATGCGCACTTTTACCTTCCTCACATCTACCGAATGGAACTCCCTGGACATAACTATTAGAAACGCTACCTCTCTTTCTTCATTTCGCCAGAAATACCTACAGATGGCCTTCACTAAACTACAAGAAAACTTTAATTTTCCCTAATTCTTGCTAGTACGAATAACTGTATATAATTAAATTGTATATTTTTATAGATTATAATATAGTATTATGTGTATGTAAATAATTTGTCTATTGTAGGGCCTAGATGAAATTGTAATTCTAGCTACCCTGCTTAAAAATGTTATTATTATTATTATTGTTGTTATTATTATTATTATTATTATTATTGCTGTTGCTGCTGCTGTGGTGTTGTTATCGTAGTCGTTGTTGTTTTTGCTGTTGCTGTTTTCTGTAGTTCTTGTTGTTGGCTTCGAATCATTGTTTACATCCGGGAAATACTCCGTTTTGAAATAAAGAATGAAAAAGATATTGGAAAAAGATAAAATCTTTATCTGTTATGAACGATTGACTTGGGTCGATTCAGTAAAAGTAACGAGAGATAGCACCGGATTGAACTTAAGAATACCCATCGGGTACAACAGTAAAAAGACAGACGTTACTTGAGTCTGCGATTATGGGTGCTGGTGCTGATTAAAATATTACGAGCTAAATATTGATTACCAAGTATCCAAATTTGTTCTACCTCTAAACAGTGGCGGACACTTCACGAAATATTGGGGGGGTGGGGGCGAAGCCGCTGAAACTTTGGAAGAGTTGTGTGAAAATTATAAGTTATTTGAAGGCTCTAATCACATAGAAATAGCTTACTCAAGCTAGGACATGCATTACAGTGCCACTCTATTTAATCCTTGTGGCTCGATCTAACGCCAGGAAATAGCTTTCTTCAAGGACGGCTTTTTAAAATTGACCTGAAATTTCAGTAACTTGCGAACAGTTTCGTCGATGTTGCAACGCCGCCTCCAGGTACGCTCTTTTTTGCTGTTTTAATACGGGTACAAGAATATTTTGAGTTTGCGGACTTCGTTGACTATGCATTTTAATTTACTAGCATTTCAATAAGTTCAACTGTGGCACGACGTGTGACACCATCAGGTTCGGCAGTCTTAACTCTGAATTTGAATCACTAAAAGCCGAAAATGAATTGGTTCAGCTGGTTTATGGTAATGTTATTTTTGATTTGAAACAGTTACGGGGCGATATTTTGATATTTGAAACCAGTCCTGCTTTATCACGATTGTAAAAAAATGTTACCATTTAGTTACTAAGCTAATGAGCTATCCTTGAAATTTTAATTTAGAAATTATTAGGGGTGCGGCCGCTACTCCCCCCCCCCTCCCCACCCCCCCGCCTCGCACCCCCTAGTGTCCGCCACTGCCTCTAAATTCATATCATCAAAATTGTCGAGGTTTACACTTACCGTGAACCTCTTGTTAACTCTATCCTTCATTAATCCAAGAAACTCTTTCTGACTTAACTTTCCATCTCCTAAAATAGCGATTTTAATCATGAAGCTTTTGATAATTTAATTATAATAATTATATTAATTACAATAATTATAAAAAGTACAAGTATTTTAATTATATTATATTCATAATAATTATAATCCATTATAATTTATAATAATTATATAAATGTGTATATATATATATATATTTAGCATATACCTCGCAGGTGAATAGTGCTTTTCGCGCAATCTGATTGGTTCCTCTAGCTCGGGATATCCTGCACTATTCACCTGCAGGCAAAACAAGATGGCGACCAGTTTTGCTTTGTTTACCGAGGCAGGAGATTTTGTTGATAAACAAGGGTGATGTAGTAGAATAACGAGAAAAGTCAACAAAATTAAGTAGAAGAGTGTCCACAGGTATGTTTCTTTACAATTTTCTAGCCATTAATATATTCAAAAGCTGTAAAAACTGTTTTGTCGACAAATAATTGAGTACACCGAGTTGCTGGCGGCCGACGGCGACGGCCGTGTCTTGTTTATACTCTTGTATAAACATACCGAAAAATATAAGAATGTTAAACTTGTTATTTCATTTATAAGGTATATGCTAAAACAATTATTCACCTCAGTGTCGGTGAATAGTGTGGATATTCACCTCGCCGAAGCGGCTCGGTGAATATCCAGCACTATTCACCTCCACTTCGGTGAATAATTGTTAAATATATATATATAAATAAAACAGTTAGAATGTTTTCGTCGCTACTCCGAGTTTCACGCGTAACGCGATCTTCAGGCAACTGACAGTTCGGCTTCAGCTAGTCCTTAAATAATAGTCGGGAGTTAAAAATAGCTCTGGAATCGTCGTGCGTTTGTCGTCGGCAGGCGTTCGTTAGTCGGTGTTTGTCCGTTTATCTCGCCATTCTGAGTGGAAAAAAGATTTCGGTTCTTTTGTTCAGAAGATTTTTCTTGTCGCACTGTTAATTTGGAGGTGTTAAAATAACACCTACACAAGTGTCAAATTAACACCAACAGGTGGTGTTACTTTGCAAGTGTTATTTTAGCACTAAAGTTGGTGTTAATTTAACACCATACCTCTTTGTAGGATCGAGTTACATTAACACTAGGAAGTGGTGTTATTTTGGGAGTGTTATTCTAACACCAAATTAAGTGTTGATTTAACACCAGTTTTGAATCATAAAAGAGTTGATTTAACACCTGGATTATTTGGTGTTATATTAACACCTACACCATACCTCTTTGTAGGAGTTACATTAACACTACGAAGTGGTGTTATTTTGGGAGTGTTGATTTAACACCAGTTTTGAATCATAAAAGAGTTGATTTAACACCTGGATTATTTGGTGTTAAATTAACACCTATTTTACCTGGGTAAATTTTAAACTAACACCCTTTTGGATTCTGGGAGCTAATTAACTGTACAAAAGGCGTGAAACAATTTGGGATTTTAAACAACCCTAGTGATCGGATAGTGTTAACTAGCACCGTTGCTCGAGTTGTCACACTGAGAGTTGTCAATTTCTAAATTCAAATTATTATGCACAAATGACAATTGAATAATTGAATACAGCTTACATGGTATTCTTTATTGGAATTAGAAAAAGAAAATTAACAAAAATTGGTTTTATAAGTTACAGTATCAATATCAATCCAGATCACTTTCACATCTCAAGCAAACATAATTTGACCTTGTTTGAGAATTAAATGGTTTGATTTGGTTGTATGGTAAATGGTTAGAAAAATCCCTTGAATAAAATAGTTTTGTGTTCATCAGTCTGGGTACAGCAACTTCATAAGCCTGGAAGTGCTCACAGAATCTTAGTGTTTCCTTTTGTGACATAATAAGCACTGTATTTGCAATATCATTATTTATAATCTTTATAATATTTTTAATCTTTTATATATCTTTAGTTATAGCAGCTGAAGCACAGATTTTTGGGAATATATCTAGTGGCAATGTTGGAGTGCCAATGGCAACAGCACTGCTTCTAGGCACTTTTTATATTCTTAACATGGAGTACACTCCAGGTGTTTCCAGTGTTTATGCCTTTTTAGAGGAAGTCCTGTTAGACAACCCACACCAGGCGAAGAAGAGAATTTCAGTGCAGAGATACATCAAAGAACTAAATGCATAAATGACATAAAGTTTACAAGTACCACATTACAGTTGCTACATCCATCGATTAGTGTTTTAACTATTTGCCAGGAAGGCTTAAACTTTCACTTGTAGCAAATGTATATTTGTTTTATTGGTGCACATTAGTTTATACTTTATATATATATATATATATATATATATTTATTTATTTATTTATTTTTATATATATTTATAACTAAAGGTGTTAATGTTGGTGTGAAATATTTTTCAATATATGTAACTAATGTAATGAAAATAATTTTTAAATTATAAGTTTGTGACTTTGTTTCTATGTCCCATCAAGGGGTATGGGTTATGTTTTTATATAACTCCATTTTATTTAATCGTTCTGATCCATTGTTACTTGCACTATTTTGGGTGTTGAAACAACTCTTATCAAAGAGTTAATATAACACCATATTAGGTGTTATTTTAACAACCCATTTTGAGTGTTAGAACAACTCCAAAATTGGTGTTAATATAACACCGTATTAAGTGTTATCTTAACACTTTGTATGGTGTTAATTTAAGGGGCCGATTACATGAGCCGGGCTAACCAGGCTGACTCATGTCATGAATTTTTTTCCTCGGCCACAAAAGGAGATTTTAATCAACGTTAGGATTTGTTTACATCTAAACCAAACCAATTCTTCTTTGTACATTTAGTTTATGCGAGTTTGAAAACCACAGTGAGATCCTAATCAATCGCGTGAGCCCAGTTAGACCGGGCTAGCCCGGCTCATGTAAACAGCTCCTTACACAGTCAGTGGTAGTGTTAAATTAGCACCTAAAATGGTGTTATTTTGTACCTTTTTATTTAACACCTCTTTTGGTGTTAAATTAACACCTTCAAAATAACAGTGCGGCCTTCATAATCATCAATTTTTCTTCCAGGCAGAGGTTGCACCTTCTAGAGCCATTTCGGTAGGCCGCGGCGTGTTTAACAATTGACCACTTTATTCCAAAATCGCGGTTTTTCGTCTTAAGATTCCAAACGTACTTTGAGAGTCTCGTTAGCGTACTTTGCGTCGCGGAAAGACTTCGCATGGTTCGGGTACCGCTGCTTGAACTCGTTCGCCGTCATACCGATGTATTTTTTAATTTCTCCGTCATAGTGCGTGGTTACCTCGGCTTGGTATATTACGCTTTTTGCCATACAGTTTTCAGGGATCGGGTATTCGTCGCGTTGTCGGCAGTTGCATTTGCTGTCGTTGGTGTCCGTGTTCTTTCTGCTTGCGAGGATGCGGTTGTTGCATGTGTCTGCGGATTATGTTCTGAATGTTCCCATGCAGCTATAGCTAACTTTAACAGTATTTCGATTGAATAGTTTGTTAGATTGGGGGAAGTGTCGATGAGGTTAAGAAAGTTTCGTCCTATGTTCGTCTTTACATTCTTGCTGTACGGAGGGTTGTACCAAATGACGTTTCTGTTCCTTCTACGGTTTGTTGTCACCGGCCTGTTTTCGTTAGTCTCGTTGTCGTTGCTGTCGTTATAAGTGAGATTTACATCAAAGTTGCTGTGTTTGAGAGCGTCTTCGTAGGTTGGCGCTGCTGCATTAACCGTTTCCTGGTCGCAAGACAGTCTCGAAACTCTGTTACTTATTGAGTTAGGTAGCTGTCTTAGGATGGAAGGCGGATGGTTAGACTGGCGGTGGATGTATAGTGGCTCGTCGTTCGGTTTTCGATACGGTTTGAATTTGCCGTTCGTCAAGTCGAAAGTTATGTCGAGAAAGTTCTTTAACTCCCGACTATTATTTAAGGACTAGTTGAAGCCGAACTGTCAGTTGCCTGAAGATCGCGTTACGCGTGAAACTCGGAGTAGCGACGAAAACATTCTAACTGTTTTATTATTCCGCTCTACCAGCAATGGTATTGAGCACTCTTGAACCATACGCCAGCTTTGTAACATTCTTGTTACACACGTCTTTTGCCATATATATATATATATATATATATATATATATATATATATATATATATATATATATATATATATATCTATATATATACATATATACATATATATATATTTATACAATACCCTGGTTGCTATGCGTGTTTTCATTGGTTGTTGCCCATGATCTATTAGAGGACAGACGCATGGTCACGTCAGATCACGTCAGCTGACTTGCTTTTTTCCTTTTTCATGCCCCAAAATCCGGCAAGAGTTTCGACAAAAACCTTTTAAACTTTTATTGTATAAAACAAATAGATTCCATTTTTTTGTTGTCTGTTCAGTTATAGATGCACAGAGGACGTCACAACGTGGTAAGAACATCAGTGACCCACTCGACTGCGTCTCGTGGGCCACTTTTTTGTTCTTACCACATTGTGACGTCATCTGTGCATCTATAACTGAACAGACAACGGCAAAATGGAATCTATTTGTTAAATATATATATATATATACAAATGTATTAAAAACGCACCATCAATGTCAAATAGCTGAAACACTGTGTTAACAATATGATCTCCTAAAACATCGCCAGTCGAAATGAGAACTGCTCTTTTAAATTCTTCTGTAGACATTGAAATAAAAAACACAAACAGAAATGATGAAATAATACACAATCGTCAGATTTTATAAACTTAGAAATACAACACCACAAACAAAATCTTGATAAGAATCAGATTCAATCTTGACCGTCCGTACCTTGAGTAACTGGTTGATTTGCTACGTTGTAAATTTTAAGTGAAATGGAAAATTCTTCAAGGTTGTTAAGAAACTCTCCAAACTTGACATAATCCTGGAGACTGACGTTCTTTATATGAAATAAAGAAAAAATGGTTTAGTGTTTCGGTTTGCAATCATACGAGAATGTTCTAAAACGATTTTTACAATTGCAGGAAAACAAGCTCTCTAATTGGCTAAGAACAATTTGTTATTAACCTCTTACTCAATCTCGTTCCCAGAGTCCACGTTCCCCACCCGGGAAACGAGAGACTCTGGGATAATCCGTTTCAAATCATTACGTTATTGGCTGAATAGTGAGCATGAGTTGGTCTGAAGAATTAATAAAACCAAAATAACAAAGATGTCGGACGACAAGACTCCAGTGAAGACGTTGCCGCGATCGATATCTTCGTCGTATGTGTGTAGATGCTGTAACTTGAGCTTCGCCAGCAACCCCATTGACTTGTTTGGGGAAAAGTCAAACAAGGAGAACATACTATCCAGATTCCGCTCGGATATTTACGCATGCGTACCTCAACCGGAATAACAAGAATCATGTGATTTGAAACGGATTATCCCAGAGTCTCTCGTTTCCCGGGTGGGGAACGTGGGCTCTGGGAACGAGATTGCCTCTTACTGGGCAGTGTTGCCATTTGGCAACTTATAGATTTTACAGATTTTATAGAGTATTTTATAGATAAGTAAAGATTTCCTGGAAATCCGCCTGGTAAAGGCTTAATGTATAGATGCACAGATGACGTCACAAAGTCGCACTTATCTCCTTTTATAAAATTGGGTGTCCTCTATACGCTATGATTGCCTGGGCTTCGTGCATTTATAAGAGTATGAAGATGATGAATGAGGTAACGTAGCGTAGAATGGCGTCAGCTGGCCGGAAAAGCAAGCCAAATCTCAAAACTGTCCACCTTTTAGCTTGTTTTCCCCCCTTCTTATTTTATAAAACAAATAAAACATAAAGCTCCTGTGCATATCTATTCTTATAAAGGTTCGTTTGACGACATTTGAACACGAAAGAAGTGTAAAGGTAGCTACTCGGCTATGGCCTCGTGCTCCTACTCAACTTCCTTCGTGTTCAAATGACGTCAAACGAACCTTTATAAGAGTACATATGCACGGAGCTTCATGTTTTATTTGTTAAACATAATTAAGATCTTGTCTCGTGCCGTCATCCTGTGCATCTATTATATTAGACGCACGGGGAAATGAACTCTATTTATTAAGTAATGATGCCTACAGTACTAAGAACTCCTAGTGCACTAATTTAAGTGTTAAAAGGCTTTAGGCTTTCACTCTTGAAAGAGTGAAATGTAAGGACACATTCAGGATCGAATCAGGACCAAAAAAAAAATTATTCGAGAGTGACTTAACCGTAATTTAACCGTCTTATCTCATGGCTCACCCACATGGGGAGCACGGTTGGAGAGCACGGTTGGAGAGCACCGAAACAATGAAATGGCGGCCATATTGGTGCACCATCTTTATCCTATGCAAATTTAGCTCTATTCTTATTCAAACATTTCGTATTGTTTCACCACCCCAACGGGGTCTTCAATCACGTAAGTGAAAACGATCCATATAGCTATATTTCAGTTGAAAAAACTAAAAGCTTACTATTTTTGAGGTTTGGCGACTTTTTAATCTTTCAACATATTCCTTGATATCTTTGTCAGTCAGCTGAGTAGATTGCAACAGAAGTTTGGCAAATTGTTCACCATCAATAACACCTTTGCTGGCAGAGTACAACAGAAACTAAACACGATTAAGGTTGAATATTCGCATATCAACAGCGAAGAAGCTACCCAATAGTAATTATAGAATATACCCAGCGATAAAGTTAAAAAAAAATTCAACTTGTAAGTATTAACGTTAGAGATCTTAGTATACTGGGCACATAAGACTGACATATGGCACACATAACATTCTGCCATCGCATGTGCATGATTTTAATATTTGATACAATTTTTACAATATTCAATCATATAGGTATAGTCTTTATATAAAAAAGAATAAAAGATTAACTTCTTATTAACCGAGAGCGCGGTCATTACGGGAAAATATCAGACCGAGGTCTTGACAGTACAGATCGAGCCCGTGGGGCGAGGTCTGTACATAAACACGGAGGTCTGATATTTTTCCGTAATGACCAAGCGGACGAGGTTAATAAGAAGTTTATTATATGGCATTTTGAAACAACACATCTTACATTAATTATCTTGTCAATAGTGTGACCTCGAGCGTGTGACATAGACTCATCGTTTTCAATGTTGTTGCTCTTGTTGTCATCGCTTTCGGAATCCTAAAACTCACTGCCAGATTGCTCATCGTCCCACTCATACATAATTTAGTCTTCAGGTTATTGAATTCACAAAATTTTTGCGGTTTTCTTTCATTGTTTAGTTGCAAACAACATGTCTGCCAAAATCCGTAATCGAACGGTCGATTACGGAAAATTATCGACCGGCACGTGACGCGTCTCAGCCAATGAGAACACACGATTTCAATGGAAGTAACTTGTGCCATATAATAAATAGTCTTAGAAAAAATACTCTTAGAAAAAGATCTGGTCAGATGTTATTTTCATACTTGGCAGGCCACTTCAAATGATGAAAACTTTAACTGAGAAATAAGCCGTACTGAAGGTGGAAAGAAAGGGACCGATCGAAGATTACGGTTTATATAGAACGACCACCCAGGCCCCGATGAAGACACTAGATCGGAGTGTTGAAACGTGCATGGGTCATGCATGAACAGTCACTTTTTGGCTTCATGAATCGTGCGTGACATTCACGCGTCGTACACGAACTCGAATACCCCGCCATCGCTGTGGCGGGGTATTCGAGGTTATACCCCGCTGTGGAGGGTAATTCTACGATAAATTAACTGGTCACGTGGTACAAATCAAGCTCTCTGACTGGACAATTTACAGTTGAGATATAATATTTTCAGTAGTTCAAAAACATTTTTGGAGTATATAATTTGACGAGCGTCTACATCAAACGTGTGTTGCATTATATCAGGTTTGTACGTATATACCATGCACATGCAAACTCTCCTAACTAAAATGACCGCACAGTTACTAGATGCAAAGGATACTTCTCTTTTCCAGAATTCTCTCTGTAAATTTTTGGTAAAACTAAAAAAAAGAGGGAAAATGCCACGCACAGTCACAGGAAACCCATTTTTATAATAAGTTGTTACATTGAACAAATTTCTCTCGATTCAAAATTGATTTCCAAGTAATTCATATAAAACAAAAAATGTTCCCCGTGTTCTCAGCGATAACTTCAGGACACTCCATGATTTATTTTAAGGGGAGTTCCATACAGCATATCAAGAATCACATGCAGTAGTCATTCATAAATTTTTCTCAAATATATGTATATACGTAGAAAATTTGCTATAGCTCGGATTATAATTCTTGAATCTACTGTATGTCCTACATGCCAGCTTAGGAAAAACGTTTTCAACAGGTAAAACTTTGTCTTCGGAATTGTTGCTTTGCACAATTCTGTCCATCATCCAGGATTTTCTTTAAATACCGACATTTCGAACGTATTTCAATTGCACTGCATGTGTCGAGATAATTTCAAGTAAAAATATTGGAAGGCTTAAAGTGCCTATAAAAATCACTAGACCATATTCTTTTGTTTATAGTCGGTTATTATCTGGAGGTAAAGACCTCATTACGAAAATAGGATACTGTTCTCAGATTATTCCTCGATATTTATTTCAGGTATAACTTAGAAACCTAATAAAACCCACAAGAATATGGTCTGATGAGTATTTATATACTGTATACGTTAAAAGCCACGAGTTCGGTTATAATTCAACGCAAAAACAGTTGAATAATAACCTGCAACAACTGTTACTTTGTCATTTTTAAGTGTTCTATCAAATAAGACAAACTTAATTTTCGCTTCATTGGCACTTTAACACTTGCCTTGTGATATAGTTCTGTGCAAAGTTGCCTCGCGATATAGGTACAAAACTTACTGTACGCGATATAGGTACTGACTTACTCGCGATATAGGTACAAAACTTACTGTTTACATAAACCTGACTTACTGTAACATATCATTGAATGTTAGCTGTCCATTCCCAGCAACGCCAAAAAAGTATATTAACAAACTGGTATTCGGCAAAGTCATCGTTTCTGGAGAGTTTGCTGTTTCATTCTAGAATATAGAAATATAGAGTATAGAAATATACATCGACCTGCACACAAATAAGATATTCTTTTTCATGCTACTCAATTCTCTCCTGACAACATTCGTTACTTCAATTTACATCACATTTTACTTTAATGAAAAGCTCCGCTCAAAACGTCATTATTTCGTTACTAAAAATCTCGGCAGTTATTTTTTCGCTTACTATAGCTAACATTTCGGATGATTATTGTGGGACAGTGAACTCGGGTGGAGAATAATAAGGTGTTACTCCAAGTATAGTGAACCTGCACAATCCAACGAGAATGGACGAATATGCAATAAGGTTAATTATATTGCAAGCAAAATCTTAGATGTTCATTGGCTGTTGCCGGAATGTGATCACTAGTCGTCAATATTCACTATATAAGAACGACAAAGACGCGTATAGCCGTATACCTTCACGCTGGAACCCGATCGAGAAACCAAAAACATGCTATTCATAAGACCATTTTAATGACATGCACCGGCACATTGAAATCACCTGAAGTATAGTGTTATGAAAATGTTCTCTTGCTTGCCACAGCCACCGCTTCACAATTTATGTCAACTCCAAAATTGTCCATTAACCCACTGGTGACTGGGAGCTCAGTCCCCCTTGGCAAATAACATCGTCTGGCGTTAGCCAGAGCAAAATACTAAAGTCTGAATCAGCCCCAGAAGACTGATTCAGTCAGTCATGCAGGAGTATAACGAGAAATACCAATACACTCTCAAACCGCCTTCGCAAAGCATTTCGACGAGCTACATTCCTGCATGCGCATATTTTGCACGTTCTCTGGAAGCTGTGGAAAATGTGGTTTCTACCTATTTCGTTGACGATGATATCCCCCAAAGCACCATTTTGTCGATAATAAGCAAGAATTAGTGTTTTTTTTCCCAAATTCCCCAATCTTATAGCTTTTCTTGGAGGTATTTTAACGAAGAATTCGCCAAGTTGCCGCGGGGATTATAATAATCTAATTGTCCAACACGAGTCTAATTGTCGTCATATTTTAAAACCAACACAGGGTTGAACTTTTTGATCAGCGAACACTCCCAAGAGTAATATGCAAAATGCAGCCATTGTTTCACAATTTTTATTGACAACTTTTGCATGGTAAAAAGTCACTGTTTAACGAACAATTATAATAAGTACATATAGGCCCAAGGTATATTGCCACAACAGCACTAAAAACATCAACGTATTTGACTTGAATCAAAATTTATCAATACTTGTAGTTAATCATTAGAGATTTAAGATCACCTCAACGACGACGTCCTTCAAACAAAAGAACTATTCTTGCAAAAAATAGTGAAGAAATACGTTTTAATAACTTTATTGCCTATTGCAACTGGTGGTCAAACAGAGCGAAGTGCCCCAATTGAACATGACTACCATGACGTAAGTGTTGGTTTTGCGGAGGGAGGAAACCCGGAGAACCCGGCGAAAACCCTTGAAGCACAGGAGAGATCAACTACAACTCTACTCACATTAGTTTCCAGCTCGACAACGGGGTCATTCCCAAACGGTCACCCATCCAAGTACTAACCCCGTCTAAATGGTCACCCATCCAAGTACCAACCCCGTCTAACCGGGGTTAACATTTGGTGAGAGGCAGCGCGCTACCCGTGCTCCCCTGTAGATAGCGCAGTGCCCTTTCTTCATTCAACACCAACCGAAAGATGAGGATTGTTGCTTTGACTCCAATACAGATTCTAACTACAGTACAATCGTTTTAGCAGTATACTAAGGCGTAACTGGGGTGTTAAATTGAAAATGTTATATTGATTTAAACTGCCCTCGTCGTCCTTGTTTAAATTGTTTACGAAAATCGCGGTTGTATAGGTTTTGTCAAACAATACCACAATAATCAAATGTTATCGCGCCATCAATCGAGCTCAAAACTTTGTCCTGCAGTTTACATGCATGCATGTGTAAAGGTACAATGACAGCGTTCTTACAACTACGGGTTATCTTTCGGTTTGCGTGGCGTTAAATACTTTAATGCGACTGCATGGCCAGTCATACAGTCATCGTATACAAACTCGATTACCTATTGGTTGGAACGACAAGTTATTTTCACCCGTCTCAGTACTGACGAATATCATAATAATTTGTCGTCTCAACCAATAGGAAAGCGAGTTCGTACGAGTCTAGACGACTGAGTCGTTCAGTTAATAAGGTTATTCGTTCCTTCCCATTGGATTGGGCAGGTTCACAGTAACACCTTATTATTCTCCACCCAAGTTCACTGTCCCACAATAATCATCCGAAATCGTCAAGTATGAAGACTGTTGTCTAGATATTGAAGAAACTAGTTGTTTCGAAATATCAAATAGCCTAATCATTATCACTATCATCCGACCTTTAGCTCGCAACTTGACCTGTAGCTCAGTTAGTAGAGCATCGGACTAGTAAACCGAAGGTCGCGGATCCGAGTCGGTCGAGTCCCAGCTGGGCCAAGTGGAGTTTTCTCTACTTGTCTGGTGTGGTTCGTCACTCGGAGTAACACCTTATTATAGCCAACACATTAAAGAGTTAAACGAGTTTATTATAGTCATACAATTTTTAAAACTAATTTTCCACGACTTTGAGTTTCAATTTTTCTTTCTTACGTCATGATGGTTATTTTACGTTATAGTTTAACGTGAGAAGTCCTTTCTTGTGATTGATTCTTTTAAACAAGAATTTTACCTTCGCCTGTCATTTGTAGTTCGGCGTACGAACGCGAAGCTTAAACTCTCTATTGACGCGGACGGTTGCTATTGTGACGGAATAACAACTCGACAAATTTTGTATTTTCGAACATGCCGCCGCCATAATACATTGTCATTTATACAAAATACCCGTAGCGAACCACCTTAACAACATTAAAAGAATACTTTTGTTGCACACAAGTAGCTCACGTACAATATTCAGTAATCTCACCTACCAATGATTTAGCTGATGTCTTTTTGTTAAGCATTTTTTCAAGCTGAAGGAAAAAGACAGTGTATTTAGTATTAACAGTTCATAAAGTAGGTTTTGCACATAATCACGAAAGAAAAAGAAGAAAAAGAAGAAAAGGAAGAAAAAAGTTATATAAGTTGTGCAGTAGATAGCACAACACAGAAAATCAGGCATATCTTTGGATTGGTTTAACTAAACTGATATGATGACAAGTGTTATGGGGTCTGGAATGATTAAATCGGCAATGTTTGAGTCAGTTTAGTTACATCAAGCCGAATATATAGCTGGTTTCTCATTTTCGCCCCTACATAACTATCAAGAAGAGAATAAAATGTCGAAGGAATGTAAAAACAACTTTTCATCACATTATTTTCCAAATACAATCAGAAAAGAATTGTGGTAAATTGTCGTTGCATATATATATATATATATATATATATATATATATATATATATATATATATTATATATATATATAATATATATATATATATATATATAGTGAAGTAATACGCGAGCAACAAATTGCTGCAACATTGTTGCGTTGCAAGTTGAAAGCGTTGTTGCACGTATTACAACCCACCTTAAACACTGTCACGCAACAATGATTTTGTTGCAAGTTGAATCAGCATATTGCAGCAAGTAGAACTGCAGTCTACTGTTTTCAACAAATTTTTTCAACTTGCAACAAAATTATTGTTGCGTGACAATGTTTAAGGTGGATGGTAATACGTGCAACAACGCCTTTCAACTTGCAACGCAACAAAGTTGCGTTGAAAGTTGAAAAAAAATGTTGCCCGTATTACCTCACCTTAATTAAACGTCTTAAATAAACTGGTGAAATGTGCTTCTGGTGTCCAAGTTAATCACTTTCAATGTCATTTTTACCAAACTTTCCTATCTTCACGCAAAACAAATCATCCAGTAAGTGTGACATTTTGTTGTCCATTAACTAAGTTCATTATATGCATGTCACATGTTACTTCAGGTAAGATCGCGTGCTCTGATTAGCTGAGATATCGTGCCGGTCCGTTATTCTCCGGCAATAGACTGGTCCAGACTCCAGATTACAGGTTTCGTTACTCATTTGTTTACAGAAAAACAATGAAAGAAAACTTTGAAAAGCCCAAAAAGTTAGTAAATTCAGTAAATTATAAAGCACGAAATCATGTACGAGTTGGACGATGAACAAACTAGAAGTTAGCCTGCGTAGCTGGCGGTATTAGGGGGTTCGGGCGCGGGCGGTAGACGGGCAACGGGAAATACCGCATGCTCAAAAACCATGTGTTTTTGAATTCCGCCCACCGAATATGTTTGTTTAAGAGAACTAATCAGAACGTGAGCCAATAATAGCGATGTCAATGTTTTGACAACTTTCGAAATGTGAACCCGTGAAGCGTGGAAGAATAGTGAACGACGCGAAAGACCCAACACTAAGTTGTCGTTAATCAAAATCAATATTCTGACCAATCAGAATTCTCCGTCACTCAGCGGACGGACAATTAGAAAACACGTGGTTATTTCCCGTTGCCCGCCTACCGCTCGCGCCCGAACCCTAATACCGCCAGCTACGCAGGCTAACTAGAAGTGAGTTTTACTATCACGAAAACAATAACAAGAACAACTACATTGGAAATAACAATCGAAATAAAGTAAGGTTAGATATACTGCCAAAACAGAGAACGTAGGAGTCTAACGTTTCGAGCGAAGGCCCTTCGTCAGAGGTCTTCGTAAGGGCCTTCGCTCGAAACGTTAGATTCCTACGTTCTCTGTTTCGGCAGTATATCTAACCTTACTTTATTTCGATTGTTGTTTCTACACTGCCTACACAGCACGCTACTTTTATCTCACTACATTGGAAATAAATATGCTATACACCGTATGTAAGGTATGTTACTAAAACAGCCATACAATAAACCTCTTATTAGCCTCTACCACTTGGATAATAAGAAGTTAATCTGACACTGATTTGACCCTGTATTTATTACTATGTAAGTAACATTTAGATTACTGTTGACATTAATAATTCCATGTTAAACATACTTCCTGAAACTCTGTCCTCCCCAATGTCTCATTGCCATCTAAGTCGAGCATACGGAAAGCTACATGTAGACCATGACTTGATTCTGTTGACAAAAAAGAAGTATTGATAAAAATCTGAAAAAAAGAACATGCATGTTTAAATTACATTACCGATTTACCGGTGAGCAAAAAGGTTCGTTCCTCACTGTCAAGACTCCAGCCTGGCATTTTCTTGTAATGACCGCGCTCTCAGTTAATAAATTATCTCCATGCATACTAGTTCGGAACATTGGCGATCGCTCTCAGTCAAAAATTTGGTCGCCAATTATTTTCTTCATTCGTTGCTAGTACCAAAATGATCACAGCCTTGGAGGGTTGATCACGCACTTACAATACACGTACCATGCATATACGCGAGTTGCACGATCATGCGCACGCATTATTTTGGCGGGACACAGGCATAATTTTGGCGGGTTACAGGCATAATTTTGGCGGGCTACATACATAACAAATGTGTATATGAAAGAAATTCGACAATTTCTGAAGATATTAGCATCAGGAATTATTTCTATCTTTAATTTCGTTTAGTATTGGTCACGTTTTTATGCATGTGGCCCGCCAAAATGATGCGCACGCAACATCGTGCAATTGGCCTATATGCGGTAATTCTTTACTAATATAATAATTAACAATTATTCGCCGAAGGCGAGGTGAATATCGGTGAATAATAACCGAGACGAAGTCGATGTTATCATTCACCGATATTCACTGAGCCTGAGGTGAATAATTGTTTTAGTATAAATACACATTTACGTACTTTAGGAACAACATTTTCTTTAAAATTGTTAATTTCCTCGTCTATCGCATTGACAAATTGGCTGGCGGCCATTTTGAATAAACGCTGTAGGTGATTATCGAGAATTAATTTATTATTGAGTCGGTTTTCTTTGTTCTTTCGAAGGCTTTATATCGCATAAAGCCCTTGAATAATAATTAGAAACGAAATGAAGAAGAAAAAACAAGGAAAATCTTTGTCCAAGGTGGAAAAAAAAAGACAAAACTTTGTTGGAAAACCTCCTCAATAATAAATTAAGTCAGATCCCTCGAACGTCGGGATGTATGCGATATAAAGCCCTCGGACGCTGCGCGTCCTCGGGTCTTTATATAGTATACATCCCTCGTTCTCGGGATTTAATCTACATGTATTACTTAGTCGGAAGTAGCTCAACCAATCAGCGCGCGCGATTTTCTATAATCACCTGTGTATTTATACTAATGAGTGCTTAATACAATTTATAATTGTTCAGTTCAGGCAAAGTTGTCTTAGATATGTAGATATACCCAGAACAGCACCTGGCCGGCGGTACGTTACAATAGCTACATGTGTATACATTGCAATTTGTAATAAAATTAGCTGAATCTATTAAACTATAATCTATCAAACCCCTCTCCACAAAAACCTTCTATAAACATGCAGACCAAAAGCAATTATAAAACACTACAGTTATATTAACCCACACACAAATAATACTTACTTGTAAGTAAAGTGAGAAGAAACAAGTACTCAGGGTAAGTTATTATACCTAAAAATACAAACACATAACTTAATGTAGTCTATGTATGTTCACTTGAGACATGTTTGTCTTGTTTCTGTCATGATCACAAGTATATGCTCATCCTGTCACTTGATGACTCGTTGAATTCCTTAAACTTGACCGGTAGCTTTTCAACTGCTGCCATTTCATATAATTCATGCACGCAAGATATCATTCTGCACGTTTTATTCTGCATTTTAGTTGTGACTGTGTCCACGGCCATTCTCTCTACTGTAAGCGACTGCGCCTCTGGAGCATCTTTTGATAAATTGACAAAGACTAGTGTTAAGACAAAAAACCCTCCAGTGTCACCTTACGTGTGCAGAGCCCTGTTTTAGGCTTATATGCAATATCCCTTCAGTATTCCATTCAGTCAACTATACTGCCTATTACTCTAAATTCGAGCAATAAGGCTCTCATTCCATTATCTCTGATCTACTCTCCCATTTCTTAGGGGGTGTTTATATGGAGGGGGCCCAGCCCTCTTGGTAGGGCTGGCCCTCTTGCCATGCTGAGATGCAGGATCTCGGCAAAGAGGGCTAGCCCTACCAAGAAGAGGGCTGGCCCACCTCCATATAAACACCCCCTTAGAAAAAGACGCAAGCAATTTGGAAGCCTTCGAGGTGTGACACAATGCTGTTAAACTCTTCTTTCGGCTATTCAATCTCTAGGGCCTTCTGCATGTCTATGCAGTGGCGGATTAAGAGGGTGGGGGGCTGACTGGGCTACAGCCAGGGGTCCACGGCCCCACGGATCCTAGGGGGGCCGGGGCCGCCGAAGTCTTATTAAAAAAAGAATATGTTACAAATAAAAGTAACTTACTGTGGTATAAACAAACTGAAAATTCGAAAACATCAAAAAGCTATTACAACATGTGACGCATGTTACGTTTGTTGTTTTGTTTCGAAATTTGTAAAGGACCCTTACGTATTTACGGTGCAGTGCAAGAAGGGGCCTGGGGGGGGCAATAAAAAAAACAGCCAGGGGCCTCAGGTACCCTTAATCCGCCTCTGTGTCTATGTCAAGGCAGTCTCGCTATATATGTGTAAGATATTAATAGCCGTATACTGCGATTTTCAGTGAGCTTTATAGAGACCGAGAAAGTGTTATTGAAAAGTTTTATCGTTTCGCAATTTGAGACGTTCCCATGGGAAATTTGAATGTTTGAGCATTTTGACCAATATAAATTAAGGCATTGGCCAAACTTTTAAATTTGCCCTTGACAACATCATAAATTTCCCTTAGTAACGTATGCGTTTCAATGTTTAAACTTTTCAATAAAACTTCAAGAAAATAAATCACAGTATAATTAACCTCGACTCACTAATGTCTACGTAAAAAAGCCGCCACAGAAACTTCGTATGTTTTTTTTTAGCACAAAAAGAGCCACATTAAGAATACTTCTGCTATTAATATCTAACAAAGAACACTGTACAAGGATTAAGAAGCTTACTTTTTGCATTCGTTGGTATTACTAAGCAGTAAAACCACTAAAACGTATTATTTTGTCAGTTTTTTACTGTGCCTTGGTAATCGAAAAACGTGGCTATATCACAAAACTCGTAGGAACCAACGAAATCAGTCAATAAAACTTCATTGTTACACAAAAACGTTAGGGGTTTTAGTAGATGAAAATATATCCTGGAGGAATCATATTGACGTTACATGTAAAAAGATTTCAAAATCAATCGGATTACTCAGAAGAGTCAAAAACGTTATCAGCATCGAAAGTCTAAAACGTTTATACCAGGCACTAGTATTACCACATTTTGACTATTGCTCCATAGTTTGGGATAACTGTTCAAACAATTTAAAAGACCGAATACAAAAACTTCAAAATAAAGCCGGTCGTGTAATAACAGGCGACAGCTATTATGTGTCAGCTACAAATACCCGAACAAAACTCGGGTGGGAAAGATTTACAAACAAGAAGAGACGAACAAACAACACATCTTGTCAAGAAAATAGTAGCTGGAAAGTCAAACTTAGGTAATTTATCTAATTTGTTCTCCATAATTAACCGAGACTGTTATGACTTAAGAAGTAATAATTGTATGCTTTTGTTACCAAAACCTAACACAAATGCCACGAAAAGAAGTTTCGGTTACAAAGCTTCCGTGATCTGGAATGCCTTACCTAACGATGAAAAGACTAACGAGAATAGCGAATAATGAATGTTTTTATACTCTTAAAACTTTTTATATAGTCACATTTTTAACTGTGTAAATATAATTTTTAGTAAATATTACTGTATTAGTTTAGGTAGTCTTTAATATTTGTAGCGCATGTAATTGTTATTTTATCTAGCACACGGCCCTTTGAAAAACAACTGTAATTTAGTTGAATAGGCTACCGTGCATAAATATTTTTAAATAAATAAATAAATAAATAAATTGTAAAACTATTTATATACCTTTAGTAGTAAAACACTATATTTGCCTCTATTTTCCTTCTGTCTTCTAGTGGTAACGGTAAATTGCCAGCTGAGAATTGTTTTACGGCTTTTCCGACTCCCCTGGTAAACTCTTACTACTCTTAAGCTGGCAAGGTACACTGGACCTGCAGTACCAATGGCTGCCAGTGCATGGCTTCAAAATGGTTACTGCTGACCATATATAGGAATAAGCAATCCAGTTATATTCAGATCAGTGCCTCAACTGCTTCGTCATTACAGAAAATACCAGACCTCGCCTGTGAAGACCTCGGTCTGATATTTTCCCGTAATGACCCATTGACCGTACTCTTGGTTGATACAGTAAGAGGTTTAATATTATAAGTATACATACAAATATCAAAGTATACAGTGGTTTACCATTTTCACCCATATATGTAAACAAATCCTCCCTGTGTTTTGATAGTTGTTGAGTTGACTTCAGAATTCTGTTTATATCCTAAAGAAAACAAAAAAAAATAAAATAAAAATTTATTGACGGACTGGGAGGTCCTTCGGCATACTATACTATACTACACCTTTCAGTACAGGCGCAGCGACGAAGGAGCGAGGATTGTGCGAAAAGACCAAGGGCAGGATAATTTTGCCGTAAAAAAAAATTTGCGGTAAATTTATTTTTACGAATACCATCATATTAATAATTAAAAATTTATTTAAAATAAGAACTGTAGTTTAATAATAGTTGAACTGTTATCGTAGAATTATAGATGTTGTGATGTAGATTTGTGTACATATTTTTAACTCTAAAATATTATATTTGTTATTCTTAGATGTGTTTGTCATATACACGCGTAAAAACGCACAAATTGTTCACGGTTGTTAACAGGCGTGAACAATGTTGTGCTGCTCGCCGTGAACAAGTTGTCAACAAGTTGTTGACTTATTGTTCGAGCAACTTGTTCACGGATAAGTCAACAGTCATGAACAAGTTGTTCTAACAGCACATTTTTATAGCCAACAACGTTGTTCGCACATGATGCAACATGTTATAACAGCATGATGAAGTAACAAGGCTGAACAACAATGTTACAACAATTGTGAACATGACTGGTGTATCAACACGTCCTTCGGTTGTTTCAACATGCGTGGACAACTGCTGTTGTTTTATGAAGCTGTAACAACATGATGAAACAATGATGAACAATATTGTTAATTCATCAAGGTTATTCACATGATAACAACGTTGTTACAGCATTGTTCAGGCAACAATGTTATAACAACTTGTGAGATTTTTACGCGTGTAGTGTTAAACTGCACTGGACCAAATATTCGTTATTCTCTTTTACAAATAAAGATAAGGGGAGCACAGGTGGAGTACTGTGCTGTTAAGGCGCTGCCTCTCACCAATAGTTAAGCCCGGTTACGGGAATAACCCCATTCACGAGCTTGGACCATGTGAGTAGAGTTTAGTTGGTCTCTCCTGTGCTCCGGAGGTTTTTCACCGGGTTCTCCAGTTTTCCTCCCTTCGCAAAACCAACACCATCTGGGATAGGAGTGGCGCCCACCCCTGCCTTAGGGTAGTAGCCAATGAAAGGGGGCCCTTTTGGCTCCTCTGACTTTGGCGACCAACAATAGATAGATAGCTAGATAGAAATCTTCAATGTTAATACATTTACTAGTATCAGTTGAATGTGACTTCGGTATAGTTTTGTCATAGAGTTTTGATATTTGCTGACAATGCTACTAATAGCAAGTGCAACATTTCCAGTCTTCTTCGCGTATAATGTATTTACATTATATGTTAGCCAATCAGATTAAAGTGGTCCAACGTTTCATTGATGTTTAACCATTCAACTCATTATTGAAAGTAAACTTAAATGAGGCTAAATGTAATTTAGGCAAGGTAAAAAAGGAGTCAATGCTAGTCAGCGGTCACTCATAATGTTTGGGGGTATCCCAGCGCTCATCAGAGTCTTGTCAGCGACAGCGTGGTCTGAGCTTGACTGGTTTTGCGCGCGCTATCTATTTAGTAGATACTTTGGGATTCTCACTTTGCGCAGTGTTGCCCCACCCACCCACTCCTGATAGAATGCAAGGTAAGTATATATTTCCACTGCTTGACAGTGTGACTGGTGCCTGTGAGGTGGGCTGTGGCGGGGTAGCCATGGTTACCTCTGATCAGGGGGTGGCATCTCCCTGTGGCTTGGCACCAATCCTCCAATAACGTCAATTGGCGATCTATTTTTATTGGCGGCAAGTTACCTTCACAGAAATTAACCCTACAGGTTCCCCTAATCCCTGATTTTTGCTTGGTGAGGAAATGTCCAAGGAAATTATATAAATTGTCCTTTATTTTGTTCTGATGGAGTTATGAAAACATGCTTGGCAGGCAAAGTTGTAAGTGAGGAAAGTATGATTTTATACACAAAAGTTATTTGAATACTGACGTCAAAATTAGGTTTTCTTATGAGAGACTCATGGGAGACTTTTTAAGGAGTCAACTGCAAATTGCAAAATTTTCCAAGAATGTTCTGAACTCTAAAATCAGGTTTTCAGAAAGAGAAAAACTCTTGCCACGTCTAGGGATTAGTTTTCGATATTTTCCCTCAATACCGCATCATCACGGCCTGCTATAGCTGCTATAGCAAGCTAGCATAGCATAGCAACGGCATACACACATCATTAATAATCATAGTTATTTGGATGACTTTACCTGAGTAGTCAATATTTTCTTGTTTTTAGCAGAATCTACAATGAAAAAACTAGAGTGAAGATTATATACCTACAATCCTGGACAAAATACAGGTGGACACAGCTCGCGCTTTTGTATTATTATTGAGAATTTTAATCGGAACAAAAATTATACGGTCTCCCCCATCCCCCAGTCAATGTTGGCGAATGTAGATGCGCAAAAACCTCCGCATTTTTTGGCTTATCGTGGAATTACACAACATTGATGTTGGGGAAGGGGAAGGGACGTTTCATTTAATAGGTAGAAATTAGAAAAAGAAAGAAAGTAGGTGATTAACGTTCCATAATTTGCAGTGCCCACATAATTTTGTCCAGGATTGTAGATTACTTCATGGTGAATGCCGCGTGCAATTTTTACTAAATCGACATAACGAAACACAACGTAATGTATACGGTCCCACAACGTAATGTAATGTTCGCGTTTAGACGCATGGAACCCTATCGCGTTTGGGTGAAAAACAAAAGATTTATCTTGTACAGTACATACAAAGTTTGGAGCGATCGATTTCTGAAGCGGCATATATAATTGCAGTTTAGGGGGAGCACGCGGGTGGCGTGTGCTGTTAGCGCGCTACCTCTCACCACGCAGTTCATGATCAGTCAAAAAGCCGGTTAGACGGGGTTAGTACTTGGATAGGTGACTGCCTGAGAATGACCCCCGTTGTCGAGCTTGGGGCTCATGTAAGTAGAGTTGTAGATGATCTCTCTTGTGCTTCGAGGGTTTTTTGACGGGTTCTCCGGATTTCCTCCTTCCGTAAAAACAACACCTAGACCTTAGCTGTGATCCATCGTCTGACATGTGCCGTATGGCGGCTACCTGAGCGTCTTTGATATGCCTTTGCCTCGGTCACGTTGATCTGCGTCTTTCGCAATTCAGCCACTGGCTGCAAGTAAGGATGATTAGCCCCCAGTCCTTTGCTAAACGCGACCGTGTTTCACTTGTATGACCGATCAGACCAGTTCCTAGACTAGTTCCTAGTCCTCTTTTCTCTTGAACTTATTTTGGTGACGTCACAGAATAGGGACCGAGCGAGAGGACTAGCGGGAAATGATTCATCCTTATTCATCAGCTGGAACTCGGATTCTTTAATCTTTATGAACGAAGGCACTTAAACAAACTTCTTCTTGAGAGCAGACAGCAAACGAGTAGGTTTCTTCATTTTACATTACGTTAAATGTTACATGCGAGGGTATTGCTTTATTATAAAAGTAGTGCTCTGCGTCGGAAGTGATTGTAGTTGAAATACATTTATACAAATCGAAATATGCTACTTTCACGTTTCGGCAGTAGACCAACCTTTCTATATGAAAGAAATAAAGAATTGTGCAGACCGAGGTGAGTGTTATCTGTCTTGATTTTCCGCCAAACGGCCGGCTGGTGCCTGCTTAATTTGGGACCAGATTTGGGGCCAAGCAAAACATTTTACTCCAGGCCTCTCACAATTTCGGTCTGCCGCTCGACGTTAAAAAAGAGAGGCCTGGGAACCAGGCTGCTAGTTCCTAGTCCTCTTTTCTCTCGATAACTTATATTGGTGATGTCACAGAATAGGGATCGAGCGAGAGGACTAGCGAAAAATGATTCATCATTATCCTGCTGAAGCTCAGATTCTTCTCAAAACAAACGAATAAGTTTCTTTATTTCATATTACGTTAGAAGGTTGTTACATACTGTACGAGGGTATTGCTTTATTATAAAAGTAGTGTGCTGCGTAGGAAGCGATTGTGTTCAAAAACAATTATACAAATCGAAATATGCTATTCCACGTATTACGACGATATCAAGACGTTATCTACATACGTTTCGGCAGTAGACCAACCAGTAAAGAATTGTGCAGACTGAGTGTTATCTGCCTTGGTTCTCCTTGTCACGGCGGGCTGGTGCCTGTGTAATTTGGGGGCAAAAAACATTTTACTCCAGGCCTTTCACAATTGCAGTCTGTTGCTCGACGTTAAAAGATGATGACCGATTAATTAAAAATAGGTACGCAATGGGTACAAGTGTCTACCGCTGCTTGCTATTATGAAACAAATGTGTAATTTGCGAATATTATGCCTCCATATACAAACAACGCCAGCAATTCACAAATATTAAGAAAATAGTTTTCAATGATACATATACCAACCACCCTGCCAAATATTATGCAGACTGAACCAAAGTCCAAGCTTTAAGATTACATAATCCAGTCTGTGTTACAACGTTCGAGTTAGAACTGCAACACCTAGGCTAGCTGCACTCGTATATTGACGTAAAAATTTCGCTTATCTTGGGACTAAACTATATCTGCGTGTCTTCAAGTATTCAGTTATTATATTTAAAACAAGGTGAACCCTCCGAAGCAACAACAAACACGTAAACAAAACGCATTTCTCCAAATTCTTTGCTCAAAGATATTGATATGTCAAATAACCGTGGTCGAGTCTTTTATGAAAATAGACTTTTAAAACATGAGAAACCCCCTCTACAATACTGTAGAAAACATTGTCATATACAGTAGTTTCTATACATTATCATGATACAGTACAGTATGGAGGCTCATATCACTTAATACGAAAGCGCTTGCTTAAATATTGTCCTTGAAAGAACAAAGTAACCTAGTACAGTAACGCTATTCAATCGTCATACTGCAGTATTATCCCGATTTGGCGAAGTGATAATTTATGTAGCGAAAATTGTCGCGTCGAGCCAGGACTCCGATTATGTGGTATGAGAGAAAAGATTGAGAGAATATTTTCCATCGGCTTTGGCAGTGGAAGTGTAAACATCTTCTGGTCCAGTTAGTCATAGTCAATCGAGATATGGTCTGGAAAGTCGTCAAACTTCAAAGCGCATATATAATGAGTTGTGATTTTATGCTGAACCGTACCTTACACCGTGCACATCCTTTGTTTTAGGTTTATTAATATTTAAATAGCACAGTTGAGTAATTGCACTGAAACGTTGTTATTGGATAATTCATTATACTAAAATACAATGGGTTCAGTGACCGTACACCGTGCACAAAAATGCATAAAGGCGAACAAAAAGATAGAACAAAGACTTCAGCTGAGTTTCCAGACCATATTTTGAATGACTATGAGTTAGTAAATGTTTTAATTAACCCGTAATTTGAATTCCATGGGGCTTTAATTTAGGTAACCCATTCCTGCCTGAGCTGGCCAAAAACGAACCGTTTATTATTTTATTCTGTCTAAAGCCCTAATCAAACGAGAACACAAGTCATCGCAAGTTGGCAGTCACAAATTTCGGTGGCGGTCGTTGAACACCCAAATTAACAAAATAAAGGTTTCATGAGTGTTTTAAACAAGTTTTAACTTTGTCACGGTACATGATATTTTCGGGAAATTATTCAGAGGCTGAGATAGCGCAACTGCCAACTTGCGATGACTTGCGTTCTCGTTTGATTAGGGCTTAACGCCAGACAATTTTACTCATCAAAAGAACCCCCAGACATCCTATGCTCTCTCCTCCGCAGATGTTCTTTCGGAGATCGGCTATGTCGGGGATTGTCGGAGATGCGTCGAAATCGTCAGCTGGACATAAAGAGCGCTAATTTTCCGTTGGACTAGTTTCGCCCGCACTACTTATGTCCAGCTGACGCCTCCGAGCATCTCCGACGACCCCCGAAACCTCCAATCTCCGGAATTTAACCTCTGCGGAGGAGAGAGCATCCTATATGCAGCAATGGGTTAAAGGAAATATTTGTTTCTTACTGTGAGACTTTTCCTTTTTGACATTCACTTGATAGAATAGGGGGTAATGAGGGCGGGGGGGGGGGGTTACCAATCCTGAAGCATGAGAAATAATATCCAGTGATCTTGAAGCATGAAACCTGAATTCCTATATGTAGATTTGTTATGACGAGTTTTCCTGGTAAATTTTACGTTGATACAATCATACAATCATTCCTTCTTGAGTTACAGAGTTTTGAATTATATTATTGCTGACATCAGCATAATTTTCATATGTCATTAAAAGCCACTTTGTACACACAGGTGAGCATACAATGCTTGGTTGCGCTTTAGAAGAGATGTCTAATTATATCTGATGTACAATCTAAAGATTCTGGTTGAAACTACACTTTATATGAACATTTGTTTTTTGGCTGCCATATTTGTGTACCTCGCAGACGCCAATTAGGTACACAAACATGGCGGCCAAAAAAACAAATGCGCCTATAAAGTGTAGATTTTGCCAGAGTTTTCAGGTTGTACAGTACATCAGATGTAATTAGACATGTCATCACTTCTAAAGCTTAACAAAGGTTTAATGTATTTACGAAATAAAAATAATTAACATCATGCGATGTGTATGTGTTGCTTGGGGGTATCAAATCCACTAGCCCCTTGGCTAAGTTTAATGAGCGTAGATGCTCAGAGCTCATTTGTGCACTGACTACCGTATGTGACACTTCACTACCACCCACCCACCCACCCCATGTAGTAGGCATCCAGGTGGTTGAGCCGTTGCCATTCCTTGGCTTGGGCTCGCTCAGTCGTGCAAGTAGGATTTGTATTGCTGCTGGTGACCCTAGTGCCTGCAATCGTTGCGGAGTTGGTATTTGTGTTCCTTGCAGTGCTACAGTTGCGGGCTGGGTGCTGCATTTGCACTACTTTGCAATCGTACAGATGCTAGGTGGTTGCTTGTGTGCTACTTTGCATTATATTGTTGCTGGGGAGACTGCTCTTGTGCTAATGTTCATTGCTGTCTTACAGTTGCTAGGGGGTTGCAGGTGTGCTACTTTGCTATTATATTGTTGCTGGGAGACTGCATTTATGCTATTGTGCCTGGCTATCGTACAGTTGCTTGGTGGTTGCATGTGTGCTACTTTACTATTATATTGTTGCGGGAGGACTGCATTTGTCCTTATGTACCTTGCTATCGGGCCATTGCTAGGTGGTCGCATGTGTGCTACTTTGCTATCATATTGTTCCGGGGGGACTGCATTTGTGCTAATGTTCCTTGCTGTCGTACAGTTGCTACGTGGTTGCATGTGCGACTTTGCTGTAATCTTCTTGCTGGTGGGGGACTGCATTTGCGCTATTGTTCCTTGCTGTCATACAGTTTCGGGCCTTTGTCCTACAGTACCCTGGGTGACTGCCTTTGTCCTACAGTACCCTGCATGGGTGACTGCCTTTGTCCTCCTGTACCCTGGGTGACTGCCTTTGTCCTACGGTGCCTCGCTGTCGTAATGTTGCTGGGGATCTGCGTTGCGCTACGTTGCTGTCATCTGTACCCCGGCTACTCCAGGTGATAACTTATGTAGGGTGTGTTCTTGGCTACTCCAAGAAAATGTGCAGTAGTGTGCTGTAATTATTTGTAGTAGTAGCTTGTGTCTAGCAGTTGGTAGTTTGTGTTGCCATACCTGTACATCGGGTCTGTGCCCCGGCTACTCTGGGTGATAACTTAATTTGTAGGGTGTGTTCTTGGCTACTCCGAGAAAATGTGCCGTAGTGTCCTGTAATGTGTAGTAGCTTGTGCTTAACAGTACCGGCTTTTCCGCTTTTGCTTAGTGTAATTTAAGTTTATTGGGCTCTTCAGCTGCTCTTAAGTCCAGCTCGTTGCTTGCCGCTGTTTGCTATGTACTTGTCTACCTGCTCTGGAAAGGGTCCGTTTATTGCTTTTCTATGTTGCAGGCGTGGGCCTTTGCTTCTGGCTTTGCGTACAGGTTCCGTTCATTGATGGTCACCTGGATGTTGGTCGTTCAATTGCAGCTTTCGCCATTTCTCTGTTGGTTGGCCCCTGGTGGCTTTCTTAGGTCCAGGTCGGTATGGTAATTTCGGAACCATTGATTATCATTTGGTAAGTTACTTCTCCACTTTATGTGTGACAGTAGTTCTGTTAGGAGAGGGTAATTCTCGGCAACATTGCTACAAGTTAGTTGGGAGTTTAGGCTTGCCTTGAGCTGCTCTACCTATAAGACCGCTCCCGTCTTGGTGGATCGCCTGTTCCTGTAAACTGTTCCTCAGCTCTTAGGGCAAACCCTTTCCGACGGAGCTACACCCTCCAAAGGTCGTAGTTTACATTACTGTATCCTTGTTAGGCACACTAGTGCTGGTACTGTGTAATGGTGTGGTATCAAGCCCTATGCCAGACATTGCATGATTGTTAATACCTTGAATTGTGTACACAATGCAGCTTTTAACGACATTTGAAAATTATGCTAATGTTAGCAATAATACAATTCAAAACTCTGTAACTCAAGAAGTAAAACTTGTATCAACTTAAAATTTTCCAGGAAGACTCGTAATAATGATCTACAAAATATATAAAACAACCAACCTTTTTACTTTTAGGTTTAATAATAAACATTTTACAATTTTGTGACGTCACAGCGAAAACCACCTATTAGTCATATACAACGAGAGTGAATGGTATAATTGTTTTATTATATAGCAAAAACATTTATAAAAATAAAGAAAAACTGTTAATTCATTCTTGACAGTAAACTGACTTGGAGTTCAAAACAGTCTTGAAAATGTGTTTGAGAGCTCTTAGAGTTTAAAAAAGCATTGGAAAGATTGTATATAATGACTTAAACAGGTCAGGAAAGTGAAAAAGTTAGTCAGTGGTTCTCTACTTGTTGACAATGTAAAGACTTAACATTTAAAAAGTTATCAAAAAGCCAAAAACATTTGGAAAAACTATACACTTTGTTGATTTACAGTCTTTATAATTATAGCATACAAGTAACACAATTTCCATTCATATAACTTTATTTCTTTAGGAAATATATTTTACCAGTTACTACATTAATAAGTATACGTATGTTTACGACTTGTGTTATTTTGCATGGTTTTTAAACAAAACATTCAGTAATTTAATAAATGTGGTAAGGTTTTGTAAAGCCTGTTTCAGTAATTTTTTTCTGTTAAATTGGTAATTTTTCTATTCTGAGTTATTTGTTATTTGTTGACTGTTAGTTTTTACTCAGTTCAGTATTTTCATTGCTGCACAGTTTAGAATTAACAGCCAGTTTTATCTGTAAGTACACTGACTGAAAAATTCATACCACCATCTTGTTATTATTACTAATGATATACAGTATGAGCTGATAGCTTGCTAGTAGCAGAACGAATGAGATTGCAGAACCTTTTTTTTCTGACACACCCTATTTTTTCAAATGGAGCATGCAAAAAGGAAGTATATTACTTCTGGTGTGTTGTTTCCCGAAGATTTTGGTGGGCATTTTTTTACCAGTTTTTATCTTCTGCATGCACTTTGCAAAGAATGAAGTCTGGTTGCAGAACAGTTGATATATAGTGACCAGTTTTTATCTTCTGCATGCACTTTGCAAAGAATGAAGTCTGGTTGCAGAACAGTTGATATATAGTGAGTATACTCACTATATATCAACTGTTCTGCAACCAGACTTCATTCTTTGCAAAGTGCATGCAGAAGATAAAAACTGGTAAAAAAAATGCCCACCAAAATCTCTTTAGCTATAGCTATATAATAATATTATATATATATATATATATATATATATATATATATATATATATATATATATATATATATATATACAGTATATATATATATATTATATAGTATTAGTTTAAGTGGACTTACCTCAAAATGTTGAGTGTCGCAACTGTCAGTTTCACATGACACTCAACATTTTGAGGTACAGTAAGCCCACTTAAACTATACTATATTCGCTCTACCTTTATGGTATTGACCAGGATGCATTCTGTGCATGCTACGCCAGATATCTCCAGCATGGACTCGTCCTCGTGCTTAGCATGAGTTACCCAAAATTTGATATCTTGGTGTATTGGTGTACACACTTCATGTTCAGTCTTCTTGGCGTGCAAACAAATGTGACCAGCATGCCTCTTTTGGCATATTATTTTCTTATTATTTTGCATATTATTACTCATTATTTTCAAATGTGCATGGCATACCAAAAGGACCGATAAAAAATAATTGGTATCCTTGGCGTAAAGCTCTGAGCCTTGTCACCAATCTCCGGTGTGAGACTTGCACGGAATGCACCCTGGGGTATTGAGCACTTTCCAACATTCCATGAACAAAATCACACATGCTTGTTTGTATATATATATATATATATAATGAATGATATTAGGTGTTACTCCGAGTGATGAACCATACCGGTCAAGTAGAGAAAACTCTACTTGGCCTGGCTGGGATTCAAACCCGCGAACTTCGGTTTACTAGTCCAACGCTCTACCGACTGAGCTACAGGTCAAGTTGGGAGCTGGTGGTCGAATGATGGTACTTGGGTTATTTTACACCAGCTCCCAACTTGACCTGTAGCTCAGTCGGTAGAGCATTGGACTAGTAAACCGAAGGTCGCAGGTTTGAATTCCAGCTGAGCCAAGTAGAGTTTTCTCTACTTGACCGGTATAGTTTGTCACTTGGCGTAACACCTAATCATTATTCCTCACCCGAGTTCACTGTCCCATAATAATTGTTCTAAATCTACACATATATATATATATATATACATATAAAATAATTTTACAAAACATATTTCAAAAACTGGTTCACGTCCCTGAACCACTCACTGTTGCTTAAATAGTACTGACCTTGTTTGTTGTTGACTAAAGAATCCAAAAAATCCTTTGGGGACATCAGTCGTTTACCTCCATATTCGTATGAGGCATAATCTTCAAATTTCATCTGTTTTACAGTTAAATCAGTCTTCTCTTCAACTACCTCCTCTTCTTCTGAAGCAGCTGATAATAAAAATGGCGTCTTTATTTTAGAAGGCTTGATATTCAACCAGTAAATTGTCCCAACGCCAGTTGCAAAAGCCCCAGCAAAGGCAAACCAACTAAGATGGGAGTCATATTTTCTGTTGCTCTTTGCAGACTGACGGTAAAAGCTCCGACACAATGTGTTTCTGAGTTGATTAAGTCTATACAGTTTATTTGAAAATTGTAAATTGTTAAAGAGTCTTTTTTGCAAAACATTCGCCATTTTGAAAACACTCCCTTCCGTTTGCGGTCCACGCGGGCTTCGAATCACGCAGTAAACACGCGAGAAATATTCTTGTAATTATAATATCAATTTTGATCGTTCGACCGACTCAACATGTCGACAGTTGATATTTGTAGAAGACTGGTAAATATCTTTAAAACAAAGTTTAGGATTTGATGATATAGTGTTCTTGATTGCCTTTCTTACTAATATTTTTTTGTTCTCTTGTCGTTTATCCTTATTAAAAGGGGGAAGATGGGCGAGAGCTTAAACTTGCTGGTAATGTCGGGTTTGAAAGTCTTCCCGATCAACTTGTTAACAAGCGTGTAAATCGTGGATTTTATTTCAACATCTTGTGTGTAGGTTAGTGTTTATTTTCTTGTTATACTTTAGCTACTTACAAACATTTCGTATCAGATGTCGATGTGTCATTTGGTATGAGTGTTATAATTTTTGTGTCATAGTATTTAAAATATTGTCATTCCTTTGTATTGGAACAGTTGGGGGATTGACTTAATACTGTATACAAATAATCAAGTATATTCCCAATCCATATAGAAGCAATGAGAAGTTGTTTTTAAGCGATACTTTATTAATATACAGTGTACATGTATATAAAAGGGTGGTAAGTTTTAGAGCTACGTGTAGACGGTGTAGTATCGGTGCGTTTTAATAATTATTTGTAAGTTCAAGAAATTTAATTAAAGGAGTGTCTGAAATTGTTTACCAATTAATGTGGGTCCTATAGAGAATATAAACTAAATAACTAATTGATTAGCAATTGGGTATATTATTCCAAAGACTTAAAAGAAGTAAATAAATTTAATAATATATACTGTAGTTGTACAGTAGCATATTAATTATTTTGATGCTTTCAACAAAAAATATTCAACATACTGTATCAAGTGATCAAATTTACCATCAATGACATGACACAGCATACAAGTGTATATTTTATATGCTGTAAATTTTTTTCATTGAAAATGAAACCAGAGAGTGTTTGTTTTAGTTTCTTTGAGTGGGTGTTTATATGGAGGTGAGCCAGCCTGGGTGCCCAGGCTAGCCTGCTTTGCCGAGATTGTGCTTGTGCTATTATTTCTTGTTAATTTTCATCCTGTGTTTATATGAGAGCCAAGCCAGCCCCCCAGCTGAGATCTCACTTTGTGAGACTGAGATCTTGGTTACCCGGGCTGTTTTTTCCCCATGTAAACATGAGTAACTGGGCTAGCTCACCTAGGCACTAAAAGCTTCATACACATGACAAAATTTGTTTTTATCAGCTTTTTTCAACGTATTAACAATTCACAAGTTGTGCTTGTTCATGTACAGTTCATATTCTTTTACAGTTCTTTTTTCTGGTTTGCCCAAGAGCTTAACCCCAGGGGCGGCGTGGCCCACCGGGACACCGGGACATTTCCTGGCATGTATACCTTGTGGGCCCTAACAATTTGTGACTGGTGGGCCCAAATATTTTGTAGATGCTTAGCTGGTTGGCCATTAATTTTTAACAACTGCAGCATAAAACTTGAAGAGCAATTTAGATTATGGAATACTGCAGTTCTATAGCGTTTCGAGCTAAGGCCTTTTATGAGAGAAACGTACAGTTCAATTCATTTCATAAAACCTTTAGTATTTCGAATTTTTTTTCCAATTCAACGTTGCCTATGCAGCCCATTTATTTTATAGTATTTTATGATATTAATTCGTGTATTGAAAATAACAAAACTGCGCATGCAACTACTGTATGATTATAAATATTGTATCGTTGTTTTTCTGTTTTTAAACTTTTAAAATGTGGCTAAGAGGTGTTGTCAGAACGCTGGAAATTTCATTTCAGACACCCCAAATTTCAAAAATTTTCCGGAGCATGCCGGCAGTTCTTCCTAAATTCTTCCTATGATGACCCCTAAAAGTGGGCCCTATAGAATGTGATTTCCCGGGCCCTATTTCAGAGCCACGCCGCCACTGCTTAACCCTTTCACTCCCAAATACGGAATTTTCTGTACTTTATTATTTTACTCTGTCTATATAACGCCAGATGATTTTACTCATCACAAGCTCCTGGAAAGGTGGGAGTGAAACTGGTTCTTAAGACATCTTGTAAAGTTTTGAGTTAATTGGGTTTAGGTGTAAATAATAATATTAATTGTTCACGAATACATGTATTGATACTTTGGTTTTGAGTCAGCTGGGCTAGCCCGATAGCTGTGTTTGCATGTAGAGTACTGCATTTGTATGGGAAAACCACCTTCAGTTGGTAACTGCCAACTGGGTTCTCAGAAAGTGTGAGGCAGCAAAGGGAAATTAATTTGTCTGTTGTACCGTACAGTAGTTGGTAATTTTCTGGCAAGCTCCTGATCAGGCTATAGCTTGGTTCATTTAAACAGGCCCTAAAGTATATTTTGATTATAATTATATAACTGCGTGTATCATACCATGATGTGTACTGGTAGATTTATTCTCAATTCTCAATTTTTTTTATGTTTATTTCTAAAGGAGAAACTGGAATAGGAAAGTCAACATTAATGGATTGCCTTTTTAAAACTACATTTGACAGTAAGTGTACTAGATATATCTGATAGTGTAATAATAATAGTAGTGTGCTATTACAGTGGCGCTCAAAAGTTTTGTAACACCTGCGTGGGGTTTTTACACCCACAGTACACGCATTTTACAAGTGCGTGTAGTACATATTGCGTGTAGTGCAGTCAAACTACACGAAGCTTCGCACTACACGCAACCTTGCACTACACGCAATTGCGTGTAGTTACACTCACACGCAGTTTTGCGTGTAGTCCGCTACACGCAGTTTGTGTGTAGTCCGCTACACGCAGTTTGCGTGTAGTAGTTGACTGCACGTGTATCACTTTTGATTGAAAAAAATAAAGCGTGATACTTAACAAATATTATAAATAAACGATTATTCTACCGAAACTGCAAAACTACACAGAGCTACAACAATTTTGTCAACAGCACTGGCAATTTATGCATTTAATTCGATGCGACGTTACAGCGGCGTCTAAAACAAACACGCAGAATTTCCGTCTGGTCATGGCGACGGATTCATTGTACGTGTGTCAGATGTATCCGACATCACCAGTTGATATTCCCAAAGCTTGGAGTAAGTGCTGACGTGCTATGGACGAGTTTATCAGACGTCCTGTTAAACGTAAACATTAAGTATTTTATAAGAACCAGTTTATTTGTGACCAGATGGAAGATTTCTTTTTTAATTACTGTAAATAAAACTTTTCTTACCTTTACTGTTGTTTTCATTATTCTTATATAAATCAATGATTTCCACGCTGACTGTTTTAAACGTAGCATTTTTGCTATACCGAATCAAACGTGCGGGTTACAAGTGTTTGAAAGTTAAACTAAATAAAAATTCAGCACTGACGCTAAATTATTACAAAGTTGACAGGCAAATTAAATTTGACAATTGCTATCTAATCCGGATTCAAACGTGGTTCGGAATGGCAGCTTTCGCATTTCAGTGGCGTCAGGCTAATTCAGTTGAGTTTCACACAGTAGAAATTTGACAAACAACTTGTTCGGGTTTGACTCAAAATTCTCATGTGGAGAATCATCTCAAATTGATCGCTGCAATCGCCACGAACGCTGAAAACCCCGATCGCTACGATCGCCAAGGTAGAAAATGTTCTATCTTGGCGATCGTGCATGTTGATTGCATTGATCGTATGATCGCTGCGATCGCTGAGGGTTTTTTGAGCGATCGTAGCGATCATATGAAAACTAGGCTTATGCTTTTACCAAATATTTCGGTGAAATATTACCGTACACTCATCTACACGCAAAAATACGTGTAGTTATGTATTGATCATACACAAAGTTTTGTGTAGTTATTATACACGAAGCTTTGCGTGTAGTTACTGTATTATGCACGAAGCTTTGCGGTTATAGTTATTATACACGAAGCTTTGCGTGTAGTTATTATACACGAAGCGTTGCGTGTAGTTATTATACACGAAGCTTTGCGTGTAGTGATTATACACGAAAGCTTTGCGTGTAGTGCGTGTACACGCACACTACACGCATTTCAGTCCACGAAGGTGTTACAAAACTTTTGAGCGCCACTGTAGCTAACTTATTATATGCATGACAAAATTACTACATTCTGATTGGTTGAGAGGAGTACAATTATTTTATTAATTGTACTGCAGTACAATTAATAAAAATAGAGAAGGCCCTGGGAACAATGTTGGCAATAAAATTCAAAATGGCGGCCAATTCTGCAATGGAAAGTTTTCACATTTCCAACAACTTGTGGTACACTATGAACTAAAAATTCCATGTAAATATCTTGAAATGAGTACAGAGAACACCCAGAGTGAAAATGTTTCTTGTCAAGTAATGAAACAAGATGTTTTTAAAGGTGTGAGTGAGTACGAAGTGTACATGTCGTAATTTTGTCATCGCCTAATGGCTCGTGCAATTTTGGCAAAATTTTGAAATATCACTTGTAGTGTAAATCCTTAATTGTACTTGCTATCATATGATTACCTATACTTATAGACTGTACCACTTATAATAGACTTTACTTATTATTTAACCCATTCTTCATACCAAGATGGCTTAGGTGACTATATCATCCAGTTTTTGCTACGTAAGACTGTAAAATACTTTCTAGGCAGGAATGCGTTGAGATCAGAGTACACCTGCATGATATGTGTGTGCATGCACATGCAGTGCAATTATACATGTACATGTTTCTTAATTATTGTCCAAATTTTACAAATTCCCAATCTGGAAAAAATAGTCTGAGAATTGAAATATTTGGACATAGAATTTTTAGGGTTACAGGGCATGTTCAGATATTACATATAAATACCTGTACACTGTGTATTTCTGTTTTCTTTTGACTTAATTATTATTATTATTATGCTGTACAGTACTAGTTAATAAAGATACACTACATAAGGGAGAAGATGTGGATTTTATGTTGTATGTAAGTGGCAAGGACAATGAGTTGCAGCAAACAAGTGTACCAGTGTAGTAGTTATTGTTCTATAAAAAGTCATTTTCAATTACATTCAAATTTTAAAAATGTATGGAAGTTTCAATAGCATCACCTTACAACATACAGTACAGTATCATATATGTAAGGTCTCACATTTAAATATAAGGTCTCACAATGTAACGCAAGGTCTCACAATGCAGTACAGTAACGTAAGGTCTTCCAACGTTGATGTACAGGTAAGTCCTTACAACGTTGTTAAGGTCTCGCAATGACGCAATCTAAGGTAAGGTCTCACAAGTAACGTACACGTACGTGTAAGGTCTCACAACGTACAGTAATGTACAGTAAGGTCTCACAATGTAACCTAAAATCTCACAACCTAATCGTAAGATCTCCCAACGTTAACGTAATTAGGTCTCGTAAAACATGATTGGAGCTTGCTCTGTTGCTCAACTCCACGTATCAATTGTATACGAAAGCCTAACAACGTAACGTAAGATCTCACAACCTAAACCCCAACCTGAACTAACGTTAGGTCTCACAACGTAAACGTAAGGTCTCACAACATAACATAAGGTCTCATTACCTAACGTACTGTAAGGTCTCCCAACCTAAACATAGGATCTCCCAACGTTAACGTAACGTCTCACAGCGCAACATATTAAATGTCTCGCAACGTATAACGTAAAGTTTCACAACATATCTCGCAACGTAATGTAAGATTTTATAATGTAGCGTAACGTCTTGTACGAAACGACCTAACGGTGTACGAAACTATTTTTGCAGTGTATATTTACATCTTTCTGCATGTTACATGTTAAAGCAAAAGATATTAACGACTTACGTCTGATATTAAACACCATATTATTACTATAACTAAGTAACTTGGCGTGTTTAAACCAGACTCTTCAATGCGTAATAAATACATGTAGAGCATACTGTATTTGCTTGTCATAACGGATCAGTTTAAAGTGGTTCTCTGATGAAAATATTGTTGGCAATGTTTATGCATAATCCTAGAGATTTTATGGTAGCTAGTAATCGTGCAAAGTTTCATTTCAAAATTCGTTGAAGAAAAGGTGATATTTTACGTGCCGTGAAGTTTGTATTTTGGAGCGCCACCATTAAAGAAGCCGAGCTTAAGAAGAATGGATCGAGGAAGCTTATGACACCATAGACTCAATAACAACAATGGTCCTTTTGTTGACAACAACAATGATCTGTTGTTTTTGTAGAGTCTGCATGACGTTATACGTTCTCTTCAACTCATTCTTCTCAAGCACGACCAATTTAATGTACCAAAATACAAATTTCGCACGTAAAATATATACAACTTTGTTTTTGAGAATTTCGAAATGAAACTTTGCACAATACCAAGTACCATAATATCTTTAGGATTATACCACTTTAAATATCCGTGCGATACGCACGTGTAAGGTTACAATTGGGCATGCGAATCGTTTACGTTTGCTTGCGAAAACGACTGCACACGATAGATATCATAATTAATTAAAAACACACATTTGGCTAAACAGGCTCATGATTGCAGCATGAATTTTCTCAATAGTGGCTTAAGGAATAACGGTGTTGTGGTATTGTCTTGTCAGCAGTCACAAATAGAGCTACCGCCGGTACTCTTTTCTACTGCATACATGTATACATATCCAGTACTAGTACAGTACAGTACCAGTGAGATATAACTATCTATATACTGTAAAGATGCAGTAGAACCAAATGTTGGAGTTCCGGTCGGGGTTCTAAACTAGTTGGAATCGAAACACAGAACACAATCTTTTGCACATTCAACCAATTATATTAAAGAACCAGTTTAACCAATTCAACCAATTTTATTTTATTTTAATGAAATTGGTTGAAAAATACTTTTCTGTGCGTTGAAAGTTTATGTGATTTTCACATTTTTGATTCTTGCTAATTTGAGTATTGAGTAGTGGTTTCACAATAATTATTGGAAATAATCCAATCACAACCAATCGATCATAGTCAAATTAGGAATAAGCACTTTCTTTTACCAGTAATTTCGTTATGTTCTTTCTCTTGTCCGTATAATTTTAATATCCTGAGATAGCCCTGTTTATTAACAGTATTTAGTATCAAATACACAGACGATCATAGAAATTCACGCGCGCTGATTGGTCGAGCTACTTCGCACCAATTCTCTATAATCACCTACTGTACATCGTTTATTCAAAATGGCCACCAGCCGATTTGTCAATGCGGCAGACGAGGAAATTAATAATTTTAAATGAAATGTTGTTCCTAAAAGTACGAAAATGTGTATTTATACTAAAACAATTATTCGCCTCAGGCTCAGTGAAAATCGGTCAATAATAACCTCGACTATAAGTCTCGGCTATTATTCACCGATATTCACCGCGCCTTCGGCGCAGCGCCGGATTTAGGACTGTGGAGGGCCCTGGGCGGTCACGGACCAGCACAATATATCAATTCTATTTCTGAATGTATGCTAAGTTACATAGTCATATTTTTTTGAATAAGATGTAGGTAATTGGACTGACACTGGGGTTATATAATGTAGATGAATAAAATTTGCAAAGAATGCGGTATATGGCCTTAGGCCAAAAAGCGCATCTTGCTGTATTTTCTGTTAACTTGCGAAGGCAACGATGGTTGAAGGCGCAGTGTAAATTTGACACGGGAGTAAGTTAAACAATTATAAGAAAGGTAATATTCAGTATATATAGTACATCGGACACAACCCTCTATATATCATCTATATATCATCTGTATATCATCCATATATCTTTTGTCTTGTTTTTGACTCATATTTTGGGCTCTCAAGATTATTTTCATTTCAACACCTATTTTTTCAACCATAAACATTATTTTGTGGGGGGTCCTGGGCGACCGCCCTGTCCTAAATCCGGCACTGCTTTCGGCGAATAATTGTTAAACAGTAAATGTGAATAAACATCCATTTCATAAATATAAATATAAATCAAATAAATTATATTTTCAGGTGTCCCACACACTCATCACTCACCAGATGTGAGCATTGAAGATCACATATATGGTAGGTCTTGGATTATAAAATGGAGTAAGGTATATAGATGTGTATAGTGAAATACAGTACGTGAGTAAAGTACATAAATTTTGAATTTGATTGTCAAGAGAACAGACCATGGGGAACTGGAAACGGGGTATACCGAAAACCAACACGCACACAATGATAACTATATGTGATCAATATTTAAAAAAATGATAAAATTAAAGCTTTGTACATAATTAGTTGAGTTTCGAAAGGTATTACGGGACTTACATGTATCTGTTTTAGTGCGCCAAGACCCGCAGATATATTTTTGATATTGTATTATTTAATGTGGGAGTTCCTGGTTTATAACTGATCGTTATGCACAGTACTGGCAGTTGCCTATTGATATTTTCTATAAATGTAATTTGTTTGTAGAATTACAAGAAAGCAATGTTAATTTGAAATTAACAATTGTTGATACGGTGGGCTACGGAGATCAGGTGGACAAAACGGACAGGTTTGTACTGAACTGAGTTATTATAGGTTTCACATGAGAATATACTTCCCTCTCTGTCGTTGCCTCGTTGGGTTGTTAACATTTCTTACTGAATGTACAGTATCAATGCAACCATAACTGCATGTGACGGGACAATGCACGGGAAAATCTTCGTGTATTAAACACATATCTATCTCCTTTGCATGGTAGCAATAAATTCCGAAGTTTTTTAACACACTTAGAACGTTTTAGCAAGATTGTTCAACAAACTGGTGTTCCTTGTATTGTGCTGGTCAAAAACTACTCGGGCTTTAAACCATAAAACACTTGCTGTTTGATTAGTAAACATTAGTAGAACATGAAGTACCTAAGCAAACGTGCATGACACTATGTACCAGGGCCCTTTTTAAGGATTTACTGTGGAGCAATTCATGGAAAAGTTGCTATATATTAAAATGTCACAGTAGCAAAGCTACGAATAAGTGGTCTTGCTATTTGTTACAACACTCCTCTCGGTAATACCATTTCCTACATTCTCAGGTGTGAATTTTAAGGATTCCAAGGAAATAAAATCTCATTTAACGTATTCAAGGCATTTTGAACTATATTTAATATATTTTAAATTCGTAAACTGACTTGCTTTATAAAACTATGAAAGCTATTGTACTGGGGGAAGGGTGGCGAAAAATTCCAAGTGCACAGGGGGTATGTGGGAATGTTACAGTGCTGAAAAAGGTCCTGCTATGCACACCATTCTTACCATACTTAGCTTATACTTCGGTAACGACTAAATATAGTTGTGTGTTTTCAATGTTTTTATAGCCATAGTAAAGTCATGGAATACATTGACAAACAGTTTGAGGCATATTTACAAGAAGAGCTAAAGATCAAACGATCCTTGAGTACATACCATGATACCAGAATCCATGCTTGTCTTTACTTTATTTCACCAACAGGGCACTCGTAAGTATATATTGTTGTCTTGACCAATCAGAGGCTGAGATAGCCTAGCCTCCACCAGGGCTATTTGTTCCCGCCATTTTGTTTTTATTCGGCACCATCTTGGCCCAGTTCCCTACAAATGGCCCTGAGTACAAGGTTGCATCTTACTCTTGTGGGTTGGTAAAATGGAGCTTATGTGACATTACGTCACGCTTTTGTTTTCTCAAAAAAAAAAATTTCTTTCGTTTCGGGAGTACAGGTGTTATTAACACCAAAGCGAGGCTTGGTAATGATTATAAGAAATGTGACGTAAAACCCCATTTTAAAACTTCAGCGCTTGATTTATTTACTGTCTTACTGTGAGTTGAAATATCTTTTGCTATATAGGTTAAAATCATTAGATCTGGTTTGCATGAAAAAACTTGATAAAAAGGTATGTAAGATTTCTTTTTTCTAAAGACGCTACTCAGGCCATGTCCACACTAATCTGTTTTCAAACGAAAACGGAGACTTTTTAAAACGGTTAGGCATATCGTCCACACGAATTCGTCGTGAGCGAAAACGGAGCTTTTCGAAAACGCTCTCCAGAGAGTGGTGGCATTCGAAGACGCCGTTTTTCTGCACCAGTGTGGACGGCGAAAAGGAAGCTTTTCGAAAACGTTGACGTCATGGCGACCATGTCATTTGGGTTCCAGTCACCCACGGATATTGTGCACGGATATTGTGCAATTTTCAGGGTCGTTTCGGCGTTTTAATGTGGATGGTAAAAACGATTCGAAAACGATAGTGTGGACGGAAAACTTTTGACATGTTTTCGATACGAGGTCTCCGTTTTTGTTTGAAAACGGATTAGTGTGGACATGGCCTCATACAGTGACAGTGATGACTTACGTGCCGAAACCTACTTCCTTATATATTCTAAATAGAAACATAATAATTATACCCAGTATATATAGCTTATGAAGTTTTAGCCGTTGTATATTTTTTTGAGTACAGAGCGTACAGCAGTACAATCGTCTGACGAATGTGTCGTCTGTCTGTACTCTGATTGGACGTTGTTTAGTTTCTCACAGATCTTAAAGACACGATGCTTTCAATTTCATTTTGTTATGTAGTACAGAGATAAGAATGATTTCAATGTGATATTATAGAATACAGAGACATAGGCAATTAGGCGCGAAAACCGAGGGGTGGGATAATGGATGCCACAGTATACCTGTACACGTTTCAAAGGACTAAATACGCGGTTTGGCAGAGCAGTTAGGGACTTTAAGATCTACGACGTCAACCTCAACGACAACGTCCTCTAAACAAAAGAATTCTTTTTGCCAAACAAAGAGAATGAATAATTTTAAGTCTCCAGAGTAATCTCAACACCGCACTTGTTCTTTATACAACGCCACTAAGGCCCGTTCCAAACGCCGCTCTTCTCATGCGCCGAACCTAATGCAAATCAGCATAAACAAAGGATTTAGGTCATTATCATTAGGTTCGGCACATAAGAAGAGCGGCGTTTGGAACAGGCCTTAGAGCATTTTCACGTCTTCAGGACGACGTTAACGCGGCGAAAAGATGAGAAATGTTGCTTGAGATTGACTTCAATGCGGACACCACAATCATTTTAGCAATACTGAGGCGTTTTGGAAGTCATTGAACCGACTTCAAATATCAAATATATAGTCAGTTAACCGTGACTTCTTTAAATTGTAAAACTTATCTTGCGTTTTAACCGCCGTCGTCGTCCTAGCATCTTAAAGTCCTTATTAAAGGTATCTGCAATACAGTGCAAAGTAATGGTAAAACAACGTAGGCAACAGAAACCAACATATGACATCACATGGACCAAATTCTGACTTTTCTAACCTCGTGCTAATAACTGGAGTTAGCGGTGCAGATATGACCAATGGTATTTACTGGATTTAAACATAGGATAAAGTGAATCAAGTTTGGTCTGTTCCCCCTTAACCCCTTCTCATTTGTCCATTTGCTGAGACTTTTCTTCTTGACCAGAAACATTATCTGGCTTTAGAATTGATTTTGGACCCCCCACGAAAAGTCTTTTTTTGCTGAAGTACAAACAAATGAACAAAGAATTAAGCGATAAGATTATAAAAAGAAAATTTTGGGCCCAGCTTTAAAGAAGGAATACCTAATAATATGTAATTAACCCACCCCCACTTTTTGTTTCAAACATTTGAAATTAAAATGCTTAAATAAGGAACAATCTTGTCCAGTATTTGTGTTGATGATATTAGCTGTTCTTTCGCTAAAATCAATGTACCTAATAAATGTTTTCATGGGACAGTCCTAACCCACCAGGCAGTACTGTAACAGCAGCATTAATCGGTTCGGCATGCTGATGAGTTCTGACACAGCAAAGCAGTCCGAAAATGTTGTACCTTAACTGGTTTTTATGACATTTTATAACCTTCAGTGTTCCTAAAAATCACCCTTCAGAATGCAGAAAATGACATTTGCGAGACTCTAAATTTCAAGTCTGAATCCCCCCCCCCCCCCACGAGACAATCCTTGAAAGGCCCTGAGATGTAAATACCATCTACTGTACATACGTGTATGGATTCTTGCATAATTTTTTTATTATTACATGTACTTGATGATTATTCACTTTTTTCCAGGTGAACATTATTCCAATCATTGCCAAAGCAGACACGATTTCCCAATCTGAATTGAAAGTGTTCAAGGAAAAGGTATATTATATACATACTGGTTTTTGGTAAAGAGAAATCCCGAGTGTAAGAATATATACATTAAAAAAACAAACCTGGACTATAGTTGCGAAAATGCAACATTAAGGCCTTTCAGCTTAGGAATCGAACCAGCGACCCTAGGCTACGATACTAGTGCAGCGGACTGACCATTGAGCTACGGAGGCTTTTACATGCCGAGAGCTGGATCTATATAATGTGGTTAAATTGTAAATATTCTTACACTTTTTTTCCTTCACCAAAAATCCTTAGAACATGTAACAACAATCGAAATATAGGAGGTAAGGTTTGATATACTGCCGAAACAGAGAACGTAGGAGTCTAACGTTTCGAGCGAAGGGCCTTCGCTCGAAACGTTCGACTCCTACGTTCTCTGTTTCGGTAGTATATCAAACCTTACTTTTTCGATTGTTGTTTTCAACACTGGGCAGCACACTACAGTACTTTTATTTCACTGCTTAGAACATGTAGTTTGATCGAGTGAAATGTATTACATCATTCTCTAAATACTATTGTGCTATTAGATTGCATTTGTAAATGTCTCTCATCTATCTTTCTTTTTTGTAGATCATGGAAGAGCTGATTTCAAATGACGTGCAAATTTACAAGTTTCCAGTCGAAGATGAAAAGGTGGCCGAAGTTAATAGCTCTATGAATGTAAGACGCAATTATTATATTGAAGTACAGGAATGCACGGTATTACTGCATGTATAGAAGAAAGATTAATATAATGGTTTTATTGAACAATAGTATTACTATATTTTTTCCATTATTTCTGATATACAGTACATGTACGTTATTTCGTTTAAGGAACAAATGCCGTTTGCTGTGGTTGGGAGTAGAGATGAGGTAACTGTCGGGAAAGACCGAGTGCGCGCACGACAATATCCCTGGGGGACTGTGTTGGGTAAGTTACTGCATGTAATTATAATCAAAAAAAATTTATTCGGCCATCTTCATAAACTACCCTGTACAGATTCTGTTGCGTGACACATGCATTACCTCAATGTCCATTGTCAAATACAGTGTCAATAAACATATTCCTTTCCACCTTCAGTTCAAATTACTCAACATGCAAAGTCTCGATCTAAGAGTTAAAACTAAAATAAAACGTGAACTATAGCTACTGCTAATAAACAACTCAACAAGTAATTCTATCATTGTATAATAGTTGTATAAGAATAAATTCTTTAAATTTAAAACTTGCGTTCTTTTACTTCAGACATGATCTGATCGTCTGTTCTTGTCGATAAAATAATGGTCCACATCTTTGTCTTGCTGGATATCTGCGCTCTTCCCTTTCCTCTGGCTCTTCCCTTGCCGTCTCGTCTGCATTTGCATCTTGAATAATTGACTCGTCAACATCACTAGGTTCCTCACTGATGTCTGTGTTGCATATACTTCTGCTTAGATATACATGTATTTTTTTGTGTTTCAGTCGAGAACGAAGCTCACTGCGATTTCGTAAAATTACGTGAAATGTTGCTCAGGTATAGTAAACGTTTTGTTTTAGTTTCATGAATGTTGTTTTATAAATACAGTATATTTGAAGCTAGGACTCTTGAAATTAACTTATTAAATGAGAATGAAAGTCATTGCGAGTCACTTTGCATTGCATCGAGGCCGATCAAGCCAAGCGAGACTTTAAACCAGAAGTGTATCAAACGCTATCAAAGGGGATGATCGGTCGTGCGGGGTCTGATTTACTCTTTGGTACATCATTTCAAAATTGTTTCAATCCTTTTCGTTGGAAAACACTAAAGTTTACGTTAAATCCAAAAAATGAATTCTACGTGCTTTAAAGACATAAAAAATCTGAAAAATAAACACACATAGCATACGTTGGTTTACTGATTACTTTTCTTTAAAACGTTTGTACAGCCTATTATTTTTTCTAATTGACGTTTTACAAAAACTGCTTCCCTTCGGATAAGAATAATCGAATTATCTTTAACCAAGATTACTTAAGGAGAGAAGCCAGAATTTGGCAATTTTTTCATTTCTTTGGATATCTAAAGTTAATAAAAATACTCTACGATCCTTTTCCCTAATGATCCACAAGCATCTCTTTAATCCTTACTATTTGATTCTGTTCCACTTTGTATAACCATAGTTAATAGAAAATAAACATGGTTTGGAATCTCAACAAAAGTCACTGTTTTATGTTTTTGTTCTGGTTTATGGAAATTTACAAGTGCACTTTCATGGTTACTGAACATATTGTGTTTTCTGTATAATAAAGCAATCATCCAAAAGTAACGTTTGAGTTCAATCGCTCAACCATACTGTTTAAATATTAATAAAACTAAAACAAAGGATTTGTGCACCTTCAGCTACCTCTCAACGTGGATCGTATAGTTCAATTGTTAACCGCTTTGAGGTTTGCTGGTTTACAAACAATGTTTATTTTCCATCAACTATGGTATAACTGTTCGTAAAATAAACAGTAAAGTCCAGCAAACAACGCGGAATAAAGCCATGGAGAGGTTTTAAAACATTTAAGTAATAACATTTTAAGGACTAATGGTATAACTAACTGGTGGATGTATTTTCCTTTAAATTCAAAATGTATTGGTTTTTTACAGAACAAACATGGCTGACCTGATAGAGAAAACTCATGAAAAGCATTTTGAATTGTATCGTAAAATTAAGCTAGCTGATATGGGATTTGCTGATACGGATGCTGAAAGTCAACCTCGAAGGTACATGCAGTTACTGTAGACTATTACCAAAACCGCGGCATAGCCCCAAAAAAACTCGTCATGATTTCTGTTCAAAACATTGACGAATCCGTCTGCATTCCTAAACCTTTTTGGCTAGAGAATTCAAAAGTAGCAAATGGAGTGATCTCACGGTGTCAATTTCAAAGGCTAAGGAATGCAGACGGATTCGTTAATATTTTGGCGGAAAACTTGACATGTTTATTTTGGGCCATGCCGCGCCTCATTGGTTTTGGTAATATTATAAGAGATTGAGATTGTTTCCTGATGACATCATAAATTGTAAAGTTACCTTTCTTTGGGTTTGGTAGTAGTCGCTTTGGCCATGGTTAACCCGCGAGTATTTCATAATGCAAGGAAGTTAACCGCTCCTACCCCCCACATATAGAAGGGTATTGAAAAAGTATGTGTACTTATCATCGGCGTTTGCCAGAGCAAAAAAAAGGGGTTAAATGACATTCAGTTACCATACATGGCTCCTGTACCAGTGAAGATGGGTTTTTAACTTCTTGAGTGCCAGACGTTTTCTCTTTACGAGTAAAATTGTCTAGCGTTAGATGTAGTCAAATAAAGTTTTCTTATGTTTTTGCTGTACAAGTTGTGGTAAGTTAAACTCAGAGAGAAACTCTCACTCTGAGCTCCAGACGGGACTCGAACCCACGACATTTCGAATGCCATCTGGACGCTTTTACCATTGAGCCACTGGAACTCAGATGGTAGAACGAGGTTGCATTTTTCGATATTTATACGCCTGGGAACTAGTCAAACCGTACGTGTGTCACAAGTACTTGTTCGGCTACAAGTCGTATAACTCGTATTGTCTCAGTTTATTTTCAGTTAAATGTTTTCTTGTACGTTATTAGTGTTTTCAGCTTGAGTAATTGGTAAAGTTTTACTTTTAAAACTAGATCTGCAACTTGAAGGACATAAAGTGATTGAAAAGATTATAGTCATCAAGAAGAAGCTTGCAACTACTTGCATGCAATTTAAGAAATGACTTCGAACTTTTCACTATTTATCTCTTTTTAGAAAATCGTGTTAATTACTCGGGCTACCTGTGGTAGCCGAGTCTAGGTTTCGGCTTTGTTATTTTTTGCGTCGCAGGCTTAGTCTCCCGGCCGCGCGAAATTGCCGTAATGGCCGCCGCTTTGCGAAACCGAAGTTTGGCGAGTTGTTTCTATTGAACCAAGCTTTTATTGACATTTTATCGATGTTTTTGAGTATTTGCAAGACATTTCACTGTTTCTCAGTTGTTTACGTGTTGGCTATCGACTGGCTGTCGATCAAAAATAAGCTCGCAATGCGGTGGCGGAGTGGCGGACCTTGGTATGGCTACGTCTAATGAGTATGACCTTTGTCTGAGCAATCAGAATGTGTTCTTCGAAAGGAGCAACAAGGAATCAATCTCTATCTCTCGTCGATACTAGAGATTGCATGACCGTTTTATCAAAACTCGCCAAGTAAAGGTAAGTTGTCTCGTTATTTCCATTGGTACACTATTTTCACAAACTCCAGTTACAATGTTTACAGTATATTTAGATAGCCGTTGCCCAAATTTAGTTTATAGAACGCAAGTTTTTATACCATGTTTAAACCATTTTGTTTGAGCAGTTTGCTCAAGATTTTGAGTCTTGGGCCCTAGGGTTGTATGTCAACATGATTTTGAATTTTGAGCATAATAGTGAGGCAAAAGTTTCCACTGACATTCTCGAGCCCCTTTAATATTTTAAGTCCTCATGCATGTGTAGGTTTTTTAACCCACATTTTTTTTCTCTATCCCATATTTGTAGACTAAACAAAAAATATGGGAAAAAATATGAAAACATCGCCAATATTGCCACACTGGAACTATACATGATTGACATGCTGTTGTTTTGAATTGGACAATATATTAAACTGTCAACCACCAATTTTCTATTCTGCTATGAAATAACATTGTAACATTCACATAACTGATAATGAAAGGAGCCGACAAATTAACACTGGAGTCTGGACTAAAGGCATTTAATCATCATGGTCTACAAAGTCAAAGACAGGACTTATCGGCATAATTCACTGGCATATTATAACCATTATAGTCTATAAATAGACAATCGTGATACAATGTTCACCGAAAAAACTTCACTTTACCCACATGCTTATGGATGAAATGCATTGTGGTTGTGACATTGCCCATTCAGTCCATCGTCAAGTGCCAAGTTGATTACGGTGTATGTTTCGCCATTCGTACATCTCTTTTATAAGGAATGTTCATGTGGAGGGTTAACCATTAAAGAAGACTACGAAGTAGCATAAATGATCTGAATATGTTGATACATCAACGCTGTGAATTTTGGTTCAAATATCCAATGAAGAATGAGAACTACTGTAACTATGAACACTAATCTAAACTGTATATTATGAACAGTAACTGAAAGAAGTATACTGTACAGTGTATCTTCACAAAATGTCGCAATACTGTCCGAACCAATGCCAGTGGGTATTGGTGGCTTTGCCACCTTGCACAGTTAATTGACAGCACAATACCACGTACATTATTTGAATTATACGTTCTCCCAATCTAGGTTGTCCATGCATGTAAAAGTAGTAATAAAAAAAAAAATTCCCCTTTGTAAAATAAGCTACATTCTAACATGCCCATTTTCACAGGCAAAATACGCTGCATGCACGAATGCGCGATCGCGCGGCAGCATGGGATGCCCACTAATTAACGTAGCCCGAGTTATTTAACGCCTAGCGGGCGTCTTGTTTTTACTTAATTTATTTTGTAATGTATAGCTAGTTTTTGTTTTTGTGTGATATTGTTGCCGAAAAGCCTTGCATGTTGGCAAGCTTCAATAATGATACATGTATGTATGTATGTATGTATGTATGTATGTACGCGGTAACTACTAAAATGATGTTTTCATCAGGAAAAAGCGAGACGCGGCTCGACATTATATGACCATTCATAAATATATGACCATTCATTTTGTATAGTCTGCAGGACACTTACGAACAACGACGTAAGGATTACATGGGAGAATTGCAAAAACGCGAAGATGAAATGCGAAGTAGTTTTATCAGGAAAGTAAAGAGCAAGGAGACAGAACTTAAACAAGAAGAACAAGAGGTATGTACCCAGAAATTAATTTTTTACTCTCGTTTGTTAGTCCTATATATGCTAAACGTCGCACAATAGACGAATTTAATTCAGACGAAGTAATTCGAATTAACTTCGTCGATAATATGTAAATGCGACGTCCAGTTAAACGTCGAATTTCAGTCGAATTTTAATTGTTTTTATTTGGACGCGTTGAGCCTGAAAACGATTCCTTGAAAACATGGCGCCGAATTGTCAGACAGAAGAGAAACATTTGACGCGACGACATTCGTGTAATTCGAACACGCATTATCGTCGCATTATATCCGTCTGACTCAGACGAATTTAGTACCGAGACGAATTTAATTCGTGTGTCGAATTTAATCGAGTTATACGTCGCAGTTTCGTCGAATAAAATTTAAACAATTAAATTCGTCTGAATTAAATTCGTCTATTGTGCGACGTTTAGCGCAGGCCGTGAAGACTTTTAAAGACGCGTAAAACCTGCGGGGAAAATAGCAATTTTTAATTCATTTAAAAAATGTATTAAAATTTTTAAAATGTCTTCATATAAAATTAGCGATAAATTTAGGGCTGCCAATCTTGAAACTGTTTTTACAAATGTGTTTAATTTTGTTCATGGAAAGTTCTGATTAAAGTGAGCGTGATATTTATTCAGTGCTATATTTATTTTGAAATTCCAAGCGACTCATTTGATCTAATGAAAGGTTTTGCTCTACCCTGCGAACAGAGCCTTCTTTTCCTTATTTCTTCGCTGAGAGAGAGGAGGAAAAATAGGCTCTGCTGTATTCGTGTTTGGCTTCGTCCAAGATTTAGGACGAAGTAACCCGTTTAAGACCCGTTTAACCGGTTCTCGTTTTGTTTTCTGCTCTGATTGGGACTGGGTTCGAGATTGTAACCAAGCAACTGACATGCATGCGCAATGGAAACCAGTCACGAATACAGCAAAGCCTTCTTTTCTTCCTCTCTCTCAGCGAAGAAATAAGGAAAAGAAGGCTCTGCTCGATCGCAGGGTAGTTTTGCTCGTAATTTTTGTAATTTGTTATGTCTACTCTAGTATATTGTGTTCGCAGTGGCGCCGTGGGAGCTGTTCAACAGGGGGGGCTCAAGTCCAAAATTTTCCGACAGGTGTATTTTTTCTTAATTTTTCAGAAACGAAATTATAGCGATTTCATCAGTCACAAAGTTTTCTGATCTAAAAAACTACAGCATACAGTAGGTTAACAGTCTACAGGTTTGAATCACTTCAATCTAAATTATACGTTCCGTGTCCACGCAGAAGAAGATATAGCATTAAGCACTAAGAGTCCAGGACATGAAAGTTTGAATCACTTTAATATAGATGTTACGTTTCCACACTTAATATTTACAACTACAAGACTCCATGTATGCCTATTATTTTGTCATGAAGTACACAGGCTTAAAAAAGCGGCCGACAAGGAACGCGAGGTTATCCAGCGAAATTTGCCTTGTTCTGTTGTTCACGCGCTAACTTATTTTATAATGAAATAAGTAGCATTACTATGAGTTATGACAAATGCCTGGCAGGATAATGTGAGTTCACTGTGGCTGACAACATGAACAAACTGGCCGAAATAAGCCGATCTAGTAAGTCATTACATTATTGTAAACAACCTATTGTCAACTGATGATCAAGTTTTCCGACAACCACAACATTTTGAAAATTTCCGACAAATAGTAAGGGGGGCTACTGCCCTCCCCCCCCCCCCCCCCCCCCCGCCACGACGCCACTGTGTGTTCGTTAAGATTAGGTAACCGCGAAACGTTTAGAAGCTGCTAATCCAACTTTTTGTATAAATTCCCATGCAAGGGATTATATATGTGCAATGGTTTTAGCCAGCACACTAAAGTTTGGCTGGACAGAGTCCTTCAGTGTACATGAACCAACGTATATACCAACCTTATTTTCTTTTTGTTTCAGCTGTACGCAAAGTTTGAACATCTTAAGAAAGTCCATGCGGATGATAAGAAGCAATTGCAGCAGAAACAAAGCATGCTGGTAAGTACGCCATCATATTCTTTGTGTGGCTAGTTCTCAGTTAAAATCAAAGCAGAAAAACCCCAACTCAAGGCAGAAAAAACCCAACTCCGGTTAAACAGATACTTCATCCCATGCACATTGGAAGCTAAACCGGAATACGGAATAACCAGACCCACTTCATGTACGCCTATTATTCTGTTTTGGGTTAATGTTTTGGGTTCGCAGGCTAGAGTTTAGGCATACATGAAGTACCTGCCGCAGAACCTTTTCTTCTCTTCAGCAAGGAAACAGATGAAAAGAAGGCTCTCTTTAGAGGCCGGAATGGGATATAGTATTTTTCAAATTCATATACAATTCAAACTTATGTATGTAATTTAAAAGCTGTTTTCTTCGATTTTAGGATGACGATATTAACCTTTTCAAGCAGCGCAAAATGCAGGCATCGATTGTTCAGACACAGAAAGACAGGAAAAAGAAATGAATAGATGTGTTCCTTCATAATTTGAATTTTGTACTTCCGTTATATATTGTGAATTATCCTACTGTTTAACTTCATGAAATATTAGTTACATTAAAGGACAAGTTCTCTCAATTGTTTTTCTTATCATTAATAAAAAAGTAAACATATAGTTGAGATGCTGAGAGTTTTTAAGTTTCGAAAGTACTCCCCATCCCCAATGAGGTTACTATTCAAAATATTCGACAATGCATGACGCCGCCATTTTGAAGTGGATTAGAATAGTACTTGTGATGTCATAAAGTCCAACAACAAGTTCTATTTTGAACATTTCTAAAACTAGATGAAGTACAAATGTTAGTATGTATACCGTCCTTTTGTGTGTGTGTTGTTGGGTTTTTTTTTGCTTCATGAAGTAGGCAACAAAGCATTCTTCTGTAGTCGCCAGCTAGCATGCATTTATTACCATTAAATCACACTGAATTATATAACTAGCCGTTCATTTATACTATCACCCTCGTCCTCATAATGATCATCGAGATTTGGCGCAACCTCTGGCCTAAAATGATGTGATTTAAAAAATCGATACTCCATATGTGACATAAAGTCCAATGTCAGTTTGCTAAGTACGCTTCAAAATAGCCTGCTCGCAGGCTCCTTCAAGATCGAAGAAAGAGGAAAGAGCCTGCACGGACTCCATATAATGCGCCCCTGTTTGAGATAACATGCGCCCCCATTTGAGATAAAGCCAATCCACCATAAACACATGTCAGACGTGTGCTCGTTTGTGTGTAACTGAACGAAGCAAATCAAATAGCATTTCTTTCTTGTCGACTGCGAGAAACTGATCGAATAGAATTGTGCGTGCATCATTGAATATTTTGTCATTGTTATTCTTAATATGATTTGCATACTGGTATTTAATTGGCGATTTTCTCTTCCTTTGTGCAAGATTTAGTGAATCTGTTGCAATAAGTACCAGTGGCGTGGTGGCAAGTTTCAGGCTAGGGTGGCCAGATTAGCTTTGGCGCCCCCCCCCCCCCCCCCCCCCCCAAAAAAAAAAAAAATGAAGAAAAGACATTACTGTGTTTAGATAAATGATCACATTTGTTGTTTTAAAATAATTGAAGTAGCAATATATAATATTACAACAAACAACAGGTTCTCTCAAAGACCACGCCTGCATTATGCAAGCGGCGAAGTAGCGCCAAACCTGTAGGGGGGTCCGGGGGCATGCCCCCCCCGGAAAATGTTGAGATCTAGAGTCTCTGATATGCCATTTCCTGCATTTTGGAGTGCGATTTTACAGAATTCTGAAGATTATAAAACTTCATAGAAAAGAGAAAAGATTACATTGAAGACCTAGCTATACAAAGAAATAGGTTTATTTTGTTAAGTTTTGGCGCCCCTTCTCCAACACCAGCTGGGGGGGTGGGGGGCTCCCCCCCTGCCACCACGCCACTGATAAGTACACTGTTTCTTTGTTACACTTCAAGTCTAGACGATGGTTTGACTACACGTTTTCGCATTTTTCGGATTTCATTCCAAAATCCAATCTTTTACCTCTTGGGACCAGTACACAACATCTACCTTTATGAATAAGTTAATAACACACTTTAAGATTTGCATTTATGATTGACGTTATAAGGCAAACCGACCAATGAGAATTTTGCGTCATGATTTAGGACGCAGATATCTAAAATTCTATAGCACCCGTGCAGGCTCTCTTTCTCTTGTCTGCATTCCCCTCCCTCTCTCCTTCCAGAAGAGCCTGCTCGCTGGCTAGCTACAAAATAGCTGGCACGCATTGTCGAAAATGTTAGGTTTTTTGAAGACATTTCATTGGAATGGAAAGTATTTTCGAAGCTCAAAAAGCTGTCAGTATCTCAACTATATGTTTACTTACTATTAATGATTAGAAAAAACAGTATGTATTTTCGAGTGAACTTCGAATATTCTTATATATTGCATAGTTAAAGTCCTATATTGCTTAGTTTTCATATGTCGCGGGAAACATCGGCGATAGTCGCCGACACAACATGATTGTCGGCAGTTCATTGAGAGTCCATGAAAACGCGTGAAAAAAATAAATCGGAGATTTATGCTAATGGCAGTTTCCGACCTGTGCAGACCAGGCTTAAAAATCAGTGCAAGATTATCCTTCCTTCCTAGTCTGCGTTTGTACGACAGCTGATAAGACGCGGTTTACATAGGACGCGCCTTACATGCATAAGACGCGAAACATTCGTATAAAAGGAACAAAGACATATGTTCGCGTCTTGGTACTCGAGCTAGCCCGCTTTGCCGAGTTGACTTTTATTGTGTTTCATGAGAAGGGCTAGCTCGCCTAGCCGGGCTGGCTGATAAAAACAAATTTTGTCGCGTGCATGAAGCTTTTAGTGCCAGCCTGGGTAGGCGAGCCAGACCGGTCTATCGTGTTTACTTGGGAAGAATCCAGCCCGGGTAACCGAGATCTTGGCCTCACAAAGCGAGATGTCTGCTAGGCGGGCTGGCTCAGCTCTCATATAAACACAAGATGAAAATTAACAAGAAATAATAGCACAAGCACGATCTCGGCAGAGCGGGCTTGCTCGGGTACCCGGGCCTCCATATAAACACCCTATTACACTTACACAGGCCGAGGCTTGTTCAAAAACGTCGTATAAATGGGTCAGTTCGCGTCTTATGTAAAGTGCGACTTATCGGCTCTCGTATAAACGGCCCTATTGTTAAATTACCCGCATCGCATTGCTGGAAAACAATAACATAACGTACAAAGATTACTAATAATAAGTTTGTTCATTTAATTACTTTTCAAAACACTACTGCTATTTCAGTAACTGTGATATTTGTGAACTGTAATACATTAAACTTCGTTTTCCTAGTGCTGACTGCTTTTCATGTAACCGCAACTGCATGCTGTAAAGCCGGTTTTTCACTAGACGATTTTTTGCGCGAATCGACTTTCTTTTGTTGGAATTGCGGAATAGATTTCTAATTGGTTCCAGTCCAGAGCATACAAAAGAAAAAGTCACTGCGGCGCCTATATCGTGGAAAACCGGCTTTACACTGACTCGTGCCGCGGCGGTGCCGCGGTTATGTTGTATTTTTTTTGGTTTTTTTGCGTCTTTACGACGCTGCTGGTATGAATGTCGCGCGCTCGACTTCTCTTTCGTTTTATAAGTTTACATCGAACTATGCCCCATGTGAACTACTCTTTTTAAGGGATACCTATATACCAGAGCTAGTGAGAAAGAAATTGGTTAACAAATACACAACAGCAAAAAGCAACTTGAAAAAGAATTAGAAGGGAGAAAACAAAGCATACTATAACTACTATATAATATATACGACAAGAGAAATAGAGCAAAAATTCATCTGGAAGGAAAAGATCGGGTAGTTAAATTGACATCCCAATTTATACCAGAGTGTTACACTGCATGTAGTACAACGAAATTACTCCACCATAGTTCCAATGAGAAACAATAATGAGAAACGTTACAAAGAACGTTCTATTCTTTGAAGCGCGACCACTGACACCTCGTCACTTTGTTGGGTTGCTGCTTTATTGCGACCTTTTCGCCCAATCCGATTGGTTCCGCTAGCTCGAGATATCCTGCACTATTCACCTGCGGGCAAAACAAAATGGCGGCCAGTTTCGCAGTAGCAATAACGAGAAAAGTCAACAAAATTAAGTACAAGAGTCCGCAGGTATGTTTCTTTACAATTTTCTAGCCATTAATATATGCAAAAGTTGTAAAAACTGTTTTGTCGACAAATATCGAGTACGCCAAGTTGTCAGCGGCCGTGTCTTGTATAAAAATACCAAAAAATATAAGAATATTAAACTTGTTATTTCATTTATGAGGTATATGCTAAAACCATTATTCACCTCAGTTTCGGTGAATTGTGAATATCCAGCACAATTTTATTTTTAAACTCGTGTTGCGTACCTCAGTAACTTGAGCGTACAAGATGAAATTTTGTGGAGAATGCTTATATATTTTAGACATTCGTGAAGCACCGTATATCATTATGCAAGCTGCAGTTCGTTCCTTTCAAGGGTGTTTCATTTTTTAAGAGTTTTAATTAGCTTATAATTCTAGTCAAGTATACATTTGAAGGACAGAGAGAAATTTAATTGTGTATAATTGACATCTCATTTTAATGTATGACTATATACAACGTCAACGTATATAGTTACTTAGATCATAATAAGTGTAAAAGATCTTTGGTTGTATATAGTAATGTTAGAACATATTAGTTACGCTCATATAAACTACTGAAACCAATATTTTCAAATATAATCATTGTTGTTTATTCTATACTAAAGTTTGCCTTGTATATATACATTATACTGTAACACCGCTTTCATTAATAAGGGTTGTCAAGGTCACTCATGCCTATTGTCTTATATAATGAACAATTTTTCTTGTAATATAGCTTATTTTATCTTATTTTATCTTTCTGTCAACGGTATTAGATTGTACAGTCATAATACCGACTATTTATTAAATCTTATGCTTGTTACAAGCCTATCGTTTCAAGTTTTTGTAATGGTGCATGTAGAAAGAATTAATGTTCATGAGTCTGGTGATATTGAGCAACCATGATAACTATACATATTAGACCGTTAAATTGAATTATAATCTAACAAATGTTAAGCAATTTATTTTTCACCAGTTTTAACAAACACATGTGAATGCTTTATCACGTATAATTTTAATATAACAGTAAGTTTCAATATAAGAGAAGTGTAAAACACGCCAAATTTAACTTAAGCTCTCCTTAAAACATGCATGTACTTCACATTTTAAGACTCGGCTGAACAATATCTGGCAACAGCGTAAATTAACTTAGTTTAAATATGCAGGACATATTTAAGGAATTTATACGTAACATTAAATGATCACAATAAAGCTACCTTTTCGTCCTGTTATATGGACAGTTGACTTTCTGGTTATTTAGAAACCGACTAAAGTAATGTCTATAATTAATCATATTCGCGGTCATAATTATATTTAATTATGTAAAAAAAGTTTGACAATTAAAGCACGAGTCTATTCTATACAGCATCAACTTCACATTTTTTGAAACTTGTTAGACAAATGTTAAGATGGAACGGTGTTGAGGTCTTCTTTATGCTCCTCGTTACTTGTGGGGCCAAAATATAGGCAGCTTGTTTCTGCATTGTAATTGTATCCGACCCTGTCATTGTCCGCAGTTTCTTGTAGCTGTAAATCCGGGTTAAGCTCACTTTCAATGTCGTCACGCGAAAGTTGTTCCACAATCGCAGCACCAATGGCATCACCCACGACATTACATGTCGTACGAAAACGATCCCTGAAAAGAACGTCATATATGATTATTATATAAGGCGTCCACAAGGTACGTTGTGATTGGTTGTGCTCATTACTTATAATTATTATTTATGCAGATAATGAGCAAAATCCTTGCTTTTGCTTTTGTCTTCTATCTTAAGTTAAGGCTGTTTTCCACTGAGCGATATTTTTCGAGCGAAGCGACTTCTTGCTTTTGTCTTGGCTGATTAGTTCCACCTGAGAGCTTACGAGAGAAAAGAAAAAGTCGCTTCGCGCGACATGTTTCGCCAAGTAGAAGTCCAGCCTTAAAGGGCAAATGACTCGAAAATTAAGTTTGTCTTATTGAAAAGAACATTTAAAATGATAAAATAACATCTTTTGCAGTTTTAGGTTTCCTTGCTTCGTTTTTGAGATATTCCAGTTTGTTTGATATGCAAATGACGCAACTTTTTACGTCACACGTGCATAATGAGTATTGTGAGTTACCGAGAGGTTACATATCTTTGCTATTGTGAAACGAAATCACTTGGAATTCTACATGTTTGGTGTTGTAGGTAGAAACACGCACATGCTTCCTTTGACTTAAGCCCATGTTTTCATAATAGCAGAGATATGTAACCTTTTCTGATAACTCATTATGCACTTGTCACGTAGAAAGTTGTGTCATTTGCACATCAAACAAGCTGGAATATCTCAAAAACGAAAATTATTTTATCATTTTAAATGTTATTTTCAATAAGACAAACTTAATTTTCGAGTCATATGCCCTTTAAAGCAAGCATAGGTAATTTACTAAATATTGACGAACAAAAAAAACGCTTGTATACTTACATGAACCAATCAATGGAGTAAAGCAGTCCTACATCACCAGTCGGAAGTCCAGCGGCTTCTAGAACCATCAGTAGGGTGACCAATCCAGCAGAGGGAATTGCGGCTGCTCCAATTGACGCTGCTGCAGCAGTCAAGCTAAACAATAACGTATCTTATATAATGAATAATAGTAAGACTGTATATCTAATACACATGCCCTTCGTTATATGAACATTTACAACTTTTGCATACATTTGTATATATACAATGTTCTTTAAATTTGCTAAATCTGCATGCCAACATATATTAAAGGCATTGCACGTCGGACGAGCGTATGTTTGAATCATGCAAACCGTTGATAATCAGGGGCGAGAAGAAACAGATGGCGAGAGTCCCGCAACGTTAATTTATTAGCTAATGCGCTCTAATGTCCTGATACTTCGTGCAAGAGCCATGCAGCAATAATAGCGAAGCGCACAGATAACGAAGAATTCATGTTTGTCGGAGTTTATAATTTATTCTTACATTTCCAACAAAAGAAAATGCTCATTAGAAATCCCTCGAGAGTCGAGATTCAATTTCGGTTTGTTTCTCTGAGTACTTAGACCCCGTTTACACGATGCCGGTACAATTTGAAAACGGAACAAAATCATGCCGTTTAGGCCTTGTGTTTACACAATGACCGGCACCAAAAATGACATGAAAACGGCACAAAATGAAGACGGGTTCCTTGACGGCATGAAATGAAAACGGAACACTAACCGGTATCGTGTAAACGCCCGTGCCGTAACAGTTTGATGACGGTATAATCACGATATATACGACCACAGTATTCGGGTCAGCAGTATTCACAAAGTCTTCTCAATTCTCATTGGAAGAGAATAGTCACATGCTAATCCGTCATTATATTATACCGGCACCGTGTAAACGCAAGACTTTTTCGCCTGTATTTACACACCGCGGCATAATTTTGTTCCGGCATCGTGTAAACGTGGTCTTAGACTACGTTTACACGGTACCGGACGAATCCGAATTTGTCCTATTTCACCGTGTAAACTGGTCCCAGAGGTTCCACGCCGCGCTCTCCCCCCCCGAAATGCTGAGGGGGGGGGGCGTCGTAGAACCTCTGGGTTTTCGTTGCATGTAAACAGGCGGAACCGTCACTAATTCGAGACCAGTTCCGAATTCGTCCAGTACCGTGTAAAGCCGATTTTCCACTTGTGGATTTTTTCGCGCGAACCGACATTTTTCTTTTGTCTCATGAGCTCTCGGCTGGAACTAATTATAAATCTATTCAATATTTACAATAGAAATGTCGATTCGCGCGAAAAAATTCGCACTGGAAAACCGGCTTAAGTTACCCGTCCAGCCGAGTTACTCGGCACCATAGTCAATCGAGATATGGTCTGGAAACTCGGCAAACTTCAAAGCGCATATAATGATCTGGGATTTTATGTTGAACCGTAGCTACCTTACACCGTGCACATCCTTTGTTTTAGGTTTATTAATATTTAAATAGCACGGTTGAGTGATTGAACTGAAACGTTGCTATTGGACAATTCGTTCATTATACTAAAATACAATGTGTTCAGTGACCGTGCACCGTGCACAAAAATGCATAAAGGCGAACAAAAAGATAGAACAAAGACTTTAGCTGAGTTTCCAGACCATATCTCGATTGACTATGGTTTACACGATAGCTACATAATCGTTTTCACTCACGTGATCGGCGGCCCCGTTGGGGTGGTGAAACAATACGAAATGTTTGAATAAGAATAGAGTTAAATTCCCATAGGATAATGGTTGTGCACCAATATGGCCGCCGTTACGTCCAAGAATATATAGTTATATAGATAATGTGATAGTTAAATAAATAAATAAATAAATAAATAAATAAATAAATAAATAAATAAATAAATAAATAAATAAATAAAAACACTTATCCAATTCATTGATAATCAGATTAATAATCTTATTAATAATCTGATTTACATATGAAACGTTTTTATTGTTAATAAACCTGAACAATTAGATGTGTGAATTGGATATTGGATTGTCGTGATATACTTCGGCTGGCGTTGTAAATAGTATAATTAATGTCGCCCATATTGTATAACTTACTTACAAGGTAATGAGGATTTTTCCAATACCAAAGCTATAGCCATTAAGTTGTGCGATATAGATACAAGCAATAGCTTCATACAGGGCAGTACCATCCATATTGACTGTAGCTCCAATTGGTAAAACAAAATGAGCAACTCTTGAATCAACCTTGTTTACTTCTTTAACACACTTCAAGGTGACTGGCAAAGTGGCGGCACTAAGAAGAATGAAAATGATATAGAATTATAATTTCAATACTTTTATAGCTTATATATTTGCTGGCGAAGCCAAATCAATGTATGGGTTGGTATAATTTAAAATGTGTATCTCAAAAAAACTTTTCTAAAAGATGCGTAAAATATTGCTCCAAAAGCAATAACTGACCATTTTCAATTGTCAGTAAATAGCCAATATAATTTACGTAGCAATCATAATATGCGCAAGAACTAATGCCATGAAATGAAGTTTTAGCTACAATGCAGCTAAAACCTGGAACTACCTGCCAACTGAACTTAAAGATCTAACGATCACTGATAGCACTTTCAAACATCACTTACGTGATTACATTAATGTAAATGAGTCATTTTTAGCAAATTATGTTAGTTATTAGTTATTCTATAGTTTTTAGTTAGGTTATTGTAAGAAACGCTTTATGCATAATATTATAATAAATTACATGTAAATATATTATTAGTTAGATTTACTTTAGTTAACACGGCCTTATGAAAAGCAACCTTTTATACACTCTTATACATCTTTATACATTTTTTACTAAGTTGGTTGATACGTTACTGTGTATAAATAATATTAAATAATAAAGAGAATTATCTCATGACACACCCACATTTCATTGTTTAAATCCGTTTTTCAACTGATTATTACTTATGTATACAATGTGATTAATGGTTATGACACTCTTTTGAATAGAAAAGAGTGTGATGACCACTAGTATATTCAAAAGAGTGCAGTGATAACCACTTATCACAGTACTGTTTAGCTCATACTAAAGAGTAATTTGATTTTTACGCTTGAAGTTTCTTTGTCAGGAAATTAAATAAAAAGCAAAATGACTGATTTCATTGCAGATGATGAGATAAGATGGTTATGGCCCCTCGTGTCTGTTAAGCTCTCGCATAATAAATAATTTATCACACTCGCGTGACCATTGATTAACCCTTAATTATTTAACGTCAACAACGCACGTGCACGTGAACGTGATTGTTCTTCCGAGCTAGGGACTCGTGTCAAAAGTGTTTTGCACTTCACATCCTCAAAGAAACATGAGAACATTTTTCATGCTTTCTTACACTGCTAAAGTCAACTGAAAATTTTTGGCTGAGTCGAGTTCGGGATTTGAACTCGCACCTTCGGGATTCCGGTTAAGCGTCATGGAAAAGCGTTAAGTTGTCGCGAGAATATCTCGTCAGCGGCGGATCCAGGGGGGTTATGGGGGTTGCAACCCCCCTGGCCTATTATATATGGTATATTATATTATATATAATATTTAAATTGTGTTTAGTGTATAATATAGCGTATGAAAATCTCTATTTCTTATTGTCCCCAAAATGCAGGAAGTAGCATTTTAGGGTATCAGAAATCAAAAAATTTCCGGGGGAGCATACCCCCGGACCCCCCTAGAGGTGACAACCCCCTCTTTACAAAAATCCTGCATCCACCCCTGTTCGTGCACTTTTAATTCTCACTTCCAATCCCTGTGCGGTTTGATAGCTCAACAACCGGAATCCCAAAGGTGCGAGTTCAAATCCCGTTCCAGTCAGCCGAAATTTTCGGTTGCTTTTAGCAGTGTAAGAAATCATGAAAAAGTTTCACAGTAAGATAGGATAAGCTAGAATTGATTTTACGAAGGAAAAAATCCCTCAAAGAACAGAGAATAACTCTACTGCATGCAGTTGAGTCCCATGAGCTCAGACAGGCGGTCCCCCACCCAGGTATATCAACACCATTTAACCCAGCTATAACTTCTTCGGTCCACACATATTGTAAGCAATAACTCTTTGCTTATTGGCACTGCAAGCAACAATTATTTGCTTATTGACACTGCAAGCAACAATTCTTTGCTTATTGGCACTGTAAGCAACAATTATTTGCTTATTGGCACTGCAAGCAACAATTATTTGCTTATTGACACTGTAAGCAATAACTCTTTGCTTATTGGCACTGCAAGCAACAATTCTTTGCTTATTGGCACTGCAAGCAACAATTCTTTAATTATTGGCACTGCAAGCAACAATTCTTTGCTTATTGGCACTGCAAGCAACAATTCTTTGCTTATTGGCACTGCAAGCAATAACTCATTGCTTATTGGCACTGCAAGCAATAATTATTTGCTTATTGGCACTGCAAGCAATAATTCTTTGCTTATTGGCACTGCAAGCAACAATTCTTTGATTATTGGCACTGCAAGCAACAATTATTTACTTATTGGCACTGCAAGCAACAATTATTTGCTTATTGGCACTGCAAGCAACAATTCTTTAATTATTGGCACTGCAAGCAACAATTCTTTGCTTATTGGCACTGCAAGCAACAATTATTTGCTTATTGGCACTGTAAGCAACAATTCTTTGATTATTGGCACTCAACAGCAAGCAACAATTCTTTGCTTATTGGCACTGCAAGCAACAATTCTTTGCTTATTGACACTATAAGCAATAACTCTTTGCTTATTGGCACTGCAAGCAACAATTCTTTGCTTATTGGCACTGCAAGCAACAATTCTTTGCTTATTGGCACTGCAAGCAACAATTCTTTGCTTATAATTGGCACTGCAAGCAACAATTCTTCGCTTATTGGCATTGTATATACTTTATTAGTTTTACAGATTTGTGTCGGAATTGATTAAAATTAATGCAATAGATTGATTATTAATTAGATTGTAATAACGTTGTAAGCAATAAATAAGGACTTTAAGATGCTAGGACGACGACGACGGTTAAAATGCAAGATAAGTTTTACAATTTAAAGAAGTCACAGTTAACTGACTATTATCTTTGATATATTAGATGCTAATTTAATGACTTCCAAAGCGCCACCAGTATTGCTAAAATGATTGTAGTGTCTGTAATTGAACTGAGTCAATCTCAAGCAACAGTTCTCATCTTTTGGCCGTTGACGTCGTCGTGAAGTCTGTCGTGAAGACGTAAAAATGCTCTAAGTGGCGTTGTATAAAGAACGAGGACGGTGTTGAGATTACTCTTGGGACGAAAAATTGTTCATTCTCTTCGTTTCGCAAAAAGAATTATTTTGTTTAAAAGACGTTGTCATTGAAGTTACCGTTGTACTTCGTAAGGTCCCTAATACGTATAAAAGTTGAGAGTCGGATGCCGCCCAGAAAGGATTAACTAGAAGTTCTCATAAGCGAGGAAAATAATGTAGTTTTGAATCTTGTAATGTTAAAACAGCTATGCCAACAGCAAATTAAAGAACTTCTTACCTCGAATCTGTTCCAAATGCTGTAAAAATGGCAGACTGCAGACCAAACATGTATCTGAAAGGATTTTTTCTCACAAAAAAGAAATATAACAATGGATAAACCACCAGTGCTTGTAGAGCTACTCCAACAATTAATGTTACTATCAAATAGGCAAGTGATTCAAACGTTTTAGAAATGTTTTCCATCTCCACCAGTTTACCAGCAATTAAACTACAGATTCCAATGGGTGAGAGCCTTTAAAATAAAGAGCGAGGAAATTATATGAATATGTTAAGTGTATACATTCAGAGTTTGACGTCGTACTGATGACAGATGACCTTAATATTGAACCTCTAAGGAAAACAGTTTAGACGTGATTGATAGAGTTATCCAGTATAAATAAGTAAGTAAGTAAGTAAGTAAGTAAGTAAGTAAGTAAGTAAGTAAGTAAGTAAGTAAGTAAGTAAGTAGGTAAGTAGTTAAGTAAGTAAGTAAGCCAGTAAGGAAGGAAGTAAGTAAGTAAGTAAGTAAGTAAGTAAGTAAGTAAGTAAGTAAGTAAGTAAGTAAGTAAGTAAGTAAGTAAGTAAGTAAGTAAGTAAGTAAGTAAGTAGGTAAGTAGTTAAGTAAGTAAGTAAGCCAGTAAGTAAGTAAGTAAGTAAGTAAGTAAGTAAGTAAGTAAGTAAGTAAGTAAGTAAGTAAGTAAGTAAGTGAAATTCTTTATTGCCTCCATAATTGAAGATACATGAATAAATTAAAATGTTAAAAAAAAAAAGTAAATTATAATACATCTTTTTGGAATTTTTTAAATAATAATAATAATAAAAAAAAGAAAATAATTTACAAAACTAACTAATCATCGATAACTGTCAATATAACTGGCTATTTTAATAGTCTCAGAAATGTATTCCGCTACACCAAGATAAAATTGTTTTAACAGATCACTCGGGTATTCTTGCAACGTCCCTATGTCACCAAAAAGAGTATATAAAAGACTGTCATCATCCAGCATATTGAGATTAGCTGAAATTTCTACGGGTAAGCAATCTATCAACTAGTCATAAAATCTTTCTCTTATTTCAGCTGTTTCTCTACAATACAGCATGCAGTGCTTGACAGGATTTTTGTAATTCCTGCTACAAGCATTACAAAACATCTCTTTGTCTCCGTCAAATCGCACACCTCCAACAAGGAATGATCCACAAAGGACTTTGACAATAGTAGACACATGTTCAACCATTGAATTACTTTCCTGTGCCAGTTTTAACCACATATTGGGTGACAATTCTTTAACAGCATGCCGGTATAGTTGAAGTCCAGGTTTACTTTGTATCTTTAACAACCATGTTGCATTCTCTAAATTTCCAATATTTTCAGTTACTGTCCTTTTCCATACAGATTTACTTTGAAAGTATCCAGATCTTAAAAATTCCTCCATGTGACTCCACATGTCATACTTTTCTAGGACTGTTATGATGTCAGGTATAAACCCAGTGATTTTATGTGGATTCCATTTCCATCTTATCAATCGTAACATAAAAATTTTACGATAAATGCAATATTCACTTGCTGTTATACTAATCGCCTCAGAAACAGGAGTTTACGTTTGTTAATTTCGGCCTCAACAGACCAAAGTCCACAAAGTCCACGTGCAGAAGATCCTGAAGTACCACCCAACAACCCCAAACAAATTCTAACAAAACAGTTTTGTACTTTTTCTAATTGTTGTAATTTATTTCTATTAAGATTCCATAATTCAGCGCCATATAACATTTTTGGTAGGGCAATTCTTTTCCATAATTTTGTAGCCACCAGTGGGTTTATGCCATTTATCCTGCAGCCTATATTAACTAAACCGATCCCAGAACTCTGTCCTGCCCTAGCGGCCTCCAAAAATGGTTGCAAGCTATTAATGTCTACATGCCATACTTTACCAAGATTAGACCAGACTTCTTTCTCCTCAATTTGTTTACCACCTATGAACCACTTTCGTTCTTTCTGCACCAAAGATTTCTTCGGTTTTTCTCCGAATGTTAACACCACTGTTTTTCCTTCATTAAAGGTTAGCCTCCATTTGCAACTATATTGATGTAATTGCACAAGCATATAGTCAAGACCATTTTTCAATCTCGACATCATAGTGAGATCATCAGCAAACATTGGTGTCCCGACATACGAGTCATAGATTGTTATCCCAGCCGATAAACTTTCCAATTCTTTAATAAGATCATCAATAAATAACAGGAATAACCACAGGGAAAGTACTCCACCTTGACGTGTTCCTTGCAATACAGCATACTGCCTCGAGCGAATTCCATTATAAAAAACATATTCTGTCATATCTGAATACCAGCTTTTAATAAGTCTCCATGCTTTCCCTTTGATTTTTGAATTATAATACAATTTAAATAACATTCCATCAATCCACAATTTATCAAAAGCTTTAGAGACATCCACATAGCAGACATATACTTTATCATTGTCTTCACAACAGTGCTTAATTGACTCGTCAATGACAAATGATGTTGTCAGGGCATCTTTCTCACTTTGGTAAGCTCCTTGCAGGCCATGAGGGTGACATCTGATCTTGCTCTGGATTCTATTGAGTATCAAACGTTCAAAAAAAATTTTAAAACTGCAAAGCAGAGTGATTCCCCGATGATCATCAAACTTTGAAGCACTGGCTTTACCTCCTTTCGGAATCGATATTTTAATCCCTAATTTAAACTGTTTTGGAATATACTCTTGTTCAATAATTTTGTTGTAAAGAATTACGAGTTTCTCCGTCAAGATTCGACCGGAATACTTGACATGTTCGTAGGTTATACCATCATCACCAGGAACTTTGTTTTTCGGCAGTGTTGAGAGGACTTTTTCTAACTCCGGAACGGTTATAGGATCTTTAAGTATATCATCAAAGTCAGTGCCTGAGAAGTTTGAAATATCTTTGATCTTATTTTCTATATATACCTTAAAGTCACTATCAAACATCGTGTTTTCTTCAGGAGTTAGGAGGTTCTGGTAATATTTAGCCCACAACTCTGTAATTCTTTCAGGGTCTGAGACAGTCTTTCCCTCGACAGTTAACATATTCTCCGAACGCATCTTTTTCTTTCGACGTCGTTTTACATATTTCCAAAATTTATTATTGTCAATCTCAAAGGTGTCACTAAGTTCCTTAAAGTCATTCTCCTCCGCACGTAATACCATTCTGCGTTGCTCCTTACGAAAGAGACGTTTTGCGTTTTTATACATACGAAAGCTTTCAAACGGATTGCCTCTTGGGCGTCCATCTGAAATCCATTTCTTGAGACACTCCATACACTTAGACTTCAAATTAGCAACTGGTTCCTCATTCCAATAAGGTTTTATGAACTTTTTATAAACTACACGAGGTAGACATTGATCACTAGATTTGATGGATGTACAAAGAATTTGAAAGTATTTCTCAACATCTTCAGAAGTATTTACTAAAGTTTCATCAATATCATTGATAGCATCGTACAACCTACTTTGATAGTTTACAAAGTAAGTAAGTAAGTAAGTAAGTAAGTAAGTAAGTAAGTAAGTAAGTAAGTAAGTAAGTAAGTAAGTAAGTAAGTAAGTAAGTAAGTAAGTAAGTAAGTAAGTAAGTAAGTAAGTAAGTAAGTAAGTAAATAAGTAAGTAAATAAATAAGTAGTAAATAAAATTAGTTTGGCTTAATTTTGGTGTTTCGTAGAGTCAAACTAGAAGCACTTTTTTATATATGTGGCCAACGTAAAATACTAATCAGATTAATCAATGAAATCTAAACCAAGCGAGAATCGAAGCTATATAGATACCGAGCAGTTAATACACACATAACACACTTCATGAGCTCCGAACCATTTTCACACAAAACTACCATCTGACTAAAAAAATAATTACCATATAACTCCATTGATGAGTGACATAACGATTTTCATTACTGTTTCAAACAACGCTATCAATACTTGTCCTTCACTGCCCAGTCGGCTCAGTGCAATTCCAAATGCCAGGGAACACATAATGAGTCCAAGTACGTTCATTCTTTCTGATTTCTCTACTCCTGCCCAAACTGTTTTTGTATTTTTGATAATAACTTTTACTGTACTGGCTTTGTTGCTGACACTCCAAGGATCGTAAATGGTATTTTCAACAAAATCGGTTAGGTTTTCCACAGTATTTTTAATGTCCTCAGCCGATTTAGTGCTATTTTGAAGTGATGTCACCTTTTTCTTGTACGTCGTTACGGACTAAAATTACATTAAGAATCGATTATAATCTTTCCCCAAATTCAAAATACACGACCATTTGATAATGAAGTTGCAAAAGATACAGTGATAATCGTGAAAAGTGAGAATTTTGAAATCGGGAAAAGGAAATGGTAAAGTGCTTATGCGAGAACTTGTAAATGCAAATATAATTTTCGTCACTATACTAAAATTCACGCTCTGTCTGTCTGTCTGTCTGTGTCTGAGTGTCTGTCTGTCTGAGTGCGTCTGTGGGGGTCTGTGTGCGTCTGTCTGTGTCTGTGTCTGTGTCTGTGTCTGTGTCTGTGTCTGTGTCTGTGTCTGTGTCTGTGTCTGTGTCTGTGTCTGTGTGTGTGTCTGTGTCTGTGTGTGTGTCTGTGTCTGTGTCTGTGTCTGTCTATCATCGTTTACTTATAGAGGCGTACAACTCTGGAATGAATTCCCAAGTCAAATGAGATGTGAAACTAATCTTAAAAAAATTTTTAAATCCCTCTCATCACTTGCTTCCTCAAATTAATTACATTTTTATGTATTTTTAAAAGTATTCTCGGCTTTCTTGTAAAGCAGTTACATAACTGAAGAAATTCCGAATTTAAATGTCTGTCTGTCTGTCTGTCTGTCTGTCTGTCTGTCTGTCTGTCTGTCTGTCTGTCTGTCTGTCTGTCTGTCTGTCTGTCTGCCTGCCTATCTCTATGCCTGGTTTGTCTAGAAGAGTAGGATGTTAATAAGAAAATTTCACTAACCGTTCGAAATGCTGTCTCCACAAGATTGTCAGGAAACATATTTCTATGAAAAAAACATAAAAAATTCCATGCTTAAAAAATTCCATGACAGAGCATTGAAATACAGTAAACAACAGACTGGTAAGTATCAGCAGATGAGTTTGTTAGCACAAAAACAGAGATGTAAGTCGACATCGAGTAGGCATGCAGACAAATACACGCATAAAAATCTCACAAGTTGTTACAGCATTGTTGCCTGAACAATGCTGTAACAACTTGTTGACATATGTGAACAACATTGATAAATGAACAACATTGTGAACAACATTGTTCATCATTGTTTCAACAAGTTGTTACAGCTTGATGAAACAACAACCGTTGTTCACGCATGTTGTAACAACCGAAGAACGTGTTGATACATCAACCATGTTCACCATTGTTGTAACATTGTTGTTTCATCGTTGTTATTTCGTCGTGCCGTTACAACATGTTGTATCATGTGCGAACAACGTTGTTGGCTATAAAAATGTGCTGTTGGAACAACTTGTTCATGACTGTTGATTTATCCGTGAACAAGTTGTTCGAACAATAAGTCAACAACGTACTTGTTGACAACTTGTTCACGGCGAGCAGCACAACATTGTTCACGCCTGTTGACAACCGTGAACAAGTTGTGCGTTTTTACGCGTGTACCCGGCGGATCTACATAAATTTCTTACTGCTTACATAGGGGAGTGCTAAGGGCAGTGCTTCCTCTTCCACGTAATTATCACAAGTGGAACTGAAATTGTTTGCGTATAATCATAGTTAATAGAAAATAAACATGGTTTGGATAACAATCAAACTACGATTTATGTTGAAAGTACCTGAAAGTCACAAATTCTTTGTTTTAGCTTTATCAATATTTAAACAGTACGGTTGAGCGATTGAACCCAAACGTTGCCATTAGATGATTATTTCATTATACGGAAAACACAATATGCCGAGCAACCGTGAAAGTGCACAAATTTCCATAGGCTTCATGAACAAAAACATAAAACAATGACTTTTGTCGAGCTCTCAAACCATGTTTATTTTCTATTAACACTTGATATTAACTCATGCAGATGATGGCCTGTCAAAAAAACCGCGAGCCAATGAGAGGACGCACATTAGTAAGGAAGGATCGCTCTATAGACAAAATCATAATCATTATAGTAATAATTTATTTCGCTATTTTTTAATTTTTTTTTTTTATTCATTATTTACTTTATTTATATATTTATTTATATATTTATTTATTTATTTACTTATTTATCTATTCGTGAACGTTAATCTGGCACTTTCTGTTTATTTTAGATCATTTTCGAAGAGTAGCTGGTATTTCTTTTTATGATTGGCAGTAGACCATTGTAAAGTTCACTCTTTTCACTAAAGATATTTCTTTTTTGCAACACTCGAATGAAATGCATCAGTATTTATATGCATTATAAAATGTGTTAAGCCTAGTTTCCATATAATCGCCGGCGATTGCTCCAGATCGCTAGCTGTGTGAACGATCGCTGTGGGTCGCTATAGCGATCGCTAAGCCTGGTTCTGATATATCACCGACGGTCGGCGATGAGGGCTTTGCGACGTCAGCGACATATGGGAACAATATACAACGAGTAAGTAACTGGTTCCCTTGCATTGAGGGTGAAGTATAGTCCGTACCAAGTGCTTGGTATGGAGGGACGACAGATGGGATCAGTGGTTCTGGTCTGAGTGATCTGTATTCGACACATTTGCGACAATTGGTGACCATCTCTTCTATACTTGCTTGCTCAATCCTGGCCACCAGACTAAATCGTGGACGCGTTTCCTGCACTTAGTAATCCCCTGGCTGACCCTCGTGTATTCCGCGGTCGAGTATATACCATCCTCATCATGCGCGTCAGCATGAAATAACAATTCTCGTTCCTTTATATAGCTTTGCAAAATTTCGCCTTGGTGTGCCCAGTATGGTTTCACTGCGCTGGCCGATTATATGATGCTTTTGTCCGGCCATCCGTCCTCACCGTAGTCGTACAATGATTTCGAGGTGACCATGTAATTATATTACTTCATCAGTAAATACACCGGTGAGGTTTCCGACAAACTTCGCCGTCTTGCTGTTGCAGTTTAATCCACTTCTAACCGCTTATCCATAATACAAGCAGTTGGAGAAGTATGTTTTCAACATACAGATTGATTTCTTGTTCCAATTCACTAGTTGGCATGGAGTCGACTCCGCTGGAGCACGGGATAAAGTTTCTGCCGTGATCAAGTCTTTTCCAGGGACATGTGAGATGGTATATAGTGGAATCTCATACAGCGTTTTTGTCATTTCGCTGCGATTCTTAGATCCAAATGTGCAACCAGCGTTTTATGATCCGTCTCTATATGAAAATGTTTTTCAACCAAGGTAGTCTGCAAGTCGATCATAAGCGCTTCTTTTACGATTTGCACATAACGTTGCACATGCTCGCTACTGGTTTCCAGCCTCCCGCTCGTATTCCGTCGGACAGTTATGCGGCGTTCAGACTGAGTGCCCGTGCCCAATAATGCATGCCCGAGCACGGGCACTAGTCTGAACACCGTACCCAGGCGAAAAACTGGGATCGGTGCCCAAGCAGGACCACTACCTCACGAGGTAGTACCATGCCCACTCGGTCTGAACGCACAACTCAGTCTGAACGCCACCTTAAAGACTGCTCCTATGCCATAGGAGGATCAAACGACTGAAACTAATCTGCGTGTGGGTCGTTAAAAACCAAAATTGGGGCAGAGGTGATTTTGTCCTTTATCTTTGCTATAGTAAATTAATTCGTCTCTTTCGAAGCTTTAGTATTGGACGAGTTGACTTGGATTCCTTTTTCACCAACCAAATGGCCGAGGCCATTCCACTTTCTTTTTCGCAAACTCGCACTTGTCAATATTTAGTGTGACATTAGCTTGTTCCAACCGTCCCAACAAGAGTGCCCCTAATCGTTTATCAGTACTGTTCATTTGTTTCGTCGAAAACTATGATGTCATCCATCTGCCGACACTCTACTTCGTCTCTTCCTTCCAAGATTCTTTGTATCGTCTTTTAAAAATGTTCAAGAGCAGACAATATCCCAATCGGTAAACGTAACAGTAACAACCCCGGCCGTGAAGTAATAAAAGTTTTATAATGACAGATCAGTTAAGACAGTTAAAATTCCCCAAATATAGTCCTGAGTTTGCATTGAGTTTGGAGACAATTTCGCCCCTGCCAATTTCGCTATTGTTAAATCAGCCTTTGTTTGGCATTTGGTAGTTCTCTCTTTGAACTGCTTTGTTTATGTGTACTTCATAATTATTTAAACAATATTTAATGACTTAACAGGTGGGCAATTTGTCTGCGCATGCGCGAATAATTTAATCTTGCAGATTTCGTGGACAACACGCCCGATAAACGTCCACGAAAGATAAACAAAATGGTGTTACCAAAAAATGTATTTCCTTTCGTAGTGTTGATTTCTTTGTCTTGAGGCTTAGATTTGACTATAAGAAAAGTTAACTCAAAACTGCAATGTGTCGTTTGCGGGAGAAAGAATTTACATGTAAAAAGCGAACACTCGCCGAAGTACAAGTCAAGTTTCAAGTTGAGCATTTGCGATGCCCAAAAATTCTACCAACCCTTATTTTCATGGTAACAGACAAGGTCTCAAAATAAAGTCTAGCATACAAAGAATGTTTTAAACCATGTTTGGTTTTGAAGCCACGGTGAAAATATTAAAATATTTGTATGTTTTCTTAAGACGCCACGATAAATTATACCACAAAATAACAGCAAAATTTAACTTCGTCAAGCAGAAGAAAAAAATATTGGGATTTTCAATAGAATGCAAGTAGTGTCATCTTTAACAACAAAACTATGAACCTGAAACGTTCCTACAATAATTTAATCCAAACAAATACAGATCGTCGATCGATTTCTAAAGCCACAACTTATAGGCGCACAAGCCCACTAGGGTTCAAATACAAAGCTTTCTCGTCTCATCCCCTATTTTCCTATGCCCAAGTGTGGTATGACTGAACACAAGAAAGGTATTGCAATGTTTTTAGAGCCATTTCAAGTTGAAGCCATGGGCAAATTTTTCGACTAATTGAAAACGAGGCATTTTCCCTATATAATTAAAAAATCACCAATTTCGACGCCTTGTATTCATGCTTAAACTGTTGAAACTTAATCTCTTAAAAATTTTGTGGATAAAAAAGGTATTAAAGAACTGATTTCAATTTACCATGCATTCGTAGATAAAATTTAAGCTGCTCGATCGAGGCAAGCAACCATGTGTTTGATGATGCAAAATGCAATTTCTTCCATGTTATCTTCGCAGAGTCCACTGCTTTCCTTCCTCCGATTGTAAAAAAGAGTTTCCTCAAAGAAAAAGACTAATCACATTCGAAAAGTAAAATGACTCGTTTGTGCACTTCTGGTGTAAATAAAGAAAGCTTGTCAGTCAAAACACGTTTTTTAAACTGTTGGTAGAACCATAATTTACACCCGCAATTTCTTGGTCAGCGCGGACAAATTGCCCTCGTGCACCTGTTTAATCACTTTACATTTGCATGCAATATTATGTATAAAGGCGGATTTCCATGCAGTCCTCGCACGAAGCGACTCGCAGCTCACTTCGAGTACTCGCGCGGTTTCCATTGTATTTCCACCACGTTGCGATAACTCGCGGGTTTCAAGACATATGAAGCGATAACCGAATATTTTTTAACAAACTTGGCTATCCTGATGAAGTGTAATGATAGGGATTTGCTCGGCAGAACGACGCACAGTGATGAGGTGGCAATAGGATCTTTATTACGGTACAATGTACAAATTGACAATACAATTAAAACTGAAGTTCGAAAAGTTCACCATACTTAAAAATGTTCGAGTTCAGAGTCTTGCTTAGCTTCTCCTTCTTCTGTTTCTTTCTCTTCTGCTCTGCTTCTTGCGCTGGCCACTCTTCGATTGGTCTTTTACACAACTACAACTGCTCTACTCCAAAAAGGAAGGCTCCTTTTATAGTGTTTTTGGTGTACAAAACCACGCCTGGTAGGCGTGTAGGAATTGACCAATCAGGAGCATCAGACCACAATACTTTGCAGCATTGGATGAAGGCGTTGTCAACCGATCTCAAGTACCAAGGCAAAACGTTTGAAAAGTTTTTCCTTATATTAAACTAAATTCAACTAGCTTACATAAACAAATTTGTGCCTGCCCAAGATCATACTGACAGGACAATAGAAAAAGCTTTTAAGAAAACTGTTGACAAGCTAGTAAATAAACTTATGACAGAAACATGCACATAATTACTGAATAATGGTAGATATAATCAGACTGTCGCGAAATTTTGATATATTGATAAAGCTACAGGAAGGCTAATTGATATTCCGGATTCCCTTCGCACGAAGCAACTCGCAGCTCGCTACGAGCACTCGCAAGCTAGCTGCGAGTATTTTAGCGCTCGTGGCAGATTTTGAACAATTTTTACTCGCGGCAAGTACTCGCAGTAAATAAACCAATCAAAACAAATTATGTTAACATTCAAGCTCATTAGTAATCCATGAGGAAAACTGCACAAAGAAAATCATTACCGCGTATCGATGGTTAATTTGCATGGATATTACATAAATTACATAAATTACATAATTAATCGAATTTTAACTTCAATTTTCTCTTAAAATATCGAATTGTTTGAGATGCTATATCAAACACTCAGAAGAGTGCTTCATCAGGATATCCAAACACCTCGAAATTTGTTAAAAAAACACACGATAATTTATATCGCAACGAACTGCGTTTGGTGGAAATACAGTGGAAACTGCAGCGAGCTGCGAGTTGCTTCGTGCGAGGAATGGAAATCTGGCTTAAAGACCTTGTTCAATTTGTCAAAATTTGCTAGTCTTGCTGGAGTGGTATATTACATCTTAAACTCAATAATTCATGAGATAATCAGCCAGTTACAATAGTTCATTCAATCACCTGATTGAAGTTGGATACTCCAGTAAAGCCCAATTTAAGAAACTAGATGAAAACCGGTGTTATCTAATTCTTAAGATCTCAATTATCTATGCAAAAACAAACAAATTACTGTACGAATAAATTTTACACACACTCATGAATAAAATCTCACGAGGGTTTATTTTAATTGCATTTTCCAATTGAAATCACTCGATTGAGACGCCATATCAACAACTCGTTTATCGTGTTTCATCAGGGGAATTCCAAACACTCGAAAACAATAAACAGCCACTCGGCTTTCGGCCTCGTACTTCATCATGTTTTCTCGTGTTTGGATCCCCTGACGAAACACTCACGCCTGTATTCTAAAAGCTCACTCAATGAATGCATGGTCCCTCATACTCAGGACTTCAGGATGTATGGCGTCAACCTCAGCGACAATGTCCTCTAAACAAAAGAACTTTTTGCAAATCAAAGAGAATGAATAATTTTAGACCCAAGGCTAATCTCAACACCGTCCTCGTTCTTTATGCGTTTTTATAGCGTTCTCGGTCCTCAAGGGAGCAGAAAACAATGGTCTCATTACCTGAAACAATATGAAAACGCTAGGAAAACGTACACATGTGGATGGGGTCTTACTCTTAGGCTCCGTTTACACTACAATCATGGAAAAAAAATCGTAGACTTTTGAATTTTTATACTATTTCCCCCTCCCCCCCTACACAATGTTGGTATTTAGACGATATGACTTGCAAATCGACTTTACCTTAACCAACATTGTGTAGGGGGGGGGGGAGGGGGAGGCAATTTTAGGGCAATAAGCGGATGAGTTTGGAGGAACACGCATATTTTTATAACGTATTCTTAAATTTGGATATAGTTTTCAAAAAGTCTACGGGTATTTTTTCCAAGATTGTCTCTAAATCAAAAAAAAAATTGGCAATTTTATGATATTGCTAGTCTGAGAACAAAAGGCAACAGAGGGACTAGAAAAAACAATCTATATACGTTTCGGGGGAGTGGGGGGGGGTGGGGGGGGGGGGGGGGGGTTGGTTGGCAGAGCTATATCGCGGGCTCATGCAGCCAGCTTCTTCTTTGTTACATGTTACAGCATGTTACATCATGTTACACTACATGTTACACTGCATGTTACAGTTCAATTGTTAGATTATATTATCAATCTTTACATGTTACAACATGTTACACCTACTTTTTTAAAGAAAATATAGTTTATTTTAAAAAGTAGGTGTAACATGTTGTAACATGTAAAGAATTATAGTAGGATATAACAATTTTAGTGTAACATGTAGTGTAACATGTAGTGTAACATGGTGTAACATGTGGTAATTTTAGTCAAGCTGTTTATTACTTATATAATAAAAAGACCTTCGTTGGGGAAAACACCCATTTTGTGGCAAATGCATGTACATGTACATTGAAACCATATTCAATAATGTCAAATGTGTACCACGCTGACTGATAAAATTCTATAGGTAAGCCTTTTGCAGTACTGTTAGATGTCTCTCCAATTAAAATATGTCAAAAATGTAATGATCAAGAAAGATTATATTGCATGTTAACCTATAAAACTAATACTTGCTTCTTTGACCCTTTCCTTCAATAACTGCCGTAATCCTTTTGTCCATGCTGTACAATAATTGTGTCGACAATTTACTTAGAACTGAAACTCAACGTAGTTTCTTTGAGCCGAATAGATAAATCCTTTAAGCTTTCTTTGGTAATTTGCTTTTCTAAAGCATCATTCTTTAATCGCATAATTAGAGTATGGAAAAAATTTTCAATAGGATTCAAGTCAGGGCTTCGGGGAGGAATTTTGAACACTAATCCACGCACTTTGTCAATAGCACGCATTGCCATCTTGGAATTTTGCCTTGGGCATCTATCCAGGAGAAATCTCTTCGCCTTTGAGTTTGAAGATTTTTTGAATGCTTTCGGGAATGACGACTTGACAATTGCTGCAAATTTCTTGCCCGTAATTGGCCCATCATACTGTTCACAGAGAACAACACCCTTGCCGTAGGATATAGCTACCATGAAGTTTACATTAATGGCACCTTCCTTCTTCCCTTTGGCAGTGCAATTAAATTTTAAACCCTCTCCCCGTTTTCTCCATTCCCGAGCTCGTGGTGCACGTGCCTGGTCGTAAGGGTTACTTTTGTACTGAATTGATCCAAATAAAATGATATACCTGTTCTCCAGAATTCTTCTCCTAACTTTTTCTTTCTAACCTTCCTGCAAAACTTGACCCTAGATTTTAGATCTTTGGCATGGAGAAGACCTTTTTTTCTGGTCTGTAAATACCAGTAACCCACTTCATTCAAGTGATTACGAATAGTTCGACTGGTTACATGCTTTACGCCACTTTCCAGCTGAATTCGCTTTGACGTAAAGGAACCTGCCTTCTCTCGGAGACTTGCTACCGAGCGCACTATACTTCTCTTGTCTTGAAGGGACACTTTTGTTGGTCTCCCTTTATTTTGCTTTCTTTTATCAAAAACAGGCTCACCATTTAGTGGCTTCTTGGGGTGCTTATAAATTGCAGCTTTAGAGTACTGGGGAAATATTTTTAAAAGCGTCTTCCCTCGAATTTTTGACAGCTGGTATGCAGCTCTTATTTGAGCAGAATGTTCCAAAGATACTTTTTGGCAAGTTTTTTTTAGCCATCTAAAATATGAAAAAATGCTACCATTGTGGATAACTACCATCAAAATACTGTTCAGAGGTCACCACGTCAACGTTTAAAAATTGGACAGGTCAAGTAAATTACCTGAACTCAATTGAATAAAATACGTTTTACCTGAAAACAGATCGTCTACTGACAACATCCAAAACTGTCCACCCCCCACCCCCCCGTCATAAAAAAATGAAATCAAGCCATGAACTATATTCCTGATATACGCTCCTATATATTCCTCAAATTGTATATTGAAAATTCACGTTCAATTAATCTCAGAAAATGATTACGTGTCCTCTTTTTTCAGACAATCATGGAAAAAAAATCGTAGACTTTTGAATTTTTATACTATTTCCCCCTCCCCCCCTACACAATGTTGGTATTTAGACGATATGACTTGCAAATCGACTTTACCTTAACCAACATTGTGTAGGGGGGGGGGGGGAGGGGGAAGCAATTTTAGGGCAATAAGCGGATGAGTTTGGAGGAACACGCATATTTTTATAACCTATTCTTAAATTTGGATATAGTTTTCAAAAAGTCTACGGGTATTTTTTCCAAGATTGTAGAGCAAAAGTAGGATGAAAAACAATGTGAATCCGGATACTTTTGCTCTAGTGTAAACGGGGCCTTAGTAGACGGCCGGCCAAGGCTTCAAAATATTACTTTTGATGGCATTTTTTGTTACAAGCAGGCAACCATGCCAAATCGCAGTGGCATCGTGGGAGCCGTTCAACGGGGGGGGGGGGGGGGGGGGGGGGGACTCAAGCCAAAATTTTCCGACAGGTGTATTTTTTCTTAATTTTTCAAAAAAGAAATTATAGCTATTTCATCACAAAGTTTTCTGATCTAAAAAACTACAATATACAGTAGGTTAACAGTCTACAGGTTCGAATCACTTCAATCTAAATTATACGTTCCATGTCCACGCAGAAGAAGTTATAGCATTAAGTACTAAGAGTCCAGGACATGAAAGTTTGAATCACTTTAATATAGATGTTACGTTTCCACACTTATTTACAACTACAACACTCCATGTATGCCTATTATTTTGTCATGAAGTACACAGGCTTAAAAAAGCGGCCGACAAGAACGCGAAGTTACCAGCGAAATTTGCCTTGTTCTGTTGTTCACGCGCTAACTTATTTTATAATGAAATAGGTAGCATTACTATGAGTTATGACAAACGCCTGGCAGGATAATGTGAGTTCACTGTGGCTGACAACATGAACAAACTGGCCGAAATAAGCCGATCTAGTAAGTCATTACATTATTGTAAACAATCTATTGTTAACTGATGATCACGTTTTCTGATGATCACAGCCCCCCCTGCTCCCCCCCCCCCCGAGTGCATACTTTGAAGGTGAGAGGGTTGCCATCTGTAATTATTGATTTATATACTAAAATATAGAGCTTTTTGAAAGTACAATGTGATGGATGGGATATCTGTAAAGGCTGTCTAATATACGTTTGTGTCTTATTTGAGTTGCTAAATTCAGAATGCATCCAATTAGCGTGCGTGAAGTTCTGATTATTCTAATTCGCATAACTCACAATCATAAACAAATAAGAAACATGGCGCAAATTCCCCTAAATATAACACTTCGAAGAACAGCCATAACAAGCAGCCAACTTTTTGTTACAAGCAGGCAACCACCATAGAAATCGGTAGCTTAGACATTGATCAAGATGACTAGACCGGTTGTCTTTCGTGTATCACAAGATAGCACTGTTGAACCGCCAGAACCGGTGGGTTAAATGTCTAAGGAACAATATAAGTAACACTACACTGTAGTACAAAAGCTCAACTTTATAACAGTAGATACATGGCGGCATCGGCAAATTATCAAAATAAAACGAAGTAATTTACGAATATGAGACTTTCCTGTATAGCTGCCAGATCTAATAAATTTCTGATTCTTTGCAAGCTTATGTTGTTGTAGCTTTTCTTCGAAGTGTTATATTTAGGTGTATTTATGCCATATTTCTTGTTTGTTTATGATTGTGAGTTATGCGAATTAGGTTAATCATAACTTCACGCACGCTGATGCAGGATGCATTCTGAAGTGAGCCATTCAAAATAGAACACCAACGTAGTTTGCATGACTCCACAGAAATCCCATCCATTCCAATGTGTTTTTAAAAAAACATAAATTTTAGTATATAAATTCAAAATTACGGCTGGCAACCCCCCTCACGTTCAAAGTATATACTATCCGATACGATCTGGCATGGTTGCCTGCTTGTAACAAAAAATGCCATCAACGGTGTTTTTGAGACACTTTTATCGAGGTTGGCCGTCCGTCTATAGAGTATTTTCACATCTTCAGGACGACGTCAACGGAAGATGAGAACTGTTGCTTGAGATTGACTTCAATACAGAACGGGGCACTACAATCGTTTTAGCAATACTGGTCAGGGACGTTGATATAAAACGACAGACATGTAACTACAAACTGATGCAATATCAATTGTGTCAGGAAATAAACTGTTAACCGTGACTTCTTTAATTAAATTGCAAAAATTATATCTTGCTTTTTAACCGTCGCCGTCGTCCTAGCATCTTTTAAAGTCCCTATTAAATGCAACTCAACACTCAATGAGTCCGCTCCACTCATCCTCACTGAGTATACGAGACTACACTCACTCTAGCTAACCATTCAATTGAACGCATGGTTACTGGTTAGAGAGTGACCCTATACATGGACATTTTCATCCCGGTTAACCGGGCTAGCTACGCTTGCCATGTAATCGAAACGTTGAAAAAACGGCATACAATTTATATATGACGCATGCAGGTTCAGTCGAGCTGGCCCAGGTAACCGGGCTAGCCCGGTCCATGCTGCAATCACCCTATAAAAAGTTACTTCTAACCGTATATACAATCATGCAAAATAGCATTCACTGTCTCAGTGCGTTTCAACATAACTTCTGAAAATTTTGTACTTTTAACTGCAGCTTTTCTAGATGACCAACTATAGGTTTTCTAGATGACCCCATGCAAGGCCAACGTTGCAATTCACGGCCCACTCTACAACAAACTATACAAGGGTACATAGCTATACAAACCGTACCTCACAAGATCAAGGATAGAATCCAATGCATCGACATGTCTGGCAGTTTCTTTATCGTGTTGTACGGCTTTGTCCCCAGGTCGAATACTAATCACAAGTATGATACCAATGATGACAGCAATGAAAGTAGTTGTAAGATAGTAAATGATGGTACGGCGGCCAAGTTTTCCTGTTGTTTTGGTATCAAGTGCAGCTACAGCCATCACTATACTGGTGACGATAAGCGGAATGATCAATAATTTAAGTAAACGAACGAAGATGTCACCCAAGAAGGAAATCAACATCACAATTTCTCTTCTCTCTTCCTCGTCGTAGCGGCTGCTTTGAATAGGGCCATTGAGAGACAAACCAAGGATAAAGCCAGAAATTACTCCAATTATGATCAAGATTAATAGTAGGTTTTTACTCACAATATTGCGTATTTTGAGCGCCATTCTTAGGCCTGTTCCAAACGCCGTTCTTCTTATGTGCCGAACCTAATGATAATGACCTAAATCCTTTGTTTATGCTGATTTGCATTAGGTTCGGCGCATGAGAAGAGCGGCGTTTGGAACGGGCCTTACTAGTACTGCTCATGAAATTATCTGCATGGGTGCCTTAAGTGCGCATCGATCTGCCACTATATAATCCTATAGTGCTGCGTACGTCACAGATCAGGGCCTATACCAGTGATATAACGGCCAGTGATTGCCCATAATCATAATAGTGAGATTACATATTGATTATCATGGGCTAGGGGCCTATTAGAGAATGGTTGTACCCACTCAGTCAATCCCAATCGAGTATTTCAACGCTCTCTATTCCATAGTGTTTTGATCATCAAGATTATGTACTAGTGAGCTCTAATTCATTTTCTAATTCATCTGCTAAGGGTTCCGGGGTTTTTTTATACACACTGTATAGGTAATTTTAATTACTGCAGAGAACGTAATCAGGCTTTTGAATTCTCTTGAAAATATACAAAAGCTAAGACAATAAACGAAATTGAAAATAATTCAAACTGGAAAAATTGAAAAGAATAAATTAAATTTACGTATTTTATACTTATTAAAGGTAATTGTTTGGTAGGTTTCTGGTAAGTTTAATCTCAGCTAGGCGGGCTGGCTCGGCTTTCATATATAAACACAAAATGAAAATTAACAAGAAATAGTAATAGTTTTTAAATTCTTGTCAGTGTGTATCTGATGAAGTGCATGGTGGTACGAAGAAGCCGCATTAGGGGCTGTTCATATGAGACCGGGTTATCTTGGGGGGTAGGGATAACTAGTACTCGGGGGCTAGGGTCAAAGTTGACCCTATTTCACATGATAAAACGCAACTACCGGAGTTGTCCCTGGCCCCCGAGATAACCCTAGCTTCATGTGAACGCTTCACCCCGAGTTATCCCGAGCAACAGCATAAATACGCATGCCTAAGTTGACCCTACCCCCCCCCCCCCGAGATAACTCTGGTGAAAGCGTTCACATGGAGGTAGGGATAACTCGGGGGCTATGGTTACCCTATCGCTCCGACCGAGTTATCCCTATCCCCCGAGTTATCTCGGTCTCATGTGAACGGTTTACTTTTTTAACATGGAAATAAACTAACACCGAGTTATCTTGGGGGATAGGGGTAACCCTACCCCCCGAGATAACTCGCCTCATGTGAACAGGCCCTAAGAGCCAAATCGGTAGCAAATGTTTGATCGACTATAACTATCATCGACTATTGTAAGGCGCATTTGAAAACCTTAAAGTTGAATTTGCGCGGTATAAATAAATGTTATTATTATTATTATATATTATTATTATTATAACTCGAAACTTTGCCGTTCCCACAAAAATTGAAATGCTGGTTATTCTATTACTGCTCTTGATATCTGAGGGGTATTAATAGTAATGCATGGCAAATTGCCGTTGGTGGGTGAATTATGTATTCATTCTTTTCATCCGACGACTTGTTTACTAGTTACTGCTGTCTGTAAAACGCACTCATGCAGATTCGTCTTATTTCGAGCAAGACCTTTTAGTTGCTGCAATGTTGTGTAAAGTTATGAATAATTCGGTTGTTACATAGAAATATATAATTAGTTTTTTTGTCTTACTCAGATCTTATAATAATAAAGTTCGACTTGTCAATGCTATTGATTTTAGTGTGACGACGACATGTATGCACATATGGCCCATTTCTGCAAAGGTTTGCCGTTTCCACCAAAACGAAAATGTGATTTCATTTTCTGGTTGTACAAGAACACATTGCTGGTGGATGCTTGCTGTTAAAATTAAGACCCAAGACCCTCATTTCGTCTTTCAGAAAGCACGCGTGTGTCACTGTTATTTATAGACCTCTTGCAGATGACGTCAAAACGGTGCATCTGGAGGACTTCAAAGTTCCGACGTTCAACAGAGCAAATAATGAATGAAAATGCTATAGTTTATACTCATTTGTCCTCCACCAAGGGAATAAATGCAACGCCAGCTCCGTGGCTCAGTGATCAGAGCATTGCACTAGAATCGCAAGGTCGTGGGTTCAATTCCTGCCGGAAGGCCTGTGCATGTAGTTGCATTTTTCGCAACTGGTCCTGGTTTGGTCTTAAAATGTATATATTCTACACTCGAATTTTCCTTCACCCAAAATCCTTAGAACAAGTGGTCTATAGACTATAGTCGGTTGTTTTTCGTAGATATTATTAGTCCTTATTTCTTGAATTTTCTTTATCTTATTTGTAATTTGTCCTGCAAATAATGCACGTAGGTTTTGTCGAAGCACCCGTACAGTTTAAAATGCAGAAAATAACGATATTAAATAGCAAAGCTTTCCCTGAGCATCTGAAGGCCATATTTGTTTACGTTTGAATTCTCTTTGAAAATCCCGCAAAATCTCTACTTCTGGAAGACCGCTGACACATGTGCCGACAGATTTCCCTGCTGTTGTATAAAAACACTATTTTACTGATCTATGATGTCACAAACCAGCGATTGCGCCAGCCGTCAGAAAGACAGCATTTATATCCTTGCGCAAGTTATCTTATAAATTGTGATGCCATTACTGTCGTGGCAATGGAAGCGTTCCTATGAAAATAATTATGAAAATTATTGCTAACTTCCTGTTTTGAATTTGATTGGTTTCTGGTTTTTAAATAACCAATAAGAAACAGGATTATTTGCCAAACACAAATCAAATTCAAAACAGAATTCAAAACAGGAAGTTGTCAACGAATCTTATCAAATGAATTGTTCAACTTGAGGAATATATTGCAACAATATTTTATGGAACACTTCTATTGCCACGACAGTAAGCCCCTCAGTCGCTATTTTCGATAGAAAATACATGTTTGTGAACTGAATTGATTGTCTAGGTTAGTGTTGAGAAAGACTGTTGTTGATGTTAGTGACCGACGTTTCGACGGCCTCAGCGGCGGTCATACATCTTGAGAGTCAAGTGAAAGGTTTCTGTCAGGTTGGCCTATATTTATGTGTCTGCATGGTTCAATTATGTCACGATTGCGGTATGTGTGGAATCTGTGGTGGGTGTTGTTGGGGAGGTGGTATTGTCGGTATTTGTTTGTCGGGGGGAAAATTGTCTATGCTGTCAACAACTTACACAGGAAAGTTGGGTCTGTTGAGTCCAAGTCAATATTGTGTTTAGTTTGACGGTGGTGTTCTGCAATGTGGTTATAGTCTCGTCTCAGTTTTTTGTTGCCCGTTTGTGTTCAACTAGTCTCGTTTTTAGGTTTCTGCTGCATGGTTTCACCGATATACGTGGTCTGGCACTCTGCGCATTTAACCTTGTAAACTGCACCTTGTCTGTCGTAAGGTTGTTCTTTGTCTTTAAAGTGCTGTCCAGTCCGTTCTGCGCATGATCCGCCATCTTTGTTTTGAGGGCCCTCAAAACATCATCACATTCTAAATAATTACATGAAGTACTCAGCTCAGTGTAAACCGTTAGGAACTTTAAACTTAGGAGCAACATGGCGGAAAATCAAGCGATTCGGCGAAGATAGGACTTCTTCTATTTCTTCTGAAAATGTTTTGTTTTGGGTACAAGTATAATGATGAGGAAACAAAGCTTACAATCTTGAATAAGGTACGAGTATATTTTTTTGTAAATTAGTTACGTACATGCGCAGAACGGACTGGACACTTAGCACCTTTGACGTTGTAACGTTTTAAGGCGGTAAATTACGAAGAGTTGTAATTGATCTGTGTGCTAGGCGAATGTTGTAAAGTCGTAAGATATTACGCGAGATATAATCTCGAACGTATACCTTTGATGCATGTAAGGAGTATATCGTTGCTGTAACAGTTGTATCGTTATTGTAACGTTTAATATTGAAAAAGCTAGTAGCCATATTTTCCAAGCACTTTGGATAGAAATTTTAATTGAAAATGGGAAAAATATATGTGGTGTATTGCAATACACCACATATATTTTTCCCATTTTCAATTAAAATTTCTATATAAATTGTATAGAGCACATAATTCTCCTGAAGCTTTTCTAGACTTATGTTGATAAATACCATAGAAAAATTTACTGCTTTTAATAAACTATCTGCATAACGGGGGACTTCTCACAAGTTTGCATAATCTTTTCTACCGTTCACAATAAAAACAAATAATTTATAAGAAACAAGTTAGAGATTATTCTACCTTCTCTAGTCAAAAATATATTTCTGATCCGTTCAAGATATTAGCTGGTCTGAGATAATTTCACCGTGTCGAGATACAGATGATGTATTCTCAACTTTTTATTCAAAAACCAATAAGATACAGACTATTTTGACTAAACCTTGGATTACTGACAAGGTATTAAAAAATCGATCAGAGTAAAGAATAATTTGTTTTACTCTGATAGCCAAGACAAGTATAAGTATTACAAAAATATGCTAACGTTAATTATCCGGAAAAGTAAATCTTTATATTATCATTCTTATTTTGAAACTAACTACTCAAACATGAGACAAACTTGGAAAGGAATTAATGAATTACTTTCAAGTAAGAAAAAGAATAAATCAGTATCTTGTATTATTGGCGACCTACATATATTCTAAATGTTCTAAATAAGTATTTTGCAACAATTGGACACAGATTAGCTTGTAATATGCCCATATCTCTATCCAATAATTTACATACTAAATATAGTCCAGTACATAACTCATTTTTTTTTAAATCCTGTTGTACCAGAAGAAATTGAAAACAGTCAAATACACAACAATAAAACGTATATGTACTCGTGCCCAATTCATGTATTAAAACTCTCAAAACATATCATAAGTCAACCGTTGAGATATCATAAATATCTCGATACAATCAGTAAATATCAGTAGATATGTCACAGGTATAGCACACTTTTTCCCGGACCTCTTACCCCTAGTTTTTAGTTACCAGGGTGAGCCCTGTGCGCGCGCATGTGAACCGGAAATACGTGTTTGAATAGAGAAACCGATTTTTGACAAGTATGATTGTTGTCAGACAATGGTTTAAATGAATAAAGAAGCTGTTTAATGAAACAAACGTGCAATGCTTACGGTCACTGTTTATTTAGTCAGTGTGTTTGTGAACTGGTTGAAGAAACGTGGTAAAGAGAAGCATGGCACATCTGTTTGAGCAAATGTATGTCGACGAAGTGGATTTTGAGGACATTCTAACTTTTGAGCAGATTATCGATCTCGTTTCTACCGAGTTTGTCCATAGACAGATTGAAGAGTTGGAGGAGCTAGTGACATGTTGCAAGGAGACCGAGGAGGTGGAGATGGAGGAGGTGGATGGTAATCAATGGACTACCGTGAGAGAGCCTTGTGAAATTTCTGATGAAGAGTATCGTTGGATGGCCTACACAGACCAAGCTATTTCAATGATTGACCGTGAAGATATTTGGAGGGCAATCGTGGAGGCCTGCAGGATTTTATCGTTTCCTAGTCCTTCCACTTTATGCAGACAGTATTTTGACAGTTTATTTAATCTGAGCTGGTTTATTTGGTCTAAGATGTACGCTGAGACCTCAAGAACAATGAACATTAATAACTTAATGGACTATATAATGTGTACATGCAAACTTAAGTGCCATTCAACTGTGTAATTAAAATTGTGTGAATAAAAAAAGTTTTTAAAAACCTAATGCATTGGTCTACTTTCTTCATACTATACATTGTTGCTTGTGGTGACAGTGGTGTACGGTTTAGAGAAAATTTCCAAATGTGAGCTTGTTATGGCAGATCACAAAATGACAGAGCCAAGAGAAATAAAAGCCATAACAGACAGAAAATGTTTAGAATCCGTGTTAGCTTTGGTCGTAACGATTTAAATTTAGAGGGTCATCTGCAGATGGGATATAATAGAATGGTTATCCAAATTGACACTGGAGAATCCGTAATATTGTTTCATTCCAAATATGGCGCAACAAATTAATAAAAGAACCAGTCTGGCTATACACTGTGAACGACGTTTGAAAATGCGCCATTCAGACAAAAGTGAAGGTATTCAAACTGTCTTTGTAAATAGAACTTGAATCAAAGATCATTGAAGCGTTTATGAATAAGTTACAAGGGAAAATTAATTACCTGTCAAATGACTTTTGTTTCCTGTACAATTTCATTTGTTTTACTTTTATATATTTATATTGTACACTGTATGATGCGAACGTGTTAATTAGGCACAATTTATGTTCGCATTTGCTCCTTGAACTCGTATTTAAGTTATCATTGTCTTTCTAAGGGGTCCCGAAAACTCGATGTTTCCTAAGGCGCCAGTCAACGTATGCTGTAAGGGATAACTTAATGACAAAGATCGTACTAATAATTAAACTGTTTAATTAAAAGTTAAATGATTAAATGACACAACTTGTGTTTTAAAATGGATTTATTTTGTAGATTGACTTATGAATGCACAAATAATTATTATTCTGTGTTCATGTTCATGTTGTATCCATAACATTCGTTGTAGAAGGAATTTTCTTTGATTTATAGCCGCATTTATACTTTCATCTTCATCGTAGCCTTCTTCATCCATTAAACGTTTCATTGTTTTCATAATTTTCTTGTGGATACTGTCACGTTGAAGCTCCTTTACTAATCGAATGTACTTTTTGTATGTTTTTGCCATTTCTCTGGTATATTCTGGAACCAACGTAGCGTAGGCATGTTTCATAGCTTCGTCAATAGTAATGTTGTTTTCTTGCATTGTTTTTTTCGACCAAAGCATTTCGTTTAGGATCCACCTTTTCAAAAACTTCATTTAATATATATTCCCAGAGTGTGTCGTTTTCTTCATCTTCCTCGCATTCGGACTCTTCAGAATGTTCGCTAGTACTTTCCTCATCGATGGACAAGTTCTCTTCCGTCGGCGATATGCTGTTTTCTTCTTCCGTCGACAATATGCTGTTTTTTTCGTCTGTAGAAGAGTCGTCTTCTCCATCTTCCACCGACTCATTGCTATTTTCTTCATCGCTGTATGCATCCGTACTTTCATTAGTGCAAGAGTCGTCTTCTCCATCTTCTTCCGACTCATTGCTATTTTCTTCATCGCTGCATGCATCCGTACTTTCATTCTCCATCACTACATCGTTGTTTCATTCCAAATATGGCGCAACAAATTAATAAAAGAACCAGTCTGGCTATACACTGTGAACGACGTTTGAAAATGCGCCATTCAGACAAAAGTGAAGGTATTCAAACTGTCTTTGTAAATAGAACTTGAATCAAAGATCATTGAAGCGTTTATGAATAAGTTACAAGGGAAAATTAATTACCTGTCAAATGACTTTTGTTTCCTGTACAATTTCATTTGTTTTACTTTTATATATTTATATTGTACACTGTATGATGCGAACGTGTTAATTAGGCACAATTTATGTTCGCATTTGCTCCTTGAACTCGTATTTAAGTTATCATTGTCTTTCTAAGGGGTCCCGAAAACTCGATGTTTCCTAAGGCGCCAGTCAACGTATGCTGTAAGGGATAACTTAATGACAAAGATCGTACTAATAATTAAACTGTTTAATTAAAAGTTAAATGATTAAATGACACAACTTGTGTTTTAAAATGGATTTATTTTGTAGATTGACTTATGAATGCACAAATAATTATTATTCTGTCCCGGTGTTCATGTTACCCATAACGGTTTTGTATCCCAACATTCGTTGTAGAAGGAATTTTCTTTGATTTATAGCCGCATTTATACTTTCATCTTCATCGTAGCCTTCTTCATCCATTAAACGTTTCATTGTTTTCATAATTTTCTTGTGGATACTGTCACGTTGAAGCTCCTTTACTAATCGAATGTACTTTTTGTATGTTTTTGCCATTTCTCTGGTATATTCTGGAACCAACGTAGCGTAGGCATGTTTCATAGCTTCGTCAATAGTAATGTTGTTTTCTTGCATTGTTTTTTCGACCAAAGCATTTCGTTTAGGATCCACCTTTTCAAAAACTTCATTTAATATATATTCCCAGAGTGTGTCGTTTTCTTCATCTTCCTCGCATTCGGACTCTTCAGAATGTTCGCTAGTACTTTCCTCATCGATGGACAAGTTCTCTTCCGTCGGCGATATGCTGTTTTCTTCTTCCGTCGACAATATGCTGTTTTTTTCGTCTGTAGAAGAGTCGTCTTCTCCATCTTCCACCGACTCATTGCTATTTTCTTCATCGCTGTATGCATCCGTACTTTCATTAGTGCAAGAGTCGTCTTCTCCATCTTCTTCCGACTCATTGCTATTTTCTTCATCGCTGCATGCATCCGTACTTTCATTCTCCATCACTACATCGTTATGCTTATCTGTATCGTATCCTCCCTCTGAAATAACTGAAATGTCACCTTGTTCCACCAGAAGCGGATAAACAAAACAGATGGCTTGATGTCGTCTTACGTTATACGCAGACGAAAAACGCTTCATACACTGGTTACACTGATAACAATTACCCATACTACCACCAGCAAAAATTGAGGAGAAATGAAAAAACGAGCAGAGAGAAATGACTATATATTACGATCTATTGCCTAGTTAACATGTGGTACAAAAACGTTGCCGTGAATCGTGATGCATTGTTTGATTGGACATGCACACTCTCGTAATTTTTTTATAACAGGCAATATTATATAGATCTTCGAACAAAATCCATATGCGAATTTTGCTCATTATGTTCTCATTGTGCTCATCATGCTTGCGATTGTGCTCATTCGCATTCGCATTATCCTCATTGAGTGCGCATTGTGCTCATTTACATTCGCATTGTGCTCATTCACATTCGCATCTTGTTCATTGAGTGCGCATTGTGCTCATTTACATTCGCATTGTGCTCATTCACATTCGCATTTTGCTCATAATACTCGTGTACTTTGCTCATTACGTGCGCATTGTGCTCATCATGCTTGCGATTGTGCTCATTCACATTCGCATTGTGCTCATTCACATTCGCATTATGCTCATTTTCATTTGCATTGTGCTCATTCACCTTCGCGTATTTTTCTCATCACGTGCGCATTGTGCTCATTTACAGTCGCATTGTGCTCATTCGCATTATGCCCATCACGTGCACATTGTGCTCATTTACATTCGCATTGTGCTCATTCACATTCGCATTTTGCTCATAACACTCGCATACTTTGCTCATCACGCGCGCATTGTGCTCATTTACATTCGCATTGCGCTCATTTACATTCGCATTGTGCTCATTCACCTTCGCATTTTGCTCATAACACTCGCGTACTTTGCTCATTACGTGCACATTGTGCTCATTTACAGTCGCATTGTTCTCATTCACATTCGCATTATGCTCATTGAGTGCGCATTGTGCTCATCATGCTTGCGATTGTGCTCATTCACATTCGGATTATGCTCATTGAGTGCGCATTTTGCTCAAAACACTCGCGTATTTTGCTCATCACGTGCGCATTGTGCTCATAACACTCGCGTACTTTGCTCATTACGTGCGCATTGTGCTCATTTACAGTCGCATTGTGCTCATTCACATTCGCATTATGCTCATTGAGTGCGCATTGTGCTCATTTACAGTCGCATAGTGCTCATTTACATTCGCATTATGCTCATTCACATTCGCATTATGCTCATTGAGTGCGCATTGTGCTCATTTACAGTCGCATAGTGCTCATTTACAGTCGCATTATGCTCATTGAGTGCGCATTGTGCTCATTTACAGTCGCATAGTGCTTATTTACATTCGCATTATGCTCATCATGCTTGCGCATTGTGCTCATCATGCTTGCGCATTGTGCTCATTCACATTCGCATTATGCCCATCACGTGCACATTGTGCTCATTTACATTCGCATTGTGCTCATTTACATTCGCATTGTGCTCATTCACATTCTCATTGTGTTCCCTTACAAAATCAGGACAGTTTCTACCTGTACAACCCATGTTTTAGACGTTGACCCGACCTCTCACTTACGGTAACTTGTATTGTTATATAAGCCCCGTATAAGCCCTCTGCATGCGATCTATTACTTGTTTAGACCTTTCTGTGTATTTTTTAAAATATTCTTTTGTCTTGTTGACATGCGCACTTCCTATGCTTTCTACTACAGTATAAAAGTTCCTGCAGCACCCCAACATCTCTCTTCAGACACTCTCTCTATCTCTCTTCATAATTATATACCATAATTACTTTTTTCGTGCGAAAGTTTGTACAGTGCAAACATGACAAAGTTAGACAACGTTGTCGCTATAATGGACATGGATGGTTTTAACATAGGTAAAAAGTTCTACTGTAAAGAACTTGGTCTTTGGAAAACTGGAGACGGCGAAGCTTTGTCATTTTTCTTTGACATTGAAAAAACGTGGAGTGATTTGTCGGGGAAGGACAGGTTTAGCTGCAAATGGGTACAGGCGAATGTGCACCATTTACCTTTAGACGTTCCTCCGAATACAACAAGATCTTTCAAGATCGACTGCTTGGAGAACATAATCGTCCAGTTCTACTCCAAAATTAAGATTGGCGAAAATTCGTCAATCGCCTATAAAGGTGGTCACCTGGAGCGTGATGTTTTGAGACGTCTTGGGATACCGCCTTTGGATTTGGAAATGTTTGGCTGTCCAAAAGCAACAATGTTGATGGAGGATTTAGTATGGCAAGAGACATGTGGAAACCATACCAAGGTGAACGCATTTTCTCACTGCCCAAAAGTAGAAGTTGAAGTTTTTGGAAGATGGTTAGAGCGACAACGAAGACATCCAACGTTTAATTAAGAGAATATTTTGAAACTAACGGTTCTTTTGAGAACCACCAAAACTTAAAAAGCGTACAACGAAATACTCGTACAAAAAAACAAACCTGATTTGTCTTTTACCTTGTCGGTCAACACTTGACTTCATGATTTCTCTTTGATATCGAAAAAATGTCACATAACTTGATTAAAGAAATGAAATTGTATGAATGGGAACTCTTTCCTCACCGTTTTAGGACAATTATATTGTCTTCGCATGTAGTTCAGGCCATAAAAGTATAGACAGGGCCAATTAGGGCCTAATCGGGCCATAATACTTCTAAATAAGCCAAGATTTTAAAACTAACCGTTCTTAAGGGAAACACCAAACTATTTAAAAAGGGTACAACGAAATACTCGTACAAAAAAAAATCATTTGTCTTTTTTCCTTCTCGGTTAACACTTGACTTCATGATTTTTCTTTGACATTGAAAAAATATGTCACATAACTTTTTAATGGTTAAAGAAGTGAAATTGATTATGCATGGGAACTCTTTCCTCACCGTTTTTTCAAAGGTTTACACGCTTATAACGTTTCATGTCGTACACCTTTTTAAATTTTATAACAATGTGATTTTGTAGTTTTATTCACTCATTACAACAAACGAAGAACACATGAACGAGACATAAGCGAGTTTATTTTTTATTTCAAAATGATATAACATATAGATACAATGATTAGTATGTTTTGCAATGTAAATTAACAGATAAATGTCAGACATGAGGGCACTTCTATAATAAATGGGCAAGTTCACCGGAGTACAGTATGACGTATGGTGGGCATGCCTGTTCTTGCCCGAAACATGTTCAAACCTAACCCGCAAACACTTGCAGATTGAATACAATGGGTTTTTAGACTAAAGTTTCTGTTGCCTGAACTTTGCACCAATACCCGTACGGAACACAGTTTACATGGGGAGAAATGTAACATGTCTCGACACAATCTGTGGTAAGGAAGTGATGTGCCGGGCCATCGGGCCTCTCCGGGCTAAAATAGTAAGAATCATACGAACACTAAACAGGATCGTCATAACAAATAAAAAACATATACAGGCTCAACGAAGAACCCAAGATAACAAAATATTGTTTCGATCAAAAATTGCAAACACTTTCTCGTATTGGAAAAAGTTTCCCACCCGTAAAGTGCTTAAGTTCATCACAAGTTTAAATGTGTTGAAATATTTTTTTTTAACGTGAAACATATTTTTGTACAAAGTGTATACATTTGTATACCGTTCACTTATTCACAAGTACACAAATAATCAAACTGTCCGCCTTAGTCCGATTAAACTAATGTACATGCAAGTGTTGGTCAGTGTTTACAGTCATAAAACTGAACTTCGGAAATATCAATTCACGAGAAGGTAATGTAAAGAAAGAAACATCTTACGAGCACATCAGAGTACATGAGGATTCATGACGAGGATTCAAGACGTTAAATATTTCACACATGCATAATCTTGCGTTGTAAAACGATAATGTTTTTAACATTTTGACTATAGGAAAATAGACAGGAAACAACTGTTCGTGCAATTTACCAAAACAATTAGCCAAGAACATTAATACCTTAATCTTCGTAAAACAAAAGGTCATTATATAAAATACCAAGCATTGTTTGTATTACCAACGAAAAAAATCTGCATTTCAAATTATCGTTTTTCTTGTTTCAAATATATTGGCGCACTTGTTCAGGGATCTTCCGTACTCCGAAACCTGACATATTTGCTGTGTCAATATGTGAATCAGACAATTCGCTTTCCGTCATCGCGATTTAACTCGAAGGATTGTTTTCCGCTGAAAGCAAGCGACAGGAACTGAAAAGGTTGGTGAATGACCTAATTCTACATTCAAATAAGTGAAAGTTCAGTGTATGGTCGGTTCAATAATATAATATACAGTATCTTTCATATTCCTAAGGCTAAGTACATCTGTAATACCGATACAAGTTTACATGTCTCTTTTTTCCTACGGTGTCTCCTTGGCATCAGTGTAACAGTACGCACAAATATTATACAAGATTCCGAGTTTTACGCTTAAGACAATATGTCTGTGTTCCAAAGAAAGTTGTCGCATATTTTTTTTTCCAATTGTCTATTTGACGACAGTGTAATAGTATACGCAGTTAAGAACGATAAAACCGACGTTAAACAGTTTTATTTTCAAGAATACAGTTAAAAATATTGGCGAGATAAACGTTTACTGAGAACCAAGACACAATTTCAACATCATCAACAAATACTATAATGCTTATAGTCGACATGTATATAATGGCGTCTTTTGCATACATTAACGTATACACTAACTTAAGGTTCAAATTATATCCACTTCAAAGTGCAACAGACTTAAAGTTAAAATTTTGCAAACACCTGGTAAGTAATTACTGGGAAAATACCATAATGACATGAGGAACAAGGTCTAACAATTTGACCGGATATCCCCTCACCTCGATCGAAGCCTACCCAGTAACCATTGTTGACGGACAATGTATGATGCATAAACAATTAGTCAAAAGCTAATGATAACTTTGCTAAATCACAATATTGACTATAATTAACTTTCTTCATTCAAATTTGTACATGTACATGTACATGCATGAATGTTCAAAATATAACTTGGAAAAAAACAAACATTCGCATCAATAAACGGGTTACCCCGTAGTTTAATAAAATTAGACCAGTCATAGTATATTGAATCAAGTTTTATTTCATCATATGTTTAGGAATATTACATGGCTCAGGACACATTTCAACATCGTATTTTATACAAGATTAAGAGTTTGCATTTTAAGACTTTGTCTCTGTTTCGAACAAAACAATACTCGCCAGTCTTTGCAAGTATATTTTAGCAGTTCAAGTCCATTAACTTGTGGTTTAATGTCATGTAAAGAGTTCATAAACTTTTCGACAATTTTCGCTTCAGAAACTGTTTCCAACGCCACGTCAAAGTACAACCAAATTCGTTCGTCTGATTCCATCATTAAACAGTCGTGTTGCCTCTGTGAAGGATGGGCGATACGACAGCCATTACAATTCTTCAATACCAAGCCTGATATGTTTGAAGCAACTTCGTCGGCATAACAATTTAATAGTTTGTCTTCAATCACCTTCTGTCGATGACTCAGAAATCTTCCTTCATCACCAACATCGCCAGGTACTTCACACATGTTACTTGCCATCGTTTACAGTGTTCTCCTTACAAAACTTTGAAGTTGTGTTCTAGTCACTTGTCACAAAACAACTAGGTTTTTTCATTATTTAACTCTTTTAAAATGGTCTCAAACATTGCTACAAATTTCCATTAAACCTATTTCCGTTTCTAAACCTTATACTTGTCAAAAACCGGTTTCTCTATTCAAACACGTATTTCCGGTTCACATGCGCGCGCACAGGGCTCACGCGGCCAGCCTGGTAACTAAAAACTAGGGGTAAGAGGTCCGGGAAAAAGTGTGCTATACCTGTGACATATCTACTAATATCCTTATAAGCTGAAACTTGCTGAAATTGTTCCAGTTTTTAAATTGGATGATACTACTGAATCAGGTATAAATATAATTATCGACCTATATCGTTATTATCAATATACGACAGAATATTTGAAAAATGCATGTGTATATATACAAGATTAATACATTTTATTGAAAAACATGATCTTTTATATAAATCACAATATGGATTTAGAAAGAAACACTCAACTCGATCAACATGCTGTGCTAGATATTGTTCATGAAATACAGAAAGATATGTCTGAAAGCTAATTTAGTTGTGGAATATTTTTAGACTTAAAAAATGTAATAGTATCATACGATACTATTATCAAAAATGAGACATGGTTTTAGAGGAATAATAAATAATTGGCTTCCATCATACCTAAAAAACAGTCAGTTGAGATTGAAAATTGTATCTCTGACAAAGAGACTACACTATGTGGTGTGCCTCAAGGTTCAATTTTAGGACCTTTATTATTCCTCATATTCATAAATGATGATATACACAAGGGGTCGAAGCAATAAAATAAACAATACACTTGGTCTGAGAAGTTCTACAAACATTTTGTTTTATGAAGTCACCAGCCTTCCTCCTGTAGTAACACTGGACCAATGAGGGTGGGCCCTTACTGGACCTCTGAGGATAACAGTTTAGATATAACTGATAGAGTTATCCAGTATAAATAAGGTTAGTTTTAGCGGCTCAGCTCTATAAAGAAGGGAAAATGCTGAAGAACACGAGAAAATCGTAAAGAAGCGAGGCCGAGTTACCATAGAGTGTATTTATCAACCTAATTTCCAACTTGATAACGTTTTTTTTATTTATATCAATGTGGCAAAAATACAATAAAGCCAGGAACCAACAACAAGGAAAAAACCCAGTAACAGTGGCCCATACGTATATTATATATACGTATATATTAGAAGACGAAAGCCTTTGCCCGGTCTACCATTGTGTCAATCTTCGCTGTGCAAATAAGAACTTAAAGGAACTTTGAGAGGGTGGTAAATAATGAACTTGTTAAGGTTTGTGAGTGGCTACTAATAAATAAATAAATTAACTTTAAATATTAAAAAATCCAATTTCATAATTTTTTGTCATCGCCAAAAGATATTAAACTAGAGAGCAGTCTCTCAGAGACTGCATATACTTCCGCCAGCGGGTTATTAGAAATGTTTAAAAAGAAAACGAGCCATCCCGCTAACCAGGCTAGCTCACGAGACCAACACATGCATGCATGAATAAAATGCTTGATTGCACTCGTACCAAAATTATGCAAACGTTTTTGCATAAAATAAGATAATGAGCGCAATCAAGCATTTCTTCTACACGGAGAATCTTGCGGTCAGATTTTTATTAATTTCTCATGCACATTTGACCAAATGCAACCAAAATTTAATGGATTGGTCGCTGGTCTATGGTCAACCCTTTTGCAAACTTTCATGAAAATCAGTGTAATATTTTTTTGAGATATCCTGGCGACAGACAGACAAACAGACAGACAAACAGACAAACAGAAAGACAAACAAACAGACAGAACGGGGTAAAAACATAACCTCCTGGCGGTTCCAGATATTAAAATCTATGATTACGTTAGCAAAAAAGCAATATCACGTGGAAGGAAAGATAATGTAAAATATTTATAGGGGTTCTAATTGATAGTTCCCTATCTTGGAAGTATCGCATTGACTATATTTCCACTAAAATTAGTAAATCTGTAGGTATTATTTCCAAGCTTAGAAACTTTAGCCCTGTTTATACACGGCCAAAATTTAAGCACGCTTAAAACACGTACACCATTATTCAACATGGCGGACGAGCTATATTTTTGGCTTTGGAAGCTTCGTATGGGTAGCGTGCGTCAAAGAACAACGGAAGACATCGGTACAGGAGAAAGAGTAATAGCTAAAAGAAAGAAAGATACAAAGGAACAAAGAATAGCGAGACGGAAGCTTCTACAGCAGGTCAAAAAATGCATTTTATCGTATTAATAAACACTGTTTAATAGCAAGCGTTTTTCAATCCCGTTGCGTTTACATGGCCAAGTTAAGCGCGATTAACTACTGAGCGTGCTCAGTTTAATCCACCTCCTTGAGGTGGTGCAAACTAATCGCGATTAATTTACGCCGATCTGTTTACACAAACATTTTAAGCCCGCTTAAAGTCAGTTGTGGCTCAGATCACGCTTAAATTTTGGCCGTGTAAACAGGGCTTATGTCTCAGGTTGCATTTTAGAGCAAATTATATTTGCCCTTGTGCCACCTTACTGCTCAAGTATTGTATTAGCTTATGGGGCCAAGCAGACCAACATCTAAACAGCCGGCTTCTCGTACTGTACAACTGATTCACTTTCCACTTTTTAGAGAACATGCAGTTCCATATTTTTCAAAATCAAATATCTTGCTACTGTCTTTTCTTTATTATGAATCTATATCTCATATTATGCACGATGTCTCAAATTATATTGTTCCAGATAATTTTAGCAAAATATTTCAACAAATTAGCGAAGTTCAAGGTTATGCTACTAGATCAGCAACTATGAACAATTATTATCTAGAATTTTCAAGAACTAATACTCAAAAATATTCCTTTTCAAGAATTGGCATTAAAGTGTCACTAAGACGAAAAAATCGTCAGTCTTTTTTTGATCTTATCATAAAGTACATTTAAAATGAGGGTGAACGGCGTTTGTGGTTTGTCAATATCTCATCTCGTTCAAGAAATATTCACGTTTTGGCAATATGCAAATTTATGGCTGATGACGTCATGTACTCCAAACGAGCGAAATGAAAATCGTAAAATAAGGAATATCTCTGGAAATAAACAATAGAACGTGCTTAAACTTTGTATGCTTATAGTATCTAATAAAACACACTTCTCTGTGGAGCTTTTGTGATTGCCATGGTAAGCGCATGCTCTCAGGTTACTCTAAACCTTAAAAAGGGAGTTATCATTTTTGCCTCATTGTTTAAAAATAGATAGATTTAAACGTTTGAATTACAATGCCTACATAAGCCCTAATCGTCACATTTATTCGCTGGAGTAAACGCTACTTGATTGCTGACAAATAAGAAAATTTAATTTTATCATTGGATGGGGCCAGGAACCAGCAGTTTCCACGAAAACAACTAAAGTTCCACAGTGAAACGTATTTTATTTAATACTATAAGCATGCAAAATTTGAGCACTTTCTATTGTTGATTTCTAGAGATATTCCTAATTTTACGATTTTCATTTCGCTCGTTTGGAGTACATGACGTCATCAGCCATATAATTTGCATATTTCAAAAACGTGAATATCTCTTGAACGAGATGAGATATTTACAAACCACAAACGCCGTTCATCCTCATTTTAAATCTACTTTATGATGATATCAGAAAAAGACTGACGATTTTTCGTCTCAGTGACACATTAAAGTCTGGAATAGTTTAACTCCACCTTTACGTTTACAGTATTTAAAAATAAATTAAGACACATACTTATGCAAATTCTGATTGATGATGATGATTATTCAAGTTAGAGATTATACAGATGGTTAAATATTCCATGACTGCTGAATGAAACACATTTAAAATTACACAAATCATTCCGTAATGACCTGACTATAACTTCCATGCATGCAGATAGTTTTGCATGTATGTTCTATATATATGTAATAGTTTTGTTTTTGGTAAATTTGTTCTATAATGTACTATATCTAATTTACCCTCTGCCTCGAATAGCTTATGCTAACTGCAGGTGGGTATTATTGCTGTATTATTTAAATTGAAATAAAGTTGTCTTGTCTTGTCGTATCGTGTCGTGTCGTGTCGTGTCGTGCCGTGCCGTGCCGTGCCGTGCCGTGCCTTGCCTTGCCTTGTCTTGTCTTGTCCCGGTTAGGTTCGTTGTTTTTGAAAACGTTGCGTTTGATGATAAGTTGTGCTCGTCTCGACAGTGTTTTGATGGTAGTTGCTTTGTGTGAAGTAGGATTGTAAGAAGACTGCGTCTAGTAATCTGTCAGCATGTGTTTGTTTTCTGTATGAAATATAGTCGTTAGTAGTCTGGAAAAAAACGCAACGTTTTTAAAAAAAACCAAACATGTCATGATTCCCACCCATCAAAACATTAACGAATCCGTTTGCATTCCTTATATAGCCTTTGAAATTGACACCGTGAGATCACTGCAATACGATTGACCCATTCCCTAGTTATAAACTACTTGTCCGGTAGCATATATTAAAGTGATCCGATACAACTAATCAGTGAATTCAGTTTAAATATCAAATGTCGCGCTACTGCTGTCCCAGACTTAAAGGCATGACGGAAACTTGAAAAACGTCGTGGAAAAATGCAAGTTCACTTTTAAAATTATGGTGAATATCACACACTTCAAAACGTGAACCAAATTGTCCGTAAGAAAATGCACTAATGACTTATACTCTTTTACCGTTTTAAGAATATTATTCCTTTCCTTTGCACACAAATATAATTTTTGTCTCGCGCAAAACTATTAATCAAGAATCAAGCAGTAATTTAATACCTGACGCTGTGCCTTTAATTTATAAGTTCGACTGCAGTTTACAGTCATTTGCAACTCACTTTTCACCAAAATGTTCGAAAATTCGATTCGTTCCGAAGTTCGCAAGTTCGTTGGGAAGTTCAAAGTTCGTTTTGAACTACGCATTTGATTGGCTGCTAGGAACCAAGCAGCCAATCAAATACGTTAGTTAAAACGAACTTTGAACTTCCCAACGAACTTGTGAACTTCGGAACGAGCTTCCGAACATGTTGGTGAAAAGTGGGTTGAAAGTTTTGAAAACGAGAGTGGAGACAGGCGCGCTAGGGAAAGTTGCGAGCTAAGTGCGCCTGGGTACGAGTACGAGGCTGGAGTGGAGAGTTGTCTGGACTCTGGAGTATTAATCCTCCTTCCCAATAACGTAGCCTGCAAAGAAAAGGAAATTCTGTAAATTAGTATGTGCAGATACTGCAATGCAGTTTTTCCTTTTAATTTCAAAATATTTTTCTCGCATTAAAATTTCGGGCTTTCTCCGTTAAATTCCTCAAAAAGGCAAAGATCCGTCACTTCCGATAATGCTCAATTGTGTTTAAAATTTAAATTGTTGAATAATATTGCGGTGAAATTAAAAATGTAAAGTTTATTTTTATTAGTATTATTTTAATATCAACTTCTGTTTGGCTGAGGACACCCACATGCCAACAGGAATTGAAATATATATTTTACACGATTTTATGCGAAAAAATATTAATAATAATCATTGCCAATCGTCATGCATTACTTCATTGCAAACTATCAAGTTTCATAAAATAATTGGTGTAGCATTTCATTCGTTTTTAATCTGTTGTGAATTAGGTTTGTCCACTTGCCTATCAGCCTTAGTGTGTCGTGTAATAACTGCATGCGTAAGTAACAACGGGCATTATAAAAATGGCGCTCAAAATACGTAATATTGTGAGTAAAAACCTACTATTAATCTTGATCATAATTGGAGTAATTTTTGGCTTTATCCTTGGTTTGTCTCTCAATGGCCCCATTCAAAGCAGCCGCTATGACGAGGAAGAGAGAAGAGAAATTGTGATGTTGATTTCCTTCTTGGGTGACATCTTCGTTCGTTTACTTAAATTGTTGATCATTCCGCTTATCGTCACCAGTATAGTGATGGCTGTAGCTGCACTTGATACCAAAACAACAGGAAAACTTGGCCGCCGTACCATCATTTACTATCTTACAACTACCTTCATTGCTGTCATCATTGGTATCATACTTGTGATTAGTATTCGACCTGGGGACAAAGCTGTACAACACGACAAAGAAACTGCCAGACATGTCAATGCTTTGGATTCTATCCTTGATCTTGTGAGGTACGGTCTGTATAGCCATCCTTGTATGTATGTATATTCTGTGTGTCAACAGAAATATATGAGCCCAGCTCAAAATTTTGAGTGATATTAAAATATTGATATGCAACAAAATTGAATATTGTTTGTTTCATTTCCTGGGAAGAATCTCGTCTTCCAGTGCGGCGAATAGCGCGAACACGAATGACTCCTTTCTGTTTAAAACAGATGTAATACATTTGCCATGTAAATTAATAGAATCGACGTCTAATAAAAAACGTCCCCATGCATGTGCCTGACAGTGTGGTCAAGTGCGGTTGTCTCTGTTCATTCTGTTGGCGCGAAATGTCAAGTTCGACTAAAACTGCTTATTCAGCTTGCCAGTTTACACCATTATATTTCAAAGAACAATATATAACATTACTGAATAAAAAATTGAAAAAATATTTTACATTTATGAGAATCGAATCTGATCTGAAAGATAAATAACTTCTGAGGAGGTCTGGGGGCATGTCGGAGGCATGTGGCTCTAAAGTAAGATATGAATTTGAGATAAAACCTCAATCTTGAAATAAGTACTTACTGGAATTTCGGAGTGACTGGAAATACGTGAGAATAGAGTAGGTATATGCGTGGGAGCATGAGGCAGACATCCTGTATCTCGCACGAAATGCGTGGTATAGTTGAAGTCTGACAAAAACTTTCTTTATTCTTAGCAAGCAATTGTATGCACATTCTATCTATGCTATACCAAATGTCTAATGAGATATAAACTGGTATAATAATTACTTTGACTCCCAGACCTGTGCAAATTGGCCCCTTTGTTGTTTTACTCTGTGCAACACCAGACGATTTTTGTGGTGATCAGCAGGAGCCACTATGTCGGCGTGATCTTGAGTGCTTGAGTGTCTTGGACATCACCTACATCATACTCGACAGCTATCGTCAGATGTCGACAGATGTTGACATGATCGCCAGGGTCTTGGCTCTATAATAGCATGAAAACGCGGGTTTCAAGTTTCACCCGTCAAAACAAAGAAACATTTATGTCTCCGCAAATTGGCAGTAGCGATTGTGATTCACCTTTAAACTGCAACTGCGCGGTGGACACATGCATGCGTAGCATGCCTATTTTTAATACTCGTCAAGTGAAAACCTCTTGTCTTGTAGTCAAAGAGTTAACTTTGAAGGATTATGGGAAAGCTTCTTATCTTTGCAAATTGTCGTACAATACGATATCGCCCAGGGAACAATACCCTGGATGCCAGAGGTTCTTGGGGGGAGGGAGGAAAAGAGGGAAGGGAGAGAAAAAAGGGGGAAAGATGGGGGAAAGGAGGGAAGAACCTCTGGCGCCACGGCTTGCGAATCTCACTTCCATGTTTGTACCTTGGCACAGAACTTGTAAAACAGGTTTTGACTTTATGACGTCTATTTTTTATATAATATGGTGGGTAGTGAGACCTTCACTGGCGTTGTGTGAGGACTAATTTGGAGCATAATACTTAGTGTTCCACCACAGCAGCTACAACGCACTGTTATTAGTGGTATGTTTCATAAATTTGCCAGTTTACTTCGCTCATTTTTGACGGCCTAATACTTTACGTTTGACCACACCAGTTAAGTTTCACGTGAAGTGTCTAGTTTCAGTCGGTAGGTCGTAAAATATGCCTGCGGTTTGATGTATGTTTGGGAGAAGAATGAAGCGTGGAAGGATTTATGTAGGTCTGTGTTCTTTGGATAACCCTCGACGCGTTTCGACCTTCCAGTCTTCTTCAGGAGGGATTTTGAGTCGATGTTGAAATCAGTAATGTTAAGACGAAATTACAGATATTAGAAGGCGCGTGCAACACTGAAGTATAATAGACAAGTTAAAAATAAAAATAAAGTCTTACTGAATGTCTGTGTAGTTTTGGTGTAGTCCGTAACGTACTGGCAATGCATCCGTGGTCGACTTTATAAATTGGTGAATTTCCCGTTCCTCTGTCCCGTCTCGATTATGTCGTTTCGTTATAGTATATATATCGTGTGTATCGCGTGGTTTGTGGTTTTAGTTATGTCGCCGTTACGTCTGAAATAAAAGGGTTATTGTGTAATCTGTTTAGTGGTGAGTGAGATAGTACATCCTACATGTCGGTTAATTAGTGTTCGTTCCAGTTGTAGTTACAATTGTAAATAAAATGTCGTAGTTGTCAGTATTCGCATCAGTTGGTTTGAGTCAATTAACAACTATAAGTAAAACGTCGTGGGTCAGTAGGTGTCAGGTATATATAGTTATGATTGTGAGTAAAACGTCGTAGATGTCAGTTAGTATTCGTTTCAGTTAGTTTGAGTCAGTTAACCATTGTAAGTTAAACGTCGCGTAGATGTCGGTTAGCATTTGTATTAGTTAGTTTCGGTCAATAGTTAACCAAGCAACTGCCGTTGTGAAGGGAGACTTGGTTTAGCTCCAACCCGTTCCCCACAAGTGAATGCCAATTTTCTATCCTTGGAAAAAGTGCTTATAGAGTTGCAGAAACTGCTTCGGTATATATCTCTCCCATTTTCTTTGTCGTTTTTGCGTTTTGACTAAAAACTGTAAAAAGCTCTACCAAAACCGGTTTTCTGTGCTTAACCAATCATATCGCTTCAATCACTGCTAATTATAACTGACCAATCATGTGCCTAGTACAATTTCTGTACCCAGAATCTAAACATGGAAGTGAGATTAGCAAGCCGTGCCACCAGAGGTTCTTTCTCTCCCTTTTCCTGTCCTTTCCCCTCTCTTCCCTCTCTTTCCCTCCCTTCCCCCTTCTTCCCCCTTTTCCCCCTCTCTTTCCCCTTTTCCCCCTCCCTTTCCCCTTCCTTCCCCCGTCTTTCCCCCAAGAACCTCTGGCATCCAGGGTAAGGGAACAACAGACGTAAAAGAATTCTTGGAATGTACTAAAGTTTAAAAAGTATTGAAAACGGTTTGGGTTGCGTATTGTGAAGGTATCCCACGAGGCGGATTACCTATACTAGGTTACCTAAATGGTATGTGAATGCTGCCTTTGGTAATGTGGCAGAGTTGTGGGTTTTCTGACATGTGGGAGGAGAAGGCTTGGTGGTTGCGTGTTTCTGACTTTCTGTATGCATTTTAAACACAAGAAAGATAAATTCAAGAAGTAAAAAAAAAATTTATTGTGTATTTTTTAAAGCAATAGAATGCAACTGTAAAATGTTGAATATAAATGTAAAGCTAAAATGTCTTCTTAAAATAAACATACACGTCTTCGCACATCAGATTCAGATTAAACAATTGTTTAATAAATGACTAACTGACTCATTGAGAACTATGTAGACTAAACTTCACGGCTTGTCTTTAGGATATCTTGGTAGCGTTTGGGCTAAAGGTCTTTGGGAGAGGCTATATATTAATTGAAAAGATGCATACGCACCCGCTCCTCAGTATTGGCCATTTGACAGTTCAAATGTCTGTTGTAATGAAACAAAATTGCAATTGACTAATGACATTTGTTTAATCTTGCAGATGACTAAAGACATTTGTCTAATTTTACATGAAATTCACAATTAGCATACTGCATACATACCTGAAAACCTGTTCGATCGACAGTCCAAACGAAAAGAAAGCATGTACTTCGCGCGTTGTATTCTGGTTAGTTGTTTTCGCACTGCATTTTGGGTCTATAGCAATTAGACCACAATGCAATGCGCCAATGAAAGATTAAAAAAAAGCCCCACTACATTATTTAGGTTTGCTGCCTTGCTCGCTCGCTTCAGGCTCGCTCGCTGCGGCAGCAATGACCTGGGCAAAGTGGTCAATTTCCTCTCGCCACAATTTGGAGGCATAATACTACGAAACCTGGACTCTTGGACTCGGACTCAAAGTCTTATAAATATCGTAATTCATAAATCTTTAAACAAGAAAAAATATAAAAAACTGTGAATAAGAATAAGAAACTGTGAAACATGATCCAACAACGTGTATTAAATGTGCTTGCATATTGCGTATGTTTAAATCAGGTTTAGTTTGGTTGGGACTGGCCCTATTTATTATTGTCTTGCAACTGTAATGGATCTTTTCCCCAGTTTCTTTTACACTGGCAATATGGTATCATGCACTGTCATCATCATCATAACCTGTTTTCCCCCTGAAGGTCGTCTCGTAACCGCTTTCCATCTTGCTCTGTCTGCGCACATCTCCAAATCAATCGACTTTCCATCTTCCTTGATGCAATCCTTCCATCTCTGTCTCGGTCTTCCTTGCGGCCTTTTCCCCTCTTCTCCTCTGTCTGCTGCCCACTTAATCATTTCATTGTCCTCACACCTTCTCACATGACCGTACCATCTCAATCTGCTTTCTTGCACCTTATCTCTCATTTACACCACCCCAACATCCCTACGCACCTCTTCGTTTTTCATTCTATCTCTCTTGGTGACACCTCTTATCGCCCTTGTCCTAAATTCTCGCTTCCGCTTAAGATTGTATCCAGGGCAAATCACATACATAAAACTAAACTTTAATAATAATAAAATACGACAAATGTCTCACTGTTTGCGTTCTCTTCTTCGCTTGAATCTCGCTCGCAACCTCTCCCTCCCATCAAAAGTGCTTGACTCATCAATACCTCATAACGTTCGCGCCGTCTTCGTTTACCTTCGGAAAGTTCCGGAAATAGGCCCAGTTCATTACACACTCCCCCATGTATACTCAAAGAGTTATACATGTTACACTAAGAACTGGGGAACTAATAATAATATAAATGTTTCTTATAACTAATCAACCGTCCTTTGAAGTGTTCATAATATATCAAGTCTCTGCATAATGACAAAGGTTTTAAAGTTCAATCATCCTCGGACATGTCTCTTATGCGTAACCTAGCTGCCGCTGCAGCATCCCTCTTCGCTCTCGGTCTAAACTCTGGTGCGTTTACGCGTAGCTGAATGTTACTCTCTTTGTCACATTCCAACTCCAATGAGTATAAATGTTGTATCGCACGTTCTAGGTAATGATTTCCACCAGCAGTTTTGAGCTTCGCTCCCCGTATTACACCGTCTCTACCCGTAATATGTTGCTTAACTACGGCAAGCTTCCAAGTATTTCTGGGTTTCTGATCCTCTTTCACTATCACAACTTCGCCAACTTTGGGATATTGAATTGATTTCGGTCTCGTCATTCGATGTTGTTCACGAAGACCACGCACATATTCTCTGGTCCACCGATTCCACATCGCCTGTTTGCACTTTAACAGTTGCTTGGCTCGTTTTCTCAGGTCTTTCGCTTCGATATGGTGCTTGTCCAATTCAGGGACATTAGTAGGTTGGGTGTGTAGCATAGAATTAGGTGTGAGCACGGGTAACTGCACATCATCTTCTAAATAACACAGTGGACGATTGTTGATCGCTATCTCGATATCTAACACGACTTCTTCAAGCTCCGGCCACGTTAAGACCCCGTTCCCAATTGACTTATAGAATGAACTCTTAAATAGTCCAATTAAACGTTCAAATTGTCCTCCCCACCATGGGGCCCGACTCAGATTGAACCGCCATTCCATTGACATGTTGGCTAAGAGGCTGTTTAGATTCTCATCTTGTCTTACGAGTTGAATCCACTTTGCGGCCGCCTTGAAGGTCTTCGCATTATCGGAGTAGATTAACTTCGGTCTTCCTCTTCTCGCGATGAACCTTTTCAGACTCATGATAAACTCTTTCGTATCCAACGATCTCACGACATCAAGGTAGACTGCTCTTGTTAAGCTACAAGCATAAAGTGCCAGATAAGATTTAGCTTCTTTCTTCGATTTTGTTACGTACTTGATCGGCCCGGCAAAGTCCACGCCAATCACTTCGAATGGTACTGAACCTTGTGTTCTCGTAGTTGGTAAATTCCCGGGGGGTGGTACTTCATAGGCTTTGGCTCTAAATCGTTTGCAACCGTTACAATCTGATCTGATCTTCTTGACTAGACGACGAAGCCGAGGAACCCAGTAACGTTCACGTACTTTCGCCATGGTCAAACCGACTCCCCCGTGTAAGGTCGTTATATGTGCTTCGCGAACTAAAGATGAGGCAAATGGATGAATGTCTGGAATGTACACAGGATATTCTCCGATAATTCGCCCTCTACACTCCAGTATTCCAAGGTCGTTCTCTTGTAGGTTTAACTGCTCTCGATCGGCTTGGAATCGTAGATCGTCCTTGACTGCTTTTTGGGCACGCCGTATCCACCACTCTCGTTGTTCTTGGGCTTCGCGACCGATCTTTCTTTCGGCATGTCGTTGTTTGCAATTCGCGATGAAACGTCGAACCCACGCTCCGATTCGTAGCACTTTCGGTAGTGAATATTTCTCTAGTAGTGGATCTAGGATGTCTTCTTTGATGATTGCAACTTTAAAGATTTCCTTTACCACCTTCGCTTCTGCTCGGCTATCTGGTGTTGGCTCTAGAACTCGTTGTACTGGCCACTCTGCAGGGTTGCTCAACCATGGTGGACCATCTTTCCACACCTTGCTCGCGTTGATCTTTCCTCCCCGACTTCCGATGTCAGCAGGGTTTTCCCCGGTTGGAACATGGTGCCAAATGACGTCAACATGCTGACGAATCATTTGTATACGGTTCGCTACAAATTGGCGGTATTCACCTTGATCTCTAATCCAGTACAGAGCTACAGTAGAATCAAGCCAACAGTCGATGGTTGTTTGATGGTCTGTGAGTGCTTGCTGGACGTTCGTAGCGAGGTTGACAGTCATATGTCCCGATATTAGCTCAAGACGTGGGATCGTTAAATTCCGCTTCGCAATCCGTGACTTCGAACATACCAACCCTTGCGTTACACTATCCTCTTGTTTGACTACCGCGTAGACAACCGCGCACACGCCGTTGGAACTTGCATCTCCGAATCCGTGCAAGGTAAGCTCTTGGATAGGTTGGTGGCATGGGGCTAAGGGACGAGGAATGGTATAGGTCTCGAGCGTTTCGTTCCATTTCTTCCATTTTGTTTGTAATGGCTCTGATAGGTTTGCATCCCATGATGTCTGGCTGTCACATGCACTACGATAAACAAGTTTCCCGGCCAGTGTGGTGGGTGAGGCCAAGCCAAGGGGGTCGTAAACTCTGGCTAATTTCGACAAAACGGCTCTCTTAGTTACTGGTTCAGATGCATGGTCTGGGGTAAGGGTGACGCTTATGGTGTCTTGCTTCCTATCCCAGGGCACACCAAGGAGTTTCCCATTAGGCTGTTCAATCCCTCCTAACTGACTTTTGGCATACGTTAGTTCACTTGATTCTAACGGCGGTTCATTCTTTGGCTCGAGTTCGGGTGCATTCGAATGCCATTTGTGTATTGTGAAAACGGCATCATTGAAAACTTCGATAGTTTTCTCTTTCTGGGTTTGGGTTTCTGGGACTGTGGTACCACCCGTGATCAAATCATCCACATACAACCCTTCGGTTAACTGCTTCACTATCTCGGGATGGCGTTTCTCCCATGCTTCAAGGTGGTGCTTGATGACTCCCCAAGAAGGAAGGGGGAACAGGTCAGTCCGAACAGGGCTCTGGTAAAACGGTAGGCTTGTATTTCATTACTCCCAGGCTCTTTCCAGTGAAATCTCAAAGAATCACGGTCTTCGGCTTTTATTCTGACTTGAAGAAAGGCCTGTTTTAGATCACCGGTCAGAAGAATGGGGTGAAATCTAGATCTAACAAGGACATCCCACAGCAGGTTCTGGAGAGGGGGACCCGGGTGAAGGCAATCATTGAGGGATGGCTTCGATTCATTCTCTTTCGCTGATGCGTCGTACACCACCCGTAACTTGGTGGTTTCAGCTTGCTTCCTCACTACAGCCTTGTGGGGAATGTAAAATTCTTTCTCAGATGTAGTGGCAGGTGCTGGCTCAATCACCCCCTGTTGGAGCTGTTCTTGTATGATCTCATTGTAATCGGAGTACTGTCCGTTTCGTTCCAATTTCCTAACAAGCTGCTCTAGCCGTCGCTTACTGCCATTCTCATGAGTTGGAAGTGGGGGGTGATTCCCCTTCCAAGGTAAGGTTGTCTCATACCAACCCGTTTGATCTCTTCTAAGCTGCTCTTCGAATTCATGATAAACAGTTTTCTGATCATTTTCATTTCTGTCCGCAAGTCCGAGGACATCTAATGAACATAACTGTTCATAATCAAGGGTGCTGGATTGAGTTAACAGGATGGGCCCATCCCTTTCCTTCCCTGGAGACATCACCGTCCAACCAAGGAGGGTCTTCTCAGCGACCGGCTCACCTGGGCGCCCCACCTTCTGGGCTGCAGTGGTTTTAATCTTGGCGTAATCACTGACCCCGAGGACGAGGTGAATAGGTATTTGTGTACGGGTGTCAGGGTCTTCGAATTTTGCACCGTTCAAATATTTGTATTTCTCTAAAAGGTGGTTATAATTTGGGTTGGGGAGTGTCATCAATTCAGGTTTGTCGACTTTTGACACTTCAATTCCAAGTTCGAATTTCTGATCTAGTGATTTTATGTTAGTAGCATAAATTTCTACTCTGGTGGTGGTGGATCCCAACATCATTTCAATTCGTTTTGTTTTAACAGCTTTGGGTTTTTTTCTTCAATGCATTGGTTAGACTACTGGAAGCATAAGAGCTCCCAGCCCCGGTATCCAGCAGTGCATGGGTCTTAATGCCATCTATATCAACAAGCACCACTGGATAAATAACTTCGCCATCCCCTCTGGTATGAGCTGTTTTGACTATTTCATGCTCATCTACTTTGGGTGCATCACAAATTGACGTATGATGTCGTCTATTGCATAGTCGACACTTCGAGACACTCTTACATTCAGATGCCCTATGGGAGGGCCCTGTGCAATTAAAGCACAGGCGCTTTGCAGCTAGAAACCTTTTCCGGTCCTCGAATGTCAACATTGTGTCACACTCAGCAGACCTGTGACTCTCAGAATTACAATATACACACTTTCGAGAACTTTTACTTATCTGATTATTTTGATATGGCTTCTGTTGTGTTGAGAACTGATACCCGCCATGTCTTCGCTCTGGTTTCTTCTTCCCATCATCTGGTTTCTGCACTTCGACTGGATTCCTTCGAGTCCACTGTTGCAGTGCTTCGGTTAGTTGTAGATAATTCCATTTATCCCAATCTGGGTCGTTCCGCACTAGATCACCCCGTATATTTGGCAATTTATCCAGTGTCATGGCAACAGTTCCATTCACAGCATCCAATTGTTTCATTGTCTCAAGTGACTGTACACAATAGGATAATTTCTCATAGAAATCATGGATCTTTCTTGGATTTGATGTTGTTGTATATGGAAGCTCAAGAATTTCTTTGACATATGTTTTTACTATCTCACTCTCTTTGCCAAATCTATCCTTGAGAATTGAAATTGCTCTGTTATAGCCCTCTGCCGTGAATGGGAGAGCCTCGATCGCACGTTTCACTTTGTCACATAACAATTCTCTTAAATATGTAAATTTCGTCACAGGTGGTGCACTTGTTTTATCAATAGTCTCAGAAAATTGTCCCCAAAATCTCGGCCAGTCCCCGTACGATCCATCGAATACTGTAATTGTCATTTTGGGCAGTCTCGCCTGTACTTTTGAGCTAGAATTTCCACTTGACTTCGCTTCATTAGACTCTGGTTTCAAATGCTGCGCTTGTAATTTCATTTTAGCCTCGTAAAGTTCCATTTCAAAGTTCATTTTCTTCTTCTGATCGTCGTCTTCGCGTTTCTCTCGTGTTTTGCTCAGCCACTGTTCTAGAATGTCGATTTTCTCATCGCCTTCGTTCATTTCACTCTCCATTTCACTGATCCATGCGTCGATCTCGTCACTGTTGTCCTTTGCGGTTAGTTTCTCTACTTCGACTGTTCGTACTAGTTTACTAACGTCTTTTAGTATATCTCGCAATGTCCCGATATGTCTTTTGATAGCACTCTCTTTTCCCGTTGATAATATTGTCTCTGTTTTCCCCCTAGCTCTTCCGAGTTGCACAAGTATCGTCGTCAATTCAACGGTTGATTCTGGATTTTTATCCGCCATATTGCTTATTGTATTCGTTGTTTTCTATAAATCTCCATATAACACGTTCAAAAGGTCGTCAAATATCCCGTCGGAGGTGCCACGTGTCCTAAATTCTCGCTTCCGCTTAAGATTGTATCCAGGGCAAATCACATACATAAAACTAAACTTTAATAATAATAAAATACGACAAATGTCTCACTGTTTGCGTTCTCTTCTTCGCTTGAATCTCGCTCGCAACCTCTCCCTCCCATCAAAAGTGCTTGACTCATCAATACCTCATAACGTTCGCGCCGTCTTCGTTTACCTTCGGAAAGTTCCGGAAATAGGCCCAGTTCATTACACCCTCAGGCATTTCATCTCCGCCACTTCCAACTTGCTTAGGTGTATTTTCTTCACGACCCACGTCTCAGATCCATAGAGGGCTGCAGGTCTATGGGCATTCTTAGACCTGGAGAAGGCATACGATAAGATTAACAGACAGATGATTGCACCAATTCTGATCACTCTATGGAGTACCAGAAGAGATCATCACTATGGTTACAGCAATGTACCGCACACCAACAACCAGAGTCAGAACGTGCTTCGGGAAGACAGAAGGCTTCGAGGTGAATGTCGGGCTACACCAGGGCTCTGCCCTAAGCCCACTGATTTTCATCATCATCCTGGACTATATTAGCAGAAGGTGTCAATCAAGTCGCGGATCAAAACTGATATACGCTGATGACATTGCACTGAATGAGAACACCGAGGATGTGCTACAAAGAGCCACCAACAAATGGAACGAAGAGCTGCGCAGCCACGGTATGAAGATGAGCCAGTCGAAAACGGAGGTTATGGTAGTAACACGTATATACGGAACCAGCACCGAGGATATCCATCATTATAAATGGTCAGGCACTGAGACAAACTGCGGCCTTTAAATACCTTGGGAGCTGGACCCACGAGCAAGGAGGGCTGGATCACGAAATACGGGCAAGGGTGAAGGGAATAGGAGAAGCGTGGAATAACGTCAGCGGGGTCATGTATGACAGAAGGATGCCTGTAAGACTGAAGAAACAGACTTACAAGACGATGGTTAGACCCAGGGGCGGATCTAGGAATTTTTTAGTGTACGTCAAAACACGAAAGTTGCGTATTCTAGGGGGGTCCGGGGGCATGCCCCCCCGGAAATTTTTTGAAATTTGGCTCCCTGAAATGGCATTTCCCGCATTCTGACAAGATTTTTTAGAAAAATCTTACAGTTTTAATTTGGGTTTTTTATACCACATTTTACGATTGTTTTTAAAAAAATACGATTTTGCACTTTTTTAATTGTTATTGGAGACAACTTTTACGACTGTTTCGCTCCATGTCAGAGCTCATCAGCATGCTTATGAATCACTGTTGTACAGTGAATCCGACATGGACAGCCAAGGCCCCACCCTAGCCTTAGCTGCCAAGCAATTTCTTCTCTGATTAGAAGAATTATGAATAGAGTAATTAAGTAAATCGACCATATTGGACATTTTTTAGACATAGAGGAGCTTATCTCTCTACATCATCCTGGTCATCTTAATTCTTAACCCTTTATCTACCCTGAGCTGTCTGGTTTTGAGGCGCCAGATACTCGCCTAAAGAGAAAATTACGAATAGAGAAAAATAGACCATGTAGGACATTTCATGGACATAGAAAGGAGCTCACCTCTCTACATCATCCTGGTCATCTTAATTCTTAACCCTTTATCTACCCTGAGCTGTCTGGTTTTGAGGCGCCAGATACTCGCCTAAAGAGAAAGAATTACGAATAGAGAAAAACAGACCATGTAGGACATTTCATGGACATAGAGAGGAGCTCACCTTTCTACATCATCCTGGTCATCTTTACTACCTAATAGTTTACCCCTTATCTACCCTGAGCTGTCTGGTTTTGAGGCGCCAGATACTCGCCTAATGAGAGAGAATTATGAATAGAGAAAAATAGACCATATAGGACATTTCATGGACATAGAGAGGAGCTCACCTCTCTACATCATCCTGGTCATACTAACTAGTAGCTACCGATTAACAAGAAAAGACTGCATACTCTTACTGAAATGTTTATTTATTTTAAATATTTATTGTGTATTTAATAATTATTGCAATAAAATATACAGTACATCAAATGAATAGAATGTTTAAATTAGTTCAATTCTCCTGCTGTCAGCAGAAAATTTATCAATAACCTGCTGAACAGAAGGTTCTATATCTTGATGGATTTCCATCAATGCCAAACAAATAAACAGTAGAATGTTCGAGTAGAGGTATTAGAATTCAATATTTAACACTGTTGATCAGATTATTAAAGTAAACGTATGGTTAATGCTTTTGTAAAAATTGGCGATGGTTGGCTAAACACATCTCATTATCTCAATAATTATATTAATATATTGCATTGTGTATTCATAAAATACTCGTGAGTCGAAACATATCTCATCTAATTTAAATAATTTACGCTTTTCACGATTGCACAAGGTTAAAGATAAAATAGTTGCCACTCACCTTAAAGCAATACAAGGTTTCCTTCCAGAAGCAGATTTAGCACACTGAGGAATATATGCCTCCGCGTCAATATCTCGATACAATGTCCTGCCAATTTGCGCCGAAAACTCTTGACCAACGAGAAAATCGCACGATTGGAGTTTCTTTGTCAAATCGCAACAGATCGTCTTTAACAAATCATCGTTTTCACTCTGTAGAGCGTTCTCTACAAGTTTCGTAACATCCGTAGACGCTATAATCGAAACCGAACTCAGTCTCAAGCAGAAGTTTGAAGTCGAGTCAGTCAGTGCAGGCTCAGGCAGCTTAGTTATGCCGCAGTCTTGCACTCGTGCCGTAGTCAGTGTACGTCGAAATATCCTTTGCCAGCCAATCAACAGCCAAGAACGTCAAAATAATTCTACTTCCGACGTAGTCACATCTACTTCCGACTACCCCTTGACGGTCCTCTACTGTTTTTGTCCAATCAGTGCTCGTTATTTCGACGTACACCGCCATTTTGACGTACTCAAATTATCCATATTTGTAAATGGAGTGAATGCTGAGTGAATGAGGGTCCCTCTCTAACCCTACGGTATGAACAGTTTCGTTCAGGCTACATGAAGTAGACCAGGTGTTCTCTAGCCGAGGACTGAGATCTTGGGTCAAATAATTATTCAACCTCGTCCCCAGGGCGTTTCTTGGTTGGGAGTGCCATTTTTCTCGATATATTTTTCTAAATACGTGCAAAAATGAAATTTTTGAAAATTTCAAAAATTTCAAAATCTATATAAAATTTTTAAAAGCTTGAATATTTATTTTTCAAATTTTAAAAACATTTTTAAAAGTTTTTTCAAACTAATTAATTAATTCAGGAATAAATTAGTCTAGAATTTTTGTGTACGTCGCTTGACGTGTTTGACGTACCCTAAATCCGCCCCTGACTATCTTGGCCGAATTCCTGTTTCCTTTCCATCAGTTGTCTCAGAATAAATAGTGCGTCGGTGGTGCCCCGACCTTTTCGGAATCCGAACTACTGTTCTCCCAATTGCTCGTCGACGATCGGCCTGATTCTGGCGTCCATTATCCGCTCCATACACTTCATAAGTTGTGATAATAGCTTTATTCCTCGGTAATTACCGCACTCGTGTATGTTTCCTTTCTTCTTGAATATTGGAACCAAAATGGATTCCAGCCAGTCATCAGGTACTCGCTTTTCCTTCCATACTGCTTGCGACACTTTGTGTACCCATATAACACCCTCATTTCCAAGTGCCAATATCATCTCCAAGCTTATCTCATCGGGTCCAGGTGCCTTCCCACACTTCATCTTCGAGATGGCATTCTTCACTTCCTCCAGCGATATGTCTGGTTGTGGTGCGACGTTCGCTGCGCGGTTGAACGTATCTCGGCACTGAACGGGTTCTCTTCGTTTAACAACTTTCCAAAATACTCCTTCCACCTATCTTTGACATCTGGACCACTTACAATGAGCTGCCCTCTGTCGTTGTTAATGAAGGGTGACGCTATATTGCATGTGTCTTCTTCCGCGCCTCTTCTTTCCTTTGCAAGTTTGTAAATCTTCTTTCGTGCAACGTCTGGTCTCGTTTCCAGTTCATCATATAACTCGTTCTTCGCTTCATCCTTTGCTTGTCTCACTGCCTTCTAAGTTTGCCTCGTTGCTCGCTTGCTTATAATCCACTCTCGCCTGCGCTGACGGTCGTATCCAACTCCTTCCTTGACACCTTCTTTCTCTCCACTGCACTCTGTACATTACTATTCCACCACCACTCCTCGCTTTCAGTGCTTTTACCATACTTGGCCCTTCCACATACCTCTTCCGCTGCTTCAACCATAGCTATCTTCATTGTCGTCCATTCTGCTTGTGCAGACATAACGAATCCTTCCAAAGGGGCCTTCGCTAGGGCTTTCTGTTTAAACAACAGGCCCTTGGGACCACGTAGCTTTCCACATCTGATCCTCGTTTCTGTTGAGCACAGCTCTCTTTTCTGGAACCTTCTGAGCTGGAGTGTCACTACCAGCGGCTTGTGTTGTAAAGCCACTGTTTCGCTTGGTATGACTTTCACGTCGTTGACAAGTTTCCACTGTGATTTCCTAACCAGCAGCATGTCTATCTGTGTCTGCCTGCCTCCACTCCCGTATGTGCATGTACAGTTGTGAGTCACGTTTTTCAAACCAGATGTTGGCAATCATCCAATTGTTAAGCAGACACATATCCAGCAAATCTTCTCCTTCGTTGTTACGTCTGTCCTTGCCAAATCTACTAATACAGTCTTCGTAGCCAGTCCTGTCGCTTCCAACATGCGCATTCAAATCTCCCAGTATAATGAGTATACTTCTCCTGGGCTTGCTCTTTCCGTTAGCGACTGAATGTCTGTTCTGAACTGGCCTTTGACATCGTCGTCGCATCCGCTCTGTGGTGCATAGCATGATACTATAAACACCATCCGTTCCTTCAGTTGCACTCGCTGGTGGCCATTAGTCGGTCGTTGACCCTAATCACTTCCACTACCGTCTTCTTTATATCACCATACGTAGCACTATCCCTACGCCATTCCTCTTCTGTTCACTACCAGTGTAGTACATCTTACAATCCATGCCTAAGCCTCTTGCTCGCTGTCCTTAACATCTAATCTCTTGCAGGCACAACACGTCAATCTTCCTCCGTACCATCATTTCCGCACATTCTAATCTTATTATATTAATTCCATTATGTCGACCCTTATAACTGGTAACTTCAACCACCCTTCCCTCTGGCTGTCCCATGGTAACGGGACTGTCAACTTGCGCCATTAATAATCCACCGGTTGGCGGGACCTGCCGTGGATTCGCAGTACCCCACTAACTTGGGCGGGTGACCGGCGACCTTGTTCCAATCTGGTGGGATCATCATTCGCCCGTCATGGCAAGCCTATATACCACTGTCTCACTCTCGGGTTCATGCTGGCTGCCTAACACCTTGCTGCTGCCCGAGGTGTGTTTAACTCGCGTTGGCAGGGGCGTTACTCCCCGAGTAGCTCTCCACTGTCTCATAACAAAAGCGAATGCGCGAACGTGTCTCCTTAGATTCCTTTGTAGACTATATGCTGACTTATTTTACTAATTCTGTGCTGCGCCTATATAAACAAGTGCAATAGAGAAATATCTAATACTTAAATCTATATAATATGGGAATATTCAAAGCAAGTTTGGTTTTATCGCATCTGACCTCACTGTGCCTGGAGGTGACGTTAATCACATTATGCAATAACAAGACACCTGGGTCAGGTGTTCACTCGGGCTAGGGCTACTGGAAAAATGTGGAGGTCTCTATAATGCACGAGCAAAGAGGTGGGAGTGGGCTGAGGAAGATCAGATCGAAGGCTGAATGTGGTGCATACTTCACATTGGTGAACAGGATTATCCTGAAGTGTCTAGAATTTAGGTGATCCTGAAACCTAGGGGACTTCTCTGTCCCACACGCGGGCACTGAAATTCATTTGTCTGAGGTGCCCAAACTTCACATGTGTAGGCCAGGTACAGATGTGCTAGCAAATATGCAATAGGTGACTAGTAAAATATACCCACACCCTACGTCTATGCAATCTTCATACAATATGAATCCTGATTCCATGTGTTTGCTTTAGAGCATGTTGGGAAGGCTCTTCGACTCTGCAGCACTGCCGGTACTGTAGGTGAATGTCAGTCACTCTAATTTCTCTACAGATTTTGGTACCATCAGCATATAATATATACACTCTTGGCTGTTGATGTTATAATGGCTGATATGTCATTAAAGTATTACTGTATGTATATGATCATTGATGAATATATTTTAACTCAATCTATGCATCAAAATTTATATCAAAATGAACATCAAGATACATGTATGGATAACATACTTGTGACAAAATTACATACTCTAGGTTCAAAGAAAAATAGTTTGAAAACGTGGTCCATTTGATAAGTACGATATAGCCTGCGAGCAGGCTCTCTGGTAAATCGATCAACGCCCACTTAATATGCAAATGTCGCGAATCAAACCAATCACATTCTTCCGGAAGTCTGTGTGAAACCCTCATTCAAAGCACAATCCGAAGATGTAAATTTCACGCTATCAACTATGCACGTTACTGAAAACTCAAAAAATCTGTTATAAGAAAGCCAGAAGCAATGTAACGCATCTAACAATTGTCGGGTATGTAGTTAGGAGTTCAATATATTCAACTTTAGACTAAAAACCTGTAGCGAAACAGTTTAGCGGTGCGTGTATGCTAACGTCTCAGTTTGAATATACCATGATTATTAGACGGCCGGCCAACCTCGATAAAAGTGTTTCAAAAACACCGTTGATGGCATTTTTTGTTACAAGCAGGCAACCATGCCAGATCGTATTGGATAGTATATACTTTGAACGTGAGGGGGGTTGCCAGCCGTAATTTTGAATTTATATACTAAAATTTATGGTTTTTTAAAAACACATTGGAATGAATGGGTGATTTCTTTGGAGTCATGCAAACTACGTTGGTGTTCTATTTTGAATGGCTCACTTCATAATGCATCCAATCAGCGTGCGTGAAGTTCTGATTAAACTAATTCGCATAACTCACAATCATAAACAAACAAGAAATATGGCGTGAATACACCTAAATATAACACTTCGAAGAAAAGCTACAACAACATAAGCTTGCAAAGAATCAGAAATGTATTAGATATGGTAGCTATAGGAAAGTCTCATATTCGTAAATTAGTTTTATTTTGATAATTTGCCGATAATTTGTATCTACTGTTATAAAGCTGAGCTTTTGTACTACAGTGTAGTGTTACTTATATTGTTCCTTAGACATTTAACTCACCGGTTCTGGCGGTTCAACAGTGCTATCTTGTGATACACGAAAGGCAACCGGTCTAGTCATCTTGATCAATGTCTAAGCTACATTTCTATGGTAGTTGCTTGCTTGTAACAAAAAGTTGGCTGCTTGTTGTGGCTGTTCGTCGAAGTGTTATATTTAGGTGAATTTGCGCCATATTTCTTGTTTGTTTATGATTGTGAGTTATGCGTATTAGAATAATCAGAACTTCACGCACGCTGATTGGATGCATTCTGAATTTGGCAATTCAAATAAAACACAAACGTATTATTAGACAGCTGGCTGCTGTTTTCTAGAATAAAATTGTGCAAAAAACCTATTGGACGCTAAGAATGAGATTATCCCATGCTTCTATTTATATATATAGCTATAAAATTTGGGAAAATTTCACTTCCAAATTATCTGCCCTGCTTTGCAAGCATTTCATTTCTATTTGAGTGCACGAAATGGACTAAACAAATCGGAAAGCTGGATCAATCAGAACAGTTTGAGATAGACATCTGTGCAGAGGTGTATACCTTAAAGTGCCTATGTCATCCTCAGAGACTTTACATATTTATACTAATTGGAATATTCTGAGACGATTTGTAATATATCTTCTCAGGCGAAAATTTCATCTTCATGGATTTTTTTTGTCGTTAAAGTTGACGGAAGTGACGTCGAAGAGGAATTTGTCTATATGGAAACCACTTTACAGATTCCTCTTTTGACGTCACTTCCGTCAACTTTAACTTTACTTCGCCTGAGAAGATATATTACAAATCTTCTCAGAATGTTCCAATTAGTATAAATAGGTAAAGTCCCTGAGGATGACATAAGCACTTTAAGCATTATTGAGGAAACAAAGGGTGATCATTTGAAGAGTTGAAGATGGTCCATAGCTAAAGAAACTTTGTCAGCGTCATATAGGCGTCACCTAGTTGGGGTATGATCTCCAAGAAAATTTGAAAAATGAAACTTAATGTGGGATTAACGACATGTACTTGAATTGTGGCAATCAACATCAGGAATTTGTAGGAACACGAACAGTACTTGTAGCAATCAAAGTGGGAATTTCGAATTGTGGAACAATCGTCAGATTTTTCGTTCGATTGTTTGTTCCATATAGCTGGCCAAATGGTTGAACCGTGAAGTCTGAAAATTGGTCCACTCGGGGCGAGTACGGAGATGAAATTCGAAATCTGCGTTGCTAGGTTAAACTGCATACTTTCTGTTCGCCGGCTTTTTAGTGACGACATTGCGACGAAGCAGATGTTTCTGCAGATACTGTATTGTAGTCTTGTGTTGTAGTACATGTAAAATATTGTATGCTATACTCTGAACTAAGAAAATAATGCACACAGTAAAAGCTGTTCTTTATCATCTCTGTTCATTTATTTGCAATTATTTGTAATACCGGCATTGGTGTAAATTGTAATTTCACAATTTCTGAGAAGTACTATACAGGATCCTTGTTGATAACAGATGAATAATAAAACTGATCAGGCCATCCTGTCTTCATCATCATGGCGACTTTATAATTAAACCCTTAGCTGCTTCAGAATCATACTATACGCCACATAGTCCTGTTCATGTTGTCCTTGACTGTTTTAACTCATGTTTTAAAGGTTTAAAAACCTTTTCCCTACATGTATTTATTGATCTTATCTATCCATTTATTTTTATTGTAGGTCTTCCTCCGATGTCTTCTACTTTTCTTTCCAAATTCGATTTTCTTGCACTTTTTCCCTACTTCTCTTTCACACGCCCAAATTATCTTAACCTTGAAGTTCTCAGTTATACTACTACTCCCTCTTCTTCTGATTTCCTCATTTTCATTCTGTCATTTAGAGTTATATTAGTGTCAAAATCCATCTCTTTTGTCTTTTTTCTCTTCATTCTTATTGCCCATATTTCAATTCCACACATCAAAATTGGTCAGCTTACATTCTTGTACGTTTTTATTCTCAGTTTCATCGATATCTTGCAGTTATTCAACAGTTGGAACTCTCTTCAATTTTTCCAACCAGCTTTTATTCTGCTCTTTACATCTGATTCAGAACCTCCACTTCTGACCCAAGATGTTTATAGTACCTTTTACTTCAATGTCTGATCTATTTAGATAACGATCTAGTTAACTGTAGAAAATTTCTCGACTTCTCTAAAGCATTTGATACTAATCATGAAATACTGTTAAAAAATAAAATAAATATTGTGGAATATGTGGTATAGCACATAGCAAATTTTTAACATTCAAATATTCACTTGGCATAAAATGCGGATTTATGTGCGCTATCTCGACTATCGACTTGTGTATTCACCAAAACTTCATATGGCCTCTCTTGCAGTTTCTGTTGTTATTGTAATGCCGCTTGACTTGCCTTATATTCTGCGTCTTGATGATACTCAGTGCTCACTGCTAAAATTTTTGAAACTAACGAATAAGTCGCGTGTTTGTCTGCCTGCCTACCGGATGTCCTCCTGACTATACAATTGCTGATGCTTACTAGTCTCTTGTTTGCATTCTCTTGTTTAAACAGTGTCATTTTATTTTTTTGATAGAAATCTTTTTCCTGACAATCTTGTGGAGACAACATTTCGAACGGTTAGTGAAATTGGTTATTGTTATATTTGTTGGTTAATTGGTTATTTCTAAATGGATGCCTTCTTACTGTATGCTCACACAGACAGACAGACAGACAGACAGACAGACAGACAGACAGACAGACAGACAGACAGACACATATAAGTAAATCTAAAATATTTTCATCGTTGTCACTTTGAGATCATCTTCTGTTCAAATTTCAGTAGCGACGAAGATAATATTATTTTGTTTGATATTCCTGCATAAGTGATTTACTGGCCAACCTATTGGTTTTTCTGATTCCTAAATTTTCACTTATGGACCGGGGGTTTGAAAGATTATAATGGAATCTAAATTTTTATTTCAGTCCGTAACAACGTACAAGAAAAAAGTGACATCACTTCAAAATAGCACTAAATCGGCTGACGACATTAAAAATACTGTGGAAAACCTGACCGATTTTGTTGAAAATACCATTTACGATCCTTGGAGTGTCAGCAACAAAGCCAGTACAGTTAAAGTTATTATCAAAAATACAAAAACTGTTTGGGCAGGAGTAGAGAAATCAGAAAGAATGAACGTACTTGGACTCATTATGTGTTCCCTGGCATTTGGAATTGCACTAAGCCGACTGGGCAGTGAAGGACAAGTATTGATAGCGTTGTTTGAAACAATGATGAAAATTGTTATGTCACTCATCAATGGAGTTATGTGGTAAGATATAGAGATTATATATTATTATTTTTCTTAGGTCCGGTAACTTCAGCTAGCAATTGCCTGACAGTGGCAGTGGCTTAATTAAGAGCAATTAGCAATTAGAATATCACATATACAGACAAACCACCAAGTAGTACAAGGGTAATAGCGATTAAGATACCACATATAATACAGACAAACCACCAAGTAATAAGGGTAATACTTGTGGCCAAGATTTTTAAAAAAGTAGTCAAACCACCCAGTAATAAGGTAATAGGAGTAAGTAATAGATAAATCCCAAGAACGAGGGATGTATGCTATATAAAGACATACATCCCTCGTTCTCGGGATTTATCTAACTTAATTTATTTTTGAGGAGGTTTTCCAACAAAGTTTTGTCTATTTTTTCCACCTTGGACAAAGATTTTCCTTGTTTTTTTCTTCATTTCGTTTCTAATTATTATTCAAGGGCTTTATCCGATATAAAGCCCTCGGACGAACAAAGAAAACCGACTCAATAATAAATTAATGGTGATTAAAATCACATATACAGACAATTAAAGCACCCAGTAGTAAGGTAATAAGGGTAATAGCAATTAGAATATCACATATACAGACAAAGTACCCAGTAGTAAGGTAATAAGGGTATAATAGCAATTAGAATATCACATATACAGACAAAGTACCATGTAATAAGGTAATGACGGAGTGAGGGATTGGATTCAAGTTATGTTAATTACCTTATTACTTAGTGGTTTGTCTAAATTTTTTTAAAATCTTGGTCATTACCCTCACTGGGTGGTTTGTCTGTATATGTCTATGTGATATTTTAATCACTATTACTCTTATTACCTTATTACTGCACTGCAAGTTCCCAAAAACTTGTTTTAAGAAAAAAATACTTGTTTTAAGATTTTCTTGTCCCGTTTGCAAGATAATAATCTTACTGCGGTTTCTTGACAAGATATTTTGTCTTAAAACAAGATTAAATATCTTAAAACAAGAAATAAAATCTCAAAACAAGAAAAATTATCTTGACAAGAATTGGAGGTTTTGCAGTGTGAGTAGTTTAATTGTCTATTTTTTCAAAAATCTTGGTTTCTATTATTCTTATTACCTTATTACTTGGTGATTTGTCTTACTACTTGGTGTTTGGTGTGATATTATATTAATTAATCACTATTACTCGTGTTACCCTTACTGGGTGCTTTGTCTGTATATGTGATATTTTAATGACTATTAATTTATTTAATTACTGTTATTACCTTAATTATTACTTGGTAGTTTATCTTTAAGAACGTTGATAAGCAATTTCATGGTAAAACTTTTAATGATAAAATTCAGCGATATTTCCTTTGTGAGCACTTTTGATATGCTTGCCAATTGCTGAAGCCTAAACCATCGTTGAACACACAATCGGACTCGATTAAATCCAAACTTTTTAACTAAACTTTTTAGCATTTTTATTGTAAATAGATTCTTCGGTTTATGACTATTAATTACTCTATTAGCTTAATTATTACTTGGTGGTTTGTCTTTTTATGTGATATTAATTTTAATCACTATTATGGTTTGTCTGTATATGTGATATTTTAATCACTATTATCCTTATTACCTTATTACTTTGTGGTTTGTCTGTATACAGTATGTGATATTTTAGTCACTATTAATTACTCTTATTACTTTATTACTTTATTACTTGGTGGTTTGTCTTTTTATATGTGATATTTTATTAATCACTATTACTCTTATTACCCTTATGATTGATTGGGTGGTTTGTTTATATGTGATATTTATTTTTAATTACTATTACTCTTCTCTTATTACCTTACTACGTCGTGGTTTGTTTGTATATGTGATCTTGACCAACCTACATGTAGCATGTACAATTTCTCCTCTTAACAACATGCCTTACGAATTAACATTAGATATATATGTCACATAAAGCCATCACGCTTACATACATACAGCAGTATATATGAGTTTTAATATGTATTAGTATAAATACACAGGTGATTATAGAAAATCGCGCGCGCTGATTGGTCGAGTTACTTCGGATTAATTCTCGATAATCACCATACAGCGTTTATCCAAAATGGCCGCCAGCAGTTGTCAATGCAACAGACGAGGAAATTAACAATTTTAAAGAAAATGTTGTTCCTAAAAGTACGAAAATGTGTATTTATACTAAAACAATTATTCGCCTCAGGCTCAGTGAATATCGGTGAATAATAACCTCGACTTCGTCTCGGTTATTATACACCGATATTCACCTCGCCTTCGGCGAATAATTGTTAAATATTTTATGAACGAGTGGGAGTGTTTTCCCAGGGGTTACAAACACGAGAGGACAATGAAAATCACGAGGCTGTTAACCGAGTAATTTTTATTGTTCTGGCTCATGTTTGTAAAACATGAGAGAATAATGAAAAGCACGAGGCTGCAGGCCGAGCGATTTTTATTGTTTTCGAATGTTTTACAAACACAAGAGAACATTGAAAATTACGAGGTAATAGACCGAGTGATTTTTTATGTTCTCGAGTGTTTGCAAGTTGCAACCCCTGGTAAAATACTATACACGGCTTATGAAATAGCTTCTCAATCGTCAATAATAGTAGAGGGACTTGGTGATATTGGTGCATATTAGATTAGACAATGGTTTCACGTTGGATTTATAAAATAAACGGTTCTTTGTTTGTGCCGTTTATTATCTGATTTCTTAATTATAAATTCAGTTAGCGGGACCTTTACCGGGTTTCAAAACTCATGCACATGATCAAATATTTTTCTATGATTGGCTAATTAAAACTCATGAATTATTAATGAGTTTGAGAAATATATACAGTAATGTCCTGCATCAAACTTAACATCTATAAGTCTCAGTTGCTCAATGGTTATAGAGCATCTCACCGGCGATCCGAAGGTTGTTTGTTCCGAGTCCTACTTGGGAATTAACTCAGAAATTTAGTGAACTTTATAGTAAAATAGCTCAAAAAACATTTATACGGATCGGGTTACTATATTGTTGAACTTACAGTATGCCATTACATGCTGTTAACAGCATATGTCGCTAATGTTGCATGCACTCGTTTTAAGTACATAAAGGAATGCACCTAACTGTTCATACATTTTTTACTCTATTTTAAAGGGTCTCACCCATTGGAATCTGTAGTTTAATTGCTGGTAAACTGGTGGAGATGGAAAACATTTCTAAAACGTTTGAATCACTTGCCTATTTGATATTAACATTAATTGTTGGAGTAGCTCTACAAGTACTGGTAGTTTATCCATTGTTATATTTCTTTTTTGTGAGAAAAAATCCTTTCAGATACATGTTTGGTCTGCAGTCTGCCATTTTTACAGCATTTGGAACAGATTCGAGGTAAGAAGTTCTTTAATTTGCTAGTTAACTGGCGTACAATATTTTGTTAATTATTATTTAAAGACCAATATTATACAGTATATTTTAATAGTATATTTTAATGATTTATTTAGATCAGCTTTTCTCCATTGCAGAACAGTTTTATTATAAACGTTTAATAAAAGGCTGTTTCTATTAAAACAGAAAACGTTTTGAAAACTAATCCCAAATAAGTTGCACTCAAAAAGTTATATATCCGATTACCTAATACCATGTTTACACTGTAACAGATCGATGAATTTGGAACCGTATTGAAATTTACACCTGTTTACATGCATTGTCTTATAGCTTCCATGTTACAGTATGTTCCGTTCTATTACATCAAACATTTCTATTTTTCTCTATTATACAAACACCAAATGACATAGCCAAGGTTCCAGTCTATACTTGTGTTGTAAGTTGTAATTCAAAAACACATTATTTCATTATCCGTCTTGCTCCATTCACTATGTACACTATGTATGGATCTATTAACTGGGTTACGACCAAGCAGTGCCTGATGGCCCTGGTCCAACACACAAGGGCAGTGGAATAGGGGGTTAGGGGGTTAGGGGGGGGGGGCTATAGCTCCTCAATATTTCTAACAAAGAGGCGACTCCCACCCCATCCCAAAAAAAACAAAATTGAAGATAGGCTAAAAAAATTTGCTGGGGTAGGGTGTGTGTCAAAATACACTCTTTACCATTCTATTAATAAATTAACCACTCCAATATAAAACATCTGCTGCTGCCACTCCCAACACAACTATCCTTTTAGGCTTTGAGGCTATTTTGATTTACACCATTGTTTTCTTTTTGTTTATTAAATTGTTATCATTAATTTCATGAGAATCTAGTTTTAAAGGTTTTCCTTTCCCAGTGTTAAATCTGTGGCACCATCACTGGTGGACTACAGGCCTAAATAACAGAAAGATTACTCGACACAACCTGGAAAAACGTGACTCAAAAGATATTTCTAAAATCCAGTCATTACACAACATTTACTGTCCTGTAAGCTATGGTGATTAATATAGTTGAAACCTTCGAGGTTATGCTGATCCCAACTGAAAACCTAACCCTATAGGCTAGACAAGAGAAGATCTATGTATATAGTTATAATGGTTTCAAGTGCAATTTGAAAAAAACAACAACTGACATACATGAGTCATGAGTGAGTTTTTCAAAGACTGTCAAAACTTAAGCCTGTTTTCCTCTAGACGGAATTTTGCGCGCGGAGATTTTCCTTTGTCTTGTGATTTCTCGGGTGGAACTAATTAGAAAAGACAAAGAAAAATTCCGCTCCGCGCGCAAAATTCCGCCTAGTGGAAAACAGGCTTAAGTGGTTTTAGCTATTTAAAGTCGCTAAAAAACTCACGAGGGCATGCTTTTCCAAGTTGCTGGAAAAACCATATTAAAACTCATCAATAAATATACACGAAAAACGTTCAAATCAACTGTACTTACGACATTTACAGTACTCTTTGTGCCCGTCCGTCCACTCGTATATTTGGTTGTTTAAAAACGATTCGCTTCTTCCACCACGGCACTACTATTGGAAAACGTTTACTCGAAGCACTAAAAATCTTCTAGTCTTCTTGCAGGCACTTTACCTGACAAATAGCTTCAAATTTGAACGAATTGTCAATTTTTCATTCACTAGTCTGTGGAGTCTGTGGTCCTAAAGGGAGAAGGTTGTTTTCTGGTCCGTACACAAAACGACGCATGCTGATTGGTTCCCGAGCGGTCGGGATTTTACGATATTCATATTTCAGCTTCAGGCGGTGAAAATTTATGCATTTATAAATCAAATTATGCAAACGATTAACACTTTTCTACGAAAGGTTAACTTTCAAAGATAGTGAAAATTATCTTTGATGTTTTAACTGAAAAGTTAAAAAGCATAATTTGATTATACATGCATAAATGTTCACCGCCTGGCGATTTGGTGACGTCACGGGACATGTTTTCGGAGATCGATGCACCATAGATAAGTGGAAATTGTTTAATTTCAGCAAAAGCTGATCCTGGCCATGTGAGACCACCCGTTAGGTGCATTAGCTGCCATTTTGACGTCGTGTACAAGGGTCTATACTACATTCATACTCTGGTCCCCCATATATTTTCTATCCGCGCTGGCTGATGAGGCGAATTGCAAAATATATGAAATGACGTTCTCTAGAACAAATCTCTCTTTGACCTATGGAGTACGGCCATGCATACCCACATTCCCTGACTAACTTTTTAGGCAAGGGAAGGAAAACGTAAATCATCTTTACCGGTTTTCTGTCTTGCGCCTTTAATAGATCGGCCAGCTTGGAACAAGAGCGCGGAAAGAAAGAACCTGTAATATCCCCTACCTTCCTTAACCTCTCCCCCCCTCCCGCCCCTCATATTGTGGCAAACATGGTTTCTGATTCCTCGTTTTTTATTTTTCATTCTGACTTCTTATTTTCTGATTTCAAAAAACGGGCAAGAAAACTCGATTTCTTGATTTGAACAACCAGAAATTAATCGCTGTCAATTTAGTTTCTTGAATCCAAAAATATAATAGATGGGTTGACGGCATGACTCGGAAGATTTGATTCTTGGCTTTGTTGTTATTAACGTTAAACAATAGACCTTATTCCAAAATGGCCGCCGAATTAAAATTATTTTATATACATATAAATTAGCCTTTATGAACTCGTTTTCATGTGGGAAATTCAAAATAATTTTTACTTTAAAACGAGGTCATAAGGGATAATTTATATGCACATAAAATAATTCTAATTAGGCGACCATTTTGGAATAAGGTCTATTCTCTTTGTCTCCCAATTGTTTTGAGTCAGTATTTTAGCCAATGCCAACCCATGCATGCATTGATTTGCCCCTTTGCCAGCAAATATAATGTGTAAAAAATCGAAATTAATTCTATATTATATTCTTCCTATTAGTGCCGCCACTTTGCCGGTCACCTTGAAGTGTGTTAAAGAAGTAAACAAGGTTGATTCAAGAGTTGCTCATTTTGTTTTACCAATTGGAGCTACAGTCAATATGGATGGTACTGCCCTGTATGAAGCTGTTGCTTGTATCTATATCGCACAACTTAATGGCTATAGCTTTGGTATTGGAAAAATCCTCATTATCTTGTAAGTAATTTATACAATATGGGCGACCGAACTGTATGATCATACTATTTACAACACCAACCGAAGTATATACGACAATCCAATACTTTTCACTCACGTGATCGGTGGCCCCGTTGGGGTGGTGAAACAATACGGAATATTTGAATAAGAATAGGGTTAAATTCCCATAGGATAAAGATTGTGCATCAACATGGCCGCCATTTCATTACACGTGCATGCACACATGTGGCGTGATGCGAGTTTTAACAGTGGTGCACATGCATGTGCATGTACAACATGTTCACGAGCTTAGTGTAATCGTCGTGGGTAGTAAAAAGACTAGATAGGAAACTTTATGGCATGAACACGACAACTTGGTTGAAATTGACAAGTTTTAAACGTTCCTACTATATTCAAAGTTTAGCAATAATATAGCTTAAAATGGCAATCAAACTGCCTGTAAATACAACAAAGCCACATTACGATAAAATTGTCATCTATTTATTATTATTAAAATAAAATATCAAAGTTTACTGGGTAAAAAATGCATCGCAAATTCCAAGCAAAACAAAGTACCTGTTTGTGACGCCAGTTTCTTTGAAACAAACCAGAAAAATCAAAACAAAGATCAACGACGTTTACCTCGAACACTCGATTGTGGCGTAAGAATATGAAGAATTTGAAGAAAAGTTCACTTACAAATCTCAGTAAAACAAGCATACTCATGCTATTCGTAACATCACAATTTTCAACTAGGTTTCAACCATATTTTGTAAACTGGGTAAAATGTAATTTAACCAATCAAAGGGCTCAAAACGCCCCAGGTGACTATTAGTTTCCTATCCAGTCTTTTTACAATCTATGATGTAATATAAGAGACGATTGGTCGACGTACGTCCAGGAATCAAGCCGCATGCAACATTCAGCAACCATTAAGCCACCGAAACTTAGATGGCCTGAGTCTACTAGTACTCTTATAGTCTAGCTTGTTCAGTATTATATATAGATACGTTATTGTTTAGCTTGACTGCTGCTGCAGCGTCAATTGGAGCAGCCGCAATTCCCTCTGCTGGATTGGTAACCCTACTGATGGTTCTAGAAGCCGCTGGACTTCCGACTAATGACGTAGGACTGCTTTACTCCATTGATTGGTTTTTGTAAGTATACAAGCATGCGCAGGGTTTTTTGTTCGTCAATATAATTATTTATACTTCAAATTTTCCAATAAGTGTCATTTTATGAAGATATTAATCAAGACACTGTTTTGGTTTTTGATCAATTTTACTTTTATTAATACAGCGTTGTGTTGGGAGTGAACAAGCCGCAACTCACCTGGCTGGCCTAACTCGTGCAAACAGAAAGACCAAACAGGAGAACTCGTAAAAACTAACCAATACACGTCACGTCACAGAAGCCGCGGAACCGGGGGGCACTGGGGATAGATGCCCCCCCCCCCCCACTTTTTTCAAAATTGGAAAATGTGCCCTTTTTCTGAAATAAAAATGCCCTTTTTATAAATGTGGCATGTGGCGGTTAAGGTTTACTGCGGCATATTGCCTATACTGGGAAGAATTAATGTACCCTTTTCGTAGAAGTATATGACATTGCTATTTGCAGTAGGAAACAGAGTGACCGTGCCGTTGCCCGAGTGGTGACGTAAAAGAGTTATTTATAAAATATGATATAATGTAAATTTCCAGCACATTGGCGCTATTTGAACTATTCTATTTCTAAAAGAAATGCCGCTGACCAAGAAATTATATGAAATACAAAATGGTGGTGGTCAAATGGAAGTTACAACCGTACAACGTTTTAAATTATACGATTATTTTAAAAATAACTAAGGTGTCCTTTTTGGCGGTGCCCCCCCCCCCCACACACACACTTTTCAGGTGCTTCCGCGGCCTCTGTCACGTCATGGTCAGTGGCGTGGTGGCAAGCTTCAGTCTAAGGTGGCCAGTCGATCACATGCAACGTACGTTGTGGACTCCTTTTTAAAAACCTTATATAATAATCATATGACGTTCTTTTCTGCAGGGATCGTTTTCGTACGACATGTAATGTTGTGGGTGATGCCATTGGTGCTGCGATTGTGGAACATTTTTCACGTGACGACATTGAAAGTGAGCTTAACTCGGATTTACAGCTACAAGAAACTGCGGTCAATGAAAGGTTCACCTACAAAGAGGATATGGGCTCCGAAAATTATGGCGCCACAACTCAGTAACAAAGACTAGATCATGAACTGAGAAAACCTCAACGGAGTTCCGCATTAACACTTGTCCAACAGGTTAATTAAAAAAAAATGTGATGTTGAATTAGTTATAGTAGACCACTTTTAGTAATCACTTAAGTAGTGCCTTATAGTGGAGCTGGTGAATATCTGAAACAAAAAACATATGACAACAGGCAACACTATACTCGATTTTAATAGCTGCAGGTTAACCTGTTGATAGATATGTACTCGTAGGAGCGTTTTAAATATTACTTAATTTCTTTTGAATTATTAATGAGTTTTAGAAATGTAATATAACGTTCATATATATAGTTCATATACATAAAATATCACTACATAAATTATCGTTTTAATTGCGACTGCCGCTAACACCAAGTAGTCATGCTCGTGCTGTTGCTTGCTTGTTATCTAATTTGAACGTGCAACACTCGACAGTCATTGCCGAAGATTCGAGATCGATCGAACTTATATTTGACTCATTTCCTCATATTTAACTTTGTGACGAATTAAACTGGCAATAATATGTCCCATTTTGAAGTGATTGACGTAAAGTATGGGTTTTCAAGAATTTCAAGACAAGAGTTATTTTCAGGGTAATTCTGTTTATCTCTTGCATTCACCATTCATGTCTATATGGGTGTCTATAAGACTCTCAGTCTGCAGTGTATTCAGTGTTGTTCGATTCTTCAGGTGATCTGTTATAGATCTGCAGTGACATCCTGTGACTGTGTACTTGTTAGTGACCTGCAAATTACATAGATCTTTCAAGACCTCGAATCGACTGGGTTTTTTTTACTGTTCTTTCATCTGTATGTATATATGCATACTGTTGTTAATGTTGGTGCTATCATACCATATCCAGTGCACATTTGTGCCTCATTCTAGTGCCCTGCATAGCCCTAGTGTCAGTGCTGATAATTGAAAAGTTTTACACTTGCAACATTTGCGTATCTGAACAAATTACATTTATTGTAATATGCTAATTTAATGCAAATTAGAATTTCTGAACTTACTAGAACAAAGATTTCTCCTCTCCTGAAAGTCGTGGACTGTCTAATACTTTTCAATATCAAGAGTCACACTAGGGCTATGCAAGGAACTAGAATGAGGCACAAATGGTGGTGGTGGTGCTCTGCCCTATAGGCAGGTTCAGTCCCTAAAGTTTCCTTGTCATAGCCAGCTTCTTTACTTTTACATATGGTCCGACTACCTTCAGCATATCCAACATTTCGACTCTTGGCCTGCCGCGAGGCCTCTTGCTCTCCATTCTACCTCCAATCACGTTAACAAGTAGGTCTCTATGACGCAGTGATTCTATTGATGATATTTATTAGCGAGCGGTCCTCATATTCGCGTGACAACACCTCTTCATTACTAATCCTGTCTGACCAAGAGATGTTCATCATCTGTCGCCATATATCCACATCCCGCAGCTTTCCAATCTTCGTATTTCGTCCTTGCGCATGCGTCCACGATTCAGCCCCGTACAATAGTGTACTCCACACTGCAAAACCTCCAATTCTTGTCAAGATAATTTTTCTTGTTTTGAGATTTTATTTCTTGTTTTGAGATATTTAATCTTGTTTTAAGACAAAATATCTTGTCAAGAAACCGCAGTAAGATTATTATCTTGCAAACGGGACAAGAAAATCTTAAAACAAGTATTTTTTTCTTAAAACAAGTTTTTGGGAATTTGCAGTGCAGATGACCATCTTTATGATTCTCTTCTTCAAATTTAGGCTGAATGTCTTAGATATCAACTCTTTTCTCTTAGTGAAGGCATCTTTTGCACGGGCTATCTTCGATTTGAGTCTTTAGTACAATAGCCGTATTGTGTTATTATACTCCCTGATCTGGGACACCTGACTATAAAGTTGTTTACCTCAGTCGACAAAGATCGCAAACTCCTCTCCGGGTTCCTTACTCATCTTCATCTCCTTCGTCTTTTTGATGTTTATTTTCATACCGTAATGCTCCACAACGTCCTGCATTTTATTCATCTGGCGTTGCAAACCCTTAACAGTGCTGGCTACCGTATCGCACTGTCTTGATAAGATGACCTCCCACACGAATGCCTTCGTCTACCTCATAAGGCCTCTCGCACCATGGCTTCAGCATAAATATTGAATAGTAATGGTGATAGAGGGCATCCTTGCCTAGTACCTCGCCCTATCACTGCTGGATCCGTCACACCATCCTTCATCCTAACAGTTGCACTTTGCCCCATATATAGGGCTGCAATCAGCTTCCGATCACGCCAGTCAACTCGGATATTCCTTAGTATTTCTAAGAGTTTTACCCACAGCACACGATCGAAGGCTTTCTCTTAGTCCACAAAGCACACATAGATGTCATGTGCGTGGTCAATACACCTTTCACTAAGTAACATCATGACAGCAATGGCCTCCCTTGTACCAACCCCTTTCCGAAATCCAAATTGGTCGTTTCCAAGATATTCTCTAGCCTTGGGTTCGATTCTGTTGGTTAACACACGGAGAACAACTTTTGAGGCGTGCACAATAAGACTGATTGTTCTGTATTCCTCGCACCTTAAGGTGTGTGGTTTCGTTTCTATTCGGATAAGGACAGACTTCATCCAGTCCGGATGTATACATCATTCTGCAAAGTTTTACAAATGCATTCACTCCTTCTGGACCCAGCGTCTTTAGCATTTCTGCCGGTATTCCGTCTACTGCTTCCGACTTCCTATCGCTTAGCTGGTGTATTGCCTTGATAATCTCCTCCCTTAAAACATTGGGACCAAGGTAATCTGTTTCAACTTCCTCCTCGGTCTCCGGCCATTGGAATACTGTGTAGTTTCTCGTCTTTGACATACAACTCTTCTATATACTCGTTCCACCTTTTTTTGACTTCATCCTGCTCTGTCAGTAGGATTTCATCCTTGCTGAGCAGACTATCCTGTTTCTTACCACCGTGTTTATCCTGGCAAAGCTCCTTTACCTTTGCGTATATTAAGTCCGATCTACCCAGTCCTTCTAAGTCTTCCAATTCACTACATTGGCTCTCCCACCAGCTGACACGCGCTCTATCGGTTTCTCTACGGAGCTCATTATTCAGCTTCGTATACATCTTTCTACCGTTCTCAGTGTTAACGTTCTTCCATTTCCTCCTCTCCTCCATTTTGTCCAGCATCTGATCAGTTACCCAAGCCTCTTGGCCTTTCTTCTCCCTTCATATCCAATATTGTCCTCTCCACTCTTCAAGATCGCACTTTTCAGGCGATTCCAACTCATCTCAACATTGTTGCTATTTGGTACCCTCAATCTCTTCCCTATGCAAGGTGCTTATCAACATCTTCAGCAAACTTAACTCGGCCAATCACGTGAGAGGCGGTGATACGTGAATAGAACTTTTCAGTTTTTCCCGGTTCCATTTCTGGATCTTCTCGATGCCAGCAACTTTCTTCAGTCTTAACTTTGCCTTCATAATAACCAGATTATGATCCGAATCGCAGTCCGCTCCTGGATATGCAGCAGCATTCTTCACGCTATTTCGGTATCTCTCTCTGACTATGATGTAGTCAATCTGGAAACGTCTGACATCCCCTGGAGATTTCCACGTATATCTCCTTCTTGCATTATGCTCAAAACAAGTATTAGATCTTTTCGTTTGCAGAAATCTGTAAGCAGCCCCCCCCCCCTCTCATTTCTTTGGCCCAGCCCAAAATGACCTACCGCCGAGCTGTCACTCCCTTCACCAACCACTACGTTCCACTCACCTAGGAGCACCAGATAGTCGTTACCCTTTCCCATATTCATAAGGTCCTCTATGTTGTCATACATTTCTTCTATTTCTTCATCCAGATAGTCGGAGGTTGGCATATACAATTATCACCGTGATATCAACTGGGTTGCCTCTTAATTTAACCATCAGTAGTCGATCACTGAAAGCCTCAACTCTAACAACACATTTTGCTGCCTGGCGGGCTAGGAGCAATGCGACTCCTCTTTGTCTCTGCTGTCCACCGGAGTAAATAACACGCACATTATCACTAATAAAATCACCCTTATCCCTCCATCGTACTTCAGTCAGTCCGAGGATATTGATCCTAAGTCTGCTCATTTCACACTTAACATTCTCCAGCTTCTCCTGTCTCGTCATCGATCTAACGTTCCATGTTCCAATTCTCATTAATGTATTGAAGGGATTTCGCTTGTTGACGACCTGAGAGGCCCCACTCTCTTTCCTGCCGGAAGCGACAACTTACCTAGCAGAGGTCCCATTAACGTCGTTGCCACTCGATCTATTTAACATGTTCAATCATACAAATTAGGGTTCTAGGGAAATACGAACTGAGGTGGTTTCTCGCTGCCTTCCTCAGTCGCAGTAGTCACCTAACTGGACTTGGGGACACTAGCCATTGTAAGACATGCCAATCATCTGCCTATATAGCATTATGCTGTATCACCGTTGGTCATAGAGTCCGCCGACACAGCCATCCACCGCGCTGCTGCCCGTGGTTTCACCGTATCCCTGGCTCGGGACGCTTAGGGAGTGCTCACGTTTGTCCAAGACGGGCTCCCAGACTAGCGGAGGGAAGGAGTCGACTTACTACTCCATTGTGGACCGCCCTGACGGGGTGTCCACCCGCTGCCCGTACAAATGTACACTGCAAAACGTTTTAGAGGAAAAAATATGATTTTATATAATTTATTCCTATCGAGCCACCTTAATTAAGTGATCAATAATCAAAACAGTTTCAAAAGCGCTAAAAGTGCGCAACAATGCATGTCAAATAACCGTGCACTATGCATGTATCTCAGCCACGACTTCTTGAGTCAGAGAAGACTCTGGGAACACAAGTTTCCTCCGAGTCGATCTTATGGTGGCATGCGCGCAGGTGGCCTGATACAAGATCCATTGTTACATGCACTTATAAATTGTCATATTGTTGCATGAACATCTGTGTTATAATACCGTTATACCTGCGTGTGTATCTGTCTGCACGATGTTCCCTAAAAATTCGAGAACAGCTGCGCGGATTGCCGTCGAACGGCGTGTTCCACTCTCAACAAAGCGAGCTATCGCTACAATATAGACGCATCAAATCGAATCGAAAGGTACTGGGTCGACAGGGCCGCTTTTCCCTTTCCGCGAAGCGGAAACCAACCTTCTAATGACCAGTTAGACGCTCGTAACCATTGAGCCACTGTAGGTTGCAAATTCTTAGTCATATGTGCTTCTAAGTGGTATCGTTTGCATATGAGAAGTAGTTAAAGTGATATTATAAAGTGTACGTATACATGTGTACTTTTGTATAAATCATGACATATGCATCAGGAATCGTATGAATAGTCCTAAACGTAAACGCACGTACGCGCTGCATACCTATTTTGTTCTTTTGTGTTTGCAGGCTTTATTATCTTATATAGAGGCGTTCATTTTATCAAATGAATGAATTGATGAATGGAATGTTAGAGTTCAGACTTTTACAAATACCTTGTCCCCGAGCGCGGTGCGAGGGTGCTAGAGTCCACTTATGATATACGCAAGTTTGAAAACCTGCTAAAATAATCTGCATGGGACATCAATTCAGGTTCACTTGCGCGCGGCTGTTTATAAGTTTTTGGGTACTGGTTTATATCCATCGATCCAATCCAAACAAACTTGGGAAAAGTAAGCATGTGTAGCGGTTTAGAAGTAAAGAAGTTGAAGTGTGAGTTTACCACAAAACTAATTTATGGTTTGAAAATTTGTCGCTTGACTACAAAGTCGACTACTATATATACAGTATAAGGAAACTTTATTCAAAGATTGTTTCTAACAAAACGTGACAATGGAAAATAATACAAGGTTGACATTGGTAACTTATTATTTAATACAAAGATCTTTATGTGCGTTTTTAAAGTATCAATAAAACCGAAAAACAATCTAGTTTCTCTACAATCTTCGTTCTAGTAAAGACAGGAGGCGACCTCGAGAAATGAGCTTACTGTTAGTTGCGAAGCAAAATGGTTTCAAACCCTACTGGCCTCGAAATTTTCAACCGGAAGTGCGGTAAAATTAGTGAATCGTGCAATTGTGAGACCTGTACTATACTTAATTTATTTTACTATAATTCATTCTTTGAATTTTGTTTGTTTTGGCTTTTACTACCATTTGCGTTCAAGCTTGAAGCATGAACTATTTCCCACGTTTGTTTACGTTTGAAAAGCTACGTTTGACTAATTAACTTACCTCGTTTTGACCAATGAAATGCATGTGTTTTTTCACACGTGAATTTCACGTGAACAAATGGATTTCATTGGTCAAAACGCGGTAAGTTAATTAGCCAAACGTAATTGAAATTAGCTTTTCAAACGTAAACAAACGTGGGAAGTAGTTCATGCTTCAAGCTTGAACGCAAATGGTAGTACTTTAGTTAAAATCGTACATATGTGTTGTTCAACATCTTGTGTGCTGATATATTGTTACACATATTTAAAACACGTGATGCGAGTGTTTTGAATGGCTTCAAAAACGTATATAAAATTGTAGGTTCATTAGTATTCTTTCTGACGTCAAGAAGTTTTATCAGGTATAAAACCACGGACATAGTACTGATTTCCTTTGTGTTTTCCTCATGAATTATTAATGAGTTTTTGAAAGATATTTAATTTATTACCGAGTCGGTTTTCTTTGTTCTTCCGAGGTCTTTATATCGCATAAAGACATTGAATAATAATTAGATACGAAATGAAGGAGAAACAAGGAAAATCTTTGTCCAAGGTGGAAAAAATAGACAAAACTTTGTTGGAAAACCTCCTCGATAATAAATTAAGTCATATAGCATATATTATACATCCCTCGTTCTCGGGATTTATCTATTACTTAAATCATGAGGGACGTAGTTTTGCCCAATACGTCGTGATTATATATAGTACTACTCCTCAGCAAAAAGATTAAAACATTTATTTCAAATTAAGTTAACTTGATTACTAAGTAAAGTATATTTTTAGTACTACAAGTATGATCATGCAACTTTTGGTAAGAATAATAATACAAAACATGCATGGTGTGACTAGATTACTTGAGTCAAAAAAATCTATTACAGTATACCTACATTAAAATGTCGATGTAATTCTACTGAAAAGTACTAGTTTATGAAATGGAATAGAATGTTTACAGAGGTTATACTGTTCATAACTAATAATAAGTAATAAATTTAAGAAGTAATAAATAAGTAATAAAGCCTAAGTAATAAATTTTTGAGCGAATGCATACATGCATGCATACCTGATAGAATACGAGACAAAGTTGCTCATGTATATACAGCTATTTCGAAGAAGAAGAAGAAGAAGAAATTATTTATTTAACGATGGGTTAAATACATCATTACTGGTTTCCCAGTAGTTTTCATGATGGCCCTCACATAATCACATTTCAACATAAATTTTCTATATAATGGTAAAATAATTTCTACTTTTTCTTCAAAACGCTTTTTCTCAAGACATGCATCCAGTTGTTTTGGACCGACCTACGCAAGCTTTGGAGGAAAGTGGGCTCTGCCAACAAACTCGATCCTCGCCCCAAACTTGGGGGGGGGGGGGGGGGGGGGGGTCAGGTTTTAAACTGGTCAAACAAGTTCTAGTTTATGAACACACGTAAGCAATTAACACGTAAGTAGGAAAATAGCAAGTAACGCGTTAGAGCCTGGGAGCAAAATAGTATTTTGGCAATAGTTCACGCATGCTCAAAAAGAAATATCGAGTTTATTGGCAGAGCCCACTTTCCCCCGAAGCCTGCGTAGGTCGGCAAGGGGATCTGACTCGCACGGTACATGCAGACCTGAAATTTTCACTTATTTGACTTAATAATTTGTCAGCTTAATAGGTTAATGATTATTACATTTTTGTTGTAGTTATGGATTAAAACTTGAGCTATATAACAATGATTATAAGCTAGTGCATGCGAATAATTATTGACAGTAACTATTTATTAACTGTTAACTGGTGATATAATAGACTAAGTATAACAGTAATTCTATGAATTCAAAACATAAAAGTAGAGAATTACTTAACATATATAAAAGAAAATCGGTTAAAACGTTGTGTTGAAACCATTGGCTGATTTTTCAATCCCGTTTTCAGGATGTGCCCTGGCACTGGAAATATTATCCAGGCCGATATCTTCAACGGGAGCATCTTTTTCTCGGGTCTCTCCAACCATTACTTGCTCGTGCTGTTGATCGATGGCAAACGGATACATAATAATCACAGCCAGGGCATCTTCCACCATATGGCCGCTGATCTTGTATCTTTCTCGTACGGCAAGTCGTATTCCAATCACGTAGGTGAAAAATGCAAACAGCACAACCCATCCAATATAAGCCAGACCGTCTTCAATGACCTCGAGAATTTCCAAAGCGATCCATCCATAAAACAGAGAGGCTAGGATGAGCATGTGAGGCCAGGGCTTTTGACCATATACCTTGCCAGCAGTACGACCAGCTGACCACCATGGTGCAAATATCGCAACCAAGACGTCGAGCACTTTCTTTGCTGACTGAAAATCGAAAACAGCAAAAATACTGCTGGAAAAATGGCGAGCATTTGGATTGTGGTCTCCAGCCTCCTCTTTCATCACTCGCCATAAGGCAACGCACATGAAATTAAGGATGATTGTGTACACCAATCCACCAGCAATGGAGACTGTCTGGAGAGCAGTGAGGGCTTTTTCTCCACCGGTTTTAAGAAGTGCTGTTGCACAGGCCCCCTCGGTTAACGCCCAGAAAACGCGCTGGAGAACAGGAGGCTCTGGATTGCCGTTGGCCGAGAGACAATCGATGATCAAAGAACCACTGTCTGAGCTTGTTACGAAGTAAAGGACCATTGCAACCAGGGATACGATACGAAGGAAGCCACTGAGATTTTCACCATATTGGTCGAGAACGTCAAAGTACATCTGTGTTTGTTTTCGACATGAAAGTCGATATAAGCCATCTAGAGATTCAGTTGAGTTCGTTCCTCCCAGTGCAGACGAGCAGTTTATTCCTTTTATGGCAGCATCGCGTTCCATTTTCAAGCCAGCTCCTCCAAAAATACAGAACCACAAGAAGGTGTAAAAGATCGGGGCAGTGAGGGTGGCGTTGATGAAGTTTCTGACAGTTCGTCCACGAGAGATCTTAGCAATAAACATGCCAACGAAAGGTGACCATGCAATCCACCATCCCCAGTAAAAAATTGTCCAATCGTCCATCCATGTTGGTGCTTCTTTGTTGTCTGGAGCGTTTCCAAGTTGCGCGAACGCATCTGTATGGAATCCAAGCTGAATGAGCCACTGCAGGTAGTAGCCAATACTTTGGACGTACAGGTTGAGCAAGAACCAAGTGTTGTCGTAAAACAGAACGAACATCATAAGGAACATACCCAGAGCAAAACAAATTTGACTGAGGTAACGAATTCCGATCTTGAGTCCAGAAATGACAGACAGCGTGGCAATTGCGGTGATAACCCAGATGCAGATGATTTGATTGTCCGTGTTTTCTTCTATATCGCTGTTAATGCGATTTAAGGCCGAGTTAACGGTGATGACGCCAATACCAAGGCTGGTACATACACCAAACATGGTGGCTATAACTGACAGAGAATCGATCAAGTCTCCCATCCAGCCATAAATTCTATCGCCAATCAGAGGATAGAAACAGGATCGAATAGACATAGGTAGCCCTTTCCTGTAAGCAACAAAAGCCATGAGCAGCCCGACAACGACATACACTATCCAACCGTGAATACCCCAGTGAAACAGAGTTACATTGATGGCGTCTTGAGCTCTTTGGTTGTCGGAATATCTAAAATAAATATTATGAGATTTGAAAAGTTTCATTAATATAAAGATAGAGAACTGCGTGAGAATGCGTGTTGAATGTAATGCTCTACAGAAGGTAGATCAAGACATGGACGTTTTTTCAGCAACGGCCATGGATGACGTTGCCAGCATGCACCTTTGCCGAAGATGTTGTCAAGTGAAATCGGAAAGTTAATTACACCTAACAAGGACAAAAAACAGCAACCGTATAACCCTAGTCCTAAGCGGGCAAAAAATCATAACACTTGGGCCTTGACATAACCCCACATGCATGAGGAAGTATAATTCTTGGTTTTCATCTGACGTCACGGCGGCCGTGTTGGTGCACAGAAACAATGAAATGGCGGCCATATTGGCGCACAATCTTTATCCTATGGGAATTTAACTCTATTCTTATTCAAAATTTCGTATTGCTTCACCACCTAAACTGCTTCACCACCTAAACGGGGCCACCGATCACGTGAGCGAAGACAATCCATTGTAGTCCCACAGCTGCGATAACTGGAGGAACTTGTGGGATGCACTGTTGCATGCGCGCAGTAGAGTTCAATTTGTCAGTGAGTGCCATGTATGAAAAAGGTGCCACGCAGTCATCCCATCTATAAAGGTCATGCACTCTTTCCGTATATTGTATATGTAAAATATCATACACGAGGAAAAGTAATTATTTTTCTTCTATCCTATAGAAATGCTGGTTGTTTTACAACTACGGTGTTTCCGGAGAACAGATAGATAATTGATTGCCGGAGATGTTGTCGTGTCCTGAGAATTAGGTATGACGGCAATTTTTTAAATATATGCATTTATATTTAATGATATTATAATCTTTTAAAAATCTCTTCCGGATAGTTTCTAAAAGCTAGTGTTTGTATCACGACTGATAGCTTTTTGTTTATATGCTTCTCCAAGAGGAAGCACTCCTCACTTCAAAAGGACAGAATTTGTTGATTTTCCCTTTTAAATTAGGCATTCTAAGAAATTGCCATCCAGTCGACATGCATTCCAGTTTATTATACACTCACAAATTAATAATTGTCCAATCAAACGTCTACATTAGCGTCTCGTATACTAGTCCAATATTTTGCGATGTAGAATTGGACTGCAACCTCTGCACAGATTGGCACAAGGTGTAATATTAACTATATAGTCAATAGCATTAATTGTTCGGTATAATAAAACGCCTATTAGATTTTTTACATCAGTTTATAGATCTTTATAGATGAATCCAATAAGTAATACTGATTTGAACTTGCACCTTTGAGATTCCGGTCCGCCGAACTTAAGTGTACGAGATATTCCTGCGACAACTTAACGCTTATCCGTGAGGAAAGGCAGTGTTTCAATTCTATTACAGAATCATCCTCAGAGAGACATGAGAAACTTTTTCATCATTTTCTTACACTGCTAAAGTTGGATACACCTTAAGTTGGATAAAACTCGCCTCCAACCTCGAACTGGCCGTTCTTTTTTGATCGCTCCGAGCCAATGAATTCGCTCGGGTCAGTTCTTGACCCGATTTTCTGATTGGGCCAGAAATCTGCTATATATACATAACTGGACTGCGGGTGCTGCCCAAAATGTGTACCAATTTTCACTTTCCACTTTCAAAATGGCGGCATTTATGGGTCCTTCTGTTAATGGTAGCGACCACTGACATGTACTTATCGTAGGAAAAAATAATATTTATGTAAATACAAAGCGATTTTCTTAAGAGCAGGGAAATTTGTCACCGCTATTGAGAAATACAGCAGGCTCATTCAGTTATGTACTAATTTCAGTGTGACGACGACATGCAAATATTGTTAATTTCTGCAAAGTTTGCCTTTTGCTCCAAAACGAAAATCATGTGATTTCATTCTCTGGTTGTATGGGAACGCATTGTTGGTAGATGTTTACCGTTAAAAATTGCCGTTGACCCCTCATTTCGTCTTCGAAACCATGCGTTTGTCGCGGTTATTATACGGCTGTCATTGGCTGGACATGCCACACGTTTGTAAATATATTGTTTGGCTTTCGACATTCCGCGTATTTTCTTTATTTTATTTACAATTTCTATTACAGGATATGCATGTAGCTTTCGTCGAGACCCTTGTACATTTCAAAATGCAGAAAAGCAACGATATTAAATAGCAAACCTTTTCCTGGCCATCCGACCGCCATATTTGTTTACACTGAATTATCTTTGGAAAACCCCAGTGGAAAACCCGCACTAGACTAAAGAAATACCTAATGGTTTCCGTGTTTGGATGGCCTGATCCACGTTAGTTTAGCAATTTTTATTTCCACAACTGTATCAAAATAATAATTCTGCCTTAATAATTCGTTTCAAGTTTTCATTTTGGCGTTTCAACTTTTTATTTTTATTTTTGCGTTTCAACTTTTTATTTTGGCGTTTCAACTTTTTATTTTGACGTTTCAACTTTTCATTTGGGCGTTTCAACTTTCTATTTTTATTTTTGCGTTTCAACTTTTTATTTTTGCGTTTTAACATTTTATTTTTGCGTTTTAACTTTTTATTTTTGCGTTTCAACTTTCATTTTTAACTTTCAACTTTTTATTTTGGCGTTCAACTTTTTATTTTTATTTTTGCGTTTCAACTTTTTATTTTGGCGTTTCAACTTTTTATTTTGACGTTTCAACTTTTCATTTGGACGTTTCAACTTTCTATTTTTATTTTTGCGTTTCAACGTTTTATTTTTGCGTTTTAACATTTTATTTTTGCGTTTTAACTTTTTATTTTTGCGTTTCAACTTTTCATTTTTAACTTTCAACTTTTTATTCTGGGACCAGGGTACTGAGAAAATGGTCTTAGTCCCCAATCCTAATTTCCCCTGCTGACAGAATTTTGTGCCGAGGAGAGTACTGTAAATATATTACTAACAGCTACATACAGCTGGAATTAAGTTATCAGAATTTTTAGAGTAGCTGTTAAACAATCGACACAGATGGGGTCTAAAACAGAAGATCTTGGTTTTATTAAAGTTGGTGCCTGCATCTCCATGAGCATGTATTTATATTTTGTTGGTTTTCGTTTTTGTTATTGCTCTTTTTGTGCAGAATTTAGCAAGATTTTAATTTCTATAAAAAAGCAAATTCAAAGCACTTATTATAATTAGCTGTGATTATATACATGGACTGCATATCATGCATTGTCGTGCTGGCGCCAGAGAGGGGCCAATCCAAGAATATCAATATGTTCCTTTTCTTTCATATTTAGACCTAAAAACGTTTCGTTAAATCCAATTAAGTCGTTTAATAACCCTGGTGTGAATAGGAAAAAGCTGTATTTTGGTTAAAAATATTTTTTGTGATCTTTTGAAAAAAATACGGGAAAAAAGGTAAAGGGGTTAGCCTTTACTTTTTGACAGATTTTCGTCACTTTTGAAGCTCGTGAGTTAGGGACAAAAACGGTTAAATTAAGTCGTTTTAAACCTTGTGTGAAAAGGAGAAGGTTGTATTTTGGCTAAAAATATTTTTTGTGATTCTTTGAAAAAAATCCGGAAAAAAAAAGTAAAGGGGTTAGCCTTTACTTTTTGACCGATTTGGGCCATTTTTTTGAACTTTTGAATTAGGGTCAAAAACGGTCAAATAAAGTCTTTTTAGACATTCTGTGCGAAGGAGAAGGCTGTATATTTGGGCTAAATATAATTTTTTTTGAATTTAAAAAAAAAATCCGAAAAAAAAGTAAAGGACCGATTTTGGTCACTTTTGAAACTTTAAGTTTAGTTAAGCAGGGTTTTTTAACCTTAAAGCATATATCGGCACCGGTATATATATAATCTGATGTCAAGTTCGGTTTTATGCCACTGATTCGCGCGCGTCGGCGGTTGATCATAAAACAATAGGAAATGACAAATTGAGAGTCTTTAAATGCTATAGGTCTTTGCGAAATTATTTTTCCTGTTATTTTGGTCACCCAGTATTGATGAGATAGTTGATATGCAAGAAATTTTCTGCAATTAATAATCTCTTGTATCCGGCGCTCTCCCCCATGTTTATAAATCTATAGCGAGACATTTTTATTGTCCCTCCTTATAGTCATTAGACAGTTCCTACACGTCATTAGTACGTCATTAGATATTACACTGATTAAACTAGAATTCCCTTTTAAGACTTGCGACGTGACGTCATAGTTGGCGGTTTTCTCTTTTTCTTCTTCCCCCAACCCTTTGCTTGCTAGTGTAATTAGGCTTATAAGCGACAATTCCTTTATCTGACGTCCTACGTGTTAAAGAATACTCTTCAACCAGTGGGATGTATGACAACGCAATCTCTATCTTATAGCTCCGCTTCGTTTTCCCTTTAGGCATTTTCCCCCGGCTAAATGACGCACGATAAGCAATTTTCTATTTGGCCAAAATTTTATTTTTTAATTTTTTTTAATCACGCAACTATGCCATGCCACAATATAAATGAGTTAGAATTAATACAAAATGGCACGAAACCAAAAGAGGAGTTTATGCAGTAGTTTAAGACTAATAAGGTTCAACAGTATATTGGGATAATGATTGAAGGCAACCTGCTGGTGACCGTAGATTTCTGGATCTTTGGAGGACCTTGCCATTGAGTAGGATATTGCATGGACGTATAACCATTGAACGCTCGGCCAATACCGCCGCCAAATGTGAGCGCTGCTTTTTGTGATATATATAATTATTTCATTCAATATTTTACCTCGGTTTCAAGCTAACAATCATTACATTAAACAGTTTATTAATTTATTAATGCAAAGTTCTCCAATCCATTCATTGTGCTATTTTTGGTTTGCAATATTCAGTTTTATAGCTTGTTCAGTTCTGGCATATTAAAGTTAAGTGACAACAACGATCATCAACGTTCACCAAAGTTAAACTAAAAACTATTTTAATTAAACCATTGACTTTTGTTATAGATGAGCCGCTGTTCGCGACAGAGGTGAGAGGTGTATTGTTATAAGGTTTTACAAATAAAGATTTTATATATTCATAAATATTATACCTCAACTGTAAATTGTCCAGTCAGAAAGCTTGATTTGTACCACGTCAACCAGTCAATTAATCATCGAATTACCCCTCAAGTATACTAGTGACTTACAGAAAATACAAAGAAAGCAACAAAGAATGCATCTATAGAAGCCTTGAGACGACAAGGCTGACAAAAGTTAAGCTAAAATTTTTTAAATTATTTTATAAGTTGTTTTTTGGAAAGATTTTTACATGTTTCGGTATAATAAATCAATTATAGACCTGGAGCGAGGGGGATTCCACAAAAAAATTACCCTGAGCGATGAATGATAAATGCATGTTCTACAGTACCACCGCTGAGCTTCATAGCTTTTTCATCCCCATTTTTACATACCATTCATACATGTAGTTAGAAAAGTAAATACGAGAAGTGCTAACATCATTGGCAAGAGGGCAAGCAGAAGTGATTGCCAATGCGGCCCATATATGACGTACGTGGCCGTAGATTTTTGGGTCTTTGAAGTTGGACAATACCCGCAAGCAGTAAACTAGTGACCGCCGTTATTCCCCCCGCTAAATTCGAGCGCTTTCTTTCGCGATTTTATCAGTACGTAAAGTAAACAATTATCGATTTTACAATATTTATACGCCGGTTTAATTTCAAAAAAACAGTCATTACTTAAAAAATGTATTTGATTCATGCAGTGAGTGTAAAGGTCTCCATTCATTGGGATATTTTAGTTCATTTTGCTTGTTTAACAATTAAGTCCTGCAATATTAAATTAAGTAACAACGATGATATTTGAACAGGTTAAAACTATTTTAATTAACACCCACGTTGGGCGTCGTTACCCCCTTGATAGGGGCGGAGGTGAGTATTAATATTGTTATGATGATTTACAAAATATTTAATATACAGGGTGAATAAAAAAAAACTGATGCCTTTCATATTCAAATTAGCCGCATAGCGGCTGTAATTTGACAGAAGTTCCCTAAATATCTCATGGGTATACGAAGCATATCAAATAAGTGAACCCTAAATATCTCATGGGTATACGAAGCATATCAAATAAGGTTCACTTATTTGATATTCACTTATTTGATATGCTTCGTATACCCATGAGATATTTAGGGTTCACTTATTTGATATCGGCTTCGTATACCCATGAGATATTTAGGGAACTTCTGTCAAATTACAGCCGCTATGCGGCTAATTTGAATATGAAAGGCATCAGTTTTTTTTTATTCACCCTGTATATGTCTTGATGAATGTTCAGCATCATTACTTTTTCATCCTCATTTTGCAACATACGGCATGCATGCATGCATGTAGTTCCGGCAAAAAGATTTCGTCCCATTCACCGTGTACTGCATATATATAGTGTTCTATTTCACCTGCATTGCCTATTGAAACCAACTATTGAACTATTACAAATCTATATTTTAAATTCCATTGCTGAGCTGCTCATTGCATGTCTTTTGATGATAGATCTGTTCAGTTTGTGATTAAACGTTGCCCATTGTTAGTGGTGACTGAACAGAACAAAATTGCACGGTGCGTCAGATGAGGTCTTGCTATATAGCGACCGAAATGAACGGTGTAAACTCGCCGAATTAACTGAGAATTCAATTGGGTTTTTTTTGGTAAAAAATGAATGTTTATTTACTTTAAATAAAATGTTTAACTAGGCTGTCACCTCTTTGAATTAAACATTACATCTTTCCGACTTTTTTTAAATACTGTTCTTACCATTGCACGTAACAAACCAGCCCTAAAGTCAAATTAGATAAAACGAAACCACGGAAGTAATACTAGTTTGAAATATATATGTGATCTGCAATTTTTGTACATGTTTTTGTGTTGATGATAGAGAGAAGCTAACTGTTATTTTATCTGTTTAAAAAGTGATCAAACTTCCGCAGATTATGTGGCGCGGACGCCTATATATATGTGCATGCAATGCCCATGCATGATATACTGAGTATTAAAGATCGTACTTTTAAAATTCATATAAACTAAATTTGCAAGGAAGAATTTGTTTAGTTCAGATGTAAACAAACCCTAACGATGGTTCAAATCTCCTCTTGAGGCCGAGGAAGTCATTTTGTGACACGAACTACAATATCCGTCGGTTAGCCCAGACAGCCAGGCTAATGCATGCATGTAAAACGCTCCTTGCACTGCCACCTCTTCCCATTATAAAAGTGGACCGCTGGAAAGTTCTGTAATGTACCAAAATTCCCAAAGCTGTTGAAAACACAGACAGAAGCCAATGAACCAAGAAATAATTCATTAAAAGGAAATGCCAGTTAAAAAGGGCTTTCTTTATTTCACCCCAACTAATATACGCTGCATATCCTGTCACTTAAATACTCGAATACAATCAAACGCCCTACTGCCAAGGACAAGCTTGCAAGGCAGTGCAAATGAAAATGACGAAATAGCCTTGGTTCACTTGGCCGTAAATTCGATAAGATATATATGTGATACCAATATGCCGACGACAAACATGGAAACGCTGCACATGCATGCATGACACAGCAACGGTCCGAACCGAAGGTCATTCCTACTTTTCGGGTTTGCTGTATCGTCATTCATAAGCGGCACCATCATTCGTTTTAAAATATCATACATTGCTCTTAGTAGGATCATTCCGAAAAGAATTGACACGGGTCGGTTGATTAACTTCGAAATATGTGAAGGCGAAGCATTCGATAATGGATTTTGCCAGATTTTTTGTTGTTCTCCTGAAAAGGAATGCTTAGCTACATCATGTTTAAAAGAGGCACGCTTCGGTGTTCTGTTTGCAATCCAAGTTGTAGAGATAAGTGTTCCATTCGTTTTGGATGCCATTGAAGTGGTGTTGGTTAAGCCGTGTTCGTCGTGCGAACTTGATGAGTTTCGGCCAAGGTATCACAGTTCTGATAGTGTATACTAACGGAAGAAGGTGAGCCAGAAATACAACAACTGTGAACATAATCGAGAAATACAAGACATTCTTTCTCATTCGCTACTTATCAGCCAAAAATCCGCGATAACTGGTCACTATCATACAAACATGCATACATGTTTGTATATTACTTGTTTACTATCCATATATAACCTTATTGAATATTGAGCTATTGAGTTCATGCATGCGCCAGCTGATGTTTTCTTGTAGTAGACATATAAATTATATAATACTCAGTATTTAATGTAAGGTCTGCTTACATGAATGTAGAGTGTCCCCACTAGAAAGGCCACCGTTTTACTCTTTAGTTTGGTAAAAAATGGCACGCAATTCAGCGATTGTATGAAATGTATAAGGCGACTCAATGACATTTCCTTAATAAAGGTATGTGAATTCGATTCGATTTTCTATAACTTCCACTAAACTCAAGCTCGTTGTAAACCGGTTTCGCTCATATTTGTGACAGTCGGACCTATACATGCCTTTACGGTTTGTCATGACAAAACTTTTTCAATTTTACGTATGTTAGTATTATTATTATCAGTGTGCTTTCTAAAAGAAATTATTTCTTGAATAAATTAATTAATGATAAAGTGTTAATCACACAAAGATATCGCGATTGATGGATTCTTTAACATACCTTCCCCAATAACGGTTGCCATATTCTCCAGGTTCGTAGTGAAAAATCGGTTCAGCTACACCGAAGTAAAAGAGACCAATGGCGATCCCGGCAGAAAACAACATCGTGAAATACGCGGCATCACTGAATTCGGGTTCTTCGTCTTCTTTGCCAAGCTTCATACTGCCATACTTTGAAAAGTAAACGACCAGAATAAACAAAAACCAGACATCTTGGGTTCCAATATACAACCAGGTAAACTTGTCCGTGATCCAACGTTTTCCTTCAGCCATTTTCACTGATGCCCTTGTGGTATCTACCATACACCATATTGCAAAACCCCAGATGACCAACGCTGATACGAACGTTACCACTGGATTGAAGTTGATGTGCAGAGGTCCAATTTTTGCTTTCAAAGTCTTGCACTTTTTTCGGTTTTCGTTCTCCATCTTGACACAGTTTGTTGGTTGATCGTGTCTAAAGGAATGTTAACGGGTCCAAGGTTCTCGCCGTTTTACCATAAACTGAGGCACACGGTAACGTTTCCGAGCGTTTTCGTATTGTTTACTGTTCTCAAGGGAATCGGGAACAATCAGCTCATTACTTGAAACAATACGAAAACGCTCGGAAACGTTACCGTGTGCATATAGCCTAAGTGACGCAACTCGGGGGCAAGAAAGGAAACGGCCCACTCTGCAGTGACGTAGCATGGTGTCAAAGTTGGGGGGGGGGCAGTAGTGGCAATTATTGACCGCATTTGTAGGGGGGTCCGGGGGTGCTCCCCAAAAAAATTTTGAAATCTAGAACCTCGGAAACACCATTTGCGGCAATTTGAGCGAAGTTTTTCATCTAATTCTACAGTGAGTATAGTTCAAATTTTACTGTAAAAACGAAGAAATTATCACACCAACATACCCTACAGGTTGCCAAAATCCAGCTCTATCTCTATTTCTATGATTGGTTAATTTTCGCCATGAGATTCGAAAGCTCAGCCCACAAATTCAGAAAAGCGGTTGTTTTTATGAAAAACGTGATGTAATATTTCGAAGATATACAATTTTGTATCTTGCAAAGCATAATATTTTCAAGTTATATAGCCTACTTTCAGTTCTGTTTCACTGCCATTTAAGAACTTTATCTGACTGCGAAAAATTTGGGGGGAAAAGAACTTTATCTGCGAAAAATTGGGGGGGGGGGGGGGGTGCGCTACGGCACTGCTCTGCTTTGCTTCTGGTAAAGACAATTAATAGTTAAATGTTTCAGGCTAATTTCCAATGATTGATAAGACTGTGTAAACGCACGCCTATATATATAGTTGAATATGGCCTAACTAATATATGTTGGCATTTAACTTTTGAACTATATTTGAAGAAGAAAAACGTGGCTATTTTTGGCTAGGTCTGTTAACGAGAGCATGAGTACCTTCCTGATATAGAAAGCTATTTTATAACGTATTTGAATTGTTAATCACAAATCCCAAAAGTACAAATCTCCATATGCTCCCAATTGTGAATTGTTTATTAATTTACAATAAGGAATGTCATCGTTAAATAACACTATTTACATCCACGAGTTCACGAACAAGGAACTCGAAATTTAATACTGTATTAAATTTCGAGTTCCTTGTTCGTGAACGAGTGATGTAAATCCCGATAACACACGAACAATGAGTGCTTTAAACGTTTTAATATTCAATTTGAGTAAACGCTAAAGTAAACACTTGCGAAAAAGGTTCAATGTCAATATTAAAATATATCAAGAAAACATACGAATCAGTTTTGCGGTTTACAACTTTTCAGATTTACAAGCTTTTATTTATAAACATCTGGAGAATAATATATTTTTACAAAGGAAGTGTACAAAATTCATCCATGTTAGTTGTAAACACAAAGAAAAGGAAAGAACAAAGTAAAGTCTTGGATAAGCTAGCCATGTAAATTTTTTTTTTAAACGAGATAAACATTACCACTGCAACCAAATATATTTCATACTTAACTGTCCACTCGCTACTTTTTTGTGATATTGAGGCTAATATTACAGTTATTAAACTCTGCATCTCGAAGAAGATTTAAAGTGGCCGAATGGTTAACGTTGGCCAGGGGCGGCGTGGCCCACCGGGACACCGGGAGATTTCCCGGTGGGCCTCGATGATCTGTATACCTTTGGGCCCCAACAATTTGTGACTGGTGGGCCCAAATATTTTGTAGATGCTAATTTTTAACCACTGCAGCATAAAACTTGAAGTACAGTTTAGATTATGGAATTCTGCAGTTCTATAGCGTTTCAAGCTAAGGCCTTTTATGAGAGAAACGTACAGTTCAATTCAATTCATTTCATAAAACCTTAAGTATTTCGAAATTGTTTTCCAATTCAACGTTGCCTATGCAGCACATTTATTTTATAGTATTTTATGATATATATGAATCCGTGCATTGAAAATAACAAGACTGCATGCAACTACTGTACACGTTAGACTATAAATATTGTATCGTTGTTTTTCTGTTTTTAAAATTTTAAAATTTTGCTAAAAGGTGTTGTCGGAACGCAAGAAATTTCAATTCAGTCACCCAAATTTCAAAAATTTTCTAGGGGAGGATGCCGGCAGTTCTAAATTCTTCCCATGATGATCCCTTAAAGTGGGCCCTGGAATGTGATTTCCCGGCCCCTATTTCAGAGCCACGCCGCCACTGACGTTGGCAACAATGTTGTTTTGAATCTGACTCCCGATTTGGGATTCGTGCCCGCCATGCATTCTCCCGTTGGCGTTGTACTTGCAATTCGTCTCCAAAACTCGCTAGAATGTTAGAGGATTCTTTTTCCAGGTAGTTGCTCTCTTAGTGTTTTTTGGCGTGGCTTCAACGATAATTTTTTCTATCTCCTCGATGCTCAACTCAACAAACTTTCCACTTTCAGCCATCTTCAAGTTGTTGCCGTGCAATAAATAATTTCATGCACGGTATTATTGCACGGGCAAGCGTTGTCACGACATAAAAAGGTCTCACGTGGTACAAATCGACCAATAAGAACGCAAGTTTACGAAAATTGAATACTGATAAATCCCGATAACACACAGTCCAAGAGTGCTTTAATCCTTTATTAAAGTAGCGTGCTGCGTAGGCAGTGTTGAAACAACAATCGAAATATAGTAAGGTTAGATATACTTCCGAAACAGAGAACGTATTGTAGTCTAACGTTTCGAGCGAAGGCCCTTCGTCAGAGAGAAATGTGGGCTTTTCTCTCTGACGAAGGGCCTTCGCTCGAAACGTTGGACTACTACGTTCTCTGTTTCGGCAGTATATCTAACCTTATTATATATTTCAGTCATCGTTAAAGCCTGGTTCACACTAGAGCATAAGCATAAGGACAAAACAAAAGGAAAAGCAAAAAGCCTGCGACATAGGACAGTCATAACCGTATCACTCAGGCCTGACGAGAAGGGGGTCAGCCTATAGTCGTTGGCAGGGGCCCACGGTCAAAAGGGGCCCGCTTCAACGAAATGAAGCAAAAGCAAACATTATCTGAACTGTTGAACGATATATTCAGTTCTATAATAATCAACAACTGAAGTTTTAGTATTGATCATTACATTGCATTGGGTTCCTAATTGATCTGTCACTGTCATGGTGACTCTTGGATGACTTCATCAGTGTCATTACTTTGTCACTACCGTCATGGGGCCCTCTATATATAGTCTTTTCAATTCACTACCATAGGTCCTGATCTTTATGATTTGATATAGGGACCCACAAATATTTTTTAACCAAGGGCCCAAAATTTCTCTCGGCGGCCCTGCGTCAGTGAACTCGATGTCAGTTAAAATGTGATACCTGGAACGCTAACGTCCAGTCATTCGGGGGGCAAAAAGTGAGGCAAAAAGTTCCAGGCCCCTGCGCGGTTTGCAGGTACGATTCAGTCTCCCACAAAAATATTTTTTTTACACGGTCACCGGTCTTGAGCGAAGACTCGAAATTAAGGTTTGAAAAATTGTTTATTGAATCATTTTATCACGCTTTGCTAAACGTGCATTTTAAATTTAATTGGTTGTGCTATGCTGCCGAACTAATTATGCAGTGATTGTCTATTTGTTGCAGTATAGTAATAAAAGTCATTGTCTTTACAAAACGTGCACGAAGTTTGTCAGTGAAGAAATTAAATCAAATTTTCGTTATATTATAAACCATATATATTAGAGTTTCGTCACTCCGAAGAGGATACAAAAAATCAACACGAACTTAGTATAGAATATGCCGTTTAGGTTAGTACCAGTTTCATCAGTGTCCTTTTATTTAAAAAGCATTCCACATTCGTACCGAAAACAACAACTATCCATGAGTAAACGTGAAAAATAAACAATCTAGTTCATGTCAGTTATTTCTTAAAATATCATAATGCCGTTTAACACATTCGAACAAAGAATAAAGGAGCAGAAATAAGAAAATTACATTGGATATCAAGTATCAATACGTCTTCAAACTTACTCGTACAACAATAGCTTTCTCACTCTTGTTCTCACCTTTTCAGCTGGCTGTTTTCATCATAGCCAGCAAAAGGCGTCTGTTTTCTCAGCCTATTTTCATCCCGAGACCCGAGCTTAATTTACTGTATAATTTCGGACTGCTATATAGTAAATAAAACAACAACAGCACTGCACAACAATGGGAAACCATTAAATGCACGTTTAGTGTGACAAAATAATTTGATAAATAATTTTTTCCAACCTTTTCGAGCCTTCGCAGTTCGCTCAAGACGGGCGGCCGTGTAAAAAACATTTTGTGGGAGACTGAATCGTACCTGCAAACCGCGCAGGGGCCTGGAACGTTTTGCCTCACTTTTTGGTTCTTCGTTAGCGTTCCAGGTATCACATTTTAACTTATATCGTCATCGAGTTCACTGCCCTGCCTATACCACTGACCTCTATAATATAACTGGACTGCGGGGTCTCGTTGCAGGCGTAAGCAGAGGTTATTTTTCTCATAGTAGCGACCACTGACCAAGATTGTTGGCACAGGTTGTGCCAATAACCAATCAAATTTGTTTGATTATCCGCCATTTGCCCATTTTCTTTTATAAATTATATGGTTTCTAAAATTCTAATTCTAAAGCATATGGATCGGTTCAATCTAATTATACATTTTAACTATAATATCTCATCTTATTCTCCGACTTCGACCTGCTTTGAAAGACAATAGCGATTTATCTACACAGTCAAGGGAACTGAAAATCCGAAGCTACTAATCAAAATAGTAAATTGCGACGGCGTGCTATAAAAGTCAAGACTGTTTTGTGCTTTGAGAGATGTAATACGGTAAGTGGTTAATTTCAGCTTATTCATTCCTTGTATGTGTATTATTATTTAATAAAAAACGACTATTGACAAGTAGATCAGTTACTGCGTAGCCACGATAGGCAGTGATTAATTGGCCTTTCTGGTAAGAGGTCGAAGACGAAGCATCAGTATTTTGTTTCCATGTTTTCATTTCCTTATAATATTGAAAAATAAAACGAGTTGGCTGTTGGCTTTGCCGAGTATCTCACTGTGTGAATTTTAAAGCCCAATTCAGAAATTCTAACATTTAGATCTTTATATGGCAAAACAATAAAAAAAAATGTATTAAACCCAGGCTGAAAATACTATGCACCATCCTCTATTAGGTAAAGACCATTCAATTGTCTTGCATTGGTAAAATCTAAAATTATGGTCGACACCTATTGTTACATTTCATGTCACGAGTACATGATTGTTATTACATTTGATGGTATTGAGTCTGGATGAACTATTGTTGTTGCCTTTATAATTATATAGCATGTACTTTGTAGACAAGATTAATCATTGATAGCTAAACAGAATTAGCCTTGATAATTGTTTTCTGACCTTTTTTCCATTGCAGCTTTGCTGTATGAATTCTGGCCAAGTGATGCATGCAGATCTTTGAGTAACACTGGGAACAACACTTAACCAATGAAGCAATGTGATTGTTTGTTGCTGTAGAGGCATACATGTGCTTATCCAATTAATAGTGCTGGGTAGTACCGAGTACTTGGTATTGACACCAGCGATACCATGCAAAGCGGTATTGGTATCGATTACAGTTACTGACCTGGTATCGCTCGATACTTGTACCTGTTTTTTCGGCTACATGTACTTTACTTTTTCTTGAAATCAAAATTTTTGTTAAACAAGAGATTTAACAAACCATTGAAATAACTATAAAAAGGTAGTATGCCAAGTCAGATATAAAATTTTAAAAATAGTGATTTGAGCTGTAGGTAGCGTGAAGCTCTTTATTTGGGTTACATAAAGTAGTTCATATTTTTTTCCACTGACTGAAATTCCCGCCAAACTGAAGAGAATATAGTGAAAAACAGTTTTATCTTGTTGTGCAGAGTATCGGAAGTGACCGATACCAGCGTTAATAGTACTCACTTCTGGTATTGAAAATGAAAATTTTGTACTTGTTTTGGTATCGAAATCGGTATCGACCAATACCAATTTTCAAGTAATCGGTATTCAAGTATTGGTATCGAAATAAAAATCCTGGTATCCACCCAGCACTACCCAATTAAGGTTTCAAAAATGTCTGATCCAATGCAAGTGGATAGAACGGTGGTTGCAATTGCATTGACAATTCCAGAACACTGTGGTAATTTTCCTGATGTGTTCAGCATTCTCATCAAGCACTTTTCTGTGTTTCATGGCATTCCATTTCATTATGTATTTTTCTTGGCAGAAGACTTGTACTGTTTTTGCCAGTCCTTGGTCTTGAAATAATAATTTCAACTGTTAATGTTTCAGATCCTAGGACTTACAATATGAATACTAATTGATATTGTGAAGTATTTGTTTGTTCTTTATATTAACGTTTGCCAAATATAGAATGAATTTTATCTTGAATACGAATTTTGCTTATAAAGTAAAGTGCAATTAGCATTAAACAACAATAAAACGTGCACTTACACAGAAACGAAATCCCCTTTTCATGCTTCAGCTCAGTGGTGGGATACCTTGTTTGTGCACCCAAAAGCAGGGGTGTAGGAATGGGGAGAATATGGGGCATGTGCCCCCCTCCTCCCCCCGCCCCCCCCCCCACCCCCCCCCCCCCCCCCCCCCCCCCCCCCCCACTTTGTCATGAAGTGCCCTTTTTGCAACAGAAAAGTGCCCTTTTTATATTAAAACATGTGTTTCAAGTGTGCTTTTGAAGTCCTACCCCCTGAACAAAGTGCCATTTTGAAGCTGTGCTCCTCCAAGATCAGCTTGAATCCTACACCACTGCCCAAAAGCAACACAGTATGGCATTTTCCCCCTTCATGAAGTCAGCTCGACAAAAAAATACTCAAAACAAACTGCAACAGATGTACTTTATGACCACAAAATTTTTCGCTATATTTTTTTAAGTCTTAATAATACTTTTGAACACTCTGGATATCTGACTTCTGGTTTTGTGACCTTTTAATGTTTTGACATATTTACAGCGGTTGAAAATGTGATTGTATTGAGGTAAGTGGACAATTGTTGCTTTTGTTATACAAGGATTTTTTATCTATAATATATGTGCAAAAAGAAATGCATAATAGATATTAAATAAGTGTTTACTGCTTTTTAGAAGAAAACTAAACTGCACATGCTATCAGCTTACACAATTGCATGCTTTGTAGGCACGATTTATATTACGGATTATAACTTTAAAACTCTTTATTTTACATTTATACTGTTAACAAGTCCCAAAAGGTTGCTGAATGCTGGTTCCCTTGTTTGAAAACCATTGAAGAGCATGATATTTTTAGTTTTTGCCGTGTTTTTTTTGGCATTTTTGTTGGAGAAAAACAATTGCCGTCAAATAATAATCGCCAACAGTCAAGTTATATATAGTGGTTAGCGGTCATTACAATGAGAAAAATAACCTCTGCTCACGCCATCATTTTTCAGCCACTTTTTCGAGAGACCCCGCAGTCCAGTTATATATACAGGTCAGTGGCGTACACAGCCAAAAATAGCACAGGTTGTTGCAACAATGATGGCTGAACAGTACTGTAACAAGGCGGCTATCATGCGTGAACAGCACTGTTGAACCAACAGTACTGTTCATCATTGTTCCAACAGCATTGTTCAGCAATGATGAAGCAACAGTAGCTGTTCATGGCTGTTGGAACAGGAGAGAACAACACTGTTAGAACAGCATTGTTCACCGTCGTTATAACATGGCTGTTCAGCACTGTTACTACATCATGCCACAACAACCTGTTGTATCATGCATGAACAACACTGTCGGATTCACATGGTTGTTCAATGTTGTTTCAACAGGCGTGAACAGTGTTGTTGGACAAAAATAGCGTATGAACTGTATGCACACGCGATTTTCTCGCGGTTATTTTGGCGAATCAGTTCGTGAGCGATAAAAGAAAGGGGGAAGTGAACGCTTTTAATATCTGGCATGGAAAAACGAACAGAAGAGAGCCGAATTCTCAATTAAAGCACTCAAAACTTCACGTCTTTTCAAAAATATAATAGTTCAATGTTAATTTCAAGTTGTGGCATCTTTCTGCAAGTGTTTTTGTCGCTCAAAATATGTACCAAAACCCGTGTGGATCAGTTTACAGTGTCTTGAAGATGAAAAAAAGACAGTTTTCTTGACAGGCGAAGACTGACAGAAAGCTATTATGAAAACTATAAAGAAGTGGATGCTGGTTTTTTTTAAATACGAAGAAACACAAAGATTGTAAAGAGGTTAATAAAAGGTGAAATCAAAGATGGACTGCTCCACAAAAAGTTATGGTGTCAGCAGCAAGGAAGTATTTTTTTAACTTTTTCTATTCAAAGACAAAGTGGTTTTCTTTTCAACTAAATAAAGGTGAGTGTGAACTATCCAAATAACTAATATGTTTAATATTATAGTAAGAAATATACTAATAGTAGAAAATAAGTTTCTTCTGACAAATTTTGGCATCCTTCTCATTGACTAACTCCACATAATTTTTAACAACTATGATTTATATTCCTATTTAATATTTTTTACCTGATTATGAGTTGCAATCATCAGAGCATTATAGCTTCAAGCTCATGCATAGCTGACCATATTAAAAAGTGGCCCCCATAATAATTTCACTTGTTGGGTTGTTGGACCACCTTCATAATAGACCACATTTTTGTCAAAAATGACAGGTAGGTATATTAATTGTTGCAATGCCTTTTCACATGATGTACTATTAAAAATTATTCCTTGGCAAACCATGCCAAACAATAAAATTCAGTCCAGCCATTTTTGTATGAGGTGTGGAAGATTATTTATATTCAATTTGGAAGAAAATCAGCCATTCTAAAGGAGGTTAATAGTTGTTCAACCTATTGGGAGGCAGGGTGCATGTGGGTGTTTTGTCATTGTTTGCATTGCATTTCACATAATGCAAGAAACAAATATGGATCAGCCCCAAGGTTAGATGCATGCATAGAGGAGATGGGGGGGGGGGGGGTTTGCATGGAGACTTCCAAAAGTATTTTTTTATAACATTGCATGTTAGAAATTCACAAATCACAATACAGTATTAAATACTTAAAACCATTTACACATCACTATTAAAATAGCTAATTTCAAAGCTTTACACAGTACATTACTCTAATTTAAGGTCTTTTTATTTAAAATACAGGGAATGTCACATCAGATAGCCAAGAAATTTAGGACTAGCTAGCATGCTCCAGGATGCTCATCTGTACGTGTAGCCATTTGGACTCATCTTTCAGTTCAGGTAATAACATTCCTTTAATATCAGTGTACATAATAATTGTAAGAGAACTGAAATTAAACTTCTCTTGCAGCCATTATGAAAAATTTTGATGAGAGGAGCTTGGTTGAGTCAACTCATGTAAACACCCCCTAAGATTTCCTTTTAGATGTGCCAAATGACTGCAAAATTTCTGTTAAAAAATGCAATAAGCATTTAGCAAAAAATGCATCAAAAATATATAAATACACTGCACAACAGCATGATGCAGTGCTGCAAGGAAAATATTTTGGTTTTTACAGGAAATGTTTCAGGAAAAAGACAAGAAAAGAATGAAATATTTAGCTTTGTCAACCAACATTCATTGCACTAAGGCAGAAAAACCCCAACCAGGTTTCAAGAAGTAATTGTTCTCTGTTTTCTCTTTCTTTAAAGTATACAGTACATGGCTTAATTAACAGATATGTAATGGCAACAACTGATGCTATTGTAAGTATATGTGAGTAAATGCATGAAAAAATAAGACCTTAATTAATTGGCAATTTAATTAAACAGGTTTAATTTATTAGAAACTAGATACCATGTTTGATATTTGTCTTAATTTTCTTTTTATATAGCTTAATGGCACTTGGGCTTTAATAACAAGAAGCTAGGATAATAGGATCTACATGTAAGTATTTTGCTTTATAGCACTGGCTTCACATGGAGATAATTCATAGCTGATAGCAATTTATAACTATAAAAAACTGATATTTGTTTTTCTTCATTTCACTTTGTAAATTTCAGTTTTGCCAGACAAGAAGAAATATATTAATTAGAAGAAGAATTTGCTTAGCATTCAACATATGTGGCTGAAAAATAATAGAAATTGGAGAATTTGTTTACGAATCACGAGTTCCAGGCACTAATCAAATGTGTTTCTTTTTCTCTTTTAATAGTTTGGAAGAGAATTTCAAAACTGCGACCTGGAGATGAACTCATAGACAGAGTAGTTTGGCAATGAGAAACTTGGGTTTTGAAAATTAAAGACTATTGCAACTTGCAAGCAAATACATTGCATCCTAACATTGTTTACTTCGGGTTTTTGTTTTTATACATATAACAGAACATATATCTTTTTTCATTGTTCTAAAACACATGATATGTACGTTTAAACAGAATAAAGTTTTTACATACCTCAGTACCTGTTGTTTCAGTCGCAGAGTTTTATTTGTCTCCATCTCGAACCCGTTTCTTCTGTATTGTGTCGAGTTTTTCGATAGCTTGCGATTTGCTAGTCTCCTTCGCAGCCGTTTTTCTGCCTGTGCTATTCTTCGGTCCTAGGAAAAATAGGATCGAAGAATAGGATCGCCATAAGAACGGCTGCGAAGGAGACCAGCTCTTTGCTCGTTGTCGAAGGCTCGAAGCAACCCGGGTAAATTTTCGTACCGGAGTTTTTTACGTCCAGGAAAACATCCCTGATACAGCCTGTTGCAACAACATTGTTCACGTCTGTTGGCACAGTAAAAACAGGATTGTTATCAGGCATGATAAACACTGTTAGAACAGCATTGTTCACGCCTGTTGATTCATCATCCGTGAACATTGTTGTTCGAACAGGCATGAACAGCACTGTTGACAATACTGTTCACAGGGTGCAGCACAGCATTGTTCACGGCTGTTCCGAACAACACTGTTCACGCCTGTTGACAACTTGCAACAGGCTGTGCGTTTTTACGCGTGTATACTCATAAGATCAGACACAGTGCTACAAAGCGGTGCCCTGTGGCGTTCAAAACATCGCGTTAAAAATGTCCGGTACAAAATGTCGCTTGCTATTGATTCCTAACGAACGAACGAAATCACACACAGAATATATAAAGCGGCAACTTCGTACCCAGGGCCTTCTCAAAATGGCGGGACGGAGAGAAGACCCTGGCAAAGGTAACACCGCTGCCAAACGTTTGCGCATGCGTGAATTCGCTGAGTAAACATTGCAAGAGAAGTGGGAACTAGCCGTAGCGACAACAACCAGACAGTGAAGACTAAATAAGACTCGACTATTCATTTGTGTTTTAAAAAAAGGGTAAAGAAAATTACGAAGGGGTAAATTCAGAATATGTTACAATATTGACAAGGAAGCCATGCACAAATTACCTACCTTATCTTTTTGGTAGTATGCTTCTGGAACGTCATGTTCATGTGTCACTTTATAATTTTCTAACAAGCTACAATCTTCTTGTTGATAATCAATTTGGTTTTAGAACCTCTCGCTCATGTGAGCTGGCAATCACTGATCTCACTGATAAGATTTTAACTAACATAGATAATAAACTAATGAATGGACTTCTTCTTATTGACTTTAAAAAGGCTTTTGATCTTGTTGACCACCATATCTTACTTCGCAAGCTTAAGATATATGGCTCTTCTTCCATGGCATTAAATTGGTTTACTTCTTATCTTAGCGACCGGTACCAACGCACTTCGTTTAATGGTACATTGTCTGATATGGTTCCTATTACAGTTGGCGTTCCTCAAGGAAGCATCCTCGGGCCTCTTCTTTTTCTGCTATTTATTAACGATCTTCCATCTCAACTATCACATTCAAATTCTACAATGTTTGCAGACGACACCACTATACTAACTAAGGGTTCTTCTGTTAGTGAATTACATCTAAATCTTAATCTTGTCACTAATGATCTCTCAGCTTGGGCCAAGCAAAACAGGATGGTAGTAAACACATCAAAGACCAAAGCTATGCTCATACATTCTTCTCAGAAGTTAAGGTTTATCTCGGATCAATCTCTTTTGGTCAAATTAGACAACAAAGAAATCGAACAAGTCCAGCATGCTAAAATACTTGGTGTCAATTTAGACAGCCATTTAACTTGGGCCAGTCACATTGACAGCTTATGTTCTCTTGTCAATAGTAGGCTAGCATTGCTGCGTAGGATTAAACCTTTTTTAACTCAAGAATGTGCTCTTCGTTTTTATAACTCTTGCATCCATGCTAATATTATTTACTGCTCTGTTACCTGGGGTAATTGTTCTAAATCACTTCTGCTCCGAATTCTTCGTCTTCAAAAGCGTGCAGCTCGTATTATTTTAGAAGCCGACTATTCCACCTCTTCTGTTCTTCTTTTCTCCAAGCTTAAATGGCTTCCAGTTTTTGATCTAATTAAATTAAGGAAGCTTCTTCTACTATTCAATATATTACTTAACCCTGATGCTCCAACTTCCTTTAAACTTATGTTTAATTTTTTATCTGCCAATAAACAACATGCTCGTACTAGAGCCTGTTTATACGATCTTAAGCTGCCTTACCCACGTACTGATTTTGGTAAGCGCACATTTCTCTACAGTGCTTCGATTCTTTTTAACTCCTTAGACAATAAATATAAGCAACTCGCCATGTCATCAGCAAGTACTACTGATATTCCTATAATATTAAGAATAACTACCACTAAAAACAAACTCCGTTATTACTTTCTTGATAAACTTACTTGTATTGACCATCTAGAAGATTTGTTTTGCTTAAACTGTAAATTTCTATTGAATTGTAAATGTATTTCTACCTAACTATAGTATTATTTTTTCCCTGTATGTATATATAATGTATTCTGTTTAGTATATCATTTTGTAATTATTGTTATATTTTGAGGGCCGTATGTTAGATAACCTTTTTGGTTAATACGTCTTTTCCCTCGTGAAATAAAGTTTTATTCTATTCTATTCTATTCTATTCTATTCTTATAATTTTAACTTTTGTGTCGGACTCTCGGACTAGTCTAAATATTTTAGTGTTTCCCGCTCTTTTTTTGAGGACAAGCTCGGACGTCGCGCATGCGCAAAACGTTTGGCAGCGGTGTTGGCAAAGGTTGGTCACGTGATACCAATAATTTTAGAATATTTTGATGACTCACTGTACCGAGGGGTGCAGTACAGTCACTGATAAACAGAGTATAGTTGGCTTGCGTTTGTAAAACTATTCAGCGAACTATTTAGGCACTCAAGAATAACCAAATCGTACAAATAACAAGACATTCTCTTAACAAGTTTATCAAATCAGTTAATGACCATCTTTAGTAAGAACCGTCTGCACTACAACATATTTGCTTTATTATGCAAGCAAGAAGTGTTCTTAATATTTCGGTTTCGGGACTTTCAATTCCGAATCTAATTTAGAAAGTTTAGAAATATACAAAGTCAAAGTCTTCAGTGCTGATCTAAAATGTTCGTCGATCGTAGTATTGTTGTTGATCGAATATTTGTATTAAAACGCACAACCTCAAAGTCAACGAGGACAGCAGATTCGAATATGCCGTTTGAGTATAAATCAACAGATACAACAATTAAATTTCCACAAATCCAAAACGTGTGGACAAGAAACATAAATGTGCTATACTGGACGGTAAATATACTTCCAACAATCAACAGGCGAATATTTTTGTATCTGCGCAGCAGATATATTGCTATCGTGTTATGTGTGTGTGTGTGTTGGCTTTTTTTGTGTAACTATAACAAATTCGCGACGATTAAATCAGGGCCAATCAAAGTTCAGAATTTTTTGGCGTCACGTACGAGCTGCTCTACGAGCTGTCAGTTTGAACGATGGAAACAGGTATTTTTAATCCGATCGTGTTTACAATATTTACAATATTTGGTCGCCATATCTAGACAGAAAGCCAGCCGCCGATCTCATCTCGTTCTCACTCCTGAGAGTAGCGTCTGAATTCAATACGCGATAATGCCGTCCAGTGACGTCACTACTAAGAAACCTGGTAGTGAATCTGATTGGTTGACATGTTTCTAATTTGGGATAATTATAGAAACAGTCTGAGTTCCTTCCATCTTGTCAAATATACGGTGGCTGGTTTTCAGACTACAGAATACTCTGAACTTGGTAGCTATTATTTAATGCAGGGCTGTGATATTTTGGACCCCGATGCCTATGGACTTTCATGTTGACGACTTTTGAATGGTTCCGAGGGGGAAAGCGGTGAGTATATAAAGTGACATGGCATATTGCGCGCGGCATATTGTCAGTTATAGAATTACAAAAGCGGAGATAAGACCCTGGGTACGAGGTTGCAAGATGGTGAGTAATTTCAGAACTACTCATTGTTAAAATATATTGTGTACGTATGTTATCAGATGTTGAATAAGCTTTCATTCGATGTATAGTTCAAGTTGCTCCGTTATGTGAAACTTGTTAAAATGTCAAAAATGTGCAAACCGTTGTTTGAAATAATATTACAAATAGACAGGAAATTTACTTCTCACAAGTGTTAAACAGAATTACAGATTTTTTTTAAATACTTAACGCGCAACATCGCGAGATATATATCAAAGAGAAAAGCTATTGAAAAATACTATTTGGGGTAGAAATTTCTAGTTTTTAGCTAAACGGAAATTATTTTTAAAATGGGGAAACGTCTGTCATTTGATTCATTGCGTGAATGTATTGTTGACTTCGAATTATTACGGTGTAAACCTTCTGAACGCTAAAATCCACTTTTATTCTGTATTTTAGTATTTCACTCTGGCTATATTATTAACGGCAAACCATTCTAGTCGTTAGGCCACTAAGGTTAAAGAGGTACGGTTATACCAAAACCTACATTTATTTTATACTCTGGCCCAGCGATGTTTTGCTAATTTTAGAAGTGGGGGGACGCTCTTGAAAATCAAATGGGCGTGGTCACTCGATTGGACGTGGCCAATGGCCATGAAATTAAACAAGCGGGGGTTTAGTCTAATAGACATGCTTGTTAAAATATGTCACATTTATTCTAGTTAAACAAACAATATATTTGATAATTATATATTACAGTCTGCTTATGAACGCAGGCGACAAACTGATTTGTAATTTAAACTACTGTTTGATGTAAAAATGTCTAAAATGTCTGAGCTTTAAAGTAATTTCCAGACGGCTTGCTTCGTAGTTGTCTCTTCATTATCTTCCAACTTGCGTTTCTTTACTCTTTGATCATCTGCTGAATCATGTTAATGTTCTTATTGAATCATTTTATGTTCCCATTGATCATTTTAATGTTCATTTTAATGTTTAATTTCGCGATTGCGCGAAAGACTATACTAATTATATCCTGCTGGCCTGCTGGGCTGCTGCCTGACGTTATCCGCGCTTATGACAATAAGTATTTATCTAAGCGGACGTCAATTATCAGACTCTAGTATTTTTGTGCTAGTCTGCTAGAATTTTCTGCAAGTATATCAAGTTTCAGGGAGATTAAAATAGTGACAAAATTACGTTGTGAAGTATTTCCACGTAGGATGCTGAGCAATTATTGCCAAAAATAACACGTATGTAGAACAAGTGATAGCCAAAATTATTTGGACGGTGTCGAACGGCGTTCACTGAACTTCACTCATATTTAATTCCTGCCAGGGGGAACGGCGTTCCCCCATGTTTGATTTTGGCAGGGGGGACGCCGTTCCCCTGGTAAAAAATGTGGGGGGACGGCGTTCCCCCGCGTTCCCCCTGGAAAACATCACTGCTCTGGCCTACACCAGGCGATTCCTGGGAGGCCGATAGCGTTGGAAGGGTTAAATAAAAGCTAGATATCAAATGTGAAGCTCCTGAAATTTTTCTGTTTTGGCTAGAAAGCTGCAAACGTTTCAAAAGCTTCACAATGCATGGTAAGATCATGATGCATTCGAAGTCAACAATATTACTGATTTTATATATTTATTAATAGGGGAGTTCAAGGTTTATTTCGCCATATTGCAAGGGGTGCAAAACCACTGGGGCGAGCGCGCGGCCATGCCTGTTTATCCTGGGGTTTGCTATAACCCGGGCGATGATCGAGGATGAGCTTGAAATCGTTTTGGTCAGCGGTCGTCAAGATCTGAGAATCTCGGCTCAGAACGCTATGTATCTATCGATTTTATATGGTATACTCTATAAACTTCTAATATCACGCCCCACCGGCCAATCTCGAGAATAAGATCCGATTCTCCCTATTATTAATAAATCTCAAACGAAAAAAGTATCTTCGATATTAATAATTAGCCCTGCTGCAGCAGAAGCCAAATCATCGTATGAATATACATAGCCCGCAGGCTAATTAAAATATACACAAATTACTATTTTAAAACGTACCCCCTCCCGAAAATTATCACATCTGAATATAATCCCGGAAAAAGGTTTTTAAAAAATAAGTTTAAAGCTTATTATCAATGTTTTTCGAATTTTTTCTAATACTATGTCCGAATGTTTTGATTCCTTTTTGAGGCCTCTACTTTTCTTGCATCTGCTCATGGGCGTATACGGTCACATTGCGCAGAAGTGGACCTAAATTCTGACAAATTTTAATTTTGCAAGACTGACATTAATTTTCCAATTACTTTGCCGTTAGGGCTGTATCTCTTCCAACCTGGTACACCTATAAACCTCCGTGCCAAACGCTTTTCTTACGCAGAATGTCCAAGGGTGCCGGAAATCTGGGCAGGGCTTGGGGAGGGGGAAAGTGCCAGCGGCTGATATCTCCAAAAGTATTTACGCTATAGAAATAAAACTAGGTAGGCTTATAGAACAATCACAAACATTTAAGGGGGCATTTGCCCCCAGCCCCAGATTCTGACCGGCCCCAAAAAATGAGTGAATAAAAAAATTATGCAGTTTCTCTTTGAAAGTCCGAACTGGCCTGAGTAAATCACACGCTATCTCAGCCACGGGCCGGGCCCGCTTCTGCTTGAAAGCGGGAGGGGAGTGGCGCCTGAGGCAGCCTAAGTACGAACCTCCGATGATCCGATCAACCTACGCTTTCAGTTCAGGTGGGAAAAAAAAGTGTACGTAATCAAAAAATCATCTGAGCTTTTCATGATTTTTTTATTTTTCTTGATTTGCCCCTCGGAATTAATTAATTACACTTTTTGAAGGAAAATCTCGAAGAATTTCTTAAATTAAAATTAATTTCAACAGAAAAGCAGTTAAATAGTCTCTTAATGACCGGCATGAATTAAAGGTTTTAGGTTATTATAGTTCCACGTTTTTTGTGCAGAAAGTCATTCCAAGAAAAAATCCACCGCCAATTTAATTTAATTTCAAGTAACCTTTAAAATGTTCAATAACGCACATGCATGCAAACATATGCAGTAATATTGGTTCCGTTTCACTCATAAATATGTTTTTCTCACGCTCCCATTATGTAAAAGCACTCTTTTATATATTCCAGACAACAAAATTTTTTAATATATTTTTACTGAAAACACACCCAGTGGATCGATGACGTGTAATTGGCACGCGTCCCGTGCACGAAATTTGTTGTCGACCTTATTTTTTTTTAATTTTATCATCTTTTTTTCCAGTTTGGGATAAAAAGATTTCTTTCGCGTGTTTGTAAATTTAAACTTTAAAAATATGGGTCATAACTCATGACACTGTGAATATTGCGACAGACAATTAGAATTAAGCTTCAACGCCAATCTCCGGTTCACACAAAAGAAGGGTTTTCCCCCAGCACGAGAATATTTTTTGACATCTGTTCTAGAAAACAGACTTAACAGTTGTTTTTTGAAGGACGAATTGGCTAGTCGGCGTGTCACACAATGGTAACACTTTACGGTTTCCGTTGATGTTATGTAGTTAATATGTCTGCTGACCAAAACGATTTCATGCTCATCCTCGATCATCGCCCGGGTTATAGCAAACCCCGTTTATCCTTGCTAAAATCATAGCGAAACTTGCGAAGCAAGAAGGATATCGCTTCGGTTTTTGTCGAATTCGTCTTTAATCGTCGTTTGGATCGCTTTTCTGTGGGCTAGTATGTTCGTTCTTTGATTTTAGACCATTATCGCTGATAACCAACGCGTAGAAACGCTATAATACGAAAGTTTCCTCAACTGAGGGGTGGCTGCGCTGTTATGACGTGCACGACTGAGTGACGATTTCAGCAACGCAATGTAAAACTTTAGCTCCAACTCTTGTAAATCACTCGAACTTCAAGCGTATAGTAACGTACGTATAACCAGAGGTTCATTCGTCATCTGAAGTCTGAAATATCCTCTTTCTCGTTATCAAACGAAGTGCATGTATTATGTATATCTCATCGCAGGAAAGGGATACGTTTCGGGTTACGCGTGTTTACTTCTATAAATATGTACACCAGAGGAGGTTGGACACGGTCCGAAAAGGATCATGGGTGGACGTTTTGACCAATGAGAAACCTGATCGGCGAAGGAGCGATTGGAGGCAATTTTGAGCAAGGAGAAGACAAGACCTTCAAAAAAGTGATATTTTCGACAGATTTTTAGAAATTTTAATCAACTAACAACAGAAATAGGAGGTAAGACAAGTTATTAATATTTTTGGTTAAAATCTAGCTCGAGATCGGCTTAATCTTAATCTTATTGAGTACGTCACAATACGTCCGTCATGGTGGCCGCTAAATTTTTAGCTCCACTTTCTATCTTATTTTGTTTCACTACTGTACTGATTAGACTTCAACATTTTATTTGGTTTATCGATCCAAGTGCCCCATGTATTGACTTATCGGCTAGTCAAAGCAATGGAACTGTTCATCTTTCACTTGGAATTGAAGCTTATTTTTCTTCAATTGTTCGCAACTGATTGGCTATTCTTGATCTCTACTCAAGTCGCCCACGATCTGAGGCCCTAACGTTTTTCCTGTGTAGTGTGCTCCTATTTGCTGGCGACATTGAAGTCAACCCTGGCCCAACGTACTCCTCGCGGTGTGGATACTGTGAGAAAACCGTCAAAAGTAATAAAAAATGCATTCATTGTGACTCGTGTAATACACGGTATCATATTCGGAATTCGCTGCCTCGAAATGCATTCAATGTGACTCGTGTAATACACGGTATCATATTCGGAATTCGCTGCCTCGAAATCCCACTTGAGATATGCAATGGACTAAACAACTCGCACACTTCGTGGATTTGTTGCATATGTGGTCTACCAAACTTTTCGTCGTCTCTGTTTGCTAGTAATGAATCATTTTTAAGCCAGAACGTATACAGCCCACTAGATACAAGTAACAATACTACATCTCCATGTGCCCCTTTTGCCTCTTCTTCACCAGTGAACTCTCACCGCTCTAGGACTTCTGGTAACCTACCAGGTCACCATATTAACGAAAGCAAACCAGCAAGACCTAATAAATCAAGGCAGAGTGCAAGTAAATATAAATATGCTTCTAAACTGAATATATCTGTTATTACTTTCTGTGGAATTCGTTCTAAGATTGCCAGTCTGCATGCCTTCCTTGAAGACAACAAGCCTGATGTCATAATTGGGACTGAGACTCACCTTTCCGCTGATATCAATGACTGTGAGTTGTTTCCTGCCTCATACAAGATACTGCGCAATGACCGGAATTCTCATGGTGGGGGTGTGCTAATTGCTATGAAATCAAGCTTCTCTGTTACTTATCAGACCAACATATGGATTCTGACTGTGAGATTATGTGGTCACAGCTGCACGGCGTTCACGGGACACAATCAGTCTTTATTGGATCATTCTATCGCCCCCCGGGTTCTGATATTTCTACTCTACATGAACTTGATAAATCTCTGAGAAAAATTGTGAGCTTAGCAAAAAATCGTATGATTGTTTTGGCTGGTGATTTCAATCTTCCAGGTATAAATTGGGCATTTTCCTCGGTGCGATCCGGTGCTTGTGACCATCAGCAGTGTGATTATCTGTTGGACATCATAAATGATTACCATCTGAGTCAATTGGTTGATGAACCTACACGCACCACTGAGACTTGCGCCAACATTCTTGATCTCATTATCACCTCAAAGCCTGCACTTGTGGATGACATCAAAGTCTTCCCTGGTATCAGTGACCATGACATCGTCACTGCAAGTTTGATTCATCAAGCCCAGACGAACAAACGTAAAACCAGGAAAGTACTTAATTACAAACGTGGAGACTCTGAAAAGTTCCTGCAAGATCTCTCAAGGGACTGTGAGAATTTCCTAAATTCTCATCCGGATATAAACTCAGTTGAAACAAATTGGACCAACTTTAAATGTATGATAATGTCAAATGCAGGTAAACATTTTCCAACTAAGGTAATTAGGGCCTCAAATTCCCATCCATGGTTCAACAGAAGCCTTAGGCGTATGGTCAGAAAAAAACAGCGACTATACAATCTAGCTAAAAATAAAAACACTTTTGAGTCATGGAAAAACTTTAAGGAATTTAGACGTAAAACAAAAACAGCCATCAACCAAGCAAGAAATTATCATATTTCTTCTATACTGACTGACAACCTTAGAGAAAACCCAAAGAGATTCTGGAAGTATGTCAAGTCTCAGCGACAAGACAGAGTTGGGGTTCCAACTCTTAAAGTAAACAACACACTTTATAACTCTAGTAAGGATAAAGCAAATATCTTAAATAACCAGTTCAAATCTGCCTTTACGAATGAAAACCTCAGTACTCTTCCCACAATAGGGTCAAGTAGTGTTCCCACTATGGCAAACATCACAATTACTACTGAGGGAATTTCTAACCTCCTGGCAAACCTCAACCCATCTAAGGCATCTGGTCCGGACCAGATCCCCATCTACCTTCTGAAGATCTCCAGCGGTATTATTGCACCAGTGCTTAGGGCTATTTTTCAGCAGTCCCTGGATGAAGGCTATCTGCCATCTGACTGGAAACATGCCCTTGTATCTCCAGTTTTTAAGAAGGGTTCTCGCTCTGACCCCAATAATTACAGGCCTATATCCCTTACTTGTGTTCTCTGTAAAACTCTAGAGCACATAATTTTCACTAATATTATGGGTCATTTAGATACGTATTCATTATTATCTTCCTCGCAGCACGGATTCAGGAAAGGCTTCTCATGACCTAACTAAGAACTTTGACTCTCAAACTTCAAACTGATCTTATCCTGCTTGATTTTTCTAAGGCCTTCGATTCTGTCCCACATCAAAGGTTACTTGCTAAACTTTCTACCTATAGTATACAGGGCAGCACTTTGCCCTGGATTAAGAGCTTTCTAACAAACCGCACACAAGTGACAGTGATCGATGGCGACCATTCTGATGTGTGTGCAGTAACGTCTGGTGTACCACAAGGGTCTGTACTTGGACCTCTACTCTTCCTCTTATTCATTGATGACCTTCCTCAAGGTATCCTCTCTCAGATCCGTCTGTTTGCGGATGACTGTATTTTATACCTTCAGCTTTCCTCTGCACTTTCTTCGGAAGTGCTCCAAACTGATCTTGATGCCCTATCTTTGTGGGCTAAGAAATGGCAAATGCGTTTCAATTGTGACAAATGTTTCACAATGCATATCTCACGCAGTAAGTCTCCAATTACCACTACCTACTTTCTGGATGGCAAGGTTCTCAAGAAAACTGACTCTCACCCTTACCTTGGAGTCATCCTATCTTCAGATCTTAGCTTCAACAAGCACTGTGACCACGTATCAAGCAAGGCAAGCAAGACGCTAAACTTCATCGCTCGTAACTTTTATCATTCTACTCGCGAGGTCAAGGCAAGGCTTTACCTTGCTCTTGTTCGTCCCTCGTTGGAGTATGCTTGCTCAGCATGGGATCCTTATAGCCAGCGAAATATAAACCTGCTTGAGAAGGTGCAAAGACGTGCTGCACGGTTTGTGAATCGGGACTACTCGATGGAGTCGAGTGTCAGTTCCATGTTATCTGACCTGAGCTGGCCTCTCCTTTCTAAACGCCGTGAGTGCCTCCGCCTAAGCTTCTTTCATAAAGCAACTCTTGGTCTCAATGCTGTTGACCCAAATCAGTACGCCACCTTATCTACCGGGGTTACCGGCGGAAACACTCCCAGACATACAAACACCTCTCTGTACGTACTGATGTCTTTAAGTACTCATTTTCCCCTCGCATGCACTATCCCTGCCTGGAATAACCTTCCAGAGCAAATAGTTAATAACAAGTGCTCCGAAAGCTTCAGCAAGCACGTCCTTTCTTTTCTGAATTAGCTTTAAGTTTATTAATTATTACTTTTATTTTGTAATATTGTAGTTACCGTCAGCTGTAATATAATTTGTTAGTTATATTTAGTTAAATTAGGATTTTATTACTGTAATTTATTTGTTAATTTTACATCCGTTGTATGCAATCAGCTTTACCGATTAAAGATACAGATAGATCTAATGTATAATGTGAGGTGATAGAATGGGTCTACGAAATGGCGCCATTTACCTCGCGCGCTTGTAGTACTTCACCTTCTAATTAATAGTTTACATGAATTGGTTAAGGGTTCACAGTGGTTTTTTAAGTCATATGTACAGAATAAAGGTTGCTGATTATGATTATGCTATCGAACCCCATTGAACCTCTTCTGGTTTTCGAGATATACGTCGCTGAAGACATGCTAAATTTTCTAGCAAGTTGTTGTCCTACTATGTTCAAAGTCTTGCATAGGTCTTGTGCGTTTTGGTATAATTTGTCATATACTGATACGTAGAGTGTTCTTATAGTTTCTTCGTATTCATAATATTAGTATGATTATTAAAATTCAGTAATGCGTAGGTTATTTGTAGTTTATTATCCAGCTCATTGCTATTACTTGTTATAAATAATTGTAAGTAATATTTAAAACACGTGCAGGAGTGTTTTATCAGATTTAAAACCACGAAGGCGCAGCCCGAGTGTTTTAGATCTGATAAAACACGTGATGCGAGTGTTTTGAATGGCTTCAAAACTGACGATTCGTTATTGGATGTTATGTTCATTAGTATTCTTTATATAAAATTGTATGTTCATTAGTATTCTTTCTGACGTCAAGAAGTTTTATCAGGTATAAAACCACGGACATGGTACTGATTTTCTTTGTGTTTTCCTCATGAATTATTAATGAGTTTTTTAAATAATATATATAGTATGTTGCTATTGCTAATTTGTTGTTGTTAGGACCTTATTATCATTTTCCAGTATCTAAATATATTATATTATTTCTTTTGTCCCAGTGAGTCCTTTCAACTGAATCAGTGGTGTAGAAAGCAAGTTGATGTGGATGCTGGGGGGACTTTCAAAAGGGCATACACTGTTGCAAATATAGGGGGCTTTATGACCAAGTGGGGCCAGCAACATGCGCCAGTGTTCCCCTAGGGTCAATAATTCCATCTCTATTTTGTTTTACAGGAGGTGAAAATATACAGAATGCAATCTTGGAATAACTTACTTAACATGTAATCCAACGTTTTGCATGTCATGTCAACTACAATGCATGATAATTGTGGACTTAACTAATAAAATTTTAACAAATATAGAAGTATTTCACATGGCATTATATTATCCAAATGCTGGGTCTCAAAGCTTAAAAATAGGATTTTATTAAAATCAAACTGATATTGTAACCGAAGGTTAAATTGCATCAGTAAATTACAATATATAAATAATAAAAAAACAACAACATTTAATTTACAATAAAGTTAAAATGTAGCAGACCTATAAAACTGTATATTTACTATTTACTGTTTTCTTTAGAAATAATTTGTGGTAAAAATGAGTTCTTAAATCTGTCCGTTTTACATAAGAAGTTCTTATATTTACATTTTGACCTCATGTCGTAAACTGACGAGGTCTTTGGGATCAGATGTTCACTAATTAACTTTACTGTTTTCTCCATTCTTCGCAAAGAATTGTTTACATAGTTCTTCACGCCGTATTTTAAGTAACGGGAGATCAGTGAGCTCACGCGCTTGGCAGTAACTTAATGAAGGTAACATAATTTTAAATGCACGTTTTTGGATTTTCTCGATGTCTTCACTTAAATACTGTTGGATGTTAAAATGCCATGCTTGGCAAGCGTATTCTAAGACCGGCCTTATAATGGTGGTGAAAACCGTGCACAATATCATCATGTTAGCATTCGATCTTTTTAGAAGTCGCAGCATGTAAAGTCTTTTCCCAGCTTTTTTAACGATTTGATGTACGTGGTCATTCCAATTCATATTATCTTGAAGAGAGATGCCAAGGATACAAGCGGATTTTACGCGTTGTACTGCTACGTCGTTAATCATTAAAGGTGGAAAATTCCGTTTTTCTTTCGAAAAGTCGATGACCATTTCTTTACACTTAGCTATATTTAGCTTCATGTTGTTTGCCACAGTCCAATCATGAATATAGTCCACTAGTTCCTGCAGGTTACTGCTACAGTGAGGTGAAATACTTTCAGTGACCGTGCCATCGTCGACGTACTTCCATCGGTCAGGCCATTCGGAGAGCAAGTCATTTATCATTACAAGAAAAAGAACAGGACCTAGCACTGTCCCTTGGGGAACTCCTCCGTTTACATAATGCCAGTCCGACAAACTGTTGTACAGTTTTACGCGTTGTTTGCGATCTGTAAGAAAACTTTGTATCCATTTAACTATACTTGATGGTACACTCATATCTGATAATTTACGCAAAAGAGTGGTATGGTCAATACGGTCGAAAGCTTTGGAAAAGTCGAGAAGGAATACTCTTACGACACTTTTTGCTGCGTCTGACTCACTAAGTAAATGATGGACAAAACTTATCAGGTTATGCGTCGTCGAAGTGTTTTTTAGTGAACCAAACTGTCTTTTGTCAATTTGTTCCTTAATCGAATCGATCAACCATGCAATCAGCAACAAAACTTTCGCAAATTTTTGACAAGGTGAGAGTTAGTGATATAGGGCGTAGATCGTTATTTATATCGACAGGTGCTGATACTTTTGGAATTGGGATAACATTAGCTTCTTTCCACGAGGTAGGAACAAACGCTTGCTGGAACGAAGCATTAAAGATGGAAGAGACAGGCAAAGCTAAGATGTAAGCGTTGTCCTTCAGTACCCAATTTGGTGTTTCATCAGGTCCAGGTGATTTTGAAGAAGATACAGCAGCCAATTTGTGGTATACATTTTCTTCACTGAAAATATATTCCGGAAGGATTAAAAATTGACTACTCTCTGCTTGGGTCTCGGTGGGGGATTGTTTTAGGGGGGACATTTCTTGGGGAACTGATGTAAAGGCATCGTTAATTTTATTAGCTAGGAGTTTTCCATTAATTATCTCATCATCCACGACCAGGGTTGAGAGCGCTTTTTTCTTGGGATATCCTGCGTGTTGTTTAATGCATTCCCACCACCTTTTAGGGTTGAGATTCAATTTCAACTGATCAATCATTTTCTGGAGGTGGGCAGATCTAAGTTTCTCCCGTTCTCTATTTGCAAGGTTACGAAGGTGGCGGTACTGTTCGATGTTCCCGTCATGGTAAGCTTTTTGCCGATTTCGAATTATCTCTTTAAAATCGGGAGTTACCCAGGGTTTATCTTTGTCATGTAGCTTCACAGTTTTTGTGGGAAAGAAAATATCTAAACCTGCGTTTAAAATATTTTGGAAAAAGACCAATTTCTGATCACATAAGACTTCGCGGTAAAGCGGTGTCCAATTTAAGTCAGCCAACCACTTTCCAAAAGCAGCCTTATTGGCTGGGTACCTTTTTCTTCTTTTCACATTCGTGGTCACATTCTTAGCCTGGATTTTTCTAAGGGTACAAAACAGCGAATTATGGTCACTTTGTCCAATAGGCGAGGTGACCAGTAGGGAATCACAAAAGTCTGCCATATTTGTAAGGATCAGGTCTAAAATAGCATTGTTCCTAGTTGGTTCTCTGACAATTTGTTTTAAAGTAAAGTGCCTGAGTAAGAGAGACACTGGGTATCTGTTAAAATCGCCAACGAGAAAGATTCCAGCATTTGGGTATCTCGTAAGTGCAAGGTCGAGTTTTATCGTTAAATGTTCCACCAACGCTTTGTTATCATTTTGTGTTGGATGGTAAACTATGCAGACAATGAGGCATGAGTAACCACGAGGAAGTTTATGGGGCCTTAAGTATAGCCAAAGAGTTTCAAAGCAGTCGTCTTGCAACTCTGTTAATACTTTAAAGGGAGTGTGCGAATTTATGAATGCACACACCCCTCCACCGATCTGGTTAGTTCTATCGCGCCTTATTAATGAGTAGCCATCTAAAGCTTAACGCTTATCTAAAGCTCCAAATGGCTAAGGGAATATTCATTCCCTTAGAGAATATTCCCTTAGAATGCTACTGCATTATACTATACACTTATAAATGTCTGGTCATGAGGAGAACAGTTAGTTTTGTTTTTACAAGAGTCTTGATGTTTCCTGAGATGATGAACAACATTTGATTTGTCTAATCCCACATGACCATAAATAAACCAATAGCAGTCTGAGTTACAACTAGGAAATGTCTCTAATAAGACAGACAACCTTCCCTCTAAGAGACGTCAACCACATTGATAATATTATAAACAACAATAATAATATACAAGCAGCCAAGATTTGACCATTTTATGCACCAATCAAACTTTTGGTCAACCCAAGGGAGGGTGGGTGTACAATGATTGACAAAGATTGACCACAAACTGGTGCTCCACAGTGGGGTGTATATGTCAAATGCCCCTGGGTATGCCTGACCTCCCACTGGTTGGGCAAAACATTGATTGGTGCATTAGAGAGGTGCCAATCAATAGCAAGTTCACTGTAGTTGAATACCTGTATCAATGTCAATGGCGCTTTAGAAGTAGCTAAGATCAATATTGAGACTAGCCTGCATGCAGCCTCTACCTGATTTTGAAACCCATATATTATATATATAAAAATATCATTGGTTTCAAAATCGGGAAGAGGCTGCACAGGCTATATTGAGACAAAACATTTTATTTTCATTCAAGTTACATCTATATATATTGAGGATACAGGTAACACATTATTTGACATCCTAACTATAACACAAATGCAATAACAAATATTTTATTATAAAGAAATATATATATATATATACAATCAAGTAACAACACATAAAATTTCTAGTTATTTGTCATCTGTGCATATGTTTATCAGCAGATGATTCCTATTGTAGGCATCAATGGGTTAAATGAAATGAATATTTAAAGAAACAAAAATGAACTGAACAAAATCAAAATTTTAGCTTTATAAATTGAAATTTTGAGTTTTGTTGTATACCTTTAAATATTTGAGTTAATTAAGTATTAGTTAACAAATTGTTGAACTAATTTAAATTTTCATTTTACAGGACCAGACCAGTACACATTGAGTGATGCAAAAGCCAACTTCTCAACGAAAGAAAAGGATTGTTGATCTTCAAGATGATTCCCTTGTGTCATTGCTGATTGGATTGTTGTTAAGTACACTTTGAAAATAACCAACATTCTAAATATCTCATCTAGTATCCTAAATGCTGAATGATGTATTTTGGATATAGATGCAGAACCACATACATGTAACATTGTTAAATGGTTAGTCTAGGATTTTTAGCTATCAGTTAATATTTGGGAATTTGAACTGCCAAAATGGTTTGCATATGACCATCTTCCTGTATACCATGTATATAATTAGTAGTTATTATAGTAAGTGACTGTATACATGTACTTTAATGTCATCCTGATGTAAACACTCGCAGTTCATGTGTTAAAATATATTGAATATGTTGACAATGTTAAATGTTTTTAAAAATGTTTATTTTCTCTTAGTCATTGTGTAGAATGACATGTTTCAAGGTGTGTTATTATGCACACCTACATGTGTAAGATAACACATATCAGGGCATGTTGCATAGCACACCTTTGTATTAACACGCCTATACAGTAACACATCTTAACATGTGTTAATATAACATATCAAGGTGTGTTAAATAACACAAGGTGTGTTTGAAAACACACCAAGGTGTGTGCAATAACACACCTTTTCACAAAACACACCTTAAGGTGTGTCAAAATTTGGACAAGCCAAAAACACACCTTAAGGTATGTTTTTTAACACACCATAAGGTGTGCTTAACACACCTTAAGGTGTGTCGTTCAACACACCTTAAGGTGTGTTAGAAAACCTAACTTAAGGTGGCTCCCTATAGTTTCAATAAATACGCGCTATTTCATACGCTCATTATCTAATGTTATTCACAAGTTTAAAAATTTGTTAGATAAATACTAAGTACACCTTACTATAGCAGAACTATCGCAGATATAAAATATATATCAAAAAGTTCAAATATTTGCTGTTACCATGGTAATAATGACGTTGGAACTTTGGTATATTTTCAAATATTGCAATAATTGAAGCAGCATGTCTTCAGTTTGCTTCGGTGAAATTTTTTAAAAATTGCTGAGATGATAGATACTGTTGTGGAGAATATCCATGCACAAAATCAGAGAGGGTTGTATGGACAGATTTTTCGCTATAAAAATTATCGATTTAAAAAAGTTCTGTCTTATGAAAATTTTTTAAAATTATATATACTTTAGAACTTTTTATAAACTACTTATTTACCAAATTTTAGCAAAATTCACCGAAGAAAACGTCGACAAGTCTACATCTATGTCGACGCGGTCATAGAATTTCGAATCGACAATATCGCTATTTACGCATGCGTAGCGATACTATTTCTAGTCACCAGTCCCCTATTGAAATTACCGTAGGGAGCCACCTTAAGGTGGCTCCATACAGTTTCTTGAAAAATGGAAAATACAAGTTTGAGAGTCCAAAACACGTGATTAAACAATTCGGGGGAAAAAACAAACTAAATGTTATGCATAGTTAAACAGTCTGACAATGAGAAACTGTCACCAAATAAATAGCAACAGTTGTTGCTATGGCAACAATGACGTTTCAAAATGGCTGCCAATTACCCTTCAAACTAATTTAATTCGAAAATAACTTTGGTGACCCCCCATTTTTTTTCATTAAAACTTTTCTTGAAGTATGAGTAATCAATATGCCGATTTTAAACAAATTCTGTTGAACGAATAATTTTTTTTTCGGAAAAATCATGTTTGTTAATTTTTAAAAAATTTCGTTCTACAGAATTTTTTTTAAATTGACCTATTGATTACTGATACTTCAAGAAAAGTTTTAATAAAAAGAAAATGGGGGTCACCAAAGTTTTTTTCGAATTAAATTAGTTTGAAGGGTAATTGGCAGCCATTTTGAAACGTCATTGTTGCCATAGCAACAACTGTTTCTATTTATTTGGTAACAGTTTTTGATTGTCAGAATATTTAACTATGCATAACATTTAGTTTTAGTGTTTTTCCGAATTGTTTATGCACGTGTTTTGGACTCTCAAACTTGTATTTTCCATTTTTCTAGAAACTGTGTGGAGCCACCTTAAGGTGTGTTAAAATTTGGACAAAAAAGGTGTGTTAATTTAACACATCTTTATTTAGAGTGTGATCAAGGCTTCAAGTGGTGCAATATTTCTATGTTGAACATTTGACCAGTTACTATATGGTTCAATAGATCTTGGAAGCGATTCAATATTCCAAAATCACCCTTTATACAAACAAAAAAAACAATACAAATTGAATATTAAACAAACTAAACTTATATGAACATGAAACATTGGTAAATTAGTCAGAAAATAATTTTTGTCAAAGTTAATTAATTTTGCTATTTATATTGTGTTGTCATTAGCCTGCTGTTCAAAACATACAGTATAATCAATTTCAACTATACTAAGATTTTGATTGTCAGACAAGCTATAATGTTGCGAATTGTATATATGCAGTCTACCTATTTTAAAAACATCAAAGTTAATACCAAATACATAAATTAATTTCATACAGTCAGTGCTAAAAATTGTTCCATATACAGCAATTGCAGAACACATTGATTTCTCACCTCACGCTTTTCTCCAGTTGTAACGACTCACGACGCGTTCCACATCTAAAATTTTAAGCACAAATTCGAGGCATTTTATAAATACAAATGAAACGAATGAGATGTTTACAACAAAGAAGGATTTACCTTCTCTGTTGTAAACATCTCATTCGTTTCATTTGTATTTATAAAATGCCTCGAATCCGAAGGAACTTGAGTAGTCCCTTGAAAATTATCTTGAATGCCCACACGCCATTGTCGCGAATATACACCAAATAAAGCACAATCTGATCATATTTAATTGTCTATGATCATCACGAATTGTTTTCGTATTTTCCTGACGATCAGCTTTATAAATTCTGGATCAACTGTGACGAGTTTTCAAAATATTTTACGCATCGAGTCCACCCAGAGGAGATCACTCCTCGTCTGTGGTCAGATGCAAATGAATCGATTTTGGCGTTAGTGCCATGATCCTTTTCGGACCGTGTCCAACCTCCTCTGTATGTACACGTTATTAACTGGCATATACATGGCAAAATATAGTTAAATGCAGTTTAAGTCTACATCTAACTATTAAGTATAAAGATAGAATCGTATATATTGATTGTATTTTTGTCGAATTAAACGTATAATTATTTTGAAGAACGAAGCAATTTTATTTGGAAAATTTGACACCATTGGCATTGAAGGCTGATAAACAAGCGAAAAATACGGATATTCTAGACAAATGTTTGCTTACGCCAAGTTTCTGCCGAAATCTGGTGATTTGGCCGCTTATTAAGAACCAAAATTTTAAGATAATACCTCTTCACCCAACATTCTGAACTGCGTTTGTTGTTATCGCAGTATCCCACTATACAGCGAGAGTGAGCGAGGCGTTTTGTCTCTGCTAAAATCGACAAACAGCCGCGTCCCGTGTCTGCCACAATGGCGCAGCGAACCCTCAGTTGAGGAAACTTTCGTATTATACCGTTTCTGCGCGTTGGTTATCAGCGATAATGGTCTAAAATCAAAGAACGAACATACCAGCTCACAGGAAAGTGATCCAAACAACGATTAAAGACGAATTCGACAAAAACCGAAGCGATATCCTTCTTGCTTCGCAAGTTTCGCTCAACCTCGTACCCAGGGCCTTCTCTGCTTTCAAAATGGCGCGAGGAGAAGACCACGATCGGAAATGGCGGCTGTCGAGGCCTACTAGACTTGGCAGTTCCTTCCCCGCACGAGAAGCCCCCAATACCCAGGAAGGCCCCTACCATATATGGCGATCCAAACCATTTCCGTCATGAGTGGCTACTGCGACTAAATGCTTCTTATAAATTATCCATCACGTTTTCAAGTAAATTATCAAGTTATATTTCAAGTAAATATACCTGAGTGATAAGTTTTATTCTGATATTTTTCGTTGAATTAATTAATTATTGTGGTAATCGTGAAAGCTTCACGCACGCTCTCCGTCTCTGGAGTGTTTTGACGTGTCGGCCAGCTGAAACAACGCAAATAATGGAAGTGCTTTTATACGAGCGGCTAGTAAAGAACAATATTTTGGTTCTCACTAATGTCTCGCAAACTTGAACCCGCAAAGATTCAGGATTCAGGATTCAGTCCATCTTGTTTGTCACGGAAACGGTCTTGCCTAGCATACTTGAAATCGAATAAAAGTGCTGAACAATATCGACAATTTCGATATATTCGGATATATATATATATATATATATATTAATAACATGATCGCCTTGGATTATTTTGTTCTCCGAGGGAATGTAAACCTCGTATTTCCCTCATCGCTCATGCAAGAGGGAAATTTATCGTTTGTCTTCTAATTTTCCCGTGCATGTTGATGAGGGAAAATTAGAAGACAAAGAAATCTTTTAGTGTCTTCTTCTAAATTTCCCGCTTGCATATATTTTCCCTCATCAACATGCACGGGAAAATTAGATGCAACTTCTCTGATCAACCGTGTAAATTTCCTCTTGGTAAGATTCTCAAAGTTTTCCTCGGCGATCATAATATTACAAACTAATAACATGACTTTTCGGGAAATTAGCGATTAAACAGTTTCGCCTTTGCCTCGGGAAGATTTGTAAAACTAATCTTCCCTCGGCGGCGGGGATATTTAATCGCTAATTTCCCTCAAGCCATGTTATTACTTATAAATATATATCGAAATTGTATCTTTGCGGGTTCAATTTACCAATAATTAGTAAAATCGGGGTGTAATTAGGGTTTATATCATGTTACGTTATATGTTTTACCCAACTGACGCATAAACTTACCCCAATTTACCAAAAATTAGCTAGTAAAATCGGGGTGTAATTATGAGGATTATATCATGTTACATTATATGTTTTCCCAACTGACACATAAACTTACCCCAATTTACCAATAATCAGTAAAATCGGGGTGTAATTATGGATTATATCATGTTACATTATATGTTTTACCCAACTGACACATAAACTTACCCCAATTTACCAATAATCAGTAAAATCGGGGTGTAATTATGGATTATATCATGTTACGTTATATGTTTTACCCAACTGATGCATAAACTAACCCCAATTTACCAATAATCAGTAAAATCGGGGTGTAATTATGGATTATATAATGTTACGTTATATGTTCTACCCAACTGACACATAAACTTACCCCAATTCACCAATAATTAGTAAAATCGGGGTCTAATTATGGATTATCTCATGTTACGTTATATGTTTTACCCAACTGACACATAAACTAACCCCAATTTACCAATAATTAGTAAAATCGGGGTCTAATTATGGATTATCTCATGTTACATTACATGTTTTACCCAACTGACACATAAACTTACCCCAATTTACCAATAATTAGTAAAATCGGGGTGTAATTATGGATTATATCATGTTACGTTATATGTTTTACCCAACTGATGCATAAACTAACCCCAATTTACCAATAATTAGTAAAATCGGGGTGTAATTATGGATTATATCATGTTACATTACATGTTTTACCCAACTGATGCATAAACTTACCCCAATTTGCCAATAATCAGTAAAATCGGGGTGTAATTATGGATTATATCATGTTACGTTATGTTTTACCCAACTGACACATAAACTAAACCCCAATTTACCAATAATTAGTAAAATCGGGTCTAATTATGGATTATCTCATGTTACATTATGTTTTACCCACTGACACATAAACTTACATTTACCAAATAATAGTAAAATCGGGGTTGTAATTATGGATTATATCATGTTACATTATATGTTTTACACTCATTTGTTTACCAATAATTAGTAAAATCGGGGTGTAATTATGGGTTATATCATGTTACATTATATGTTTTACCCAACTGATGCATAAACTAACCCCAATTTACCAATAATCAGTAAAATCGGGGTGTAATTATGGATTATATCATGTTACATTACATGTTTTACCCAACTGATGCATAAACTTACCCCAATTTGCCAATAATCAGTAAAATCGGGGTGTAATTATGGATTATATCATGTTACGTTATATGTTTTACCCAACTGACACATAAACTAACCCCAATTTACCAATAATTAGTAAAATCGGGGTCTAATTATGGATTATCTCATGTTACATTATATGTTTTACCCAACTGACACATAAACTTACCCCAATTTACCAATAATTAGTAAAATCGGGGTGTAATTATGGATTATATCATGTTACATTATATGTTTTACTCAACTGACACATAAACTTACCCCAATTTACCAATAATTAGTAAAATCGGGGTGTAATTATGGGTTATATCATGTTACATTATATGTTTTACGCAACTGATGCATAAACTAACCCCAATTTACCAATAATTAGTAAAATCGAGGTCTAATTATATATTATCTCATGTTACATTACATGTTTTACCCAACTGACGCATAAACTAACCGCAATTTACCAATAATCAGTAAAATCGGGGTGTAATTATGGATTATATAATGTTACGTTATATGTTTTACCCAACTGATGCATAAACTAACCCCAATTTACCAATAATCAGTAAAATCGGGGTGTAATTATGGATTATATAATGTTACGTTATGTGTTTTACCCAACTGACACATAAACTTACCCCAATTCACCAATAATTAGTAAAATCAGGGTGTAATTATGGATTATATCATGTTACATTATATGTTTTACTCAACTGACACATAAACTTACCCCAATTTACCAATAATTAGTAAAATCGGGGTGTAATTATGGGTTATATCATGTTACATTATGTTTTACCCAACTGATGCATAAACTAACCCCAATTTACCAATAATCAGTAAAATCGGGGTGTAATTATGGATGATATCATGTTACGTTATATGTTTTACCCAACTGACACATAAACTAACCCCATTTTACCAATAATTAGTAAAATCGGGGTCTAATTATGGATTATCTCATCTTACATTACATGTTTTACCCAACTGACACATAAACTTACCCCAATTTACCAAAAGGTACACCTTTCCGCATTGTTTATGGAGGTTTAAAGTAATGTTATATGATGGACTACTCACATTATATTGCAATTAAAGATTTTAATGTTAACTTTAATCACATATCCTCATGCTGATTAAAGGCTTTAACGGAGGCTTTAATTCAGTCGAATTAAAGTACGATAAAAGTTGATTAAAGCGAAATGATTAAAGATAGACTAAAGATGATTTTAGAAATAGTAAAGGTATCTTATGTTGCCTTTACCTGCACCAAAAATGTGTTTAAAGGTTACTTTAACGTTTCTCATGTAACTTTACTCTTGGAATTTAGATGGCTTTGCACAGGCTTTAATCATCTTTAATTCTTTGAGCAAATGGCTTAATGCCGTCTTTAAGCGCATTTAATTAACATTTATTTGTAATCTTTTAAACATCTATATTGAAACTTTAATCAGCTTTATTTATTTAAAAAATAGGCCTAGCTGGCCATGGGCAGCTGGTTGCGCCTGACATATATATATATATATAATTGAATAATTGTAAAAATTGGGAATGGTTGACTTTGTTGCCCGTACTAATGCATTAACACAGAGAGGTACATGCATGTATAACAAAATTTTAATTAACACAGATTTATTAATGTCTAAGTAATATCACCTTATACAAAAAATAGTGTAGTACCCATGCACGTACGTATATATACCAGTAAATAAACAGAACAAGCTCTTCTTGTGCAGTTTCCGTATTTACAACTGAATAAAATATTACAATAAGAAAGCAATATACTTATAGCTTGTAGTGGCAATTAGCTGGCTTCAGTAAATTGACCTATGTACAGGTCATACAGCAACATTTTCAAGAAGTTTCAAATAAGTAATATATCCAACACGAGTCAGTCTTCTTCCTCCGATTTCTAAATACAGCCAAGCAGGTTGAAAATACGAGGCGAAGCCGAGTTTTTTTAACCAGCTTGGCTGTATTTAGACATCGGAGGATGAACACTGACGAGTGTTGGATATAGCTTCTCAAACGAATCAATATTTTAAGAGAAAATCGACCTCAAACTTGGCTAAATTTGACTTTAATCTTCCTCCGATTTCTAAATACTGATTAAATATGGATTTATTTTGAATTTTCTTCATGAATTATTAATGAGTTTGAGAAGTGTACTGCGTATGCAGTGTATATATCCAAATAGAAATGAATAAAGGTGTTTGAAAACTGCCGAAATGTAAACTGTGAGGTCTGAAGTTTCGAGCGAAGGGCCTTCGCTCGAAACGTTAAAACCTCACTGGCTCACAGTTTACATTTCGACAGTTTTCAAACACCTCCATTCGTTTCTATTTGAACATATATATGAATAATGCACTAGCCTATGAATATTTAAATTTTATAGTACATAAAATTGCAGAAAATAACCAATTCAAAGTCAATGTCAAACCGCAATGGCAGGTATACAGCTACAAATTCTGTTCAAATTCTGCTTCAGATTGTCCATTTCGCTGCTCAGCTACCGCAGTAGCATCTTCATTAACTGCAGAGACTCTTTCCTGTGTATATGCCCAGTCTGGGCAAGAAGCTGGTTTGGGCCGAGTCGATGGAATGCCAACCTCACGGGGTATTAACCGTCTTTTCACAACCCCAGACAAAGTTGCTTTGTGTAACTTGTCCAGCTTTTTCTTGGCCAACCGTAGCTTTTTCGACTCCCAAGGTGGTCTGTGAATGGTGTACTTCAGTACGTTGTTTTGTTGATTCTCATCATTTTCACTCTCTTCAGAAGACATGTAGTCAGGCCTGAGAATATCCGCCACCTTTGAAACTTTTTTAGCACTCCACGATGCCTTGTCAAGCTGTTTCGACCTACGTGCCAACTTCTAAAGCAAAAAAAAACCCACAAGCCAAGACTTAGCAACATACCAAAAAAACTAACACTATATATTTAACAGTTATACCATGAGCTCGAGTCGTATATATCTGAGCCACCTTAAGGGACAAAGGCACATTACGGCTCTTAACTGCTGAATAAAATCATCTGGTGACTGGCGTTAACCAAATAAAATAGTTAAGCGTGCCAAGGTTGACAGCCTAAAATACAAGAAATTATCAGTTCTCCATATAAAAGGTTTTGCATGGGTTTCGTATATGAGCTTCATTGCATAGCTCTAGTGGTGGTCTTGATTATTGAAAAGTTTTATATCCTCAAAGTTTACCTAAATGAAGAAATTGTGTTTCCAGTATATGCAGAAAACCTAATTTGCATAAATTCTGTTGCTCATCACAAACACAATTTCTCTAGATACACAAGCGCTAAAAGTATTAATCTTTTCAATAATCAAGACCACCACTAGAGCTGTGCAATGAACTAAAATTAAGCTCATGAGACCTGTGCAAAACCTTTTTATATATATATATATATTTATTATATAGCATGCTATCGGATATGAGCTTTTGCGTAATCTGATTGGTTCCCTACTACCAGGCTATCAGCTCATATCCTGCTAGTAGAGGAAAAACAAGATGGCGGCATGTTTTTTTTAACTGCCGACGAAAAGAGTTGAAATTGACGGATTTTTATACAGAAAAACATCAACACTCTCTAACAAATGTGTAATTTTGCATGAAATCAAAACCTTTTTCACGACAGCAACGCTAATATAAACAACTGACCATAGTCCCTGGAATTAAAGTGTCTGGAAACGCGGCGTACTTCAAAGCGCACACTTTTTGTTCCCTCTCAATTCTGATCACGTGGGAAGAAGGGGCACGTTTCAGATGTTATCTGTTTAGCCACGCTCAGCAAAATTACTGCCGGGCGCAAATTGTTCAACATTTGGATGTAGAGTAATAATCGCGGAGAAAAAACACGAAAGGATAAGTCTATTAAGCATTCCATCTGCTTCAGATGTTGCAAAGGCGTCTTGGCGAAGAGAAATAATAAATAGTCGTATATTTGACCTTGTGATTCTGCACAAACGTGCTGTCGCGCTTACGTGTAATCAACTTAATCCTTATCCCCCTTAAGCAATGTAAGATTATATGCCGCAGTTGTAAAGTACCTACGTACATATAGCTATATTTAGAATGACAAGGCAAGGTTTACTGTTGATTACAGTTGTAATTCCGGAAACAACGCCCCAGATCTACGCAGAATATTCATCATACTGTATATTCTAGCATACCCAACCCAGACTGCCCCTTTTATATAAATATAGCCTGAATATTCGACAAAGTATATAAGTAAGAGTGCTGTGTCAAGAATGTTTTCCGTAATTTAACCTAATTTGCATTGATTTTGGTTCATGTGAAGTTCCAGGTTTGAACTTGGCCTGAAACTTTTTGATGGGTCAAATTTCAGTTTGGTGTAGTCTAGATGGAAAATATAGCATTACAAGGTCCACATTATCATAAATAATTCTCAATAAATTTTGATATGTGTACTACATTGTTTTGGTTTGGAGACAACAAAACTTTGCTATTTATGGCGATCAGTTATTTTTTTAAATCTCGCCTCAGAATGCGGGAAATGCAGTCTGAGAGATTCTAGAATTCAAAAAATTTCCGGGGGGGCCATGTCCCCGGACCACCCTAGGAGCCTCGCGTCTTCGACGCTCGACCAATTTCGCTCCACCAAAGACAGAACCCTGGTTACGCCACTGGGCCCAACTGCAATGAAGATATATCCCAATACGGCTGTTAGCCGTTAAATTCCATATTTCCGACAAAGTTTTTATTAAAACACTATGATCGTGATTTTTCAGGGTTCTATTCTATACGATTTTTTCTAATTCACATATGTTGTAGAGAATTTAACGTTCTATCTAACTGTACACTACAAGTTTCGTGAATGGCGCAAACCAACAGACGATTCAGGGATACTTTAAATATGATTGCGTTTGACCCCGGATAATTTCCACTAGATATTTATTAGGCGCACATCTCAGTTCAAATAGATTGTTCTCCGTTGCTATCCTACGATTTTTTCTAATTCACATATGTTGTACAGAATTTAACGCTCTATCTAACGATATAAGTTTCAAAAATGGCACGAACCTACAGCCCTACAAACGATTCAGGGATATACTTTAGACCCGCGGTGTCCGGCTCAATTGCATGAAGATATATCCCAATACGGCTGTTAGCCGTTAAATTCTATATTTCCAACAAAGTTTTGCACTAAAACAGATTATTTTAATAGCAATATGTTCTAGATTTCAAAATTTTTCGGGGTCACTAATTGCCACTACTGCCCTCCACCCTACCCTCCCCCCCCCCCCCCCCCCCCCCCCCCCCCACACACACTTTTTGACACCTTGCTACGGCACTGCGACTGTTTGGTGTCGTACTATCTTGGGAGAAACACACCATCCAGCTTCTTTCGAATTGACTTGGTTTGGTTCGATAATAGCAAATATATATAAGCTTCTCCGATAAATCATTATGCGGCGCATGTACGTCACAACACGTGACATTTACATATCAAACAAACTGAAATATCTCAAAAACGAAGCACGAAAACGAAAAACTGCAAAAGATATATGCTACTTTGGCATTTTAAGTGTTCTTTCAAATATGATCGACAAACTTAATTTCCATGTCATATGCACTTTAAGAGAAAATTCCAATTATACACAAGGGCTGATGGTATAATTGGGGTTAAATGAGGGAACGAATATATATGAGAAATATATGAGATACAAGTGGTATGACTTCACTTATACATCAATGATGTGATAATATATTTTCGTGCTATTCAGTTACTCCCAAGTGATATAATTATTTACATCTAATTAATAACAATATGCACAAAGTTATGTTTAGATTTAGCTTTGAATATAGTTTTATTATTTCGGTTTCTTCTCTGTCAATTAGTCGACTTGGACTTTACACTGATAAATTGCCTTAATTGTAAATCGCCCGTCATTGCATAGCTATATTGCCAAATGCTTGCTTACTGTCGTGGGAATAGAAGCGTTCCTAAAATATCGTTGCAATATATTCCTCAAGTTGACCAATTCATTTGTTTGAAAATTATTGCTAACTTCCTGTTTTGAATTTTATTTGGTATATAAGAAACAGTATTTGCCAAACACCAATCAAATTCAAAAGAGAATTCAAAACAGGAAGTTGTCAACGAATCTTATGAAATGAATTGTTCAACTTGACGAATATATTGCAGCAATATTTTATGGAACGCTTCTATTGATTATTCGTGTCGCCGGATCTGTAAGCTTTGTTCAGCTAGGGTCACTAATTTTTTAGGTTTTCGGTTTGGCTAATATAAAAACATTCACACTTAACTAGTACAAGTAATCAAGTAGATTACATTTCGTGCCTTGCAGTCCATTCTTAATTTGATTTCCTGCAGACTCCGTTTTTTAGTTTTATCACTGAAATTTCTCGTAAATATGTGATCGAGCTGATCGCATGCATGTGCCGCATCCATGCAGGTTCCTTGTTTCTGCTGTTCATGGCTCGGATGTGAATTGAATTCTGCTCTCGCGTTAGTTGTTGTTTTAAGTTTTTTGGCTGGCGATCGACTCACGAATAAATTTGTTTTACCCATTATGTATTTCATTTTGGCAGAATTGCCGTAAAGGAATTTGAGGTCCTGTAATTATCATTCCGACAGTTTGTGGGTTGTTTGGGTTGTGTCATGGTGATGATGAGTGGGAGTATTTATTGTCTTGTCTGTTGATCATATTTTGTTGTTCGTATAAAATTTGTAATGGCTAATGGTATTAATGTTGCCCTTTTTATTACTTTAGAGATAATTGTTAGTGGAAAATTCCGTTAGAAATGTTTTCAATTCTTGTAATGGCTTTTCTCGGACTTCTGGTTTGGACACTCTGCAAATTGTTCCACAGGTCGCCCAAACTCATGGTGTGAGCAGTTATGTATACGAGAATTTAAGTCAAAATGATAGAATATTTCCTCTTAATTGCTTTAAATTTTTGAAATATACTGAAATATAGTGTACTTATCTCTAGTAAATGAAGAAAACTTATCGTTTTGTCTTCGCAAGTCCATCAAAAGAGAAGTTATATGCTTTGTTTTTCTGCTTATGCTTATGTTGCTAGTGTCAACCAGGCTTAAGATTGCCGGCTTTTTAGAATTGTTTTTGTAAAGAATGTTCTTATTCGACGTCATATATTTTATTTGTTTTCTAATAACCAAGATTAAATTGGGTGGTTCATTTCCGCCACAACTTTTATATAAAATTGCACTAAGCGCTAGCTCTTCTCCAAGGAGAGCGAGAATCGGCAAGTAAGGAAGCAACTAAGGTATCATCTTTCTAGAGTCCCCATACTCTAATAGTATGTCAGTTTGAATATAAGTAACGTCAGCGTTAAGGCTAATTAAGTTAAATATAAAGCTTTGTCACTTGAATAACAACAGAAATTAATATATAGATACTCTATATTCTTTAATTTGGGCCGGATCTCGGACTTGGCATACGTTTTTTCTTACGTTCATGCTTTATCTCGACAGTCCGATTATATTGTACTAAAATAAGGCTAAGACCAAATGTCGAACTTTTCATGTGTCCATTGGCAGAGGTGTCTTAGAAGAATTAGAAGCTATTCAGTAATGTATAGGTATTTAATTATTGAAAGATTAATGTCGTCTGTCGAGGCTTCAATTCCCTGAACCAAGCATAGAGATAGAGCTGGATTTCGGCAACCTGTAGGGTATGTTGGTGTGATAATGTCTTCGTTTTTTCAGTAAAATTTGAACTATACTCGCTGTAGAATTAGATCAAAAAGTTCGCTCAAATGGCCGCAAATGGTGTTTCCGAGGTTCTAGATTTCAAAAATTTTCGGGGTCACTAATTGCCACTACTGCCCCCCCCCCCCCCCCCCCCCCCCCCCCCCCCCCCCCCCCCCCCCCCCCCCCCCCATCCCCCCACTTTTTGACACCTTGCTACGGCACTGCGACTGTTTGGTGTCGCACTATCTTGGGAGAAACACACCATCCTGCTTCTTTCGAATTGACTTGGTTTGGTTCGATAATAGCAAAGATATATAAGTTTCTCCGATAAATCATTATGCGGCGCATGTACGTCACAACACGTGACATTTACATATCAAACAAACTGAAATATCTCAAAAACGAATCACGAAAACGAAAAACTGCAAAAGATATATGTTACTTTGGCATTTTAAGTGTTCTTTCAAATATGATCGACAAACTTAATTTCCATGTCATATGCACTTTAAGAGAAAATTCCAATTTTATACAATGGCTGATGGTATAATTGGGGTTAAATGAGGGAACGAATATATATGAGAAATATATGAGATACAAGTGGTATGACTTCACTTATACATCAATGATGCGATAATATATTTTATTTAGTTATTATTTACATCTAATTAATAACAATATGCACTAAGTTATGTTTAGATTTAGCTTTGAATATAGTTTTATTATTTCGGTTTCTTCTCTGTCAATTAGTCGACTTGGACTTTACACTGATAAATTGCCTTAATTGTAAATCGCCCGTCATTGCATATATTGCCAAATGCTTGCTTACTGTCGTGGGAATAGAAGCGTTCCTAAAATATCGTTGCAATATATTCCTCAAGTTGACCAATTCATTTGATGAAAATTATTGCTAACTTCCTGTTTTGAATTTTATTGGTTTCTGGTTTCTAAACAACCAATATATAAGAAACAGTATTTGCCAAACACCAATCAAATTCAAAAGAGAATTCAAAACAGGAAGTTGTCAACGAATCTTATGAAATGAATTGTTCAACTTGACGAATATAATAATATTGCAGCAATATTTTACTGAACGCTTCTATTGATTGTTCGTGTCGCCAGATCTGTAAGCTTTGTTCAGGGTCACTAATTTTTTCGGTTTTCGGTTTGGCTAATATAAAAACATTCACACTTAGTACAAGTAATCAAGTAGATTACATTTCGTGCCTTGCAGTCCATTCTTAATTTGATTTCCTGCAGACTCCGTTTTTTAGTTTTATCACTGAAATTTCTCGTAAATATGTGATCGAGCTGATCGCATGCATGTGCCGCATCCATGCAGGTTCCTTGTTTCTGCTGTTCATGGCTCGGATGTGAATTGAATTCTGCTCTCGCGTGAGTTGTTGTTTTAAGTTTTTTGGCTGGCGATCGACTCACGAATAAATTTGTTTTACCCATTATGTATTTCATTTTGGCAGAATTGCCGTTAAGGAATTTGAGGTCCTGTAATTATCATTCCGACAGTTTGTGGGTTGTTTGGGTTGTGTCATGGTGATGATGAGTGGGAGTATTTATTGTCTTGTCTGTTGATCATATTTTGTTGTTCGTATAAAATTTGTACTGTGGCTAATGGTATTGATGTTGCCTTTTTTATTACTTTAGAGATAATTGTTAGTGGAAAATTTCGTTAGAAATGTTTTCAATTCTTGTAATGGCTTTTCTCGGACTTCTGGTTTGGACACTCTGCAAATTGTTCCACGGTCGCCCAAACTCATGGTGTGAGCAGTTATGTATACAAGAATTTAAGTCAAAATGATAGAATATTTCCTCTTAATTGCTTTAAATTTTTGAAATATACTGAAATATAGTGTACTTATCTCTAGTACAAAGTGTATTTGTCTTACTGATGTGGTTTCGGTGAGATTTCATAAACAGTCTGGGACTGCACGCAGGCTACATATAAACCCGACATAGCCATGTTTTATTTATATTAAAACGCAAACACTACCGTACGAATTAATATATTCAACAAAATAAAAGTTTATGAAAATTGCTGTTTTACTTACATGTTTATTGTGTCAATACGTTTGTCTTTGTGAAATTTTGGATCATTCCGCCAATTATTCCTCGTGTTTCGAAATTTTGTTGAATATTCGTAGGGTAGTGTTTGCGTTTAACTTTTTAACGTGAATATTTAGCTTTCTGTTGTTTGCGGTTCGCCTGCAGTGGCCTGGTTTCTATTTCCCATCATTACTGTCGGAGGGAGGGGTAGGGTTACAAATGGAACCAATAAACATTTAGATTTAGTGTTTATACCAACGGTGATAGTTGAGTTCGTGGGCTCTCATTACGCGTCCTTATGATAATATAAAAATAAGAATGTATTTTACAATTGCTAAAAAGTTTTAAATAAAAGTTAAAACAAAAAAAATGTAAGCGCTATTGTACTATTTCATAATTTTTGTTAATTTCATAATCATACAGCCTGCGAGCAGGCTCATTTGATCTAAATAAAATATCAGGAAATATCAGGAAATTTCAGGACAACAAAACAGGAAATCTGGATTTCAGTTGTGGAAGCACTGCAGCTCGTATAAACGGTCAATTCTTGAATAAGCCGCCGCTTATTTTGGACTATAGCTTCAACCCTGGGCTTATTTTAGTCGTTCGTGCCTTATTGATTACATGACCGTTTACACGAGCTGTTTACACGAGCTGTTTACACTTATATAAGGGGCTGTTTACATGAGCCGCTGGGCTAGCCCGGTTAACTGGGCTCACGCAAGTGATTAGGATTTCACTGTGGTTTTAAAACTCACATAAACTAAATTTACAAAGAATTGGTTTAGTTTAGATGCAAACTAACCCTAACGTTCATTAAAATCTCCTTTGTGGCCGAGGAAAGAATTTCGTGACACGAGTCAGCCCGGCTCATGTAATCAGCCTCTAAGCCGCGGCTTATTTTGCCCCTATAATGCTATAATTCTAGGTACATTATCATTTAATTAATGCGACGCCAATATTATATGGCGCAATGCTTTGTTATTCAATTGGAGTCTCTTGGGTTTAGGTAACAAATTAAGCAGCTATATAACTTCAGGACCCTCTATATAGCCTTGACTTCAACGTTACTTATATATTGATACCTCCTTGGAGAAGAGCCTATAATTGCGCCAAATACCATCATTTTTAGAGCTAGAAGGGGAGATAAGTGGATTAGTGCAATTTGAATAAACTGATATTGCGGCGGAAATTAACAATCCAATTTAATCTTGTGGTTATTAAAATTTATATGAGTTCATTTATAAAACGTTAAAATTTATAATGTTAATAAAAGAGAAGGCGGGTGATGCTCTTGTGAATAGACCTAGCCCCAAAATAGCTATGTTGTTCTTTTTTAAAAAAAATAGTCCACTTAAAGAGCCCACTTAAAGAGCCATTCTAATTAGGCCATATTCAACTATAGACGTGCCTTTACACAGTCTTAATAATCATTGCAAATCAGCCTTAGACATTTAACTTTCAATTGGCTTTACCCCCCAATGAGTACTTTTATACCCCGTCTCCAAGCTAAGCAAGGTGGGCGGTTTCGTTTATGTTAAAAAGGCGAGAACCCTTGGACCTTTCAACATTCCTTTGGAAACGATCAACCAACGAGCTGTGTCAGGATGGAGAAGGAAAACCGAAAAAAGTGCAAGACTTTCAAAGCAAAAATTGGACCTCTGCACATCAACTTTAATCCAGTGGTAACGTTCGTATCAGCGTTGGTCATCTGGGGTTTTGCAATATGGTGTATGGTAGATACCACAAGGGCATCAGTGAAAATGGCTGAAGGAAAACGTTGGATCACGGACAAGTTTACCTGGTTGTATATTGGAACCCAAGATGTCTGGTTTTTGTTTATTCTGGTCGTTTACTTTTCAAAGTATGGCAGTATGAAGCTTGGCAAAGAAGACGAAGAACCCGAATTCAGTGATGCCGCGTATTTCACGATGTTGTTTTCTGCCGGGATCGCCATTGGTCTCTTTTACTTCGGTGTAGCTGAACCGATTTTTCACTACGAACCTGGAGAATATGGCAACCGTTATTGGGGAAGGTATGTTGTGTCAATTGTGTAGTTAGCACTTTAGGAGATGGTTTATAAATAAACCGAAGATAATTTAGTGAAAATACGCAAAATTAGGATTACTTTCTTGAAGGTTCACTCGCTTCCACTCATCACGAATTCGACAGCTGAACAGGTAGAAAAGCAGACCACATGTGAATCTTAAACATGCGAGTTCAATTCCCGCGCTCTCGTCAAAATTTTAAAACGATTTTCAGTTTACTGCGAACCTTAAGAATATGGCATGCAATCGTTATATTCTGGAAGATATATCAAATAATCCATCGCAATATCTTTTGGTATGTTAATTAATTAAAAAAAAATCATTTGTTCAGAAAGTAATTACAGATACTCGTACCAACAAGAATAATTATGTACGTTGCAGAATTGGTAACGTTTTAATCTGACAAACCAGCCCTTCAAAGCAAAAGTAGGTCCAGACAATGTACACTGTCACAATATGAAATGGGTTTATTAAAATCAGCTTGAGTTTAGTAGAATTCTAGAACTCGAATCGAACTCGAACATTTTTATTAGAACTTTCATTGAGTCGCTTATGCCTATATATACTATATATAGATCAGCATTAAGTTGTCTGCGAGAATGTCTCGTGTGGCACTTATAGCATGTTACTATATAAAGTATAGGTAGGCCAGTTTTCTAAACAGTATATATTGCTTTAGACCTATATAGTCAAAGGATTACCTCGTTCTATTGTTTTGTTGTTGTTGGGTTTTTTTTATTTTGTTCACACGGGTGTTGGAGCAACCATGCATGCATGGGTACATATTACATGTAGCAACCAATTAAAACATGCAATGGCAGCAGCTGGCAGATTGACCCAGGTGACCTAGTTATAACGTTATTTTCAATTAAGCAAGCGCATATAAGTAATAGATAAAATACGAGTGGCCGATCTGTATGGGCATTTATGGGCATTTATCTTACTTGTGAAATTAATAATGGATTATTGATGAACGACAGTTCACAATAGTACTATAATGAATAATTACGTATGTAGAGAGTTATATTCCCCTTGGTATTCTAGCGATGATCTAATTTGAATTTACAAGTTATGCACTCGTTTATTGCATTTCAAAGTTAACGTGGTTGCAGTAAAGATGTCAATGCAACGTTTTCGTGCGGCAAAAACTGCAGAAGAAGAAAAGGTTTTAGCTAATGTACAGGATTTAACTGTTCCTATACATGAAATGATTACGTATACTGTAAACGTCTGGTTGTGTAAATTCATTACCGAAGTTGCGAAGCAGAATAGCGAACGGTACCCGCCGAAAAGTTTGTACTTGCTGATATGTGGAATCAATCGCCATTTACTGGATTTAAAGGGAGAGAATGGAGTCAATATTTTGGCGAAAGGCGAGAGAAGGTGAGTAGGTAAGGATTGAATAATTTGTGAATTTCTTGTTAATCAATAGGTGACTTTGAATAAACGTCACGCTGTTGAGGACGGGGCAACCAGAACGTGGGTAAAGTTATTGAATGCTAATTGTTGCTTGGATTTCAGGTTTGCTTTATTTCGTAAAACATTAGATGCAGAGATGAAGAATGCGACAAAAAGTGGCATCGCGGTAGCATCGAAGAAAGAGGATCGCAAAGAAATTACAGCCGAAGAGGAGACTCTACTCTGGGAGAAAGGACTATTAGGTGCCGCAACAGCTGAGTCGTTACTTTGTACGATTTATTTTTATAACGGGAAAATTTTTGGTCTGCGGGCTGGTGAGCATAGATTGCTTAGAAAATGTAATATAATTATCCAAAAAATAGTGCAATAGGTGTATGCACTTTAAACAAGATTTTACCGGAGTTGTGCCAAAAGGCTGGTTTGGAAAGAAAAACGGCTCATAGTTTGCGGATAACATGTGCCAGCAGATTATTCCAGAATTCAGTCGAGGAGAAGCTGGCACGCGAACGGACCGGCCACAGATCGAATGCCCTCTTTTCCTATCAGAAGGCGAGTACAAATCAGCTCGATATGGTGAGTGAAGTTTTAGGGCCAAGCATTGATACTCGTCAGAAGAAGGACTTGCCGATTAGTGATTTATTTGAGGAAACGATTCTTAATTAATAATATTGCCAACATGCAGATTCGGTGCAATATTAAATGCAGATTTTACGTGCTTATATGTATACTAAGGGCAGAGAAATATTTGAGTTTGATGATATCAAGAAAATGATGCAATAATGGTCTATAAAATGAAGATGTTTAGTGACGTTAATTTAATAGGCTTACCTTTCTATATATTGGGGTAACCCTTCTAGAAAGATTACCCTATACTCGAAACAAACATGCATGACTGTCATCATAGGCGTAGCAGGCGGGGACAGGGGGGGGGGGGATTTCGTTCCCAAAATATTTGGAAAAGGAAAATTTGGGCACTTTCTACTAGGAATTTCGGGCAATTTTGACATGTATTGCTGTGAAATGTTCAAGAAAAATTCATACGTTAAGCTAAGACTGAAAAATACGACTGAAAAATCAATAGACAGTCTGATTATACTGTCTTCATATCTTTATTTTTATTGGTTTCGATGGCAAGAATTGCAGCAAAAACTGTAGAGGGGTTATTTATACAGAAACGAATGAGGCGTATGTTTATTTTAATCGGGGTGGTGGTGGTAGTGGTTGTGGTAGTGGTGACTGGTGGGGTATTAAAAAGATGTGTACAGCTAGTAAAAGCGAGCAAGGGGGTTGTTGCGTGGCGTATTTCTATAGATAACCGCATGATTTTCCAATAAATACACCTCTCGTGGATGGAATTTCATCTTTCGCCATATGAACATATTCTTAATTACTATTGCATAGAAACATTTATGTTTTACATAAAATCAAAATGTATAGAACCTCGAATAAATGATTTTTTATACCCAATGATTTTGGCGCGCGCTGTAGAATTTTGTTCCATCGTGGTATATGGTTTAGTATAGTCTACACCAGTTCACAGAGATTACATCTTCCTTCCTTAGTTTGATTAGTTCATAATAGCATATTAGAAATCATTGCTGTTCGATTAGCAAGTCATTGCAGTTCGATTTAACTGTCTAACAATATATTTAATAATAGTATGATGATGGTTTCACAACTCGTCCATATCTAGTCGTATATGCGTTCGTGTTGACAGGTATATCTGTGTCTGTGTCTTCCACATAATTGCTTGGGTTTTTTTTTTGTGTTTTGTACGTTGTCGCATTGTGGTATTTCATCTATTGGTGTTTGTTGTTCGGTAAAATGTTCTTTTATTGGCATCATTGCACGTCGGTTGCGTCTTAGTGTTTGGCCTGCTTGCGTCCGGACGATATACGAGCGTGGTGTGTGGTGATTCCCTACTATTTTTCCTTTTGTTGACCAGTTTGCTTTGGTAGATGGAGTAGGGTGCTGGTAGATACGTACTGTAGATCCTTGTCTAAGGTGGGCAGCTCTTTTGCATGTTGATCATGATAAAATGCTTGCTTCTGTTTCTTCTCCATGTTTCGTAGCGCGATGGGAGTGTGCTGATCTTGTGGTGGTCTGACCACAGGTAGCCTTGTACGCAGTTTCCTACCCATCAGTTTCTCAGCTGGAGATGGGTCTCCACTTGGATCTGGACATGACCTATGTGCTAGTATGGCAAGGTATGGATCTTCATTCTTCTTGTCTGCTTTTTCCAAGAGCTTCTTGACTGTTTGTACAGTTCGCTCGGCCATGCCATTCCAGGCTGCATCGTCGGACCATTTCTGTGCTTTCGCTGTCAATTCCTGGCCAGTATACATTATGTCCCGGGCTCTTGCTTTGCACTTCTCAATCCCTAAGTGTCCCTCATGTATTCTTGCTTTCATCTCCTTCCTGAGGCTTGCTGGGACTATGACACGTTCTCCTTTCATCAGCAAGCCGTCAATCTCTGTAATTTCGTCTCGAACGTTGAAAAATGGCTTGATTTCATTGGCGACGGTGTCTCTTCTCTCAGGCCATCCTGTTCTTACAACTTCTTTCAAACTTTGTAGAGTTTGGTCTTTGGTGATCTCTAGTATTTCAACGTCGGACTTTCAGTGAGTAATTTCTTTACTTGGTCAAGAATGGTGTTGTGATAGGTAGACCAGTACCATTCTACATCTGTCTCCAGCAGTTGGCGCAGAGGAGCTGTCATTTCGGACAGATTTGGAATGAATTTTCCCAGATACGTCACCATTCCGAGAAGACGTTGCAAATCTTGTTTCTTTGTTGGTAGAGGCATGTCTCGTATGGCTTCGATCTTCGTAGGATCAGGTTTAACTCCATGGTCTGAGAATACGTGTCCAAGAAAAATTACTTCAGTTGAGCCAAATAAGCATTTCTTTTCATTGAGTTTGAGTCCCGCTTGATGTATTCTGTCAAGGACTGTGTTTAGCCTTGCGTCGTGTTGTTCTTTGTCATGCACTGCCCCATATAAGGATATCGTCTTGCACGTTTGCGCAACCTTCCAGTCCTTCAATAATTTCTGCCACTTTCTTTTGGAAAACTTCACTTGCGCTGAGAATACCGAATGGGAGACGCTTAAATCGATATCTTCCAAACGGCGTGTTGAATGTGAGAAGTCTGGAACTTTGCTCATCGACTTTGATCTGCCAATAGCCGTTAGCTGCATCGAGTTTAGAGAAGTATTTCGCTCCCGAAATTTCTGACATTACTGTTTCCGCTGTTGGCATTGGGTAGTATTCTCTTTTGATTACTTTGTTGAGATCGTGGGGGTCTAGGCATATTCTCAGTTCTCCATCTGACTTTTCAACAAAGACAAGCGAGCTTACCCATTCAGTCGGCTCATCCACTTCCACTATTATGTCTAGCTGTTTCATGCAATCATGCGGGCTAGTTCTGATTTAAGTTTGTTCTTTATCGCGTATGCATGGAACGCGTCTCGGTGGGTGAACTACAGGAACTGCGTTTTCGTCGATCTTGATGTGATGTTCTCCGGGTAAACATTCTATTTCTCCAAATACGTCGAGACGGTTCAGATTCTCCACTCGTTTTATCAGATTTAGCCGTTGGCAGGTCTCCAAGCCTATTATTGGCGATGAATTGGTTGGCACTCGAACATCTGCACAGTGCTGCTTTGTTTACTTTTCCTTTGCAAGTGAACGCCGATACATTTTCCGATAACAGGAATTTCATTTCCATCGTAGGCCATCAGCTTTTCTTTGGCTTGGCATAGTCGAGGTTTCTTCGGAAGAGTATCCGTTTTGTGGGAGAATGTTTACTTGAGCGCCAGTGTCAAGCTTGTATGTGACATTAATACCGGATGTGAGAATTGGCATGGTCCATTCTGTATCTTCATTAATGTTTCCTTCGATTGTTCCTACGAAGAACTCGCTTCTTTCTTTGCCTAGTACGTTTTCTGTCTCGACGTTGTTGATTGCTTTCGATTTGCAAACTGTGGCAAAGTGATTCCACTTTTTACAGCTGTTATACATTTTCCCGTACGCTGGGCATTTTTATGCGTGTATCCACAATACTGACAAGTTTTCGATTGCTCGTGCATTCTTGACATTCCAGGACCATTTGCTTTTGGTTTTTGCGAGACACGACGAAAATTTACAGCATCAACGTTGTCAACAGGAGGACTTGTTTGCATCTCTTCCGCTTGTTTCTTTGTCGCTTCAGCTGCCCGACAGATTGCCATTGCTTTCTCTAGCGTTAGATCAGTCTCTCTTATAGGGCCTGTTCACACGAGACCGGGTTATCTCGGGGGGTAGGGATAACTCGGGGGCTAGGGTCAAAGTTTCACATGATAAAACGCAACTACCGAGTTGTCCCTGGCCCCCAAGATAACCCTAGCTTCATGTGAACGCTTCACCCCGAGTTATCCCGAGCAACAGCATAAATACGCATGCCTAAGTTGACTCTACCCCCCGAGATAACTCGGGTGAAAGCGTTCACATGGAGGTAGGGATAACTCGGGGGCTATGGTTACCCTATCGCTCCGACCGAGTTATCCCTATCCCCCAAGTTATCTCAGTCTCATGTGAACGGTTTACTTTTTTAACATGGAAATAAACTAACACCGAGTTATCTTGGGGGATAGGGATAACCCTACCCCCCCAGATAACTCGCCTCATGTGAACAGGCCCTTAGTAATCTTTCACGGACTTTGACGTCTTGAATCCCAGCGACAATCCTATCTCTGACCAGACTGTCTCTCAAAGTGCCAAATTCACAATGACGACTTCTTGACTTAAGCTCTGTTACCTATTCATCAATCGTTTGTCCGCTTGTCTGATTGTATGTAAAAAATTTGAATCGAATATAAGGCAGGTTCTTCTTGGGTGTAAAATACTCGTCAAATTTGGCCATCACCGGTGTTAGTTTCATGTCGTCCCCTTCCTCTGCAAACGTGAACGTATAGTAAATGTATCGTGCTTTCTCGCCGATTGTTGTTAGAAGTCTAGACGTCTTTACGTCCTCACCTTTCTCATTTGACTCTGTCGCTGTTAAATAGAACTTGAATTCCTTCTTCCATCTTTCCCAGTTTTCGCTTAGGTTTAATACCTTCAAAGCTTAGCTCTTTCGGTGGGTTAAATTTACTCATTGTTAAATCCCGCGCCTGACAGCATGTTACGAGTCACACTCACAAAGACTCGAACTGTTTATTATGAAAGACTACACCTCCTTTAGTATCAGACGTTAGTTATTAATTAACACAACAGTCATGACATAATGCAACACTCATTACAGGAGCTATGTAGGCTATAGCCTCTCTAATATTCCTGACGAGGGGACTATAAGCCCTTGCAATGTTTCTGAATTAGCCCCTCCAATATAAAATATTTTTTGCAAAGACTGAAAGAGGCTTAAAGGGAAAATTCAGCCAGAAAATGAATTACTTTTCAATGAAAGTCTCTTAAACAGTTAAATGTCATGTTTCTAAACGTTAATAGTTTTACAATATCTGCTCTCGTACACAAGAAATGACGTTATCGTTCTTGAATTTTACACTGTCATTCAGTTGAGTTTGACGAATGGCTCAATTTTGATGTATACAGATTCTGGGAGACTGGGACATAAGTATAGATTAGTTGCACACTAGATCATATATTGATGTGTAAAATGTTATGATTTAATGATTTTCTGATTATATATATTGAGAGAAATTAGTGATTGATTATTATGGAAGAGTCCGGATTTCAAAGCAGGAAATCACAGTATGACGTATATGAATCATGTACGGCTAATGATTTGCGACTCTGCATACCGCTTGACTCTTACAGGAGCTAGCCTTTAATTACCGAAGAGGCTTTGGAAGAAATATACGTTACCGCAACAACCCCCTCGCTCACCCTTATTACATTTTTTTAATACCCCACCACTACCCCCACCCCCCGATTAAAATAAACATATTACGCCTCATTCGTTTTTGTCTAAATAACCCCTCAGCAGTTTTTGCTATAATTCTTGCCATCGAAACCAATGAAGATAGTATAATCAAACTGTCGAGAAAGGCAACGGTAAATTTTCATTTGGTAATATATAGCAGTGGCCAAACTTTGGCTACAAACCTAGAATTTTTTACGTGTGGTATTAATTTTGCAAAGTCACACAATAGTTCCACTCGGTCAACTATTTGGCAGCAGTATATGTGTTATATTAAGTTAACATGCATATATGAACTATTCAATTAATTAGTAATAGATACAAAATGAGCGGCCGAACTGTATGGGATTTACAATGGCGAGCCGAAAAACACTCGCCATAATACAAAGTGGGCGGTTAAGGTATTTGAAGATTGGCAACATGCAAGAAAAAATAAGGAAGCGAGAAAGGAAACGGTTGGCTTCGGACAAATTGATTTAGCCACTATCGAACCTGTGACATGCACAATAGAAGACATGTCGGCAGAAACGTTGAACTTTTGGCTCACTAAATTTACAGAAGAAGTCACAAATCAAAGTGGTGGACGATATCCCCCCAAAACGTTATATCTACTGATATGTGGATTGAATCGCTATTTAGCTGATGGGAAACAGGACAACAGGTTTAATGTTCTAGACAAAGCTGATCGAAGGTAAGACATGGAGATATTTTGAGATTACACCGTTTTCCTCGTGTTTATATCAATCTACAAAGCCAAGGTATTTTGGTGCTTATCGTTAAAAAATCTTTCGTTGTTTTCTAGATTTGCACTTTTTCGAAGAACACTAGATGCGGAAATGAAAGACGCGACAAGGTGTGGAATTGCGCAAATGGCGAAGAAAGAAGAAAGAGAACAAATTGCCGAAGCGGAGAAAGCTAAAATGTGGGAACTATGGCTTCTTGGTCCTAGTACGGCTGAGTCGTTGTTAAATACCATATATTTTTTTAATGGGAAACTTTTCGGCCTTCGTGCAGGAGAGCATAGGCTGCTAAGATTTCGCAATATATCAACCAAAGATAATTATATAATTTTTGATGAGAGCCTTTCGAAAACATTCCACGGTGGTCTAAAAGATCTGACGAAGAAACCGCGGTACATTAAGCACTTGTGCCACGAAGATGATGGCGAAGTCATGCACGAATGATGTTTGCAAGCAATGTATTCATTGTATTTAGAGAAAGTGAAAGAGTGCGCTGAGTCATTGGATGCTTTCTATTTCAGACCAAATAGAAATCGAGTACGAAAAAATCCCTGTTGGTTTGTGCAGATTGAATAAGATCTTACCCGAAAAGTTATGCTTGCCTGCTGGTTTAAAACATAAAACTGCTCATTGTTTGAGGATAACTTGTGCAACCAGGTTGTTTCAGAGTTCCGTCGACGAACAATTAACAAGGGAGAGGACAGGTCACACGTCGAATGCGCTTTTCGCCTATAGAAAGCCTAGCAAAGAGCAGTCGGATCATGTAAGCAAAGTACTAGGTCCATGTTCTTCAAGTGTTTCAGACTGGGCTAAAGAGCCAGTAGGGAAAAAAGTAAAGTTGCAATTGGCTATGGCTGAAGCCTGAAGGTTCAGATTTTTTTTCAAATGTAGACGATTTATGTGACGAGTATTTAGCAAATATGCCCATGCCAGCGATTGACAGGGGTAAAGTTGATAATAATATCTGTACAAACGCAGTGTTTAATAATTGTGTTATTAACTTTGTTGTTGACGAGAAAAAGTAACTATGAAGCTGTAATAGTGGATTTAGAGTGCAAGAGATTTTGGTTTTTGACGTTGTTTATCGATTGTAGCTTACTTTGTGTGGTTGTGAAGTAACTGAACAAAAACCATGCTTGTGTGCTTATTGTTGATAAACGTATATAATAAGTATTCTGTATCTGAATTAGAGAATACTAATTAGCATAATTAATATTCTGTATCCGAATTACAGAATACTAATTAGGTTAATTAGTATTCTGTATCAATTGATCGCATGGGTTCTTTTGGTTACTCGTTTCGAGTTATCGGGTTTACAGGCTATCCTTGTGACACGATTGATGCGATTTGATTGGACGAGAAGCTCATTCATTATTCATGAATTTTACAATCCCAATTAAACCTTCGCTTATGGTTGCATCAGCAAATATGGTTGCATCAGCAATAAATAAACTATAAAAACCTTCGCTTATGGTTGCATCAGCAATTATGGTTGCATCAGCAATTATGGTTGCATCATGTATTATGCAAATATTAAATCATGCAGTAGGTAATTTATATACACTACAGGTAATGTTAGTAAAACAATGCAAATATCAATTTTGTAATTGCATGTATAAATTCCCCTATTCCTGCCGTTTCCTATGACACAGGCAGGAATGGATTGGATAAGTATTATGTACAGTTATAACCCATTTCTGTCTGGACCACAATTTATAGTTTTACTCTGGCAATAAATACAAAACATTTTTGTTTCTAAGAGGAGACTGTAAATGGAAAATAAGTTCAAGGAAAATGAAACTGTTAGCTTCCAACTCTCGTTTAACTGATTGCATATTACTAAAACAAATTACATTTACTGTCAAGGTGGTCGTTTAGGTTAATTACTTGTATGGTTTAAAGATTCAAAGTTTCAAACTTGAAAAAACCCTGCATTTATCTTGTAATTGCTGGCGACGAAAAGCAACGTAACAAGCTACCAAATTCAAGCTGAGATGAAAACTCGCCTCGCTCTCCTCATTGCCATCCTCGCACGACACGCTACAAGCTGGCGAGAACTTTGTAATAATAAATAACAAGGTTGGCAAGTAAATGTGAAACAAACACTTGAAGAAATATGCATACTATTCAAAAACCATAAAGTAAACCACCGAGACTCAACATTAAGTACCTAAACATTGATAAATTTACTAACCTGCATGTCAGCAACTTTTGTGGTCAAAAAACCGTTCGGAAAGGCCATAAATTATTGAATGTTTACAATACTTCGCTGAAGTTTTTCTCCGTGACTATGCGGGATTCTTTCATCCTCTTAGTGGTAATTTTATTCAAACAAAAAAAGGATCTCATTGGCTGTTGAAATTCAAAAGAGGGGGTCCGGTATAAAAGAATAACGGGGTCTTAACATTTTTGAAGGCATTTGGGAGGAGGTTGCAAAAAAAATACAAGCCGAAAAAGGGGGGCGGGTCATAAATTTTTGTTATACACAGTGGACCTTTTTTTTTTTTTGCACAAAAGAATACGTCAGAGGTATAATGAACATGCTCTGGGAGAAATTCCCGTCGAAATTTAGAAGATTTTGTTACTTATTGAATGTGTATTATTAGAAAATCATAAACGTGAAAACGTGATGCTTATGGTTGTTGTGTAAAATAACACAATACCCCGATATAAATAGCCAATTGCAAAAAAAAATTGGGTATAAGGGGGGACTTACAAAATTTCAATGTTTCTTTGGGGGAGGCTCTAAGAGTTTTACCAGATGTGATAAGGGGGGTTATAAGAAGTTGTTCACATTTACTTATATTAAGGTTTACCAGTCCCCCTCCGTCTTATAGTTAATGAGCGGTCCCTTAAACAAACTTTTAATTAGATTTCTTTAAGTTCATGGTTGTCCACTTTAATATAAGCGAAGACAAATATATTTTTCAAACTATGTTTCGTGGTGTTAACTCGAACATCGATTCCATCCACTCCCAGGCCGCTGCACAGACTTACAGCATATGCATGGTTAAATCTGCAGCTTTGTCTGGATTTGATGGATATATGCCGCATCCTCAGTGAAATTGATAGGAGTTAATGCATACGAACAAAGAAACTTTTTGCTCGTTTACTTTCGCATTGATTTTCAAATTTGTTAGCTTTTCTTCAGTTTGCTAATCAAATAACTTCCCTCCCTTCCGCTGTTTCGTTGTCGTCGCGACAGTTCTGTACGTTTTCTCAATCTTTTCGACTTTTCGTCAACGCTATATTCCTTCGAGTTTATAATTATAGTCTTGCTGTTTCCCCCTTGAATTTTTTTGTTTTATTTATCTGTACTTTTTCTTTCCATAGTGAGAATAGTATTTTTGTGTATATATATATATATATATATATATATATATATATATATATATATATATATATATAAGTGAGTTTTGGTTCACGAAATGTTAGAGAGTGCTCAATACCCTATATAGATATATATATATATACAAAGTATGAAGTATAGTTTCACCCTAAACGGGTGAAACCTCTGGTAGCGAAGACTTTAAGGTAAAACTATACTTCATACTTTGTATATATATATATATATATATAGTTCAATCTACAGACACGGTGTTTCGCTGTACAACAGCTCATCAGTGTAGCTTGGAACAATCTGAATGAATTTCACCAATTACTTATACACATGCGATCGTCGGTGACAACCGCATGTGTGTATGATGGGACAGCATCATAATATATATATATATATATATATATATATATATATATATATATATATATATATATATATATATTTATCCAGCTTTTTCCACACAAAACACATTTTTCGTAAAAATTAAAAATGATTGTGCTGATCAATAGGTTACCAGTGCCCACCTGCATGGTAAACTCGCGTATATAAAGGACTTTATTAAATCTATATAAGAGCCAACTTTCTTGGATATATGTATTATGAGTGCGGCATGGCCTTTCCTGTGATGAAAACGTCGTCAGTGTTTAGATCTATCTTTTGAGTAGAGGACCACTTATACAACATGCATTGCCACGCAGCACTCTATCTTTATATTAATGAAACTTTTCAAATTTTCAGATATTCCGACAACCAAAGAGCTCAAGACGCCATCAATGTAACTCTGTACCACTGGGGTATTCACGGTTGGATAGTGTATGTCGTTGTCGGGCTGCTCATGGCTTTTGTTGCTTACAGGAAAGGGTTACCGATGTCTATTCGATCCTGTTTCTACCCTCTGATTGGCGATAGAATTTATGGCTGGATGGGAGACTTGATCGATTCTCTGTCAGTTATAGCCACCATGTTTGGTGTATGTACCAGCCTTGGTATTGGCGTCATCACCGTTAACTCGGCCTTAAATCGCATTAACAGCGATATAGAAGAAAACACGGACAATCAAATCATCTGCATCTGGGTTATCACCGCAATTGCCACGCTGTCTGTCATCTCTGGGCTCAAGATCGGAATTCGTTACATCAGTCAAATTTGTTTTTCTCTAGGTATGTGTCTCATGATGTTCGTTCTGTTTTACGACAACACTTGGTTCTTGCTCAACCTGTACGTCCAAAGTATTGGCTACTACTTGCAGTGGCTCCTGCAGCTTGGATTCCATACAGATGCGTTCGCACAACTTGGAAACGCTCCAGACAAGAAAGAAGTACCAACATGGATGGACGATTGGACAGTTTTCTTCTGGGGATGGTGGATTGCATGGTCACCTTTCGTTGGCATGTTTATTGCTAAGATCTCTCGTGGACGAACTGTCAGAAACTTCATCAACGCCACCCTCACTGCCCCGATCTTATATAGCTTCTTGTGGTTCTGCATTTTTGGAGGAGCTGGGTTGAGAATGGAACGCGATGCTGCCGCAAAGGGAATAGATTGCTCGTCTGCACTGGGAGGAAAGAATGCAACTAAATCTCTAGATGGGTTATATCGACTTTCATGTCGAAAACAATCACAGATGTTCTTTGACGTTCTCGACCAATATGGTGAAAATCTCAGTGACTTCATTCGTATCGTTGCCTTGATTGCAATCGTCCTTTACTTCGTCACAAGCTCAGACAGTGGTTCTTTGATCATCGATTGTCTCTCGGCCAACGGCAATCCAGATCCTCCCGTTCTCCAGCGTGTTTTCTGGGCGTTAACCGAGGGGGCCTGTGCAACCGCACTTCTCCAAACCGGTGGAGAAAAAGCCCTCACTGCTCTCCAGACAGTCTCCATTGCTGGTGGGTTGGTCTACACAATCATCCTTAATTTCATGTGCGTTGCCTTATGGCGAGTGATGAAAGATGAGGCTGGAGACAACAATCCAAATGCTCGCCATTTTTCCAGCAGTATTTTTGCTGTTTTCGATTTTCAGTCAGCAAAGAAAGTGCTCGACGTTATGGTTGCGATATTTGCACCATGGTGGCCAGCTGGTCGTACTGCTGGTAAGGTATATGGTCAAAAGTCCTGGCCTCACATGCTCATCCTAGCCTCTCTGTTTTATGGATGGATCGCTTTGGAAATTCTCGAGGTCATTGAAGACGGTCTGGCTTATATTGGATGGGTTGTGCTGTTTGCATTTTTCACCTACGTGATTGGAATACGACTTGCAGTACGAGAAAGATACAAGATCAGCGGCCATATGGTAGAAGATGCCCTGGCTGTGATTATTATGTATCCGTTTGCCATCGATCAACAGCACGAGCAAGTAATGGTTGGAAAGCCCCAAGAAAAGGATGCTCCCATTGAAGATATCGGTCTGGATAATATTTCCAGTACCGGGGCGCAGCCAGGAAATGGGATTGAAAAATCAGCCAGGGGTTTCGACACAGCATTTTAATCGTTTTTATTTAAATGCATTTGATTAAGTAGTATTATGTTTTTTCTTTTTAATTTGTAAAATTACGTTTACTTAGTTTACTGAATAGTTAACAAAACGTAATTGTTTTAATAATCATTTACACTACATGTATAATAAACATTGCCATACAAAATGTTTGTAGTTTTATAGAGGAAAATGTGTTAGTTGATCTCATGGTTAATTAATCTTCGTTTCCAAATATCGTACACTTTAATACAATTGATTCGTTGTACTAAGAGTAGGATTTGTCAACATTTCAAAGGAAGACATTACTTAAAACTCAAAAAGAGAGACAATTATATTTGACCATGCATTATATATATATATATATATTATATGGCTTTGTAATATCCTGAGTTCTAATTGTTCAACGCACGGTCCGTAAAAATGTGTATCCGGACCACGGTCCGTCTTTTTCCGTATCCGGACCGCTGTCCCAGATGTTGATTTTGCTCGCGTGAATTTCTAAGGTTTCACACTAAATTTGATACAATAATTATCGAAAAACTTGAAATAACCATATAATAAACGCTTTATTAACCTCGTTTACTCGATCTGTACGGGAAAATATCAGACCTCGGTCTTTTTTGTACGAACCTCGCCTGCGGCTCGGTTCGTACTGTCAAGACGTCGGTCTGATATTTTCCCGTACAGACCTCGTTCTCGGTTAATAATCTCTTAATATATATATATATATATATATATTTGGTTCATTTATGTTGAAATAAAATCGATTTCTGAGTTTGAAGAGTAGTATATTGCAACCTTTGTAAACATTTGTATTCTTTTTTACGAATTATGCTATACTATACTCTGTATAGTGGTAGTATTACATTGTAATGTAGGTAATAGTTTGGGTTTTTTAGTCTAGTATCTGAACTTGTTATATAATGCATGTCATTGTGTTATTCTTACTAAAAGTTGTTTGCGGTAAATATTTAATCATAGCACTAAAACACACTTAACGTGTTCACGAAATTTAGTCAGTTTCATATATTTTAGAATAAAATTTTGTATCAAATGCAATCCTCTTGCTGTTGAGTGGTATTCTTGGTTTTCATCTGACGTCACGGCGGCCATATTGGTGCACAGAAACAATGAAATAGCGGTATATTGGTGCGCAATCCTTATCCTATGGGAATTTAAATCTCTTCTTATTCAAATACATGTATTTCGTATTGTTTTACCACCCCAACTCGGCCACCGATCACGTGAGTGAAAACGATCCATTGCATTGTTTAATTACGAGGTATATAGTTAGCGAAACGCTAATGGTGGAGTGTATTCACGCATCTCGGAGTTAATTATAAGGGAACTCGGGAAACTCAAAAAAGTAATAATATCAAATGGCGAAAGCAAAGTGATGCAGAGTCGGACTGACTCCGTATTAGGGGCGGTGCCATTAGGGAGAGGGGCGCCGTCAGGGTTTCTTTCAGAATATTTAACAAAGGGGCAAAACAGGCAATACATATACTGCGTGAGCGCCGAAGGCGCGACCAACTTCTAGGGGGTCCGGGGGCATGCTGCCCCGGAAAATTTTGAGTTTTAGAGTCTCTGAAATAGCATTTCCTGCATTTTGAGGGGGGTTTGAAAGAATTTTGAAGGATATAAAATACCAAACAAAATATTCAAATATACTCAATTTATATAGGAATACACCATAACATGCAAGGCATACATCATGAGGAGATGTCAACCATTAATTAGGTGACTATACTTCATGTCACGCTATCAGCTGCGTGAAGCGTACTAACTATTATTTAATCGCAATATACTATTAGCTGCACCAACTGATTAAAAGGTAAAACGACTATAAATCCAAAATCGGGTTTTGAAATAGGAATTGCACTACATATCAAATATAATATTATACAACGGGAAAGGGGCGCAGCAACGGCATCCTAAGGGGGCGCATGTGCCATTGGCACAATGGCACATCGGGCCAGTCCGACTCTGAAGTGATGCAAAGAAGACAATCGGTTGTGGTAAAAAAGAGAAGACGGACCAAACTGTTATCATATTAGTTTAAACTTTTATCACAAAATTACAGTCTAATACCAAAAGCTATACATAAGAATAAGCGTCGAAAACAAGAACGATCGCTGTTGAAAAGTTTGGATTCAAATCTGCAGTTATAAAATCTTGCAGGTTATATTATTCAGTTCATATTATATAGAATTCGTTTATCGTGCAGATTTGAATAAAAGATAATTTATGTTATGTTTAATAATTAAACGAGCAGTAGTGTTTTATCAGGTTTTTGACCTGATAAAACACGATGATGATTAAAAAACGTTTCGTTATTCGTTGTTATATGTTCATTAATTAGAATTCTTCCTGACGTCAATAAGTTTTGTGTATAATTTTGGATAAAACGACCGACATTGTATTGATTTCCTTTGTGTTTTCCTCATGAATTATTAATGAGTTTTTTAAAATATTGTTTGACGTCTTGGTTTTCTGATTTTGCAATTAGAACCATTTTTAGAGACCTGGACCCAGTTGCATAAACGTTAACATCCAGTTTAATTTCTAAGTTCTGACGTTAAGACAATATAAATTTACTTAACCTCTTGACTACCTGGGGTCTTCCATTGACGAGTAAAATCGTTTGGCGTTAGTCAGAGTAAATTACTAAAGGTGCGTCTACATGCGGCGCGCTTAAGCGTCAAAGGGTCAACGTCGGACATTAGCGTTTATGCAATTGCATGGTTGGCGTCACCTCTCTTGCGTGGGGTTCAGTTTGTGGCAAGGCGTAGAAAAACTCTATTCTTTGGCCTTGATCTAGATGTAATGTACGTACTCCTCGCATATCTCGTAATGTTGTTTTGTTTTGTTTTAAAACTACACTAATGTAAATGGTGGACAAAGAGCCAAGAAGTTGAAATGTTAACGTTCTTTTCTTTTTCGGGCGTGAACAATGCTTTATGCAGTGAAGCCGTATTAACATCATTCTGTAATGATCACTAACTCGAAATTCGAAAGAGATGAAACAATGAACCTACCGCAAGAGCTCGTAATTATAAAGGTGAGGTAATACGACAACATTTTTCTTCAACTTGCAACGCAACTTTGTTACCACCCACCTTAATTAAACATTGCCACGCAACAATGATTTTGTTGCAAGTTGAAAAAATTTGCTGAAAAAAGTAGACTCCAATTCTACTTGCTGCGACCAGTGAACTCGATATGTAAGTTAAAATGTGATACCTGGAACGCTAACGAAGAACCAAAACGTGTGGCAAAAAGTTCCAGGCCCCTGCGCGGTTTGCAGGTAGGATTCAGTCTCACAAAATTTTTTTTACACGGCCGCCCGTCTTGAGGCTTGAGCGAACTGCGAAGGCTCGAAAAGGTTTGAAAAAATTATTTATCAAATTATTTTGTCAGACTAAACGTGCATTTAATGGTTTCCCATTGTTGTGCAGTGCTGTTGTTGTTTTATCTACTGTATAGCAGTCCGAAATTATACAGTAAATTAAGCTCGGGTCTCGGGATGAAAATAGGCTGAGGAAACAGACGTCCTTTTGCTGGCTAGGATGAAAACAGCCAGCTGAAAAGGTGAGAACAAGAGTGAGAAAGCTATTCTTGTACGAGTTTGAAGACGTATTGATACTTGATATCGAATGTCATTTTCTTATTTCTGCTCTTTAAATTCTTTGTTCGAATGTGTTGAACGGCATTATGATATTTTAAGAAATTACTGACAACTGATTGTTTATTTTTCACGTATATACTCATGGCTAGTTGTTGTTTTCGGTACGAATGCGGAATGCTTTTTAAACAAAACGACACTGATGAAACTGGTACTAACCTAAACGGCATATTCTATACTAAGTTTGTGTTCATTTTTTGTATCCTCTTTGGAGTAACGAAACTCTAATATATATGGTTCATAATATAACGAAAATTTGGTTTAATTTCTTCACTGACAAACTCCGTGCACGTTTTGTAAAGACAATGACTTTTACTATAGCAACAAATAGACAATCACTGCATAATTAGTTCGGCAGCATAGCACAACCAATCAAAATTTAAAATGCACGTTTAGCAAAGCGTGATAAAATGATTCAATAAACAATTTTTCAAGCTGTTCTCAAGACCGGTGACCGTGTAAAAAAACATTTTGTGGGAGACTGAAATCTACCTGCAAACCGCGCAGGGGCCTGGAACTTTTTGCCTCACTTTTTGCCCCCCGAATGACCGGACGTTAGCGTTCCAGGTATCAGATTTTAACTTACATCGAGTTCACTGGCTGCGACATGCTGATTCAACTTGCAACAAAATCATTGTTGCGTGACAATGTTTAAAGTTTAAGATGGGTGGTAATACGTGCAACAACGCTATTCAACTTGCAACGCAACAATGTTGCAAGCAATTTGTTGCTCGTATTACTTCACCTTAACGCGCATAAAAAAGACATTAGCGATGGAAAATGTAAAATGGTAAAAATACCAACATGGGCATTTTTACGTATGGCTGACTGACAGACTTTTATTTCAAAGAAACCTAAATGTCGGTAAAGCCACCAGTCTCTCCTTAAGCCCCGCTTTCTAATAAGCCCTCTCCTCTCCATTAAGGTAACCACTGAAGACTCCTGCTTTCCTATTGGTTAAAATTTTCGCGCGTTTCTATTGGCTATGAGTAAAGCTGCAATCATCATCAGGGGATTTAGCCCTGTTGAGGGCTTTACAAAACTTTACTAATTACCAAGTTCACAATAATGTTTAGTTTTAAACCTAATAATATATTTGAAAAAAATTGTCAATTTTGATTGGCTAAGAGAAGTGCAGTTTCAAGGAAATACTGTGCAAATTTTTGAAGCCAATGAACCAATCAAAAGCAATAAAAATTGAAAAGAGCCAATCACGTTCTACAACGGATTTTCACGGATGGCATTTCCCAATCTCGTACCCAGTAAAATAAACAAAATTTGAAGCTAATTATTCCTTATTATTGTCAAGTAAAGTGCCTACAAGAAAACTAGAAGATTCTTAGTGCTTTAAGTAAACTTTTTCGAGTAGTGGTAGAACAACCAAATATATTATTAATAAGTAATAGCATGATTTTTCGTGGAATTTGGAAAAACGTGCACTCGTGAGTTTTTCAACGACCTCAGTCAAATAGCAATTTTTATATTCTTTGAAAAACTCACTCGTGCATGTTTTTTTCCAAATTGCACTCGAATCCATGCTATTACCTATACTAATACCATAGGTAGCCCAAAAATCCGCGTAGAAGCCGCCGAACGCGAGTCACAACAAAACTCGCCCCATTCCCCTCCTAGCTGTCGCGCGCATTGTGATGATTACATCATATTATATAGAAATACATAAGGTTGGCAAGTAATTTATGGTTTACGAACAAACTACTTGAACTAATGGGAAAATACTTGGTACACCGTGATGAAAACTGACAAAAAACTAACGATACATTAAACCCGGATAATTTTGCTATCTTGTCACAAAAAAATTTCGTTTCAAAACAGCCGGGAAAGAGGTAAAATAGACACAAATTTGTGAAATTTTGTTGAAGATTTTCCCTGTCTCTATGCGAGATGCCACATGTCGACGTTTCGTCATTTTTTTAAAGCAGCAATAGTAAGCCTATTAGTCAATAAAATACACAAACTATGACGTTCCTGGAAGGGGAAAAAAGAGCTACAGGCCAGGGGGTTAATCAGCACAAAATAAAAAGTGAAAACTTGGCGGGATTGTTGGCGGTGATACAGCTGACGCCTCCGAGCATCTCCGACGACCCCCGAAACCTCCAATCTCCGAAATTTAAAGGCACAGTGCAGCGTACACGAGCATGCGCACTGAGACCTTTTTAATTGAAAAAATTAATTAACAAAATCAAATTGAATAAATTTCTACAAACCTCATCAGATTCTTCAGATTCGTGTCCCTCTCTTTCATCCAAAATTATATCGCTACCCTCCAGAATAGAGCCGAATTCTTCACTTTCCGCCATTTCGTAGAAGTGCGCCCGCGCAAAATAACAAAAATTCATGGGGTTTTTATTTATCACGTGACACGCTGCACTGTGCCTTTAACCTCTGCGGAGGCACAGAATAAGGATAAGGATTACCAGAAGTCCAACTCGAGTGACAACTTGTCCGCATTTCTTCAATGCGCAGGCGCGATATTTTACGCCATCCTACGAGATCCTACGCAATTTCCTACGCCATCCTACGCAATCCTGGCAAGTTCCCCCGGTAGTTTTAACCTTCTTTTGAAGGTCCAAACTGCCGGGGGAACTTGCCAGGATTGCGTAGGATGGCGTAGGATGGCGAGGAATCAAGATGCGCGAGGCGACATGCGCGAGGATAGAAACTTCAAAGGTTCCGACGCGAGTTGGACTTCTGGTCGTATTTCTATTCGGATAGAAAGATACCCGACGTCGGCCGACGGTGAAATTTATTTATGGTTTTTATTTATAATAGAGCCTAAATTATAAAGGACTTTTTAAACAAAAGATGTGATAAAGGAAACTCGAAACGATTTTGTTCTGGTACGTATGAAAATATATATTTTTAAAATTATGTTTTTTAAAAAGATAAACAAAGACGAAATACCGTCAAAAGAAATTGCCAAAGCCAACAAAGGCAATGTACATTTAGCATTTACTTTTTATCTAAATAAATTATTAATAAGCTTACTGTTTATCGATAAAAACACGAAATTCCGTCAAAATAAATTGCTCTACATTCATTTATAATACTTTAACGAAAAGAAAAACAAGCTTTCTTTGTTTTCCGAAAATAGTCTACTTATTAAGATAGCAAAGCCGAAGGTCCGTCTGCGATGGAAAAGGAGAAGCCAAAGGGATTTTGCAATAATGTCAACGCTTTTTTCTGGTAAGTTTGCATGCATATGATATTCTTTAAAAGTGAAAGACCCACATTACTGCATGGTTGTTTGCAAATGTTTATACCGCCGTATATATAATTTGTCCTATTTGAAAACAAAAACAGCCAGCACTTCTCACAACGCAAGAACAAAAAACCAATCAGTTTCAGTCGAGTTTGCCTCAGTACGAAATCTATCGTACAAACAGTTAAGAAGACCAAAAAATTACAATGTCATCTCCAAAAAAAGACGTTTTAATCACTGTTTAAGTGTTTTAAGCATGAATAGACAACACTGTAAAAAAAAAACAAGGGAAGGGAAATCCAAAACGCAAGTCATGAAGCTTATATGACTAAGTCTAAAGGCCATGCAGGGAAAGTAACTCGTTACAAGAGAACTGGCCTACCTGAATAAATATGTCGTTTGGTCAATAGGTTATAAATGCTTTCACACGCAAACGAAGTCCACACTGGGAAATATAAGTTAAAGATCTAAAACGTGAAGCCAAAAGGCAAAACTGCCATAAAAACACCACAGGCATTCTCGAAGTTTTATTGAAAACTGCATGTCAGTCTGACGAGCAAGTTAAGTAAGAAGACAAAAGAGTTTCTAATCCATAAACGTACAAAATCAATGGTCTGCAACGGAAAAGGAAAAAGAACCAACTGTTCGGAAACGAACAAACGGCTGTCATCCATGGCAGTCGTCAAAGCTCAAGAACATCTTAAAATATATCAAAAGAGAAACGAGAATCAATTTGAATTTGTGATAACTATACCTTAAAAAAAACTATATTAACGGAAATCGTAAACGCTTTAAGACCAATGCTGCTCCAATCATGCTTCTTCTATCATTGCTCGACTATTCCATTGTGTCAACTGCCAAATAAACGGGGGGAAATCTCCTCTTAATTATCGTGGATGCATGCATGCGCACGCCTTTCATGGGCTTTTCTGGGCAAAACTAGTCAAACAGGTTTTCCGTTTATTTGGCAGTTGAGTCAGTTGACACAATGGAATAGTCGAGCAATGATAGATGGGTTTTTTTACATTGTTGTCCATTCATGCTTAAAACACTTAAACAGTGATTAAAACGTCTTTTTTTGGAGATGACATTGTAATTTTTTGGTCTTCTTAACTGTTTGTACGATAGATTTCGTACTGAGGCAAACTCGACTGAAACTGATTGTTTTTTTGTTCTTGCGTTGTGAGAAGTGCTGGCTGTTTTTGTTTTCAAATATGACAAATTATATACGGCGGTATAAACATTTGCAAATAACCATGCAGTAATGTGGGTCTTTCACTTTTAAAGAATATCATATGCATGCAAACTTACCAGAAAAAAGCGTTGACATTATTGCAAAATCCCTTTGGCTTTATAGTTTGTATATTTTATTGACCAATAGGCTTACTATTGCTGCTTTAAAAAAATGACGTATACGTCGACCTGTGGCATCCCGCATAGAGACAGGGAAAATCTTCAACAAAATTTCACAGATTTGTGTCTATTCTACCTCTTTCCCGGCTGTTTTGAAACGAAATTTGTTTGTGACAAGATAGCAAAATTATCCGGGTTTAATGTATCGTTAGTTTTTTGTCAGTTTTCATCACGGTGTACCAAGTATTTTCCCATTGGTTCAAGTAGTTTGTAAACCATGAATTAATTGCTTTTCGAACATAAACTTTCGAATTCTCCCAACTCACTCTCGTGTTTGCATCAGGCTATATAAACACGGGCGGCCATTTTCTATTTCTTAATTATAAAATAACATTTTGAAAACAAGCCCGGCGATTGGTTGAAAGCCGTGTTTCTATAACTTTATGGAAACACGGCAAGGTCCACGCCATGTAGGATACGCCATTATGAAGAGTAAGGAGAATTTACGCTTTGATGCAGTGATTATTTTTACGTTCTATACCTATTTTCGACAGGTTATTTTATAAAGGAAATAGAAAACATTTTTTCCGTGTTCCGATAGAGTTATAGAAACACTTGTGGAAGTTTGGGAGAACTCGAAATAGCGTGGAAACACTCGCCCTGTGGGCTCGCGTTCCCATGCACTACATTTTCTCGTTCTCCCTAACTTCCACTCGTGTTTCTATAACTCTTTATTCAATAAGCTAAATGTTTTGCACGTTTTCATTGGTCGAGAGCCATGATCTATTACTGGACAGATACACGGATTTCGTCACCACTTGTTCTGATTGCTGTGAACCAATGAAAATCGCCACTCCAATGTCACGAACCAATCATATTGCTTGTTTTGTATAGATCATGGATCACGTAAGATGGCGTGCTTCATCTTTTTCAATGCCTTGTTTTTTTAAACTTTTTTATTGTATAAAACAAATAGATTCCATTTATATCATTCACTCTCGTCGTATATCATATAATATATAACATGTAAACTCATTTCTCGGTGTTTGGATGTAATAATTCATGAGGAAAACATAAAATAAATCAGTACCTCGTAACCATGTTGGTGGTTTAGATATCGGATGAAAAAATTACATAAATTAAACAACATTTTACCTTGATGGCTTGATTTTCTCTTAAAATACTGATTTGTTTGAGATACTATATATTCAAGTATACACGAGGAGGAGTGTTTCATCAGGATATCCAAACACCGAGGCGTTTGTTGAAAACCGAGGCGGAGCCAAGATTTTTAATAAACTTTGAGGTCCAGTGTATATATATATATATCATTAATGCACTAGTCAATTGAAACCCCCAACCCCCCGGTCCCGGGACATAGTGGGAGATAACAAGGGGATGGGATCACTTTTAAACAACTTTTGCTTCACGTTCCAGACTTGGATCAAGTCTGTCTCTCGAGAGGGCGAGGGGTTGAGCGTGCTGTTTCGTGGCGCGCAAGGAGAATGGGGAGAGCTCTCCCTTTCCCGCTCGTGCACTGAATTTTCACTTTGAGTGTGTTGGCATCACAGATGTACCCAGTGGGGATTGGATTTGCACAGAATGTCAACCTGGTGAATAACTTTCCAACTAGTCCTAGTCATCCCTGTTTGTTGACACTAGTAGTTTATATAGACACTATAGTATGATGATTATATGTTGCAGTACACTGTTGTTTTCTCAACATTTGTGCTTTATTTAACTCTTTCACTCCCAAATACGGAATTCTCCGTACTTTATACTTTATTATTTTACTGTGTCTAACGCCAGACGATTTTACTTGTCAATGAGAGAGCTCCCGGAAAGTTGGGAGTGACAGGGTTAATGGTCACATGTGAATTGTCTTCCGAATGGGAGGGGGGTTTGGCAAGTTTGCCCTAAAAGTATCCCCCAGGAACTGGGGGTTTTGACGTCATTTGCTTGAGGTCTAGGTCAAAACCCCCACTATGTCCCAGGATCGGGGGGGGGGGGGTTCAATTGACTAGTCCATAAGAATTTAATGATAGTCAATTCTTTATTGCGAACAAGGAGCAATACCCTGGGTGCCAGAGGTTTTTCGACGTGAGGGATAACCAGCTGGCTTCCTTGTGTGACCCGGTTATCTTTACGAGCGTCGAAAAACCGCTAGCACCCAGTACTAGCGAGCGGTCTGCGGTCTATTATATTCTGGTCGAAGAAGCTGTAATTAATGTCTCGCTGAATTTGAAACGGAATTAGTGTAAATGATAGGGTTTTTCTTGGAGGGGGGGGGGGGGGGGGGATTATTGAAACATTAAAAAACGTGTGACGTTTCATTTCGTAGAATAATGAAGCCCGATGGTTCAACAACCGACCCAAAGCTAGAGAATTAGCCGTTGCCTGCATGCATGCGTATTCGTCCCCTACGGCGGGCTCGTATGCCAACTCAAGGTGATGCCTGTACGCGGGGCGATTTTTCGTCCAACTTGCTTGAAACGGTGCTTCAAATTGTACATTACAGGAATAATCGCCTAGTGTGACACTTGTAGCCTTCATGATAAGTTGCATACACCAGAAATCTTACAGCAACTATAGTTACTAGTAATATGTCTTTTAGAAAAAGTTGGACGAAAAATCGTCCCGTGTAACATGGGCTTTAGAAAGGTTGTTCATATTTGGAAGGCGGCATATGGCTCCGTGGGGGGTGGGGTGGGATAGGAAGGCAGGGGGCGATCTTTTAAATTTGGCGAAAAAGTACATGCCAGTACAGGGACTAACATGCAGAAATTCGCTTTGAGTTAAGCAATTTTCGTTTCTTATCGGTATTTATCATTAATGATTGCATAAGCATGCATGTTATTTAAAGATTGCATGAGCAAAATTTATCAAGTTGCATTGTCTATGCAGATTAGGCGATATACTTTGATTTCTTGTTGCTCAACATAAAGCTAGTCTAACTAACGTACTTTTATGAAAGTGTCAGTAATATTACAGCTAATTGATACATTGAGCAACTAGTCGTACAATAACTTAAAGATACGCAGGAGGTCGTCGCTGTGGTTACTCCTAGTATCTAATGTACTGATCCACATCTCTTTCTGCTGATCTGATGACGCAAATATGATAAAGCCTTACTTTTGTTATATTTCCATAAACAGATTCCGTAACGCGTGCTTCATTGTTCTTAACACGTGCGCTCTTGATCTTTAAGTATCACAATTGTCAGTTTGACAGTTTGCCAAAATCAGAAAGCATTTTCACGAGTACATAATTTGTTCCTGGCTTTAGTTACGGCTCTTATTGGAATAAATTCACAGACACTTATATTGATAGACGGGAATTCTCGAAAGGTAAGATTGATTTACTGTTGAACATATATATGCGGCTGAACATATAACTAATTTGATTAATTAATATTGAGTTTAAACTTGCATAATGTGCTGTGCCCGCGTATACGTGTGACTATATATAGCTATCAAATCTTTAATGGAATTATGGTCGATATTTAAATCGCTAGGCCTTATTCATACAAAATTAATATGTTTATAAGAAATTCAAAATGTCTTTTGCGGAATATTATCATTTGAAAAGTGTATGGCATGCATGCATGCATGCAAGACAAACCAACGTCCTCAAAGACGCCGGAATTGGGGAACACGAGAGGAAGAACTATCGCCTTTGAATTACAAACTTGTTTAGTTGAATACCGGCTTTTATTTGACTCTAGTTGCTAGTGACCAGTTAATTACTGGTAATATAAAAAACTGATCTGTCTGATATTAACCTTTTCAAACCTAGAGACCTCCCAGAATAAAATACTATAAGGGAATTCAGGGTTGAATTTGAAAGGGTTAATTGAGATTTTAACCTATTATCGTTTGACGCTAGCCAGAGTAAAATAATAAAAGGAACGGATGGGAGTTCAGAGTTGAGAAGGTTAAAGGCTAAGAGTTGGGGTATGTCAAACGCATCCCTGGGAATGAGTCATCTATTTCTAGGCGGCCTGAGTAAATGAATGAGCTGTGATGTTGTTGGAATGGTCCTCGTCATGCACAGATCTTTTGTTTTTCACTTTTTGTTTTTGGTGAGGTGTCATTCATAAGTTCCATATACTCAATCTGTGCAACGAATTGCAGCAACTTGTCTCGCAACAATAGAGAAGCTGCGTGAAAAATAGCACCGTGCCAAATTAGAGCCTTCAGTGGCGTAGGAAGCAAGTTGATGTTGAAAGGGCACAGCTTCAAAAGGACATGCACTTGAAGCACATGTTTTATTATAAAAAGGGCACTTTTCATTTTCAAAAATTTAGGACACTTTACGACAAAGTTGGGGGGTATATATATATATTGATTAATTTCTTGCTGATTCACTGACTGTGTATGATATACACGTACACTATACGTTCACACACATTATGGATTAAAGACCATTAGAGTGGAAAAAAACGCTAGCATCAAAGTAATGCATGTCCGATTTTACTCAATTCCGAACATGAAAGCTACAGATTTGTTTGTTTGACTCAGAGCCGTCCTCAGAAAATTCTGCAGGGGGGGGGGTAGTACGCCCAATTTTGGCGACTGCCTCATATCGTCACTCGTCAGTACTAGTGTTCGCCGAGACTGACGCGCTGCCGGATGCCGACTGCCGACTGAAATCTCTTGTCTGCCGACTATAGAACAAATAAAGCAATTCTTGGGGGGATGTCACACCCCCCAAACCCCCCTCCCCCCCCCCCCCCCCCCCTAGCTCCGGCCCTGGTTTGACTTTCAGGATTCTAAATAGTAACTGAGTCTGTACAACTTAACTTCCTAGCTAATACTGAATACTATATATTATATTAGCTAGCAAGTTGTACAGAGTTTATTGACAAAATGAGATGACTAAAATAGAGAATAATACATGGATGCTTGGAAATATGAAATTTATTTCGAGTGTTGACCAGGATATCTCACGAGTGAGCGAAGTTCTGTTTATTAGTTCTGACTCAGCGATAATCGTCACATGTGCGATTATCATAAATAATCGCACATGTGAGATTATCACTTTTATTAGTGGCGGAAAAATCAATAAAACACTCTATTCTATATAATAAAATAACTTATGTAATAATTTTTTTTTTCATTCAGAGTCAACGATGATAAATACCAAGATCTTTTTTCTTGTCGTGACAATTATCATTACCTATCTTTATGAAAACAATGCAAACCAACTGAAGACCAACGACTTTGCTGTAGTTTGTGTTCAAAAGTGCACCTCTCTGAAAAATGTAAGTATAGCAACTTCCCTAGGGTTATTTATACTTGGACTGGTAACAAAATTTACGGCGGCACTCATGCGCAAATACCTAAGACACCGAATGAAATTGACGTAGTGATGAAACACGAAGAAAGTATTTCAACCGATATTCAAACTCGGAGAAATAAGTTAAAAAATAGGCACGCTTGGGCGTACATGTATCTACTAGCTGCGTCAGACTACTCGGACTGACTTGGGATGTGATCGGAAAAACCCGCTTCTGAAATTTGATTTCTCCCGATGAATATTCTATTGTAGGCCAAGTTTTTTTAACAATGCAAACTTGGAGGTGCTTATTGGATAGCGGATAAAATACTATTTCGAGTGGGTCTAACTTTTCAGTTTTCAAACGCTTATCAGTATTTGAAATCAAGATATACGTATACTAACTATATATTAACTAGATTTACGCAAGTATTTCATTATGTATGATGCATCCAAACTTTGTCTTGCACCAATTTCCTTAGTTTGTTTTTATCTTCTAAATATGCAAGACGCTTGGGGCAGGCGTTCACTCGGGCTACTGGCAAAACGCGGAGGTGCCGTGCTTGGGTAAAAGGTAATGATTGAAGTGTTATATATATATTGCAATAGCTGAATGTGGTGCATCTGACTTCACACTGGTGAAGACATTTACGATCAAGACAGTGGAGAGCTGTGTTATCAGCCACATCACTGATAAACTACAGTTAGTCAGTCTATTTCAAAATCTACCAACAACGTGTGAGAACACCTTGATCAAAAGTTCAACTTTTTGTCTAACTCCAAAAGCGAAAAGAACAAAGAACTTACAACTTACCAATCACGGCGTCAATAGTAATAACGGAGAATTTTGTGACGGAAAAAAAAAAACAGAAACAGAAAAACAGAAACGGAGCCCGAGTAATTATTAATGAGGTTGAGAAGAGTTATTTAGTCTCGACACCAACCGTTTGCGTCAATGCAAGCATTCAATTTTAGAACGTTTGCTTTTGTGAATTTCGATTTAACGTGGTAAATTAAACCAAGTTGATTTGCCATCACATGACAAGAACTTATGATGAGTGAAATAATCTAATTTTTTTAAATTTCCTTATAAACAGCGTTTTAGTTTAAATCGCATGAATTTATGGCACGAAATATTAATATCCCTAATATTTTGCTATGATTACCTGTAGCGCAAAATCTATCATAGATAGCGTGTCTTAAACAATACAATAGCAGTGATGTTTTTCAGGGGGAACGCGGGGGAACGTCGTTACGACAAAAAGTTTGTCGGAACGACAAAAATTACTGTAGGGGAACGCCGTTAGGGGAACGCCGTTCCCCCTAACAAAAATTAAACGTAGTACAACACCGTTCAACACCGCACTATTTTTGCTTTGAGTCAATAAGTGTACTCGTTTTCAACAAGTTAGCCAACCAGCTAGCCTGAGTCAGGCTTTTAGTAGTCTTTTCACACACCATTAACTTTCACGACAGGAGCCACGCCCATTTAATTTTAAGACCAGTGACCACGCCCATTTGACTTTAGTGAGCGTTAATAGGTATTAACTAGGTACGCAATGCGTGCATGTGTCCTCCTGGGCCTCAACGCAGCACTGTTTAGTACGTTTTACGTGACTCTAGCAAAAACATGTTCAACGTCATTATATCATGGTAACGCAGGGCCTTTTTAACATGCAACCACCACACCCCCGAATTGATTTTGCCCTCCCCTCAGGAAAAGTCCCTTTTTGTTGAAGTACACACAAATGAACAAATAATAAAGCCGATAAAGATATAAAAGGAAAATTTCAGAATCAGTTATTAAATGTTTTCATGGCGGAACAGTCCAAATTAACCCACTATGTAGTGACAGAGCAGCATTAATATGTTGTCAGTGCATCAGTGCTTTCAAGGCATGCTGATGAATTCTGACACAAAGCAAAACAGTCAGAAATATGTGGTATTTTAACTGGTTTTTATGACATTTTATAACGTTCAGTGTTCTTAAAAATCGTCCTTCAAAATGCATGAAATAGCATTTCTGAGAAACTAAATTTCAAATTATTAGGGGGAACATGCCCACGGACTCATTTAGTTGAAAGCCCCTCCCCCACGGGACAAGCCGCCTGTTGTAGCGATATAAAATTGTACTCTCTCATATCATAGTTTTAGTATAATTACGGCGCAAGAAGTACCCATAGACCACTTTCATAATGGCAACTAATTTAAATATACTTCTATGTGTATCTTAATAAGCCTTTCTGACCTCGTTTAATTTGTGTGTCTGCAATTCAAAAGAATCTTTGCTTGATAATGAGGCCAGAGAGGCTTATTTAGATGCCCATTATGAAACTGGTCTATATATACATCCTTCCAGGGGATAACTTAAGCTATCACCGTCCCCGGCCTAGTTAGCGCTCCTAATAATCCCTGAGCCCGGGCGTAGGGCCGAAGGCCCGGAGCCTGGTGAGGGTGCTAATCTCGTGGAGTCAATTTTATACGCGTGTTGAAAAAGCGAGGGGGATATAATGTGGATCATCTCAACATAAAATCACAGCTGAGCTTATTAAAGGCACTTTGAAGTTTGCCGAAGCTTTCCCTACCATATTATCTTGATTGACTCTGACCAAAAGGATATTTGTGACTATCAGGGTAGATTAATTGGAAGATTATTACTTGGGCTACTGTGGTAGGCTGGTTACGGAGGCTTGTAGGTATCAGGACTTTTTTTTCACAATTAGCGACTTTTTTTTAATTTAGCGACTTTTTTTTACAATTAGCGACTTTTTTTTCAATTAGCGACTTTTTTTTTTCAATCTAGCGACTTTTTTTTTCAATCTAGCGACTTTTTTTTCCTACTTAGACTTACCTAACCTTCGCAAACTAGACTACTAGAGTAAAATTTGAAAGACAGAAAAAACTTACCTTTGTAGAATCCATGTTGAACACTTGAATCAATAACAGTTGAATGCGACAATGCGTAGGAAGTAAGTACTTGGTCTAATTTCACTGAGAAACGAAAGTGAACAAAACGTCGCGAAAACTTTGGCGCGAAACATGAAATTGCTTTTTTTTAAAAAGTCGCTAGATTTAGAAAAAAAAGTCGCTAGATTGAAAAAAAAAGTCGCTAATTGAAAAAAAAGTCGCTAATTGTAAAAAAAAAGTCGCTAAATTAAAAAAAGTCGCTAATTGTGAAAAAAAAGTCCTGATACCTACAAGCCTCCGTAGGTAGCCGAGCTGTTATTATTTTTTTTTGTGTCGACTGTCGACAAACATGACCCGACAGGCTTTGCGAAACCGTGATTTCACTTTCATAGCGAGTTGTCTCTTTTAATACAACGAAGCTTTTCTTGCCATTTTATCGATATTTCGTCTCAAACAAAGATGTCAGAGTAGTCGGACTGTCAGCGAATCAAGGTGTGTTAAAAATAATTGGAAACTTTAAACTGAAGGAGTGAAGGACGTCAGAGAACAGTCATCTCCGGATGATCAGTGGTTATATTCCACTTGAGTGTAGGGCTAGTGTAGTTGGCGTGTCTGAAAGAGTCAGTGGAAAGATCGTTCATGCATGTGCTGCTATCGTGATGTTTACACACACCCCCGGCTCTACATTGCACAACAAACAATGTAGCGACAAGCATGTTCACGAAGATCACTACATTAGTAACTGCTACCGACGTATCAGTATCAGCCGATTGAAAGCTTCCTAATAGGTCATTACGGTCTGGTTCAGTTAAATATCAGTCCTGACTAGCCTGAAGTAGCTTGCTGGTCCGACAAAATGAGTCCTCTTTCCCGGTTCCTTCATTATCTAAATTATCATTGTCGAATTGCGCAAGGTATATTACGACGGCATGGGAAAGAAACCAAAATGCCGACGGACCCAGAGTCAGACAGGGTATGCATGAATGTAGTTGTAACGTCCCCCCTTCAGAAAATATTGTTGGTCCTCCCCGTATCTCCTCATCCCAACCGTCGACCCATAACAATCTCGACCATCTCCAAAATCTTGATTGAATAAACAACCTTGATTGAAAAATTTCTCGACTACATTGGAAAACTTGAATAGAAAAACAGCATTGTATGAAATATTTCTTGTCTGTTGAAAAACAGCAACGCTTTTTAATTCTCGACTACTTTTGGCCGATTCTCGACGTAAAAATATTTCTCGACTAGTTTTGGCCGATTGATTCTCGACCCGAAAAAATTTCTCGAATGCTTATGGCCGAAACGGTGCGCCATAGAATTAGAATAGGCTCGATTTCCTAACTTTCACTTCTGCGTCCCAGATTTGATTCCTGTATATAGTCGCTGCGCATGCACGGTCACTGCAGTGGCCGTTGAGTTGCTTTTATGACGTTGTGTTGCTCGGTTGGGGACCAAAATGCTGTCATCGACTTATCAGAATTGCAGATTTCCACTTGTGTCAATTTAATATCATGTTCCGTTTACATCTGAAACGATGATTGTATTTCACATCCTGTATACACTATACTAAGGTTTTTCATATGTTGTTTTTTTGGCCGTTGATTTGTTCATATTTTTCACCTAGGCCCATGCAAGGCTTCAGGAACTACTGTTTAATTAAACCGCATAGACAGTAAATTAAAAGTACTATAGGCCCTTGGCCAATACTAGTTTAATTATAGTTTGACATATCCAAGAGCAAGAGCTCTTCAAGTCAGGATGCAATATTAGGTTTCATTTAATAGGCTCAAGTATATTGCCCTACAACACAAACAATTCATAAACGTAGAAGAACAGTTCAGTAGCAGTGGTTGAGCAATGGTTTATCGATGGCTACTAGTACAGAACTCGTTAACGAATTGATCGTGGTGATATTGTGGCTATCTTATTGTCAAGAAAACTGTGGTTTGCAATGCTGGCGTAGATGTAGTAGCGTTTTGAAACAAGTAAGATTAATATATGAATTGCAGTTGGATTAATTATTATATCTTCAATGATTCGTGCAGGTTAAATAGCTTAACGGAAAACCATACGCCATATACTAGGTCCACCGTTACCCGCTGTAGAGTGTATTGGTTATTACAGTAATATAATTGTAATTTCTGTAAGGCTTGTTGTGCGATTCATATTCACAACAAAAGACATAATATGAATATGATAACGTGTGGTGGATTGTTATAGTTGTTCAGGGCCGTCGAGAGCCAGAACGGGACCCCGGGTCATAATTTGCGTGCGGGGCCCCTCCGATATTTTTACCAAGGTTTTACTGGGCCCCAGCGGTAAGTTTTTGATAATTATTATAATATATGATATATCTTCATAGACTGAATTTTTAGCGGGCCCCTCCGGTCCCCGGGGTAATTACCCCGCCTACTCCCCCCTCTCGACGGTACTGTAGTTGTTACAGAGACAGGTTCTATTTACTCTTCAGTTCTCGCTTGGTTTAATATAAAAATAGTTAAGCCAGGATTCTATACAATTCCTGATCACCCAAATTGCTTCAGAAAGTACTCAAGCGACCGATGTGATTAGATGGAAACACTACCGACGTGAACGACGATAGCAAACGTTTATAGCCACGGGTGGTTCAGGTAATTCGCACGATCACCAATCGTCTGAATATCATAAGACACATATCCGCGACGGTGCTGCATGATCAGTATATCGCGTGCTTGTTTCAAAATGGTTGGTAAACATCTTGAATTGGCAACCGAATTAAACGCTGGCGATTGAGACGATTAATGGAAACCTAAACCAACTTTATTATTATTATTATTATTATTATTATTATTATTATTATTATTATCATCATTATCATCATTATCATCATCATCATCATCATCATCATCATCATCATCATCATCATCATCATCATTATCATTACCATGATATCATCATCATCATCATCATCATCATTACCATGATATCATCATCATCATCATCATCATCATCATCACAGCATCACATCGGCAATTTTAGTGTAAACTATTTCTAGTTTGCTTATAAGCGATTAGCGCTTATCTCTCGCTCTATTAACTGATGATAATCATGGTGACTTAATAGAAATCATTCAAAGCTAAAATTCTCAGATGAATTCCGGCTGGACCAGATCATCTATGTGAGCTAACATGCGTGACAACAACAACGTACACAGCGAAAAAAAGGACGTGACGATGCCCTGTATGACATCCAAAACGTCAGTTGCTATTGATTCCGCACGAACGAACGAACGAACGAACGAACGAACGAACGAACGTTACGAACCAACCAACCAACCAACCAACCAACCAACCAACCAACCAACCAACCAACCAACCAACCAACCAACCAACCAACCAACCAACCAACCAACGAACGAACGAACGAACGAACGATCGAACGAACGAACGAACGAACGTTACGAACGTTACGAACCAACCAACCAACCAACGAACGAACCAACGAACTCACAGGTAGAATATAAACTTGCCCGAGGAAGGGTACGCTTTGTCCAGAGCGTGATAAAAGTCCATTACCACATTAAGGTTTTGTTGGGTGTTTTTATTTTCTTAATTTTTGTATTTTCTCATATTCGAACATACTCTTCTAGAAACCTTCAAAATGTCGGATTATCTGTGCAGATAAACAACGAAGATCAGGTATGAACATTTTTTAAATTGTATTTAGCCATGTGAAAAGGGCGACCTGCTGCGTATGTTAAGAAAAAGGATTCCTAAAATGTGTATATGAAATGTAAATTTATGCCCACCCGATTTTTATGAGTGTATTTGCAAGAACGTTAAAGATGATGAAAAATTGCTTTTACATCGGTCATTGGCTTTTCCATTTCATTTCCTTTCTTTAATACATGCAATTTGACCTGTGACGTCATAAGAAAATAATAACAATTATTTACCGAGGTGGAGGTGAATAGTGCTGGGTATTGAATATCCACACTATTCACAGACACTTTGGTGAATAATTGTTTTAGTATATACCTCATAAATGAAATAACAAGTTTAACATTCTTATATTATTCGCTATTTTCATACAAGACACGGCCTCTAGCAACTTGGCGTACTCGATATTTGTCGACAAACCAGTTTTTACAACTTTTGAATATATTAATGACTAGAAGATTGTAAAGAAACATAAAAGACAATAAAGGACTGGGGGCTAATCATCCTTACTTGCAACCAGCGGCTGAATTGCGAAGGACGCAGATCGACGTGGCCGTGTCGAGGCATATATCAAAGGCGCTCCAGGTAGCCGTACGGATCACAGCTAAGATGTTAGGTGTTGATTTTACCTGGGGACACTCTTCTACATAATTTTGTTGACTTTTCTCGTTATTCTACTATATCAGCCTTTTTATCAACAAAATCTCCTGCTTCGGTAAACCAGTGGCGGCGGAACATCTTTGAAAGTAGGGGGGCTGGGGGCAAAACCACCGGTTAAAGGGGCGTGGTCGTAAACTTTGACATGTCCTGCGGCGTGCTTCCCCCAAATTTTTTTGAAATTTTGGGGTTCTAAAATGGCCTTTCCTGCATTTTAAGAGCACTTTTGAACAGAATCTAAAATTTTTCTTGCGTGTTTATATATCAGTGTTTACAACAGGTAAGTTCAGTTTTGGAGTAGTTGCTAGGTCACAGAAGTTAGAACTCAGAAGTATCTATTCTGTGTATCAGCGTACTGTGTATGTGGGTGTGTGCTGGCTACTGGCTAGGGGGGCTTAGCCCCCTAGATGCGTCATCTAGGGGGGCCCCCATGGTTCCGCCGCCCTTGCGGTAAACAAATTAAGCAACACTGGCCGCCATTTTGTTTTGCCCACAGTACAGGTGAATAGTGCTGCGCAAGTCATTCCGCAACCCATTCCGCATGCCATTCCACATGCCATTCCGCAGCCATTCCTCCTTTTACATTCACCGACACAAAACGTATTGAAGAAATACGATATTCATGTTTAGTTTGTAGAAGGGTTGGCCATAGACCAAGGACCAGCCCATTAAATTTTGATTGAATTTAGTTAAGAATTGGCTAGGATTTTATAAAAAATATTTCTGTAGACGAAAGACAAAAAAAATGCTTGTACTAGTACTTAATATTTATACAAACTAGTTAAATTGACAAATAAGAATGGACTTTACGGTTTCATTGTTTATAAAACAGAAGGGACATGTAAACTTTTTTTTTTGCATTGAGTTCAATTAAACATTTTCGTCATGCATGCATGCATGTGTCAGGTTTTTTGCCGAGCTACCTTGATTAGCGAGATGACTCATGGATTTGGTGATCTAGCGAATAGTGAGCGAGATGATTTGCTTCTCTATAAACGCCTTCTAATAACTACCTGCAAATGGATGTATGCAGTCTTACAAGCATGTATTTGAATGTTTTATGTGTCGAAGGTTTATTTGTTGAGTTGTCTCTATTTTCTTAAACTTGCAGAAAGGGCTGTAAGAAGCAGGCGGTCAACGACCAATACCACTACCATTAAATCAGTAAGTTTTAACTTTTGTTGTAAAAAGGTCCTTTTCCTCATGGTAGCGACCGCTGATTTTTTCTGCGTTATTTTTAATTAAACCGTGAGCTCAGCCGTGCCAAATGACAGATAACTATGATTTCTTAAAATTCATTCTTAAAGCGGTACGCGTGAAGAACCCAAAATATTCCTCTAACAAATGTTCCTCAGGATCCAGGATCTCGAGATTCCACTTTTCCTTCCGGTCTGCACATGACGTCAAAACGGTCGATCTATAGGACAACGTACTTCAATGTTTCAACGTTCAACTGAGCGATTAACGAACGCTGACCGCCAGAAGTTCTATATAGCAGAACGTTTAACATATCCTACGTTTGGTATTACGATCGTGTGTTTGATCTCAAAGTAAATCTGTTGGGGTGATGGAGCTATGCGCTTCAGTTAATAATGACATCATAATTACGTAACATGCGTTAACAACGTTGTAGATATGTTAAAGCACGGTTAAAGGTGCATTATACTTCATTCTGCGCGTGTACGAAACTAATGTTTATTACATCTTTATTTACGAAAAAAATATACTCGTACCTTATTCAAGATTGTAAGCTTTTCTTGCTTCCTCTTCATTACTTGTACTCAAAACAAAACATTTTCAGCAGAAATAGAAGAAATCCGAAGAGATATCCTCGTTGAATTGCTTAATTTTTTGCCATGTTGCTCCGAACAGTTTTATACATTTGCTTTCTATTCATGCAATATATTCTGAAATAGCGAACATGTATAACATCAATATTTAATGTTTTTTACAGATATTGTCGACTGGACAACCAACAGTTCAGAAATATGGTGAGGTTAATTATTATACTACAAAATATTTTCTTTGTCTGCATGGACGTCATCTATGAAATACGTTTTTCGTTCAGCTATTATACGCAAATCATATCGCGGCCTTGGTTCTATTATTTTTTGGTATATCTTTTTTGTGTTGTTTCTCAATTTTACTACTTTTATTTTTATATATAAGATACTGTAACTTTTTTATTTCTGAAATTTCTGGAACATGTTTTGGACATGTTTACTTGTGCAGTTGTGCTATAAACCTCAGGCGTTATGCAGGGTGGTGGAGCAGGCTTTCCTTGTGAACATACACTGTGGAAACCAGGACGATGAAAACGTCTGCCGTGCGCGCATTGGTCTTGTCTCACACATAAAGACTCACAACCGATGACATATCTGGGCATCAGATGTCTCACCAATAATACACCTCAAACCAGAACAACATAACTTCAGATCAATACATGAGAACTACATTTCATTTTTAGTAGTTACTTTCAGTACCAAGCAGTTGTTTCAATTTTTTAGGCTTTTAAATATGTTTTCAATGGGGTCTTTTTCACTTTTCTATTTATAAAATTCTCTTTGTATTTTGTATTTTCTTTTAATATTTCCTTAGCCTTTAGCTTGTGTTGATAGGACCTTAATTGTGTTCATCATCGTCATCGTCATCATCACTATTCTGCCTTGGTCGATGGGCCAGTCACTTACATCTAAATCTCCTAAGAATTACCTTTCCAAAAATTCTATGAGAATTCCTAGAAAATCCATAATATTATAAAATCATTGAAAAATCCATAAATTTTTACAAAAAAATCTTAACAAATCCAGAAAAATCGGCAAAAAATTCCTAAGAATCCGAAAATCCAATGAGAAAATCTAAAGATTTGTAAAAAAATATTCATAAGAATTCTTGAAAATCAATCCCATAATTATTTTCACAAATCTTCTAAAAACCCGAAAAAGAATATCGATGCAAATATCTGAGAAAATCCAAGGATATTTGTAAGTCCAACTGATTGTCAGTTTAATGGCAGTTCGGTCAGTTGTGTATTTAAGGTGGCTCCCTAGGGTTTTATGCTGCCTCCTCCACAGGCCCTATTGCATCATGGACAGGTCACACACGCCGAATTTAGGGCCTGCAAGATCCTGTAAAAAATTTGGCAAAACTTGGCACGGAATAAATTTGCATAATTAACTACCATTGTTAATAGCCATGGCTATTTCCGAAGATTTTGAAGGACATTGAAGACTTATGACATACGAATCCTAGCTTTAAAATGCAGGAATTGTTGAAGAAAGCAATTACGGTTGAACTTTGTCAATTTTTGGCCGGAATAATCAACGAAAATACACTTTAGTCTACCCAGAGACTCTTTGGTTTATACTTTTTCGGTTTCCACAACAACTGAAACTTGAATTACGCTACACTATAGCCTACAATTTAACAAAATTAAATCTCATTAACTCTTGGTCAGTTGACAGTCTTCGATAGCTAAATAAACCAAAAAACAATACGAAAAACCTGTTCCTGACCGTCGAATTTGCTTTTGTTCGGCAGATATTTTCCCCTTCAATTCCTTTTTGTCGCTAAAAATATTATTGGCAGAAGGTCGGTAATTCTAAAACATATTGGTTTCTTCATTGTCATGATCTGTAAGAAAGTTTAGACCGAATTTCCTGGTGGGTCACAGTGTTTAAAGAACTTGGACGTACGTTTGTCGAACAGCGGCCGGAAAAAATTTGCAGGCCCTCTCAAAACTATCGCCTCTAGGGCCTAGTCTCGCTGTGCATAATGGGATCGGTCACCATTTTGTTTACAGGATCTGGCAGGCCCTCTCAACAGTGTGACCTGTCCATGATGCAACGAGGGCCTGTGGAGGAGGCAGGGTTTTATGACCGCGCGCGTGCTGGTTGCTAATTTGGCGGGAAAGATACTGGTTATCGTGAAATTTTATATGACGTCAGCACCCGTTAAAAAAACGAAAATGGACGCAATTTTCTTGCGTTTCCTTCGGTAAAATTTTTTAAAAGTTTGCACAGTTCAAGAAGAAGATTTTTCCTTTGTAATTCTCGTTTTTCAAAAAAATTCTATGGGACAAATTTTGCTTAATGTTAAAAAACATTAAATTTGGTGATGTTGACAAAACCATCCGAACAACCCTACATTTATTTTGCAGTAAAACGTTTCTCGAAGAAATTTCCATAAGACTGCGAAGTCTGAAAAAAATTATTCGAAGAAAACTCGAGAAATGGCAGAAAAAAGATGAAAAATACGAAACAACCTCGTTGTTGCCATGGCAACGATATTGATAATGTAACTAACCGCGCAAAATTAATTGCGAGAATGTTACTAATCTTACTGGAAAGTTTCATGAACATACGTCACAGAGGAAGGACACTGGGTTTCCATAAGCATTTTTGTCGAACATATAGTTATGCATTATGTAAAAACTCTAGGGAGCCACCTTAAGTGGGGTAAATTTCTCCTTGTTTAGGTTGTGATACTAATCATGAAGACATAATTGACGATATATACGGTCTTTCCAATGCACAAGCAAGCAACCTGACGGTTCAATACAGCCGACACAAAAACAAAACGATAGCACGGGTTGCATGGGATCTTCCTAAAGGTATGTTAAAACAGTAGGGCACTCGTTCTATAGCCAGCGATTTGACGGCGCGAAATTTGAAATAGTGGGAAGTCCTGAGAAAGGCTGCTATTTTTACTTCAAATGACTTTTATCATGTGATTGCTGCCAAGGTTTTTATTGGTGGCTTTAATCACTACAGTATATAAAAATAGGTACGCAATGCGTACATATGACTACCGCCGTTAAGCACAGAAAGAGATATAGAAAGACTTAAGAAGCAAACAAGAAAATGTGTGAAAAACATACATCTTTACTGGCTACTTCCAAAACATAGCATCATAAACATGCCCCCAAGTTTCACCTGAACTTGTAAATCTCAGATGTTTGCACATGTAAATAAAACATCTGGGGCTAGTTGTATGAAGCCCGGATAGCTAATCTGGTGGATAAGTCTTAGCTAGAGAACCACTGTAGTGGTGCTTTGAACAACCCAATTTAACTTTCATCCATGGAACAGCAGTATCTGATACATAAGTCGGTATTCAGTGGATACAATTTAAATTAGGTTGTTCAAAGCACAATTAGTGCTATTCACCCGATAAGCTATCCAGGCTTTCTACAACTGGCCCGGATGATCAACAATTGTGTTCCAGAACAATCTTTTACCTGTCATAAATATGCTGCTGTGGCAGCTGAGTGTAATCAGCCCATCACTAATATTTTGTGATTCTGCGCTTTCAACAATACTCAGTAGTAGTTTCAACAGATATATTTTTCAAGGATTATTTAAGGCTTTGAACATATTCAAGTCTTCAAGTTTCACAATAGCTTCTCAACAATTTATCAACAATTGAGTGACACTTAAAGGGGGCTTTCCATTTACACGGTTAGACCGGTCAGTCCGGTTAAATGGAACATGATTCGTTTGAGACTTAGGACGGCCTGACTGGAAAATTTGGTCCTAATCAAAAGCAAGTCCATTCTGGCCCGACTGACCGGTCTAACCTTGTCAATTAGAAAGCGCCCTTAGACACCAGATCATAGAATATCTTAGTAATTCGCCAGAAGTGCAATTTCCATCCACACCTTTGAAGTTTATGTTGGCACACATTGCCATTCTTCACCATATTTACTTTTACACTCCTTGCTTCTCAATCAGCATTATCGCATCACCATCACTCACCATCCTGGTGAGTTCCACCAGAATCTTTGACTGTCAAAACTCATGGGTGCCAGTAGAACTTACCAGGATGGTGTAGAATAGTCAGACTTCTGGTGTATTTATTATCCTGAGCTCAGACTGCATGCTGGAGCACCTGTAGTTTGCACAAACTTTGGTTTCTTTATTTCATTATACAAGATATTGAACAACACCTAAAACAAATAAACAAATTTTGTCAGTATATAACTTTCTTATATATAGTGTAAATACAGAGCACTTCTCAAACTCATTAATAAATTCATAAACCAAATACATAATTCATTTCAGAACTGATTTCTTTGGTATAGAAACACACAGTTGAAGGCCCAACTTCTTGTAAACTTAAGCTTTCTAGTAGCTAAGTTCGACTGTACGAGTTGCTTTTAAGGGATAAATTATGTAATTATTTCCGATCAAGTATTGAGATTATGTAGATATATAAGTTACAACGTCACAGTTTCAAAACTACTTCTTACCTTGTAACTGATCAATGACAGAAACCGTTCCAAAACGGAAGCATTTGCAAGGTAATATAATTAACACTTTTGAAAAATCGAAACAGTCATCGAGAGAGCAACCAACAGACGAGATTCACTTGACTCGAGTACTTCTCGAATACCTGGCGATCAATAGCGATCTTCTCGACTATATAGCGACCGTGTCGAATATCTGGCGATGGCTGTCGAGTATGACGTAAGTGAGGTCCAAGACAATCAATCAAGCAAGCAAGCAACACGCCGACATAGTGGCTCCCGCTGACAGGTCAGCTGACAGGTCACAAAAATGAAATCCCTTTAAATGCGCTTTTAAAATTAATATTACTTATTGGATTCATCTAAGCTCGATATGGCAAAATATTTATAAGTCGATAATTCAACTTAAATATCAGAGGGAAATTAATCCAATAAGTGTTTTATTATACCTAACAAATAATTCAAAAACAGATCATATGGGCCCGGCTTAATAAGTGCTATACAGAGCCTTGCATTTCTTGGGATAACTAACTAGTTTCCCGCGTTTGTTGTTTGTTTTGACAAATGGCAACATCACTGGCATGCAGTTGACTATAGCAACGTTTTTTTCTTTCATTTCGTTTTACAATCTTTCGTGAAGGGACTGTGAAATAAGTAGGAATACAGTATGCCGTGTTTTTAGACACAAAAAAAGACACAGACAAAGCAGTTAAAGCAAAATATGAACTTTTCTAAAATCGTCTGGCGTTAGCCAGTGTAAAATACACAAGACTTGAGAGTCGGACGCCGACTCAGGTAGTTTTTAATAGCGTCATTTAAACGGAGAAAATAAGTCGCGACTTAATTAAGACGCATCCTATGTAAGTCGCGAACACACCCGCTATAAACGGTCAATTTCTAGTAAGTCGCGACTTATTTTGGACTAGCTTTCAACCCTGTTAATTCTTATTTTAGTCGCGATTTACTTTGGTCCCGAACAAATTGACCATTTATACGGGCCTATACAAGTGTGTTCGGGACATAAATAGGACGCGTCTTAGTTAAGTCGCGACTTATTTTCTCCCGTTTAAATGGTCCTAATGTTGACATGTACATCTTGATTTTTATTTTTTAGAATGTCTGAAACGCGACTCCATCTGCCGTGGATATTTTGTTCAATGGTCGTATGCATCAAGCCATTTTGATAATCATTGCCGTCTAATTGACAATATAGTAAGAAAAATATTTTGGTATTGTTTCCTTTTTTTTTTAATTAGAAAAGATTATTAGCCACCACGACTACGTTGATAATCATTTAATATTCACATATTTTTAAATTATAAAATAATCTTTTTAATACCTTGGTCGTAGAGGTTTTCTTCATATAAGTTTTGCGGTAGAGCAGGAGAGGAGAGAAAATTTCTGGTAGAAAGCGGTATGAACCTCACTTTCATGCACTTTATGCTATATTTGGCTCTAAGTCACATGGGCTAATCTAATACAAGTTCAACCAATCATATCACTCTATTTGATAATTATCCAATCAATTAAGGATGGTAAAAAATTCTGAACTAGTTACAACGCTATTGGAGCGATTTTATCAATCATCATACCATTTTCTACCAAAGACTTTCTCTCCTCTTTAGCTAGTGCACGTGCTGCTACACCGAATATAACTTATAGAGAGAAAATTTCTGGGGCCAGGGTATTTCTATAATAACGCATAAAATAAAGCAATGAAAACATGCATACACTGTTCACGCGTACTTTTAACATTGATCCTTTTCTTTATAGAATAGAAAATATTTTATCCTAGATGAAACAACGGGATTTGATGACCAAAAGCGTTTTGGTGTTAACGTAAGTAATTGTTCTAGGCCAATACATGAAAAAGGCACAGAGGAGTTATACCGCACCACCCCCCCCCCCCCCCCCGCTCCCCCACCACCCTAAGATCCTTCTCAATTGTCTTTTTCATGGAAACATGATTGATTCTGAATAGATGACTCTCAGACTTTGATTCTGGGGAAGGAAGGGGGATCATGCATGCAAAAGACACTGGAAGCAGATTTTATAATCAGACACTTTCTGTTGTAAAACAAGCACTTTACGAAAAAGTTGAGGAAAGCAGGTGCCTCCAATGTTCCTCTGTCTCCATGACTTTCGTCATACTGGAAGACGGATTTGTTGAGCGCCATCCTATCCCAGATGGTGTTGAATTTGCAGAGGGAGAAAAACTGGAGAACCCGGCGAAAAACCTCGGAGCACAGGAGAGACCAACTAAACTCTACTCACATGGTCCAATCTCGAGAACGGGGTTGTTCCCAGACGGTCCCCCATCCAAGTACTAACCCCGTCTAACCGGGCTTAACTATTGGTGAGAGGCAGTGCCCTAACAGTACCCCCAACATAATGGTCTGAATATGAATGATTTTACACGGGGGAAGGGTGTTTCCACTGGCTAACCCAACCAAGGTTAATGGTAACTACTCGAGGTTTCAGGCTTATATTATCAATCAAAATTAATATGCAATGATATTTTATATATTTTTTGTTAATTATTTAATATTTAAACTACCAAGGAAAACCATAATTCTAATTTGCTATTATTTCAGTGTATGCATGTATTTTAACATTTAATAAAAGTTATTTATTAAAATTTTCGGTTTTTTTAAAACTGTACTGCCTCGATCTTTTTTAGGTCATAGGAATTCCGAGTAAGCATTCTGGAATGACAATCAATTTTAACCTGAAGCCACCACCACCAGGTATGCAGGTGATATCACGTTATTTATGCTTCAATTCAAAAGTGAAATTTTGAAATGCTTCTTATATAAAATACTTAATGTTGTTTTGTTTCTAGATAATCTAACGACACCCCAGACAGTATTTGTCCATGCAACACCTTCCAGTCCGGATAGCAAGCGGTCTCCAGGTATGAAAACATGACGGTCTTGTAAGATTGTTACAATAATTTATTCGGTAATAATTTTTATTTAAGCACCGAATCACAATCATATAAAAGTGTCTTTCTTTAGAGCCGGCATTGACACCTTATACAAATACAATGACAATTTAAGTGTTAAAGGGCATTGACAATATAAATTATATGTTTGTCTAATTTGAAAGAACTCGTGAAAGGTAAATTAAGAAAGACCTTTTGCAAATTTTCCATATTGTTTTTCGTTTTTGAGATGTACTATTTAGTATATACAGCTAAATCAACTAAGGTTGTCCTGGCCAAAGCCAAAAGGTCAAAGCCAAGCGCGAAAAGTACGATGGGAATTACTATATTAAGTAGCGAAGCACACATTTACTATATTTATAGGCCAAAATCATACAAATAAACCAAACTTGCCTCTCTGGGGATTATTAAGGAGCATTTTCGCGCTTGGCTTTGACCTTTTGGCTTTAGCCTTTTGGCATTGGCCAGGACAACCTTAATTGATTTAGATGTATAGGTTGGTTACCGAGACGGAGGTACTATACGCTAGTTATATATATAGTAGCTAACTTTAGCTTAGTTCCGAACTTCGAAGTAACTAATCTACTTAGTTCATTCATGATACAGATGATATCTGTCGCTATTTAACAAGAAATAGTATTCTAAACATACTTTTAAAGCAATATAGCAGGTCATTTAATATGCAAGGTCACTAACCTATATATAGAGCGTTTTCATCTGACGTCACGGCGGCCATATTGGTGTACCAAAACAATGAAATGGCGGCTATATTGGTGTACGGTATGGGAATTAGCTCTTTCTTATTCAAATATTTCGTATTGTTTCACCAGCCCCATGGGGCCACCGATCACGTGAGTGAAAACGCTCTATTAACCGCGGCACATCAAAGGGAATCGACGCATCGATCGAACTAAATGATGATCTACATCATCTAAATGATTATGGTACTATATCATTTTCATGCATTACAAAATCACTTAATATACTTCCAGGTTGCTCAACATTAAATAAATGTTCATGTCACGAGAAGTTTTAATGTGCACACTTTCAAGTGACTTTGTTGAACAAACTTGGAGGTATAACTTAATTTGCTATGCATGTAAAGATGCTGTACTTGGTTGTGACGTCAGATTACCATCTTATTTATATATCAACAAATTGAAGTATCTTGAAAACGAAGAAAAATACGGAAAAGTTGTAACAAGCCTTCCTTAACCATTTCACAAGTTTTTCAAATTAGACAAACTTAATTTGTATTGCCAATGGTCTTTAACTATAATACAATAGTTATACAATATAATACACCTTTGGAACCTCGCTAGGTATCCGTTTCCGCTTAAGAGGGGTGTCTGCTTAAAAATGGTTGTAACTAATTAACAATTATTCGCCAAAGGCGAGGTGAATATCGGTGAATATATGAGGTGAATATATTATATTCACATTTAGTATAAATACACATTTTCGTACTTTTAGGAACAACATTTTCTTTAAAATTGTTAATTTCCTCGTCTGTCGCATTGACAACTTGGCTTGCGGCCATTTTGGATAAACGCTGTAGGTGATTATCGAGAATTAATCCAAAATAACTCGACCAATCAGCGCGCGCGATTTTCTATAATCACCTATGTATTTATACTAAAGTGTCTTATTAAAGAAAGGCCTGGGACCTCGCCTGGCTAGGCGTCCACTTAAGAGAGGTGTCCACTTAAAAGGCGTGTATGTTCCACAGTATGAAGCTTTGTGTGCAAACCTTTTTTGAGCTATTTTACTCAGAAAAACTTTTGAGTTCTCAAGCGGGACTCGAACTCGCCACCTTTTGATGGCCAGCGAGACGCTCTAACTATCTTAGCCCTACTAGCCTTGATAATCCTTGATATCATGCTCAATCACGATCCAATAATTGTTAATGCTTAACCAATAATCTTTGCGCATGGTTTTACCTAGATCCCAGTACTCATGATAACATCCCATCAAGCACAATTTACAGCACAGCAAGTAAGTATTTTATTAGTTTTTGTCAAACTATATATCTGTGTTTTGTGCATTAGTTTGTTTTATATTCAAATGATTTCTTGCATTTCTATGTGGGTTTTTTTGTTTTAAATAACTTGGTATAAATACTTCATCACAACGTAAGAGGCAGACTATATGCAAACACTTGATTGTGACGTCATGGCATATTTCTAGTCTTCGGGGTGTTTATATGGAGGATGGCCAACCCTTTGGGTAGAGCTAGCCCTTTTTGCCGAGATCCCGCCTCTCAGTAAAATTCCTTATCAATTTTATTTTCGTTTATCTGCCAGGAGGACTAGCCATCCTTGCCAAGATCTCGCTATTGACCCGAGATCTCGCCTATAAGAGGGCTGGAATTTTTCCATGTAAACGCATTTTTGGGCTGGCCCTCTTAGGAGAGCTAGCAAATCGAAGCTCAGTATACGCAATAAAGTTTGGCTTTACTAATTTTTTTGGTTAACTTTCTATTTTACATGTTGTGTTTGTTGATGTGTTTGTCATAAATTCAAATCGTGTTTGAGAAAACATGATTTCGGGCTTTATAGTAAAGCTGCACAGGTCGGTAAACAAGCCAACGCGAGATGAAATACAGCCCTCTTACTAAGGTTAGCCCCACCAAAAAAGCTCATGTGAACACGAGATATAAACACCCCCTTATTTCATGATATAGCTCTCCATATAAACACTCCCATATTTCATGAAAGAAATACAAAATGTACGCCCTGTGTTTATAAAACCTGATCAGACTTTTATTTGAACTGAAAGCTTCAGTGTGGTGGGCTACTGGGCTCGAATTGCTTATCTTATTATCTTCTTGTTTATTTCGTTTAGATTTAAGTCTGAGTACAAATATTCTGCGCAACAATAACTCTGAAGAATGTAAGAGACTCTCTTTATTTCTTTATCAATTTACATGTTGTGACATCTGTTAACAATTTGCAACTTGAGCATCTGTATCTTTGCTTTGATTTGGTTTGGTTTGCGAGAGTAATATCAAGTTACCATGCGCGATTAGTTTATCGATCACTAAATTACCACAATTAGTCTGTCGATCACTAAATTATATAGTCCCTCACTTCTGGTGTAGACGAGGTTTTCCATGCATTGGTTCTAATCGTATAAGGAAGTGAGTTTGTTTTTTTAAACTCATCTGCATGTAACGTGGTCTGAAAGATGTAGTTTGGTCCGAACTTACCCCCTTACTAGACAATTGACTTCCTATTTTCTATTTTAGAAGCTCAGCGGGGGGTCGACAAGCTATCGTACGAATTTTCTGACAGATTGAATTATAGTCAACAGAGTGTATATTCAGGGTGTACATGCACAGGCTACATAATAGAGTTTGCAAAATCTCACAAAAATGACTGTCGTTCTATAGGGTTCTCAAAATTTCTGACTACCTTACTCTTACAGTGCGAGTTTGCAAAATTTCTCAAAATCAAATGTCATTTTAGAGTTGTCAAAATTACTCCAGACTATGCCGTATTAGATCTAATAGACTTTGCAAAATCTCACAAAATTAATTGCATTGCTTGACATGAAGAGCTTTCGTATGACGACTAGCTTTTAAACGAGTCAAACTAATTAATTCCACATTTTTCAATTGGGCTGCGTTTCTTCTATTTAGTAAGCTACCAGGTTCTACCAGCTAGGTTTACCTTGTTTAAAATGCAAAGGCCCTATACCACCACATATGGTGAAAGTAGAAGACGCCATTTTGAATTTATTTTAAATTTTAAATTTTGAACGTCTTTTGACAGCTTATAGACATTTTTGTGTACTTGTTCGTTCGTTCGTTTGTTTGTTTGTTTGTTTGTTTGTTTGTTTGTTTGTTTGTTTGTTTGTTTGTTTGTTTGTTTGTTTGTTTGTTTGTTTGTTCATTCGTTCGTTTATTCGTTCGTTTATTCGTTCGTTTATTCGTTGTCATACAACCATTGCATTACAGGATAACTATTGACTCTTCTTCTTTTAGTTTCAGTGCGTTCGGAACAACCTAAAACAATCCTTATATCGGCAGTGACTTTGTTCATTTTATTCGTGCTTGGTCTACTTTTGGCTTCTCGTTGGTTATACAGAAAACATAAAGAGAAAAAGTACGATACACCAATCCATCCTCCAAGTAAGTTGTAATGGCTTAACGCTAGATTTAAAAAGATAAAAAAGGGATAAAACACGTGCTACGTTAAACGGCTTAAAGAACGACTCCCAAAGACTGTCCGTATAGATATCTCTCTATAAAGATCATAATCTTTCTATCTTTATTTATCACATGATTTTTGTACACAGAATAATAATAAGAAAATTGAATGATCGAATTTTATCAGTGAATTTAGTTCAAATTTTACGCGGTTTCTTTGTTATTCATAAGTCTTTATTTCCCATACAAACTGAATTCAATTGAATTGTTTCATTATAAATGCACGGGCTTTATCTGTATAAAGCCCAGGGAAGTATACAGATAAAGACAAAACCTTGTGAAATTTGAACTAAATTAGTTACTATTACCTCGAACCTCGGCATTAAGTCTATGCTACTTAAAGGGCATATGACTCGAAAATTAAGTTTATCTTATTGAAAAGAACATTTAAAATGATAAAATAACATCTTTTGCAGTTTTTGGTTTCCTTGCTTCGTTTTTGAGATATTCCAGTTTGTTTGATATGTAAATGACACAACTTTTTACGTCACACGTGCATAATGAGTATTATGAGTTACCGAGAGAAGGTTACATATCTTTGCTATTGCGAAACGAAATCACTTCGAATTCTACATGTTTGGTGTTGTAGGTAGAAACACGCACATGCTTCCTTTGACTTAAGCCCATGTTTTCATAATAGCAGAGATATGTAACCTTTTCTGATAACTCATTATGCACATGTGATCTGACGTAAAAAGTTGAGTCATTTGCATATCAAAGAAGCTGGAATATCTCAAAAACGAAGCAAGGAAACCAAAAACTGCAAAAGATGTTGTTTTATCATTTAAATGTTCTTTTCAATAAGACAAACTTAATTTTCGAGTCATATGCCCTTTAAGTATGTGACTTAATGCCTCGCCGGTTCTCGGTAATTAACTCTTACATAAAGGCACCTACTAAAGATGGATTTCTTTTGTTTTTCGTTCATGAATTATTAATTATTTTTGAATAAACATTAAATATTTTTGGGAGCGATGAAAAATTGTAATCGTAGATTAAAGCACTCGCGTGTGTTATTGGAATTTGCATCCACGAGTTTATTAAGAAGAAACGAGAAATTAAATACTGCTTGAGGCGAAGGCAAGACTGAGTGCAGTATTTAATTCCTAGTTCCTTGTTAGTGAACGAGTGGATGTAAATCCTGATAAAACACGAACAAAGAGTACTTTAAACATTTTAATATTCAATTTCAGTACACTGAATATGGAATTTTCGCTTGTGAAATGAGCAACAACCTTGCTGAACATTCACAAGGAATTTTTGTTTAAATTTCCTCGCTTAAGTAATTATAGAAATATCTTACCACTAGTTTACCTTAAGAAATTGTAATTTTCCAAGCTGTTCAGCATTTTGTATTTAACGGAATAGATTCACAATTTCAAAAATTCGGCAATCATGCTTTATTATCTATGTATTATTAAATTTACTGTACGAGTAATAAAGCATGACTGAGCGTTGCCATGACATAACAGGGTATCACATGATGCAAATTATCCAATTATCGACTTAGTAAAGACCTACCTAATATAAGCGAGTTTTCTGATTGGCTATAAGTAACCAATCACATTGTCGATTATCAATTCGTTCCCATGCTCCTTACTGATTAGGGTATAGGGGAAGGTGTTGAGTTAGGTTATCTAAACCAATCAGAAGCCTTCTTAGTATAGGTAGGTGATGACCCCATCGGCTGGTCACACACCCAGAAATACTGGGTGTAATAAATTAGAAATTTAGTTTAGTATGCAAAATCATTCTGAGTCCCGTGGGAGAATTTCATTGTAATGCGGTCCCATTGGTCCCGTTGGCGGTCCCGTTCAACCTCGTACCCAGGGCATTTTGCCTCCACGCCGGGAGGTCGGCGAAAATGGCCCTGGCATCGGCTGGTCACGTGACACCCAGAATTTTGGGGTGTTATGGCAAGAAAATTTATGCGGTCTTTGTGTTTTGTTTTTGTATAATACGTATACATGAATAATAAATGAGAAATATTTAACGCTCTGCCGACTCACTCATGTGAACCTTTATCATAAAAGCAACTGGCTAGCGTTATTCTTCATACTCCCACGATTATCCAGGATACATGTAAATGTCATGAACAAACATGTATCTAATGTTGTTCTTGACTTTAACCAAAGCTATCGTTAATCGTTTCCATTCTTTGGGTAAACTTTGCAGAGTGGATCTATCACAATTCAAATTTTCATGAATAAATTATACTCTATCTGAATTAGTCGAGTTCTTAAACCGGCCAATCAGATTATAGAATCGACCAGCCGATGCCAGGGCCATTTTCGCCGACGTCCCAACGTGGAGGCAAAATGCCCTGGGTACGAGGTTGGGTCCCGTTGAAGCTATCAGATCATATCTGGCACAAAACCACAGAATAGAAATACAACCAGAAGTCCAACTCGCGTTGGAACCTTTGAAGTTTATGTCCTCGCGCATGTCGCCTCGCGCATCTTGATTCCTCGCCATCCTATGCAATCCTGGCAAGTTCCCCCGGCAGTTTGGACCTTCAGAAGAAGGTTAAAACTGCCGGGGGAACTTGCCAGGATTGCGTAGGATCGCGTAGGGTGGCGTCGGATGGCGTAAAATATCGCGCCTGCGCATTGAAGAAATGCGGACAAGTTGTCACTCGAGTTGGACTTCTGGTCAATCCTTATTCTGTGACAAAACTATGCATAATCATATTGTTTCTCGAGAAATGTTTCAGAAAAGCAATCAACCAATTTTCATGCAAAGTTTACCAGCCGATGCCAGAGCCTTTCCCGCCCTCTCAATTTCAAAAAGACTCTGGGAACGAGGTTGTGCTCGTTTCTGATTAGGGTTAGGGGTTTTGTTTGGGTTAGGTTGGGTAGGCGGTGACCCAAAATAGTCGAATTGAAATATGTTTTTTACAACGCGAAAAATGAGGGGTTTTTCCGGACAACTTGCTTAATTTCAGTTTGTTTTCTTTGGTCTATTATTCCACTAAAATGGTACTTTTGAAAAGTTCGAAATGTTTTAATACTTTTTTGGGTGAAATGTTCGTAGGTTACCAACTACATACCCTTCTACAAAAAGGTGTCGCCGATTGTTTAGATTAAATTTTGATATTTTTTTAACTTTTATGGCGTTTTGGACCATTAATATGCAACCATTAATAAAAAACTAAACAAAACTAGTGTTAAATTTCAAAATTTGCTGAGCCCAACAGAATGCAAGATCTCTAATAGTCCACTGTGTACTTTTATGTACAACATACATGTTCACAACTACCAAACATTACCCCCAAATTCAACTACCAAACATTACCCCCTTATTCTTTGTGTAGGACGTGTCCTTGTCATACCTAATTTTATCTATTTAAATGTTTGTAATATTTAATAGTTTGTATATTTTTAGTTTTGGCTGACACCTTGCATGGGACTTGTCCCGTTCGTGTCAAGCCTTATTTGGTAAATTACTGAATTAAAGTTGTTAAACAACAAACAAATTATAATAAAGCATAATGACAGATTGCATGATATGCAATTATCAAGGTTCATTTACCGTTGACGTGGCGCTTTTTCCCCCTTAAAAATAATTAATTTGCCGAATTATATTTTAATATATAGAGTTAGGCCCTGTTTACATGAAGAGGATTGAGTGTTCAAGTCAGATCTTGCATCTTGTTTCTCCTTGTTGTGTTTACATGAAAAAGATTGAATATTTTCGATCTGATCGACACAAGTGGCTGAAGTCAATGCACGCAGTGGAGTGGATTGATATGAGATTCAAGCAAGGATCGACTTGAATGTCTCCAATCTGATTCATGTAAACACGGTTTGACTTGAAAATGACTTGATACGCATGAGTGAAGTTGGTGCGTGCCGTGCTAAATGGCAGACATTGGGGGAAGCACAAAAATACTGTTCCAAAACCGAAAACAATGTTCCAAGCAGAATCAGCAGATCGAATTCTCCATGTAAACATGTACCCGGATTGACGTTTTTCGATCCGATTGATTGTCAATCCGCTTCATGTAAATAGAGCCATAGTGTCGATGAAATGTAAAAAGATCCAAATTACACAAAAGTCGTAGGGTTCTTAAACCCTCTAATCCTATGCTACTCCTCTCTTATATGTTCTTCTGTAGCTTGTGGTTTTAGCATTCTTACCCTGGCAAGTTTTCACAAAACTCTATTTTATATTGCTTTATAGTTTATAAAAAAGTGATCAAGGGAAAACATTACATTTCATATTTACCAGAGGGCAAAACCATTTCTCAAGTTTTCAAAGTTTACTCTTGGCTAGCATCCCATGACATTGACGTCGTCATGGACAGAATGTATGATCCGAAATTATACAACTCCCTTGGTCCAAAGCGATTTGGTGAGACGTTTGTGACTAAAGCCGAGAAAGTTATCATGATTATCACCCCTGGCTATCTAAAGCTTTGCTGGTTGGACGATGCTGTAGATATAAATGCAAAGCCTACTTTGAATTCCTTGGATAAGGAGCGACTGTACAGCGAGGTAAGATACATCAAGAATGAACTGAGTACAAGTCTGAGCCACACTCGCAATCGTTTTATTCCAGTGTTGGTTAATGTCCCAGAAAATCACTTGCCAAAGTGGCTCAGTAAGATGACGACTGTGAGCTGGCCAAAGGATGGGAGAAGTGATAAATTCTTGAAATTTCTCAAAGGAGATCGTTCTGCATCTGACAATGCATTTGAGGAATACGTCTAAAGGGTGTTTATATGGATGGAAGCGGGCTAATGATGTAAGCTCGACCAAGAGGGCCAACCCTTGTTGTAGAGCTTCCTCGCTTCCATATAAATACAACATAATTAGCGTAAGAGATTGTAATCATGATAATTAGTTGAAACAAACGAAAATGTTGGGGATCTTAATATTGTAGCTGAACGTTGACATTTAAGTATGGTAACTCCTAATGATATAATTTTTCAATTGTAATTAGAATAGTGACATCTGATTAATTCTTTGAAGGTTTTATGGTGATATAATTGTATAAATAATTAATAAACAAGTGGTGTATCCACAAACCTATCTGTAATTATAGAATTAATGAACATCTAATTATTATATGTAACGACACCATCTTGGAATTTACGCTATAGGCAATGCATTGTGGCCTATCCGGGGATTTCAACTTCTAGTGTGTCTCTCAAACCAAAGACAGCTGGAAAATGTTTTACCAAATGGAACGATAGCCGCATAAAAGAAGTTCACGTCTTCATATCTAATTCGGAGTTAAAAGTAAACAATGTCTAAACACACAACCACTGCAAGTGCAACTAAAATTGTAAAATAATAGTAGCTTGTTGCCTGTAAGGCGGTAAATTTATTTTATAACATATATATATATATATATATATATATACAAAGCATGAAGTATAGTTTACCTTAAAGTCTTCGCTACCAGAGGTTTCACCCTAAACGGGATCATCAGGCGACTGAAAAATATCGGTTAGTGGGCTGCTTAAATGCGTTGGTTGGGGCGTGGGTGTGGGCGTCGAAACGTCCGGCGCATTCCTTTGGAGCGTGGGTGTGGGCGTCGAAACGTTGCGCGCATTCCTTTGATTGTTTAGGTTGTTGATCCGAAATCTGTTTTTGTGCCGACAGGTCGAAACTATTTCTGATCTTTTGTTTAGTAAAAATTGTTTGTCTGCCTTCATGATGAAAAGTTTTTCGTCCAAACATAAATTGCATCTTTTTGATCCTCCCGTGTAAGAAATTGAGTGTTTTAGTATAGACCAGGTTATGTCGAAACTTTGGTTTTTTTCTTTTAGATTCCAAATGTATTTCGAAAGTTCCGTCTCATTTGAATACTTTTTATTCTGGAAAGATTTAGTATGGTTACGATATCGCTCTTTAAATGTACTTGCTGTCATGCCAATGTATTGCTCGCTTAGTGATGTTCGTGTTGCTTATGGAAATAGATGCCTTGTATACTATGTTGTTTGTCATGCATTGCCCACGTAGGGGGCAATTGTCCTTAATCCTGCAATTGCAACTGCTTGTAACTATGCTTAGTGGCTTGCTTTTCCTGATTGTGCGTGAATTATGTTTCGTGATAATAGACTTGACGTTGTTCATGCAACTATAGCTAATCTTGACTGTGTTTCTGTTAAAAAGTTTGTGAAGCTTGTGTCCTGGTGGAAAGTGCTTGTCAATAAGGCTAAGAAAGTTGCGTCCTATGTTTGTTTTGACATTTTTGTTAAATGGAGGGTTAAACCAGATGATATTGCGGTGTCTATTTCTGCGTGTTTGCTGTGGTGCTTCTTGTGTGTAGTTTAGCTCATGGTTAATATATATATATATATATATATATATATATATATATATATATATATATATATAATACCTGTTTGAGATGTTAATGGCTTGTGATAAGCTGATAAGCTGAACATTTGGAAGTAAGTATTCGGAAGGGAAACATTGGAAAGCTAAAGATTCAGTAGGTAAACATTGGGAAGGTGAAGATTTAGAAGTAAACATTGGAAGGTGAATATTCAGAAGGTAATGATTCAGAAAGTATAGATCGGAAAGGCAAAGAACCTGAAGGTAAAGATTCAGGAGATAAAGATTGAGAAGCAATTAAAGATTCAGAAGGTAAACATTGGAAGGCGAAGATTTAGATGGTAAACATTAAAGAGTGAGAAAGAATGAGAAAGTAAAGATTGAGAAGCAATTAAAGATTCAGTAGGTAAAGCTTCAGAAGGTAAAGTTTCAGAAGGTAAGGCTTGAGAAGGTAAAGATTCAGCAGGTAATGCTTCAGAAGGTAAAAATTCGGAAGGTAAAGATTGAGAAGGTAAAGATTGAGAAAGTAAAGATTCAGAAGGTAAAGCTTGAGAAGGTAAAAGATTCAGAAGGTAAAGATTCAGAAGGTAAAAATTCAGAAGGTAAAGAGTCAGAAGGTAAAGATTGAGAAGGTAAAGGTTGAGAAGGTAAAGATTCAGAAGGTAAAGATTCAGAAGGCAAAGATTCAGAAGGTAAGGCTTGAGAAGGTAAAGATTCAGCAGGTAATGCTTCAGAAGGTAAAAATTCGGAAGGTAAAGATTGAGAAGGTAAAGATTGAGAAGGTAAAGATTGAGAAGGTAAAGATTCAGAAGGTAAAGCTTGAGAAGGTAAAAGATTCAGAAGGTAAAGATTCAGAAGGTAAAAATTCAGAAGGTAAAGAGTCAGAAGGTAAAGATTGAGAAGGTAAAGGTTGAGAAGGTAAAGATTCAGAAGGTAAAGATTCAGAAGGCAAAGATTCAGAAGGTAAACCTTCAGAAGGTAAAGGTTCAGAGCGTAAAGATTCAGAAAGTAAAGCTTCAGAAGGTAAAGATTCAGAAGGTAAAGATTCAGAAGGTAAAGATTGAGAAGGTAAAGGTTGAGAAGGTAAAGATTCAGAAGGTAAAGAGTCAGAAGGTAAAGATTCAGAAGGTAAAGATTCAGAAGGTAAAGATTGAGAAGGTAAAGGTTGAGAAGGTAAAGATTCAGAAGGTAAAGATTCAGAAGGTAAAGCTTCAGAAGGTAACGCTTCAGAAGGTAAAGCTTCAGAAGGTAACGCTTCAGTAGGTAAAGCTTCAGAAGGTAAAGCTTCAGAAGGTAAAGATTCAGAAGGTAAAGATTCAGAAGGTAAAGATTCAGAAGGTAAAGATTCAGAAGGTAAAGATTCAGAAGGTAAAGATTCAGAAGGTAAAGGTTGAGAAGGTAAAGGTTGAGAAGGTAAAATTGAGAAGGTAAAGATTCAGAAGGTAACGATTGAGAATGTAAAGATTCAGAAGGTAAAAGATTCAGAAGGTAAAGATTCAGAAGGTAAATATTCAGAAGGTAAAGATTCAGAAGGTAAAGATTCAGAAGGTAAAGATTCAGATGGTAAATATTCAGAAGGTAAAGTTTCGGAAGGTAAATATTCAAAATCGCCTTTATGGCCTCATTATCTGCATTCTGCAAATTAGATTCTACTGTTAAAGTGTCACTAAGACGAAAAAATCGTGAACGTAGTATTGCTACGAGTAAACTATAATTTCCAAATTAGGAATACCGGTGTTTTCAGTTTCTCAAAATATTGTCTCGTTCTCGAGATATTTAAGTTTTTGAAACATGTAAATTAAGTGCCTCGTGACGTCATTTAAAATGAGTAATATCTCTGAAACTATGAAGTAGAAATAATTCAAACTTTGCACAAGAATAGTTATGGGGAAAATACACTCCAACGTTCACATTCTGTTGTTTCCATGGATACCGTTTGCAAACAGGCGCCTCCCATTTGTAAAACAAAAATGTTTATTTTTTCTCCATAAACCAACTTTTACTGCAATACATTGACATGAATATTTGTGGACACACAGATATTGTATTTCGAATGTTTCAATTATCATATTCATTTGAAAAGAAAAATTAATATTTTAATTTTTTAGTAAAAATGCTCGTGGTTCTAAACGGTTTCCGTAGCAACAACATGATGCGCACAGTGGAGTGTATTTTCCCCATAACTATTCTTGTGCAAAGTTTGAATTATTTCTACTTCATAGTTTCAGAGATATTACTCATTTTAAATGACGTCACGAAGCACTTAATTTACATGTTTCAAAAACTTAAATATCTCGAGAACGAGACAATATTTTGAGAAACTGAAAACGACGGTATTCCTAATTTGGAAATTATAGTTTACTCGTAGCAATACTAGGTTCACGATTTTTTCGTCTTAGTGACACTTTAAAAGTAGAATCTAATTTGCAGAATGCAGATAATGAGGCCATAAAGGCGATTTTGAATATGTGCGCATCATGTTGTTGCTACGGAAACCGTTTAGAACCACGAGCATTTTTACTAAAAAAGTGACACTTTAACAGTATAATCTAATTTGCAGAATGCAGATAATGAGGCCATAAAGGCGATTTTGAATATGTGCGCATCATGTTGTTGCTACGGAAACCGTTTAGAACCACGGGCATTTTTACTAAAAAATTAAAATATTAATTTTTCTTTTCAAAAGAATATGATAATTGAAACATTCGAAATACAATATCTGTGTGTCCACAAATATTCATGTCAATGTATTGCAGTTAAAGTTGGTTTATGGCGAAAAAATAAACATTTTTGTTTTACAAATGGAAGGCGCCTGTTTGCAAACGGTATCCATGGAAACAACATAATGTGAACGTTGGAGTGTATTTTCCCCATAACTATTCTTGCGCAAAATTTGAATTATTTCTACTTCATAGTTTCAGAGATATTACTCATTTTGTAAATCTTATTTTTGCCTGTGTGAGAAAATGACGTCACGAGGCATCTAATTTACATGTTTCAGAAACTTAAATATCTCGAGAGACAATATTTTGAGAAACTGAAAACGCCGGTATTCCTCATTTGGAAATTATAGTTTACTTGTATACTAGATTCACGATTTTTTCGTCTTAGTGCCACTTTAAAGTATTTATTTATTTATTAGCAATTTAACAGGGTTGTCCAATTCAGCTGAGCTGGTTTAAATGGAGCCCTATAAGAGTATGGGCAGGTGTAAAATGCGACAGGTGATGGCATACAATTTTCAGACACCTATATAGACCCAACAAAAACCGTAACATGCTGCCGCCGCCAGTCTTTGGCACTACGCTGGTCAGGACGAGCGGCCTTCACAGACATGCACTAACTTATTATATATTCGTATTTTAGGCGTAATTTCAACGAGAGGGCCCTTCGCATGGGTCCTCTAGTCCCGTTGGCGCCCTTTCCGTTTGGGTAATCTAAAAGACCCACACACTGTCACTATTAAAAACTACTCCTCGGAGACCTTGGCTTACCGCCTAGCTAACGTACCAGATCTATTCGGCATTAGCAGGTTTACTGTTGCATGCGCAAAAACCGTTTAGTTGCGGTAAACCCATGCACCGAGTCTATGTCGCGAAATGGCAATCATTACGTCATCCCATCAGGCTTTGCGAAACTGACGCGTGCATGCCAAATGCTTTCTTTTTTTGCTTTTCTGATGTCTGATCACAAGTCTTTCTCGTCTCGGATGTGTTTTGTGTGTTCACAGACATAGTTATTGGGTCAGTAATGTCGCTGGCAAGTATTTTGATATTATAAATTAATACGCTTACAATCGCACACGCCGTTAATAGCTGTGTTGATATTTAATACCCGAAGAGACTCGACATACGAACGCTGTGTACATGTGTGGAAATACGTTAAATACAGGCAATCGTGTTTTGTGTATTGAAAATTGTGTTTTCTATCGGAGAATTGGATTGTGTTTTGACTCTTGTCTGTGACCAATGTGTTTAGATTGTAGATCTTAGCACTGGATGTGACAACCTGCGTATGTGATTGCAGCTTAACTAGCTTCGATAACACTTCAGTACTTTCACGTACTACAGTAGAATTCCGAAAGTAACGGCCCCCCGAAAGTAACGCTGAATTTGTGACACTTCTAAAATTTCCCGAAAGTAGCGCCCCCTTCCAAATATGGCGCATTTTTTTAATGTTTCAAATACATGTTTATCCAACAAAAAAGTAATGTTTGTCCGTATTAAAACTTAGCTAGTAATATAAGTTTTTTCGATTATCGACATTTCTGTTCGATGAAAGCACGTGCACATGTTCGTCTTTAATTTTTCAATATTTACAACATGTTCTCTCTTTATAAGTTGCCACCATCGCCGCCGACAATCCTGTCAAGGTCAAGCTACATCATATTAAGATTGACCGGGGATTACATGAAAATAGGACTAATGTAGTTGATGTTTCTTCCTAACGTATTTCAACCATCCGAAAGTAGCGGCCCCCATAACGGGGGCCATTACTTTTGGAATTCTACGGTATATATAGCAGTCATTTTGCAATAGCCCGAGTGAACGCCTGACCAGGCGTCTTGTTTATTTATAAGCTTCGCCATTGCAGACAGACATGCAGAGACAGATTAGTGTATAGACCACTTTCATAACAGCGACTAATTTGAATATTCTTTTGTGCTAATTCTCGCCTCGTTTGTGTCTGCAATTGAAAATAATTTTTGCTTCATAAAGAGGCTTCATAAAGCTTATTTAGATGCACATAAAAGAATACTACTTAAACCTGTGGCCACTATGAACAATTTCTATAAGCTGGATGGGCGATAAACTAACGTTAGGGTTTTGTTGGGGTTAGATTACCCAGAAAACCACATGCAAATGCAATGTGTCATGTTTTACACCCACTATGGAAAGAATAATTGTTTTGACTCGGCGATTTTGTTCCTGCCTAAATTCAATTCTAGGTTTTGGGGTGAAATAATTTATGTAAACTTTGGTTTCTCAAGCAAGGACCTCTTTCATATATAATACATTATAACTTTATCGGCATTGTGGTATATTCTGCGGGCTAAAATGAAGAATTCAGCGGGCTAAAATGAAGAATTCAGCGGGCTAAAATATATTTTGAGCCTATCAGTTTTAACAGTTCTAAATTACTATTGATTTGTTGTCAGTTACGGAATTGTATACTTTTCTTGTCAATACTTTGAAGCAAAGATTGTTTTGATGACAAATGTTGCGTTTTTCTGCCAAGTTTTGACTTATGTGTAAAATATTTATTGCAATGAAATACACGCCGACGCGGTGGCACTGTTCAAGATACAGTTGTTTACCGTATACTGTCTTTGATTTTCTCCTATTAAAATGCCCACTAAAATTATTATTATAATAGTTGTTCTTGGGCATAAATATGTTTTCTGGCCCTTCTCAGAGCTAATTTTTGTAAGGTTACTATTCATACTGAAGATGAATAAATGAGCCTGAGTCGGGCCAAAAAACATATTTATGCCCGAAAACATCAACTCTATTGTTATGACAAAAAAGGTTTCATTTGCATCTCTCGCCACGTTTTTGCGCCTGTAATTTCAATCTTCGCTTCCCAACAAGCCTAGTCAATTTAGAAACTTATAAAATATTCAAAATGTCACTGGACCACACAGGCACAGAACCCTCTATTAATTATTCTGGTTAGTCGCAAGTGCGCGGGCCACCGCGGAGGGGAGAGCACAGAACCCACGTGTACATCATTTGTAGTAATGACACAAGAACCGAGAACTTGCACTTGAAATTTTGATTAATAATTCGTTCTGTTCAACATCGGGACTTTGGAGTTGTTACAGATGACCTTTTTGACGTCATGTCATTGCGCAAGAGGTCTATACATAAGGAAAATATCTTCTGTTAACTCATATATTAGTCCGTATATTTAACCCTTTAACAGGCGAGTTGATAGAAGATTTCAATTTTTTGTTTTTTATTTCAACTCTATTAGTATTACTAAGTCAATGAAGATAAAATAAATAGTGTTACTTATTACGTAATACGTAATAAAATTAATCAAAACTTGAGTTTGGTGGACACTAACAAAGCACGTACTTGTTCCATTTAAAATCGCTTTGGCAGAATATAATATGCTTTCGAGTTTCCCACCGTTGAGTCGCCCACTTGAGAGTAAAATCATCTGATGTTGGACAGAGTAAAATATAAGTGGGGACTGCCTGTTGAAGGGAGTTAAAATGCACGCGACCCACTTTAAAAGAACACACACAGTGCAGATATAACATTATTTTTTAAACTTTTCCTTTTTAACTTCTAAACTACAAACGACTGAAATTCTGAATAACGTTATCAACACAATTTAGTGTCCATACAATTCTGTTACTGTCATTAACTAGAAGTTCACACTTCCGCTGCAACAGTACATGCAGACAAGAAGTCTATAAATTGATTTATAAATCAGATTTCACAAGGCGAAAAATTTGACGCGACCGACTTTTTTCTTTGGTTTTAATTTAATATATATTCGGATAAACTAAATATAAATCTTTACAAAACGAAAATTCGTTCGCGCAACCTTCGCCTAGTGGAAATCCAGTTTAACTCTAAATGTAATAGTCTATACTTTATAGCTACCAATGAGCGTCTCCAAAGAGAAATGTGGAAAGACAGCAAGTACCAAGAGACAAGAGTAGAAAGCGAAATTGCAAGGGAATAAAAAAAAAATTTTCATTAAATAACTTGTCTCGAGGATAAAGGAACACTGACAACCGCACCACTCATTAGAGACTCTCGCCAATAAATTAATTGTATACTTGCATATGTTAAACAGAAAATCTTACAATACTGAAAATTTGTAACGCCTTAAGTTGTGTCTAATATTTTAATATTACATAATATTGTAGATGATGATTTCAACACTCAATATATATTTACTAAGATGGTAGGGTTACAACATAGCGGAGGTTAAGAAAGCTGAGACGACGACCATAGAAAAACTTATGTGATAAAGTCTGAACCTTTTTTTCTGAAACATTTCTCAAAGCAATTCTACCGAAATTGTCAATGACCTTCGTTAAGAGAGGAGCATTGCACGTGATTAATTCGTGACACGTTTCACGAAACGTAACGTGGTGTCCCAAAATCATTTGTTTTTAACCAAGCATTTCTAGTTTTGTAAGAACACGTTATTAAATCCATCGTGGTGCTCGTCGCGTTTCCTTAATCTCCACAATGTCTACCATCAACCTGTTTGCAGATATTCATGAGAACAATCAAACAGAGATAAACCAATCATTGGATCAAGGAGGTTGGACCAGACCGATATTTTCAAGATTAAGATTCTAATCAATGAATCTCAACAATGCTACAGACCTTATTCATAAATGGCCGACGATTTAAAATCTTTTTATGTGCATATAAATTAGCCCTTCTGACCTCGTTTTAGAGTAAAGATTCTTTTGAATTTCGCACATGAAAACGAGTTCAGAGGGGATAATTTATATGCACATAAAAGAATATTAATTTCACGACCACTTATGAATATGGTCTATCCGTCTATATATATTTTAAAATGTCTCTGTTTAGGTATTGTGCTGCAGTTGTAGCAGCATGAGAAACAACTCAAAATTTGCGTAGAAATATTGAATGCCATTGAGGTACACGCAATAGGAAATAAATATTGAGATTTGTTTATTTGTATTAAATTTATTGTTAACGATTCAAAATGCATGGGGGAAATGGATAGAATTGGACATGGGACCAACCCCAAGAACCGTATCGACTCATCCCTAAGCAGCTATCACACAAACGTGTGAGAAATTTGAGATAAAAGCAGTGTATAATTACTAAGACGAGTCACCCTGTATATACTGTATCATACAGTATGACCCGTATATTTATACAATTGAGGACTAGGCTACGAAAATCAAAGAAGAAAAGAAGGCTCTACACTATCTCACACTACACCAAAGATGTAGAAACTATAATACCATCAGAATGTACTTCTGCGACAGTTTGAAGAGCTTTGTTTTCCAAACAACTGTCGGCATCTTCTTTCTTCTCTTGTTCTCTTATCAGCATGTGTTTCTCCATTTGATCAACGGCCAGAGGATAAAGGAAAACCACGACCAATGCATCATGCATCATGCTTCCTTGAATACCATTCTCCTCCCTCAACGCAATCCGTATCCCAGCCACATAGGCAAAGAAGCCGCACAACACGACCCGACCAATATAAGCCAAACCAGTGTCAACAACTTGAAGAATTTCCAACAACAAGCATCCGTAGAACAAGACAGCCATGATCACCATATACGACAAAGGGCTTTTGTGGTACAGCTTGCCAGCAGCACGGCCTGCTGGCAACCAAGGTGCGAGAAATGCAACAACAAGTCTTTTAAGACTGTGGAGCGACAGGAAGTCAAACACATCAAAAATACTGGAAGCGAAATCTTCTGTATGAGAATTAAGATCACCAGCCTCCTCTCGCACAACCCGCCATATCGAAACACACATAAAAAGTAGGATTGCTACGTATGGCAAACCAGCCGCAATTGATACACAACGCAGAGCATTCAAAGAGTCCTTGCCTCCAGCCTTGAGCAGCGCAGTGGCACAGGCTCCTTCGGAGAATGCCCAAAAGATGCGTTGTACAACGGGCGGTTCTGGATTGCCATTGGCTGAGAGACAATCAATAACCAGAGAACCACTGTCCGAACTGGTAACGAAATACAAAACTATACTAACGAGAGTGATAACGTGAAGGAAGAAACCAAGGTTATCGCCATACTGGTCAAGTAAGTCGAAAAACATTTGCGAATCCTCTCGACATGACAACTTGTATAGTTTGACATTGCCGTCTGTATAGAACGGGTTGGTACAATTGACTCCGGCGTTTTCCGCATCCCGCTGCATCTTCAAACCGGCACCACCAAATATACAAAACCACATGAAAATGTACAGTACAGGAGCGGTGAGAGTTGCATTGAGAAAGCTTTTGATGGTTCGACCCCGGGAAATCTTAGCAATAAACATCCCAACAAACGGACAAAACGAAACCCACCAGCCCCAGTAAAAGATTGTCCAAGCATTCATCCAATCAACGGCTTGTTTTCCATCTGGCGCATTCCCAAGCTGTGCAAACGCGTCGGTATGAAATCCCAATTGAAGTATCGACTGTAGGTAGTATCCGATGCTCTGAACATATACATTGAGAATGAACCAAGAGTCGTCATGAAAGAACACGAACAACATGAGAAACATGCCAAGGCCAAAGCACAGTTCACTCAGACGACGAATACCGAGTTTTAAACCAGAAACGACTGAGATGGTCGCAACAATGGTTACACCCCATATGATATAGATCTGATTGGTGCGGTTCACTTCAATGTCACTATTCATACGGTTGAGACCAGCATTGAGAGATATTACACCAAAGCCCAAGCTAGTGCAAACACCAAACATGGTGCATACGACCGAGAAAACATCGATCATGTCACCAAAATATCCAAAAATTCTATCACCAACAAGGGGATAGAAACAAGACCTTATAGTCATAGGCAGACCTTTCCTGTACGACACAAAAGCCAACAACAAACCAGTTACTGCGTAGACAACCCATCCATGGAGTCCCCAATGGAACAAAGTCAGATTAATAGCATCTTGAGCTCTTTGGTTGTCTGAGTACCTGGGAAGAAAGTTAGAGAAGTTAGACCTATACAAATACAAATACAGAATTGTTACAACACCATGAGAAATATTAGTGATTAAATGTAATCGAGTACCCTGCGAGCAGAGCCTTCTTTCCTTATTTCTTCGCTGAGAGAGAGGAAGAAAAGAAGGCTTTGCTGTATTCGGGACTAGTTTCCATTGCGCATGCATGTCAGTTGCTTGGTTACAATCTCAAACCCAGTCCAAATAATAGCAGAAAACAAAACAAGAACCGGTTAAACAGGTCTTAAACGGGTTACCTCGTCCTAAATCTTGGACGAAGCCAAACACGAATACAGCAGAGCCTTCTTTTCTTCCTCCCTCAGTCTGAGCAAAGAAATAAGGAAAAGAAAGCTCTGCTGGCAGGGTAGTAATCGAGGGACGGTGTGTAATGAAATTACGAGGGCCGCAGGCCAGAGGTTTGAGGGGATATTTAATCACTAAATACTCCGACATGTCATGGTGTCAGTTTGTAGTATACCATGATTACCAACCGACCAATCGTAGTTTGTATTCTTTGAAGATCTACTGTTTAAAATTCTTTGGAAACGATGGTATTACATAATGGAATCTTAATTATATGGGGAAAAGGGAAAGTACGTAAAATTTTAAACCACAACATATACATATACTTTTTATGTTCATATACTGGTATAAAACCTTTTTTTCACAAAATGATTCCAATCAGTGCGACTACTGAAAGTAGGCCTCTTAGACAACCAACAAGAGCCAATCAAAACGGCCGTAATAGACTATTCTTTTTCTTGATAGACTTTAGTTAGAGTTTTACTGCTGCGCGGAAGAACTAAATTGCAGAAACTCTTTAACATTACTGTCGATTTCATCCAAGTAGGCTTGCTTGCAGTAGTCGCACTATTATAACCATTTAAAACCAAGAAATACTAAGGTTTGAGGCTAACTCTATAGCTTACTATAAAAAAAACAGCTACGGAGAAACATCGTCCTCTTTAAATAAATCAGGCGTTTTCAGATAACCTACATCTTAATCAATCTTGTCCGAGAAGCGAACAATTTATTTGTAGGTTAGCAAAAAAATGTAGCAACTACACACCTAAAAATCTCACAGCTTGTATAAACAAGATGTGTTCCCAACATGCTTGTTATGTACAAGCCTATAAACAAGTTGTCACAATAACGTTAATTCAGAAGCTGCCGCTGCAAGCTCAGTGTTGTCAAACTTGTATCGCATTTGCTGCAAATACATTCTGACACAAGCTGGATAAGTTGTAACAACGTTGCTTGTACACTTGTTTTAATCTGTGTATCTTTACGTGTGTATAAAGAGTTAGTCTCAAGCCTTGTATAACCTTTTATAAAAAGAGATTATTCCAGAGCATATCCACACTCCCCTTATATAATGAAGGAAATGCAAACCAATCCTGCAACTATCCCCTTTGAACAGTGCAGATATCATGAAAGGGGAGGTGTGGATCCTTTCTGGGACAACCGAACACAGTACTGTAGCTGCATGGTTGAGTACTCTTTCATATACATGTCAGGGCATATATCTACCTGCATATGATTTTTCATATGCATGTAGATATATTATCTATACATGCTGCAACCTCGTACCCAGGGTCTTATCTTAGTTCCCTCACCCCCACCCACCGCGGGGGAGCGGAGATAAGACCCTGGGTACGAGGTTGTACATGCAGCTATTTATCATTTTGTTAAACGTAAGTACAATACACCCCACAAAGAATAGGCCATTTGCACGATGGTATGTGACGACTACAACTACCGAAACCATCCATTAGCTCTAGAATATATGCTAAGCATTCTGGTCGCTGTAGTCATAATTCATAACGTCATCGAATGTCATTGTGCAAATAGTCCATTAATTCTTCTATTGATGCTTCTGCCTTTTCTCATATTAACGACACTTGCCCATGTGCAATTAAGAACATGTGAGACAATGTCAGTCTCTAAGAGAATGTTTCAAATGTCATCAGCAATCCAGTCACAGAAAAATAATGTTTTCTGTTATGGTTACAAATTACAAATGAGACAATGGATTGATCGGTAACATGAGAACAAGGCTTAAGAACAATTGATGTACAACACAAGGTACTATATAAGCCCTTTACTTCGTCAGAAAAAGTTTTATGGGTTGAATTAAAAATGATTTAATGTACTGTACGTACTATAGAAGTACCGGCATAAAGATCATTTCAATTGACATTACCTTTCGCGGGTCTATTGGAACTTTAGTGGGAAATTTCAGGTTAATTAAACCCTCTCAATTTTCCTGCCGTGAACATTTCTAACAGGACAACACACTGGGCAAATGAGGAAAGGGCAAACATTTCACAAAGAGTTATATGGCCAGAGCTTGCTGATAATTTAAAGAAACATTACCATTTTATCTTTGTGTTTTGTTTTGCTCCATATCTTGGAAAATATCGCATACGTAGCACGGTTCAAATTAATTAAATAGGAATTCAATATTAAAGTTTCACCGATTAATTGCACTAAAAATTGCTTTTTTCAAAAATCAAGATTAAATCAAGAATTTAGAACTTTTTAAAGATGCAATAATTGCATGTAAAACAGCTTAAATTTGTCAAATTGAAAGATGATGTTTCATACAGTTGCGTTTTTTGTTTTCTTTGTTTCTATGTACGATAATATTTTATTGTGCCGAATTCTTTGTTGATCTTAATGGTTCAGTATGACACAAAACCTCAGTCCAGTCATTTGCTGTTGTGAAATATTTTAGATGTGTGTCCGAGTTACAAAATCATTCAGGGTAGGAAGTTTGAGAAGATTTAATGCATGTACAATGTCAAAACTGCTGACCTGAGAAAATAAAAAAATCACCATAATCAGTAACTCTGCAAATTTTTCAATGTCACCCCCTCCCTAATTCTACTCAATCACAACATATATATATATATATATATATATATATATATATATATATATATATATATATATATATATATATATATATATATATATATATATATATATATATATATATATATATATACAATTACTCTCTTTTAATACACAATAGCATACCCCCCTACCAATTATTTTAACCAAACTCTTTATACAAGTTCATATAAATTAGTTTAAATCATAAATGTAATATAGCTCACTGTACAAATTTGCTGTTGTATACATTTGATTGTATACCAAATGCACGTAGTCATACTGCTAGGCAAGAATTGTATTCAAATGACTGAGAATACGGACCCCTCTAGTCTTCGAAAGACAGTATCAAGTGATGTATATTAAGTGAAGTATATGTATAGCTTTCCCAGGGAAATGTATGAACAGTACAATCATTGAATGTTCTGAATGAGCCAAATCCAAACGTCATCAATCTTATACGCAGCTGCCAAAAAGCCATCTTTTTTAAGTTAAATCGGATCACTAGCAAATTCCTTCACTCCTCCACCCCTCTGGAAATTCTGGTGTTTGACTAGTGTTATGCCCCACCCCTCTGGAAATTCCCGTTTTTAACTACTGCAAATCGAACTTGTTCGACTGTCACCAACTTCCAAATTTGGAATGTCATTTGAACTTGGAACCACCCATTGAAAAATCAACTGAGATCCAGACTGCCAAGTGTGTCGCTCAAGGACAAGGCACAGCAATACATACAGTAGAACTTTTAGATTTAATATACTGTATCTGAATTCAACATACATACTGTGCAATGGGAGAATCGCTTAAACATCTAAGCAAGTACAGTACAGAGTGCTATATTAATAAGACTGAAGAAAATCTTCTATTATAAGTAACTTGCAACAGCACAAAATGAGCAATTGGATTTGCACACAAACAGGACAAAACTATTGTTATATACATGTACCAAAACCAATGCCAAGCCTAACACCAACAAAGTGTTTACTTGAAACTTCTATTTAAAATATTACAAGTACCGTATGTCAGACACAATACACGCAAACTACAATTAAAATTGTTTGACAGCAGAAACCAATCAGATTCAAAACAGAAAGTTAGTAATAATTTTCATAAAATGAATTGATCAACTTGAGGAATATATTGCAATGATATTTTAGGAATGCTTCTATTGCCACAACAGTAAACTGGGAATTTGTTTGTCTATGGAGTGTAGCTCCCCAAATAGCTTGGTCTCTAGTTTACAAGGACACTTTCGAAGTATACAACGAAAAACTAAAGGTTTCGAGACAATTTATTTGAATTTTAATTCAAGACACAATGATCAGGTAGTCTAGTAAGTTTACATGTATATTTTGTCTTTGAATACCCTCTGGAAATATCAAGGCTTTGGTCTACACCCACACGGTTGGAGATCTAGACACAAAGACTGAGTGAGGGGGGCCCCTACCTTGTGGAATTTCCAGTCCCTTTCATGGTGGGGTTTTCAAATCAAACTTAAAGTCTGTCTTGCTGATGACTGATGGTTGCTGATACTGATGGTTACTGATCACATTACCTTTGCCAAATAATATACAATGTTATGTTTTGCCAATTACATGTAGTGTTTCACCAGAAATTCAAGTGTTAGGAATTCCTGTTGACAAATATCCGTAACCACTGATAAATCAACAGATCAGTGAATCAGATCATAAATCATATATTGAAATTTATCTGATTGGTAAATTTGATTTTTCTTGATTGGCTCATCCCTAGGTTTTCCCCAGTAATTTAGTTTACATCAAGTATTTTGGAAATCTTCTCTGGCTGCGCATGCGGGTGTACACTTAGCCAACTTACATGTGTATGTCTCCATCAATACCAAAATCAAACAATTTTCCCATCATCAAGTGGGATTTCCTGTCCAGACAGTTGGGTAGGCTGCATGCTGAGCATATAATATACACTTTGTTGTTATTAATGGCTCTGGCTGTGCACCATTGGCTGTGCATGCAAAAGGAGGGTAGAAATTAAGTTCTATGTTGATTACCACCCGTTGCTTGTTGTTAAAACAAGTTTAAATATTAATGTCATTCAAACACAACATATAGCCAACACTATTCATGTGAAAGTACAACCTGGCGCAGTGGGTTGGGTTGGCCGGCGGTAAAAATATATTCCACTGTGTAAACTTATGATTTCAAAACATTGAAAAAAATAGATTTAAAGAACGAGCTGTTTAGTGCAAGCATTATAAACCGAAACTGAATGTGAATGGAAATATTTTACTAATTTAGTCATATATATATATACCGTATTTATATAAGATAACATGTAGGGTGGACAACAATTATATAAACCAACAAATTTGTTAATAGACAAAGCCCAAAGGGCATACTCATAGAGTACATCAATTATATGGAAATATATTTAATTAATATCCTGTCATTTTGAAGGAAACTGCTTATGAAAATATTTCCATACACTGATGTACTTCCTCACTGGGCTTTAAGCCCTAATCAAACGAGAACGTAACAAGTCATCGCATGTTGGCAGTCAGAAATTTCTGTGGCGGTCGTTCGAACACCCAAACTAACAAAATAAAGGTTTCACGAGTGTTTTAAACAAGTTTTAACTTTGTCACGGTACATGGTACGGTACATGATATTTTCGGGAACTGCCAACTTGCGATGACTTGGGTTCTCGTTTGTACCAATATGATATAATTATTTGCTTCGTTCCATCATTCGTTGCAATGCTCATTGTTCCGAGTAAAATTTGAAAGGACACTTAAGGCAGAAAAAAAGCGGGCGGATATTCTAGAGTGTAAATTATGTAACTAGTCGCGGCTATAAAGTAAGGTTATTATTACATGTAACCAGGGAAAAAAAACTACGGTATTATATGTTCACTGTTACATGTTCATGCTATCACCTCCTATGATTTACAGTATAATAGTAGTTTAGACGTATTGTATAGATTAGCGTATTACAAGTTTCAGTGTATATTTACTATCTTCACACTGTGCTATACTTCTATAAAACAACAGTAAATTTGTAAAAAAATGACCGGCAAAGTTCGGTTCATAGCGCGGTTTATCACGCAGTTTTATATCACCGCACGCAAGAACCTCTCGTTTTAATTTCGCGATATATATTCTTGCGAGGTAAAATCCAAAACAATCATACCATTTGTTCACAATATTGACATCATATAAACGAAAGATAACTTAAATTCGCGTTCGAAACGTTCGAAACGCCTAGAAAAACCGAATTTCATATTCACAATTTCACATGTTTTATGTCAAGCAAATTAACTTAAAATAAAATCACCGCCGAACTCATGTCGGCATCTGGCAAATTGAAAGAGAATACGAAAAGCAAAACTGATGAGTCACTTTATAAAACAATTTAATAATAAGAAGCTCGTACCTTCCCCAGTAACGGTTACTATAAGTTGTCCCATTCTTCATGTTCGGTTGATAATGCCAGATAGGCTCAGTGACACTGAAGTAAAACAGGCCGATGCCTATTCCTGCAGCAAACAACATCGTGAAATACGAGGCGTCGTTGAATTCAGGTTCTTCGTCGTCTTTGCCAAGTTTCAGATTGCTGTATTTTGAAAAATACAGGTAAATGAGAAAGATAATCAAGATGTTCACAGAGCCAATGTAAAACCACGTGAACGTTTTTGTGATCCATTCTTTTGTCTCGGTCATTCGCTTGTTGGCTTCAACCGGAGAGCTAATACACCAAGCGACGAAGCCCCAAATGACAAGAGCTGATAGAAGTGTTACGACTGGATTGAAATTTAGTTTAACAGGACCAAATCTGATCTTAAAGTTATGGCAAAGTTCACTCTTACGATTTCTTTCCATAGTGTGCTACGTTTCCGTTATACTTTCGTTCTTACTCGATCATGAATGAGGAATGAAGCAACAGCGTGACGCTTTTATAATTCAATATTCTATTTGTGAAAGGCCTTTTGTCTGGACATAGGCTCAGATTTCAGCCGGTGCGCGCATGACGCGCATCATTGTTTAAGTCGACCAGTCGACCAATCATATCCGAGCCTAGCCTGCGAGCCGGCCGCTCTTGGGTTAGGGCGGGAGGTGAAATATAGAGCCTGCACCACTGATCTCTATAGTGGCCTGCACGCATAGCTATCAAATTTGAGTGCCGCCCCTTCTAACGGGTTGTCAAAAGCGACCAATCACAAACCAGACACGCAACGTAAACAAAGAAAACGGTTTTACTTCCTCGCCAGACCATAGCCACTGGAAAGGGAGAGGGCTGTGAAAGTGGGCGTGACTGAGATTTATGTTATTGTTCGCCAAATTCAAGATCACGTGACCTTGAACCTGCATGATTGAGCACTAAAAAGCAAGATTTTACATTAGAGCAGCGAGGCGCGTACCTACAAGTGCTACAACGAAGTTCTTCCGTGATGGTTTCGATATAAATTCCACTTCATTTGGACATTATATGCATAGATGGTCCCTCATGAAAACTCCCTTTGCAAAGAATATTTAATAAAGTGCAGTAAATTCGAATAAACGATCAATGGTCGGACCGAACACGGTGAGAGCCGAGGTAAAATAATGATACAATACTGTTTTGCCAACAGTACAACTAAAACTGAAATTCGCTTTTGTCTTAATATGAATGGTTGTGCTAAATTATATGTCGTAAGTTGAGTTGCCTTCATTGAATATTAAATGCACTAAATGTCTGGTGTATTGCGTTTCATAAACAACGGTGAGGACTGGCAATTGTCGTATGGCGTATCAGTTTATTAGAATAACTAAAGTATTAAGAAACATTGCCATCTGACAACAAAAGTGCAAAACTCCGATTTAATAATGGCACGGAGACGACAAATGCTTTTCGACTGCGTTGTTCCCTGGTTTTCTTTTATTAATAATTTGTAGACATGCGGCGATTTATGACAATTTCAATTTATTCACACTATTTTTAATACTTACAATGAAAAATACAAAGTTTACATAGTGATACATAAATAAATCAGAGTTAAATATAAAACAAATTATTTTATGAAAGAATATACATATGTGAGAGTGTAATTAAAGTATAAAGCTTTCGAGTTTAATCACTGCCTTGACATATTAATAAGTTGGGGATCAGCAGAGGATGAAATATTAAGATCGTGTCGAAGTAAGAAAATAGTCATTGTATAATACGAGAATGAAATTCAGATCAACCTTGGTGACTTAATATTTTTTACATTGAAACAGAAAGGGTTTTTAAATCACTGGGAATATTTTCCCAGATTTTTGTAGCTGAGAATCTTATAAATGTTTGTTTACAATAATTAGTCCGGCGGGGAGAAAATAGTTCGCGCTACGGCTAATTTGCTCACGCCAGAGTGTGAATTATTTGAGTGAGCCATGCATGAGTTAGCGCTTGATACGATTGTGTAATGTTCAAGGGATGATCATTTTAATGTCACGATAAAGTCCATCATGAAACCGAACGCCGATCATCTACACAACGATGCACCATATATATTTGTTTACGTCTTATTTGAGAAATGCGCGACTTAAAAACTCTCACGGTCCTGTTAAAACCAATCCGATCTTTTTGAGGTGATTTCTTTGTGCACACAATCATATTATTGAATAAACTAATATCTAAAATTAACGCAGAATCAATCTAAAATATAAAATTTGTCATAAAAATGACGGACTACAGTATACACTATACAGACTGTCGCTGTCTTAAGTTCGTAGGTCGTCAAAAACCGAATTCCGTTAACGAAATACAAGGGTACTCCTTTGGACTTGTAAATATCATGTTTCTTGTGGATTTTTAGAAGTCACCATAACCGACATCGTGCCGTTTAACGAAGAACAAGGTTATAATCTAATGTAAGCCACATGAAAGAATACACTGGCCATGCCGGTTCAAGATCACGTGACGCTCAGGCGTGAAATTTTTAACATCAAACCGGAAGTTCTATTGTTTCAGAGCGGAGTTTCACAGCCCTCTCCCTTTCCAGTGGCTATGGCCAGACTAATACGCTAATGAAATATTATTTGGAACAGTCGTTCGCACATTTTGGACAGTATATTAAACAAGTTTTATAAAACGCAGAATCTTGAACTCTACGTACATCAAATGAAAGCTCATTCAACATATAACAACATACGTACACAATATATTTCAACGATGCGTAGTTCTGAAATTACTAGTCATCTTGTTCCACAAATGACAAGATAATGATATGCCGTATAGCCGCCGTGCCACTTCGGTACGTCCTGTCTGACTTTTTCCTATCTCTATATATTTTCACATATCGAGTGGAAGAACTGAAAAGAAGGAGCCGGAGTCTTTCAGACTTTAACTTATCCGAGAGCTACAGGCCGGTACAAAAAGCTGTGTGTATTGCAGGCGAATGGTGTTTCGATATCGTTTGTTTTATAGATAATATTTTCTCAATCGTGGGAAGTTGTCCTTTGATACCAAATTTTCAATTAATTGACTTATCCATGAGAGGACGATTTGCTTTCACACTATACTAAAGTGTTTAACAACCGTGGCAAAGGGAAAAGGTGGTGATATTTTTGGAACGAATCTGAAACGCTGACATTTCAAGCAAGGACTCCCGTCGAAACGTCAGTATTTCGTTTCAAAACGATTCGGGTCTATCGATCTGGGTCTATCCTAAATAATACGGTTCGTACAACCCTTCAGATGGAAATATCTTTCAGACACAAATGCACTTAATATTTTACAAATTACCAGCAAAAACAATACTAGGCGTGCAACCTCGTACCCAGGGTCTTATCTCCGCTCCCCCGCCCCCGCCCACAGCTGCAAAAAGACCCTGGTCCAGGATGGTCACGTGTCGTCTATCAAGATTTTCGACTGTGGGAGTGTCCCCTGCGTATCAATGCTTGACCTCGCTGGAATAGTCGAAGAAATGCATGTATACGTATGTTGTTTTGTTTTCTGGTATTAGATTTTGAAATGAATGGTTAAACCGGTGATACGATTTTAAAATTGAAACAAGTTGTTTTGACAGCTATTGTTTTTTGTTTATAATAAATCGCTGCGTTTATTTAAGTTTACAATGAAGAAAGTTTTTGATGTTCCCATTCGTTTAATAATCGTCAACCTGGGTGCTTAAATTATACAATATATATAGAGAATAATACATATTTTGTTGAACTGGGAGAAAAACTTGCGAACGAAATTCCTCGATCGAGTATTTCACCGGATAGTTTTCTTAATGATATAAACCATCCAGTTAATGGGCTCCCTAGCTTTCAAGAAATTCTAGAAAGTGATGTTTTAAAACTACTCCACGGTTTAGGGCCCAACAAAGCATCTGGAATTGATGGTATCTCATCTCGTATCTTAAAAATTTCAGCATCAGTTATTGCACCATCTCTAACATCCATATTTAACCACTCCATTATAACAGGCATATTTCCCAATGATTGGAAAATCGCTAGGATTACTCCGATATTTAAGTCTGAAGCTAAAGATGAAATGACCAATTACAGACCGATATCCGTTATTTCAGTAGTTGCCAAAATTGCGGAAAAGCTGATTCATAACCAAATCTATAATTATTTACATGACTTTAACCTACTTACAAATTGCCAACACGGATTTAGACCACAACACTCAACTGTTACAGCACTGCTGGATATTACTAACGAGTGGTACAAAAACATTGACATTGGAAAACTAAATGGGATTGTGTTTCTGGACCTAAAAAAAGCATTTGATACTGTCGACCACAACATACTTTTAAACAAAATAGCAAGTTATGGAATAAAAGGAACAGCGCATCGCTGGCTGGAGTCGTATCTATCAAATAGGACCCAGTACTGTTGTGTGAATGGTAATACATCAAGCCCATCAATTATGAAAACAGGCATACCGCAAGGCTCTGTTTAGGCCCATTGCTATTTCTAATTTACATCAATGACTTACCAAAGTGTCTAAACAGGGCAAAACCAGACATGTTTGCAGATGATACCCAAATTGCAACAGCAAGTAATGATATTAAAGTAATTGAAGAAACATTGAATGGCGATTTAAACAATGTTGCAAATTGGCTATCCGCAAATAAATTAACTTTAAACAACAGTAAAACCGAATATATGATAATTGGTACCAAGAAAAGGCTTAGCCAAGTAACTTTTGATCCAGTTATCAATGTTGGTAATTTAGAAATTAAGCGAGTTAAAACGACAAAATCGTTGGGCCTAATGATAGATGAGTCTCTAAGCTGGACAGCGCAGGTCGAACACATTTCAAAAAAGGTCACCTCAGGACTCGGTATACTCAGACGACTTCGAGATATAATCGAATACAATACCCTAATAACAATATACCAATCCATAATCCAACCTTACTTCGATTATTGTGCTCAAGTATGGGGTTGTCTAGGGAAAACGTTAGCAGATAAACTACAAAAGTTACAGAGCAGGGCGTTTCGAATAATCTCACGTGAGAATTACACGACACGATCAGCTGACATATTAAGTAAGCTAGGAGTTCCGAACCTCGAAAAACGAAGGATGCAACAACTTTCAATTTTCATGTACAAGGTAAAAAACAGAATGGTTCCTGATTATTTGTGTGATATGTTTACAAATACTAGTGACGTACACGACCATAACACAAGACAATCGAGAGCCAATTTGACATTACCTAAACCAAAAACAAACAATATGAAAAATGCATTCTCATACAGAGGGGCGGAAGTCTGGAACTGCCTTTCTTCATCACAAAAGTCCTCGGAAACTATTGCTAATTTTAAATCTAACATAAAACGTACATGTTAATATTAAGTAACATATTCATGTTGCCTTTCTTCTTATCTATAGTTATAATTAACCTTCTTGTAAATATCGTAATTCATATTTTTTACTAGTGTAAGCACGGCCGGTTGGAAGATCACCTTTTCTTTTCTTTGTACATAATTATTTTTATCAGGTGAAATTGTACCGTGTTGAAATATAGTTCATAATAATAAATATAGTTCATAATAATGGATGTGCGGAAATATGAAATTTATTTCGAGTGTTGACCAGGATATCTCACGAGTGAGCGAAGCGAACGAGTGACATATCCTGTTCAACACGAGAAATAAATTTCATATTTCCAAGCATCCATGTATTGTTCTGTTTATTATATAAAAAAACTGTCCTATTGCCTTGAAAAAATTGCATTAAACTATAATGCTGATTCAGCGATAATCGTCACATGTGCGATTATCATAAATAATCGCACATGTGAGATTATCACTTTTATTAGTGGCGGAAAAATCAATAAAACACTCTATTTTATATTAAACCATACCTCGACTCTCTCTGTTGGTCGGTTGCCAGACGGATCTTCTTTATACTTACGCGTTTGGAAGGTTGGGTAACAGGTCCCCCGACTGGTTCCTGCTTGTTGTGTACCTTGGTGCTTGGAGAAGGATCAGGTTGACTGGTCCTGTTGATCGATATCCTGATCCGCTCACCAGTCGGAGTTTACCTGTACCCTTCAAACATCAGTTTAGATAACTGATGGAATTACGTAAATTTGTTTAAGAGGTGGGACGGTGGGTGCGAATTTCGATAGCGTTTCGCTGTGCTCCTTACGCTGTCTGCACCGCTATTGCGTACTATGAGATTGCGCGCTATTGGGTTTCGCTACGTTGCATACCTTGACTGTCATCACCATGTGTTGCGTGCAGCGCAGCATGTCTCCTTTGGTTTAACCTTGGTTATTTCATAACCCCATTTAAACCATACCTCGACTCTCTCTGTTGGTCGGTTGCCAGACGGATTTTCTTTATACTTACGCGTTTGGAAGGTTGGGTAACAGGTCCCCCAACTGGTTCCTGCTTGTTGTGCCTTGGTGCTTGGACAAGGATCAGGTTGACTGGTCCTGTTAATCCTGATCCGCTCCCCAAACTGAGAGATCACTGTTGTGATATTCTCAGCTTCCAAGCATCAATGGTATTCGTGGTCCGACTGTAACGACCTTACCCAACCAATCGTCTGATGGATGGCTAATGGGTTTGTTCATAAACTCGTGCAATCATGAGCTGTACGCCATCAATAGTTCAATAAAGTTCAATAAAGTTCATTAACCATGAGCGTAGCGTACCGGTTTGTTCCACCATGAGCGTTGCGTCATAAGCTCGTGCGAGCATGAGCTGTACGCCATCAATAGTTCAACCATGAGCGTCGCGCGATTAGAGAGTTCAACCATGAGGCTTGCGTACCGGTTTGTTCGCCCATTGAGCATTAACGTAGCGGTCTGTTCAAACATGCGTGTTGTGCTATGAATTCGTTCGACCATGAACGTTGCGCGAATATCGGCGCGGTGAACTCCTGGGTGTGCTGTAGCGGCACGTATCTCACCCAACCAAGCGTGTTGTGCAGTGACACTGGTCAGTTATATATACGCATTTCGCAGTGGGGTAAATCCACCTGCGCGTTGCGCGATCAGCCTGTTTCGCCTATACTGCTAGTACTGCGTACCTGGGTTAAGCATAATCAACCGTTGACAGCTAGGTCGCTTAAAGGAAACACGCGGTTCAATGAGGTTAGTTATAACCAAGGTTAACAATAAAGGAACGCGCGCTGCAGGGCCTGAGGAAAGTAAAGCGAGGGCAGATAAATAGGTACCTCCCTCAAAGGCTGCGTCATTGTGCCTTAGACAGCCGGTGAGCAAACAAAGCGAATCCAGTGTAGCTAACACCAGATTGCAAGCGATTGGACCGAAAGCAGATCCGACTCGTGTCGCATCTTTGGAGCGATCGAGGCACCATTCAGGTAAAGCACTGACGCCAAGTTCAAGGCAAAGCAATCAATCAATCAATCAATCAAGGATATCAATCAATCTATCTTTCTTCGTGTGGCAGATACTTCAGTGCGGCTACTCTTGGAACAGAGGTAAGACAAAATCAGGGACTAACAAAGCGTGTCGGAGATACTCTCAGTAAGACATTGCGCGAAGAGAAGTAGAAAAGCGCCAGAGGCTGAGCACAAAGGTCACACACTATGCTGTTACTTCCCAATGGTTATGCGCTAACCGACACGAATTTGTCAAGTTTATTTTGAGGAACAAGTGGGAATACTCAAGAAATGTCTTATTTTCGTTTCGATAAAGGAAGATACTTGCCCAAACTGTAAAGCAGCCACGACCTGCTACGAGCGGAGTGACAGCATACGGCGCGCTTAATACACGAAAGCGAAATCGCAAAGAATCAACAGCAAAGAAACTCCGCACATGACACTGGGAACAGCTAGACCCAGGCCGAGAATACGCGCTGTGCATTATTGAGGAATACGCGTTGCCGTTTTGGCTTGAGACTCTACAGCGTGCGACGCATAAGAATCATAGCTTAGCCATTTTAATATAGAGCGGAACCATTGTTAAGAGTAATGAGATATCATGTTGTTGAACTTTAACGTCTAAACAGTTTTCTTGGGAACTGTCCTCCGAAAAGTACGTACGAGGATTTAGAACCTTTTAGAGATATTTTAGGTTTCAATGACTGGTTAAGGTCGTTTACAATTTGTTTACTATATAGTATAGTGACATATTACCAGGGGGCAAGGGCAAGAAAAACGCATATGTCTTCACTGCACTCGCGCGCTCAGCATCAGTTCGTGAGATAGTTCAAGTTACATGCGGTAACTGCGTCAAGGGGTTTAACCTTGGGTCTCCTGGCGCACTTATATGAGTTTGGACAAATTTGAAGTAGGTCACGGACAAACCACATGGAATGCCTTTCCCCAGTCTGAATATTGCATACTCGGGCTGTGTACAGATCGAATTATCTGGGTAGGTGACCAAAGGGTTTGGTTACAACAATAGGTGGACCCAGCATGAGTGCTTTGCTTAGTGCAATGTCTACATTGCTCAACTCTAGCATGGGTGGACCAAGTATGCGTGCTTTTGCTCAAATGCAATGCCTACTACGCTCAACTCTAGCCTGGTTGCCAGTCCCAAGTATGAGTGCTCTTGCTCAAGCGCAACGTTTACAATGCTCATCTCTAGCCTGGGGGCCAGTCCCAGTATGAGTGCCTTTGCTCAAGTGCAATGCCAACACTACTTTGCTCAACTCTAGCATGGGTTGTCCCAGTACGAGTGTTTGTGCTCAAGTGCAATGCTTACAATGGCTGACTCTAGCCTGGGTGCCAGTCCCAGTATGAATGCTGTTGCTCAAGTGCAATGCTTACAATGCTCAACACTAGCATGGGTGCCAGTCCCAGTATGTTTGCTTTTGTTTACAATGCTCTACTCTAGACTGGGTGCCAGTCCCAGTATCAGGGCCGGCGCGACCGGGGGGGTAGGGGGGGTATTTACCCCCCCAATAATTTGGCGAAGAAGTGCCCTTTTTTAGCCAAGCCCTGGATATTAAACAAAACGCGTGCGCGCAGAGCATGCATGCATGCCTTCAATCTCGGCACAGGTTTAGTGACTAAGTCCCCATATCAGTTATGAAGGGCCCTTATTATTTCAGCGATCAAAGTTCCCTATATCAGTTATGAAGGGGCCCTATTTCAGTGATCAAAGTTCCTTTTTTCAGTTATGAAGGGCCCCTATTTCAGTGAATCGTTGATCAAAATCCCTTATATCAGTAATGAAGGGCCCCTCAGAATCATCAATTCTAATGAAGAGGCAGACATGCAGAGAAACCAGAACAAAGGCATCTGGTCTTTTATCTCGGATGCTCAGATTTGACTTTGTTGCGTCACTGATGTTCGCCAAAAACGTATTCATCAAAACCAAAATGATGACAAAAATTCTAGAGAAGGAAACTCTTGACGTTACTGGGGCCATAGCAGCATTGCAGATGACAGAGCAAAGCATCAGGAAAATCAGAGAATCTGAGGACCAGATAAACAACCTTAGATGCATCTGTGTCATTTGCTGAGAAAATGGGAGTAAATGCAGCTCAGGAGTACCAAAAATTTCACCGCACACGGAGAATACCTAGACGTCTGGATGAAGCCCAAAATACCACTGCCCAAATAACAATGCATTCGTTCTACAGGAAAGAATTTACAGCTGTCTTAGATGCTCTTCTAGTCGAGATTAACGAAAAAGCGGAAAACATTAAATCGGCATTCAAGCCTTTGCTGGAAGGTCTGAGCCCAACCCAAATGCCCACCTACACGCAAGTTGAAAGGCTTTGCCAGAAGTACCCTAATGAACTTCCACAGCCGTCTTTGCTACATGCTGAAATGGAAATGTTCATACCCCATCTCCGAAAACATGCTAAAGAAGATGACGTACCAGAACATGACATCAGTTACAGATATGCTGCCGATCTCGCACTTCGTCAAAGTCGGCTTGGCTTATTCCCGACAGTAACCAAAGCTTACAGACGGATTCAATTATGTTAAGCTCTGTACAAGAATATAATTTGTGACGTTATTTCATAATTTGCTACAATTTGCTACATAAGAGTTTACTATATTAAAAGTATGAAATTTGAATTTAAAAATTGCAAGGAGTACTATTAGTAGATTATAGGAGGCCACCGCCCACCTGGCTAGTCCACATACATTTAATTTAGCTTTTGAAGAAACGCATTTTGGTGGAGTCATAAAGGCCCAAGGCCCACAAAGGGGCCCAAAACCTTCATACACCCCCCCCCCCCCCCAATGATCAGCCTTTTGGAACGGCCCTGTCTCGTCATGCCTTTGGTTCTTTTAACTGGCTATCGAATTTGTGTTTTTTATGCGAACAAACTCCAGCTAGCGGACATGATGTTGTTTTCCTTTACTGTAATTTATAGTGAGTGACTGTAATCACTGTATTATATTTCAGGGATATAGGTAGTTAATGTTTTCTTTGCAACATATGCAATCTCATAATTTTCATTTGTCATATTACTTTATATATTATTGGCTTATTGCATGTAGGAATCTGTAATAACTTCTAAATAACGATTTAGTAGAATAAACGTACTGTTTTGCTTTTTTTGTTTCGATATACACCAAAAGTTAAAAACCCTGATCAAATGGCCTCTTCTTGAAACTGGTTTTACGCGGTGTGATTGCGCAATCCACGTAATGTGCCCTTCGGAAATCGTACCCTCCCAACTCCTAGAAGCTCGCGCCGGCCCTGCCCAGTATAAGTGCATTTGGGTCAAGTGCATGCTTTAATACAATGTTCGACTCTAGCCTGGGTGCCAATCCCATTACGAGTGCCTTTGCTGAAGTGCAATGCTTACAATGCTCAACTCTAGCCTGGGCGCCAGTCCCAGTATGAGCGATTTGCTCAAGTACGATGCTTAACCCGTCGATAATACTAGTCATAATTAAGTCGTCTAAGACCAACCAGTCCCATCAAGGTCACGTTTTCGAGTTGGTAAATCTCACTCGCACGTATGTGCGGTACGAGCGCTGATGAACTACTGTATCTTCATCTCGGCGGTGATAAGCCAGGCGCCTTATCTCTACAGGGAAACGGTGTGCCCTCTGACACGAACACGGGGGAGCAGCAAAGGGACCACTTTCCCAGCACCGTGATGGCCAACCTTTAACACGAGCAATGATGACAACATGGTTGAGAGATGCACCAAACGCCTAGGCTTAGAAGGGCATGACTCGGGGCACAGCTGTCGAATTGGTTCTGCGTCAACTGTGGCGAAGGTGGGCATACCGGACCATTTGATTAAAACCCTTTGACGGTGGCTACGTGATGCATATCAGTTGTACATTAGAACTCCTCCAGAAGTGTTAGACTCCGTAGCAAGCAGACTGTCCAGCACGAGCACCAGGTCACGGATTTCAATTTAGATACTACGGGTTATAGTTTGGTATAATAATAATAATAAAAAATAAATTAATTAATTAATTAAAAAAGAAAAAAGAAAAAAAAAAAAAAGAAGCTAGATAAGTTAGGGACACCAGAAAATAGCTCTGCTAAACCATATTGCTGGCTATATAAGTCTAGGTGCAACCCCAGCAAACAACTTTGCTATAGTCATTGCGGACTATATAAGTCTGGGTGCGACCCAGCAAACAACTTTGCTATAGTCATACTGCTGGCTATATAAGCCTGGGTGCAACCCCAGCAAACAACTTTGCTATAGTCATTGCGGACTATATAAGTCTGGGTGCGACCCAACAAACAACTTTGCTATAGTCATTGCGGACTATATAAGTCTGGGTGCGACCCAGCAAACAACTTCGCTATAGTCATTGCGGACTATATAAATCTGGGTGCGACCCAGCAAACAACTTTGCTATAGTCATTGCGGACTATATAAGTCTGGGTGCGACCCAGCAAACAACTTTGCTATAGTCATTGCGGACTATATAAGTCTGGGTGCGACCCAGCAAACAACTTTGATATAGTCATTGCGGACTATATAAGTCTGGGTGCAACCCAGCAAACAACTTTGCTATAGTCATACTGCTGGCTATATAAGCCTGGGTGCAACCCCAGCAAACAACTTTGCTATAGTCATTGCGGACTATATAAGTCTGGGTGCGACCCAACAAACAACTTTGCTATAGTCATTGCGGACTATATAAGTCTGGGTGCGACCCAGCAAACAACTTTGCTATAGTCATTGCGGACTATATAAATCTGGGTGCGACCCAGCAAACAACTTTGCTATAGTCATTGCGGACTATATAAGTCTGGGTGCGACCCAGCAAACAACTTTGCTATAGTCATTGCGGACTATATAAGTCTGGGTGCGACCCAGCAAACAACTTTGATATAGTCATTGCGGACTATATAAGTCTGGGTGCAACCCAGCAAACAACTTTGCTATAGTCATTGCGGACTATATACGTCTGGGTGCAACCCAGCAAACAACTTTGCTATAGTCATTGTGGACTATATAAGTCTGGGTGCGACCCAGCAAACGACTTTGCTATAATCATACTGTTGACTATATAAGTCTGGGTGCGACCCCAGCAAACGACTTTGCTATAGTCATACTGCTGACTATATACGTTTGGGCAACCCCAGCAAACAACTTTGCTATAGTCATACTGCTGGCTATATAAGTCTGGGGGCAACCCCAGCAAACAACTTTGCTATAGTCATACTGCTGGCTATATAAGTCTGGGTGCAACCCCAGCAAACAACTTTGCTATAGTCATTGCGGACTATATAAGTCTGGGTGCAACCCCAGCAAACAACTTTGATATAGTCACACTGCTGGCTATATAAGTCTGGGTGCAACCCCAGCAAACAACTTTGCTATAGTCATACTGCTGGCTATATAAGTCTGGGTGCAACCCCAGCAAACAACTTTGCTATAGTCATATTGCTGACTATATAAGTCTGGGTGCAACACCAGCAAACAACTTTGCTATAGCCATATTGCTGGTTATATAGGTTTGGGTGTAACCCCTGGGAATAGTTTTGCTATAGCCATAGGGTGGCTAGATTATCACCTCTACTGTCACTTATGGTGGTAGATTGGAATAATGGAGCTGTGGTTGGTAGGTGGACAGAATAGTTACTTGGAAGGGTGATATCTGCGAAATCACATTGGTGGACAGGTCACGGCTCAGGGCTGGAGACCAAAACATGGCCTTTGACCTGAATCCAAGTAACAATTAAGCTTAGGATCCATGTCTGCACCTTACCATCCACAGCGGTAAGTATATAGTGACTGTAATTGTTAACAACCACTACTGTATTGGCTTACCCTCGGCGAGGAGGAAATTTTATTCTGGACACGGACGCAAGCAACCACGGAATTGGAGCAGTGCTATCACAAATACAAGACGGTTTAGAACGTCCTGTTGCATACTGAACGTAACTACTGCGACGCGTCGCGAGCTTCTGGCTGTGGTAGAGTTTATAAAGCAACACCGACATTACCTCTGCGATGAAAAATTTACTGTCCGTATTGACCATAGCCCCATCCCCTCCGTTCTCAAGACGAAAGAACCAGAAGGTCAACTGGCCAGATGGATTGAACTCTTGAGCAGTTTTGACATTCAGTTTGTATATCGTCCGGGAAAAAGTCATTGAAACGCTGATGGTACCCAAGTGGACAACGAGTGCCCTCATCCAAGAGCAAATACAAGATCCAGATCTCAGTTCTTTCTTGAAATTGCGAAAGGAGTCAAGCGGTCGGACCGGCAGTAAAATCTCTGTGGGCCCAGTGGGATCGCATATCGGATGAAGGAGGACTGTTAAAAAGGCGATGGGAGAGTGACGACGGCAGCCGAGTAACTTACCAGATGATTCTTCCACACAGTCTGAGAGAAGACGTAATACGTTCCCATGCACCACAATCATATCACGGCAAGCCACAGAGGCATTTCAAAGACGACTAGAGCACTCCAATCACGTTACTACTGGCCTGGTCTAGTACGAGATGTCTATATATAAATGGGTCAAAAAGTGTCATGAATGCGGTAGCAAGAAGAATTTTGGCAAGAAGAATCGCTCCCCATTGAAACAATCTGTATAGTTGGCGCCAACGTTTACATCAAATGTAACTCGATGGACTGGCAAATATCTTGGATTCTTGGGCAACAGGATTTTGAGCAATATTCTGCTGATCCCTAGTTTGCAAATACTCTCTCTCAATAGCGATGATCCTCTGTAGAACTTCGTCATCATCAAACTCTTCTCCTACCTCCTCACAAAAATTGTGCAAAATGCAACAGGTAAGAATAATTTCCGCAATATTATAAAATCTGCTATCCAGTCTTTTAAGGAGAATTCTCCATCTCTCCTTAAGAATTCCAAAAGCCCGCGTTCTACATGCAGTGGATCGGGCAGAGGAGAGCGTTTTGTTGAAGCACCGCTGAGAGCGGTTGAGTATTGCATTAATGGATAAGGCTTTAGCAGCCAAGGCAGAAGAGGGTATGCCCCATCTCCGAGTAGAAGTGGTCACACATTAACTCCATTGACAGTAACGAAAGGCTCTGTGCATGAGAATATCGCCATTCTCGGCTTTTCTGAAGATACTACTTTGGCCTAATACCCGAGCGTCGTGCATGCTGCCTGGATAACCAATAGCAGTGTCCAAGAACATTAGATTTTCTCCAACTACAGCCTGCATGATAACGCTATAACGATGATGCCGGTCAAAATAATCAAAAGGTTCCTCAGGTGCTATAATTCCGATATGTGTCGCGTCAATTGCTCCAACTGTTTGTGGAATTTTGCATTCATCTTGAAACAGTGCTATTTCCCTGGTAGTTTCACGACGGTTGGAAGGGAATTTTATGTAATTCATTGTCAACCGATTTAGTGCTTGACAAAACTCTTTCGTTATTGTAACGCACGTTGACTTTCCCACATCGAAGTGGGTACCGACGTTCCGAAATTAACTTCCACCTCCTGCCAAACGCCACAAAGCAATTGCCACTCGTTTAGGCTTGGAGATGGCATCTCGCGAAAAACCGTGTCCCTCTTGGATATTATTGGGGCTACTAGATTCACTAGTCGCAATAATGTATGTTTGTGCATACGAAAGTGTTCTTTCTAGTAACGCGACTGACGATCGTCTTGAAAGATGAGCTCAAACCACCCAAGTCTTCAATGGTCTAGGAAGTGCCCAAAACTCTCGTTCTTGTCTTGGGTTAACTGGCCTGGCGGCCGCAACAAGCTAAGCAATGTTAATATTGCCGTTTGAAGCTTTTGTAAAAATAGCAAGTTTTGTTTGATCCGTTGTAGGATAAGGAACATTCGTCTCCTTCTGCGATTTATTGCTCTGCACCTGATCGAACAGCGCATACGTTGATACATGAAATAAAACAAGAGCAAAGAAACGTCCTTCGTCATTAAGAACTGTTACGAAATATTTAGCAAAGTGTAGATTTTGCCTCATATTTCTAATTCCTATTAACAGGTTATCTGTCAACGATCTTTAACAAGCATGCAGTAAGTTTTTTCGTGTTACCGCGATGTTTCCGTCTCAAATTCTAGCACTTGCTTGATTGACGTCACTAGCATGCACGCTAATTCAAAAGCTCAAGCGTTGGTGTGACCGCGACCTTAGTTTGTTTATTTTAATCTTGTTTTGTGATATTGCGAAGTGATGACGGATCACGAACACGCTTTGCTTTAACCAATTATCGTCGATTGCATCTAAGGATGGACACTGTTGATAAAACACATTATCTCCGCCAGCGTCAAACTTCAACGTTTCCCACGAGCATTTGACAGGTCCAATCACCTTGAGACTGGTTAAACGTGATTGGTTGAGCTAAAAGAAACCTGTCAAATGCTCGTGGGAAACGTTGAAGTTTGACGCTGGGGGAGGTAATGTTTTTTTTATCAACAGTGTCCATCCTTAGATGCAATCGACAGTATTAATTATGGGATTAGCAATAGTTATATTTAGGAATGTTAAGCACTCAAAAATGTAGTGTGTGAGAGTCTTTTACTTCTTGTGTGTCTGTGAGCTAGTGAGAGAGTGTAGAGGGAGACTACAAAAGGGAGGCAATCCCCAACACAGTGGCACCTCCGACGGGATCTACGTCAGTGATATGGAGTGAATAAAATGGAAGCGCTTCTGAAAGCGATAAACACGAAAGTACAATTCTTAGCTAGAGATTAAGACATCGAAGAGCAAAAAGATTATCGAGAAAAGAAATATCGAAACAATCGAGCGCCATCGGGATAACCTTAAGGTCCTAAAAATTGCCTAAGCTATCAATTACCAAGTTCGACGGGTCATATGAACAATGGCTTCCTTTTTGGAATAAGTACGTCGCAGAAATCGACTCAAAAGACTTAGCTCCTGTAACGAAATTTGCGTATTTTAAGGAATTGTTGGTAGCAAAGGTGCGATCAGATATCGATGGATTACCCTTCACAACAGAAGGGTATGAACACGCTAAAAACATTTTGGAATCGGAGCATGCAGGGGCGGACTGGCTACGTCAGAGGGGCACGGGCGATTTGCTGTAAATGGGGCCCCGGTTTCCAAACCAAGTTGTTGTTGGTCCGCATGCATGTGTAGGGGGGGGGGGGGGGGGGGGGGGGGGGGGGTGCTTTGAAATTTGGGTCTCTGAAATGGCATTTCATAAACGCTAGATAATTATTTTATCCTAAGCATGTATTGCCTGATTGATACATAGCCTTTTTTACTTTTGCAAAGTCAAAAAAAATTAAGGGCCCAAAGGGGGCCCAACAGGCAAGGGGCCCACCGGGCGTTTGCCCGGTAAGCCCGACTGGCCAGTCCGCCCCTGAATCGGAGTATGGCAAAGTGTCAGAAATCGTTCACGCGCCTATGTAAATAATATCATGGACTTCCTACAGTCACTGGAACTAATCCAAAGAAGATAGATGAATTTTGTAAAACGCTTCAATACAACGTTCAAAGTTTGGAAACCTTGGGGAAGCTAAAAGATATGGCCGGAAACGTCAGAGCTGTTTTGGATAAATTGAATTGAAAGAATTAAAGCCGACCTTGGTACGAGGTCACGAGAGCTGGCAAGATTGGAACTTCGCACAACTTCTACAAGCCCTAAAAAGATGGAAAGACATAAACCCGGTTGAAGAAAGCGAAAGCTCAAAACCTGCCCACCAAAATCGTCGACACGACGGATATCTCCCACCGCGAGTGCACAACAACAGAGCGTACGAGGGTGTGTTTACTGCGAGAGTACTGAGCACAAGTCCAGCAATTGTCATAAGTGCACGACGGTGGATGCACGAAAGCCGATCGGGATGTCTTACATGTGGGCAATGACACCATACCTCCATATGCAACAACTCGTCTAGTGATGGACTGTTACAGACAGCCCAACCAGAGAGCAGCAACAAGGAGATCTACCCAGTAGTAGTCGTCGAAGTTGAGGGCGTCCAGTGCCGAGCTCTTTTAGACACAGGCGCTGGGAGTTCTTATGCGTCAGCGGCTCTACTAGACCTAGTGAAATCTCGTCCGTGCCAAAGTCAAGTGAGAACAATCGATATGATGCTTGGAGTCCAAACCAAGAGAGTGGAACAGTGTTCTCGTTCATGAAGGTAGAAAGTCTGAAGAAAGATTTCAGTTTGAATTGAAGAAGTCGAGGTCACTCGTGTGGAAAAACCAAAATTATTAGAGATTGACAACCCTGGATACAGTGAGATCTTGCGACGTTACTCCCACCTGCAAGGAGTCGAGATGGACGATCAGGACACTAAGTCGAAATTACCAGTGCATCTAATTCTTGGTGCAAGCGAGTACGCGAAGATCAAGAGAAAGTGTGCGTGGCGCACACGTCTAGGGAGTCCAGGAGAGCCAGTAGCCGAACTTACCAGCTTCGGATGGACCATTCTATCACCTGGTGAGGAAGCTGAGATATCCAAAGTTCTGTTGACCCAGACCTCGCAAACCGATTACGAGGCTTTATGCAACATGGACGTCCTGGGTCTAGAAGATCCTCCTGCTGGAGATCAGGCAACGGTCTACGCCGGGTTCAAAGAACGGCTCAAAAGAAGTCCCGAGTGGTGGTATGAGACCGGACTGCCTTGGAAAGGGACCGTCCGACCTTGCCTAACAACAAAGCTTGCAGTTTGCGGAGACTTAACAACTAGAGAAAACTCTTGTGTAAACTAGAGAAATCAGAGATGACGGAGAAATACAACAATGTCATACACACCCAACTCCAAGATGGCATCGTCGAACGAGCTACTGATCCACCAGTAGGACCCGAGTTCTACATTCCACACAAGGCAGTGGTCAGAGAGTCGGCCGAGAGCACTAAACTTCGAGTGGTCTACGATGCCTCAGCGCCTGCCTTGGATCAAGCTCCGTCTTTGAATGATTGTCTGCATACAGGACCACCGTTACAAAACCAGCTGTGGGCCGTGTTGGTAAGGGCAAGATTCCATCCTGTGGCCATCACAGGCGATATCAAGCAAGCTTTTCTTCAAGTGAGAATTAGAGAAGAGGACAGAGATGCCCTGCTGTTTCACTGGATCGTTGACCTAGAATCTAAACGTGTGTAGACTTTACGATTTGCCAGGGCGCTGTTTGGGCTTGGCCCATCACCATTCCTTCTGGCAGGTGTGGTGCAACAACATCTAGAGAGCTGTAGAAACGAGTACAAAGAGATGGTGGAAGAAATCGAAAGGAGCCTGTATGTCGATTATCTGATTAGTGGAGGGTCTACCGTTGAAGATGCCCAGCAAGTGAAACTAGCTAGCGTCGACTCGGAAATATTCCCTCAGGCCTCATTTGAACTGCACAAGTGGCACTCAAATGCCGCCGAATTGGAGCCCTCCAGCGACGCATCAGAAGAGGAGCTGGAGACTTACGCTAAAGAGCAGTTAGGAGTTCCTAGACGGGGGAGATTACACTTCTTGGCCTCACGTGGAACAAGAGCAATGACACAATACAAGTCACGAGGTATCTTGGCAAAAGTGGCAAAAGTTTACGACCCTCTGGGACTGGTTTCTCCAACGACGTTGGCCGGTAAGCTTCTCTACCACGAGGCTTGTGACCTGAAAGTCGCCTGGGATCGATCGCTTCCGGAGCAGGTGAGGAAGAGATGGTCAAAGTGAGTCAAGGTGGGAATCAAGTCTTCCTAGGGGAGTAGCTCTACCGAGATCCATTCCAAAACATCGCGAGCGAATCACGGCCATCAATTTGCATTGCTTTGGTGACTGCAAGGGAGTGTCTGCAGCCTTGTGTGCAGTGGTGTCTCAGCCATCGGGGGTAGCAGTTGGCCTGATAACAGCCAAGGCTAGGCAGCTGGCTAAGCTGGGTCTTAGTATTCCACGCCTGGAGCTAGTGTCTGCTCATATGGCAACAAACCTCGTCGTGAATGCCAGAAATGCGTTAGAGGGATTTCCAGTGGGGGAGCTGCATTGCTGGCTCGACAGCACTGTGGCGCTTCACTGGATCCGTGGAGCAGGAGAGTACAAGCAGTTTGTCAGTAATCGAGTCAAAAAGATCAAGGAGCACGAAGAAGTTCAGTGGCATCATGTTGGTACGAAAGAAAATCCTGCAGACCTGGGAAGCCGCAGTGGGAGCGTAGAAGAGTCCAGGTTATGGTGGAAGGGACCTGAATGGTTGGCTGACCGCGAGCGCTGGCCTCCTGACATTACAACAATTTAAAGTTCGACAACAGAAACACGAGCTGAAGCTAAAGTGGTTCTGGAGCTCTTCCCTGCAGCAGTGGTCAAGTCAGCTGACGAGATCGTTGGTGTGCTCACCAAATTCAACCTGTGGAAAACGCTGAGAATCTGTGGGTGGATCTGGCGGTTTGTACACAACATCAGACTCCCCAAGAAACACTAAAGAGCCAAAGGATTGCTCACCACTGAAGAGATCAACGAGACAAGAGCATTCTGGGAGAGATTGGCGCAAAGAAGCAGCAGCGACACACAGAGCAATTTGAAGAAGCGCATCATAGAATAAAGTGGCAGTTCAATTTGAGCCGTGCACGTGATTGTGAATTGTTGGGCAACTACAAAAGGGAGGCAATCCCCAACATCCGTGAATAAAATATGAATAAATTATTACATGTAACGATAAAAATATATTGTTAGTGGAAAACGCTCTTTACCTGGATACTACAATCACGAGTTTAGCGTAACACACGGCTAGTTTAGTGACACAATTTAGCTGCTTCCTAAAGTAAACAAGATGCCCGCTAAACTCTAGCCTCTAGCTCACAATAGACAACGGACAACATTACTCAAGTTGCGAAAATATATTATTGTCAATATATAAGAATATATACAACACTAGAAAGCAGTCAGAGACGGCATATACATCCGCCAGCGGGTTATTAGAGATGTTTAAAAAGAAAACGAACCATCCCATGCATGTATGTATGTATGTATGAATTATGCAAACATATTTGCATAAAATAAGGGTAATGAGCGCAATCAAGAATTTCTTCTTCACGGAGAATCTTTCGGTCAGATTTTTATTAATTTCTCATTCAAATTGTGACTAAATTCAACCAAAATGTAATGGATTGGTCGTTGGTATATGACCAACCCTCCTGCAAACTTTCATGAAAATCAGTGTAATTCTTTTTGAGATATCCTGGCGACAGACAGACAAACAAACCAACAGACTAACAGATACGACAAAATCAACTGCAGTCAGGGCAGTGAACGACCGACCGAGACGTCTCCCCTTCATCCTTTAATCATCGTAGATGGCCATACACAAAGTTGAGTCAAATTTCAAACTAAACAACCCTTTCCTATAGTGAAATAATTGTTACTGCCCATATTAGTTGGGAAGCACATGACCAGCGTGTACCGGGTCTTACCGCAGCGAGGGGGGAGCGGAGGTGAGACCCTGGGTACGAGGTTGCGAAGCCGAAGTCCGAAGTCTGGAGTCCAAAGTCTGAAGTCCCTACCCGGCTTTCGTATGCCTCAAATGGGACGAGAATCTTGATTAGTTTCCTGATGTTTTACAAAATTCCAATATATGCCCGGCTATTTACACAGGTGTACCCAAACAATAATACACACTTGATGAAAGTAATGTATAAACTGTTGAATAACATCGCCTTTTATTTGCAAGACATCAGTACAATAATAAACAATAGAAAAAATAATTAAATAAAGCAAACCACAAATATTAATACAGTTTATAGCTCAGTCAGTTCGGCTAAATGTCAACCTCGATGAAGATATCTCAAACTCATTAATAATTCATGATAATCAGCCAATTACAATAGTGCATTCAATCACCTGATTGACGTTGGATATACGCCAGGAAAACACAAACACGCTAAAATCGTATACCATGCACTCCAGATATATTAGATGAAACCGGTTTTCATCTAATTTCTGAGATCTTAATTAGTAGGTCGAGTAAATGCAAAATAGTCAAACGATTTATGCACACAAAATTTTAATTTCACACGAACTCAACCTTTTTTAACAAAGAACGTAACATATGACAGTTGTTAAATACGGGCTTCCCTAAACTTACGTCATGTTTAACATCATCTATTTCACACGAATAACTTTCATTAATCTCATCGGTATCGCTAACCGTTTCAGAACTTACAGGACCTAAGATAGTTGAAACACATTTGCTCTGCTCAACACTACTTCTCTGATATTTAAGTAAAGCGTTTGACTTATGGCCGGTTCTCTCCCTAATAAGTTTCTCCTCCACGCCTTGTTGAAATAAAACAGTAGCGCACGTTACTCTTAGACTATGCGAAGTTTTCTCTTTCAAGCCAGCAGCTTTACACATATTGGGCAAAATCTTCGAAAGCGTATTCACTCCTACTGCACTTTTGTGGAAACCCAATTATTTTCTGTCCGGTCGGTAGTAAAATGCATTACTATTCTTATTGCTAACTTTTGCTAACCCAATATACAGCTTGTAAATATCAACTAAACAACGCATTTCATGTCTCTTCCCTTACAAAAATTCCACATGCTTTCACACGTGTGATCACATGTGATCACATGTGATCACATGTGGAATTTTAACATGTGAAATAGATTCACATGTGATCACATGTGATCACATGTGATCACATGTGGAAGTTTAACATGTGAAATAGATTCACATGTGGAAGTTTCACATGTGAAATAGATTCACATGTGATCACATGTGGAAGTTTAACATGTGAAATAGATTCACATGTGATCACATGTGATCACATGTGGAAGTTTAACATGTGAAATAGATTCACATGTGATCACATGTGAAATTTATCTTTAAACACAAAAAAATAGCTAAAATGATGAAATTACATGGAATTATACACTGGACACATCACATATAAGTATTTGTTCAGTTATCTGGTTTTCCTCCCTATGCTCAAGCGTGGTAAGGAAGATCTCACATGATAGTTATTTCCTCTAACAGCCATAACATAATTTTATTCTGGCTAACGGTCAGACAATTTTTTTCAGCAGAAAAAAAGGGACAAAATTGCAAGAATGGGTGACATAAGTACAGTAACTAAACATCAAATAATTGCATTGTCTGAATGAAGCTGGGTCGTACAAGAATTTCAATACTGATATCCAGTACACCAACAATATCGTATACCAGTACAGCATACAGTATAAACCACTACCAATCACATTTTTCCAGCAGATTAAAGAGACCGTTTAAGGAGTCCCTGCAGGAATGGGTATACTTAACTAACTAAACATCAAATAATTGCATTGTCTAAATGAAGCTGGGTCGTACAAGAATTTCAATACTGATATCCAGTACACCAACAATATTGTATACCAGCACAGCATACAGTATAAACCACTACCAATCATATTTTTCCAGCAGATTAAAGAGACCGTTTAAGGAGTCCCTGCAGGAATGGGTATACTTAACTAACTAAAGATCAAATAATTGCATTGTCTAAATGAAGCTGGGTCGTACAAGAATTTCAATACTGATATCCAGTACACCAACAATATCGTATACCAGTACAGCACCAGTACCAACCATATTTTTTCAGCAAAGGACCGGTTAAGGCCAACCTCTGCAGGAATGGGTAACATAACTAACTAAATTAAAATATCAAATAATTGCATTGCCTGAATAAAGCTTGGTTGTACAGGAATTTCAATACTGATCAATATTGTATATCACCAGTACAGCATCTAAACAACTACGAACAATATTTTTTCAGCAGATTAAAGAAACCGGTTAACTAAACATCAAATAATTGCATTGTCTAAATGAAGCTGGGTCGTACAGGAATTTCAATACTGATATTTCAATACTGATATCCAGTACACCAACAATATCGTATACCAGTACAGCACCAGTACCAACCATATTTTTTCAGCAAAGGACCGGTTAAGGCCAACCTCTGCAGGAATGGGTAACATAACTAACTAAATTAAAATATCAAATAATTGCATTGCCTGAATAAAGCTTGGTTGTACAGGAATTTCAATACTGATCAATATTGTATATCACCAGTACAGCATCTAAACAACTACGAACAATATTTTTTCAGCAGATTAAAGAAACCGGTTAACTAAACATCAAATAATTGCATTGTCTAAATGAAGCTGGGTCGTACAGGAATTTCAATACTGATATTTCAACACTGATATTCAGTACACCAACAATATTGTATACCAATACAGCACCAGTACCAACCATATTTTTTCAGCAAAGGACCGGTTAAGGCCAACCTCTGCAGGAATGGGTAACATAACTAACTAAATTAAAATATCAAATAATTGCATTGCCTGAATAAAGCTTGGTTGTACAGGAATTTCAATACTGATCAATATTGTATATCACCAGTACAGCATCTAAACAACTACGAACAATATTTTTTCAGCAGATTAAAGAAACCGGTTAACTAAACATCAAATAATTGCATTGTCTAAATGAAGCTGGGTCGTACAGGAATTTCAATACTGATATTTCAATACTGATATTCAGTACACCAACAATATCGTATACCAGTACAGCACCAGTACCAACCATATTTTTTCAGCAAAGGACCGGTTAAGGCCAGCCTCTGCAGGAATGGGTAACATAACTAGCTAAATTAAAATATCAAATAATTGCATTGCCTGAATAAAGCTGGGTTGTACAGGAATTTCAATACTGATCAATATTGTATATCACCAGTACAGCATCTAAACAACTACGAACAATATTTTTTCAGCAGATTAAAGAAACCGGTTAACTAAACATCAAATAATTGCATTTTCTGAATAAAGCTGGTTGTACTACCACAATCTACCATAATACTGTGCCAATTAAAGCTCATGGATTTAAAACAATTTTGATTCCAAGCCATCCAAGGTCTAAACACAATCTATTGCAAAACAGGCTCCATTTACAACACCAAAAATAGAAATCAATAAAATGACTGCATTACCTTGATAGAAAGATCTTGATATGAAATATCAAAGTCATTGAAATATTTTTGTTGAATATTTTATCTTTATTTTCACTTCTCTTTAATTATGTTGCACCAACATTCAATTTAATATGATGTACCAACAAAGGTTACGTTTGTCTTGAATAGGATCCATACTTTCAGAGCAGTCAAACATCTGTCCTCCTGGACAAGATCTTTGAAAAAGGCTAGGGATTTCATGTGTTTGTTTCCAGCTCGTCTGATCAATCGCTTGATGGAATGTTGATGGTTTATTTGTGAGCCCGCGGTTCATAACATGAGCATAACTTCCGTTTTGCACGACACCGGGTAGTGAGAATTCACGAGTAATCGAACAAGCATTTATATTATTTGCTTAATCTACTCAAATGTGCTCAAGATTTTCTTGTTTTAAATATCTCAAGATTAAAAATTAAGTTTGTTTTGCTTATTTTCGCCACGCAGCATTCCCAATAAAATAATTTTGACGTTGTTTTTTTACAAAGCATGACAATAGTTTCTCCCACGTGACTGGGTCCGCGGCAGCTTTGAGTCTAAGCAATTAGCGTCATTTAGCGAAGGCATTATCCTCATGTCTGATGTGTCATTCAGTTCATTGCTTTATACGTTTACTAGGAGTTTATATCTTTCTAAAAAGTTATTCGAAGTAGGTTTGCTTCAAGCTTTTTTATACGATGAATTACGTACTCATTTATTGGATGGCGACTATTAAACCAGACAAGCGTCTTGACGCCCAGAGGAGTTTGTTCCTGACAATTCGCTATCAATGACCCAAACAAGGAACTAAGGAAAGTATGGTTTTGTTCTGAAATCCAGAAGTTAAACGACCCAAAGTAAGAATGGAAGGCTTATTTAAATCGTGTCAAGTATGCAAACGGTAAGCACAGTGAATATTGTTAGTGTATAATAGTGCAAATTATTATTGCTTTTTAGTTAAAAGTAAATTGAAAGCTCTTAACATATTGCGTTGCTTTATAAATACAGTAAGATGTATGTATGTATATATGTCTCAGAGAGTGGTTTAATACTGTTAATCCTGATCCTACTCATAAATTTGATCTGTAAGCAACACAGTTTTCTCGGCAGCCTAAACTGTTGTATTAAGTAAAACTAAATTATTAAAATTGTTCAGGATGTTGCCATGTGCTCAGCTTGATTAGGGGTGCTCACAGTAATCCCCAAATAGCAGGGGCACTTTATCAGAGCAATATATTTTGGTTTAGGCATTAATAAAAGTGTATTGCTGTCATGAATTCCAATTTATGTTCAAAAATCTACATGTATGAGAACCTTTTCACCCTTAAATAGCAATTGAAAAATAAAACCAAGAATACAATAATAAAAGTTGCCCTACAGGGCCTGGTTATACAAAGCCTGGATAGCTTATCCGGCGGATAGGTATAGTGTGCCATGCATGCTTTGACCAAGTGAACTTAAATTTTATTCGCTATACAGGCTTCGTACAACTGGACCCTGCAGATCCTTATTGCTGCTGACTACTTTTTGCATAATTTTAATCTAGATTCTAAAAAGAAAATGACACGGTGATGAAAACAAATTTCACTAAATAAATTTGCTATCCTTTTCACAACTCAAATAGAATCCATATCTTTATGTCACTGTGTTATATTATTCTTTATATATTTTGGTAAAATTCCTTGCAATATTAACTTCTAGTAACTGTACTATTACTAGCAGTCATAAAAGTAATGAGTAGAGATGAGTGATTACAAAAATTGTCAATTACTGAAGCAGATTAATAGGCTGATTAATTGGCATATAGAGTAGTGCTTATTGATATGTTGTTGGTTACCAATCCCTAGTGCACAGTTATTTTCAATGTGTCATGGGATTGCAAGGAGCATAAATAATCATAATCAATATTTTTGAAATAAAACAGAAATCAAGGTTTTTGCTAGCAGAGTGAAAAGAGAATGGCTCATGGTGAATACTATACACATTCATTGCATATTTTGGATTCACATTAGCTCCATGTGTGAAAGAGTTAATGTACTAATTATTATACAATAATCAGCTGATTACCAATTATTGCAAATTGGCTGATTACATGTATATGGCTTTGCAGATTAGTTTTTGATTAAATAGCTCATCTCTAGTAATGAGCTGACAATAATAAGTACAGTATAATTTATAATAATATAATTTTTTGAGCAATATTAAAATATCAGTACGTATTTAAGCCAAGAGGATGTTGATTTTGATATCATATTTGTTTGTATCTCTTTTCTATTTAGCTGAAGTCCATAAAAGGTTCCCAAGTGGCACTGCAACCTTGTGCAAGGTGTCAATGGTGCAAAAGTGTAAAGATGAGAGAAATGCCATGGAGGCAAGAAAAATATAATTGGAACAGATGTAGATATTATAGGACATTTATGAGGTTAGACCCAACCTAGCATTTCAATTTTTATCGGGTGTTTTAAAAATGACTCTGCATTTAATTCCATCATGGAGGCAAGAAAGTATAATTTCCTTATTCACTAGGAGATCAATACTCTAAAATTATTTCATTTTGTTACCTATTATGCCTGAATTAAATGCAAGGGGTTCTACACACTTTTGTGTGATTATAATAAGCACTTAAGGCTTGTAGATTAATGTTGGTTGGTTAATGCAAGTTCATGGTTTTTTAATCTTTTGAACTATATTATTGTACCTTATTTTTTAATGAACACTCTAAATGAAATCCAGGTACATGTATTTATGCACCTATTTACATAGACTACAATATTTTAATCTTTGTACTTAAGATAAGCTTTTTTGGAATTCACCATGTCTATATTTGCATTATTTCTGGGTTTTCACACTGTTTAGTTCAGGTCCACCTTTGGACAGTTTTTTAAAAAGAAATGCTGAATTAATACGACTCGAGCTAAATGGGCCAAAAGCTCAGATCAACTAAAATACATACTGTACATGGTGAATCCCACAAATGTTTTAATTAGTTCAAATAGATTACTTCGCATCATGCAAAGCTTAAAAGATCATAGAAGTTATATGATTTTAGTGAAAAGAAAATTATAGCAGCTTTATTTTATTGATTTGTAAAATTTTTGTATAATAAAATTTATTTAACTATTTGCAGTTTGTTTCGTTTTTATGCGGAGTGTTACCTACATGCATGTCGACATTCCGCATGTGATCACATGTGGATATTCCATTTGGAACGTGTTTTTGGAACGATTGTTTTTGGAACGTGTGATCACATGTGAAATCTTCACATGTGATCACATGTGGATATTCCACATGTGTTTTTGGAACGTGTGATCACATGTGAATATTCCACATGTGATCACATGTGAATATTCCACATGTGTTTTTGGAACGTGTGATCACATGTGAATATTCCACATGTGATCACATGTGGAATATTCACATGTGATCACACGTTCCAAAAACACATGTGGAATATCCACATGTGAAATCATGTGGAATTTTTGTAAGGGTTGCCCTCTTGGTGACAAATATGGCGGACGACTCTTGGCTCATATTTTAAATCATTCAATCTTCCATGAAAGGTCTTCGAAACATTCTCCTCAAATTTGATGAAATTTTCTCCGATTTCAAAATTACTCAATGTTATCTGTCTACGTTCTGCACTTCTGAGACCAAACAGTTTCCCGTTATAAAAATACACAGTATTCAATAAAGATTGTGACGAAGAAGCGCGAGCAGCTCCTTCTCCCAAAATAATTGCTCTTCTTCTTCGGTTATATACTGTATAGCTTCTGTCTCAATCTTCTTCGAGCTATAGGCCAGAGCAACGCCTTCTCGTGTACACGTTTTCATTTCGCAATCGAGTAACTGTCTAAACATATGAAAGCTACAAACAAAATAAAAATATAGGACCTTCGTTTTAGACATTTATACAACAGCACCTACACTTTAGAATACAAGTAGCACAATTGTCTTTAGGTATACACACCGGCCATCTGCCTTGTCTAACGGATTGAACATAACATTTCTATCAGAAAGGAATCGTTTGATGCCTGTTATCAAACTGTATAGTGTACGAGCTGTATATTTCCCGCCTTCTTTATTAACAACCTCTTGAACAAATTTTCCCGACCAATATGCCAAGCTTTCGGCTTCCAAACACTCCAGCGGCGTAAACTAACGTCTTGTAAGCCCACTCCCTCTTCACTACTTTCTCCTCTCGAAGTTTGCCACACGCGATACACTGAAACTGCCCACTTTGTTTTGTAACGAGTGGACGAAGGAATAGCATTTTCGATTGCTTTATCAGTCCTCTTCCTTTTCGCTTCTTGGCGAACGAAACGCCCTATCTCCTTCGCTCATCCTCACAAACAGAGAATTGTTCATTTTCCGAATAAATTTTACACACCCTAGAATAGAATCCCATGAGAGTTTATTTCTACTGATTCATCCAATCAAAATTGTCTTCGATTGAGATGGCATATCAACAACTCGTTTATCGTGTTTCATCAGGGGAATCCATACTGGTCTGCCAAAACATTTAAATGGTGGCCATACTGGTGAACCAAAACATTGAAAAGTACACAATTTCAACGTACGGTTATCGAGATCGCGGACCAACCCAGGTCTACTATAGTCTATTGTACGCATTGTGAGCGTGTTTATCATTAAAACACAAAATCACTTCGAACAACACAACCAAAGGCGTCAGGAGAAGAAAAAACTCGTCACTCCTGCATGAAAATCAGCCATGATGAAATCAGCAGCATGGGAAATGTGACGTCAGAAGTGCCGTTTGTCGACACAAAAAAAATAACAGAGCCGAAACCTAGCCTAGTTTCGTCTGAGCCTTTCGTTTCCGCGTGAGCTTGGCCGCATCGTCGGTTTGGGTTCTTGGGAAGACTGGGGAGAGGCTGGAAACGAGAAGGCCTAGCAACATTCGTAAAAAGGTCCCGCCCAGAATCGTTCTGGCCCTTCGAGTGTTCCTGGGATCTAGCGTAGCGACAGTATTATTATATAAAAAGCATAAGGATGTCTGCGAAGATTTTACCAAAGATCTTGGCGATCGAAAGAAGGAAATTATGGAATATATTCCAATTGGAGCTCGAAATGAAAATTTAACTGTTTAACTTTCAACTTTTGGCGGTTACAGAAGGAAAGCTAGTGATAAGAAAGCTAGGCTAGTGAACCTTCGTCGATCCGAGGTGAGTAGACTTGTATTATTTTATGCAGATGGAAATAGTAAGTGTCGGGAAACACTTAGGACGTCATAACATCACAATTCTTCCTCAATAAACAACTGAGCTGTAAAGTGAAAGTGTTTACGAATTTTGCTAATGAGTCTATTATTTGAGATCAGTGGCCTTCCCCAGCGGGTCCGTTCGGATCACTTCCGAAACGTGTCAACCGAGGAAGGCCTAGAAACTAGGCTAGCCCGAGTAATTAGCGGCGAGTCGCCGTTAACTGTTGATGATCTCATTTGAAATCTGAATCGACCGTGGAACTACTTGAATGTGATTGGCCAACTGCCAACGCATGATAATTGAAGAGTTCGGCAAAACTATGGTGTCAAATGTCCGCCAATATTGCAACATGTTCGCGTCATTGAAGATAAACTGGACATTGTACTTGTCGATTTCAACATGCTACTGGTACTGCGAATTGAACATAATTTCGACATTCAACATAGTATCGACATTCAACATAGTATCGACATTCAACATAGTATCGACATTCAACATAGTATCGACATTCAACATAGTATCGACATTCAACATAGTATCGACATTCAACATAGTATCGACATTCAACATAGTATCGACATTCAACATGTCGACATTCAACGTAGTATCGACATATTCAACATAGTACGACGTTCAACATAATGTCGACGTTAAACATAATGTTGACGTTAAACATAATGTTGACGTTCAACATAATGTCAACATTTTTTAATGTTGAAATTGCATTTCATGTTGAAAATGTGAACTTCATTCAATATTGATATGAAACAAGCGTTCACTGATAAAAGTTTTTATTAATACGAGCTTTCGGCTGTCAGACTACAGCCTTCAACGGGTTAAGAGAAATGTGGAAATCTACACCTATATATATATACAAGCAACAGAATATTAATGAGAATAACAGGATATGACATAAGATATGGATAATAAATGTGTTATTGTTTCTTTAGTAGAATGGCATATTGTCCAGGAAGAGGCTTCGAGTTGTTGTCGGCTTCTTTCGTTAATCCGGTGTGCCTTGTTTCATATCATTATGTATAAACCTGGTATCGGCTCATATATCTTTTCTTTCATTCAATATTGTTGGATATTTGACACATTAACCAAATATCCGCCAAAATGAATTAAAGGTTGGACTCGTACCAGAACGCGTCAGGGCGTTTCGTTCATTTAAAATAATTTCACAAAAATTCACAAAAATAATTGATTTCGCGCTCTGTTTTCAATTTTTTGAAAATTGAATTCACAAAATTTTCTCGAATTCAATTTTCAATTTCAGTTAGAATTTTATTTAAGGATTTTATTTTGATCATCCAAGAAAATTTACAGTTACTCTTAAAGCACTCGAGTTTTATGATTTGAAACACATTTAATAAGTACTGGTACTACAGTAAGTATTGTTACTGCATGTAAACCAATGGCTGTAAAAATTAGGCCATTTCTTGTTTTCTTACTAATAAATGTATATAATTATGTGTTCTCTTTGTCTTTTGTGCGTGCATATTTGTGTTATTTGCAGTCAAGGAATTTTGAAGTTATCAGCATGCAATAGACACATGTACGCACTGTGTACCTATTTTTTTTGCCTTCACCTACGGAAACTATCAGACCAAGGCCAAGATCTTGACAGTACGGATCGAGTCGCGCGGCGATGTTCGTACAAAAAAGACCGAGGTCTGATGTTTTCTGTTTCGATTGGTTACCTTGGCATTAATATTGCGAGGTAATACTTGCGGATGGAATTCTTGTTGTTGCTCGATAGTTTTGCTAGCTTTTGTTGCGATGGACGTTTCTCCAAATGTGCTGTTCGGATGGCTTTACCAAGGGCTTCATGTAATATATCCAAGACCAAGTCAGTGTTCGTCCTCCGATTTCTAAATATATACACCAAGCAGGTTGAAAATACGAGACGAAGTGATATAGATTCTCAAACGAATCAATAAATTTGACTGTAATCTTCCTCCGATTTCTAAATACTGATTAAATTACTATTTCTTTCTTTCTTTCGAATTACAGTCAAACCTGTATTAAGCGGACACCCTCGGGGAATTGGTTAGTGTTGTGTCCGCTCAATAGAGGTTCTCGTACCCATTCCCGTACCCCCCGGATGCCAGATACGGGTTTTCCCATTATTAAACTAATATAGAAACCAATAAACGATATTCGTAATACAAATGTGTTTAACAATAACATGAATAACAAAAAATTATATTTAAAATATCATGCATACAAATCCCACTTATTGTTTTTCTACAAAAAAATGATCGTTAATGCGCGACTGTTTGCGCCCTTGAATCTTCATTTCTTGCAATAGGTGATTGTATTTAGAAAAATATGAAAGAAACTATGTACTGATTATTGTCATACATTTATTGATTTCCGTCGTGAGACATTGAAAACAGGAAAGACGCTAATCTAACATCTACCATCATAAGGAGAAACATATCTTAAATAAATGAATAAAAGAAAACAATGTCCGCTTAAAGGGTTTTGGTATCGTTTTACACTGATTTAGGTGTCCGCTTAATAGAGGTGACCTTTGTATGGTTAACATGGGATTCAATTCGGGACTTTGGGAACTGTCTGCTTAATACAGGGTGTCCGCTTAATAGAGGGCCGCTTAATACAGGTTTCACTGTAGCCTCATGAATTATTAATGAGTTTGAGAAGGACGTTGCAACTTCTGTATTCCCTTGAGGCCATGCAGAGAGTAACCTATGCAGATGTGTTGATCACGAGGTGGAGTACAAGTACTCCACCCTCCACAAGTACTCCACCCTCCACAAGTACTCCACCCTCCACAAGTACTCCACCCTCCACAAGTACTCCACCCTCCACAAGTACTCCACCCTCCACAAGTACTCCACCCTCCACAAGTACTCCATCCTCCACAAGTACTCCCCCCTCCACAAGTACTCCACCCTCTACAAGTACTCCACCTTCCACAAGTACTCCACCCTCCACAAGTACTCCACCCTCCACAAGTACTCCACCCTCCACAAGTACTCCACCCTCCACAAGTACTCCACCCTCCACAAGTATTCCATCCTCCACAAGTACTCCACCCTCCACAAGTACTCCACCCTCCACAAGTACTCCACCCTCCACAAGTACTCCATCCTCCACAAGTACTCCACCCTCCACAAGTACTCCACCCTCCACAAGTACTCCATCCTCCACAAGTACTCCACCCTCCACAAGTACTCCACCCTCTACAAGTACTCCACCTTCCACAAGTACTCCACCCTCCACAAGTACTCCACCCTCCACAAGCACTCCATCCTCCACAAGTACTCCACCCTCCACAAGTATTCCACCCTCCACAAGTACTCCATCCTCCACAAGTACTCCACCCTCCACAAGTACTCCATCCTCCACAAGTATTCCATCCTCCACAACTACTTCATCCTCCACAAGTACTCCATCCTCCACAAGTACTCCATCCTCCACAAGTATTCCATCCTCCACAACTACTTCATCCTCCACAAGTACTCCATCCTCCACAAGTACTCCATCCTCTACAAGTACTCCACCCTCCACAAGTACTCCACCCTCCACAAGTACTCCACCCTCCACAAGTACTCGACCCTCCACAAGTACTCCACCCTCCACAAGTACTCCACCCTCCACAAGTACTCCATCCTCCACAAGTACTCCATCCTCCACAAGTACTCCATCCTCCACAAGTATTCCACCATCCACAAGTACTCGACCCTCCACAAGTACTCCACCCTTCACAAGTACTCCACCCTCCACAAGTATTCCATCCTCCACAACTACTTCATCCTCCACAAGTACTCCATCCTCCACAAGTACTCCATCCTCCACAAGTACTCCACCCTCCACAAGTACTCCACCCTCCACAAGTACTGCACCCTCCACAAGTACTCCACCCTCCACAAGTACTCCACCCTCCACAAGTACTCCACCCTCCACAAGTACTCCATCCTCCACAAGTACTCCATCCTCCACAAGTACTCCATCCCCCACAAGTACTCCACTCTCCACAAGTACTCCACCCTCCACAAGTACTGCACCCTCCACAAGTACTCCACCCTCCACAAGTACTCCACCCTCCACAAGTACTCCACCCTCCACAAGTACTCCATCCCCCACAAGTACTCCACCCTCCACAAGTACTCCACCCTCCACAAGTACTCCATCCTCCACAAGTACTCCATCCTCCACAAGTATTCCACCCTCCACAAGTACTCCACCATCCACAAGTATTCCGTCCTCCACAAGTACTCCACTCTCCACAAGTATTCTACCCTCCACAAGTAGTCGACCCTCCACAAGTACTCCGATCCACCCTTCACAAGTACTCCACCCTCCACAAGTACTCCATCCTCTACAAGTACTCCACCCTCCACAAGTACTCCACCCTCCACAAGTACTCCATCCTCCACAAGTACTCCACCCTCCACAAGTACTCCACCCTCTACAAGTACTCCACCTTCCACAAGTACTCCACCCTCCACAAGTACTCCATCCTCCACAAGTACTCCATCCTCCACAAGTATTCCACCCTCCACTAAGTATTCCACCCTCCACAAGTATTCCACCATCCACAAGTATTCCGTCCTCCACAAGTACTCCACTCTCCACAAGTATTCTACCCTCCACAAGTACTCGACCCTCCACAAGTACTCCACCCTTCACAAGTACTCCACCCTCCACAAGTACTCCACCCTCCACAAGTACTCCACCCTCCACCCTCCACAAGTACTCCATCCTCCACAAGTACTCCACCCTCCACAAGTACTCCATCCTCCACAAGTACTCCACCCTCCACAAGTACTCCACCCTCCACAAGTACTCCACCCTCCACAAGTACTCCACCCTCCACAAGTACTCCACCCTCCACAAGTACTCCACCCTCCACAAGTATTCCACCATCCACAAGTACTCCACCCTCCACAAGTATTCCACCCTCCACAAGTACTCCACCCTTCACAAGTACTCCACCCTCCACAAGTACTCCACCCTCCACAAGTACTCCACCCTCCACAAGTATTCCACCATCCACAAGTACTCCACCCTCCACAAGTACTCCACCCTCCACAAGTATTCCACCCTCCACAAGTACTCCACCCTCCACAAGTATTCCACCCTCCACAAGTACTCCATCCTCCACAAGTACTCCACCCTCCACAAGTACTCCACCCTCCACAAGTACTCCACCCTCCACAAGTACTCCACCCTCCACAAGTACTCCACCCTCCACAAGTACTCCACCCTCCACAAGTATTCCACCATCCACAAGTACTCCACCCTCCACAAGTACTCCACCCTACTACCCGAGACAAGTGTCAAATTCCCCATGTGAACACCCGCTGTCGCGACTAAATAAAATGAATGCAAAGTTTCGTCTCCCAGGGTGGCTCGGGGGTAGGGTGACCTTCTAGTAGGGACAACTCTCGTCCATGTAAACGGGACCTAAGGCTTTGCGAGACAAGTTGCACGAAAAATATATGAAAAATTACATAACACCACTTTAATACACGACAAAATGTTAGTCTTTTTTATTGTCCAGCAAGCTCGAAATTTTTAATTCAATATAAATTAACATTCTAAACAAGTTGGACTGTGTTTGGTTGAAATGTTTAGAAAATCGGATAATTTACTGTTAAAGTCCACATCGAATCATGTTCCAAAATTAATAACACTGATGCGCTAAGGGAAACGATAACGCAAGCAGGGCTCCACCTTTGTCAAAAGCAACGTAAAACTAGTCTTGAATAAAACAAAAGTTTTGTTACCAAACAGTTAATCACTCTTAGAATTACATATTACACTTTAAAAATAGAAGTTTTAGAAAACCCTCGACAAAACAACAAACAGACAAAAGAGGAATGGATCAGTTCTCGTTTGCAACTATAGATGAATCATCTGGTTGCTCTTCGTCATCATCTGTAGCCTGCTTGTTTTCCAGACAAATTCCTGGTTCGTCCTCTTTCTTTTGTTGCTCTTCAATCATCACATGCTTGTCCAGCTGATCGATGGCAAACGGATAGAGTAAAATTACGGCAAGCGAGTCTGCGATCATGTTACCTGGAATGGCACACTCTTCTCGGACGGCAATCCGTATTCCTACGACGTAAGCGAAGAACCCGCATAGCATAACCCAACCAACATAAGCGAGACCAGTTTCAACAAGCTGCAGGATTTCCAGTATTGCCCAACCATAAAATAACACGGCCATGATAACCATGTAAGACCAAGGCCTCTTGTGATAGACTTTAGCAGCAGCGCGACCTGCAGGCAACCACGGAACGAAAATAGCGATGACCAATCTCTGAAAACTGTTCCACGATGGGAAAACCAGGATATCACAAAGACATACATTGAATTGCCTTTGATTCGCATCTCTATATCCTCCTCCTTCTTCTTCTTTTAATGCGAGCCAAAGGGAAACACACATGAAACAAACGATAATTGCAAAAGGAAGTCCAGCTGCAATCGAGACCGTCTGCAGAGTGCCAAGAGCCGCTTCTCCACCCGATTTGAGCAAGGCCGTAGCGCAAGCACCTTCAGTGAACGCCCAGAAGATACGTTGCGCTACTGGAGGATCTGGATTGCCATTTGCGGAGAGACAGTCGATGACCAACGAACCACTATCGGAGCTTGTCACGAAGTACAAGACAATGGCAGCGATTGATAATATGTTAAGAAAGTCGCCGAGTTTACCGTACTGCTGTAATAAATCAAAGTACATTTGTGTCTTTCCTCGACAAGATAATCGAAACAATTGCTCAAAGGGTTCGGTGGCATTTTTACCGCCCAACGCCATGCTACAATTAATTCCTTTCAATTCAGCATTCCGCTCCATATTGAGGCCCGCACCTCCAAATATGGAAAACCAAAGAAAAGAGTAAAGAATCGGTGCCGTAAGAGTGGCATTAATGTAGGACCTTATGGTTCGGCCACGAGAGATCTTAGCGATAAACATGCCAACGAATGGTGACCACGAAATCCACCAACCCCAGTAGAAAATGGTCCAACCATCTAGCCATTCCGGATTCTCTTTTCCGTCTGGCGCGTTTCCCAGTTGCGCGAATGCATCAGTATGGAAGCCAAGTTGAACAACGTTCTGAATGTAGTAGCCAATACTCTGTACATAGAGATTCATAAAGTAGAATGTTTGGTCATAGAAAAATACTATAAGCATTAAGGCCACCCCAAGACCAAAGCACAGTTCGCTGAGATGACGCACGCCAAGCTTTAGGCCAGATATGACGGATGCGGTTGCCATTACGGTTACAACCCAAATAATAATTATCTGGTTAGTAGTGGATTCACCAATGTTGCTGTTCACGCGGTTTACTCCAGAGTTGAGAGTCATGGCTCCCAAACCAAGTGTCGTACAAACACCAAACATCGTGGACACGATAGACAAGATATCAATGGCATCGCCCAGTATTCCATAGATCGACTCTCCCAAGAGCGGGTAGAAACAGGATCGTATGGTCATCGGAAGATTCTTCCTGTAGGTAACAAAAGCCATGCAAAGACCAACAACGGAGTAAACAACCCAGGCGTGTAAACCCCAGTGAAAAAGAGTGATGTTCATGGCGTCCTGTGCTCTTTGATTATCCGAGTATCTATATAAAATTTTAAAAAACGTGTGAAAAAAGTAACTAGGTCAGTTGATCGTGATTTGGTTAAATATAATGGTATAATACTTATCATTTATGGACCCGGAACGAGTTTACAGAAAAACTTAAAACGTTTTTAAAAAATTGTCCATTTTCACTCTGTGAATGTTAACACCCGGTGACGTAGGCGAGCGGGCTGACGTATGCTAGTGGAAAATTCGAGGTCTGGGAGGGCTATACTCATAAAAAAAATACCCGATTGTCACGTGGTACAAATTTAACTCTGTGATTGGACAACTTAACTGCGAGGTATAATATTCTATTTAATTTATTATATACTCATTTACGTCCCAATTGTCAAAGTTCGTTCCACAACAAACTGATTGACCCTAAATCAAAAGGACCAGTGAAGTTACTAACAGGCTAGCTGTGTAGTTATACACTGCTAAATACGCGTATATACTTTTCCATGTGGAGTTAAAAACCAAAGTGTGTTTGTTACTGTATTCAGTCTTGTTATTTTTCATTATATACGTTTATGAGCCAGCCCGCCTAACCGAGATCTCGTTTTATGTATAGCGAGATCTCGGTCAACTGTGCTGTTTTTCGCCAATGTAAAATCGATGGACTGGGATGGCCAAGCCGGCCTTGCGTACAGCTCCATACACGCAACGAAATTTGTTTTGATCACGGCTATTTTTCACAACTTTTCATATCAAAAGTTCTGCTTGGTGTTTGTTCATGTTTAAAGTTACGTCTAAAATGTCACGTTTTTAATGAGGCTGTATTTCTATTTCTCAATTTGTATTATTTTTTTTTTGGGGGGGAGGCTGATGTTTTCTTGTTTCAGGGACCACATACTTACGTCTAGTCGTCACCTGGCTTTTTTCTTTTGAGGGGGGGGGGGGGGTCGTTTACTCCACTGAACGGCCAACTGCTGTTCTTAGGTGCTCTATTTTGAATAACCGTTGTATTATAATTTAGTCTAGCTTAGCTTTAGTTTGGTTTACATTTTGGTTAAGTTAGGTTAGTTTAGTTTACTATTGTAAGTTATGTATTCTATTGTCGTCGTCGTTGTCTTCGTTGTTGTTGTCGTCGTCGTCGTTGTTGTTGTTGAATGTTTTGGTGGGACTTAAAAAGGGATTTACGTCCTGTTGACATATCCTAATTGCCACCAATCTTATGATTGCTAAGCTAATAAAAAATTATTTTTTTTTAAATCTTCCTAATACAACTCGCGCTTCGCACTCGTGATATTATGAATATTTCGCCAAACACGAGTGTGATTTTTCATTAATTCTTCTAGTCGAACAGTGTTATTTCCTATACTAATCTGTCAAAACCTTAGACATTTAAGTCAGTCTGAGCTTGTAGGTCTTATAAGCTATAGCCATATACATGCATGTTTATGCCTCAGTCTAGAAGATCATAGTTAATGAAAAATTGACCTGGTTTTCTATATAATTATGTTGTTCACATGCATGTCATGATGCCAATTTATGTATTTTCATCGTTGGAAAATGTTTTGAAACTCGCGCATATATATTTTCAAGTGGAACAAGAACGCATATCTCGAGTGGGTCCAAGTTATTTATTTTATTTATTTATTTATTACATTTTTGCCGCAAATAAACGTTATAGCTTATTAAATTAGAAAAAAAGGTTAATATTACAATAGAATGTGGCAACGGATTTTGCTACAGAGCAAACCCAAGTTACGCATATCTCGGGTGCATGAGGGATAACCGCGGGGCACGCAAGGAAGCCGAAAAACCTATGGCACCCAGGGAAAAGTTGAATCACAGGCAGCCCGTGTATGCTATTCGTCTGATATATATATACAATAATAAATATATTGCCTTGGATCGAACAAAGCAATATATTGAAGCCTGTAATACATCAAGGAACAACACTACACCAGGTATTTTATGTTTAATCGCACGCAATTCGATTAATTTCATTCCTTTGATGACATATCCAAGCCAATATATTTATTATTGTATATCAGGCGTATCGCATACACGGGCTGCCTGTGATTGAATGTGCTTTAAGTGAGGTTACGCAATAACCAAGGTTAACAACTAGGTAACCATGCCTGGTACTTGATTGCCATAAGCTCATTGGCTAGGCTGGGACGTAGAGCATTCAATGACACAACAGTCAACATTATCACACTAGCTTCCGTAGCAGTTGCACGCTTCTTGGACCGTGGAAAATTACGTATATATATTAAAGACCCCGTAAGTGCAATGGCTGAAGCAGACCGATCAACCTCCGAAGGCAACACTGGTTCCACCGAACAGTACACTGATTCCCGTGTCGACTGGGGAGCGGCGTTTCAGTCACCCGAATTTCTATCTGGCCTCCAGACGGCTCTCGCTCATACGTTGGGCCAACTGCGTACTCCTTCAAGTTCTACCACGTCCCAGGCGGTTTTCCCACAACAACCTGGCAACTCAACCTCTCAGTCCAACCCAGAATCCACCCCTACAACAACACCAACTACCGCGCTTCATGTGAGAGGTACATCGGAACTTAACAACCATAACCCAGGTACGTTCTCTGCTCCGTCATTTCTTGCAGTCAGTGCTAGTGACAGTTTACCGTATGTTCTGTCCGCTCCTGGTATCATGAGCGCAGCGTTGTTACCTTCAAGTACGCCTCCATCAAGTCACGCAACAGCAAGCCTTCCGTGACATGGCCATTGAACAATAGCGTTCAGAATACCCTTAACCTCAGGGCTGAGAAAACGTTTGTTCTGGGTCCTGGCCGCGCCCCAATTCCAGAGAAACTGGTTAACTCTTTCCTGTCGGCGAATTGGTCTTTAGTATTTTATTCTGGGTAACGCCAGACGATTTTATTCACCTCTGGGGAAGCCCTCGGACAGGAATGAGTTAAGTAAATTATTTTGCATCAGTTTGTCGAAATGGCTGAATTGATCCCTGAGAACTTAGAGAAACCGAACTGCGAAACAACCTTTGCTATCGAAGGCACCACCATTGTCCCGAAGGCTTTCCCGCGCAAAAAAAAAGATGTACCGGATATATTGACGTAGGTGGAATGTTGTAATAGCTATACAGCTGTCATGACCACCTTCTTTCCCACCCGATCACACGATTTCTTGGCGTATATGGCCCTTATTATCCGCAAATAAACGTTATAGCTTATTATCACGACAAGTACGTCCTCCTACGACGCAACCACTCATTTATCATTCTTATCATTCTTATATCATTTTATCATTTATCAATTCCGCAAACGACAAACCATACGAATAGGCGCAACCAATTCCACTGTTTGTGCAGTCCGAGCAATGATGAACTACCTGCATCATCGTGGTAATAGACCGGGTCCCTTATTTCGACACGAAACAGGTTCGCCGTTAACTAGGACAAACCTCGTTACTCGGCTCACGGATGCAGTGGCACGTCTCGGGCTCGAGGGTAACTACTCTGGCCACAGTTTCCGAATTGGCGCGGTAACAATAGCGGCTGCCGTAGGTATCCCGGACCACTTAATCAAGACTCTGGGGAGATGGCTTAGCGACGCTTACCAATTATACATTCAGACGCCCCCAGCCATTATTGAAGGGGTAGCCCCACGCTTGGTGTCCTAATTTAATTATTAATTAATGAACAGGTTTATATTTATAAAAAAAATTTTTTTTAAATGTTGTCTATATTTGAGTTCAGACCCAACGTTGCTTCGGATTATTGGGTGGGGATACCCAACATTGCTTCAGATTATTTTGGTTGTGGATACCCAACATTACTTCGGTTTATTTGGGTTGTGGATACCTAACGTTACTTCGGTTTATTTGGGTTGTAGATACCCAACGTTACTTCGGATTATTTGGGTTGTGGATACCCAACATTGCTTCGGTTTATTTGGGTTGTGGATACCCAACGTTACTTCGGATTAGTTGGGTTGTGGATACCCAACATTGCTTCGGATTATTTGGGTTGTGGATACCCAACGTTGCTTCGGATTATTTGGGTTGTGGATACCCAACGTTACTTCGGATTAGTTGGGTTGTGGATACCCAACATTGCTTCGGTTTAATTTTGGGTTGTGGATACCCAACGTTACTTCGGATTATTTGGGTTGTGTAGAAACCTATTGTGGACCCTCTTTTATTCTTGCCTGTCTTCTCGATTCCTTTTCAACATGCCAGCGACACGAGATAATTTGGTAAGGGGGGGTTGGGACTCGGCTGGTGAGTTGCACACACACAACTTCGTAACCAGGGTTTTTGCTCAGCACTCACAAAAAGCCAAATGCCGTTCGATAGTCATCTGTTATAACTGATAAATTTCATAATGTGCTGCGCCACACTAAATTAAGTTAAATAAATTCATGTGTTTTTCAGATACAAACAGCAGAAATCATACTCAACACCTATTAATGCACTAGCTGACAGGTAGTGTGTTAATTAAGTGACTACATGTAGCCATATACAGAATCACCCTAGAACAGTGAACTCTATTTATACAATAATTTGAATTAGAGGTGTGCGTTGGATCGGATTGACCCCTTATAATCCGAGGGTTTGCCAAGGTTTGCCTAAATTGTCAATCCGAATCCGATCCGAAGCCATAAAATTACAGTCCGATCTGATCCGATCAGAAAACAGCTGCTCAAACAGATATACTAATTATGATCAAGCTCTGAAATTGAGTGTGCATGGGAGTCAATTTCAACGAATTAAAAAACTAATTCCTAACCCCCAAACCACAATCCCCCGGTAGCCCTAAGCCTAATCATAACCCTCCGGAGAATTAAAGATCAGATCGGATTCGGATCGGATTCGCACACCTCTAATTTGAATAGTATGTTTTTATTGGTCGATAGCCATGATCTATAAAAGGACAGATGCACAGATTACGTCACTGACGTGGTCTGATTTCTCTAAACCAATCACGGATCTCAATGCAACATCACGCGCCAATGACGTTGTTTGATTTGTATAGATCATGGATCACGAAGTGATTTATCTTTTTCAATGCCCTGGAAATTCGCCAGGAAAATTGAGTAAGTCTGTTAAAACATTTTTTTTTTCTATTTTTACTCGGGCTCTGATTCGGCACGTTTTTTTTGGTTTTTGGGGGGCCGCGATATTGCCCCAAGAGGCTTTGCGAAACTGCAGGCATGTGACTATATCTATGCATGTGACCACTGACCAGTGCAGTTCCTATTCTGTGGAACTTTGTATCAAGCACATGACATCACTGATCAACCATATAACAATTTCGTCAAAGGCAAAGCTGGTCAAAGCTGTTGCATCCAAGTGGCAACCGAACAACCGACTGTATATTTTTCTCACGCTAGCAGGTCTCTACATTCTATAAATATTTACTAGTCCCCGAGCCCGGGCGAGGGTGCTAATCTCGACACGCGTGGAGTCCACTTACAAGCGAAATTACACGCGAGTGGGAAAGAAATTCTGCGAGATGTTTATATATATATTTCTAAAATTCATTAATAATTCATGAGGAAAACACAAAGAAAAATCATGAGCGTATCGGATCTATATATGTGATATAGACTCGCTCTAAGTTTCTCGCTGGTTTTTAACGGCTGAGATAAGCTTAATTTTCAAAATTACTACGCCAATGAACGTATGAAGTGATTCTTTTTAGAAGCCATTTAAAAACCTTGCAGTACGGGCTTTATCGGCTCTAAAACACTCGGCTATCGCCTCGTGTTTTATATCCGATAAAGCCCTCCTGCGCGGTTTATAAATATTACATATACAGCTAAATCAATTAAGGTTGTCCTGGCTAAAGCCAAAAGGCTAAAGCCAAAAGGTCAAAGCCAAGCGCGAAAAGCCGAAAATGCTCGTTAATAATCCCCAGAGAGGCAAGTTTGGTTTATTTGTATGATTTTGGCCTATAAATATAGTAAATGTGTGCTTCGCTATCTAAATAGTAATTCACATCGTACTTTTCGCGCTTGGCTTTGACCTTTTGGCTTTAGCCTTTTGGCTTTGGCCAGGACAACCTTAATTGATTTAGCTGTATATATATATACATCAAATCGCCAACTTTCGCGGCTCAAGCGAAACAAAATCTTTGTCAGAAAAATTGGTTTACAAATGACCGAAAAAGGAAAGCTAAGAAGAGATGTTGCAGTGTTAAACACGACTAGAAACCACTAAAAAAGCATGAAAAATTGCGATAAAGATCGGAAAAGATGCCGCCAAATGTGACTGAAAAGAACAAAAAGATGTTTCTTCGTGTGTCTGTTCAACGCCAACATAAGACTTATGCACTGATATATCTTGGCTCGAGGGAGAACAGTGAATTGAAAGGAACATCAACACAAACAGCTTTTCACATTTTGAAGAGAATTGATTGCTTTTTGCTAAGAACCGAACGAGAAAACCACGGAAACCAAACGCCGTAGCCCGTATGGCAGCATCTGAGCAGAGCCAAAAGAAAATTTAACGGAAGCAGTGATTCGTATTTAACTTACCAGCTTTCTTTAGCTGATTAGAGTCGGTATATATCCAAAACCTTTTCAGTATTAAACTCAGTTAAAACAGCAAAAATCTTGTCAAATAATATACATTTTCTCAGGCGTTTTTTCCATGGTTCGAGTGAAACTTTGCATTATAGTTCTTTCCTGGTTAGTTTTTCCTCTCTTATACCTAGTTTTCAGGCTGTTACCTACGTTTTTTCTGTTCTGATGTTTTTCTTTGAGGTTCAACATTATATTTGGAACATGAGGAATCATATTCAAACAGTTTAATAGCCACCTTGATATAAGCGTCTGTAATTATTGTTTGTTTTTGCTATCAGTTTCTGGTGCTATTAGGTCGTGACACAAGTTTTTCCTCAGCCACTGCTTTATTATTTTGGAAAAAAACATTGCTTTGGACATAATAGAAAAACTACAGTGTAAAATAGGATGTAAAGGAGGCCAGGGTTTTATATTTGTATACAAAAACAGATCAGGTGCTTATTTTAATCGGGGGGGGGGGGGTGTTATTTATGTATATTTAACGTATTAAAAGCGGGCGATGGGTTGTTGCGTTTAGGTATTTTTAGTAACTAGTATTATTATATGGCAGCAGCGCTGAGAGGTCCGAATACGGAAATCTGTAATTTGATTGGTTCATAAGCGGTCGGATATGCCGTTTTGTAAACAAAATGGCAGTCAGGTCAGTATATGCAACAAGATGGATTATAATTTCAGAAGTACTCATTGTTGAAATATATCGTGCAAGTATGTTGTTAGAAATTTTATAAGCTTTCATTTGATGTATAATTCGAGTTTCCACGTTTTGTGAAAGTTTTTTAAATGTCCAAAATGTTCGTAACATTGTTCGTAATAATATAACATTTACTTCTCACAAGTATTAGAATTTCAGATGATTTTTTATTCAACGACTTAACGTACGATCTTGAGCAATATGTCAAACAAAAGCAATTGAAAAATACTATTTGGGGTAGAAAGTTCAGTATTCTAGCTCAACGGAAAGTACTTTAAAAATGGGAAAATATCTTCCATTTTCGTTTAGTTCGCAAGAAAGATGGGTCGAGTTTTCACAGAACGTTCACAGCATTTATGGCCATATAATAAACTACTTATTGACCTCGCTTATTCGGTCTGTACTAGTAAAATATCGGACCTCTGTTTTTTGCACAGACCTCAACTCGCTGCGCTTGTCTCGGTCCGTACTAAAAAAACATCGGTCCGATATTTCACTAGTACAGACCTCACGCTCGGTCAATAAATAGTTATTAAATACCGCCGGTACAGAGATGAGGATCATTGCAAACAAAACCCAAGATGTGAGAACACAACGAACATTCATGAAGATGACAGACCTTGAGGAAACAGTTTGTTGACATTAACAGTATCTTTATTTTTTTGCATTATTATTTATGTGCTTTATTTACTAAACGAGTTTTATATTTGTTATGCAGCTTGTGCTGAGTAGGAAGCTTGTATACACATGTATGTTCTATGTACCATTTGTGTTTTTACTGCTTGTCTTTGAGTTTGAGATCGGCAATGGATAGTAGTCTTATTGATCCATTAGGATTTATATTCAATGTTGTAAGTGCTCTGAACCTTTGAGTATGTAATTTTGTCACAAGTATGTGATCCATATCTTGATGTTCATTTTGATATAAATTTTGATGCATAGATTGAGTATTAAAAAGATATCATGAACCCCTTACCCCCATACAATGGAACCATGAACCCTAACCCTAATCACAAATCGGGGAAGTTTGTGGTATGGAAAATTACGATTACCTGACGCCCATACAATGGAACCATGAACCCTAACCCTAATCACAAATCGGGGAGGTTTGTGGTATGGAAAATTACAATTACCTTACCCCCATACAATGGAACCATGAACCCTAATCCTAATCACAAATCGGGCAAGTTTGTGCTATAGAAAATTATAACCTCCCCCCCCCCCACACACACACACACACAAGTATCCAAAATTATTATAACCTGAACCCCCCGCCACCATCACACACCCAACGGAAACATAGCCCCTGGCCCTAATCAGAAGAAGGAGCCTTGTGGCATGTAAAATTACAATACGACAGCTTGTACAGCTAAAATACACTGGGGGGGAAATACGGGTAATCACTTTAACCGGCCATTTTGTTTATATTAATTTTAATAACCACGACACCCTATTTACCTCATATGGATGACGCGGTGAGAAGAGTCTGCGTCTGGCATTAAAGAAAGGCATTCTCATCCGCCTGTTTTATACTTGCCTCCACATAACTCAGTCCTTTAGCATACTATGCATTACTACATGTTTTTGAATAGTTATTTAAACAAACCAGAGTTTGCACGCCGATTTCAGTATACAATTCAGAAAACACAAGTCCAAATGATTATTTTCTGCAATTTTTCTGTAGAAAATGCAAAATTAAATTGCAGACCCACTTTTCACACACACCCCCTACCATCTCCCTAGAAAGAAGACCGCTACACAGGCTAAACACGGCGCACAGCGGACCGCGGTTGCAGTCTTCTCACAGAACCAATTTAAATGGCATTTGCTCGCAACGTATATCTAACCTTACTATATTTCAATTTAAATGGACGGGTATTCTCTACTTTAGCCAAACCAAATTTTCCCAAGTACTTCCTTCTGAAGAAAGAAAGCAATATATTCACAACAAAGCAGCAGCAACTTACCTGACTACCTTTGTACCTAGCTATAGCTACGGCCGCGTAGCCAGTCTACATATACCATATTTCACATGCGGGGTATTCTATATTGTACCATTCCTTGTGACAACAGTTTACACAGTAGCAACATTACACAAGCTGAAAGAACCGGCCATATTCACCAGGGGCGGATCTAGAGGGGTGCGAGTGTGGCTTGAGCCACGGTCAGATTTTCCTAATTATTCCAAATTAAATAATATAATTGATATTTCAAAAATAAATAATAAATTGTTAATAACAAAAGGATAGTTGACGTAAGAACGACATTAGCCACCGTAAAAATACCAAACCGATTGTAAAAATAGCAGCGGAGTTTTTCAATTTTCGCACCCTTGACAATCAGTTGCAATCGGTCTCAGGTAGTTAGAAGTCCGAGAACATGGCGAGAGTGGCCGAAAAAGTTACCGAACGTGGTACAAATTCGCTGAAGTAATTGGAGAACACTTCTGCTAACTTCAGCCACGGTCAGCGGACTATTAAGGGGTGCAAACCAATCAGAGAGTCAGAATAGAGTGGCTGAATTTGGTGGGAGCCACGGTCAGCCACCCTTGCCATATCTTGTTACAATTTTATTGCGAAATAATGCAATAAAATCTAGTCGGGCCCCGGTAGTCGGTAGTGCACGTCAGTCTGCCTTGACCGAGTTCTTCAGAGTGATATTAAACAAAGAATGGCTGCGCGTATAGACGGCGGACAATGATTGTGCCTGCGACAGGTAGTCGAAATACTAGATGATAGTTCACAAGAAAATTAAGGAAGAGATGTTGGTGTTTGGTTTCTTTATTTATAGCATGATTTCCTCTCTACTAAAATCGAATTCGTCAGACGCTAGTTACTATAAAACTGTGTGGTGTTTATACTCAGAATATATAAATCTTTAAAGCATTGATCAAATTGAAGAACAAGCATGACATCAAAGTGAGAGCCGCGACCTCACTCTCATTACATTGTTTATAACAGACGAGTTCAAGGTTACGGACGCCATATTGAAAAGGTGGCAAAGAGTCTGGAGCGAGCGCGGTCAAAGGGGGCAAACGCCTTATATTTTCATATGTAAACTTCACGATTTTTGATCAGTAGGTGAATGGTTTACGCTTGTTTTGAACGATTTCGGGTCCGTATAGTTTTGTAATTTCTGTAACACTTCAATGAAACGTAGGGAAAGCTTTGTATGTTATTTTGGAAGGCTTGGAGGATTCTAAAAGAAATCGCGATGGTTTGTTGAGGAATTGTATGCGAGCGCTTCACTGATTTGGTCATGAAAATATTATTCTAGACTCTCTAGGTTCAGTTCACGTCCTTAAAAGTGCAATCTATCACTAACATTTAGAATACCTGCTCGTAAATTGGCTTGTTCATCGCTCCTCGCTCTGTATCAATAGGCGCGTGTACATACAATTCCTCAACAAACCATCGCGATTTATTTTAGAATTTTTTCTCTGTTTTCTTGAAGTATTACAAAAATTACAAAACGATACGGACCCGAAATCGTTCAAAACAAGCGTAAACCATTCACCCACTGATCAAAAATCGTGAAGTTTACATATGAAAATATATGGCGTTTGCCCCCTTTGACCGAGCTCGCCCCAGACTCTTTGCTCCCTTTTCAATATCGCGTCTGTAACCTTGAACTCGTCTACTCTCATCGACTGAAACACAGCATTTCTATTATGGTTCAACTTTGAAATATTATCTGCACGACTCGGAGACATGTCAGTCGCGTGATTTAACACTCTCTTAACCGTTTGACAGACTGTATAGAGCGACGAGTCTATTTACTAACTCAGTTTACATCTTCTGGCTCTCATCACTGCACTGTCTTTATGAAACCGAGAATTAAGGGTCTCCATTTCCTGACCTGGAATTCTAAACAGTGATCTGCCAAATGCTAGCCGTGATGCTAGCTGATACCTATAAATTGTTAATATTAATATTACACTAGCAGGGTTGCTTTGATTATTCTTGAAAGTAAAAATTGGCTGGCATTAGACAGAATATACTCAATAGAATTCTAAGTAATGGCCAAAGGATACCTAGCTGCTTGACTGGTTAGTTTATGTCACACAAAACTCGTTAAACATACGATTCATATTGGACCAATTACTCTAAACATTTTGTTGAATAATTACAAGATCTTGGCTTGAAAGAGAAAAGAAAATTTTGATTTGAGTAAAATTTATACAAAGATCTCGGTGAAAAACATGTACAAAACGATCCTACAATATGACTCTAGATCACTCTCAAAATGCAGGAAATGCATTTTCAGAGACTCTAATTTTCAAAATTTTCCGGGGGGGCATACCCCCAGACCCCCTAGATTGTGGGCCATGGTCAGATTTTAGGCTAGATCTGCCCCTCATCACTTTCAGTCTCAACTTCCACTACTCCTTCAGACCTTGGAAATACCAATTCACACAAAACACTAGCAAAGAAAGTTTAATAAGAAACCCTTTCAAATTGACATGGTTTACATCTCGGTTTACATATTTTAATACCAAAGTTAGTATTATGAATTATATATGGTATGCTATTAAATACTTGAATTCCAATACAGGCAAAGTCAGACAGAATAGTAAAGTAAAAGGAAATTTCCTTACAAACTGTAAGTCGATGCATTAAAAATAAGGATTATTTCTTGAGATGCTTAAAACACTTAAAGTATACCTTTTCTTCTTCCAAATGGCGATTGAATTAACTCATTCCCATGCTTTTGTGTGGCTGTCGATACTGCCCCGGCTGGTTCTGACCATTTCAAATATCCACACCCCGGGGTGATCTTGCGACATCAAAATCCTCACTGTTGGGACAGCAATGTTAGTCAAATACCCCCTCAAGCTTAACATTGATAGGTGCAAATTGTCTTTTTTTTATTTATTTTTTTATTTCACCCATATATGTTATTTTATTTACATTTTTTTTGAAGTCTTGAATGTTCAGTGTAGGGCTAGAAACCTGACTAGGCTAAAATCTGTACCGGATTAAACAAATATAGAATTCGTTAATTTAAAAAAAAACCAAACACTTTGCCTAAAGGCTTTATTACAAAACTCCACCAAAGTAAACAGCCACATCACATCTTTTCTTTCATCGGTAATTCAATGTGTTTCCTAGCACAAGGAACAAACACATGTTCTGTACCGGAAAACTTGAAGAACACGTTTATAAGTCGGATTACGAATTCCAGACAAAAATGAAACCAGAAATATTTAAGCGGGTCTTTTAATTTAATTAAGAAACCAGACGATCTTCTTTTTTCTTTCAGGGGGATGAATCGCAGTATTTATATACCATTTCATCTAATTTCAGTCACAATAATATCATAATTCACAATTTACATTTTTCATTAACTTCTTTTATATATAGATCGGAAACTTCACCCATGACTACAGCAGTAACCCAAGACACTAGCAACTTTAATCCCTTGGTTATAAAGACCTCGGCTATTAAAAGGTCAAAAGATTTTACCCGTCAAAAGGGATCTGAAAGAAGAATTATTTATTATGAAATGTAATATGATCTTGTTGTCCCAAAACGGCGCCAAATTAATGCTGTGATTTATATTACCGGGTTCTCAAATTTACCAGTGAAAAAAGGGTAGAATTTGACATTTCGAAAGATTATTTATTCAGCTATTGTAAATTGAGAATTAAGCTTATACATAAAATGCCCAGCCAAAATAATGTGGTTTTGCACGTGTATGTTTGCATATCGTATTTACACAGCAAGGAAGCTATTGTTATATAACTTTATAAGCCAACGTGGCGTAGTAAAATATATTTTGCAAATAACGTCCATAGAATGTCCTTACCTTCCCCAATATCGATTTCCATTCACGCCAGGTTTGTAGTGGAAGATTGGTTCTGCCACTCCGAAGTAAAAAAGACCAATGCCGACTCCCGCAGCAAACAGCATTGTGAAATAAGAGGCGTCACTAAACTCGGGTTTCTCATCATCTCGCCCGAGTTTCTTGTTGCTGTGCTTTGAGAAGTAGACGACAATGACGAAGACGAGCCAACAATTTTCAACACCGATAAAAAACCATGTAAAATGCTCGGTTATCCATTTTTTCGTCCTGATCATGTAATCCGACGTCCTGTCGGGATCAGCAATGCACCAAGCCACGAACCCCCAAATAATCAGTGCTGCGACGATCGTGACAACGGGATTGAAGTTGATTCGAAGTCTGCCAATTCTGGTTTTGAACGTACGACATTTCTCAATTGCTTCTACTTGGTCTTCCATATTAAAAATTAAATGGACAATTTTTAACCGTTTATGAATTGAGCGTGGAGAGATGAAGTATGATACGATCCGGACACCGCGTGCACGTGTACAAATTCCCAAAGTTCCTAACACGTGACAGGGAAAAGTACAGCTTGCGCTTGCGCACATCTGTCGACTGTCATAAATTTTACCCGCCCATATCCAACTTGTACAGTAAAAACCCGTTAACAAGAACCTACCATGCCACTATTAAGAAATTAAGAATTTATTTATATAAGAATATAAGAACCTATCCCAGGCTGATTTAGTAAAATGTAGGTTCTTGTTAGCGGGTTTTTACTGTATTACTATTCTGTGCCCACATGCATGATCTTTTAGTAAATTAAAGTCCCTTATAGGAAACTAAAATATGCGACAAAAAGTACTGTAGTGTAGTGTAGTGTAATGCAGGCTAGGCTGATTTAGTTTAATTTTTGCTTTAATATGTTATTTTCATTAGTTAGTTTAGTAGTTTGTCTTTAGCTTTACAGTAATTCACACCTCATTATTGTTATAGTTTTTTTTATTTTTGATTAATTATAGAGCGGAAAGCCAAACTCAACTAGGGTTGCAAGTCGAGGGTCGAGGGCGGTGAAATACACTAACTGATTATTTTTGAAATATAATAAATATGAATTAGTTATTTTTTGTTTCAAGTAAAAAACTCTTGTCACTTTACGCAAACTGAATGATGCTTCAATGTTTAATTTTGGAAAACTTCTTAAGAAGGTCCGATTCAACCTTTCCTGCAAACATAGCTTTCCACGACGGCACCCCTTGACGAGTAAAATGGAGTAAAAAGATGAAATTGTTCCACAACAACATGCAGTGCGCACGAAAGGCTTAAAACTAGCATGACTTTAAATTAAGAATTTCTATAATTACAATTTACCATCTGTTTCCAACGTCGAAATCTAATGTATTTATTATGTATGAATTTAATATGTCGATTTACAAAAATAGCGCGCCGCATGCGAAATGGTAAAGGGGATTGGAATACACTGCGAAAAGCATGGCTAATAGGTTACCAGTATAAAGGTTCTTTTGGGCAGGATTTTTGTAGTCAATTGTAGACAAATTTACTAAATATTTCCTGCAAGTCAGTGACGAGTAAACACCAGTGCTGGAAAATGTCCGGCCAGCGCCGCTGCCAGGAAATTTTTTGTAAAAGTTGTTCGCAGGAATTTTTTTGTATCTTGTGGGAAATATTTGTCAGTTGTTTTAATCCAATTCAAGGTTTAAAGATAAATTTCCTCACACAATCACACAATTTTGATGGGCAATCACTTCTGATCGAATATCAAGTTTCATATTCGATGACTCTATTCTTGCCAAACCCAGCGGCGATTTGTAAACAATTCGAAAGTGTTTTGAAGGTTTATTACATGACCTTAACCTGTCTAAGTTTCGTATATCCTTGCGCAACGATTTGTTCTAGAAAACAATGAAGTATTTATCATTTCAGTATAGTGTTGCTGTTGCATGCAGGCTGCAGCTGTCGTTGTGCATTTGCAAGAATGCAAGCTGCTTTTATCTTATTCAACTGTACATGTTTCAGCATTTCGATTTTTGACGCTAGTACTAACTACTCGACCAAAACCCAAACTCGGCGAAGTTGCCAAATGCCAATTATCCAATCAAATTTCGAGTTGTGAATCAAAGCTAGTTTTGATTGGATAATTGGCAACCTTAGCTTGTTTACGCAGTGTGTACGTAGCTCCCAAGTTCCGAACGAACTTCCCAACAAACTTCGCAACACACGGCCACGGGCCACGGCGGTAAAAGTACTGTAATATGAAATCAACTGTAACAATAATTAAGAACGTCTGCGAAGGAGGCACCAAAATACCTAGCTGATTTCTTAACCCTGAATTTGCAGGGGGGACTACAGTCAGTTTTTGCGCATTTCCAGAAGATTGTTTACGTTTTGATTTGATCCCTTTATATATATTGGTTGATAATATTTTTGCTGCCGAGCGTGAGCGAGGCAGCACAATTCTTGACGTTGCCTCGTGCCCAGTCCTTTTTCCGAGCTATGTATAGCCGATCAAAGATCTCGATTTGTTTGCGTTTGTTTGTTTGTTTGTTTGTTTGTTTGTTTGTTTGTTTGTTTGTTTGTTTGTTTGTTTGTTTGTTTGTTTGTTTGTTTGTTTGTTTGTTTGTTTGTTTGTTTGTCGGCATTACGTCATCCATATGAGCTGATGTGACTCAGTGCGCATGTTCCGCTACCAGTTCAGCTTCTTCCTCGACAGAAAATTCACGATAAGAACAAATACATCATGTCTTTACTTTCTCGTGGAAGCATTCATCAAGGTCATCAAGGTTTCAGTGGCCAGTCTCGAGGAAAGCAGTGCTCTTTCATGAGTTTATCAGCGCTGTTAACAGAGTGGAACTCGACAACCATGATCTCATTCCTCGTGAGAGATTTCTGTTGCTGAAACAACTTTAATACCAACTGTTGTTTAGTTGCCATTGATTAGAAGACAAGTGAAAGAACTCGTCCATTGAGACATGTCGATCAGAAGTTGTCAACACGTGCACCACGACGGCGATGGATTTTCTAAATTGGCAATGCCACGACACACTATAAAGTTGTGTGAACTGTCTTACAATTTCAGTGAGGAGAGTTTAATATATTAAGCACTTCGAATTGCATTGACAGTTTTGCCACAGCATTAGAGCAAGAGGCATGATTATTTAATATTTGTATAATTGCAATTGTGTGTATCCTGTCAAAACCCTTGCCATATCATGTCAAGTGATAAGTTATAGTAACTTGTAGTTCTCAATTTTATAATTACAAAATATAGAAGAAATGTGTAAATACTCTGTCTCTTGTAATTAATATTACATTTTTGGACTTTCCAGCGTCCTTCGATTCACAGGCAACTCTGTGGGCTCTTATGGTGAAGAGGTGAGAAAAACTTGGGTGGAGTGGGCAAACTCAGGTGGAGAACATAGAGTTGCTTGTGGAGTAGGCTAAACGTTTTTGTTCCATTTGAGGCAGCACTTCACTTGCGATAGTAATTTCTAGTCATAACAATATATTATTAATAAGATTTTGATAAAACGTATGGACGAATCAGTTCAACGAGATTCTCCAGTTTCCAGCAGCTGCGTAAACCAATTTAGCAACACTGCAGCAACTTTCTGATCTGAGTGCATGTCTTCAGATTGCGTTCTTTAAATTCTCTCCATCTACGAAAAGTTTCAAATAATATATCTTTAGAATCTAAGAGAACCTTTATAGAGACATCTCTCGCCTTAGAGAATTGAACCTTTATAGAGGCATCTCTAGTTGCATAATAATGATTAATTGTTTCCTGCCACCACTAGTGCTTAGCCAAGGAATTTGTATCTGACGATTTGGCCATCTCGTTTATATATGATTTACGAACGAGATCAACTGTCAATTATAGGCCGCGTAGAAATGAGAACGTACGATGACCATACCAGATTTCTGGTGAAGTCCCCAACAACAAAATCAAAGTCAAGAACATGCGCAAAACGGACTGCAGTCCCCCCTTTAAGCAACCGTAAAATTAACTATAAAATCAATGCGTAATTTAAAATTGCAACAGAAACTTAGACTATTTTGAATTGCGTGTTGACGTGTTGGATGACTGTTATTAATGGGGATGGAATGTTATTACAGAATACAGAGAGTTCTATTATAGCACAGATTCTTGTACTACTTCTACTACGGATGCTATGAATACTGTAGATACTGTAGTAGTGAGAGTGTTTGTTTGTTTGTTAGTTTTTCTCACCTTAAATGGAAACAATCTAAAAGTAGTAGATCTTCATCACTAATGCTAGTATCTGCGCTCATGGATTGCAAGTCACTGTCTAAAAAACAAAATCGGACCTGACAACAAGAAGATAAGAGTGGTTCTGGTTCTTATAAATTTGTGCAATTTCACGGTATTGTATTTTCTGTATAATGAAGCAGTCATCCAGTAGCAACGATCGGGTTTAATTAGTGAGTTGCTTCATCGTCACGTGTTGTTGTGCTTCATGGTCACGTGTCCATAGAATTTATATAAGGAACTCCATTGTCAGTTCAACATGACCATGCTTCATGTTGAAAGACTTGTATATGTTCTATTAACTATGATTAAACCGCTTCATTATACAGAAAATGCAATACCGTGAAATTGCACAAATTTCCATAAACTTGAACAAAAACATAGAACAATCACTTTGGACGAGTTTCCAAACCATGTACATGTGCTATTAACTATGGTTTGATCACAGTCAGATCCCAACAATTCTTTACACGAAGCAATCATGCAGATGCGCAATGACCCATTGGCAATGTTCAGTTTTTTTCGATTTACGAATCTCTCGGAAAAATTCCACGTTCTATCTTAACTTTTTCTGTTTTATAAATCTTGTTCGCTTGTAATAACAACTGTATAGCAATTGCATTGCTAGTCTTTCTCGTGAAACTAGGTTGTACAATCCACGTACTTTGGGACGCCCAATAATTTCTGCCCTTCAGTCAACCATTTCAGTCAACCCATTCCTCAGATAGGTTTTGGTTATAATATTTTACTTCTTCATAAATTGCAAAGTTAAAAAAAAGCTGCGGGTTAGCCTTTAATTCAGCTCGAAGGATCATTGACTTGTCAATAGGAAACCTCCATGCACGAGGTGAAAGGGTTAGGTATGCAGGTATAATCCGTAAGGAAGGTTTATTATAGTGAGGTAGGTTCAAAGTGAAAAAACGTTAAACACCACATAAAACAATTTAGTCATAGAGTCTGAGAAACCGCCGAGGTATATTTGATCAGGCTGTAAAGTGTTGAAGAGAAGGAAGGTATTTTTTGAAGTAAAACATTGTTTATAATCAACAAATGCAGTAGCTCTGGTATAGTGCCAGCAATCATGCACCCTGCGAGCAGACCCTTATAAATACTCGCCGCTAGCAACTCGTAAAATAAGGCTCTGCCGAAAATCGAGTCGAATCTTTCAAGACGCCGCAGTCCAAACTTCTGGACTAGTCAATCTCGTTTTCTTCTGTCAAACCGGTTTTTAGGTCGCACGCATTGAATTTAGGGGGAAACCGACTGCCAAATCTGAACCCGTTGTACTGTATTTGTCGGGAAAGTGCTTGTTCAGGTCTCCAACAAAACGCGACGTTCGAAGGTTAAATATAAACTTTTGATATCCTCACAAAATTAAATCACGGTTGTTTTAGCTATTGAGTAGTTGCTCGTACTTTCTCAGTCTCGAACGAAATCTACTATGTAGTCTCTCCTTAGTCGTTTTTCCCACGCGGTCTACCTAGTCCTTTTCCCACGCGTCTTGTTCTAATAATAATCTGCAAACTCAGGTCGACCTAGCCTCACATCCAAAATTAAGGATTATCCTTAATTGTCAACTCGCCTAGAATTAAGGATAATCCTTAATTTTAAATGAAAAGCATCCCCCATACCCCAACCCCTAACCACAACCCCCGGCGGAACCCTAAACCTAATTACAACCCCCGGACCCTAAACGTAGTCTCAACCCTCCGGAAGAAATGTCCCGCCTCTCATACCCCGAGCACAACACCCCTCTTAGGTTTTTAGCTTTATGTGTTCAAGTTTAACATCCCGCTTGTGGGACAGATCAATTAAGGCCATGTCTTAATTTGAGCCCTATTTTACAATTAAGATATATACTTAATTGTGGTAAGAGATCGTGTTGGCAATATATATATATATAGTTCAATCTACAGACACGGTGTTTCGCTGTACAACAGCTCATCAGTGTAGCTTGGAACAATCTGAATGAATTTCATCAATTACTTATACACATGCGATCGTCGGTGACAACCGCATGTGGGACAGCATCGGTGAAATACATTCAGATAGCGTGAAGTGCGCATGAGCCCAGAGTGCTCAAACTTCCACAAGGGTAGTGAGCGTTGCATTATCGCTAATAGGTACCCACGGCAACTTCGCAGAGTGCTCAACAACACCGAAGTGAAGGAGCGTACATAGTTCAATCTACAGACACGGTGTTTCGCTGTACAACAGCTCATCAGTGTAGCTTGGAACAATCTGAATGAATTTCATATATATATATATATATATCCGGTAAGTATTTCAATGCACAACATTCTCGTCCCCAAGAGGCCACGATCCTTTTGGCAGCCAAAAAGATCGTGACCTCTGGGAAGGATCGTGGCCTCTGGGAACGAGAATGAATCTATAGACTAAAGAGTTCGCCACTTCGCTGGAATGAATTGTACAATCGCTCTCGTCACTCGATTCAATCTCGTTCCCAGAGCCCACGTTCCTCACCCGGGAAACGAGAGACTCTGGGATAATCCGTTTCAAATCGTTACGTTATTGGCTGAATAGTGAGCATGAGTTGGTCTGAAGTGACCGGAAGTAGAATTAATAAAACCAAAATAACAAAGATGTTGGACGACAAGACTCCAGTAAAGACGTTGCCGCGATCGATATCTTCGCCGTATGTGTGTAGATGCCGTAATTCGAGCTTCGCCAGCAACCCCATTGACTTGTTTGGGGAAAAGTCAAACAAGGAGAACATACTATCCAGATTCCGCTCGGATATTTACGCATGCGTACCTCAACCGGAATAACAAGAATCCTGTGATTTGAAACGGATTATCCCAGAGTCTCTCGTTTCCCGGGTGGGGAACGTGGGCTCTGGGAACGAGATTGCACTAGATTAAGTTAATATTAAGCGGAAGCGGGTTGACAATGTTTCTCGCGCATGCTCGACAGAGATTCGACTCGATTTCGGCAGAGCATTATTTTACGAGTTGCTAGCAGCGAGTATTTATAAAGGTCTGCTCGCGGGGTGGTAATCATGGGGCCAGAGACACCTATAGTAACTAATGCATGCTTACATGAATCCGGATTGAAATGCGTGTTAACAAGGAAATTGAGTTCCAAGATTGGAATCCGCGGGGAATCTGAAATCTATAAATCAGTTAAAAAAAGGGTAAAGAAAATTACAAAGGGGTAATTTGAGAATATGTTACAATGTTGACAAAGAAGCCATGCACAAATTATCTACCTTATCTTTTTGGTAGTATGCTCATAATTTTAACTTTTGTGTCGGACTCTCGGACCTGCCTTTACATGATTCCAGAATAAAATTTCAATTCAATCCAGAATGACATTTCAATCCGGAATGAGAACAGGATTAAACTCAATCCGGAATGAGCTAAATCTCAATTCGGATTCATGTAAACAGATAAAGCTAGGGATTTCAACAGAGGGATTAAGGGATTTGGAATGAGTTCAATCTGGATTCATGTAAGCAGCCCCTAAAAGTCTGCTTCTCCAAAACAATCGAGAGTAGTCATCCATCTATCCATCCATCCATCCATCCATCCATCCATCCATCCATCCATCCATCCATCCATATATATATATATATATATATATATTATATATATATATTTATAACATAGCTTTGATATAGCAACGTTTTTGATTGGCTGTCGTGCGTGCTCCATAACTCGATGGAGCACGGCAAAAAAGCGCGGGGAAAAAATTCAAAACAAAACTTGAGTTTTAAATTGAGTAATAAAGAACAACGACTCAGAAGACATAAACTGGGTCTGGGTAACCGAGTTTAAACTGTCCTTTTGGTTGGATTTTAGTGAACAAAAAAGACTTGGCTACGAAAGTAGAAAAACACAACCAAAACGATTCGCCGGCTTGTGAAAGGATTTAATGCTATGTTATAAAAGAAATGGCTCATGGTTTAGTGTGCTCCATCGAGTTACGGATGCACTTGGGAAATTGGGAGAGCACTCAAAAATCTAGAGTTGGTCTCGGCTACGCCTCGACCAACTCTTACGATTTTTTCGTGCTCTCCCAATTTCCCGCGTGCATCCATAACTCGATGGAGCACGCTAAACTATGAGCCATTTCTTAAATATATATATATATATATATATAAAGTATAAAGTATAGTTTTACCTTAAAGTCTTCGCTACCAGAGGTTTCACCCTAAACGGGATCATCAGGCGAGTCGCCTGATGATCCCGTTTAGGGTGAAACCTCTGGTAGCGAAGACTTTAAGGTAAAACTATACTTTATACTTTGTATTTTGCTCTATCTATATATGGTATTGAGCACTCTCTAACATTTCGTGAACCATAACTCACTTATATATATATATATATATATAATATTTAAAAACCGCGCAGAGGGCTTTGTCGGCCATAAAACACGAGACGGTAGCCGTATTGTATTTTCGCGGGAAACTGACGTCATGTTTGGCGCAAAAAATTTGTTTTAATATTTTTGCATGTTTCATGACTTCTTCAAAAACAGCATGTTATGTTAACTCTAAAACCGAAGAAAAAATTTAAATATCGTTATTCAATCAAAAGTTATAACCTTCTGAAATTTGAATTTTCAGCCATTTTGAGCTATTTATAACGAAAATTCAAATTTCAAAACGTTATAACATTAATTTTCTTTTTTGTTTTAGAGTCCACATAACATACTGTTTTTGAAGCAGTCATCAAACATGCAATAATGTTATAACAAAATTTAAATATAATATTAAAACAAAATTTTCGCGCCAAACATCTGACGTCATTTTCTCACGAAAAATACAAAAAAATCGAAAAATAAAAAACATAGGATTTGTAGGATTATGGATGTCTGTTATGGTGCAAAATTTGAGACTAATAACTGAAATAAAACCTGAGAAGTTGAAGAACACATAGTTATTAATGGAGCGTTTGCATGACGTGATATTAAACATCGAAAAGGAATATATCCAATAATAATAATAATTACAGTTCTTGGCATCGCCACGCATTTTGCAAAGCCTTCATGCGTTTACAGGTGGATATACATTATACAATAAATAAGTTAAAATACAACAATCTAAATATTATTCCATACTACATGAGACAGAGTTAAAAAGATAAGTTTTTAAACATGTGTTATAGATGATTTTTGGGAGGTGTTTGCTCGGTAGAACGACGCAGCGACGAGGTAGCAATATGATCTTTATTTCGGACGGTACAATGTAACAACACGGGATATAAAGATAAAGTTCAATACTTAAACTAAAGTTCAGTTCAGTTCAATGTCTTCGTTTGCTGCTTCTTCCTCTGTTTCTTGCTTTTCTGCTCTGCTTTTTGGGCTGGCCACTCTTCGATCTGTCTTTTTCACAACTGCTCGCCTCAAAAAGGGAGACTCCTTTTATAATTTTCTGGTGTACATAACCACGCCTGGTAGGTATGTAGGAATTGACCAATCAGGAGCATCAGACCATAATACTTTGCAGCATTGGATGAAGGCGTTGGAAATCGATCTCAAGTACCGAGGCAAAACGTTTGAAAAGTTTTTCCTTATATTAAACTAATATATTTCTTGACTACATTGATATGGTAAAAAAGTAGATGTCATAAGGTATAAGACTGTTATAATATTTTACAGTTTCATTGAGTATTTACGGAACAGTTCAACTTCGACTAATTATTACGTAAGTTGTCGTTTGGTAATGTAAACATTACGAAGCTTCTTCTTGGCCTAAAATCATGCTAAATTCACCTAGCTATACATAAACAAATTTGTGCCTGCCCTAGATCATACTGACAGGATAATAGAAAAGGCTTTTAAGAAAACTGTTGACAAGCTAGTAAATAAACTTATGACAGAAACATGCACATAATTACAGAATAATGGTAGATATGATCAGACTGTCGCGACATTTTGATATATTGATAAAGCTACAGGAAGACTAATTGATATTACAAGTGTTACTTTTACGTAGTTTGGGTTATTTTCAGCTATTTGTTTGCATTGCGGCACTCTACAATAGAATAGCCAGAAGCAGCTAGAAAGCTTAATTAACTATAACTTAATATATCTGTATGTTGTAGCTATAACACATACCCTGAGTTTCTAATGTTGGCAGGAAGAGAATTCCAGAGTCTGGGGGCAGCTATCGAGAAAGCACGGTCCCCATAAGTTTATTGAGAAAGAGAAAGCACGGTCCCCATAAGCAAATTACGAGCTGGAGTATAACCAGTATAATAAGTGTTTCTAAATACAGCGAGCCTGTTAACTATGCAGCGAAATAGTCTTTCTAAGATAGCGTGCCTACAAGAAGGAATCATAGTTATGTATAACTGAGAATCGTCTGCAAAGCATACGTTCAAATCCATGTGATTGAATTATATCTTGTAAAGGAGAAAAATACAAGACAAACAATATCGGACCAAGAACCGAGCCTTGAGGTACGCCAGACGTGAGAGGTTGGGGATCTGACTCTACATTTCCTATAACAACTTTCTGTATATGATTGTAAAAGTATGACTTGAACCAACGGAGAACTGCATGTTCCAGAGAAACCAAACTGAGTTTTCAGTCTGCTAATCATAATATCATGCATGATCAATGGTATCAAATGCAGCCGATAAATAAAGGAGGAGTAGAATGACTTCTTTCTTACTATAAATGGCACGGAGGATGTCGTTATGTACGCGCAAAAGTGCAGTTTCTGTGCTGTGATGTTCTCTATAGGCCGATTGTAGGCTGGGATAGAGATTATTATTAACAAGGTAATAATTACAAGACTGACGGGCAGCGGTCCGTTCCAGAACCCTGGATAAAAAGGCAAGATTTGTAATTGGTCGAAAGTTAATGAACTCATCAGGATCTAATGAGATTTTTGATAGAAGTTAGAACACGACCTTCCTTGAAAACAGTAGGGAAAACTCCAGAAGTTAACGATGAATTTATAATTTCAGTAATTATGGGTATATAGTGCTGTATCAATGCATGTTTTCAAAATATTAGTTGGTACAGGATCCAATGGACAGGACTTAGATGGTGAGTCGATAATGACCTTGCGTATAGTTTCCAACACGAGTAAGTGTTCTTCCACCAATTTTTAAATACAGCCAAGCAGATTGGAAATACGCTTTTTAACCAGTTTAGCTGTATTTAGACATCGGCGCCATTCGGCGGACGAATGGACGAATTTGAATTTCACATTTTCATATTTGAAGCCGAAATGACGACACATGGAAATAATTAATTACTAATTATTTACATATATCATCATTTCTGATTTCTATCAAAATTGTAGACTAAAACTATGCATCTTGCAATGTTCTTTAAGATTACGATGTTATCAGTTTATTCTTTGAAAATGTTATGTCAGTCACGTGACCATGCAACGCCTTAATAACAAAACGGCTTGTAACTTTTGATTGATCAAGGTGAATTTTGGTTAACTTTTATTCAGTGCTATTGGAGTACTATACTACACGTTGATATTCAGAAAATGTAGTCACCATCATTTCCAAAATTTCTGATTTTCTAGAAGCTTTTTCGGCTTGTGCCGATGGCCTATTCCTCCAATTTAAAATGCTGATTAGTATTTTTAAAATTTTACTCATACATTATTAATGAGTTTGAGAAGTGTGCTGAACTGAACCAAGGCAAAGTCGAGTTATTATTTGTACACTACCAAGCCGAGGAATATACAGAGAATGCATGCAGATCGATGTAATAGCTAGATTTTCATGAAGCTACATTATTTCATTTGACTGGTAAAGGTTAAAATATGAACAGTCTAGTATTCATTCATGCGTTGGTTCTCTTTGATGTGCCGCGGTTAATAAATACGTTAGTGACCTTGCATGATACATGTAAATAACCTATATTATAGTCCATATATACTTTAATCTAGAATATCATTTTTTGTTCTGTTAAAAAACGACGAATATCATCTATATCATGAATCAACTATACATATACAATTGTGACGAATGCATGTAAATTAATATAATTTAAAAAAAAATCAAAACAGAATCTTTTTAAATGGACAAGTGATTTAAATAACAAACCAACACTATTTTAAATTTAAGGCAACTTTAAGGTGGCTCCATACAGTTTCTTGAAAAATGGAAAATACAAGTTTGAGAGTCCACTGACATGCACGTGCATAAATAATTCGGAAAAAGAATAAAACTAAATGTTATCCTTAGTTAAAAGGTCTGAAAATCAAAAACTGTTACCAAATAAATAGAACCAGTTGTTGCTATGGAAACAATGACGTTTCAAAATGGCTGCCAATTACCCTTCAAACTAATTTAATTCGAAAAAAACTTTGGTGACCCCCAATTTTTTTTCATTAAAACTTTTCTTGAAGTATGAGTAATCAATAGGCCGATTTTAAAAAAATTCTGTAGAACGAATAATTTTTTTTCTCTCGGAAAAACCATGTTTGTTAATTTTTGAAAAAAATTGGGTCTACACAGTTTTTTTAAAATCAGCCTATTGATTACTGATCATACTTCAAGAAAAGTTTTAATGAAAAAAAATGAGGGGTTACCAAAGTTTTTTGAGCGAAAAGCGAGATATTAACATTCAAGACGATCATGGGGAAGACGATGATCTTACAGTAACACCAGTTTGGAATTCACCAGAATTCCATTCCGCAGTTAAAGAAGCGGTGGGTCAAGCTTTGTCGCAGTCACAGAACGCGTTATTTAACGAACAAAACAGACAAATGGTGCGGAACCAAACAATCCAATCGGTGGGCCAGCTTCGTTTGCTACAACAGGCAGGTGATCCTACACGTTTCCTTCGCGCCAATGTTTCCAATCGACCAACGATATACGGCGAGAGCAGCGCGTCAACAGCGATGGGAACGCACCGTCATTTGTCGCGCTTGCCTCCGAAGCGTTGCCAGTTAATACGTCCGTTCCTAGTACATCGGTCAGACCCACAAGTTCGTTACCAAGCAATCCTATGTTTTCCACTCCTGGAATGGTTGTCTCACTGGGACAAGTTGCCTCCGGTTTAGGTGCCCCATTTTCGCTCGGCCCAGGCCACATGCCAGTTCCGGCCAAGCTCATGGGAGAAATCGTTGCAGGAAAATGTATTGATATGCATGGCGCAGCTAATCCCGGAGAACTTAGAATGTTCAGCATCTAGCCAAGCACTATTTTCTATAGTAACCAATTAATACCAAGCCCATCACCCCAAAAGGAAAGGAAGGAGATTGCGGACGTTGTCACCTGGGCAGAATGCTTCGTTAGCTATATGTCAGTGGTAACTGCATACAACCCCCTTCGGTCGTCTGACTTATTGGCATATATGTCGTTGATATTGCGCACATCCCGTCGATTCAGTGGTAATGCCTGGTTGAATTATGATAGGGCGTTTCGTCAGGAAGCAGTAGCTTATGGTTTGAACGATTGGAGTGCCGTGAGAACTGACCTTTATAATTACCATACCGCCGGTTTGGCGGTTGCTACACCATCCATGGAACTTCAACCCTTTCGCCAACAAAACAGGGAGGCCTGGGGGTCCATCTTCTCCACCAAAGTTTGCTATTCGTGGAACCGAGGTCGGTGTTCCAGCCGATTTGGCAACTGCAATTTCCGTCACGTGTGCGATGTCCCCGGCTGTACCGAGTTTCACCGCAGCGTCGACTGCCCTCAACGTAACCGTCGTGGGCCACGCCCAAAGATCTCGCTCCCCGCCAAGGAGAACAGGCAACTGGGCCACCAACTAAGTCACCAACCGGCCCTTCTACACATTCTTTAATTAATCGTTTAGTTTTGTTACAGCCAGCACCAGCGATTCCTTAAACGATTGGAACGGTATCAGTTTTTATGAACGCCCTGAATGGGAACTTGTTCCGGACGTCCAATTCTCATCAGATGCGTCCGGTTCACTAGGCTTTGGGGTATGTTACAACAATTTATGGTTCAATGGCGTGTGGAAGCATGCTCAACAGCCTCTAAATATTGCGTACAAGGAATTGTTTCCGATTGTACTTGCTTGTGATTTGTGGGCAGCTCAATGGCATCAGAAACGCGTTCGAGTCGAGTGCGATAACGAGGGCGTCGTGGCTATTCTGCGCTCCGGCACATCAAAAGATGAAAATATCATGCATCTAATTCACCATCTATTCTTGATCGTTTCCCGCTATAACTTTACGATGACAGCTGTACACGTTCCGGGAAAACACAACCAAGTCGCTGACGCCCTCTCTCGCTCTCGTTTACAGGAGGTCTTCCGCCTAGTGCCAGCCGCGTCCCCGACGCCAGTAACCGTCCCCGACGATATCCTGGAGCGATTGACGTCCCTCATCTGTAACTACATACCTTGAATTTTATGTACCAAGGGATTGCGAAGAACGCGCGACGCACATACGACACCGCACAACGCCGTTTCGTTGACTTTTGCTTCAACACCGGACAGCTCGCACCACCAGGACTATCGTGTCCAGCTTCGGAATGGACCATGATGCTCTTCTCGGCGCACTTAGCTCAGTCTCTCCACCCAAATTCCGTAAAAGTGTATTTATCCGGAGTTCGTTCCCTGCATATCGAGCAAGGTTTCGGCAACCCGTTGGAAAACAGACCGTGTCTGGAACGAGTCGTCCGAGGATAAAGCGCCTCCGTAGTCAGCCATGCAACCAGACAGCGCCTACCTATAGCTACTGTGCTACGAAATCTACGCAGTCAGTTACACTTGGATCGCTACGACGACGCCTTATTTTGGGCGGCATGCTGTGTGGGATTCTTGGGTTTTCTTCGGTCTGGCGAATTCACGGTTCCGAATACGGGCGAGTTCAACCAAAACCTACATTTAACCTTGGAAGACGTGTCCGTAGATCGCCATGAGAACCCTACGTACATGTTGCTGCGGATCAAAACATCCAAAACAGACCCTTTTCGCAAAGGGTTTACCTTGTGAATAGGCTCGACGGGATCCAACGTCTGCTCTGTACACGCAGTGACTCAGTTTCTCTGTAAACGTGGTAACACGCCAGGTCCACTCTTCAGGAGGCAAAACGGTTCTCCATTGACGCGCCCCACTCTGACTGATTGGTTACGATCGATCATAGCTTCCGTATCGGAGCAGCCACGACTGCAGCACAACTTGGGACACCTGACCACCTCATCAAGACTCTCGGTCGATGGGAAAGTAGCGCATATACCAAACATACATTCGCACCCTTGCACACGTCCTGGACCAAATGGCCAATCAGGACCACTGAGTTTCGACGTACGTTCATTCATGATTTCTAGCTTATCTATTGTTGTTTTGTGTCTTAGATTAAAGAATGTATATTACTGTTACAACATTCAAAGCGTTCGTCTGTGTTCTCCCAGTATGAGTATTTACGCGCTTGAATTGAATACGGTGTTTTTGAAACTCTGGCCTGGGTAGCTCACAGTATGAGTATTTACGCTAGAATTGAGTACGGTGTTTCTGAAACTCTGGCCTGGGTAGCACCCAGTATAAGTATTTACGCTTGAATTGAATACGGTGTTTTTGAAACTCTGGCCTGGGTAGCTCCCAGTATGAGTATTTACGCTTGAATTGAATACGGTGTTTTTGAAACTCTGGCCTGGGTAGCTCCCAGTATGAGTATTTACGCTTGAATTGAATACGGTGTTTTTGAAACTCTGGCCTGGGTAGCACCCAGTATGAGTATTTACGCTTGAATTGAATACGGTGTTTTTGAAACTCTGGCCTGGGTAGCACCCAGTATGAGTATTTACGCTTGAATTGAGGACGGTGTTTTTGAAACTCTGGCCTGGGTAGCTCCCAGTATGAGTATTTACGCTTGAATTGTGGACGGTGTTTTTGAAACTCTGGCCTGGGTAGCTCCCAGTATGAGTATTTACGCTTGAATTGAGGACGGTGTTTTTGTAGCTCCCGGTATGAGTATTTTGGATGGCAAATATACAAAGGTAAATTTGAAAAACTCAAGTTAACAATGATATATGATAATTTAAAATAAACTACAAATGTTAAAATCTACGGAGAGGCATCCCATGTCCTTATTGAATAAGGAATAAAACTATTTTGATATCGCTTAGTGCGATACCTAAAAAGAGGAAAAGTACGAGGATGTCTTACTGTCGCGTGGCAATAGAAGCGTTCCTAAAATATTGTTGCAATACATTGCTAAAGTTGAACAATTCGTTTCATAAGATTCATTGACAACTTCCTGTTTTGAATTATCTTTTGAATTTGATTTGTGTTTGGCAAATAATCCTGTTTCTTATTGGTTGTTTAAAAACCAGAAACCAATCAAATTCAAAACAGGAAGTTAGCAATAATTGATCAACTTGAGGAATATATTGCAACGATATTTTAGGAACGCTTCTATTGCCACGACAGTAAAGAATAGATGTTCTCAGTAGGACTAGGCAACAAGTCATGGATTTTACTTCATGGTCTAAGATTGACTTAAAGAATTTCCGACACAGAGTCTCTCTTCGTTCGAAAAGTGGATTAATTTTAAGTTCCAAAAGGCCATCTGCGTAAGAAAAGGAAGGTAAAATTATCTTGACAGCTCTTCGTTGTACTTGTTCAAGTTGATCGCGTAATTTTAATGGGAGGGATGAGTGCCAAACCACACAGGCGTATTCAAGAACTGGGCGGATAAAACAGCAATATACCAAACAAAGATCTCTTGAAGGAACACCACTACGCAACAAAGTTCGTAAAGCGAACAAACGTTTGCTCGCCTTTGAACATATATATGGTCGATGCTGCCTTGATCTTTATTAACTTATACTCGTGTTCTACTGATTTTAAACCTCTTCCTCCACTTTTCCGAGGAAGATACATCAGCGCTGTTGATAGTGGATGTTTTCCTCCGTTCTCACTGATCACTTTACGAGTTTCTCTGTCCAGTCTTTGAAGCTCTGCTATGGGCCATACTTGCGTCCACATTAAGTAACTGAGGGTAGGAAGTGCAAACTGGTTTGTCGCCAAAGCTTTGTTGAAATCTGATAGTGGGCTGGACCAAATCACCGATAACCTTTGTAGGTAGACTTTTGCTGCACACTTTCGCACCCGGTGGCTGTCATCCTGTTTCACATTTTCCATAACCCCTAGAAACTTGTAGTATACGGTCCCTCCTTCAGGCTGGTAATCACATCCGATTCACCTATTTCCATTTCTGCTGATCTCCTATCCAACTCACCTCTCTTGACATGCACCACCACCAACACTTTCTCTCATTCCATTGTAAGCCGGCATCTGCCATTTCTGACTTAGTTGACCTTAGCACTCTTCCTAGTTTACCTGAAGATGCTGCGAAGACCTTTAAATCATCAATGTATAGCAAATCGGTTTAGAAAGTCTGTATCCTTCTGTAGCCTTTAGCTTCCACGCTATCGGGTTGATACATATAGCGTGAATAGCCTTGGGCACAGTCCATCTCCTCCGAGGTTTCATCACCCTGCTTATAGTCCTTGCTTTTATTCCACCGTGTGCTAAGTTTCTGAACCACTCTACCAATCCACTCGGGTAATCTGTGGAGGATCATCATTTCCCTCAGCCACTCATTGTCTATCGAATCGTAGGCTTTTCTTCACATCAATCCACGCCATACTGAGGTTGTGCTTGCCTCGTCTGCTGTCTTGGCATACCATTCTGTCTATCAGTAGGTTGTCGATCGTTCATCGTTCCACTAACATTTTTCCTTCGCACCCCTCTGCTCTCCTTGCATCAGACCATATTTATCCAGGTGTTGATCCATGGGTTTCAGTACACATGAAGTATGCCACTTGTACACTGTGTTCAGGCATGTCATAGGTCTCTGATTATCACTGAAGAATTCGCTATAGGTTTCGGGATAAGAGAGGTCTTGCCTTCAGTGAACCACCATGGGTAATCGTGATCTTCCTGAAACACCGCTTTGAAACTCCTTACAACTCCCTCGTGTAGTGACTGTGCCTTTTTCCACCAAAAGCTTGCTATCCGATAGGGCCAGGCGCGCTCCAGTTCCGTTTCTTAAGGATTATACATGCACTCACCACATGCACGGTTTGTGTCAAGCTCATATATTTCTTGAGAGGGTACGTCTTCCAACCACTCCGCCTCAATATTTCCAGTCCCTTCGCTTTCCCACAATGATTTCCAGTAGCTACTTGCTTCCTTGATATTTTCAAATCTATTTTGGTTGTTCTCTTCGTCTCAAGATGTTGCTTCATATTTCGGTTTTTCGTTATTCCCGTCTTTCTCAATCATCTGCATACATGCGTAAACTGCGCCCGGATCAGTCAGCTTGGAAGCGCTTATTCAGTTCTCTCGACTTCTCCTGTTTCATCTTTTTTCTGTAAGTTCTCTTTAACTTTCTGAGGTCTGATTTTTTCCTCTCCATATAGCTTACCAGCCCCGCTGCCGATATCTTATTACATTCTTTCCAGTAGCATTGCTCTATTCTTTCGGCCTTTTTTTGTAATTTTCCTATTAATTCTTCTTTTAATTTCTGACCTACGTATACGTCTATATGCATGTGCATGCTCCTGTGTTCTGCCTTGTTTCTTCCATCCTTTGTATATTAGAAAAGCTATAACTACCGCATACAAAATGCAATTTGCTAGCCAAAGCCACCCAAATGGATTTTCTGCTGCGTCGACTGTACTATTTTGCTCCAAGAACTCACTGTTAGCAATATCGGCATGACTTGGTTTTCTCTTTGTTCTTGTGTCAGTCGAGCGTTTCGTAAAGTCTACCGGGGATTGCACTTCTGACGTAAATATCGGATAATTACGCTGTTTTTAAAATGCTTTCACAGTGTGTATAAAAAAAACCCTGAACCCTTAGAAAACAACCTATTGTAGTAGTTTGAAAGCCCTAAAAGCGCTGCGTTATAAATTAATCAGCACAATAAGTTAAACGAAGCGAAAAAGCTTTTAAATACTTTCACCATGCATACACTTCAAGTTATCTTAATTTCCCAGGTGTATAAGACCGTGTGTTTTACGCATCTGTGGGTTCAGCGAAGTGCTTAGGGCTTTCAAACTACTACAAATAATAGGTTGTTTTCTATAAGGGTTCAGGTTTTTTTGATACACACTGTAGTATCGCTGATTATCTCATGACACATACATGCACATTTCGATTCATTGTTTAGCATGCACAGTTTATACTAGAATACAATACTGTGGTGCTGTGGTTCAGCAGAGAACGACAATGTCCACTACAAAGGATATACTCTATGTTCGACAGAGCGTGCATGCTCGAGTATTTTAATTTATTTCAAAATGGCGGTTAAAGGTCTCCGGCGGTTAAAGCTCTCCAGCGGTTTAGCTTTCTTATGTTCTCTATTTTCCAACTTTGCCATTTCTAACTGATCTTGATGTTTCTTTCTCAATAAATAGTAATAAAAAATGAATGGTAATTTCATTGCCGACGAGTCGTTAAAGCTTCGCGAGCGATGTCAGAAATTATTTTCATACTGTCATACTGTCTTTTCATACTGATACATCATAATACTTTTCATCACTAAGTTTTCATGTTCATCGACATCGACTGTTGAGTCGATGGTCAGTTTAAACATTTAAGCCTGGTTTCCATATAAGATCGTCTCGATTGCCCCAATCGTCTTGATCGCCTGAATCCATCCAATCAGATTGGGCCATTCGAGATATTTCTAGTCTGACTAGAGTGTTAATTTTTGGGTAATCGGGGCGACCGAGGGGTCATCACCTACCTATACTAAGGGCGCTTTTACATCACTTCACTTTATTCAGAAGGCGGGACGGGACGTTTGCCGAGACAGGACGTTCGCTACTATATTTTCCCTTTATGTCATTTCGCTTATATGAAGAATGTTTTTGCTGGGACGGTTTAGTCCCATCCCGGCTAACCGGGATCCCGGCTTGAGAGGGACAATTTTGACCATATAAATACTCTGTCCCACCTAACCGGGACGATATGACGGATACCGTTTCGAGTATTTATTTTGATTCGCTGCTTATTCGATGCAAATGAGTGATAACGGCTAGTAGGAGGACAGCAGCTCTTTATAATACGCAGTGCCGGATTTAGGACTGTGGAGGCCCCTGGGCGGTCACTGACCAGCACAATATATCAATTCTATTTCTGAATGTATGCTAAGAGACCTATCAGTATATTTTCCCCCGAATTACGCTTTCGTCGGTAAAGACACGAGATAATTTTGCTTTACGAACTAATACAACTTCGAAGTCACAATTCCCACACTGAATCAGGTTTACAATAACAACTTGTCAACTCCATCCATCAATCTGTCATAATCGTCATAGTATACACTTTTAGAAGTGACCCTATATATCATCCATATATCTTTTGTCTTGTTTTTGACTCATATTTTGGGCTCTATTTTTTCAACTTTCAAGACATTTTTGTGGAGCCACCTCCCCCCCCCCCCTTAAACATTATTTTGTGGGGGGCCCTGGGCGACCGCCCACTCCGCCCTGTCCTAAATCCGGCACTGATAATATACATCAAATTATATATGTATTACTCTGTTTTTGGCTGTGGTTTTTGTATCTTGTATTGCTGTCGTGTTTTGTGTGTGTTAGCTTTTTTGTGTAACTCTAACCAATGCGCGACGATTAAATCAGGGCCAATCAAAGCTCAGCATTTTTTGGCGTCCCGTACTTGTCAGTTTGAACGATGGAAACAAGTATTTTTAGTCCGATCGTGTTTATAATATTTCGTACGAAGCTAGTCGAAGAGCAACACATTATTTTCGAAGAAAGACAATATTGCTGATATAACTGGTAACTATATTTTTAACATCACTTATAGTAAACTTGAAAGTGTGATCTACCACAGTTTTTGTGCGTTATACACAAATACTACCTCCTTGTAGACAGGCTTTAATAGATACTTCCCAAATTTGATTCAATGGACGTGAAAATGGCTTGAAATCGAGGTTGAATATCAAAGGTGATAGTGAATGCATTACAACTTCATTGCCAACCTTGAGCTGTTCATGCCATTGCTTCATAGGCTTTGAAACGAAGTGTCTATTTCTAGGCTATAAATGATCTTATAATGTGTTCAGCGTAGATACATGTACGCCTACGCGTACCTATTTTTACAACTTTCCAGCAGTGTGTTGTGAAACGTCCCGCAATTGTCCCGCCTGAAAACATTCTCATAAACCCGGGATGGAAAAACGTCCCTTCCCGCTTACTTGTCCCTTCCCGGCTCCCATTAGTAGGCTTCTGCTTTAATAAGGTTTAGATAACCTAACCCAACACCTCCCCCTTACCCTAATCAGTAAGGAGCATGGGAACGAACTGATAACCGACAGTGCATGTGATTGGTTACTTATAGCCAATCAGAAAACTCGTTCATATTAAGTAGGTCTTTACTGCGATCGAGACGATCTTATGGAAAGCAGGCTTTAGTAAGACCGGCCCCTAGTTCTCATGCATGCAGTATATCATATATACTTTGAGAAAGGCAAGATTTTCACGGATTTTTATGGTGTTCGTTTCTACAAAGAGTACTTAATATTTGTCACAGGAAGAACTCGAAATCCACCCATGCATGGGTGATGGGGAAGAGAAGCCCTGTTAAAGGCAGTGTCACCATGACGCAAACTTGAAAACCTTCGTGGACAAATTCAAGTTCACATGATTAAAATTATCGCGAATATAACACAGTAAATAGTCCGTAAGAAAATCCACTAATGACTTACTATTTTAACGTTTTATGAATATTATTCCTTTTCTTTGCACGCAAATATAATTTTTGTCTCGCACGAAACTATTAATTAAGCGGTAATTTAATACCGGACGCTGTGCCTGTAATGTTGAAAATGTTCCCGAACCGTTTCAATGGCGCTTTTGCCGTCTCCATGCACTTACCAACTTGATAATCTTATGGAACAGGCTTTCGAATTAGTTTCAAAAGTTCCATTATTCGTTTTGAAACTGCATGGTTCCACTACGACACTACGTTCTCCTCACAAATGATTTCGGAAGGGGGCATCTGTCCCAACACCAGATGCCCTTGGGGTGCATCTGAAAAGCAGGCATCTGGTCCTGAAACACAAGCATGCGGGCAGTGCCGCAATCTCTGCGGTAGTTGGCGTTGGTTATTTCGTTGCCGCTGTTTTGATCATAGGCTAAATCAACGGCATCATGGGGCGGGCACGCACGCTGGTGGCTCTTTAGAGCTATGCATGTGGAAACCAGGGTTTAACTATACATTTACACGAGTTCTGAAAAATTTGGGACAGCGACGTTACCAATTATATTGCGCGGTTCCAAAACTCTACTGTTCCGTGTAGAGGCAGAATCATACAGATTTCGCTATGGTTCCAAATTCATCCAGACCGTCAGTTAATTATTAAACTTTTGACCTTTTATAGCTGCGTATAGGTGTTTTGGCTTGGTGTAGTCGGTAGGATAGGGACCTGCGCGGGAAAACCAACTCTTTTTCCTTTGCTGAGCTTGGCCATGGAGACAAATAAGTTTATATATTATAGAATTTCATTGATTATTCATATATGTTGAGCATCGAAACTTTGAAGTTGCATGCCTCCAGGATCAAGCACTTTGACATCATATGCAAAAGTTTAATATCCACTGCCGCACTAACGTGTTTTTGAGAATTTATATATTTTACTCCTACTTCTATTTACTACCCTAAAGGTCTAATTGGACACGGAAGACAAAATTTGGCATTTACGATTATTCGATGTTTTCAAAGTGTATCGTACTATACTAGTCTAGGAGTCAATATATTGTATATATGTGATGTCAGTATATATGGAAATGCAATGGGCTTGTGCCACCCGCACGTGACCCTGACCTCTGCCTTATTGTGATTGGTCAGTTAGCGTTTGAGGGCAAAACATTTTACCCTCATGGATCACGACACAAGAATGGATCGTTATTGCTTTTCAAAACAGTTAAAGGATATTAAATATTATACTTCTATAAGTATAAACAAACAAGAAAACTTGGTTATCGTACTGTTGTTTTATATATGTTCACAACACATAATCTTGAAACGTTTTTGCATACGTACAAGGATAGAATATAATAGGCATGCTACGCATGCGTGTGTCCACCGCCGCATGTTGCGCATTGTTACCTGGCTCGAGACGAAGAGTAAATAACCACACAACCATATAATCGGCGTGTCGCTTGCTTTGGACCATGCAACGTCATCACTCGGCAATCATCCCCAAAGTTTCGAATCGTGATCGCATATTGTTAAAGGAAATTTAACTTTGCACGACAAGGTTGAAACTTGAAGGGTTTCAAGAATTTCAAAACAATACTTATTTTCAAGGTATGCATGTTTATCTTTTGCATTCGCCAATCATGCATGCCTGTGTCTCACTCAGTGTATTTACTGCGATGGCAGCGGTGGTCACAAAAATTAAACCGCTCATGCATGCATTAATTAAACTGATCAGAAACTGGAAAGGACTCAAGTTACATCATAAAAGATATCTAGCTATCAATATCGATATAATATAGTTTAAACGTGCGTATTATTTTCATTTTCTCGGCAAAGACGACTTGCCATGTTACATTCATCGCTATCAACACTCATTAGATGTTGAGGATCATTCTTCTTCTGCTGCTCTTCGATGCACATATGCTTGTCCAGTTGGTCGACGGCAAAAGGGTAGAGGAAAACCACGGTTAGTGCATCTTCAACTAAAACGCCAGGAATGCCAGAGTAATCTCGGACTGCACTTCTTATCCCAACGACATAGGTAAAGAATCCTAACAGCACAACCCAACCAACGTATTGCAGACCATCTTCAACCGTTTGCATGATAAGTAATAGCACCCATAAATAGAACAGCACAGCCATAATGACCATGTAGCACCAAGGACGTTTGTTATAGAGCTTGCCAGCAGCACGACCTGCAGGCCACCATGGAGCGACGATGGCGATGGCAATTCTGGATAGGTTTCTCCACGAGGGAGAATCCAATACTTCACCTAAACTTGTGGAAAATCCTTTGTTATTCCCCTCCCCCTCCCCAACGTCGCCATACTCTTGTTTCAATACTTTCCAAAGCGACACGCATAGCAGGGACAAGATTGGAGTGAAAGGTAGACCAGAGGCAACTGCAGCTGCTTGTATCGACTCTATAGCATTCGATCCTCCAGCTGTAAGCAAGGCAGTGGCAGTAGCTCCTTCAGTGCACGCCCAGAAGATACGCTGGACAACTGGTGGATCTGGACTACCGTTAGCTGAGAGACAATCAATAACCAAAGAACCACTATCGGAGCTTGTCACAAAGTACAACACAATGCTCACTATAGATAGGACTCTCAGAACTTTGCTAAGATTGTCTCCATACTGTTGGATTAAATCAAAGTACATCGAATTTTGTTTTCGACACGAGAGCCGGAATAAATGTTCATACGGTTCAGTGGAATTTTTTCCACCCAGAATCCAGTCACACTCGATCCCCTTCAGAGCTGCCTCGCGTTCCATATTAAGTCCTGCACCACCAATGATGATGAACCACATGAAGGTAAATATAATCGGGGCAGTCAGAGTAGAGTTGATGAAATTTCTGATGGTTCTTCCTTTAGAGATCTTGGCGATAAACATGCCAACGAATGGTGACCAGGATATCCACCAGCCCCAGTAAGTAATGGTCCAAGCGTGCATCCAATCAGGAGCTTGTTTGCCATCCGGGGCATTACCTAGTTGGGCATATGCATCGGTATGGAACCCAAGCTGAATCACATTCTGAATGTAGTATCCTATACTCTGAACAAACAAGTTAAGAAGAAAGAAGGTCTTGTCATAGAACAAAATGACCAACATAAGAAATATACCAAGGCTAAAACAAACTTCACTGAGACGACGGATACCAAGCCTTAGACCAGAAACGACCGACACAGTTGCAAAAAATGTTATAACCCAGATTATTACGGCCTGAGTTTTAGCGTTTTCTTCAATACTACTGTTCATTCGCGCGAGACCAGAGTTCATGGTGATTGCTCCAGCACCAAGACTGGCACAAACACCAAACATAGTTGACACAATAGAGATTACTTCAATAGCGTCGCCCATCCATCCAAAGATTCTGTTGCCAAGGAGGGGATAAAAACACGACCGTATGGTCATAGGCAGCCCCTTTCTATGAGCAACTATCCCCAATGCAAGTCCAACCAGTACGTAAACAATCCAGCCATGGATTCCCCAGTGAAATAATGTGATGTTGATGGCGTCTTGTGCTCTTTGATTGTCAGAATATCTGTAATGAAAAACGCGGGTGCACTAATTATATAAAGCACAACGTAACGGTATAATAAAATTATTGATTGTGTAGCGCCATGCATCTACTGGTGGGTTGCAATCAACCCCCTGCAATTCGGACGACAAAAACACAGCGGTTGGTAGGTACAATATCATCTAATATAATATTATTTTGTGCCTACCAAACATCATGACGTTAAGGCCTGGCCAAACGCTTTCACTCATCGCATTCAACATCACTATTCCACACTGTTGAACGATGTTGAAAGCACGAGTGGCCAAATTAATTCAACATCGTTCAACATTCATCAGGAAATGACAATTATTGAACGCGGGTTAAATTAGTTTGAATGAACATGGAAAATGTATTTATATCAAAGAAGACGCTGTGTCGCCGTGCTCTTCGATTCTCGTTTTTGCTTCTACTGAAAGCAGAGGCTATGTCATCGTCGTGGATGTCACATTAATATTATATGCCGCGGTCATTGCGTCGTGACGTCATGACACGCGCAGTGCAAATTTTTAGCCATACTTCTGCGGTGTGACGAACGCGCTCGGTAACAAGCAGAACAAAACCGAATTTCCTTTTGAGAGATGGAATAATGGCGCCATCGGCATGTGGAAAGTCAAACGAAGCCATAATCTTTCACTCCATCTTCAAGACACAACACAGGTCGCCCAAACTCATGGTGTGAGCAGTTATGTATACAAGAATTTACTTAAGTCAAAATGATGGAATATTTCCTCTTAATTGCTTAAAATTTTTTAAACATACTGAAATATAGGTTTTAGTGAGATGTTATAAACAGTCTGGGACTGCACGCAGGCTACATATAAACCAACATAGCCATGTTTTATTAAACGCGAACACTACCATACGAATATTCAACAAAATAAAATGTTATGAACATTGCTGTTTTACTTACATGTTTATTGTGCCAATACGTTTGTCTTTGTGAAATTTTGGATCATATATTCCGCCAATTATTCCTCGAAGTTTGAAAACCCGAAGTACTCCTTTATTTCCAGTGGAGTACTTCGGGTTTTCAAAACTCGAGGAATAATTGACGGAATGATCCAAAATTTCACAAAGACAAACGTATTGACACAATAAACATGTTAAGTAAAACAACAATGTTCATAAACTTTTATTTTGTTCAATTGTTGAATATTCGTACGGTAGTTTTCGCTGTTAAAACATAGCTATGTCGAGTTTATATGTTGCAAACGTCTCAGATCGGCAGATGGCTAAAATCTCACCGAAACCACATCAGAAAGACAAATACACTTTGTACTAGAGATAAGTAAACTATATTTCAGTATATTTCAAAAAAATTAAAGCAATTAGGAGGAAATATTCTATCATTTTGACTTAAGTAAATTCTTGTATACATAACTGCTCACACCATGAGTTTGGGCGACCTATGGACACAGAAGATATTGAAACAGGTTGGTATTTTATCTTTCACTATTTATTCACACGATTTAAAGTGTTAAAAAGGTGGTATAATGTGACGAGATTTTGACGATTTTGGTAGAAAATACTGCTAAATCCTTGATCGTAAACTACATATATTTTGGCTACTGTAGGTGTTTTATAAGTTATAACTTTCATGTATCTTGTCTTTTACTCTTCTTTTGTACTCAAACATGGGTTTAAACGGATTGACTATTTACATATTTATGGATAGACCAATATCTTTATATTATTATCGTCAAACATGAGGCAGTAGAGTTTATTTATATGGTGAATTGGCTGAGGCCGGAGGAAGAATGGAACCGCCAAGTTGCACTTTAGCAAGCGTATTTAACTAGATATATACATAAATATACTTTTTGGGGGCTTGTTGTACTTCTTCATTGTTTAAGTAAAGTGTGCATTACTTGTTTTTCTTTATCTTTTCTTTTCTTTCTAGAAATAACTAAAAATATGGATATAATACAGATTCCAAAACTAAGGAAATCAATTGCAATATGTTAATTTATGTATCTATCTAGAATTCTAATCATGATTATGCTGCATTAAATCACATTACTACTGTATATAATGTATAGAGGTGTGCGAAATTCAAAAGAATCTTTACTCTGAAACGAGGTCAGAGGGACTAATTTATATGCACATAAAAGGATTTTAAATCGTTGGCCATTTATGAATAAGGTCAACACATCAATTCATTAAATCCAAATAGAAGTGTACTTGTCAACGTTTAGCTGCAATTTTGAATGAAAGTTCATGTACTTTATTCACTGGTTTCAACTAACATACGCTATGAATATATCAATTTAAAAATTTATTAAGGAATTATTGACTTTTGCTATTATAGTCAATTTAGCAGTTACACTATTAGGTAATAATATTAGGTAATATTTTGTAAAGCTTTTTTATCTTTATCAAATAGACTGGTCATACCATATACAGTGTGTGGTGTGAGGGTAATTACAGCGCTAATTTCATCATTATCAAACTTTCAGTAGACGCACAGCGTACCAATTTTTGCTTTTTCTTGATACTTTATTTTCATTTCCTTGGCGATTGTGATTTATCAACGTTTTCTATGGCTGGCACTTCAACTTTGGCCATTTTGTCGAGTACGACTTACTTGGTCCATGCAGGCTCTCACCCTGACAATATCTCGCATGGCGCATGTCTCTGTTCAACAAAGTTGAATGAAATGTGGTCAAATGCTTTCAACACCTTTCAACATTTTGAGAACAATAGAAATGTTGAACGAAAATTTCAACATGTTCAAATTTCGTTCAACATCATTCAACACCATTCAATAACGTTCAACATCACTCAACAGCGGTGGCCAAACGCTTTCAACATGTTGAATTCAACAATGTTGAACGATGTTGAATGAAATGTTGAAGGCGTTATACGCATTTATTATATGGCTGGGCTTGTTTTCGGGTCATTACGCCAAACAGCGCACGCTGATTGGTTGCTGAGAGGTCCGGAAAAAGCCGTAATGCCCTCTTGGCACTGTGAGAGGGCATTACGTCCTTTTTAATGACCTGCAAGTTTGGCGGAAAATTACTGAGTTGATTTGAATGAAAATAAAAGCGAATTAGATATATTCGTTGCAAAATTTTGAACAATAATAAGTCCTGAAACATCAGTGTTTCTTTTTATAAAAACTTTTTATTTAAAAGCGCGAAAAATACCTCGTTTTTTAAAAACCTCGTTTTCTCGGTCTGTACGGGAAAGTATTTGCCCTCGGTTTCTCTCGCACAAACATCGCTCCTTCGTCGCTCGGTCTGTACGAAAACCTCAAGCAAATACTTTCCCGTACAGACCTCGCACTCGGTTAATAAGCCTTTAGTAACCCTGCAGCAATTGACATTGTATGCACAGTGCCACTAAACACACAATTCTATAGTCAAACATATTTTGGACTGTGATGATTGAAGACTATTAGAAAATGATACATTGGTCGCGCGACCCTGAGTACGGGGTTATATAATCTTGCTTTACCCAATAGGGACCTTAAGATCTACGATGGCAACTTCAACGACGCCGTCCTCCAAATAAAATAATTTTAGTTGTGAAACAAGAGAATGAATAATTTGTAATCCCAGGAGTAATCTCAATACCGTCCTCGTTCTTTGTACAACACCACTTCGAGCATTTTCACGTTTTCAGGACGACGTCAACTCACCAAGAAATGAGAAGTCAACTCGCCCTTGACATTGACCCCAACACAAACACTACATTCATTTTAGCATGCAGTACTGGGACGATTTAAAAGTCATTAAACTATAACTTCAAATATCAAATATAATAGTTAGTTTTAAAAATTATATGAGAAGGCTTTATTATTCTATTTACAAAATATTATATACAAGTCTGATGTCACGCGTGTCGGCAAGCCAAGTAAAATTACTTGATTGATCCATAAAATTGCAAACTAAAGCATAAATATCAAAATTAATGATGCTATAATAGTTTATCTATAATTTGTAGACCTTCTCTGTTTAGCTTCTGTAATGACTTATCCAGTGCAACTCAAAAAACATCGGTTCCTGCCATTTGCGAAGATCTCGATCACAGAATAACCTCGATATCAAGTCTACTCTCTCTCACGCATGCTCTTTTCAATCGGCAACAGGTTCAGTTTCTGTTTCCGGCGATGGAAAACGGCCCCGTTTATACTATTACGGTACGGTCTGTCTTCCGTTGAAAAATCACTACGTTTCTTTGTTGTGTTTACACTATTCCGGAGCTATGGTAAATTTACCGTACCGTCATAGTGTAAACAGACGATTTTTTTATTACGGAACGCTCACCCCCCGGACCACCACGGGATGGGAATTTCAAGTTTCGTGTATTTTATTCAAGATAGCTCTGATACGCTAATTTTATTCGCCACAGAGTGTGCATGGTAAAGAGAATCCAACGCCACGGGAAAGGGTTACGGAATTTCAATAATTAAAAACATTGAATGGTTTCGTACACCCTCCTGGTAAACGAGTACTTCTCAAAACGGAAATCCTTATCAAGCACACTTAAACACTAACTAGCTCTTGGCTGGCAATTGCAAACAAGTGCTGCGTCATAAAGAAAAGTACTTTAGACTTCACGTGTTAAATCCACTTAAATCGTGAAAATGATGTCGTATAAATTGAAAATTTATTGGATCCATAATGATCAGAATTACATTGTAAAACAAAATAGTCGAGGGGGTGTTTACATTGAGGCCGGCCTGAATTTAGCATTTACGTGTTTGTTTACATGAGGCCGGCCTGGAAACTATAACGTGGATTTGGCACCAATCTCTTTTAAAACAACGTATTGGGTTTGAGAGGTTTGAGAGGTTTACTTCAGTTCGGGCTATAAGGCGACCAGAGACGAAGCCTGTCAACATCCCCTAGTTGGACTATAGTCTTGGACAACAATGTACTGACTACAATTGAGTACAATAGGACAATTAATAAGCCAGGTGGCGGTGCACTCTTGCGACATAATGAGAAAATATGTAAGGACTTTAATCTAACAACGTAAAATAAAGACTTTTAAAATATCATATCCATGCATGGTGAACTATCCAACATACGAACATAAATAACTTATATATAAACACAAACACAACCGGATACGTAGAAAAGGCTCCACGGATTTATAGGGAGTTCGGAAGCATGCTTCCCGTAAAAAAATATTGAATCTCTGAGATAAATTGAATCTCTGAGAGGGCATACCCACATCTGAGAGCACTTTTGAGCAAAATTTTAGACCCCGTTTACACGGTAACGGACGAATTCGGAACCGGCCTCGAATTAGTACGGTTCCGCCTGTTTACACGGAAGGCAAATTCGGAACCGAGTTCTCGAGTTAGTATACGGTTCTGCCTGTTTACACGTCGGGTATAGCGCTAAATAATTAATATGTGATGAATATATAACAGCTTGATTCCCAATCTGTTCCACTCACCTGACTCCTTTTGTCTTTTCTGAACGGCCCTGTACATAGATCTAGACATAGTGACCTGTTTCAAATTCCATAGATTATAACCTAAGATTATAATCAGGTTTGTAATTAATAAAGACTATATAGTCTATATAGAACTCCGCCCCATAGTTGTCAGTTAATAGACGTTGCAATCTTGCTACATGTCAAAGTATGAATATACCAACCTTCCCCAATATCGATTTCCATACGTTTTATTCAGAGTTGGTTCATAGTGAAAGATGGGTTCCGCCACGCCAAAGAAAAAGAAGCCAACGCCGATACCAGCGGCAAACAACATCGTAAAATACGATGCATCGCTAAACTCGGGTTCGTCGTCATCTCTGCCAAGCTTCAGTTCACCGTACTTCGAGAAATAGACAATGGCGATAAAGACAAGCCAGAGATTAATACTGCCGATGTAGAACCAAGTAAACGATCTAGTAATCCAAGTTTTACAATCATCCATATACTTTTTGGATTCCTCGGGGTAACCCATGCAAATGGCAACAAAAAGCCAAATGAAGATAGCCGCTAGGAACGTTACAACCGGGTTGAAGTTGAGGCGCACAGGACCAAAGTTAATTTTAAAAGTGTGACAGCGTTCGTCTCCTTCGTTGTTCTCCATCATTTTATTAACTACAATATCAATCACTGCTGAGAAGCTTTGACTGTCTGCACGTATGACACAACTTCATGCATGCGTTGCGGCGAATAGATTAAGTGGGTTATGCAATAACAACTACCTGGTACTTGATCGGCACAAGCTCATTGGCTAGGGCAAGGGAGCACGCCAGACTGACCTGTGTTTCTTCTTTGTTCGGAGTTATTTCATTTATATTCAGCCATTTTGAATAATGCGGTATATATCATTAGCGTATCGCAGGCGCGGGTTAGGGCGCCGAAGGAAACCCGAGCGCGTTACGAAAATTAAATAACGGTCGGAAGGAAGATAAATAGAAGGGGAGTGAAACGCCAACCTCGTACCCAGGGTCTTATCTCCGCTCCCCCGCCCCCGCCTACCGCTGCGAAAAGACCCTGGTCCAGGCTGGTCACGTGTCGTCTATCAAGATTTTCGACTGTGGGGTATCCCCTGCGTGAATAGTCGAAGAAATGCATGTATACGTATGTTGTTTTGTTTTCTGGTATTAGATTTTGAAATGAATGGTTAAACCGGTGATACGATTTTAAAATTGAAACAAGTTGTTTTGACAGCTATTGTTTTTTGTTTATAATAAATCACTGCGTTTATTTAAGTTTACAATGAAGAAAGTTTTTGATGTTCCCATTCGTTTAATAATCGTAGTCGATTAATCGATATCTTATTATCATTTTTCTATTTATATAAACTCCAGTTACTCCGCAAATTTGATCTTTCGTCTCTTGATCATGAAATATGAATACGCCACTACGAAAACTGTTGCCGCTCCTCCATTCGGCAAAGTATATTAAAATATCGAACAATAGTATTAATCAACGACAAATAAACAAAAATAAACAGTACTAAAATAGTAAAATATTTGAAACCAAGATCATTCTATAATGCTATAGCAAGACACTAGACACATTAATTTAATAAGGCAAAGGTGAAATTTGAACCTTTGTTGTCTGCATTTCTGAATGCACTGCCGTTGTTTACTTAAATAAATAGTACTTTCAGTAGACATCAAGAAAGCGGGCGAGTCTTATCGATTTTTCTGCTTCTTTGCTGTCACAAACTTCTTGTCCGATAAAGAAACCCCCGTTACGTATCTTTTAGTTTTGATCGTTTTAAACGCAACAACCTATTAATACCCGCCGCTGTCGCATTAAATTATAGTTCCTCGCCAATTGTTTAAAATATAATAGGTACGGATATCGACTAACCTTTTTAAAATGAACTTGAAAATTGGCATTTTATATCAAATATATTTATCAATTATCATGTTCGTGGACGACTGACCATAATTTTGTCCGCATGAGAAATGGTCAAAACAACGCAGCACAGTAAAGTGAGTAAACCTCACAGTTGATAATGAAATGGAAGACTGCTTCAAATTGTCAATATAAACAATAAAATACGTATGTGTTTCACCTGTACGTTGTTGAATACCACACGTGAAAGCTGCCATTATATTTAAGTGAATACGTCCAGTTAAAAGCCCCGCGATTCGAATGCTTAAAACGAATATTCTCCAATCAATAACACATGTCGCCAGCGCTACAAAGCCAGCAAAATATTGATCTTTGAGACTTTGGCATTCTTATTAAATTATATCTCCTTTCGGATTGTTTCTCCAAGCCGTTGTGCACCTTTCGTGAGTCGTGACATTTCATCTGGCCAGATGTTTTGCGTTTTGTATAAACACTATTCGTCGGTAAGTCGAGAAAGTTTTTTGTACCACCCTACCCACACTAAATTTATTTTGTACTGCCCATATTTTGGGCAGCACGTGACCAGCCTGGACCAGGATCTTTCGCGGGGGCGGGGGAGCGGAGATAAGACCCTGGGTACGAGGTTGGTGAAACGCCAGAGATTTTGTAAGATGATGCTGGTTGACCGTTGCTAGGAACATTTCCGTTGCTAGGAACATTTCTAATTATGGTCGATATACATGTATGATGTCACTATCCATCCAAAATGAAATAGTGAAATAAAAGCAGCCTGCTGCGAGGGCAGTGTTGAAATGCAAGTCGAAATATAGCAAGGTTGGTGTACTGCCGAAACATGAAACGTAATGTCTAACATTTTGACTTTATATTAAAGGGCCTTGGCTCCAATCGCTCGAAACGTGAGACATCTACGTTCTATGTTTCGGCAGTAAATATACAAACTAATACTATCAGTAGATCGAAGGCGGATTTCAGTTGATATGTGAGTAAATTAAATAATATTAAAATTTTACGACGTGTTTCTTAAGTTCTTTGAATTTTGAACTTTACTTGGACGATGTAATTTAAATACAGCATTCGAACAGTATATTCTTTCTCTGACTCTGTCTTTGCAAGTAGTTCGCTGTTGGCTAGCGATTTATATGTTTTATTAAATAGTGTTTACTAGACAGGAATTGAGGAATATCAGAAACGCTGGGACGGTTGGGTCATGGGTTGTAACTGCTGGCAACTTATAAACGTTTGTTAAACTTACCTCGCGTGAAGAACCTAATTGATTGTTGACAGATCAAGGGCTACGAGCATAGCTAGATTTCAAAACCCAAATAACGCATCGCCATTGGTCAATACTCCTTCACGTGACGGTTGTTTCACTCCCCTCCTTTTCTCTTCCCTCCTTTCTCCGCCCTCGTCAACGCTCGGGCTCGGGTTTCCTTCGGCGCCGTAACCCGCGCCTGCGATACGCTAATGATATATACCGCATTATTCAAAATGGCTGAATATAAATGAAGGAACTCCGCAACCTCGTCCCCAGGGCCATTTGTAGGGGCTGGGCCAAGATGGCGGCCAAAAACAAAATGGCGGGAACAAATGGCCCTGGCACAGGCTGCAAAAAATGAGTCAAATTTTGACTCATTTTTGACTCGGACCCAGTCTTCACTAAGTTTATCGCGCCTAGTCAGGCTCAATTTTTTCTGAATATTTAGTTCAGCTTGACTGACCCAAACTGAAAACAATCAAAACATTCATTTCCAAATACATTGTCGAGTTATTAAAATAAATAGACTTTTAATAAATATCTGTAAATGCTTATTATTTATCATTTGCTTCACAGTTGTACCAAATTTGCAAGAAACTGGATTGCCGTTGTCTGGCCGGGCCGCCTTGTTTTTGTGAGTTTTCGGTGGATTCAATTCAGCGTTTTGAAAAACATTTAGGCTTCATTTAGAGAATTCTTGTTTGAAAAAAGCCTGCTTCTCAATGGCCAAACACGTAAATTCTGCCCTGTGTTGTACTTTCCTTTCGCAGCCAAAATACTTTTTGACTTTGTTCACCAAGTCTTTCGTTCGCCCGATTTAGAAAACACTCTGAATTGCTGTCCCATGGACTTCGTTGTATGGCAGCCAGGGCACAGAGACGACATGACTCATCATTACATATTCTTCTGACGTTTTTACAGGTGTTTCGCCAGCCTTCCTCACATTTTCATTCATTTTGAAGTTGTTTTTAACAGCCGGCAATTCTGGTATCACTCATTTAATATAATTTGAGCCTATAAACAAATGCCCGCGAGTTAGCCTGCCGCCCGCCTTGTTTCCACCAATCAGAATACCTAAAACATCCAATGTTATCTCGACCAATCAGATGTGGTGATAGCTCAGCCTGTGCCAGGGCCATTTGTTCTTGGCCGCCATCTTGGCCCAGCCCCCACAAATGGCCCTGGGGACGAGGTTGGGAACTCCGTACAAAGTCAGAGGAGGTTGGACAAGTGCCGCAAAGCATCATGGTCATAACGCTAAAATTGATAAATTATTGATTCATTTGCATCTGACCGCAGACGAGGAATGAACTCTGCCTGGTGGACTACATGCGCGAAACCTTTTGAAAACTCGTCACAGTTGATCCAGAATTGATAAACCTGATGGTCAGGAAAATGCGAGAACAATTCGTGACGATCATAGACAATTAATATGATCAGATTGTGCTTTATTTGGCGTATATTCTTGACAATGGCGGATGGGCATTCAAGATAGTTTTCAAGGACCACTCAATCCTTCGGATTCGACGCATTTTATATTACAAATAATGTAACAAATCAGAAATGAATTAGATATTTACAACAAAGAAGGATTTGGTTGTGCGGTGCAACGTGTGATTCGTTACAACTGGAGAAAAGCGTGAGGTGAGATATGAGAAATCAACATTATTTGTTGTTTAGTGGTTTATGATTTCCCTCTTCCTTCATACTTACTTACTTGTATCCCAAATTTTATAAAATTGTGAATAAAGCTAGCCTAAAATTTTTTATTCAATAACTATCTTGTATTTTTCTTTGTATTAAGGTGAATTCAAAATCCGAAATCGAGATAATTTATTTAATTGCCTCCAGAATCTATTGATAAACTTGGTATAACTGGTCAAATGTTCAAATATTCTATTTTAACAAATAAAGTGTATTTCCTGTATCCTAAATATATATGTAAATAAGGAACTTGAATAGAATTAAAATGTTGCTCAATATTGATCTTGTTTGCTTCTAAAGCACTACTGTACTGACACTGATACAAGTATTCAATCAGGGGCATTGTTAACATTTTAACATTGGTCCAACATTTTTGCAGTCAACCACCTCCCCACCCCCCCCCCCCCCCCCCCACCCGTGCCAAGAAAACATCAACTTTAGCGAGGGCATCAGAAAAGTTAATTAAGGTAGACAATGATGTGAATGGGTAATCGAACTAAAAGAGAGACAAAGTCCAATAAATGAACTATAAGGCAGACAAAGTTCAGCCCAAGGGTGTCTGTCTTAGACAGAGTTCACTGTTTATCAGTATGTACATGCAGTAGCACTCAAAGGCAAAGGGGTGAATAATATCCAGGCATTTATTTAGGCTTTGAGACACAGCATTTGAATTGTATAATTATGTGAGATAATACCTCTGTGTTAAAATTTTATTAGTTATGTCCACAATTATGCATTGTTATGTAATTATACAACTGACAACATGCAAAACTTCAAACTACATATTTGAATGTTATTTGGCAAAAGAGAATCCATCAATTTATCATCATCAAAATCCTGTTCAGATTGGTGCTTGTGCCCGGGCACGGGCAACTCAGTCTGAACACTGCCAAAGTAAGTTATTCCAACACTGACATCTGTACTGTATCTCTTCACTTCCTTTACATGTCTTAAAAGTTGACTGTACAGCCAATGCCTAACTATTGTATTCACTTTGTGGGTGTACAAACCAAGGGGTGGACACAAGGGCACATGCCCCCCCCCCCCCCCCCCCACAGACACACCCACTTGGTTAAAGTCCCCCTTTTGCAACAAAAAAGCCCTTTATCAGAAGACATGTGCCTCAAGGGTCGTTTTGAAGCTCTGCCCTGAAACAAGGTACTTTTGAAAGTGTACACTTCCCCCACCCCATCAGCTTGCTTCCTACATCACTGACTCAGTTGAAACGGACAACTGGGGCAAAAGGGATAATAAATATTTGTAACTGAGAAACAATATGAACAACAACAAATTATAACAAATTAACAAAAAATAAAAAATACTACAACTACAATATATTATTCACAATAACAATGACCAACAATAAACTACAAATAATCCACACATCAATTTTAATATTAATACTGCTGCCATGGAACACAATGTTATTTATTATATAAAAAAAATATCTATACATATCAGGCCTGTATACATATATAACAGATCTTTAAGAAAGTTCAGTACATTCTGTAATAATATTTACAGAATGTATGTATAGGCTTGATATGCACCTGAATGGTGTTTTTTATACAGCGAGGTCAAGCGTTTTGGACCATAAAAACAGACAAATACCAAATTTTACTCTTTAATAATTGTCCACCACTCATTCTACACTTACTCTAAAGAATAAAGCTCGAAATATTAGGAAACTTCCAAAATTCTTGAGAAAAAAACAAGCTTTAGTTGGCGAAAGGCTCTCTTAAATTTATTAGGCGCCATCTTAGAAAAAGCCAAAATACCATGGTCGGTTTCAACGGCGAATATCTCGAAAACGGTTGAGAGGTCCCCGGGGGTCGTCCGGATAGAATGAAACATTAGACATTTCTTCAACTTATTTCGCTAAAATTAGAGAATTCGAACCGTTGGAATTCGAGATTTTTTGCTTTGAAGATTGTTGACAAACCGGAAGTGGGGTCTTCGCTTCGCGCGACACGACGTACATAAACGATCAAAACAAAGTAGAAAAAATACAGTTACCTTGCAAAATCCTGCAGATATGGATAGTCCAACAATATATCAAACGATATCGGTGCTTTTTTAAAGAAAAAAATGAATGACAATAGCGTAATATTCGGTATTCTAAGTCCAATGCAAAAATTTCAGCCGATCAAACGATGAGAAAATGAAGCCATTTCATTGGTCGACAGCATCACGTGACAATCACATGACACTTGTCCGGCCTCCTCTGGTACAAAGTCAAAGAAGAAGAAACACAGGTCAGTCTGGCGTGCTCCCTTGGCTAGGGCTGGGACGTAGAGCATTCAATGACATAGCCAACCTCGTACCCAGGGTCTTATCTCCGCTGCTCCGCCCAACTCTGCGAAAAGACCTGGGGCCGGTTGTATAAAACTCTTAATCACTTTTTAATCACCCGTTTTGTGATTAAAAAGTGATTAAAGTTAACAAGGTGATTAAACCCGTTGTATAAAAAAGTGATTAGCGATAATCATGATTAAAACGTCGTTAAAGTTAATCATGGTCCAAAGTATGATTAACTTTCTTAACTATGATTAAGAAAAAAGTTTAATATGGCAGCCATACTTAGGCACTTCCTTTATGACGCTGAATTTCGACGAAGAAATCGCTTACCTCGAGTATTTAAATCGTTATGTTAATTTCGAAGAGTCAGACGAGTTTCTACGTAGATACCGGTTTGGAAAAGACTCCATACGTTTTATAGCAGCACTAATAGCAGAAAAAATCCAGCCAATATCCCACCGTAACCATTCCATTTCTGCAGATCGAGGAACAGCTCTTGGCTGCTTTTCCTTGTGTTATTAGTTTGGTAGATGGCAACACATGTTCGAGTCCAGGGTCCGTGGCTGTTTACACTGCAAGCCTTGGCCTAACTTTGGCCTGCTTTTTGGCAGTGTAAACACGTCCTGGCTGGGCAGGCCTTGGACAGAATATCTGGGCTTGCTTCTTTTGTTGGCCTATGCTTTGGCCTTGGCCAGGCTTATGCCAGTGGCCATGCAGGCTTATGCCAGTGTAAACACGACACATTTACCCATTCCTATGCCCCACCCCCTGACACAAACCAAATCACTCTACAGCATATAACCCCTTAACCATTTTTGGACACAAGTTAAAATAAAAATAATTTGAATTTGAGTGGAAATTTTGCCAGTGTTTTTGTATGATCCGGTTATGAACCCCAGGTTATGTGAACCCCCTATGAGGGCATAAATGGCCAAGCATGTAAAAGAAAAAATAATAAAGAAAAACAAGCATTTTATTTAAGAAATTATATAATTTTAATGGAAAATATAGGTAGGCTAACCAATATAGTGGCAAAGTGGCCTGGTTCCATTCACGATTCTTTTATATTCCTAACATCAATGGTGGGGAGGACACTTGATGCAGGTGAGCCCACCCTGAACACAATGGCGTGTTGCTGGGAGATAGTGGATATGCCTGTCATCCTTACTTGATGACTCCCTATCTCAATCCAGCAACCAGGCAGGAAAGAACTAGATACATTACCAGCGCACAAATACATTATTACAAATACCAATAAAAGTTAAAGCATTGTGGGTAAAATATATGGTATTTTCATGACTGTACTATATAATATAAACTGTACAATGTACAGTGACACACAATGACAATTGACAATGAGTAGTAATGATAAAAATTGATAAAACCCAGATTCAGAATTATACAAATTTTTACAGTATAAAAATATTTGTCCTTGAATTGTTATTTATTGAACATGTACTCATTCCTATAATATACATCGAGAATAATACATGGATGTACGGAAATATGAAATTTATTTTAAGTGCATGAAAAAAAAGTATATGTTCAAACTTCCATGCAATGTTCATTATTTAAAAATAAAGCAGTAAATTTCAATGTGTATAACAATAATCAACACATGCAAGAATATGAATATTGTAAAAGCTCCATCAAGCCCCACCCAGGTTTTTTTAATTTTTGACCTTGTAAAGGGGGAGCTTAATAGAGCTCTTACAGTAATCACACAAGTCAGATTGATATGAATAGTGGCAGCTAGATCAAAAAACCATTTTATTTTATATAATAGATATTTAGTTTGCAACAACTGGGAAAGTAAACCGACACTTGGCATGCATGTAGTTTTCTGGTAAGTCATTCCTGCTTAGGCCCTTGATAGTATATGGTCACCAAACCATTCCTTAGTTCATTTTTTGATGCTCCTTTTGCTATACAATTGACAGGGCTTGCTTTGCATCCTTAGTTCCTATGAGATAAATGAAAACCAAAGTTAAACAAAGTTAAAGAAGTCTAGTTCAAGCATGAAGTTACAAAAAATTATTAATGGTTTATTTTGTATATTAATGTTAATATTAGAGATTATGCAAGTACAGTGTCTCATGACTTGTTCATCTTGCCGTTAGTTACCAAAACAGTTGCCCTGCTGTTTCTTTACAATGACACGGAGCTTCTAAACAAGTTTACTAATAATAACATAAAATCAAAATGCTGTTCTTGTTTATTCAAATCAGTCACCTACCAGTTCACTGCTTGGAAAACTGATCGAAAGCTATCCTTATGTAATATTTAAAACACGACTGCAGTCTGAGTGTGTTATCAGATTTAAAACCACGAGGGCGCAGCCTGAGTGTTTTTAGATCTGATAAAACATGTGATGCGAGTGTTTTGAATGGCTTCAAAAATTATTCGTTATTGGATGTTATGTTCATTAGTATTCTTTATATAAAATTGTATGTTCATTAGTATTCTTTATATAAAATTGTATGTTCATTAGTATTTTTTCTGACATCAAGAAGTTTTATCAGGTATAAAACCACGGACATGGTACTGATTTCCTTTGTGTTTTCCTCATGAATTATTAATGAGTTTTTGAACTATTTTTATTACCCTTGCTAGGTAGACATTACAATTACCAACATAGACATTAATTACATACTGCAGGCCCAACACACTTACGGTAAGACAAAAAAATAGAAGAGCAAAAAAGAATTCTGTCATTCTCATGGCAGCAGAAGGATGCTGTTATTGATGACCATCCTCTAGGTTGAACCTTCTTGAGAAGACCCAAGCAAATACACAATTACCAGACATTCAGAGCAGCTGGTACAGCACTGAGTCATCCTGTACATACATGTACAGTGCTATTAAAATGTTACTTATAATTCGTATGCAGTGATTAAAAAACAAGAGAGTGTATGACAAGAAGGTGATTGTAATCCAAAGCCAAATGAAAGATTTGAGCAAATTACAAGCTATGATAAATGCTTACCAAGAACGAGCATAGTTTTAACCACAAAAGCACAAGAACCATATGTATTGATTAGAAAGTAAACAAAGATATTAATAACTCATTCACTCCGTTTTATATTGTTAAAATTGTTGAATTAAAATGATTTCTCTAAACCTACCTTGTTTGTAAACTGCTTGCTTGAATCTTTTTCTTTTTCCCGTCTGTTTCATCACTTCGATCGCGATTCATCTCATAATTTATATTCAAGTGGTGTCTGAAGCAGCATGTCACATCATCATGGCGGCATTGTCATGACCATTTTCCAGCCAAAATTTAATATCTAACTGTTCCAGTGCACACAATCAGAATCACTGCATATTTCAAAAATAATATCTCCTTTTACCATGTCATCCGAACTATTTTCCATCCTTAAATCTCAAGAGAACGCCAGTCGCAAGGTTCCAAAACAACGCCACAGTGTTCCAATAACATCACATGACACCCCGTTAATTTATGTTAATTATGTTAATCACATTTTAATCTCTCGTTGGGGAGTTAAAAAGTGGTTAGTTAATCACCCGACTAATCACCCTTTATACAACGCAATTTTGCTGGGTGATTAACTAATCATGATTAAGAAGTTAATCACTGGTTAACTCTTAATCATGATTAAAGTTAATCACTTTTTTATACAACCGGCCCCTGGTTGCGGCTGGTCACGTGCCCCCTAAAAATTGGGGGGTTTTCAATTAACGATTTAAAAAATACTCAGGGAGGAGTGACAAAGGCACAATTACAACCGCTTGTCCGCTTCACCGTTTTGTTTATACAAATAATATATTACGTCTGGCGTCGTTGTCTGGCGCCAGGCTGTTGATCGCAAAATATCTGTTGAAATGAAAACAACAAAAAACAAACGTACTTGGTGTTGACAAAACATATCTCGCTTTCTTCTTTGGTGTACGTCGTCGAAGAACAAAAGATCATGTCGCATCCAAAGAAATCCCGAAGAAGATATACCAATCGACTCGAATCGACTATTAAATGCACCGTCGAATGCGTGTCGACTTCATCGCTGTGTTGGTGATGTGAACTGTGAAGTACCTTAAGCATTTGTACAACAAGGCAAATTTTGAACTGCATTATTTGGCCGAAATGCCTTACGGTAAAATACTTCCTTGCGACGAGTGCTCTTCCTCGTTTAATCTAAAGGCCATGTGAAAGAAGATTACAAAATTTCACAAAGTTCAAGACGTTGGTTTGCGAGAGCCAAACCGCTTTCTCTCGCATCAAAAAATGCATTGACATTTCAGCCAATGCCCCGATAACCGCGGCGAAAAGTGCCGAAAGAAGCGATTCAGGAAAGATTGCAACTATACAATATCAAGCCGACTAGTACTGTCCTTTCACGCGCATTTGTCATCAACAGAAAGTCAGGTAAATGCAGTTGTTGAATCGCGTTTTTCATTCTTTCAGTAAACTTTATAGTTCGCCTAAATCTAATATCAGATTTAAGAATATGAGTATTAAAACTGGACTTGTTGTAGCATTGTCATCGAGTGTGCAGCTTACTAAAGCTAACCACCCCTCCCATGATTTAAAATTTGTTTAGGCGGCACGTGACCAGCCGCAACCAGGGTCTGCAGTGGAGCTCCTTTGCTTTTGTAAAACCCGTTCGCTGACGAACGGGATTTTAATTATTGATTACGCCGAATGTGATTCGCTTAGCGCCCATAATCTGTCAATCAAGAAGGTTTAGTAAGTAAAATTAATAATTTCAATTCTAATTTTCAAACAAAGCTGAAACGATTTATATCAAAGGAAATATCTAAACAGCATCTTGCAGCCTCGTACAGTAAGTAGATGACGCCATTCATCTGATAGTTAAAATGGGTAAAGCCGTAAAGGGGCACTCATGGGGAAAATCGACATTAAGAACGTTTACTGGATCGTTCCGATACATCCCGACGATCACTATCTTCTTGGTATGAAATGGCGTGACCAATATTTTGTTGATTTGGCTCTCCCTCGCAGCTTTTCAAAGCTTATTAAAACACCCATTTGGCCTGCGTTCCGCCCCGGGTATTTTCAACACCTTGGCTGACAGCTTTGAGTGGCTTTTACAGAAGAATTATGACGTACCAGAGTTGTTACACTATCTGGACGATTTTTTCACGCTTCGACCAACTGGTCGCTAATTTGTTTGAACTTGCTTGAGGCGATGAAACGCGCCGCTATTAACACTGGCATTCCTCTCGCTCCTGAAAAGTGTGAAGGCCCACAACACGCATTGTGTTCTTGGGAATTGAGCTAGATTCTGAGCGCACGACGGCTCGGTTACCGCTCGACAAAACCGAGGAACTGTGCGTCGTTATTCGCGATTGGGTACAGAAAAAAATGGTGCACACGCAAAGAGCTCGAGTCTCTCATGGGGAAACCTAACCACGCATGTGCGGTTGTTGCGCATGGCCGCACTTTCCTCCGTCGAATGATTAACCTTAATTAATATCTGCATTCACGTTACTTACCATTTTGGAATGTTAGGTGCAAGCTGTAGACCGAGGTGGCCTGGAAACGAGTAGTGGTACTTGGATTCAGGAAAGAACCATGCAGGTGGTATCTTGAACTGCCAACCACTCGGGCAGCTTGCACCCATCACACCAATTGCTTGGGGGAAATTAAGACTTACTTACCACCTCAGTGAATTGAGTAAGAGGAGGGATGGTGGGTACAAGATTTTTCTTTAATTTTCCAACGTACGTCCGATTACTTGACGTGCAAGTGCGCTAATGATTAGGTCACGCGCTTTACCAGTCTTTTAGCCATGCCCTCGACTGACACCCTACACCAACCTTTTATACGTCACGCATGGTTACCTAGCTATTAACCTTGGTTATTACGTAACCTCACTAATTCTCCGGGATGCAAAACCCCACCGGCGATATACATCCGCCTCAACAAGCCCTGTCAACTCGCGTTTCTCCCCAAATGGGAACCGGTACCAGTCTTCGAACTGGCCCACATCGGGGGGTCTAGGCTTCGGTACGTATAATAACGAGGGTGGTTCTCTATGGCTAGGTATGGCTTATAAAGAGCTTTATCCTAATAATTCTCATCACCTGCCATATCTGGGGTTCTGCGTGGTGTCCAAAGCACATTTTGTTTCATTGCGATAACGAGAGCGTTGTCCACATCATCCGATCCGGCACCTCTAAAGACTAAAAAAGAAATGTCGTTGCCTGTATTTGAGTTGAGACCCAACGTTGCTTCGGATTATTGGGTGGGGATACCCAACATTGCTTCAGATTATTTGGGTTGTGGATACCCAACATTGCTTTGGAGTTCGGATTATTTGGGTTGTGGATACCCAACATTGCTTCGGTTTAATTCTGGGTTGTGGATACCCAACATTGCTTAGGTTTAATTCTGGGTTGTGGATACCCAACATTGCTTCAGATTATTTGGGTTGTGGATACCCAACATTGCTTCGGTTTAATTTTGGGTTGTGGATACCCAACATAGCTTCGGATTATTTGGGTTGTGGATACCCAACATTGCTTCAGATTATTTGGGTTGTGGATACCCAACATTGCTTCGGATTATTTGGGTTGTGGTCCTTGTGGATACCCAACGTTGCTTTGGTTTAACATTCGGTGCAACATAGCTTCAGATTATTTGGGTGGTGGATACCCAACATTACTTCGGATTATTTGGGTTGTGGATACCCAGTGTTGCTTCGGATTACTTGGGTTGTGGATACCCAACATTGCTTTGGATTATTTGGGTTGTGGATACCCCACATTGCTTCAGATTATTTGGGATACCCAACATTACTTCAGATTATTTCGGATACCCAACATTACTTCGGATTATTTGGGTTGTGGATACCCAACGTTGCTTCGGATAACTTGGGTTGTGGACACCCAACATTGCTTCGGATTATTTGGGTTGTGGATACCCAACATTGCTTCGGATTATTTGGGTTGTGGATACCCAATGTTCATTGCTTTGGTTTAATTTTGGGTTGTAAATACCCAACGTTACTTCAGATTATTTGGGTTGTGGATACCGGATACCCAACATTGCTTCGGATTATTTGGGTTGTGGATACCCAACATTGCTTCAGATTATTTGGGTTGTGGATACCCAACATTGCTTCAGTTTAATTTTGGGTTGTGGATACTCAACCTTGCTTCAGTGTAAAAGATTGGGTTCCTTCTGGAGTCCCAATGTCACTTCGGCTTCTCGTAGTTATACTTGGAAGGGGTAATGATTACCATTGGCAGTCAGTTCAAGATACCAACTGGATGGATCTTAACCTGACTCCACGTATCACTACTCACTCCAAGGCCCCTCGTCGGTAAACGGTTTGCACCTAACCTTCCACATGGGTAAGTATGGTGAACGAAGGTGTTAAGTGGGCATATTTTTTTTGAATAAGATGTAGGTAATTGGACTGACACTGGGGTTATATAATGTAGATGAATAAAATTTGCAAAGAATGCTGTATATGGCCTTAGGCCAAAAAGCGCATATTGCTGTATTTTTTGTTAGCTTGCGAAGGCAACGACGGTTGAAGGCGCAGTGTAAAATTGATACGGGAGTAAGTTAAACAATTATAAGAAAGGATTAAAGATACGTAAGTAATATTCAGTATATATAGTACATGGGGCATAACCCTCGACAATTGTTTCGACCTTCTCGTGGTCTCTTCAGGAGGGATTTGGGTTTGGCAGTTGATGTATTAAAATTATGTTGGAAAATAAACAATAAACAGCATAGAACGAGGCTAATAAATATAAATAAAAGTGTGTGCTTACCAAAGATAGAACATTTTGGGTTGACCTGTCTCAGTTAATGTATTGTACTCTGTGTTGTTGTAGTTGTTGATTATTGTTTGTTATATTGTTATCTTGTAGTTTGGCACGAATAAGAGAATCTTTAAGATTCTTATTTCTTTGATATGCTACAATTGGTGCTTCTGGCCAGAGAATGCTCAATGTAGGATCTTGTTCTATTATGTGCCAATGTTTTTGTAGTATTTGTCCAATGTACGTTGTATTGTTGTTATATGGAATGGAAAGTATAGGGCTTTTGTTGTCAGTTTTGTGTTGTTCCTTGTTTAGTAGTTCTAGTTGTGTATGTTGTTTGGCCTGTTGAAAAGCAGTCTGTATTGTTTCTTGTTTGTAACCACGCCGTTGGTCAGTATAACTGACAGGTTGTTAAGTCTTAGATGTAATTACTCGGGCTACCTGTGGTGGCCGAGTCACACAAAATTGCGCAATACCTCCCATATTTGGAGCCTACACTTCGAGTGTTCGATCACTTCGAATTATTAATTAAATTGACAGTCATGTTCCTGCGTTCCTATTACTACGGTTCCGGTTTGAGCGTGGACAGGCGTAATTTGACAACACACGTTTCACGCGGGAAACTAACATGTTGCTAAGCGGAAACTGTAACGTTACTAAGGCCAAACGGCATTGTTTCTTCGTACAAACGTCGCGTTGTGGGGTTTGTCAGCGTAATAGCCGATCGGAAAAGCACTGTGGTGAGTTCTTAGGTTCACTTGACGAAGATTTAATTGTGTATAAAGATGAGTTATAAACATTCCCACATTTGCTTTGAAAATTTGGCGCTCGTTTCAAATTGAAACAATACCGTTTGGCCTTAGTAACGTTACAGTTTCCGCTAAGCAACATGTTAGTTTCCCGTGTGAAACGTGTGTCGTCAAATTACGCGTGTCCACGCTCAAACCGGAACCGTAGTATATGGTTGTATCAAGCACATCACTGATCAACCATATAAGCAACATACTTGGAAAACCTACCAACAATTTCGTCGAAGGCAAGGCTAGCCGGAGCTGTTGCATCCAAGTGGCAACCGAACAACCGACAACGATATGTACAGTATATTTTTCTCATTCTATAAATATTTAGCCTGCGTAGCAGGCGTTACTGGATTGGGGGACTGGGGAGAGGGCTGAGAAGTAACTCCACTAAGAAGAGCTCCACTGCAGGCGTTACTTCTCAGCCCTCTCCCCAGTCCCCCAATCCAGTAACGCCTGCTACGCAGGCTAATAAATATTTAATACCGCCGGTACAGAGATGAGGATCAAAACGCTAACATTCTGGATCTTTATATTGGCACTGTATACACTTTCTCATGCTTTTGGTCGAGCAATTGCGATGTTCATAGGTTTTCTACATGGCTTCAGCAATACTAACTGTTGTTCAATAATCTGGCTCAGGCATGCCAAGGTTCAGCAGGTTGCCGCAATCATCAGTAGCCCGAGTGTACGCCTAAGCAGGCGTCTTGTTTAGTATCATCTGTGATAATACGGCGATAACAGAAGTAGTGTTCCGTCTGTTGGTTTTATGTACAGGTCTGATTCAAGTTTGTTGTCCTTATTGATGTAAACTGTGGTGTCGAGAAAGTTAACAGATTTGTAGGAGTGTGTATAGTCAAATTTAATTGTTGGGTGGAATTTGTTTAAGTATTCTAAAAATTCATTGAGGGCATCAATACCAGGCGTCCATAATGCAAAAATATCATCAATAATCCGGATCCACTCAATTGGAGTTAGTCCGTTTGGTGCATTTAAGAGCATTTGCTTTTCAAGGACTGCCATGAATATGTTAGCATATGTTGGGGCCATTGGTGAGCCAATTGCTGTGCCATGAATTTGTAGAAAGTATTCATTGTTGAAAGTGAAGAAGTTATTTTCTAGTATAAGTGAAAGTATTTCAGTCATAGTCTGTGTGTCTGTATTGTTCTGATTGTCAGCATTTAACATCTCAATGCAGGCTTTAATGCCTTCTTCATTGGGTATGTTTGTATACAGACTTTTAATGTCTATTGTAATTAGTATTATGTCTTTTGGTAGTTCGTCGTTTAGAGAGAATATTCGTCTGAGAAAGTCATTGGTGTCCTTAACATAAGAACCAATTTTAGTCATTAGTGGTTTGAGAAGGTGGTCAGCATATTGTGAAAGGCTGACTGTCGGACCTCCACAACCAGATATGATTGGTCTTCCAGGTATGTCAGGTTTGTGTATATTTTAGGGAGAAGGTATAGTGTTGGGGTTCTAGTTGTCAATTGTGGTAGTAGAAATTTGTATGTTGTGTAGTCAATAAGTTTGTTGTCGTACATTTTATTAGTCAGTGTACGGATTTTGTGTTGAAGTTGTTCTGTTGGGTCATGTGGGATGGTTTGGTAGTGTTTTGTATTGTTGAGTTGTTTATAGGCTTCAGTTAGATAATCTTTTTTGGGCCAGATGACAATAGCTTCTCCTTCGTCCGCTGGCTTGATTATAATGTCATTGTTGTTTTGAAGTTCATGTATGGTGTTACGTTCTAAGGGTGTTAAGTTGGGGATGGAGTTTGTTTGGTTGTGGTCTGTTTTCAAGTCGTAGTATATACGTGAGATGTATTCACTTAGATTGGAGTTGTCGGGTTGAGGTGGTATAGAAGGTATAGGTACTGAAGTGGTATTTAAGATACATGTTACGTCTGTATTGTAGGAAGGACTTATAGACTGTGTTGTAATGGGTAGGTTTGGGAGATGGAATAAAGTTAAGGCCTTTGGAAAGGAGGTTGATTGTGGGTTTGGGTAGAGGTGTATTGGATAGGTTGACGACAGTGTTATCTATAAGTTGGTTGTGAATTTCTTTGTGTAGTTTGGTTTTACTGTTGTGTCTGTTGTTATTGTAGTTACGTTTCTTGTCAGAATGTTTGTTTAGTACAGTTTTGTTGTAGAAGTTTGGAAGCGATGTTGGTGTGGGTGTTATTGGTGAGGTTTGTGTTTGTGTCGCTTCAGAAGCAAATCCTGAATACCTTGTTGGACGTGTTGTGTGATAGTGGAAGTTAGGCGTGTGTTGTTGCTGGTTGGTGGGTGTCTCAGTATCTGGTTTCGTTGTGTGAAGCTTTGGTTCATGAGAGGTGTTGGTGGTGGTAGAGTAATGTTAGTCTGTCGTTGTGTATTGTTGGGGATCTCGTGGCATTGTTGTTTGTGTAGTGATGTCTGTTGTCTTTTAATGTAGTTGTGTCATTGTTGGTTGGATTGTCTGAGTCGTTGTTGTTGTTGGTGTTGTTTATGTTTGTGTTGTAGTTGTTGGTGAAGTTCTGTGGTTGTCGTTGTCGATGTTGTCGTTGTCGTCGTTGTTGATGTTGCTGCGGTTGTTGTCTTGGTGGTTGTTGTTTTGGGTTTAGGTGTTGTTGTTGGTTATGTGGTTGTTGTTGTTTTTGTTTTTGTTGTTGTCGTTTTAGGTTTTTAGTAGATTTGATCGTAGTCAGTATTGTTCGTCACTTCGTCTGGTGTAAAGATTCACCTACTTTGTCTGATTTTTTAATAATTTTTTCTGCTAGTTTTTTGTCGGGAGTGATTTTAAAAAGGTGTTGTGTTCGGTGTTGTATTTTCATTTCAGTGTCGTTTAATGTTGTTTGGTGATATTCAGTCATAATGTCGAGTAGTTCGTTGAGACGTTTTTTAATGTACTCTCCCAACGTTCCCTCAATACAGGAGGGAGATATACCTGGCATTTATGTCGTAATGTGAGTTCAGGGGGGTAGTCGGTTGTTAGTTTGATGTTCATTGAGGTTGTCTATGAATGTTTTTTGTTTGTCACGTTTTAGTGTGTTAAGAATACGGAAAGGATCTTTACGTATCTTTAATCCTTTCTTATAATTGTTTAACTTACTCCCGTATCAAATTTGCACTGCGCCTTCAACCGTCGTTGCCTTCGCAAGCTAACAAAAAATACAGCAAGATGCGCTTTTTGGCCTAAGGCCATATACCGCATTCTTTGCAAATTTTATTCATCTACATTATATAACCCCAGTGTCAGTCCAATTACCTACATCTTATTCAAAAAAAGATAAAGAAAGAACGCAGTGATCAGTATTGTACCTATTTAGTATTGTGCAAATAGTTACTCTTGGTTGTGTTTGTGAATATAGCTAACTGACTGACCATAGCTAACAGTTGTTTAGGGCGCCGCCCCCCTAAAAAAGTATGATTAAAAAATGAACATCTCAACACGTTTTATATTCTCGACTTGTTTTTGCTGAAATCTCAACACGATTTTATTTCTCGACCATTTTTGGCCGATTCTCGACGCATTTTTTTTCTCGACCATTTTTGACCGAAACGACGCGCCATATACGTTCGGTGACTCGCGTTCCGCGCTAATTATAACCCAATAATGAATTGTCAGATTTTTCGTCAAGTTATACAAATGTCGACTGGTTTGCGTCTGAACTCGGACTGAACTTTTTGTAATTTTTTTCCGACTGAACTTTGACAACTTTATCGTAAACTGTAAGAAAACACTTCAACGTGTGCAAATAGTTACCCTTGGTTGTGTTTGTGAATACATATAGCTAACTGACTGGCCACGAACGTTCGAGGGCGTCCCCCCCCCCCCCCCAGGGTTCTTCGACGACGAATCCTCGGGGGGGGACGCCCTCGAACGTTCGTGGCCAGTCAGTTAGCTATATTCACAAACACAATACTGATCACTACGTTCTTTATCTTTATCTTTATCTTTACATGATTATACTATAGCAACGTTTTTTACCAAGCATATGAAACCACTCTAATAATTGGCATATATTGTCACTCCAAGTTTACAATGACATTGAAGTTCCAGCAGCTGGTTTCTGCTTTAAACTCGTAAGCCAACTATACTCAGTCATAGTCTACTAACTCTTTCAAGCACAAAACGTCTTTTTTTCCCAATTGCTAATATTAGAAAATGTCAGCGCGTTTCGGATAAGGATAATTAATTGGCGACAGACAAGACATGTGTTAAGTGCCCTGAAGTAAGCAAGAAATATGATTCAAAGTCAAGCCACAGTATTTCAGTGCATGCTTTCATTTCTTTGCAAGTCGTTTCAGCGCCAATTGTTGGCCAGTTAATGTCGCCATACAGTTGCTGCAGATTATAGACATAAGAATCAACATAAGAGTAAATTACACTTCTCTTCGTGCTCAGATTGTTTATACAATTCCGTCCCCGGCGTCCCCCCCCCCCCCCCCCCCCCGAGGGTTCGTAGTCGAAGAAGAATTAGGTGGTCGTTGAAGTGTTTTCTTACTTTACGATAAAGTTGTCAAAGTTCAGTCGGAAAAAAAATTACAAAAAGTTCAGTCGGAGTTCAGACGCAAACAAGTCGACATTTGTATAACTTGACGAAAAATCTGACAATTCATTATTGGGTTATAATTAGCGCGGAACGCGAGTCACCGAACGCCATGTCACTGCCGAACGACTGCATTAATATTGTTGACTGCATTTACACCTATTATGATTATCGGAAATTGCGTCATCTTCGCTAGCTTGGCGATCAGAATACACTAGTTAGTACAATCCTACCTACCCATAGAAAGTATAAAGTGATTGGTTATTTCCCCCTTTGGAAAATATTTGTGACCCTCCCCGTATCACTTCACCCCATGCTGTCAGCGAGTCAGAAATTAATTCTCGACCAGCTCGTAAATCACTTTATGGATTAACCTAGCTGGAATGTTCTGCCGCCCAAAAGTCTGGACGTTGACACTAAATGTATCAGTTCAAATACATCGATTATTTATAACTATGTTGCATAACATAAATACCCCCCAAGATGCTAGGACGACGACGGCGGTTAAAAACTAAAAAGCAAGATAAATCTTACAATTTTAGAACTCTAAAGCTTTTGGATATCAAAAAAACATGCAAACTTTAAGCATTCAATGCTAGGTAAATGATTCGTGGTTTCTGCTTGATACTGAACGTTAGACGCTTGAATCAATTACCCAAGCTCCGGAAATACAAGCGTATGCAGTCTGCACGCAGGCTAGCTTAAGCCTTAAGGGCATTCAAGAGAATTTCAAGTTTTAATGTTTTATAAGATTTTTGGTTTTTCCAGGTAACTTACGGGTAACCGGGTAACTTACGGGTAACATGTAGCTCCATATACCTCTTTATATGGAGCTCCATATACCTCTTTATATGGAGCTACGAGTTACCCGTAAGTTACCCGGTTTGCCGGGATATACTTTAATTCTGTTTATATGGAAGCGAGTTACCTGGCAAGTTGTAATATTTGAGATGATTTTTTAATAGCCTCAACAAATTAAAAGTGACATAAACAACGGGTATTAGGCAAAAGGTCCGCTATGCGTACACGGCATGTCTATTTAACGGAATCGACGGAATCAACGGAATCTAAGGGGCCGAATACATGGGGAAATTTCAGCCCGGCTACTGGGGGATGGAAATGAGGGAGTGAATGTTTTGAATGCGAAACACGAAGTGTGGAATACAGAACGTGCCTTGTGAAAAGCGATAAAGAAGGAATAAATATGGTTTATTTGAAATACACATCTAAATATGTTTGTTTTATGCTGCATGTTTGTGACAACTTGGCTGATTTCCACACTTCGTGTTTCTTATTCAAATCATTCTCCTCTTTTCCATACCTCAGCAGCCGGGCTGAAATCTCAGCCCGGGCTGAAATTTCCCCATGTATTCGGCCCCTAATATTACACGTATATTTGCGTAATCATAGCAATCAAAAATATAAAATCTCTTTCAACAATTACGCGTATATGCATGTACGTAATATGTCTAATCCAATAACCTTACTTGAAGTATCGACGACAGATCAGTTTCAGTCTCAGCTAATAAACGTAAATAAATGTATTTTATTAACCGTTTGTTAGTAAGCGATTAAATGGGGTTATGAAATAACCAAGGTTAAACCATTCGTCGATGATATTGTCGTTGTCCTCTTGTGTACCCCGTTATTATACTTACCCGTATGGATGGTTGGGTTACCGGCGTACCGACTGGTTCATACTTACTCCGCTCGATGATGCTTGGAGTAGGATCAGGGTAATTGATCCTGTTTATCCTGATCCGATCACCAGCCAGGGTTACCTGTACCCTTCAAACATCAGTTTGTATAGGACTGATGGACAGGGTTTGTTAAAATAGGGGTGGGATGGTGGGTGCGACAAGAACGTTCCGATTGACTTTGCGCTTTGCTTGTCTATGTGACAATGCTCGCCTGTCTTTCTAATTCAGCAGCATGTTCGCGTAGCTGTCAACACTCTGCGTGAGGCTATCGTATTTCCAACTGTTTGTTCTTCGTCGAGCATGCGCGCAGGGCAATCTTCTTTGGTTTAACCTTGGTTACTTCATAACCCCATTTAAACCATTCGTCGATGATATTGTCGTTGTCCTCTTGTGTACCCCGTTATTATACTTACCCGTATGGATGGTTGGGTTACCGGCGTACCGACTGGTTCATGCTTACTCCGCTCGATGAGGGTAATTGATCCTGTTTATCCTGATCCGATCACCAAACTGAGATCTCATTCGTTATGAGTTCTCAGCCTCCAAGCATCCTATCTCCTGGTCTTGGTCATCCAGTTTACCAGTCGGTAGTCTCGATCCGATCCCCCAATATCCAGAATGTTATTGTTCTACGCATGTCTAGTCCGTATAGTCTACTTATCCCAGAATGCTTTCGCACGACCATTACCTTGCTTCGTTAGGGTTAGCTTGCCTCGCTGCACCCGTGAGTACTGCGTGAATGGGTTAGCTTGCCTCGCGTGATTACTGCGTGATTGGGTTAGCTTGCCTCGCTAGACCCATGGCTAATGCGTGAATGGGTTAGCTTGCCTCGCTAGACCCGCGTGATTACTGCGTGATGGGTTAGCTTGCCTCGCTAGACCCGCGTGATTACTGCGTGATGGGTTAGCTTGCCTCGCTACACCCGCGTGTATGATGACTGCGTGATGGGTTAGCTTGCCTCGCTACACCCGCGTGTATGATTACTGCGTGATGGGTTAGCTTGCCTCGCTAGACCCGAGGTTATTGCGTGAATGGGTTAGCTTGCCTCGCTAGACCCGCGTGATTACTGCGTGATGGGTTAGCTTGCCTCGCTAGACCCGCGTGATTACTGCGTGATGGGTTAGCTTGCCTCACTAGACCCACGTGATTACTGCGTGATGGGTTAGCTTGCCTCGCTACACCCGCGTGTATGATTACTGCGTGATGGGTTAGCTTGCCTCGCTAGACCCGAGGTTATTGCGTGAATGGGTTAGCTTGCCTCGCTAGACCCGCGTGATTACTGCGTGATGGGTTAGCTTGCCTCGCTAGACCCGCGTGATTACTGCGTGGTGGGTTAGTTATACCCATGCGTCGGATGTGAAATGGGCACGTCATACCCATGCGTCGAAATGCGGAGTAGGCACGTTATACCCATGCGTCGGCTGTGAAATGGGCTCGTCATACCCATGCGTCGAAAGCGAAATGGGATCGTTATTACCCATGCGTCGAAACCGAAATGGACTCATCGTACTCATGCATCGGCTGTGAAATGGGCTAGTTGCACCCATGCGTCGAATGCGAAATGGGCTCGTTACACGCATGCGTCGAAATGCGAAATGGGCACGTTATACCGATGCGTCGGCTGTGAAATGGGCTAGTTGTACCCATGCGTCGAATGCGAAATGGGCTCGTTACACCCATGCGTTGAATGCGAAATGGGCTCGTTATACCCATGCGTCGAATGCAAAACGGGCTCGTCGTACCCATGCGTCGAATGCGAAATGGACTCGTCATACCCATGCGTCGAATGCGAAATGGACTCGTCATACCCATGCGTCGAATGCGAAATGGGCACGTCATACCCATGCGTCGGCTGTGCAATGGGCTAGTTGTACCCATGCATCGAATGCGAAATGGGATCGTTACACCGATGCGTTGAATGCAAAATGGGCTCGTTGTACCCATGCGTCGGCTGTGACATGGGCTAGTTGTACCCATGCGTCGAATGCGCTCGTTACACCCATGCGTTGAATGCGAAATGGGCTCGTTATACCCATGCGTCGAATGCGAAATGGACTCGTTTGGCCACCTTACATTTGGCCATATTAGAATAGAGTACAGTAGAGTACAGTAATTATAATAATAATAATGGTTTATTATCAGTTTTTCCATAGAGTACAGTAGAGTACAGTAGAGTATACAGTAGAGTACAGTGCAGTGCAGTGCAGTGCAGTGTTGTGTTGTGTTGTGTTGTGTTGTCGGAACATAATCCATAGCAGAGGCTTTAGCCACATATATGATCAGAAAAGAAAACATGAACACGACCAGTTCTAACAGTCAGACCACTCGTCGATTTGGTTGTAATCATATGCTATTTTAAAATCGATGTGGCCACCTTAAACATTTTACAGGATAAAGGACTGGGGGATAATAAACAATTATTGGATGAGACTATTTTTTATATCAAGAATTATCAAGGTCGAAGTCTGTGTTATCTGCCGAAGGCTGAGGCTGATAATGCGGTCTGAGACATTGATAATTCTTGATATCAAAAAAGTCGCGAATGCAATAATTGTTTTATTATACATTTTCTATTATACATTTTCAGTTGAAAATGTAAAGAAAATCACTCCCTCAGCACCAAAAAAATGCAATTCAAAGATAGTTCCTTTTTTCCCTCGCTTTTCTTCGGTTCGTCAGCTCGTCAGTGGCGTCACGTCAGCACGTGCATGATAAGTCCTTTTTCCGACAGATAATAGCACTGTGGGCTCAGAATCAAACAATTACAGCGGTAAACACAACTAAAAGTGCAGATATCAAGAATTCTTACCAAGTTTCTGACCAATCATAAACTAGAATTCGAAGAAAATGTATAATAATCATCCCTACTAGCACCCAGCGACTGAATTACGAAGGACGCAGATCAACGTAGCCGTGTCGAGGCATATATCAAAGGCGCTCCAGGCAGCCGCCAACGACACAGTTCAGACCACGGATCACAGCTAAGATGTAAGTGTTGATTTTACAAAAAAGTGCATTACATAGATGCTACTCCTACATCATTTTGGAAAGCTAAATTACTTTTTCAACGCATTTTCGAAATACTCTTGAAACAGTCGGGGATTCTTTCAGACTTGGACTAGCGATTGTGCTATTTTGCCTTAGAACAATAGGCCATCATTGTTCTACAATATACTCAGCCATTGTTATGTTCTATAGCAAAATGGCACATTGACCAGTCCAAGCCTGAGTTCCCTCAATTATCGGACGTAATAGTAAATTCTGACTGAGTAGTAAATTAGCATATATGCAAGAATAGCAACAATGATGGTACTGAGTAGAGTTTAGTTGGTCTCTCCTGGGTTTTTCACTGGGTTCTTAGGTCTTTGCTGTGATTCGTCGTGGTCTGTGACCACCTGGGAATAACTCCGTTCTGATTCTCAAGCTTAAGGGTTATCATCAAGCTTAAGGGTAACACATCATGGCGGCGTGTGAGGTTGTGCTTTACATCGCTCTGATTACATTTGCGATTTTTCAAGTGAAAAAGCATGCTTTTTGCACCTCAGATTCATTCGATCTAATGTTAAATCGTATGGATCTAAGTGAAGATGTTCAACAGGAGAGTTTTGTCTATTCTTCGTTGTGGAACTACCGACAAGGGAAAGGAACTTATATTCGACACTCGAGGTTATCGTTCGTGCAGATTATGCTTTTGTTGTGTGGAGATATCGAGACGTGTCCAGGTCCTATGAAGACATGCAAGATGTGGTACATGCATAAAACCTGTCAAGAGTATAATCAAAGCAGGGCATATTGCTTTAAGTGTCAAGAGATTCTCCATGTGAAATGTATAGTCCAGGACGAAAGTGAAGCCCTTTGCCAAAGATGTTTACTTAGCAATGGCGTCGAAGATCAAGTAGAAAATCATGATGAGTTTCGGTCGGTAGGTGAACAGCGATATGAGCCTCGGAACTTAGTGAACTTCTGTCGAAGAGAGGTTTGAAGATACTACATCAAAACATTCGAGGACTTATAGCTAATAAACATAATATCTGCCAAGTTCTCGACGGTTTACTTTTAAACATATACACATTTTTTCGCTTAGTGAACCGCATCTATCCGCTGATAACGAAGTCGAAATACAAATTCCAGGCTACACTCGGAAAATCTAGAGCTTGTGGCAAGGTGGAGGCGTTGGAGTATATATTTCAACATCTGTGCCCTATCAACGAAGGTTAGATCTTGAACAGAAGGAAATCGAATGTATCTGGATTGAAATTTTATTCCCAAAATCTAAAGGCTTTCTTATTGGAATTATTTATCGCCCACCGGACTCATCAAACATCTTCCAAATAATTTCAATGAAAATTTTGAATCAATGCTCATGAACGTGGCTACGGAAAACAAAGAATGTATTGTGACAGGCGATACCATAGTTAATAGAAAATAGACATGGTTTGGAAACCCGGAAAACTTCAAAGCGGTTAACAATCAAGCTACGATTCATGTTGAAAGGTACATGAAGGTGCCAAATCATTTGTTTTAGGTTTATTAATATTTAAACAGTACGGTTGAGTGATTGAACCCAAACGTTGCTATTGGATGATTACTTCATTATACAGAAAACACAATAGCTATGTTCAGTAACCGTGAAAGTGCAAAAATTTCCATAAACCTGAACAAAAACATAAAACAATGACTTTTGTGAGCTTCCAAACCATGTCTATTTTCTATTAACTATGGCGATACTAACTGCAACTATATGGTAAATTCAGATCATAAAGAAACAATGACCATCAAAAAATTAACTCAGTGAAAGTGATTCCAGCCGGGTTGAGTGATCATGAACTGATTGGCTGCGTACGGAAACTCCACAATATAAAAACAGCAGCCCAAGGTTATTACCAACCTCGTACCCAGGTTTTTTCTCTGCGCCCGCTGGAGAAAAGACCCTGGTAGGAGCTGCTGACGATTTGCTGACGTTGCACCGAGCAAAAAATTTAATACGGGAGGGGATGTTCTTTTTGTTATTTTGGTTAGTTCTGTCGTCCACGCCGGCTAATCTAGTTGTTATTAATAAGACTGAAATGTTTCTACCTGGTTGTCGATTACCATTGCAAACACTTACTGGTCAATAATTACTTGTTTGAAAATGGAGACATCAATTGAAGATTACTTATATTGGAGATTTCATACCTAAAACATTGTCTTGGCTAGCTGAAAATTCTATCTTCGATTTATCGCTTTGGAATTTTAAAGCAGGTTAGTTTTCGCACTTTATTTTTTACAATAGCAGTGGCAGGTCGATCAAACAGTTCGAAGTCTGGCATCTTCATTTGGTACCAAGTATAGAGCATTGTTTTCAATTTAAAACCAGTATATCGCCAATGGATATTGTATTAAAAACTTAAGTTATCTGCCATTTTTTGAGTTCACTACATGCAATGTTTGGCCTAACCTTATATATGACCTTTCAGTCAGCAATAGCGATTATGCATCGTTAAGTATAAAATATGCGATTTTTAACAGTGTCCCACGTTATTTTGTCACTGATTGTAGTTTATAATGAAGTTAAGTTTTGTCGAAGAAGTATGCAGAAGAGTTTTTCAGTTCTGTTTTAAACGTTTGTACGTGTCGTTTCAATAACATTTCTTACAAAATTCTAAGCCTCGAATGCCAAGATATAAATTACACAGTAAAACCAACTGCTGTTTTGTATAATTTTAATGATATCTGCGATTCAAGAAGGGGAGAGAGAAATTTGGAGTTGGAAACATGAATTAACTAATAAATAGTTTATATTGTGCCGAGTTTCAGGAGTTTTTCATTTTTGATGAGTTTCTGTCGGGGAAGGATAGAGGGTTTTACTTTTGTCAAAATCGGTCGCAAAAACATGAAAACGAAACATATGAAAGAACAACAGCCCATTTTTTTACGTACCTTTTTGTCATGTTGGTTTTCGGTTGAAGTAAATAAAGGTCCGGCCATTTCTATATTTTTTAAATGCCGTTGAGGAGTGGAAGTACTGCATCTTTTAACTCTAGTAAAAGTGGCTTGGCTTTCAGAAATAACATACTTGAATGTCTCGAAACTGTAAAGTCGCCTTTCACAAGCTCTGCAGACCAAACGTGGAAGTGAGTCGACATTGGGAATTGAAGCACAGTATATATCTTCCGCGGCCGATAAGATCTTGTTCTTTATTTTGAATTAATTTTTTCGAGTGTCGCACATCACAAACAGAACGACACAGGCGACAGCCATTTGTGTTTATATTTTGAGTTGCGTAGATTTTTCTTGGACTTTCTGGTACAGCTTTACTTTTAACGACATTGCTCAAGACTGATATTATGTTTATCGCGAGTGATAATATTTATAATAAAAGTAGGAAAGTCATGACGCTAACGCTAGCCGACTCCGAACACAATATTATACTTTGCCTCCCCTCTCAGAAAAAAATAATTGTCACCACCCAGAATCTGGGTGGTGGCGTCAGCAGCTCCTACCAGGATCTTTTCTCTCGCTAGAGTGAAAAACCCTGGGTACGAGGTTGGGTTATTACTTGCAGGAACTACGCAAACTACAATCCGACACTGTTCTGTGATGATTTGAAAACGGCAAATTTTCAACCGGTTCTTTCATCTCTCTGTGTAAACAAGGCTTGGTCTTACTTCAAAGGAATTATCGACACTTTTGTAAATAAACATGCCCCCCTGATCACGAAAAAGGTTAAAGGGAGACTATGTCCGTGGCTGACACCAGACGTCAAAAGGGAAATGAACATAAGGGATAAACTTCTGCGTAAAGCACGTCAGTCAGATCGTGAAATAGATTGGTCCTCCTATAAACGTCAGCGAAACCGAGTCACCAACTTAGTGAAGAAGTGCAAAAACAGATACCACCAAGACCTGCTGAAAGATAGTGCAAACTCTCCAGATAAGTTCTGGGCGACTATCAAAAAGTTGTATCCAATTAGATTGACGGAGTCTGGTGCAGGTTCAGTACTTAATTTGAACGGGTTAAAAAAGTGTTATCGCAAATGGCTTTTGCAAATATTTTTCAGAGGTGACTAAAGTCTTAAAATCCAAATCTATTCTTCTTCGGGATTTTATTTGGAGCAAACCAAGATGCAAAATTGCACCTTCGTATCAGGGAAGATTCAATTTCGCAGAAGTTTCAGAGCGAGAGGTAACACAAGGAGTTAAAAAATCTTAAAAGGAAAAAAGCAACTGGTATCGATAACTTTCCCCCAGGTTTGATAAAAGATGCCGCTGCCATCCTTTCTAAACCCCTAACGCACCTGATAAATTTATCCATAAAAACTGGAGTTGTACATACAGATTGGAAAATAGCCAATGACTACATGACCCGTGTCAATTCTCCCAATTTTTTCGAAGATACTAGAAAAGATCGTGCAGAAACAACTGATAAACCACTTTGAAATAAATGGTCTCCTTTCTAACTATCAGTTTGGCTTCCGAGCAAATCGGTCAACAGAACTTGCGGTTACCTATTTTTTGGATCATATTAGAAGAGAGGCAGATAATGGAAAACTAACAGGTGCACTTTTTATAGATCTGTCTAAGGCGTTCGATACCATTAGCCATTCAGGTATTTTAAGCAAGCTACCCTTCCTATGGAATACTCGGTACTGAATTGCAACGGTTTACAGATTATTTATTCCTTCGGAAACAGATTGTTCATTACAATGGGGGCCTATCCAATCCAAACCCTATATTCAATGGAGTACCACAAGGATCTATTATTGGTCCATTGCATATTGCTCTTCCTTATCCACGCACCAGTCTCTTCATCATACAAAAGTTATTACCTATGCAGATGACACTGTAATATTTACATCTTCAAAGGATTTTAATGAAATCGAACAAAGTCTTAATAAGGATATTAACAAATTTTCAAACTGGTCATGCAATAATGAATTAATTATTAATTTAAAAGTGGGAAAAACTGAGGCTTTTAATAGTTTTTAATTAGATACAGGACCCTATCCTGTGTAAATATTCGTAATTAATTAATTTATTTATTTATTATTACATTTCCAGGTTATTCTATTTTCCGCGTTAATGTCGGAAAAGTTTAATCTAAAACCGGCACTAATAATACGTCAAATTATATATGTATTACTCTGTTTCTGGCGGTCGTTTTTGTATCTTGTATTGCTGTCGTGTTGTGTGTGTGTGTGTGTGTGTTAGCTTTTTTGTGTAACTCTAACCAATGCGCGACGATTAAATCAGGGCCAATCAAAGCGCAGCATTTTTTGGCATCCCGTACTTGTCAGTTTGAACGATGGAAACAAGTATTTTTAGTCCGATCGTGTTTATAGTATAAAAACAAAGATTCTACTTGATGAGTAAAATCGCTTGGCGTTAATAGACAGAGTAAAATATATAAGTGGCGACAAAAATGTACGTTTCCCTGTTAAGGGTTAAGAATAACAATATATTGCTTTATTTATTTATTCAAGTATAGCATTCTTTTACATTTTTATTATTAGCATTTAGCAGTAAACACATGTAGTCATTGACTGCCTATTTAAATATTAGCTTGTTCCGTGGCTTGTTGTAAGTTAACAAAGTTGTATCTAATAAACCACAATCTGCAACTATCTGCCCCACGATTTATTTTAATGTCAAGGGTTACCCTGGCACCCAGGTCAAAGTTAGGGTCACCCTGCTGCCCAGGTCACAGAATAAGGATCAACCAGAAGTCCGACTCAGTGTCGGCACCTTTGATGTAAGCGTCCTCGCGAAATGTCGGCCTGCGATCCCGGCGCCATTTTGAAAGTAAGTGCCCCCGGGAAATTAGCCCTCTCGTCCTTGCGACTCTCGGGCTCCTGTATTCAATTACTCTTGGCCTTCTTGTGACCTTTTAATTAAATTTATATTGTTATCTATATATATAAATAATATTTAGTTAAGTAAATAAGTAATTTACTTTAGAAAACGGTTCTTTGGAAATAAAATTCTTTGACCGCAAGGTTATTAAAACTTCAGTACGTAGATACTACGGGTAAGAGTCCGTGGCAAAAAAGTCCTGCACTCATGAAGCGGGTTTTACATTTCTCGATTATGCCGACACATTTGTTTATAGAAAAAGATGGCTAAAAATTTCGGAACTACGCATTGTTGAAGTACATCGAGTACATATGTTGTTAGAAATTTTATAAGCTTTCATTCGGTGTATAGTTCAAACTTTAGTGTTACCTGTAACTTTTTAAAATGTTCAAAATGTGCACACCATTGTTCGTAAAATAAGAACTATATGATGGGAAATGGACTCCTCACAAGTGTTGTAGAATTTTGGATATTGTTTTTAAATACTAAACGCACAGCCCTGAACAACATATTAAACATAGGATACTGTGAAGTGCCATTCATGTCAGAACTTTTAATTTTCTCGCCGGGAAGTATTTTAAAGAATAAAAAAACATTATTTTGGTCTGGACCGTCTGAAATGGATGAATTTCTTAAGTTTGTTTTACCTTTTGCTGTTTTGGTGTTTGCTGTAACCTCAGAAAGACTTCTGGTATGAACCTCAGATATTTCTTAAACAAAAGCTAATTCAAATATGAAAGGAGTGGAAAAGTTTGCAGATTTCTAGTTGAAGTTGAAAACGTTTTTGGTGCAAATTAGTGATCATACCTTTTCAACATATGAAAAAATATTAAAACTTTTATGGTCAACGGTGAGAACATTTTGAACATTTTAAAAAGTTACAGGTAACACTATGATTTGAACTATATACCGAATGAAAGCTTATAAAATTTCTAACAACATACGTACCCGATGTATTTCAACAATGCGTAGTTCCGAAAATTTTAGCCATTTTCTTCTATAAAACAAATGTGGAGTTTATACAATTCTTGATTATGCCGACAGCTTCGTGAGTGCAGGACTTTTTTGCCACGGACTTTTACCCGTAGTATCCGCGTACTGAAGTTTTAATAACCCCGTGGTCAAAGAATTTCATATCCAAAGAATCGTTTTCTAAAGTAAATTACTTATTTACTTAACTAAATATTATTTATATATATATAGATAATAATATGAAGTTAATTAAAAGGTCACAAGACGGCCAAGAGTAATTGATTACAGGAGCCCGAGGATCGCAAGGACGAGAAGGCTAATTTTCCGGGGGCACTTACTTTCATTATTTCAAAAATAATGGGACACTTTTTTCCTCGAGTCGGACTTCTGGTTGATCCTTATTATGTGCCCAGGTCAACTTTACTAGACCTGGTTACCAAGCACTAATAACAAGAAGGCAAGAGGAGCTCAGAAGAGCTGGAACTAGTAAAACGTTCTCCCAGGTAGGCAAGTTATCCCTACCAAACGTGTTTACAACGACAAAACATAACCTGACTACTAGGGTAACCCTAGTGGTGTGATAGGGTTAGTGTACTTGTTAAAACACAACAAACAAACAAACAAACAAACAAACAAACAAACAAACAAACAAACAAACAAACAAACAAACAAACAAAAAAACAAGAAATATATGATAGCTAGGGTAACCCAGGTGCTATAGGGTAACCCTACCTCCTTGTAGACAGGCTTTAATAGACACTTCCCAAATTTGCTTCAATGGGCGTGAAAATGGCTTGAAATCGAGGTTGAATATCAAAGGTGATAGTGAATGCATTACAATTTCATTGCCAACCTTGAGCTGTTCATGCCATTGCTGGATAGACTTTGAAACGAAGTGTCTATTTCTAGGCTATAAATGATCTTGTGTTCAGCGCAGATACATGTACGCCTACGCGTACCTATTTTTACAACTTTCCATCAGTGTGTTGTGAAACGTCCCATAATTGTCCCACCTGAAAACATTCTCATAAACCTGGGATGGAAAAACGTCCCTTCCCGCTTACTTGACCCGTCCCAGCTCCCATGTATTAACAGCCCCTAAGGCTTCTGCTTTAATAAGGTTTAGATAACCTAACCCAACACCTCCCCCTTACGTAAGGAGCATGGGAACGAACTGATAACCGACAATGCATGTGACTGGTTACTTATAGCCAATCAGAAAACTCGTTCATATTAAGTAGGTCTTTACTGCGATCGAGACGATCTTATGGAAAGCAGGCTTTAGTAAGACCGGCCCCTATAGTTCTCAGCATGCAGTATATCATATATACTTTGAGAAAGGCAAGATTTTCACAGACTTTCACATTCGTTTCTACAAAGAGTACTTAATATTTGTCACAGGAAGAACTCGAAATCCACCCAGGCATGGGGAAGAGAAGCCCTGTTAAAGGCAGTGTCACCATGACGCAAACTTGAAAACCTTCGTGGACAAATTCAAGTTCACATGATTAAAATTATCGCGAATATAACACAGTAAATAGTCCGTAAGAAAATGCACTAATGACTTACTATTTTAACGTTTTATGAATATTATTCCTTTTCTTTGCACGCAAATATAATTTTTGTCTCGCACGAAACTATTAATTAAGCGGTAATTTAATACCGGACGCTGTGCCTGTAATGTTGAAAATCTTCCCGAATCCGTTTCAATGGCGCTTTGGCCGTCTCCATGCATGCACTTACCAACTTGATAATCTTATGGAACAGGCTTTCGAATTAGTTTCAAAAGTTCCATTATTCGTTTTGAAACTGCATGGTTCCACTACGACACTACGTTCTCCTCACAAACGATTTCGGAAGGGGGCATCTGTCCCAACACCAGATGCCCTTGGGGTGCATTCTGAAAAGCAGGCATCTGGTCCTGAAACACCAGCATGCGGGCAGTGCCGCAATCTCTGCGGTAGTCGGCGTTGGTTATTTCGTTGCCGCTGTTTTGATCATAGGCTAAATCAACGGCATCATGGGGCGGGCACGCACGCTGGTGGCCCTTTACAGCTATACATGTGGAAACCAGGGTTTAACTATACATTTACACGAGTTCTGAAAAAGTTGGGACAGCGAAGTTACCAATTATATTGCGCGGTTCCAAAACTCTACTGTTCCATGTAGAGGCAGAATCATACAGATTTCGCTATGGTTCCAAATTCATCCAGACCGTCAGTTAATTGTTGTGTTTATTAAACTTTTGACCTTTTATAGCTGCGTATAGGTGTGTTGGCTCGGTGTAGTCGGTAGGATAGGGACCTGCGCGGGAAAACCAACTCTTTTTCCTTTGCTGAGCTTGGAGACAAATAAGTTTATATATTATAGAATTTCATTGATTATTCATATATGTTGAGCATCGAAACTTTGAAGTTGTATGCCTCCAGGATCAAGCACTTTTGACATCATATGCAAAAGTTTAATATCCACTGCCGCACTAACGTGTTTTTGAGAATTTATATATTTTACTCCTACTTCTATTTACTACCCTAAAGGTCTAATTGGACACGGAAGACAAAATTTAGCATTTACGATTATTCGATGTTTTCAAAGTGTATCGTACTATACTAGTCTAGGAGTCAATATATTGTATATATGTGATGTCAGTATATATGGAGATGCAATGGGCTTGTGCCACCCGCACGTGACCCTGATCTCTGCCTTATTGTGATTGGTCAGTTAGCGTTTGAGGGCAAAACATTTTACCCTCATGGATCACGACACAAGCCCATTAGGCATCGTTATTGCTTTTCAAAACAGTTAAAGGATATTAGATATTATACTTCTACAAGAATAAACAAACAAGAAAACTTGGTTATCGTACTGTTGTTTTATATATGTTCACAACACATAATCTTGAAACGTTTTTGCATACGTACAAGGATAGAATATAATAGGCATGCTACGCATGCGTGTGTCCACTGCCGCATGTTGCATTGTTACCAAGCTCGAGACGAAGAGTAAATAACCACACAACCATATAATCGGCGTGTCGCTTGCTTTGGACCATGCAACGTCATCACTCGGCAATCATCGCCAAAGTTTCGAATCGTGATCGCATATTGTTAAAGGAAATTTAACTTTGCACGACAAGGTTGAAACTTGAAGGGTTTCAAGAATTTCAAAACAATACTTATTTTCAAGGTATGCATGTTTATCTTTTGCATTCGCCAATCATGCATGCCTGTGTCTCACTCAGTGTATTTACTGCGATGGCAGCGGTGGTCACAAAAATTAAACCGCTCATGCATGCATTAATTAAACTGATCAGAAACTGGAAAGGACTCAAGTTACATCATTAAAGATATCTAGCTATCAATATCGATATAATATAGTTTAAACGTGCGTATTATTTTCATTTTCTCGGCAAAGACGACTTGCCATGTTACATTCATCGCTATCAACACTCATTAGATGTTGAGGATCATTCTTCTTCTGCTGCTCTTCGATGCACATATGCTTGTCCAGTTGGTCGACGGCAAATGGGTAGAGGAAAACCACGGTTAGTGCATCTTCAACTAAAACGCCAGGAATGCCAGAATAATCTCGGACTGCACTTCTTATCCCAACGACATAGGTAAAGAATCCTAACAGCACAACCCAACCAACGTATTGCAGACCATCTTCAACCGTTTGCATGATAAGTAATAGCACCCATAAATAGAACAGGACAGCCATGATGACCATGTAGCACCAAGGACGTTTGTTATAGAGCTTGCCAGCAGCACGACCTGCAGGCCACCATGGAGCGACGATGGCGATGGCAATTCTGGATAGGTTTCTCCACGAGGGAAAATCCAATACTTCACCTAAACTTGTGGAAAATCCTTTGTCGTTCCCCTCCACCTCCCCAACGTCGCCATACTCTTGTTTCAATACTTTCCAAAGCGACACGCATAGCAGGGACAAGATTGGAGTGAAAGGCAGACCAGAGGCAACTGCAGCTGCTTGTATCGACTCTATAGCATTCGATCCTCCAGCTGTAAGCAAGGCAGTGGCAGTAGCTCCTTCAGTGCACGCCCAGAAGATACGCTGAACAACTGGTGGATCTGGACTACCATTAGCTGAGAGACAATCAATAACCAAAGAACCACTATCGGAGCTTGTCACAAAGTACAACACAATGCTCACCATAGATAGGACTCTCAGAACTTTGCTAAGATTGTCTCCATACTGTTGGATTAAATCAAAGTACATCGAATTTTGTTTTCGACACGACAGCCGGAATAAATGTTCATACGGTTCAGTGGAATTTTTTCCACCCAGAATCCAGTCACACTCGATCCCCTTCAGAGCTGCCTCGCGTTCCATATTAAGTCCTGCACCACCAATGATGATGAACCACATGAAGGTAAATATAATCGGGGCAGTCAGAGTAGAGTTGATGAAATTTCTGATGGTTCTTCCTTTAGAGATCTTGGCGATAAACATGCCAACGAATGGTGACCAGGATATCCACCAGCCCCAGTAAGCAATGGTCCAAGCGTGCATCCAATCAGGAGCTTGTTTGCCATCCGGGGCATTACCTAGTTGGGCATATGCATCGGTATGGAACCCAAGCTGAATCACATTCTGAATGTAGTATCCTATACTCTGAACAAACAAGTTAAGAAGAAAGAAGGTCTTGTCATACAACAAAATGACCAACATAAGAAATATACCAAGGCTAAAACAAACTTCACTGAGACGACGGATACCAAGCCTTAGACCAGAAACGACCGACACAGTTGCAAAAAATGTTATCACCCAGATTATTACGGCCTGAGTTTTAGCGTTTTCTTCAATACTACTGTTCATTCGTGCGAGACCAGAGTTCATGGTGATTGCTCCGGCACCAAGACTGGCACAAACACCAAACATAGTTGACACAATAGAGATTACTTCAATAGCGTCGCCCATCCATCCAAAGATTCTGTTGCCAAGGAGGGGATAAAAACACGACCGTATGGTCATAGGCAGCCCCTTTCTATGAGCAACTATCCCCAATGCAAGTCCAACCAGTACGTAAACAATCCAGCCATGGATTCCCCAGTGAAATAATGTGATGTTGATGGCGTCTTGTGCTCTTTGATTGTCAGAATATCTGTAATGAAAAACGCGGGTGCACTAATTATATAAAGCACAACGTAACGGTATAATAAAATTATTGATTGTGTAGCGCCATGCATCTACTAGTGGGTTGCAATCAACCCCCTGCAATTCGGACGACAAAAACACAGCGGTTGGTAGGTACAATATCATCTAATATAATAATCTTTTGTGCCTACCAAACATCATGACGTTAAGGCCTGGCCAAACACTTTCACTCATCGCATTCAACATCACTATTCCACATTGTTGAACGATGTTGAAAGCACGAGTGACCAAATTAATTCAACATCGTTCAACATTCATCAGGAAATGACAATTATTGAACGCGGGTTAAATTAGTTTGAATGAACATGGAAAATGTATTTATATCAAAGAAGACGCTGTGTCGCCGTGCTCTTCGATTCTCGTTTTTGCTTCTACTGAAAGCAGAGGCTATGTCATCGTCGTGGATGTCACATTAATATTATATGCCGCGGTCATTGCGTCGTGACGTCATGACACGCGCAGTGCAAATTTTTAGCCATACTTCTGCGGTGTGACGAACGCGCTCGGTAACAAGCAGAACAAAACCGAATTTCCTTTTGAGAGATGGAATAATGGCGCCATCGGCATGTGGAAAGTCAAACGAAGCCATAATCTTTCACTCCATCTTCAAGACACAACACAGGTCGCCAAAACTCATGGTGTGAGCAGTTATGTATACAAGAATTTACTTAAGTCAAAATGACAGAATATTTCCTCTTAATTGCTTTAAATTTTTTAAACATACTGAAATATAGGTTTTGGTGAGATGTTATAAACAGTCTGGGACTGCACGCAGGCTACATATAAACCAACATAGCCATGTTTTATTAAACGCGAACACTACCATGAACATTGTTATGAACATTGCTGTTTTACTTACATGTTTATTGTGCCAATACGTTTGTCTTTGTGAAATTTTGGATCATATATTCCGCCAATTATTCCTCGAAGTTTGAAAACCCGAAGTACTCCTTTATTTCCAGTGGAGTACTTCGGGTTTTCAAAACTCGAGGAATAATTGACGGAATGATCCAAAATTTCACAAAGACAAACGTATTGACACAATAAACATGTAAGTAAAACAGCAATGTTCATAAACTTTTATTTTGTTCAATTGTTGAATATTCGTACGGTAGTTTTCGCTGTTAAAACATGGCTATGTCGGGTTTATATGTTGCAAACGTCTCAGATCGGCAGATGGCTAAAATCTCACCGAAACCACATCAGAAAGACAAATACGCTTTGTACTAGAGATAAGTAAACTATATTTCAGTATATTTCAAAAAATTTAAAGCAATTAAGAGGAAATATTCTATCATTTTGACTTAAGTAAATTCTTGTATACAACATAACTGCTCACACCATGAGTTTGGGCGACCTAGCTGTGGACACAGAAGATATTGAAACAGGTTGGTATTTTATCTTTCACTATTTATTCACACGATTTAAAGTGTTAAAAAGGTGGTATAATGTGACGAGATTTTGACGATTTTGGTACAAAATACTGCTAAATCCTTGATCGTAAACTACATATATTTTGGCTACTGTAGGTGTTTTATAAGTTATAACTTTCATGTATCTTGTCTTTTATTCTTCTTTTGTACTCAAACATGGGGTTTAAACGGATTGACTATTTACATATTTATGGATAGACCAATATCTTTATATTATTATCGTCAAACATGAGGCAGTAGAGTTTATTTATATGGTGAATTGGCTGAGGCCGGAGGAAGAATGGAACCGCCAAGTTGCACTTTAGCAAGCGTATTTAACTAGATATATACATAAATATAATTTTTGGGGGTTTGTTGTACTTCTTCATTGTTTAAGTAAAGTGTGCATAACTTGTTTTTCTTTATCTTTTCTTTCTAGAAATAACTAAAAATATGGATATAATACAGATTCCAAAACTAAGGAAATCAATTGCAATATGTTAATTGATGTATCTATCTAGAATTCTAATCATGATTATGCTGCATTAAATCACATTACTACTGTATAATGTATAGAGGTGTGCGAAATTCAAAAGAATCTTTACTCTGAAACGAGGTCAGAGGGACTAATTTATATGCACATAAAAGGATTTTAAATAGTTGGCCATTTATGAATAAGGTCAACACATCAATTCATTAAATCCAAATAGAAGTGTACTTGTCAACGTTTAGCTGCAATTTTGAATGAAAGTTCATGTACTTTATTCACTGGTTTCAACTAACATACGCTATGAATATATCAATTTTAAAATTTATTAAGGAATTATTGACTTTTACTATTATAGTCAATTTAGCAGTTACACTATTAGGTAATAATATTAGGTAATATTTTGTAAAGCTTTTTTTCTTTATCAAATAGACTGGTCATACCATATACAGTGTGTGGTGTGAGGGTAATTACAGCGTTAATTTCATCATTATCAAACTTTCAGTAGACGCATGTACGCACAGCGTACCTTTTTTTTCTTTTTCTTGATACTTTATTTTCATCTCCTTGGCGATTGTGTGATTTATCAACGTTTTCTATGGCTGGCACTTCTACTTTGGCCATTTTGTCGAGTACGACTTACTTGGTCCATGCAGGCTCTCACCCTGACAATATCTCGCATGGCGCATGTCTGTGTTCAACAAAGTTGAATGAAATGTGGTCAAATGCTTTCAACATTTTGAGAACAATAGAAATGTTGAACGAAAATTTCAACATGTTCAAATTTCGTTCAACATCATTCAACACCATTCAACAACGTTCAACATCACTCAACAGGGGTGGCCAAACGCTTTCAACATGTTGAATTCAACAATGTTGAACGATGTTGAATGAAATGTTGAAGGCGTTATACGCATTTATTATATGGCTGGGCTTGTTTTCGGGTCATTACGCCAAACAGCGCACGCTGATTGGTTGCTGAGAGGTCCGGAAAAAGCGGTAATGCCCTCTCGACACTGTGAGAGGGCATTACGTCCTTTTTAATGACCTGCAAGTTTGGCGGGAAAATTACTGAGTTCATTTGAATGAAAATAAAAGCGAATTAGATATATTCGTTGGAAAATTTTGAACAATAATAAGTCCTGAAACATCAGTGTTTCTTTTTATAAAAACTTTTTATTTAAAAGCGCGAAAAATACCTCGTTTTTTAAAAACCTCGTTTTCTCGGTCTGTACGGGAAAGTATTTGCCCTCGGTTTCTCTCGCACAAACATCGCTCCTTCGTCGCTCGGTCTGTACGAAAACCTCAGGCAAATACTTTCCCGTACAGACCTCGCACTCGGTTAATAAGCCTTTAGTAACCCTGCAGCAATTGACATTGTATGCACAGTGCCACTAAACACACAATTCTATAGTCAAACATATTTTGGACTGTGATTATTGAAGACTATTAGAAAATGATACATTGGTCGCGCGACCCTGAGTACGGGGTTATATATAGTCTTGCTTTATCCAATAGGGACCTTAAGATCTACGATGGCAACTTCAACGACGCCGTCCTCCAAATAAAATAATTTTGGTTGTGAAACAAGAGAATGAATAATTTGTAATCCCAGGAGTAATCTCAATACCGTCCTCGTTCTTTGTACAACACCACTTCGAGCATTTTCACGTTTTCAGGACGTCAACTCACCAAGAAATGAGAAGTCAACTCACCCTTGACATTGGAGGTATCATCGGTTTCAAATTATGAAGCTTAACCATCTAATAAAACCATCCCACAAGCGGGATGTTAAACTTGAACACATAAAGGTAAAAATCCTATAGGGGTATTGTGGTCGGGGTATGAGAGCTGGCACACTTTTCCGGAGGGTTGTGATTAGGTTTAGGGTTTCCGGGGGGCGTGATTACCGGGGGGTGGTATGGGGGTGAGGTTTCGTTTTAAAAGGTTGTCCAATCAGATGGTGGTTTTAATAGTTGGTTAAGCTTCATAATTTGAAGGAAATGATAGCTCTGACATTGACCCCAACACAAACACTACATTCATTTTAGCATGCAGTACTGGGACGTTTTAAAAGTCATTAAACTATAACTTCAAATAATTTATCAAATATAATAGTTAGTTTTAAAAACTATGTGAGAAGGCTTTATTATTCTATTTACAAAATATTACATAAAGTAAAATTACTTGATTGATCCATAAAATTGCAAACTAAAGCATAAATATCAAAATTAATGATGCTATAATAGTTTATCTATAATTTGTAGACCTTCTCTGTTTAGCTTCTGTAATGACTTATCCAGTGCAACTCAAAAAACATCGGTTCCTGCCATTTGCGAAGATCTCGATCACAGAATAACCTCGATATCAAGTCTACTCTCTCTCACGCATGCTCTTTTCAATCGGCAACAGGTTCAGTTTCTGTTTCCGGCGATGGAAAACGGCCCCGTTTACACTATTACGGTACAGTCAGTCTTCCGTTGAAAAATCACCACGTTTCTTTGTTGTGTTTACACTATTCTTGGTTTGCACTTGACGTCATGGCGGCCATGTTGGAGGAACTTTAACAAAAGAATCTCATTAGCAGCTATTGTATTTGGAGTATGTTTTCCTCCAACATGGCCGCCGTTTCTTTGTCTTCCAAATCTCAAGAGATTGATTGCAAACCATCAATTCCGGAGTGGTTTTCCGTAGTGTAGTCACTACGCTTAGCACTCCGGCTGCAAATCACTACGCTATGGTAAATTTACCGTACCGTCATAGTGTAAACAGATGATTTTTTTATTACCGAACGCTCACCCCAATCCGTACCACCACGGAATGGGAATTTCAAGTTTCGTGTATTTTATTCAAGATAGCTCTGATACGCTAATTTTATTCGCCACAGAGTGTGCATGGTAAAGAGAATCCAACGCCACGGGAAAGGGTTACGGAATTTCAATAATTAAAAACATTGAATGGTTTCGTACACCCTCCTGGTAAACGAGTACTTCTCAAAACGGAAATCCTTATCAAGCACACTTAAACACTAACTAGCTCTTGGCTGGCAATTGCAAACAAGTGTTTGCGTCATAAAGAAAAGTACTTTAGACTTCACGTGCTAAATCCACTTAAATCGTGAAAATGATGTCGTATAAATTGCAAATTTATTGGATCCATAATGATCAGAATTACACTGTAAAACAAAATAGTCGAGGGGGTGTTTACATTAATGAGGCCGGCCTGAATTTAGCATTTAGGTGTTTGTTTACATGAGGCCGGCCTGGAAACTATAACGTGGATTTGAGACCAATCTCTTTTAAAACAACGTATTGGGTTTGAGAGGTTTGCTTCAGTTCGGGCTATAAGGCGACCAGAGACGAAGCCGGCGTGAGTTGGCTGGCCTCATGTCAACATCCCCCAGTTCGACTATAGTCTTGGACAACAATGTACTGACTATAAATCATTTAGTACAATAGGACAATTAATAAGCCAGGTGGCGGTGCACTCTTGCAACATAATGAGAAAATATGTAAGGACTTTAATCTAACAACGTAAAATAAAGACTTTTAAAATATCATATCCATGCATGGTGAACTATCCAACATACGAACATAAATAACTTAAATATAAACACAAACACAACCGGATACGTAGAAAAGGCTCCATGGATTTACAGGGAGTTCGGAAGCATGCTTCCCGTAAAAAAAATATTGAATCTCTGAGATAAATTGAATCTCTGAGGGCATACCCACATCTGAGAGCACTTTTGAGCAAAATTTTAGACCCCGTTTACACGGTAACGGACGAATTCGGAACCGGCCTCGAATTAGTACGGTTCCGCCTGTTTACAGAGTTCTCGAGTTAGTATACGGTTCTGCCTGTTTACACGGTGAAATAGGACGAATTCGAGACTGGTCTCGAATTCGCGTCGGGTATAGCGCTAAATAATTAATATGTAATGAATATATATAACAGCTTGATTCCCACATCTGTTCCACTCACCTGACTCCTTTTGTCTTTTCTGAACGGCCCTGTACATAGACATAGTGGCCTGTTACAAATTTCATAGATTATTTAATGAAAATCAGGTTTCTAATTAATAAAGACTATATTGTCTATATAGAAATGCGATTCCGCCCCATCGCTGTCAGTTAATATACGTTGCAATCTTGCTACATGCATGTCAAAGTCTATTCCACTCCGAACTTTTGTCCGAATTTTGCCCCAGTTCCTCAGGCCATAAGTAACCATAGTCAATGAAGATTGCAGGATAAGCTCTTTTTATCAACATACATGCATGCAAAATATGAATATACCAACCTTCCCCAATATCGATTTCCATACGTTTTATTCAGAGTTGGTTCATAGTGAAAGATGGGTTCCGCCACGCCAAAGAAAAAAAAGCCAACGCCGATACCAGCGGCAAACAACATCGTAAAATACGATGCATCGCTAAACTCGGGTTCGTCGTCATCTCTGCCAAGCTTCAGTTCACCGTACTTCGAGAAATAGACAATGGCGATAAAGACAAGCCAGAGATTAATACTGCCGATGTAGAACCAAGTAAACGATCTAGTGATCCAAGTTTTACAATCATTCATATACTTTTTGGATTCCTCGGGGTAACCCATGCAAATGGCAACAAAAAGCCAAATGAAGATAGCCGCTAGGAACGTTACAACCGGGTTGAAGTTGAGGCGCACAGGACCAAAGTTAATTTTAAAAGTGTGACAGCGTTCGTCTCCTTCGTTGTTCTCCATCATTTTATTAACTACAATATCAATCACTGCTGAGATGCTTTGACTGTCTGCACGTATGACACAACTTCGTGCATGCGTTGCGGCGAATAGATTAAGTGGGTTATGCAATAACAACTAGGTAACCAGGCCTGGTACTTGATCGGCACAAGCTCATTGGCTAGGGCTGGGACGTAGAGCATTCAATGACATAACAGTCAACATTATCGCACTAGCTTCCATAGCAGTTGCACGCTTCTTGGACCGTGGAAAATATATACCAAATAGAAACAAAAGGTCCGCTATGCGTACATGTATCTGCGCCAAACCCACCACTGTGAGAATCTTGTCAAGATCTTGTAAGATCTTGTGTGATCTTGTAAGATCTTAAGAAAAATCTTATAAGATTTTTACACGTAGATCTTATAAGATTTTAGCGAGATCTTATAAGATAATTAAAGAGAAAGTACACGTTCTTTGACCAAAATAATTTTTTTATCATGACTCACAAAAACTGTGGTAGATCACACTCACAAGTTTACTATAAGTCACGTTAAAAATACTTACCAATTTTATCAGCAATATCCCCTGTCTCCGAAATGTTTTAGTGCATAACTGCATGAAGGTATATGCCAATACGGCTGTTGAGCCGGACACCGCGGGTCTAAAGACCCCTGAATCGTCTGTAGGTTTGTGCCATTTTGGAAACTTATACCGTTAGATAGAGCGTTAATTCTGGACAACAAATATGAATTAGAAAAAATAGAATAGCAACGGAGAAAAATCGATTTGAACTGAGATGAGCGCCAAATATCAAATGGAAATTATCGGGTCAAACGCAATCAGTCATATTTAAAGTATCCCTGAATCGTCTGTAGGTTTGTGCCATTCACGAAACTTGTACAGTTAGATAGAGCGTTAAACACTCTACAACATATGTGAATTAGAAAAAATCGTATAGAATAGAACCCCGAAAAAGCATAGTGTTTTAGTCAAAAACTTTGTCGGAAATATAGAATTTAACGGCTAGCAGCCGTATTGGGAATTTGGGATATATCTTCATTGCAGTTGAGCCACCGGATACCGCCGGCGTGTTTAAAGTATACCCCTGAATCGTCTGTAGGTTTGCCATTCACGAAACTTCTACAGTTAGATAGAGCGTTAAATTCTATACAACATATGTGAATTAGAAAACATGTATAGAATAGCAACGGAGAAAAGGCTATTTGAACTGACATGAGCGCAAATATCAAATTGCATTATTACGCTATTTACTTGGCGTACGGTCAAACGCGGTCATATTTAAAGTATATCTCTGAATCGTCTGTAGGTTTGTGCCATTTGGGAAACTTGCACGGTTAGATAGAGCGTTAAATTCTGTTCAACGTATGTGAATTAGAACAAATCGTATAGAATAGCAACGGAAAAAAATCTATTTGAACTGAGATGAGCGCAAACTTATCAAATTGCATTATTATGCATCACTTGGCGTACGGTCAAACGCAATCATTTTAAAGTATCCCTGAATCGTCTGTAGGTTTGTGCCATTAACGAAACTCGTACAGTTAGATAGAACGTTAAATTATGTACAAGATATGTGAATTTGAAACAATCGTATAGAATAGAACCCTGAAAATCGTAGTATTTTAATCCAAAACTTTGTCGCTTCGGAGGACTTCGTGATATGGTGGCGAACGAAATATTTGTAAACACGATCGGATTAAAAATACTCGTTTCCATCGTTCAAACTGACAAGCTCGTAGGTTGACGCCAAAAAATTCTGAGCTTCGATTGTCCCCGATCATGCCCGATTCACTTGTCGCGCATTGTTTACAGCTACACAAAAAAGTTAACACACACACACATACATACACACAACACGATAGCAATATATCTGCTGCGCAGATACAAAAACCCCAGGAAATGATAGACATCTTGTCATGGGTGGAGTGTTTCAACAGCTACATTGCTGTCATCACGGCGTTCTCACCCAATAGAGCCTCGTACAGTAAGGTAGATGACGCCATTCGTCTGATAGTTAAAACGGGTATTAAAGGGGCACTCATGGGGAAAATCGACATTAAGAACGTTTACCGGATCGTTCCGATACATCCCGACGATCGCTATCTTCTTGGTATGAAATGGCGTGACCAATATTTTGTTGATTTGGCTCACCCTCGCAGCTTTTCAAAGCTTATTAAAACACCCATTTGGCCTGCGTTCCACCCCGCGTATTTTCAACACCTTGGCTGACAGCTTTGAGTGGCTTTTACAGAAGAATTATGACGTACCAGACTTGTTACACTATCTGGACGATTTTTTCACGCTTCGACTGACTGGGTCGCTAATCTGTTTGAACTCGCTTGAGGCGATGAAACGCGCCGCTATTAACACTGGCATTCCTCTCGCTCCTGAAAAGCGAAAAGTATATTTGCGCAATCATAGCAATCAAAAATATAAAATCTCTTTCAACAATTACGCGTATATATGTACGTAATATGTCTTCACGGTCTAATCCAATAACCTTACTTGAAGTATCGACGACAGATCAGTTTCAGCTAATAAACGTAAATAAATGTATTTCATTAAAGTGGCAGTACGATCGAATTTTCACTTTGCGTTTTTTTTAGCCAAAATACTTCTTATGGTCCTAATATGACTTACCATGTATTTAAAAACGATTTTAGAAAATGTTTTTTATCAGAATTCAAGCATCTTTTACGAGCACTTGACTTGATTTCGAAATTTTTTGGAGCCTGCAATTTATCAATAGCGGTAGCTCGTTGTGACGTCATCTACTCAACACGCTAGAAGAAGATTCATATATCCTACTATATACGTACATAGTTTAAACACGTCTTCCCCAGTGGCGTAGCCAGGGTTCTGTCTTTGGGGGAGCGAAATTGGTCGAGCGTCGAAGACGCGAGCCTCCTAGGGGGGTCCGGGGGCATGTCCCCCCAGAAATTTTTTGAATTCTAGAATCTCTCAGACTGCATTTCCCGCATTCTGAGGCGAGATTTAAAAAAATAACTGATCGCCATAAATAGCAACGTTTTGTTGTCTCCAAACCAAAACAATGTAGTACACATATCAAAATTTATTGAGAATTATTTATGACAAGTCGTATGTATGTGGACCTTGTAATGCTATATTTTCCATCTAGACTACACCAAACTGAAATTTGACTACAACTGTAATTAACAGTAAACCTTGCCTTGTCATTCTAAATATAGCTATATGTACGTAGGTACTTTACAACTGCGGCATATAATCTTACATTGCTTAAGGGGGATAAGGATTAAGTTGATTACACGTAAGCGCGACAGCACGTTTGTGCAGAATCACAAGGTCAAATATACGACCTTGATGAATTGCGCTACATTGCGTTTAACGTCGAAGCCGCAGATCGTTTAATATTTTCGTGCATATTAAAACAGTAATATATAGTAATATCATTACGAGTCAACTTGCTTCTCCCTTGAAGGCTTCACTACGTAACATCATTACCCCCCCCCCCCCCCCCCCCATCAACAAGTTTCTCCCCGGATTTAAACTTTTCACAGGAATGGCCTGGAAGACCATTGGGGGGGGCGGTCGCCCCCCCTCGCCCCCCCTTGGCTACGCCACTGGTCTTCCCGACTAATATATTCTACGTTTTTATATGTAATAGAGTTTTTTGAAAAGCAATACAAAATTATGCCACCATCCCCTTGTGTTGCTCAAGGGTGTAGTAACTGCGCTGATCGTAATGCTGGCATTTCGCTTCACCAGAACCCCACAACTAAAAAGCTTCTTGTTTGGGTTTATTTTCAGTTAAAACATATCGCGCTAATTTGAACCAACTTTGTTATTTGCTCTGCGCATTTTGCTGATCATTGTTTAGAAAGGCGTCACGTAAGGGGCCAAAGGTGCGAGCTTTCGTTGCCTAAAAGATGACTTAAACCCGTCAATATGGTAACCAAAAGTCCGTAGTCGAAGAGAAGCCAACGAAGAGTAACTGCACAAACTTGTTATGACTCGTGTTTCATTATCGGATCAAATTTGTTCACACACGTAGCTAACAATAAAAATATTGCGTGGACCTTGAAAATTTTATAGGCCGTTAAAGAATTGTTAAGTTCGCAAAACGTGCAAGAAAACGCCAGAAAGGTTAGCAGCGCCGAACGTGCACCTGAAATGCCATGCACCAGATATGAAGCCCTAAAGAGGTAAGTTGGTTATGTAAGGTAAATCTCAATTTTTCCTGAACATCATAACATGTAATAAACAATTAGCCGAATGAAGAAACCCGTACCGTACAAGAATGTACAGATGCAAGAGAATACATTGCAGTTTCACACGTAAATCAGTACTTTCTGCGCGCCGCCGCTGTAAAATGACACTATGACAGTATTCAATAACAATATAATGCATGTAGTTTGTTTTGACAACCACTCAACCAGTATATTTTAATTTTAAAGTAGTCTACTGGAAATTGGAAGAGAAAACATATACCTGAAGAAGGTCCAGTTATTCAAAACAAAGAATAGTTTAAGTAGAAAGATAGCCTGCGTAGCAGGCGTTACTGGATTGGGGGATTGGGGAGAGGGCTGAGAAGTAACGCCTGCAGTGGAGCTCTTTGGTTTTGTCAAACACCCCCAAATGAAATATGATCTCGAGCGGCCAATGTCTGAAGCTATTTAAATTAACGGTTTGTATTAATTGTAATATTTCAAAATCCATGGCATTTAATTCAGTAAAATTTCGCGTAAATTATTATTTCAATAATTCTCTTTGTATAAAAAACAATTATAGTACAAGGGAGTTAAAAGACTGAGAGTTGGTCGCAAATCTGTGATCTGTGGAAGGGATAAATTAATATTAACGGAACTTGATATGTCTGCAGTGTCCGACGGTGTCTGCTCACAAATATTTCTCAAACTGTGGACTGGAAATGTATGAAATTAGGTGTGAATGGTTAGAGTAATCCTGTTTCTATCAATGACAACGAATATCATGAAAAAAACAGTGATGACAGCGAGTGTTTACCGAAATAAAACAGTTGTGAAAGGTATATAAATAGTAGTGAAAGGTATATAAATAGTAGTGAAAGGTATATAAATAGTAGTGAAAGGTATATAAATAGTAGTGAAAGGTATATAAATAGTAGTGAAAGGTATATAAATAGTAGTGAAAGGTATATAAATAGTAGTGATTATTTAACGGAAATGTCTGCAGTGTCCGACGGTGTCTGCTCACAAATATTTCTCAAACTGTGGACTGGAAATGTATGAAATTAGGTGTGAATGGTATAGAGTAATCCTGTTTCTATCAATGACAACGAATATCATGAAAAAAACAGTGATGACAGCGAGTGTTTACCGAAATAAAACAGTTGTGAAAAGTATATAAAAGTAGTGATTATTTAACGGAAATGTCTGCGTAGTCCCACGGTGTCTGCTCACAAATATTTCTCAAACTGTGGACTGGAAATGTATGAAATTAGGTGTGAATGGCAGAGTAACCCTTTTTCTATCAATGGCAACGAATATTCATGAAGAGAACAGTAATGATAGCGAGTGTTTACCAAAACAAGACGCCTGCTCAGGCGTTCACTCGGGCTACTGATTTCTGAAAGCTTCGCGTTGCCTGTGCTGCTGTGCGTACTCTAGCAAGACTAGCTGACAATGGCAATGCATAATTGCATAGATTTTCACAAATAGAATCTATGGTCTTATATGAACTGCTGCGGTGCAGGAAGCGCCGAAGGTTTGCTAATAGTATAAATGTAAACAAGGCCGTTTTTCTGAAAATTAAACAACGGATCTAATATATCTAGTAGACAAAACCTATAGTGTCGGATTCGGGAAATTCAAGCGATCATTTTGATATAGAATTTATTTATATTCGGACAAATAGAAAATATTTAAACATGTTTTAAAGTGTCTGTGACATGTCATGTTATAAAGTTTCAGATAAGCAGCAAAGTTTTCAACATGGTTTACTTTTCTTCTTACTATTTCCTTCTTGCTTTGTGTGTCTTTTTCTTGTTTCATCTCTTACAGAAAGATTATTTTCAATGTCGAAAAGGTTCTTTAGCAGTTTGATGTAACTTTCCTGTCCCGAAAAATCTGTAAAGGGAGGGAACTTCCATGCCATATCCGCCACCTCGGTTTACAGCTTTTCCCACAACTTCAACTTCAGCTTTACTGTCTGTCTTTGTTAGGAAATGCTGGACAATCCCCGTCCCTTGTTTTGTGCTTGCTAGAGCCCTTGGTATGTGGCCAACCACGTGTCCATCTTATGTTTATTTATGTTTAGTTCTTGTTTAGTTATGTTTGGGTCCGTTTAAATTAAATTGTTGTTTAGAAGTGCGATTGTAATAAAATCTGTCATGACATCACTTGAAAGAAAACAGCCATGAAATTTTGATATCTTATTATCTTACCGGTATTTGCTCTATTCGGTGCTTATTATTATACTTGCATTTTGTAGTTGTCGGACTATAAAGCAGCAAGGCCAGGACCAACCTGTTTTGAAATAGCTCGTCATCTTTTACAGTTTTTACACCAATTTTCAGCCGCATTACTGATCGACTATAACTCGGTCAAAGACTCGGTCCGGAGACAACTCGGCCAAACCTCGGTTTCGCAATTATTAAACATGACTGTTCTCTGACGTCCTTCACTCCTTCAGTTTAAAGTTTCCAATTATTTTTAATACACCTTGATTCGCTGACAGTCCGACTACTCTGCATGACATCTTTGAAATTTGACCCATCAAAAAGTTTCAGGCCAAGTTCAAACCTGGAACTTCACATGAACCAAAATCAATGCAAATTAGGTTAAATTATGGAAAACATTCTTGACACAGCACTCTTACTTATATACTTTGTCGAATATTCAGGCTATATTTATATAAAAGGGGCAGTCTGGGTTGGGTATGCTAGAATATACAGTATGATGAATATTCTGCGTAGATCTAGGGGGTAGCGGATACCGGGTATGGAAAATGCGGGTATGGAAAATGCGGGTATGGAAAATGCGGGTATGGAAAATGCGGGTATGGAAAATGCGGGTAATAATTTTAATGAATAATAATAATTTTATATATACATTTTTGCATATCGAAACCAAAAATGACAAAGATATTCTATTTTTTGTTGAAAATATCCCTTAAAATTTCACTAAAACGGCCATAAAGTCATTAGGATTTGCTCAATTGAGAAACGCATGCGTACTTTTTTGCACATAACAATTCTGATAAAACACGTGATGCGAGTGTTTTGAATGGCTTTAAAAACGATACGTTATTGGATGTTTCGTTCATTAGTATTCTTTATATAAAATTGTATGTTCATTAGTATTCTTTCTGACGTCAAGAAGTTTTATCAGGTATAAAACCACGGAATTATTAATGTTTTTTGAAAACCTATTTTAAGTTGCGAAGACCATTAGATTGCCGATTGGGATATATGTTCTGCTATAGTATTCAGTCCACGATCGCTATAACTGATTATATCATTGATATACTTATTTCCCTGTTTACAGGAATATTGCACTTTGTTAGGAGCGTGAACAACTCTTCAGAAAATAATGCGTTATCGTAATGCAACTAGCTTAATTAGTCCCACAAATGCATTCCTGACAAGTTTATTATGCTTTAGAAATTAGAACAAACAGCTTAGAAAAAAATTTTACACACAGTACAAGGTTCGAAAGGGTAAAGATAATAAAATTGGTCGCCATTGATGAATAAGTTACATACTATACGAATATTAACATCGTCTTTAGCAAAATATAAAATGCAATCTAAACAATAGTTAAATGGAAAAATTATTCAGAAGCGAAGATAGCATTTCAGTATCTTTCTATCAACAAAACAAAACGTTTTAACTATGCACGTGCATGATGTATATAGTTGACTATGAAACATTGTCGTTATTAATTGTTAAACCTGGATTGCTTATCTGTCGACTGTAAAAGCAAACTTTCTATGTGACAATATATTTAGTTAAGACATGCATATAAGGTTTCATGAATTAATATGATATATGGTAACAAACAGAAAATATTTTCAACAATTTAAGTAACTTGGATGTTTCCGAATGTTTGTCCAATAAATAATCTGTGTTGTTGATTAAGAAACGGCTCAATCTGGCGTGGAACGAAACACTGATCTGGTTGAAAGTAAGGCTGCCTCCGTCTAATGCAGTCTGGGATGCAATGGAAATAAACATTTGCAAGTTTTCTGTGCATCTGTCCATCCTGTCTCCATTCTCTGTACATGTTCGAAACAACAACGAGGTCACCTGGAGGATTGCAAATAAGCCCACCTGGTTTCAGTGAGCTTCCACAACCAAAACACACTGAGGTTTGCTTTGGACAATAACTGAGCAGATATATAATGAAGCTGTTGGGAACAGGCGATGGATATCCAGGACGAGTATTTAAAAGCGTCAGCTGAGAATGCGAAGGTTGAGACGAGACCAATACAGGCGGCACTGATGTAGGTGTGGAGACGCTTCTTGGTGGTAACGGCGCAGGGCCAAGACGTTGGATAGACGGGCCTGGCCACATATCGTGAAACACGGGTGCTGGTGTTTGACCGGAAGGTAACGGCGTTGTCTGAACATGCTGCTGGGCACGTTGAGAGGGAATTAGTTGTGGACGTTCTTCTTCTGTTATTCTTTGTACAACGATTAGCTCTTCAGCGGAGGGATGTCGGGTCTTGCTGCGTTTTCTGGGAGGCTGGTTGGGTTTTCTTCCTCTACCGGCGGGCATTCCAAATGTAATTGCTTTACTATAATTTACTCCACCGGTCTTTCGTCGTGTTGTTACCAGCCACTTTAGGTACGTATCGAGCCGGTTTATCTTCACACTGGCAGCAATTGCATGGGCACATACGGATGAAGAACTGTAGCCTGGGCAATCTTGACACTCGCACTTTCCATTTGCTTGGAAAGTAATAGCATGCGGCTTTTTTGGCTTAGATTTGGACGGAATCATTACGGTCTCCATCTCGGCGCCAGGCAAAGGGAACGCCTTTCCTTCTAAACGCGAAGCCTTTGCAGCCATCAATGCCAAGGAATCTCGAGGTATCCAATCAACCCCAGCTTCTAAAAGGCGTCTAAGAAGTAGATTGTTTGTTTCATCCAATGCTTGGCAAACTGATGCGACATTTCCCGGATCTACATGATCCACACTTGTAGTGTGTACTTTTTTCAGTGCTGTTTTCATCTGATCGTTGGTCTTCTTGCTCCAACGCTCGGCAGGTACAAGTAGATGCTTGAATGGAGAGCGAAGCTTATATTCTCCTTTGTCGACAACAGCAAACTCGATTTCTCTTTCTTGTATAGATATTAGTTTCTGGAGAGTAACCGCAAACACGTACTCGTCCACTTTGCTTTGGCCACACTCTCGTTTGACAAAATCCTGAATAACGCCGTTGGTGCGCTCTGACCTGTTTGTCGTAAAACGTTCTGGTGGACAACCCAGGCCTGCCCTTTGGCGGACGGGACTGATGACGCTTCGGAGAAATTCAGCTTCTTTGTTCTGCACAAACCACTCGTAGAAAACCTTGCCATTAACATCCACTTTACTCCACCTGTCCTTCAAAATGCCCAGCTTGTGATAGAAATCTTCATCACTGCTTGAGTCCGAAAGCCCACTTTCGAAAACATCTTCGTTGCGTTTACCAAACAGGTCTGACATAATATCCTGTTTGATTTTCCCGCTAATAGCTAAGGTCGAAAGTCTACTCTCGATGTTCTTCTTTAGATGAATCTCGCAGAGAAGATGGGTTGCTCGTTCAAAGTTGTAATTAAACCCATTAATTAAGGCAAGTTCGTCATCAGTGCCAAAAGCCAACAAATTAGATAACTCTGGCTCCAGTGCTTTCAATGAACCGCAGAATAGAGAATACGTTTCTTCCGTCTTTCGTTCATGCAAGAGTACAGGACCGATCAAAGTAGGGTGTTTGCCTTCTTTTCTTGTTTCAAGTAATAGATGTTGGTAGGAGATAGGTGTAACATTGAACTGTCCTAGATTAAAGGTCGGGTCCACTGTAAGAGGCTTGAATTCTTTCGTGTTGCAGCAAAAGCGTTTAATGTCATTTAACTGTCTGTTTGAGGCAAGTACACAAAATGGTTCGCCACCGACTCTTACGTCCCGTACGAAAGCTGATTCTTTTATCCTGCTTTGTCGTTTGCTTTCGTTAAGAAGAAGGTACCAAGGGTCGTTGTCGGAACCAGCAGTGCTGGTCCAGCACCAGACATATTCTTATGATTCATGGAATGCGAAACACGTTTAGTTTTGTTACGCTTTAAGTCACTTGATTGCTGGCGATTTCTGGGCATCTGTCCCAAACCACCACAGGATGTCAAACCACCTAGACCATTCTCCACAACATGGTGTACGGCATCGCGAGGCTTTTTCTTATCCGACGCTTCTTCTAACAGCCCTTTCGTGCTTTCCCAAGTTCTAATGTAGTCTTGCTTCTGTTTTGAATTGCCATGAGGTATGTGTTCGACTGGATGTTCACGTCCACCTTTGAAGTAGTACTGTACTAGACAGTACCGGTACAAGTCGCCTCCAGGAACTATAAAATAAAATGTACTTAGTGTCTGTTAAAATCACTAATCGATTACTGGCCTGCGCTATATGACGTCAAATTTAGTCTCATAAAATTTTATAGCAGAAGAAACAGATAACAAAAAGCCCATTAATCTTTTTATATCTTTGGTAGTAAAAGAGATGTCTATTATCTTAACAATATTTTGAAGTTCATAGCTGACAATTTCAGGCTGTATTTGCTTGTTTATTTACAATTTTACCAGTGTTAATAATAAACTAGAATCTGCCTACTGTTTTTCTGCTTTTCCAACTCCTGGTAAAGTCGTGTAATTTCCCTTCCGTCTTAACAAAATTTGACCTTGTGACGTCACGATTGGTTTTGTATGACATATAAGATTGGGGACTACTCCTAAACTAATGAAGAACGCTAGACCTGGAGTGAGGAGCGAGGGGTGATCTCGTTAACTTTAATGTCTAATGTGTTTCTCCATCGCGACGTCACAGTATGAGAAGCAAGTCAGCAAACAATGATGGTGGCTTTCACCATGCTTTCACAAAGCTTCGTGTGTCAGTGAATGAAGTGTTTTTTATAGTGTCCAATGCGTAGATAACAACAATTCATGACTGAAAGGTTGTTCAGTGGCAAGATGAGTCGAAAAGGTAAGTGATTCATTGATTAGTAATTAAGAAATAGAAAACATTTTCCGTGTTTCTATAGAGTTATAGAAACACGAGTGGAAGTTTGGGAGAACGAGAAATTACAGTGGGAACATGAGCCCGCAGGGCGAGTGTTTCCACGCTATTTCGAGTTCTCCCAAACTTCCACAAGTGTTTCTATAACTCTATGGGAACATGGAAAAAATGTTTTCTATTTCCTTTATAAAATAACCTGTCGAAAATAGGTATAGAACGTAAGAATAATCACTGCATCAAAGCGTAAATTCTCCTTACTCTTCATAATGGCGTATGATGGCGTATAATGGCGTATCCTACACTGAATGATGGCGTATTGAATGGCGTGGACCTTGCCGTGTTTCCATAAAGTTATAGAAACACGGCTTTCAACCAATCGCCAGGCTTGTTTTAAAAATGTTATTTTATAATGCCTTTTGTCGAAAGCACAGGTGACGTCACGATGGGCAGACTCATAGGTCACGGCATTTTCCTAGGAAGTCATTACAAGGTAACCCCTCCCTCCTGCCTGGGGTAGTAAGATGGCGGCTAGTGGCTTCAACAGCTTGCTGCTGAACATACGGTATGCGTATGTAAGTCTAAATTGTATATAATGTATACTCACGGAATAAAGTATCGATGCGTTTGCGAACGTCGTCATATACGTCATGCTTGAGAGAGAAATAATCTCTCTTAAGAGTAACAATATTCGGAAGTCCGTTGTTGATAGCAGTATAATCTTTTACATTCGATTCGAAGTTGTATTTATTGCAGCTGTTATTTCTCCATGATCCCATATCATCGCACTTAACGTCGTTGTCGTCACCAAGAGCTTTCATATCTACGATGAAAGTACGGTGATGCTGGATTAGGAGTGGTTGACATGTACACACTTTGCCTCTGGATTCAAGGAACTCTATTTTTTCCATCAAGATATCAACAACCTGTTCAGGTTTCAGTACTTGACGATCCTTCGTATAAACTGGGAGACGCTGGTTGCTATTGTAATATTCTAAAGGGTCGTCCTCGTGAGTACTGGTTGTGCTAGTCGATGATGTCGATCTTTCTTCCGATGTGGCCTTTCCAGGTTTTCTTTTGTTTTTTTCCTGGAAACGTTTGCTTTCCCTAAACAATGATACGATACGTAAACATAACTGATCAATAATAGCCAAACCAGCATGCATGCAGTGCTTTTAAGAATATTATCCGCGCTATGAATAGTTGCAGACGGACTGTGGTAGGTTGAAGATGTTCAATGATAAAGAAAAAGCATCTCACCTGATGTCAGGTTTGCACTTTTTGTTAGCATCACGAATATCAGGAGCAGCTTTATTAATTTCCTACACACAAAAATGATAGAGGATATAGTGAGAATACATGGATTTTGTGTTCGAATAGTAAGAACATGCATGATGATATCTTTGAGCCTTAATAATCTCCTTATTATATGGACAAATTATTTTGGTCCATGGAGAACGCACAACAAAAAGCACACATTATATACTCACTTGTGTAACACAGTCTTTGACTGGTCTTTCACCCAATGCAGTAAGATCAATGAATTCTACGCTATCAGCACTTGACGTGCCATTAGTTTTCTTGAGATCATCATGACCACCATCATGTTCATTCGATCTGTCACTACTACCACGACCTCTGTTACCAACATCACGGTCATTCGATCTGTCGTCACTACTATCACGACCTCTGTTACCAACATTACCACCATCACGTTCATTCGATCTGTCGTCACTACTATCACGACCTCTGTTACCAACATTACCACCATCACGTTCATTCGATCTGTCGTCACTACTATCACGACCTCTGTTACCAACATTACCACCATCACGTTCATTCAATCTGTCGTCACTACTATCACGACCTCTGTTACCAACATTACCACCATCACGTTCATTCACTCCACCATTAAGAACATTAACGCCTTCATTAATACAATCGTCGACCTTGTCATCAACTGTAGCACGGTAGAAACTGCTCCCGCAAGCACCAACAGCGTCATCAATCATTCTACTTCTTTTGTTGTTAGTTGGGTTGTCTTCTCCAGTTGTCTTATCATCTAAAAGGAATGAAAGTCGTATGCTCCAAATTTATATCCACCAAATTGATGATGTAACACTGAAAGTTTAGCATATGAGTATGAAAGCATTTGTATGATTCTTTAATAATACACGCAATATAAACATATCGGCTATGTACTGTTCATAATTTTTTTTTCATTGAGTGTATATATATAATATTATTTATTATTTATTATATGACTATTGTCCTGAGCGGTCTCGAACGCGAAATCCAGCAATTTGATTTGTTCCTGAGTGGTCTGAATCTGCCGTTCCAGACCGCTGAGAGAATTTTATAAACAAAATGGAAGTCACGTCAGTATACATGCAAGATAGATAATAATTTCAGAACTTCTCATTGTTAAAATATATCATCCTGGTATGTTGTTAGAAATTTTGTTAAGCTTTCATTTGATATATTGTTCAAATTTCCATGTTATGTGAAACTTTTTAAAATGTTCAAAATGTTCGTACTAATATAATATTTACTTCTCACAAGTATCTTAGAATTTCAGGGGTTTTTTTATTCAAGTACTTAACGTACAACCTTGAGCAATATGTCAAACAAAAGCAATTAAAAATGCTATTTAGGGTAGACAGTTCAGGATTCTAGCTAAATGGAAAGTACTTTAAAAATAGGAAAAATCTGCCATTATTTTGATTTAGTTCGCAAGAAAGATGATGGCGAATACGAGCCTAACACTTTGTCGAGTTTTCACAGGACGTTTACAACACTTGTAGTCATATAATAAACTACTTATTGACCTCGCTTGTTCAGTCTGTACTAGTGAAATATTGGACGTCTGTTTTTTGCGCAATCACAGACCTCAACTCGCTTCACTCATCTTGGTCCGTACTAAAAAAAACATCGGTCCGATATTTCACTAGTACAGACCTCATGCTCGGTCAATAAGTAGTAAATATATTGTACATTTACTGGGTTTTTTTATATATATATACCGTTGCCTCTTCCTAAACTAACAATCATGGCTTTATTCTAAATGCTTAAAGTTACGTCATAAAACTATTTCGTGCCACCTTAGTATATTTTTAGATATTTATATATCTCTTGATTTATAAATAATAAAAACAAACAACAATAATTAATTGGAAGGAATGTTGTGGAATGAGTGTTGTTGTTAAGCCACCACAATTATCGTAAATTATTTTATTTTGGTTTGTTTTAATTTATAAAAGTATAAAAAACGTTGTAGTGGTATGTACCTTGCGTCACCCATGCAAGGCTCTGTTGTCCACCAGGCCTTACCCCAGATTGCTTTAACCTCTTCAGTATCCACTGCGTCAATATCTGGCATGACTTGCTGGAAACATCTTCAGTCAGTAACAAAATCCCGTTGCCATCTCCACCTAATGTTTCACTGATTGGGTGAGTGTCCAAAATAAAGTAAACCTCTTTATGGATGCCCACAATGAAAGTATATGGGGTACATGTATACAACCCGATAACCTTGGTTGCTGTGCGGCCTTTACACGCTAAAGCATTCGTTAACTCTTTTCTTCCTGCCTCCGAGAAAACTGAAGCTTGTTTCACAAATTCTTCAGACAATTCGCACTCGGGCACGAGAGACTTATTCCTAAGGATCCTGTATGCGCAAAGTGGTTCGTACGTTTCTTCCACGTTTCTTAATTTATTAATGGACAACGGCAGTTTGGTGATGATGTTTTCCGAGACTGTCATGATCTCTTCCCATTCACAGGCCGATTTGTTAGCTAAAAACCAGTCGCAGATAGCTAGACCAAAAAAGGTACAGCCATTCGTTCCATCGTTTTCCGGAACAGGATTGTGAAGAAGTTGGGATCCTTCATTACCGTACGTTGCCTCAGCAAAATTGCGATCAGCTTTTTCTAACGCGGTACATTGGCTGACGGATAGCGGGAGAATTGTGAGCGATGCCTCTGGTTGATTTGAAGTCAGCAACATTTCTAACTCTGGAAGCGAAGGTCGACACTCTTGCTCAAACTTTAAACTCGCTGTATACGCTTCTTCCAGTTGCCACCACCACTCTGTAACGCGCATCGATTCGTATGACGGGTCATGTTTTGGCAGTCTTTTCTCTTTCATGAAACCGACTAAAGCCTTTCGATTCAATTTCTTTCCTGTTTCAGAGCAGTCATATGAATATGGGTGGTCAACGCTCGGATTCATTAGACAGTAAAGGGTCATCCCAAAACTCCAGACATCCGCTTTTTTCATATCCTCCACCGTGGCTTCTTTTTGTGACCCTAAAGTGAGCTCAGGAGGCATATATACCGGCGTCCCACGATCAACTCGGTTGGTTTGCGATTTGACCAATGTCTGCGTCTGAAGATAAGTCGCTCTGCTTTCACCAAAGTCAGTTAGCTTTGCTTTGACAGGACAGTCAGCAAAGTTCTTGGAACGTTCATTTTCCTCAGTTACCTGAGCATAATGCTGGTTGGTGATCAAGATATTATCTGGCTTTAAATCACGGTGAGCAATGTCTTTGGTGTGAAGAAACGCCAAGCCGTGGGCGATGTCTTGAGCGATTCGTAGTTGAAATCTTCTAAAAGTCGAGAAGTTCAAGTTGCTCGTCGATAAAGTCAAGGAGGTTTCGCAAAGAGCTTACTTTCTTATCGATTCCAAATGGATGGAAATCAAAGAAAACATACTCTTCCATGATGGCGTAGGGATCGGTAGACAATGCAATAAATTGAACAATGTTGGTGTTATCTTTCAACTCGTGAAGAAGACGGGCTTCTTTCAAAAATGCGCGCTTGCTTTCTCGGTTTTGGTCTATCAGCCTCTTTACCACAACTTGTTGATGTTCACGGTAGTTTGCTACATAAACATTACCAAATGCGCCGCAAGCAAGTTCATCCACGACGATAGCATCTCGCCAGTTAAATCTTGGTATATTGCCATGAAGATCAGGACCCTGACTTTTCAATGTCAGTTTAGGAATTTTAAATTGACCATCCATGATTTATTAAGCATCAACCGCGCGCTCAGCCGTTGAGCTGTTATCCACGTGCTTGAGAAACCAAGACTATGATATCGCGATTCGACTTGCAGGCAAGTAACTGAGAACAAGATTTACAGTTGTTGAACATCACTGAGATGAAAACCTGATGAGACAGGGCCGCATATGAGTCGTGCGGCGTTTTCACACGACCGATAATAAAAACTGTCATCATCAGCTTTTTACCGACAATGTTCACACGATACCGGTATGAAAGAATAAAGGCAGAATGTAAACCTGGCCAGCACCATAGTTAACGCACGCACTTTATTCATTTAAACTTTTCGCAAATTCAGCTTATTATATAAGGAGATCGATTCATCATAAGAAGCGAGAAGCAAATTAAAAATACAAAATCTAACGCCTCCATCAGCTTAGGCCTGTACTTCTATATTTGTGGCTTTTATTTAGTAAACGAACGTGGGTTCTGCCGAAACGACAACACTACATATACAAAAATGTAATTCCCTAGTGTAGACGAACTCAATTCGTTTTAGGCTGAAGCAAATGCGACGTAAAAACAGACTGAAGTTCACTGATGTTACACGGGCAACGATTTTTAATTCCCATTTTACCATTCAGGACGGACCCTCAACAATCACTCATTGTTAGGGAAAATTTGATTTGACCACAGAGTTTGTAGAGCCGTTTACAATTTGATCCCTATATATGCTAGATATTCTGCACATAATATATATGAATGAAGTTCTAACGTCTTCGTGACGTTATTATGATAAGAAAAACCTATAATTTCTGCCAATTTATAAGTTCTGCTAACAACAGAAGTTTCACTCAAACCAGAATTGTTATGATGTGCAAAAAAGTACGCATGCGTTTCTCAATTGAGCAAATCCTAATGACTTTATGGCCGTTTTAGTGAAATTTTAAGGGATATTTTCAACAAAAAATAGAATATCTTTGTCATTTTTGGTTTCGATATGCAAAAATGTATATATAAAATTATTATTATTCATTAAAATTATTACCCGCATTTTCCATACCCGCATTTTCCATACCCGCATTTTCCATACCCGCATTTTCCATACCCGCATTTTCCATACCCGGTATCCGCTACCCGGTACCCGCTACCCGCGTTTTCCAGATAACCGATCTAGGGCGTTGTTTCCGGAATTACAACTGTAATTAACAGTAAACCTTGCCTTGTCATTCTAAATATAGCTATATGTACGTAGGTACTTTACAACTGCGGCATATAATCTTACATTGCTTAAGTGGGATAAGGATTAAGTTGATTACACGTAAGCGCGACAGCACGTTTGTGCAGAATCACAAGGTCAAATATACGACCTTGATGAATTGCGCTACATTGCGTTTAACGTCGAAGCCGCAGATCGTTTAATATTTTCGTGCATATTAAAACAGTAATATATAGTAATATCATTACGAGTCAACTTGCTTCTCCCTTGAAGGCTTCACTACGTAACATCATTACCCCCCCCCCCCCCCCCCTCAACAAGTTTCTCCCCGGATTTTAACTTTTCACAGGAATGGCCTGGAAGACCATTGGGGGGGCGGTCGCCCCCCCTCGCCCAGAGAATGGGCCAGGTAACCACTAATCTCATTCTCGCGTCATCAGGGCTAAATCCACTTATGACGATTGCAATTTCACTCATAGCCAATAAAAATGCGCGAAATTTCAACCAATAGGAAAGCAGAAGTCTTTAGTGGTTACCTGGCCCATATTCTTTGATTGGGCCAGGGTACCAGGCTAACACAAATACAGGAACACCGCTCGTATTAAAGTCGTAATGGATAAATTGTAAGAATTAAATCGTCCCATCTAGACGGCACTTATACCAAGCTACTAATGCAAACTTGTCTTCGGTAACCAAAGTTTAAATTAATGGATCGTCCATCTCTACATGCAGTTGTAGCACAGAGAGGAGCCTGTTTTTCTGGCCACTGCATGCGACAACGCAAAAGACCAGATAATTTCAGACCTTCTACTCTGGAGATTTCCTTGTCCAAATAGAGGAAGCAGGATCAAGACCACATACATATCCTGATGATGATGATGATGATGATGATGATGATGATGATGATGATGATGATGATGATGATGATGATGATGATGATTTAAATAAAAAATTACGCGTTATTAAAAGTTTTGAACTTGAATTTCAGAATGTCGTTTTATTGTCGCCTGTATATATGTGCTGCAAAAAACTACATAAATATTTGGACTAATACCTTTTATTACTGTTTATTAGACTAATAAGTTTAATAATTCTACACTAACTTGCACGAGTTCAGTATTCATGCAAATTATTGCTGCTTCAACCACTCTAGTAATAGCTTGATCTGGTTTTCAACGCTGCTAAGGCTTGTCCCTCCAGTAGACTGGTACTGTTCAACACTCTGGTGATAATCCCAAACACTGGCAACGTCTTCATCAAATTTTGAACTAAAAGGAAAGATGAAACAATTATAACATGACATGGCGTTGCGTTGCGTTGCATTGATTGCATTGCATTACATTACAACAACAACAATAGTTTATTTATACTCGTAAATACACATAGATAAAGTTACAGAGATTTAATTGGTTATGATAGAGTAATGGCCACCTTACATTAGTAGAATAGAGTACAGTAGAGTACACTAATTATAATAATAATAATGGTTTATTATCAGTTTTCCCATAGAGTACAGTAGAGTACAGTAGAGTATACAGTCGAGTACAGTGCAGTGCAGTGCAGTGCAGTGCAGTGTTGTGTTGTGTTGTGTTGTGTTGTGTTGTGTTGTGTTGTGTTGTGTTGTGTTGTGTTGTGTTGTGTTGTGTTGTGTTGTCGGAACAGAATCCATAGCAGAGGCTTTAGCCACATATATGATCAGAAAAGAAAACATGAACACGACCAGTTCTAACAGTCAGACCACTCGTCGATTTGGTTGTAATCATATGCTATTTTAAAATCGATGTGGCCACCTTAAACATTTTACAGGATAAAGGACTGGGGGATAATAAGCAATTATTGGATGAGACTTTTTTTTATATCAAGAATTATCAAGGTCGAAGTCTGTGTTATCTGCCGAAGGCTGAGGCTGATAATGCGGTCTGAGACATTGATAATTCTTGATATCAAAAAAGTCGCGAATGCAATAATTGTTTTATTATACATTTTCTATTATACATTTTCAGTTGAAAATGTAAAGAAAATCACTCCCTCAGCACCAAAAAATGCAATTCAAAGATAGTTCCTTTTTTCCCTCGCTTTTCTTCGGTTCGTCAGCTCGTCAGTGGCGTCACGTCAGCACGTGCATGATAAGTCCTTTTTCCGACAGATAATAGCACTGTGGGCTCAGAATCAAACAATTACAGCGGTAAACACAACTAAAAGTGCAGATATCAAGAATTCTTACCAAGTTTCTGACCAATCATAAACAAGAATTCGAAGAAAATGTATAATAATCATCCCTACTAGCACCCAGCGACTGAATTACGAAGGACGCAGATCAACGTAGCCGTCGAGGCATATATCAAAGGCACTCCAGGCAGCCGCCAACGACACAGTTCAGACCACGGATCACAGCTAAGATGTAAGTGTTGATTGTACAAAAAAGTGCATTACATAGATGTTACTCCTACATCATTTTGGAAAGCTAAATTACTTTTTCAACGCATTTTCGAAATACTCTTGAAACAGTCGGGGATTCTTTCAGACTTGGACTGGCGATTGTGCTATTTTGCCTTAGAACAATAGGCCATCATTGTTCTACAATATACTCAGCCATTGTTATGTTCTATAGCAAAATGGCACATTGACCAGTCCAAGCCTGAGTTCCCTCAATTATCGGACGTAATAGTAAATTCTGACTGAGTAGTAAATTAGCATATATGCAAGAATAGCAACAATGATGGTACTGAGTAGAGTTTAGTTGGTCTCTCCTGGTTTTTTCACTGGGTTCTTAGGTCTTTGCTGTGATTCGTCGTGGTCTGTGACCACCTGGGAATAACTCCGTTCTGATTCTCAAGCTTAAGGGTTATCATCAAGCTTAAGGGCCACATCATGGCGGCGTGTGAGGTTGTGCTTTACATCGCTCTGGTTACATTTGCGATTTTTCAAGTGAAAAAGCATGCTTTTTGCACCTCAGATTCATTCGATCTAATGTTAAATCGTATGGATCTAAGTGAAGATGTTCAACAGGAGAGTTTTGTCTATTCTTCGTTGTGGAACTACCGACAAGGGAAAGGAACTTATATTCGACACTCGAGGTTATCGTTCGTGCAGATTATGCTTTTGTTGTGTGGAGATATCGAGACGTGTCTGGGTCCTATGAAGACAAGATGTGGTACATGCATAAAACCTGTCAAGAGTATAATCAAAGCAGGGCATATTGCTTTAAGTGTCAAGAGATTCTCCATGTGAAATGTATAGTCCAGGACGAAAGTGAAGCCCTTTGCCAAAGATGTTTACTTAGCAATGGCGTCGAAGATCAAGTAGAAAATCATGATGAGTTTGGGTCGGTAGGTGAACAGCGATATGAGCCTTGGAACTTAGTGAACTTCTGTCGAAGAGAGGTTTGAAGATACTACATCAAAACATTCGAGGACTTATAGCTAATAAACATAATATCTGCCAAGTTCTCGACGGTTTTAAACATATACACATTTTTTCGCTTAGTGAACCGCATCTATCCGCTGATAACGAAGTCGAAATACAAATTCCAGGCTACACTCGGAAAATCTAGAGCTAGTGGCAAGGTGGAGGCGTTGGAGTATATATTTCAACATATGTGCCCTATCAACGAAGGTTAGATCTTGAACAGAAGGAAATCGAATGTATCTGGATTGAAAATTTATTCCCAAAATCTAAAGGCTTTCTTATTGGAATTATTTATCGCCCACCGGACTCATCAAACATCTTCCAACTAATTTCAATGAAAATTTTGAATCAATGCTCATGAACGTGGCTACGGAAAACAAAGAATGTATTGTGACAGGCGATACCATAGTTAATAGAAAATAGACATGGTTTGGAAACCCGGAAAACTTCAAAGCGGTTAACAATCAAGCTACGATTCATGTTGAAAGGTACATGAAGGTGCCAAATCATTTGTTTTAGGTTTATTAATATTTAAACAGTACGGTTGAGTGATTGAACCCAAACGTTGCTATTGGATGATTACTTCATTATACAGAAAACACAATAGCTATGTTCAGTAACCGTGAAAGTGCAAAAAACATAAAACAATGACTTTTGTGAGCTTCCAAACCATGTCTATTTTCTATTAACTATGGCGATACTAACTGCAACTATATGGTAAATTCAGATCATAAAGAAACAATGACCATCAAAAAATTAACTCAGTGAAAGTGATTCTAGCCGGGTTGAGTGATCATGAACTGATTGGCTGCGTACGGAAACTCCACAATATAAAAACAGCAGCCCAAGGTTATTACCAACCTCGTACCCAGGTTTTTTCTCTGCGCCCGCTGGAGAAAAGACCCTGGTAGGAGCTGCTGACGATTTGCTGACGTTGCACCGAGCAAAAAATTTAATACGGGAGGGATGTTCTTTTTGTTATTTTGGTGAGTTCTGTCGTCTACGCCGGCTAATCGATCTAGTTGTTATTAATAAAGCCTGAAATGTTTCTACCTGGTTGTCGATTATCATTGCAAACACTTACTGGTCAATAATTACTTGTTTAAAAATGGAGACATCAATTGAAGATTACTTATATTGGAGATTTCATACCTAAAACATTGTCTTGGCTAGCTGAAAATTCTATCTTCGATTTATCGCTTTGGAATTTTAAAGTAGGTTAGTTTTCGCACTTTATTTTTTACAATAGCAGTGGCAGGTCGATCAAACAGTTCGAAGTCTGGCATCTTCATTTGGTACCAAGTATAGAGCATTGTTTTCAATTTAAAACCAGTATATCGCCAATGGATATTGTATTAAAAACTTAAGTTATCTGCCATTTTTTGAGTTCACTCCATGCAATGTTTGGCCTAACCTTATATATGACCTTTCAGTCAGCAATAGCGATTATTCATCGTTAAGTATAAAACATGCGATTTTTAACAGTGTCCCACGTTATTTTGTCACTGATTGTAGTTTATAATGAAGTTAAGTTTTGTCGAAGAAGTATCCAGAAGAGTTTTTCAGTTCTGTTTTAAACGTTTGTACGTGTCGTTTCAATAACATTTCTTACAAAATTCTAAGCCTCAAATGCCAAGATATAAATTACACAGTAAAACCAACTGCTGTTTTGTATAATTTTAATGATATCTGCGATTCAAGAAGGGGAGAGAGAAATTTGGAGTTGGAAACATGAATTAACTAATAAACAGATAGTTTATATTGTGCCGAGTTTCAGGAGTTTTTCATTTTTGATGAGTTTCTGTCGGGGAAGGATAGAGGGTTTTACTTTTGTCAAAATCGGTCGCAAAAACATATGAAAACGAAACATATGAAAGAACAACAGCCCATTTTTTTACGTACCTTTTTGTCATGTTGATTTTCGGTTGAAGTAAATAAAGGTCCGGCCATTTCTATATTTTTTAAATGCCGTTGAGGAGTGGAAGTACTGCATCTTTTAACTCTAGTAACAGTGGCTTGGCTTTCAGAAATAACATACTTGAATGTCTCGAAACTGTAAAGTCGCCTTTCACAAGCTCTGCAGACCAAACGTGGAAGTGAGTCGACATTGGGAATTGAAGCACAGTATATATCTTCCGCGGCCGATAAAATCTTGTTCTTTATTTTGAATTAATTTTTTCGAGTGTCGCACATCACAAACAGAACGACACAGGCGACAGCAATTTGTGTTTATATTTTGAGTTGCGTAGATTTTTCTTGGACTTTCTGGTACAGCTTTACTTTTAATGACATTGCTCAAGACTGATATTATGTTTATCGCGAGTGATAATATTTATAATAAAAGTAGGAAAATCATGACGCTGACGCTAGCTAACTCCGAACACAATATTATACTTTGCCTCCCCTCTCAGAAAAACATAATTGTCACCACCCAGAATCTGGGTGGTGGCGTCAGCAGCTCCTACCAGGGTCTTTTCTCTCGCTAGAGTGAAAACCCCTGGGTACGAGGTTGGGTTATTACTTGCAGGAACTACGCAAACTACAATCCGACACTGTTCTGTGCATGATGATTTGAAAACGGCAAATTTTCAACCGGTTCTTTCATCTCTCTGTGTAAACAAGCTTGGTCTTACTTCAAAGGAATTATCGACACTTTTGTAAATAAACATGCCCCCCTGATCACCAAAAAGGTTAAAGGGAGACTATGTCCGTGGCTGACACCAGACGTCAAAAGGAAAATGAACATAAGGGATAAACTTCTGCGTAAAGCACGTCAGTCAGATCGTGAAATAGATTGGTCTTCCTATAAACGTCAGCGAAACCGAGTCACCAACTTAGTGAAGAAGTTCAAAAACAGATACCAGATAAGTTCTGGGCGACTATCAAAAAGTTGTATCCAATTAGATTGACAGAGTCTGGTGCAGGTTCAGTACTTAATTTGAACGGGTTAAAAAAGTGTTATCGCAAATGGCTTTTGCAAATATTTTTCAGAGGTGGCTAAAGTCTTAAAATCCAAATCTATTCTTCTTCGGGATTTTATTTGGAGCAAACCAAGATGCAAAATTGCACCTTCGTATCAGGGAAGATTCAATTTCGCAGAAGTTTTAGAGCGAGAGGTAACACAAGGAGTTAAAAAATCTTAAAAGGAAAAAAGCAACTGCAGTATCGATAACTTTCCCCCAGGTTTGATAAAAGATGCCGCTGCCATCCTTTCTAAACCCCTAACACATCTGATAAATTTATCCATAAAAACTGGAGTTGTACCTACAGATTGGAAAATAGCCAATGACTACATGACCCGTGTCAATTCTCCCAATTTTTTCGAAGATTCTAGAAAAGACCGTGCAGAAACAACTGATAAACCACTTTGAAATAAATGGTCTCCTTTCTAACTATCAGTTTGGCTTCCGAGCAAATCGGTCAACAGAACTTGCGGTTACCTATTTTTTGGATCATATTAGAAGAGAGGCAGATAATGGAAAACTAACAGGTGCACTTTTTATAGATCTGTCTAAGGCGTTCGATATATACTATTAGCCATTCAAGTATTTTAAGCAAGCTACCCTCCTATGGAATACTCGGTACTGAATTGCAATGGTTTACAGATTATTTATTCCTTCGGAAACAGATTGTTCATTACAACGGGGGCCTATCCAATCCAAACCCTATATGGAGTACCACAAGGATCTATTATTGGTCCATTGCTCTTCCTTATCCACTTTAATGATGTGCACCAGTCTCTTCATCATACAAAAGTTATTACCTATGCAGATGACACTGTAATATTTACATCTTCAAAGGATTTTAATGAAATCGAACAAAGTCTTAATAAGGATATTAACAAATTTTCAAACTGGTCATGCAATAATGAATTGATTATTAATTTAAAAGTGGAAAAAACTGAGGCTTTTAATAGTTTTTAATTAGATACAGGACCCTATCCTTTGTAAATATTCGTAATTAATTAATTAATTATTTATTTATTTATTATTACGTTTCCAGGTTATTCTATTTTCCGCGTTAATGTCGGAAAAGTTCAATCTAAAACCGAAGAAATAATTGAAACCAGTCACTCGGTTCCACTTTTATGAACTGTCTAAGTTTGAGTTTTTGCTCCTTTTGCTCAGCCCGTGTGAACGACGACCGCGTCGAAATAAAGACTGGTACTAGTACCTTGTGATGTCATACCGATAACAAACAACAAGGTGATTGGTGGGTTTTACTGGTTTGACGTCAAAGACAATGGAGTACCCATTCTCCTAGAAACGCGGTGATGCTTCAAGATTCGCTGATAAATTCTTTGCTTTACCTCGAAATTCATATTTTTCTTTACTTTTGCTAAGTTAGATGATAATCCTTTCAGAAGGAAATATAACTTCAAAAGGTAATTAGTTGACCTTTACGACTCGTGCGTTCTTCGTTTTTTTCCCTTCGTAAAATCAACATTTATAGATCTGAAAGGATCATTATATAGGGTTAACATCAAGAATCTCTTGCAAAAACCTAGATAATTTATTAGATACCTTGAATAATAAAATAACTATAATTATAATTGTAATCCACCAATCTATAGCAAATAAACATGGCGGCTGTGCGTTTAATCGCGATCCATTGCAAACCCAAACTAGTTCTAACAAAAGCAAAACATTGTTTGACATGTCAAAGTAAGTTCAATAGATAACAGTTTTCTTCTTAGCAATCTTACGCCTGTATTCTAAAACTGATGAGTGGCCCCTCATCAGTGCAACTCACCCTCACTGAGTATGAGACTACATAGTCTCATACTCAGCGAAGGTAAGTAGAGACTCATTGAGTGTTGAGTTGCACTTATTGAGTGTGAGGGGCCACTCATTGAGTGTGAGTGAGCTTTTAGAATACAGGCATTATAGTATCCTTGCAGCTTTGTCTTGTGATCTTTCTTCGCTGGACGCAAAGGATTGTCGTAAAATGTACATGTCGCCATCTTTTTTACTCTGTTGGATTGTAAAAACTGTTTAAGTTCCAATATGATGGTTATACCTACCTTATTGTTGCAAGATCAGTGAATTTTAATTCATTTAACAGACATTGTTTTTCTTCTGCCAGTTTAACAGCACAACCTGATAAACTATGTGCTTCACGAAATGGTACCTAGAAATTAAGAACAATATCATCAATGTTTATATAAGGCGTAAGAATATACATGCAGGTCAGTGCAGGTAAGAATCAACCGGGAACGTTCGTTGGGTAAGAATTAGCCTGCAGTGCAGGCGTTATGGGGAGATTGGGGAGATATGCCGGTGTTATCGGAGGATTGGGGAGAAGTGAGCTGGTCCTGCCCCCAACCCGTACAAACGCCTGCACTGCAGGCTAGGTAAGAATTAGCCTGGTACCCTGGCCCAATTTCAAAATAAATAAGGGCCAGGTAACCACTAATTACAATCTTGTGTCATTCAGGGTTAAATCCACTTGTACGTCTGCGCATGCATGAAATGTGCGAAAGTGTTAACCAATAGGAAAGCAGAAATCTTTAGTGGTTACCTGGCGCATGTTCTTTGATTGGGTCAGGGTACCAGGCTAGGGTAAGAATATGCAAGTGAGCTGTGAATTAATTATCCGATGTTCAAACAACGAGAAGAAAGTTGGAGAAAACGAGTCGATAGCTGCATTCAAATGTATGATATAGATCTTATTAATGTACACAAGAAAACAGGTCTTCGGTATAATTAAAAAGGTTTGTCTGTGATATACACGACAGATTAGCAAAATCTTGCGCTCGCAACATTTCAAGTTATTGCGGTCTAATAGAATTATAACCATTGCGATCTTAAATAATTAAAAAACCAACATAAATATTTACCCCTTTTTTCACAAGATAGTAAGCTAAGTCTGTGGATAGCATACTTCCACTCAATGCTAAAAACATCTTCTCCTTATTAATCTAGAAATAAAAAAGCTTTTGGTTAGCTCCGGGTACAAGCCCTGCCTCCCAATCATGTCAATATGATCAATAAAACAGACGACTCGTTGCAGTTTTTTTCTCTGTATCAATTTAGTTCTAAACTAAGCTACTCAACAGGATTGTTTATCGCTTAATGCATCATGCAGGCAACGTAAACTCCTGCCCACCGCAGGCCGCGCATAAGCCACAAGCAAGGTGTAGCGAAGATATTGCGAGGCAATCTTCAGGTTTTGGACAAATACACAATGTCGCCGATGTGCAGGGCATAAATCTGTTTTACCGCTCTCCGCCCGTGGAACCGTGACACAATCTTAGAAGAAAGAAAAGTGGAAACTAAATTAATATCATCGGGCTAGCAAAATGGCGTTTTCAGCTGGTTATCATGCATGTACGAGTTCAAATCTAATTTAAATCCAATGCAACTAATAATCTGTGATTCAAATTAGTCATCATGTAATTACTTGCCTGAAACATTTCCAGATTTTCTTTTTCTAAACTACAGCAAATACTATAGAGCGTAGAGTTCTGGGAGAATTTTTGGGGCGTAGGCTGAAAAAATTTGTAGAATACTGTATATAACAAGTAGCGCACTGAATAAGTGTTCTTTCTGATATTAAAAAAATTAACAAAACGATTATGACTCAATCATAGATAATGGAAGGGGAACTGGATAGGAAACTTACGAAACCGGAAACGATGTTTTCACAACTTGCTATGGTAATTATACACTTATAAGGGGCTAATGCACCAATGGGTGGTCCCACATAGCTAAAATCAGACACTGCTGAACTTAAGTGATATTACACTATTGTTTAATTTCAGCAATAGCTGATCCTGGCCACGTGTGACCACCCGTTAGGTGCATTAGTGCTTATAAGTGTATAATTACCATAGCAAGTTGTGCAAACATCGTTTCCAGTTTCGTAACATCGTTTTAAGTTTCCTATCTAGTTCCCCTTCCATTATCTATGACTCAATCTCGTTTGAATTTTGAGCATTTGCGAAAGAACTAACAATGAAAAGATTCCACAACCAAGTCCCCGGGAAGCAACACTTTAGTGTCTGCAACACTTTTTCCAGTTTTAAAATCCAAGTCCCCACTTATCCGCGGCCTGGGGACCTGGGGTGGGCGGAAGTTTACATTGATTGTTGCATAATTTATCGTACTATTACATGCACTTACCTTGAGGGTGGAGAGCGTTCCTGCCGCAACTTGTAACACTCCTTCTAATGTGTCACACACATCAAATAAAGCTTCTTTATCTTCCTGAGGAAAAATTTTCAGTCAAAATGCAAAGACGAGACGTTAAATTGTTAGACTGCAGCTCGATATTATAGGCAGATAATATATTAAGATCTGACACAATAGATTAGACAAATTTTAGCAACGTTAGTCGTAAGGTGCGAGAATGAAGTAGAGGGCCTGAAGGTACTTTAAGCACGGTACGATTGGATAATATAGGTGGGTAACTACTTGTACTTCTAGTACGCAAATTGCTACAATAAGTAACTTAGACAAATATGCATGGTAGGGTAAGGTATGGTAGTATAGGGTGGGGTAGATTGGATGGGGTGGGGTATGGTGTGGTATGATACGTACAGGTAGGTGAGAAAAGCTGGATATCCACTTGGCGTAATATTTCGCGCGCTCGACTTTTCTATTGTACAAATTGAATAGTTTTCTACTTCGTTCCACATGGAAACTCACAAGACAAAAGAAAAAAGTCAGCGCACGACATTTTACGCCTAGTGGAAATCCAGCTTAAGTAGGTGGGTGACAGTGGCGAGGCTGAGCATACTAACTGGTCATGGTATGAAAATTTAAAATTATCCAAGCATAGCAATAAGTCATGCTATTAAAATCCACAATTACCAACGATATTCAGAAATCAAGCAAAATATATCCAGTAGTGCAGTAATTACAATATAGAAATGTATCGACTTAATGGTCAAGGCGTCAGCTAACGGTTATGCCAAGCAACACCAAAATTTTCTTTAAAAATTCTTAAAGAATATATTTTTTTTGATGTCTGAATATCGTAGTTACTTTAAATTCGAATAGTTTGACTGTTGCTATGAGTAGCTTCGCTACTGTTGGGTGGGTACTACCCACTAGGTAAGTAGGTAGGTACAGTAGGTGGGGTAAGTAGGTAGGTAGGTAGGTAAGTACGTAGGCAGGTAGGTAAGTAGGTAGGTAGGTAGGTAGGTAGGTATAGGTAGGTAGGTAGGTAGGTAGGTAAGTATAGGTAGGTAGGTAGGTAGGTAGGTAGGTAAGTAAGTAGGTAGGTAGGTAGGTAGGTAGGGTAGGTAGGTAGGTAGGTAGGTAAGTAGCTAAGTAGGTAGGTAGGTAAGTAGGTAAGTAGGCAAGTAGGTAAGTAGGTTGGTAGATGGGTAGGTATACCTACGCCAAGAGCAAGGATATAATTCCCATGCACCCTCTTACCTGCATGTCTTTATTGTAAGTACTTGGCAAACCCTAAAGTAAAGTAAAGTAAAGTAAAGTAAAGTAAAGTAAAGTAAAGTAAAGTGAAGTGAAGTGAAGTGAAGTGAAGTGAAGTGAAGTGAAGTGAAGTGAAGTGAAGTGAAGTGAAGTGAAGTGAAGTGAAGTGACGTGACGTGACGTGACGTGACGACTGATCTCTACATAACTGGATTGCTCATCTGGCTCCAAAAATGAAGCCAGCGGAGATGACGAATTGGGAGTACCAAGATGGCCGCCACGAAAACTTTGTATGTTTTCGTAGCACGAAAAGAGACGAAAAAAAAGCCACATTAAAAATATTTCTGCCATTGGTGTCAAAGAAAGAACACTGTAAAAAGTTTAGAAGCTTAGTTTTTGCATTTGTTGGTATTATTTAGCAGTAAAACGTGTTTTTTACTCTGCCCGGTAATCGATAAACTTGCCTACATCACAAAACTCGTAAAAATACAACAAAAACAGTAAATAACGTCATTATGAAACACTTTATGTACATTTGATAGTAAAATATGTCTTTACAAAGCCTTGAAGTATGTTAGTTGACGATTTCGAACTGTGAAATAAAAGTAGCGTGCTGCGTAGGCTGTGTAGAAACAACAATCGAAATATAGTAAGGTTAGATATACTGCCGAAACAGAGAACGTAGGAATCTAACGTTTCGAGCGAAGGCCCTTCGTCAGAGAGAAACGTAAATAGTGTAAACAAACAATGAGCTTATTACGAAAGGTAATCATGTGAGCAAAATAACAATAACAAATAGATAATGAGATGCGAAAGACATTTGCTATTCATACCGTCGACGAGCAAAAAGGAGGGGGTGTAAAAAGGATGGGCGAGAGTAAAAACAGATAAATTAATAAAGTGAAAACGCTGTTTACGTCCGCCCTAGCTAAACAGAAACAACGTCTTCAGAGGTGTTAAATAAAAGAGAAACGTTCGTTGAGTCCATGAGGATGAATGGTACCAATATTGAAAATGAGACGCTTTTCTAGTCTTTTGCGGCTGACATTACCGCCAGAAATGGGTGAGATGGCACAAACTTTCATGTCTGAAATACAATGGTTGGCACTATTAAAATGTCGGGCAACAGGCTTGTCAACATCATTGTTCCTCACGGAACGAAGATGTTCAGCAAACCTGTCAGATAAACGTCTGCCAGTTTTCACCGATGTAAAGCATGCAACATTTATTGCAAGAAATACAGTAAATGATGTTGGAAGAGATGCAAGTAAAATTATGCTGAATAACAAAATTAGATTTAGGTCCCAAAATACATGTAGCGGAGTTAAGAAAGGAACACGTGTAACAACGGGTAAGGGAACAAGAAAAGGTACCCGCTCATGGTGCCATTAGATTTTTTCTAAGGGCACACTACGCACTAAACCATCACGAATATTTTTATTACGCCGAAAAGAGATTAAAGGGTTATCGGTGAAAATAGCTGATGTTTCAGGATCATTCTTTAGGATATGAAAATTGCGGCTAATGATATCCTTAACTTTGTAGTTGAAAGGATGAAATGTGAGAACTAATGGTATTTTATTATCAGAAACTCTTTCTAAAGGTTGTTTTAAAGTGTCAGGACGAGGAATACTAGATGCTTCGTTAATAGCAGTGTCTAACAGGTGGGTGGGATAGCCACGCTGGACAAAAAAGGATCTCATTTCCAAACATTTGGTCTCAAAGTCTTTGTCATCACTGCATAGGCGGCGAAGTCGCAGAAATTGAGAGTATGGAATGGATTGTTTAGTGTGTTTGGGAATTGGGATGAGAGGATGAAAATAAAAGGTAACTGTGAATCGGTCGGCTTATAAGAGACAGAAGTCATGAGCGCATTATCACTAATCGATACCAAGATATCCAGGAACGACACACAGGTTTCACTGATTTCCCATATGAATTTGAGCGCTGGATGGAAATCATTAACATAATTAATAAATCTCTCTAAATTCACACGTGAGCACGATGCTGTTCCGAAACAATCATCTATGTATCTCTTAAAGAGATCAGGAAAGGGTCCAGTGTATCGTTCAAAGATTTGTTTTTGCTTGTATTGAACTGTATTTGCTTGTATTTTCTTTCTGTTTCCCGGTCCCCCGATTAATTCTTACTACTCTTAGCCCGCAAAGAGTACTGGACAGGGAGTAGTAAGATGGCGGATCTGGCTTCAAAATTTTGACTGCTGGACAGTAGGAATGCGCTATCCAGTATATATATATATATATATATATATATATAGATCAGTGGACGTGACGTGACGGGAAGTGAAGTGAAGTAAAGCTGTGAAGTTGTGAAATGTGAAGTGAAGCCGTGAAGTAAAGTGAAGTGAAGTAAAGTGAAGTAAAGTGAAGTAAAGTGAAGTAAAGTGAAGTAAAGTGAAGTAAAGTGAAGTAAAGTAAGTAAGACGAGGTGAAGTGAGATGAAGGAAAGCAATGTGCAACAAGTTGAACTGAATTTTAGAGTACCTTTAATGTCACTAAGAATCCGGTAAACTGCAACATAAAAAGATGAAATGGCTTAAAAATAAGCACGCATTGGTACACACGTGTACAGTACTTGCAGTTTGCTAAAGTCACGTGACCATAAATAAACCAATAGCAATCCGAGTTATATCTAGCGAAAACCCACCTATATTACAAATTCTAATAGTGGTTTTTTCTTTTGGCTGGAGCCAATTTGTAAAAAAAGTACTTTGGCCTGTGCGAGAACACTAGTGTTGGTTTTGTAGTCCTTCCAGGTGATTCCTAGAGTTGATCGCAGCTTGCGCTGATCGTAACTCACTCACAGACCCACTCACTCGCACACTAGTAAGGTTTCGGAACAGTGGCGTGGTGGCAAGTTTCAGGCTGGGGTGGCCAGATTAGCTTTGGCGCCCCCCGCCCCCCCCCCCCCCAAACAAAAAAAAAGAAAAGAGAAAATTACTGTATTTGATAAATGATCACATTTTTTGTTTTAAAATAACTGAAGTAGGAATATACAATATTACAACAAACAACGGGTTCTCTCAAAGACCACGCCAATGCAAGCGGCGAAGTAGCGCCGAACCTCTAGGGGGGTCCTGGGGCATGCTCCCCCGGAAAATTTTGAAATCTAGAGTCTCTGATATGCCATTTCCTGCATTTTGGAGTGAGATTTTACAGAATTCTGAAGATTATAAAACTTCATAGAACACACAAAAGATTACAGATTTCAGATCTTTATATCCCCCCATTGAAGACCTAGCTATACAAAGAAATAGGTTTATTTTGTTAAGTTTTGGCGCCATTGCTAGTTTTGGCGCCCCTTCTGCAACCCCAGCTGGGGGTGGCCTTGGCCCCCCGGCCTCCCCTGCAACCACGCCACTGTTTCGGAACTAAATACTTACGTCACCACAGATTCGTCCGCATTTTCCACGTATAAGTTCTAAGCTGTCTGGATTCTTCTTCTGAGGCATTAAACTACTACCAGTGCTGGAAACACAACAAACCATTAGACTTATACTTCCAGTGCTCAAAATACCGTAAACCTCCGACAATAAGAAAAACATTTTTAACGGAAATTTTTTTTAGATCAATAATAAGTTAGGATTTATAGTTATATAATATACTCTATTAGAGTAGATTAAATTGTATAATAATAAGCCTGTATAAGTAACTAAAATTATTTTAATTTTTCATGTAATAGTTCACTGAAAAGCCCTTTCAGGGAGTGACTAATAAATACTACTACTACTAATATAAGCCTCCACGAATATAACACTCCCAATGTTACACAAATAGTTCTTCCATTCCCAAAATACGCCTATGGGATTATATACATAACATAGTTGCAAAGATATTTTTGAGAAATGAAAGAACAAGCTGAGACTGGAGGTACTGTCATGCACGAAATACGTCTAGAAGAATTGAGACGCGTGACCAACGAGATGAGCGTTTACATTCAAGTCTAAATATTCGAGCGCGCCTAAAAAGCGTTTCGTTATTGGTTGCTTTTGCTTTGATTCATTCAATTGCAAATTAGGATGACAATTTTATATAAAATTCTATGTTCATTAGTATTCTTTCTATAAAATTGTATGGCCATTAGCATTCTTTCTGACGTCAATAAGTTTTCTCGGTATAAAACCACGGCCATGGTACTCATTTCGTTTGTGTTTTCCTAATGAATTATTAATAATTTTTTTAGGTCATCTTAAAACTCATTAATAATTCGAGAGGAAAACATAAAGGAAATCAGTACCATGTCGGTGGTTTTATACCTGATAAAACTTATTGAGTCAGAAAGATCTAATACTAATGAACATACAATTTTATATAAAGAATACTAATGAACATAATCAATAACAAAACGGTTTTTTAAGCCGTTCAATAAACTCGCATCACGTGTTTTATCAGGTCAAAAACCACTCGGGCCTCGCCCTCGTGGTTTTAAACCTGATAAAACACTGCTGCTCGTTTATTAAACATTACTATATATCTAAATGAAATATCAGGCATTAAACTACTTCATGCACCACAAAAGAAGCTGGGATTTGAAGAAGACATTAAACTATTGTTTCTAACTGCAAAACGTAGCCTGAACGTTCGACAGATAATTGACATTCATTTGTAAATAAGAATAAATTTTCTCACTAACCTGTAGGCGTCCGATAATGACACAAACCCAAATTCTTTGGTGCTGTATATGATTAAATCTTCAGCCCATCGACTAGAAGATAAAGACTTGTTGTTTAGGATAATTCACTGTACGTGACCACAAGAATGAATAACATTACTTTTATATTGCTTATAAAAGAATTATCCTGACCATAAAAACAGCGTTACCTAATTTAACACCAAAACAACAGTTATGTTTCGTGTTGTGTTTTTAAAATAGTTAACAGAACCAACTAAACAATTCAGTTCACATTATTAGAGCCGTTTATACGAGAGTCGATAAGACGCGGCTTAAATAAGACGCTCCTTACATAAGACGCGAAATGATACGGTCTTTTCGAACAAGGCGCGGCTAATCAGCTCTCGTATAAACGGCACTATTGTTCACATAAAAAACAACAATTAATAGTTCAATGTAGTCGATACAACGAATCCGAATTGCGAATTGCGAAAATGCGCTACAGTACAAATATAGTATGTAATACGCATACTGTACAGCACTTTAGATATAGAGAATTTAAAAAATATAGGCTACTAGCTGCACTAATTGCTCTAAAATAAGCAATATATTCGGCTCTCCGGTCAAGGTTTGCTCTCCGGCTATATTACTCCGGTTAACATTCGCTTCTTGCGGTCTTCCAACTTAATTTTTTTTCTGTTTTGATTGCATTTGTAAACGAGTAATAAGTAATAATAATCAGTAATAAATAAAATCTTTAAAAAAATTGTTTTTTTCTTTACCGCTGCGCATGCATCCAGTCTTTATGATCTTTTTAGTCCTGCGTGGTAAATTAACCATTCATATTTGTAAACATATTGTAAAAAGACAAACCATGCCTTGACTTTACAGGTTTTTTGTTTACTAATATATTAAGTTGAATGTATGTAGTTAGAAAACAATAAATAAAAATAAATTTGCCAATGGGTTTCACTGCATGCTTTTCTGTCTTATAGCTAGAAGTGTAGCTTAGTCAAATAGTCAACGACATGAATAAACATAGGCACGCTGTAGCGTGCATGTACCTAGTGCTGACTACTCGTCTACATAAGTAACAAGCAAATTAAAATTTAAATAGAAAAATCCGTTTGTTTGTTTATGCAAAGTCTTATATTTTCAAATGATTTCCGTTACAACGTCATTTTGGGGCACTGTGTATTAAAATGTCGTACACTCGAAGACAATGTATCTACCTGCTTCGCAGTAGATACAAAAATTTATCAAATCCAATTCCAAACCTTTGATTTTATATTTGTGCAACCATTAGAGTTGTAACCTGTACCCGAGTTAAATCGAGTCTTAGAACGCGAATCGTTGATAAGCAAAATGTTTGTTTTATGTTTTAAATATTACATAACTGCCAACCAAGATGTGTCGCTCAGTATCAGTATCACTTAAGCCCCGCACAGACGACCAAGTTTCCCTTGACAAGTTTTATTTGTTCGTATGTACGCGACACCGTTGACAAGTTTTTCCTTGACAAGGAGCCTTGTTCAGAAGCTGGTCATATCAGCTTTTGAACAAGGAAAATTGTTCATGTGCACAGTCGTCAAGGAAAACTTGAGAAGGTATTGCGCAGTACGTCACTGCGCACTCATCTCCAAAGTTTATTACGCGATCATTGCCGTCAAGGAAAACTTGTCCAACCATACACACGAGCAATAGGCGAATTTCAGGCTATTGCGCGCGCATCGTTTTGCAAAGAAATTGGCGGGCTCCCCACAAAGTAAGCAATGGCAAACAGACTTGCTAGCGAGCCAACAACAGCAGAATAACAGTGTTAAACATCCAGAAACTGTATGTATACTTTGTTGATTTTAAATAGTATGTTTACTTTGAGTGGAGCTTGCCAGTTTTTTTGAAAAAGGATGCGCGTGCAACATCCTGAAATTCGCCTATTATAACTTGTCAAGGACAATTGTTGGAAAAAAATTTGTTCATCGTACACACGAACAAGTAAAGCTACCAAGGGACTTGTCAAGGAAAACTTGGTCGTCTGTTCGGGACTTTACAGTACCTTAAATGAGTCATAAGTAAAGAAGCCCAAAACATGAACTCTGCAACATAATCTCGATCGGAGGTAGCATCAAGACTGTTGTTTGACACGCCTTCAAAACCAAGCTCTAAGAAAGAAAGAAAATAAATAAATAAATAAATATATATATATATAAATTGACGTTGGAAAAATGACTAGCATGTCCAAAATTGTACATTTTCATTAAAAGATTATAAATATCCAATTTCCACTTTTTGATTCAACACTTTTTGATTTCCTTTTCATGGAGTCTTGTGTTTGTACAGTAGTGAAGTCGTAAATCAAAACATTTTCAGAAGAAATAGAAGAAATCCGAAGAGATATCCTCACCGAATCGCTTGGTTTTCTGCCATGTCGCTTCTAACGGTTTACATTGAGCTGAGTACTTCATGTAATTATCTACGAATGTCATGTTTGAGTCCCGATAAGCAAAGATGCGGATCATGCGCAGAACGAACTGGACAGCACCTTTAAAGTGCCTATGAAACAAAAATTAAGTTTGTCTTATCTGAAAGAACTCTTAAAATAACAATATAATATCTTTTACAGATTTCCGTTTCCTTGCTTCATTTTCGAGATATTTTAGTTTGCTTAATATGAAAATCAGTTGACTTATAAGATAACTTTACGTCACACTTTGCATGATGACTTATTGCAAAGTGTTCTATATCTTTGTTATTGTCGAACAAAACACTTAGCGAATTAGGAACATGCATGTGCGAGTGTTTCCCCTACAACAGAGTCTGTAAATTTTAAGTGCATGTTTTTTTCTTGACAATAACAAGTAATATTTCATAAACGAGTGGGAGAGTTTTACAACGGGTTACAAACACGAGAGGACAATGAATATTACGAGGCCGTTAACCGAGTAATTCTCATTGTTCTCGAGTGTTTGTAAAACATGAGAGAATAATGAAAATCACGGCTGCAGGCTGAGTAATTTTTATTGTTTTCGAGAACATTGAAAATTATGAGGTAATAGGCCGAGTGATTTTTGTTGTTACAATGGTTTCACGTTGAATTTATAATTAAGAAATGTGGTAATAAACGGTTCTTTGTTTGTGCTGTTTATTATCTGACTTCTTAATTATAAATTCAGTTTGCGTGACCGTTACTGGGTTTCAAAACTCATACACGTGACCAAATATTTTTCTCTGATTGGCTAATTAGCTCATAAGAAAGTTATATAATCTTTTGCGATAAGTCATATATAAGATAACTTTACGTCACACTTTGCATAATGACGGCCAGTGGCGGCGCGGAGCGTACCACCCCCAGAAAATTTTGAAATCGAAAGGCTCTGAGAAATGTGAATAGCTTGCGTGATGCGCCGACAATACATATGATCAGCGCAACGTCTGCCTGCTTTTGCGAACGCCAGGTGGCCAAGGTATTAGAATCGCAAAACTAATACCTTGTAGGATTGCGTTGTTAGATATACAAATATTCGCATCGTTCTTACCTTTGAAGGAGGACTTATGCCTTTATTTTGTTAAATATAGATTCAAGAAGATTTTCCTTTCGTCAGATAAGTTCTAGTCACCATATCAAAGCTTCAAAATTGTTATAAATAATTGCTCTTTGTTTCCATATTATTGAAGTATTGAACTCCAGTGTTGGGAGCGTTTCCTTGTGAAATAGGCGATACAGCGGATACTACATGGATGATTTATATATTGAGATGTTATATATTGTTAATGTAATGAAGTGAAAAGAATTGCATACTTCTGGCTGCGAAATAAAAGCAGTTTTAAATCGAAATCGTAAAGCGTCTGACTTTAAAATATAAATATTGTACCACCTGTGGTGAAATTTAACACCGAAAATCAGCGTTTCTTGTCAAGTCAAGGTATTAGTTTTGAGATTCTAATACCTTGAGGTCTAAGCCTTTCAAACACTCGTCGCTAAAGTCGCTAAGGATGTTGCGCGCGTCAGTGAGGACGATACGGTACTGCGGAATACTAAACTCTTTAGTGGTTAGCTACTAGATAATTGAAATCAAACAATCAATAACAAAGATGTTGTTTTCTTCCATTCCGTCTCTGTTATATTATAACAATAAGTACTTTGTGATGGAATAATTATATTATTTTACAATTCATTTCAATCTGGAGAAAAAAAGGTATTAGACTAATACCTTTAATACCTTAGCGCGCCGCCCCTGATGACGGCAAAGTGTTCTATATCTTTGTTACTATCGAACAATACACTTACCTTTTGCCAAAAACTCTCGATCTACATTGAAAGGATTTCCTGCTAGGGCACCACTAAAACAGCCAAAGTGATATATTTTTATATGTAATATTTCATAAACGAGTGCGAGTGTATTACCAGGGGTTACAAACACAAGAAAACAATGAAAATCGCTCGGGCGATGGCCCAAGTGATTTTCGTTGTTCTCGAGTGTTTTACATACACGAGAGAACAACAGAAATCACGAGGGCCATGGCCGAGCGATTTTTTTTGTTCTCGAGTGTTTCTTCTCAATCGTCTATTATAGTTGAATTGGGGAGGGACTTGAAGACAATAGGACATTCGCTCTCAAGATATTTTTAAGTTCTTGTTCTTAATTAGTTTGATTTATTCATGCCAATTCTGATTAGTTTGAAGTAATAGTTCAAATACGAGACGGAGGACTTTACCGGGATTTCAAAGTCCGAGTGCCTATTGAAAATGCGAACCAAAGGCGAGCCTTTTTAATGCACGAGGGCTTTGTTATCCCGGTAAAGTCCGACGTCGAGTGTTTGAACTGACTTCTCAAACATAGTAATTTACATATTTTCAAAGTCCTAGGACTATATTTCAAAGTCCTAGGACTTTGAAAGTCCTAGGACTTTGAAATATTTCAAAACGTCATCACGTGATCAGCTAGATGGATCTTCCTACGGTTTCAAAACACTAATTAAACATTAATTTCGTTTGTTTTTGGTTCATGAATTATTAATGAGTTTGAGATCATGAGTTCGATTGCGAAGGATGGGCGCTCGTTTCGCGAGGCAAGAACATCGAAAGAAGAAGAAATGGCTATCGAAGTTGCAATTCCAATGTCAACTCGATACAAAAATAAATGGGCGATTGAAGTAATTAGGGAATGGCAGTATTATCGGAGCTTCAAAAGCCAAACGAGCGATGAAACTAGCGATAAAATGAAGGAAGATTCGTCGTTCCAGAGCGTGGACACAGTGATTGAACAATTCAATGCAGAAAGTTTGGCGTTGTGGTTTGGAAAGTTTGTGCAAGAGGTAGTAAAAAAAGATGGCCAAAAGTATCCTGCACGTAGCGTTTACGGTTTAATAGCTGCCTTGAAGCGCCATCTTGAGGAGAAAAACGGTTCATTAGTTGTAAATCCATTGGATAGGTCAGATAAACGGTAAGAATTAATTTTCATATTATATAACCGTATAATGATTACATCAAGTTTGAAGAGAACGTGAGTAAAACGTTTCATGGTGGGTTAATGTTGAAATATGTTCCAAGGTCAGTTCGCCATGTTTGTCACAAAGAAGGTGAGAAACATGACCGTTGTCTTGTTGATATATATAGGCTTTATATTCATCTTGTAAAGTGTGAAACCGATAGGAAAGTGGAGGCTTTCTATTTCCGGCCAAATTCGAAAGATTTGAGTTTTGGGAAAAGCCCTGTTGGCATCAATACATTAAGTAAGATTTTGCCAGACATGTGTAAAGCTGTCGGAATAAAAGTTAAGAGTTGTCATTCGCTTAGAGTAACATGTGCCACTTCCCTTTTTCAACATGGAGTTGAAGAGAAGATTATTCGGGAAAGGACTGGCCATAAGTCTAATGCGCTATTTAGATACGAGAAACCTACTGAAGAACATATTTCGAATGTGTCTGGTATTTTGGGTCCCAATCATATAGATATGAATTGAAAGAGAAGTAAATCGTTTCAAGTGAAGCGGAAGTTGGAAAACTTAACGTCAGCTCAGTGTCAGAAGAGTGTGTTTCTACAAAAGTTAATGCTGTGTCTTTGCAATCCCCATGTTTCTACAACTTTAATGTCAATTTTGTTGTAAAAAAGGACACTACTTTAGAATGAACTAATGAAGCCTTAAATGTGTGGAAATGATCATTTGTGTGTAAATGTGTGAAATAAAAATAACTTGCAATCATGAATTTGGTACGTATGCCTCTATGTCATTTTGAATTTATGATTAAGAAATGTGGTAATAAACTGTTCTTTGTCTAAGCCGTTTATTATCTGATTTCTTTAATTATAAATTCGGTTTGGGCGACGTTTACCGGGTTTCAAAACCTATGCACATGACGAAATATCCTCGCCTGATTGGCTAATTAGCTCATGAACTATTCATGATTTGAGAATAATAAGTAATCAACTGGCCCACTCCGTATATAACAGGAACGGCATCAAAGTAGTAAATAAAGTTATCAAATTCATTAATAATTCATGACGAAAATTCAAAAGAAATGAATGTTTAATCAGCATCTTTAAATACGGATAAAACATTGATTAATAAAACATCAATGTTTTATCAAAGTTAACAGGCACTAGTGGCTCAAATTCAGCTTTTTCTGAGTTAAAATGATCTTATTTAACCTTTTCTACGACTCTTAAACAAAGGTTCATCATTTACACTTGCAATGCCCATAAAGATCGGTCGCTCATATTTTAACTATTACTTTAAAAAATCATTAATAATTCATGAGGAAAACACAAAGAAAAATCATAACCGTATCGTATGTGATAAAACATTCTCCTGATTTACATAAACTTTAGCTTTGATTTTCTCGCCTTAGACAACGTTATTTTTCAAAATTACTACGCCAACGAACTTACTAAATGGTGATCGTTTTTAAAGCCATTCAAAACACTCGCAGAACGTGTTTTAAATATTACTTAGCATATAGTACAACGGAAATTTCTAAACAGCATCCTTCAAACAAAGAACTCTCGTTTGAAAACAAAGAGAATAACTAAGTAAACGTTTAATTCTAAGAGTATTTTTAACAACGGTGTCCACGTTCTTTATACATCACTCAGAGCATTTTCTGTACGTCTTCAAGACGACGTTAGTTAAAGGTAATGGCAACCCATATGAGAATTTTTAATTTCTGTCTTTAAAAACAATAAAAAAACATGCTTACTAATGTAATCCAAGTAATATAAACGACTTTTTTCATCAACAACATCGCCAATTTCGACAAAAAAACGCCAATCTTGTAAATCTGCCATCTTGTACAATTTTTTTATATGCATCTGACGTCACAAGCTGGGTAAAGCAAGATCTTTACTTAGTTATTTATACCAGTATATATACGTAATATGCATGTCCAAAATGTTCACATCATCGCACTACAACATTTCACAAGCATGAAAGCACTCAGCTATCAGCAAAGTTCCAAGTCAATTAGGTACGGTATTCAAACGAGATGGCGAATGATGACACGATCGTGTTTCGCCAAAATCAGTAATGTTGTTGTAATTAAAATGTTCTAGTTACTTAGATTACCTTAGTATGTTTATTAATCAAAACGTCGTAAATTAAAATTATAATTTTTATTGCCATTCTTCTTTAAATCTCGCACACAACGCAGATTTTATTTTATTCACAAGCTTTGCTATAAAAGGCTGGGACATCACACAGAGCTTGCCGCTCCATTACGGGATCCCAAAAATACAAAATTAAATCGAAAAAAAACTTAGAAATAAGTACAAAAGGTTACTTCTAAGACTAAGACATACAATAACAACACATTTTAACAAGAAGACTAGACAGGGGACGGCACCAGTGACATTTTACACAGACGGTTTTAAAAGTTTGCGGAGTTTCAACATCGTTACAGTTATATGACTGTAGTATTTTAACACTTTGGATTTAAAGTGCCTAAATCATGGTTGGGGATTTTACATATTTAGGATATTTGGAACCTTCTGATAATTTCATTATTTGAAATTAAATATCTCACATAGTCACATGTTAATCCGTCATTATATTATACCGGCACCGTGTAAACGCAATACTTTTTGGCCTGTATTTACACACCGGCATGATTTTGTTCCGTTTTCAAATTGTACCGGCATCGTGTAAACGGGGTCTTAGACGTTATTTTTCAAAATTACTACGCCAACGAAACTTACCAAATGGTGATCGTTTTTAAAGCCATTCAAAACACTCGCAGAACGTGTTTTATCAGATCTTTTACATATTTAGGATACATGTGAGATATGTTACATTCCGGGATCTACATGCCAAGTTGGAGGGTATATATTATATACCATAGATTTTTCTTTTTTCTTTTAATTTTTTGTACTTATAAAAACGAGTTTATAAAAGACAATCTATATGCACAAAAAATATTAAACCGGATTATATTACACCTCAAAACCAATAAAATACAAAGAATCCAGGTGATTGCATAAACCATTTTTAGTTCAATAATTTTGGTTCGCAAAGGAATATCGTAAAGTAGATATGTCGCCAACTTTTTAGCTATATTGCGGATTGACAATAAATTAAAAACAAAATTTTACGTATTACATTTACCTTCCAAGAGGAAGAGTGTTAAGTCTTTTAGTTAGGTCTTGTAATCTTTCAATATCTCGTTTTAAAGACCACGCAAAGCTGAAAAAAAAGACTATTTAATCGTATTTTTGGTAAACAAACTTTGTATGAAAGAGTTATGAACAACACGAATTACTTTATCCTAGTTAAACATGATGCAAACTTGCGACTTGTAGCCCAAAAAGTATTTGTGACACACGTACGGTTTAACTCGTTCCAAAATATAAATTCAATAAATATCGCGAACAACTTCGGTCTGCCATCTGAGTTCTAGTAGCTCAATTGCGTTATCTAGCGTCGATCTAGTTGGTACTCGAAGCGTTGTGGGTTCGAGTCGCATAAAACCAACACGTGGTCTTAGCTATAATCCGTTTAGAGGGCCCTGGGTAAAATTAGCTTCTGCTAACCAGGTGATTTTAACTCTCTATAAATAAAGTTTCAGTTTCATCTGGAGATCAGAGCTTTTTGAGTTTAACTACTTACAACAGCAAAAACAACTGAAAATTTAACTGTACGAAGAATGTTAGCAGAATTGTCAACATGGGCGTTTCTGCGTGGTATGTTGCAAAAGACGTTTTTCGACGCAACTTAGCTGTGATATTATTACACTTGTAATGTGAAAATTAGGCCTGTGATAGTTGTGATAAACGGCGTATTTTTCATGCGCTGTATAAAATATGAGAATTAAGTTCATGAAAAATACGCCGTCTATAACCATTAAATACGGCACTTGCACAGAGCCATTAAATACGACGAGGCCCGGTCGTATAATACGACTCAACTACGCTGTTGATGCAGACGACGTACCAGTGCCGGATTTAGGACAGGGCGGACTGGGCGGTCGCCCAGGGCCCCCCACAAAATACTGTTTAAGGGGAGTCTCCACAAAAATGTCTTGAAAGTTGAAAAAATAGGTGTTGAAATGAAAAAAATCTTGAGAGCCCAAAATATGAGTCAAAAACAAGACAAAAGATATATGGATGATATATAGGGTCATTTCTAAAAGTGTATACTATGACGATTACATGACAGATTGATGGATGGAGTTGACAAGTTGTTATTGTAAACCTGATTCAGTGTGGGAATTGTGACTTCGAAGTTGTATTAGTTCGTAAAGCAAAATTATCTCGTTCAGAAATAGAATTGATATATTGTGCTGGTCAGTGAACGCCCAGGGGCCTCCACAGTCCTAAATCCGGCGCTGCGACGTACTATTCATGTGCCGAATAAAATACAAACATTAATTTAAAATATGATAATACATTTCCCATTACCCATAATTCATGTTGATAACATCGTTTCCAGGCCTATGACTCGAGAACTTGTAAAAAGTTCGACTTATTAAATACGCCAAAAATACGCCGTATAACTCAACCGGAACAATTTCATAATTTGGGTCGACCCTAATGAGAAATACACGGTTTATCACAGGCCTTAGTTAGCCTTTAGTGTTTTAAGATATATATTTCAAATGCAGGAATTCCCAACGTGTCGAAATGAAGGGAACGACATAAATACAAAGGTCTATCTAAATACCTTAACAGCCAATGGCTCCAACGAATAGGCTGAGCTCTCTGAAAAAATATTTCTGATACATAAGATAATTTTCGGGGATTAAATTATTTAAAAACATTAATATGCATATTTAAATATATTTCTGGCCTTTGAGCATAAAACTAAAAGTTTCAAAAATTATAAAATATTAAAACAATTTTAAAATTAATTTAAAACTATTTTTTAAATAGTTTTTTTAAATAGTTTTTTTAATAGTTTTTTTTTACTGTTCCTAACTTTAAAATAGTTTTACTATTTTAAAGTTAGGAACAGTAACATTTATTTTACTACACATCAAAAACTAAAATAATCAGTATATTTAGCGTTGAAGAAAAGGATGATTTATCGTGCACCGTGTTAGATGAAACGAGGAGGACTTGGAACGTTTGGCGAGACAACGTATACATCTGGTAGCGGGATATAGTTAAATCTGAAGTTACCTATTATGGCCAAACAACATTGTTGGAATAGCAATGTCATTTATCATTGGTTCAACCGTTCAACAATATTATTTAAATAATTTTTTATCGCCGTAGAAAAATTAGAAGCACAATCATGTTGTGATTTGTACTCGTATAACCAATTCAAATTTATAGTACTGAATTTATATGCAAGTTCTGGTGATCAGCAGTCTCACCAAGTTAGACTATATAAAAAGTTACAGGTACGTAACCCGAATATAACGTAATAGGCGAGTTTCAGGGTGTTGCGCGCGCATCATTCTTCAAAAAAAACTGGCAAGCTCCACTCAAAGTAAACACACTGTTTAAAATCAACAAAGTATAGATACAGTTTCTGGATGTTTAACACTGTTATTCTGCTGTTGTTGGCTCGCTGTAGCAAGTATGTTTCCCATTGCTTACTTTGTGGGGAGCCCGCCAAGAGCCACCAATCGTTTTCCAAAATGATGCGAGCGCAATACCCTGAAATTCGCCTATTAAAAAGAAAAAAAGTTTTACAATTGTAATGTGCAATAGTCATTTTATCACTGCAGAATGGTGTAACCATGTTTATCCAGTTAACAGTAAAAAAAAAGAAAAAAGGTAAAATGCTGAAAAAATATTCCTACTGATTATATAGGTTTACAAATTTTGATATTTTATGTAGTTTTTATTATAGTTTCTTACTGTAATCATTCTAATGCGCAATTTAAATGAATAAATTATTATTATTATTACTACTACTACTATTATTATTATTATTATTATTATTATTATTATTATTATTATTATTATTATTATTATTATTATTTATTATTATTTATTATTATTATTATTATTATTATTATTATTATTATTATTATTGACCTGCATATGAGTGTATCCTGGCATGAGAATTTCTTTTTCCCTAAACAAAGTACATACAACAATAAGTATTTAGAGCAACGTCTAACCGAGAATAAAATTAAGTTAAGAATTATTTCTGAATTTAATGTACTTGTCGCAATTAAAATTATATACAGAAAAACATACAAAAAATTAGCAATATCGAAGAACGAAACAAGACAAAGTGCCTCAATTGACATTTTTCCAATGTCCGTATAACTGAATGCATACTTCGTTCGTTCGTTCGTTCGCTCAACAATAAATGACAATATCACTAGGCCGAATGTCAAAGTACAGTTACTTCATAATAACTCAAACTTACTGGCTTGCTCTTTCCACGAATACATTTATTAACGTTTTCAAGTGCTGTTGTAATGTCTTGATTTCCTCCCTAAGCCAGAGCCTAAGAAGTAATTAATAACACTGTTAAACTAAACTAAACTACATGCATTCATACCTAACCACATTAAAGGCACAGTGTCACCATGACGCAAACTTGAAAAACTTCGTGGACAAATTCAAGTTCACATGATTAAAATTATGATGAATATCACGCACGTCAAAACTTGGACTGAAATGCACTATAATGACTTGCATACTAATATAATTTTTGTTTCGCGCAAAACTATTAATTAAGCGGTAACTAAATTAACGCTGCGCCTTTAATTATCTTCTGCCCATTTCTGGTTTTATCCTCCAAACTTTCCAACTCCTCTCATCTCAACACATTTTTTTCTAAATTACTAAACATATAAGTACAGTACTGACCTAAGTTACTATTTCAAAACATGCGAATAAAAATAGTATTTTCCGACAAATATTCCAACATAGCAAAGTTCTTTCATTCCTCTTTTTGATATTATATAACCAGTTTTCTGTAGTTAGTAGACTTTATATAGACTTTAAGATTGTTCGATAGTCTATTATGAAAAATTGTATTTTCCCCCTGCATGAACTGTTTTGTAATGCAGATATGGGCTGCATTCTAGCTCAATGCATAGCCCTACTAATAGTAATCGTATAATTACTGAAACGTTTTACACCCTCAAACTTTATCTAAATGAAGAAATCATGTTACCAATAAATCTAGTTAATTTGCATAAAATCTGGCGCTAATTAGGAACACAAGTGTTCTAGATATGTAAACGCTGCAAGTTATAACATTCAACCTCTTACTGGTCATTGTTGCCATTTGGTCACTTATATATTCTGCATGTACATTTGAAATTAAGATAAAGAGGTGCGTTGATTTGCAGACCTTGGCTTCGCGATTCCCAGTTAGCGTATATATAGCCAGATTTTTCATATGATTATAGCTCTGTGTTACGCCAGACGATTTTACTCGGTTCAACGCCATGTGATTTTATTGTGTCTAAGGCCAGACGATTTTACTCGTGGTAATCTGCCTGGTAAAGTGTTAATCAAACCCATCGCTATATAGAACCATGCAATGGACAAGAACGAAGCTCAGACCTGTACAATGTGTCAAAAAAATGTTGTGGGGAAAATTTAATGCAATTTCTCATAACTTACACTGTCGAAGCACCTTAATAAGTTTTGACTAACCTGGTGTCTGTTGCAGCCTGCAAGGAAAAACGAGCATGGATTTATGAACACTCAAAAGTTCCACTAAACATTATACGTTATAAATGTGTTAGGTAAACATGTGCATGTAATAAAGTATCGATCTATAGTTTATTGTGTTTCAACCTGCTGCACGTGTAGGCCAAGAACACCTCGACTTCTTTCTGTACTAAAGCAAGGTACGTTTCATTCACTTTCACTTTCTTCTTATCCCTCTACTTGTATTTATTGAATTAAAGCGCCTATCCCCATAGCCTTATATAGCAGCTCTCGGCTGCCCTGGAGTATAAATTGATGTGAATATCAACATTGTAAGGGTAGAAGTGGAATCAAATAGATTGAACATAAAAAGCTGTGACTGTCCCAGAACAATTGGACAAGATTGGTAAGTTGAAAAACCATAAATGCACGAGAACAACTGACAATTCATAGATACAGTATGATGATAGAGTGAATGGTGGTAGCGTGACGCATACAGCTTATTAATCAATTAGTGTGGTCCTTAGTAGAAATACTACTTAAAATGCAAAAGATTGATTGTAAATCTTACCTGATCATTTCGGCTTCTTCCTGTGTGAAGTTTTCCTGCAGCATTGCCAACAAGTTCCTATCCGTTAACAACCACATTTGAATTAGATTTGTTTCTATAACTTACTATTGACAGAAAGATAAACATACAAACAAACAAACAAACAAACAAAAAACAGTACAGTACAGTACAGTACAGTACACAATCACGACGACAGACATACAAAGTTCAAGCAGGCAGGTAGGTACAACAATCGAAATATAGTAAGGTTAGATATACTGCCGAAACAGAGAACGTAGGAGTCTGCCTTTGCTCGAAACGTTAGACACATACGTTCTCTGTTTCGGCAGTATATCTAACCTTACTATATTTCGATTGTTGTTTCTACACTGCCTACGCAGCACACTACTTTTATTTCACTATCAGGTAGGTAGGTAGATAGGCAAACATTTATACAAAATAGATAAGTTCATTTGTATTTAGGAATCATTTTCAAATTATTTACTGGTTAAAGTAGCTGTTTCACATGCAGGCCTTACGAGATGGGAACGTAAGCTCGTACACTAGGGAAGATTTTAACCAACACAAATGAATTCATTAATAGAATACACTGATAATCCTAGCTAGAAACAATAATTTTGGTCTATACATAAAAACAACTGTAGTTTTAGCATTAACTATTGGGCCCCTAATGACTCTATGAGTGGCATGGACAACTTGGTAAAAAAAGACAAAGTCAGGAATTTTCCCACGCTGGTGGGCAGCAAATGCTCAAAGTGTTTTTGAACCAAGAACTCAAATTTCTCCTCAAAGGCCATATTCATACATTTCCTATTCTTTCCTTTCCTTTCCTTTCATTTAAATTGGTTATGTTAAGACACACAGACAGACAGACAGACAGACAGACAGACAGACAGACAGACAGACAGACAGACAGACAGACAGACAGACAGACAGACAGACAGACAGACAGACAGACAGACAGACAGACAGACAGACAGACAGACAGACAGACAGACAGACAGAAAGACAAACAGACAAACAGATAGACAGATATATAACTATATTCCCACCTTCAAACGCCTTTCATTTGCAGTGTGAATATCTTCATCAAAGGGGTGAATTTTAAACTGACCAGAAGACCATTCCTTTTTGACCTTACAAGTTAGAACGTTCAAATAAAGTACATAAAGAAAAAAAAATACTTCTTTAATGTCGTTGACATTCTACAAAAGTTAAAGCCAATTCAACTCGTTTATAAGCCTAAACAAGCCTAAAGTTTACGAGCAAGGTCAAAAGCTAGTAAACTGCCCAAGATTTTTAGCAACGAAATATACTGACGTTTCGAGCGAAGTCATTCATCAAGAGGTCATTTAACTCGGATAAAGGGGCCTCCGCTCAAAACGTAAATATTTCGTTGCTAAGAATCTCGACAGTTTATATACCACATTTTCACTTTCCGCGTTTCTAAGCAATTCGGTTGTTCAGAAATGTCGTATACATATCTTCTTACTGGAAGATTTCAGAGTCATATAGTCAAAGATTTACATTCATGAAGACAACATTTTCATAATTTTCTATAACACTGCTGAAGTCCGCTAATAAAATATCTGCCGGGACGCGGAGATAGTAATTGAACAGTGGTGCGGCGATTAACCTCCCTCCATAACTTCTCAACACATTCCCACCCCAAGGGAACGGCGCAGGGATTGGTAAAATGATTACTAAACAGAGTAATTTTCAGATACCTTTTCTAAACCATTTATTATTGCATTCATTTCATCCTTAGTAACAATTTTAACTCTCTCTAAACCTTTCACATATGCAATACTGCCCTGTATAGATAAAGAAATAAGTAGTGTATAAATTAATAAACTAATAGCAACTCAAAATATATTTGCAAGCTAAATATTATACATTGATTTTGTCCGTGATTAACACACAATGGGATATAGCCTACTTCTAATCACTATACATCAAATGCATTAAAATGAAAAATATTTAGTAAAAGATATTAAATGTTTATTTCTATTTTTCATTAAAAATAGAAATAAACATTTAATATCTTTTACTAAATATTTTTCTTTTGAATGACACAGTGTAAAACCCATCTTGTAAAATAAGTGTATGGTTGGTTGCAACTTGCGATCCTATAACAGGAGTGAAATTCTTGCCATGTTATAGCAAATTAATGTTATTAACTCACATTTATTCGTAAAGTCGCACTTAAATCGCAGTTTTTCTAATCGGGCTGACATTTCAGCCCGGGCTGAAAGTCTCCATGTAATCGGCCCCTAACAAAGCCACGCAACAAAAACAAGCAGACAGTCGAATTTGGTAAACAATGATTGAGATAATGTGTGACAACTGCATGAAAAAATTTCCCCTTTGTCGTGCAGCTGCAATAGAATAGATTTTGCCATTGCAAAGCAAGTTGAAACTAAAATTTTCTCGCGCAAAAGCCCCAATCTCGTTCCCAGAGCCAAATATGCCCGGTCGCGCGGGCAATCGCTTCCCGCGCGCGTATGGGTCTGGGTACGAGATTGCAACAGCCCTCTACCCAACCTCGTACCCAGGCTCTTTCTCGGCGCTCGCAACTCGCCCTCTACATGGTGTTCAAAACATTGTTCAAGACCGTTATCGCGGCGTTCTCGTTAAGTTTAATCATGATGATGTGGTGACAAAAAAAATAATTATAGTCAAAAGTGCCAACTGCTGCTTTGGCTTATTTCCTGCTGTTTCTTAAGACTTCCAAACTAGTTTATTTTTTCGTTTGCTAAATCTTCGAAAAATCACTAAATTCAATAAAAGATACGGAATAAACTTGATAAAAACCCGTGTGGAAACGTCTAGCTTTCTAAATTCGTCCAATACTAGAATCGTAAAAAAAATAGGTGCAGTGTACCATTTGAATTAAGAATCCCAAATAACAACATGTATTTATGTTACATGTATACGTTAAAATATGAATACATTACATGAAATACTGTACGAATATTATTGATTAATGTAATACCACTAATTGAAATTAAGATAATTAAACAGTCAAATACAAAATAATGTTTAATTTAAGCTTTTAATTAGTACACTATACCTACTGTAAATGATTACCTGAATATCAGCTGCCCACATACGTTTATCAAATGTGATGGATGCATTAAACTTTTTCATCACAGGGTCAGTTTCTCCAGTAAAACGACCGCCCCAAAGTCTTCCACCCTAAAGTTTTATCATATTAACAGAAATATATCCAATTGCTGTATTGTCAGTTCTTTATCTACAATATACACATATGTAAATAGAACCAGTCAACATGATTCTTATACAAGTTTTTTTCTGGCATAATCTCGTTGCAAACTATATATGTATATAATTTACAGTCAAAAATAATTTTGAATTGCTCTAATTGAAAACTTTATCAGTCAAACCCATCAAACTTAACCTCCACTAACCAACAACAGCCATGAGTCTCTAACAACAGCCACCTCTCTACAACAGCCACCAGTAACTTCACTACAACAGTCCCATCTCTACAACAATCACCTCTCTACAGTACAACAGCCAACTCTCTACAACAGCCACCTCACTGCAGCAGTCACCTCTACAACGGTAACTTCGCTACAACAGTCACATCTCTACAGCAATTACCTAATCTCAGACAGCCATTAGCCAGTAACAGCCACCTCTCTACAACAGCTACCTCTCTACAACAGTCACCTCACTACAACAGCTACCTCTCTACAACAGTCACCTCTCTACAACAGTCACCTCACTACAACAGCCACCTCTCTACAACAGTCACCTCACTACAACAGCTACCTCTCTACAACAGTCACCTCGCTTTTTGAAAGAAATTTCGGATAAATTCGGGTAATATTGCTGTTAAATATTCATGATCGTATGTTGAATACGATCTAATAATCGACAGTCGACTCTTAATTTTTCGGGCAAAAATGTTTTGCCCCCCCCAAACGTAACTGGTCAGGTACGCCTATGCAGTCACCTGCTACAACAGCCACCTCTCTACAACAGTCACCTGTCTAAAACAGTCACCTGTCTAAAACACCTGTCTAAAACACCTGTCTACAACAGTCACCTGTCTACAACAGTCACCTGTCTACAACAGTCACCTAGCTATAGTCACCTGTCTACAACAGTCACCTGTCTACAACAGTCACCTGTCTAAAACACCTCTCTACAACAGTCACCTGTCTACAACAGTCACCTGTCTACAACAGTCACCTAGCTATAGTCACCTGTCTACAACAGTCACCTAGCTACAACAGTCACCTGTCTACAACAGTCACCTCACTACAACAGTCACCTGTCTACAACACGCCCAATACAGTAGTCACCTCACTACAACAGCCACCTCACTACAACAGTCACCTGTCTAAAACACCTCTCTACAACAGTCACCTTCTACAACAGTCACCTCTACAACAGTCACCTGTCTACAACAGTCACCTAGCTACAACAGTCACCTCCTCTCTACAACAGTCACCTGTCTACAACAGTCTACAACAGCCACCTCACTACAACAGCCATATCTCTATTATTTAATAACAGTCATCTCTCTATGACACAACAGCCACCTCATGGGCTACAATAGTCACCTCTCTACAACAGCCATATATCTATAACAGTCATCTATCTATAACAAGCACCTCTCTACAACAGTCGCCTTCTACAATAGTCAACTCTCTACAACAGTCACCTCTTTAAAACAGTCACCTCTCTATAACAGTCACCTCACTACAACAGTCAACTCTCTACAACAGTCACCTCTCTACAACAGCCACCTCTCTACAATAGTCACATCTCTACAACAGCCATATCTCTATAACAGTCATCTCTCTATAACAAGCACCTCTCTACAACAGTCACCTACTACAATAGTCAACTCTCTACAACAGTCACCTCTTTAAAACAGTCACCTCTCCATAACAGTCACCTCTCTACAAAGGCCACCTCGGCTGCCTACAGCAGCCATGCCCTCCCAGCTACAACAGCCATGCACCTCCCTATATCTAAAAATTCAAATGCATACTGTCTATATATGTTAGCATGTCATGCAATGGCACAAGCACAAGTTTTATTTTTTAAATACATGTTTAATATATAATATGAGAAATGTGATGAGTGTACTGTTATAATGAACAATGTAATATACAAAGATTAAACGATGATTTTATTAGGTCCCTAACTGGGCTATTACTTATTTTAGACTAACTAATGTCAATTAAACAACTTAATTTTCTCGTCAAGGGACAGTATGTTACAGCTTTAAAGTAAAAAGTTAGTCAACCATCAAGTACGGAGAAAAATAAACAACTTTAGTATACACGGTACATACCTCTCCAGCCATAATAGTTTGTCACAAATTCAAATTACTATAATAGAAACAATATTGTGAAAATAAAGAAAAGAAAAATACCATAATCAAAATGTATGTAGAAGATTATAGACTCATATTGATCTGATTATGATATACATTTTAATGTATATATATATATATATATATATATACAAAGTACAAAGTATAGTTTTACCTTAAAGTCTTCGCTACCAGAGGTTTCACCCTAAACGGGATCATCGATGATGATCGCCTGATGATCCCGTTTAGGGTGAAACCTCTGGTAGCGAAGACTTTAAGGTAAAACTATACTTTGTACTTTGTATTTTGCTCTATCTATATGGTATTGAGCACTCTCTAACATTTCGTGAACCATAACTCACTTATATATATATATATATATATATAAACGAGCACGTGTGATTTTGTTCACGGAATGTCGGAAAGTGCTTAATACTATAAAGGTAGAGCGAAATAATATAGTATAGTTTAAGTGGGCTTACCTCAAAATGTTGAGTGTCGCAACTGTCAGTTTCACACGGGGCGATCTTAAAGTCGCCTGAAGATCGCCCCGCGTGAAACTGACAGTTGCGACACTCGACATTTTGAGGTAAGCCCACTTAAACTATACTATATTATATATATATATATATATATATATATATATATATATATATATATATATATATAATATATATATATATATATATATATAATATATATATATATATATATATATATATATATGTCGCCTGATGTATATATGTATATATGTCACCTAAAGATCGCCCCGCGTGAAACTGACAGTTGCAACACTCAACATTTTGAGGTAAGTCCACTTAAACTATACTATATTCGCTCTACCTTTATGGTATTGAGCACTTTCCGACATTCCGTGAACAAAATCACATGCACGTGCTCGTTTGTATATATATATATATATATATATATATATATATATATATATATATATATATATGTATGAATATATTTGAATATATATAATACATTATAATAAATGTATTTAATATATATATATATATTATATACAATATATTGAACTATATATACTGTATACAGAACATACTGTATACTGTAATGCCAACTTAGACAGTATATACTGTACTGATATGTCATGTGATGTACTGTACATAGAAACGTTTTTTAAACTAGTCTTTATATGCAGTCTAAGTATGAGTTTATTGATATAATATACTTAAAATAGCCTGGGAAGAAGGCAGTTCCACTTATATCCACTGACAGTTAATTTCTCCCTTTGACAAGTAAAATCATATCTGGCTTTAGATGGTCAGGAGTAAAACAATAAATTTAATAAAATAAGCCAAGCTCAACAAGGAATATATAATGGTTACTTTTTTTCTGAGTACAGTATAATAAAACCCAAAGAAGTACTGATATTATTATATAAACTCACACACTTGTCCAACTGTGCCTCATGCAAGAAGAGTTATTTTTCACAATGTAATTAAATATTCTATTTTTGCCTAGTTATTTAAACCAATGATAATCATAGTTGGTAATTGGTTTGTAACAGCTCATGCCTCATGTATAATCAGCTGCCTAATTAGAATAACTTATTATGAAATTTTAATATCTTCACAAATTAAAAATTACATCCACAGCACCTTTCAAGGTGTCATTTGCAGCTGTGAACATATACTTAATCATCTAAAAATTGTTTTAAAAATTCTTAATCCTCGGAACTTCAACATCCCCGGGCATAGCCCAGGAATTTGACTTTAAGTCTCTGGGGAATAGGGAATTTGACATTGGATGCCTTCTTTGGGGTGGAGAATTTGGTAGATGGGAGGATTTGAACCAGAATTAGTCTCCATTTCTATTTTCGTCATTTTATTAGTTTTCTTTGGCTGTTATGTTCTTTCACACTTATTATATTCATAATCTATTGATGAATATAAGAGCCCAGCATAAAACACAAAGCAGTGGAATTTTTTTTAAATATTTTTATTACATTCATCTTTTGTCACATTCTTCGCACATTTCTGTTTCGTACTTGTCGCCTGGTAAGCATTTCATTGGTCTATTGTATAATTTAAAATAGTTTAATCTCTTTTTGATCGTTTTTTCTTTGAGCTGGGCCCTTATATTCATTTTGCGATTACGGTTTCCGCCCGGTAAATCAGTTGCTATACGATTCATTGTGATGATGTAGTGTGTACGTTTTGTTTTAAAAGTGCCTATTTTGTTCTGTCATTAGACACGATATTTTATCGGATACCAGCTGCATGAACAATGTATCTAAGAGCGAAAACTGCAAACAATTTTACAAGCGATGTTGTATTAAAATGACATACAGCAAGCAAGACTTCTTTTATAGAACGCTAATTCGAAAACTGCATGCTTTATGAACAGACAAATTGGAATTTATTATTTATTGTCATGCGCACTAGAAGTCTTCTTCTACAACAATTCGAATCTAATCTGTTCCTTAAAGTGCATATAAACCCTACACAGTTTTTATTTGTTTGTATAGATCACGGCGAAAGAACTGATGAGTTATTTTACAGTTTTTGATTCGGTCCATTAGTTCCATTCGTTGCTTCAAACATCGGCAAAATGCTCGAATTTGAACGTCCCGCGAAAAATTGCCGCAAATATTATATGATCAAAATAGGGCCTGGAACCGACAAGGCGTGACGTCATTTAAGAAACGTCAACTCTGATCGCTCTGTCACTAGCAGTGTACGCACGAGGTTTTCCATACTAAGTTTAGCTTTAAAATTCGTCGAATATTTGCAGTTTAATAATTTTAGTGTGCTGTATACGGTTGCTCAAACACGGCTATTGTAGCCGATGACGTCAAATTAAATTTGACTTTTTGACTTAAATGACGTCACATGTGTCTCGTCCCAATCCTCTATAATTTGCGGCTTTTTCATATAAATAGCTATGTTTAAAGCGAGATATCTCTGGAATGAATGGACCAAATCAAAAACTGTAAAAGAACTTATCAGCTATTTTTGCGTCCTATTTTCAGAAAACTGAAAACTGTGTAGGGTTTATATGCACTTTAAGTACTTAAATACAAAATGACGTAGGTATATTCTATGGCTGGCAAAGGTAAAAGGTAGCATCAATACGCGTAGGTGCGCGTTATGAGTTTGGGTCTCGGTGCAAGTCCTCCCATGCAACCAGTCAAAGCCGTCCATCAACTATTATTGGAGTCCTGCAGTGGGGGTAGGAGGCTGGCATCATAACCAAGCGTGATTGTTCCGTGGGATGGGTGTTGGCTATGGGCGCAATTTTTTCAGTTCCAAATCGTATTGCTTTTGTATTTCCAGTTTTCCTCTTCATATTCTTCAAGCTTTACGTTGTTTGTTATCCTTCACTGTTTATTTTCTTGGACCTGATATTATCTATTGCGTTATCAAATTTTATCAAATTTGAACAAATTTGTTGTCATTCTATCTCTATTTTAAATCAGTCTTAGTTATTTCTTTACTATAAATTTATTTTTAATATATATATAACATCAATATACATAAATAATATAGCCAAAGCACAGTGAAAATCGCTCGTGGAACTGCTCTAACACAGGAGACGATGCGAGAGCTGACCAAATATAACACACTGAAGAGATGTACGAAATCAGATTGAGTAGTAAATGTGATGCTGACTTTATACTTCAGTTTAGAAACCACAAAAAGTTAAAGTGTTGCATTACCAGAAATTTGGGACATTTTGCGGTTTAGACATAACGGCCTCCTGCTGATAGACGAAATCGGAGTTTCGACTGTGCATACAATCTGAGTCGGGATAACACACATTTTGTGTTAAATATTTGAAGAAAGTGGCAGGAAGATATATATATCAAAACAGAAGGTATTTGCGATGTAGACTGAAAATTTATATTCGATGTAGTGAATATGTTGTCAAAAGGTAAGTTATTCGAACTAAAGGAATCTTTCGGAAAATTGAATACTGAAGAATATACCCAGCATATCAAAAAAATTTTTTTAAACAAAGTAAAGCAGATAACGATGTAATCGATATATGTCACTTTCTTCCGACAAAAACACCGCTGCGAAATTTATTTCCTGTTTACGCATCTTTGCAACGGGATAAATGCTCACAACTTGGATTACACGTAATAGAACAATCTCCACCACCAATTGAAAAATAAATGACGCCAACAAGCCCACCTTCAAAACGGATTGAGGCTTGAGCAAGTACACCATCTGTTAGTGGATTACATGGGGAATGAATGGAAAGATATTGGCAAAAAAGTAGTTGGCAAAACATTGAAAGTTTATATGAAGAATTCGAACATGAAAGACTTGGAGTCTGGGCAACTGAGAATGAAATCTTTCCTACCGCAGAACTTCTCAAAACCCGGCACTGTCTAACACCGCTGCCAAACGTTTTGCACCTGCGCGACATCCGAGCTCGTACCTCAAAAAAGAGCGGGAAAACACTGAAATATTTGGACTGTTCCGAGAGTCCACACAACGGTTAAAATTATAGGCATACTACGAAAAAGATAAGATAGGTAATTTATGCATGGCTTCTTTGTCAATATTGTAACATATTTTGCAATGACCTCTTCGTAATTTTCATGCCCCTCTTTTTAAAACACAAATGAATAGTCGAGTCTTACTTAGTCTTTACTGTCTGGTTGTTGTAGCCACGGCTAGTTCCCACTTCTCTTGCATTGTTTACTCTAGCAAATTCATGCATGCGCAAACGTTTGGCAGCGGTGTCGCACTATACGTCTACCTCAAAGTCGGTAAGACAAGAAAATGGACTCCGCACCACCCTGATTCTGGGAAAACAACTAACTGCTTGTATCTGTCAAATTTACACGACAACTTTCAACCTGTCACCGCTATTTAACTCTTTCCTATTCAAGACGTTTCTGCAATTTCTATTTTTAAGCTATTATATATGTATATATATAATAAACAAATAGATTTAATTTTGCCATTGTCTGTTAACTTATATGCGCAGATAACGACACAACTCGTGGTAAGAACAAAAAAGTTGCCCAGTCACAAGACGAAGTCGAGCTGTCAAGGATGTTCTAACGCCAAGTTATGACGTCTCCTGTGTATCTTTAACTAAATGCAGACAATTGAAAATGGTATATTTGTTTTATACAATAAAAAATTGAAAAATACATTTTTAAAGATTCAGTGAGTTTTCTTGGAGAATTGCCAGGAAATCGAAAAAGACAAATTGCATTATCTAACGTGATCCATGATCAATAGCGCAGTGAGATCCGTATGACTATTTGTATGTTAATAACCCTGAGCAGCACTTAGCACCATTGATTTCTAAAATTATATCAGATCATATTTTTTACAAATAAATTTTAAAAAAATCAAGATTTCTCACAACTGACAAATGGCAGGAAATTAAGGCTAAGTAGTTGAAATCTGATATAACCACTGATATTTTATGAAGATTAATGGTTCTAGTTGGAAACGGTTTCTTATCTAATTAGATAGATGGTGATGACCTGATTGGTTAATAATGGTGGAAACCCTTTCCTAACTCATGAGCCTGATTGGTCATGGTATGAAACCGTTTCAGATTCAACATTCTGATCTAATTTTCTGTGAATTGATTGGCTCCCAAGTGAAACCCTTTCAGAGTCAGAAAAATAATCTTGTAATGTCTGGTTTAAAATGACCCAAGTCTGGTTTAATGTTTTGGCTGACTGTTTTATAAAGTACAAAGTATATTACCAGTTTCTATTTTATCATAATTTGACCCTGGGGTCAGGCATTTGCCATTACAGTAGGGCATTTGAACCAGTGGCGTAGCCAGGATCAAAATTTTGGGGGAGCAACGGAAAATTTGGGGGTGCAGTTTTAAATGAGAATTATCAAGCATTACAGTAGATGGTGTAGAATCGTGGCTTTAGCCGTGACCAATCATCAATGTAGGGGGTATGGGGGCATCGTCCATCCCCGAAGAAGATTTTGAGTTTTCAAAGCCCTGTGAGGGTATTTCCCGTGGTCAAAAGGACTCTTGGGAGTGTAATTCTGCGCAGTTTAACCAATGAAACTTGACATGTGACAGTGTATCAGCATCACGATTATCATTAGCAACAGAAACAAACTTCAAATTTCAAAGAAGCAAAAGTTCTTACTTGAATTTAGCGTTAGACATTCAGGAGACTGGAGGGGGGCAAATGTGTAGTTGGGGGGGGGGGCAGGCCCCCCTAGGCCCCCCTTGGCTACGCCACTGATTTGAACACATTTTTCACCCAGGGAGGTGAGGATTTGAATTACAGCCAAATTCTCAAAAGTTCAAATTGCCAGGGTAATTCCTAGGGGCTGATGTTGAAGCTTCAAATTGATCAGTACATAACCCTGTTAAAACACATACACAAATATTCCATAGTACATTTTTAATTTCAAAGGCTGTCAATTAATTTTCATATCTTGCATGATCAACTAAGCTAAACAATGACCTTGTTTCTGTTGTGAACAACTGTGAACCGTAAAAACATTCAACAAAAATAATTTGATACTCTATATATATATTATTTCAATCTCACGTAAACTGAAATCGGGCTATCCCCCCCCCCCCCCCCCATTGAGGACAATGGTTTATCTATACCCCTGAAGAATTCCCATCTTACAACAGCCCCCCTGAAGAATTCGACTTACAGCTATTACCCCTGAAGAAATTGGTCATTACCCCTGAAGAATTCAACTTTTTTCACTCGACCCCTGAAGAATTCCAAGGCAAAATAGCCCAATACCCCTGAAGAATTCCAGTGTCCTCGATAGGGGAGTACGGATATTATAAAATGGAATAGCCCATCCTGCATGCACGCTGTAATTTCACAAATACAAGATATTTTAACGTGCTGTATAAGCAGTGTAGAAATACAAATAAAAGCTTGATGAAGCCTGATGTTCTACCGTGCTTATATAGACACTTTTCCAATAAATTAAAATACTACTCTAACTATCGTCGCAAACTCAAAGCAGCCCCCCCCCCGGCCGCTTTCACTCCCCATCTGCCGTATAATATAATATTTAGAAAGCTTACCGGTATTCCTTCAAATTGACCATGTAATCAATGATAAACAAATAAATAGTTATATTCATTGCCTTTTGTCAGAGCCTTTTGTATTGCATTTTTGTGCCATATCCATCATCAGGTTGAAATTTGGTACGCGACGGGTTTTGAGCGACAAGTCCTGGGAACGAAATTAGAAATTGTCAAATTATCTCAACTCGAATCAAGAACTCAACTAGCACTTATTTTTGTCCGTGGTTCTAAAATAATATTGGATCTTTATTTGGTCTATTGGCCATCTGACTCCAAGGCTAAGATGGCCGACGAATACGACAAGAAATGGATGAAAGAAACTTTGCTGATGGTAAGTTTGGTTCATATATAATAATAATAATAATTAACAATTATTGGACGAGGTTGAGCAAAATATCGTGATTTGTCAGTGGCGAGCAGATAAATTATTTGCCGATGCCGAAATCACGATATTTTGTGAAAACCAAGTTCAATAATTGTTTTATTATTCGATTTATTTTTTATTTGACATTGTTTACCTGTAATTGTCCATTTATTAAATTTCTTTCCAGCTTGGCTGAACGAGTGATTTACATTGGCCGAAATTGAGTGTAACGCGCACGAGTAGAATATTAATTGCTGCAAAACAACATCTCCAACTAATGCACATGAGCAGACTGTTATTTGTAGGCAGTTATTTGCAGGTGACGTAGCGGTCCCTCAACCAATTAAAAGGAAGATAAAAATAAATCGAATAATATTATATGGGAGTAGCTGGGTGTAAAAATGATTTTTTTGATAATACGTATTTATGTATCACTACCAATTTAATGCAGCAAGAAAAGGCAATAAATTACAAAATATATACTAAATAAATAACTTAGAAAATTACTAGAAATAAAAAAAGATGGTGGCAATACATTTAACCACAATGCTTTGCGACCTCAAATCAGCTCAAATAACACCTAAACGTTATTGTGCTAAGATGGATTAAGTAAGCAAGAACTTCATTCCTACCAAAGTTGATCATTTTAAAGATCTAACTTCCAATAATTCTGCAAGAAACAATATTTACTGTATGCAAAGGATTGTGGTTAAATGTACAAGTTGCCATCGTTTTCGGTACAGTCAATTGATGGAAATTGTTCATTGGTATCAATTGTCACCAACCAATCAATGACAATCTCCACATCTTTAAAAGCTCCCTAACATTACAATGGATGAAATATGGCTGAAATTAAATACACTTGTCTTGCATTCTTGTGTCAAGACCTGTTTACACATGGCACTATTAATCCCACCAGTTTCTGGTTTAGATGTATGGTATTTTAACAGCTATATTTTAGACTGAATCATGAGAAACAAGCCCATGCAGCATTCCAAAGTTTCTGGAGGCTTGCCTAGCCAGAAAGTGCAGAGCTCCAGGTGGTGTGTAGTACTGTGCAGGCCCACCATGACTCATGGGGCCTCCTAAAGCGCAGGCGCCACAGCATAATTGCCACTTTTGCCATATAGTTAATCCAGCCCTGCCCAAGAGCTCTAGCTGCTATAGCTCAGAGGTGCACCAAATTAGATGTTTGCCATACAGTATACCATCATATTTAGCATGCATAATCTTCCCTCTCTGCCATACTGTATTTGTCACAAATCACCAAATTTGGCATTGTTGCACAAGGTGGGAAAAAGAGGAGAGGGGCATGATTCTATATATTCTAGGTTGTTATTGATTGTTCCAATCTCTGAAGATGGGGCTAAATCTCTGGGGGTGTCAAATACCCATTCCTGCATGAGCCAGCTGAAATGGCCCCTTTATTGTTTTTACTCTGTCTGGTCAGATGATTTTACTCATCAAAGTAAGACATTCTAGGCAACAATCATGGGTACTTAAATGTTGGGTTTTTTTAATTGATAAAAACTCAATCCTATCATTCAGTGTTGTATGCCTTTTATTGGTCATTGATTTCCAATATTAATTGATATTGAATGGTATTGATATCAATTTTCATCAATTACCCTGGGTAATACATATATGCAACAAATAAACCCATCAAACATTTTCTGCAAATATGATCCAAACTCACCATTGTCGAAGGCAAAGCACATTTTAAGCAGGACTGTGAGGTAATGAATGGACTAGGTCAGTTTATAGGAGACAGAAATTTCAAAGTAGCTCTTAGTAACAGTACAATGTAGATACAACTGCAGAGTGCAGTGATATACTGAATCAAGATGTTGGAGGGGCACAGTTTTAAGAGGCACAGGTTTTATAAAATTAAAGACGCTTTAGAACATGGTTGGAGGGGGACATGTCCCCTCTGCCCCTATTTTCTATCCTACTCTGGTGTGAATTACACTCCCATTATTTATCAACTTGATCCCAAAAATGTAACAACTACAACCTTTAATTGTACTCATACCTTACACAATTTAAAATTACATGAAAAAAAAAGATTATGTATATATACTGTATAAGAAAGAGTACACTCACTGCCTAAAATAACCATAGTGGGCTAGTAAAGCTAGGCAGCAAGAGCGACGTATTACAGTATGGACAGTTTAACATAAATTAGTACAGGTGAACATGGTAGATTACAGAATTATATATACACACATACAGAGATAAAAATACAGCATTTAAATCAGAAAAAGTACATCAGTCTTAGAAAAATAGATGAACTACCGGTAGATAAATTTAACAATAATTTTGTTGTAGGAAATGTTATGTAATGATGAAACACATAAATTTTTAATAGATTTCTTACTAGTTAAAATGAACTCATAAATAATAACATTGGTTTCTAATAGTCTTTGATAAGATCAGATTTAATTTGTTTCTTAATTTTCTGGAATGATAAACTTTTAGTATTTTCATCAACAGAATTCCATATTTTAGGACCTTGAAATCTAATATTGAAAATTCCATAGTTTGTTCTTACTTTTGGTAAAGAATAAGACAATTTTGAAGAAAGCCTAGTGTTATAATTATGTGTTTTAATATATTATCAAGTGACAAATTACAATTTTGTTTGCAGTAATAAGACCTGCATTTTAGATTTCTGGTAAAACAGTTGGTTTCATGTCTGGAGACAGGTCTGTCCTTTGCGTCTAACTGCTCCTCGGGAATCTTCTCTGGAAACAAAACGGGTGTTACACTGTACATTGCTTAAAAACTTTGCTGCGGCGTTCAATGTTGCTGCAATCATTGTGCAACGCTTGTTGAAACAAAAATGTTGTTCGTTTTTTCACTGCGGGGTTACACTTGGTCTCTTTCGCTAGGTTACACCAGGTAACGAGGGTTGCAATTGTGAGACAAGTCCTTTGCTTGCAACTCGCCTAGTGTAGAGCTGCTTTTTATATCACTGTTATTTCAATGTCATTGTCTTCGTATATTTCAGGCACAAGACGCACTTAGCAATGGCGAAGTACCAGTTGGTTGTTTGATAGTTTACGAACATACAATAGTTGGTAAAGGACGGAATGAAGTTAACATCACTAAAAACGCAACACGCCATGCGGAAATGGTGGCTGTAGATCAAGTCAAGTGTTACTGTGAAACCGACGGACATGACTACAGAAGTGTTCTCAAACAGTGCTGTCTTTTTGTGACAGTTGAACCTTGCATTATGTGCTCAGCTGCCCTGAGAATTCTCCAAATTCCTAAAGTTGTGTATGGTTGCGCAAATGACCAGTTTGGTGGTTGTGGATCAATATTAAGCGTGCATTGTGATGACTTTAAAGATCATATGAATACTATGCAATGGAGTAGTGAGCAGCTACCAGGAGAACCGTTTCATTGCATCTCAGGAGTCTTTCCTGAACAAGCTGTTGATTTACTGCAAAAATTTTATCTACAGCAAAATCCCAATGCTCCAAACCCCAAAATTAAAAAGAACAATATTACAGTCTGTACAGATAGCCTATCGTAAATATTCCATGAACAATTTTGTGTTATTAGCAAACCCCACCCACATTTATTTATTTCAAGCAGCAAGGCAAAGCAAGTCTGGGATAATCCATTTCGGGAAGTGTTTCTCATCAACTCTAAATACCATTTATTGTCATAATTCATAAAACAATCGCAATTCATGTAAAAACTCCGACAATAAACGCATACTAAGCAAACTATATGAGAAGCTCATAATATTCACAAAATATTATATACAAGTCTGATGTCACGCGTGTCGGCAAGCCAAGTAAAATTATTTGATTAACAGCTCCACAAAATTGCAAGCTATTAATTTATTGAAGCATACTATATCAAAAAATTAATGAGGTCTATAACAGTTTATCTTTAATCAGTTGTAGACCTTCTCTGCATGTTTAGTTTCTGTAATGATTTATCCAGTGCAACCCAAAAAACATCGGTTCCTTCCATTTATACGAAGATCTCGTTCACAGAATGATCTCGTTGTCACGTTTATTTCTGGCGGCGCATGCTCTTTTCAATCGGCAACCGGGTTTTCGGTTTCCGGCGATAGATTATCCCCACTATCCCGGGTACGAGATTGTGGCAGTATAGTCTTTTTACAAAACAACAAAAAACGTTTTCGATACGTTCCTCACGAGTGTCCCAGTCTTTGCGGGGATTCCCTATTGCAAGTAAAATCGTCAGGCGTTAGCCAGACTAAAATACTAAAGACGTGTATACACGTTAAAACATAGTTAAAGGATCACTGTTAAGCCTAATCTGCAAGGTTATGTTACGCCTGGTGATCTCATACTGTATATTCAAGTCATGCATTTTATCCGAGTCCAAGTCCACTAATACTATTCCAAGTCCACCTTTTCAAGTCCAAGTCCTTGTCATTTCGAGTAAATGTCCGAATCTTAAGTGTGTATTGTTGAACCTTATGTTCGGTAATCCAGAATGCAATCAGCCGTGCAGTTGCAGACATGATCGTGCAGACCCAACAATGTTACAGTCACCGGATGAACCGATCTTGCTCACGTGGCCCTTGGGAAAACAGTTTTTTAATTATTATACACGACTTTTCAATCCTTAAAAATATATAGTTATAACTATATTTAACGATTTAACTATACAATCGACAGTGTCAACTATCTTAATTATCGATACAATCCACAATGTCACGTGTCTAACTCGTGTATGAGGATTTTACATATTAATTTTGTAATTTATGGATTGTTCCAAGGAAAAATGTAATACATCTTGTCATTCAAAAACTTTGATGAAACCGTGTTTACGATATAGCTCATCTATATCTGTACGTTTCAGAAGCAAGAATTTCTTTTGTAATCGCGCAAATAGAAGAAATAACATGGAAGACGTATAAATCTGTTTTAAACACGGTTACATGCATTCTTTGCAAAAGCTTGTTCTTTTTCAGATGTCATTTACGGCAACTAATATAGTTACCAACTTTCACAACGAAAATCTTCCACTATAGGATGAAATATTTGAACAACAAAATATTTTTAATTTTTCTCTCAATCCAAAGATTAGGAATATATATAAATTCTCCACACATAAGATAGGCACTTTTAAATTAGTAGATAAAACTATATTTTAACTACATATGGACATATTGTTCCGAAAATAAAATGCATTATTGTTGTTTAACAAATAAAACATAAAGCTCCGTGCATATGTTGAGTAGAGCCACTTCTTTCATGTTCAAATCACGTCAAACGTGCCTTTATAAGAGTACATATGCACAGGAGCGGTATGTCTTATTTGTTTTATAAAATATGAAGGGCGAAAAAATAAAAGTGGGATAGGTTTGAAAGTTTGCTAGCTTTTTCGGCCATGTGACGCCATCCTACACCACTCCACGCCATTTTACGTCATTCATGATCTTCATACTTTTATAAATGCACGGGGCCCAGCCAATCAGAGCGTGCGTGGAGGACACCTTATTTTATAATACATTTTAGCACTTTGAGGCCTGGACCTCTCCCTGTGCTGAATAAAATCGTCTGGCGTTAGCCAGAATAAAATACTAAAGACTCGTCTTCAGGCTTCAAAGTGTTAATATTCAATCTTCGTACGCTGACGTATTTTGTGAGTTCTTGGGTAATTTGTACGACTTAACACAACTGATCGTGACACCCTCACTGCATGATCTCTAATAAAAGAAGACTGGGTCGAGTAACGCATTATTTGTCAGGGTCCGAAAGCTCGCGAAATGCCAGTTTGGTCCCTTGTTAATGGCGCCGGTCAGGCAATTGTGTAAATTAGGTCAATACAAAGATGGAAAAATCGGGACATAATGTTGTTTTTGGTTGTAAAGGGCATAGAAGTAGTAAAACAGGAAGAACAAACTCCGTAGCGACATTTTACACATGCAATTGGTCCCTTAGTCAAGCCTATACTTCTCACTTGTCGTAAGAATCGTATTAATCGTGGATTTTTCCTGTCCTCGATCGTCCCAGACGAGTGCACACGCTGACACCGTTTAGCTGGAAATTTATCTCGGAATCGAACTGCGAAAAAAAAATTAAACAAAATGAAACGCTTTGTTCTTAAGTCGCCCCCGAGTGAAGCCCTCTGGTTTTACAACATTATATTCTACAAATTAATAGCTTTCTAACGACATCTATTTTATTTTTTTGCCATAAATTCTGACGAATTGAGAGCGCTTTACAGAAATGACCTTAATGAAGACCTTAATGGCGGATTCTGGCTTCATTTTCAAACAAAAGTTATTCAATCCAGTCCTATTTAGAGATCAGTGGACACCCGGTTATGTCATGACAACGCTCAGCCATGCTTTATTAGCCGGCGTGCATTAATTTTATTAAAGCATGAATAATAAAGCACAGTTGCTAAATTTTTGAAACTCTTAAGCCATGCATATAGCCATAGTGGTAAAATCATAATACATGTACATCATAATATATTAATATAAAGTGAATTTTCTTACAAGTTTTTAGATTGTGGTTTAATGAAAGTTGTTATGAACGATCCGATCCCGTCGAGGTAGTTTCGTCTCAAAAACTCCATGTAGGACGCTCTTACTTTTCCCTAAGCGAAGGAAAAACAAAACATATTTTTAAAAACCAAAACGCTTTTAGAGATATATTCGGCATGATCATAAAGCAAAGAACAGCAATTTCCTTTTTTGGGGTCATAAGAGAAACCTCAGCGTCCGTCCATCGGTATTGGTCCGTTCATCCATCCGCCATTATTTGACACTGCATGTAATGCATATATACACTGCATGTACAGTTAAGTTACACAAAAACTAGTAGAAGTTACGTTGACAAGTAAAGCTCTCGAAAAACACACCCCAGTAGTTAGCCCCATACTGTCGTGGCAATAGAAGCGTTCCTAAAATATTGTTGCAATATATTCCTCAAGTTGAACAATTCATTTGATAAGTATAGGTTAGTGACCGAAACCGAGGTCACTACGCTGGTTATTAACCCCGAGGGCCGCAGGCCCAAGGGTAATAACCAGCGTAGTGACCGAGGTTAATGTCACTAACCGACTTAGTTTATTCATGACACAGACGATATTTGTCATTATTTAACAAAAAAATGGTATTCTAGACGTAGTTATAAAGCGATATAGTAGGTCATTTAATATGCAAGTCAATAACCTATTTATTAACCGCGGCACATCAAAGATTATGCATGAATAAACTAAGATTCGTTGACAACTTCCTGTTTTGAATTCTGTTCTGAATTTGATTGGTGTTTGGTAAATAATCCTGTTTCTTATTGGTTGTTTAAAAACCAGAAACCAATCAAATGAATTGGTCAAACATAGCAAATCAATTGCAAAAATATTTTAGGAACGTATTGCCACGACAGTAATTCGCGTCCACAAATTACAATACGGCTGTTTGTCTCGGATGGTGGTCATATAGGCACAACAATGGTACACATGCAGCTGAATTTAACATGACAAACACAATAACAAGATATAAGTAAAATAATATAAACTTACTCGAATTAAATTTGGGTTAAGTTTAATGTTTTCTGGTTGGGTCTGTGTAAATGAAAACAATCATTTTGTTGGTTACATATTAAGTAAACAAACTCTGAGAACATTGGCTATATGCAAGTAGCCGTAAATAAGATTATGGGGCTAGAACACTCATGCACCCAACCACATGTACCTACATGTATTTTTACTTGAGGGGTTTGGTCGAGGGTGCCCGTTAAGGCGCTTGAGCGTGAAACATCACTTTTTCATATAACCCTTTCAGACTCTAAAATCTAATATTTTTTTATGTAGTGCTTAACGTGTTTTCACTTTGAACCCTCCTCACTAGTAAACCTTCCTCACTAGTAAACCTTCCTCACTAGTGAACCTTCCTCACTAGTAAACCTTCCTCACTAGTAAACCTTCCTCACTAGTAAACCTTCCTCACTAGTAAACCTTCCTCACTAGTAAACCTTCCTCACTAGTAAACCTTCCTCACTAGTAAACCTTCCTCACTAGTATAAACCGTCCTCACTAGTAAACCGTCCTCACTAGTAAACCTTCCTCACTAGTAAACCTTCCTCACTAGTAAACCTTCATCACTAGTAAACCTTCCTCACTAGTAAACCTTCCTCACTAGTAAACCTTCCTCACTAGTATACACCTTCCTCACTAGTAAACCTTCCTCACTAGTAAACCTTCCTCACTAGTAAACCTTCCTCACTAGTAAACCTTCCTCACTAGTAAACCTTCCTCACTAGTAAACCTTCCTCACTAGTAAACCTTCCTCACTAGTAAACCTTCATCACTAGTAAACCTTCATCACTAGTAAACCTTCCTCACTAGTAAACCTTCCTCACTAGTAAACCTTCATCACTAGTAAACCTTCCTCACTAGTAAACCTTCCTCACTAGTAAACCGTCCTCACCAGTAAACCTTACTCGCTAGTAAACCTTCCTCACTAGTAAACCTTCCTCACTAGTAAACCTTCCTCACTAGTAAACCTTCCTCACTAGTAAACCTTCCTCAGTAGTAAACTTTCCTGACTAGTAAAACTTCCTCATTAGTAAACTTTCCTGACTAGTAAAACTTCCTCACCAGTAAACCTTCCTCACTAGTAAACCTTCCTCACTAGTAAACCTTCCTCACTAGTATAAACCGTCCTCACTAGTAAACCGTCCTCACTAGTAAACCTTACTCACTAGTAAACCTTCCTCACTAGTAAACCTTCATCACTAGTAAACCTTCCTCACTAGTAAACCTTCCTCACTAGTAAACCTTCCTCACTAGTATACACCTTCCTCACTAGTAAACCTTCCTCACTAGTAAACCTTCCTCACTAGTAAACCTTCCTCACTAGTAAACCTTCCTCACTAGTAAACCTTCCTCACTAGTAAACCTTCCTCACTAGTAAACCTTCATCACTAGTAAACCTTCATCACTAGTAAACCTTCCTCACTAGTAAACCTTCCTCACTAGTAAACCTTCATCACTAGTAAACCTTCCTCACTAGTAAACCGTCCTCACCAGTAAACCTTACTCGCTAGTAAACCTTCCTCACTAGTAAACCTTCCTCACTAGTAAACCTTCCTCACTAGTAAACCTTCCTCACTAGTAAACCTTCCTCAGTAGTAAACTTTCCTGACTAGTAAAACTTCCTCATTAGTAAACTTTCCTGACTAGTAAAACTTCCTCACCAGTAAACCTTCCTCACTAGTAAACCTTCCTCACTAGTAAACCTTCCTCACTAGTAAACCTTCCTCAGTAGTAAACTTTCCTGACTAGTAAAACTTCCTCACTAGTAAACCTTCCTCACTAGTAAATCTTCCTCACTAGTAAACCTTCCTCACTGGTAAACCTTCCTCACTAGTAAACCTTCCTCACTGGTAAACCTTCCTCACTAGTAAACCTTCCTCACTAGTAAACCTTCCTCACTAGTAAACCTTCCTCAGTAGTAAACTTTCCTGACTAGTAAAACTTCCTCATTAGTAAACTTTCCTGACTAGTAAAACTTCCTCACCAGTAAACCTTCCTCACTAGTAAACCTTCCTCACTAGTAAACCTTCCTCACTAGTATAAACCGTCCTCACTAGTAAACCGTCCTCACTAGTAAACCTTACTCACTAGTAAACCTTCCTCACTAGTAAACCTTCATCACTAGTAAACCTTCCTCACTAGTAAACCTTCCTCACTAGTAAACCTTCCTCACTAGTATACACCTTCCTCACTAGTAAACCTTCCTCACTAGTAAACCTTCCTCACTAGTAAACCTTCCTCACTAGTAAACCTTCCTCACTAGTAAACCTTCCTCACTAGTAAACCTTCCTCACTAGTAAACCTTCATCACTAGTAAACCTTCATCACTAGTAAACCTTCCTCACTAGTAAACCTTCCTCACTAGTAAACCTTCATCACTAGTAAACCTTCCTCACTAGTAAACCGTCCTCACCAGTAAACCTTACTCGCTAGTAAACCTTCCTCACTAGTAAACCTTCCTCACTAGTAAACCTTCCTCACTAGTAAACCTTCCTCACTAGTAAACCTTCCTCAGTAGTAAACTTTCCTGACTAGTAAAACTTCCTCACCAGTAAACCTTCCTCACTAGTAAACCTTCCTCACTAGTAAACCTTCCTCACTAGTAAACCTTCCTCAGTAGTAAACTTTCCTGACTAGTAAAACTTCCTCACTAGTAAACCTTCCTCACTAGTAAATCTTCCTCACTAGTAAACCTTCCTCACTGGTAAACCTTCCTCACTAGTAAACCTTCCTCACTGGTAAACCTTCCTCACTAGTAAACCTTCCTCACTAGTAAACCTTCCTCACTAGTAAACCTTCCTCACTAGTAAACCTTCCTCAGTAGTAAACTTTCCTGACTAGTAAAACTTCCTCACTAGTAAACCTTCCTCACTAGTAAATCTTCCTCACTAGTAAACCTTCCTCACTAGTAAACCTTCCTCACTGGTAAACCTTCCTTACTAGAAAGCTTTCCTCACTATAGTAAACCTTTCTCACTAATAAACCTTCCTCACTAGTATACCTTCCTCACTAATAAACCTTTCTCACTAGTAAACCTTCCTCACTAGTACACCTTCCTCACTAATAAACCTTCCTCACTAGTACACCTTCCTCACTAATAAACCTTTCTCACTAGTAAACCTCCCTGACTAGTAAACCTTCCTCACTAGTAAACCTTCCTCACGGGTGGTATACCCGCATATCCGCGGCTTTTTTCCAACTCTGAGGTTAGACATAGTAAAATTTAGAAGTTGCAAAATGGCAACACCAGCAAGTAGTGGACGGCACCTCTAAATCAATAAGATAAGTGTCGGTTTCAAATTCAAAGATTTTTACCAGCATTAAAAATTTCTTTGCTAAATACACAAACGCAATATGATTGGGAATTGAGAATCGCTCGTTGATGTACGGTATTTCTAAGGCATCCGTTACTGGTCTGAAATGATAATGAAAAAAATATAAATAATTTTATATAATAATAACAAACATTACCAAGCAGCTACGCAATACTGTCACAATGTTGGATGTAATACTACACGAGTCGAATTCCTGTTGCAGGAATGAATGAACGAAAGAACGAACGAACGAACGAACGAACGAACGAACGAACGAACGAACGAACGAACGAACGAACGAACGAACGAACGAACGAACGAACGAACGAACGAACGAACGAAATAATGAATGGGTTAATTAATTAATTAAATTAAACAATGTGTTTTATCGGATAAAAGAGGCAATAACCGAGTGTTTTGAATAGACCCAATAAAACACGGTAGTCCACAAACTCATTGGCGTATAGTTTGAAAATCAGCGTTGTCTAGCATCAGGAAGAAATGTTGAGCGTATTTTTATCACATATATACATATATATATATATATATAATCACTGACATGCATGACATTGTGGTTAGAGTGCATGTTAGACTATATAAAATAATATTCGAACTGCCAGACTCGAGCAAGGGCAGTGCTCCGAAACGTTGATTGTATGTTTTAGGGGCTGTGTCGCAAAATTCTTAAAGATTCAATTAAAGAGTTTCTTTGTGTTTTCCTCGTTTAACGATAATACTTCATGAGGAAAACAAAAAGAAAATCAGTATCTGCATGTCCATGGTTTTATATCGATGAAGAACCTCCTGATGTACATAAACTTTAGCTTTAATTTTCTCGGCTTACTCGTCGTTATATTTCAAGATTACTACGCCAATGAACTTGCCAAATGGATCGTTTTTGTCTTTCAAGCTATTCAAAACTGCTCGTTTTATATAAATATTACAACTAAACTACTTCTGCTTAGTTGCAAGTTTAGTTTATGCGAGTTTCAGAAGTACAGTATACGACTAAGGTAAACAGCCTGTTACAAATAAATAATTTTTAATGATCTACAGTTTTCTTTAAAATTCTAGAGCGGGACGGTTCTCTGTATGCGCTATGTGGACTAGAAACTAACTAACTTACACAAAATAGAAATTACCTGGGAATGCTGTAACATAAAGATTTCGTGCGATCAGTGAAGGCTTTGTTTCTCCACAGACTGTCTGAGATGTCAAGGATATATTGATTGAATTGATTAATATTGTCAAAACCATCAAGAAAGTCAGAACTTTCAACATCGCCATTTAATTTAGCACGTTTTAAAGATTCAAATCCTTCTTTGTAACTAAAAAGAAAACAATTATATCAAAAGTAGTCCAAAAAACAAAAACGAAATACATAAATTATAAAAAAAGGAAAACAAATGTTGTTAAAATAAATAAAAAATGAGAAGCTGAATCACGTTTAGTTAACAGTTTTCTAAGCGATTAATACATAAACTAGACTGTTTTAAGAAAAAAGAGTTATTATTAAATATAATAATTGTTTAATTGTAACATATCCACAGAGTGGCTCTTCATCTACCATACAAACAAAAGAAAAAAATAATCTATAATCTAGTATAAATATATTTACAAAAATATTTATATATTTATTATTATTATTATTATCACTATTATTATTATTATTATTATTATTATTATTATTATTATTATTATTATTATTTATATATTATTTATTTTTTTTATATATTATATATTTATATAAATAAATTTATGTGGAATTTAATACTAATCTGCAGTAATCTAGTACAAATTTACAATAATATATTTAAAATGACTAATCTTACTCTTAAGTCTAAGTCAAAGCATTGTCATGAAATAATGTTAAAGGCAAGGGCGGGTAAAAAAACTTAAGGGGAAATATCACTGTGATGGATTTACCCTTGCCGCTGCCTTTGCAAATAAGTAGCTCTTGATTTCCTTACTAAACGTTTTAAAGTCTGCAATATTTTTAAAGTTACTGGGTAGTTCGTTAAAAGAACTGGCAGCGTAATCCTGTAGCATATTACTTAATAGCGGAATTTGTAATTGCTACAGGATCTTAAGACGCTAGATGGTTTGTGTACGTTTAGACGTAAGTAATGAGACCGCGATGTGTTATATAAAGCTTTATGCACGATTTTTAACAGGTTCCACTCTCTCTGTTCATATATTATTATAATGCTATTTTCAAATAAAAAAATAATGTTAAGATGCAGAAAAAGTATTTAATAAAATGATCATGAAGCAATTTTCAGTAATTACGAAAATAATTCAATAAAATTATGTAACAAAAGTAGTATTTTTTAACTTTTTTAATACTACCCTCTTCTTATTGAATTTCATGGCAAAGGAAATTAGTAATTTGGTATTAAGCCTTTCACGCGCACTGTTGTTGAACAAAAGGTTAAAATTGTGTCGTTTCAAATAAGACAGACTTAATTTTCACTTCATATAGACACTTTAAAATTGAATGCCTAATTTTCTCCCTGGGCGCCGCCATCTTAGATGACGACATCAATTGGATGCAGTGGAACAGTATATCATGATTGCTAAAGTGCTAAACCTGGGTTGTTTTGATAAGGGTTTTTCTTTAAATTAATATGAATTATTATGGTCTAATTCGAATTTAATTTTAATGTTAATTTTAATTGAATTAAAATTTAAAGAAAATTCCTAAATAACCAGGTCTACAAATGTCTACAAGCAAGATACAAATCAGCTGTTGCTCGTATGCGATATTTTGGAAAACTAAATTATTTTTGTTTGTTTTTTTCAACGCATTTTCAAAATAGACGACATTTTGATAGCCCAGTCTAGTGCCAAGCCTCAACCTCTAATACCGCGATATACGCAGGCTAGCGATTCCCTTAACATATGTCTCCATTATGGTTTTCATTTAACAAATAAAACATAAAGCGCCATGCATATGCATGATGTACACTTGAACACAAAAGAAGTTGAGCAGTTTTACATTCGTGTTCAAATCACGTCAAACGTACCTTTATAAGAGTACATATGCACAGGAGCGGTATGTTTTATTTGTTTTATAAAGTATGAAGAAGAAAAACAAACTAAAAGTGGGATAGTTTTGAAAGTTTGCTAGCTTTTCCCGCCAGGTGACGCCATCCTACGCCATTTTACGTCATTCATGATCTTCATACTCTTATAAATGCACGGAGCCCAGCCAATCAGAGCGTGCGTAGAGGACACCTTATTTTATAAGAAAGCTTAAAAGACTTGCTGGGCTATGAACACATTACTACAAGATATTAGATGAAAATCTTACTTGACAATCAGCTGACAAACTCGTGAGCACGCCATTGAGTTGGTAGCAAACAATGAGCGATAAATAATGTCAGGTGATGGAATACGAACAAAAGGTATATTGTATTCCTGACGAAGAATAGATACCTATATATAAAGCAAGATAAAAATCACTTATATTATTCTGTTAGACTTCATCATTAGATACGTATTGTTTTTCTCTCAGGCATTATATTTATGTTCGGGTCAGGGGTATAAGGTTCATTTTAAGGTTATGTTAATTGGTGTCAAGTTCTTAGTAACTTCCAGGGTCAGACTGCTTGGCATCATGTATGTTCAAGTAGGCTGAGCCAGCATTTCAATATTTAGAAGTCTGGGTGCAACCGGGTGATTGATAACCCTTTGAAATGCTGAGGGACAATTCTTGCAAAAAGAGGTCGACTTGGCGTTTTAATCACAATAAAAACTCATTTTAGATTTATATGTTAACACTCCTTACTAAACTGCAATTTCACAGCTCAAAAACAAAACAACTTTTAATAACTTTATAATCGACGCGCGCACGACCAAGTTTTCTTTGACAATTTCCTCGGCAGCTTACCGATGAACGAGCTTTTTTTGGATTTTTTGACAGTTTTTCTAACACGATTCATTCGCTTGTGTATACGACACTTGGACTAATTTTTCTTTTCCTTATAAGTGCTATAATAATGGATTAAACTTTAAAAGTTCAAATTTCAAAATAAACGAATTCAAATAACACTATAATTAAAAGTTGAAGGCAAACGTAGGCAAGCCCAAAAAAACACACGCTGAAGTTGCCGAACGAACAGTAGCCTGCAGAGCAGGCAAGCTTTCAGCCCTATTCCTCCTCTACCTGCCACGATTGGTCTAGATACAAATACACCTGTTGAATTTTTTTACTCCATCGTGGGCATGTACCGCATGCAGGTGTATAGTCCCTTTCTTTCTGTATCTCTCTGTCTTCCGCGCGAAGGTTTTGTCACTGATATATCACCCAGTCAATCTAAGATATAAGATTGAGTCCCACGGGGTACGATCCATGCAAAATAATATTTTGGGTTGGCTTTTTGAGATTTGCCTGTGTAACCACGCTTCGTTCAACATAGTTGCCTACAAGATTATTTTATTAAATGTGATCTACCGTGTAAACTGCGCATGGTCACGGGTTTGTTTTTAATTATGTTTTCACAAAAGCTAATACGAAGTACCGTGACTCGCTTTGTTCTCCTTTCGTTACAAGCGCCCACGCAACCACACCCTTTCCGCTAAAAATAAAATTAGGGCCTGTTTATATGGAGGCGAGTGACTCGGTCAGCCGAGTTACCCGGTTTGCCGGGATAAACTCCAGCTTTGCCGAGATCCCGGCTGCCAGTGCCGAGTTCTCGCCAGGGCGAGTTACCCGTCTGTCTCATATAAACACTGCGGTGGGAAAAACAGTGTTTGTTCTACCGACCGGGAACTCGCCATGTGCCGAGTAACTCGGCTGGCCGGATAACTCGCCTCCATATAAACACGCCCTTAGTCCTGAAACTCAGTCATCGCAGAAACTGGTTCGCAGCTCGCTGCGAGTACTTGCATCTAATTAAAAAGAACTCGCAGTGCTTGTTTTTTCGCCATGAGTCATTTTTAATTAGACGCAAATACTCGCAGCGGGCTGCGAACCATCTCGTGCGATGACTGGAAATCCGCCTTTAGACTGGGAGCTTTCAGAAACATCAACATATTGATATGAGCCCACTTTCCGCGACTGCGTAACCCGAAGAAAACTCTAGTTGGAAACTGAGTTTGCGCCTAGTTATACGCCCACCAGACTATTAGTTTGAAAACACTGGAAAAAGAGCTATTTATATATCAGATAGCTTACTTGCTCGAAGAAACATAAAACCCAGTGCGCCAAAAGAACGTGGTCTGACTCCAGCTATTCAAAAAAAAAATTAAAAATATTTACTGCCAGAATAGACTACTTTAATAAATAACAGAGTCCTTTATTTATATCCATAGTCAAGTATATTTCTGACTGCCTCAGCCAGGAGTCCCAATAGCTCAGTGATGGAGCGCTGGGGTTAAACCAGAGGCTTTGGATTCGATTCCCGGTCGGGGCAGTCAGAAAACGTTTCTTTACAGCAGTGATTCGCCTTCATTTGAAATTATTATTATTCACATAATTATCTGTGAACAATGTAAAACGAGTATTACCTGTAAAGCAACAACACAGATTTTGTCAACAAATCCAATAAAATCTTTCAATACTTGAGATCTCTGCCATTTCGAAGTTTCAGATTTTGGTAAATTGCTGCAGAAAAACTTTGATTGATTATACGACCATTTATCAAACATAGTTTAATACTATATACGATAGATAATACTAAATATAATACCATATATAATACCAATATATATAGAGAATAATACATGGATGTGCGGAAATATGAAATTTATTTCGAGTGTTGACCAGGATATCTCACGAGTGAGCGAAGCGAACGAGTGACATATCCTGGTCAACACGAGAAATAAATTTCATATTTCCAAGCATCCATGTATTGTTCTGTTTATTATATAACAAAATTGTCCTATTGCCTTGCAAACATTGCATTAAACTATAACGCGGATTCAGCGATAATCGTCACATGTGCGATTACCATAAATAATCGCACATGTGAGATTATCACTTTTATTAGTGGTGGAAAAATCAATAAAACACTCCATTTTATATAATAAACAATATTACTGATATGGATTCTATGTAAACTGTATAGTTGAATGCCAAAATATATTTTTATCTGAGCTTTTATTTAATATTATATTGAGGTTTGTATTTCTAATGCATGTGACGGCAAACTAGGCATTATCCGCACACACAATGTTTTGTTGGAGAAATATGATGAAAGAACGATGACTACAACTACCAGAATTCTTTGCCAGTATTCTAGGGTTACGGCTAAAAGGGATGACTCAAAAGTACCCGTCCAGCCTTTCGCCGCTTTTCCAAAATATGTCGTAAAATTTGTTCTTTCCAAATTTGTCGTCAAGTTTCAGGGAGTCTCAAGATTTTAGCAATCTTTTTGATACCCTGACAACAACATAAACCCTAACCGAATCAGAAATCTGGTTTACAAACATATTTGACGTCATTCTGGTAGTTGCAGTCACTATTTGCACGTTAATGGCATACTTGAATAGTGTATTCTATATATTTTATCATATTTTTTTTCATTACAAACTTCAAGCAGTTTATTATACGAAATAGAAGAAAGAAACGCAAATGCCTACTTTGACGTCATCCTCATTACTGTATTAGAAATACAAACCTTAATATAACATTACAACAACAAATAGAAATTATGATCAAAACTATTTTGGCGTTCAACTTTTCACTTTACTTCAAAACCTCATTAATAATTCATGAAGAAAATACAAAGAAAATCAGTACCATGTCCGCAGATCCAAATCCTCCTGATTTAAAACAAACTTTAGCTTTGATTTTCTCGGCTTAGACAACGTTGTTTTTCAAAAATACTACGCCAATAAACTTACCAAATACGTCGTTTTTTAAGCTTTTCAACTGACATTCTCAGTATACGTGTTTTATTAGATCTAAAATACTCGGCTATAGCTTGGTGTTTTAAATCTGCCAAAACACTACTCATGTTTTAAGTATTACGTGAAATCAATATCAGTTCGATAATATCGTGTTTGAGGTTATACGCACTTTAACGCTAAAAATAGAGTGATGTGTTAGGCAGTGTTATGGATATAGAGATGAACCCTTCGTGAGCGGTGCCCTTCAAATAACGCTACTCTGGCTTTAAGAGTTTCTGAACGTAGTTTAACTGTAGTCAGACTCAGTTGAGTGGTTTTATCAAATCACGTGTTATATTTTTATAAACTACGTCATAAAAATAACTTGTCATTCTTGTCAGGTGCGAAACGATATCGTAAAAGTTGGTAAGTTATAGTACAGTTGTAAATATATGTGTAGGATAAGGTAGTAAGGATGAGAGCGTTATCTGTTACAAGAGTAGGCACATTGTTCATATTAAATACAATAAAAACAAAACAAATGAGTTGTGACGTAAGTTTTAAAAAAACAGACGTTTCCCCCCCATGCCTGGGTCCCACGTGGGGGGGGGGGGGGGGGCGTGTACCGATAAACGTGAGACTATCGGGGTGTCGAAACATTGGTTCATGAACAGTAGCTTTTTAAGCTAGGTTAAACCAGAGTAGCGTTCTGAATGGTCACCTGCATGTAACATCTGGAACTCCTCAGGGGACAATTCTTGGGCCAATATTATTTTTGATATACATTAACGATATGACTAATGGTATTACATCTAAAGCTAAACTGTATGCAGATGACACTAAGATCTACAGAGAATTTAAAAACCTTGGCCAGGAGCTCAAGCTTTGCAAACAGATCTCGACTCTTTGAGTGACTGGACTAAACTATGGCATGCAAGGTTCTGGGAGTTATCAAACGAACAGTCGTGGGCACCTCAAACCATAGAGTTTTTTTCGTTATTACTGTATACTTATCTCTGGTTAGACTAATTTTGGAATACGCATGCAGTGCCCGTCTGGTGTCCACATCTTGTTAAGGACGTTCATGCACTGGAAAAAGTTCAAAGAAGAGCATCTCGAATGGCTCTAAACCAACGCAGAGGAGATATGTCTTATGAAGACCGCTGCATGTAAGATACTGCAATGGCCAACTTTGTCAGTGCGTCGAGATTACTACACTCTCATTGAGTGTTATAAAATAGTATTTGGATTAAGTCATTTCCGTTTTGAGGATTTCTTTGAGTTCACAAAACTATCCACTACACGATCAAACCACAAATATAAACTATACACCAAGCTGGCTAGAATAAACTGTTACAAATTTTCATTTTTTGTTAGGGTTATACTTAAATGGAACAATTTACCATCGTGTGTTGTAGAGGCGGAAAGCTTCAACATTTTTAAAAGTAGGCTTAAATCTCATTTAGGCACTGATCTAGATAATTTACTTATTTTATCTCGATTTTTTGTTTCTATTTTATTTATCTTAATTATTTATTTTAGGGAGTTTTCTATAGGGCTAACCTCTTTACTTCCTGTCGTGATGTATTTTTTTCTTTATTTTTTTCTTTTTTCTTTTGTGCATCACGATTAAACAATGTTATGTACCTGACTGCATTGGGAATTTATTTGTTGAAGTCATTTATTTTAACCGATATTTTGATTGATGTTTTATGTATTATTTGGTGACCAATACATAATACATGAACCGATATTTTAAACGCCAGTTAAGTAACAAACAACTGAACAGAGAATAACAGAAAGAGATATTCAAGATTGTATATTCTACTGCATGTATACGGTTGCCAAATATCGAACGTCGTTTTCAATCATTATGCCGTGCATGTTTGCGATAGAATATTAATGTTAATCTTAGTTCCAGTATTGAGCTCTTGTACGTATTCTCAAGCTGGCTGGCAAATCATATAAACAAAAGGATTACCATTCATTATTTGGTTAACTAAACGTCGGGACTTTGAAGTTCCGACCCAACATAGCGACTTGGACGTCATCACTGATGTAAAAGCCCGATTGAAGAAAAGTGTAGTAATACCCTATCCGACGTCTAAAGGAATGCGGCCTTATATTATATATATATATTATTTATTTTATAGTCTCTTATTAATTATGCCTGCGTCAAGTTCCTATAAGTTTTCTTTATAGGACCCATGCATAATCGTAACCTCTATATATGCATAATTAGTATTCATGCATCGGACATCAAATCTTCCCGATAGTACATGTATTACGATTGCTCTTCCGATTTCTCTGCGACTTTTTGCAATGTGAAACTCTCAAAGAGTTCTTTTAGACGAAACTAGTATTTATAATCGCCAATTCTTTTTACAAGTCATTTGCAACTCACTTTTCACCCAAATCTTCGGAAGTTCGCAAGTTCGTTGGGAAGTTCAAAGTTCGTTTTGAACTAGACATTTGATCAAATGCAGAGCAACCAATCAAATGCAGAGTTCAAAACGAACTACGAACTTCCCAACGAACTTCCGAAGATTTGGATGAAAAGTGAGTTTAGTACAATTTAAATGACTGTAAATGCGTGTGGAAAGCAATTTTTAGTAAAAATAGATTTTAAACATCTACGGGTTTAACATACTTCACCCTGCAATGCAGTTACAAAACTAAAACAAATATAAATTATTTTACCTCAATGGACTTTTAGTCGAATCAACAAAGCTAGATTCTTCTTTCAAGAAGAAAGTAAGGGTAGAGTTAGCCATACTGAGCAACATTTCAGTAAAGCAACTGAGTACCTGACACTAAAAGATAAGTAAAATAATACATGTTGGGATATACATACATACATAACAATGATCCCACAATAAACGTCCATGCGCCAATATATATATATATATATATATATATATATATATATATATATGTATTCTTGGTTTTCATCTGACGTCACGGCCATATTCGTGCACAGAAACAATGAAATGGCGGCCATATTGGTGGACAATCTTTATCCTATGGCAATTTAACTCTATTTTTATTCAAACATTTCGATATTGTTTCACCACCCTAACGAGGCCACCGATCACGTGAGTGAAAACAATCCATATATACCGTTCAATACTATATATACCGAGCCGAAAATAAACGCCCCCTTCTGAGAAGTTGACATATAATAACCTATTTTGAAACGCAAACGTTTCCCGCATCTCATTGATTCGTTATTCTTGTTTTCATCTGATTGGCTAGTTTTTCGCATCTTATTGATTTGTTATTGTTATTTTATCTCATTGGCTAATTTTTTGTCACATGATTATCTTTGTTATATAAGTTCGCTGTTTGTTTATTTTACACTCATTACATTTCTCTCTGACGAGAAGCCTTCGCTTCGAAACTTTAGACTTTTACGTTCCGTGTTTCGGTCATATATCCAAAACTTACTATACTTCGGTTTGTGTTTCAACACTGCATGCCCACGCAGCACACTACATTGATTTCACTATAAAAAAGTCCTTTGGAAAACATATCCCACACCTCCACGCCACGTGGAGATGTTCAAAAATGAGCAAAACTCTAATTGCGGGTGTGATAAATGTAACTATATTTTTAAACCCAACCGAGACCAGCTATAAAAAGGCCACATTAAAACCAGCTTGAGAAAAACAGATCTCCTGGAGTAAACCCGCGCCTGAAGTAAGGATCTATAATCTTGTTAGTTAAACGTGAAAGTTTGAGGCACATTGTCATTGATTAAACAATTAAACTTACCTTAAACTGAACTGATGAACTAAAAAATAACTTACGGATAGGTTCAAGTATCAGGTCATTCAATTCTGTAGCAAGAAAAAAAGTTAGCAATGAATAATTTTATAATACTTTTTACGTATTATATATTGTCCCACCCAATTGATAACAAGCAAGACGAGTTCAGGAATAGACGGCCAAAAAAACATTTGTTGTGCGAAAGTTGTGCGAAAAAATTGCCGCCCAACATCTTAAAAATAGAACGCATATGGTCCGTCCCTTTTCAAAGCAGTGTGTTAAGTTACTGTGTATAAAACAGCTACACTGTGGGTAGCTGTGACACAGCCCTAACTCGGTAAGAGTAAGGTCTGTGAACACTCGAGCGATTGCTTGTTCTTGCATAAATTAAATCCCAAGTTTTGAGGGAAATAATACGTAGTTTTGTGGTCACAACAAATACAAGGTAAATCAAGAGACAGAGTCAGTAGTTGACTTGAAATATGTGTATACCTATATATGTTATTTTGGAGGATTTGATCGCGTTGCATGATAATAATTAACATATTTAGCTCTAATATCGTCCCTAGTCTTCTCCTGGCAGGAACAAGCAATCGCTTGAGTGTTCACAGACCTAAAGCGCCGCACAGACGACCAAGTTTTCCTTGACAAGTTTTTCCTTGACAAGTTGTATTTGTTCGTGTGTACGACACAAATTGACAAGTTTTTCCTTGACAAGGAGCCTTGTTCAAAAGCTGGTCATACCAGCTTTTGAACAAGGAAATTTGTTCGTGTGTATAGTCGTCAAGGAAAACTTGACAAGATCATCTCCGAAGTTTATTACGCGACCATTGCCGTCAAGGAAAACTTGTCCAACCGTACACACGAGCAATTATAAATTGTCAAGGAAAATGTTTGGGGGGGGGGGGGGGAATGTTCATCGTACACACGAGCAAGGAAAGCTACCAAGGAACTTGTCAAGGAAAACTTGGTCGTCTGTACCGAGTTGGGGCTATGGTACAGGCTACACTGGGGCACTGCACCACAAGTCATTCACTTTAAACTTACTATGAAATGGTTGAATATGAAGCTGCGATACCAGCAGAAAAATTTGAGATTGATAGTCCACTCCATTCCATGTAGGTAAATACTGAGATAAACACGTCTCAAGCGAAGGAATCGGCGCCTATAAAAACAACACCATTGCTTCAAAAAATACCATGCAATGGCCTCAAACAAGGTAGATAACATCTGGTTTTCACATAAAAGAAACTTCTCAATAGAAATGCAGAGGCGAGCTATTTCCCTGAAAGGCTGTAACATGAATGAACATGTCTATTTCTCTCATGCATGCATGTACATGTTTCTTAAAAATTTCTAGTTTTGATGTACTGTTTCAAACAAGCAGGGTGGTTTATAAAACACAAACTGCAGATTTATTGAACAGTTTCAAAACCGAACCATTTAATAATTTAATAAAAATATTGAAGATTGACCATGTGTGAGCCGTAAAATCCAGCACGAAATTTATCGAAAACGTGTAGCTTTTTACGGCCATGGCCGTAAACGATGTTTTAAAACATGACCCAGACGCCTGACTACGGTAGTTGCAAATACTTTTCATATTTTTTTTGCTAAATAAACCGTTTTCAGTTAAAGTTATTTTATAAAAGAAATAGCAAATGATTTTCCGTGAAGGATACTCTGATCCAAACACTTTGGAAGTTGCTCGACTTTCGAAAAGCTAAAAGTACTCGCCTAGCGGCTCGTGTTTTGGTTACGCTTTTCTCAGGTCTCGCAACACCCCGCGTGTTTGAATCAGAGTATCCTGCACGGAAAATCATTTGGTATCAAAAGATTAATAATTCATCATGAAGGAAAATCGAAATGAAATCATGTTTAATGAATTTATATGTATTACTCAGTGTGCACGAAACGATCTATTAAAACTCCGAAAAAGAAAAGTAGTCTTTTCATCGGGAATATTTTGGATTTATGTTGAGAGCTTGTGGACATTTAGCTCTATATATCGAAAGTTTTTTTCTTTTACCAAGTGAGTTTATCAGGCAAGAATACAAGAGGCATTTATACACAATTTTATTCCGTTCTCGCTTTTAAAACGTGGACTGATCACACCTTTTCGCTTGTGTTTTCATGAGCACAATTCAAATCACCGTGTTTTCTACGAGTTAGAATTTGTTGAACTTGTTCATTTCGTTGAAGCTTCTCATAGTTCAAGCCCTTACACAATGCCTTTTTTTGTTTATTTATGGCTATAATAAGTTGTTTATTTCAAACTCTTTTTTTCCCTTTATAAATACGACAAAAGCGCTTTCGATTTCCGTGCAAGTATACGTGCTAACATGCCTAGTTGTCTACAGTTTTGCGATCAAAAGAAAACAAAACGCTCCGTTTTAAAGTTCCATATTTCAAACGACTATTTGGAGTTATTTCCCCCTTCCCTAAAGACGCGCACCTCCGACGCTCACACTAAGTCCGTCTTGCTGTGTTTTTTTGAGTTTTTATAATATCAGTTACCTACCTTAAGAAAACTGACAAAGTTAAAAAGTGCGTCCAAAAATTTAGCGACGCGTTCGCTGGTTCTGCCAGATGGGGCGCTGACTAGTTCTAAAATATTAAACAAAGGAAATCTAAAATACAGAATTAGAATAACCAACCTAAAACACATGAAAAAATTCCTCAATTTTGATCGGTTGAGAGAAGCTCAGTTTTAAGGAAATACGGTGCAGAAAGAAGGAAATATAGTGTAAATCAATAAAAAACATAATATGATCAGGTCGGTTTTCTTTGATGCACCGCGGTTTATATACATGCACTCAAGTTATAAACTTCCCAACCACATATAAACCTCCCAACCTTATATAAACCTCGTAATAACGATAGAACCTCGCTACAAGTTCTTTTCCTATTGAATTATTTAGAAAACCTCCTTGATCATGTTTTAAATAACTTAAGCACCTCACCCTTCGTTTATTAGCGATATAAATCCCTCGAGAGAATATCGCTATAATAAACTCTACAACGGATTTTGACAATACTTTCCTCCAAAAAATAGACAAACGTGGTGGTCAAGATTCGGATAAAGTATCTGCAAGAAAACTAGAAGATTCTTAGTGCTCTGAATCAACTTTTTCAAATAGTAGTGAAAGAAGCGAAGCGTTTTTCCAAATATATACGAGGAGTAGGTGGGCCGAAATGGCACTGCATTGAATGTCGTAACATGCACTCGTGAGTTTTTCTGGTCTTAAAATTATTTGTGACTTGTGGGAATACCGTGATAAAAAACTCGCAATGATATCCACTGCTTAATATATTCCAATGAGTCTCTACACATAACCGTACCTTCATAAAGAGTTTGATGTAACCAGAAATTAAAACGTAAAAATGCGCCTTCGTCTTGTGTGCACACCATAAGATGTTGGACATAAGGTGAACGAAGAACCGTTCCCATCTGAGCTGGAAGCTAAAATATAAAAACAAACTCACTTGCTTGCTTGTTTGTGTTTGTTTGTTTGTTTGTTTGTTTGTTTGTTTGTGTGTGTGTTTGTTTGTTTGTTTGATGGTCTTTTCTTTGTTTTTTTGTGATGTAAACATATTTGCGAGTTGTTGTCTAATTAACAAATAGATTCCCTTTTGCCGTTGTCTGTCAGTTATAAGGGACCTTCTTTGCACAGATGACGTCACAACGTGGTCCCACGAGGCGCAGTCGAATTCGATAACTGAACAGACTACAAAAAATGGAATCTATTTGTTTTATACTATACAAAAATTTAAAAGTTTTTATCAAAACTCTTGCCGGATTTTGGGGCATGAAGAAGGAAAAAAGCAAGTCAGCTGACGTGATCTGACGTGATCCATGTCTGTCGTCTAAAAGATCATGGCCAACAACCAATGAAAACACGTATAGCAACCAGGGTATTGTATAAAGTTGTTTATACTAAAAGATGTTAGTAGAAACTTACTAGACAGTATACTATTACAAATGCTGCAATCTGATTGGCTACTCTATTCAATATATATTCGTCGATAAGTAGCAAGTAGGAAATTGAGCACCAGGACCCGCGCGGTCATGTAGCAAAACAAGAAGGCGCCTAGAAGTGTAGAACTTGTTTTACCTTGGTTTTCACGCAAAAACAATGGTTATGCTTCGTTTTTTTTAAATAATCCCAAAGAAAAAGTTATTTTCTACTAAACAATGAGATTATTCGCTCAACAAATTCTACTTCTTTGTCAATAATTGACAAATATTTACGACTACGTACCTCTAACTCATCAAAATGGGTGAGAAACTCCTTAAAGGTTTTTATTTGGTCAATTGTTATCCGCGAACCTTCTGCTTGATCTATGGCACTTGGTTGAATATATGGTATAATGACATCCTTTCTTCTTGTTTTTGCTGCCTATTTGGTAAAGACGAAAATCTTGGTAAAGGCCTGCTACATATAGTGAGGCATATATACATGCGTTGTTTTTTGTTGTAAAACTTAGGTCGACAAAAATTATTCAACAAATATTGCGGAAACTTTCTTCAGATTCTTGGTCACGTGGCACATTTATATTAACAGAATACAAAAATATGTTCACCCAACGTGTAGCCCGCGAGCAGGTTTTCTGCATGCAAAGTAACAAACAGGCCTGTCCACGGTAGTGAGAATCAAGGAAATCGTTTAGTGATGCCGAAACATGCTTAGCCTGTGTACAGACAGCCTGAATACATACCTGTATAATTAAATTAATAATAACAGGTGTATATTCAAGCTGTACACAGGCTAAAACAAACATGCTATGACTGTCTAACTCTACAGGCTATTTTTTCCAAAACAATTTCTAAATAAATTGTCCAACTCAAATACCTGATATCACATAAATTGAAATGAATTTCAACTTACTGGAAAAGAAAGAATGCTGTCTTTGTTTAATGCTGACGAAAAGGCTTTCTCAGCTCTTCCTTCTTTTAAAGATTTGACTTTCCAAACGATATCCAACCATTTGGCATCTTTTCTTTTAAAGAATGCCTTAAAATAAATACAGACGATTATTCTACAATGAAGGTTACACATGTTTGTTTATAAAATAAGATTTCGACAATGCATGCTTTGACTAGCTAGACTGCGTGCATTTTTAAAAGCATAAAGATCAGGGTTTATTCTAGAAATTGGCTTTTAAGTAGACCCGCAATTCCAGCACATTTATTTCTTCTGGGTTGTTTTTTTTGGCAAGGGTGCATGGGACCCAACAAATTATAGAACCTCTCGCTCCTTATGAATGATAGATGAGAGTCAAAAGAAGCTCGAAAATAAGCGTTTAATGTTTCTTCGTGCAACAACAAAACAAGCAGATCAACTTTCTGCACCTGGATGCTCACGGTCAACCAAATCAAACATGGCGGAACAAAACTTATATTATGGTGCATATTTTGGTACTTTATTAGAAAGAAATCTGGCGCCTTTTTTCGAAATTTTATGTGTCACATTTGCCGCGCCGATGTTACTAGTAATTCTTCGCGTCAATATTTTCCAATTTTGCGAAAACTCCATAATGCTGCACGGATTAATCTACATTCAATTCAGTTGGTAATTTTTAAATTAAAACTGATTTCGAATTAGAGATTGAGTATGGGTTGTGTTTAGAGTTATATTTAGGGTTAGATTAGTAACCAGAAAATTACTAAATTGTTTTTAAAATTAGACAACATCATGCAACTCAGTGCAGAATAACCTCACCCAATGCCGCACTCCAAAATAAACCCTGACAGATGATGAATGACGTCAGTTCAACGCGGGCCAACCCTGGGGCCAACTATATCCCAAATGGTCAGCCAAGCTTTGCCACTAATAAAAGTCCTTTTATTTATTTATTTACAATGTCAATTAGCACGAGTCCGGTACCCTCTCCCAACTAAACTATAATTACCTTTCTCGTCTTCGGAATATTGAGGGCGACCAAGTGAGGTGAGTACAGCTTATATATAGACAGAAGACCCGACAAATGAGGTCGTGCTCCCTATATGACAAACGAGAACAATTTTTATATTTATTTTATTGTAATTGTATTGTATATTATTGTATTGTACAATACAACTATCAGGTAGGGTGAACGCAACAGCTAATGCCTTGAATTCGCAATGCATTGTGGTATATCCAGGAGAGGTGATTGCGTAGTGTTGAGACACAATGAGGTAATTTTTTCTTTATAAACACTTTCGTGGCAACAATGTCGAAATATGATCGTTGATATTGGTAATGTATCCTTATACGTCGAAGCATTATTACTTTTACTAATATTACAACGTTGATATTTATACATTGTTGCCACGAAAGTATTTATAAAGATAAATTTACCGCATTGTGTCTCCACACAAAGCAACCATGCACTCTTTTAGTTGAACTTGTTACCCTGGATAGACCACAATGCATTGCGAATTCAAGATGGTGCCGTTATTGGTGAAAAGGTCCATTACTGCACCCCCAAAAGAGAACAACGTACTAGCGTACAGTATTAAATTCAACTTTTATTCCAACTTAATTCCTTTTAAATATTTTCAAGCGCTGTAAACGTGCTGTTACACGATGCGATTTTTCTTGCAACTTGCAACAAAATCACTCATGAAAAAAAACTCGCAAGTTGCAGTCCAAAAGAGAACAACGTACTAGCGTACAGTATTAAATTCAACTTTTATTCCAACTTAATTCCTTTTAAATATTTTCAAGCGCTGTAAACGTGCTGTTACACGATGCGATTTTTCTTGCAACTTGCAACAAAATCACTCATGAAAAAAAACTCGCAAGTTGCAGGAAGGGTGCGAACTTTGTTGCAAGTTGCAGCAAAAAGTAGAACCATCCAACTTTTCTTGCAACACGGCAACTACGGGGTGTTACACAGTTTTTTTTGCAACCTGCAACATTCAGACATTTGTTACAAGTTGCAAGAAAAATCGCATCGTGCAACAGTAGCTTAACTCCAAACAGTTACTGCAATTTCAGAAAGCAGTTGATCAACCCCAGTCTATGTTAAGACACTCTATAATTCACATTTTCTTTATTTTGATATTAATCTTGCACACTTATACACTTACTCTCTGTTCATGCAGGTCATTGATCTATATACAACTGCATGGACTGAAAGTCCTGAATAAAACGTGACCGAACAAAGATGGAGGAAATATAAGTTCTTTCTCTCGTGGTAGTGACTATGGTTGCCGGATTGTTGCAATATTCAATAAATAGACGCATATATATTCAATAAAACCTCATTATTGTATAGCACAAGTTACTTCCGATTGGAAAGACAAGTTACTGCTTGGAAACACAAGTTACTGCCGATTGGAAAGACAAGTTACTGATTGGAAACACAAGTTACTGCTCTGATTGGCAGAGAAACGTCACGTGCCAGTCTATTATTTTCCGGTATAATAAGTTCGGTATAAAGTCCATGTCCAATATGAACCAATTCCTGGATTAGGATTAGCATTTGTGTTTGGGTCAGGCCTATATGAAGTACTTGTGTTGTACAAGAGCTACAGTAGCTCAACTCAAAATTTTAACCCTTTCATGCGTATTGTTGTTGTGGAACAACTTTATCTTTTTACTATGTCTAACGCCAAACGATATTACTCGTCAAGGGGAGCAGTCCCAGAAAGCCATGCATGAAAGAGTTCAGCATATTGATTAACACTTTCATCGTTGTTGTGGAACAACTTTATCATTTCACTGTGTCTAACGCCAAACGATATTACTCGTCAAGGGGAGCAGTCTCAGAAAGCCATGCGTGAAAGAGTTCAGAATATTGATTAATCCTTTCATCGTTGTTGTGGAACAACTTTATCTTTTTACTCTGTCTGACGCCAAACGATATTACTCGTCAAGGGGAGCAGTCTCAGAAAGCCATGCGTGAAAGAGTTCAGCATATTGATTAACCCTTTCATGCGCATCGTTGTTGTGGAACAACTTTATCATTTTACTGTGTCTAACGCCAAACGATATTTTACTCGTCAAGGGGGGCAGTCTCAGAAAGCCATGCGTGAAAGGGTTAAGGTAGAAACTCATGTCGACTGCAGCTTGGTGCCTTGGTCATTACGGAAAATATCAGATCGGTCTTTTAGGCACGGACCTCACCCTACGAGCTCTGTCCGTACTACTAAGACTGCAGTCTGATATTTTCTTGTAATGACCGCACTCTTGGTTAATAAGAAGTTATTATTTTTTCCTTATAAAACTTGCACGCCATCATATATATGAATGTATAAGGCTATATGCTTACCAGTTTAACCAGCAGCTCCATTAACTTTTTTAATCTAAACGACTTTACTTGGAAAAGAGAAACAAAAACTGTTAATATAAAACCGTCGACTCTGGCGTTAGCGAGAATAAAATTATAAACTTAACTCATCGATCTGAACGGCATCCGACTCTCAAGTCTGATGTATTTTACTCTGGTTAACACCACGCGATTTTACTCGTCACAGGGAAAACTTATCAACGGGAAAGGGTTAAAGTTTAGCCATTGTTTCCTTAGAAAATTAAGGGCTAAATCGATATTGTATATTTAAAATTTAAATACAGTAGAACCTCGTTATCTCGAACTCGGTTTTCCCGAAAACCTCGCTATCCCGAACAAGAGTTGATTTCCCTTCAACATATTTCACTGTTTTACTGTATAATTGACCCCGTTATCTCGAACTCTCGCTATCTCGAACTATTCTCTACCTCCCTTGAGGGTTCGAGATAGCGGGGTTCCACTGTAAGAAACTCACTATTTCCACACCATGCACCCTGAGAGAAACATGAAGGAGAAATTTCGTGTGATTTACAAAATCATTTCAAAATCAAACACTTACCATCTTCTTTTATCGTCATGTAATACAAGAGATGACAAATATCGGGAGACTAAAAGAAAATAATTTTGTACATTTAAAGCCTGGTTCTCATATACCAGCGACTCCTATACCGCCGATATGCCAGCGGCGTTAAATTTGGCACTTTGCCTCAACAAAAACATTATTTTCACACATACGTTTTATATGTTCAAATGCAAAACAACTTATAAAATTGCTGATTAAGAAAATATTACAGAAGAATATTTACCAATGCCTCGTTGTCTATGAAAAGAAAGAGAATGCCATACAAAGAATGAACTGTTGTTTTATCATCGACCCACTCGTACACTAATATAAGCCACTTGAGAAAAGAAACCTATACAAAAGTAACGATATTAAAAAGGAGTACAGTAAACACCCGCGTGTAAGAACCTAGAGAACCTGTAGGCAAAAATTTTGGATTTTAATACCCCAAAATATAAGAACCTGTTTAGCCAACCAAAGCCACAAGGTTCTTATATGAAGAGCCACTCTGAATAATGAAACAGTGCGCGGTAGCCAAAATGTGGGACTATAAAATATAAATTTGCTATATATTTGGCCCTTCCATAAAAATATCATTACAGAAATTACATACATACAGTATAATCTCTCTATAACAAAGTGGTTTATATATCTGGTCATATAACAATAGCATTTCCCTTAAAGAAATTTTAAGAACCTATTTTGCCTAAATTGTCAGTAATTACCCCAAAATATAAGAACCTATTTTGCCAGACTTGAAAAAATCTAGGTACTTACACGTGGGTGTTTACTGTATGTCACTGATGCGGGCTTATTTCTTTCTGGCGGTACGTGCACAGAATATAACATAGAATAAAACTCAAAATAATGATAAACACGGCTTGAAATCAACATATGTCACAGTAAGTGTTTCCGTTGTGTTTTTTGTTTACTGTTTGTTTCTTGAACCGGCTTTACGTAATATTTAAGACATGAGCAGCAGTGTTTTAGATCTGATAAAACACGTACTGCGAATGTTTTAAATAGCTTCAAAAACGATCTATTTGGTAAGTTCATTGGCGTGGTAAGTTTGAAAAATAACGTTGTCTCAGCCGAGAAAATCAAAGCTAAAGTTTATGTAAACCAGGAGGTTTCTTTATCACATATAAAACCACGGACATGGTACTGATTTCCTTAGTCTTTTCCTCATGAATTATTTTATTTTAAATATTTCAAGACTCCCACGTAATCTTTAAATGTTGACACAGACTAGTTGGTAGTTTGTTTGCTTTGTTTTGGGCGAGTGTTTTTCCTCTTCCTTTTCAAAAATGTCTTCCCGCGCTTTTTTCAGCGCTCAACCGAGAAATGGAACACGCACGACAACCACTCAGAAACGTTGTTGTATAACTTTTTGTAGCTTTTCCCACCAGGTGACGCCATCCTACACGCCACGCCACGCCATTTTACGTCATTCTGATTCATGATCTTCATACTCTTATAAATTGACGGGGTCCAGCCAATAATAAGAGCGTGCGTAGAGGACACCTTATTTTATGGTATATTATATAGCTGTGTGTATATATATATATATATATATATATTAGGTAGTTCAATAGTTAGAGCGTTTAGTTCTCACAAGGTTGTTGTATAAGTTACTAACGCTTGTTTCCTGAGTACTTACAGTTTGACTAGCAAGCTAACACCTTTAAAAATACCTGCAGATTAACAGAAAGAAGCTTGGTGCATATCCATGACACGATATTTACAAAACTAGCTGCTGGAACATAATCTCTCGGAATTAAACTTTTTATGATAGACGTTGCAACTACGTCCGCTAAAAATAGAAAAGATAATTTAGCATCACGTTTATACCACACATACGAATCTTTAAAAGAAAAGACTGTAGGGGCTAATAAACAATTATTGGATAAGACTTTTTTGATATCAAGAATTATCAACGTCGAAGTATGTGTTATATGCCGAAGCCGAAGGCTGAATGCGGTCTGATCGAGACCTTGATATAAAAAAGTCGAATTCAATAATTGTTTTTAATACATTTCAGTAGAAAATATAAAGAGGATCACTCCCTCAGAACCAAAAAATGCAATTCAAAGACAGTTTCTTTTTCCCGCGCTTTTCTTCGGTTTCTCAGCTCGTCAGTGGCGTCACGTCAGCACATGCATGATAAGTCCTTTTTCCTACAGATAATACCTCCAGAAACTACAGATAATAGCATTGTGGGCTCAGAATCAAACAATTACAGCGGCAAATACAACTAAAGTGCAGATATCAAGAATTCTTACCAAGTTTATGACCAATTATAATCAAAGATTCGAAAAAAATGTATAATAAACATTCTTACTTGCAGCCGGTAGCTGAATTGCGAAAGACGCAGATCAACGTGGCCGAGTTGAAGGCATATCAAAGACGCTCCAGGCAGCCGCCATATACGACACAGTTCAGACCACGGAGCACAGCTAAAGTCTGGGAACCCGGAAAAACCCCTCGAAGCACAGGAGAGATCAACTACAACTCTACTCACATCAGCATGCATGAGTCTCAAGCTCGAGAACGGGATCATTTCATGCATGCTGATAGTCACCCATCCAAGTACTAACCTCGTTCAACCGAGCTTAAGTTATGACTGTAGTATGTAGTGAGAGGGAGCGCGCTAACAGCACACACCACACTAAGTTGCTAGGTTAGTAACTTAAGGTTACCCATAGATTCACTGGGTACCAACCTTTCTAAAACAGACGTGAGCATGTTAAGTGCCGGATGCGAATACTAGTAAGTATAGTGAAATATGGTAAAATCTTACTGGTTATTTAGTACAGATAATATTGTGGTTCTTGGATTGGTTAAACTGGTGTAAGCAAAATTATTTTGAACATTTTGACACTTGAATGAAGCTTCAATCATATTTAAACGAACTAATTTTTCTTTTTAGAAAATTCGTCACCCAGGGCGCCGAGAACGAAATTCCTCAAGTGGCTTATCATTAGACTAAAACTATGTGGACACTGATTATCACACACTTCAAAACTTGGACTAAATAGTTCAGCGTTTTTCTATTGTTCACTGTTCTCAGGGGAGTTGAGAACAATCAGTTCATTACTTGAATATAATTTTAATGATGTTTACTTCAATTTGTCCACATGTTTTGTTTTTTTACGTTTGCGTTCTAGTGACACTGTGCCCAATCAAAGAAAAGTATTTGGTCATGTGCATAAGTTTTGAAATCCGGTAAAGTCGCGCAAACTGAATTCGTAATTAAGTAATCAGATAATAAACGGCACAAACAAAGAACCGTTTATTACCACATTTCTTAATTATAAATTCAACATGATACCAATATACACCATTGTCTAATCTTATGCATGTGCACCAATATCACCAAGTCCTCTCGCGAATTCTACTTTTTAATAGACGATTGAGAAGCTATTTCATAAACTCGTGTGAATCGTGTTTTACTGCCAGGGGTTACAAACACTCGAGAGCAACAAAAATCACTCAACCTATTACTACGTAATTTTCAACAATAAAAATCACTCGGCCTGCAGCCGTGATTTTCATTATTCTCTCATGTTTTACAAACACTCGAGAACAATGAAAATTACTCGGTTAACGGCCTCGTGATTTTTATTGTGCTCTCGTGTTTGTAACCCCTGGTAAAACACTCCCACTCGTTTATGAAATATTACATACACCATAAAACTACGATAAACCATAGTCCCTGGAATTAAAGTGTCTGGAAACGCGGCGTACTTCAAAGGAAAAACACGGCAAGCTTTGCCCATATTGAGGTAAGCGTATCACGTGACATGAAGGGGCACGGTCAAGGCTATCAATATGGCGACAGAACAAGGCGCGAGCGCTTTCCAAGTGAAATATTGACGATGATGAGTTTGATTTTGGAGATGATACCTTAGCGATAAATTTAAATTTACTGGAGATGGGTGCGGCGGAGATTGAAGCTCAAATGGAGACTATTGTCAGCGCTGTAAGTGTTTTATCGATGTTTATAATACGATAAGTGCTGCTCTCAGGACATTGGGAACACCGAAGGCTGTATTTTCAGATGCAGGAACCCCCAAGTGTTTTTTGTGTGTTATGTGCATCAAAACATGAAATCGAAAGATGGTTTGACCTTACATGTTCGAAGGAACCACAGTTAGCTTAATAAAAGGCTGTGAAACGGGAGAAGACAACCACAAGCTGGCATCCTTACATGTGCGGTGTTGTCAAACCATCAAACATTGTTGAAGGGGCTAAACAAAATTTTCTGCAGTCGGGTGTTTATTCGCAATAACTAACCGCTTTCTGGCTTGTCGAAATCAGAAACATATACAGGCACCGAAAAGGGGAATCGAGTGATTAGCAATTCTATGGCTATTTATTTTGCGCTCAGCCAAGTTGTTGGAACATTCTAATTAAACTTCTGTTGTCGACTGACGACTGTGACCTGCTGAGATTTAAATTATTAGTTTTGTCAAAGCATATTGTCTTTTGGTAATTAGTAACTATCTTGTGTTTTTAAACTTGTTATCATTATTTTCTGTACATATTAAAATGAGTGGTCTTAACTTTTTCATCAATTAAATGCTATTTAAAGATTATATACCATGCAATTGTTCTCTTTGTTATTATTTTACTGGTAATACATAATAAATTATCCTGTGCAGTGATCACAGACTTCTCTACAGTATGCTTTCTGGCTTTTAATGGCAGATTAGTGATATCAGTGCTTTCCCTTTTTATGACATCCTGAAACATTTCCTTGTATCACTGGCAAACATTTTTTCTTTGAATAGAAATGGCATTAGCATTTATAATGTACATGAACTCATACAGATCAAGTTTGGGTTGCCTGAGCGTTTCCCTGCAATCCTCATTTGATGGACTCTAACCATCAAATTACTCTTTAACCATGCACATCGTGACAGATTTCAGCCATCAGGATGTATTTTAATCCTTGAAGAAGGAATTGAAAAGAAGTAGGTTGTAATTTTATTAGACTGTGTTTGTGTTGAGATAAACATTCTACATTGTGAGAAACATTGGGGTCTTTCCAACACTTGATAAAAGGTAAAAATTCTGTTGTCAGCTACTGCACGCGTACGTGCATCATTCAGAATTTTCACTCTGTGCTTAACTTGACTCATGCATGGGGTTTTTATGGCAAATTTTGTGATGCTCCAGCTCCGGTTTCTCTGTAGTTGTCTAAAATTTGTATTGAAATGCAGCATGTTAAGTAAACAAACTCACCCGACCCGCGGATTATTTTGTCGCGAAACCCATATATATGGAAGTTTTATTAATGCAATCTGAGCGAATTCGACCACTTGTTTTAATGATTCTCTCCGCTTCACAAAACTGGTATATTGCCTTTAACCACTTGGAATGGATAGCGGTATTTTCGACTTTAGTCAGTTTACCAAGGCCATGCCTACTGACCGAAGCTTTGCACGGTGCATGACATAACAGACTTATTTCCCGCTCTAGCACCCGTTTTGGCAAAGTGATGCGCAACTGCTTGTTGCATTTAGGGCAGGCTAGTTCTGAGTCACAATCTGTTTTTTTTTAACGATTTAAAGTAAGAAATAATCGAGAAATATTAAATAAAGTGAGACCAAACAAATGCGATCGAGGCCTACTATTATTTAAAACCAGCTGTCAAGTCATTCTATCATCGGATAAAGTATAACTTTCTCTGGAAATCATTAAATTCAGATAACCAAATATATAATGTAGCGTGTATATACTTATATACTAACTTCACTGTCACTTGGTTGGAAATGTGTATTACAAATGCGTACGTTGCCTTCGTCTATTTATGCGAATATCTTTTATATCAACAACGACGTGTCGTCGTGTTCCTTTGTAATACCGTAACATTTATTATTTCTCTTCGCCAAGACGCCTTTGCAACATCTGACGTAGATGGAATGCTTAATAGACTTATCCTTTCGTGTTTTTTCTCCACGATTATTACTCTACGTCCAAATGTTGAACAATTTGCGCCCGGCAGTACTTTTGCTGAGCGTGGCTAAACAGATAACATCTGAAACGTGCCCCTTCTTCCCACGTGATCAGAATTGAGAGGGAACAAAAAGTGTGCGCTTTGAAGTACGCCGCGTTTCCAGACACTTTAATTCCAGGGACTATGGATAAACTTACAATATTTTCTGCTGGCCGCTACATGAACCAGTTGGATTATTTGCTCTTCAGTGAGTCCTTCTTTACTAGCTTTCTCTTGCAAAGTCTCCAGTAAAGCTTTGCCATCGCCAGTGGTGAAAAACTTCTTACCAACAGGGTCGTCTAGATCACCGTAAAGAATCGTATATTGCAGAGTTGTCTATATATGGGTACATTTATAGCATAGTTATATTGTAATAGGAACAAAATAAAATAAAATTTCAAAGTAACATACGCACCAGAGATCCAAAATAGAAACTGGGAAGCAAAGTGTACAACCACGAAATAAAAGAAAATTACTTCGCTAATGTTTTATTTGAAAACCCTTCACGAAGAGTCAAAATGAAAGCAGGGTAGGGCTGTGGTGGGTACCTAAGTACATTGGATGATACAAGGCCAACGAAGGCGCCGCCCTGGTTTCTTAAGTTTGTGAAAGAAAACAGAAAAACCCACAGATTTCAATTTAGAGTCCATTGATTAGTATCTACTGCCATTCCTAAGTCGAGATGCATCAAATTTGATTCCATAGTGTTACAGTATACACTCATTGACATTATTGTCTTGTACAATACTCGCGGGTACCCATTAGTTACTATCAAACCCACCTGTGAGTATATATATATATATATATATATAATATACAAACGAGCACGTGTGATTTTGTTCACGGAATGTCGGAAAGTGCTCAACAATATATATATATATATATATATATATATATATATATATATATTATATATATATATGTACAATGTACAACCACGAAATAAAGGACAACCCTATATATCCGCCCCACTATTTTGGTAGATAGTCGCATCGTCATCTCTGTAATAACTCACGTTTATTAGACGACCACTTGTTGAATACAAGCCTATTTATATATCCTAACTACTGATTAACATATAAAATAATCAACTACTAATTTACATATAGTCTCACGCCACTGCATGTGACATCTCTCTTTTTTTCTTTTCTTTAAAACTAAATCCTAATTAAACTGTAAATACTGTAAGATTGTTATCAAATGTAAATAATGTAAGATTGTCATCTGTTCTAACCCATAGTCTCAATTAAACGTGACGGCGCGTGACGAATCCGCGTACTTCTTCTAAGAGGCTGATTTGTCTGCACCACCGGTCGACTCGTTTGTACTTCTTCTCCTATAACCTCAGGTGGTGGTGGTTGAGGCGAGCGATACTCTACACTATCAGGCTCCATGGGTGGGCTTATAACAATCGGTGGTTCTTTCGTTGGCAAAAGATGAATGCGATTTCGACGTAACTGCGTTCCATCTGGAGTGGCAATGACATAAGAACGAGGAGCTTGATGTTGATCAATGACCACTGCAGGATTCCATTCACGTCCCTGTCGGATTCTCACTGACTCGTTTGGACAAAGAGGCGGTAATAACTTCGTACCACGGTCGTAGTGTGCTTTTTGACGTTGCTGGCGTAACCGCAATCTCTGACAAACGTCATTGACTGGCTGAGGCTTAGGCTTAAGGAGATGCTTCGGAGTTGGCAATTTGGTTCTCAGCTTCCGGCTCATCAATAGTTCTGCGGGAGATTGTTCCATACCACTGATAGGGGAATTGCGAAACTCTAGTAAAGCGAGAAATGCATCTTGTTTGGAATCATCAGCTTTCTTTAACAGTCGTTTTATGGTCTGCACGTTTCTCTCCACGAGTCCATTTGACCGCGGGTAATGTGGGCTGGATGTTACCACATCCACCTCCCATTCTCTAGCAAATTCCTTTACTCTAAGGCTGTTAAATGGCATATTATCAGCAATAATCTTCTCTGGAATACCATGACGCGCAAACATGTCCTTCATTGCTAAAATGACAGCTTCACTATTCTTGTGGTTAAGTCGAGCTACTTCGGGGTACTTCGAAAAATAATCAACGACTAGCAAATAATCTCTTCCTTTGTAGTAAAAAATGTCCGCAGCAACGGTTGCCCACGGTCTTCCTGGGACTTCTTGTGGTATTAAAGGCTCTATTTGATTACTTCTCTGGTGTTTTAGACAAGTGCTGCATGCTGAAACCATCTCACTAATCGAAGTATTTATACCAGGCCAGAATACTGCATTCCTGGCTCGTGCTTTGCATTTTTCCATTCCCAAATGGGCTGCATGTATGCGATTCAAACTTTCTGGTCGAAGAATATGAGGAACGATTATACGATCACCTTTGAACATCAGGCCATCATAACAGCTTATTTCATCCCTATAGGTCCAATACGATCTAGTTTCTATAGGCGTTTCAGCTATCGTCTGTGGCCAACCATCCATAACAACTCTATGCAGCTCCTGAAGCTCTGGATCTTTCTTGGTTTCTTCTGACAGTTTGACAAACATAGTCTCCGAGACCTGGCCTGATTCCAAAATATTTACTTCAAACTCATCCTGTTGTTCGCTTGTCTGCACAGGTAGGACTGCTCTAGAAAGTGCATCGGCAATGAAAAGTTGGCTACCAGGTGTATATTTCACTTTGACTGCATAAGGTTTAACTCGAAGTATCATTTTCTGCAATCGAAGAGGTGCTTGATGGATAGATTTCTTTAATATTGCTTCTAACGGTTTATGGTCAGATTCAACAGTCACTTCTCTTTGCCCATACAAATACTGATGGAAATGTTCACAACCAAAAACTATTGCCAACATTTCCTTCTCAATTTGTGAATAGTTTTGTTGGCACTTCGTCAACGACTTTGAAGCATAAGCCACTGGACGATCATTCTGTAGAATCACTGCACCCATACCTTTCGAGCTAGCATCGACAGACAAACACACAGGTTCTTCCTGATTGAAAAACTTCAAGACTGGTGCATCAGTAATTGCTGTTTTCAAGTGTGTAAAGGCTTGTTCTTGTGCTTGATCCCAGGACCATTCAACATCTTTCTCGAGCAACTGCCGTAATGGAGCACTTATCTGCGACATATTTGGAATGAACTTGGACACGTAAGTGACAATGCCCAAAAATCTTTTCAATTCTTCGCGATTAGTAGGACAAGGCATTTCCCTGATTGCTTTAACTTTCTGAGGATCTGGTTTCAGTCCATCTGAACTCAACACATGACCCACATAACTCACTTCGGAGACCCGAAACCGGCACTTTTCTTCATTCAACTTGAGATTTTTCTCACGACAACGTTCCAAAACCGATCGAAGTCTCTCGTCATGCTGCTCAACGTTCTCTCCCCACACTACCAGGTCATCCACGATGACTTCAACCCCTTCTATGTCTTGAAACATATTGGACATAACACTCTGGAAAACCTCGGGGGCTGAAGCTATTCCAAATGGTAAACGTTTATAACTATACCTGCCAAAAGGAGTATTGAAGGTGGCTAACTTGCTGCTTTCTTTGGCTAATTTAACCTGCCAAAAACCATGGTTGGCATCAAGAACACTGAAAATCTTTGCATTAGGCATTCTACTGATGATATCTTCCACTGTCTGCATTGGAAACTGTTCACGCATGACAACTTGATTTAAGTCACTAGGATCCATGCATACTCTAATCTTATTGTTTTTCTTTCTGGCAATCACAAGGCTGTGTACCCACGCAGTTGGTTCTTTTGTTTTTTTCAATAACACCCAACTTCTCCCTTCGTCGTAACTCTTCTTCAAGTGGCTTGCGCAAAGCAACCGGAACTCTGCGAGGTGGGTGGACAACAGGTTTCGCCTCGGCATTGACCTTGATTTGGTGCTGTACGTCTTTAATCTCCCGCAGACCTGCAAAGAGATCACTAAATTCTGTCTCAACCTTTGGTTGATCTACCTCAAGGCTATAAACCCGCTTAATTAAACCAAGTTCAAGACAGGATTTTAATCCGAGGATAGATGGTAAGTCTTGTTCAACCAAAACGAAGTCTAACACGAAAAATTTCCCTTTATATTCGCACGCTAAACTAACCTTCCCTTTTGGGGTAATTTTCCGCCCATCATACACTTTTAATTTGCATTTACTCTTGAGTGTTTTTGTATTCCTGAGAGACAAACGATCAAACAACGACTGCGAAATAACATTACAATCGGCACCAGAATCCAATTTGAAATTCAAATCAGTACTGGCAATCTTCAAAACAACATGCCAGTCATCCTGCGAAACGCTCTTATTACTTGAGTCTACTGAGAATGTTAGCAAATCGTGTTCGTTTTCGCTATCTTCAGATTCCCCCAATGTATCAACCGCTTTCCCCTCAGAATCACGTTTTTTTGCCCGACACACACGCTCAAAATGCCCTGTCTTCTTACAATAGTTACACGTTTTACCAAACGCGGGACAAGACCTCGCTGTATGAAATAAACCACAAAACCCACACTTATCTGTCTTGGAATCTGTTCTTGAACGACGTCTAATCGGGTTCTTCTCATTGTTGTTAATTCTCCGAACTTGATTTACCGACTGATCAAAATTAATCTGCTCCTGGGGACTCATCACTTTGATCTGCTCTTTCGAGACTTCGGCTGCCCTCGCCATGCTGACTGCCTTTTCAAGTATAAGTTTCTCTTCTCTCAACAGCCTTTCTTTAACTGCTAAATCCCGTATGCTGAACACCAACTTGTCTCTCACCATGTCATCCACAACGGTATACTCACAGGATTTCACCTTGTTTTTTAATCTTGTGACGAACTGATCAACCGTTTCGGAGTCTTTCTGCGTAATCTTCCAAAACTGATATCTCTCAAAAACCACATTCTTCCTAGGATTACAGTACCTATCAAATTGTTCGATAACTTTATCCAGTTTCTTCTCATCGCCCTCCGGAAACAGAAATGTGTTAAAAACTTCAATAGCATCCTCGCCGGCAAAGTTCAACAAAACGGCTATCTTCACCGAATCGCCTTTGTCTTCACTACCCGAAGCAACCAAGTAAATCTGAAATTGTTGTTTGAATCTTCTCCAGTTTTCAGATATGTTTCCCTCAAAACCCAACGTACTAGGCTTATGAAAACTATCCATAGTCTATCCCACTCCTGACACCATGTAATAACTCACGTTTATTAGACGACCACTTGTTGAATACAAGCCTATTTATATATCCTAACTACTGATTAACATATAAAATAATCAACTACTAATTTACATATAGTCTCACGCCACCGCATGTGACAATCTCTACTTTCTATATGTATCCTATATGTATCCTATAGGTACATGAAATGTGGCACAAGCTTCAGTCTTGCCCCATGTACTGTAGGTCTAATAACAGTCTTGACTTTGGTTTTGGTAATTCCTCTTGTGCTGACTAGAACCTCTGTCTTTCCTGAGTTTACTTTCATTTTATTCTCTAAAGCTTCTTACCAAGTTGACAGCCTAACTTTGAGCTTCTTCCTAGATGTAGTGGTCATCGACAGGTCGTCTGCATAGAGCTCCTTTATCGGTAATCCTTCTCTGCATTCTTCACTAAACACATCTCAAACGTTAACCATCAATAATTCACGAAGAAAACATAAACTAAGGAAACCAGTACCGTGGTTGGGATATCGGAGAAAGAAATTGCATAAATTAAGCAAACTTTTACCTCGATTTTATCTTAAAACACTGATTTGTTTGAAACTTTATTGAAAAAAATCGGCTTCGCCACGGTTTTCAACGAACACCTCGGTGTTTGGATATCCTGATGAAACACTCCTCCTCGTGTATGATATATTCCATCCATCACTATGATATCCTCCTAGTTTCTACTCCCACTTCAAAGGTTTTTGTGCATCCTGCGGCGTTCTCACTACAGTGCTGTATGTGCACTGCACCATGCGCACCAACTTCTCTGTGGTACACCTTCTTGCATGCCTTCTCTAAATTAACAAAAGCGTGGTATAACGTCTTCTGCCTGCCCTTCAACTGACAAGTGCCTTCTCTTCAACCTACTGTACCTCATGTGAAGCTGAATTGTATAGCACTAGTGATACAAACGCAAAACCACTTCTTGGAAAATCTGAAAGCAGATTTTAATTTTGGCATATCCTTTTGATTGACACTGCATGAAAACAATTAACAAGGTGAAGAACGAGGTAGTTGGTGCCAAGTTTCATTGTTAATATAACCAATCAGCAGAGCGGGCCCATGCATAGTCTTCCAGGTTTGAAAACTGTGCCAGGCCTTTTTCGTTTCTCGCGCTATTCTTGTGCGTGCTTCAGTGAATAGAATAAAAACAAGACGCCTGCTCAGGCGTTCACTCGGGCTACTGATTTCTGAAAGCTTCGCGTAGCCTGTGCGTACTCCAGCAAGACTATATGGCAATGCATGCACAATTGCATAGATTTTCACAAATAGAATCTATGGTCTCATATGAACTGCTGCGGTGCAGGAAGCGCCGAAGGTTTGCTAATTAATAGTATAAATGTAAACAAGGCCGTTTTTCTGAAAATTAAACAACGGATCTAATATATTTAGTAGACAAAACCTATAGTGTCGGATTCGGCAGATTCAAGCGATCATTTTGATATAGAATTTATTTAAATTCGAACAAATGGACAAATGTTTTACTTAAAACACACGTTTCCAAATGTAATACGACACGCGATATCTAGACATGCAATGAACATGTTCAACATATTGATATCTTACCGGTATTTGCTCTATCACCTTCTATGCTTATTATTATACTTGCATTTTGTAGTTGTCGGACTGTTTTGAAATAGCTCGTCATCTTTTATGTACTAGGTCTACAGCGATCGCCGGCGTGTGCAGTTGTAAACATTGTAAAGCCTTTAACTATAACTCGGTCACTCGCAAAGCTATTCAAACAAGTAAACAACTGAGAAACAGTGAAATGTCTTGCAAATATTCAAAAACATCGATAAAATGGCAATAAAAGCTTCGTTCAAAAGAGAGAACCACTGATCATCCGGAGACAACTCGGCCAAACCTCGGTTTCGCAATTCGTCCTTCACTCCTTCAGTTTAAAGTTTCCAATTATTTTTAATACACCTTGATTCGCTGACAGTCCGACTATTCTGACATCTTTGTTTGAGACGACTGCTGGGTAGTGTGCCAAGAAATGTCGTGGAAATATTCCAAAACATCGATAAAATGGCAAGAAAAGCTTCGTTCAAGAGACAACTCGCCATGAAAGTGAAATCTCGGTTTCGCAAAGCCTGCTGGGGCAATATCGCGACATGAAAAAAACAATACCAATAATAACACGACCGAAACCTAGACTCGTCTACCACAGGTAGCCCGAGTAATTAGCGTCGTTACCAAACTAAAACAAAAGGTACGCTATGCGTACATGTATCTGCGCCAAAATTAGCCTAAGGGCCTGTTTACAAGGGGGTAGGGTTACCCTAGCACCCGATTTTTTTACCACCCCGGACCTGCGACAAAATTTTGAGATTTTTAGGCTACCCTTGCACCCCGGTTACCCTAGCTCTCGTACATTGCTTGTTTTTTTGTTTGTTGTGTTTATAAGGATGCTAGGGTAACCCTACCTCCTTGTAAACAGGCCCTAAAAGACACTCCCAAATTTGCTTTCACTATTTAATATTATTCACCATTGTTCGCACCCATTGAAGCAAATTTGGGAAGTGTCAATTAATCCAGCCATAGTTAATAGAAAACATACATGGTTTGGAAACCTGGCAAACTTCAAAGCGGTTAACAAACAAAGTACAACTCATGACATGTTGAAAGGTACATGAAGGTGCATAAATCCTTTGTTTTAGGTTTATTAATATTTAAACAGTACAGTTGAGTGATTGATCCCAAACGTTGCTATTGGATGATTGTTTCATTATACAGAAAACACAATATGTTCAGTAACCATGAAAGTGCAAAAATTTCCATAAACCTGACAAAAACATAAAACAATGACTTTTGTTGAGCTTCCAAACCATGTCTATTTTCTATTAACTATGATCCAGTTTGAACTATTAAATAGCGAATGAGATGAAAGGTCAATCCCTTGATATTAATAAAAAGGTATCGTGGGGCAGTTCATGGCTATTTAGATACTTCATACAGCAAGCAGTCAATGAGTGAGTACATGCATGTGTACTATACTGCTAATAAACTTGATTGCATTAAAAATGTAAACCGGTTGTGAAGTATATACTTGTAAGTTTCCTCCAAAGAGAATTGTTTGTCTTCCGAAGAGTAATGTTTGTCACTATTTGAAGATGGTCCTAATTCATAAACAGTTTAGGGGCCGTCAACAAATAGATTTCGTCCCCAATCGCGGACTTGTTCCGCGATTGTGTTGACCCCCTTCCCCACTCCCCCCCCCGGCCCTCCACCCCCCCCCGGCCCTCCACCCCCCCCCCCCCCCCCCCCATCATCGCGGACCAGTGGATATCTGAAACACACAAACGAGTATGTTGACCGTACTAATACTGCCATTTTGACAACGAGTATAGACACATAGCATAGTAATAGATGTAGACTCATGGTGTATAATGAATGTTTATATTTAAATTCAGATTTCGTCCTAATTTTTCTTGTTATCGCGGATTAAAGATACCCCTGACTCGCCTGATTCGATAAATCGCCCAACTCTTCAATCGTGAGATGTGACATTTAAGAGGCCACATATTTCTTAAATTGCAATGTGAATGAACAATAGGTGAGTTTCAGGGTGTTGCGCGCGCATCATTTTTCAAAAAACCAGTGGCAAGCTCCACTCAAAGTAAACATACTGTTTAAAATGTATAGATACAGTTTCTGGATATTTAACAATGTTATTCTGCTGTTGTTGGCTCGCTAGCAAGTTTGTTTGCCATTGCTTACTTTGTAGAGAGCCCGCCAATTCCTTTGCAAAACGATGCGCGCGCAACACCCTGAAACTCACCTATTGAACATCACGTTTCACGCCTGTGACAAATAGAATGCGTAGTTGCGTGCATGCGTCAAACGAAGAGGCCTGGTATTTTTGGTGGCTGACGCTAACTAGTCTGTAGCGTCATGTCTGTTGTGAAACAACTTAAGGTTGTCTTTCTCTCTGCCCTACACATATATTTCTCAAACTCATTAATAATTCATGAGGAAAACATAATGGGAATCAGTTACTGAGACGTTGTTGTGAAATGTGGTAATAAACGCCCATAAATTAAGACAAGTTTTACCTCAAATTTCTCTTTAAATACTGATTTGTTTGAGAAGCTATACCATACACTCGAAAGCCGTTTATAACTTTATTATCTGATTTAAAAACACCTCGAATTGACTATTGAGTTAAAACAACTCGGCTATCTCCTCGTGTTCTTGGTGTTTTCAAATCAGATAATAAACGGCTTCTCATGTATGATATATTACTTAAAATACTCATTAGTAATTCATGAACAAAAGACAAAAGAAATGGGTCTAATTAGTACATGCTGTAAATCGGATACTACTGTTACATCATCTTAGTTTACATTGCATAAACTTTTCCTTCCATTTACTCAGCTAAAATGGCTTGAATCTTCAAAATAATTGGTAAAGTATGTACAATAATTTAACTCCCCTACACTACACTACACTACACTACACTACACTACACTACACTACACTACACTACACTACACTACACTACACTACACTACACTACACTACACTACACTACACTACACTACACTACACTACACTACACTACACTACACTACACTACACTACACTACACTACACTACACTACACTACACTACACTACAGTTCAGCCTCAAATTTGACTTTCTAGGGGCAAGGGCTCCATTTAAATCAGCGTTAGCTGAATTGGACTACCCTGTATAAATATTATTAAATAAATCAATAAAAAAAAAAGGCCAGTTGGCCTTGTGCACTAGTCAATTGAAACCCTGAGCCCCCAACCCCCAGGACACAGTGGTATTTCTCCAGGGGAATGGGGGTAATTAATGAGCTGCACAATTCACCTGCAATTGTAGCAGGGATTTTAATGCTCAGTTTGAGGTTCAGTATAAATACACTTGTTAAATATTTTGAACTAGGCCTTAACCCGAAGCTATTGTGTGTGTGAGTGGAGTGTAATTTTAGACTGGCCAATTTAACAATGCTCCATTTAAACTGGAAATTTTAAAGTACTTGAGCCATAGCATGGAGCCATAGTACCCTGCAAGCAGAGCCTTCTTTTCCTTATTTCTTCACTGAGAGAGAGGAAGAAAAGTAGGCTCTGCTGTATTCGTGTTTGGCTTCGTCCAAGATTTAGGACGAAGTAACCCGTTTAAGACCTGTTTAACCAGTTCTCGTTTTGTTTTCTGCTCTGATTGGGACTGGGTTCGAGATTCTAACAGTGGCGTAGTGGCAAGTTTCAGGCTGGGGTGGCCAGATTAACTTTGGTGCCCCCACCCCCCCCCCTCTGCCGCCCCCCAAAAAAAATGAAAAAAAGACATTACTCATTTGATAAATGATCACATTTTTTGTTTTAAAATAACTGGAGTAGCAATATATAATATTACAACAAACAACGGGTTCTCTCAAAGACCATGCCAATGCAAGCGGCAAAGTAGCGCCAAACCTCTAGGGGGGGGGGGGCGGGGACATGCTCCCCCGGAAAATTTTGCAGTGAAATTTTTGCATTTTGGAGTGAGATTTTACAGAATTCTGAAGATTATAAAACTTCACAGAAAACACAAAATTTCAGATTTCATATCCATCTTTATATCCCCCCAAAGCTATACAAAGATTATTTTGTTACGTTTTGGCACCCTTACTAGTTTTGGTGCCCCTTCAGCAACCCCAGCTGGGGGGGGCCTTGGACCCCCAGCCCCCCTGCCACCACACCACTGGATTGTAACCAAGCAACTGACATGCATGTGCAATGGAAACCAGTCACAAATACAGCAGAGCCTACTTTTCTTCCTCTCTCAGTGAAGAAATAAGGAAAAGAAGGCTCTGTTCGCAGGGTAGTGCCATAGGGGCAGGGAGTTTAACAGTCAATCTTTCCCCTTTGATTGGGGAAATATAAAAATTTAATATTGCACAAATGTTCAATCAACTAGTGCATTAGGTGTGACATGATTTTAGAGACCAATTAGCTAGAAGGGCACGAGTGACATATGGTGGCCACAGTCAAATTTGAGACCTGACAGATACTGTGTGCATATCATTCACTGATTCAAGACAGCAGTCATAGCAAGAGCATGCATTTCCTGTGCAATGATCCACATACAGTGCTGTTGTGATTTTGTTTTTTTTATTTATTTATTTACCCATATATAAATATAATAGACCTTTTGCACAAAGTGTGTGGACTGGATAATGCGTTGAGAGATTTGATTGGCTCTCGCAAAACTTCAGACATCAAAAGCTTTGGACAACTCTAGAAATTACCACATTAGCCAATTTAAGTTTGTCAAAAAGAAAGATCATGTGACCCATTCACTTCATGTGGAAAGATCTATTATAGGGCCAGGGGCCTGAATTTTTATTAAGACCCCCAATTAATATGTTTTGTACGTATACTTTCTAATTACAGCATATAACTATTTTTTAAAAGAAAAGAAATAAAAAAAAAAGAAGAAGAATAACAAAAATAAGAATAAAAATAATAATTTTGTTTGTTGTCTTTAATATTCATTTCAACCCAACTTTGATATTGTTTATACCGTTAACACTTTAAAGACTGATGATGAGTCTTTTAATAGTATTTTATTCTGGCTAACGCCAGACGATTTTATTCACCACAGGGAGAGGACAAGGCCAATACAGTGCACTGCAGCTCAGTGATCACTGAGAATCAAACTCCTGCTCGATTCGAAGCTAGTGCGAAAACTATGATAGTTATTATAAATTATCATATTACCTTGTTGAAGAATGTCCACACATTCAGACAACGTCAGATCACTTTCTTCAGTTTCCATGTATGTTAGTCATATCCTGTACACATTTATATGACTCTACAATATATTTATCAATAACAATTCTCTTAAATCACTGATATAAACAAATTGGATGAGATCTGCCTACGATCCCCATTCTGCCGCCAAATCTTGAAATTATTTATTTTCCCAAAAAGCTTTGCAGTTTGCGCCCGATCCTGGCCCGACAACACCGACCGAGACCCGAGAGTGTATTAAGTTGTGTCGAGCGCGCTCGAGTTTTTCCGATTCCTAATTAGTCAACTGTGACTTTCAATGTAATTTTCTAAATTTTGGTGGCAGACTGGTGTTTAAACAATTCAGTTCTGTCAAGTTGTTCAGGCAAACTTGCCACGTTACACTTACAGGACGTTGAAACGGTCAACTGGCAATGTGTCAACCAAACAGCGTAAAATAATTTGGATCTTTAACTTTGTGGTGAATATTTACAACAAATATGGTTGTAATATTTAAAAGAAGTCTTTTCAGACTACTGATCTGGCATTGGAAAACAACTCTAACATATTTGATATGTTTTATGACAGTGACTGGGTTGGCTAATCCTCTCAATAATATTCGCGATTTTAAATCATGGTCGGGTAAATCATCGTGTGACAACGCCAACACTTTGTTCAATATCCAAAGAAGATTCACCAACAAACTTCGGCATTTGACTCGTAATGAAAACAAAATGAAGGAATTGCTATTGCCTCAAATTACAACTATGCATTTATTTCTAAAGGAGTTAAATGATACCAAGCTAGCGATTTTCACCTCGTTTAATTTCCTCCGTAAACTTTTAAATGAAGATTATAAGTCTATTAATGATGTGAAGCAAGGAGTTGAAGCTCGGATTATACACTTTCAGAATGAAATTGGCAGAGAACAGGGTTTGTTTAATGACATCCTCAAGGCTGAGAAGGAGTTGGATATAATATTGAAGATAAAGGGGAAACTCAATGATACTACGAAGTCGCATTCTTCTAAGATGCAAAAGTATATTGAAGAAGTATTGAGTGATGTGTCGGATGCAGCTGATAAACTAGAAAACTCACTAGAACAAGATACATACTCGAAACAAGTTGGTGGTGCGTACGAGGCTGTTCTCAGAGTGGATGAGAATGAACAGGGAGATATTTTAGAAAGTGAAAGAAAAAATTTGAGTAACTTGATGAGCAGTCAAAAAGTGTATGTAATGACAACTCTGATTGATTTGAACAGCAATCAATATGTATTGTCCAAACCTAATGATCCTACTCTCCCACATGAAGACAGACATTTGATTCAGAATATTATCTCTATAGTCTTTGTGTCATTTGTCTTTGCTGTGCTGTGTAACCTTTTTCATATGCCAACAATGTTCGGTTTTGTCCTTAGTGGGATGGTGTTGGGTCCATCTGGCTTTAACTATATTCAGGTAGGTTCTAATTAATTACTAAATTATAAAGAAGCTAAAGATTAAGAAATTTAGCATGTACAGTATTAAATTAATGATGTGTGGGTGCAGGTACAGTGGTACTTCTCTATATGAGATACAGTATATATATATATTTAACAATTATTCACTGAAGTGGAGGTGAATATCCACACTATTCACCGACACTGAGGTGAATAATTGTTTTAGCATATACCTCATAAATGAAATAACAAGTTTAACATTTGTATATTTTTTGGTATTTTTATACAAGACACGGCCGCCAGCAACTTGGGCACTTGGCGTACTCGATATTTGTGGACAAAACAGTTTTTACAACTTTTGAATATATTAATGGCTAGAAAATTGTAAAGAAACATACCTGTGGACATTCTTCTACCTAATTTTGTTGACTTTTCTCGTTATTCTACAACATCAGCCTTGTTTATCAACAAAATCTCCTGCTTCGGTAAACACAAAGCAAAACTGGCCACCATTTTGTTTTGCCCGCAGGTGAATAGTGCAGGATATCCCGAGCTAGAGGAACCAATCAGATTGCATGAAAAGCACTATTCACCTGGCAGTGTGAGGTATATGCTAAATAATGATATTAGGTGTTACTCCGAGTGACGAACCATACCGGTCAAGTAGAGAAAACTCTACTTGGCCCAGCTGGGATTCGAACCCGCGACCTTCGGTTTACTAGTCCGATGCTCTACCGACTGAGCTACAGGTCAAGTTGGGAGCTGGTGGTCGAATGATGGTACTTGGGTTATTTGATATTTTGAAACAGATACTAGTTTCTTCAATATCGAGACATTAGTCTTTATACATGTATCAAGTCTTTGTTGATTTCACAAAGGCTTTCAACACCGTAAACAGAGATGCCTTGTGGAAAATCCTAGGGAAGCTTGGGTGTCCACCAACTTTCATACACATGTTGAAACAACTGCATAGGGATATGAAAGCTTATATTACTGTCAATGGCACACTCTGATGAGATATCTGTCAACAATGGAGTCAAACAGGGAGACATCCCTGCCCCCACCTTGTTCTCCATCTACTTCGCTGTGCTTAACTCATGTATGCTTTTCAAGACTGTGACACTGGTATTTTCTTAAGGTTTAGAACAACAGGAAAGGTTTTCAATCTGATGCCAAATCAGTTTGATGCCAAAACAAAGACCTTTGAAATGCATACTCGCGAACTGCTATATGCTGACAATGTTCACACCCGCACCAGGTGAACCATACACGGAGCCTATAGTCGTAAATAATACCAGATTGGAGGTAGCTGACACTTTTGTGTATCTTGGGAGTACTTTGTCGAGAGATGGATCTCTGGATGCTGAAATACACTTGCACATCCAAGAAAGCATATGTTGCCTTTGGAAAGTTGGAAAAGAGAGTATGGTCTGATTGTAGTATTTCTTTGAAGACTAAAATCAGTGTATGTTAATATAAGGCTGGTGTTCTCACTGCACTTCTGTATTCTTCTGAGACCTGGACAACATACCGTCAGCATCTGAAATGGCTTGAGAGATTTCATCAGAAGTGTTTGCGGCGGATTCTTAAGATCAGTTGGCAAACTCTCACTCCAGACACTGAGGTACTCCTCAGAGCTGATTGCTTGAGTATTGAGGCTCAAATTCTTTGTAGCCAAATGCGATGGTCTGGGCATGTGGTACGCATGGAAGACATCCGTCTTCCAAAACGTCTCTTTTATGGCCAACTGAAAATTGGAGAGCGCCCACGTCACAAGCCCAAGAAGAGATTCAGGGATTGCATTAAGAGCAACTTGAAACTTCTGGCAATTGACGTTGACTCATGGGAAGTACTAGCAGGCAATCGTAATGAATGGAGGAGAGCTGTGAAGTCTGGGTGTGATTCGTTCGAAATGAAGAGGATCGACCATGCTAAGCTCAAGCGCAGCCTGCGAAAATGGACCATCAGTGGTGTACCTGCAAGGTCCGAATTAACGCTTCGCAAATTGCAAATTGCCATTCAAGCAATTAGGACATTTTCTGAAAACTGCGAAGCAGTTCTCCAAAAATTGCGAAGCTCATTTTTGAAAAATGTAGCGTAACGACTAACGTAGTATCGTCTCACATGCGTGTACCATAACAACTCAAAACACAACGTATAACGTGAACTTTTTAGAATGTAAAGTAACATTTCAGAACATACTTTAGAGTGACTGTGTTATAACTTCTTTGAATGTAGCGTAACTTCTCAAAACGAAGGACAGGATAACTTCTGAATATAGCATAACCTTTCTGCAGAGTTGGAAAAAAGCTGCGGGTGTGCGGGTACCACCCGGAGGAAGGTTTACTTTAGTGAGGAAGGTTTAAAGTAAAAACACGTGAAACAACACATTCGGTGATCTGAGAAAGTTACAATTGAACAAGCAAGGTGTCGAGAAGAAATGCGATTTGCAGCAAAACATTGGCTAACCAACAATTATGCAGCACTGGCAGTGGCAACATGCAGTTACATGCATGTGTGAGACATGTACGCTGATGTCTGCTGTGATGTCTGTATCTTCGCAGCAGTCGAGGGTAGTTGGCAGGCTATCAGTCAGCAGCGGTCATTTATTAGTATAGCTATTGTAGTATGCCAAAGCTTACCTATAGGAAAACCTAGAAAACCAAGGTACTGTAAAAGTCACGCAGTATTTATGAACGTTGCAAAACACAAAATTCTCGCTATATATTTTGAGGAAGGTTATCTAAACTTAAAAACCCATCCGGAGGAAGGTTGAATACTTTTTCCAACTCTGCCTTTCTGAGTGTAGTGTATTTTTTTTGAACGTAGCGTATAACTTCTTAGAACGTAGCGGTAGCGCAACTTTTCTGAGGGCAGTGTAACTTCTTAGAACGAAGCATAATTTGTTCAGAACGTATGTAGCGACGTAACTTCTCGGAACGTATAACGTAACTTAGAACGTATAGGGTAACTTTTCTGAACGTAGCGTTTACTTATACTAGAACGTAGCAAACAGTAACTATTCTGAACGAAACGTAACTTTTCATACCGTAACTTCTCAGAATGTAAAGTGAAAGCAGTGTAAGGTTTTAGGTATAGGGTAATTTTTCAGAACATTGCGTTATGTTTTTCAATGTAGCATATCGTCTCACAACGTACATATATTAAACATAGACCGCACAAAGAAAATAAAAGTCCGTAAAATTAATGAGAAGATCGTCTCAGAGAAGAGTAATGGTTAATTGAAGGGCAATATTTAATTAATTAGGGGAGTAACTACTGCAAAAAAAGCGAAGCTGTTCTGAAGCGCTAATTCGGACCCATGTGAAACATGTGCATGTGTCCTGCTAAGTTAAGGCTGGATATGTCAACCATGTCAAGTCTCATGCAAGACCTCAAACTCAGGTCGCCTGTGCCGATTTGCCTCCTTGGCCTCAGGGTCACACCTGTCCATTGTGCAACAAAGTTTGCAAATCTGCACCAGGACTAAAGAAGCACATGGTTGCATGTTCATAAAGATCTGATCCGACAACGCGATCCAATCAACCCCATCAAGACATTAGATTTTGTCTGCCACATCTGCTTCAGTCTGACCTTGCAAAAGCGTTTCCGGACTTAAGAGCCACCTCAGAGCTCATGGACGCAGGAATCAAAACAGACGAATAAGAAGAGTAATGAGACGGCTCTCATCTGTAGCAATATGTAGCAATCATCAATATATACTGTAGCACTGCTCAGAAATATTGCATCTGCAATCATTCAGCTGCCTGTGGATTTGCAGATCTGCATTGAGTCTATTTTGCATCTTATAGTTTATATACTGTACGGTACTATATGATTGCCTGTTTTACATCTCGTACACTGTATATCTGGTTTCATGTCCACCTTGCATTGGTGTCAGGTTTTGGTGTTTACAGATGCAGCACTTGTCTTCTAGTTGCTGGGGTTTTTAGATTTTCAGATATTAATAATTCCACAATATTAATTAAGAATAAATACAAGTTACATAATTAGGACAAAAATTAAAATTAATTATAATATTAAATACAGTACTAGGAAACAAAGTGTAGTAGTCTGGTCAAAGTAGCAAAAGCTTTCAAGTTGATTACTGCAAATGAAAATAATGTTGTTACTTATCAACTTGTGGAGTCACCATACAAATCTTTATACTGACTAATACTATACTATTCTTTGCAGATTAAATAAGCAAAAAACCAGCTTATAAAATAACATTAAAAGTCATTAAACTAACTTCAAATATCAAATATAATAGTCAGTCAGCCGTGACTTTTTCCAGTTATAGAATTTATGTTGCTTTCTAAGCGCCGTCGTCGTCGTAGCATCTTAAGGTCCCTAACCTCCAAAACACGGGGACTTGAGCTTATTCCACAGGTAACCCAACATCAAAAATACAATTCTCTTCTGACTTCTCTTAAATAAAATTAATAGAGATGCCTGCAGAGGAGGCTATAATCACCTCAAATATACCCATGCACAAAATAAATTTTTATTGTGTCTTGTGTAGTTAACAGAAACGAATCAAGGTGGCAAAGTTTAGTATTATATTATAACTTATTGGATTCATCTAAGCCCAATATGGCAAAACATTTAAGTCAAAAATTCAATATTGGGTGAGACTGAAGGTTGAACCTAATATTAAAATTTGGGACTTAAATATTTTCCATATTGGGCGGAGATTAATCCAATAGGCGTTTTATTATATTGAACAAATAATCGTGCAATTGGTAAGTAAATATTATATACCTTGTGCACCTGTGAGTGTCCAAAGGTTGCTGCCCAATATGTACTAGTTGTTCTACATTGTAAAATATTGGCAGACTGGCACTTGATGCTTAGACATTTGATTGGACAATATGTATATATATATACTATAAGTGGGCTTACCTCAAATGTTGATGGTCGCTACTGTCAGTTTCACGCTGGGCGATCTTCAGGCGGCTGAAGATTTTCGATTCGACGCTGTCTTAAATAGGTTGAGTTGCTTACGTCATTGCTAATGGGTGTGTGGGTTGATGGCGGTGTGCGGGTCGATGGTGCGCTACCTACATTCCTACCTTTGTTCTTGCCTACACCTACGTTCTTTATCTTAAGCTTGTTTTTGTGCCGGCGTGTTGAAAGGATTTCTGATTTTTTGTTAAGTAAAGTGGGTTTTTCGGATTTCATAATGCAAAGTTTTTCTTCCAAACATAAATTACATCGGTTAGATCCCCCTGAGTATGCTGCTGACCGTTTTAAAATTGACCAATTAATGTTAAAATTTTGTTTTTTGTTTTTCAAATTCCATATGTGTTTGGAGAGTTCGGTTTCGTTTGAATATTTTTTGTGTTGAAAAGATTTGGTGTGGTTTCTGTATCGCTCCTTAAAACTGTTTGCTGTCATGCCTATCTAATGCTTAGTGTCATTAGTGTTGTTTGTCGAAATAGTTGCTTTATATATGATGTTGTTTGTCAAACATTGCCCACCGAGTGGGGGCATTGATATTTATTTCTGCAGTTACAACCACTTGTGCTATTGTTTTTTCCTTCATTTTTCCTAAGAATGTGTGTGTTGTGTTTCGTGATTGTGGATTTAATGTTGTTCATGCAGCTATAACTAACTTTTACTGTGTTTCTGTTGAAAATCTTGTGTAGCTTGTTGTGTGGTGGGAAATGTTTATCAATTAAGTTTAAGAAACATCGTCCTATGTGTGTTCTAACGTTCTTGCTGTATGGTGGGTTAAACCAAATGATGTTTCTATGTCGCTTCCTACGTGGTTGGCTTGTTTCCTCATTGGCTTGCGTGTATACTAATTGTTGGTTAAAATTGCTGTGGTGTAATGCGTCAGTTTGGTATGTAGGTGCAGACTCCTGGAATGTTGTGTAGTTTGATGAAAGGAGTGAAACGCGCTTGTTTATGGATGTTGGGAGTTGTTTTAAAATACTAGGTGGGTGGTTTGAATGCTTGTTAACATAAAGCGGATCGTCATTGGGCTTCCTATAGGGTTTGTATGTTCCATTTTGTAAGTCAAATGTTGCATCATGTAAACCATTCAATTACTTTTTGCGTGTTTCTCCATTGGTTTACCTGTGTGATTTGTCTTAAGTCTGAATTTATATATATATATATTCCATGGTGGTAATGTGAACATGACAACTATTTAACAATTATTCGCCGAAGGCGAGGTGAATATCGGTGAATAATAACCGAAGTTATTATTCACCAATATTCACTGAGCCTGAGGCGAATAATTGTTTTAGTATAAATACACATTTTCGTACTTTTAGGAACAACATTTTCTTTAAAATTGTTCATTTCCTCGTCTGTTCTTGGCTAGCGACTTGGCTGGCGGCCATTTTGGATAAACGCTGTAGGCGATTATCGAGAATTAATCCGAAGTTAGCTCGACCAATCAGCGTGCACGATTTTCTATAATCACCTGTGTATTTATGCTAAAAGCAATTATTGGATGAGGCCGAATATGATTTATGTAACATTTGCCAAAAAGCTGATCTTTAATATTTCTTTAAATTACCATAAAAAATTGGCGAGGTCTGCTCTGCCAAAGCCATTATAAAATGAGAATTTCAAAGTGGACTCGTTGGGAATGAAGCCTTTTCATGGAGTATACATGTAAATGACCTCCATAATTTCATGATGCCATTACAACAGAACAGTCCTGTGTCTGTGTTGCTTTCAGTTGTCTCAGCTGTTTACACTGTACATAGCATCAAATACACCTCCTCCTGTTTATATACATGGCACAATGACACCAGTTACTCTGATATTTGTATATATTGTCACCTGTCGCACCAACATGGACCTCACCATCAGTTGTTCCAATGACTGTCTATTGTCTTCTGTTTCACAAACATTGGCCTGCAAACACAGGCTCAAAATAATGGACGGTCACCGGTCAATGACCGGCCAAATTTTTAATGTGACTGGTTAAATTTGTATAACGCCGGTCATTTTGACCGGTCATATTACTTGCAATTAAATTTATTACTTCCATTTGAAGGAACTTAATATGATGTTGTTGTGCTGTTGAATTGAAGTGAACTATGCATGCTTTTCCTTTTTATGACAAACGTTCATATCAGTACAGTACTAGCTTACAGTATATATAGCGTAGAATATACTTCACATGTTTTTTGTTGTGTTGTACTTGGGTTTTTTTGTTTTTTTGGGGGGTTTGTTTTTTTTTATTTGGGGGGGGGGCGTCGTGAAATTTGACCAGTCAAAAATCGCCTTTGACGGGTCACAATTGGAACTGACCAGTCACCATGACCGGCGTAACATGAAACGTTATTTTGACCCTGAAACAAGATCACTACTCTACACCTCCCCAATCTTACAACAACTATTGCTAAAGGAGAATTGGTTCACACATATTCCACTAACATGTACCATGTTCTGCAGTACTTTCTGTACATGCCTTTAACTTTTTCAATGTAACCCTGTAGGTGTAGCCGCTAAGCTGGGGGGGGGGGGGGTATAACATAAGACATAAGAGGTCAGTTTCAGAAGGTGACAAGATGTGTGTCAATATGCCTCTAGCAGATTTAGCGTCTGTACTGTCTTCTGTTGCATCAACATGTGCTATGCCTCCAGGTGCTTCAACATTTGCATTGTCTTCTGTTGCACCAATATGTGCCATGCCTTCAGCTGCTTCAACATTTGCATTGTCTTCTGTGGCACCAAAATGTTCTATGCCTTCAGCTGCTTCAACATTTGCATTGTCTTCTGTTGCATCAACATATGCTATGCCTCCAGCTGCTTCAACATTTGCATTGTCTTCTGTTGCATCAACAAATGCTATGCCTTCAGGTGCTTCAACATTTGCATTGTCTTCTGTTGCACCAATATGTGCTATGCCTTCAGCTGCTTCAACATTTGCATTGTCTTCTGTTGCATCAACATGTGCTATGCCTCCAGGTGCTTCAACATTTGCATTGTCTTCTGTTGCACCAATATGTGCTATGCCTTCAGCTGCTTCAACATCTGCATTGTCTTCTGTTGCACCAATATGTGCTATGCCTTCAGCTGCTTCAACATTTGCATTGTCTTCTGTTGCATCAACATGTGCTATGCCTCCAGCTGCTTCAACATCTGCATTGTCTTCTCTTGCACCGTCATGTGCTATGCCTCGAGCTGTTTCAACATTTGCATTGTCTTCTGTTGCACCAATATGTGCCATGCCTCCAGCTGCTTCAACATCTGCATTGTCTTCTGTTGCACCAACATGTGCTAATTGCCTCCAGCTGCTTCAACATCTGCATTGTCTTCTGTTGCACCAACATGTTCTATGTCCCAGTTGCATCAACATGTCCTATTTCCCAGTTGCTTCAACATCTGCATTGTCTTCTGTTGCACCAAAATGTACTGTGCCTCCAGCTGCTTCAACATTTGCATTGTCTTCTGTTGCATCAACATGTGCTATGCCTCCAGCTGCTTCAACATTTGCATTGTCTTGTTCTACCAACATATGCTATACCTCCAGCTGTTTCAACATCTGCATTGTCTTTTGTCGTTTAGTGTATATGTCCACATTTAAAATGCTTATTTACAGTACAATGAACGTCTAGATGTTCAAGCGATTATGACGTCTCGCAACAACCCACCTGTTTGGCTAAGCGACTACTTTATAAATCCTCATATAATTTCCCAAAGACTGTTTTTGGCAATTGTGGTTGTTTACGTCAGGTTGAAGTGTGTTTGTGCAAACTTTTTAATTTGTTTTTTTTAGTCTGTTGTTCAAATTGAAACTCTTGGAGAATTTGGAGTATTTCTTATTTTGTTTATAGTTGGACTAGAATTTTCTCCTGAAAGAATAAAAAAGGTAATTTAAAATTTAAATAAAGCATTTGGTTTTGTATATTTGTTTGTTTTTGGGGGTACGGTGGAGTGTGTAAAATATTTGATATACATTATGCTGATACATGATATGTATATTTCTTATTTTTAAGGTATGGAAGGTTGCTGTTCATGGCAGTACATCAATGATGATCATTGTAATTGTGTTTGCGATGATTTGGGGTGCTGCTTTTGGTATTTCACCTCAGTCTAGTTCCTTTGTTGCAGCTTGTCTGTGCCTCTCAAGTACTCCACTTGTTGCTAAATTTATTTCATCTTCAGAAAGTTCTTTAGATGGGGCAGGCAAATGTAAGTATTTTTGTTTAATAAGTACAGTACATGTACATTTGTGTCCAGCTGACGATTCCAACAAATCTCCGACGATTCCCAAAATCTCCGATCTCCGAAAGAACCTTTGCGGAGGAGAGAGGGTCTATATAATGCTAACAATTATTGTATATATGATGTCGATTTTTTGTGAGGTTAAAATAATGTAACAAGTTTAATTGGGAGTACATTAAAATTCAAGGATTTAAACAAAAAAGATACAAGCCTTAAAAAGTGAAATAGAAAGGGACAATGAATATTATGTAAGATATCTGGTAGAAGCACACTGGATGTTTCTTTTTTTTATCTTCTAGATCACACCAACGGTGATGATTATGCCACTCCATTACTCGGAATTTTAGTGATGCAAGATGTTCATTTGGGTTTCCTTATTGCTATTCTTCCAGCTTTAGCTGGACATCATGGAACAAGAAGTGCGAGGATCATTAAATCTGGACTGGTCCATGATTTACTACATGGCATCAGACATTCAGGTACGACCAGTGAGCTCTAATATATAACTGGAGTGATATCTTTGTGGCGGACAACGTGCCGGGTATGTAGGCCTGAAGTACGTATAGTTCCAGTCTTCTACGCGGTTTGGTCAAGTCTGATTTGGTCAAAAGACCGCGTAGGAGAATGGAACTATACGTACTTCAGGCTTACATGTCCGCCATGTTTAGCTTCAATCTTTGCCCAGTCAATGACCAGCAGATATCACTCCAGTTATATATAGAGCTCACTGGGTACGACTTGCATGTACGCCTGGGCCAGTTGTATGAAAATGTAGTTAACTTTAACTGTAGTTAGAGCTTAATTTTAGCCAATCTGGACCAGCATGTGAGAAGTTAACTACATGTACGATTTAACTACACGACGAGTATTTATTATTCATTATTAGTTAAGAGTTTTATACAACGTGCCCTAGATAGTTTTTCTTGCGTTTCTTGCTCACATGATCCGTGATGGATCGCATCCGATTTTCCCTCATTTTTTGAATTGGATTGTGAGAACAGCAATAAAGTTGTCTTTCGTCAGTCAGATTCATCAACCTGGAAATTCGGATTCAAATATAGATCGAAGCCTGCTCTGTTTCCATCCAACAACATGAAAAGAAGTTAGTTGCTGAATTTTTATAGAACCAAGACTGACATTTCGAGTCAACGCTGGGGGGATTGGGACGCAGCCGGCTAAGCCAAAGTCATCAGTCTATACGATCTCGGTAGTTCACCAATCTTAAAGTGTACCTATGAAGCGAAAATTAAGTCTGTTTAATTTGAAAGAATACATAAAATGACAGAGTAACACCCTTTGTAGTTTTTCGTTTCTTTGCTTCGTGGTTGAGGTATTTCGGTTTGTTTGATGTGCAAATTAAACATCTTGACGTCACACGTGCATAATGAGTCTAATGGGTTATCGGAGAAGGTTATATTTCTTTGGTATTATCAAACATAATCACGGAAATTTGGGATGTTTGGTGTTTTCAGTGGTATAGAAACACACACACGTGCTTCCTTTGAATTAATTTGATTTGATAGTAACAACAAAGATATATAATCTTCTATAAGTGCTTTTCTAGCGAATGCTGCTAGGCTTTGCCAAAACTTGGCACCTTTGTGATATGCAAATTTTAGATATTTTGGTACCTTTTCTACCACATGCTTTTGTTTCCAAAAACAATACTTATTGTTGCAATATTTTAACAGGTCAGATCAGACTTTATAGTAATTTGTTGTTCGAGCAACGTTGCTGCCAAAAGAGCAGTTTCTTTTCAGTGCATTTCAGAACTGCACTTTTATTTCAGAAAAGTATAACTGTTTAATTCAGGAAAAAGCGGGACCTTCATGCTATAAAAACAGTATTTTTATCTAGAGAAAAGGGCACTATTTCTCATGTTGAAAAAAATGAGGGTTCACCTAGCCTACCCCCAGCGTCCCTCAATTTCGTTGCCCTTGAATGCTCCAGCAACACTATTATAATTCTCTATTTTATGTTGTGTTTTTTTTCTTTTTCTAGAGGAAACATTGCCAACTGGTTGGCTCGTATTTGAATTAATATTTGCCTTAATTGGCATTCTGCTATTTGGTTATCTTATATCAAAGTACTGTTTAGATCAATTTTTCAGGTAATTTGATTGTTATGTACGTTGTATAGTTTCACATATTAACATATATAAGTTTTTATATTCCCAAAATGTTGTACATTCATTTTTTAATTTTAATTATGCATCATGGGCGACTGACATTCGAACACTCTAAGTCTTCACAAAGTTTTGCCGTCATTACGAAATTTTAGCGAGCGTTGAATCCGTATAGCATCTGTAACATTAGTTTTGATGTTCTTATTTTATCATGTGCTCACTAAATTATAATCAATTAAACATGCAGTCAATCAGTTTGTCAAACAATTCAGTTTATTAAAAAGTCTAAAAGTGGTGTACTACTTTCTGACTGTCCATCTGCTTTGTTTTTGTTTGTTTGTTTGTCTGTTTGTTTGTTGGTGTCTCTGACTGACTGACTGTCTGTCTGACAATTTTGTAAATAGTCACGGCTTTCTTGAAAACCAATTGTAAATATTGAAGAAATTCCGTGTTGAAATAAAGTCTGTCTGTCTGTCTGTCTGTCTGTCTGTCTGTCTGTCTGTCCGTCCGTCTGTTTGTCCGTCCGTCTGTCTGTCTGTCTGTCTGTCTGTCTGTCTCTGTCTGTCTGTCTCTGTCTGTCTGTCTCTGTCTGTCTGTCTGTCTGTCTGTCTGTCCGTCTGTCTCCGTCTGTCTGTCTGTCTGTCTGACGTCTGTTTGTTCGTTTGTCTGTTCCTTTGTTTGTCCTCCGTTTATCTACATATCTGTTTGTTCGTTTACGTGATAGTGTCTCTGAAAGAAAATGTTTTAAAATCTTAAGGTTTCTTCAAAGTAGAGAAGGTGGTCATTTGGAGTTGCTAACGCTTGGAGTTGTGGCATTCTGTTTTCTATTTCTTCAGGTACATGATTTTTGTATAACTATTTGTATTCTCCTAATTTGTATATATAATAACACTATAACAGTGAAATATTTGTAATAAATTTTAACTTACACTAGACAAGAGTAAACATTGTTCAATGTTGTTCTATTATTTTAGTTGACTGAAATTCTTGGCATTTCAATGGAACTTGGGTGTTTTGTGGCCGGAACTGTAATAAGCTCACAAGGGGAGATAGTGTCGAAAAAGGTGCAGGCGTTGTTGTGATTTGTACTAGTAAAGAACACAAAAGAATCGGGAGGGAAGGAAGGAAGGAAGGAAGGAAGGAAGGAAGGAAGGAAGGAAGGAAGGAAGGAAGGAAGGAAGGAAGGAAGGAAGGAATGGAAAATTGAACAAAACAATAGAAAAAGAAAGAACGACATTGCTTGATACTAAAATAAAATTATAGGAATATGTATCTCTGTTAGAAAGAGAATCGCTATTTGTGGGATTATTTATTAGCAGCGAATTCTCCTGATCGTTTTTAGTCTCTACAAAGTTGCGATAATGAAACGAATAGTAAAGTTCGTCTCCGGTATAAAATATATAAAATGTATGAAGTATCTTGGAGTTTTTATAGCATGAAGTACTGACGTTTTGAGTCAAACATCTTCATTATACGATTTGAGTTGTCTTAAATTTTAACAGTTGACTGACCTTGCTTAATATATTTTTTCAGTTGACTACCTTGTTGGAACCAGTCAAAGACATCTTTTCTTGTCTCTTTTTTGCTTCCATTGGTACAGTTCATTAATTATTTCAATTACTGTTTAATGTTAAATATTAAATATTTATACAAAACTAGAAATATTAATTTATTTATTTTAATATTTTTTTTTTTCAGGGTTGCATGTGTTCCCGACCTTCCTTTATGATCAATTTCCCCTTATTCTCACTCTTACTCTTGGTGTTGTTATAATGAAGGTAGGTAACGAAACTAATGCCAATAATGGTAGGCAAGAAGCAGTGAAGCTTTTTTTTACTAGTTTTGTGAACGAAGTTGTAAATGTAGAGGAATAAAAACAAATTTAGTTTAAACTACCTCTAGCTTAGATACCGACTTCAAGTTCAAGGCAACTTAGTTTATTTATGATATAGACAATATCTGACATTATTTAACAAAATAAAGGAATCTCCCTATTTACACAGTTAGTCCGGTTAGTATAGGTAATCATATGATAGCGAGACAATTAAGGATTTACACTACAAGTGATATTTGAAATTTTTGCCAAAATTGCACGAGCCGTTAGGCGAGTGCAATTTGGCATAATTTTCAAATATCACGAGTAGTGTGAATCCTTAATTGTACGAGCAAAATCATACGATTACTCATTTATTATATGCATGACAAAATTACGACACGTACGCTTCGTACTCACTCGCGCCTTTAAAAACATCTTGTTTCATTACTTGATAAGAAACATTTTCATTCTGGGTGTTCTCTGTACTCATTTCCAAATATTTACATTGGAATTTTTAGTTCATATAGTGTACTACAAGTCGTTGGAAATGTGAAAACTTTCCATTGCAGGATTGGCCGCCATTTTGAATTTTATTGTCAACATCGTTCCCAGGGCCTTCTCTATTTTTATTAATTGTACTGCAGTACAATTAATAAAATAATTGTACTCCTCTCAACCAATCAAAATGTAGTAATTTTGTCATGCATATAATAAGTCTTGTAAAATTGAACACGATACATTTGAGGCTTAGGGCTGTCAGACTGGAAAGTTTGGTTCTACAATATACTAGAAATACATGAACGCAACAACCCCTCGTCCGCTTTATATGCATTTTTGTAACACCACCCCATGTACCTCCCACCAATTTCTGGTTTTTGTTGTATTAATAGCACACATTAATTAGCAAACATTAATTAGCAAAGGTCATCTGTAGTTATGTATTGACACACCGAATATCAAAAAAAAGTCAATGTTAAAATAAACAACGAGATGAACCAAATGACAAATTTTCATTCAAAAATAGATATAAATAGTGGCCAAGAAAAGACACAATGCCAACGTCCTATAGCGTCAAAGACAACTCTAGACAAGATATTATTTATATTGATTTTCATTTTCAAGATTTCTTCCGTTTTAACTCAGCTAAACTGGCACTGAAATACGAATCTCATTCGGCAGTAGGACTCCTACTGTTAAACTTTCTTCTGCTGTTGTTACCACAAACACTGCTAATTCAGTCTAGTCTTTTCAGATTGTTTTTCTCGTTCGCGGTTTCTTACTTCTTTCGTTGTTGACAAATAAATATGACAAGGCATCATTCAGTTCTCTTCATGATCTAAAAAGCCGTTTGTTTTAAAATTTCTTCATCCTTCTCTCTCGAGTTAAGTAGAATAAACCAGAGCATAATTCTTTACCGGCTTTGAACAGTTTCAGGACATATCCTTGTTCTTTCAGTTTTATTAGATCTTCTTCGAAAGCTTTAGTTTCCATAAGTGTTGGTGGTGCTTTTTTAGAAAGAAGTCCAAAAGAGTTGCTTTCGGTGGAATTTTTATCGTCATTGAGGAAAAAGTGGGCTTTCCATCTCATGCGTCTGATTACACTTTCGACTTTTTCAATAAATGTTCTCAAATAAGCGTCCTTTGATAGTATTGGGATGCTTTTCAATGAATAATCGAATCGAAATTGTCTCATTTTTTGGTACGGATTACGTAAACAAGAGTGCACAACCGATAAACAGGTGCAAATATACAAACGAGCACGTGTGATTTTGTTCACGGAATGTCGGAAAGTGCTCAATCACCATAAAGGTAGAGCGAATATAGTATTAAAAGCCCGGCTGAAGATGACCAAGAGTCGAGGTTGTTCAAGTCGTTCTGTAGACACGAGGCATCATCAGAAGATTTTATCAAGTGGGCTTACCTCAAAATGTTGAGTGTCGCAACTGTTATTTTATTTCATTTGACATTGTCGATTTCTATCCATCAATATCTGAAAACCTACAGGACCAAGCATTATCTTGGGCCAGAAATTGACAAATATATAGACAGCGATGAAATTACAGTTATTAAACATGCGAGAAAATCACTCCTTTTCAACAAAGAAAAACCATGCAAACGCATGCATGCACACTTTCTCTCATCGGACAACACAACATTTAAGGAATCCGCACCAATTTACCAAAATGCATTAACCCATTTTGTAGTTCAGATTACGCTAATCATCGTGCGCTATTTTATTTTTACATCACGATTTTAGAAAGTAGATCTACAAGCCTTCAAAGTTGACCATATGGACTAATTTTTGTCCGCCGCGCCGCGCGACCAAATTGGTTTTGTGACGTCACTGGTTGTACACACGCTTGTTTAGTTTTCAAAAGAGAAATATATGTAGACCAGACTCAGACCTCACTGGTAAAAATGGAATCTTTTAAAAAGTACTGTATTGCTAGTGGCCCAAACGAGATGAGTTGAAAGAACAACTTTAAGATTCAAGGATTATCCTTAAACTGTTTTCCTAGTGATAATTTTATTTGCCAAAATGGACAAAAATTGAATCGCTTTGTGGAACCGCACGTTTCCTAATGAAAGCCGTGAAACTGTTCGGTACTTTGCTCCACGCGTTTCTGTGTTACTGTTTGTAAACAACGGCTTGACTCTAAATTGAAAGAGCCAGGGAAATTTACAACAAGGATTTTGTTAAAGAAGGGAGTAATGAAACCCCAGTTTAGATTGCGTTAGGCTACAGTCGCAAAGAAAGGAAATCTCAACCCGCGAAGGTAGAGACAGGTTGTATGTATATGGATTTTTCATGTTTGACACTCGATCTCGTTGCATTATTATTAACAACACATGGAACAAGTATCAAACAAACAGAGATACTTTTACGGTTTCTTCGGCAGTTTGATATATTAGTATTTTGGCTCAATGTGTTAGACCTTTTTATGGGGAGTTGAAAAGTTGTTCAAATTGTATTCTTTTGCCTTGTTGTATTTCACATTTCTTATAAAAATACCCTGCTAATAAAACGAACCATGCACTGCTATTGAAAATTAGCCTTTACAGGCGCTCCGCCGTGCATGTTTACTTGAGTTCAGGACAACTGGTTCATCTTGTTATGAATAACGTATCATACATAATTTGTGCTCATCGCATATTTCAGACGCATGGGTATATTTGAAGCGTCAACTCACTGTGGTTGAACAATTATACAAATGATCTGTTCAAACAAACGTTAAAAGAATTCCGGATAGTTTACATCAGATTATACAGCATCGCTAGGCGTTAGCGTGATTTGGCTGTGTGAAATATCGTATTAATACGCTACTCGATGTAAACATATATCTTCAAACGGCACGCTGATGGCAACTGACAATAAATAGTTCGCCTTCCTATGAGGTTGATGGCAGCTTTTATAACGCTTAAACTTCCTTGATTTTCCTCAAATTCACTCTGTAAAATATTCTCTCTCCTGGTTTGAGTTACTAATCGAATTATAAGTCTTGCGCATGCATGGTAAGACAGCACGAATCACGAAACATGCAGATAAAACTATAATAAAACAGCTAAGATCAAAGTACATGTGTACAACCAGTGACGTCACAAGCCGTTTTCCTTCGGGTCCAGGCCCCGGACAAAAACAAGTCCAAAATAAGCACTTTCAAACTCCCCAAAAAGCATTTTCTTAAATCGTAGTGCAAAAATAAAATAGCGCACGATAATCAGCGTACCTTAAACTACAAAATAGGTGCACTTTTCGAGGAACGATTTTTTCGTTTCATAAACACTTTAAGAGACAGTAATTTCAATCAGGAATTAAATTACACCCAGCAAAACCCACAACAACCACGCAAAAACCGACATCGCAATATCATTTGGTTCAATCCACCATACATTCCATACAACAAAAAGGTAAGATCAAACATAGGACGCAGCTTTCTTAACCTAATCGACAAACATTTCCCACCAGAAAACAAACTCCATAAAATTTTCAACAGAAATACAGTGAAAGTCAGTTACAGTTGCATGTACAACGCCAAGTCCACAATCATGAAGCACAACGCACACATGCATACTTAAAAAAATCGGGTACAAAATGAAAGCACAGCCAGTTGCAACTGCAGGGATAAAAGCAAGTGTCCACTTCATGGACAGTGCCTGACAAATAGCATAGTATACAAAGCAACTGTTTCCACAAGCGACATAAATAACACCAAACATGCACTACATTGGCATGACAGCAAACAATTTCAAAGAGCGATACAGAAATCACACTAAATCTTTCCAAAACAAAAAAATATTCAAACGAAACCGAACTTTCGAAACACGTCTGGGATTTAAAAGAAAAGAAACAAAATTTCAACATAACCTGGTCTATTTTAAAACGCGCGGCTTCCTACTCAGGAGGATCAGGCAGATGCAATTTATGTTTGGAAGAGAAACTTTGTATCATGAAAGCAGACAAACACTTTTTACTCAATAAAAGTTCAGAAATCATTTCGACATGCAGGAATAAAAATAAATTTAATATCAACAATCTAAACAACAATCAAAACAAGGAAAGGAATTTGAGGAACCCACCGCCCACACGCCCACCTTTCGAGCAAAACCATTTGAGGAACGCATTCATTGTTTCACCGCCCACCTACTCAGTCGCCTGAAGATCGTCCCGCGTGAAACTGACAGTTGCGACACTCAACATTTTGAGGTAAGCCCACTTAAAGGGCATATGACTCGAAAATTAAGTTTGTTTTATTGAAAAGAACATTTAAAATGATAAAATAACATCTTTTGCAGGTTTTGGTTTCCTTGCTTCGTTTTTGAGATATTCCAGTTTGTTTGATATGCAAATGACACAACTTTCTACGTCACACGTGCATAATGAGTATTATGAGTTACCGAGAGAAGGTTACATATCTTTGCTATTGTGAAACGAAATCACTTGGAATTCTACATGTTTGGTGTTGTGGGTAGAAACACGCACATGCTTCCTTTGAGTTAAGCCCATGTTTTCATAATAGCAAAGATATGTAACCTTTTCAGATAACTCATTATGCACATGTGACGTAGAAAGTTGTGTCATTTGCATATCAAACAAGCTGGAATATCTCAAAAACGAAGCAAGGTAACCAAAAACTGCAAAAGATGTTATTTTATCATTTTAAATATTCTTTTCAATAAGACAAAGTTAATTTTCGAGTCATATGCCCTTTAAACTATACTATCTTCGCTCTACCTTTATGGTATTGAGCACTTTCCGACATTCCGTGAACAAAATCACACGTGCTCGTTTGTATATATATAGTATAGTTTAGTTTAAGTGGGCTTACCTCAAAATGTATAATATATATATATATATATATATATATATAAAGTAATATTTATAAACCGCGCAGGAGGGCTTTATCGGATATAAAACACGAGGCGATAGCCGAGTGTTTTAGAGCCGATAAAGCCCGTACTGCAATGTTTTTAAATGGCTTCTAAAAAGAATCACTTCATACGTTCATTGGCGTAGTAATTTTGAAAATTAAGCTTATCTCAGCCGTTAAAAACCAGCGAGAAACTTAGAGCGAGTCTATATCACATATATAGATCCGATACGCTCATGATTTTTCTTTGTGTTTTCCTCATGAATTATTAATGAATTTTAGAAATATATATATAAACAGATTTCAGAAATGACTTTTAGGTTTTCATCTCGCGTGTAAATGGTGTCCACGCATGCCGGGATTAGCACCTTCCCCGGGCTCCAGGCCTTCGGCCCTACGCCCGGACTCGGGGACTAAAAAACACGTCCATTCTCCCCGGACTGACCGGTCTGACCTTGTAAATTCGAAAGCGCCCCAATAGTATTCTACATAAACTTTTGAGTTCTCTCTACTATATATAGTTTACTATATTGTGCTGTATTGTTCTCTATTTTACTAAGACATTAGTGGACGTAGTGGAATTTTCTATAGCTTGTGTCGCAACGGTGCTGAATATCATATTGCGAGACGAGCTGTGTGTAAAATTTTATTGCATGTGTAACACGGGGTTTTTAATGGTTGATAGAAATTTTTCATGTTTACGATATGGTTTTTTTAAATTTTAGTTCATTGTTGCTTCTTCAGTGTTACGTTTGCTGATGCCCCAGACACGTAACGTAAGGTTTATTGTTGCTGCTGGCTTGGCCCAGGTCAGTGAGTTCTCTTTTGTTCTTGGAAGTCGTGCGAGACGATTGGGTCTAATTTCAAGAGAGGTAGGCCGCGAACTTGCATGTGTTAATAGACTAACTGAAGTATCTTTTTTTTTAATTTAGTACTTTTTAGTTTCAAATTTATCTTGTATCTTTTAATTTACATTTTTTAAATTAATATTTGTAATTTAATTTACAGAACTTCTGCGTTGAAACTGTTTAATAATATGCTTTGAAATTTACTGATAACCGCGTGAAACGTTAAAACGCTCAGTTCTTTGCATGCAGATCAAGAAGAAGCTTATATATATATATATATTTATTTTTTTTCGTTCAAAAAAATTCTTGTTTTCCATGAGGTCAAAAAATCATTAAGTGATATATTGACAAAAACATTTGAACAACTCTACGTTTATTTTGCACTAAACTGTCTTTGGAGGCAATTGTTTCTTCAATACTGCGAATGTTTTTTGCCAGAAATTTTACCGATTTTGAAAGTAAACGTACCACTTTCACTACAGGATTCAAAAACTCGAAAACACAAAGGAAAATTATGACCGTGACGTGTCTCTATATGTGATAGAGACACGCTCGCTATTTTCGATGAACTTTTTCTTCGATTTTGCGGCTCATACAACTTCAATTTTCAAAATTGTTTTCTATATGAGCATATTATATGGATAGTTTTGAAGCCATTAAAAACAGTACGTGGCAGTACGTGTTTTATCAGATCTAAAGTACTCGGCTATCGCCTCGTGTTTTAATCTGATAAAACACTGCTGCTCATGTTTTAAATAGTACATAAGTACCACTCATAATATAGTAAGCATTATGGAGAAATCGTATAGGGGGCTCACCTTTTATAACTTGGGACAAGTTGACTGGTTTAGAGATGCAAGAGCAGTGGGTTAAAAAGGAGAATGAATTTGCTCTTTTAGCTCAGAAACTCGAAATAAACATGTACCTTTTTATTTGTAATTGTGAGTTTACACCATGTTAATATACAGTTTATTTGTTCTAAGCTTAAAAAGCTTCACGGAAGATATAAACATGTCATTATCTCTCGTCTTGCATATCTGTAAACTTTGACTGCCAAAATACTTCTTTTTTAAGATGGAATTAAGTCTATAACATCTCGAACGAAGGTCCTTCGTCAGAGAAACGTGAAGTGAATTATAGACTCCAAAATGTTACTTATAATATATATAGTTGAATATTCTCATGTGACAAAAATAAGCCAATCGAATGCGAATAATTTGTATATGACATGAAAAGTCACGTGCTATTTTTAAAGTCGATCAGCTAACGAGGGCGGTGATGTATATATTGGAAATGAATAAATAAATAGCTCTGAGTAATGATGCGAAAAGCTATCGTCCACCCATATCAGATTAAAACTTATATAATTAACCTAAGCTTTTATGTACTGTTTAATAAACGAGCAGGAGTGTTTTATCAGCCATAAAGACACAAGGCGAAGCCGAGTGTTTTTATATCTGATAAAACACGAACTGCGAGTTTATTGAACGGCTTCAAAAACGAACCACTTGGTAAGTTCATTGGCGTAGTAAGTTTGAAAAATAACCTTGTCTAAGCCGAGAAAATCAAAGCTAAAGTTTATGTAAATCAGGAGCTATCTTTATCACATATAAAGACACTGATTAAACTTTAATTTCTTTTGAATTTTCCTCATGAATTATTAATGAGATTTTGAAAACGGCCAGATAGTTTGCGGATTTGCGCGCATATCAAACAAGCTGACTGAATTTCTCAAAAACGAAGGAAGAAAACCAAAACTGCAAAAGATGTTTCTTTGTTATTTTGAGAGTTTAAAAATAAGACAGACCTCCATTTCGCTTCATAGGCACTTTAACTTTTCTTGATGTTTTATTATGCTTTGTTTTTGTTTTGTTTTTTTCTAGATTTATTTAATTATTCTCAGTGTAACATCGCTCAGTCTTTTTATCGCTCCTTTATTGTGGAAAGTTGCCTTGTGGAAATACGCCGGAAGACGTATTCATGCACCATTTATGTTCGTCAAGATTCTGACATTCCTGTTTAATAAATTAGTCCAACTCTTCCCTGTGTAAATGTAAGAAAGTGGTAAGAAAGTGATGCGTTTTTACTGTAAGATATAATTAGAAAAATAAATTATAAGAAGCTGATAAGTTTTAATTTTTTTATTGTACTAGTAGTAGAAATTGTGTGGCTTCAAATGTATCGTGTATTCCGTCATCTGCGTCCGAGTATACATAGCTTTATAAAACAAGATGTCCTCTACGCAAGCTCTCATTGCCTGGGCTCCATGCATTTATAAGTGTATGAAGATCATGAATAACGTAACGTGGCCGGAGAAGTTAGCGAATTTTCAAAACTATCCCACTTTTAGTTTGTTTTTTCCCCTTCATATTTTATAAAACATATCGCTCTTGTGCTATGTTTTTATTATTATTATTATTAATTTTAATTAAATTTCCCATACAGGGCTTTTCAGATCAATTTACAAAATTACTAAAAATACAGATTAAACCCTATTTACATGATTAAAAATATATTAATTAAGGATAACTAAGATATAATGTTTGAAAACATATACAGTTTCAATTGTTTCTTTAAAATATTAAAACTACTAATATTTTTAAAATTAATATCCAGGTCATTCCATAATTTTGTTGCGCGGAATTTAAAAGTTCTCTGTCCAGAACTTGTCTTGAAAATAGGTATGTCTAAATCATTCCTGTTTCGCGTTTCACGGTCGTGGATACTAGAGCGGGTAAAAAATGTAGTACTGAGATAGCCTGGAGCCATGTCGTTGAGGCATTTAAACATCATTAATAAGTCTCTATATCGCAATTGGTCTTTTACAGGTAGCCATACCAATTCTTGTAAATGAGGAGTGATGTGATCAAACTTTCGGGCTCCTGTAATGATAATTCTAACAGCAAAGTTTTGAACGAGTTGTAATTTCTTGATGTTTGAATCAGATGTGTTAACCCATACTGACGAGCAGTAAAATAATTTGCTTAAAACCAATGACTCTATAATTAATTTTAAGGTGTCCTTGTTAAAACAGTCCTTTACTCGATGAATTTGACATAACTTTGACATGCACGATGATACTAGCTTAGTTGTATGTTCGTCGTAGGATAATGTAGAATCGACGACTACGCCTAAGTCACTGGCAGAAGCTAAGGCATTAAGGTCTTTACCGAGGAGGGAAATGCTTGTCTCGATTGCTGCAGTTCGTCGTAATTGTCTACTTCCGATTATTAAGAATTTGGTTTTAGATGGATTTATTAAAAGTTTATGCCGGTTCACAAAACCATCTCGCAACTTCAAGGAGGTTTTGTTTCATGATTCCGAGAACTCTATTTGCATTCTCAATTAAGAAGGAAAGAAGTAATTTCGAATCGTCAACATAAGATTCCAGTTGACAAGTCGGAGTAATTGATGGCAAATCGTCCATATATATACACAAAAGAGCAAGGGAGAGAGGACCGCTCCTTGTGGAACTCCATGTGTAACTGGAAGTTGTGACGAATAAGAGGAACCAATGCGCACAATCTGATTTCTAATTGATAAATAACTTTCGAACCATTTTACGATCAATGATCAATGCTGTCAAAAGCTTTCGAAAGATCCAATAAAACCATCACCGACAACATTTTTTTGTCCATTGCTTCTAGAATTTCAGTAACTATACTGCAACATTAGTTACTATGTACTCTTATAAAGGTCATTTGACGTGATTTGAACACGAAAGAAGTGTAAAGGCAGTGAAGATTTTGAGGGGGTGCCAAAACTTAAAGGGGGCGCCAAAATTACCCAAAGGACACAAAAGCGTTAGTCAGAATTTTGTCAGAATCCGATGAGCCAAAGAGAGAAACAAGAGTTTGGAGACAATGCACTGTCTCTTGTCGAGATCTCAGATCTGTACGGCACTGCCTGTGGAAAAATTCAGTCCACAACACAGGCGCGCAACTAGGGGGGGCTGCCCTTTTTGTGAGACCTCTAATACTATAGGTTAGACATTAGATAAACAGATAATTAATCGTCTGTTGTAGTACGCAATACAATTCTCCGCAAATCTGGCGAGACTCAGAGGCTTCTAGCAGTGGGCCCGGGCGGCAGCTAGGCTGAATATAATTATGATAAATTTTAAATAATGCGAAACCAAAATAAAAATTCAGTCCGCAACCGAAAATACGAGAAAAGCGTCCTCAAAATGCAGGAAATGCCGTTTCAGAGACCCAAAATTCAAAAATTTCCTGGGGGGGCCCTAGAATCTCTGCTTGGCCTCTACTCCCAAATTGTTTAGAATACTGAATGACTTTGCCCTTTTTTTGCGTTCAACCTCTGCCCTCGAAATTTTCTAGTTGCGCCCCTGCAACAGTAACACAACACCTCACACCCGTGCAACACCTTTCCGAAACGTTGCATGTTGCTGTTGACACCGTCATTAATTCGATGAGAAATCATTCTGAGAAAACCGGCCATTATTGCAGATTTGCAGTCACTTGCAATGTTTTCCCCCAAGCGGTTTCCCCGAACTTCTGAAGAACTTCCAAACTGCCCACGACTTGGAAGCCAACATAAGCAGTTTCTACACGACATATCGCGTCAACCCATCCCGCTGCGCTGAAGAACTGTTCACCTTTCAGTTTGCACCGTCATTCCGAATGTTCAATCGTTCAATTTTTGCCAAAGAAAGCAAGGAAGATGTTCACGATGTCGATGGTTCTGATTCTCAACAAGAATATGATGAGAACGATGATCTTGATTCAGATCATGATGACGAAATAGACGAAGCCACTTTTGCCAACGAAGCAACACGGAACAAAGATGTACCATCTTTTGTCGAGGCTCTAAAAATTATCTCGCATCCCGGTCGATGGATATCAAGTGTACGCGATTGCGGTTGCAATCCCAATCAGTTCTGCGACTGCAGAGCGCTCTTTCTCAGCCCTTAAGAGAGTGTAAACTCGCATTCGCTCATCTATGTTGCAAGGACGACTGGAAGCCTTACTTTTGATGGCATGCAGTTGAACGGGAAATTTTACTGTCTCTATAGAGTCGAGACAAAGCGCATTATTGACGTCTTTGCAAAGGCGTCAACGGAACTATCACTGAAAGCACTTTTATAAATTAACAAATTTTAAGAAATCGAACTTTAATCAGGGACAACTCTATATACAATTATACATTATTTATAAATTTGATATTCTGCTTTTGTATATATTTGAGATTTTGAGCCATGACTGCTAAGCTACACTATAAAAGCTAATTATGTTATTGAGAGTTATTGATTTGGTTGATTTTTTTATTTGATATAAGAGTAATCGAAAGTATAAAGTAAAATTAATATTTACGTAATAACAAGCACAATTCATCATAAGACATTCACAATATTACTGACAAGTGACATGCAACAAAAGAGCAGGGCCGTCCTCACAAAATTCTGCAGGGGGGTGGTACGCTCAATTTTTCCGACTGCCTCATAATCGTCACTCGTCAGTACTAGTATTCGCCGAGTCTGACCGCTGACGGGTGCCGACTGCCGACTGAAATCTCTTGTCTGCCGACTATAGAACAAGTAAATCAATTATTGGGGGGTGACATCCCCCCTCCCGCCCCCACCCCCCACCCCCCCCCCCCCCCCCATAGCTCCGGCCCTGCAAAAGAGTAACTTAACTGTAGTACTATGCAAGTGAACGTATATGTTATATATAGATTATAGAAGTACATGTATAGATATATAATGAAAGTGCCATGAATTGCAGACTTGCAGTATTGTAAAAAATAAACCACCTTTTTAACACGTTTTTCAAATTGCTGTCATTTCCTTGCACTTATTGCTCTATATTTTAGTCCTGAAAGTCGAATGACAGTCAGTCATGTCACGTATATAATAGATATTGATGCTTTTCTAAATTCGCGGGCTGGGGGGTGCCAAATTCACTGTTGCATGGCCTCCCCAGCATGACGAACAAATTAAAGGCCAACACGCGCCACTGATTTGTTAACCGTAGTTAAGTTATACATATATGGTTATAGCGTCGCACTAGCGTTTAGAAGGGACTGACTATATTTTCTGAGCAAATTAAAATGAAATTTATAAAACATTTGTTATAAGGGTTCTCCTTTTGACAAGTAAAATCGTCTGGTGTTAGACGGAGTAAAACAACGAAGGGACCTTTTTTGGTCAGCTCATGCAGGGATATAGGTTAATTGTTAATCCATTGCATGCTGTCTAGGATGTCTGAGGGTTCTTTTGACGAGTAAAATCATCTTGCGTTAGACTTGTAATAAAATAAAGGGCGGTTAGGGGCCGTTTTTGGCCAGCTGAGGCAGAAATAGGTTAATAATTGTTAACCTATTGCTATCTAGTGTGGCTGAGGGTTCTCAAGTAAAATCGTCTGGTGTTAGACATGCAGAGCAGAGCAATATAAACGGGCAGTTTTTGGCCAGCTCAAGCGAGAATGGGTTAATCATAGTGCATGCATGCAGCTAGTACATATAAAAACGTGACCATATAACGACATGCATAAACATAAGGACTTTTCTGTCCAGATAACGACATAAACATAATGATTCTTTTGTTGTTTGTTACTTATAAAACTGAACAAAGATATTTATACTGGACTGATCCAGTCTAGCGAGGGCCATCTCTCGTTGGTCCGGTATTACGACAGGAGGAAACTGGCCCGGAAGCAACCGGTGGTGTTTGGTAGATGGTCGAACTGGAAGTACTCTAATTTGCGGCGTATAGCTATACTAGGTGAAAATTTTAAACATATTCACTGAGGCGAATAATTGTTTTAGTATACTAATACACATTTTTGTACTTTTAGGAACCTTTTCTTTAAAATTGTTAATTTCCTCGTCTGTCGCATTGACTGAAATTGGCTGGCCGCCATTTTGAATAAACGCTTTAGGTGATTATCGAGAATTAGTCCAAGTAGCTCGACCAATCAGCGCGCGCGATTTTCTATAATCACCTGCATGTATTTGTACTAATTGTCTATATTATCTGCCGTTGCAGATTGCTGTAGTTACTCTGACTGACATATTTAAAGGTGATCTACAGTTCGTTCTGCGCATGTACGAAACTAATGTTTACATCTTTATTTACAAAAACAAAAACTGATACCTCTTTCAAGATTGTAAGCTTTTCTTGCTTCCTCTTCATTACTTGTACTTGAAACAAAACATTTTTAGCGGAAATAGAAGAAATCCGAAGAGATATCCTCGCCGAATCGCTTGGTTTTCTGCCATGTTGCTCCTAACGGTTAACACTGAGCTGAGTACTTCATGTAATTATCGATGAATGTCATGTTTGAGAGGGCCATCAAAACAAAGATGGCGGATCATGCGCAGATCGGTCGGTTATAAATCCATGTCCTATATTCACGAATTTATTGGTTAGGATTAGGGTGTGTGTTGGGGTCAGGCTTTCATGAAGTTCCTGGGTTATTTAGGACATGGAATTATTACCCGCAGATTGCACTGTAGATCACCTTTAACAAACGTTATTTTTAGCAGATTTCCTTTTCCAATTATAAATTGGACCAAAGCGGCAAAGCCATTGTCTCATAATACCTAGCGTTTGTTAGAATGGCATTGTTGCCGTACGAGCCGCAACTTCTTGGGTTCCATTCCTGTTCCATTAGTTATATCTCAGTGAATAATAACCGAGACGAAGTTTCGCATCAATAGTTCACCTCACCTTCGGCGAATAATTGTTAAAAGATAAAATAGGCAAGATAATCCTTCGTCCTGCTTAATTTGTGTTGATATTTGCATGATGTCATAGCATGGGAATTCGAAAATCTGGAGCCTAAGGGGCCTATACGATATTAATACGGTATATACTTCATGCACTATCGACCCAGATGTCTATATTTATACTATATACGTTTTTTATAAAATAGGTTGCATCTTACGCACGCTGTGATTGGTGATCAGTTACTGACCTATACTAAGAAAGTTTCTGATTGGTTTAGATAATTAAACCCAAACAAAACCCCTGGTCGGTTAGCGTTCACGTAGGGGTGAAACAAATCCATTCGGTCCGAGGGCACCACCTAATTTTATCGAGGTAACATTAATATATTGTGTGAATCTTATTAAATGTGTCTATTATAATTTTAATAAACTAAGTATTTAACATTGTTTTGATACCAAAAATGCAAAAAGAATTTCCTTCAGCACTTATGTACATTCGAAGATTTGTGAAATTATTAAATATCACAGAACATTATTTTCATCAGAATGCCGCCGCTTGTAAGTTAACTTGTAGGTGGTATGGGATAAAAACAAAACACACTTGCAAGTTTGGCACGTACGTCCGGGATTGACGCACCTTCGGGACTGGCATGCATGGCAGCTTCACTTCCGTACTCGGGTCAGACCTCCGTGCGTTTGGTTACTTTGGTATAAACTACCTCTTGTTTTGACACCGCTGACGAAAGTGTTCGCAGACCGAGAGATCAGGTATGAATATTATAAATGATAAGAAACTAATTTACTGGCGATAATGTCTCCAGGGAAATTGTAAATAAAGAGCAGCGTTCGAATCGAACGGGTGGTTTACAGGTTTACAGGTTTGGCAGGTCATCGCGTCCATGGGATCTGGTGACTAGTATAGTGGACGGCCAACGTCACCTTCCCAAGAGCCAAAACATGGAGTATTATAAAAAGTGTCATTCAGGTGCTATTTTAGTCGTTTGATACGTTTTACCCACGTAGTTGGTTGTTTACGCGAGTTTAGTGTCTAGAAGAGAATTGGTTGTACGACGGAGAAATCTAGATGAGCCTTCTCTTCGAGTTTTAGTTGCTGGGAATAATGAGGGGATATGAGTGAGCAACAACCCCTAAACAACTGTGTGGACGACTCTGTAAATGTTGCTCGGACCATAGAAGAAAAACCTGATGGAAATACAGCTAGCTGTGGTAATGATTTGAAACAGCCAGTCACCGGTGAGTCTTCTGATTTAGATCCAAAAAAGAAGAACTTTCAGATAATGAGTGTGGAGCTGGATTATGGCACTGTCGAAAAGTTGGACGAGGGTTTATACGGCGACAATCTTCAACAAAGCGCTGAAAACATCGCTGCCCTTGAGCAAAACACGTCTAAAACTGATACGACTTCGAGTAATGTTCAACCGAAAAAGAAAATTTCTTTTCAGGTAACGAGTATTCAGTCGACGGAGGGTCGTTGTCGCGGTGATAGCAATGGTTATGATGATGTTGATGAACTCAATGAAAGTGAATTCCTCGAAGAAGAAGAGGAAAGTCCCGAGTCTACTTTATCGCATGCTTCTGGTAATGGAAACGGGACGTCGAGATTTAAAGTAGTGAAAATACCTCGTTATGATAGCAAGCCGTATACGCGAGGGCGGTGGAGATGCTGCGATTTTGTGAAATTTCCTCCGCCATATGCCGTCTCACTTCTCAATTATCTCCAAGGATTCACCTCAGACATGAGCGAAAGAAGTGACCAGGATTCTGTTATTTCTGGTCAAAATTCTGTACTTAGTAGTGTGAGTAGTGGACTGATATCGGAAGGTACAAGCAGCAATCTAGACCTTCTAGGCCAAGAAGACAATGTGCTACAAGAGACTCAAACTTATGAGGAGAAGAATCCCGTAAAAATTTATTTTGCCGGAAACACGCCGCTAAGGGTAGACGAACGTAGAGACTTGATCATAAATAATTCGTCTGGATTGGATAAATCATTAGAAAGCTTCCCATCTCAATCTGTGGGGGCCCTGGCGGACGAATCTACATTAAGGTAAGTTTTTTCACTTGTACTGTTACTCAACTTTAAATGTTTAAATTAATATAGAGCGTAGTGATTTGAATAGTATATTGTGGCACAAAAAGCGTGTTTACAACTTACAATTGACCATGCGTTGTTTAGAGAAGACGCTTTTAGTTCAAATCATGACTGCGGAATAATTATTGTTGATTGAAAACGGTTATTTTCCATAACAATAGCTCTGTAAATGTAATAGTTTATGGCATTAAAGTCTATAAATATTAAGTTTGGAATGCCTTGCAAGGAGATGGATTCTGGGTCAGAACTGAATACAGTTGCAAAACACACGAGCACTTTATCAAACAATGGTGAATAAATATAGTTGGTCTGTTGTGGAGTAGAACGAAGATTGTTTAGGAAGGCTGGGATTTTGGAAAATCTAATTTTGGAAAATCTATAGGGTATTGTTAATATAAATCTATGAATTAATTAAGGCTAAGTCAGTAATAGGATTATTTATAAACATATTCTTCCTCGTCCAGACGGGTTTATGCCAGGAGATATTAATTTCTAATTCTTTTTTCTTGATTTATATCTCGATTTATGAGATATTGCTATCTTGTAGACATTTGTCATTGAAATTTTATCTGCAATGATATTTATTCTTTTTTAAAATTGTACAAATCTATACACTAAAAAAATTCATATGGATTTCTGCATTGTTGGCGTGTTTAATTACAAAAAATAGTAAAAGCAATTTTTATTCATTTAACTTTTGGAAGGTTTTATTTGATTTTGATTTGGTTCAATTTAAAAACAAACATTGTGACTCATGTTTTATATAAATTCTAGTGATATCTTGGGCAAATCACCTGCCTAGGCTCCGTAGTCAGTAGGCTAAATGTGGGTGTACTGACCAAATCTGGCTCATGAACAAATTAATTCCAGCCAGTGAAAGAAAAACCTCTATTTAGAAAGACAACTTAGAACCTCTATAGAACCTCTTAGAACCTCTATTTAGAAAGATAAATACAACATCAATACCATATCTATTCTGATACATCATCTTTTTTCTTTACCTGCAGTAGTTTGTGTATTGTTTTACTGTGCTTTCCAGTTGAGTTTGGAACAGCTAAAGTTTTGCCATTAAGTTTAGTTGTTTGAAATTTATAGTTGTGATATAATGCGAACAATGTTGTCAAGGCATTGCCAAGACATTACATACTAGCACCAGTGCATTGCCCTTAGCAATGCCTTGACAACATAGTTTCTATTACATCACAACTATAAATTTTAAACAACTGAACTTAACGGCAAAACTTTCACCGTTCCAAACTCAACTGGAAAGTGCAGAATACTGTTTTATATCTTTGACTAGACATTATCCTACTTTAGTCTAGTATAATAAGCAATTCTAATATACACTAGTATATTACTATACTAGAAATACATGAATGCAAAACAACCCCTTGCCCACTTTTACATGTGTTTACATAAATATCCCCCCCCCCCCCCCCCCTCAATTAAAATAAGCAACCTGATCTGTTTTTGTATACAAGTATACAAGTATAAACCCCCACCCATCCCTTATATCGTGTTTTATACATGTAGTTTTTCTATTATTGACCAATTTCAAAAGCAATGTTTTATTCCAAAAAAAATAGCTGTGGTTGAGGAAAAACTTGTGCCATATTCTAATACAGTGGAGCCTCACTATAGCACGCATCATTATAACGCACGACTCGGTATAATGCAGTTGATCTTTGGACCCCAAAATTTTACTTTTCCTTGTTTGTCATGTGATGACTTATACAGATGTTTACCTACAGTACAACACTAAAGTTCACCACAAACTGCTAAATTCCGCAAAATAGCAACAGAATTGATGTGTATATGATGCTGAAACTGAAGTTTCTATTTTGCTCACTGGAAACAATTCAATCTTGATGGGGAGACAATTCGATCTTGACAGCTGACGATCGCTTATCATGCTGAGTAATCGCGATCATTATGAGATAAAATGACAACACGGCAGTGTGATCATTGTGAGAAATGAAAACCATGCTCAAAAATCTTATTTCAATTCCATTTTGTTGAAGTCTTGAGTGGACTTCAAACTTCTTCAGTCACAATTTGGATTGTTAGAATCAAACAGAAAGTGCTTCTGGCAGTACTCAATCTCACTCCCAGTACTCGGCCCACAATATTGCACTAGAACTGAGTGGGAAGAGTACTACTAGATTTGGCCGTACCTTGCAATAACGCGCTTCATCTATAACTCGGTCACAACTAAGGACCCAAACAACCGTGTTATAGTGAGGCTCCACTGTAGCACCAGAAACTGATAGGAAAAACAAACAATAATTACGGAGGCTTTTTATATAATGGTGACCAACTGTTTTAATATAATTCCAATGTTAAACTTCAAAGAAAAACATCAGATACTGATTGAAAAAATGTAGTTAACAGTCTGAAAACTATAAGTATGAGAGAGGGAAAAAGTATATTATTTGACAAGATTTTTGCTGTTTTAACTGAGATACTGAAAAAGTTTGGTAATACAGTATATACTGACTTTTAATCAGTAACTTAAATACAAATATCTTACTGTTACATTTTCTTTTACCTCTGCTTTGATGCTTTTGTCACTGCAAACACTGCAAATTCAGTTTGTCTTTTTATCTACAGCGTTTCATTTTGCCTGGTTGTTTTTTTCGGTTTCTTTTTAATTGTTGTTGACAAAAAACAATCAGTTCTCTTCAACATGTAAAAAGCTGTTTTTGACCAATATTTTTGACAAAAATTTCTGACAAAGATTTCTTTCATGGTCGTTGAAAAATGATTGTGTAATCCAGCTGAACTAATAATTTGCTTACATCAATTTGATTAATTTATAACTTGAACAATCTGAATAATTTAGCAACTTAGGTTCGTTAATCAAATGCCAATACCCTTACATTCGAGCTGTTAAAGTTGCGATTTGATCTCACAGAATATCTTTCCTACTTGCATGTAATTTTGCATGTAAGTGCACTCCATGCATGTTGAGATTAGAACCCTCCCTGGGGCTCAGGGATTAGTAACCTATTTATCAATAAAAAATACAACCAATATATATACATGTACATTGTACATGTATTGCCAGTGCTTCATGCTAAAATAAAATTGTTGGTAAAAGCTCGCACTTACTAATTATAGGGTATGCAGGCCCTTAAGGGCTAAGGTCTTAACCTTGAGTGCCTTACTGGCCAGCCTTTATGATAAAAATATCCATCTATATCCATTATTGTAATAAATCATGCACACACCTGCTTAGCTAAAATAACTGAGCTAAAAATCACCACTTTGGTAAACAGAAAAATTATTTGATAGTTTGCATGGTGACAATGGTACAGTAATACTCTCTCAGTCTCTCTGCCGCAGAGGCTGAAGGCATAGGACTGCACATTTTCTCTCTTGCCCACACACCTTTGCCTCTGAGCCTCTACAGTGGAGAGAGAATCATTAGTAATACACCTGCTCTAATGAAGGCCTGAGTCAATAGGTCAAAAGCTCAGCAATGAATTAATAGACATGGTGTTACTACAAATTCTCACTTTTATTAGAATAATTATTGGTTATGGAATAAAATCAAAAGGGGGTAGAATCTAAGTGCATGTGTTGCTGTGGTAACTATAAAAATATGCTCACCAGTTGAGCACTTAAATTCCAATGTTGGTCACTTGTTTGTCATTGTCTTGAGTGTGAAATATTTGCGTTTTAAAGCTAGAATCCTCTTTCTCTCTCTCTTGTGATGTTGTCACAGTAAAATTTCAACAGTTGACTATAGAAAAATTGAGCAAGGAGAATATGAAAGGTTGATTTTTTCAGTTTTAAGATTCTTTTAAGGTTTTTCAGTGTTTATTTTTGTAAACAATACAATTCTAATTTTTATGTTTTGCATATTAAATAACATTCCACTAGTCACTGTTGCATTTTTGGAAAATATTGCTTCTGTAATAGGAAAACATGTTTAGCTATAATTAATTTTAACAAATGGCTGCTTTTTCACAGTTTCTTTTTTACCTTCAAAAGTCATTCAAACAAAGGTTACATACAGTGTAAAAAATGTATCAATTGTTCTTCATCATATTAAACTAGATTTAATAGTGTAACACTACAGGCAAAATGTCTACAGAAAATTTCTTAAAGTTTTGAAGATATTGATCTCGTGTAACCTGAAATTCAAAATGGCACATTGTCAGCATTAGACGACCGGCCAAGGCTTCAAAATATTACTTTTGATGGCATTTTTTGTTACAAGAAGGTAACCATGATAAATCATATCGGATAGTGTATATTTTGAAGGTAAGGGGGGTTACCAGTCATAATTATTGATTTATATTCTAAAATTTGTAGCTTTTTGAAAGCACAATGTGATGAATGGGATAGCTGTAAAGTGCTGCGTAATACGTTTGTGTTTTATTTGGATTGGCTAAATTCAGAATGCTATCCAATCAGCGTGCCTGAAGTTATGATTATTCTAATTCGCATAACTCACAATCATAAACAAACAAGAAACATGGCGCAAATTTACTTAAATATAACACTTCAAAGAACAGCCATAACAAGCAGCCAACTTTTTGTTACAAACAGGTTAGACCTTAAGATGACTAGGCCGGTTGCCATCCGTGTATCACAAGATAGCACTGTTGATCCGGTGAGTTAAATGTCTGAAGATATCCGAGCAACACTGTACTGTAATACAAAAGCTCAGCTTTAACATTACGTACATGGCGGTATCGGCAAATTACCAAAATAAAACGAAGTGATTTACGAATATGAGACTTCTCTGTATCTACCAGATCAAATAAATTTCTGATTCTTGGCAAGCTTACGTTATTGTGGTTTTTCTTCGAAGTGTTATATTTAGGTGTATTCACGCCATATTTCTTGTTTGTTTATGATTGTGAGTTATAAAGGCCCTGTCGTTGCGAGACAAGTTGCATGAACCATTGCACCGTGTAACATGCTGTGCAATGGTCAAAATCGTTGCGAGACAAGTTGCAACAATCGTTGCACAAAGTAGAATCAGGTTCTACTTTCTGCAACGATTGCAGCAATTTGTTTCAGCGTTGCACCGTGTAACACCCCTTCAGCAACTTGTCTCGCAATATTTTGTTATGATTTGGCACTCAATCGAGTCTCTCCCCAGTCTACCCGCTTTTATCGAAATCCAAATCATTGGAAAATTGCATAAACACGTTGCAGCGTGTAACACTCCCTGCCTTGCAACTGCAATGCTGCATGAGTCATCATTGCGAGACAAGTTGCATGAAAAATTGCACCGTGTAACAGGGCCTTTATGCGAATTAGGTTAACCAGAACTGGAGGCACGCTGATTGGATAACGCTCTGAAACGAGTCTTTCAAAATAAAACACCTAGGTGATCCGAAGAAAAACCAATTAGTGCATGTACTGACTCTTGGTGGACTTGTGTGTATTGTGTATAAAAGGTCCCAAATATGTAGATCTGTTCAGTTACCCATTCAGGCTACGTCCACACGTATACGTTTTCGTAGCGTTTCCATATTGTTTCAGGTAAGTAGACCATTGTTTTCTATTCCCTTGAGGACGGAGAACAATATGAAAACGCTACGAAAACGTATACGTGTGGACGTAGCCTCAGTTAGCGTTCAAATCGTTATTCGAACTATCGTGTGAAACTATCGTCTATCGTATGTAAGAAATCTATCGTACTATCGTGTAAGAAATAAAGATTAAGTTTTTATTACGCTTCTGACCAGATGGTAGCAGGAGATGGTTAGTATTAATCGAGACGAACAATCTATAGCCGAACTATCGGCGGTCATGGAGAATTTAAATATCGTAAGAGAAAGTAGAGAAGAAAGGCCCGACGAATGTCTAATTGGAGACTTAGGCCCGGTTCAAACGTCGCGCTTATCATGTGCTATATGCGAGCATTCGTTGAATTTGGTCAGTGTCCACCTACGCGAATGTACCGCTTAACATGAATAATGTGCCATGAATCGCACGGTTTTCGTTTTTCTTGTCTATTTCTCACTATTTTCTTGTCGAAATATGGTGACGGTAAATCCGAAGAGAGCGAGAAAAGAAAACAGAATACAGTAAAAACCCGCCAACAAGAACCTACTCCTATTAAGAACCTCAGGCTGAAATTGAGAATTTATTTATATAAGAATATATAAGAACCTATCCAGGCTGATTTGGTGAAATGTAGGTTCTTGTTAGCGGGTTTTTACTGTAATTGTGAGTAGATAATTGACTTGAATCTGCCTTACACTAGCCTGTTTTCAGGTGAATGCGGAACGTATCTCTGTGCGCCGTCCGACTGACTTCTTCATCTTCTTCAAACAACTCAGCGCATCGATTATATGCCGGCGCGCTTATAGCTACTACAAGTTATGCACTCGCGAGAAGAGATCATTACTGTTTGTATCGTGTCCATATTTACTCGAAAAGACCGCCGTGCGTATTAAGTTTCATGTTTTCACCTCGCATTACAGCGACATAAACTAGACAAACACGTTTTTTCGTGAATTGCATTAGGTTCGGCACATGATAAGTTCGACGTTTGAATCGACAAATCAAATGGCTCTGGGACAATCCATTTGAAATACACGAAAAAGTGTGTATTTTGGGGCATGCGCAGTTGGTATTTTTGTACCCAGACCCACGAAAACCTTCAGCACGGCCGTTCAATATTCTGCAAAATACATCGACTTGTTGTGGCTGATTCTGGAATTTAATAGTAACAAATAGCAGTAGAAATGTTGTAAGAATATAATCGTGGCTGGTTTGTGATGCGATAAAATATTACTTGGCAGAAATTTCTGGATAAGAGACTGATAAATGGAAAATAATGCACCAGGCGTGATAGTGATCGATGACCAGTTCATGACCTTCTGATGAAACCCAGTTTGAATTCTTGTTTATTCAAACTTATGAACACGAAAATATCGTATTATTGTTCTGAATATTATTCAAATATTCGTAGACAGCTACAAGGTAAATTACAACGAAATCTGGAATTTTAAAAACCTATTTCATGTATATAGTACTGCATGTATGTCTTTCAAATAAAACGTGACCTAGCTTGGTGGTATATTTGTCATTTGTTGATTTGCAACATTTAATTTGTTACATGTTTTATAATCCACTTGTTTGTGTGTAATCGAAATAATCGACACTGTAGCTTTCTGAGGTTTAATCATTTATGAATTCATATTACATCTGTTTATACTGATCTATGTGATTGAATATTCAAACACCAGTAGCTGAACCTCACTATGAACCAGCCATATTTGTACGGCCTGTTATTGCCCATTTGAGTATGGTGAAAACATTCTATGCATAAAAAAATAACAAAGTGAGAGGTTCTTCTTTTACTTATTTTTTTAAACATTAACTTTAAAGTACTTAACACCAAAGATGTGAGGGGCAGGTGGCACACATGCTCACATTTAGCTAATATATAATTTATAAAGATATTGGATTTTGGTTTCATTTGTCACAGTCTAGTTCAGTTGTAAAATTTACTAAAGTTTGTGGAGCCCTACATCAAAGTAAAACCAAGGGCACCACCTTTTTAAGTTTATGCCTAAAACACTGCTTAATTATATCAACTTTACTCTTAAAAACATTACATGTACAATTATATGATTACTGGTACATGTATATATACTGTAATAAAGCAGCTTCTGGTACAAAAAATACCCTTTAGAGTTTAGACTTGGTATCTTGTGCAGTCTGGTAACTGATAAGGGTGTAACAATAGAGGGACTAGGGGGGGGGGGGGGGGGATACAGCCCACTTAACATTTTTCCTAAGCTCCATTGGTAACTCTGAAAATGGGCTAAAAAGTGACTAAAGCCTGGTTTCCATTTGGTCACTAGTGGTCACAGAGTTGCTGCTGGGATAGGATTTATTCTATCCCAGCAACTGCAATCGACCTCTTGTGACCCACCAATGTCCAAATGTCAGTCAGGATTAAAATTTCCAAGGGAAAGCACAATGCACCCCACCTTACTATTAATTTTGACAAATTAGGCTAACCCGAAGTATCTTCTGCCAGCACTAGGTAGATAATACTGGCATGTGTGTAGTCCCCATTTATAACAAGGGTGTCCACAGTTAGTAAGGCTCTCATTTGTACTGTATACTCTACTGATAAATTTACTTTTGGATGAAGTGCCAACTGAAGATATTTGAACCAAGGCTACATTATGTGCAGCCTAAGATGAGTAAAGTCATAGTCAGCAATAAATTATGAGTTTTAAGAAATCATTTTATTAACCTTTTCACCACCAGGTTAAGCTATTTAGAATTTCATTCTCGTTAACATGCCAGATGATTTTATTCTACTGCAGAGGGAATGCATTAGCTGGTTGGGGTGGCCTTGCAAGCTCACATTGAATGGGTCAACTCACTGTTGCTTAGGTTTGCTGAGAATCCCTGTTAATCAGCTAATTAAGTTACAGTAGCTGGTGTAGGGAGGAATGGGTTATGGTCCAAATCAAAATGTGAAACACCGTAAATGTAATATTAATTTTATTGTGTAAACAATATGTGTAACAGATTTAGTAGTGGAAAATTGTTCTCTTGAGGTGGGAATTCTTAACTTCTGGCTTTTAAATACATCCCAAATGCAGCTGTTCAGTACATAAGAAATAATACAGAGATTGTTGTTTGCAAAAGTAAAACTACAGTTGGTGACTACTATGAAAAGACCTTTGGCTGAACTGATTTTCAAAGTAATTTTCTTTAATTTAGAAAGCAGACTTTGGATATACAGTGTGTACTAAAACATTGACTGTAACCATCAATCACTGTCTGTTTATGATCAGGGATGCCAGGAGGGGCATAGGGGTGTAGGAACTGGAGGGAAAACGGGGCATGTGTCCCCCCCCCCCCAACTTTGTCATGAAGTGCCCTTTTTGCAACAGGAAAGTGCCCTTTTTATGTTAAAACATGTGCCTCAAGTGTCCTTTTGAAGTCCTACCCCCTGAACAAAGTGCCCTTTTGAAGCTGTGCCCATCCAAGATCAAATTGCTTAGTACACCACTGGAGGGGCAGTTTCCACTCATTGCCTTTCAGTGCTAGGAGAGGTGAGGGGGGTTATCACTTAATAATTATGGATATCACTTAAAACAAGATATTAAAAAGGAAACTATATGGGATCACTACATAGAGTGGGTATCTCCTTGTATTTAAATTATAATTAAATAGAAAAATAAGTTCACCATTTATTATTTTATTATCATATATTTTATTTATTAACATTTGTACCTAACTGATACTGGAGAAACAACAATAGGACTCAAGGTCCCTTACAAGGTTGTTCTCCTAAGATTGAATTGTTGATTTTAAAGAGGAGGGGGGGGGGGGGGGGAAACCAGAGAACCTGGAAAACCCCTCGAAGCACAGGAGAGATCAACTACAATAACTCTACTCAAACGAGTTCCAAGCTCAAGCCTGTGACAAGGTGTCCCATCTGGTCACCCATCCAAGTACTATTAACCCCATCCAATCAAGCTTAACTGTGGATCACAGTGGTCAGGCAACTCTTCACCACCCATGCTTCCCATATGGTCACATAGGTATAGTACCAGTTTAAAACTGGTGTAAAATGTATAAATCAGCAACTAATGCTATGGATATAATACTTCAAACCAATGTATATTACTTGTAGATACAAATTAAAAAAACAATGCCTTGTAGTACGTTGTACAGCTATAAGAAGATTATGTCACATATAACATATATAAAAAGTAATAAACACAGTGTCAACAGCCATAAGACAATATATTTTTTTGTTAAAAATATGAGGAGATACTACATACATACATGTTGATATATTAAAACTTGATCTGTCACTCAGCTAATTATGAATATTTGAGGTGATTGAAAGATGTAGCCATCATTTATACGTTCCAAATGATACTTCTTGAAGTCAAATCCAGTGTCCATATGACGATATACCATAAATATTTAATTATTGTACATACAAGTACGGAAAACTATGAAATCTGAAAAGTGAACTCGTCACGAAGCACGGTCACGATGCATGGGCCACGATGAATCTGTTATCTGTCATACTTCCAAAAAGTTCAAGTTCAGAGTTCCAAAAAGAACTCAGAGTTCCAAAAGAGAACTCAGAGTTCCAAAAATACCACAAAGGCAAGTAAGTATTTCTTGTCTCCTTGAAATGACTTTTGCAAAGGAATAACTCTCAATTTCTCAGATTAAGTCCCAATAAACATGTTATTTCGCTTCACTCCTTCTCGAAAACAATCCATATTACATGAAGACCGCGATGGGGGAATGGGTGTGAAATTATCTGCGCAGCGCAGTAGGCGTCAACGCGTTAAGCCAATCAGAATCGATTTTCAAATGGATTGTCCCAGAGCCATTCGTTTGCCGCGCGCGTATGGGTCTGGGTACGAGATTGGTTCGGCGCATGAGAAGAGCGGCGTTTGGAACGGGCCTTAATGTGGGCGTCGAACTTAATTAAAATCGTCGAACTTAATTGATTCAAACGTCGAACTCGTAACACTTCGAATTAGGTTCGGCACATGATAAGCGCGACGTTTGAACCCGGCCTTAAAGTATCGAAAAGCCAGGGCCAAGACGGCATTTACAAAGACAAGAAATTCCTTGTTGCACTTGCTTGATGAAGAAGACTTACCAAGTCGAAAGCAAGTGAAAGAACTTTGTCAAATGTTAAACCAGAAACAAGAGGAAGTTATGAAAATTATTGATGCATTAGTATGCGAGTATTCAAGCAGAACTGACAGAAACGGTATGAAGAAAATTACCGAAGAGGTAGAGAAACTTGAAACCGAATTTACAGATGCACAGAATCGAGCCCAAGTATATTTGGATAATCGACTGGACGATATATCGCCAGAGACAGCGCTCAACATCTCGACCGAGTGTTGAGGGAAAATATATCGAAATATCGCGAAGGCCAAGCGAAAGAACAACAAAAGCGGTTGGAACAAGAAGAGCTTATGCGACGAATTCAAAATCTCGAAGAACAAATTCAGCACGAATTTACAGTTTATCAAAAGAAAGAAGAAGAGGTAAAGCAAAGATATCAACACCTGACCATAAGAGATCGAGGCCTGATGTTGATCTGCCTTCGGCCATGAAACATGCTGTAGAGCGTCGAAGATCAACGATCACTCGACCGAGTGTTGAGGGAAAATATATCGAAATATCGCGAAGGCCAAGCGAAAGAACAACAAAAGCGGTTGGAACAAGAAGAGCTTATGCGACGAATTCAAAATCTCGAAGAACAAATTCAGCACGAATTTACAGTTTATCAAAAGAAAGAAGAAGAGGTAAAGCAAAGATATCAACCCCTGACCATAAGAGATCGAGGCCTGATGTTGATCTGCCTTCGGCCATGAAACATGCTGTAGAGCGTCGAAGATCAACGATCACTTTACCGAGCTTAATTGTTGGTGAAGAGCGATATCAAAGTACACCGTATCAAAGATCGGCGACGAGTTCAACACCAAATGAAATTGGAAAGGATCTGTGGAAGCAACTCAAACGAGTTTCAATACCAGTGTTTTCAGGCTACGAAAGTTGGAAAGCAACATTCACATCGTGCATCAACGAAGCACCAGCAACCCCAGAGTATAAACTCCTATAACTCCGCCAGTATTTGTCAGGAGAAGCGTTAAAAGTAGTGGGAAAATTGGGACACTCTGCCGTCACTTATGAAGCTGCAAAAGAGAGACTAGACTGGATAGAAAATATGGTTGTGCCCGACGACAAGTTGCCATTTATTTGGAAGAACTTGAAAACTTTAAAACCATACGCCAGGGAAATTCAAAGGACCTGGAGAAATTTGTCGACCTGCTGGATGTTGCTGTCATTAACCTGGGAGACCCGAGGAATAGGAATTAGGGAATGGATCCTTATACTTATACTTATACTTATACGCTGGATATTCGAGAAGAATTCCAAACAATAGCAGCAGAAGCGGTCCAAGGATTAAGCCAAGGGAACGAAAGAAAATCAAAGTTTAAGGATACTACACGAACCTACTTCAACAGAAGTAGCAATGTATCAACATGCAGCCTATGTAGCAACACAGGATCTGGAACTGTAACAAATTCAAGCAAATGACTGTTTCAGAAAGATGGGATTTTGCCAAACAATCCAGTCTATGTTATCGTTATGCAACGGTCATACCGGCGGAAAATGCACAAGAAGCAGAATTTGTGGATTAGACGGTTGTAGAAAGACTCACAACAGATTGTTACATGGAAATCAGAGCCCGGAAGTGGGGAGCACTGGTGATGGCCAACATAAAGATGTTGAAAGTTCGAACAGCCATAGAAGAATTTCTAAGAATTGCTACTCAAACTACTCCTCCCATGGAAGGGGAGCGCTCTGAGATTGAGAGATCTCACACCACCCGAGTACAGCCAAAGATGTCTGGACAGCAAGAGTTTTTGGCCATGCGAACAATTCCAGTCATACTGAAGAATGGGAGTCGTCGAGTGAAAGTAAATGCCCTGCTGGACGATGCCAGTACCAAAACGTACATCATCGCAGACGTAGCCACCGAACTTGGGCTTCAAGGCTCGTTCCAGAAAACAAACGTTAACGTCTTGAACGATCAAGTGGAGACTTTTCTGACAATGCCTGTGGAGGTTGAATTGGAAAGTTTAGATGGAAAAGTCAACGCCACGATCAGTGCATTTACCACCGACAAAGTAACGGGTGATATGCGTGTCATCGATTGGAATCAATACGCTGTTAAATGGGTTCATCTTAAGAATATAGACTTCTCAAGTGTCGCTTCTAGTCCTGGTAGATATTCTTATCGGTCTTGATTATGCAGATCTTCACTATTCGGTAAAGGACGTCCGAGGTCAACCAAGCGAGCCCATAGCCCGACTCACACCACTGGGATGGACACGCATTGGGGTTTCACGTGATGATCACCAACATGATCGGCAGACACATTTTAATCGGACCTACCACACCCAAAATAATTCCAAGTTGGAAGAAATCGACGCAGTCCTTCGTAAGTTCTGGGAAACAGAAAACGTTACGTCAGTCCAGACAGAACCATTAAAGATAGAAGACCGTGATGCGTTGGAGAAAGTGAAACAGTCACTCAAGTATGAAAACGGACGGTATCAAGTGGCCACCCCTTGGAAGAGAGAGGAACCAGCGGTATCAAACAACTATGAAATGGCACTGCGTCGCCTCCAAAACACCGAAAAACGTTTGAAGAAAAACCTGGAGTTAGCCGGAGCCTATTCAGATATTATCGACCAATACATCAAGAAGGGGTATATCCGAAGGTTCAGGATTCTGAGATGCGACCGACGAAAGGCAGGTATCTGCCTCATTTTCCAGTGTTACGCCCAGATAAACCAACGACCAAAACCCGTATCGTGTTTGATGCATCTGCCAGGTGTGACGGAATCTCTTGAATGACGAAATCCACCAAGGACCAAAGCTACAGCGAGAGTTATTCAACGTCTTGGTTCGTTTTCGTCAACATCCAGTTGCACTTATTTGCGACATCGCAGAGATGTATCTACGGATAGAAATCGCTCCGAAAGATAGAATCTATCATCGTTTTCTTTGGCGTTCATTAGATCAAGACAAAATCCCAGATGAGTATGAATTCAATCGCGTGGTTTTGGGGTTAAATTCGTCACCATTCCAAGCTCAATTCGTTGTCCAGCAACATGCCAAAGCCCACGAAAGTACCTATCCAGTGGCAGCTGATACAGTTCAAGAATCAACTTACATGGACGATAGTATGGATTCAGCTCCGACGGATGCTCAAGCCATTGAACTTTATCACCAATTAAGTGAACTGTATCAAAAGGCCGACATGTATCCGCACAAATGGCTGTCCAATTCTGGGAAAGTATTGGAATACGTTCCAGTCCAAGAAAGAGCAACAAATGTTCAACTGGATAAATCGAATCATCTGCCAGCTGAGACGTGATGCAAGAAAGAACAATGACCACCACTAATGGTACTAGGTCCTGGCGCCTCGATCCAACCCTATTTTCCTCCGGGACACGAATAACTAGAATTCAAGCATGGGTAAAGCGGTTCCTTACATAACTGCAAATGCACCGGAGATGGTCGAACAAGCGGCGAATTAACTCCTGATGAAATCAGAGATGTAGAAAACGAAATAATTGCACAAGCCCAACGAAACGCCTTTCCGCTGGAAATTCAAGCCCTCGAACGTGGAAAAGAACTGTCCAAAAACAGTAAATTAATCGGACTGCGTCCAAGATTGGACGAAGACGGACTCTTAAGATCAGACGGACGTCTTCAATACGCCGAATTCCTACCGTTTGATGTTCGATTCCCAATTATCTTACCACGAAAGCAATGGGTTACGAAACTACTGGTGAAGTATTACCACGAGTAGGGCAATCATAACAGTGGCACGAACCATACACTGGCGAGCATTTCCTTAGGATTTTGGATCATCTCGGGACGCGAAGAAATCCGTGATTGGGAAAAAGAATGTGCTGAATGCAAACGAAGAAACGCCAAAGCAGCGACTCAGATCATGGCACCTCTTCCAATATCCGATTAAAGAAATCAATGCAAGCATTTTCCGACTTTGCTGGTCCGTTCATTACAATTCAAGGCAGAGGAAAACGTCGACTAAAACGTTATCTTTGTTTGTTTACTTGTCTATCCTGCAGAGCCGTTCACCTTGAAATTGCCTTTTCCATGGATACGGACTCCTTTCTTAACGCCTTTTATCGGATGGTTAATCGGCGAGGACTACCCAAAGAAATGATCTCCGATAACGGAACCAATTTTGAAGGCGCAGAAAGGGAGCTACGTTAATTAGCAGAGCAGTTAGATAAAGATAAAATTATGGCATCAACAGCAAATAAGGGAGTTACATGGCACTTTAACCCTCCGTACGCCATGAAACAATGATTAAATCGGCAAAGAAAGCGATTCATGCTATACTTGGATGTGCAGATATCACTGACGAAGAGCTAATGACTGCCTTCACAGGTGCAGAAGCTCTGATTAACTCACGTCCTCTCACCTATTAGTCTGCCAATCCTAAAGACAACACTCCTTTAACACCTAACCACTTCTTACATGGTCGAGTTGGAGGAAAATTTGCACCAGAAACCGTTGAGACCGACTACAATCCAAAGAAAAGATGGAGAAGAGTCCAGGAATTGGTACGCCGTTTTTGGCTTCGAGAGTGGCTTCTGACTCTCAATCCATGGAAAAAATGGCATCACCTTCAGAGAGATGTTAAAGAGGATGATATAGTTTTGGTTATTTTGCCTAATTCCCCTCGAGGACATTGGCCGTTAGGGAAAATTGTAAAAATCCATCCAGGAAAAGACGGACATACGCGTGTAGTTAAAATACAAGTGGGAAAGACGGTGCTGACAAGACCAATGTCAAAGATTTGTCCTTTAGAATGCGAACAATAATACCTTATAATTATTATTTATATTATTATTTAGATGTGTTGACTTTATTAAGTCAAGGAAGGGGAGAATGATCCGAAGAAAAACCAATTAGTGCATGTACTGACTCTCGGGGGACTTGCGTGTATTGTGTATAAAAAGGTCCCAAATATGTAGATCTGTTCAGTTACCATTCAGTTAGCGTTCAAATCGTTATTCGAACTATCATGTGAAACTATCGTATAAGAAATCGTGTGAAACTATCGTCTGTCGTATGTAAGAAGTCTATCGTACTATCGTGTAAGAAATAAAGCGTATAGTTTGCATCACTCCATAGAAATCCCATTCATCCCAGTGTGCCTTTAAAAAAACCCAAATTTTAGTATATAAATTTAAAATTACGGCTGGTACCCCCTCACCTTCAAAATTTACACTATCTGGCATGGTTACCTGCTTGTAACAAAAAAAGTTTGAGACACTTTTATCGAGGTTGGCCGGCCGTCTACATGTAAAACTGAAGCTTCATGAGGGCAAAACTTTTTGGAAGAAATTGGAAATATTTCAACTTCATCCCTAGCTAAATAAAGTGATTTGTTTTATTGCTCAAAGTTCATATACTAAATATACTGTAAACCTAAATCGATAATTTAGGTGTCTTTTCTTTCTTTCTTTCCCTTTCTTTTCCTTATTCTTTTTAGTGCAAAGTTTCACAGAAACTATACATGATAGTGTAAACTTTCCGGGGGGTGAACTTACTTGCCGTAGTTGAAAGGGGGCAGAAGTTTTAGTGTTATTGCTGGTAAGTCATGGAACAGTTTGCCATTACTTTTGAGAAAAAACTAGCTGTTGACTCTTTTAGACATGATTTGTGGAAACGCATTTTTGATGAACAACAAAGCTTATATCACTTTTTATTAAATAGGTTGCGTCTTACGCACGCTGTGATTGGTCAATTACCGTGTTTATATCAGGCTATGTAAACACGGTTGTGATGTCACGGCACATTTTTTAGCCTTATTTCATAAAAGAAATAGAAAATGGATGCCCTGTGTTTATATAACCTGATGCAAACACTCGAGTGAGTTGGGAGAATTCGAAAGTACTTGTGTAAATACTCGGGTTCACATATACTTTCGAATTCTCCCAACTCACTCTCGTGTTTGCATCAGGCTATATAAACACGGGCGGCCATTTTCTATTTCTTAAATGTAATTATTAATATTTTGATATTTTAATCGTTTAATAGTTTTGATATCGAGGGCCACAAGTTTATTAGCTTTGTAGCTATTTAGTGTTTACCCTCTTTTAAATAAATATTTTACTTACTTACTTACTTACTTTAATACTAGTGAAAATGTGAAACACTAGTATCAGTCTTTCATATACGACAAATATTTATGTCGCTTAAAGCTCGTAAGTCCTATCTATGGGTATTTCTTGAAAGACATGTAAAATCATGGTGCATTATTAACAGTTCTTATTAACCGAGAGCGCGGTCATTACGGAAAAATATCAGACCGAGGTCTTGACAGTACGGACCGAGCCCGTAGGGCGAGGTCTGTGCATAAAGACGGAGGTCTGATATTTTCCGTAATGACCAAGCGGACGAGGTTAATAAGAAGTTTATTATATGGCATTTTGAAACAACATACCTTACATTTATACCTTGTCATGATACGTACTTTAGTCAGTTTAGTGTGACCTCGAGCGTGTGACATAAACTCATCGTTTTCAATGTTGTTGCTCTTGTTGTCATCGCTTTCGGACTCCTAAACTCTCTTCCAGATTGCTCATCGTCCCAATCATATACATCATTTAGTCCTCAGGTTATTGAATTCACAAAATTCTTGCGGTTTTCTTTCGTTGTTTTAGTTGCAAACAACATGGCTGACAAAATCCGTAATCGACCGGTCGATTACGGAAACTAATCGACCGGCACGTGGCACGTCTCGGCCAATGAGAACACACGATTTCAACGGAAGTAACTTGTGCCATATAATAATAATATTTATAAAATAGGTTGCGTCTTACGCAGGCTGATTAAATATGGTCTGGACGAAAGGATTTATTGTCTGCCTAGCGGAAGGTGCGAATAAATATTAAAAGCTTTATATTCAACTTTAATATGGTCTGGCATGTTGACGATGTTGTGAAGTCGGTTTGTAGAGTGTTGTTTTACACGAGTGGCGCTCGAGCAGTTTTGCACGTCAGCTCAATAACAAATTCTGTATACTGGAGATTGTATACTGTCTTCGCATTTTGATTTGGCGTTCAATAAACAACTACGAAGAACCCTGGCCATATATTACATGATGTAAAACATGAATGTTTAAGTTCTACATGTATCTGTACCTGCGTGAACTTAGCGCGTGATGTGGGCAGACGATTCGCTAGGCTAATAACTTGAAGCTAGCAACATAATCGTCAGACGATCGTAATTTGTAAAGGCAACAAAAACTTATGTATCTTTACATCCACTTGGCAGATTTTAGTCAATTTTGATCTGGATCGACTGGACGTCACACGATACGTATTAGTATCGGAATTCTTATGATGCACCAAGCTTTTTCTGCAAAAATTTCGAGGAGTTCAAAAATATCTTGATGTTATTAAACAGACCGGAAAACAATAGCGAAGGGCACAAAAGACGTCAGTATTCATGTTTGTCAGAGTTTATAATTTTTTTTTCGTTCTTGACAAGAGAAAATGACTCTAAGAATCCCTCGAGATTCTATTTTGGGTTGTTTGTCTGAGTTTTGGCTTGTATTATTTTATTATTGGGCTTTGCTTTAGAAAATGGGCTGGAAGGTTGCGGGGCTGGCAGCTCTGTCCCTACACGTGGCAAAAATTGTTATTATCTTTGACTAGAAACTTTGCACTATCCTAGTATCCTTGGGATCTAGTTCTTTTTTCCCTTTTCTTTCTTTTTTCTTTTTTTCTTTTCTACTCCTCTTCTTTCTTTTTCTTTCTCTTCCATTTCTTCCCTCTTCTCTTTTTTCTTTTCTTTTCTTTCATTTTTTCCCTTTTTCTTCTCTTTCTTTTCCTTTTCGCCTCTCATTTTCTTTCTTTTTTTTCCTTGCATTTTTTTCTTTTCGTTATTTTTTCTTTTTCTTTCTTTTTCTTTCCTTTTCTTTTTATCTCTTTTTTCTTCTTTTCTTTTCCTTTCCTTTCCTTTGCTTTATTTCACTTTACTTCACTTTACTTTACTTTACTTTACTTTACTTTACTTTACTTTACTTTACGTTACTTTACTTTACTTTACTTTACTTTACTTTACTTTACTTTACTTTACTTTACTTTACTTTACTTTACTTTACTTTACTTTACTTTACTTGGCTTTACTTGGCTTTACTTGGCTTTACTTCACTTCACTTCACTTCACTTCACTTCACTTCACTTCACTTCACTTCACTTCACTTCACTTCACTTCACTTCACTTCACTTCACTTCACTTCACTTTACTTTACTTTACTTTACTTTACCTTACTTCACTTCACTTTGAACAACTGGGTCCCGCACTTATTTAGTAACCTCATGCTAAATTGGTATTTTAATAAGAGGTTATAAAATATAAATTCTTATATATTTGTTTTAATTACTCCAAATTATTTCACGAAATTTTAACATTTTATGTAGTTTATTATATACTTAAGAGAAGTTGTTCTCGACATTTTATGTGACAATTAACCCAGGATTAGTGAAGAACATATATATGTACCATATTTATTCCAATAGACGCCCTGCGCGTTTATAGGCGAATTTCAGGGTGTTGCACACACATCATTTTGCAAAGGAATTGGCGGGCTCTCTACAAAGTAAGCAATGGCAAACAGACTTGCTAGTGAGCCAACAACAGCAGAATAACATTGTTAAACATCCAGAAACTGTATCTCTACTTTATTTATTTTAAACAGTATGTTTAGTTTGAGTGGAGCTTTTTTGAAAAATGATGCGCGCGCAACACCCTGAAACTCGCCTATTGAAAAATTGAGCTCTAGGGGGGGGGGGCGTTTATTAGAGAGAGGCGTTTATTTCAAAATTTGATGTTTCAATTATTAAAAAAAAACGTCACAAATGTTCACACAATCTCATGATTTTTTTTAATAAGATGAAGGTAATTGGACGAACACTGGGGTTATATAATGTAGATGAATGTAAATTTGCAAAGTACACTATATGCGGTATATGACCTTAGGCAAAAATGCGCATCTTGCTATTAAGTAGTTTAGTTTTAGGGGTTATTGGAGGGGGGCGTTTATTGGAGGGGGGTCGTTTATTGGAGGGGGGGGCGTTTATTGGAGGGGGGCGTGTATTGGAGGGGGCGTTTATTGGAGGGGGGCGTTTATTGGAGGGGCGTTTATTGGAGAGGGTGTTTATTGGAGGGGGCGTTTATTTGATAGTGGGCGTCAATTTGATAGTGGGTGCCTATTGGAAAAATACGGTAATTAACTTTTGAACAACTGGGTCCTGCATTTACGTAGTAATATCATTTTTAAATTTTAATAAAAGCGTTTTCATTGTTAGCTTTTGTTTGTCTTTGTAGATTGCAAGATCTTTCAGAGGATGAAGTTGTTGCAGAAAAAATTAAAAAAGCTATGGTATGTTGAAATTTTTATTATTTTGTTTGTCATTTTACTTCCCCACAAAACACTTGTTAACGTGTGGTTGGACGATGAGAGACAAACCATTTGTTTGAAATGCATTATCCGTACCTTGGAGACTGAAGGAAAATGGTCACTTCGGGAATATGCCCCAAACTTATTCGAAAAGCGCAATTTTACTACTCTTATCTAGACTAGTTTGTATAGTTGTCTTTTCTCAAGAACCCATTTTAGTCATGGCATAAATATGTTTTACCTCGCCTGCGGCTTGGACTGAAATGAGCCTGAGTTGGGCCGAAAACGTATATATGGCCAAGAACATCGACTGTATTACTATTATAATAATTTTACTGGGAATTTAGAAGAAAATCAAAAACAGCACAGCAAAAAAACATCTTGAACAGTGCCGCCGTCGCGTCGGCGTATATTTCATTGCAATAAATATTTACATAACTCATAACTTACTCGTAAAACTTGGCAGAAAACGCAACATTTGTCATCAAAACAGTCTTTGCTTCAAAGTATTGACAAGAAAAGTATACAATTCCGTAAATAACAAACCAATACTAGTGATTTAGAACTGTTAAAACTGATAGGCTCAAATCAGCGGACTAAAATGTAGTTTAGCCCGCTGAATTAGCCATTTTAGCCCCCAAAATATACCACAATGCCCGACAAAATTATTTTAATGACAGAATCGAGAGAGGTCGTCAGGCAAAATTATTCTTCGTGCTCCTGAGGAATTCGCTCGGGCTATTACCGTGGTTTCCAACCTGTGTTCCGTAGACTATCAAGGGTCCGTGACGCCATTATGGGACGTCCACGAAGACCTGTCCTGTTGATAATTTTTTACATAAATTTGAACTAAAAATTTAAATTATAAAGGTTCAAATTTTAATATATAGACTGTAATGTCTAATCCTATTTGCACTGAAACATTTCTTAACCCTCCTGCCCTGGTGACTGCATCAGTCCCAGAAGATTGATTCAGTCAGGAACAGTGTCTTATAGCCAGGAATTGTAACTTGGGTGTCCAAAATTTAAATTTAGCGACGTTTATGTTCGCGGCGAAGGACGAACCCTTCTCAGCGTGGACTTGAGGCATTTTCCTCTTGAAAATGTTTAATGTCGAGTTAATGACTATTGCTAAGAGATAAGGTCGAAGTAGTCGTATTCGGGAAGCACTAAACAAACGGGAAGCCCTCTTTAGAAGCAGTAAAAACTCTAATAGTGACACTAAAGGCTAGTTTCCACTCAAGAAAATCTTCCGCAGGACAGGAACGGACAGGAACGGACAGGAAAGTTTCCTTTGTGTTAAAGTCATTAGTTCAGACCGAGAGCTCACAAGACAAAGAAAACTTCCCTGTCCGTTCCGGTTCTGTGGAAGATTTTCCTGAGTGGAAACTAGCCTTGATAGTGAAGATAAGGTTCAAAACATTCAACATTGAGACTACCAACTGGTTCAAGTATTTTTATTAAAAATTTAATAACTATTTACAAACTCTGGCAACTGTTTTTTACACAAAGCAGATAAATGAAGAAAAATTATTACATTGGCAGTAGCACCAGTATTGGATTCCACTGAATTTGGTCTAAAATAAGAATTTCTGAATTGTATCTCAGAGTTATTTCAAGACTTTCAAGCTTGTTTTCATGAAGTTGAAGGTGGAGAAAAAAGCAGTTGACCAATCTCGTTCCCAGAGCCCACGTTCCCCACCCGGGAAACGAGAGACTCTGGGATAATCCGTTTCAAATCGTTACGTTATTGGCTGAATAGTGAGCATGAGTTGGTCTGAAGTGACCGGAAGTAGAATTAACAAAACGCCTACTCAGGCGTTCACTCGGGCTACACTGATTTCTGAAATCTTCGCGTAGCCTGTGCGTACTCTAGCAAGACTACATGACAATGGCAATGCATAATTGCATAAATTTTCACAAATAGAATCTATGGTCTTATCAATCTCGTTCCCAGAGCCCACGTTCCCCACCCGGGAAATGAGAGACTCTGGGATATACGACACGCGATATCTAGACATGCACTGAACATATTCAACATATTGATATCTTATTATCTTACCGGTATTTGCTCTATTCGGTGCTTATTATTATACTTGCATTTTGTAGTTGTCGGACTATAAAGCAGCAAGGCCAGGACCAACCTGTTTTGAAATAGCTCGTCATCTTTTAAACGTACTAGGTCTACCGCGATCGCCGGCGTGTGCAGTTGTAAACATTGTAAAGCTTTTGTAAGCATGTTTATGATGAGTTGAAGCCAATTGTCAGCCGCATTACTGATCAACTATAACTCGGTCACTTGCAAAGCTATTCAAACAAGTAAACAACTGAGAAACAGTGAAATATCTTGCAAATATTCAAAAACATCGATAAAATGGCAATAAAAGCTTCGTTCAAAAGAGACAACCACTGATCATCTGGAGACAACTCGGCCAAACCTCAGGTTATTAAACATGACTGTTCTCTGACGTCCTTCACTCCTTCAGTTTAAAGTTTCCAATTATTTTTAATACACCTTGATTCGTTGACAGTCCGACTACTCTGACATCTTTGTTTGAGACGACTGCTGGGTAGTGTGCCAAGAAATGTCGTGGAAATATTCAAAAACATCGATAAAATGGCAAGAAAAGCTTCGTTCAAGAGACAACTCGCTATGAAAGTGAAATCTCGGTTTCGCAAAGCCTGCTGGGGCAATATCGCAATAGCCCGAGTAATAAAACCAAAATAACAAAGATGTCGGACGACAAGACTCCAGTGAAGACGTTGCCGCGATCGATATCTTCGCCGTATGTGTGTAGATGCTGTAATTCGAGCTTCGCCAGCAACCCCATTGACTGGTTTGGGGAAAAGTCAAACAAGGAGAACATACTATCCAGATTCCGCTCGGATATTTAACCGGAATAACAAGAATCCTGTGATTTGATTATCCCAGAGTCTCTCGTTTCCCGGGTGGGGAACTTGGGCTCTGGGAACGAGATTGGCAGTTGACTTGAAGAAAACTTTTACAAAAACAAACCACTCATGGGAACAAATCATTTTTCCACCAATACCAGAAATTCTTTAGAACTGACTGTTTTTCCCTAAAAAACTATCCTCCAGCAAATTCTGCAGCATTTTTGGTCAACTGGGAGTAACATTCCTAGAGACTGTAAAAATGAAAAGATATATGCTTGTCAGAGAGTAAATTACTCAACCACTTGATAGACAGTTGACAGTGATAAGAGGCAATAAGGCATAATCATCATATCGGGTATGCTTAGAACTGGTACTCATTTCTTGGATTTAGTATTTGATAGTTATCATGTAATGATTTAACATACAGCACCTTGAATAAACATGTTACAGTTTGTAAATCTAATAATCTTCTGTTGAAGATTGGTTGGTATAGAATCAACAAATGCTGCAGGTTGATTGCTTTCAGATAACAGACCTAGGTAGTATTCAACAGAAACAGCAAAGCAAAGTTTCTCAAGATATTTCTTGAGCAAATACAATTGATTCTTATGAATTGCTGGTATTATGTAAGATATGGCCGTAATTTCTTTTTTTCAAATGGCCGTTTAAAACTTACAAAGGCCGTCTAAAAGACGGCTGGACGGTTGGAATTAAACATGACCAGATATTAAAATATATGATTTAAAGAAAATATAAGGGTCATAAAAGCTTAAAATTGAATAGTCTTCTGTCATCACGTGTCTCGTGTAATTCATATGCGCTAACAACTTGTAAGACAAAGAAGTTTCCATACCAGCGCTATATGTCTATCGAGATCTCAAACAGTTTTCTAACGGTATCTTATTCCTACTTAAATTTAGCAACTAACTCTTGTTATTATATGGCTTTGTAATATCCTGAGTTCTGATTGGTCAACGCACGGTCCGTAAAAATGCGTATCCGGACCACAGTCCGTCTTTTCCCGTATCCGGACCGCTGTCCCGGATGTTGATTTTGCTCGCGTGAATTTCTAAGGTTTTCACACTAAGTTTGATACAATAATTATCGAAAAACTTGAAATAGCCATATAATAAACGCTTTATTAACCTCGTTTACTGGGTCTGTACGGGAAAATATCAGACCTCGGTCTTTTTTGTACGAACCTCGCCTGCGGCTCGGTCCGTACTGTCAAGACGTCGGTCTGATATTTTCCCGTACAGACCTCGTTCTCGGTTAATAATCTCTTGTTATATCGACTACTTAAAAAATAGAAAATGACTGTGCATGTTACATCATGTGCCTACACAGAACGTTCATTTTCATTTCTTCTATAAATAAAACAAGAAATGTGCTTGATGTCACAATCGTGTTTAGGACCACAAGTTTATAAGTTGTTCTGTCAGGTATTATCCTCTTTAAATAAAGTTATTATTACCTCCGCCAGGAGGTTATGTTTTTACCCCTTTTTGCCTGTTATTTTGTTAGTTAGTTTGTTTGGCTGTCTGATTTTCATGAACGTTTGCAGAAGGATTGGCCATAGACCAACCAATTCATTGAATTTTGGTTGAATTTAGTCAAAATTTGGATGAGAAATTAATAAAAATCTGACCACAAGATTCTCCGTGTAGAAGAAATGCTTGATTGCGCTCATTATTCTTATTTTTGCAAATATTTTTGTATAATTTTGGTACGAGTGCAATCAAGCATTTTATTCATACATGCATGTGTTGGTCTCGTGAGCTAGCCTGGTTAGCGGGATGTCTCGTTTTCTTTTTAAACATCTCTAATAACCCACTGGTGGAGGTATATGCAGTCTCTGACTGTCTGACTGTCCTCTAGTTGTTATTATTATTATGTTTTTTGGATAGCCGGTCAGTGACGGCCAATAGCGCTTTGGCTTCTCCTACCAAAATTTGTTAGGATTATATGATTCAACACTACAGTTTCTTCACAAATATCAATCTTCTTGGACTACTTTGCTCAGCACTTTGCGCAGTAGTGTCTCACTTTCCATGAGCACTGTCTTCTGCATGGTTCTCACGACCCATCTGGCATCCTTCTCATGTGGTATCAGCTTCTCGATTTGTTGCTGTAGTTTCTTGATACCACCTCCTAGACATCCTATTACCAGTGGTATTATCTCTACATGGAATCCCATTCGCTTCTCTCTCGTTTCAAACGCTAACTGCTGGTACTTGTTCAACTTTTCCCGATGTTTCGCTTCGATGTTTTGTTCCTGAGGACATGCCACGTCCACCAGCCAAATATGCTTCCCATCCCTGTCCTCCAGTGTGAGGTCTGGTCTCCTAGATTTATTATATTTCCTCAGTTTATATTCAAAATCCCACACCATCTTAAACTTGTCATTCTCTGCAACTTGTCAGTACCGATTCAACGTTTAGTCCTCTCATCCCCTTCCATTTTCTTGTCTCGATCATCTGTTCTTGCATATTTACTATCGCTGCAATCTTCTTAGGGTCGAGATTACATTTAAGCCATTCACTACATTCCAAATTCCTGGTCCTTATAGACCTTGCTTTGCATTTCCTTCTTCATATATTCAGCCTTTTTGTTGTTTTCCATTCTTTTCTTCAATCCTAATCGCTATGGCAATACAAACACCTGCTAGGCTTGAATGTTTACAATTCATTTTCGTTTCCTTTGTTATAACCTTCTCTCACACAGGCAGAATATAGCAAAAATTGTAACAATCTGGCTAAAGTTTCATATAAGTATACTGATTTTTTAACATAACCTAATATCTTATTTTAAGCCTACCCCTAGCCATAACATTTTCAATAATACATGTACTTTCTGTTAAAAATAAACTTGATTTTAAATTCGTGTTTTTATACATTCCTGTTTGACGTCATTTTGGGACCTTATATGAAAATTAAACTAAAACATCTGGCTGTCATGCTGAACATTGTTAGACAAACATTGTTACCAATTATTATTTCAACAATATTTTTTGGTATAAGTGGAACAACAACGGTTGTTGAATCATGTTCACTATTGTTGATATGTTTATTTGAGCTTGTTGACAAGTTATAACAGCATTGATGACTAAATAATTCTTGCAGCAACTTGTATCATAGCCCAACAACATCGTTGACAAAATTGTTCACTGGTGCGGCACAACCAATATCCTCGTCCCAGAGGTTCTACCACTGATGGGTTCTACGCCGCCTGCTCTCCCCAAAATGCTGAAAGCGGCGAGAGAACCTCTGGTCGAAGACGCCACCAATCTCGCTTTCGTGTTGCAGTAATCTAATTAAAGTCCGACCAATAAAAACACTTGCCTAACAGATTTACCCCCCCCCCCCCCCTAACAGATTTCTGAGCCGATCAGAAAATGGGGTCAAGATCTGACCCTAGCGACTTCATTGGCTTGGAGCAATAAAAAAACAAGCGTTTTCGACCAGTGGTTCTCTCCCCGCTTTCAGCATTTCCGGGGGAGCGGGTGGCGTAACAACTTATGCGTCTGCGTATCTGTGTTCTTTTTTCAAATTCTTCTTGCAAGAAATTCAATATTAGCTTGCTATATTTAAATGTTGATAGTTTGTAGGTCTTTATCAGTTTACTAAAATATCTTTTCACTTTTCTTTCCAGAATCAAGTTGTACAAATTAAAACAGATCTTCTACAAGACGTTAATGCGGATGTGCAAAAACTAAAACAGACAATAAAGCAACTAACTAGCGAGAATCACCGTCTGAAAGAAGAAAATGAATCACTTAAGCAAAAACTTTCTAATCAACCTAAAACAGAAAATATTTAATGATTTAGCTGTTAGTTACCAATATGTCCCTTCTGAATATAGTTTTTAAATGTTGCAGTGTGCAAGAAGTCTCAGAAATCAGTTGAGTACAATATTTTTCATACAGTATTGCATGTAAAGAATTAGTTGTAATTATGTATAAAAAAAATAACCATCATCAAAACAATCCAGGCACACAGGATTATGTTTTTGTGTATATCTGCAACGGTTAAATTCTGTCTTCTAACAGTATAAATTTATGTAATGCTGAAGAGTTTATTTCAATAATATTTAAATCAGGAGCTATCCAGGTCTAGGATTTTTTTGGTAATTTACAAAATTTTGTTTCCCTGAATTAATTCCACACAGATTCCTCTCAGAATGCTATTTTGATCTTTAATCAAACCATTGTAGACATACCTATCAAACTTATGAATTTTTTAGTAAAGAATGTCAGACTGATGTATGTATTGTGTGCTTGGTGCATGAAACCACGTGAGTTTAGTGCACATTGGTTGCGTGCACTGATATAGATCAGTAGTTGCGAGCCCTTGGCCATGCTAATTTGTTTTATAGATCGGATTTGCCGATTTGGTTTGGCTGACTATGGTTTCGCATCTCCAACTAGACAGTTTGTTTCCATAATTCTATTTTACAAATATTAAATCCTATACATACTATGACTTTCAACCTACTGGTTTTTTATGTTGAAGTGACTTTAAGAAAAGAATCTCATTCTTATTAGCTTGCCGCCACAAGATTATGGTCGAGATACGTACAATTGTAGCTTTCAGTACAGCAAAGAATTGCGAACCATGTTCTAGCTGTTGAGTCATGTTCCGCTAAAGTTGATAGGGTCCGGGTTTGGTTAGTTTAGCGAGACTACAATGAAAAACATTTGAGTGCCGACTCCGGATAACACCTGTATAACCAGGGTTAACGTCCAGCCTAATTTCTAACTTCTGACGTTAAGACAATAAATTTGAATAGATTTTACATCGGACGTTACAACTTAGAGTGGCACTACGATAAACACTCTATAAACACTCGTGTTGGAGAATTTATTTAACTTTTGTTGGTAAATTAATACTAAAACAGTTTAGACAACTCGCCCTCGTTTTCTATGAGCGAAATCAGCGAATAGTCATCGCTCATAGAAAACGAGGGGCGGGGGAGCGCAGATAAGACCCTGGGTACGAGCTTGGAGGGCGAGTTGTCTTTAATTGTTAAATAGACCACTTTCATCTGATAATGGCCATACTTTAAATTGTTCTTTTTTTACTCATCATAAGCCTTTCTAGCCTCGTTTGTGTGTCTGTGCATGATTCTATGGAAGAACCTTTGCTTAATAATGAGGCTAGGAAAGTTTACTTAGACTGCACATGAAAGAAGCAATGCCCACCACTCAAGTACGTAGTGATAGTGTTTTAAACACTCTGTTCCCATATTGTCCATGCTCGTTCCTAGCTTCACTGATAAGTTCTTGTACAGTACGTCTGCAAGTTGAATTTGCTACTGTATTGCAGTAAAGAGAATTTCATTTGACGAGAAGAAAAACACTGTATGAGTAACCACTCGTTAAAAATACATTATTTTATTCTACTATTCAAGTTGGGAAATAATTAAACTGTATATATAGTCAGTGCGCATAACACAAGCTAACAAATTAAAAGTTTTCAAGAATTTCAAAAACAGCATACATATTCTTAAGATTGGTATTTAATACGAATGATCGACTTCTTTATCGTGATCTTCTCAGCACTTTATTTTGGTTTTACAGAGCACAATTAATGCCTAGAAAAGATAAGAACTTGTGTTATATCTTAAGCTTAAGATAATGTTCACGAAATTTGTGGCCAGTCTGAGCTTTTCGAGTTGGTTTAACATATATATTTTGTCGTTTCTGTGACTTTAAAATATCCATTTTGGCGGTTTGTCTTCTCTTGGGAATAACCAGCGCTAACTTCGAGACGATTTTCGCATCGAACATCGAACTGCACTGCTCCCAAACTCGTGCAGCACAATGAAAGAAGATAGATTTTCCATTCATCTCGTACCAATTGTGGCGAAACTCTGCCCAATGGTCAACAACAACACGATCGAAAAGAGATTAAAAACTCACGCTGTGCATGTGCAGGCGGAAATAGCACATTCGACTTGCTCTTTTCTGATCGGTCGCAGTTAAATTTCAAAACATCCCTTTCAAAATTTTCGAACGAACCTGAATACCTGACAATCTAAATCACACAAGATCAGAGCCTGCACCAGACTATTATTATTCGAAATTTTCGAACGAACCCAGGGGAAGCTGAGCCAGTTGCAACACGATATCATGAATAATAATAGTCTGGTGCAGGCTCTGATCTTGTGTGATTTAGATTGTCAGGTATTCAGGTTCGTTCGAAAATTTTGAAAGGGATGTTTTGAACTGCGACCAATCAGAAAAGAGCAATTAAGCCGAATGTGCTGCATCCAGATAGCTTCGAACTTGAGTTTTTAATCTCTTTTCGATCGTGTTGTTGACCGTCGGGCACAGTTTCGCCACAATTGGTACGAGACCATTGAGATGTATGGAAAATCTATCTTCTTTCATTGCGCCGAGTTTGGGAGCAGTGCAATTCGATGTTCGATGCGAAAATCTTCTCGAAGTCAACGCCGGTGTAACCATAGAGATCATATAAATGCTAGAGGGGGCATCTTACCTTAATTTCAGTCAACCGCGGGTAACCAATTGAACGCCGCCATCTTGGATTTTTTTGGAGGCAAACATTAGGCGCGTTGGTTGGCAAAGGACTGGGTCTAGTACATTTGCCAACCAATTGGACTGAAATATAGGTAATGGCGGCTGCCATGTGGTTACCAAATTTTCCCGCCAAGGCCCCCCCCCCCCTTCGGAATGCCCCCGGAGCATCTGGTCCTAACCATTCTGGACCATCATTTGGTCCCCCCCCAAGGACCAGATGCCCCCCTTGTGAAATCCTTTAAAATACTTCTTAAACCAAGTTCGAAATGTATTGAAATTTGTTTCAAAACTAACAATAAAGCTCTTGGATGGTTACATGTAAATAGATGTTCAAGTTTCGTTTGTAACATCTTTGAGCTGATGTTTCGAAGCGTTGAATTAGACCTCGGTTTTCGGGTCTGGCATACTCTGAAAAAGGCACTATTTCTGAACAGGTTTTTCTCCCGAAGCACTGTTTCAAAAATAAAGAAACAAATACATTAATCATTGCCGACCGCGATTAACATTTCAATGGCGCTTTGGGAGACATTTCAACGTCTATCGAACACTTGCGAACTCATTTAACCATCTAAGAGCTTTATTGTTAGTTTTGAAACAAGTTTTAATATACATCTCGAACACTTGATTAAAGAAGAATTTTAAAGGATTTCACAAAGGGGGCATCTGGTCCGTCCTGAGGGGGGGGGGGGGGGGCATTCTGAAGGGGGGGCATCTGGTCCTGTTACACCTGTCGTATTAGGAGTTTCTACCTTTGTCTTCTCTTACGTATATACAGTGAACACGATCGTCGTAACCGCCAAAATGATATTTTAAAGCCACAGAAACGACAAAATATATATAATAAACCAATAATCGAAATATAGTAAGGTTAGATATACTGCCGAAACAGAGAACGTAGGAGTCGAGCGAAGGCCCTTCGCCAGGCCCTTTCTCTGGCCCGGGGGGGCCTTCTCTCGAAACGTTAGATTCCTACGTTCTCTGTTTAGGCAGTATATCTACCCTTATTATATTTCGATTGTTGTTTCAACACTGCTTACGCAGCACGCTACTTTTATTTCACTATTATGATAAACCAATGTAAGTCTATTTTGTATTCACTAACATAATCATTTCCATGATTTTACCATAAATATGTATTTACATGTCACACATAAAATTATATATACAGGCAAACTGTTTGTTCGGGGGCCCTGCATGTGATAAACCCAAAAATAATAATGAACCATGCATATATTTATGTTATGATGTTGTATACATCTATTGTCTATCAGATGCGACATATATTTGCGCAACTCTCCGACCTTGAGTATAACCGTAGCCTACATCGAAGTCAGGGGTAAAAACAAAACAAAAATTGTGATGACCAGTCATTCGATCGACGAGGTGCTTAGGGGGTCCCGCATGACACTTTTCGGACAATCTCAGATGAACATTTGGACACTGAGAAAACCGTACAATAACAGTGGTTAAAAGATGGTCTTATAGAGTGCTGTAAAAGTGATTCTCGGTACCTGGCTGCTACAGGGACTATGGTTTCACCGTTTATTCAGCAACGAGTAATTCGTTTGCGTGAAAGTCATGTATTGTACGTAAATTTAATAATTGGCTTATCACCCACACAGCTACTTTCATGCGCCAACAAATAACGATAAAAAATCCAACCCAAGCAACTATGGCTGTACACGTAAGTTACAATTTGTAGATTTAATACTGAGACGCGATCATGATATATGGTTATATATTAAATCGTTAAATCGTTAAGTTTGTATGGCAAGCCATAGTGGGAAAAGTAATACGAGACAGCTATCATAGGTCGAGTTCACATCATCGAGTGTCGAGATGAAGATTTCACATATTGAACGATATTATTTGAGGTGAAAAATGTACATGTTCAGTCTAAAACTATACGTCTAGTTTGAATTCATATGTTCACACTAATCCGGCGTCTTCGGTGACAAAAAACGGAGCGTTTTCCAATTTCCACCATGCCTCTCGGCCAAGAGTGAGTATGCGGGAGAATGCATTCGAAGACGCCGTTTTTCTGCACCATTGCTGTGCATGCATGTGGACGGCGAAAAGGAAGCTTTTCGAAGACGGCCTAAAGCTGGTTTTCCATTCATTTCCATTCTATTTACAATAGAAATGTTGGGCCATTATTTAAGGCGGCTAATTCATAATTATATATGTATATAAAAGAATATCAATTTGTCGTTATTATAATTTTCGGATAAGGTCGATAAAGTTTGGTTTCACGGAAATTAATGTTTTCGTTTTGACTGTTTAATATGTGTATAGAGATGGAATTGCGGTTATTTGGTTATGTTTATTTACAGTGCAATTTAATAACGATCTTCGACTATAGGCCTCCCCCGCACTCGTTCTTAGGGCGACGGTAAACCCGCTCCCTGTAACGCCTGCTTGTCGGAGAGCAAATTGTCTTCTCTTTGTGTACCGCGAACCAATCAAATCAATACTACGGTAGTGTGACTATAAGGGACGAACCATTATTTTATTATTTTTCTGGAGGGGGGGGGGGGGGGGGGGGGGGTGTGAAAAATATTGAAAAAAAATTGTTTGCAAACATAATAAGTAAAAAACAAAATGTTTGCAGAGCAATGATGAAAGCCCCATGATTTAAAGAATGATTGAGAAACTTGTAGGGGGGGGGGGGTTACATTGTTTTAAGGCCAAGTGAGTAGACTAGTAATGTGTTATATATTTAGCAGGCATGCAATGCTATAAATTACAAGACTAAGGTCTATACAAAATGCCTCCAACTTGTTTTTACATTTACGACTTGTTTATAAATAAATCTAAAGATATTCTGACGTGTATCATGCTATGTTCTGGTTTGATTTCAAGAAAATTATGTAATTTATGACTTTTGGATTACTCTTAAATACTTGCCTCAAAATAGTTAAATAGTTTTAAAAAAATAGATAGTTTGCAAATGAAGACTGCTGAAAAAAAATAGTTTGCGGAAGTACAAGCACTGAAAAAAATTGTTTGTCTTGAAAAAAATTTCATCCCATCCCCCCCCCCCCCCCCTCCAGAAAAATAATGGTTCGTCCCTAACCGTCTATTTAAGCCAGAGACCATTGTCAGAGCGACAGTTTTACATAGCTCAGTGAGTGACCTCGCTGTAGCTTGAGTCCCAAACTTTCTTTCCAATCTTTGTATTATCACTCAGCTAGACTTCTAATATCTGGAAACTGGCGTATCTCTGATCTTTATATTTTTACCTTGAGCGGCTTATGCCAGACAATTTTATTCGGCTGTGCCGTCAGAGACGTCTCGACAAGCGACACATGAAACAAGGTTCATCCACACTGTGAATTAACACTTTACGCTGTGTTCGTTGTTCTCGTTCGAGTTCGACGAATTTATCTACGCCAGATTATTTTTAATACTCTTTTAAACGGTCGTTCTTATTAGGGAGGCGGTATGTGTTCTGAGCGATGGACCAATCAAAGTTAACTTTCTAGAATCGGGAAAGCTGACCTTCACCTTGGCAGACGTAATTAAGGTCTGCGAAGGAGACTATGGCAGACGCGGAGTTTATTCGACCAGCACGGCAGCGCCGTTATCTTCCTGCTTTGGAAGTGTTTACTGAAGATAGTCGAGCCAAGTAAAGTTTGGCATCATGCTTTTTCAACATTATTCGATTCAGTCAAGTTTATGGCCTGCTACCAGTGACACATACATATTTGCGCAACATTCCGACCTTGAGTAACCGTAGCCTGTTCGTCGAAGTCAGCGGGTCAAAAAAACAAAAATTGTGATGACCGGTCATCCTCCGGGGTAGTTCTGAACGTTATTTTGAGCCTTGAGAAGTACAAAAAAATTGCATCAACGTAAATAACAGTGTAAAACTGCAGTAAGGCTAACGTAACTTTGCCCAAATGAAGCAACATTTGCTTGGTAATTGCGAATTTCGGGTTGTAATCTTACCGGGTCAACTCTGTTATTCAGGTAGTAAGCAGAAGTCCTGACACTCTGTAATAATAGTATTACTCTGATATTTTTACTTGTTTTTGTTCAACTTTGGTTCTGGTCGAGTCGACAATTTGGACCACTGACTACAGTAAGACATTATGGCCTTTATCAGGGGAAACAAGCCGCGGCTTGAATAAGTCGCGAACAGCTCGTATATAAACGGTCAATTCTTGAATAAGCCGAGGCTTATTTTGGACTACCTTCAACCCTGGGCTTATTTTAGTCGCGGCTTATTGATTACATGACCGTTTATACGAGCTGTTCGCGAGTTGACCGAGTTATTTAAGCCGCGGCATATTTTGCCCCGTATGAAAGGCATCACGTCGAATGACAGAGGAAATGACATTATGACAAGTTTATGACATGACAATATTACAAGTTTGAGTCAACATTTACACTTGTCTTGATTTTAATATGACGATACACTACCTGCATAAACAATTCCTTGTCGTTGAGCCAATTGGTGTCTCGTCTCTTCTCTCACAGTTTCCAAGTCGTCGTTTTCAGTTCGTTTAATTCCGGCTCTGCCATATCCTTGTCTTGTCCGAATCTTCCAACACACCCAGATAGCCAGCACAAAGAAAAGCACTATCCACGCCCATGGAAAATCACTGCTGATATACAAATCAACAACAGTATATTGCATTAATTGATTGCAGTAGAATATAATTAAAAGTAAATACATTTTAAGAGAAAAAAGATATAATATATACAGTACGGTGCAAAGTACACCTGAAATAACTTTCGCTAATCGAGTCCCGAGCCATGGCCATGATGAGTCGCGTCGACAACGGATGTTCAAAAGGAAATTTTCTTGCAGACTTGGGTAGAGAGGTGTCAGACGTTCTTCAGTTTGTTCCAATGCTAAAAAACATCCATAGACTACGAAGAACACGACAACTAATTTAATGACAAGTAATCATTATACCCCATCTTGGCAGCGCGTCGATTAATTAACGCGCGTTCGGTTGACCAATCAAGCTAGTGCATGATGTTTCTGTGGGGGAACCCCCCTCGTAGAATCGAACCAAATATGTTGGTTTTATTGAAAGAAAAGCTTTTAGGACCAGCATGTGATTTTTCTGTATTTAAGTCAGACTTACACTACGCTCTCGGCTATCCGAAGCTGGCCGGCTCTAGGCTCGATTTCCAGATGAACTTCTTATAGTGACTTATACTTGATTTGATTTAATTATTATATATGTTTTCAAAATTCAAATGACGCATGATTTCACGTTGTTTTGTAACGTTTAGTTGCTCGGGCTATACTGTGGTAGATGTCATGATTATTAGATAACAATCTGGCATTGTCGCACTCGAACAGAGCGGACTTGCATGTGTGTGATAGCAGACACAATTATTGTAGCGTATAGCCTTGTATTATTAAATAAATATTGGACAGTAAAACAATACATGGTGTCAGGAATCTAGGTGGTGGAAGTGAGTTCGGTGTAGCCATCTTAGGCACTTATCGTTTGAAGGAAATCTATCAGAAAATTGGCGCAAATGGTTCAACAATTTCGCTTATATCTCAGTGCGACAGGAAGCGACGAGAAAGATGAAAAAATTCAGTGTTCAATCCACCTAACCGTTGCTGGGGAAGACGCCGTCGAGGAATTTAACACATTTACTTTTACTGAGACCGAACAGAACAAAATCGAGCCGCTTATTGCATAGCCTGCGTAGCGGCGCTTGGGGTTGAGGGGGGGGGGGGGGGGGGGGGGGGACAGCGGCGACGAGCGAGCGACGAAGTGCTCCACGAAAGACCCATATTTTTGGATTTCCGCAGCCGTTAGCCTGCGCCGCAGACGTCTAAACCCCTGGTTATATCCGTCTAAACCAAAATAACAATGAAATCCCATTTTTAAATTATTTCCCGTTTAGCTAGAAACTTGAAATTTCTACCCCGAATAGCACTTTTGAATAGCTTCTGCTTAATATATATCTCAATGTTGTGCGTTAACACTTTGAAGCCTGTCGACGACGACGAGTCTTTAGTATTTTATTCTGGCTAACGCCAGACGGTTTTATTCACCACAGGGAGAGGTCAAGTATTTCAAAAGAAAACTAAAGTTGAGTGTTCTATAACACTTGTGACAAGTCAATTTCCTGTCTATTTGTAATATTATTTCGAGCAACGAGAAATATTATGTTGCACATTTTAACAAGTTTTTACAAAACGCAGAATCTTGAACTATGCATCAAACGAAAGCTCATTCAACATCTAACACCATACGTACACAACATACTTCAACGATGCGTAGTTCTGAAATTACTAGCCATCTTGCTTCCACAATTGACAAGCTTTAACCCGAGCCCTATATGTAGCCGTCATAACAAAACGCTCGCCGGAAGCGGCGCTTAGAATAGTACCAAATCAGAAGCGATCTAAGGTTAAGTTTTCAGCACGAGCCAATCATGATCTAGTACTCATATTCAAGTACTCAACAGGAGATCAGAACAAGAATTCTGTCGCTAATTCGCAGACGGATATAACCAGGGGTTTAGACGTCTGCGGCGCAGGCTAGCGGCCGTCAGCGAACGCAAAATTCTGATTGGCTGACGAATTCATTAGTATTCAGGGCTTTCCTTAGTAGGAAATGAATCATTGCAAAATGGCGACTTTAGAAGAATCGTGCGTTGATGATATTCTTTCCAAAGCATTATCAGATCTTCATTTAGCTTTTGGTTGGCAGGAAAATATGTTTTGGCTGTCTTGCCTACGGGTTTGGCAAGAGCTTGATTTATCAAACGTTTGTGCGCGTGATTACCAGTTGGCACTTGGCAGGTGATCTCTCCTAGCTTGAATAGTATTATTAGGGACCAACTGGATGACATGGAAATCTAAGGTTATTCTGCCGTTGATGCGTCGCTAATATCTCTGGAAGATATTCGTAAATGTTCGTTCAAAATAATCGTTGCCACCGCAGAAATCGTGAGAAAGAAGCGGTTCATGGAGATACTAAGACTAAGAGATCCGAGTTGTCCTTCACCAGAACATAGTTACCAGAACATCGCTCAGATCGCTGCTATTGTGGTCGGCAGCGTTTCTTATTTATCTTCCACAAGGCCTACAAATTCGCTCGGACAGAGTTCCACAGCGTATTGGTAATAACTTATTAAAAGCCAAATGGACTCGCATGCTTCTGCCAGAACCAAGTCTTGGCTCTCTTGTCTACGCGATGACTTGAATAAATTTTCAAAAGAGTTCTTAATACTTCCAGCAAGTGCGGTCAGCTGGCAATCACAGAACCTGCAATTATCGTTACCGCTTGCCTCCTTTTGTTTTCGTCCTCTTTCCTTCACTATTTTTTTCGAAGTTTCAGACATGAATAATCATGAGCACCACAGCGATATATTTCTACGCGAAAAGTGAAATCCAATCATGCGTTATGATCGGTTGAATTTTGAATCGGGTTGACAGTTTGGTAATTGGATTACTAGGGGCGGAAATCCAAAAACATGGGTCTTTCGTGCAGGCGCTTCCTCCCCCTCCACTCGCTCGCTCGTCGCCGCTGCCCCCCCCCCCCCCCCCTCAACCCCAAGCGCCGCTACGCAGGCTACTTATTGCAAAATTTCAGAGTTACTGCACACCAAAGAAAAACATAACTTTTGAGAGACATGTATTTAACACTCGTTGTCAAGGGACCGATGAATCAATCGATTCCTACGTTACGGCGTTGAAGAAGCTTGCAAAATCGTGCGAATTTGGTGACTTACAGGATTCCCTTATTAGAGATCATTGTGTGCGGAATTCAAAGTGCTGAAGTTTAAGCCTGGTTTCCATATAGCCGTAAGAGCCGGCGGCATGGCTGCGGCAAGGGGCGATCGATGGTCCAATCATATAGACAGCCGTGTGCGATTGGACCGTTGCCCCTTGCCGCAGCCAGGTCGACCTCACATCCAAAATTAAGGATTATCCTTAATTGTCAACGCGCCTAGAATTAAGGATAATCCTTAATTTTAAATGAAAAGTCATCCCCCATACCCCAACCCCGAACCACAAGCCCCCGGGAACCCTAAACCTAATCACAACCCTCCGGAAAAATGTCCCGCCTCTCATACCCCGACCACAAGACCCCTCTTGGGTTTTTAGCTTTATGTGTTCAAGTTCAACATCCCGTTTGTGGGACAGATAAATTAAGGCCATGTCTTAATTTGAGCCCTATTTTACAATTAAGATATATACTTAATTTTGGTAAGAGATCGTGTTGCCGCAGCCATGCCGCCGGTGCTTACGGCTATATGGAAACCAGGCTTAAGGCAAGACTGCTACGAGACCCCGACCTAACGCTTCAAAAAGCGATCAACACTTGTCGTACGTCAGAAATTAGCAAAACCCAATTGCGCAATTTGGACAACATACAAGAATCCCCAATGAATCCATGCGATTAAACCAAGCCAGCAACACCAAGCTACAACAAGTTCGAAAAGAGGGGGACAAGGCGACCACCATAAAGAAAAGAACGCAAAGAAGTGTGCGAGATGTGGTTATAACGATCACGAAATACGTAGCTGTCCTGCGTATGGTCAGACGTGCCACAAATGCCAAGGAAGAAATCATTTCGCAAGGGTGTGCCGCTCTTCTACAAAACCAATACATGCTGTTGACGAAGGCTCTGATGACATTATGACAAGTTTATGACATGACAATATTACAAGTTTGAGTCAACATTTACACTTGTCTTGATTTTAATATGACGATACACTACCTGCATAAACAATTCCTTGTCGTTGAGCCAATTGGTGTCTCGTCTCTTCTCTCACAGTTTCCAAGTCGTCGTTTTCAGTTCGTTTAATTCCGGCTCTGCCATATCCTTGTCTTGTCCGAATCTTCCAACACACCCAGATAGCCAGCACAAAGAAAAGCACTATCCACGCCCATGGAAAATCACTGCTGATATACAAATCAACAACAGTATATTGCATTAATTGATTGCAGTAGAATAGAATTAAAAGTAAATACATTTTAAGAGAAAAAAGATATAATATATACAGTACGGTGCAAAGTACACCTGAAATAACTTTCGCTAATCGAGTCCCGAGCCATGGCCATGATGAGTCGCGTCGACAACGGATGTTCAAAAGGAAATTTTCTTGCAGACTTGGGTAGAGAGGTGTCAGACGTTCTTCAGTTTGTTTCAATGCTAAAAAACATCCATAGACTACGAAGAACACGACAACTAATTTAATGACAAGTAATCATTATACTGTCATCTTTGGCTTTTATATCACAGGGAGCCCATCTTGGCAGCGCGTCGATTAATTAACGCGCGTTCGGTTGACCAATCAAGCTAGTGCATGATGTTTCTGTGGGGGAACCCCCCTCGTAGAATCGAACCAAATATGTTGGTTTTATTGAAAGAAAAGCTTTTAGGACCAGCATGTGATTTTTCTGTATTTAAGTCAGACTTACACTACGCTCTCGGCTATCCGAAGCTGGCCGGCTCTAGGCTCGATTTCCAGATGAACTTCTTATAGTGACTTATACTTGATTTGATTTAATTATTATATATGTTTTCAAAATTCAAATGACGCATGATTTCACGTTGTTTTGTAACGTTTAGTTGCTCGGGCTATACTGTGGTAGATGTCATGATTATTAGATAACAATCTGGCATTGTCGCACTCGAACAGAGCGGACTTGCATGTGTGTGATAGCAGACACAATTATTGTAGCGTATAGCCTTGTATTATTAAATAAATATTGGACAGTAAAACAATACATGGTGTCAGGAATCTAGGTGGTGGAAGTGAGTTCGGTGTAGCCATCTTAGGCACTTATCGTTTGAAGGAAATCTATCAGAAAATTGGCGCAAATGGTTCAACAATTTCGCTTATATCTCAGTGCGACAGGAAGCGACGAGAAAGATGAAAAAATTCAGTGTTCAATCCACCTAACCGTTGCTGGGGAAGACGCCGTCGAGGAATTTAACACATTTACTTTTACTGAGACCGAACAGAACAAAATCGAGCCGCTTATTGCATAGCCTGCGTAGCGGCGCTTGGGGTTGAGGGGGGGGGGGGGGGGGGGGGGACAGCGGCGACGAGCGAGCGACGAAGTGCTCCACGAAAGACCCATATTTTTGGATTTCCGCAGCCGTTAGCCTGCGCCGCAGACGTCTAAACCCCTGGTTATATCCGTCTAAACCAAAATAACAATGAAATCCCATTTTTAAATTATTTCCCGTTTAGCTAGAAACTTGAAATTTCTACCCCGAATAGCACTTTTGAATAGCTTCTGCTTAATATATATCTCAATGTTGTGCGTTAACACTTTGAAGCCTGTCGACGACGACGAGTCTTTAGTATTTTATTCTGGCTAACGCCAGACGGTTTTATTCACCACAGGGAGAGGTCAAGTATTTCAAAAGAAAACTAAAGTTGAGTGTTCTATAACACTTGTGACAAGTCAATTTCCTGTCTATTTGTAATATTATTTCGAGCAACGAGAAATATTATGTCGCACATTTTAACAAGTTTTACAAAACGCAGAATCTTGAACTATGCATCAAACGAAAGCTCATTCAACATCTAACACCATACGTACACAACATACTTCAACGATGCGTAGTTCTGAAATTACTAGCCATCTTGCTTCCACAATTGACAAGCTTTAACCCGAGCCCTATATGTAGCCGTCATAACAAAACGCTCGCCGGAAGCGGCGCTTAGAATAGTACCAAATCAGAAGCGATCTAAGGTTAAGTTTTCAGCACGAGCCAATCATGATCTAGTACTCATATTCAAGTACTCAACAGGAGATCAGAACAAGAATTCTGTCGCTAATTCGCAGACGGATATAACCAGGGGTTTAGACGTCTGCGGCGCAGGCTAGCGGCCGTCAGCGAACGCAAAATTCTGATTGGCTGACGAATTCATTAGTATTCAGGGCTTTCCTTAGTAGGAAATGAATCATTGCAAAATGGCGACTTTAGAAGAATCGTGCGTTGATGATATTCTTTCCAAAGCATTATCAGATCTTCATTTAGCTTTTGGTTGGCAGGAAAATATGTTTTGGCTGTCTTGCCTACGGGTTTGGCAAGAGCTTGATTTATCAAACGTTTGTGCGCGTGATTACCAGTTGGCACTTGGCAGGTGATCTCTCCTAGCTTGAATAGTATTATTAGGGACCAACTGGATGACATGGAAATCTAAGGTTATTCTGCCGTTGATGCGTCGCTAATATCTCTGGAAGATATTCGTAAATGTTCGTTCAAAATAATCGTTGCCACCGCAGAAATCGTGAGAAAGAAGCGGTTCATGGAGATACTAAGACTAAGAGATCCGAGTTGTCCTTCACCAGAACATAGTTACCAGAACATCGCTCAGATCGCTGCTATTGTGGTCGGCAGCGTTTCTTATTTATCTTCCACAAGGCCTACAAATTCGCTCGGACAGAGTTCCACAGCGTATTGGTAATAACTTATTAAAAGCCAAATGGACTCGCATGCTTCTGCCAGAACCAAGTCTTGGCTCTCTTGTCTACGCGATGACTTGAATAAATTTTCAAAAGAGTTCTTAATACTTCCAGCAAGTGCGGTCAGCTGGCAATCACAGAACCTGCAATTATCGTTACCGCTTGCCTCCTTTTGTTTTCGTCCTCTTTCCTTCACTATTTTTTTCGAAGTTTCAGACATGAATAATCATGAGCACCACAGCGATATATTTCTACGCGAAAAGTGAAATCCAATCATGCGTTATGATCGGTTGAATTTTGAATCGGGTTGACAGTTTGGTAATTGGATTACTAGGGGCGGAAATCCAAAAACATGGGTCTTTCGTGCAGGCGCTTCCTCCCCCTCCACTCGCTCGCTCGTCGCCGCTGCCCCCCCCCCCCCCCCCCCTCAACCCCAAGCGCCGCTACGCAGGCTACTTATTGCAAAATTTCAGAGTTACTGCACACCAAAGAAAAACATAACTTTTGAGAGACATGTATTTAACACTCGTTGTCAAGGGACCGATGAATCAATCGATTCCTACGTTACGGCGTTGAAGAAGCTTGCAAAATCGTTGCGAATTTGGTGACTTACAGGATTCCCTTATTAGAGATCATTGTGTGCGGAATTCAAAGTGCTGAAGTTTAAGCCTGGTTTCCATATAGCCGTAAGAGCCGGCGGCATGGCTGCGGCAAGGGGCGATCGATGGTCCAATCATATAGACAGCCGTGTGCGATTGGACCGTTGCCCCTTGCCGCAGCCAGGTCGACCTCACATCCAAAATTAAGGATTATCCTTAATTGTCAACGCGCCTAGAATTAAGGATAATCCTTAATTTTAAATGAAAAAGTCATCCCCCATACCCCAACCCCGAACCACAACCCCCCGGGAACCCTAAACCTAATCACAACCCTCCGGAAAAATGTCCCGCCTCTCATACCCCGACCACAAGACCCCTCTTGGGTTTTTAGCTTTATGTGTTCAAGTTCAACATCCCGTTTGTGGGACAGATAAATTAAGGCCATGTCTTAATTTGAGCCCTATTTTACAATTAAGATATATACTTAATTTTGGTAAGAGATCGTGTTGCCGCAGCCATGCCGCCGGTGCTTACGGCTATATGGAAACCAGGCTTAAGGCAAGACTGCTACGAGACCCCGACCTAACGCTTCAAAAAGCGATCAACACTTGTCGTACGTCAGAAATTAGCAAAACCCAATTGCGCAATTTGGACAACATACAAGAATCCCCAATGAATCCATGCGATTAAACCAAGCCAGCAACACCAAGCTACAACAAGTTCGAAAAGAGGGGGACAAGGCGACCACCATAAAGAAAAGAACGCAAAGAAGTGTGCGAGATGTGGTTATAACGATCACGAAATACGTAGCTGTCCTGCGTATGGTCAGACGTGCCACAAATGCCAAGGAAGAAATCATTTCGCAAGGGTGTGCCGCTCTTCTACAAAACCAATACATGCTGTTGACGAAGGCTCTGACTCGGAGGAAATGTTCATCGGTACCGTAGACAACAAGAAAGATGAATAAAAAAATGAATGGAATGTAGTAGTAAAAGTAGGGGAGAGAGATTTTGCGTTGAAACTTGACACTGCATGCCATGCTGGAGCTCAATGCAATGTTATGCCTTTCGAAACATATCAACGACTGACGAAAGAAAAACTTCGCAAATCAAAAACCAAACTTGTCTCTTACTTTGGCCACAACATTAAAGTGATTGGGAAAAATACTCTGACACTTGAACACAAAGGAAAATTTTTCCCTGTGGAGTTCCAAATAGCCGAGAAAACGAATGTTGTTCCAGTACTAGGATTACCAACATGCCTTGACCATGTTTTTCAGGGATTAGGGTGTCTCGAAGGGAAATATCACATCAAAATTAATCCGCACGTCACGCCATGCGCTCCGCGATAACTTGATCGAATGGAAAAACTCGGGGTGATCGAGAAAGTTACAGAACCAACAGAGTGGGTCAATCAATTCCTTAGTCGTTGTGGAGAAAAGCAATGGCAAAATCAGAGTCTGTCTGGATCCAAGAGATTTAAATAAGGCAATTTTGAGAGAACACTATCTATATGAAGACAATCGAAGAGGTCGCCGCAGAGTTAAATGGAGCGAAGGTGTTCAGCACAATTGACGCATCGTCGGGGTTTTGGCAGATTAAATTAGATTTGGAAAGTTCCAAACTGGTAACTTTCAACTCGCCGTTCTGGAGATATAAATTTCTTAGACTTCCGTTTGGGATCAATTCAGCGCCAGAGGTCTTTCAAAGGCGAATGACGCAGGCGTTAGACGACATCGAGGGAGTGCATGGCTGTTATTGTCGATGACATGCATCTTGGTGTGGGGTAACAACACTGAAGAACACAACACGAGATTGCGAAAAGCACTTCAGAGAGCACGCGAATTAAACCTGAAGCTTAACAGGGAGAAATCCGAGATTGAAACAAATGAACTGTCGTATATCGGACACCTTTTAACGAGCGACGGAGTGCCGAAACCAGACCCACAAAAAGCGAACGCAATCAAAGAAATTAAGCGCCCTGAAGACAAGAAGGAACTTCAGAGGTTTATGGGAATGGTGAATTACCTCGCAAAGTTCATTCCAAACCTCTCAGATGTCACAGTTCCATTGAGAGAATTGTTAAAGAAAGACACCGCTTGTGGCACTGGGAAGAAATACACGATAAGCATTTGCAGAAATCAAGCAAAGAGTCACGGAAGAGAAAATACTCCAGTATTATGATGTCTCAAAACCAGTAACACTGTCCGTAGACTCCTCATCTTATGGGTTAGGGGCCTGTCTCCTCCAAGAAGAACGGCCGGTATCTTACGCATCACGATCCTTGAACAGCGCCGAAAAGAACTATGCCCAGATCGAAAAGGAACTTTTGGCAATATTATTTGGATGCACTAAATACCACTAATATATATACTCGAAGCCTATCACCGTGGAAACCGATCACAAACCACTAGAATATTTGTTCAGAAAGCCCCTAACCGCCGCACCACCGAGACTACAACGAATGATGCTGAGTTTGCAGAAATACAGCCTTTCCGTTGAGTATAAACCCGGAAAGAGTTTGTACATTGCGGATACACTCAGTCGAGCACCACTCGCAAGCGGTAAGTGAAACCGAAGATGAGTATGTCGTGCATGCATACAGTAGAAAATCTTCCAGTATAAGCACCGAGAAGTTACAACAATTTCAACGAGAAACCAACGACGACCCAACGTTGACAACATTGCGCCACACCATTCAGGAAGGATGGCTTAATCAGAAATCAGCCGTTGAACCAAGCATATAAGAGAATATTGGCCAGTTCGTGACGAAATTAGCTCTCAGAATGGCCTACTGCTTCACGGGAAAAGGCTTGTCGTACCATCGTCAATGCGAGGCGAAATGCTGTGAAAGATACATGAAAACCATTTGGGCATCGAAAAATGCAAACGCAGAGCCCGAGATCTTCTCTATTGGCCTGGTTCATAGTCAGATCAATAACCTAGTTTCCAGGTGCAACACTTGTCTTTTATATTCAAAAACAGTCAGCAGCGAGAACCGATGAAAGGTCATGAGATTCCAGATAGGCCGTGGCAAAGAGTGGGAATTGACTTGTTTGAACTTGACGGCGAAAGTTTTATGGTGATTTCAGGTTATTACTCCGCTGGCAAAGTTCTTCGAGATCACAAAGCTCCCAAATACCAAAAGCTCGACCGTCATCAGTCACCTAGGGCCACATTTTGATTAGAAAAAACAAAAAAACAAAACAATTTACTTTACTCGAAATATAGAAAGGTTAGATATACTGCCGAAACAGAGAACGTAGGAGTCTAACGTTAGACTCCTACGTTCTCTGTTTCGGCAGTATAATCATGATTATCTAACCTTTAGACTCCTTCACACAGAAATAGACGACCTTAAGACAGACAACGAAACGCACATGACAAGGTAACGAATGAAGAAACAAAGCAAACTGGCCAGGGCCTCTTTTAACATAGAGACTGGGGGGGGACATGGCCCCCCCAGCCCCCTTACTGCCCCCCCCCCCCAGTCGGCAATTTTGTCCCCCCCAGTAGAAAGTCCCTTTTCATATTTTTTGGTGTGAAAATAACTCCCAAAGTCAATATTGGACAACATAATTAATCCTTATTCCAGTATTCCTTTCGCGGAATCTCTGCTATTCCTTTGCCTTCCCTTTCTGGACAATGAAAAATAGAAAAATAGTTAAATAGGAAATTTCGATCTGCAAAGGAAATTATTTTTCAAAGTGGGACTGGGAACGAAAGTGGGAACATCGGGATTTTTGGGGGAATCTCGGGATATTCGGGAAGCTTAGTTGGGAATTTCAAAAACATAATTTACATCAAAATTTACATGCAAATTGCTTGCCTTTGTTTGTACTATTAGTATTAAAAATGCCGTATGCAAATAAAAGAAAAGCGAATTATTGAAAAACTGTTAAAACAAGAAGCGAGTAAATGCAAAAAGGTATCGGATTTCTTCACAAAGAACGAAAATGCAAGAACATCGTCATCGACATCGTGCGATACAAACGTTGAGAAGGAGTCAGAACAATTATTAAATATGGCGCCAATTGAAGTGGAAAGCGAAGTACAAGGCACTGCAGCTACTGGAGGCACTGACCAAGGAGAACCTCGTAAAGACAATGAACTGAATGAAGTGGATTTTGATATTCGAAATTCAGATAGGGAAGGTAATGTTCAATTTGTTCATACACGGGCTCCTTCGAATAATATTCCAAGCAATACTACACCCTCGACCTTACCGTCAACAAGCTCTGCAAATATAAACAGCATTACATTGGTTACAACAAGTGACGTTGGTTTGCCAATAAGCACAGCAAACACATCGTCAACGCAAATGACTACTGAAACCACTACTGAGTATTACAGAGGCTACCCATTAAACCTAAAAGCACTTCTAGGAAAATTTGGAGATGGTGTACTATCTCAATATTATGAACGAAGTAGAGTTTCAACGCAGAATCGCCAGAAAGCTAGGGTTTTTGTCAAGTGTTGCATCTGTGGTGAATTCGAAGAGGAAGCAAAGCGCTTTTCAGCTAATGGTAGAGTGTACATGGCACAAGGTGTGCGTTGTGATGGGAAGAAAAAGATACAAGATGTAATTGATCATCTACTGGGGCCTTCACATAGAGCAGCTCAAGAAAAGAAACAGCTATCCAAATTGTGGAATGCCAAAGACAAACGTCACCCATTTATTAACTTGGCAACAAAAAGTGATCCAACAGTTTTGAAGACCTTGACTGAAATGGCAGTAGAGGTCTATAATGACAGTAAATCTTTGACTTTAGCTGCCTGGTCATGGCCAGGTAGATCTCTTGCTAATTTACATGCACAACAACAGTTTAGGTCTTTAACTGACAGTGACAACGTACAAAGTTTTACCCCGTTTAAACCAAGTGGAGAGGAACTTCATTATAGGGATCCAATGCATTATGCAGAAATGTTGGAGATAATAGGAGATACAGAGAGAAAGCACCTTAGAGAAGAACTCCAGAACTGTATTTGTTTTGCTGCACAAATGGATGGTTCTGTCGATGCTAGGCAACAAGATAAGAAATTTATATTTGTTCGATTCAATACACCCGAGGACCCTCTTTCTATTAAGACAAGATTTGCAAGAGAAAGGGAAAGTACCAAGCGTGGTGCTGAAGGTTTGTGTTCTGCCATGACAAACTGTTTTGATGACATGGGCCTTTCTAAAGAATATTTGCAGTCAAAATTTGTTGGGATGAGCACCGATGGAGAGTCTGCAAACACTGGTAAGGATTCTGGACTGTGGGCTAGAGTTGAAAATTATGTTGGTCGTTCAACAAGAAATATCTGGTGTGCATGTCACCGATCAGACTTAGCAATGGAAGATGTGATGAGGTAATAATAATAATAAATTAATAATAATAAAATAATGATTACAATATTTAATTAGGAAGTCCACTCACAAAAGAGATTTTAAGTGAAGCCCTGAGCAAAAAAAGATAAAAAAATAAATTATAAGGCTATAATTATTAATGTTAACCTTTATAATGTCTTAGGTTGGTACCTGAACTGAAAATCTGGCTTTCCAATGTAACGGGAGTAGCTACTTATTACCGCACATCAGGCCTAAGGACTAAGGAGTTGAAGACCATAAAACCAGACATGAGAAGTTTTCCTCCTCATCATGAGGTAAGATTTGCTCAACATCTTGTTCAACTTTGTGAAGCGATACTATTCAATTTAGATGGATGTTTAAAGCACTGGCAAAAGATTTGTGATGCTCCTCCTCGAGAATATAATACCAAGGAGGTATCGTCTGCAAAAGGATTTTTAAAGTTGTGGCAACCAACAGGAGTGCAAGCATGGCTAACTGCTGTTATGGTGGACACATGCTGTATCTTCAGATATATTGAAAAAGAAGCCCAGAAGCCTGGCATTATCATTCCTGATATCTTGAAGTACAGAGATATTGCCTTGCAAAAAACTTGATATAATGCAAACAGAGCCATATCCAGGTAAAATATTCAAAGTTAGTAAGTTACTTTGTTTATAGAAAACAAATTGAACTCACTCTTATTTGAGTTATTTCTTTAACAAAGGTGTATTATTCATTACATTGTATATTATTTTACTGCACATAGGTGGGCAGGAGGAGTTATTAACAAAGAAGATTGCAGAACTGCATCCAGAGAATGATGAAGCAGTGGATAATACACCAAGAAGGACACACAACACCAATGTGACAACGTTTCGTAGAGGAAAACAACCTATCAGGCAAGAGGTTATTGATTCTTCAAGGAATTTTCTCCAGGTAAAATGAGATAAATAGGTAATCTCATATCTGTTTAGCAATCATGTCACACCATATAAAGTTTTTAATTACTATTACCTATATTTTTTATGTACAGGTATATCATTATCATGTTTAGACCAGGCTCGACGAGGAACAAACAGAAATTGTAACAACCATTATCAACTTGACCTCAGCAAAACGTGCAATTGAATTCATCAACATTGCATTACCTCAACTTGAATCAAGTGGAATCAGTGATAAACAAGCATTTATTGATGCAGTTTTAGAAGATTTTACGGAAATGCTTCCTGATCCACATATTCCTGCAAGAGACTATGGCGTGAGACTCTACCAAATGCTAAGGGGCAGCAAACAACCTGTGACCAAGTTTTTGTCAGGTTTTTGTGTTCTCTGCCCTCACAGTATGACGGTGGAAAGATGTGTGTCAACGTACAACATGTTATTCTCCAACCTGAGAATGGCCACATCTGAAAAAACACTGAATGATAGGCTATTGATTCACTGGAATGGAGTGCCAACATCTCAGTTTGACCCCAGGCCTATGGTGCAAGAATTTCTACAGAAAAAACAGAGGCGAATGAATCTTCCTAATCTGAGTTCATATGCGGAACGTGACTTCGTAAAGAAGTTTTTTAAATCGGACTGCTGATTGATAGATTACATGTATATAGTTGTATACTGTATAGATGAGTTTCACTAGCTGCCTGGCAATTATATATAAGTGAGAAAAAGGTGTGTTGACATTATTTTCTGAATTTGACCATCATCTGCTGCCCTATAGCGAAACCCATATTTAAGCTAGTAGCCGCAATTTTATAGACTTTAGTGGATTTTTTTCAGGTCCCCTTTTTACGTTATTTTTGGTCCCTTGGGAAAGATGTCCCACCCAGTTACATATCCTTAAAAGAGGCCCTGAAACTGGCGGTATTAGGGAGTTCGGGCGCGGGCGGTAGAAAAACTGGAGAGAGAAAACATAATTTTGAACAATAGCGTCCGCATTGACCTTAAAATCTTATTTTTTTCAACATACAAGAAACCGACAAAGAAAACACAACGGACGTCATACATAAAGTTAAACTTTTGGAAGGGAAGATGGAAATGGCAGACGCTTCAAGGAAAGTCAAAATCGACCGATCACTTGCAAAGGCGCCTGGGTAAACGACGCGAAGGAACAGGAAAACCGCGACTAGGCTACGTTTACATAGCCTCCTTCGCAGACGTTCTTATGGCTTGAGAACGAACCCGAACTGACGGCTGCGAAGGAGACTAACGTTTACAGGGTATCGGACGAATTCAAGACCAACAGGCGGAACCGGACGAATTTGAGACCAGGGCCGAATTTTTCTCAGTGTAAACAGTCCGAACCGGACGATTTCGAGACCGGTCTCGAATTCGTCCAGTACCGTGTAAACGGAGTCTACCATGAAACCACTTACGACAGTTAATACATATGACCGATATTTGAAATTTACCAATTGTTTTTGAACAAGAAGAGCATTTGTTATCTCAGGCCCCGTTTACACTAGCGCAAAAGTACTAGTATCCGGATTCACATTGTTTTTTTATTCCCATGAGGATGAAAAACAATGTGAATCCGGATACTTTTGCTCTAGTGTAAACGGGGCCTTAGTTACCCTAGCTGGAGTGCATGAGGACACTTGACGTCATGCAATGTTAGTAAACAACCGGAAAATTGAAATATGCCAAATATATGTTTAGATGAATCTCTGCCGTTCCAATCACTTGACGATTTTGACGACCAACTCAACATCATAAATAATGAAAATTTAAGCGAAAAAGATATGGATATAGATTAAACCAACTAAAATATAATCCATTTGAAAAAAGTAACAATACCACGTTATTTGGAAACTGTGAAAACTTGGATAATTATTTTAATATGAACGAAATAAACTGTAATTATTACCTACCAAATCAATCCAAAGAACTTACTACAAATCTCACCAAAACAAATCAATATTCATGGTCAATACTGCATTTAAATATCAGAAGTATTAAAAACAAATTTGACTCATTTAAACACTTACTAAATTCCCTAAACAAACACTTTGAGAAATAATTGGTTTAACCACAGAAACATGGTTAAACGATACAAACAACGAAAACTTTAAATTTGCCGAATATGATTATGTAAATTCAAATAGGCCAAACAAAAAAGGTGGGGGAGTGGGTATATATCTCACAAGACATACACCTTATAAAGCTCGTGATGATTTAAATTATGTACTGTATAGGTTATTTTGAGGCCATGAGGGGATATGTGATTTATTCACCGAGGGCGAAGCCCGAGGTGAATAAACACATATCACCGAGGGGCCTCAAAATAATGTACTTAATTTTCACATAGCGAGGTTGACAGGAGTCACAATAGAAAAGAAGTATTGAGGAGAATATATTAGAGGGGAATATTAATCTATTGAATATATTCCCCAAAGGAAACCGAGGCATGTGAAAATTAAAGTATAGAAAATGAAATTGAAACCATATTTATTGAAATAATAACACATGTTGGTAAAAATAAAATCATAGGAGTAATTTACAGACCTCCAAATAGTAAAATTAGTGAAGTATTTGAAAATGCAATGAATGAAATACTTTAAAAAATTACAAAAGAAAACAAAATTTGCTATTTTAATCCGAATCTTGTGATTATGCAAATAGATTTTCTGAACAGCTCTTTACATCTTCTTTTATTCCACTGATAACAAAACCAACACGAATTAATGTTAGATATACTGAATATCCAGAAAAAAATTGTACGCTTAATGACTTTCAACTCCTATATATGGAACACACTAAACCAATTTTTTGAAAATCTGAAAATATTTATAAATATCTATAAAGTCAGTGATTATTTGACTAGTTTGTTCATGTTTCGTTACCATATCAAACAATCAAATCCATCATAACACAAGAAACGCATCAAACTACTTCATAAATATTTTATAAGGACCAGAGGGTCCAAAACTACTAGTAGATTTGGACCTCTACCAGTAAATATGGACCCCCTACAAAAGTTAAAGGTGACGTACAGTCCGCTCTGCGCATGACACATCACCATGCATGTATATCAAAACACAGAAGTGACTTTTTACATGGGTTCAGGGTTCCTATTGATAACAGTATTTAATTTATTGCTGAAGAGATTACTGCGACTATGGCTACGTCAACACGTATACGTTTCGTAGCGTTTTGATATTGTTCTCCGTCCTGAAGGGAATAGAAAACAATGGTCTACTTACCTGAAATATGAAAACGCTACGAAAACGTATACGTGTGGACGTACGTGTGGACGTAACCTAAAATCTATCTACAGTATAGTCTTGGCCAATGTCCCAGCGCGTATCCACTAATGGTTTTTAACAAAAACGATAGAATGGCACATTAGGACCAACGCGACTTCCATGAATGCTTGTAAACAATAAGTGATGGTGACTCATCAAAATGGAAGCCTTGAGATGAAAATTAATGAATGTAACATATTCATCGTTTTCTGGGTTGTTTTGGTATAAAAAATGTTTAAAACGGGGGGTCCAAATCCGCTAAAGGGGGTCCTAAATCTCCTAGTAGATTTGGACCGGGGGGTCCAAATCTACTGGGGGTCCAAATCCTCTGTGACACCGGCCCTTCTACCATCGCGCCTATCCAAACACGATTGGATTGAAGCCGGGAATACATAATAAATCAATATTAATCGATTGGTTTAACCAAGTCTCAGAGACGGCGAAAATATCAAGTTGATGTTCAAGAACAAGAAATGATATTTCATCAAATTTGTCTTCCAATATTCAAAGTTACTACGAGAAGAGCCGGGGTTGACTTCCACATTTCCAGAAAGCAAAAGTAGCATACGTATTATCAGAAGAAATAAAAACAAACTAGTGCCAATTATTAGTAGGCCCAACAAATAAATAATTCACATGTAATTAGTAAAATGCATACATGCATGGCGAAGATAAATCAAAGTACTATATTTCGATTGTTGTTTCAACGGCTACCTACGCAGCACGCTACTTTTATTTCACAATTTACTTTACTAACGGTTTCGTCTATATTCAATAACAACAATTTAATTTACTAACGTTTCGTTTCTATACAAGCACCATGTTCAGATCGAGTGATAATTATTTACACAATTTCGACTAATTTGCTACTGCTAAGCTGCCTACGTCGCTTCTTCGTCGTCGTCGTCTTCTTCGCCGTTGTCGTCGTCTTTCGTCGTCCTCCTCCTCCCGCCGTCTTCTTCTGATCTAATGCAAAAAGTACTTAGTATAGTTCCGAATTAAACGTGATCTAGAGTCAGATCTAAAGTTATACATGCAGTTAGAGTACAGAAAAATAAATTATTAGAAGGTAAAGGTATAAAGGTAAAGGACTGGGGGCTAATAGTTGAGTCGGTTTTCTTTGTTCTTTCTCGAGACGTATTACGTACCGGGTTCTCCGGTTTTCCTCCCTCCGTAAAATCAACACCTACATCATGGTATAATCATGTTCAATTGGGACATTTTGCCCTGTTTGACCACCAGTTGGTATTGGCAATAAAGTTATTCAATCAAATCAAATCAAATCAAAAAGTCATGGGCTTTTGTTTCATTTTGAGACTTAGAATAGGGGCCCTTATTGACAATCTTCTGCGAAAGAGAACTTCAGTAAAGAACGAACTATAATAGCAAGGACTGCATGTAACATACAAAATGCATGTAAAAACGACCTAAACGGTCTTCATGTGGTAAAGTATTTAGAGGATTTGTCCCGCAAAAATATCATTTTTCACAATCTTACAACAATCCAATATTAAATCACCACTATTAATTTTTCTTTTCCTTCGTATATATTTATTACATGATTGATTGTATAAATTTCACAAATCTTCTACGGCAACTGAGCAAATTAAATACAGCTGAACACAGTAAATATTGCGCCTTTGGTCGATACACAAGCACAACTGTGTTTTAAATCAAATACAATTAGTGTTTGTAAAATAAAGAAAATGTAATTCAGCATTTTGGATAAAAATTCTGATATGCTTGACGGAACTGTAGCTCACTGCAGGAACTCAGGAATAAGCCAAAGGTATAGCTAAAAGGAACTCAGCATTATGCAACATATTTTCCAAAAACACTTTACAAAATGCCTATAGTATACGTGGTCATAGCTTTATATTCTGCGTGTGATTTCGTAATTCGTTCGTTCGTTAGGAATCAACAGCAAGCGACATTTTTAACGCGATGTTTTGAACGCCACAGGGCACCGCTTTGTAGCACTATACAGATCTATAGTTGAACCAGACACAGTACTTTCAATCTTCCAAATTGTTCACGAGCAGTTATGTATTATTCTCTATTTCATTGTTTCTCACAGGTTATAAAAGAGACTAGTGTATATACACTATAGTATAGATTAAAAACAGCACATATGCCTATTGCGACAAACGTTCCTGTCGCGTATAGATCGTTTTCATTTGACGTCACGGCGGCCATACTGGTGTACCGAAACAATGAAATGGCGGCCATATTGATGTACCATCTTTATCCTATGGGAATTTAGCTCTATATTCTTATTCAAAAATTTCGTATTGTTTGGCACCACGCCAATGGGACCACCGATCACGAAAACGATCCATAGCTTACCTAAGTTAAAGCTGTCTGCTGTCGTCACGCCCACTGCATAGTCATGTCTTTTGTGAATAACTGTATCCTTGGAGCTTGTATAATTATATTTCACGTGTCAACCATCATTAGCTATCATTCACAAACGCAAATATTGCGACGAAGCAGAGGCTCATATTAAAATAACTCCAAGAACGTCTCGTAGCAAGCAAAGCGTAGATCAAGATCAGGATTCTGTAAAATATTTTTCCAACATGCAGGAAACGGCACTCCAGGAATTCAAGATTTAAGGAATTCTACATTTCGTAGAACCGCATAGACAGTAGCTAACGACCCTGTTAGGTGTAATTTTGCATGCAACTTGTCTCGTAACGCCATTGACGTATCGCTGCAAGACAAGTTCCACGAACAATTGCAAGGTGTAAGATGCTGTACAATGATCAGAAGCCTGTGAGACAAGCTGCGGCAATCGTTGCGTCGATTTTCTCGCAAACAACCTTGGCCATTGCACAGCATCATACTATTACTGTTATAGTCAATCGAGATATATAGCCTGCGAGCCAGTCCAGAGAACCCATGGCCTCACACCTTAAAGCACCAAGAGCCGTTATATGGCTCCTAAGTTAATGTGGGAAAGGTCTGAGCTGCAAATCTTTCGTTTTCTACTTTTAACACGCTTAAACGATGAAGCCCAAACGCTGCTATTGGATGATTCGGCTTCAATATACCAAACATAGTCAATATTCATTTCTTTAAAATTGTATGTGTATTAAAACTGCCTAATATATAATTTCAGCAGGTTGTGCTAAAATATCATGAGTTAGTAACTGCATGCAAGTACACAAGACATCTGCACCAAATGAATCCATTTAATGGATTGAAGTAATGGTTAAATTAGCCAGTGATACAATCATACACCCACTACGATACACTATAAGAGCTGTTTATATCTGAGATGTTTGAACCAGGTGGGAAACTGGTCTATTTCGGAATATTTGGTCTCCAACAGAAAAAGTCTCCAAATACTTGGAGATATGATATTTTGTCCGCAGTCGGAGACCAGCTCTCTGACTCAAGTCTCACAGACCTCGTAAGCAAACGGGCAAAAATATCAGCCTTGTGTAATTAAAATACTTAGGTGGTTTTGATAAAAGGGTTCACACAAATTTCACACATTCACATGATCAGCATTTTTTTGGACCTGCCATGTTAATGACAACAGCCATTGTACTACACATTAAAATTTTTTTGACCAGTCAAAATTTGGTCAGATATGAATTTGCAACAACTTTTAGTAAGAAATGGCAGATCAGAATCAAGCAAAATTTGGCCTGTATCTGCTGCACAAAAAATGCATATTTTACAAGACCCTGGGTATGAGGCACTTATCTCAATGTTACGAGGTTGTATTTTGAGTAGTATTGCAAAATTACCCTGACTACTGAGCACTTAACTAAATGTGCCAGCTGATCCCATCTGATGTGGCCACACCCTGGAGAACACTAATTAATTGTTACTACTAACAGTATGTTGACATAAACCACTGACCACTATTGTGACAGTAAAACTTCTCACTATACACATACAAAATATAATCAAACCAGAATACAGATTACAGCACTATATTTTTAAAACTAATTTCCAAAGAAATTTGTCAACATACAAACCTAAAGATCACTACGACTCAGAAAAACATTAAAAATCTTGCAAATCCTTTCAAGTATAAAATAGATGAACTACTTATGATATGTCATCATTTGTAAAACAAAATACTGATCATGTTTCAAGCCAAAGCAATTCATCTGAGTACAAACTGTAATGAAAACAATTTATTCTAACAAGGTGTTCTAGCCCAAACAACAGTATTTCATTATCTAAATAAAACCCAACTGCAGCTGACCACATTTCATGTAACTTTTCTATACATCATAACTACTCTGCTTGTCCTATGTCACACTAATTTTGATTACCATACTGTCAATTTTTCAAATATGAAAAATTTAACTAAGACCCTCATCTCCACAAATACATTTTCTATTGCCACTATTTCTATTTCTTTTTAAAAGAAGAAAACTGTGAAACAATGACTGCATGTTTTGTAAAATAAATTGTATATTGTATAATGCTAAATTTGTTCACCAAATATGAATTGAAGTAAATTTAGTTGAAATATTTTATTATAAATTCTCTAAAAAGCTAATTCAACAGCCATCCTAGGTTGAGATTCCAGCCGTTGGGTCTCAGTGCACCCGTGATCAGGATCTGAGCCTACAGAATAAAATGGTTGTTTTCTATCCTCTGTTCTATAAGCACATGTATAGTAATACATTATATAACTTTATATAATATATACTATACATGTATTTTGTATAACTATATATACAGATACCGGTAATAAAACACTAGACTTGCTTTCTAATGTATGTCTTTATTTTAATATTATTTTGCCTGTTTTTGTTTGTATCTGCTGCACAAAAAATGCATATTTTACATGAGGCACTGCATGATCTCAATGTTATGAGGTTGTATTTTGAGTAGTATTGCAAAATTACCCTGACTATTAAGCACTTAACTAAATGTGCCAGCTGATCCCATCTGATGTGGCCACACCCTGGAGAACACTAATTAATTGTTACTACTAACAGTATTTTGACATAAAGCAAGTACCACTGACCACTATTGTGACAGTAAAACTACACACTACACACATACAAAATATAATCAAACCAGAATACTACATTCTTTTTTGAGTTTGAACTCTAAAATATTATGCCTGCAGAAGGAGCTATGGTATAATAATTTAATCAGGTCTGCTTTATAATTAATATGCCTCACAATTAGTCAACCACATTAAGCACTAAGGACTTAGAATTCACCAAAACAGACTAAATATCCATATACATTTATAGCAATTACTTTTCGAGTCCATAGTTTAAACACTGTACTATAATCCACAAAATTGTTTTGGATTATTTGGTTAAATTTTACTGAAAATCTTTTCAGTTTCTCAGATAACTGGATGGTCTCTGATAATTAGACTTAACCTTAAGGGGTAGGATAACTTATACAATTTACTATAACAGCAATATCATCAGTGCTGAGATTGCTTGAAATACAGCCTGTATAAACAAAGCTGTATAGATTAGAAAATAATGCCAAGCTTTATATTAATAGTTTATTACAGTAGTTTTAGGAAGAGAATAGGGCACAATAATCAATGTCTCATCACAATTTCATTAAACTTGTCATTAATATTCATTGCCAGATTTGGCATTATTTAGGCTTCCCATGTTTTTCTCACTGATAATTAAATACAAATGTGGTTGAGATAATAATCTATTATTTTAGTTACAAACTCTTCAACTTCCCCCAAAATGATCCCCTTCAGTGTTGCTGAAAATATATAGTTTATATATTATGGCAAAATGCCAAAATCAATGGCTTGTCTGGAGATGTATCTAAATACTATCCGGCTATTTAACCTGTCAAAATACTTTTCTTTTAGAAACTAAAAAGCCACATTACATGATTATAATATCTGCTTAGATGCAAAATAATTCAAACTATCAGAATTTCACTATTTCATCAGCGAAACTATAATTTATAATATGAATTTCTCTTCAAAGCTGTACATGTTTCTTTTTAAAAATGACTCAATTTCCAAACTATGAGCACTTTAAGAACATGGCACCACGTCGCAAATACTAAATACACAATTATACTGTAGTACGTAAGTAAAACGTATCTGAAACATGTCTCTGTCCTTCAAAATGTCATTCGTAGAATGGAAATGAAAAGAAATGTCGTAATGAGTTTATATCGATGTCCAGTTTGTCTTTCAAGTTCCAAGTCCAATGTTGTAATTAAAATTTGTATCCAGATAATTCGTCGAGTTCACGTTTCATGACATCCTAATGCTTTGAATAATTTGGAATAGAGCTAAAACAAGAAACCTTTGTTTAAATAATAACGTGGCTGATATTTCACAATAATAAGTTAGAGCAAAACAAATTAAAATCAAGACTATAAATTACGACTATACGAGCTACTGAACTCGAGTCTCGATAGATGTTCCAAAATAAAAGCCAAATGATTTTCTTATTAGAAGCTTTACTGAAACAACATACCTGAGCCACACACAACAAATATGAACAATCCTAAAAGCAACGGTCCTACGGCGTACTTCTCATCCTTTGGTCTCTAAAAATTCAAAAATGAAAGACCATGAAACTTAAAGCTCGATGTTCGTCACGTCACTGGCCATTATGAATGAAGAGCTTTGAAAATAACCTACCAAGGATTTCGACACGTTTCCCCGTTGTGTGACGTTTTGACTATGTTTCTCGTTCGCAACACGGATTCTTTGCTTTGCTGGCATTTTATTTTCTCGGTTAATAACTTCGCGTTTTGCCAGTAGCCGCCACAAGTTTCACCAAACAGAGAACCTCAAGAGGAACAACAAGAATCAACTGGTTCTTGTTTATTGGTCCTAGACGTAGTGGTTTCTTATTGGTCCGAGAAAATAAGCCAATCAGCGTACCGATACGGTTCAGGAGCACTTGTGGTTTATTAGTGGTTTAATTTGAGACTATTTTTACAACCATATACTTACGACGATTGAAATTAAGTTGATGTAACGACCACATGGGAAACCCTCAAACCAAGAGCCGAAGACCCCCCATCTACACAATACCCGCATTCTTGTTTTGTCATTGCCGACGAAATGTTTTCGTATATATAGTTGTAATATATATATATATATTTAATAAAGTCGTTTATTATTATTCTCACAAGCTTGTAGTTGTTAGCATAACACTCAAAAGCTTGAGAGAATATATCTGTTCACATGAGAAATATTACGAATATTAGCTAAATTACAAAGAAAGCTGTGATTCCTGGTTACATATATTAATTCTGGTGAGATCAGAGTCACGAGCTATAAGTAACCAATCACATTGTTTGGGTCCTTAGGGGGTCCACGTGACACTTTTCGGACAAACAATCTCAGATGAACAATCGGACACTGAGAAAACCGCACAATAAGAGTGGTTAAAAGATATGGTCTTAGAGTGCTGTAAAAGTGATTCTCGACACCCAGAAAAGCTAAAGAGAAAAGACAGGCTGCTCAGGGACGTAGTCTGGATTTTGAAAGGGGAGGAGCGAAACTTCTTGGGGGGGGGTCCAGGGGCATGCTCCCCCGGAAAATTTTGAAATCTAGAGTCTCTAAAATGGCATTTCCTGCATTTTGGGAGAAGATTTTACATAATTCTGAAAGTTTGAAAAATCATAAAATACTAAAAAAAAAACCCGTTGAGTTAAGTTACATGCGTGCGATACACACGGAGACTGGATTAGGAGCCAAGGAAGGTACCATTTCATATTATTAGTCACTAGCGTCAGAAGAGCGACTGAGATCCAGTCAATAACCGCTGGGTAAATCACCTGTGTATCGGCGAAGGGGGGGGGGGGGGGGGGGGGGGGGCGTCCCTGAGGCTGATACGTTTCACCGTTTCTTCCGCAGCGAAAATGTAGAGAACGGAGAAACAGTTTGATAATAAGCGTTCAAATATATTAAAATCGTATTAAATTCGTTGGCGTGAAAGTCATCTACTGTACATCTACAGACTTCGTTTCATGCGTCAACATGGTCCAACGATAAAAAATCCAACCCTAACAGCAACTATATATGGCGGTACACGTACAATTTGTAGATTTAATACTGAGACGACGCGATCATGATATATGGTTATAAATGGTTATAATCGTTAAGTTTGCCGCCTTTACGCAGATTGTTTTAGAAATATGCGCGATTTAATAAGCGTCAACGTCATCAAACTTGCCCGCACTGCAGTTGCACATCTAACGATTTGCCTGCGTATCATGCTAGATTGAGGTGAAGTGCTCTTTTCACTGCGACAAGATCAGTCTTGCACTGAAACAACACGTACTGACCATTTTATATGCCATTATCACAACAACATTGTATCCCGCGGCGTGTATTTTTTGGCGTGCTTTTCGTTTGAATGACCAAACCGGACGTTAAATGTATGGGCATCAACAATGATTCCACAGTAGATTTTTCGTGATTTGTTGTTAAATCATTCGCCATGCGCTTTCTTGTTTGTCGCTGACTCTCACTTGCTATACAACTGCACAACATTCGTATAAATAACCTGTTCAAACACGGCAAGACACTAATCGTAATTGTCGCGTTTAAATAACTTTTATATTTTCGTTCTAAGACCATCTTTTAACCACTCTTATTGTACGGTTTTCTCAGTGTCCGAATGTTCATCTGAGATGGTTTGTCCGAAAAGTGTCACGTGGACCCTAAGGACTCAGGGTCGGGTCTCACCGATCCTGACGTGACACCCCGGGAAACATTTGCGGAGGCGTCGAAAGCTGTTTTGCCCAAACAACTGCATACAAAAACTTCCCTTGGTTACAAAAGGGGGCAATGAAGGTAACTCTATGCCTACATGCTTCACAAGCATGTCTTTCAAGGTTGCCTTTATGCTCACTCGGCGAGCAATTAACCAAACTAATTTCAGAAGAAACCGAGAAAGCACAAATTGCGATTACATACTGCATATAAAATCATTGCGCCAACTGGGGGAGGTTTGGGGTGTCCACTAGAAGCAGAAAAAATCAAATAGCGCTCCTCGGCAGTGTCCGCGGTCTGTTGCGGGATCCACAGAGGCTTCTGTTAATTATTCTGGTTAGTCGCAGGCGCGCGGGCTATCGTAAAGCGCGCGGAGAACGTCGGGGGCGCCTGCTCACATGAGGCGAGTTATCTCGGGGGGTTGGGTTATCCCTATCCTTCGAGATATCTCGGTGTTAGTTTATTTCCATGGTAAAAATGTAAACCGTTCACATGAGACTCGGTCTGAGCGATAGGGTAATCCTAGGGCCAGAGTTAATACACCTCCATGTGAACGCTTTCACCAGAGTTATCTCGGGATAAACGCACTATAGAGCGTTTTCACTCGCGTGATCGGTGGCCCCATGGGGGTGGTGAAACAATACGAAATATTTGAATAAGAAAGAGCTAATTCCCATACCGTACACCAATATGGCCGCCATTTCATTGTTTTGGTACACCAATATGGCCGCCGCGACGTCAGATAAAAACGCTCTATTCTTGTTCACGTGCCATTTGCGTGTGTTTAATTGTTGACGTTACTAGCGTGTTCTCTTGTTCACTTGAAAGCTAGGGTTATCTCGAGGGCTAGGTGACAGGGTCAACTTTGACCCTATAGCCCCCGAGGTATCCCTATCCCTCGAGATAACCCGGTGTCATGTGAACAGGCCCTCAGGCAGTACAAGAAACAAAAGAAGCACTAAGGAAATTCACTTTGAACATCATTTTATTGATGATATTCATAAAGGCAAGTATCAAAGAAGTGTCTTCACGAAGTTGTTCCGGGGACACCAGGAGTCCTTCCAGGAACACCACCACCAGTTCGAGGAGGACCAGTGTTATCAGTCTGTGAAAAAAAACCCCAACACAAAATCTATCAATATGTATATATCAACGTAATCAACCAGTAAACTCGATGTAAGTTAAAATGTGATAACTGGAACGCTAACGTCCAGTCATTCGTGGGGCAAAAAGTGAGGCAAAAAGTTCTAGGCCTCAGTCTCAGTAAACGTGAAAACTAAACAATCTAGTTGTCAGTTATTTTTTTTAATATCATTAGTTACAAAAGGCCGTTTAACACATTCAAACAAAAAATTAAAGGAACAGAAATAAGAAAATGACATTAGATGCATATTACGAAATATCACGTACAAGAATAGCTTTCTCACTCTTGTTCTCACCTTTTCAGCTGGCTGTTTTCATCCTAGCCAGCAAAAGGACGTCTGTTTTCTCAGCCTATTTTCATCCCTAGCTTAATTTACTGTAGTTTTGGACTGCTATACAGTAATTCAAAAACGCATTAATAACTCATGAGGAAAATTCAAGAGAAATTCAAGTTTAATCAGTGTCTTTATATGTGATAAAGATACCTCCTGATTTACATAAACTTAGCTTTGATTTTCTAGGTGGTTGAACTACGCGGTTTGATATTATATCTGATAAAACACGAACTGAGAGTTTATTAAACAGTACATAAAACAACAACAGGCAACAGCACTGCACAACAATGGGAAACCATTAAATGCACGTTTAGTCTGACAAAATAACTTGATAAATAATTTTTTCAAACCTTTTTTCGAGCCTTCGCAGTTCGCTCAAGACGGGCGGCTGTGTAAAAACATTTTGTGGGAGACTAAAACCTACCTGCAAACCGCGTAGAAGCCTGGAACTTTTTGCCTCACCTTTTGGTTTACGCGTCAGCGACTTAGCGTTCCAGAAATCACATTTTAACTTACATCGAGTTCACTGGTATCAACTGACTCAGCATCTTCAAAACTTTAGCTGCAATACATTTTTCTCACAACATAAAATCATTCCTAAAAAAATTGTCAAAATTAGACTTACTCTCGGTCGGAATCTTGGAGGAGGTGTCCTTATCTTGCGCTCTGCCCTGGATCGATTTCTTACAACTTTAGAGTGAATTGCACAGCTTACACAATAGCTGAGTTTCACGTACAGCTTCGGCAAAGCATACACTGCAAAGAGAAAATAAAATAGAAAGGTATTGAAATAACATGTTCCAACAATTCTTCTCTGTAGAGTCAAACTGAAAGCAATATTACACGATAAGTTTCGATTACCAGAATGCTATGGCATCATCTTCGGACTAATAAGATATAGCGTACTGCCGAATCATTCTGATAGTTTCGTGTCAACTAAGGACACTTTCCAATTGACAAGGTTAGACCGATCAGTCCAGCCAGAATGGACTTGGTTTTGATTAGGACCAAATTTTCCAGTCAGACCATCCCAGGTCTCAAACAAATTGTGTTCCATTTAACCGGACTGACCAGTCTAACCATGCAAATGGAAAGCCCCCTAACACCCCGTTTACACAATGTCCAACCAAAATTGGCAAATGTCAGAACAAAACTAAATTGTCATCGGACATAGTGTCCGTGCAAATAAAATATATTGTCTGATCAAGAAATTTGGCTTTATGATGTTGAAAGAGAAACTTCTCTTTTTGAGAGAAAAATTCCAATTTCCTTTCATAATTCTAACGACTAGATTGAGCATGTTTGAATTTTAAACCTTCCGTAACTGAATCGGTCTGAGAGAAACTGATAGCATTTAATTACTCTGGTTCCAAGGAGTTAATTAAAACAAACTAGTCAGACTAAACAGACTAAACAGACTAGTCAGACAACCGCCACGAAAACCGGCTTTATATCATGAACTCAGAACTGTATTTTGAAGAATTATATGTCTGATAAAATGTAGTGATAATGGTTTTATGTCTGAACAAATTTTAGGAATGTCTGACCAAAATTGGAAATAGATCAGACACCTGTCCTGTCAAGAAAAAAAAAATTCTTTGCAGCCCTGAATTAGTACAGTTCCACCTGTTTACATGGCGAAATAGGATGAATTCCAGATCGGTCTCAAATTTGTCTGGTACCGTGTAAACGTAGGTGTACCATTAAAGTGTTCAAACAATTTGTTATAATAAAAATATTATATTGTTATAATATATCTTACTATCATAGGCACTGGCTTCAGAAATATCTCTGACAGCAGCAGCTTCAACCATATTTCTAATAACAAACTTCTTTATAGCTTTGTCTTTTGGAACAGCTCTGGCACAATTGGTACATCTGATGAACCTAACATGACCTCTGCCTTTCTTAGAACGACCATTGTTACGTCTCTTGGAAGTCTACAGTAAATACAATAAAATGAACAAAGAAACATGATTAGCAAATTAAAGTAGAATGTTGGCAGCATTGGATCATTTCAGAAAAGACCCTTACTACTCCTATGAAGAAAATGCCAAATGGATAATTCCTACCTGTAGGAACATCCAAAAGCTATTGAACACCCCCTTCCTGTCACAGCAAATGCTGTAATTATTAGGGTTGTACTACATAGATAGTAATTCTTGCAATCAGGCCAGCTAGAAGGGCTTTTCTCAAGTGGAACTATTTTTGAAATTTCACTTTTTGAAAAATAAATCAGCATAAAAATATATTTATAAACCTATCTTATGCATTATTAAATGCATCCTGTGATTGGTCAGTTGCCATGTTTATATCAGACTATGCAAACAACAGCTGTAACTTGACAACACATTTCTTAGTGTTATTTCTTAAAAGAAATAATTATGTGTTTATATAACCTGCTGCAAACACTCCAGTGAGTTTAGAATAATTTGAAAGTTCCCACAAATGTTCTAATTCTCCCAACTTGCACTTACATTTGCATCAGGCTATATAGAACACAGGCAATTGCAAGACTTAAAAGTTGTCCATCTTAAAATTACATTCTCTCTACTGTATCATCCAAGATATTGAGCACTCTTACCAATGTCAATAGATATATATTAACTTTATAATAGAGGTGTACATCCTCAACCTGGACCAGTATGTTGGATTCATTTGAATAAGCTTGTGATTATAATTATATACCAGGTCACGTTCAGGTACTTAAATTTTTAAGTAGAGATCAGGTTTATAACGATAGCTATTCAAGTTTAATTATTTCAAGAAAATTAATAAACTTTGTAGTTTAAATTATTAGCAATACTACGCGAAACGTGTTTTCATGGTCTGTATTTTAAACAGTACCAATACATATTTACTGATGTAAAGTTTCAAGTATTAAAAATTTACTTTTTGAACAAAAAAATTAAGTTACTCAGCTTATGTCAGGTCAGGCAATTCACCATCATAGTAGTCAACATATTTTTTCACTCTGGTATTGGGTCGTGTTTGTGTATAATATATACATATATATTAAAGACTTATTAACCTCATTTGTTCAGTATATGCCAGTGTACACCAGCATCTTTTAACAAGAATTGTACACCAAATGTACACCAAAATTATGGCTGTACACTGGGCATGTCCGACGTATAGCATCTAGATTCCAGACTGGGTTGTGACCTCACAGTACATATTTTCTAAATCTCATTTCATAAAAGAAATAGAAAATATTATATGTCCTGTGTTTATAGACCTCTTGCAGATGATGTCAAAATGGTGCATCTGGAGGACAACTTCAAAGTTCCGACGTTCAACAGACTGAACAGAGCAAATGAATGAAAATTCTATAGTTTATAAACATTTTTCCTCCACCAGGGGAATAAGTGCAAGTGGTCTATACAACCTGATGCAAACACTTTAGTCAATTCAAGAGAATTCTCCCATTGCACCATTTTCTATTTTTTTAAATAATAAATCAGATACTGTTTAAAGAGAATCGATATTAATAGCAGGAAAATTGTGGATACTCAATCAGTTAAATCCTTCATTTCAAATCCATGAAGAACAAACGTTACGACAGAGGAACACAGAAATAAATATCTATTCATTAATCTGAGAATATCAATATTCGATTCCTTTCGACGAAGAGTTCAAAAAAGCAGGGGAATAACAAACAAACTATACATAAACATTACTTTGAAAAAACAATAGCTTTAAGTAACAGAGTTTCACAAAAGATGAGGAATTGCTTAGCGAAAAAGTAAGTATTTTTTAGCCAAGAAATAACCTACCATGTTGTCTCACAAGACTTCTATCGAAAAGGCCTTACACATGGGCAACCCTGAAAGAAATAGCTTCGTGGGACTCCCCTATTGGACCCCTAAACTCTTTCTCAGGCCCCACACGGGCGCCATAATTTTAATAAATTCAAGAAAATGGAAAATTCCAGGACTGCGCATAAATTACCAATAACAGTATCAAATTATTTGACCTAAAGATCATTTGGAAACTCTAGGACACATCAAGTAGAAGTCTAACCATTTGTAGATCAAAATGAGTGCGGTAAGTACTAAATACTTGAAGAATATTCTAAGTTTCTCTGAAGATCATGGACCAACGTCCATGCCTCAAAGTTACAACCTATCCAGCCTGAAATATGTATGATTCAGCTAATCAGCCATAGTCCCATAGACTATTCTAACCATCCAATTCCCTGATTTTCATTCCTTTCTTTCTTTCCGTCGGATCACAAAATCTAAGGAACCCAATCATTTTAGATCCCATCTATTTGGCAAACTTGTATTAAACCCAATCATTTTACATCCCATCTATTTGGCAAACTTGTATTAAACCTATCTAAATAACTAAATAATTATTAAAGAAACAGTATCTGTGGTGTACAGTACTTTAAATTAATAGTTATTGATGGGAATTGATCATTGAAAAAATTGATATTAATCAGTCAATTGATATTGATTTGACATTACATGACACATACTGTACATACAATCATGCATCATACATGCTCCAGATGCATGTAATGTGTCATAGGGGGTCTGAATTTCTGAAATCCATTCTATTTTTGGAATTTTCACCCTTTCCCTGAGATTGCCTTTGAGTGGTGAAGACACAAGAAGATAAAATTCATATCTTCAAGCCAGCGTGTAATTTTCTTTTTATTATATAGATTCAATGCAAAAAGAGGTAAAATTCTTAATGATGTCATTGACATCTTCACTAGTGAGGATATGGAAACTACGAACTACATATTTTCTAATAAAACACTCGCATCTATATAATAATAAGTAATAAGGTCTGAGGAAACAGATCAAAAGCTAAGCAATAAAGATCTACATGACGTTCCTACAAATTTCCATGTATTATCGTTATCCGTCAAGTAAGCATTCTTCTAGCATGTGAACTTGGGTTGCTGGTGCCTGAAAACCAGACAGCTCATAGTAACATGGGTTAGTAGGGGGATGGGTAGTGGCGTATTAGATGGGGTTAGAATGACCAGGATGATGTAGAGAGTTGAGCTCTTCTATGTCGATCAGGCCTGAAAATAATTTTTTTCACCCTGCCTGTCACAATGACCAGCATCAATCAAATTGTGCCTGTCATAAAAAGAAATGTACCTGTCACCAAACAAGGGAAATTTAAACATGATAAAATAAAAAATGCAACAAAGTAATAACATTAATTCTACTAGTAACTGCAGTTACTTTACTCAGGCTCAGCACTGCAAAGTAACGTAAACTTTATTTGAGCAGTTTTCTATAAATTCGTATTTTTATTATTCATTAATTCATATACAATATCACTACTTAAACTATCAGAATCAGATGAACGTTTCCCATTCATGTCATTGACATTGTCAGTAGTCAGGTTTTGCTCAATAGTACTATCATGGTCACTATCAGACTCCTGAATTTGGAACTAATAGTACAGATTGAGTACCGGTACTTCATTTGGATCCGATAACCTCTCCTTTTCCATTGTCTGATGTATCTTCTTAGTTTATTATGTGGGCACTTGCACTTTTTTCCAGTCAAAAAGAGCTTTCGATTCAGAGCTATACGAGCTATATATAATAAACTAAGAAGATACATCAGTTGCCTGCATTTTGGCTGACGTGGCTGTGCTGAAGCTGATTCAGCTGCATCGCCAGTGACAAATGTCCCAAAAAATGAAGTTATTTTCCTTGACATACTATTAAATGCTACAGTGATTTTATATAGACAATGGTGGCCACGCTTCAACAATTCACCGCTGCTCGCATTGTGGTCTCGATCTAGTGAGAAACTTGTGACAGCATGCGCGGTAATTATGCAATCTCCACAAAATCGAAGTCATGTCAACACAAACACGATCGCTCTCAAAAAATGCGATCGATTGAACACAAATAGATTAAAGAGTAGTTAATTTTCCAATAAAAATTGACAATGATTTTTACCAAAACACGGTGCCGGACACGTGCCTGGTCATTTACAAAAACTTCTCCTGACTCCTAACCAGACATTGTCTGCTTGGGTTGAGGTGTAAAAGGCGAGTAGCAGGCATCTGAAAACCAGCCAGTTCTGCGTAGGTGGGGCTCAACAGCCATGGAAGGCAGCCCACCTAGCAGAAGGAAAACTCTGATTTCAAACCCCTTGCTCTGTGTTATACAGAACAATAAATTCAGCTAGACCTTCACTTGTGTGTTGGTCAGGCTGTCCATGTCGGATTCACTGACTGAAACATTATGTGACTGGTGTTTCCTAGGCATGCTGATGAACTTTGACATAGTCTGAGCGAAACAGCCAACTTTTAATTATATTAGAATGTGACCACATACAGTATCTCTCAGTATCTCTACTGTTTATAGGATTTCCCCCACTCCTGGAAAAACTTAGTCTTACACACTTGCAAACTGTCACAAGGTTTCTAACTAAGACAACAAGAAAATATCAAAGTCCAATTTGGACAAAATCTTTCTTGAAAATGATAAAATGTCCCACTAAAAACATGTTTTAAAACATTTAAAATTTTGCTCAAAAGTGCTGTTAATGCAGGAAATTCCATTTCAGAGATCCAAATTTCAAAATTTTATGGGGTGGGGGGTGGTCATGCCCCCGGACCCCCTAGAAATGTGGACTCACAGCAACTCTGACTAAAGGTATCAAAATTCCTAGATCCGCCCCTGCAGCGTTCTGCAAGCCTTGATGATTAAAATGATCTGGTGTTAGCCAGAGTAAAATACTAAAAGGCCACCACAGTGGGGAAAGGGTTAACCATGCACAACCACTTTTCCATTTCACTTACAAATAGGAACATTTAACTGGGTCGATGATCCATCGTAAAAAAAAATCCATCCTAAACTAATGGCTAATAACTGACAAACTATAATGGACCTGTCCCTTATACATGTACACAATCTGTCAGTCTGTAGTGCACGTGGGACATTTCCCATTACAGGTAAGCCCATTTTTTTTCTCACTCAGGTAAGGGGTAGTCGAGTTAATTGGCAAGTCTAGTGGTACAAGTGAAAGCTTGGTCTAGTGTAATGTAGACGTTTGGTAGATGATCACCAAATGAATTAAGTTCAAATATTTCAGATTTTCAGAGCTGAATATTATATTGCCATGCCCAAATTGCACAGTTGTTTTTGAACTTGTATCAAATTTGGAATCTTAGTGGAGTTTTGTCTGGCTAACTTTGTCACCACAGAATGAAGATAAAGTGAAACATGGAACAAATTTGAAAGTGGATTTCTAAAGGAGCAAATTCAAATAAACTTAGCTAGGAAATAAAAACAGAATCTCATTTACCGGTAAACTGCTAGATAATTTGGTAGGTTTACTGTAGAGCTTGGAGTATATATTTAAACTTAGAGTTGGGTTGCTGTAATTGACAACATGTGGGTGGATAATTGCAGAAAGATTTTTGTTTCTGATGATAAACAGATTGTTTTGAGAACATAATGTGACATGCATGCACAGCTAATGAAATGTAAAAATGAAAAATGTGTCTGCTGAACAAAATAATTTTCCGAGTGGGCAATGTGCTTGCATATAATTATAGTGCTTGCACACTTGCTTAATATTTTATTTATGCAATTGGCAAGCTGCAATTACATACATGTAGTAGTAGAGACAACACATTCCAAATAATTATTCTCTATCATGCTTTTACAGTCCAAAGCTGTTCAAATCAGCCCTCTGAAGTGTCAGTTCTAATCAATACAGAAAGATGAAATTAAACATCATATTTTTTTCTCACAATTTTTCATTTATTTTCAGAAACATGAATTTGAAGTGGAGATGACTTGTGGTGGTTGTTCTGGAGCAGTTGAAAGAGTTTTAAAGAAAAGAGAAGGTGAAAAACATCAATCCGTTTTTGGAACTGGTGTCATTTAGTGTTGCATCAATACTATGAAAATTTACTTCAATGATAAGGTTATATATGGTTTATTTTTCACAAACCATAAACCTTTCTTAACTTGAGCAGTTGGGCTCAATTTCCATATCCTCTATATCTAACTATACCAAAATCAGTAGAGTATCGTGACTCGTCGGGCTCAAAATAACGACGCGTCAATAACATGCCTCAGAGAACATGCCTAATGCAAACTAAAGAATTACACGTCACGAGTAAAGAAATGCGGTCTTTTAAAGCAAGTGTATTTCACACAGTTCTTTAGTTCTTTATTATGGCAGCGTTCGGTGTTGTAAAAGACGTAAATACTACCGTGGGAAGTCTCTGTCAGTTGAACTACGAGACAGCATTGTCGATGTTTACAATTTACACCGTGTACATATTAGGGCGAGGCGTTGATTTGCGAGATGTTTTTCATGATCGAAACGCGTCTTTGTTTTCCCAGCTCTCTCAAGTGATTGCATTCCTTTGCGTTTAATACGCGTCATGGAAAGTCGTTTTACTTCATCTTGCATCTCTTCGATTTGGCGGTGCTGCGAAATTTTTAAATGACAAACGTGTATTTGTTATTTTATGCAGTTTTTGACTCTTTCAACGTTTTACGCCCTATAAAAATGTTTACGGGGGACATAATCACGTTATTGATCAAATATTCTCAGTCTAGGGGCTTGGTGAGTGAAAACTTCTCCCCCATCAAAACGAAAATTCCTGGTAGGGTGAATGTATTAAAAGGTGGAATATAATGACTTTGCGGAATGGCATGTGGAATGACAAAAAAATGCGATTTTTTGCGTACACGTTTATCTTTACCCCTACAAAAAGCTTAAGTTTATACTTTATAGTCACAGACCGGAAATTTTCAGAACTGCTCTGAGTGGGTCACTTAACATGCATGAAGATCTATAGGCCAGTGCCAGTGGCGTGGTGGCGAGTTTCCGGCTGGGGTGGCCAGATTAGCTTTGCCTCCCCCCCCCCCCCTCAAAAAAAAAGGTAAAAAAACCAAAAAAAAACCCGACATTACTGTATTTGATAAATGATCACATTTCTTGTTTTAAAATAACTGAAGTAGCAATATATAATATTACAACAAACAACGGGTTCTCTCAAAGTCCACGCTAATGCAAGCGGCGAAGTAGCGCCAAACATCTTCTCTCCCGGAAAATTTTGAAATCTAGAGTCTCTGATATGCCATTTCCTGCATTACGAGTGAGATTTTACAGAATCCTGAAGATTATAAAACTTCATAGAAAACACAAAAGATTACAGATTTCAGATCTTTATATCCCCCCATTGAAGACCTAGCTATATAGCTGGTTTATTTTGTTAAGTTTTGGCGCCCTTGCTAGTTTTGGCACCCCTTCTGCAACCCCAGCTATGACCTTAATTGCAAATACAATGTTAGAAATGTACATTCTACGTGTATATAAACAGTATATGAAGTACGTTGTCAAAATACTCTATTTTAATGTTAATAGACATTCACCGGCATAGTAGAACATTATTTATAGAATTGCGCTGTATTTTTTCTGCTTTTCGTTTAATGAACTGCATCAAATTTTAAAAGAAAAAGACCAGCAAAATTTAGATTTATCTAGAATCTATAACTGTACTATTGTACAGTACTTGCAAAGATTACACGCAGTTTAACATCAATAGCAACGTGGATAAAGCAATAGCAGTAACAATACAGATTTAAAGCTCTTCCAATAGACCGAAAATTTCCGAAGACAGTTAATTTTACAAAAGACTACAAGCTGAGAGAACGATCCTTGAACACTTGCGCATAGCTGAGGCCACGAAATTTGTTTACCTGCTGGAAAAATTCCCCTCCCCCCTCTCCAAATCACCTTAGCTAATTGTGTAATTCCCCCTGGCTCCCCGGGTAAAACACAGTGCCAATCCATAACGTAGGAGTCTAACGTTTCGAGCGAAGGCCCTTTGACGAAGGGCCTTCGCTCGAAACGTTAGACTCGTACATTCTCTGTTTCGGCAGTATATCAAACCTTACTATATTTCGATTGTTGATTATCTATAATGTCACTTAACCCAAAATAGAAACCCAAACCCTAATCAGAAAACGAGTTTACTGCCTAGCTGATACACTACTGACGAGTTTACTCCCTAGCTAGAAAACATCAGAAAAGATTGATCCATTTAAATATTTATTGACTAATATGAAGTCGAAGCCATTCCTGTATTTAGCCAACAGTCTACCAACTTGAGGCAATGAAGCCTGGTAACCACAGACCTGGCCATATGCATTTTTACAGGGGCGTGGGATATCGCGCGCCATATTAACGTCCGGCGCGCGATTGCAAAATGGTCAAAAACTACGCCTATAGAGACTAGATATAACACTGACAAAACTGAGTAAAAATTTATGCGGAACAAAACAATTTTAACATTGGAATTCAAACGAAATTGGTGGGTACTATATAATGTATGTATGTGTTTTTACAGTATTTACAATTTCATCGTAATTTAAACGTCAGTGTCAATATAATACTCCTCACTCGCTTTCGGACGAGCTTGACGTATCTTCGTTGTCAATGTCTACGACGTCTTTCTCAAGTCTACTCTTTTTAGACGGAGTTTCTTCATCCACGGTGTTGGTGTCGAGTTGAACTTTGCGTTTTTCTCCCATGTACGTTTCCAATGCACGGTGAAGAATTTCCCTGCGCTCGTTCGCCGACCAGGAGTTATCATTTCCTTTGATTAGCATTAAATCAGTCATTTGAAATTTGACTCGTTGCAATGTTACATTGTCCGCAACACCTGTGGCTAGACAACGATTTGTTTTCTATAATAATTAGTCTAAATGTTGAGAATCTGTTTACGCAAAATGTCGCTTAGTGGTAAACACGAGGTGCGCGATTTCATACTCTCAAAACAAACGAGGCGCGTGGCAAAATGCGCATCTTAATGAGTCAAGGCGCGCGCCTCAAACGGCCAGCACAGTGGTAAACTCACTAGTGAGTCGATAGCTAAGTAGTAAACTCGGTTTCTGACTAGAGTTCGGGTTTTTGTTTGGGTTAGCCGTTAGGTGACATTAGAAGATAATCACACAGGCAGCCATCTTGAATGAGGCCTGGTTACTTAGGCAAATGCGAGCCCAAAATATTATTCTGCTTACGGGCACAAGTCATGCAACGTGCATTCCGCAAAGTCATTCCTCCTTTTACATTCACCGCTAGTGAGTACTGGTGCGTAGGCAGTGTAGAAACAACAATCGAAATATAGTAAGGTTAGATATACTGCCGAAACAGAGAACGTAGCAGTCTAACGTTTCGAGCGAAGGCCCTTTGTCAGAGAAGGGGTCAACGCACAGATAGACGTAAGTCGATCTTAGAAATATTGTAGTTTTCAAGAAACAGACTGCTACAGTCTGACGAAGTCAGTTCTGGACAGTCTGTCGTGTTGTCGTGCACAGATAGATGCGCAACAGGTATATTGTACATGAAACCCATGCTAACACAGATAATACGCTAGCCACTGTAATTGGACAAACACAGTTCTACGTTTCTCAGTTATGTACAGTTCAACAAAACTCCATTCTGTAGTCCTATATCAACCTGATATCAACTGTTCAAAACTGTCCTGTGGCACACACGTTATATTATACACTTGTGCTACGTCAGCGCATCGCGTGACCAAAAACAGGTGGTTACTGGAAACATATATATAGGCTATACTTTGGGTGTGAATGCAGTTTTAACGGTGAAAGCAATTCACTCACTGATCTAAATTTTTAAACTTTTGTATAACGTGACTCAAAGCGTGCTGATTTAAATGATTTTGTCATTTTGACCAAAAATTACATTTTAATTGTCCCGCTTTAAATGCGTGCTGTAATGGGATTGACTACTTGCTACGCTGATACTATAGTAAAGATGACAGATTCTTGAATGTCGGTCTAAAGCCTATAACTCTTGTTCAGTCATTGAAGAAACTGGCTCGCATTGCAATGCTTTTTTTTCTCTCTTTGAGTTATTTTTAAGTACATGCAAGTGCAAGTACTTACAGCTCTTTGCGATCTTGTTTCAGCGATGATTGGGAGAAAGCCTTTGGGCTTTCACATCTTATTACGTACCTATATGCATGAATTATAATTATCAAAGCCAAGTCGACACTATCGTAAGGTTATGTTGTTAATTTTATTTATGACTTTTGTTTTACCAGATGTGAAAGATATTTCTTTCGATATGGAAAAGCAAAAAGTTTACGTAACATCTGATGCTTCAGCTGACGACCTTCTTGCGGTCATAAAGAAAACTGGAAAAAAAGTTTCCTACATTGGTCTGGCATGATCTTCAACAAATGGTTTTATTAAAATATTAGTTATGTTAATGTAGGAATGGCATTGTGTTGTACAATAAAGCCAAAATATTAACTTGCAATACTCCGTGTTTTAATCAAATTTTGTATCTTGACAATTTCAGAACAGCGGTTCCCATTCAGTTAGTAGGGACTTTAAGATGCTAGGACGACGACGGCGGTTAAAACGCAAGATAAGTTTTACAATTTAAAGAAGTCACGGTTAACTAACTATTATATTTGGTATTTGAAGCTAGTTTGGTGACTTCCAAAACGCCCCAGTACTGCTAAAATTATTGTGGTGTCCGTATTGAAGTCGATCTCAAGCAACAGTTCTCATCTTTTGGCCGTTGACGTCGTCCTGAAAACGTGAAAATGCTCGAAATGGCGTTGTAGAAAGAACGAGGACGGTGTTGAGTTTACTCTTGGGACTAAAAATTATTCATTTTCTTTGTTTTGAAAAAATAATTCTTTTGTTTAGAGGACGTCGTCGTTGAGGTTGACGTTCGTAGATCTTAAAGTCCCTATTTATTTTCGTCTGTTTCCAAGTTGCATTATGATTTGCCAGCCCCCCTCCCCCTCTAAAAAAATCATATCCACACCTTTGTATTCAGTTATACTGAGTAATATGCTATTTGGAATTGGTGGACAATGATTGGGATGCATATAGTGTTGTAGCTCCCACTTTTGATATTTATGAAGTTTAACATTATTTTTTGGCTGTTTCAAGAGGGCTTAATCTCGAATATTCCCCAATTAGTAATAACTAATTGTTCTTCATTAGCACTGACGTACTGTATAGGATAGAAACTTTATTGATGTGTCAAAATTCTAGCATTATACATGCATGCTAATTGTGAGTCAGATACGATTAGAACTAATCGGTTACCAATAAAGGGTTTTCTGATTGATTGTACTGTAAGTAACCAATCACATTGTCTGATCAATTACTTATTTGGTCCCATGCTCGTTTTTGACTAGGGTTTCTTTTTGGGTTAAGTGTTCTAAACCAATCAGAAACCTTCTTAGAGGTGAATAACAGTCCGTACTGCGCATGATCCACCATCTTTGTTTTGGTGAGTCTCGCAAACAAGACATTCGTAGATAATTACATGAAGTACTCAGCTCAGTGTAAACCGTTAGGAGCAACATGGCAGAAAACCAAGCGATCAACGGACGTGACAACAAAATAAATTCCGGCAAACATGATATTACGAAGGAATAGCATAAAGAGGTGTATTAGCTATTAAACGTCCCGCTCGATTCGGGTCATTCAGTACAATTCCCGAGGGCCGATTACTCTTATAATTATAAGACACTAGTGGCTCAAATTCAGCTTTTTCTGAGTTAAATGATTCCTACGTAGAATTTGATACGTTTATCGCGTCCGATCTTTATTAAAATCGGCTGCTCATATTTTAACTACTACATTATAATTTGTTTAACAGTGTCTCAACTGGTATACTTTTGATCTCTTGAGCCACCACATTTAAAATTGGATTTTAAATATCGGGCTCGCTGATAGGTACGAATCCGCATTCTTTGTCGTTTTCGTCTGACGTCACGGCGGCAAAAAAAAATAATGAAATGGCGGCCATATTGGTGTACCATCTTTACCCTATTCTTGGTTTTCACCTGACATCACAGCGGCCATATTGGTGCACCGTAATAATGAAATGGCGGCCATGTTGGTGCACAATCTTTATCTTATGGGAATTTAACTCTATTCTTATTCAAATATTTCGTACTGTTTCACCACCACAATCTGCCTCCTCCACAGGCCCTATTGCATCATGGACAGGTCACACACGCCGAATTTAGGGCCTGCAAGATCCTGTAAAAAATTTGGCAAAACTTGGCACGGAATAAATTTGCATAATTAACTACCATTGTTAATAGCCATGGCTATAACCGAAGATTTTGAAGGCCATTGAAGACTTAGGACATACGAATCCTAGCTTTAAAATGAAGGAATTGTTGAAGAAAGCAATTACGGTTGAACTTTGTCAACTTTCGGCCGGAATAATCAACGAAAATACACTTTAATCTACCCAGAGACTCTTTGGTTTATACTTTTTCGGTTTCCACAACAACTGAAACTTGAATTACGCTACACTATAGCCTACAATTTAACAAAATTAAATCTCATTAACTCTTGGTCAGTTGACAGTCTTCGATAGCTAAATAAACAAAAAAACAATACGAAAAACCTGTTACTTTCCTGACCGTCGAATTTGCTTTTGTTCGGCAGATATTTTCCCCTTCAATTCCTTTTTGTCGCTAAAAATATTATTGGCAGAAGGTCGGTAATTCTAAAACATATTGTTTCTTCATTGTCATGATCTGTAAGAAAGTTTAGACCGAATTTCCTGGTGGGTCACAGTGTTTTTTGTTTACTGTTTAGAAAATGAACTGAAAGAAGTAGCTAATGAGATAATCTTTTCATTAAAGAACTTGGACGTACGTTTGTCGAACAGCGGCCGGAAACTTGCAGGCCCTCTCAAAAATATCGCCTCAGCTAGGGCCTAGTCTCGCTGTGCATAATGGGATCAGTCACCATTTTGTTTACAGGATCTGGCAGGCCCTCTCAACAGCGTGACCTGTCCATGATGCAATAGGGCCTGTGGAGGAGGCAGCACCACAATTAGCCTGGTACCCTGGCCCAATTTCAAAAGAAATATGGGCCAGGTAACCACTAATTTCATTCTCGCGTCATCAGGGCTAAATCCACTTATGACGATTGCAGTTTTACTCATAGCCACTAAAAACGCGCGAAATTTCAACCAATAGGAAAGCAGAAGTCTTTAGTGGTTACCTGGCCCATATTCTTTGATTGGGCCAGGGTACCAGGCTACACCACAATCTGCCTCCTCCACAGGCCCTATTGCATCATGGACAGGTCACACACGCCGAATCTAGGGCCTGCAAGATCCTGTAAAAAATTTGGCAAAACTTGGCACGGAATAAATTTGCATAATTAACTACATTATTAATAGCCATGGCTATATCCGAAGATTTTGAAGGCCATTGAAGACTTATTACATACGAATCCTATCTTTAAAATGCAGGAATTGTTGAAGAAAGCAATTACGGTTGAACTTTGTCAACTTTCGGCCGGAATAATCAACGAAAATACACTTTAGGGGCTTTATATGGGAGGCGGGACGGTACGTTTGCCGGAACGGGACGTTTTTCATCCCGGGTTTACACGAGTTCTACCACCCGGGACGTTCAACAAGCATCTCTAGTTCGTGTTGGACATGCTCGGTATTTCGCTTTTTTTAGGGAAACTAAGCTATTTGGTCGGATAAACTGTACGTATCTTGTAGCCAGATGAATTATCTTTCTTCCAGTATATTTGATAGCTTCTACAGTGGACTATTTCTTGAGAAAACGTTCGGAGTGGCAAACGACTGGGCATTTTTGTTTTTGCATCACATGACAAATGTTGCAAAGTCAGCATAATATGAAGTGTTTACATGAGAAAAATTGTCTTGGATTTGCCGGGATCCCAGCTGAGCGAACCAGGATGAAAAACGTCCCGGCAAACATCTTTCCATATAAACGGAACGGGATAAATAAGAGAGATATACATGCATGGTGAGATCCCGGCAAACGTCCCGTCCCGCCTCCCATGTAAACAGCCCCTTATTTAGTCTACCCAGAGACTCTTTGGTTTATACTTTTTCGGTTTCCACAACAACTGAAACTTGAAATACGCTACACTATAGCCTACAATTTAACAAAATTAAATCTCATTAACTCTTGGTCAGTTGACAGTCTTCGATAGCTAAATAAACCAAAAAACAATACGAAAAACCTGTTACTTTCCTGACCGTCGGATTTGCTTTTGTTCGGCAGATATTCCCCCCCCCCCCCTTCAATTCCTTTTTGTCGCTAAAAATATTATTGGCAGAAGGTCGGTAATTCTAAAACATACTGGTTTCTTCATTGTCATGATCTGTAAGAAAGTTTAGACCGAATTTCCTGGTGGGTCACAGTGTTTAAAGAATTGGACGTACGTTTGTCGAACAGCGGCCGGAAAAAATTTGCAGGCCCTCTCAAAACTATCGCCTCTAGGGCCTAGTCTCGCTGTGCATAATGGGGATCGGTCACCATTTTGTTTACAGGATCTGGCAGGCCCTCTAAACAGTGTGACCTGTCCATGATGCAATAGGGCCTGCGGAGGAGGCAGCACCACATCTGCCTCCTCCACAGGCCCTATTGCATCATGGACAGGACACACACGCCGAATCTAGGGCCTGTAGATTCTAATCTAGGGATAAAGGACTGGGGGCTAATCATCCTTACTTGCAGCCAGAAAGCCAGTGGCTGAATTGCGAAGGACGCAGATCAACGTGGCCGTGTCGAGGCATATCAAAGGCGCTTCAAGCAGCCACCAACGACACCGTTCAGACTACGGATCACAGCTAAGATGTTAGGTGTTGATTTTATGGAGGGAGGAAAACCGGAGAACCCGGCGAAAAACCCTCGAAGCACAGGAGAGATCAACTACAACTCTACTCACACGAGTCCAAGCTCGACAACGGGGTTATTCCCGAGCAGTCACCCATCCAAGTACTAACCCCGTCCAACCGGGCTTAACTTTTTGGTGAGAGGCAGCGCGCTAACAGCACACGCCACCCGTGCTCACTCCATCACTCCTCACCCAGCACACTCCATCACGCGAGTGAAAACGATCTATTGGAATCTTTCTCTATAGATCGTTTTCATCTGACGTCACGGCGGCCATATTGGTGTACCAAAACAATGAAATGGCGGCCATATTGGTGTACGGTATGGGAATTAGCTCTTTCTTATTCAAATATTTCGTATTGTTTCACCACCCCAATGGGGCCACCGATCACGTGAGTGAAAACGATCTATATATACCTAAAGTATAATACAGTGAAAAGTTTACAATGAAGTATCTATAGATATAAATCTATGTTTGATTACTTTCCCTGTTTGGAATTAACCCATACAAACAAATTTCTTGTTATTTATGTTCGGTGTTATCATTTCGTGCAATTTGTCCTTCATTCCATAACTTTTGCTCCTAACCTACAGTAGTTTATACATGATCTCTATGGTTCAGCGTCAATGAAAAACATTCAAATACCGATTCTTATACTTGAAAAAAAACATTTTTTGTCAAAAATCATGGGCGCTTTACTCAATACTAATTAAATAAACAAGACATGCTCTCATTACACAAGACAAAACGATGGATTTACACTGAATTTGCTACGCGGCAAATTTGGTGAAAATTTAGTATACCTAAATTTGCACAGATTTGCAATGGTTGTATTTTCAAATTTGCACAACTACAAATTTGCAATTGGTTTGCGCATGAAACTTATGAATTTGCAATAATTATAACTTTGCATATAGATGTGCAACGTGGCAAAGTTAATGAATCTGCAATAAATTTACATCGCATGCAAATTGCTGCAATCGTGGTATTAGCAGGTTTGCAATATGGTGCAAATTCATAAATTTGTTACGGTACAAATTTGTGCAAATACGATATTTGCAATACGATATAAACAAGTTTGCATACAAATTTCTAACGTTGCAAATTCACCTCTTCGCCCCGTGTTATCTTTAGGGAGCTTACACAATTATACATTACATACTTATAAGACGGAGAAAGCTACAGCGTTTGTACAACTACTATAGAAGAATGAAATAGGTGTATTATCCTTTGCGAGTCAAAATACGTTCGGTAATAGATAACAGCTTTCTTCTTACCGATATTTTCTTCTTAATGCCATTTAGTATCCTTGCAGCTTTGTCTATGAACTTTCTTTGAGATATAGTTTTCGCTGGACGCAAAGGATTGTGGTGTACATGTCGCTGTCCTTTTTGCTACGGTGAATTCGATACATCGCAGCTTCCTGGCCGGCTGGTGCTCGTCAAAATTTGCAAACTTTCGGCAAATGCCTTAAAACTCACATAGTCTGCATCTGTTCAGCTGTGAAACAGGTCACAAGGTTGCCTCAACCTTAACACGTACGAGTTAGTGTAACTATATGATAACTCTACTTTAAACAGGTTGAGGGACCTATATTTACAAATATTTAAAAAAAAATTAATTAAGCTTAAACTTAAAAGCCGAAAAGTAAATGCAGTATCGACTGACGTATATACAATTCTTTTTCTTAAGACCTCAGATAATAGACGTCAGATTTGTATTACTTCTTCAATAATAGATCCATGAGTCGAGACGATTGTTTGGTGACCTCTGGAATTTTCTCTTTTTGATTGCACAACATCAAAGTGGTACACAATGAACTGGTTATTTCTGACAGAAGCTTGGAGTTTACGACTGTTTGATCTTCTCCTTTTTCAAGAATTTCCTGAATACGCTTGAAAGCCATCTGGAGAAACACGATTCCCTGCTCTAACCTTCCAACCATGCAGTAAGTATTTCCCAGGTTGGACAATGTTACCACGACAGTCTTATCGTTAGGCACAGTGCCTTGTACTTCAAGGCATTTGTGGTACTGTTCAATAGCTTGAACATATGACTCTTGTGCTTTGTAAACATTGCCCAGTGAAATTAGTAAACCAATTTCGACACTTCGTTCATCACCAGTATTCTTGCCAGGCATCTTACAAACTTCATGATGGTTTCTTAACGCCCAAGTCAAATAGTCTACAGCCATCTTTCTCTTCCCCAAACTGGAGCACGATTTACCAAGAATGCCCAAGTTAACCGTGTAGTTACGTCTAGATGTTTCACCGTAGACTTCACGTAAAGTGGATAAACATTTCGTAGAAAGATTGAATGCCCACAAAGGTTTCTGCAAACGCATACAGAAGTCAGCAAGATGTAACACTGCTACAGCAAGACTTTCCTTATCGTGGCAATCTACGAGAATTTCGACGAGAGACTCGAGGGTGCTCGTCGAAATATTAACCGAATCTTCTAACATTCCGGCGCCAACAACAGCTACTTTCAGATACGGTTCAACTTCACTTTGTGTGATTGGAGTACCATACGAAAACGGTTCCGCCACTAACTTCAAACAATGAGTTAGAATTTCCACGGCTTCTGGGTATTGCTGCAGATTAAGATAAGCCTGACCAAGTAAGAACTCCGTATGCGCAACATTGGAACCGCTGCTCTCACCGTACGCATACGAGTATTGCTCAAGAGCCGCCTTCAGGGCGGTCTGAGTGGCCGCAAATTCCCCACGGCGGTAATAAGATGCTCCTAGATTAAACTTCACCGTTGCTTCGGCCGAGCTCGTCAACTTGGAGCCTGAGATTGCATAGAAACTCAGCGATTCTTTCAGGTAAATAAGATCCTTCTCATCATCACATCTGTTGCACACACAACCCAAGACGTTAAGCGATTGTGCAAGCTTTAGAACGGTTAATGACGTTCTGGAGCTTTCACGGGCGACCAGATCCCGATAAAGTTCGACGCAGCACTCTAAGCAGTCAATGGCTCTTTCATCTTGTTTCATGTTCCCGTAACACATCCCCAGATTGTATAAATAAATTCGAAGACAGTAAAACGCATAGGTTGTATTCATACTTGACTTGAGTGGTTGCGCAAAATCTTGCCAGCATGTGATTTCATCAAGCGACCGAAGCTTCTTACCATTCCATTCATAATCACCATCGCACAACAGACTATGCAAGGCTTTACAATGCCACGACGCAGCTTCTGGAAACTTCTGCAAAATCTTAAGAACGTTTCCTAGCTCGGATGCAGCTTCTCCATCCTCGGGATATGCCATGAGGTGTCTTTGTAGGTCGACTTTCGCTTTCTTGTACTGCCTGAATCTCATGTTGACCAAAGCACGATATTTCGAGGAGTCGCAGTAAAATTCCTCCTTTTCCATTTCGTTTAAACTAATATGAGGCACACCCAAGGCACACATCAACATGTGGAAGAAAAATGGCAGCACGGTGAAGTAATATCTGAACAACGTTTGGACAGACGAAACACCTATCATGCTAACTGCCATATCGAAACCTTTCTGGCATGCGTTGATAAATGCAGAACAATCTAGGTAATCGTTCTGTCTTCCTTCTTCTGTGTACGCTCTGACGCGCATTTCTGCACCGATACTTACAGCAACAAATAAATTTCGCATTCCCTTTTCACCTAATAATTCTTTGTTGCGTAACCACTGAAGACAGTCCCAGGCGCTTTGTCCTTCAGCGTTAAAGTAAAGACCAACACTGGCTAGCATTCTGTCCATTAACCGATATATTTCCTTCTTGACGTCAAAGAATTTGCCCGCTTGATCCTCTTGACCCAGTCGAGGATTAAACACGTGGAAGTCTCTGTCTAATTCTAGAAGCGCTACAGACTCTCTCAACTTTCTTCCCTTACTCTCCCCTTGGTGGGCAACCATCTGGTCTAATTCCTGGTTAACATACTGTTTATACTCTTGAGTCAACTTCTCAGACTTTTCACTTTGGTTAATCACAAGAACGGTTCGCAGTACACCTGCGAGCTGTTGGTTGACTTTACCCCATCTCAAACGCTGGAACTGCGAGATTTCTTTTGGTGTTCCAATGAGCTCATAAACGATTCTGCCATCATCTCTCCGCTTACCAAGTGGCGTTTTGCAAGCTTGTGGCAAGGCGGCGTCGAATGCTAGGCCACGTGGGGTGACGTCATCATAGAACCACGAATCCAAGCACTTTATACCCATACTTGGTAGAATGGTTTCTCCGAACTTTAACACCATTAAATGCAGGAGCTGAGTCAGATTCCGAAAGTACACCTTGCAGTGTTCATCCTGCTTTTCAATCAACAATGCCCATTCAAGATCTGAGTAAGGTGTTGCCTCGAGTCTAGCCAGAGATCCTAGCGCTATCGCAGCAAAATCACATGGCGGTGAACCAAGAAGACGCGAGCAATCCTCCAGCATTTCAGACAAAAGCTTTCTCATTCCCTCGGCTGCACGTTTGTACAATTCTTGGATTTTTTGATAATATTCAAACTCGTTGTCCAGGTCACCGTGAGTAAGATTTGGCAAGGACTCCAGATCTGCTCGTAGGTTGCTTCTGATTTCTTCTAGTTGTGCAAATTTCTTTGCCTTGTGGAATGCCTTTCGTCCTTTGGATACATTTACGCCAATTGACAAAAACATTGCTTTTTGTAAATTATTGATCATCATGGTAGCTTCCTTCTTTGTTTTGGAGAAATCCGTCGAGGAGGGATGCAGTTTGCACAGGTTGAGGACATAATAACACAACGCTGTCGCCTGCAGAATCTTGTTATTCCGTTCAATCAAACTTACACCAGGCTGATCAGATTTTCTGGAAATAACCTCTGCGAGAAGAAGAAACATATTGGCCGATTTCAAGCTTTTTTCACCACCTTGACCGCGGATGACTTGCACACAAAGCTGCTCGGCTATCTTATATTCGTTGTAACGCAAATAATTCTTAACAACTTCTTCGGCTTCCCCTTCACTGAATTCCTTACCGACCTATACGAAAATAAAACAACAAGGGTTTGTATAGGGCTACAAGTTGCAAGGTACATGAAAATTTTAAGGACAGCACAAATTACATTGTAAAGTTCACTTGCATATAACTCTCAAGCATGCGTGTAGTCTCTAGTCCGTTTTCGCACTAGACACTGCACAAAGGCTAATTACTCTCCTAAAAACCTGAGAAAAAGCTTTTGAATACTACTGACAAATACGGTCCTAAACTTTCTCAATTGTCTCACTTCAGCAACTTTTTTAACCTTGTAGTCCTCAGTAGATTAGGATTAACTTTAAAAATTCACATTTTGTTAGTAACTTGTAATGATACAGTATTAACCAACTTACCTCATTTACACAATCTTTGCCATCCTTTTTCGCCATGACAGCCCGCAAGATTTTGCAAAACTGCTTGTGATGTGGCCAATCTTTCTTTTGGCATGTGGTGTCACAATAGAAGGAAGTTTTACATCCTGAACAATGTTTGACTGCACTTGTGCCATGACAATATGAACAACTATGCATCTGATCCTTCAAAGAAAGTAAACTAATTTAATATAAAATACATTGCATGATACACACACTGTGATTGGTCAGTTACTGTGTATATCACGCTATACAAACATGGTTGTGATGTCACAGCATATTTCTTATAGTGAAGAAAAACCACTGATCTGAAAAATAGGACTGGATCGAGTTTCTATTACTGAAAATGAAGCCAACAGCGGCCATGTTGGAGTGACCACCTAACAACTACTGTGGCGTTGCAGACATGTTGGAGGGCATTCTGACATTTTCTATTCAATGTTAGTATAATTTCATAGTGGAAAAGAGGCTTTCCAGCTTTCTGATTGGTCCGTTCAGCGGTGAATCTGAGGTGATAGTCACCGCCTAACGCGGTAACTATTGCATCACAAGAAATTGTTCTTCAAAAGTAGTTTTGGAAAAGAGACTGGTACTTATTCAACACTGCACTGACTTTACTCGTTTCAGTCTCCCCCTCGGAGTTGTCATTTTGAAGTATGCGATTTTAGAATTTGTTGATTCATTGAACTGTTGATTTTTTTTTCAAAATGGGGTCTGTAGTTTTTGAGACAAACAAAAGAGCATAATACTGAAAACATTTATCACTGAGATGTTGTGCATATCAAATATCGTAAAAACAAAACTTTATAAAGGTGAGAAAGTATATTTTCTATAATTCTTTGTATGTTTTGGCTAGGTTTTGGTCGTAGCGATGTGGCGAAAACTTCGTCATGAGTGAAGAACATATTGAACATGAATTAAGTGCAAAAAAGCCGTAACACAGGATCCAAAACACCAGAATAAAAGTCTTTTTCGCATATATTTGAATGTATGTACAAGTTCAATTCCAAAGTAGGATGTTGTTTACTCTTTTTTTGAAATTATTTACTGACAAAGACTGTGGCTTGCTAACATCGTCTGTGAATAAACAGAATCACCACTGTTAAAATGAAAGCAGTTGTTTAAACGTTTTTGTTTCAACGTTATTGGTTTTTTATCAACCTCTGAAATTATACTAAAACACTTAGTCACCTCAGTCTCGGCGACTATCGGTGTATTTACCTCGCCGCTTCGCGGCTCGGTAAATATTCACCGATAGTCACCTCGACTTCGGTGACTAATTGTTAATTAGTGAAGGGACATATTGGTTGGACAGTTATTTGATGTCGGTCAGTTTTGCTTTTCCTCTCAGGTTAGCCATTTAATTTGTAATGAGGTCACTTCAATATGGCTCTAATTATCTGGTGAGAAAAGCCAACTGTGAAGCGTCAACTTAAGTTCAGGTTTACACTTTGTTTGCACAAGAGTTAGATTGCACGTTGGATATCTTCAAAAACCTTGTGTGCTCTAACAATGAAAAAACCATGGAAAAAATGTTCAAAATTTCAAGGCATGAATACAAGACTATAGTACTACCAAAGCAGACATAATTAATGAAACAGCCTTTTGATATAAAATCCCTTAAAAATTCTTCAAAAAAGGGCTTCAAACTGGTGTGCCAGCTCAAATTTGACTAAACAATGAAAGGCATTATTTATACATGTATTTCAATCAACAGCGCCTGTGGCTGCACATCTGTCATCTTCACTTTCCAACTTACTTCTGACGATGACTGAAGATTAAAAAAATAGGGATGTCCAGACATGCATGTATCTACTGCGTTCAATCATGCCTATAGCTACTATGGTAAAAACAATGTTGTAATTACTGTATGTACTTGTAGTGACCTTGTATTCAGAGCTGAACAAGGTTTTTATCAAGATTGCCGATGCTGTATATATATTATATGCATGCATGCAGTAAAAGGTAGAATAAATGTTTGGCATTCATGACATACACTTTTGCATGACATTGACAACTGCAGGATACAATTTAATTACCCCATTATAAATATAAAGACTTGCCGTTTCACTCTCTCCACATAGCTTGCCACTGACATTTGACTATTGTACATAACATGTTATTTAATAGCATAATAATTTCGCTCGTAGACTACCACAGGTTTTGCACATTGTTGCTTGATCATGAAGCTAGTCTTGTTTTCTTAGAAGAAAACTTCATTTCTGTTCAGCAATGCACAGCCTTGTCAGTTTACAAAGCTCGATCAGACTGCTGAATACATGCATGTAAACATGTTGGCCATATAAATTGCCTCGTCTGAATATGAAATTGTCCAAAGACTATTAAGAGGCTTTCAAAAACTTATCATCATTCCAACAACGTCTATAGTACATCACATATCACTTACTAAGCTTGTATAAAAAACTTCTATTCTTTAAATGAGTGTCTCGCTCCTTGAATAATCTCGCAACATGATGCCATAGCATTGACTTACATGAAGTACTTGGTTTACAATTTTGGCTTCGGCGGTTTGTCGTCAGTCAATCGTTTAATTCTGTGTTTTGATTGGCTCCGAAGGCATTCTTTTGTTAACTTAAACTTACACGCACGACAGCAATGTATCTATTAGCGCATGCGCAGTAGATACACAAATCAAGAAAATTCAGGGGGCCTAAATTTTTTGATGAAGCGCAAGTACTGGTGTACTAACGTACTAAGAGCTTGAAAATAATTGATGAAGCGCAAGTACTGGCGTACTAAGAGCTTTAAAATAATTGATAAAGCGCAAGTATATAAAGTATAAGTATAAAGGACTGGGGGCTAATCATCCTTACTTGCAGCCAGTGGCTGAATTGCGAAGGACGCAGATCAACGTGGCCGCGTCGAGGCATATCAAAGGCGCTCCAAGCAGCCGCCGACGACACAGTTCAGACCACGGATCACAGCTAAGATGTTAGGTGTTGATTTTATGGAGGGAGGAAAACCGGAGAACCCGGCGAAAAACCCTCGAAGCACAGGAGAGATCAACTACAACTCTACTCACACGAGTCCAAGCCCAACAATGGGGTCATTCCCAAGCGGTCATCCATCCAAGTACTAACCCCGTGTAACCGGGCTTAACTTTTTGGTGAGAGGCAGCGCGCTAACACAGCACACGCCACCCGTGCTCCCCTGGTGTACTAACGTACTAAGAGCTTGAAAATAATTGATGAAGCACAAGTACTGGCGTACTAACGTACTACGAGCTTGAAAATAATTGATCAAGCACAAGTACTGGCGTACTAACGTACTAAGAGCTTGAAAAGAAGTGATGAAGCACAAGTACTGGCGTACTAACGTACTAAGAGCTTGAAAAGAAGTGATGAAGCACAAGTACTGGCGTACTAACGTACTACGAGCTTGAAAAGAAGTAATGAAGCACAAGTACTGGCGTACTAACGTACTAAGAGCTTGAAAAGAATTGATGAAGCACAAGTACTTGTGTACTAACGTACTAAGAGCTTGAAAAGAAGTGATGAAGCCCAGGTACTGGCGTACTAACGTACTACGAGCTTGAAAAGAAGTGATGAAGCACAAGTACTGGCGTACTAACGTACTAAGAGCTTGAAAAGAATTGATGAAGCACAAGTACTGGTGTACTAACGTACTAAGAGCTTGAAAAGAAGTGATGAAGCACAAGTACTTGTGTACTAACGTACTACGAGCTTGAAAAGAAGTGATGAAGCACAAGTACTTGTGTACTAACGTACTACGAGCTTGAAAAGAAGTGATGAAGCACAAGTACTTGTGTACTAACGTACTACGAGCTTGAAAAGAAGTGATGAAGCACAAGTACTGGCGTACTAACGTACTACGAGCTTGAAAAGAAGTGATGAAGCCCAGGTACTGGCGTACTAACGTACTACGAGCTTGAAAAGAAGTGATGAAGCACAAGTACTGGCGTACTAACGTACTAAGAGCTTGAAAAGAAGTGATGAAGCACAAGTACTGGTGTACTAACGTACTAAGAGCTTGAAAAGAAGTGATGAAGCACAAGTACTTGTGTACTAACGTACTACGAGCTTGAAAATAATTGATCAAGCACAAGTACTGGTGTACTAACGTACTACGAGCTTGAAAAGAATTGATGAAGCACAAGTACTGGTGTACTAACGTACTAAGAGGTTTAAAAGAATTGATGAAGCCCAAGTACTGGCGTATTAACGTACTAAGAGGTTTAAAAGAATTGATGAAGCCCAGGTACTGGCGTACTAACGTACTAAGAGCTTGAAAAGAAGTGATGAAGCCCAAGTACTGGCGTACTAACGTACTATGAGCTTGAAAAGAAGTAATGAAGCCCAAGTACTGGTGTACTAACGTACTAAGAGGTTGAAAAGAAGTGATGAAGCCCAAGTACTGGCGTACTAACGTACTAAGAGGTTTAAAAGAAGTGATGAAGCACAAGTACTGGCGTACTAACGTACTAAGAGCTTGAAAAGAAGTGATGAAGCCCAAGTACTGGTGTACTAACGTACTAAGAGCTTGAAAAGAAGTGATGAAGCCCAAGTACTGGCGTACTAACGTACTAAGAGCTTGAAAAGAAATGATAAAGCGCAAGTACTGGCGTACTAAGAGCTTGAAAAGAAGTGATGAAGCCCAAGTACTGGCGTACTAACGTACTAAGAGCTTGAAAAGAAGTGATGAAGCCCAAGTACTGGTGTACTAACGTACTAAGAGCTTGAAAAGAAGTGATGAAGCCCAAGTACTGGCGTACTAACGTATACTAAGAGGTTTAAAAGAATTGATAAAGCCCAAGTACTTGTGTACTAACGTACTAAGAGCTTGAAAAGAAGTGATGAAGCCCAAGTACTGGCGTACTAACGTACTAAGAGCTTGAAAAGAATTGATAAAGCCCAAGTACTTGTGTACTAATGTACTAAGAGCTTGAAAATAATTGATAAAGCCCAAGTACTGGCGTAGTAACGTACTAAGAGCTTGAAAATAATTGATCAAGCACAAGTACTGGTGTACTAACGTACTAAGAGCTTGAAAAGAATTGATAAAGCGCAAGTACTGGTGTACTAACGTACTAACTGGTGTTCTAACGTGCTAAGAGCTTGAAAAGAATTGATAAAGCGCAAGTACTGGTGTACTAACGTACTAAGAGCTTGAAAATAATTGATAAAGCCCAAGTACTGGTGTACTAACGTACTAAGGAGCTTGAAAATAATTGATAAAGCACAAGTACTGGCGTACTAACGTACTAAGAGCTTGAAAAAAAGTGATGAAGCGCAAGTATACTGGTGTACTAATGTACTAAGAGCTTGAAAATAATTGATTAAGCGCAAGTACTGGTGTACTAACGTACTAACTGGTGTAGTAACGTATTAAGAGGTTTAAAAAAAGTGATGAAGCGCAAGTATACTGATGTACTAATGTACTAAGAGCTTGAAAAGAATTGATAAAGCGCAAGTACTGGTGTACTAACGAGATGGTGACAGGTCAACAGGCGATTTCAGGAATTCTGGGTATTCAAGAATATGTCTAACATGCATTTGGAAGGTGATAGAGTAAATGAAGTGGAGTCTGAGCCTGCCATCAAGAGCTTATGCTTCAATCAATTCCAAGCGTGCCCATCCTCCCCCCCCCCCCCCTTCCCAGGCATTTTACGGGGCATTTGCCTCTGCAGGTTGTCCCCGGGTGGCGAATTTGTTGAAGTGCCTAAATAGTATATACTTGCCTGTTATTTTCTTGAAAAGTAACCCGGCAAGTACTGTAAATCTATACTCAATTACGAAAATTCAATTTTTTATAAAGGCACACAACATATTTCATATAGACTTACAGTTCTAATACATGCTCATCTACTTCTAACTTTTTTCATGCTTTTTTTATATAAAAATACGATATATTTCGGCAAATTTTTGCCATAAAAATACTGATCTCACAAGCGCCAAAAATGTCGCATGTCTCAGACCTGGCCATAAGAATTTTTGCAGGCGCGCGACGGATCGCGCGCCTCATTAAAGTGAGGCGCGCGATTAAAAAATACGCTAATAGGGGTCGTAGAGACCAGAAAACATATGTTTAGCTGTTTGCATGTCTAGATATAATGTGGGTGTCGTATTACATTGGGAGACATGTGTTTCAAAACATGTTTAAATATTTTCTGTTCGCCCGATTTAAATAGATTTTATATCGAAATGATCGCTTGAATTTGCCGAATCCAGCACTATAGGTTTTGTCCACCGAAAGTATTTAGATCCGCTGTTATTCGAATATTTATTCTATACGTCCAACAGGGAACTTTGAAATGATGCCGTGAACAACGAACTTCGCAATCTCGTAAGTTCGCAAGTTCGTTTCGAAGTTTGCAACTTGATTGGCTACTACGTAATGAATTTGCGAAGTTCGTCGCCAACTTCGGAAATAACGAACGAACTTCGGAACACAATCGGCAAAAGTTATGTGAAATCCTCTGTAAATAGTCTAAAGAATATTACTCAAATCGTTTCAATTCACGTATTATAAAATTTTTGTCTGGTGTCAAAATGGTGCGAGGCGCGCGATTTCATGTTCTTAGAACAAACGAGGCGCGTGGCAAAACGCGCATCTCGATGATTCGAGGCGCGTGCCGAGGCGCGGGCGCGCGATCGCGCGCCTCAAACGGCCAGGTCTGATGTCTACCGTTCTTTAACCGTATTATAAAATACACCATGCACATCCCCTTCTAATCTCTCCCTCATTTATCAACATTACACGATTAAAACTCCAATGTGGTTCCCATTAACTACACTTAAACTTATAAAAAATCTTGTCATGGTACTTTATTTTAACTATGTTTAAGATTTTGGTATCATTTTCAAATTTTATGACCAATGGACATATTGTATTTATTTTATAATAGTTTGGTTTCAGATCATACAGTGTTGACCAAATTTCTGGATTGTTGATGCAAAATATGTCCTTCTGACAACCAGGTGATCTGATTATGAGAAAAAGGACTGAACTAGTACCAGATGAATCTTTGCCTGCATTAAATTATTTGTTTTGAAAGTAAGTCTGTAATATATTAAAATTTCTCACCAAATACTAACATTTCACATGTCAGTTATCTGATATTGCTTTTTTCTTATAGAGTATGCATTAGAGCTGTGCGCCGGAGCCGGAGTGCCGGAGCCGGAGCCGGAAAACTCCGGCAGACAAAATTATTAAAAATTATTTCATATTTCAATGAACTTTTGGTAATGGAAAAATTAAGTTGTTGAATGATTTGAAGTTACTATAAAGTTTAATTACTTGCTCCGATCCGTTTCGTGGTTTCGAAAATTCTGCAAGCGCATTGCTATCGCTTTTGATACAAAAATCCGCTGACCCCGATGTATTTTGAGTCGTTGATTGTTTTCACTCATAAACTAGCCGATTTATTAATTTTATTTAATATATGGTTTCAACGAAAAGGAGTAAAAGAAATTCTGAAATTACACTGAAATACTTTCGCCTGCTTCCACTTTTAAATATGAAATTTCCTTAAAATTTCCTTGCCGGAGCAGGAGCCGGAGTTTTGACTGCCAGAGCCGGAGCTAAAATAACCGGAGTTTGCACAGCTCTAGTATGCATTCAGCAATTTCATTTATAGGTACATCATTATTTTTATTTTATAATTCTACATAAACATCTGCTTTTATGTAAACAACTGCCTTCTTTAAATTCCCATAGATGGGGCATTTGCATCAATTTCAAGACCCCTTTGCGGGGATTTTGTACAGCTATGCTGACCCCATGGTGGGGCACTTGCAATGCTCTAACGCAAAAATGTCAAATTCACATCAAATGCCGGGGGGGGGGGGGGGGGGTGGAATTGATTGAGACATTATTCTATGTACAAGTGTTCTGTATACAGCATACTATTATATTTACTGTACTTTATCCCCGCACCCGGGTGTTAAGGGCCGAAGGCCCGGAGCCCGGTGAGGGTGCTAATCTCGACACGGGTGGAGTCCATTTTACACGCGTGTGAGGAGGGGATTTTGAGTGATTTTAATATTAATATGTACTATTCGCCGAGTGTTTGTATATCCAATACAACACGGATGCGAATGTTGTAATGCTTGTGAAATTCATGCATGTTGAAATATTTAGTTGGACTATGCGCTTGGATGTTTACTTGAAAGAACATGAAATTTTCAGTTAAAGTTGCTGGAAGAATGGTGTATCGGTGGAACTATTTTTAAACGTTGTTCGGTAATTAATATGCAAGCCACTGTATTTTGAGTAGCTAGTCAGTGGTGCACGAGCTTAAGGTACAGTACAATGCAATGGATGTTATGGAAATTTCTTCAAAAATCAGTTATCGGATCCCCCTCGTCAGTCGAAGAAGAGAGTTTGAAAATGGCAGATTCTCGTTTTCGAAAGCCGAAAAGTGTAGAGGAAGAGGCTACGTGGTTAGAAGAGAGCATTCCTCGAAATACAATAAACAACACAAAATGGGGCGTACGAATAAAATAGCAAAGAATGAATGAACCCAGAATGCAAGAGGTTAGAAGACGTTCAAGATTTAACGGTGAATATTGAAGAAATGTCTGCTCTAAACATCTGGCTAACGAAGTTTGTTGGCAAAGTTCTGAATTGTTTAGGCGATAGGTATATCCGCCGAGAACGCTATATCTCATTCTTTGTGGTATTAATAGACATGTGCAGCACATGAATGGAGAAGAGAGCGTCAATATTTTAGCGCAGGGCGACAGAAGATAAGCGAAGTATAAGAGAGGTTGAATATTTTTTGTGTACGTAAATGGGGAAATTGTCATGGAATACTAATAATATACTATAGGAATATGGATTAATTATCAGGGTTTTTTCTTGTTTCCATTGACAGATTTTCAACGCTTAGTAATGCAATGGATGCCGAAATGAGGGAATCCAACAAGATGAGAATAGCACAGGCAACGAAGAAGGCGGAGAGAAGTGAGGTGACGGAAGAAGAAGAGTTGGAGTTGTGGAAACAGAAATTGCTTGGAGGAAATACAGAGTCTTTACTACATACTCCAGTATCGTTCAAGTGCTAGTAATACTGTGGAGAATGTAGCAGGTTATGCGACGTTTAATAATTGTAAAATTAGTTTTATTATGAACTTGAGAAATTAGTTAAATGACTGACTTCAAGAGAACATTTGTGAACAATTTAGGTTAATTTGGTCAGTTGATAATACGATTGTAATGAGAGTTTGTGTGCGCAATAAAATACCAAGTTATGTTGTGAATTGTGAACGAAAATTATGTTTCGTGGTTGTTGTCATGTTAGTAAATTGTGGCTATCAAATGATACAGAATACTAATAGAGTTGTCTTATTATAAATATAAGTGCCCAGCACAAAACACGAATAAAAGCCATGAACACAAGGACATAAAAAACATAATATTTAATAATCTAACGTTTCGTCGTTTATGCTACAACATCTTCAGAGATAATGATTACAAGATATTAATTTCCAGGATATATAATAAACAGAATTCTAATTATATACATATAGACCAATCAAAATAAAGAACTAAAAATACATATTACAAGCTAATTATAGGTTAGGAGGTGAGGTAACACTGAAGGTGTCAGGAGGTAAGAGAAAGTTAAAATAAGTAGACAGGTGCTGATCCAATATTGCCATTGAGATGAGGTTTAAGTTTGTTAATTAAAATACTTTCGCGTAAAAGAAGCTCAGATTCAAAAGAGCAGGAAGAAATAATAGTAAAATCACTAAAAGAAATAGGATGCCGCGACTCGAAAGTAAAAATTCCGTACTGATGACGTAGAGTCTGTCCTGAATCAGGACGAAGCTGCTGATTGGATTAGAAGCTTAGAGACTCAGACGCTCACACCAAGATCAAGGTCAATGCCCAGTTTCTGTCCTAAATTCTAAAGTGAAAGCCTAGTTATTGCCGAACAAAGACAACGGATAGCTATTCTTCTCACGGCTACGAGTTCGATTTGCGATAAATTGCAAGATTTCCTATCGAAATCGAACGATTTTCCAATCATCAAGCGGGACTTCCTGTTGAATCTTTAAATAACCGTTTGAATCTTTAAATAGTCGAAACCTAGCAACGTGCGTTTCAAATTTCACTCAACCATGAGAATAACTATATTCAACTGTCTGGACAGGAAGTCCCACTTGATGACTGGAAAATCATTCGACTTCGATAGGAAACCTTGCAATTTATCGCAAATCGAACTCGTAGTGAGAAGAATAGCTATCCGTTCTCCTTTGTTTGGCAATAACTAAGCGTTCGCTTTAGAATTTAGGACAGAAACTGAGCATTGACGTTGATCTTGGTGTGAGCGTCTGAGTCTTTCTAAGCTTCTAAGCCAATCAGCAGCTTCGTCCTGATTCAGGACAGACTCTACATCATCAGTACGGAATTTTTACTCTGGAGTCACAGACGTCTCTCTCCAGCTATTTATTGTAAGAACTGCATGAGACAGGGGGGTTATAATATTTTAAGAAAAACTAATCAGATGCTTATTTGAAGAAAATTATGTAAAAGTGGGCAAGGGGTTGTTGCGTTCATGTATTTCTAGTTTACAACAATAATAGGTTTATATGTATCACAATCAAGCCTCGCTTTGGTATTGATGTTCTAATTAATGGCAATGAAAGTGAAAGTGAAAGCGAGGCTTCAAAAGAATGACCTACAGTGTAATTCACCTAAACACTGAACAAACAATTGCCCCATTCTAAACTACATGTTCTACAGTTCAAAGGAATTTTGGTGAAGAGTTTTATTAAGCTCTTGGTGGTAGTCTATGTACAGTAGCTCAATGGTTAGAACACTGCACTACAGTAACATTGAAAGGCCGCGGGTTTGATTCCATCCGACTGTATTGCATTTTCGAAACTCGTCGCAATTTATATTTTTGCTTCACCAAAAATCCCTAGAACGTCCACGAATATGTAGTTAAATCGAGTGAAACGTCCAATAATACCATCAAACAATTAACAACTGCCTAAAATTTGGTTGACAAGGGCAAGATGTAAACATTATTCCAGTACATACTTGGTGGGAACTAAAAAGGAGCGATTCTCCCATTGGAATCTACAAATTCTGTGCGCCGCACAATACAAAAGAATGACTGTAAACTGTATATTATAATAGCACTTCTTACCGTGGATGAATTTGATGCCATGTCAACTTCCAAACAAGAATAATATTACATACAGCAACGCTGTTTCAAGTCGTAAATTTCACCTTTCATTTTCGATTTTTGCAGGAAATTCGATTCATGCAATTAATCATGCCACGCGTTCAGGCGCGTCTGCACCACTGACATGTGGTCTGTGCAAAGATTTTCGTAACTACTTCATGTTAGGTATGCTCAAGTTTAAAAAAAATCATATTTATATATGAAGCCTCTGATATGAAGCAGAGTATGTGAAGGTAGTTAGGTATACAAAAATGTTGAATTCGCCATGAAACAGTGGAAAATTGGCCCAATATATATGTTTCAAACTTTCAAGTAAATTAGAACGTTAAAATACGAAAGATTTTCCAATAAAATAACTTTACCTTGAGTTTGTGATGTGTTGTCTTCTATCTGTGTTTCTTGTATTGATTTAGCGATTTATGTTAGCGATTCTTGTATTGATTTTTAGTTATTCCCGTTTCCCGTACTACGCGGTCAACACGCCCCGGGGCGCTTGCTATGTAATCGAAATGTTAAAAAAACATACGTTTTATGAAGCCCGATTAATTGCACTAGCAAAACATACAAGTTGATTATATTTAATTAATATGGGCCAGGAGCCTCCACAGTCCTAAATCCGGCGCTTATCAACAATTTGAGTGTTTCATCAGAGAATCCAAACACGAGAAAACATGATGAAGCACGAGGCCGAAGCTAAGTGCATGGTTTTCGAGTGTGTGGATTCCCCTGATGAAACACGATAAACCATGTTGATATGGCATCTCAATCGAGTGATTTCAATTGAAAAATGCAATTAAAATAAACCCTCATGAGATTTTATTCATGATTGTGTAAAATTTATTCAGACAGCAACTTGATTTGTTTATTTTGCAATTGATAATTGAGATCTTAACAATTAGATGAACACCGGTTTTCATCTAATATCTTGGGCTTTACTGGAGTATTCAACTTCAATCAGGTGATTGAATGAACTATTGTAATTGGCTGATTATCTCATGAATTATTAATGATTTGAGATATGTATATATTCACTGATAGTCACCTCAACTTCGGTGACTAATATAGGCGAGTTAATTAGAGACATGCAGGACTTACAAGTTTTACTCCTTTGAAACAGTCAGAGGCAAAAGATGGCTCCTACGATATTTCTCAGTTCCAAATTTTAAAATACTGATTCTATAATATTCTATGATAAATCTGTCATATACAATCCGGTAACGGTAAAACAATTATACAAATAATTTACTATATTGATAAATGAACAACCACTGAACTAACTCCACATATCTATTCCACATGTTCTCCACATATTAATTCATAGGACTGCAATAAGCGAGTTTCAGGGTGTTGCGCGCGTATCATTTTTCAAAAAAAACTGGCAAGCTCAATGCAATCAAAGTAAACATAGTGTTTAAAGATACAGTTTCTGGATGTTTAATACTGTTATTCTGCTGTTGTTGGCTCGCTAGCAAGTCTGTTTGTCATTGCTTACTTTGTGGGGAGTCCGCCAAGAGGCCGCCAATTTCTTTGCAAAATGGTGCGCACACATGCAATACCCTCAAATTCGTCTATTGTTATAAAATCTTTGGTGTAGAGATATTTGGTGGAGAAATATAACATTTTAGATCATTAAAATAACAGGTTAAAATTTGAGGTTAGCAAAACTACTCTGAATAATTTCTAGTTTAAAGTGATATCACAGTAAGCTTGAAAAAGAAGCAGATCACCGCCATTGCTGTTTATTGTTAATGAATGCTTGGCTGGAGAGAATAGAGTTACACCTGGAGAAATAGTAATCCTTGTGTCCAAATCGTTGCTTTTCAAATGTCCATCTCCTTTGATTATAATGATAATACTTGGCCCACTCAGTGGTTTCAACGTGTAGCTTGAATTTCCACAAGGAACCTGATAAATGAGCAATATAAGCGTTAATGCATATATATCTTAAGGATAACTCGGAAGAAAGGGTCAAAATTGGTCGCGTTTAAAATGGTATAAGAAGACCTTTTACAATTTTTCCGTATCTGTTTTGGTTTTGGAAATATTTCGACCAAAGACAGCCTGCTGTCCGCCATCTTGGAATTATTTTCGATATGCCTGTGACATCATAACCAGGGTAAAGTGAAATTTTTATCTTGCCAACCTTATGACATTATGAGCTAGAAACTCGATTTTGTTGCGCTATTTCCATTTTAAATTGACCCACAACATTTAAAAAGCCTAAAATCCGTGGAAATTTGGTCATGGTTGTGACGTCACCAATTTCCTAGTTAATTAGACCCAATTAATATTACAACAAGATGGCGGACAGCACGCTGTCTTTGGTCGAAATATTTCCAAAACCAAAACAGATACGGAAAAATTGTAAAAGGTTTTCTTATACCATTTGAGAGTTCTTTCAAATGAGACAAACGTAATTTTTATTGCCAATACCCTTTAACGTGTAAAACGCAACCGAGTTATTTAACCCTTTCGTTCCCATCGGCCCTCCCACTACGCGGGTTGTATCAGTTATACAACTAATGATTAAACATTAACTTCTTTTGAATTTTCTTTATGAATTATTAATGAGTATTTTAAGTAATATTTATAAACCGCGCAGGAGGGCTTTATCGGATATAAAACACGAGGCGATAGCCGAGTGTTTTAGAGCCGATAAAGCCCGTACTGCAAGGTTTTTAAATGGCTTCTAAAAAGAATCACTTCATACGTTCATTGGCGTAGTAATTTTGAAAATTAAGCTTATCTCAGCCGTTAAAAACCAGAGAGAAACTTAGAGCGAGTCTATATCACATATATAGATCCGATACGCTCATGATTTTTCTTTGTGTTTTCCTCATGAATTATTAATGAATTTTAGAAGTAATATTTATCAAATTCATTAATAATTCGTGAGGAAAACACAAAAGAAAATCATGACCGTATCGTGTCTTTATATGCATGTGATAAAGATACCTCCTGATTTACATAAACTTTAGCTTTGATTTTCTCGGCTTAGACAAGGTTATTTTTCAAACTTACTACGCCAATGAACTTACCAAGTGCATGGTTCGTTTTTGAAGCCGTTCAATTTCGCCTCGTGTCTTTATATCTGATAAAACACTCCTGGTCGTTTATTAAACAGTACTTATGACCCAAGTAGATATCCTGAATTTTGAGCTGGGCTCTAATATTCATTCTAAGTCTACGTCAGACAAACTTAAAATAATAAATAATGGAGGTTTCATGCCTTAATTGAAACGTTTCATGATACTTTTATGAATCTCACTGCATATTATTTCAGTTGTATATAATAAATCCAAGTTACCTGGATTTTACGGACAGCAAAGTCCTGCACAGGTGGGTCGTATTTTTCAGTATATGGACAAGAAGGGTCGAGCTGGCTTTTAAATATGTTGTCTTCTTTAGATCCAGGAGTATAGTCAAGCATTTCGCAAAGAGTATCAACATCACGAAATTTTGGTGTTAGTCCTGCTCTTACAGTATTGTCACTGCAAGCCATACACTCGATACAATCTGAAAAGAGCAAAACATGTTAATGAGCAAGTCAATCAGTCAAGATATTCACAGACCCAAATCACCAGAAAAAGATATCTGGTTCTAATCGTTTAAATGGAGCCAATACCAAAAAAATACTAAATAGAAGGAACTGCATGCAGAAGTTCAAACTTTAATGTTCATATCTTAGAAATTCAGACGCTGCCATTTTCCCAGAAACCGTCAAAATGTACCCTCAAACAAAATAATTGAAAAACCGTTACTGATTTTAATATTCAACAACTTGCAGGGGCGGTTGTAGCGAACTAGTTGTAGCTCGTTACCGTAGCAAAATACAATTTTCTGAAGAAGCGAATAGTTTTTGACTGCTTTATCAAAACAGAACCTGTAGCTCGTAGCAAACCATATTTTTTCAACAGCGAAGTAAACGGCTACTTTGTTGAGAAAATTGCACCTTTTCTGGCACTACTTCAGTTCTTAATTTCTCACGAGTCACAAGTCATAAAATCACTGAAATCAATCGTCACAAACACAAGTCGCATTTTACTCATTTTACTCGTATAAAATACCTGTCCGTACATTAAAGTAAATGGTTTGAACCCAGGAGTATTATAAAACAGAAGTTTGAGAAAGTTGCTCGTCTAGGTTAGAGTAGTCTTGAGAAAGACTGGTTGTGGTAGTACGTGACCGACGTTTCGACGGCCTCAGCGGCAGTCATATTCAGAGTCAAGTGATATTAGCAAGTGAATGATATTATCGGTCAAACCATTCAATAAGATTTACGTATATCTTAATTTCCATATTCTAAACAAGAATTATTGTAAGACATGCTTTGGGCTGTAAAAACATGCACTAAAATCTCATCAAGAAAACCATCTGTCTGTTAAGTGTTAACATGTCAGTCAGCTTCAAAAGGCAAAAGCAAACACAAACCCAGAATAGCAAATTATATATTATTGTAGAACATTTCTTCTGAATTATAAGATACAACAAAAATATTTAACTGCGCTTACAAAAAAACTTGCGTTGTTTAGGTTTTATTGTAGGCATTGCAACAACTATAATTAACAAGTAACTGTGAGACGCTATATATAAACTCCTTTTAAAGCAAAAAGTCAAAAATATAACATAAAGCGCCGACGAATTAGCCTCAAATACTATACTCAATGGGGAAAACAAGGACCCAACTTTCCTTTTTGTTTAAAAAATCGCGCCGCAAAACCCGTAGACCAGTTATACGCAGGTCGGTAGAACGAGGACATTCATGACGTCACACGGAACTAACTTTTGAAAATCAGAATAAAATGACATAATTAGAATGATGATATTGTAGTACGTATACATGTACTGTACATGTGCGAGCTTGGTATAATGCGACAGACATTTAGAGTGATATACGCGTATAAGAGTGGTAAACATCACTTATACGTTATCTTTAGAAAGCATATATGACTTGCAACCTGAGCTTTCCAACTGAGCCTCATGCAGTAGCTCAATAGTTAGTGACTAACCAGTCAAGGTTGAAATTTTCTGAGTATTTGGGCATAACGAACTTCTACCAAATCACCAAACGTGTGTTACGGGATGAGATAAATGAGGATTTAAAAACCCTATTCTTCCTTTTACGAAATAATATTTTAATAAAATAAAATAGACGATTCTGGTCGTCGCAGTGGCACTTCAAACGAAAAGATAAAATAACCATCATGTACAGCGTGGAATAAGCAAAAAACTTGCTGATGCGTGGTAAAAAAAGACAAACCTAACAACAACACAACTCTCCTGACAAAAACAACTTTGTCAAAGTTCTCAAACGCGTGAAGCTTATAAATTCACTATAACAAAACCCTAAAATTGCACTTCTGGCTGCATCGTAAGCCTTGTAGCCTGCGTTGTAGCCGGACGTGCATGTTTAATTGGGAACATTATACACTAAAATCTTAACATAATTACCTCCAGCCAAGTAAGCATGTGGGAGGTTAGGTCCTAGAAACATGGCTTGGCCAGGCATAAGAACCATGTAGTTCATGAAATAAATACAAAAACAACCAACATCTCCTGGGAATTGTGAGTTCAGTCGCAGCAATAGTTCTTTTAAGAAAACAGACGAGTCATGTTTATCATGTTGCATAGAAGAAAGTCGATCAACCAAACGAGACAAGGATTGTTTAACGATGTTAGAGTCTCTTGTCATCAATGTAGTGAAACACTTTTTAAAACAGTCCTTTTTAACATTTTCCGTTTTGTTCTCTACAAAAAAATGCATTTGAAAATAACAATAAAGAAGCAAAAGAATCCAACTAATCTATTTTACAAAATAAGTTCCATCTTAGAAACGGCGTGATTGGTTAGTTACAGACTTTATATTTGGCAATGGAAAGACGGTTATAACGTCACGGTGTATTTCTCAGTCTTACAATTACTTATTGAAAGAAATAAAATGGATGCCCTGTGTTTATATAACGTAATGCAAACACACAAGTGAGTTGAGAGAATTTATTAAAGTATTAACTGAATACCCTTGCATTCCAATAGGTTGGTAAGTTTACGTAAACCTTTGTCCCAAACACACTGTTAGGTTTGCATCAGGTTATATCAAGACAAAAGAACACATTTTGCAATTTGGTATATTTCATGGTTCGTCAAAAAAATTTACAGCATCAACGTCACATGCATGGCTTAATACTGGCTACAGCAGCTATATATTTAACAGTTATACAATGAGCTCGAGTTGTCGTATATGAGCTCATAGCCAACGAGGCGCTTCGCCGAGTTGGCTATTAGTTCGTATACGACGAGAGCGAATGGTATAACTGTTTTATTATATAGCCAAGCACTGTACAAGAGACAAAATTACAGCGAAATGTTTCAAACAACAAACTTTCGGCATAGGCAACTAATACTTCCGCCATGCGTAATGATGCATGCACATAGAGTTTCTCGCTGAGCTGTTCGGTATAAAACAGCTTCGAAATGTTGTATAAATGTTGCTCGGAAGGCAAAAAATGTGTTAAGCAGATCAACAAAAAAGATTAAAAGGTACCTTTATGAAGTCAAAAGGTGGGTCAGTTGTTTATATTAGCGTTGCTGTCGTGAAAAAGGTTTTGACATCATGCAAAGATGAAACTGAAACACCTTCAGCAGTGAAACTAAATTACTAGTTGGTTGTTTGTTTTTGAAAAAGAACATGCTTTTTACTACTCCAAATGCTTATCTAAATAAAAAAAGTCTCTTTACTGGTAATCTCCTACGAAATGTGTGTTGTAAGCTTGATTTTAACCGTGAGTTTCTTTGTTTGGCAACAAATTAATATCAACCCGCTAATTTAGTCGTGTTTTTGAAGTAAAAAGACGTAATTTTTAGGTGAATTTTACCATTTAACATGCTAAATTGTGTATTTGTTAATGTATTTTTACACAATGTTGTTTTTTATACATTGGTTTGAGGGTGTTGATGTTTTTCTGTATAAAAATCCGTCAATTTCAACTCTTTTCGGTAGTTTTTCTCTACTAGCAGGATATGAGCTGATAGCCTGGTAGTAGGGAATCAATCAGATTACGCAAAAGCTCATATCCGATAGCATGCTATATGATAAAACATAATACATACTGAACATCACTACCTTAATTATCTTGTAAAGTCTGGGAAAGTACAAATCGAATTGTCAAAACCCGTTCACCAAGTACATAATACGAGAACTGAGAACACGCAGGCAGGACTTACGCAGTGGCTTTTTTTTACTACTTCTAAATTGCCCGAATATGTTTTTTTAAAACGTATTCAGGTGTCATGGCAAGACAGTTGTAGCCTAATTTAGCTTCTTTGTTTAGTTTTACTCTGATTTTTTCCAAAAAAATTTACATTTTACATGGTAAGTAATTGTAATCAGATATACCGTGCACGTACGGTACGTAATCTTAGAAATGACCGTCTCACCTTTACAAGCTGATAAGAATGAAGAGCTTTCGTCTAACCCAACAACAGATTGAAGTTCAGGTATTTTGTCAAGGTAAGCAGCAACTTCGCAGAATGGCCGAAAACCACACAATCCTTCAAACTCTGTCAATGCTAGAAAGCAAATCACAGTTCATGGTAAGCAATTTTGGATCTATATAACAATGTTTGAAATGTTCGAGATTACATTTTGTCTTTATTTCAACCTTCGCTCAATATCAAATCATCTTCCCTCGAATAAAAGTTTTACTGCTGACCTCAAAAGTTCTAGTATCTTTAGAGATCAAACCCGAGAAAACGCTTTCAACTGAGGGGATTCGGGGGCTTTCTCTCCTAGAAAATATTTGAATTCTTGGGTCAAATGACATTTCTTGCATTTTTCGATTTGCTCTGACAGCACTATTGATTACGTTCGTGAAGGAGAAAAACGGGAAAGGACTTCAGAAAAAATCCAATAGTTTTACATAAAAGGAATCCAACTAACCGGAAGACAAAATTATAAGTTGTGCTATAGTCAAGAATAAGTAAAAGACTAGAAAGCTATTTTATTATGGTTGCATTGGTACAGAATGAACATCAGAATTTTACATAAAAAAACGTCATTAAAAACTCCTGATAGCATATACAGATACTGGAAGTGGTTATATACATTTACGCAAATTCTACATTTTAGCACACTTCTGGGTGACAACTTAAGATAGACTTTGGGGGCACTTTGGCACACAACTCCGTCTCGTTTGGACGTGGAACAAAGCACATCGCATCAGGACTGTTATTATAAATAGAATAACAGCAGGTAAAAGGCCTGGGCCCAATGCATGGGAAATGTAAAACAATATAAAGGTCCGTTTACACTTATAGTGATTTTTACTGCGATATTTTCGCAACGTATAACTTAGTGCAATATGATATCGTTTGTGCAAACACTGGCCAGTGAAATCGTTTCAAATACTTTTTGTACGTCTCAATCTTTATATATTTATTAAACTGTCGCCCGTCTGTAAAAAAATAGAAATAAACACAGTATAAAAGGTCTTTTCTGTACCCCTGCCCATCACCCTGATAAAAAGTTCCTTAGGCTGAAGATGGTGAATTGTACATTTAACCACAATCCTTTGCGCATAATAAATATTGTTTCTTGTACAATTATCAGAAGATAGGTCTTTAAAAGATCAACTTTGGTAGGAATGAAGTCTAAATCCATGTTAACATGCTAAACAATGTTTAGTTTTGTTATTTGAGCTGATTTGAGATCGCAAAGCACTGTGGTTAAATGCACCGCCGCCATCTTTTTTGGTACCGTCAATTGTCTCGTGGGCAAAACAAAAACTTACTGGGGGTAGGTTATTAAAGAAACGTAGCTAAATGAGCATGCAAAGACAATATTTGAGATGTAATGAGTGATTTACTTTGTTGTAACAAGACAAGGTACATGTACGTTAACATCGCAGTCACTTCAGTAAACAAAAAACCGCCGCCCAAACTGCAGTATATATCTGTAGTGTAATACCAAATGGCTCTTACGTCAGAGTGCTATATATAGCATACCTATTGCCATCTCTGGTTTATGGTTGTCATCAGGATAGTTTTCAGGTTTTTCTCGACGAAGTTTGGCTGCCAGATGTTTATTAGGATGAGCCTAACAAGTTACAAGAAATGTCGAGATCAGTTCTATATAAGATGCACCTCTTGTAAGCCACCAATGGGACAAAGTGGTCGCTTATTAAAGGTGTTAATAATTGGTTTTACATTGATTGAGAAATTAAGGGCGAATTTACAAAGTGGTCGCTTATGAGAGGTGTTTTAATATCTGGTTTTATACATAGACTAAGAAATTACGTGGGCATTTGCAAGTTGGTCGCGTAGGAAAAATTCAACATTTTTGTAGCATAGTACAGTTCATCATAATTAAGTTTTTATCTTTTGATATGTTTCTCAACTCCCAAATGATCATAAAAAGTTTGTTAATTCAATAAGCTACACAATAATGCTAAGATGTTTTAAATGGTACGCTAAAACGCTCTAGGTGTTTGCGTGCTTTTTATCGAAAATACGTGACATAGAAAGACAGATTCCGAAAAATACAGAATCGTTTTACGTTGCCGATTCGCGTTGTGTGTACATCGTGTCTAGATCGTTACTGTACCTGTACGGATAATGCCTTATTCACAGAAAGAACTTTAAACAGGAAAGGAAGGCGACCATCAAATTTCTTCAAAACATCTTCACCTAAGACATCTGGATATTTCTTGATCCACTCATCCAATGACAGTTCACCAATATCGCTGTCACTTATCATTGAAGGTCCTTTCGGGTGTGTTCCCATCCAATACTGTAGAAATTAACTCAAAATTAATTCAAAACCACGGACTAACTGCTTTCCTAGTGCCTAAATCCGAGGTACACCACATCAATAAATATTTGCAGAAATTGAAAAATATAATAATTATCATAATTTAATATTAAATTTTGAATAATTATTATAATAATTATTGATTATTATTAATAATTAATTGCAATTATATTAATTATAATGAATAATAATTATTATGATTTGATAATTATAGTAATTATTTTACTCTGGCTCAGCCTTTTACACTTTTATTTTGCTATTGTATCATAAACAAGAGGTAGGAAGCCCTGGGGACGAGGTTAGACAGGAAGGGGTAACCATATCAGTTTTCCTCTTCCTACCCAGACAAAAGTTAAGACGATCTTTTATTATTTAACGCCGCCCAAATCCAGATGAAATGTACTAGCCTGATTGATATAAGGGTTTTTCAAAGAAGAGAAAAGAGACTTAAAAATAGCAGTTTGTTGATTGCTCCTATATATCTAGGGGAGCACGGGTGGCGTGTGCTGTTAGCGCGCTGCCTCTCACCAAAAAGTTAAGGCCGATTAGACGGGATTGGTACTTGGGGTACTTGATGGGTGAGCGCTTGGGAATAACCCCTTTGTCGAGCTTGGAACTCACGAGAGTGGAGTTCTAGTTGATTTCGCCTGTGCTTCGAAGGTTTTTCGCCGGATTCTCCGGTTTTCCTCCCTCCGTAAAATCAACACCTACATCTTAGCTGTGATCTGTGGCCTGAACTGTGTCGTATGGCGGCTGCAGCATGATGGAGCGCCTTTGATCAGCCTCGACACGGCCACGTTGATCTTCGTCCTTCGCAATTCAGCCACTGGCTGCAAGTAAGTATCTTTATCCTCAAGCTGTGAGCCTTAATTGACACTGGTATACTAAAAATATTAATCACGTGAAAAGTGCATTGTGATTTATTTCATTTATGGCAACAAACATTATATTATGCACGTTTTCCGGATTTAAAATTGCCAGATGAGTTTACCCTTTTACCCAGAAATAAGCGGGTTACCGCACATGTCGTGGTAGAATAAGCTAATAATCTATGCCATTGTAGATCTTTCTTTCCCATGAATACATCTTTTCATGCAATAATTTTTCCTGAAACTGTATATATATATACTGTAGGTATACTTAGTTTCGGACTTCAGACATACAGTCAGACTTCATTCAATAATAAATACAAACAACAAAATCTTCCACAGACCGGCATACCTACAAACTTCACAAAAATATTAAGAGCATGTCGCTGAGGTGGAACGTACAAGAGGATGAGGAAGGCCGAGGATGACATGGACTCAGGTGGTGGAAAGGGATATGAGAGAGTGTGGGTTGAAAAGGGAGGATGCTCCGGAGAGAGAGAAGTGGGGGATTAAACTGCTGTGGGGAGCCGTCAGCCAACCCCCGCGTAAGCGGGGAAAAACGGCCGTAAAACGATTGTTGTTGGGTTTTTTTAGTTGTGGACTCAACATTGTCACACAGAGAGCATCTTTTCAACGACCGCCATAAATTGTGAAATTCTTATAACGAATGTCAATGATCGCGTCATAAACAAACTGTTTGGTGAAACAAAAGTAGAGCGTGAGCAGTGCGTGAGCACTGTTTTGGATAGAGCAAAGTGAAAAGGTACAATGCGGAGCCCCTCCTTCTTAGAGTAGAAGGAGCTCCTCTCGAGTTGTAGAGCTGTAGAGTTGTAGAGCTGTAGAGTTGTAGAGCTGTAGAGCTGTAGAGTTGTAAAGCTGTAGAGTTGTAAAGCTGTATAGCTGTAGAGCTGTAGAGTTGTAGAGTTGTAAAGCTGTATAGCTGTAAAGTGGTAGAGCTGTAGAGCTGTAGAGTTGTAAAGTTGTAGAGCTGTAGAGTTGTAGAGTTGTAGAGCTGTAGAGTTGTAGAGCTGTAGAGTTGTAGAGCTGTAGAGTTGTAGAGCTGTAGAGTTGTAGAGCTGTAGAGTTGTAGAGTTGTAGAGCTGTAGAGCTGTAGAGTTGTAGAGCTGTAGAGTTGTAGAGCTGTAGAGTTGTAGAGTTGTAGAGTTGTAGAGCTGTAGAGTTGTAGAGCTGTAGAGTTGTAGAGCTGTAGAGTTGTAGAGCTGTAGAGTTGTAGAGCTGTAGAGTTGTAGAGTTGTAGAGTTGTAGAGTTGTAGAGTTGTAGAGTTGTAGAGTTGTAGAGCTGTAGAGCTGTAGAGTTGTAAAGTTGTAGAGTTGTAAAGCTGTATAGCTGTAGAGCTGTAGAGTTGTGGAGTTGTAAAGCTGTATAGCTGTAAAGTGGTAGAGCTGTAGAGCTGTAGAGTTGTAGAGCTGTAGAGTTGTAGAGCTGTAGAGTTGTAGAGTTGTAGAGTTGTAGAGTTGTAGAGTTGTAGAGTTGTAGAGCTGTAGAGTTGTAGAGTTGTAGAGCTGTAGAGTTGTAGAGTTGTAGAGTTGTAAAGTTGTAGAGTTGTAGAGCTGTAGAGTTGTAGAGCTGTAGAGTTGTAGAGTTGTAGAGTTGTAGAGTTGTAGAGTTGTAGAGTTGTAGAGTTGTAGAGCTGTAGAGCTGTAGAGCTGTAGAGTTGTAAAGCTGTAGAGTTGTAAAGCTGTATAGCTGTAGAGCTGTAGAGTTGTAGAGTTGTAAAGCTGTATAGCTGTAAAGTTGTAGAGCTGTAGAGCTGTAGAGCTGTAGAGTTGTAGAGCTGTATAGCTGTAAAGTGGTAGAGCTGTAGAGTTGTAAAGTTGTAGAGCTGTAGAGTTGTAGAGTTGTAGAGTTGTAGAGCTGTAGAGTTGTAGAGCTGTAGAGTTGTAAAGTTGTAGAGCTGTAGAGCTGTAGAGCTGTACAGTTGTAGAGCTGTAGAGTTGTAGAGCTGTAGAGTTGTAGAGGTGCACAGCTGTTCAGTTGTAGAGCTGTAGAGTTGTAGAGCTGTAGAGTTGTAGAGCTGTAGAGTTATAGAGCTGTAGAGTTGTAGAGCTGTAGAGTTGTAGAGTTGTAGAGCTGTGGAGCTGTACTGTATAGGCATAAGCGAATTCATTTTCTTATTTGAAAATGTTAAACTGAATATATTTCCATTACTTTCGACCCAATGTTTTCTTCACTCGTACAAAAATTTTAGCAGATGCCATGTTTGATTTTCCAGAGTTACTCGGTCAGCCGAGTTACCCGGTTTGCCAGGATAAACTTTACGTTCTGTTTATATGAAAGTGAGTTACCTGGCAAGTTGTAATATTTGAGATGATTCTCATCAACAAAAGTGACATACACAACGAATATAGAAAATTAATCCCACTATGCCGAGTTACCTGGGGAAAAGTGTTTATATGGAGAAGTGTTTATCCCGCTTTGCTGAGACCCCATCTGTCTCATATAAACACCGCAGTGGAAAAAACAGTGTTTGTTCTACCAACTGGGAACTCGTCATGTGCCAAGTAACTCGTCTGGCCAGGTAACTCGCCTCCATATAAACATGCCCTTAATATTATTTACTTATTCATAAGCCCATACCATAAATTATACTGTATAACTGTACTACAAAAATGCCTTCTGTATATATAAAAGTTTGTTTTATTTACTTTTTGTAAACAAGGCCATGATCATTTTCAATCAGTAATGCAAGTCCAACTTTCGCCACTAGACCTACCTCAGCGTATGTAGTATCTTCGTCTAAGTGAAATTCAGGATTATTTTGGGCCAATTTCGCAACAGTACTACATGAACCTCGCCTTCCCCAAGCATATGTCTGCACAGCACATTTCAACTTCAGAGCTACAGTTATAAAGATCAACAACACACTAGTCATCAAGACATAACTTATAAATAAATATCATATTTTAGCGTATTCCTCTTACCTTTTTCACCACTCATTTTCAAAGAGAAAATGATATATATCTATTTATAATTAGTAAAGTCAAAGGTTGCCACGTCCTCCATTTTCGCAGTCCATTTCACTTTTGATTACACCAATTCCCACAACAAAAGGTTGCACTACCGCTGACAAAAAGCATCGGCTCGAGATTGCAAATTTAAATTCTCATAGCCCGCGCGCCTGCGACAATATTGCCTGCGACTGACCAGAGCATCTGCTTTATTTTGTACCTCGTTAAGGCCACAGAATTATCCTTATTTTTATACCATGGGAAATCTTAATCTTGCCGTAAAATAAAACAGCAATAATGAAACAACTGTAGAAAATAGTTGCATAATTAAACAAAGGACATTTCAGAGAGTTTGCGCGACATTTGACAACTCTATTTAAACTTATTAGTCACTTGTATTATGACGCAATCAGAACTGAATATTTCATTATATTTGCCTTACTATATAGTAACAGCCGAACAGGCGAACAGCAACTCCTCTGGCGAACGAGAACGCACTTTTAAAAGTTTTTAAACGCAAGTGGCGCTGTGGCGTACCGCCGTAGGAAGCAAGTTGATCTTGGAGGAGCAGTGGCACAGTTTCAGGGAGGGGGGCACAAGCCCCCCTCTGCCCCGGTTCCTACCCCCTGTTAAAGACACAGTGTCACTGGACACATGCATACTTAAGAAAACTCGTGAGCAAATTCAAGTCAACATGATTAAAGTTATATAATAATGGTGAATATCACACACTTTTAAAACTACGTAATATATCAACGAGTTTGAGTGTTTCATCAGGGGATCCAAACACGAGAAAACATGATGAAACGAGGCCGAAGGCCAAGTGGTTTTATTGTTTTCGAGTGTTCGGATTCCCCTGATGAAACACGATAAACGAGTTGTTGATGTGGCATCTCAATCGAGCGATTTCAATTAAAAAATACAATTAAAATAAACCCTCATTAGATTTTATTCATGAGTGTGTGTAAAATTTATTCATACAGCAACTTGTTTATTTTGCATAGATAATTAAACCGGTGTTCGCTTTACAGAGCATCCGACTTCAATCAGGTGATTGAACGGAACACTAATTGGCTGATTATCTCATGAATTATTAATGAGTTTGAGATGTACTTCTCTAATGTTTTCAGAATAATGAGAATATAGCCTAAATAACTTCCAGTTCCAGCATATAAAACAGATCTTGCACCAGTATCACAGATAATGGAAGAGGAACTGGATAGGAAACTTACGAAACCGGAAACGATGCATGGAAACAACTAATTATACGCTTATAAGCGGCTAATGCACCTAACGGGTCCTCCCACATCAGACACTGCTGAACACAAGTATATTACACTATATATTGTTTAATTTCGGCAATAGCTGGTTCTGCAGTCCGTGTGGGACCATGCACCCGTTAGGTGCATTAGTTGCTTATATGTGTATAACTACTATAGCAAGTTGTGCAAACATCATTTTCTGGTTTCGTAACATCGTTTTAAGTTTCCTATCCAGTTCCCCATCCATTATCTATGATCGGATATATACACCGGTACCCTATTCCAGACTAAAAATGGCAAAACCCATACCTTTCCAGTGGCACATCCCTGTATAGTCAATATATGGGTGTGCCCTTACTGTCATTGTAGCATCCCAGTATAAATTATATTATTTTTGACAACCCATTTTTATTGCCGTTTAATCGGCTTATTAAACTATAAATGTGTTACTATAGAAACCAGAATTTTTCTGCTTTAATTTGGCAAATTCCCAACCAAACAACAATGCCCCAGGCTAGACAAATACGCGGCCGCAGGTAAACATTAAGTACTGTATAAATAAATGCCCCACTCCCAGGCATAAAAAGCTTGTGAAAGCCCGACATTGTCCCAGGGAGGAAAAGCTAGGCATTACTCAAATTGACAAATTGATAATAAATGCATACATCTAGAAATAAGATTATACAAAATAATATTGTGAGGTACAGTAAATGTACAGAAATGTCAAATACATGTACATGCCACCAACAGGTACACCGTATGCATACATGACATACAATACAATGTATGACTCGAATCTGGCAGAAGAAGACAGTGAAATGACAAGAGACTATATAAAATTAACTGGCTGGTATGATTATTACGGTTAAATAAATTAATACAATTATATTGCCTCTGTTTCCTTCTACTGAGACTGATAATAATACCGTAGACATTACTTACACATGATCTTTTTACAGCAATGCAATCCAATTCATGAATCCTGAACACATTACATTAGTGTAGCAAATAACACTCTATTTAGTTTTTATAGTAAACACAAATATTAAATATTAATAACACACATCTCATTTCTAATGTGTTATAAAACTGTGCTAGCTGTCTAGATTATTTTTGTTTCTGTGGCTGTACTGACCTATATATTTATATTGTTATTATATGTTTTCTTTTGCTATTAATAAATATACTTCTTTTCGCTGTGTTTTCTCGCATAATTTCTTGTCTTTCTATTCGCTGTTCCTCTCCGCTGACGTAGTTGCTGTAGGTCTAGACACCGTCTTTAGGCTTGATATTGCGAGTCGCTCTTTTCGTTCTTCGACTATATTTTAAACTCTGATGTAATTTTAGACGATATGTTTTGTTTTCCTCAAGTTGTTTATTCCCTAGTTTTCCTCGTATTCGTCTGACTCTGGCCTGCTGCATGGTGCTGTTCCCTTCGCTGCTCGTTCGCTTGTTTCTTTATCTTGTCTTTCCCTTGAATACGTCTCAACACACGGGGTCTGGCCCCTTTGTCAAGAATGACTAGTTTACAGAAGAAGAGTGCTTGCTTTTATACTACACCTTTTTCAGGTCAAATTCAGAAACTTCCAAACGAATTTCAGATAATTCAGATCAATTTCAGAACTTTCTAAGTGAATTTCAGATAATTCAAGTGAATTTCAGAAATTTCCAGACATCCCAAATGAATTTCAGACATTTCCAAATAATATTCAGACATTTCCAAATGAATTTCAGCGGACATTTCCAAAATGAAGCGAGAGGCTAAAGTTCGCTTGAACAGTAAATAGTTCGGATCAGCTGAGGGAACACATACATGCCCTGCATTACTCAATAAAAAATATTCAATTGGCTTTATGTAATAAATATATCTTATTAGATGTTTTGGTGTGTAGTATCGCTGTATATTTTTACGAGTTGTGCCGTATTTTGACGTGCCCGCAGGGCGAGTCAAAATACAAACAAGTTTTGAGGAAATACAGTGCAGAAAAAAGGAAACATAGTGCAAATTTTTTATGTTTTTAAATTTGTACAAATCATAATAATATACATGAAAAAATATCTCGACTGTGATTGGCTGATTCCAGTGCAGTTAATCCCAAACCAGAGTGCAGAATTGTGTTATCACAGTGCAAAAATCTGTTATCACAGTGCAAAAATCTGTTATCACAGTGCAAAAATCTGTTATCACAGTGCAAAAATCTGTTATCACAGTGCAAAAATCTGTAATCACAGTGCAAAAATCTGTTATCACTAAGAACCAATCAAATTGATTGTACAGCGGATTTTTCCCGACACAAAACAAACAAAGATGGCGGCCAAGATTCGGCGGTTTTGGGGATAATTTGTTCAAATTTGAAGCTAGTTATGCTTTAATATTGCCAAGTGAACTACCTACAAGAAGACCAGAAGCTTCTTTATGCCTCGAGTAAAACTTTTTCAAGTAGTAAAGGAAGCGAAGCGTTTTTTAACAAATAAATATGCGAGGAGAGGACGGCTAAACACGTACGTTAAAATGTTAGTACAGTTGTTTTGAACATTTTTTTCATGTATATTATTAATAAGTAATAGCATGGTTTCTCGTGCAATTTGGAAAAAACATGCACTCGTGAGTTTTTCAAAATACTTTCAAATAGCACTCGTCCTTCGGACTCGTGCTATTTTGACAGTATTTGAAAAACTCACTCGTGCATGTTTTTTTCCAAATTGCACTCGAAACCATGCTATTACCTATACTTATTGACTCGAAAAAAAGCTCTTCCTGTTAAATATTTTCATGTATGTTATTTGCACAAAGCATTTTGATTGGAAAGATTCTCAGTTCATTTAAAATTTTTTCATGTATATTATTAATAAGTAATAGCATGATTTATTGTGCAATTTGAAAAAACACGCACTCCTGAGTTTTTCAAAGACCTCAAATAGCACTCGTCCTTCGGACTCGTGCAATTTTGATAGTCTTTGAAAAACTCACTAGCTCGTGCATGTTTTTTTTCCCAAATTGCACTCGAAACCATGCTATTACCTATACAAATAACCAGTGCAATTGTGCAAATAACTAACTATCCAAATATCGCTGTATATTTGCACTCATTTTTAGCGTTATTTGGACAGTTTTATAATGCAGTTATATAAAAATGACGTAATGCCCTTTCACAGTGCCGAGAGGGCATTACCGCTTTTTCCGTACCTCTCAGCAACCAATCATCTTGCGCCGTTTGGCGTAATGACCCGAAAACAAGCTCAGCCATATAATAATAAATGCTATTGATGTTACAGAAGCGTTACAGACCGGTCTCGAATTTGTACGGTTCCGCCTGTTTACACGGAAGAAAAATTCGGAACCGGTCTCGAAGAAGAAAACGGCTCCGCCTGTTTAGAGCGAAATAGGACGAATTCGAGCCCGGTCTCGAATTCGTCCGGTACCGTGTAAACGGGGTCTGAATGTCGTTTCGCGCTAATGAATGAAGTGCTATTGTTATTTAAACGAGTGCAATTGAATGTGGGTTTTTTTTAGTAATGCAGGGCAAACCTCAGCTGATCCGAACTATTTACTGTTCAAGCGAACTTTAGCCTCTCGCTTCATTTTGGAAATGTCTAATATCATTTGGAAATGTCTGAAATTCATTTGGAAATGTCTGAATATCATTTGGAAATGTCTGAATATCATTTGGAAATTCTGAATATCATTTGGAAAATCTGAATATCATTTGGAAAATCTGAATATCATTTGGAAAATCTGAATATCATTTGGAAAATATGAATATCATTTGAAAATGTCTGAAATTCATTTGGAAATGTCTGAAATTCATTTGGAAATGTCTGAAATTCATTTGGATAATCTGAATATCACTTACGGTACCCCGGGGTTAACTCAGAGCCTCTGGTACCTAGGGTAAATATAATTTGGAAGTGTCTGAAATTCGTTTGGAAGTTTCTGAATTTGACCTGAAAAAGGTGTATAAGTCCTAATTATATAATCTAAATATAAAAATGCAAATACAGGTATTTGCATCTTTACATTTAATTTAAGTTATGTAATTATGACTTAGTATAAAGACTGTCTGTACACAGGCTACAATATGTGGAGATCTCAGGTTATTCGGAATGGTGAAATATTCTTGCAGAACAGGCGAAAAGTCTTCTTGGGAATAAGCCCTGGGAATCCATATTTCGAAAAACTGGAAAATCTACAAAAGGTTTTGAAATTTGGGAGAAATAATTCTGATGAGGTGAGGATATATATACTGTAGAATACTGATAGATTTGAAATAAAACTCAAGTCAGCGTTCGCTCGGGCTACTGTTTTTAGAAACTTGACGTAGCCTGTGCGTACTCTATAGCAAGTCTGTAACAGGCGTATAAACCTTCGGGCCTCAGCTTTCAGGATATATGTCTAAATACCTCCGTTGTATAATATTCGGAAAACAGCCTTGTTGTTTACATTTAAGACCATTGATTCGATTTGTCAAAAATATATGCAATTATGTAATAGATAAATCCCGAGAACGAGGGATGTATATGCTATATAAAGACCCGAGGACGCGCAGCGTCCGAGGGCTTTATATCGCATACATCCCGACGTTCGAGGGATTTATCGGACTTAGTTTATTATCGAAGGAGGTTTTCCAACAAAGTTTTGTCTTTTTTTTCCACCTTGGACAAAGATTTTCCTTAGTGTTTTTTTCTTCATTTCGTATCTAATTATATAGTATTCAAAGTCTTTATGCCATATAAAGACCTCGGAAGAACAACCGACTCGATAATAAATTAAGTTTAGGATAAATACCGAGAACCGAGGCTTTTATTTGGATAAAAGCCGAAGGTCGAGGTATTTATATTAACCGCAATTGAATTTTTAACAAGACGCCTGCTGAGGCGTTCACTCGGGCTATTCGATTGCTGCAACCTTGGCATAGCCTTTGCACGGAACAGCACAACAGCATGCTACAAAATTTTCAGAGTTACAGCAGTGCATGAAGCGTTTGCTGAGTCATGTAAACAAGTAAGTTTTTCCAAATAACAATGGGGATTTTAATACTTTCAGTAGACAAAACGTATGCAGTGCTGAATTCGTCAGATTCAAGCAATCATTCCGATATAGAACTTATTTATATCGAAGAAACAGAAAAATATTTAAACATGTTTCGAAACACACGTTTCCATATGTAATACCGAGTATTTACGACACCAACATGAAATCTAGACATCAAACAGTTATGTGACATATCTTTTGCTATATTCGGCGCTTATCACTTACGTTTTGTAGTTACAGGACTAAGCAGCAAGCCATTATTCAGAAAACAGTATACACATTTTTTAACATACTATGGCGTTTGTTTCTTTTATCTCTTCAGGTCAAGCTTGCTTATATGTATTATTAAATATGTACTGTCGATGTAAACACAGCATGCATATTTTCGTGTCCTGTGCACTCGGTTCATTCTGCCTCAGTCATGAACAAACCTTCGTTGTTTTTCAGATTTGGATTTTAGAGAGCTTAGGTGATCACTGCGATTGACACAATAACCACGGTTTAGCGGTTCCGAAATCGCTTGCAAGTTGCAACGGCCAACGAGGCTGGTGGGCTTTCGTGCTCGATTTTGCAAGTTTTTGCTTTTAAACCAGCTTCGGGTTTGGCCAAAGTTGCTTATATAGTTGATCAGTGATGTTCCTGACACAACCTGGCTGTCGATGAATCAGTTTCGAAGATTCGGAGTCTAGGCTCCATATAAGAAGAGAGGTATTACGCAATTAGTTGCAATTTTATGTGGCGAAAAAAAATAATAATAAAAGGTAGCCCGAGTAATTATCGGTTCTCTTGGGATGTATATCGTAAATACATCTCTAGAAAGAACGAAGAAAACCGAGTCAACTATTAAATACGGCTGAATACCGACGTTTGGGCCATTTATCTGACTTAGTTCACGATCACCTCGGTTTTCTTTGAGGTACCGCGGTTGTTTATTTATAATAATTACTCCCAAACACCCATAAATCAAGTTAATTGCCTCGGGCTAATATATATGATTTATGCGTGATTGGGAAAATAAACGTTAATCAATGTTAACGAAATATGTGATAAAGGATTTATAGCCCTGTTTACACGGCCAAAATTTAAGCAAGCTTAAATTAAGCGTGCTTAAAATGCGCCACCCTGGTGCGTTTACAAGGTCATTTAATAATCCTTTACTATTGACACGTACACAATTATTCAACATGGCGGACGAGCTATATTTTTGGTTTTGGAAGCTTCGTATGGGTAGCGTGCGTCAAAGAACAACGGAAGACATCGGTACACGAGAAAGAGTAATAGCTAAAAGAAAGAAAGAAAGAAACAAAGGAACAAAGAATAGCGAGATGGAAGCTTCTACAGCAGGGCAAAAAAATGCATTTTATCGTATATTAACACTAGCTGGGGCACAGACCCGATGTACAGGCATGGCAACACAAATTACCAACAGCTACATGTAGGCACAAGCTACTACTATACATCATTACAGCACACTACTGCACATTTTCTTGGAGTAGCCAAGAACACACCCTACATACGTTATCACCCGGAGTAGCCGGGGAACAGACCAGATGTACTGGCGCGAAACACACAAGCGAACAGGCCAGGACCACAGGACCCCCACATGATTGTGCAACAGCAGGGAGCACAAATACAGACCCCCAACGTCTGTATGGCAAAGTTGCACAGTACAGACCCGCACACACTAAGGACCCCCCACTTGACTGTGCAACAGCAGGGAGCACAAATACAGACCCCCAACGTCTGTACGGCAAAGTTGCACAGTACGGACCCGCACACACTAAGGACCCCTCACTTGACTGTGCAACAGCAGGGGAGCACAAATACAGGCCCCCAATGCCTGTACGATAAGCAGTGTTGCACAGTACGGACCCGCATAACGACATCGCCAATACAATTAAAGAGACCCCTGCACAACAGGGCAATGGCAGGGGAGCACAAATACACCGCCCCATTGACAGTACGGCAGCAGAAAGCACAATACAGTTCCCAACGACTGTACGACAGCAGTAAAGCACATCTACAGTCACCCACAACTGTAGTATAGCAAAGTAGCACAAATGAGCCCACCGCAACTGCAGATGACAGCAACGTAGCACAACGCATGCAGATCCCCAGTAACAGTATGACAGCGAGGCACCGTATAGGACAAAGGCAGTCACCCAGGGTACAGGAGGACAAAAGCAGTCACCCAGGGTACAGGAGAACAAAGGCAGTCACCCAGGGTACAGGAGAACAAAGGCAGTCACCCAGGGTACAGGAGGACAAAGGCAGTCACCCAGGGTACAGGAGGACAAAGGCAGTCACTCAGGGTAGCGTAGGACAAAGGCGGTCACCCAGGGTACAGGAGCACAAACATGGCCTCTGCAACTGTGGGATAGTAAATATAGCACCAACGCAACGCGGAACCGCCGAAACTGTATGTAGCACAAATGCAGTCCCCCACCAGCAAGAAGATTACAGCAAAGTCGCACATACCACCACGTAGCAACTGTACGACAGCAAGGTACATTAACACAAATGCAGTCCCCCCGCAACAATATGATAGCAAAGTAGCACACATGCGACCACCTAGCAATGGCACGATAGCCAGGTACATAAGGACAAATGCAGTCCTCCCGCAACAATATGATAGTAAAGTAGCACACATGCAACCACCAAGCAACTGTACGATAGCCAGGCACAATAGCATAAATGCAGTCTCCCAGCAACAATATAATAGCAAAGTAGCACACCTGCAACCACCTAGGAACTGTAAGACAGCAATGAATATTAGCACAAGAGCAGTCCCCCCCAGCAACAATACGATGCAAAGTAGCACACAAGCAACCACCTAGCATCTGTACGATTGCAAAGTAGTGCAAATGCAGCACCTGGCCCGCAACTGTAGCACCGCAAGGAACACAAATACCATCTCCGCAACGATTGCAGGCACTAGGGTCACCAGCAGCAATACAAATCCTACTTGCACGACTGAGCGAGCCCAAGCCAAGGAATGGCAACGGCTCAACCACCTGGATACCTACTACATGATGCTAGTGAAGTGTCACATACAGCAGTCAGTACACAAATGAGCTCTGAGCATCTACGCTCATTAAACTTAGCCAAGGGGCTAGTGGATTTGATACCCCCAAGTAGAACCCCAAGGGACCTGTGGAACAACAACACATAGACATCGCATGATGTTAATTATTTTTATTTCATAAATACATTCAACAATCCTGCAATGTCTGGCATAGGGCTTGAAACCACGCCATTAACTACAGTACCAGCACTAGTGTGCCTAACAAGGATACAGTAATGTAAACTACGACATTTGGAGGGTGTAGCTCCGTCGGAGAGGGTTTGCTTTAATAGCTGAGGAACAGTTTACAGGAACAGGCGATCCACCAAGACGGGAGCGGTCTTATAGGTAGAGCAACTCTAGGCAAGCCTAAACTCCCAACTAACTTGTAGCAATGTTGCCGAGAATTACCCTCTCCAACGACACCCTCCAGCTATGCTGGAGAAAGGATTCGAGGCACGAACCCTGCCCAATGGCGTTTCTACAACCTCGTGGTGGAACTGCAACACATGGAGAACTGCGAATGTAACGACGAGAGGCACTGTTGGACCAAGAGAGTCCGGGAAGCCCGCTACAGCATGGGTCAGACACATCCGACATCACGACAAATATATGAGAAACTACACATGAGATGCAGCAGGAGAAAAAAAGAGGGGGGGGGGGGCAACAAGACGTGGTACGTGCCAAGAGCTCGTTGAACACTTAGAACAAATACAAGCAGTCAGAATGGCAAAGCATGCACGCAAGCACTAGCAATCGTAACCTATAAGCCACCCCCACAGGCATAGTAACTTAACCTACACCCAGGTAGCGTGACAACGGTCACCAACAACCCGGTACGAGCCTCAGCAATAGAGTGCAACCTAAGAGACGACCAGCGGCAGATGCAGAAGCTATTGACCCCCTAAGCGCATCAGCATCACAAGCGTAAGACCCATCATACACAGCGGCAGGTGGACCCAACAATGCAGCACGACCACAAATGTAACACATCAGGAGCCACAGCTAGCAAAATGTGGAAGTAACTCTTAAGCTAAAACACGGCACGGCACGCGCCACAATCAAGGTAACCTAAGACATCTCTCGCGCAGCAGCTCCAGGAACCACAGGTTCGTCACCTGCAGAACTACAGTAACCGAAGACAAGTAAGTGGAGCAACTATTGTAAAGACAGACACGGCGGGTGTAGTAGTAGCACCACAACCAATGTCAAAGACCGCTGTGGTGGTAACCTAAGGTACGCACAGCAGCAAGTGTGACTTCAGAAAAACAAACAGCAGCAATGGACCCAGTGGTGGTGGGGTAAGTGAACCCACCTAAAACAGCAAGTGCAGCGGGATAACCTAAGACACATCAGGTGCAGTAGCAAAACATACTATCTGGAACCACCGGGAACGGTGGCAAGCAGGGACTGAGACTGGCGAGGCGCAAGACTTGGGAACAAGAGACAGGGGGGAGCAATGGAAGCACCAGAAACACATCCGGTGTGGCAGCCAATTAACCCACAAGACGTAACCGTGTATGATCTTTGATCTGGCCATGAAGAAAGGCTGCAAGTAGTAAACCCCGCAGCAGTACAGCATATACACGAAAACCAATTAAGACCCGCATAAAACCATACCCTGTAGGAACCATGCAACAGTTAGCAGGCTGAAAGATGAAATGGGTGAACCCAGTGTGTAATTCCCACTGTGGGAAAGGGGCTAGCATGGCCCAACATCTCAACTCGCAGCCCAAGAGTGAGGGACGGCCTACAACACGTGCGGGCTCATAATGCGGATTGGCCCAGAACAGGAGGGGAGAATTAGCAACTTCCCAGCATGACACCCAGACCCATGACGCTTAGCCCACGAAAGCAGATAATAGACAACAAAGCGCATACCTGTAATAGACACAATAGCACAATCCTAGCACACAAGGCCGAAGCCACAAGCAAGCAATCCCCAAGGCAAATAGACAAAAGGCGCCTGAATGGCCCAAAAAACAGCCTGAAAGCAAGGCCATAACAAGGCCTTCTTGCAGAAAGCGCTAGCGTCTGAACCACTAAAGTAGGCTGGCAATCTGGCACCCTACAACATCAAGTCGAGCAGGAAAACGAGCCAGAAACAGAGCTGCCCTAATGTGTGAAGAGCAAACAATACAGAGTTTAATATAAAATGTAACACAAAATTAAAAAGACCGCGGTGTTGAGGAGATTAACATTGAAATAAGCAACCAGTGAAATAAGCAACGTCGAAGAAAAAACAAATGCACTTGGACGTCTGGTATAACGTGGTTATGATCCCTGTCACACCCATAAGGAGGCCACTTGGCTGCATTGTTTAGGAACAAAGGACAGATATTCCAGTGGGATTTGCAGTCGGACGATGTCAAGCCCATAAAACAAAACAAAACATAACAGATAATTAGCAAAACAAATTTTGCACATAACATCACCGATCCATACTTTCTTTGTTGCTGTGAGCTAAAGCAGTAAACCGCACAAAAGGCAGCACAGAAAATAGGGCCTTCTGTAAGCCAACTGTATTAACTAATAAGAACACACACTTGACAAGTTAGACATGGTATCGAAAAGACAACTTAATAGAGCATGCAGAGTAAAATATAACGCTAAGGAAGCCCTATAAAGGATTTACCAAATAATAGTACAGCAAATTGCCAGGGTGCGGACAGCAGAATAGAACAGGCCAGGCAATATTTAGATAAAATCGAACGACTCGACTCACCTGGTAATTTATCCCAAATAAGGGCGTCCAACGACTTGACAAAACGTTTGGCCTTTCGAACTTGTACGCCAGAGCGGAACAGTACTGAGATCTGAACAGCTAGCATATTGACATACAAACGCTTAGCTCATAAACACAAGCTGATTGAGCTGCGCCGAGAGCCAGAATAAACAGTCTCCTTCGATAAGGCCACAGCTCAAGAACGCAACGAGCAAGCTGTTGGGGAACTGCAAACAACACCACGGACCAAGTAGCGGTCTGTGAACAATAAAATTCTCCGGTAATAACTGTGGAGAGAACGAACAACTGAACAAGCCACGGAAATGAAGACAAGCAAGCTAGCGGCTAAACAGCAGCGTATAAAAATTGCAGCAAATCGATTAGACGCGACAAAAAACTGATAATTTAAGCACAAACGTGGCAATGAGCCACAGCTAAAAAACGTCTGAAAGCTAAGCTACAGTGTACAAGCCAGACAACCGGCATAAACCGGTTGGAGTGAAGAGCCAGTTGAGCCAAAGTCTAAGGCAGCATATCAAGCGACGAAGCACGACCAACAAAGGGCAAGGAAACCCATATTTTCATGGCAGCGTTTCCCACTTATCTGCCAACAACGCTGTGGACGGGTAAATAGCTGACGGTAGTCTTAGACAGAACCCGAGAAATTCGAGAAACAGCATATAGACAAGCAGCCTCTTGTTGTTAGTGAAGTGTCACATACGGCAGTCAGTACACAAATGAGCTCTGAGCATCTATACGCTCATTAAACTTAGCCAAGGGGCTAGTGGATTTGATAACCCCAAGTAGAACCCCAAGGGACCTGTGGAACAACAACACATACACATCGCATGATGTTAATTATTTTTATTTTATAAATACATATATACAGTTGGATAACAATAGTTACCACTTCAGAAAGCTCCTGCCTCATATGTGGTACCCTCTTTCTCCGTTTTGTTTTGTCCTCTTTCTTTTTTTTCTGGCCACGTAGGACTTTCCTTCTCTTTTTAATTTCCGCTTTGTTTCTATGATCAGCTTTCTTAACTCGTTTTTCGTCAGCCTTTTTAACTCCTTCAAAAAAATTGCCCTGGCACCAAACCTAATTCATTAAATAGAGAATAATACATGGATGTGCGGAAATATGAAATTTATTTCGAGTGTTGACCAGGATATCTCACGAATGAGCGAAGCGAACGAGTGCATGACATATCCTGTTCAACACGAGAAATAAATTTCATATTTCCAAGCATCCATGTATTGTTCTGTTTATTATATAAAAAAATTGTCTTATTGCCTTGCAAAAATTGCATTAAACTATAATGCTGATTCAGCGATAATCGTCACATGTGCGATTATCATAAATAATCGCACATGTGAGATTATCACTTTTATTAGTGGCGGAAAAATCAACAAAACACTCTATTTTATATAATAAAAATATTTATTGCAGCCTTGGAACCAATATTAAAATGTGCAACTGCATCATATGCACCAAACTCTAGCCTGATGTCAGCTCCAACAAAAACACTTTTTGGTAGCTTGTTCCAAATCATGCCATTCAACGACTTGTTCTGGTTTTGCGTTTTTCCATCCAAACATTTTTTCAGCAGGTCATCATTACTGAGTCTAGCATAAATTGGTTTAATTAAAGCAATTATGTTGTCAGGAAGACCAGGTCCTGGTTTATACAGATTAGTATTGTTCACTTTGTCTTGCTTGAAACGACACCAGCTGTCGGGACCGTCTGGACAGTGTTGGTGGAGATTTCCTCTTTCAGAGGAAACACAATGGAAAAGGCTGGCATAAATTGCAGCCTTCATGCCAGATAAATCTCCAGAATTACTTCTTATTGCAATCCCATAATAGTTTTGAAGTTTATCAATTAGGGAATCAGTTAGCTTCCCCTTACCACCAATTTCTTTGTTTTCTTTCTTCAGTTTCCTTAGTGCTGTCCTAACTCGCTTTTGGACATGGCCAACACATTCCTTTTTCTCGACATGAATATTTTTGTAACAGTTTTCAACTTCATTGTAAGCCTTACTGTCACCATCACCAACGTACTCAGTGTACTGCAGCTTACGTGTTTCTTCACTTCTTGAAAATATTCTCTTTATCCCCTCAGTCAGTGGCGAGGCCAGCATAAACTGAGTGGGGGGTCCACGAAGCGCGGAAGGCGAGAGACAACCATGAGGTAGCCCCCCCCCCCCCAAACAGTTTCTCATCGGATTTGGAGGAATTACAAAATTGGTCTTAAAGAAAAGTGGGGGGGGGGTCCAGACCCCCCTACAGTGGCCTCGCCGCTGCCCTCAGTCTCCATCGATGGTGCTGATCCCCAGGGTGCATTCCATGTACGTCACGCCGAAGATCTTTGGCGTGAGTTTCAAAAGTGCTTGGCGTGCTGGTGCACAATCACACTGCGGTCGGCACACATATATAGCCATGCAACTATATATACAAGTTAGTGGGTGGTGCCGGCGCCGGCGTTCGTCTTGACCTCCCTTGGCGCAGCACATGAACACCAGTGGCTTATCTTCGGCGTGGGGTTGACATGGAATGCACCCTGGGCTGATCCTTCATTGATCCTTCATAGATCCTCGCAGATCGGCTTTCTTTGTAGCATCAGCTTCCTTTTCTATCTTCTGGCAGCCATGGCAGACTTTTGTAAGGATTTCAACATCCAAGCACTTACCCGTTTCTATCGACAAGGTTGTGACACAACCATTTAATGACGAATACCCGCGTCTTTGCCAGGTTCCATCACATGAAACACCACACTTGGTTATCTGGTTAGCATTATCCTGGTGTAATTCGTTAGCAGAATCCTTCATCGATTTTGTAGCCACAGACTTTGCTGCTTTCGATAGGGCAACGTCACTAGCTCTGTAAGCTTTAAAATGTAGGGGAGGTGGCATATTCATGTGGGTACAACAACGCTTGATTGAAGCATGTCCTTGTCCGATACTTCTCATGGCATAAACAAGTCTTCTGTTAATGTCAAAAGAATGTTAAACCTTCTTTGATGTATAAAGGCATAAACCCATCCACATCCTTCACACCGTAGTCGAAGATGAGAGGCACTGCCTTTTCGTTCACGTGGTAGGTTTGTCTTCTAACACAAGGCAGGATGAATCCCCACACTCTTTACAAATCATCTGTTGGAAAAGTTCACTGAGCAATTCCATATCAATAAAACGGTATCTTGTGATCTTTGAGTGCCAATTTTTCGAGCTGAAGCAAAAATGTTTTCATCAGTTTCAGTCGACTTTAACTCTCGACTACACGAGCTTTCTTAACAGAATTTATGAATCTATTGCCATGAAATTTCCGTTTTTTTGGCCTTGAACCTTCTTTTGGCATCGTAAATAGAGAATTAATTGAGAAAGAGACAACAGCTAAGCAGAAATACAGAAATATTCGCAACGAAGAAAAGGTTAATCGAAAATTGCGAGCGTGTCTCTATCACATATAGAGACACGTCACGGTCATGATTTTCCTTTGTGTTTTCTCATGAATTATTAATGAGTTTTTGAAGAAACTGTTTGAAACTTCGTACCAATATTTAAATGATGGAAAGCTATATCCAGTTCAACGACGACTGACGATTTCCCAATAAATATGTGAAAATGACGGAATATTGGAATCCTCATAAGGACATCCGACATCCTGGCTCAGGCCCCCCCTGTGACAAGGCCCCCCGGCTCTTGCCGGGCAGCGCCTATAGGAGTTACGCTACTGATTCCTACGAGTAATTGATTCAGCCCAGGTTGAAATCACTCATGTAATCGCAATAAAAACTCAGCCCTCCTAACCGGGCTGACATTTCAGCCTGGGCTGAATGTCTCCATGTAATCACCCCCTTAAAGGCGGATTTCCAGTCCTCGCACGAAGCAACGCGCAGCTCGTTGCGACTACTCGCACGGTTTCCACTGTATTTCCACCAAACGCAGCTCGTTGCGACAACTCGCGGTTGATGAAGCGATAGCCGAGTTTTTCGAACAAACTTCGAGGTGTTTGGATATCCTGATGAAGCATTCTTCTGAGTGTTTGATATAGCATCTCAAACAAATCAATATTTTAAGAGAATAGTATCTGAATGATTTTCCTGTTTCTCCTAGGTTTTTCTGTTTATCCCAGGTAAAATCTCGGAGCATAACTACAGAGCCGTTGGCTCAAAAAATCCCGAAAAATCCGCAAGAAAGAGAGCGAATTACTTGCGTAACAAGTGCAAAAAAGCTATTCAAGAAACGGAACTCCAGGATCACATCTTTAACTACATCAACTGGATGGATGAAGTGGAGGTTTCCCCGGCGTACAAGGAAGCTTTAAACAGTCTCAATAACTTGTACCATATGAACGACGAGTTCTGTGCTGATATTAGAGGTTCCACAGAGGTTGCGTTAAGATCTATTGCAAATGTCCGCGAGAGAGATAGCGTTGATCTTGAAGAAGGTGTTAACTACCCTTTGAAAGAGTTGGCTTTCCTCACTGCCGTGCCACGCATCTACGATAGATGTGAAAAATTCGTGTACGTGTATCATCGCCCATGGCCTGCACTGTATAAGCTTTTTAGTGGTAGTTATGATGGAACCTTAAGACCTTATTTAGGGTATTTCGTTCTTGAATAACATCACAGTTGCACATGTTGAAAGCGTTCTATACCACTGATAAATAACGTACTTAATTTTCACATGGACGAGGTTTACAGGAGTCACAATAGAAAACAGCGCCGGATTTAGGACTGTGGAGGCCCCTGGGCGGTCACCGACCAGCACAATATATCAATTATATTTCTGAACGAGATGATTTTGCTTTACGAACTAATACAACTTCGAAGTCACAATTCCCACACTGAATCAGGTTTACAATAACAACTTGTCAACTCGATCCATCCATCAATCTGTCATAATTGTCATAGTATACACTTTTAGAAGTGACCCTATATATCATCCATTTTTCTTTTGTCTTGTCTTTGACTCGTATTTTGGGCTCTCAAGATTTTTTTCATTTCAACACATATTTTTTCAACTTTCAAGACATTTTTGTGGAGGCCCGCCCTTAAACATTATTTTGTGGGGGGCCCTGGGCGACCGCCATGCAGTCCGCCCTGTCCTAAATCCGGCACTGATAGAAAAGAAGTATTGAGTGGAATATTAATCTATTGTTTTGCCGGGGTTATTCAATATATTCCCCGAAAAGAACAAAGGAAACCGAGGCAACTAACTTTAGCTTAGTTAACGAGGTAACTAACTAACTGATTTAGTTTATTCATGATACAGACGATATTTGTCGTTAAAAAAATAGTATTCCAGACGTAGTTTTAAAGCGATATAGTAGGTCATTTAATATGCAAGGTCAGTAACCTATACTTAACCGCGGCATATGACCCCACATCAAAGATAATTTATGCATGAATAAACTAAGCCCGGTTAGGGCCTGTTCACGTGAGGCGAGATAACTCGGTGTTAGTTTATTTCCATGTTAAAAAAGTAAACCGTTCACATGAGACGGAGATAACTCGGGGGATAGGGATAACTCGGTCGGAGCGATAGGGTAACCCTAGCCCCCGAGTTATCTCTACCTCCATGTGAACGCTTTCACCCGAGTTATGTCGGGGGGTAGGGTCAAGTTAGGCATGCGTATTTATGCTGTTGCTCGGGATAACTTGGGGTGAAGCGTTCACATGAAGCTAGGGTTATCTCGGGGGCCAGGGACAACTCGGTAGTTGCGTTTTATCATGTGAAATAGGGTCAACTTTTACCCTAGCCCCCGAGTTATCCCTACCCCCCGAGATAACCCAGTCTCGTGTGAACAGGCCCTTAGTACTTAGATCGGTGACCACTTAACCGTCGTGGGAGTAGAGTTGTTGGTTCTCCCTTGTGCCTGGAGGATTTTTCGTCGGGTTCACCGGTTTTCCTCCCACATACAATAATAAAGTTACAGACAGAAATGAATTTACAAGTTTCCAAAACGTAATATTACTAGAAATGCATGAACGCAACAACCCCCACCCGCTTTATATGCATTTTTGTAACCCTCCCCCCTCCCCAGTTTCTGGTTTTTGTTGTATTATTAATAACACACACATCCGTTTTTAAAGTGGTTCTCTGATGAAAATATTGTTGGCAATGTTTTGCATAATCCTAAAGATGTTATGGTAGTTAGTAATCGTGCAAAGTTTCATTTCAAAATTCATTGAAGAAAAGGAGATATTTTACGTGTGAAGTTTGTATTTTAGAGCGCCGCCATTAAAGTGGCCGAGCTTGAGAAGAATGAGTCGAGGAAGCTTATGACGTCATAGACTCAATAACAACAATGAGTCGAGCGTCTCTTCCGATTTCATGTCGTTTCGATGCGTTGGCATTCTCGTCCCCAGAGCCTCTCCCGTGCTGGCGCGCTGAAAAGGCTCTGGGGGAATCCAAACCGGAACACCAAGATTCTTTGGTGTTCTTTCTAAAGCGCATGCGTTTAAGTTCGCGGTTTGGGAGTTGGCGGTTTGGCTGTCTCGTATTGACTTTGGAACAATTCTGATTGTGGTATATTCCGTTCGAAGAAAGTCCCTGTTGAGTGTGGCTCATCGCCGCGTTTATTCGGCGGGGTAAAAGGCATTAAAATTTACGAGTTCGCTTATACCGCTTATGCCGAGTCGGCAATACTAGAGCCGCGTCGGAATTTCTTCGTATTTACGGCTTCTTTTAGTGAAGGTAGTTCTCTTTAACATGTTGCACCGTTCGTTTATATTTGACGTGTATATTTCAATGACATTCTTATTAATATGTACCATGCACGAACAGCCAGCAGTGTGCTGTCTAATATCGTCTATCGCCTATCGATTTCAAATTGCTGTCTGTCTTCTGTGTTTGATTTAATTATATAAGGGGAAACGGGTTGATTGCTTTGAAAAATGTTCGATTAAATTGTTCGAATTAGAACTATGATTAGAATTGAGCTTCGTTGTCAGTTTTCGTGTCTCAAATACTGTTTATTTATAAACATTCACTGTATAAAGCTCCATCGTTATATAGGCCTTTGAATTTGAACAACCAATCAGATCGCGATGATATATAGATTCCCCCAGAGCCTTTTCCGCGCGCCAGCACGGGAGAGGCTCTGGGGACAAGAATGATGCGTTGGCTGAATGTAACGCATCACGTCAAATTCTTGTTATCACCAACTTTAAAAATTCATATTCGTCCAAGGCCTTTTGTATATTCCACCAACGGTATATATGTATATTGAGTTTGGCCGCGTATAGTCGGTTTGGGTTCTTGGGAAGAGGCTGCAAACGAGACACGAGAAGGCCTAGCAACATTCGCAAAAAGGTCCTGCCCAGAATCGTTTCAATCTCGTTCCCAGAGCCAATGGAATCGTTTAGGCCCTTCGAGTGTTCCTGGGAACTAGTAAATCTACCGTGAACAATACTGAGTGACAGTATAAAAGCATAAGAATGTCTGCGAAGATCAGTTTACCAAAGATCTTGGCGATCGAAAGAAGGATATATGGAATATATTCCAATTGGAGCTCGGAATGAAAATGTAACTGGTGTAACTTTCAACTTTTGGCGGCTGCAGAAGGAAAGCTAGTGATAAGAAAGCTAGGTCAGTGAACCTTCGTCGATCCGAGGTGAGTATAGGTTAACACCGCTGCCAAACGTTTGCGCATGCGTGAATTCTATAGAATAAATATCAAGAGAAGCCGTGGCGACAACAACCAGACAGCGAAGACTAAGTAAGACTCGACTATTCATTTGTGTTTTAAAAAAAGGGTAAAGAAAATTACGAAGGGGTAAGTTCAGAATATGTTACAATATTGACAAAGAAGCCATGCACAAATTATCTACCTTATCTTTTCGGTAGTATACTTATAATTTTAACTTTTGTGTCGGACTCTCGGACCAGTCCAAATATTTCAGTGTTTTCCCGCTCTTTTTCTGAGGACGAGCTCGGACGTCGCGCATGCGCAGCGGTGTTGTATAGGTTTGTATTATTTTATGCAGATGGAAATGGTAAATGTCGGGAAACACTTAGGACGTCATAACATCACAATTCTTCCTTAATAAACAACTGAGCTGTAAAGTGAAAGTGTTTACGAATTTTGCTAGGCCTTCACCAGCGGGTCCGTTCGGATCACTTCCGAAACGTGTCAACCGAGGAAGGCCTAGAAACTAGGCTAAGGAAGACTGTCTACGATTGGCGTAAAGGGAACTTCTACTTACAAACATTCTATTGGTTGACTACAAGACAGGAAGAACTTTCAAGAGAATCCTACACTAAAAGGAACAACATATTTACTATTTACGTATACGAAGATAGAACAACATCCTAAACTATGATATAACATGCTGAGAGGAACTACATATCAAATTGTTTACGTACATCGAAGTGTCATGTAATATTTAAAACACGAGCAGGAGAGTTTTATCAGATTTAAAACCACGAGGGCGCAGCCCGAGTGTTTTAGATCTGATAAAACACGTGATGCGAGTGTTTTGAATGGCTTCAAAAACGATTCGTTATTGGATGTTATGTTCATTATTGTTGTTTCCACCCCTCTGTGTACGAGCTCGCCAACACCTTATTGTCTCTTGATATTAATAGAGAGTTTAAGCTTCATGTTCGCACGCCGAACGGCAAACGGGGACGGGGGAAAGGTAAATTGATTCTTGTTTGAAAGAATCAATCACAAGAAAAAACTTCTCACGTTCAACTATAACGCAAAATAAGCATTATAACGAGAACGGAAAAACAAAACGCAAGCTCATGAGTGCCGTAGGAGAAACTCTGGTAACAAAATTCTGCATGCCATTTGGTGAAGCTCTCGAACGCGAAGCTTAAAATCTTTATTAAAATGCCTTGAAAGTAATTCTAAACTAAAATAAACATATATCAAGGATCGCAAAAATCTAAACCTTTGTAATGCATTTTTTTAATTCAACTTAGCATACAATCTATATATCTAACGAGATAGTTCTTTCTGTTAAATCATGCATGTATTTAATTTGTTGAGGTTCTTATATATATACTAATGAGTACTTTTCAAATGAAAAATTGTTTATCACTTTGCATCATGATGAGATATATTGAGTATATTAATTTATTTACAACATAACTTGATTCTCGTATCACAACTCTATCACTGCGTTAAAAAGTAACCAGGTATAACTAAGGTAACGATAGCTTAAGATTCACTTTGCTGTTCAGGTGATCCAAAAATCACTTTTAGCTAGTACGGCAATCGGTACTAAAAAATAACACAAAAAAATACAGCGTAAATGTTTAAGTATAAACGATCAACAAACAACATGCCTCTTCATTATCACTATATTTTATCAGTTTTTATTCATATGATTATATACGATTTACGATAAACATGCACGTCAATACATTAAAATAATGGTGATGGTACTTGTAGTAAGGCAAAATGGCAAATAATTAACTAAAAATGTTATAATTTGTAAATGGCTATTTAAATTTTTATACTTTTACGGCAGTAAAACGTTAACAAGCTTTCTAGTTGGCCGTATTGGTTTAGTCCGTTTAGACCTTACCACAGTACAGTTATAGGCCTACCGTATAGTTTCGCAGGCTACCACTGACACTGAGAACGGTTACAGCCGTTTTTCTATTATCAGCCAATCATATATATTCCCCTTTTAATAATTATTGCATTTATTTTGTTTTGGATTATTATGAACCTGTAGTTTCCTTCTCTACTTTGCCTCGTGACCTAGTTTCTGGTTCTGTGTACACGTTGTGATGTTATATGTACATCTGTTACAGTACTGAGTGAGACTCGTTGAAAAATAAAATCTATGGGATGGGTGACCGCTTGGGAATGACCCCATTGTCGGGCTTGGACTCATTTGAGTAGAGTTGTAGTTGATCTCTCCTGTGCTTCGAGGGTTTTTCGCCGGGTTCTCCGGTTTTCTTCCCTCCATAAAATCAACACCTAACATCTTAGTTGTGATCCGTGGTCTGGTCTGAACTGTGTCGTTGGCGGCTGCTTCGAGCGCCTTTGATATGCCTCGACACGGCCACGTTGATCTGCACGTCCTTCGCACTAAATTCCGCCGCTGGCTGCAAGTAAGGATGATTAGCCACCCAGTCCTTTACCCTTTATATATTACAGTACTGCAGTACTGTAAAATTTGAGTATTAAGCATTCTGATTGGCTGATATACAAGCGGAAAGTACTGGAAAGCCAATGAAATGCTCATGCGGATTTTGAAGGATGGTTTTTCCTTCACGAGAAAATCCGATATGGCGACCAAACTGATAGAGTTGTCGAAGAACATTTCGATGAAAGACAGAATGAATTTTGCTTTAATATTGCCATTAAAGTGCCTGCAAGAAGACTAGAGGAGATAGATGCTATCAGAAAAACGTTTGACGTATTTAGTGAACAAAGCGAAGCAGTTTAAAACCATTGAAGCTTCGAGAACTCGAGAAGTGAAGCAAGTTATGAGTGGTATGTAAACTCGTAGTTAAAAGACCATTTGTCCAACATTTTCATGTATATTAATAAGTAATAGCATGGTTTTGAGTGCAATTTTGAAAAAAACATGCCCTCGTGAGTTTTTCAAAGATCTCAAATAGCACTCTTCCTTCGCACTCGTCACTCGTGCTACTTTGATAGTCTTTGAAAAACCCACTCATGCATGTGTTTCAGTGGCGTCGTGGCGGGGGGGGGGGGTGGGGGGGGGGGGGGGTCAGGGGGGCCATGGCCCCACCTAATGTCGTTCAACACAGTTTTGTCGGAATTCGGGCATAAGCTTTTCGCGGGCATAAGCATTTGAGTTATGCCACCAACAACGAAACGTCGGAAAGTCAGTCTGCTATGCAAGAAGACATTTGACAGTGATTATCGATCTCGCCATAACAATAAATATCATTCGGATAAAGTAAAGAAACACCAACATATTCCATACAAACATGCTGGTGCTCCTGCGAATCCTTTCCAGGTTTGTCTTTTGACTTTTTTGTTATTTCAGTATTAAATTCACTAGTAGCGGTTGCGTGCAGCATAGCAGCACGCTTTGTCGCTTTAATACGCCTGTTTTATACTTCGGGCAATCGTCGAATTTAATTCAGAATTAAATACGTTTTATCGTTTATGCGAAGCTAATTACCTAATTCTTATGTATATATGTGATATGTCGGTAAAACCTTGTTGTTTGTCGGAAAAATTGTGCTCTTGGCCACCCCTAAAATCACTCTGAGCCACGACGCCCCCTGATGTGTTTTCCAAATTGCACTTGAAACCATGCTATTACCTATACAAACACGTAGCTACGCTTCACTTCCCCAGCCGTTAGGACACCATCGTGACAAACTGGAAACCCTGCAGGGTCAAGCGACGCGAGTTATAAATCACACATTTACACGTGCAACAGCAGTATCAGTGGCGTAGCTAGAAGGGAGGGGGGGGGGGGGGCTCTGAGCGTTGTTTGTCGGAAAATTTTGATGCCTGTCGGAAAATCGGATGGTCGAAGTCGGCGAATTGATCCAGAACGACTTACACACTCATGTTATTGTATTTTATAAATTATAACTTTTTACTTTCGGTTTTTCCAAGAAACTGAATGATCGGTCGATTGCGAAAGGTCGTAGGAACTGGTGACAAAGTGCCGGGTCACATTACATACGGTTGCAAAATGCGAAGTGCGAACAGATCCTTTTCACAGGTTGATAGCAGACTGCTGTTTCGATGAAATATCAGTCGCAAGTCGCAACTCAAGTCTCAATCAGTGCACTATTCTATTAAGTCTCAGTGCAATAACTCAAAGTTTTAAATTCTACAAAACCCACCATGAGTGACATATATAAATAATTTATACATTTCAGAATACATATTACATACTGAATTGAGTAAACTAAATTATAATAGATTATATGCTTTTAGAGTGAGTGCATGACTAACGTGATACGGCACTACGGCATGCAGAAATTTCAACCCGCAAAGTATGAACTTAAACCTCTTATTAGTCTTATAAAATCTTAATGTATTTAAGAGTTACGAACTTACGCACTGAATTATATGTTAATAAATTGAATTTTTGAAATTATTTTTGTCGATTTCATGATGTGCCCTACTGCCGTATACGCTCTTAACAGTTCGGAAATTAATTTACATGGTCACATGGATATGATATTAGATAGCTTTAATACTCAGTTTATCACCTCTTTTTAAGTAGCCAGTTGGTGGAAAGTTTCCACTGGAAACCGAACTGTAGAAAAATACTTATTTTGTTTGATGAATAAATTTCGCTGTAAATGAAGTCTTGCTTTTAATTGATTGTATAACTCTATATATTATATCTCAACTGTAAATTGTCCAGTCAGAGAGCTTGATTTGTACCACGTGACCAGTTAATTTATCGTAGAATTACCCTCCACAGCGGGGTATTCGAGTTCGTGTACGACGCGTGAATATCACGCACGATTCACAAAGCTGTCAACAATGGTGGAGTTTGGCGAGATAAGAAAACGTTTCGCCTGAACATTCAGATGTTGACAAGAAGATTGTTAGGTTACAAGAAAATAAGGATTCAGGGAATACAAAAAAAGCAACAAACAATGCATCCAGAAGCCTTGAGACGACAAAAGAATGGAAACAGACAATGAAAAGCGGACAAAAGTTAAGCTAAGCTAACTTTATTAACATTATTAAAGCTTTTTTTGGAAAGATTAATTGTTTCGATATAATATATAATTTATAGACTTTACCTCGGGGTAATATTTCATCGAATTCCCCTCGCTCCAGGTCTATAAATGATAAATACTCGCCGACTCGCCTCACGTTCAGGAATCAAGATAGCATGTTTGGTCAAGGTAAGACCAAACGAAAAAAGGTAGAATGTTCTCTGTGCCAAATGACCTTTGACAGCGACTACAGAAAAAGGCACAATGATAAGTACCCGACAGTGAAATTATAGCTGCCCATATTCCGTACAAGCTTGCCGGCGCTCCCGAAAATCCCGTGGAAAATCCATTTACGTTCGCATGGAAAACGAAGCCTGATAAGCCTGCAGGTGCAGCAGAGGTTCCCGTATCAACCGTTTCGGGGCCATCTTCATCAAGCGAATGTGAAGATACACATGTGAAGATATAGGCAGGACATAATGGAAGATCGCCCATTTTTTTATTTTATATCAAATAGTCACTTAAAAGACAAGTAAATAAATGAATAAAATAAAAACATATGACCACACAAAATTCTGGTCACGCCCATGTGACCACGCCCACTTGTCGGAAATCGCTCAAAATTCCTAGCTACGCCACTGATAGCCTGCGTAGCAGGCGTTACTGGATTGGGGGACTGGGGAGAGGGCTGAGAAGTAACGCCTGCAGTGGAGCTCTTTGGTTTTGTCAAACACCCCCAAATGAATATGATCTCGAGCGGCCAATGTCTGAAGCTATTAAATTAACTGTTTGTATTAATTGTAATATTTCAAAATCCATGGCATTTAATTCAGTAAAATTTCGCGTAAATTATTATTTCAATAATTCTTTTTGTATAAAAAACAATTATAGTACAAGGGAGTTAAAAGACTGAGAGTTGGTCGCAAATCTGTGGAAGGGATAAATTAATATTAACGGAATATGTCTGCAGTGTCCGACGGTGTCTGCTCACAAATATTTCTCAAACTGTGGACTGGAAATGTATGAAATTAGGTGTGAATGGTAGAGTAATCCTGTTTCTATCAATGGCAACGAATATTCATGAAAAAAACAGTAATGACAGCGAGTGTTTACCGAAATAAAACAGTTGTGAAAGGTATATAAATAGTAGTGATTATTTAACGGAAATGTCTGCGGCGTCCCACGGTGTCTGCTCACAAATATTTCTCAAACTGTGGCCTGGAAATTTATAAAATTTGGTGTGAATGGTAGAGTAACCCTGTTTCTATCAATGGCAATTAACGAATATTCATGAAGAGAACAGTAATGATAGCGAGTGTTTACCAAAATAAAAGAGTTGAGTGAAAGGTATACCATTATTAAACGGAAATGTCTGCGGCGTCCCACGGTGTTCGCTCACAAATATTTTCAGAAATTTGATGACTGACAGAGACATATGAAAGCAAAGCGTCTCACGGTGTTCGCTTTCAAAATCAAATTCAGGAACTTCCTATTATTAAGATATATTCCAAACTCTTGCATGGAGGTTTTAAATATACAACTTACTTGAATGGTATGGGAGTCGAGGAGGCTGACACTCAGCATTTTCATTTGATCAAATCGCAAAAGCACTGCAAGATGCTGTTTAGATATTTCCTTTGATATAAATCGTTTCAGATTTGTTTGAAAATTAGAATTGAAATTATTAATTTTACTTACTAAACCTTCTTGATTGACAGATTATGGGCGCTAAGCGAATCACATTCGGCGTAATCAATAATTAAAATCCCGTTCGTCAGCGAACGGGTTTTACAAAACCAAAGAGCTCCACTGCAGGCGTTACTTCTCAGCCCTCTCCCCAGTCCCCCAATCCAGTAACGCCTGCTACGCAGGCTACGCCACTGAGCAGTAGATAATTTTTCACGTCTCTTGTGTGGTCGCTTACGGGAGGTTAAAAACAATGGAAAAATTCAAACCGTCTGTGCTAAAAGTGGTCGCGGTCGTTTACCAGAATCACTTGCCAAAGGTTCATGCAACTATATATATATATATATATATACGAACAAGTGGTCGCTTAAGAGAGGTGGTTGCTCAGGGAAGTTCGACTGTACAAAGGCAAGAAGATAAGACCCATCTTCGTACCCAGGGTCTTATGGGTACGAGGATGGATAAGACCTAGCTTTGTCACACAAAGTAAACAGACTACGTAACACGATTAGCAAGGAACTGAACAAACTCACGATTACAACAACGCATATTGTAGAAGCTTACGTGCAGACTCATATTACATGTAATATGAGTCTGATATGATAGATGTGTTCATTCGACGCTTTCTATGTTAATGACGCGTTCGAAATCGATTTATCAAAGCAAAGACTTAGGACTGTTCTATCCTTCATCCTCATGGCTACACAAACTGATCACGACTGGCAGACAACCAAAAAGACCGTGTTGGAAAGGAATTGTCATTTGTTTAACAATTCTTTCATGAGCGACATTGCGTTTACTTGTGGAGAGTCAGACAAGAAACTCTTTGCTCACAAATATGTCTTAGCAAGTAGCAGTCCAGTTTTCTACGCCATGTTCTACGGTGATTTGGCTGAGAAGAACTCGGTTATTCACGTAGATGATGCGGATGACGAAAGCTTAGAAGAGTTTCTTCGCTTTTTGTACACCGATCAGTGCATAATGACTCTAGAGGTCGCTTTGAGGGTGATGTACCTAGCCACAAAGTACATGGTTCCTTCGTTGACCGAGACATGCGTTGAAGTTCTTCGAAGTACTGTAAAGTCCGATAATGCAGTCACGGTCCTTGAACAAGCGATACATTTCGACCAGAAAGAATTGGAAGAGAAATGCTGGGAAATCGTGGATTTGGAGACAGACAAAGCGATCACTTCAGAAGCCTTCCTTAACATCAGGCAAGATACACTCACAAGTTTACTCAAGCGAGAGTCCTTGAGCATCGAAGAAGTGGGATTGTTTCAAGCTATGTTAAAGTGGAGCGACTATCAATGTTCCAAGAATGGTTCAGAGGTAACTGGTGTAAACAAACGAGCAGTTACTGGAGATGCCTTAAATCAAATACGCTTCCTCTCAATGTCTCAGAAAGAATTTGCACAGCATGTGTCTTCGACTGGATTGCTCACAGCTGAAGAAATGATACCGATCTATGAGAAACTTAATGGATTTCATCCAGCGTCCTTCAAATGGGATCTACCCAGGAGACAAGCAAGCACTTCAAAACAGTTTAGGTTTGCAAGATGTTCCGAATCCAATGTAAAAACAACTCCCCGTAGCTGGTGGAATTACTCCGGTTCACCAGATCGTCTATCATTTAGTGCTAATACGAAGGTTAAATTTCACGGCGTTCGTTTATTTGGAGATGAAAACCACGGAAAATATGAAGTCACCATGCAGGTAGATGGCCAAATTGAAATACATGGGAAGTATACATCAGAACTGAACGGCCAAGGTATTTATGGATTCGATGTGGTGCTACCTACTCCCATTGCAGTTGATAGAGGTAAACGTGTAAACATGGCCGCCACAATCACCGGACCCAAATCGTACTTTTGTGCGAATGGTAAGGAACAAGTACAGGTTGGTGGAATATACGTAACTTTTCACAATGAAGTATCCGACTTTCAAACAAATGGAACATGTTTAAAGTGTGGTCAGTTTTACGAAATTTTCCTCGAGGAGATCAAAACTTAAAGCAATACGTTTATTATTTATCTGCTGAGTTTTCGGCCTGTTGACTCACTCACTCACAGACTCAGGCCTTCATCAGAGAAATAAACCAAAAGCTCAGCAAATAACGTGGTGTATGCACATGCAAGCTTATCTTGAATTTTAATATTATCTCCATAAAAACCTTCAAACAATTAGTTATTTGTTTTATCAACGTATAGTATGCCCCAAATGCCGTCGCATTAATCTTTTGCAGGCGTGCTCCGTTATTATCATTAGTTGTTTTGTATTTTTTTGTTATCCACTTATATTAGGTTCTTAGTATAGCATGATTATTCTAATTTGTGGGTTGGGTTGTAATTCTTAATTGGGGTTGGGTTGGGTAGATAGACCATGTAAGGGACGTTTTGTCCTATTGTCTATATGATATCTGGCTTTGGTGAATTTTAAATAAATAAATAAAAGTATTTGTAACTTTCTAACAGATCAGTGATTTGCAAGCAGTGGTGGTGGAAGATGTTTTTTGGAGGGGCTAATTCATCAATGGAATGATAAAAAGAGTATTCCCCCCACCACCAAATTTTAGGCCTTTTTTAGCCCCCTTCTTAGAAATATTAGGGGGGAAACACAGAGAAACTGTAGAGTTAATTTAGCACGTAGGATCACCCCAGGGGTGGTGCCAGAGGGGGACAGGGGTGGGGATACACCCCCCTGTTGGGAACCCCCGTTCTCATCGGGGAAAATTTACCAATTTGTCGGGAAATGATCTAGAAAAAAAATCGTATTTTTAACAATTGGCAAAGAACTTTTTAAGCCAGATAAGGCAGTATAATTAATTGAAACTCCTTTAGAAACACAGAACACGGTATATATTGTGTAGAAGCTAACAGTGATAATTACAACACGCAAAATTCTATTTTTGCATATTTCCTGTCTGCAAAATTGAACGAAAATGGCAAAGGTGGACCACACTAGGTGTTCAACAGATTTTTCTCTTTTGATACTTGAAAATAAATGCTGTAGCTTGTTCGTTATTGCACTAATTTCACGCCCCCCTGTCAGGGACCTTGTGTCGTGGAAATCTTGGCACCACCCATGTTCGTGAATTGTATAGCAAACAACATACCAATGGCAGTCAGTGCAAATGCAGTTAATGATCGACTAACTATTCTTAACCGTTACGGTTTACTTTTTTGACGGAACATGTTCTAATATACCAACTAACTAAACCAAATGACCATCTATAACTTCAAAGTCAGACTGTATCACGTACCTTACGAGGTCTTGTCAAAGCTCTTTTGACTTTTTTGTGAACATGTTTGATTTTCTTCACTTCTAATTGTACAAAATAAAAGAGAGAAAAATAACTGTATATGCCCTGGTTATTTCTTTTAAGAAAATTAATTTACATGTACTTGAATCAGTAGATACATATCACATCACGTCATGTCACGTCACATCATGTCACGTCACATCACACACGTCACGTCACATCACACACGCCACATCACCTCACGTCACGTCAAAGCACACGCGTAACGTCACATCACACACGTCGCGTCACATCACATCACATCACATCACACACGTCGCGCCACGTCACATACAGACCCAGGGCTTTTATTAGGTTGTTTTAGATTTAGGACGGCAACGCGATAGCAAAGAGGACGGCAAACACTTTCTTGACATACGGTTTTCAAGATGGTGTTGGCGATAACGTGAGCCAAGAGACGTCCTCTGACAAGACGCCCTGATCGGCAAGACTGCTGTCAAAACGCCATGTCACGTCAACCTGCATGGTTATCGGTGTGAATTAAAAACATATTTTTTAATAGCTTTCTCGTTTTTTTATTAATTTTTGAGAAAGTAAAAAGCAAATAAAAAGATGCAAGACAAAACTCAAACATTTTATCGATAGATTTTATCGATAGAGATTGTATACAAATATTTTACTCAAACAAAACGTCGGTGTACGCTTTCTGGCATGGTAGTGACGAGTCATAGCCACTAATCTACGATATCCCTTTATTCGATTGGTGTATTTTAATCACGAAATAAGATTCAAAATGTGTTTTAAAAACGGCAACGGTCAACTCGACAAATCAGAAATGAAAAATTCAGTAAATATATTACTAATAGGTACTGGAGTTTGCTTTAAAACCGTCAAATATCTACACATATTTGAGCTATAATCTGCAGTAAAAATGGCCACAACTGACTCGTCAAGGCAAAAAATATACTGTATGCAAGATATTTTGTTACGCATAATTCGAGAACTGACGAGAAGGTAATTCAATATTCCGATCAGTCTATTCATATTTCCAGTTCTCATTAACCGGTTAACCAGTGTTTTATTTATACCGAAGTTCATACCGTTCTACTAGCCTCCTCCGCAGGCGACTCTGTCGCTTTTGAGGTGCTTACTTTGTGTTTCGCGCACGAATTTGTTATTCTTTGACCCTGACCCTGAAAACACCCTAATCCTAACCCTGATCCCAACCCCAATCCTTACCCTAATCCTAACCTCAATCCTAACCCTAACCCTAATGCATATTCGTGAAATGCGCGAAACACAAAGTAATAACCGCTTTTGACATGTGGATAATCAGCCTAGACCTAGGCCTTCTATTTCCTATTTGGGGGCCTGGGTTGAAAGGACTGGGGAGAGACAACATTAACTCTGCTTACGTCATGAAGCGAATTTAGTTCCCAGTCCCATAGGCCACAGCTCAGCCACGGAAAAGCCTATGTCTAGGCTGGTGGATAATGTGGAATTTGTGTGACACAAGGGGGTAAATGGTGGGAGCGGGCGGGATTGCGACGATAAATTTTGCGGCATTCCCGTTTTTGCAGGAGAAAAGAGTTGCCCGCGGAGGCTACCGTTCTACGGCACATTCTATTAATTCCACATAATTTTTATTCGACAGTAAAGATCCCAAAGCAAACGACGGACACACGTCCTCATCAGCCGTCTTGAGTCTAAATCACAACAAAACAACAGAACGTCCAGTTGGGTACAGTCCTCCCTCGTTCATACAGCGTCCTCTTGCCGTTGCCGTCGTGTTGCCGTCCAAAATCTAAAACAACCCATGGAGCTCCGGCTGGTAGTTAGCTAGAAATTACCGGCTATTATTTAATTTAGATTTCGCAAATTTTTTTCTAAACTAATAAACGTCCTATAGATACCTGTGCACGTAAAAACTCCAACACGTAAACAAATATCGTGAACACGATTTCCACCACGAGCGTTCCAGTGAACTGGGTTAAACCTGACATAACGAGCTATCACTGGCGGACTTATCAAGTTTTCCTTCACTGTATCACGATCCATGTTCCCTGTTAGAATCTTTAAACGAAAAATTTAAAAACATTCTGTAGTATTTCATTTGAGATGGTTGTGAAGTTGTTCGAGGTTGTCCAAGGTTCTATTATAACCATGCTTTTATTTTGTAGCGACAGTGTCTAAACGATCGAAAGCGAAGCATTATAGCGACGTGTTTTTTTGGCCATAAAGCTGATTTCACTAGGCGTACAATGTCGCGCGCCCGACTTTGTCTTGTTAGTTTCCATGTGGAACGAAGTAGAAAACTATTCAATTTGAACAATAAAAAAAGTTGAGCGTGGGAATTTTACGCACAATGGAAATCCAGCTTAGGGGCCTCCACTTGACGAGTAACCAGAGCGTTAACCAGAGTAACTAGTAATTCTTGGTTTTCATCTGACGTCACGGCGGCCATATTGGTGAACAGAAACAATGAAATGGCGGCCATATTGGTGCACAATCTTTATCTATGGGAATTTAACTCTTAATCCTATGGGAATTTAACTATTCTTATTCAGACATTTCGTATTGTTTCACCACCACAATGGGGCCACCGATCACGTGAGTGAAAACGATCTATAAGTTGCCAAATGGCAACCATGCCCGGTAAAAGGTTAACAAAAGAAATACGTTGTGTAACGATTCACTTTCGCGACGGTTCAATCTCGTTCCCAGAGCCCACGTTCCCCACCCGGGAAACGAGAGACTCTGGGATAATCCGTTTCAAATCGTTACGTTATTGGCTGAATAGTGAGCATGAGTTGGTCTGAAGTGACCGGAAGTAGAATTAATAAAACCAAAATAATCGGTGAAGACGTTGCCGCGATCGATATCTTCGCCGTATGTGTGTAGATGCTGTAATTCGAGCTTCGCCAGCAACCCCATTGACTTGTTTGGGGAAAAGTCAAACAAGGAGAACATACTATCCAGATTCCGCTCGGATATTTACGCATGCGTACCTCAACCGGAATAACAAGAATCCTGTGATTTGAAACGGATTACCCCAGAGTCTCTCGTTTCCCAGGTGGGGAACGTGGGCTCTGGGAACGAGATTGGCGACGGTTAAGACACCATCGACCATCGTGAGTGACTAAATGAAAGCAATGGTTATCAAATATGCACTGACGACGCCAAGAGCGGGGTGGATTGGGAGAGGAAAGGCGGGAAGCAGTGTTTCTATACTAAGTCAAATAGAAAAGATGGAAAAAACAATCGAAAATTAACTATTAAGGAAAAAATATGATCTGGTATAAAACAAGCTTAACATTGTTCTGAATCCGATCTCAATGAGCCGTGTTAATAGAATTATGTAAGCAATATATATTTTCGAAGGTTCCTATAATTCGAAGAAGATTTGTGGACACACCATGTATATATTTCAACATTAAGGAATATTGGCAATTAAATTAATGTGAAATGGTAAAGGAAGACCTTTTAAAACTTTTCCGTATTTTTCTTCATTTTTGAATTTGTTCAATATGTAAACGAGATGGTCTTTGACGTGGTAAAGCAATTTCACCCACCTCAAACTCAGTTATATCTCCAAGTTTGTCAACAAAATTACTTGAAACTGTACCGACAAATTAAAACTTCTCGTGATACTGAGCATTTCATGTTGAGCAATCAAAGAGGTATATTAAGTGATTTTGTAATGCATGAAAATGCTCTACCCTACTTTTGACGTCAGAAACCAACTCATTTACATATCAAACTGAAATATGTGCCTATGTAGCCTACTAATACAGACTCTTCTGAAATCTTTATTCTGGGGGTCAGTGGCTCAATGGGAAGAGCGTCTAACCGGTCATTAGAAGTTGCAGGTTCGAACCCTGTCGGGGGTCTCTGAAACCTTTTCTGAGTAATTGAGCTTGACGAACGTCCACCAAACGTCTGTTAAAACTTATCTATATTACATTATCGCCTTGAAAACTTTCAAATAATTAAACCACTAAAGTATCTCGAAAACGAAGAAAAATACGGAAATGCTGTGAAAGGTCTTTCATATAATTTCACAAGTTCGTTCAAATTAGACAAACTTAATTTATATTGTCATTCATACATGTGTTTGACTGTCTGATTAGAGAATCAAACATTTAAACCGACAATATTAATAAAATATTGGTTATACTCAATATAAATTCACAAAATAACGTGACTAGACTACGCGGGTAGTAAAATACAAAATTCACCATAAGCAGTCATAGAACACCAATGAATAAATGTCAAAAATCTTGTTCAAGAAGAGCAAACCACATGACGTTTAGCGGTAAATGGTAAACATACAATCCTGGAAAAAAGTCAGATGTTTTGCAGTTTTAACAAATTCCCTCATTGGTCGCATAAACTGCATGGTAACGGTGGTTATCTACAAATCGTTTTCGAACTATGAGATAATATATTGTTTACTAGTTTAATTTCAATTCGGAATGCGTTTAGTTAATTATATCCAAAAGATGTCATATTCTTAGCATTTTTATACATCGAAACACGGTGCCTATATATACAATGTTCACTATATTTTTATGTACCTCTCGGGTGTTATATGGGTTATCTGGGGTATTATTTACTACTTATTGACCGAGCGTGAGGTTTACACTAGTGAAATGTCGGACGGACGTTTTTAACATGGAAACTTGAACTATATGCATCAAATGAAAGCTTAACAAAATTTCTATCAACATACCTGCACGATATATTTCATTAGTATAAATACACAGGTGATTATAGAAAATTGCGCGCGCTGATTGGTCGAGCTACTTCGGATTAAATTCTCGATAATCACCTACAGCGTTTATTCAAAATGGCCGCCAGCCAAGTTGTCAATGCGACAGACGAGGAAATTAACAATTTTAAAGAAAATGTTGTTCCTAAAAGTACGAAAATGTGTATTTATACTAAAACAATTATTCGCCTCAGGCTCAGTGAATATCGGTGAATAATAACCTCGACTTCGTCTCGGTTATCATACACCGATATTCACCTCGCCTTCGGCGAATAATTGTTAAATAATGAGTAGTTCTAAAATTATTATCCATCTTGTTGCATATACTGACATGACTTTCATTTTTGTTTATAAAAATTCTCAGTCTGCAGCAACTGTCAGCGGTCAGGAACGGCAGATTCCGCTCAAGAACCAATCAAATTACTGTAGTCATATAATAAATACACTTACTGTTTTGTATTGTTTCCAAGTTCTTCCATCCACACTGTAGTTAAATTTGTAAAACGTCACCCAGTTACTGCCAAACAGTGATGCTTCACCTTGTGTTCCAATTTTTGCGATCCTAACAGGGATCTTTAAGTCCGTTTGAAGGTATTGATCTTGACAATTTGAAACTGATTCAGAGTGCTCCGCACACCATGCACCTACAAAAAATAAAATCAATATTTTATGTATCACATTATACACGAGAAGAGAGTGTTTGATCTGATATTTATAATATCAAAAATAAATTTGTTAATTTTTTCTCTTATGAATTATTCATAATTTGGAAATCTGTATCTTTAAAACCTTCACAGTTAGAAGTGTTATAAAAGTAATATATCATACACGAGAGAATCCGTTTATTATTTGATTCAAAAACACTGAAAGGAAATCGGTATTTAAACTCTTTCTAGGCAGCAGGCGGCTCTCAAGTCCTAAAAGTCATATCTCGCAAACAAAGCTTTTTCTTTTGTTTTCCGGTAGTTCAAACATGGGAATTCTTTTTGCCAAAATTCAAGAGCAGAAACCTTGGTACTAAAATTTAGTTTTTGTGCCTAAAATTACTGTATCTGGCAATTATCTGGCCAAGAGTCTGGGGTGGAGATCTGGTGAAGTAAAGCAAGTATAATAATTTTTGCCATAAAAACAAAGCCACAATATTTAAAGGTCAACTAAACCTTATTAAAAGTTATATTTTCTTCTGAAAAGGTTATCATGTAACTTAGCAAAAGTAAAGAAAAATATGAATTTCGAAGTAAAGCAAAGCATTTATCAGCGAAGCCTTCTTAGGTCCTCTTGAAGCACGATCGCGTTTCTAGGAGAATGGGTACTTTTTTTACCATTGTTTTTTACATCATACTGGTAAAACCAACACCGCTGCCAAACGTTTTGCGCATGCGCGACGTCCGAGCTCGTACCTCAAAAAAGAGCGGGAAAACACTGAAATATTTGGACTGGTCCGAGAGTCCGACACAAAAGTTAAAATTATAAGCATACTACCAAAAAGATAAGTAGGTAATTTGTGCATGGCTTCTTTGTCAATGTTGTAACATATTCTGAAATGACCCCTTGATTTTCATTACCCTTTTTTAAAAACACAAATGAATAGTCGAGTCTTACTTAGTCTTCGCTGTCTGGTTGTTGTCGCCACGGCTAGTTCCCACTTCTCTTGCAATGTTTACTCCAGCGAATTCACGCATGCGCAAACGTTTGGCAGCGGTGTTGGTAAAACCCACCAATCACCTTGTTGTTTGTTACCGGTGTGACATCACAAGGTACTAGTACCAGTCTTTATTTCGGCGCGGTCGTCGTTCACACGAGTTCAGCAAAAGGAGCAAAAACTCAAACTTAGACCGTTCATAAAAGTGGAACCGAGTGACTGGTTTCAATTATTTCTTTGATTTTAGATTGAGCTTTTCCGACTTTAACGGAAAATAGAATAACCTGGAAACGTATAGTTGCCCTTTAATAGTATGATTCTCTTGTTTCAAATCTTAAAATAACAAATAGATGTCCAAAACATGGTTGTGCTTGTGGATCTGACAAGGAAAATAAAGTTTCAGCTTACGTTCTTATAATTACTTACTTTACGTCACAGATTCACTCGCCCCAGATTCTTTCCATGACAAGCGGTTATTTCTCCTAAATAATGCACTATTTTCGCCAATTATAATTATATTATTCAGAAACATACTCAGGGTAGATTTGAAGATTTCCCCATACATTTTATGACACTGAGACAAAAATCGTAGTCGGCAAGATGTGATTACTAATTATATGAATTATAAATGAGTTTAATCATGAATGTTGTTTCTCGTACAGACAAGTTGAAACGTAAAAGGGCAACTATACGTTTCCAGGTTATTCTATTTCCATTAAAGTCGGAAAAGTTCAATCTAAAACCGAAGAAATAATTGAAGCCAGTAACTCGATTCCACTTTTATGAACTGTCTAATTTTGAGTTTTTGCTCCTTTTGCTGAACTCGTGTGAACAACGACCGCGTCGACATAAAGACTGGTACTAGTACCTTGTGATTCATACCGGCAACAACATTAGTGATCCTCTATTATAAGCAGCCACCTGTATTAAGCGGTCAGTTTCTAAAGTCCCGTGGGTGGCCGTTAGATGTAGGTTCGACTGTATTTACAATCCGAAAAGGTGAGCTTGACATCAAGTGCGGAAAATGGCGCACTCTGTACTTAAAAGGCCTATATACAATTCACACTTTACCTGCGTTCATAACGTTGTACAATATTCCATTTCCCGGTGCATGAAATTTCATGATGGTTTGGTCACCTGTGTTTTTACTGTAGACTGACGATGCACTCATTTGGTTGCTATCAACATATACGAAATCAAATCCATTTGGACAATCTGTAAAGAGTCAAAAAGTCAAGCACATAAACAAAGGTTGTTTATTTACTTATTTATTTATTTGTGTGTTTATTTATTTATTTATTTACCTGTGTATTTATTTATTTATCGTTTTATAAATTTATTTATTTATTTATTTATTTGTGTATTTATTTATTTATGTATGTATGAATTTATCTATCTATCTATCTATTTATTTATTTATTTATCTTTTTATTTACTTATTTATCTATCTATTTATTTATCTTTTTATTTATTTATTTATTTATTTATTTATTTATTTATTTATTTATTTATTTGTGTATTTATCTATTTATTTATTTATTTATATTTTTATTTATTTATTTATTTATTTATTTATTTGTGTATTTATCTATTTATTTATCTTTTTACTTATTTATTTATTTATCTTTTTATTTATTCATGTTTTTATTTATTTATTTATTTATCATTTTATATTTTTATTTATATATTTATTTATTTATTTATTTGTGTATTTATTTATTTATTTATTTGTGTAGTTATTTATTTATTTATTTATTTATTTATTTATTTATTTATTTATTTATTTATTTATTTATTTATTTATTTATTTATTTATTTATTTATTTATTTATTTATTTATTTATTTATTTATTTATTTATTTATCTGTGTATTTATTTATTTAGTTATAATTTGATTTCAACACATATCTCTTAGAAGATTTTGAAAAACATAATTAAATTAGAAAATTTGACCTAAAATTTCTTTAAAATACGAAGTAAAAAATGTTTTGCATTATTTGTAGCACAAACTCTCAGTAATAATATGTGGTACAATTTTTCCTGATCGTTTTATCCTCAAAAAATGTACTTTTGGCAAACTTGAAGGTTTTCGTTTTCATTAATTTTAATCCTTTTCGTGTAGGAAGTTTGAATCGAAACGGAGAATGTAAACTTCTAAACAAAATAGCGGAAATTAATTTGCTACAGCCATGCACAGTTGATTGATGCCCATTGTAGCACTGCAAATCTACTTTTTCTGCATTTCCCCCCCCGCATTTCTCCAAAATTAACTTTTTGATGGCTTAGAAAAGATTAAATATAAAAGGCATTTTAACCGATCCATTTAAAAAAGACCTGTAAAATAAATGAGCAATAATTTCTAAAACTGTTATCACAAAAAGTAAGACCTCCATTTGTTAAATCTCATTTAGTAGTAATGGCTCTTTCAAACATCTGAGAATTTAAAAGAAAGTGGGTAACACATGCCTTTCGGCAATCCTCAACCATTATTAATTTCAAAAAAATGAAAAAAGAACAAAATATTAGATATTCTTTCACGGTTCATTACGCAGCATCTTGGTGGTAATTATAAAATAAAGTGTCCTCTACGCACGCTCTGAAGCCGGTTTTCCACTAGGCGGAATTTTGCGCGCGGAGCGGAATTTTTCCTTGTCTTTTCTAATTAGTTCCACCCGAGAAATCACAAGATAAAGAAAATTTCCGCTCCGCGAGCAAAATTCCGCCTCGTGGAAAACAGGCTTAATTGGCCAGGCCCCGCGCATTTATAAGAGTATGAAAATCATGAATGACGTAAACTGGCGTGGAATGACGTCACCTGACAGAAAAAGCCAGTCAGCTTTCAAAACTGTCCTTATTTTATAAAACAAATAATCGCTCCTGTGCATATACGTCTGCTCAACTTCTTTCGTATTGAAATGACGTCAAACGCACCTTTATAAGAGTGCATATGCACAGAGCTCTATGTTTCATTTGGTAATCACTCGGGCTACCTGTGGTAGGTAGGCTGAGTCTAGGTTTGGGCGGAGTTAGGTTTTTTTCCTTCTGTTTTTTTTTTGTGTGTGACGACTTTGCACTTTTTACTTCCGCTACTATTCATACTTCCGGTGAGTTGTTAGCCGTGTGATGGAGTGAGGCCGTGAGGCATGTTGTAAGTTCTTTGCTCCTTTCGCTTTTGGAGTTGGACAAAAAGTTTAACAGCTTTGCCTTCTTGCACATTGTTGGTAGATTTCGACTGACTGACTTTGTAGTTTAACAGTGATAAGATGTAGCTGACAACTGTCTTGATCTTTCTTGATCGTAAATATGTCCACCAATGTGAAGTATGCACCACTTACTGCCTTCGATCTGATCTTCCTCGGTCCACTCCCACCTTTTCTCGCGCGGTATAGGGCCTATGCGGAGGAGACCTCCGCACTTTTCCAGTAGCCCGAGTGAACACCTGCCTGACCCATGCACGCACGTTCTGATTGGCCAGGGCCGTGCATTTATCAGAGTATGGAAATCATGAATGACGGACATTGGCATGGAATGGTGTAGGGTGGCGTCACCTGGCGGGAAAAGCCAGCCAGCTTTCAAAACTGTCTAACTTTTAGCATGTTTTCTCCTTCTTATTTTATAAAACAAATAAAACATATTGCTCCTGTGCATATGTACTCTTACTGTACGTTTGACGTCATTTAAACACAAAAGAATATATTTGTGTTACTCTGATAATAAGTCATTTATCTATAGGAAGGAATGGCCGTATAGTTATATTTATCCTTTGGGCTTAGATTACGAGGGTTTACTCATTCTTAGAAATCATTCCTCTCTCTCGTACTGGCAAAATGTGCTAACTGCGGAACCTCTGCATTCAATATGGTGCACTCTATCCAGTTGAGCTTGTTGTTCATGCGATCACCATGAATAGAGGTTCTTTACAACTCATCGCAGAAACTAGTTCGCGCCTTGCTGCGGGTACTTGTATCTCATTAAAAAGAACTCACAACCAGAAAACAAGCACTGCGAGTTGTTTTTAATTAATGCAAACACTCGCAGGCACTGGAAAAGAGCCTTAAGCTACAATCCTGGACAAAATTGTGTGGACAATGCAAATTTTTCAACGTTAATTATTTACTTTCTTTCTTTTTTTTAAACTTCTAGCTAAATAAAACGTTCCTTCCCCTTCCCCAACATCAATGTTGTATTATTCCATGACTAGCCAAAAAAGGCTGATGATTTTGCGCATCAACAATCACCAACATTGACTGGGGGAGGGGGTAGACCGTATAATTTTGGTTCCAATTAAAATTCTTAATAATAATACAAAAAGCGCGCGCTTTGTCCACGTGTGTTTTGTCTAGGATTGTAGTAATAAACATATAGTCTATTGATCATAAAGTACAAACCTTTTGAAAATAATACTGATTGTGCCAAAGGACGTGAGGGATTTTGTAGAGGACGTTGCGACATTGAGGTCACTTCAATTCCTAAAAACAAGAGATTAATGTTAGTGTATATACCGAGGTACGCAAAGCACTACCGGCAATCCTCTCTAATTAAAGATTCAATTTAACAAATAGATTCCATTTTGCACTTAAAAAATTTAACAAATAGATTCCATTTTGCCGTTGTCCATGTTTAGTTATGACACAACGTAGTATGAAAAAAAAAGGGCCCCGCGAGCCACCGAGGCAAGTAGATGCCACGTTGGGACGTCCTCTGTGCATCTATAACTAAACAGACAATTGCAAAATACAATCAATTTGTTTTATACAATAAAACCCCCCAGAAAAACTACATTTCAAAAGATTTTATACTGACTTTTTCTGGGGAATTTTCGGGGCATTAAAAAAAATAAATCGCGTCAGCCGACGTGATCCATGATCTATATAAATGAAGCAACGTCATTGGCTCGTGATATTGCAGTTAGAACCGCGTGATTGCATAGTTTACATAAATCAGACCACGTTTGTGACGTAATTTATGCATCTGCACTCTAATAAATCACGGGTAACAACCAATAAAAATGCAGTCACGATATTGTACAAAAATAATTCTTTCACCATTTCAGTATTTATGCGTCCCTCGTTCAAAAATTATATAAATGTGGCGTGATGTCAGAACACTTATTACAGAAGGTCTAATGTTCGGAGCGAAGACCCTTTAAAGTTATTGATAACACAATACTTCATTTGTTTAGTTTCAGGCTCATTATTTTTCGGCAGTAATGTTTATAACCTGTGATATATTTTTTGGTCAGTAAACTTACCATCACTACAAGGATATATATTGCATGTACGTGTTTCCACACTTGATCCACCAAGCTCTGTGCAGTTTGTACCATTGTTGCTTGGTTTTGGGTTGTCACAACGTCGAAGACGAACTTTTGTACCTCCACCACATGATGCTGTACATTGAGACCACGGAGTCCAACTACTCCATCCTCCATTGACTAAAGAAAAAAAGTATTATTAAACACTTATTTACTGGCGCCGAGGGAAACAGTGTGTTTGGCCCAAGACTGCCGTTGTTTCCCAAGGCGAAGCCGATGGCAACAACGAGCAGTCGAGGGGCCCACAAAACACACTGTTTTCCCGATATATCAAGTGTCAAATGACAACAAAAATGTTGAGTTTTGATATTTTTCCCTAGGGAAAAATAAATGTATTGTTACCCGCTGCCATGAGTTACGCGGGAAACATCACGATTTTCGGACCGCCACGCGAGGACCGCTCGCACAATCAGAGGGCTAGAAAAACGGACTTTGATACTTGATATATAACAAACAGTATTGTAATATAGCTACCGTGCATCAACGACATGTTACCTCTTATAGTCAAATAAAAGTAGCGTGCTGCGTAGGCAGTGTTGAAACAATTACAATCGAAATACAGTAAGGTTAGATATACTGCCTAACGTTTCGAGCGAAGGCCCTTCGCCAGAGAGAAACGACTTTTTAAAATATTTTTGTGGAATCAGAATTTAACTTGGAATAAAAAGAGGCGTCTCTGAGTTGACGAAGAGCTTCTTGTCGGTACAAGTCAGATCTCCAGACAACAAGGCACCACCTTTGTCTGACGAAAGGCCTTCGCTCGAAACGTTAGACTCCTACGTTCTACTGTTTCGGCAGTTCATCTAAGCTCACTATATTTCGATTGTTACCTCTTGTGGCTTTATGTCATTTGATTCAGGCAAGTAAACTTCTAACTATAATATTTTCTTTAAATATAAAAAAAATGTTATCTAGACATGCGACTAAATTGTGATTATGCTTTGTTACCAGATACGTTATACACTATTGACAACTATGAGTAATTTTAGTATATTCACAGAATACAACAGCAAATTCTGATGCGAACAATACTGCCTGATATTGTTAGCTCTTATATGGTTATTCCGTTATTGCAAGTACAGTAGAACCTCGTTAATTTATACGACCACCGTCGGGCCAAAAGAATGTGGTCGTAATAGCAGGGAGGTCGTATTAACGGGGGAGTATTACACTGCTTAGAATGTGTTCAGGCCAGAAAAAAGTGGTCGTAATAGCGAGGGGGTTCCACTGCATGAACTTCATATGAATCCTATCCTAAACATACAAATCATGCAAATAAATATTTTTTGTCTTGTCTTTTTGTCTTGCACGCATATATTTCAGATGCAAACTACTTTACATAGAACATAAATAAACCAAACATCCTCTCTGAAATCTCGTATACTAAACCAAAACTTAATGCTATGAATTCAATCCACTGTACATTCTACAAATTTCGATTGAAAATAGAAAATTCTGAAACTATATATAGTTATACATTCATTATACTGCATGATCGGTAAAACGGTTGTAAGTTCATAAAGTATACAATACAACACAACACAACACAACACAACACAACACAACACAACACAACACAACACAACACAACACAACACAATACAATACAATACAATACAATACAATACAATACAATACAATACAATACAATACAATACAATACAATACAATACAGAATTGAATCTTCAATCTTTGCCAATTCTGTATTGTATTGTATTGTATTGCATTGCATTGCATTGCATTGCATTGCATTGTATTGTATTGTATTGTATTGTATTGTATTGTATTGTATTGTATTGTATTGTATTGTATCATGTATTGTATTGAAGTACCGGGGTTATTTTTACAACCGTTTTACCGATGTAGGCCTGACCCCAACACAAAACGCTAACCAAGAAATTGGTGCATATTGGACATGCGCTTATAACCGGTAAAACCAACAGATTAGGCACCACTAACCGCAGGGTACTCATCTGCAGCAACGTGTTATAAATATATCGACATTTCAGGAATATATCTTAACTTACCTAAACAGATCTTTCCAGCCACTTTATTGGCTGATGTTAGAAGTTCTTCGAAGTTTTCTACTTCTACTATTCTCTTGTCTCCTTCCTCGTCTTGTGTTATCATTGTAAGTTCTTGGTTAAGATCGCCCCTTTCTTGCTCCGTCAAGCCATATTTTATACCAACACCAAAAGTGATCACCTCGTAACTTTTCAAGTTTTCTGAAGGTTTTTCCACCAATTCTCTCCCTACAACAAGATTGTCTTTAGAAATTCTGATGTCATTAGTTGGATTGTCGGTGACTACAAGTAGGATCTTGCTAGCCCGCCTTTGACCACCTGAAGCAAAAACGGCCAAGGCTTGACTTAATGCAACGTCTGTTCGGGTTCCACCAGGTTCATAGAACACACCGTCTAGTGTTGATGAAAATGCTTCAAAGCTTTGAAAAAATCCTGTAATATAATAGTAATTATAATGTATTAACGTACACAAACAATTGTTACTCAAACAAGTTGTTGAGAAAGACAGGCAAAGAGCATCAAAAGGAAACAGGAAAAAATGCAAATAAGAGTAGAAACAAACAAATTAAAAGGCTGAAAATTGAGTAGACAGACAGACAGACAGACAGACAGACAGACAGACAGACAGACAGACAGACAGACAGACAGACAGACAGACAGACAGATAGAACAAACGCGCAGAACAAACTTACCAAGAGGTACTGGAACCTCAGCTTTGGCGTTGTAACGGATGATTGCTATTCTTGTTAAACTTGGGTCTAACGATTTCATAAGATCTTTTGTGAAACGTATAAGTTTAGTCCAGTTTGCTTCGCGAATACTCTCCGAACTGTCTAATGCGACAACCAAATCAATTGGTTTATTGCACTTGTTAACTAAAGTAAAAAATAAATAAAGGAAAATATAAATAAATTTCCAATAGATAAAACATTAAACACTCATTTACTGGCGCCGAGGGAAACAGTGTGTTTTGTGGACCCGAGACTGCCGTTGTTTCACGAGGGGAAGCCGAGCAACGAGCAGTCGAGGGACCGCAAAACACACTGTTTTCCCGAGGTACCAGTAAATAAGTGTTTTGTTATATATCAAGTGTCAAATGACAACAAAAATGTTGAGTAAAACCTTCAGACATTGTTTTTAATGAAAGGAAACTGGAGAAAACAAAGACAAACTGAAGCTGACCATCTACTTCCGGTTTTGATATTTTTCTCTAGGGAAAAATAAATGTATTGTTACTCGCTGCCATGGGTTACGCGGGAAACATCACGATTTTCGAACCGCCACGCGAGTACCGCTCGCCCATTCAGAGAGCTAGAAAAACGGACTTTGATACTTGATATATAACAATATTGCATGATAACTTCATCTACCACAAAAAGCTTCGTGTGCATACTTGTAACTTCCTAATCCTTTGTCCCAACAGAAAGAGAAATGTAAAGAGATGACAAACACGGGAAAGAAAGATTAAAAAAAAGTATAGTCGAAAAATATCAAAAGGTTTGAGCCGATGTTTATGTCGTTGTCTAATAGTATACTTCGATGGATTTTATGTCTACCAAATCAATATTTTTCTGGATATAATAAGAGGGGACAAAAAATCACTAAAGGTTTCGTTGAGGTTAGGACAAAAAAAATTAGCAAAAACTGCTTTAAAGAAAATGCAAAAAGCTGTTACTAGCTTTTATATTAAAAACATACTCATAAGTGATTTAGGGTTTCATAGCTTAAATTTAAATTTTTGTAAATGTATTTTATTTAAATGAAGTGGTAAAAATCTTCAGGTTGTATAATTGCGACCTTAGATTTTGAATAATTTGCGGTGCCCTGATGACTATATATTCTATCTGTAAATTCGTTCGTTCGTTCGTTCGTTCCGTTCAAAATGAGAAGCAAACAACGTTTTTAACACAATGTTTTTGGCTCAACTGGGCACCGCCCTTTTAACATTGCGTCTGGTTGTCATATAAGTCAAGACAATTAAACACATAGAAAAACGAAAGAAAAAAAGAAAAGAAAAACTTAAGACTAAACCTGTGACAAATCAGTTTAAGGCCTAAACATATAATAAGCATTTGATACCAAATAAAAAACTAGATATAAAGATTAGTAAGCTTACCCTCTCCGCTGCCAGATTCTTCACCATCTTCGAAAGAATCAGAGAAAACGTCTGGAGTAGGACTTTTCTTTCCTGTCTTCCCTTTTTTTATCGTCACTTCAACTATATCATAAGAAAAAGAAACTAAAATTAACAAACTTTATTTATACTGAATAACCCTATTAGTTACATTTAAACTGTTTTCCATATATAGGTCTTACTAGTAAGGACCATCTCTCATTGATCCAGTATTACTGCAGATAGATTATTCCGTAATAGATCAAACGCGAGGAAGAGTGTTTCATCCATATATAGGTCTGATATTCAAACCTCAGTCTCGGTAATGATTTCCTTTGTTTTTGTCTTATGAATTATTAATGAGTTTGAGAATAGATAAATCATTACAGGAGAAAACCGAGTACCCGATGGAAACTAGACTTGGATCAAATTCGACTTTTTGGGTGTTTTTTTTTTTACGCGCGAGGCGTCAAAGTCTATATTAGAGGCCGTTTACATGGACAAACGTTGTCCCTGGTAGAAGGGTTACCCTGCCCCCCGAGCTACCCTGGGGGAGCCAACTTTGTATTCATTTTACTTAGTCTCGACAGCGAGCGTTTACATGGGTAATTTCATACTTATCTGGGATAGTAGGGTCACCCTTGGGTAGGGTTATCCTCTTTGCGAGGTAGGGTTACCCTAGGGGGCGAGATAAAGTTGACTCGCCTACCCGAGGCAAAACTGCGAAACAAAATGGCGGCAGAAAGTGAAACAATTGATAGAGCGAAAAAAATGGTCTTGGTCTCCAACAATGGTTGAAAACCTGATAATTGGCCTGAAGAAGTATAAAAGCTTCTGTGAGTTTAATTCTATCGTTTAATTCTAACAGTACAGTTACAGTTTCTTCCAGACGATCGGCCATCTTAAATTAGATGCATTAAACTATATCCAGCCCTCCAGGCTTAAACCGATTCCGAAGTCATAATCTAATTCCTCATGTAAACCCACGACAAAGTTGTCTCGGTGGGTAGGGTGTCCCTCTTACCCGAGCCAACTTTTAGTCCATGTAAACAGGCCCTTAGAGAAAACCCTGTGGTGTTTGGTGGAGTCAAACTGGAAGCACTCGTCTCAAATGAGACCATGCAAGGTAAAATATCGTCCGGATAATTTCACCAGCAGGAATCAAGTTCTATAGTTGCAGGCTAAAAGACACGTGTGCTAACCACTGTTATTTCTAAATTACATAACTCTAAAATAGGAATGTGCATCTAACCCCTATTTTGTTTGTTTTTGTTTTGTTAATAAATAGCATGATAAAAAACTCGCATAAATGGTAAAGAAATACATTTCCGATATCCAATAAATATATTTCCTTTACTACATTAACTCGGCATCTATTATACAAAATTTAATGTGCATTCTTAGCTTTGAACTTCGTAATAATTTATACCCTGGGCGCCAGAGGTTTCACCTAAATTGTTTGTTTATAAATGTTTAAAAAAATCTTGCTTTAAAGTCCAAACGACAAAACACAGATAAACAAACAGACAGACAAACAGAGATTTATCATATCTCAAACTCATTAAAGCCCGAGATAAAGCCCGAGATAAAGCCCAAGATATTAGATGAAAACCGGTGTTCATCTATTTCTTAAGATCTTAATTATCTATGAAAAATAAACAAGTTACTGTATGAATAAATTTTACACACACTCATGATTAAAATCTCATGAGGGTTTTTTTTAATTGTATTTTTCAATTGAAAGAGATGCCATATCAACAACTCGTTTATCGTGTTTCATCAGGGGAATCCAAACACTCGAAAACAATAAAACCACTTGGCCTTCGACCTCGTGCTTTCATCATGTTTTCTCGTGTTTGGATCCCCTGACGAAACACTCAAACTCGTTGTTGATATATTACATCATATTGGCATATACACCTAATAATGATTATTTCATGATTGAGTCGGTTTTCTTTGATGTCCCGCGGGCTGTATATAGCATACAGCCCTATGAATACTAATTAGATAAGAAATGAAGAAAAAACTAGGAAAATGTTTGTCCAAGGTGGAAATAATAGACAAAACTTTGTTGGAAAACCTCCTCAATCATGAAATAAGTCAGATAAAACCCTCGAACGTCGGGCTGTATGCAATATACAGCCCTCGTTCTCGGGCTTTATCTATTACATAATGATAAAATTATAGTAAAGAACGGAGTGTTATAATTGAACAAAAGCTTTTTAAAACACAACTCAAGCCAGAGCTACAGTAGTTCATGCTAATTCGATGATAATTCAACCGCCTCATATATAAGATCGCGCTATAACAGCAATTAACAGAAACGTGTCGTAATAGTCTAATGCAAATGCTACAATCTAATTGGCCACTCTACTCGACATCTATTTGTTGTTAGTATAAACCAACCAATGGACAATTACAAACCACTATTAGCAAAGAAGTCGCTCGTTGACTACCTTGCTCATATTGACAACTGAAAGTGTGAGTTTAATTCGTCAAGATTTTGGATTTGGAATTGAGTTGATAAACTCTCGCCACTGCTTAGTTAGATTTGCTGTAAAGGAGTCACATTCAAATTATATTTTTATAGGCATATGCATGTAATATGGTGTGTTCTCTTTACTTCATCAATCCAATATGAAATGCATCCCCCGGCATTACTTTAGTTTGGTATTATCTATTTATCAATCAGTAGTTAACGAATACAATTCCACCAATCAGACTGTAGCATTAGCATCAACTTGCATGCCAGCAAGAAATGTAAATTTATGGGTTTTTCTATTCTATAAAAATGCAATAATGAAATTTAAATAACACCTTTTAATGCCTTTTTCGAATTTTTAATTTCTTTCTTCGACACAATTTCATGTTTTATTACAGCATTTTTTTCCAACGACTTGGCTAAAAAATAGTAAAATATAAAAATCGATTAACCCATTAAAATAATGTTCTCAGAAAAACATTTAGGGTCAATTGCAGAAACGGTGATTTAGCTAACCACTGTCTAATCCTTAAACACTGTCTAACTAAACAAGATTTAATCATCGTCGACAAATGCATAAAAGCACTAAAGGCGTGAACCATTCTTCTTTTAGTGAAATAAAAGTAGCGTGCTGCGTAGGCAGTGTTGAAACAACAATCAAAATATAGTACGGTTAGATATACTATTGAAACAGAGAACGTAGGAGTCTAACGTTTCGAGCGAAGGCCCTTCGTCAGAGAGAAACGTGACGAAGGGCCTTCTCTGACGAAGGGCCTTCGCTCGAAACGTTAGACTCCTACGTTCTCTATTTCGGCAGTAAAACTAACCTCACTATATTTCCATTCTTCTTATATATTGTTTACTTGTTGATTAACATGTACACGGTCAAAGTTAGGTAGCATTTTCGCAAGGCACATATAAGTATTTTAAAACTCGTTTAAACACTGATTATCAGAAAACAACGATTTTCTGAGCGGCGTTTCTGTAATCAGCCCTTGAAGTGCTAAAGTTTAACATAAGACTTACATATTATAATAATAGTGTTAAAAGTAGAGTGCTGCGTAGGCAGTGTTTAGAATACACTGTAGGTCTGTAGCAAAGCAAAGGCGAGAACTGCCGAGATTTTTAGAAACGCAATGGAGACGTTTCAAACGGAGCCATCAATCTCGTACCCAGAGCCTGCGATCCTTTTGGCCATCACCAAGAACTCCAAAATAAAGATTTTGTTCCCAGTCCTCTGGTTCCCAGTTCCTTATAATTTGTAACTGTCATCGACGATCGTTCGCATGTTCGAAGACCAGGAAAACTGTTTGTTTACCGATGAAAAAGGCCCAACGTGCTTTACAAAGCTCTCGACAAAGCGTTGTGATAGAAATGGCCTTTCTTCGCTTTTCTCTTATTAATTAAATCGTCAACCGGACGATTTGACGAGAGTGTTTTATATGTCCGCGTTGGCAGTGATCTGCTCAGCCGCTCAGGTAAGGAATTGTACTTTCTGCCAGGACTTTTGGCTAAGCTACATCCACCCTGACAATCTGTCTAATATTATCTTAAAGTTCTGAGACGAAACTGCGAAGAATTACCAGACGATTCTTGGTGGTGACCAAAATGATCGCAGGCTCTAAGTACGAGATTGACCCATTTATCAGAGTAAAACATATCATATAGTATTCGTGTACATAGCAGTTTCAGTACGCAACAACAATTTAAGCCACTTTCACAAAACTTAACATTTTTCCCATTGAGCTCAACTAAGTTGTTGGCCTAAAGTATACTTCTATTTATCAGCAATCCAAGTTTACTGCAGGGTTTAATTTATGCATGTACTATATACCAAGTTCTATTGTTGGCATAACAACAAAGTATTTAACCTACATTTTAGGGATACCAATCTGAATCCAATAGAATTAAGAAAAGTGCGATGTCAAACATGTTTATACATAGCACTTTATATTATCTCAATAATAACTTCTGATTATATCAGAGTTGAAATGGAGTTGGAGTGAAAATGCAATATTTGCAGTAAGACCAACTTGATTTCCTAGTATTACAAAAAAATTTCTAGCAGAGCAAGAAATCATAAGAATTTTTTTTTTGTAACCAACCTGATTTACTTAAATACTCGCTAAAATTAGTATGTATCAAGTATTAGTATTATTTAACTATGGTGTATGCTGCATTCTGATTGGCTAAGCTATAGGTCTATTTCTGATAGACACCATAGACCAAATTTTAATTTTGGTCAATAGACCATTTGCATGCACGATGACGTGAAATGGCGTTGGGTGACTACAACTACCAGAATGCTTTGTCAGTATTCTAGGGTTTCGGCTAAAAGGGATGACTCAAAAGGACCCGTCCAGTCCTTTCACCGCTTTTCCAAATTATATGTCGTCAAATTTGATTTTTCCAAATTTGACGTCAAGTTTCAGTGAGTCTCACTGAAGATTTTAGCAATCTTTTTGATACACTAACCACAACATAAACCCTAATCAGAAATCTGGTTTACCCCCTAGCTTTTTAGAAAAACAAATTTGACGACATATTTGGTAGTTGTAGTCACCCAACGCCATTTTACGTCATCGTGCAAATGGCCTATTAGTTGGTTGATAAGAAAAAATGAAAGATGTGCTGCCAGGATTATTCATAATAATAAACTAAATAACATTCTTTGACCAATAAAATATTATGCAATCTTCGACGGGTACATGCAGATTAAATGGCAATTTAAAAACTCGTGAAAAATATTATCTCATTGGTCATAGAACGTTATTTATAGTTTATATATAGTCGGTTGACACTAAAACAATTCATTTATTGCACAACGTGTTTTCGTGTTCCAATACAGACAATTCGGTTTTGCCTCGTTTTTTATATTCGCGCATAAAAAACATGCACCTGTGGACGTTGTGTAATTCGGTTAAGTAGATAGCGAATAAAGATCTGCCAATCAGATTATAGAATATGCATTACACTAGATATTAGCACTTTTCGACCAAACTAAAGGTTTTAGTTAATCGGTAAACAAAAATCTAAGATCAAACATCTATACAATCAGTTACAAAAGTGTTTGGACACTTCAACTTAAATAGCAACATTTTCCGCTTTATGTTCCCCCGGCCCCTGTTCAACTGTTGGTGACTATTTAAGCGCTCATTTTCACGTTCACAGCGTCCCTTATTTCCTAGTCAACATTGTAAAAAAAGGGGGGGGGGGAGGGATAAACTCTATCACGAGAAAACAATGTATAAACAACACCTTTTATATGATTTTTTAAATACATCTTATTTTTCTTCTTTGACGTTTCATGTTGTGATACGTATTTGATCAACGGCTTGGCTGCAACGGTAAAAACAATAATCTATATTAATGCATTACAATAATTTTCTAAATAAGAACCATTAGAATGTCAGGGCATTATCTGATAGGGCAAAAACAAGAATTTAACATATAACTCGTAATCTCGATAGTCAATTTGTTCACCAGTACATTAAACAGGCTTTTTTGATTTTGTATTATTAATAGAGGTAAATCCTGATACAGCATTAATTAAAAACTCATTAATAATGCATGAGGACAACACATAGGAAATTAGTACCATGCATGTCCATGGTTTTATATCTGATTAAAAATGCTCCTGATTTATTTAAACTTTAGCTTTGATTTTCTCGGCTTATAGACAACATTGTTTTTCAAAATTCCTACCGCAATAAACTTACTAAATGGGTCATTTCTGAAGTTATATCGCCTCGTGTTTTATATCTGATAAAATATTGTTGCTCATAATTTAAATATTAATTAAAAAAAGACGTAACATGTAAAGTGAAGGCCTTCGGGAGCCGACGAGACGACTTAGTTTTCAACCTCACTTACTTAGTACCTTTAGAAATTGCTGTTTATTGCTCGCTGGGGAAGATACACGCCACTAATTCAGAAAATAAAGATATTTAGAACCTTGGTCACGTCTATTATATCAGAGATTAGTATAAATACACAGGTTATTATAGAAAATCGCCCGCGCTGATTGGTCGAGCTACTTCGGACTACTAATTCTCGATAATCACATACATCGTTTATTCAAAATGGCCACCAGCCAATTTGTTAATGCGACAGCCGAGGAAATTAACAATTTCAAAGAAAATGTTGTTCCTAAAAGTAGGAAAATGTATATTTATACTAAAACAATTATTCACCTCAGTAAATATCGGTGAATAATAACCTCGACTTCGTCTCGGTTATTATACTACACCGATATTCACCTCGCCTTCGGCGAATAATTGTTAAATAATCAACATTACCTTCGCTTTTTTTCTCGTCTTTAATTAATTTCTTTGATGTTTCATGTTCTGACGCATGTTTCTTCAAATGTTTGTCTGAAAATTTACGCAAGTATATCTTGTCACTTTATAAAGTTTTTCTTAAGTTGACTGACTTTCTGTGCAGACCAATATGTATATCTTGTTTAGAGCGGTTCTAATTAATAAATATTTCTATCTACACCTTATTTTATAATTGTCTTTAACATCCTAAGTTAGTTTTTCAGTACTAATTTACATTTAACAAATAAAACATAAAGCTCCCTCCATGTATATTTACTCTTATAAAAGCACGTTTGACGTCATTTGAACACGAAAGAAGTTGAGTGTTCAAATCACGTCAAATTACCTTTATAAGAGTACATATATGAACAGGAGCGGCGTGTTTGATTTGTTTTATAAACTAGAAGAGAAAAAAAACACAATCAAAAGTGGGATAGTTTTGAAAATTCGCTAGCTTTTCCAGCCACGTTATACGTCATTCATGATCTTCCGATACTCTTATAAATGCACGGGAGCCCAGCCAATCAGAGCGTGCTGAACATTGGATGAGATGCCTAGTCTAATTTACAAGTACCCTAGCCTATAATGGTCAGTCGGTAAGTTTTTGAAAATTTGAAACCTAAATTTTACACTAAAGACTATTGTAGCAAAATATCAGAAAAACTGACAATACAGAATAATTTATAAATGAAAATTTGATATTGTTTCACTTCTCGAAACTTCTTGATCGACAATACATGCAACACAACACAACACAACACAACACACAATGTCATGCAATACGGTTAAAATAAATACACCTAGAATTTACATACCTTCGCTTTTTTTCTCGTCTTTAATTGGTTTCTTTGTTGTTTTATGTTCTGATGCATGTTTGTTCAAATGTTTGTCTAAAAAATAATATAAATATATAATTAGTTTATTATAGTTTGTACATTCTATAAGATACACACTATAGGTCCCTCGTTTTTCTTAGCTTGAAGAACGAGCTAGCTCAAAATCAAAATGCTCTGACTTGTAATTTTATCAGCCATTTGATATAGAGGCCCGAGGGTGAACGTTTACCTGTTGTGATCTCTCTTCTTGTACTAGTAAAAACAAACGCTTAAAAAGTTGGGTGAGCAATGCCCCCTAGTGACTATATTTGTTACCAGTCTCCGATTAATATAACTGCAAGAAGCTATCAAGAATTTACATAAACCTTCGCCTTTTTTCTCGTCTTTAATTGGTTTCTTTGACGCTTCTTCATGTTTTGATGTATGTTTGTCCAAATGTTTGTCTAAAAAATAATATATAATACATGGATGCGCGGAAATATGAAATTTATTTCGAGTGTTGACCAGAATATCTCACAAGTGAGCAAAGGGAACGAGTGAGATATCCTTCCTGTTCACGAGAAATAATTTCATATTTCCAAACATACATGTACAGTATTGTTCTGTTTGTTATATAAAAAAATAGTCCTATTTCCCAACAAAAATAGAGAAGTACACTCTAATGCGTTTCATGATAATCGACACATGTGAGATTATCACAAATAATCACACATGTGAGATTATCATAAATATTCCCACATGCATGTGAGATTATCGTTTTTATTAGTGGCGGAAAATCAATAGAGCACTCTATTTTATATAATAAAAATATATATAATCAATTTGTTACAGTATATACATTCTAACAGACTACAATAATTTAGACCCATCATTTCTCTTGGCGCAAAAAACAAGATCGTAACCAAGATGCTCTGGCTTATATTCTTGTCAAACATCTTTTACCAAACCAAGATTTAATATCTTCAGCTATTCTATCAAAATCTGTCGTCCCATTGCAACTTAGTTTCACTCCGCCTAAGACGCGTAACATGCATTTTATTCAATGACTGTGTTCATCCTATCAATTAATGAAACTCTTTGTTAGCACAAAAAGCCCCCAATTATTTGTTATATAAATTAAATATCAATATAGTAGTTTTAACAGCTCAGACTATGAAATTTTTCTTTTTCTCTCTCACATACCTTCGCCTTTTTCTTTATCTTTATCTTTAACTAGTTTCTTTGATGCTTCGTCTTCTTTATCTGATGTATGTTTGTTCAGATGTTTATCTGCCGAAGTTAAAGATACAATGAGTTTTTTTATATATACAGTAATTCATATACCTCGTAACACAATGCCGATAAGAGATTAGATTTTAGATAAATATTCGGACGTTTCAAGCAAAATCCTTTTATAAACAGTTGCTTTATACAATAACCTGGACTCTCAGTGCATATTTTTTAAATTTTCATTTTTACTCGGGCTACCGCAGGTAGACGAGTCTAGGTTTCGCGATTATTTTTATTTTTATTATTTTTTTGCGACGCGTTATTAGTCCTCCGCGCGGCCGCTGGCGATATTGACCAATATAAGCTTTGCGAAACTGAGGTATGTGACTATATATCTATGCATGTGACAAGCTAGTGCATGACTAGTGAGTGCCCTTTCTCGTACCGTCTCGGATGACATGTGTTTTGTGTGTTATGTTCATTGTTCACAGACATAGTTATTGGGCAGTAATGTCGCTGGCAAGTATCTTGATATTATATACGCTTACAATCGCACACGCCGTTCATTATAAGTGAACTTGCAGGTGACACTTTCTAGGTAAACATGAAGCTGTGTAATATAAAGGCGAAGAGACTTGACATATTGAACGCTGTACATGTGTGGAAATAATACTTTCTTACTTTGCAGGGGCGGATACAGGATTTTTGCAAGGGGGGTGACTATAAGGTGCTCATGCAGTTGTTTCTTTCAGAATATTTAACAAGGGCGCGCGGGGGGGGGGACAAAACAGGAAATACTTACTACGTGGGGGCAGGGGAGCGCCGAAGGTGCGACAAACTTCCAGGGGGTCCCTCGGAATGCTCCCCGGAAAATTTTGAATTTTAGAGTCTCTGAAATAGCATTTCCTGCATTTTGAGGGGGGATTTGAAAGAGTTTTGAAGGATATAAATAACCAAACAAAATACACCATATACATGCAAGTATATGAATACACCATACCATACAAGGCATACATCATGTAGGAGGACATGTCGTCATTGTCATGGACTCATGGGGATATGTTTTATAAGTTATGTTCCAAAATTACTATGTATATTCAGATTTCAGATTGAGATTGTATACAATACGTCTATATAATCGCGATTCTTACTGTTTTAAAATTGGGGTTTCAAATTTACAAGATATTAACGTATCATGATGTCCAATCTTATTGCAAAGGAGAGGCCATAGCTATGGCCTGTATCAATAAGCATTGTTATACAATATAATTTATGCACGTTTTACACACGAGTGACTGTTGTGATTTGTATAAAACAGCTGCTAGTGTATCGCTGTATAATCCTGCATTGGTTGGGACAGGAAAGGGGGGTGACTAGTTACCCCAGTCACCCCCCTGTATCCGCCCCTGTAAAGCTTTCCTGATGTCCGATCACTCGTCTCGGATGTGTTCTGTGTGTTCACAGACATAGTTATTGGTCAGTGTCGCTGGCAAGTATCTTGATATTATATACACTGCTTACAATCGCTGAATCGCACACGTACGCCGTTTATAGTTGTGTTGATATTTAATACTTGAAAAGACTCGACATATGAACGTGTACATATGTGGAAATACGTTAATAAATACAGGCAATCGTGTTTTGTTATTGCAAATTGTGTTTTCTATCGGAGAATTGGATTGTGTTTTCACCTTTGTCTGTGACCAATGTGTTTAATAGACTTTAGATCTTAGCACTGCATGTGACAACCTGCGCATGATACGATAGCAAAACACCTTCACCTACTATATATATAGCACTGTGATTTTGCTGTAGCCCGAGTGAACGCCTGACCAGGCGTCTTGTTTTTTCTTAAAAGAGGCATTATAGCTCCAATTTTCTTCGGGAAACTGACAATACAGATTCGTGTCTATAAATTTCTTGAAATTAAAATGATTTTTTAAAAGACTTGATGTTGTTGGCGAAGAAAGCAAGTTGGAATTAGGGAGGGTCAGTTTTTAAAATAAAACATTCGAAGAACGTAAAACATCACTTTTTGTTGTAAATATGATATAGAAAGGGCAGTTTACAAAAAAGTTGGGAAGTAAATCAGCTCCCCCATTAGACCCCTCATTTTCTTAGCGCGATTTTCAAGAGATTTTTCAAAATGACGTAATGGTGATGTTAGCAAAATAAACTCTGTATGGACACGATTCTAGGAATTGCTTTTTCTTTTCTTCTATCTAACATACCTTCGCCTTTTTTCTTATCTTTAACTGGCTTCTTTGATGTTTCATGTTCTTTATCTGATGCATGTTTGTTCAAATGTTTATCTGAAAAGTTGAAAGTTAAAATATATAATTAGTTTATTATACAGTTTATACGCATCGTAACACAATGTGTATAAACTGCATAGCGTAATTTTAGATAAGTATGCAGACGTTTTGAACAAAAACCATTATGAAGAAGTCGAGGGAAGCACATTCCCCCAATCGCCGCTGCTCCCACGGCTATTTCTAATATTGGTCAACATAACTTAATATAATTTGTTACATATCAAGTAATGTTGGCCGCGTAACCCATGGCAGCGGCCAACATTACTTTTAGGGAGCAGATGCATGGTCAGGTTCAGTTTACACCCGTTTTCAAAATTACACGACCAGGCCATAAATATTGCAGTCGACATGGCAATTCAAAACACTTCAATCTAACTTAATTTGTCATCGTTTTCAACATTCCCATGGATTGCATTGTTATATATGGTGAAATAATTTGCCATTCGGTCAGCATTAACGTCCTCATTTCATTGTATTCTGACTCAGTTCGTATTGATGTCCGCCATTTTGTGACAACAAATTGCTATAAAACTCACTTCTCAAATCATTAATAATTCATGAACCGAAAACAAAGGAAATCAGTACCGAGACAAAGGTTTTGATATCGGAGGAAGAAATTACATAAATTTTCTCTTAAAATACTGATTTGTTAGAGAAGCTATATCATACACTCGGAAGAGTGTTTCATCAGGATTCCAAACACCTCGAAATTTGTTCAAAAACCTCGGCTTCGCCTCGGTTTTCAACAGACGTCTCGGTGTTTGGAAATCCTGATGAAACACTCCTCCCTGTGTATGATATATAACATCACGCCACATGCATGTCAACTTCCGGGGTCGCGTAATTTTGAAAACTTGTCTTTGTTTTTTACTTCCCAGTTTTCCTTTTTTCAAAACAACGTCTGAAGGTTTTTTCAACATCAACACGAGATCTCGGGTCTAGAAAACACACTGTTTCCCTTGGTGACAGTAATAGTAGAATTTACATACCTTCGCTTTTTTTCTCGTCTTTAATTGGTTTCTTTGATGTTTCATGTTCTGATGTATGTTTGTCCAAATGTTTGTCTAAAAAATAAAATAAATATAATTAGTTTAGTATATAGTTTATATATCCTAACGGACAGTACTTCTCAGTCTTGTTCAAATATTTAAGTTAATTTATTTAATTCGCTAGACGAAACGATCATAAGATATCTTAAGGCAGTTCTGCTGTTCTTCTTGTTAATTCTAAGGAGTTTTATGGGAATGTAATAAATATACAGTATACCTTCGTCTTTTTTCTCGTCTTTAATTGGTTTCTTTGATGTTTCATGTTCTGATGCATGTTTCTTCAAATGTTTGTCTGAAAATTTACCCAAGTATATCTTGTCAATCTATGTTAGTAGTGTTTTCAGCTTGAAGTTGGTAAAGCTTTTGTTTTTGCTATACAATCTGAGTTCCAGTAGCTAAATGGTGAGAGCGGCGTCCGGGCCGTCCGGCTGGCATTCGGAAGGTTGTGGGTTCGAGTCCCGTCTGGAGCTCAGAGTTTTTCTCTGCACGAGTTTAACTTACGACAGCTTGTACAGCAAAAACAAACGAAAAAACTTTATATCTTGCCAGTTGACAAAGTTTTTCTCAAGGCGACTGGCTTTCTAGGCAGACCAATATGTATATGTTTTTAGAGCAGTTCTAATTGATAGTTATTTCTATATTTTACATAAATATTACTTATATCTACATATATACATACATACAGGTCGACCGCAGTCGGAGGAGCCGAAGCCCCCTCTTTCGCTTTAGCTGCTACCCTAAGGCAGGAGTGGGCGCCACTCCTATCCCAGATGGTGTTGATTTTGCGGAGGGAGGAAAACTGGAGAACCCGGTGAAAAACCCTCGGAGCACAGGAGAGACCAACTAAACTCTACTCACATGGTCCAAGCTCGAGAACGGGGCTGTTCCCAAACGGTCACCCATCCAGAGGAAAACTGGAGAACCCGGTGAAAAACCCTCGGAGCACGGGAGAGACCAACTAAACTCTACTCACATGGTCCAAGCTCGAGAACGGGGCTGTTCCCAAACGGTCACCCATCCAAGTACTAACCCCGTCCAACCGGGCTTAACTATTGGTGAGAGGCAGCGCCCTAACAGCACGCGCCACCCGTGCTCCCCACTAAATATCTAATTGTAGTATATATACAAATTTTAACTGTTAATTAAAATGCATTATCTTTGTTATAATTTTTATATATCATATATAACGGTTTTAATTTTTGAACGTTTGCATTGAGACCTGGTTAGGTTTTACACTAAAGATCATTATGGTAAGAAAGGTCACGGAAACTGACAATACAGATTCGTGTCTATAAACTTATTAGAATTAAGATAATTCAATTTTATGAATTTTTTTGAAAATCTAATGTTGTTTGCGCATATGTACCATACCTGTATATAGTAGCGTAGAAACCAACTTAAGGTGGAGCAATTTAAAAAAAACAAAAACATCCGAGGCACATGTTTTAATGTGTTGTTGTTTTAAATAAAAGCTTCTTTTTAAACGTTTTGTTGTAAATAAGATATAGAAAGGGCACTTTACGATACCTTCGCCTTTTTTCTTATCTTTAACTGGTTTCTTTGATGTTTCATGTTCTTTATCTGATGCATGTTTTTCTGCCAAATTAGAAGATATATAATTCGTTTATTATGGTTTATATACACGCACGCATAATCTCTTATCAGTATATAATAATTCATGAGCCGGAAACAAAGAAAGTAAGTACTGAGTGTGTCTGTGTCGACAGTTTAGATATGGGAAAAAACTGAGCCTATCAGTTTTAACAGCTCTAAATCATTATTGCATGGTTTGTTATTTACGGAATTGTATACTTTTCTTGTCAATACTTTGGCGAAAAAATTGTTTTGATGACAAATGTTGCGTTTTTCTGCCAAGTTACATGTAAGTTATGAGTTATGTAAATATATGTTGCAATGAAATACACGCCGACGCGAAGGTGACACTGTTCAAAGATACTGTTTACCGTATACTGTCTTTGATTTTTTCTATATGCCCAATACAATTATTATAATAGTAATACAGTTGATATGTCCAAGTCTATCAAACTCGCAGATTTAGATCGTTTAAAAGCGCATGCGCCCATAACCAGCTGTTAGCGTGTGCCATTATCCAGGGTGCGCTTTCAATTATATATATTTTTTGGAAATTTATTATTGTTTGCACATGCACCGCCACAGTAGTGTAGAAAGCAAATTAAAATTACAGAGAAGAGCACAACTTTTAGTTTAAAAAACATTTAAGACACGTGTTTTATTATCAAAACGAGCACTTTTTGCTGTAAATAAAACAAAGAGAGGGCGCTTTACAAAAAAGTTGGGAAAACACATACTCCAAGTGCCCTCTGTCCCTGGGGCTATATGTACTGTCAACATAACTTGTTACCAGTTTCAATTAAAATAGCCTCGTATGTAGCCACCTAGAATTTACATACCTTCGTTTTTTTCCTCGTCTTTAATTGGTTTCTTTGTTGTTTCATGTTCTGATGTATGTTTGTCCAAATGTTTGTCTAAAAGATAATATAAATATATAATTAGTTTATTATTGATTATACATAATACATGTTTCTTCAAATGTTTGTCTGAAGATTTAGGCTTCTTTTTCCCCTTTTTTTTGGGGGTGGTGGGGGGGTGGGGGGGGTGGGTGGTGGTGGGGGGTGTGTGTCTTAATCCACTAGGTTCTTATACGTGGGTGTTTACTGTAGATGACATAAAGTACATATATACATAACAACCGCGTAAATAGCCACCTAGAACTTACACACCTTCGCTTTTTTTCTCGTCTTTAATTGGTTTCTTTGACGCTTCATGTTCTGACGTATGTTTGTCCAAATGTTTGTCTTAAAATAATATAAATATATAATTAGTTTATTATAGTTGATATATTTTAATAGACAGTAGTTCTGATTTACAGTATAGACGCGAGTGGTTATACAGTCGGGCATTTTACCCAACAGAAAGTTTGATTGATAGTATTAAACTGTTCGTTCAAAATAACAATTATTTGTTATAATATCACCATAAACATGTTCAGGCTCGTCTTGCTATTCAATAAAATTCTTCTTCTTTTCTCTCACATATATACCTTCGCCTTTTTCCTCGTCTTTAATTGGTTTCTCTGATGTTTCATGTTCTGATGTATGTTTGTCCAAATGTTTGTCTTAAAAATAATATAAATATATAATTAGTTTATTTTTGTTTATACATCCAATCTCGTACCCAGCGCCTGCGATCCTTTTGGTCAGTACCAAGGAACAGAGGCTCTGGGGAATGCTCTGGGGAACTCCGATGAACCCCCCCCCCCCCCCAAATTGGGTTTTTGTTCCCAGTTCCCCTTAATTTGTTACTGTCATCAACGATCTTTAGCTTGTTCAAAGACCAGGGAAAATATTTGTTTACCGATAACTGACGAATGACCCAGTATGTTTTACAAAGCTCTTGGCAAATTAGCATACAAATGGTCTTTCTTAGCTTTTCTCTAAATCGACAACCGGACGACTTGACGATGTATTCTCTCAATAATTTTAAAGTTATGAGACGAAACTGCGAAGAATTACGAGACGAGTCAGACGATGGATGTTTGTTTGGCGACGAAGCGAGAATAATAATAGTTTTCACTTGTAAATTGTCTGGATTTTTACTGTTTTGAATTATTTCATGTGTTATATTGTATTTTGGATCTGTCTTGTATAATTATGTGTTACAGAACGTCGAGAAATCGATTAAACAAGTTAGCAACGTGCACATTATTTGAAATTTTACTGTTTTTAAACTAACCAATCAGATGACAAGTTTCGTCGGACTTCCCCCCAGAGCCTCCGTTCTTTGGTACTGACCAAAAGGATCGCAGGCTCTGGGTACGAGATTGTTATACATTCTCACAACCAGTAATTCTCTTGTCCAGACCCCTCGTTTTCCTGGTGCGAAAAACGAGACCGAAATCAAGGTGCTTTGGCTTATTTCTGTCATTCATTTGATATATAGGAGAGCCAAGGTTGGGGTTTAGCCCTATTGTGTCCTCCATTGTACTTTCTTTTATTTAAATAGATAGTGTTTACATGCAGTAAACACCCCCGTATAAGAACCTACATTTTTACAAGTCAGCTTGAATATGTTCTTATATATATCGGGTGTTTAGTGGGAAATCAGGCTGTTTAGGTTCTTAATTAGGTTCTTATTTTATTCAGGGGTTAAACTGTTTGCTACTGTTCAGAATAGTACTTTAAGCCCATTATTTCAGTCGTGTCACAGAAACTACAAAATCATTCAAAATCAAGGGAATATAATACATTTTCCGCGGTTTGTTTACGATGTTGAAAGCTCTACTTGTCCTACAATGCTTAGCGCTAAAATATTTTCTGACCCAAAACAGGCCCGCGAACATGAACTGTAACCTTAAAGTACGTTTCACTCACACAACGCTTGCTTTTTGAATTAACTTAATTGGGCTGATCTTACAAATAAGAACCTATTTTAAATATCAGGCTGAATACATTCTTATATAATGAGGGTCTGATTTCCATATTTCAGCCTGTAGGTTCTTAATCCACTAGGTTCTTATACGTGGGTGTTTACTGTAGATGACATAAAGTACATATAAACATAACAACCGCGTAAATAGCCACCTAGAACTTACATACCTTCGCTTTTTTTCTTGTCTTTAATTGGTTTCTTTGACGCTTCATGTTCTGACGTATGTTTGTCCAAATGTTTGTCTTAAAATAATATAAATATATAAATAGTTTATTATAGTTGATATATTTTAATAGACAGTAGTTCTGACTTACAGTATATAGACGCGAGTGGTTATACAGTTGGGCATTTTACCCAACAGTTTAATACTATCAATCAAACTTTCTGTTCGTTCAAAATAACAATTATTTATTATAATATCACCATAAATATGTTCAGGCTCGTCTTGCTATTCTATAAAATTTTTCTTCTTTTCTCTCAAATATATACCTTCGCCTTTTTCCTCGTCTTTAATTGGTTTCTTTGATGTTTCATGTTCTGATGTATGTTTGTCCAAATGTTTGTCTAAAATAATATATAAATATATATAATTCATTCTTGGAGTTCAGAACCGAGTCTCTAAAATGTGTTTGAGAGCTCTTAGAGTTTAAAACAGCGTTGGAAACATCTGCATGTGCGTGCATGTGTAAATGTATATAAGTCTATATAACATATAAATATCATAAAATAATATTGTCGATTTCCACGTAGTCTGCATTGCGCAGATTAACACTTTGAAGCCTGACGACGAGTCTGTAAGATTTATTCCGGCTAACGCCGACGATTTTGTTCAGCTCATGCAGGGAGAGGTCCAGGCCTCAAAGCGTTAACTGGTGAAAATGACGAGCATATGAAGTGCAGTGTACACATAGTGTATTTTATATAATTTTTTTTCTCTCTCATATACCTTCGCTTTTTTCAGTCTTATCTTTAACTGGCTTCTTTAATGTTTCATGTTCTTTATCTGATGTATGTTTGTTCAAATGTTTATCTAAAAAGTTAAAATATATAGAATTAGTTATTATTACTCCAACTGACTTATTTTCCGGTCTTTTTTTGTGCTTTTCAAAGATTAAATTGTAAGATTAATCTGAGAAGTATATATCAACAATATATACTCAGCATTTGTTCTATATGACAAATTATAAAATAACATTTTGAAAATGCAAGCGATGATTGGTTAAAGCCGTGTGTTTCTATAACTCTATGGAAAACATAGAGAAATTAGTACGTCAATAGATCAATACGCCATGAACTATAAAACGCCATCATAGAGAATTTATTTATTTTCACGTTTAACGTATTTTCGACGAGTTGTTTAATTCATGAAAGAAATAGAAAACAATTTTTTCGTGTTCCCATACAGTTATAGAAACACTTGTGGAAGAACTCGAAATAGTATATGCAATTTCTCGTTCTTCTAAACTTCCTGGTGTTTTTATATAACTTTATGGAAACACGGACTGAAATGTATTCTATTTCTTAACTGGCACAATGCATGGCCAGTCCAAGTCTGCCTCGTGATACCTTGCAATTTATATATAGCTTCGAGTAAATCGATCAAAAAATAAACTATAATACCATATATATACGTATAATCTACAATTATAATTGTATAAGCTTTACAATAAAATATAATATACGTAAGTTTATAATCTAGAATTAAGCTTTACAATTATATATATATATATATATATATATATATATATATAAGTGAGTTTTGGTTCACGAAATGTTAGAGAGTGCTCAATACCATATATAGATAGAGCAAGACTTTAAGGTAAAAAAAACTATACTTTATACTTTGTATATATATATATATATATATATATATATATATATATATATATATATATATATGGTTGAGTAGGTTATAATAACATTTGGCGGAGTGCTCAGTGGATACCCAGAGCATATTAAACAAATGGAGGTAGAACGACTCAACAAATTTGACTAGGCATATTTATTACTATTTAGTTTCGTACCACATGATGTGGCACTCTTCAGATACAACGGCCTATATATATGTATATATAGGCCGTTTTATCTGAAGAGTTTCACTTTGCTACTTTTAATGCATGCATGTTGTACATATAATTATTTTAGCAATTAGGGACACTCTCACAGAAGTACGGTAACCTGGAAAAGGTTTCTACGTTAATATAAACTGATAATTTTTGTGATAATTCTGTCTGTCCAAATTGTTTTTGACATACTACGCAACCATGCAAGTATACTTCACTGTCAAGAATAACAATTTAAAACAAAAAAAGTGAATTTCAACCACAAAAAGCGTTTATATTAGTTTATATTTAGTTTATATTACTTTAGTCTTTAAACATGTTTTCTAACATTTTCTCGGCGGTTCTCAATAAAATCTTCGTGTATGCTTATATAAACATAGTATAATATTGTCTGGCCAAAACAAAACGGTAATTAAGTTGCAAAGTACGAAAGAGTGAAAAAATCACTAAAGTGATCTACATGTGTTTGACGAAATAAAGTCGGTGTTGCACAGCAACTTTTACCGCAACAAACGCATGAATAAAAACTTTAAAAAATAATGTAACACATGCGATTTATCAACATGTTACATAAATGCAAACATGTTGCATGAAAATTATCAGGAAAAAATGGCCCAATAAAACATGATCAGTCAAAAAACTTACCCAAATCCTACACTAAAAAATAACTATTAAACAAACAATATAACAATAATTTAAACGAGAAAAAGTATGTTTTGATTTCACCAGTTTAAAAACAGACAACAAACTAGTAGTTGGTACCTTTACTTGACTTCTTTTCATCACAGGACGCAAAATTCACTACGATGAATAAAATTACACCAATCAATAAAGTATATCTTAAGTACTGCATAATTGCTGCACTGGCAGGCCCAAAATTGATTGCCCAGAACGGTTATCTGAAAACCTGATCTCGATAATTACTACCCGTTGGTTGCCAAAAATAGTTTTCACATGAATGCATTATTAACGAGCCAAGCGCGAAAGTTTACGTCGAGTTGAAGTGAAGCTCGAATGTTACCGAAGCCGCGCATGAACTATATCAGCGAATTAACGACGACCATTTCTCGATTTACCTGTCAAGTTACAGGTACGATGAAATTTAGCCGAATGGACGGATGGGTAGTTAGAAATGCTGGATTAGGTTTTTAATTGTTCAAAGTCAAGCAAGGCTAAGTGAACAGTAAATTGACAACGTTCTCTAAGACTTGTTTGTCGTAGTTTGTAGCTGACCACTGAAGATATACCATAATTTCGAGCTCGCCAACAAACAATATATATAGAGAATAATACATGGATGTGCGGAAATATGAAATTTATTTCGAGTGTTGACCAGGATATCTCACGAGTGAGCGAAGCGAACGAGTGACATATCCTGTTCAACACGAGAAATAAATTTCATATTTCCAAGCATCCATGTATTGTTCTGTTTATTATATAAAAAAATTGTCCTATTGCCTTGCAAAAATTGCATTAAACTATAATGCTGATTCAGCGATAATCGTCACATGTGCGATTATCATAAATAATCGCACATGTGAGATTATCACTTTTATTAGTGGCGGAAAAATCAATAAAACACTCTATTTTATATAATAAATTAGGATAATAGTCAAATTTTATTCGCTAATCATGCAGGAACTATTTATATACTAAGGTGTCCCACTCCTGAAATATGGCAATCTAGTTGAGAAATCACATTAAACTCTGCTGTATTTAAAATTGAAAGTCTGCTCCATTCTAAATATACTCATCTGCTCGGTCGACGGCTCAAAAAGTCAATTTGCTTCATTATGCAAAAGCAATGCAATGTATCGATATAGTTCACGCTAGTGCTGTCAGCAATTTTTTTACAACTAATTAGTTACTTAAGTAATTGTTAGTTTTTGAGTAATTGTATAACTATAATTACTTTTCAGTTTTCAAGGAAAAGTAAATGTAACTATATATAGTTATAAAAAAGTAACAATTACATGCATTCACTAATCTAGTTACATTTCTTGATGAAAGTGCCGTTACTTTTTGTACATTAATTTTATTTGTTTAGCAGTCGTTTTATGTAAAAATATGGTATTGGGGGTTCAGATAAGACATCACTCAATCGTCGTAATTAGGGTGTTTTTATTCTCTGCTATATTATTAGAAAACGCCACTGCAATACATTCTAAAATTTATCAGGAATTTAAGAAACATAGAATGAGCGGCTACAGCCAGAACAAAATTCGGATCTTCTTTTTAACTCTTTGGCCCTATTTCAACTCACGTATGCCTTAAGGCTGTTTTCCATGCACCTGAGAGCTTAACGAGAAAAAAAAACCTGTCGCTTCGCGCGACATTTTTCGCCAAGTGGAAATCCAGCCTAATGCTGCCTCACCTCTTGAAAAAATGTACAAAACTTTCTTATTCGTTGCACCCTCATAAATATATACGTACTCTCTCTTAGAATAATCAGATCGAACTATATATTTTACAAAATTCGTGACCAAGACAGTCATCCATTTTTTTTATTACTTTTTTTTATTATTATTAATTCGTCCAAATTTAATCAATTATTATTTACATTATGTTATTTCAAATCATTGTAGGGCTAGAGGCCTGCTAGAAACCTAAAGTGGCTTTTTAATGGTAATCTATATTCTGTTTACATAAGCATTATCAGTCAAGTTGTTTTCTATTTTGTAAATTAAGGAAATGATAAAAATAATGAAAAAATAATAAAAATTATCTTTATCAAAATTAGTATGTAGTATATTGGTTTAACTAAATTTGGCAATGCAAATAAATTGCCTTGCCAGATTATGTCCAAACTCCATAGCAAGCTAAGTAAGACTATAGTGTACAATATATTTACATTTCAATTGTCATTTTGTACAAGCCTTATTTTCCACATAATTATTAAGAAAAAAGAGGGGGGAAAGAAGTACACTAGGCTAGCTGAAGATTTAGCACAAACTGCTTCACAGAATCCGCAGAAATATGGTTGTTGCAATACTTTCTAACTACTTTCGATGACTAAACATGGTGACACTTAGCTTTATCTTTATCTGGTTTGGGGGTGAAGTGCTCCCAAAGGTCACCCTGGCCTCGATCCCATAGACTCATACGAATTCATGTAAACATAATGACTAGTCGAAAGTAAGCAGTGTCCATCTCGGGGATTATTACCCCTTGGACATTGTTAGTATGCCCTCGGGGATCGCTATACCCCTCGGGCAAAATCCTACTTGGGGATCAATCACCCCTAGGACATCAGACAAGAGCCCAACTTGGGGATTATTACCCCTGGGATGAGGTTTGACCAAGCTTTTTTCCAATCGGAGTAGCTACTTCTTCCCGAACCCTTCTCCCACAATTGTGCGGTGTGTGTGTCATTACAGTTATCCTCTTAGTTCCCGATATCTACAGCCGACGAGTTGGATCATTAAAGATTGTTAAATTGTTTGTGTATTCGTATATAAAACGAAATAACTGCAAACAAAACACACTTCTACATATTACGCTTGCCGTATTGTCAATTGTGATATAAAATTAATGGTTTCTTTCGACTTTTTAGCATTTTTATATATCAAATGAGTGGAGATATATCGTTTTAATATTTTACATGAAAACTCGTGTTAAATAATGATTTATAAAAGAAAGTTTGAGTTTTCTTTCAATTACTGTATGGGACTGGGGACGACAGGAAATGTCCAAAATAGCAATCTTTGGTCTTGGCTACAAGTAATTGTTTAACGTATCACTCACTACGCAGATAAGAACGCTGTCCGATTTATACATGAAAAATTTTGAACGAACCTAATTTATTATAGCGCCAAAATTGAATTATAATTATATTCAATCATCGCTAATTTAGATACGGTGTTGGCTCGATCGTATAAATCACGAGAGTAATACGACTAACATGCAAAATACAAGCATTTAGAAGTATCACACGAATAATTCCAAGCTGAAATGGCAAAATAGTATTTGTTTATTACTTTTACAAAGCAAGAACGATCCATTGCAGCTACTTAGGAAAAGTGGGCTCCAGCTATCACTGGCTGTGTCAGCCAAGTGATTGATATAAAGCCTGGAGCCCACTTTTCCTAAGTAGCTGCAATTGGTCGTTTTTGCTTTGTAAAAGTAATAAAAAAAATACTATTTTGCCATTTCAGCTTGGAATTATCCGTGTGGTACTTCTAAATGCTTGTATTTTGCATGTTAGTCGTATTTCAGTAGTTGTATAAACTTGTATATACTTGTATGTCAGTCACATTTCGTGAAATTTAATCGTATGTATACTCGTATGTTACTCGTATGTACTCGTATGTTACTCGTATGTACTCGTATGTTACTCGTATGTACTCGTGTGTTACTCGTGTGTACTCGTATGTACTCGTATGTTACTCGTATGTACTCGTATGCTAATCGGGTGTACTCGTGTGTTACTCGTATGTACTCGTATGCTACTCGGGTGTAGTTTTAGTCTAGATCGTCTGTTCGGGGCTTAACTAGACTTTACTAGTGAAATGAAGAACCTTCAGCAAGCCTAGACGGTAATAAGTCCATTCCAGCTTGAGCCAGCCAACGGCCCCTATATTTTTTTTACTAAATCTAATGCCAGACGATATTATTTTATTTATTTATTTTATTAGCTTTGCCATATTTTTACATAACAGAAATAAATTTAAAAAATAAATACACAGAAAAATATAAAGGAACACGATATACGATATATGGCAGGGTATCCGCAACAGCAGCGCCAATTACTGCGGGCCCAACAATAAAACAAAAACGAACAAATATTAATTACAGATTAAAATCAAAACGAAATATTTAAGAGGCTACGGCTATTACTCCTCAGTTAAATTGTAACACGTCAGAAGTTAAAAATAACCGCTTATTTGTCCACAAGCCCACGCGTCAATGAGATTCTCCGTCCGAGTAGCTGGATGGTGACGTAACTTCCTATATACAAAAGTTATTACGTAGCTTCTTTGGTTTGATCATTGGAGAAAAGAGAAGAGGCGTATACGAGAAGTCGAAACTGTGGTCCGTCCCTTCCTCTTTGAAATAAAGTTTCATAATCTTTTAATCTAGACAAGTTTATATGTGCATAGACTCGCAATAGACTTTCAATGTGTTTAATGTTTGCATTAGTTCTGCTTATAGTGTTAGATAAACTGTCGTGGAATTAACGCCAAATAATTAAAATTTAGTCCTTACTTGAAATGTTAAGTTTACGACTTTACGTGGGCCCAATTTTGGTCTAAATAGAAGCAGATAAAATCCACAAAAATAAAATAAATATCGTTAGAAAGCTCTTTAATGATATAATAGAATACAATGTTGTATTCAATTTTGCCACAACACAAGCCAATAATAGTTGTGAATTTTTTGAATAAAACCAGAGGGCTTTACTCTGGGCGACTCAAGTACAAAGCGTTCTATTTTGTTCGATTCCGAGATAAATTTCCAGCAAAACAGTGTCAGCGTTTCTATATTTATTACCTGGTTTCGATTTTATGACTTATCTTGTCCAAATGTTGGTCAAATGTTGGCTTTTCAACTGATCGTCAATGAAATCAGCAAAGCTCGACATATCAAAGTCTTGCTGGAAATTTATCTCGGAATCGACCTGAAAAATGCTTTTTTTGAACAAAATAGAACGCTTAGTGCGTGAATCGCCCCGAGTGAAGCCCTCTGGTTTTCCTTAAACCATTCAAACTATTATTGGTTTGTGTTTATCGCAAAATACAACATTGTAGTACTACAAATTAATAGTTTTCTAAAGAGCGCTTTACCGAAATGACCTGACACTGTGTACAATAACTACAAATTATTAACAATCATATTTGTAAGAAAACTGTTCCCAAGTTTTTCAAATATGCAGATGCTAATTTCTAACAAAACTGGATTAATCTACAGTGCTGCAGGACTCACGAGTACGAACTATATTGAGAACTTGCACTCGGCAAGTAGGACTCGGGCTGGGTTAATTAAATATGACTTGGACTCGAGTCATCATACCGAGTATACTCAGTAAAGTACATGCAGCACAAGTTAGTCGGCCGGCAAAACTGTTGTGCTTGTTTAAGTGTTGTTCAGTCCCGGAAGATTTAATTGTTGCATGCAGTTTTCATTAGAAAGTTAGACGGGAATAGAGTTAGAGCGTTAGAGTACAGCAGGAATTTTTTTCACTGTTTTAGGCAGCCATGGTTCTTAAACTCCCACGCTGTTCTCGTGATCATCCGGTAACATTAATATATCCAAACAGTTTACGATCGATTATGTCTGTAACTTCGCGGGTGCATCGGTTCAGGTTAAATATCTAGAAATAGCAAGGACTCAAAAAGAGTATGGTCTGTATAGACTCAGAATTGTCACTAAGTGGCGCCTGGCGGACTTGTACTCAAATAATTCAGATACTGATTCTGCCTTGGACTTGGACGAGCATGCATGCTACAAATCTCAACCGGAAAATAGTAGCGAATATGTTCCGCTGGATGTATGTATGAATGACATCCGACGTGTTCCTGCATCTCTCAGTTCTCTGTCTTATGAGTTATGTTATAAACACTAATACATCCCTTCATCAGTAGATATATACACAGTTGGAGTTTTTATTTTAAGAAAGAAAAACAAAACAAATGGTATAATATTACACTCAACTAGCAGACAATGAACAAATACTTCTGGTGAATTCAAGCATTTATAAAATTTACAATAAATGAATTTGTTTCCTAACATCGTCGTAATATATATTATAACTTATTGGATTCGTCTAAGCCCGACATGTCAAAATATTTAAGTCGAAAATTCAATATTGCGAGACCGAAGTTCGATATTGTCCATATCAGGCGAACATGAATCTAGGTGTTTTATTATACCGAACAAATAATCGTGCGATTGACAAGTAAATATATCCTTTGTGCGATCTGTCCAAAGATTGCTGTCCAATATGTAGTTGTCCTACATCGCAAAATATTGAACTCGATTATACTTGCGAAGGTATAATTAATAAATATATAACGTCCGGTTGCGCGCGGTGATCTTCCAGCGCATGAAACTATCTTAAAGAAACCACGCATGCATGCAGAGAGCTTACAAAAAATGGCTGGTCTTAAACGACCACATGCAGCAATATGCGCAGAAATAGATGAAGGCGTTTTGGAATTTGAAAAAGATCCGGCCTGCAAATGATTTAAAAATCGCGGTTTGCATTGCAATGTTCAATTCAGAAAGAGAACTCACTTCAGAATATACGTCTTTGTGTGCGGAGCTGATACTCACAGTGTTTACAATATGGTAAGTTAATTCTATTATAAAACACGACAACTTTTATATATACAAAGAAGCTAAGAAAGTTTTACTGCCGAAATATAGTAAATAGAAATGCTATATATATAATTTATTCGAGTAAAGGTTCTTCTGCGCTTCATTTTTCTTTACTAACTTAACTTCTAAAATACCACTAATATATCTGATGAGTTGTAAGAAAGGTATATGACCTACATTGGGATGATTTTTATCCAGAATTCTGCAGATATATATGCAATAAAGAAAACGCATGCTAATTCGGTTGTTCGGGGATTATATCATCCCGCGCGCGGTAATTTGATGAAAACTCGCCGACATGGTTTAAATTGACCCTATATAATTATATAGTAGTATAGACCTAAACGTTTAGACGAAATTTTGACTGTAATATTCAAAGTTACAAACATTCCAGCTCAGCTAGCTTCATGCCAGGCTACCAGGATACTGTGTTTTATATGGACAAAATACTGTCATTATATATATACTATATATATAGAATCCTCCAGGCGGGACGTCCCGCCCTCTCCACTAAACGTAACTTAAAAATTAACAGTAAAGAAAGCGAGTCGTTCAAGTACACCGGCGTCCACTCCTATACGTTTTGATGTTTTATGAATATACATGTTTTATTTTGTTGGTAAACTTGCTTCAAGTGTAAAGCCAATATAGTGAAGCACACTAGTTATAAGACAAAACTCAGACAAACAAGCCAAAATTGACCTCCGGTCCGACCACGAGAAACTGAGCCATTGCACATGCTAAGCTTGGGTTCAGCTCGTGAGAACAATGAAAATCACTCAATCAATGGCCTCGTGATTTTCATTGTTTTTTCGTGATTGTAATGTAATCGCCCTGGTTGGTTAGATCGAAAGATTAACTTTGTATTTGTGAAATCCTATAACGTCTACGATCCAAATGATCATTAACCAAAATCTTTCTTTTTTGACTTTCAGAATTTCACTACAAGTATCATTACTTTGATGGTTCTTATGATTGCGAGTGTACAAGGAACACCTCTCAACATCAATAGTTGTATAAAAAACAGAGCAACATACCGCAATCCAAATCGAATCCCGGAGTATCTAAAGATCATGACATGTAAAAACATTTCTCAATGCCACGAGATCCGTGCCGCAGTTGCAGTGGGCTACAAAAACAACACAGCAATCCGAATTATGGATCTTGTCGTTGCTTGTCAAAAACGATCTCCATGCAACGGAGGAAAAAACATGAAGGTGTATCTTGATTTTGACGTAAGACGAACACCTCAGTCCTTGAAGATAGTGAAATGTCCCGACACCACGGAAGAACGTTTTATGAAAATCCCCGTTTTCTATAAATATAGTTTTGGAAAAACTGGTTTGCTTTATCAGAAGGTAGTCTACGATTGTCGATGCAAATGTTAGGGAAACGCGCAGCGTATAAATTATTCAAATAAATTTATGTAATCATAATTATAGAATATAAATATTATACAATTATGATATTTAGTGATCAATATTTGAGATACAAAATAAGTCTATTTACAATTGTAAACTAATGTAATTCTTATTGTGGAATAATCATTATGTATGAATGCATGCATGTACACCACATTAAATTACTCAAAAACGACTATATGTAGTATAAATTAACAAACCTTGTTGAATAAAATAAAATAAAATAAAACAATACTGTATGTCTTATCTGGTAAATTAAAAAATTGGTAGTGCTGGCAGCTGTGCCAGAGCTTACACTTTTTTTGGAAACTAGGGGAAAATTCTGGAAAAGAAAAATACAGTACTATAGGGAGGGTGGAGAGTTGGGGGGTGGGGGGGGGGGGGGGGTGGGGGGGGGTGGGGTTCACCGCTGCCACAGACTGCTGAAAGAATAGCAAGTGGTTTTGATTTCTGGTTGTAGATGATGATCCTCAATGAGTAATTTGACTTAAGTACTGTATGTTGGTCTGCATGTACCTGCATGTAGTACTCACTGTGCTCCTACGATGCAGATCTAAAACGTTTCACATCGATATAAACTGTTTGAGCCAATTAAAGCTAATTCTTCCTCGATTTGAGAGTACAATGATGATACCTAAATTCTACTTGAGTACAACTAGTGTTAGCGTGAGTATAATGCAGCCGTCACTTCTCGCTCGCTCGGCCCCTCGCCGAGTAGCGCTGATTGGTTACTTTGTAATCACAAGATAATTAATTCAAAACTCGGCTCGACCAAGATCAACTCCGACATCATCCCAGTCTAAAATAACAAAGTTAAAGCTTAGTTTTCGCCAACAAAGAAAGATGGATAGATACTTTTATTTGCTAAAGCGAGTTTGAGTTGCAATAAACAGCAACATTTCCCACTCAAACTCGCTTTAGCAAAAGTATATATCTATCTTTCTTTGTTGGCAAAAACTAAGCTTTTCCTTTGTTATTTCAGAGAGGAATGATGTTGGAGTCGATCTTGGTCGGGCCGAGTTTTGAATTAATTATCGTGTGATTACAAAGTAACCAATCAGCGCTACTACCCGAATCTCGGTAGAGCTTACGTCATCATGCAGTATGGAATTTCTTGGCTCGTTGCTCAGACGTCATCTCTGCGAGGGGCCGATCGAGCGAGAAGTGGGCTGTAGCGGCTGTTTACTCAGGCTAAACGTGTGTAGGTAACAATTCAATTGCTACCTATAAACCATTCTTGTCAAACTTTGATCTAAGCTGCCTCGTGGACCAACATGACTAGTATGATGGATAACTATAGGGACTTCTGGATGTGCTTGTAAAAAGTCACTGTCTGAAAAGCAACTTGTTGCCATTGTGTCCAGATCCAGTGTATATCTTTGTATATAAATTGTCAGTTTATGCATGCAAGACCACCAAGAGAAATTTTTGGGGCCATAGACCACTTTCATAATGGCTACCACTTTAAATATTCTTTTATGCGCATCTAAATGAGCCTTTCTGACCTCGTTATGAAGCAAAGATTCTTTTGAATTACAGATACACAAACGAGGCCAGAAAGGCTTATTAAGATGCACATAAAAGAATATTCAAATTAGTCGCTATTATGAAAGTGGTGTATGGTGAATAACCAGTCTGAATCTGCCCCTCCTATTTTCAGAGTCACTGATTGCTTAATCCAAATCTTGTGTGTGTGTTTTGATCAACTGACATACAGTATACACTTTTATAAAATAACATGTATGCTACGCAAGCGCTGATTGGTCAATACCTATGTCTGGATCAGCTATCCAAACACAGAAATTTGCAGCAATTTGGATAGTCCATAACTCAATAATCTCTCTCTCCCTTTTTATATAGTTACAAGAGACAGCTTTATATCAATAGCCCCCTGAACAAGAGCAAATGTGATCTTTAATTTTATGTCATACCTATTTAACTCTTTCTCATCAGTAAGTTCCCAGTCATATACTGTATCAGATAGTCTTACAAATATATTAATACAAAATGTATTATACAGGTATCACCATATTTGAATTGTATAATTTATATAATTTCAGTTAAGAAAGTATTCAGATTCAGGATCAACAGTAGAACTCCAATCTTTGGCTTTTATGGCAAGGCAAGTTTGAAAAGAGAGGCAAATTTAAAGGTCACTAAAAGTAACCCAGCTAAACAAGAAAAGATCAGGAACTAGTCCAAAATGAGATGCTTGAACACACTGGAAAACCTCCAAATTTTGTTGAGATAAATTTTCTTATTTTAAGATTCTATTTCTTGTTTTAAAATATTTAATCTTGTTTTAAGAAAAGAAAACCCAGCAAGATTATTATCTTGCATACAGGACAACAAAATCTTAAAACAAGATTTTTTTTCTTGAAACAAGTTTTTAGGGATTTACAGTGCAGTGCCATTGTAGAGCTCTTTTAATATAATGTCACTTAGATTGTAAAGAGTAAACAAATAAATATGACATTAATCAATATCATGTTTTGCATGTGCTGCTTCTCCCCTTGTCCCCGTACAGGTCCTTAGAACAAAATTCAACAAACTGTAGCAATGTCTGCATTGATGTGGCACCCCAGGAAAATCAAATACTGAAAACTGGGCAAGATTCTGGTCACCCCTGCCTGCACCCGGACTCAGATTTTACAGCTTTCGCACAGCTGAGCTTTGAGATCTTAGTGAAAAATTGCCAAACTCTGTAGTCTGCCGGATTTTTTCAAGTGCTCCCCCTTTCAGATTTGCACTGCCTTGTTTAATTATGCCAGTTCACCTGGCACCAAAATATTTTAATTTATGCTAATTATGAAATTATCCTAGAATTTTGCCATTGCAATATCAACAAAATGTCAAATTTATTGCAAAAGGACTATGCCTAGCAATATATTCTTAAGATATGAAATAAATATCATTTTACATAGGTCTAAATTTCGATATATATATATATATATATTAATTATCGCATTATGAAATCCGATTCTTTTACAAACCTCAATTATCTCATGAATTTTAATACGCCAAATATATTAACACAACAGCAACATGGCAAATTTGACAGGTCGAGTGGTGTTCGACTTTCACCAAAATATGTTATCAAATACAAAATAAAATTGTTTTAACTTACCTTGGTATTGTGAAAGAACATTTAAATCGTTATCTGCCATTTATAGAGCCATGTAAAAGCAAAGACACATATTATTTAGCGGCCATGACGATAGATGAGAGATGAGGTACATTGTGAAAGGTTCTTAGTCTACTAGAAATGTTTGATAATCGTGATGACCTTTTGGATGCTTTCTATGTTGTTCGGCTAGGTCCGCATATTTCGAGGGTCCTCCGTCCTTGGCTCGAGGGCATGCCTCTCGAAAATCTTTTGAACTTGGGTCTCTGAAAATGTTTTAGAGTTGGTATATTGAGGATCACACTGGCGTTATAAAGTAGTGTAATAACAGTAGATATATAAGCAAGGGAATAAATGAAGTAATTTTAATAATTTGACTAAAAACTCAATTTTAGAAATTTCTATTTATTGTTAGCAGTTAAGGCCTGGTTTATACAGCGTGCTATGAGCAAACCGAACTATTTAATTGCTGCACGCAGATAAGAACGCTGTCCGATTTATACATGAAAAATTTTGAACGTAGCAAAATTGCGCCAAAATTGAATTATATTCAATCATCGCTTATTTAGGTTAGGTGTTGGCTCGATCGTATAATAAGTCACCATGCAGCGTGCTCCGCCGTGCTGTATGTAATCATGTTGTGCAAGAAATAAATTTGATTGATTCGATTTTATTTTATTTTATCTGATTTTATCTGATTTGATTTGAGGGTGTTCCGCACGCCTTCGACGAACGAGCCGCACGGTTCAGTAAGAGCGGACCTAATTCAAAGAGCGAACCACATTGATTTATACAACGTGCTCCAATTAAGCAAATAATTAGTTCGGTGCGCTCATATAGCACGCTGTATATAAACCAGGCCTAAAATATATTAAATGAACCTCGAATATTTACTGAACCTTTGTTGGTAAAATGTATACTAAAACAATGAGACAACTCGCATGCACTCGTTTTCTATGAGCGATAGTCAATTCGGCTTCGCCTCGTTGACTATATGCTTGTCTTACAGAGGGCTCGTTGTCTAATTGTTAAATATAACTTGTCTTTGTAACACTAGTGTGTATATTCACTAGTGTGGTCATTACAAAAAAATTCTAGACGGAAGTCTTCAGTCTGATATTTTCAGTAATGACCAAGTGGACAAGGTCCAAGATTATAATTAAGCATGGTTTTCATATGTCACAGCTTTGTGACGAAATAGGATTTGGGGAATTTTAAACGGGAATTTGAATAAAAAGCGCAATTAGCCTCCGGCTGCTAATTTCGCTTTTTATTCAAATTCCCCTTTAACCGCTCCCTCGTTTATCAACATTACACGACTAAAACTCCTATGTGGCTCCCATTAACTACACTCAAACTTATAAAAAATCGGGACAATCCCCGATCATCGGCGATCGCAAGAACAGAAAAAAAATTGTTGAAAAAAACCCCAGCAGATTATTTTTCGGAGCATTCCCGGCGGAAATGCGCTTTTAAAAATTCAAAGGGGAGAATGAAAGTCATCGCACGCCAATAAATGCTTCCGAATAGTATTTCTCCTTAGTAATTAGTATAACATAACACCTATTCTTAGAGATTAAAACTAAGAATGAAAATTTATAATTCCTTTAGCGCTGCTTCAGCTTGGCTGAAAGTTAATCAATAATGAATTAATTTTGCAGTTTATCGACAACTTTATGTAGATCAGTTCAGTAATGTTATGCAACAACATTAAGTAACTCTATAGCCCATATACCTGGATGCCTGAGCTGGCCAAAAACGGGCTTTTTATTTTTTTACTCTGTACTTACTCTGTCTAACGCGATATTATTTTACTTTGCATGCCTAACAGCAGACGATCAAGCCCCTCACAGACGACCAAGTTTTCCTTGACAAGTTTTGTTTGTTCGTGTATACGACACAAATTGACAAGTTTTTCCTTGACTAGGAGCCTTGTTCAAAAGCTGGTTATGCCAGCTTTTGAACCGCCGAGGAAAATTGTTCGTGTGTACAGTCAGTCGTCAAGGAAATCTTGAGAAGATATTGCGCAATACGTCACTGCGCACTCATCTGCGAAGCGTGATCATTGGCGTAAAGGAAAACTTGTCCAACCATACACACGAGCAATTATAACTTGTCAAGGACAATTGTTGGAAAAAACTTGTTCAGCCTACACACGACAAGGAAAGCTACCAAGGAACTTGTCAAGGAAAACTTGGTCGTCTGTTTGGGGCTTAACTAGACAAATGAAGAATCTTCATTTATTTATTTATTTATTTACATTTATTTAAACACGGTATCCTCTCAACTTGTAACTAAACCTAAGAGTTATAAAAGTACTGTAAAAGTCATATAAATCAAGAAGAAAAAAGAAAAAAAAAGAAAAAGTTGATTTTCAGAGGGCCGTGTAAGAAATAAAATAAAAACTATATTTACAAGAATAAGAAAACTAACACCGACTAAATGAATATATTTACATATAAAATTTATAAAATATTAAAAATGAAGGTTACTGACACGTTTAAAATTCATAAAAATATAAAACGGTAAGAGCCACTGGGCTACTAAAAGTTTGCAGATTCAGGGAGATTGTTCCAGACCCTATAGCTGCCCTATAACTAAAGGATTTTTTTAAAGCATTCGTATTTGATTTGGGCAAAGATACAACCGCGCGGATGTTACTTCTTAAGTTGTATAACAAGGGCGATTTGAAAGGGAAAATAACTCATTAAGGTTATTATTATTTTCCCCTCGCACTAACTTTTTCATTAAAGAAAACAACTGTACTTTTCTTCTATCATGTACTCTCTGCCAACCAAGTTTTTTCATGACAATATCAGACGGAGTATCGTAACTATCACCTATGATAATTCGACCAGCTTTATTTTGAGGCTTTTCTAATTTATTTTGTAACGTGATAGAACAGTTATCCCACACTAAAGCGCAGTAATCAAAGTGTGGTAAAATAAGAACCTTAGAAATAGTATTTAAAGATCTTTTATCCACTAAATCCTTAGATCGTCTCAATAAGCCTATTCCTTTTGAGACTTTGCGTGTGACTTGGTCGATATGTTTATCCCAGGTGATACATTCATCTACCATAACGCCAAGAGTTTTAGTAGTCGAACCTATTTGTAATTGAGGATCAGTAATGAACTGTGATAGCCTTTGCCTGGATCCGATTAGACATTTAAAGTCAGTTTGTTTGCTAGCAGCCACTGATGAACATTATTTAAATCCTGTTCTAGTTTCATTTCAATTTCGCTGGCTGAGACTCCATTGACTGTTAAATTCAGTAGTGTCGTAAGCAAAGAGTGCCGGGTCAGAATTTTTAAGGCAATTTGGTAAATCATTAATATATAATAAAAATAATAAAGGACCAAGGTTTGACCCTTGGGGAACACCAGTTGTGATTGTAGCAGGAGTTGAAAGCGATTTTCCCACTTTACACAGTTTCTGATTCCATATAACTCGAGTTTCTTAATAGGTATCTCGTGGTTTACTGTATCGAATGCTTTTTTAAGGTCGAGGAAAATTACACCGTTTATAAGACCTTCATCCATATTAACAAGCCAGGTATTAGTGGTTTTAAATAATGAAATACAGGTGGAATGACCTCTTCGAAACCCTGAATGGTATGGAGTGAGAATATTATTAGTGATTAACTGTTCATAAACCAATTTTTCGAATAACTTTGAGACAAGGGATAAAACTGAGATTGGCCGATAATTACCACAATCGTCTTTCTGACCAGATTTGTGAACTGGTGCAACTCTCGTAATTTTCCAGTCATTAGGAAAAATTCCTTCAGACAAGGACAAATTAAAAATCATTGAGTCAAAACATAAGCAGAAAGACGATTCCAGAAAGACGCCGAACATAAGGAGAAAGACGACATTTTTTTACTAAATCTATTAATGCCAGACCATATTACTCCTCAGTTATATATGTCAAACTCCCAGCATGATTGGTTTATGCACTATACCAATAATGTAATACAACTAACAGAGATTGTAACACGTCAGAATTTAAAATATAACCGCTTGTTTGTCCACAAGACCACGCGTTAATGATGTAATGTCTGTGACGTAACTTCCTATATACAAAAGTTATTACGTATAGCTGCTTTGGTTGTACATCACATGCAAATACTTAAATGATAAGGTAAGAAAAGAGAAGAGGCGAATACGACAAGTCGAAACTGTGGTCCCTTTCTCTATGAACTAAATATATATATATATATATATATATTTCATATATATAAAAATGTTTAATTTAATCTAGACTTACATGTGCATAGACTCGCAATAGATCTCATACTCATTCACATAAACTTTCAATGTTTTTAATGTTTGCATTAGTTCTTCTTATAGTCTTAGGCTATATGTCTTAGGGTAACTGGCCGTGGAAAAAAACAAATACCTACAATAGTCCTCACTTGAAATGTTAATTAAGTTGACGAATTTACGTGGGCCCAATTTTGGTCTAAATAGAAGCAGATTTAGATACTAGAACGACGAGGAAGTCGAAATATTCAATATGCATCGATATATATTATTGCGTGGCTAGAACAACTTCAACAACTAGAACCGTTACTGAGTCGGACTAAATCATGACTGCATGATTAGGAAAATCTATTTATAACAATTAGATTACGAGGTCAAGCTTATTGATATATTTGAATTCACACAAGCGGACAAGATAATCTGAGGCCTGCGTTAAACGTCGCACAATAGACGAATTTAATTCAGACGAATTGAGTTGTTTGAATTTTATTCGACGGAACTGCGACGTATAACTCGATTAAATTCGTCACACGTCCCGAATTAAATTCGCCGTCTCGGCAATTAAATTCGTCTGAGTCAGACGAATGCGAGCATGATGTGTGTTCGAGTTACAGGACGAGTTATCGTCGCGTCGAACTAAATTTCTCTTCTGTTGGTCGTGACAATCCGGCGCCATGTTTTCAAGGAATCGTTTTCAGGCTCAACATGTCCAAGTAAAAGCAATTATATTCGACTGAAATTCGATGTTTAACTCGACGTCGCGTTTACGTCGCATTACCGACGAAGTTAATCCGAATTAAATTCGTCTGAATTCAATTCGTCTATTCTGCGACGTTTAGCGCAGGCCTGATAACTGCATCGAGCAGGAATCAAAGCAAAACAAGTCGCAGATCGGTAAAAGACACTTATGTTAACCATGCATGCACTGTGTGTGTCATGCACCTACAACACCCACTTCTAAACTTCACTGTAACAAGAGCTCTAAACAAACTTTCAATGCGATTCCATATTCTTAATGTAACTGCATTCCCCTTCACATTTATGGAAGTAGTATAGACAGCCTGTAATTTAAATCTTGACACTTCCTGGCCCATTAGACCCTTATAACAAGTACACACTATAGCGCTTTTTATACCGGGCAAAATAAGCCGCGGCTTAAATGAGTCGCGAACAGCTCGTATATAAACGGTCATGTAATCAATAAGCCGCGACTAAAATAAGCCCACGGTTAGCCCAAAATAAGCCGCGGCTTATTCAAGAATTGGCCGTTTATACGAACTGTTCGCAACTTATTTAAGCCGCGACTTATTTTGCCCCGTAATGTCAATGCGTAATTTTTCACACTTAATCTTCATTAAGGTTTGCAGGGTCATTTCAGTAAGTGCTTTCAATTCGTCAGAATTTATGCCACAAAAATAAAATAAATATCGTTAGAAAGCTCTTTAATGATACAATGTTGTATTTAACAACACAAGCCAATAATAGTTGTGAATTTTTTGAATAAAACCAGAGGGCTTTACTCTGGGCGACTCAAGTACAAAGCGTTCTATTTTGTTCGATTCTGAGATAAATTTTCAGCAAAACGGTGTCAGCTTTTCTATATTTATTAATTATTGCCTGGTTTCGATTTTATGACTTATCTTGTCCAAATGTTGGTCAAATGTTGGCTTTTGAACTTTGGTCGTCAATGAAATCAGCAAAACTCGACATGTCAACGTCTTGCTGGAACTTTATCTCGGAATCGAGAACAAAATAGAACGCTTTGTGCGTGAATCGCCCCGAGTGAAGCCCTCTGGTTTTCCTTAAACAATTCAAACTATTATTGGTTTGTGTTTATCGAAAATACAACATTGTAGTACTACAAATGAATAGTTTTCTAAAGAGCGCTTTACCGAAATGACCTGACACTGTGTACAATAACTACAAATTATTAACAATCATATTTGTAAGAAAACTGTTCCCAAGTTTTTCAAATATGCAGATGCTAATTTCTAACAAAACTGGATTAATCTACAGTGCTGCAGGACTCACGAATACGAACTATATTGAGAACTTACACTCGGCACTGTAGGACTCTGGGTTAATTAAATATGACTTGGACTCGAGAATTCATACCGAGTACTCAGTAAAGTACAGCACAAGTTAGTCGGCCGGCAAAACTGTTGTGCTTGTTTAAGTGTTGTTCAGTCCCGGAAGATTTACTTGCATGTTGCATGCAGTTTCATTAGAAAGTTAGGCGGGAATAGAGTTAGAGCGTTAGAGTACGGCAGGAATTGTTTTCAGTGTTTTAGGCAGCTACTCTTCTTAAACTCCCACGGTTCTCGAGATCATCCGGTAACATTATCCATGCAGTTTACGATCGATTATAGTTCTGTAACTTCGCGAGTGCATCGGTTCAGGTTTTATATCTAGAAATAGCAAGGACTCAAAAAGAGTATCACTATGGTCTGTATATATAGACTCAGAATTGTCGCTAATTAAGTGGCGCCTGGCGGACTTGTACTCAAATAGTTCAGATAGGCTACACTGAAATCTCAACCGGAAAATAGTAGACGAATATGTTCCGCTGGATGCATGCATGTATGAATGACATCCGACGTGTTCCTGCATCTCTCAGTTCTCTATCTTATGAGTTATGTTATAAACACTAATACATCCCTTTATCAGTAGATATATACAGTATAGGATTTTATATTTTAAGAAAGAAAAACAAAACAAATGGTATAATATTACACTCAACTAGCAGACAATGAACAAATACTTCTGGTGAATTCAAGCATTTATAATATTTACAATAAATGAATTTGTTTCCTAACATCGTCGTAATATATATTATAACTTATTGGATTCGTCTAAGCCCGACATGTCAAAATATTTAAGTCGAAAATTCAATATTGGGCGAGACCGAAGTTCGATATTTTCCATATCAGGCGAACATGAATCTATAATAGGTGTTTTATTATACCGAACAAATAATCGTGCGATTGACAAGTAAATATATACTTTGTGCGATCTGTCCAAAGATTGCTGTCCAATATGTAGTTGTCCGACATCGCAAAATATTGAACTCGATTACTTGCGAAGGTATAATTAATAAATATATAACGTCCGGTTCAGCGCGGTGATCTTCCAGCGCATGAAACTATCTTAAAGAAACCACGCAGAGAGCTTACAAAAAATGGCTGGTCTTAAACGACCACATGCAGCAATATGCGCAGAAATAGATGAAGACGTTTTGGAATTTGAAAAAGATCCGGCCTGCAAATGGTTTAAAAATCGCGGTTTGCATTGCAATGTTCAATTCAGAAAGAGGACTCACTTCAGAATATACATCTTTGTGTGCGGAGCTGATACTCACAGTATTTACAATATGGTAAGTTAATTTTATTATAAAATACGACAACTTTTATATATATAAAGAAGCTAAGAAAGTTTTACTGCCGAAATATAGTAAATAGAAATGCTATATATATAATTTATTCGAGTAAATGTTCTTCTGAGAGAAGCGCTTCATTTTTCATTATTAATTTAACTTCTAAAATACCATTAATATATCTAGGGAGTTGTTAGAAACGTATATGACCTATACATTGGGATGATTTTTATCCAGAGTTCTGCAGATATATATGCAATAAAGAAAGCGCATGCTAATTCGGTTGTTCGGGGATTATATCATCCCGCGCGCGGTAATTTGATGAAAACTCGCCGACATGGTTTAAATTGACCCTATATATAGTATAGACCTAAACGTTTAGACGAAATTTTGACTGTAATATTCAAAGTTACAAACATTCCAGCTCAGCAAGCTTCATGCCAGGCTACCAGGATACTGTGTTTTATATCGACAAAATACTGTCATTATATATACTATATATATAGAATCCTCCAGGCGGGACGTCCCGCCCTCTCCACTAAACGTAACTTGAAAATTAACAGTAAATTATATATACGAGCTAAGATTTCGAGAAAGCGAGTCGTTCAAGTACACCGGTGTCCACTCCTTTTAGTTTTGATGTTTTATGAATATACATGTTTTATTTTGTTGGTAAACTTGCTTCAAGTGTAAAGCCAATAGTGAAGCACACTAGTTATAAGACAAAACTCAGACAAACAAGCCAAAATTGACCTCCGGTCCGACCACGAGAAACTGAGCCATTGTACATGCTAAGCTTGGTTTCAGCTCGTGAGAACAATGAAAATCACTCAGTCAACGGCCTCGTGATTTCATTGTTTTTTCGTGATTGTAACGTAATCGTCCTGGTTGATTAGATCGAAAGATTAACTTTGTATTTGTGAAATCCTATAACGTCTACGATCCAAATGATCATTAACCAAAATCTTTCTTTTTTGACTTTCAGAATTTCACTACAAGTATCATTACTTTGATGGTTCTTATGATTGCGAGTGTACAAGGAACACCTCTCAACATCAATAGTTGTATAAAAAACAGAGCAACATACCGCAATCCAAATCGAATCCCGGAGTATCTAAAGATCATGACATGTAAAAACATTTCTCAATGCCACGAGATCCGTGCCGCAGTTGCAGTGGGCTACAAAAACAACACAGCAATCCAAATTATGGATCTTGTCGTTGCTTGTCAAAAACGATCTCCATGCAACGGAGGAAAAAACATGAAGGTGTATCTTGATTTTGACGTAAGACGAACACCTCAGACGTTGAAGATAGTGAAATGTCCCGACACGACGGAAGAACGTTTTATGAAAATCCCCGTTTTCTATAAATATAGTTTTGGAAAAACTGGTTTGCTTTATCAGAAGGTAGTTTACGATTGTCGATGTAAATGTTAGGGAAACGCGCAGCGTATAAATTATTCAAATAAATTTATGTAATCATAATTATAGAATATAAATATTATACAATTATGATATCATAGTTAATAGAAACATGGTTTGGAAGCTCAACAAAAGTCATTGTTGTATGTTTTTGTTCAGGTTTATGGAAATGTGTGCACTTTCACGGTTACTGAACATATTGTGTTTTCTGTATAATGAAGCAATCATCCAATAGCAACGTTTGGGTTGAATCGCTCAACCGTACTGTTTAAATATTAATAAACCTAAAACAAAGGATTTGTGCACCTTCGTGTACCTTTCAACATGAATCGTAGCTTGATTGTTGACCGCTTTGAAGTTTGCCGGGTTTCCAAACCATGTTTAGAATAACTATGATGATATTTAGTGATCAATATTTGAGATACAAAATAAGTCTATTTACAATTGTAAACGAATGTAATTCTTAATGTGGAATAATCATTATGTATGAATGCATGCATGCACACAACATTAAGTTACTCAAAAACGACTATATGTAGTATAAATTAACAAACCTTCTTGAATAAAATAAAATAAAACAATACTGTATGTCTTATCTGGTAACTTAAAAAATTGGTTAGTGCTGGCAGCTGTGCCAGAGCCTACACTTTTTTTGGAAACTAGGGGAAAATTCTGGAAAAGAAAAATACAGTACTAGGGGGATGGAGAGTTGGGGGAGTTCACCGCTGCCACTGACTGCTGAAAGAATAGCAAGTGGTTTTGATTTCTGGTTGTAGATGATGATCCTCAATGAGTAATTTGACTTAAATACTGTACGTTGGTCTGCATGTACCTGCATGTATTACTCACTGTGCACCTACGATGCAGATCTAAAACGTTTCACATCGATATAAACTGTTTGAGCTAATTAAAGCTAATTCTTCCTCGACTTGAGAGTACAATGATAATACCTAAATTCTACTTGAGTGCAACTAGTGTTAGCGTGAGTAAAATGCAGCCGCCACTTCTCGCTCGCTCGGCCCCTCGCCAAGTAGCGCTGATTGGTTACTTTGTAATCACAGGATAATTAATTCAAAACTAGGCTCGACCACGATCAACTCCAACATCATCCCTGTCTGAAATAACAAAGTTAAAGCTTATAGTTTTCGCAACAAAGAAAGATGGACAGATACTTTTATTTGCTAAAGCGAGTTTGAGTTGCAATAAACAGCAACAATTCCCACTCAAACTCGCTTTAGCAAAAGTATATATCTATCTTTCTTTGTTGGCAAAAACTAAGCTTTAACTTTGTTATTTCAGACAGGAATGACGTTGGAGTCGATCTTGGTCGGGCCGAGTTTTGAATTAATTATCGTGTGATTACAAAGTAACCAATCAGCGCTACTACCCGAATCTCGGTAGATTTACGTTATCAGTATGGAATTTCTTGGCTCGTTGCTCAGACGTCATTTCTGCGAGGGGCCGAGCGAGCGAGAAGTGGGCTGTGGCGGCTGTTTACTCAGGCTAAACTATAGTGTAGGTAACAATTCAATTGCTACCTATAAACCATTCTTGTCAAACTAGATGCCTCGTGGACCAACATGGATAACTATAGGGACTTCTGGATGTGCTTGTAAATAGTCACTGTCTGAAAAGCAACTTAATTGTTGCCATTGTGTCCAGGTCCAGTGTATATCTTTGTATATAAATTGTCAGTTTATGCATGCAAGACCACCAAGAGACATTTTTGGGGCCATGGTCAATAACCAGGCTGAATCTGCCCCTCCTATTTTCAGAGTTAATTGCCAAACACTGATTGCTTAATCCAAATCTTGTGTGTGTGTTTTACTTTTATAAAATAACATGCATGTATGCTACGCAATCGCGGATTGGTCAATACCTATGTCTGGATCAGGCTATCCAAACATAGAAATTTGCAGCAATTTGGACAGTCCATAACTCAATAATCCATAATCTCTCTCTTTTTAGTTATAAGAGACAGCTTTATATATAGCCCCCTGAACAAGAGCAAACGTGATCTCTAATTTTATGTCATACCTAGTTAACTCTTTCTCATCAGTAGGTTCCCAATCATATACTGTATCAGATAGTCTTACAAATATATTAATACAAAATGTATTATACAGGTATCACCATATTTGAATTGTATAATTTATATAATTTCAATTAAGCTAGTATTCAGATTCAGGATCAACAGTAGAACTCCAATGTTTTGCTTTTATGGCAAGGGAAGCTTGAAAAGAGAGGCACGCTTAAAGGTCACCATAAGTAACCTAGCTAAACAAGAAAAGATCAGGAACTAATCCAAAATGAGATGCTTAAACACACTGCAAAACCTCCAAATCTTGTTGAGATAAATCTTCTTATTTTAATATTCTATTTCTTGTTTTAATATATTTAATCTTGTTTTACGAAAAGAAAACCCAGCAAGATTATTATCTTGCAGATTATTATCTTGCAGATTATTATCTTGCAGATTATTATCTTGCAGATTATTATCTTGCAGACGGGACAAAAAAATCTTAAAACAAGATTTTGTTTCTTGAAACAAGTATTTAGGGATTTGCAGTGCAGTACCATTGTAGAGCTCTTTTAATATAATGTCACTTAGGAATGAGCATCCTGAAAGCTAGTACTGTATTGTAAAGAGTAAACAAATACATATGACATTAATCAATATCATGTTTTGCATGTGCTGCTTCTCTTGATTTAGTCCACATCATGTGTTACAAAGGAAGACTAAGGCATCACGTCCTTCGAACAAAATTCAACAAACTGTACCAATGTCTGCATTGATGTACCCTGGGTACCAGGGTAGCATTGATGTGGCACCCCAATGAAATCAAATGCTGAAAATTGTACTTGGCAAGTTTCTGGTCATCCCTGCCTGCGCCTGGACTCAGATTTTACAGCTTTCGCACAGAGCTTTGAGATCTTTGTGAAAAATTGCCAAACTCTGTGGCCTGGATTTTTTCAAGTGCTGCCCCCTTTCAGATTTGCACTGCCTTGTTTAATCATGTCAGCTCACCTGGCACCAAAATATTTTAATTTACGCTAATTATCCTAGAATTTTGCCATTGCAATATCAACAAAATGTCAAATTTATTGCAAAAGGACGATGCCTAGCAAAATATTCTTAAGATATGAAATAAATATCATTATTAGATAGGTCTAAATTTGAATATATATATTAATTATCGGATTATATCAAATCCGATTCTTTTACAAACCTCAATTATCTCATGAATTTTAATACGCCAAATATATTAACACAATAGCAACATGGCAAATTTGACAGGTCGAGTGGTGTTCGACTTTCACCAAAATATGTTATCAAATTCAAAATAAAATTGTTTTAACTTACCTTGGTACTGTGAAAGAACATTTCCCCCACTTTAAAGCGTTATCTGCCATTTATAGAGCCATGTAAAAGCAAAGACACATATTATTTAGCGGCCATGATGATAGATGAGGTACATTGTGAAAGGTTCCTATAGTCTACTAGAAATGTTTGATAATCGTGATGACCTTTTGGATGCTTTCTATGTTGTTCGGCTAGGTCCGCATATTTAGAGGGTCCTCCGTCCTGTGCTCGAGAGCATGCCTCTCGAAAATCTTTTGAACTTGGGTCTCTGAAAATGTTTTAGAGTAGGTATATTGAGGTATATAGAACTTTCTATTTATTGTTGGAGTTAAGGCCTGGTTTATATAGCGTGCTATGAGCAAACCGAACTATTTAATTAATTGCTGCACGCAGATAAGAACGATGTCCGATTTATACATGAAAAATTTTGAACGTACCAATTTTGTAACGCCAATATCGCTTTGTAACGCCAATATTGAATTATAGATTGTAATAAATTATATTCAACCATCGCTTATTTAGGTTAGGTGTTGGCTCGATCGTATAAGTCACCTTGCAGCGTGCTCCGCCGTGCTGATATGTAATCATGTTGTGCAAGAAATAAATTTGATTCGATTTGATTTGATTTGATTCGATTTGATTTGATTTGAGGGTGTTCCGCACGCCTTCGACGAGCGAGCCGCACGGTTAAGAGCGGACCTAATTCAAAGAGCGAACCACATTGATTTATACAGCGTGCTCCAATTAAGCAAATAATTAGTTCGGTGCGCCCATGGCACGCTGTATATAAACCAGGTCTAAAATGTATTAAATGAACCTCGAATAATACGTTATGCATGGTCGGTATTTACTGAACCTTTGTTGGTAAAATGTATACTAAAACAATGAGACAACTCGCACGCACTCATTTTCTATGAGCGATAGTCAATTCGGCTTCGCCTCGTTGACTACATGCTTGTCTTACAGAAGGCTCGTTGTCTAATTGTTAAATATAACTTGTCTTTGTAACACTAGTGTGTATATTCACTAGTGTGGTCATAACAAAAAAATTCTAGATGGAAGTCTTCGGTCGGATATTTTCAGTAATGACCAAGTGGACAAGGTCCAAGATTATAATTAAGCCTGGTTTTCATGTCACAGCTTTGTGACGAAATAGGATTATGATTTTTTATAAGTTTGGGTGTAGTTAAACGGGCTTTTTATTTTTTTACTCTTTACTTACTCTGTCTAACGCCATATTATTTTACTTTGCATGTCTAACAGCAGACGATTAAGCCCCGCACAGACGATCAAGTTTTCCTTGACAAGCTGGTTATGCCAGCTTTTGAACCGCCAAGGAAAATTGTTCGTGTGTACAGTCGTCAAGGAAATCTTGACTGCGCACTCATCTGCAAAGCGTGATCATTGGCGTCAAGGAAAACCTGTCCAACCATACACACGAGCAATTATAACTTGTCAAGGAAAATTGTTGGAAAAACACTTGTTCAACCTACACACGAACAAGGAAAGCTACCAAGGAACTTGTCAAGGAAAACTTGGTCGTCTGTTTCGGGCTTAACTAGACAAATGAAGAACCTTTATTTATTTATTTATTTATTTATTTATTTATTTATTTATTTATTTATTTATTTATTTATTTATTTATTCATTTACATTTATTTAAACACGGTAGCCTCTCAACTTGTAACTAAACCTAAGAGTTATAAAAGTACTGTAAAAGTCATATAAATCAAGAAGAAAAAAGAAAAAAAGAGAGAAAAAAGTTGATTTTCAGAGGGCCGTGTAAGAAATAAAATAAAAACTATATTTACAAGAATAAGAAAACTAACACACTAAGTGAATATATTTACATATAAAATTTATAAAGTATTAAAAAGGAAGGTTACTGACACGTTTAAAATTCATAAAAAAATAAAAAGGTAAGAGCCACTGCGCTACTTATAAAATTTTGCAGATTCAGGGAGATCGTTCCAGACCCTAGCTCCTATATAACTAAACGATTTTTTTAAAGCATTCGTTTGGTTTGGGCAAAGATACAACGCGGATGTTACTTCTTAAGTTGTAACAAGGGCGATTTGAAAGGGAAAATAACTCATTAATGTTATCAGTATTATTTCCCCTTCGCACTAACTTTTTCATTAAAGAAAACAACTGTACTTTTCTTCTATCATATAATCTCTGCCAACCAAGTTTTTTTCATGACAATATCAGACGGAGTATCGTAACTATCACCTGTGATAATTCGAGCAGCTTTATTTTGAGGCTTTTCTAATTTATTTTGTAACGTGATAGAACAGTTATCCCACTATAAAGCGCAGTAATCAAAGTGTGGTAAAATAAGAACCTTAGAAACAGTATTTAAAGATCTTTTATTCACTAAATCCTTAGATCGTCTCAATAAGCCTATTCCTTTTGAGACTTTGCGTGTGACTTATGTTTATCGATATGTTTATCCCAGGTGATACATTCATCTACCATAACTCCAAGAGTTTTAGTAGTCGACACTCGTCAGTTGATTTTTTTCAGAACCTTTTTGTAATTGAGGATCAGTAATGAACTGTGATAGCCTTTGCCTGGATCCGATTAGCAAATATACTCAGTTTTTTTGACATTTAAAGTCAGTTTGTTTGCTAGCAGCCGCTGATGAAAATTATTTAAATCCTGTTCTAGTTTCATTTCAATTTCGCTGGCTGAGACTCCATTGGCTGTTAAATTCAGTAGTGTCGTCGGCAAAGAGTGCTGGGTCAGAATTTTTAAGGGAATTTGGTAAATCATTAATATATAATAAAAATAATAAAGGACCAAGGTTTGACCCTTGGGGAACACCAGTTGTGAGCAGGAGTTGAAAGCGATTTTCCCACTTTACACAGTTTCTGATTCCATATAACTCGAGTTTCTTAATAGGTATCTCGTGGTTTACTGTATCGAATGCTTTTTTAAGGTCGAGGAAAATTACACCGTTTATAAGACCTTTATCCATATTAACAAGCCAGGTATTAGTGGTTTTAAATAATGAAATACAGGTGGAATGAGAATTGTAATGGAGTGAGAATATTATTAGTGATTAAGTAGTTATTTACTTGTTCATAAACCAATTTTTCGAATAACTTTGAGACAAGGGATAAAACCTAGATTGGCCGATAATTACCACAATCGTCTTTCTGACCAGATTTGTGAACTGGTGCAACTCTCGTAATTTTCCAGTCATTAGGAAAAATTCCTTCCGGCAAGGACAAATTAAAAATCAGTTTTAAATAAGGAGTCAAAACATAAACAGAAAGACCATTGCAGAAAGACGCAGAACATAAGCAGAAAGACGTCATTTTTTTTACTAAATCTATTAATGCCAGACCATATTACTCCTCAGTTATAGGTCAAACTCCCAGCAAGATTGGTTTATGTACTATACCAATAATGTAATACAACTAACAGAGATTGTAACACGTCAGAATTTAAAAATAACCGCTTGTTTGTCCACAAGCCCACGCGTCAATGATCATGTAATATCTGGATGGTGACGTAACTTCCTATATACACAAGTTATTACGTAGCTGCTTTGGTTGTACATCACATGCAAATACTTAAATGATAAGGTAAGAAAAGAGAAGAGGCGAATACGAGAAGTCGAAACTATGGTCCCTTTCTCTATGAATTATATATATATATTTCATATATATATATTTTATTTCATCTAGACTTATATGTGTATAGACTCGCAATAGATCTCATACTCATTCACATAAACTTTCAATGTTTTTAAATGTTTGCATTAGTTCATCTTATAGTCTTAGGCTATATGTCTTAGGGTAACTGGCCGTGGAGAAAAAAAAATATATATATAGTCCTCACTTGAAATGTTAAGTTGACGAATTTACGTGGGCCCAATTTTGGTCTAAATAGAAGCAGATTTAGATACTAGAACGACGAGGAAGTCGAAATATTCAATATGCATCGATATGTATTACTGCATGGCTAGAACAACTTCAACAACTAGAACCGTTACTGCATGAGTCGGAATAAATCATGACTGCGTGATTAGGAAAATCTATTTATAACAATTAGATTACGAGGTCAAGCTTATTGATATATTTGAATTCGCACAAGCGGACAAGATAATCTGAGGCCTGCGCTAAACGTCGCACAATAGAAGAATTTAATTCAGACGAATTGAGTTGTTTGAATTTTATTCGACGGAACTGCGACGTGTAACTCGATTAAATTCGTCACACGTCCCGAATTAAATTCGTCTCGGCAATTAAATCACTGAGTCAGACGAATGCGACCATGATGTGTGTTCGAGTTACAGGACGAGTTATCGTCGCGTCGAATTAAATTTCTCTTCTGTTGGCTGTGACAATCCGGCGCCATGTTTTCAAGGAATCGTTTTCAGGCTCAACATGTCCAAGTAAAAGCAATTATATTCGACTGAAATTCGATGTTTAACTCGACGTCGCGTTTACGTCGCATTACCGACGAAGTTAATCCGAATTCAATTCGTCTGAATTAAATTCGTCTATTCTGCGACGTTTAGCGCAGGTCTGATAACTGCATCGAGCAGGAATCAAAGCAATACAAGTCGCAGATCGGTAAAAGACACTTATGCTAACCATGCACTGTGTCATGCACCTACAACACCCTCTTCTAAACTTGACTGTAACAAGAGCTCTGAAAAAACTTTCAATGCGATTCCATATTTTTAATGTAACTGCATTCCTCTTCACATTTATGGAAGTAGTATAGACAGCCTGTAATTTTAATCTTGACACTTCCTGGCCCATTAGACCCTTATAACAAGTACACAATAGCGCTTTTTATACCGGGCAAAATAAGCCGCGGCTTAAATAGGCCGCGCGGCTTAAATGAGTCGCGAACAGCTCGTATATAAACGGTCATGTAATCAATAAGCCGCTACTAAAATAAGGCCACGGTTAGTCCAAAATAAGCCGTGGCTTATTCAAGAATTGGTCGTTTATACGAACTGTTCGCGACTTATTTAAGCCGCGACTTATTTTGCCCCGTAATGTCAATGCGTAATTTTTCACACTTAATCTTCATTAAGGTTTGCAGGGTCATTTCAGTAAGTGCTTTCAATTCGTCAGAATTTATGCCACAAAAATAAAATAAATATCGTTAGAAAGCTCTTTAATGATACAATGTTGTATTTAATTTTGCCACAACACAAGCCAATAATAGTTGTGAATTTTTTGAATAAAACCAGAGGGCTTTACTCTGGGCGACTCAAGTACAAAGCGTTCTATTTTGTTCGATTCTGAGATAAATTTCTAGCAAAACGGTGTCAGCGTTTCTATATTTATTAATTATTGCATGGTTTCGATTTTATGACTTATCTTGCCCAAATGTTGGTCAAATGTTGGCTTTTCAACTTTGGTCGTCAATGAAATCCGCAAAACTGGACATGTCAAAGTCTTGCTGGAAATTTATCTCGGAATCGACATGCAACAATTTTTTGAACATTATTTGAACAAAATAGAACGCTTTGTGGGTGAATCGCCCCGAGTGAAGCCCTCTGGTTTTCCTTAAACAATTCAAACTATTATTGGTTTGTGTTTATCGCAAAATACAACATTGTAGTACTACAAATTAATAGTTTTTTAGAGAGCGCTTTACCGAAATGACCTGACACTATGTACAATAACTACAAATTATTAACAATCATATTTGTAAGAAAACTGTTCCCAAGTTTTTCAAATATGCAGATGCTAATTTCTAACAAAACTGGATTAATCTGCAGTGCTGCAGGACTCACGAGTACGAACTATATAGAGAACTTACACTCGGCACTGTAGGACTCTGGGTTAATTAAATATGACTTGGACTCGATAATTCATACCGAGTATACTCAGTAAAGTACAGCACAAGTTAGTCGGCCGGCAAAACTGTTGTGCTTGTTTAAGTGTTGTTCAGTCCCGGAAGATATAATTGTTGCATGCAGTTTCATTAGAAAGTTAGACGGGAATAGAGTTAGAGCGTTAGAGTACGGCAGGAATTGTTTTCAGTGTTTTAGGCAGCCACGCTGCCACGGTTCTTAAACTCCCACGGTTCTCGAGATCATCCGGTATAACATTATCCATACAGTTTACGATCGATTATGTCTGTAACTTCGCGCGTGCATCGGTTCAGGTTTTATATCTAGAAATAGCAAGGACTCAAAAAGCCGGTATGGTCTGTATATAGACTCAGAATTGTCACTAATTAAGTGGCACTTGGCGGACTTGTACTCAAATAGTTCAGATATGCTACACTGAAATCTCAACCGGAAAATAGTAGACGAATATGTTCCGCTGCATGCATGTATGAATAACATCCGACGTGTTACTGCATCTCTGAGTTTTCTATGTTATGAGTTATGTTATAAACACTAATACATCCCTTTATCAGTAGTATATACACAGTTGGAGTTTTTATTTTAAGAAAGAAAAACAAAACAAATGGTATAATACTACACTCAAATAGCTGCATGACAACGAACAAATACTTCTGGTGAATTCAAGCATGCATTTATAAAATTTACAATAAATTAATTTGTTTCCTAACATCGTCGTAATATATATTATAACTGATTGGATTCATCTAAGCCCGACATGTCAAAATATTTAAGACGAAAATTCAATATTGGGCGAGACCGAAGGTCGATATTTTCCATATCAGGCGAAGATGAATCTAATAGGTGTTTTATTATACCGAACAAATAATCGTGCGATTGACAAGTAAATATATACTTTGTGCGATCTGTCCAAAGATTGCTGTCCAATATGTAGTTGTCCTACATCGCAAAATATTGAACTGGCACTTGACGTTAATGTAGATATTTGATTGGACAATTACTTGCGAAGGTATAATTAATAAATATATAACGTCCGGTTCCGCGCGGTGATCTTCCAGCGCATGAAACTATCTTAAAGAAACCACGCAGAGCTTACAAAAAATGGCTGGTCTTAAACGACCACATGCAGCAATATGCACAGAAATAGATGAAGTTGTTTTGGAATTTGAAAAAGATCCGGCCTGCAAATGGTTTAAAAATCGAGGTTTGCATTGCAATGTTCAATTCAGAAAGAGAACTCACTTCAGAATATACGTCTTTGTGTGCGGAGCTGATACTCACAGTGTTTACAATATGGTAAGTTAATTCTATTATAAAACACGACAACTTTTATATATACAAAGAAGCTAAGAAAGTTTTACTGCCGAAATATAGTAAATAGAAATGCTATATATATAATTTATTCAAGTAAGGTTCTTCTGCATGCGCTTCATTTTTCATTACTAATTTAACTTCTAAAATACCACTAATATATCTGATGAGTTGTAAGAAACGTATATGACCTACATTGGGATGATTTTTATCCAGAGTTCTGCAGATATATATGCAATAAAGAAAACGCATGCTAATTCGGTTGTTCGGGGATTATATCATCCCGCGCGCGGTAATTTGATGAAAACTCGCCGACATGGTTTAAATTGACCCTATATATAATAGTATAGACCTAAACGTTTAGACGAAATTTTGACTGTAATATTCAAAGTTACAAACATTCCAGCTCAGCTAGCTTCATGCCAGGCTACCAGGATACTGTGTTTTATATGGACAAAATACTGTCATTATATATATACTATATATATAGAATCCTCCAGGCGGGACGTCCCGCCCACTCCACTAAACGTAACTTGAAAATTAACAGTAAATTATATATACGAGCTAAGATTTCGAGAAAGCGAGTCGTTCAAGTACACCGGTGTCCACTCCTTTAAGTTTTGATGTTTTATGAACATACAGGTTTTATTTTGTTGGTAAACTTGCTTCAAGTGTAAAGCCAATAGTGAAGCACACTAGTTATAAGACAAAACTCAGACAAACAAGCCAAAATTGACCTCCGGTCCGACCACGAGAAACTGAGCCATTGTACATGCTAAGCTTGGTTTCAGCTCGTGAGAACAATGAAAATCACTCAGTCAACGGCCTCATGATTTTCATTGTTTTTTCGTGATTGTAACGTAATCGTCCTGGTTGATTAGATCGAAAGATTAACTTTGTATTTGTGAAATCCTATAACGTCTACGATCCAAATGATCATTAACCAAAATCTTTCTTTTTTGACTTTCAGAATTTCACTACAAGTATCATTACTTTGATGGTTCTTATGATTGCGAGTGTACAAGGAACACCTCTCAACATCAATAGTTGTATAAAAAACAGAGCAACATACCGCAATCCAAATCGAATCCCGGAGTATCTAAAGATCATGACATGTAAAAACATTTCTCAATGCCACGAGATCCGTGCCGCAGTTGCAGTGGGCTACAAAAACAACACAGCAATCCAAATTATGGATCTTGTCGTTGCTTGTCAAAAACGATCTCCATGCAACGCAGGAAAAAACATGAAGGTGTATCTTGATTTTGACGTAAGACGAACACCTCAGACGTTGAAGATAGTGAAATGTCCCGACACGACGGAAGAACGTTTTACGAAAATCCCCGTTTTCTATAAATATAGTTTTGGAAAAACTGGTTTGCTTTATCAGAAGGTAGTTTACGATTGTCGATGTAAATGTTAGGGAAACGCGCAGCGTATAAATTATTCAAATAAATTTATGTAATCATAATTATAGAATATAAATATTATACAATAATGATATTTAGTGATCAATATTTGAGATACAAAATAAGTCTATTTACAATTGTAAACGAATGTAATTCTTATTGTGGATTAATCATTATGTATGAATGCATGCATGTACACAATATTAAGTTACTCAAAAACGACTATATGTAGTATACATTTTAACAAACCTTGTTGAATAAAATAAAATAAAACAATACTGTACGTTTTAGCTGGTCAACTTTAAAAATTGGTACTGCTGGCAGCCGTGCCAGAGTTTACACTTTTTTTGGAAACCGGGGGGAAATTTTGGAAAAGAAAAATACAGTACTGGGGAGGGTGGAGAGTTGGGGGAGTTCACGCTGCCACTGACTGCTGAAAGAATATATATCAAGTGATTTTGATTTCTGGTTGTAGATGATGATCCTCAATGAGTAATTTGACTTGTACGTGATCTGTGTACCTACTGTGTAGTACTCACTGTGCACCTACGATGCAGATCTAAAACTTTTCACATCCATATAAACTGTTTGAGCTAATTAAAGCCAATTCTTTCCTCGATTTGAGAGTACAATGATGATACCTAAATTCTACTTGAGTGCAACTGGTGTTAGCCTGAGTAAACAGCCGCCACTTCTCGCTCGCTCGGCCCCTCGCAGAAGTGACGTCTGAGGAACGAGCCAAGAAATTCCATACTGATGACGTAAATCTATCGAGATTCGGGTAGTAGCGCTGATTGGTTACTTTGTAATCACACGATAATTCATTCAAAACTCGGCTCGACCAAGATCAACTCCGACATCACCCCTGTCTGAAATAACAAAATTAAAGCTTAGTTTTTGCCAACAAAGAAAGATAGATATATACTTTTGCTAAAGCGAGTTTGAGTTGCAATAAACAGCAACATTTCCCACTCAAACTCGCTTTAGCAAAAGTATATATCTATCTTTCTTTGTTGGCAAAATCTAAGCTTTAACTTTGTTATTTCAGACAGGAATGATGTTGGAGTCGATCTTGGTCGGGCCGAGTTTTAAATTAATTATCGTGACCCGAATCTCGGTAGATTTAGGTCATCAGTATGGAATTTCTTGGCTCGTTGCTCAGACGTCACTTCTGCGAGGGGCCGAGCGAGCGAGAAGTGGGCTGTGGCGGCTGTTTACTCAGGCTAAACTAGTGTATGTAACAATTCAATTGCTACCTATAAACTATTCTTGTCAAACTTTGATCGAAGATGCTTCGTGGACCAACATGACTAGCATCATGGAGAACCAGGGACTTCTGGATGTGCTTGTAAATAGTCACTGTCTGAAAAGCAACTTGTTGCCATTGTGTCCAGGTCCAGTGTATATCTTTGTATATAAATTGTCAGTTTATGCATGCAAGACCACCAAGAGAAATTTTTGGGGCCATAGACCACTTTCATAATGGCTACCACTTTAAATATTCTTTTATGCGCATCTAAATGAGTCTTTCTGGCCTCGTTATGAAGCAAAGATTCTTTTGAATTACAGACATACAAACGAGGCCAGAAAGGCTTATTAAGATGCATATAAAAGAATATTCAAATTAGTCGCTATTATGAAAGTGGTGTATGGTCAATAACCAGTCTGAATCTGCCCCTCCTATTTTCAGAGTTACTGATTGCTTAATCCAAATCTTGTGTGTGTGTTTTGATCAACTGACATACAGTATACACTTTTATAAAATAACATATATGCTACGCAAGCGCTGATTGGTCAATACCTATGTCTGGATCAGCTATCCAAACACAGAAATTTGCAGCAATTCAGTGGATAGTCCATAACTCAATAATCCATAATCTCTCTCTCTTTTTAGTTATAAGAGACAGCTTTACATCAATAGCCCCCTGAACAAGAGCAAATGTGATCTCTAATTTTATGTCATACCTAGTTAACTCTTTCTCATCAGTAGGTTCCCAGCCATATACTGTATCAGATAGTCTTACAAATATATTAATACAAAATGTATTATACAGGTATCACCATATTTGAATTGTATAATTTATATAATTTCAATTAAGCTAGTATTCAGATTCAGGGTCGAAATAGGATATGGGAATTTTAAACCTCCTACTGCTAATTTCGCTTTTTATTCAAATTCCCCTTTAACCTCTCCCAGTCTCCCTCGTTTATCAACATTACACGACTAAAAATCCTATGTGGTTCCCATTAACTACACTCAAAATTATAGGGGAGAATGGAAGTCATCGCACGCCAATAACTGCTTCAATAGTATTTCTCCTTTGTGTAAAATAACACCTATTCTTAGAGATTAACAGAATGAAAATTTATAATTCCTTTAGCGCTGCTTCAGCTTGGCTGAAAGTTAATCAATAATGAATTAATTTTGCAGTTTATCGACAACTTTATGTAGATCATTTCAGTTATGTTATGCAACAAGCTTTTTATTTTTTTACTCTTTACTTACTCTGTCTAACGCCATATTATTTTACTTTGCATGTCTAACAACAGACGATTAAGCCCCTCACAGACGACCACGTTTTCCTTGACAAGTTTTGTTTGTTCGTGTATACGACACAAATTGACAAGTTTTTCCTTGACTAGGAGCCTTGTTCAAAAGCTGGTTATGCCAGCTTTTGAACCGCCGAGGAAAATTGTTCGTGTGTACAGTCGTCAAGGAAATCTTGAGAAGATATTGCGCAGTACGTCACTGCGCATTCATCTGCGAAGCGTGATCATTGGCGTCAAGGAAAACCTGTCCAACCATACACACGAGCAATTATAACTTGTCAAAGACAATTGTTGGAAAAAACTTCTTCAACCTACACACGAACAAGGAAAGCTACCAAGGAACTTGTCAAGGAAAACTTGGTCGTCTGTTTGGGGGTTAACTAGACAAATGACATTTATTTATTTATTTATTTATTTATTTATTTATTTATTTATTTATTTATTTATTTATAACTCAACTTGTAACTAAACCTAAGAGTTATGAAAGTATTTAAAAGTCATATAAATCAAGAAGAAAAAAGGAAAAAAGAGAGAAAAAAGTTGATTTTCAGAGGGCCGTGTAAGAAATAAAATAAAAACTATATTTACAAGAATAAGAAAACTAACACACTAAGTGAATATATTTACATATAAAATTTATAAAATATTAAAAAGGAAGGTTACTGATACGTTTAAAATTCATAAAAATATAAAAAGGTAAGAGCCACTGGGCTACTAAAAGTTTGCAGATTCAGGGAGATCGTTCCAGACCCTAGCTCCTCTATAACTAAAGGATTTTTTTAAAGCATTCGTATTTGATTTGGGCAAAGATACAACGCGGATGTTACTTGTTAAGTTGTAACAAGGGCGATTTGAAAGGGAAAATAACTCATTAAGGTTATTATTATTTCCCCCTCGCACTAACTTTTTCATTAAAGAAAACAACTGTACTTTTCTTCTATCATATAATCTCTGCCAACCAAGTTTTTTTCATGACAATATCAGACGGAGTATCGTAACTATCACCTGTGATAATTCGAGCAGCTTTATTTTGAGGCTTTTCTAATTTATTTTGTAACGTGATAGAACAGTTATCCCACTATAAAGCGCAGTAATCAAAGTGTGGTAAAATAAGAACCTTAGAAACAGTATTTAAAGATCTTTTATTCACTAAATCCTTAGATCGTCTCAATAAGCCTATTCCTTTTGAGACTTTGCGTGTGACTTGGTCGATATGTTTATCCCAGGTGATACATTCATCTACCATAACTCCAAGAGTTTTAGTAGTCGACACTCGTCAGTTGATTTTTTCAGAACCTATTTGTAATTGAGGATCAGTAATGAACTGTGATAGCCTTTGCCTGGATCCGATTAGCAAATATACTCAGTTTTTTTGACATTTAAAGTCAGTTTGTTTGCTAGCAGCCACTGATGAAAATTATTTAAATCCTGTTCTAGTTTCATTTCAATTTCGCTGGCTGAGACTCCATTGACTGTTAAATTCAGTATAGTGTCGTCGGCAAAGAGTGCTGGGTCAGAATTTTTAAGGTAATTTGGTAAATCATTAATATATAATAAAAAAAATAAAGGACCAAGGTTTGACCCTTGGGGAACACCAATTGTGATTGTAACAGGAGTTGAAAGCGATTTTCCCACTTTACACAGTTTCTGATTCGATATATAACTCGAGTTTCTTAATATGTATCTCGTGGTTTACTGTATCGAATGCTTTTTTAAGGTCGAGGAAAATTACACCGTTTATAAGACCTTTATCCATATTAACAAGCCAGGTATTAGTGGTTTTAAATAATGAAATACAGGTGGAATGACCTCTTCGAAACCCTGAATGGTATGGAGTGAGAATATTATTAGCGATTAAGTAGTTATTTACTTGTTCATAAACCAATTTTTCGAATAACTTTGAGACAAGGGATAAAACCTAGATTGGCCGATAATTACCACAATCGTCTTTCTGACCAGATTTGTGAACTGGTGCAACTCTCGTAATTTTCCAGTCATTAGGAAAAATTCCTTCAGACAAGTACAAATTAAAAATCAGTTTTAAATAAGGAGTCAAAACATAAACAGAAAGACCATTGCAGAAAGACGCAGAACATAAGCAGAAAGACGACATTTTTTTACTAAATCTATTAATGCCAGACCATATTACTCCTCAGTTATATATGTCAAACTCCCAGCATGATTGGTTTATGCACTATACCAATAATGTAATACAACTAACAGAGATTGTAACACGTCAGAATTTAAAATATAACCGCTTGTTTGTCCACAAGACCACGCGTTAATGATGTAATGTCTGTGACGTAACTTCCTATATACAAAAGTTATTACGTATAGCTGCTTTGGTTGTACATCACATGCAAATACTTAAATGATAAGGTAAGAAAAGAGAAGAGGCGAATACGACAAGTCGAAACTGTGGTCCCTTTCTCTATGAACTAAATATATATATATATATATATTTCATATAAAAATGTTTAATTTAATCTAGACTTACATGTGCATAGACTCGCAATAGATCTCATACTCATTCACATAAACTTTCAATGTTTTTAATGTTTGCATTAGTTCTTCTTATAGTCTTAGGCTATATGTCTTAGGGTAACTGGCCGTGGAAAAAAACAAATACCTACAATAGTCCTCACTTGAAATGTTAATTAAGTTGACGAATTTACGTGGGCCCAATTTTGGTCTAAATAGAAGCAGATTTAGATACTAGAACGACGAGGAAGTCGAAATATTCAATATGCATCGATATATATTATTGCGTGGCTAGAACAACTTCAACAACTAGAACCGTTACTGAGTCGGACTAAATCATGACTGCATGATTACGAAAATCTATTTATAACAATTATATAGATTACGAGGTCAAGCTTATTGATATATTTGAATTCGCACAAGCGGACAAGATAATCTGAGGCCTGCGTTAAACGTCGCACAATAGACGAATTTAATTCAGACGAATTGAGTTGTTTGAATTTTATTCGACGGAACTGCGACGTATAACTCGATTAAATTCGTCACACGTCCCGAATTAAATTCGCCGTCTCGGCAATTAAATTCGTCTGAGTCAGACGAATGCGAGCAGGATGTGTGTTCCGAGTTACAGGACGAGTTATCGTCGCGTCGAATAAAAGTTCTCTTCTGTTCGTCGTGACAATCCGGCGCCATGTTTTCAAGGAATCGTTTTCAGGCTCAACATGTCCAAGTAAAAGCAATTATATTCGACTGAAATTCGATGTTTAACTCGACGTCGCGTTTACGTCGCATTACCGACGAAGTTAATCCGAATTAAATTCGTTTGAATTAAATTCGTCTATTCTGCGACGTTTAGCGCAGGCCTGATAACTGCATCGAGCAGGAATCAAAGCAATACAAGTCGCAGATCGGTAAAAGACACTTATGTTAACCATGCATGCACTGTGTGTGTCATGCACCTACAACACCCTCTTCTAAACTTCACTGTAACAAGAGCTCTAAAAAAACTTTCAATGCGATTCCATATTTTTAATGTAACTGCATTCCCCTTCACATTTATGAAAGTAGTATAGACAGCCTGTAATTTTAATCTTGACACTTCCTGGCCCATTAGACCCTTATAACAAGTACACAATAGCGCTTTTTATACCGGGCAAAATAAGCCGCGCGGCTTAAATGAGTCGCGAACAGCTCGTATATAAACGGTCATGTATAATCAATAAGCCGCGACTAAAATAAGCCCACGGTTAGCCCAAAATAAGCCGCGGCTTATTCAAGAATTGGCCGTTTATACGAACTGTTCGCGACTTATTTAAGCCGCGACTTATTTAGCCCCGCAACGTCAATGCGTAATTTTTCACACTTAATCTTCATTAAGGTTTGCAGGGTCATTTCAGTAAGTGCTTTCAATTCGTCAGAATTTATGCCACAAAAATAAAATAAATATCGTTAGAAAGCTCTTTAATGATACAATGTTGTATTTAATTTTGCCACAACAGAAGCCAATAATAGTTGTGAATTTTTTGAATAAAACCAGAGGGCTTTACTCTGGACGACTCAAGTACAAAGCGTTCTATTTTGTTCGATTCTGACATAAATGTTCAGCAAAACGGTGTCAGCTTTTCTATATTTATTAATTATTGCCTGGTTTCGATTTTATGACTTATCTTATCCAAATGTTGGCTTTTCAACTTTGGTCGTCAATGAAATCAGCAAAACTCGACATGTCAAAGTCTTGCTGGAAATTTATCTCGGAATCGACATGCAAAATTTTTTTTTGAACAAAATAGAACGCTTTGTGGGTGAATCGCCCCGAGTGAAGCCCTCTGGTTTTCCTTAAACAATTCAAACTATTATTGGTTTGTGTTTATCGAAAATACAACATTGTATTACTACAAATTAATAGTTTTCTAAAGAGCGCTTTACCGAAATGACCTGACACTGCATGTGTACAATAACTACAAATTATTAACAATCATATTTGTAAGAAAACTGTTCCCAAGTTTTTCAAATATGCAGATGCTAATTTCTAACAAAACTGGATTAATCTGCAGTGCTGCAGGACTCACGAGTACGAACTATATAGAGAACTTACACTCGGCACTGTAGGACTCTGGGTTAATTAAATATGACTTGGACTCGATAATTCATACCGAGTATACTCAGTAAAGTACAGCACAAGTTAGTCGGCCGGCAAAACTGTTGTGCTTGTTTAAGTGTTGTTCAGTCCCGGAAGATATAATTGTTGCATGCAGTTTCATTAGAAAGTTAGACGGGAATAGAGTTAGAGCGTTAGAGTACGGCAGGAATTGTTTTCAGTGTTTTAGGCAGCCACGCTGCCACGGTTCTTAAACTCCCACGGTTCTCGAGATCATCCGGTATAACATTATCCATACAGTTTACGATCGATTATGTCTGTATAACTTCGCGCGTGCATCGGTTCAGGTTTTATATCTAGAAATAGCAAGGACTCAAAAAGCCGGTATGGTCTGTATATAGACTCAGAATTGTCACTAATTAAGTGGCACCTGGCGGACTTGTACTCAAATAGTTCAGATATGCTACACTGAAATCTCAACCGGAAAATAGTAGACGAATATGTTCCGCTGGATGCATGTATGAATAACATCCGACGTGTTACTGCATCTCTGAGTTCTCTATGTTATGAGTTATGTTATAAACACTAATACATCCCTTTATCAGTAGATATATACAGTTGGAGTTTTTATTTTAACAAAGAAAAACAAAACAAATGGTATAATATTACACTCAAATAGCTGCATGACAACGAACAAATACTTCTGGTGAATTCAAGCATGCATTTATAAAATTTACAATAAATTAATTTGTTTCCTAACATCGTCGTAATATATATTATAACTGATTGGATTCATCTAAGCCCGACATGTCAAAATATTTAAGACGAAAATTCAATATTGGGCGAGACCGAAGGTCGATATTTTCCATATCAGGCGAAGATGAATCTAATAGGTGTTTTATTATACCGAACAAATAATCGTGCGATTGACAAATAAATATATACTTTGTGCGATCTGTCCAAAGATTGCTCTCCAATATGTAGTTGTCCTACATCGCAAAATATTGAACTGGCACTTGACGTTAATGTAGATATTTGATTGGACGATTACTTGCGAAGGTACATGTATAATTAATAAATATATAACGTCCGGTTCAGCGCGGTGATCTTCCAGCGCATGAAACTATCTTAAAGAAACCACGCAGAGCTTACAAAAAATGGCTGGTCTTAAACGACCACATGCAGCAATATGCACAGAAATAGATGAAGGTGTTTTGGAATTTGAAAAAGATCCGGCCTGCAAATGGTTTAAAAATCGCGGTTTGCATTGCAATGTTCAATTCAGAAAGAGAACTCACTTCAGAATATACGTCTTTGTGTGCGGAGCTGATACTCACAGTATTTACAATATGGTAAGTTAATTCTATTATAAAACACGACAACTTTTATATATACAAAGAAGCTAAGAAAGTTTTACTGCCGAAATATAGTAAATATAAATGCGATATATATAATTTATTCGAGTAAAGGTTCTTCTGTGCTTCATTTTTCTTTACTAATTTAACTTCTAAAATACCACTAATATATCTGATGAGTTGTAAGAAAGGTATATGACCTACATTGGGATGATTTTTATCCAGAATTCTGCAGATATATATGCAATAAAGAAAACGCATGCTAATTCGGTTGTTCGGGGATTATATCATCCCGCGCGCGGTAATTTGATGAAAACTCGCCGACATGGTTTAAATTGACCCTATATATAATAGTATAGACCTAAACGTTTAGACGAAATTTTGACTGTAATATTCAAAGTTACAAACATTCCAGCTCAGCTAGCTTCATGCCAGGCTACCAGGATACTGTGTTTTATATGGACAAAATACTGTCATTATATATATATATACTATATATATAGAATCCTCCAGGCGGGACGTCCTGCCCTCTCCACTAAACGTAACTTGAAAATTAACAGTAAATTATATACGAGCTAAGATTTCGAGAAAGCGAGTCGTTCAAGTACACCGGTGTCCACTCCTTTAAGTTTTGATGTTTTATGAATATACAGGTTTTATTTTGTTGGTAAACTTGCTCCAAGTGTAAAGTCAATAGTGAAGCACACTAGTTATAAGACAAAACTCAGACAAACAAGCCAAAATTGACCTCCCGTCCGACCACGAGAAACTGAGCCATTGTACATGCTAAGCTTGGTTTCAGCTCGTGAGAACAATGAAAATCACTCAGTCAACGGCCTCATGATTTTCATTGTTTTTTCGTGATTGTAACGTAATCGTCCTGGTTGATTAGATCGAAAGATTAACTTTGTATTTGTGAAATCCTATAACGTCTAAGATCCAAATGATCATTAACCAAAATCTTTCTTTTTTGACTTTCAGAATTTCACTACAAGTATCATTACTTTGATGGTTCTTATGATTGCGAGTGTACAAGGAACACCTCTCAACATCAATAGTTGTATAAAAAACAGAGCAACATACCGCAATCCAAATCGAATCCCGGAGTATCTAAAGATCATGACATGTAAAAACATTTCTCAATGCCACGAGATCCGTGCCGCAGTTGCAGTGGGCTACAAAAACAACACAGCAATCCAAATTATGGATCTTGTCGTTGCTTGTCAAAAACGATCTCCATGCAACGGAGGAAAAAACATGAAGGTGTATCTTGATTTTGACGTAAGACGAACACCTCAGACGTTGAAGATAGTGAAATGTCCCGACACGACGGAAGAACGTTTTACGAAAATCCCCGTTTTCTATAAATATAGTTTTGGAAAAACTGGTTTGCTTTATCAGAAGGTAGTTTACGATTGTCGATGTAAATGTTAGGGAAACGCGCAGCGTATAAATTATTCAAATACATTTATGTAATCATAATTATAGAATATAAATATTATACAATTATGATATTTAGTGATCAATATTTGAGATACAAAATAAGTCTATTTACAATTGTAAACGAATGTAATTCTTATTGTGGAATAATCATTATGTATGAATGCATGCATGTACACAATATTAAATTACTCAAAAACGACTATATGTAGTATAAATTAACAAACCTTGTTGAATAAAATAAAATAAAACAATAATGTAAAAATTGGTACTGCTGGCAGCTGTGCCAGAGCTTACACTTTTTTTGGAAACCAGGGAAAAATTCTGGAAAAGAAAAATACAGTACTAGGGAGGGTGGAGAGTTGGGGGAGTTCACCGCTGCCACTGACTGCTGAAGGATAGCAAGTGGTTTTGATTTCTGGTTGTTCAGATGATGATCCTCAATGGGTAATTTGACTTGTACGTGATCTGTATACCTACTGTGTAGTACTCACTGTGCACCTACGATGCAGATCTAAAACTTTTCACATTCATATAAACTGTTTAAGCTAATTAAAGCTAATTCTTCCTCGACTTGAGAGTACAATGATGATACCTAAATTCTACTTGAGTGCAACTAGTGTTAGCGTGAGTAAAATGCAGCCGCCACTTCTCGCTCGCTCGGCCCCTCGCCGAGTAGCGCTTATTGCATGGTTACTTTGTAATCACAGGATAATTAATTAAAAACTCGGCTCGACCAAGATCAACTCCGACATCATCCCTGTCTAAAATAACAAAGTTAAAGCTTAGTTTTCGCCAACAAAGAAAGATGGATAGATACTTTTATTTGCTAAAGCGAGTTTGAGTTGCAATAAACAGCAACATTTCCCACTCAAACTCGCTTTAGCAAAAGTATATATATATATATATATCTTTCTTTGTTGGCAAAAACTAAGCTTTACCTTTGTTATTTCAGAGAGGAATGATGTTGGAGTCGATCTTGGTCGGGCCGAGTTTTGAATTAATTATCGTGTGATTACAAAGTAACCAATCAGCGCTACTACCCGAATCTCGGTAGATTTACGTCATCAGTATGGAATTTCTTGGCTCGTTGCTCAGACGTCATTTCTGCCAGGGGCCGATCGAGCGAGAAGTGGGCTGTGGCGGCTGTTTACTCAGGCTAAACTATAGTGTAGGTAACAATTCAATTGCTACCTATAAACCATTCTTGTCAAACTTTGATCTAAGATGCCTCGTGGACCAACATGACTAGTATGATGGATAACTAGGGACTTCTGGATGTGCTTGTAAAAAGTCACTGTCTGAAAAGCAACTTGTTGCCATTGTGTCCAGGTCCAGTGAATATCTTTGTATATAAATTGTCAGTTTATGCATGCAAGACCACCAAGAGAAATTTTTGGGGCCATAGACCACTTTCATAATGGCTACCACTTTAAATATTCTTTTATGCGCATCTAAATGAGCCTTTCTGACCTCGTTATGAAGCAAAGATTCTTTTGAATTACAGACACACAAACGAGGCCAGAAAGGCTTATTAAGATGCACATCAAAGAATATTCAAATTAGTCGCTATTATGAAAGTGGTGTATGGTGAATAACCAGGCTGAATCTGCCCCTCCTATTTTCAGAGTCACTGATTGCTTAATCCAAATCTTGTGTGTGTGTGTGTGTGTGTGTGTGTGTGTGTGTGTGTGTGTGTGTGTGTGTGTTTTGATCAACTGACATACAGTATACACTTTTATAAAATAACATGTATGCTACACAAGCGCTGATTGGTCAATACCTATGTCTGGATCAGCTATCCAAACACAGAAATTTGCAGCAATTTGGATAGTCCATAACTCAATAATCTCTCTCTCCCTTTTTATATAGTTACAAGAGACAGCTTTATATCAATAGCCCCCTGAACAAGAGCAAATGTGATCTCTAATTTTATGTCATACCTAGTTAACTCTTTCTCATCAGTAAGTTCCCAGTCATATACTGTATCAGATAGTCTTACAAATATATTAATACAAAATGTATTATACAGGTATCACCATATTTGAATTGTATAATTTATATAATTTCAATTAAGAAAGTATTCAGATTCAGGATCAACAGTAGAACTCCAATCTTTGGCTTTTATGGCAAGGCAAGTTTGAAAAGAGAGGCAAATTTAAAGGTCACTAAAAGTAACCCAGCTAAACAAGAAAAGATCAGGAACTAGTCCAAAATGAGATGCTTAAACACACTGGAAAACCTCCAAATTTTGTTGAGATAAATTTTCTTATTTTAAGATTCTATTTCTTGTTTTAAAATATTTAATCTTGTTTTAAGAAAAGAAAACCCAGCAAGATTATTATCTTGCATACAGGACAACAAAATCTTAAAACAAGATTTTTTTTCTTGAAACAAGTTTTTAGGGATTTACAGTGCAGTGCCATTGTAGAGCTCTTTTAATATAATGTCACTTAGATTGTAAAGAGTAAACAAATAAATATGACATTAATCAATATCATGTTTTGCATGTGCTGCTTCTCCCCTTGTCCCCGTACAGGTCCTTAGAACAAAATTCAACAAACTGTAGCAATGTCTGCATTGATGTGGCACCCCAGGAAAATCAAATACTGAAAACTGGGCAAGATTCTGGTCACCCCTGCCTGCACCCGGACTCAGATTTTACAGCTTTCGCACAGCTGAGCTTTGAGATCTTAGTGAAAAATTGCCAAACTCTGTAGTCTGCCGGATTTTTTCAAGTGCTCCCCCTTTCAGATTTGCACTGCCTTGTTTAATTATGCCAGTTCACCTGGCACCAAAATATTTTAATTTATGCTAATTATGAAATTATCCTAGAATTTTGCCATTGCAATATCAACAAAATGTCAAATTTATTGCAAAAGGACTATGCCTAGCAATATATTCTTAAGATATGAAATAAATATCATTTTACATAGGTCTAAATTTCGATATATATATATATATTAATTATCGCATTATGAAATCCGATTCTTTTACAAACCTCAATTATCTCATGAATTTTAATACGCCAAATATATTAACACAACAGCAACATGGCAAATTTGACAGGTCGAGTGGTGTTCGACTTTCACCAAAATATGTTATCAAATACAAAATAAAATTGTTTTAACTTACCTTGGTATTGTGAAAGAACATTTAAATCGTTATCTGCCATTTATAGAGCCATGTAAAAGCAAAGACACATATTATTTAGCGGCCATGACGATAGATGAGAGATGAGGTACATTGTGAAAGGTTCTTAGTCTACTAGAAATGTTTGATAATCGTGATGACCTTTTGGATGCTTTCTATGTTGTTCGGCTAGGTCCGCATATTTCGAGGGTCCTCCGTCCTTGGCTCGAGGGCATGCCTCTCGAAAATCTTTTGAACTTGGGTCTCTGAAAATGTTTTAGAGTTGGTATATTGAGGATCACACTGGCGTTATAAAGTAGTGTAATAACAGTAGATATATAAGCAAGGGAATAAATGAAGTAATTTTAATAATTTGACTAAAAACTCAATTTTAGAAATTTCTATTTATTGTTAGCAGTTAAGGCCTGGTTTATACAGCGTGCTATGAGCAAACCGAACTATTTAATTGCTGCACGCAGATAAGAACGCTGTCCGATTTATACATGAAAAATTTTGAACGTAGCAAAATTGCGCCAAAATTGAATTATATTCAATCATCGCTTATTTAGGTTAGGTGTTGGCTCGATCGTATAATAAGTCACCATGCAGCGTGCTCCGCCGTGCTGTATGTAATCATGTTGTGCAAGAAATAAATTTGATTGATTCGATTTGATTTTATTTTATCTGATTTTATCTGATTTGATTTGAGGGTGTTCCGCACGCCTTCGACGAACGAGCCGCACGGTTAAGAGCGGACCTAATTCAAAGAGCGAACCACATTGATTTATACAACGTGCTCCAATTAAGCAAATAATTAGTTCGGTGCGCTCATATAGCACGCTGTATATAAACCAGGCCTAAAATATATTAAATGAACCTCGAATATTTACTGAACCTTTGTTGGTAAAATGTATACTAAAACAATGAGACAACTCGCATGCACTCGTTTTCTATGAGCGATAGTCAATTCGGCTTCGCCTCGTTGACTATATGCTTGTCTTACAGAGGGCTCGTTGTCTAATTGTTAAATATAACTTGTCTTTGTAACACTAGTGTGTATATTCACTAGTGTGGTCATTACAAAAAAATTCTAGACGGAAGTCTTCAGTCTGATATTTTCAGTAATGACCAAGTGGACAAGGTCCAAGATTATAATTAAGCATGGTTTTCATATGTCACAGCTTTGTGACGAAATAGGATTTGGGGAATTTTAAACGGGAATTTGAATAAAAAGCGCAATTAGCCTCCGGCTGCTAATTTCGCTTTTTATTCAAATTCCCCTTTAACCGCTCCCTCGTTTATCAACATTACACGACTAAAACTCCTTTGTGGCTCCCATTAACTACACTCAAACTTATAAAAAATCGGGACAATCCCCGATCATCGGCGATCGCAAGAACAGAAAAAAAATTGTTGAAAAAAACCCCAGCAGATTATTTTTCGGAGCATTCCCGGCGGAAATGCGCTTTTAAAAATTCAAAGGGGAGAATGAAAGTCATCGCACGCCAATAAATGCTTCCGAATAGTATTTCTCCTTAGTAATTAGTATAACATAACACCTATTCTTAGAGATTAAAACTAAGAATGAAAATTTATAATTCCTTTAGCGCTGCTTCAGCTTGGCTGAAAGTTAATCAATAATGAATTAATTTTGCAGTTAATCGACAACTTTATGTAGATCATTTCAGTAATGTTATGCAACAACATTAAGTAACTCTATAGCCCATATACCTGGATGCCTGAGCCGGCCAAAAACGGGCTTTTTATTTTTTTACTCTGTACTTACTCTGTCTAACGCGATATTATTTTACTTTGCATGCCTAACAGCAGACGATCAAGCCCCTCACAGACGACCAAGTTTTCCTTGACAAGTTTTGTTTGTTCGTGTATACGACACAAATTGACAAGTTTTTTCCTTGACTAGGAGCCTTGTTCAAAAGCTGGTTATGCCAGCTTTTGAACCGCCGAGGAAAATTGTTCGTGTGTACAGTCAGTCGTCAAGGAAATCTTGAGAAGATATTGCGCAATACGTCACTGCGCACTCATCTGCGAAGCGTGATCATTGGCGTAAAGGAAAACTTGTCCAACCATACACACGAGCAATTATAACTTGTCAAGGACAATTGTTGGAAAAAACTTGTTCAGCCTACACACGACAAGGAAAGCTACCAAGGAACTTGTCAAGGAAAACTTGGTCGTCTGTTTGGGGCTTAACTAGACAAATGAAGAATCTTCATTTATTTATTTATTTATTTACATTTATTTAAACACGGTATCCTCTCAACTTGTAACTAAACCTAAGAGTTATAAAAGTACTGTAAAAGTCATATAAATCAAGAAGAAAAAAGAAAAAAAAAGAAAAAGTTGATTTTCAGAGGGCCGTGTAAGAAATAAAATAAAAACTATATTTACAAGAATAAGAAAACTAACACCGACTAAATGAATATATTTACATATAAAATTTATAAAATATTAAAAATGAAGGTTACTGACACGTTTAAAATTCATAAAAATATAAAACGGTAAGAGCCACTGGGCTACTAAAAGTTTGCAGATTCAGGGAGATTGTTCCAGACCCTATAGCTGCCCTATAACTAAAGGATTTTTTTAAAGCATTCGTATTTGATTTGGGCAAAGATACAACCGCGTGGATGTTACTTCTTAAGTTGTATAACAAGGGCGATTTGAAAGGGAAAATAACTCATTAAGGTTATTATTATTTTCCCCTCGCACTAACTTTTTCATTAAAGAAAACAACTGTACTTTTCTTCTATCATGTACTCTCTGCCAACCAAGTTTTTTCATGACAATATCAGACGGAGTATCGTAACTATCACCTATGATAATTCGACCAGCTTTATTTTGAGGCTTTTCTAATTTATTTTGTAACGTGATAGAACAGTTATCCCACACTAAAGCGCAGTAATCAAAGTGTGGTAAAATAAGAACCTTAGAAATAGTATTTAAAGATCTTTTATCCACTAAATCCTTAGATCGTCTCAATAAGCCTATTCCTTTTGAGACTTTGCGTGTGACTTGGTCGATATGTTTATCCCAGGTGATACATTCATCTACCATAACGCCAAGAGTTTTAGTAGTCGAACCTATTTGTAATTGAGGATCAGTAATGAACTGTGATAGCCTTTGCCTGGATCCGATTAGACATTTAAAGTCAGTTTGTTTGCTAGCAGCCACTGATGAACATTATTTAAATCCTGTTCTAGTTTCATTTCAATTTCGCTGGCTGAGACTCCATTGACTGTTAAATTCAGTAGTGTCGTAAGCAAAGAGTGCCGGGTCAGAATTTTTAAGGCAATTTGGTAAATCATTAATATATAATAAAAATAATAAAGGACCAAGGTTTGACCCTTGGGGAACACCAGTTGTGATTGTAGCAGGAGTTGAAAGCGATTTTCCCACTTTACACAGTTTCTGATTCCATATAACTCGAGTTTCTTAATAGGTATCTCGTGGTTTACTGTATCGAATGCTTTTTTAAGGTCGAGGAAAATTACACCGTTTATAAGACCTTCATCCATACTAACAAGCCAGGTATTAGTGGTTTTAAATAATGAAATACAGGTGGAATGACCTCTTCGAAACCCTGAATGGTATGGAGTGAGAATATTATTAGTGATTAATTGTTCATAAACCAATTTTTCGAATAACTTTGAGACAAGGGATAAAACTGAGATTGGTCGATAATTACCACAATCGTCTTTCTGACCAGATTTGTGAACTGGTGCAACTCTCGTAATTTTCCAGTCATTAGGAAAAATTCCTTCAGACAAGGACAAATTAAAAATCATTGAGTCAAAACATAAGCAGAAAGACGATTCCAGAAAGACGCCGAACATAAGGAGAAAGACGACATTTTTTTACTAAATCTATTAATGCCAGACCATATTACTCCTCAGTTATATATGTCAAACTCCCAGCATGATTGGTTTATGCACTATACCAATAATGTAATACAACTAACAGAGATTGTAACACGTCAGAATTTAAAATATAACCGCTTGTTTGTCCACAAGACCACGCGTTAATGATGTAATGTCTGTGACGTAACTTCCTATATACAAAAGTTATTACGTATAGCTGCTTTGGTTGTACATCACATGCAAATACTTAAATGATAAGGTAAGAAAAGAGAAGAGGCGAATACGACAAGTCGAAACTGTGGTCCCTTTCTCTATGAACTAAATATATATATATATATATATATTTCATATAAAAATGTTTAATTTAATCTAGACTTACATGTGCATAGACTCGCAATAGATCTCATACTCATTCACATAAACTTTCAATGTTTTTAATGTTTGCATTAGTTCTTCTTATAGTCTTAGGCTATATGTCTTAGGGTAACTGGCCGTGGAAAAAAACAAATACCTACAATAGTCCTCACTTGAAATGTTAATTAAGTTGACGAATTTACGTGGGCCCAATTTTGGTCTAAATAGAAGCAGATTTAGATACTAGAACGACGAGGAAGTCGAAATATTCAATATGCATCGATATATATTATTGCGTGGCTAGAACAACTTCAACAACTAGAACCGTTACTGAGTCGGACTAAATCATGACTGCATGATTAGGAAAATCTATTTATAACAATTAGATTACGAGGTCAAGCTTATTGATATATTTGAATTCACACAAGCGGACAAGATAATTTGAGGCCTGCGCTAAACGTCGCACAATAGACGAATTTAATTCAGACGAATTGAGTTGTTTGAATTTTATTCGACGGAACTGCGACGTATAACTCGATTAAATTCGTCACACGTCCCGAATTAAATTCGCCGTCTCGGCAATTAAATTCGTCTGAGTCAGACGAATGCGAGCATGATGTGTGTTCGAGTTACAGGACGAGTTATCGTCGCGTCGAACTAAATTTCTCTTCTGTTGGTCGTGACAATCCGGCGCCATGTTTTCAAGGAATCGTTTTCAGGCTCAACATGTCCAAGTAAAAGCAATTATATTCGACTGAAATTCGATGTTTAACTCGACGTCGCGTTTACGTCGCATTACCGACGAAGTTAATCCGAATTAAATTCGTCTGAATTCAATTCGTCTATTCTGCGACGTTTAGCGCAGGCCTGATAACTGCATCGAGCAGGAATCAAAGCAATACAAGTCGCAGATCGGTAAAAGACACTTATGTTAACCATGCATGCACTGTGTGTGTCATGCACCTACAACACCCTCTTCTAAACTTCACTGTAACAAGAGCTCTAAACAAACTTTCAATGCGATTCCATATTTTTAATGTAACTGCATTCCCCTTCACATTTATGGAAGTAGTATAGACAGCCTGTAATTTAAATCTTGACACTTCCTGGCCCATTAGACCCTTATAACAAGTACACACTATAGCGCTTTTTATACCGGGCAAAATAAGCCGCGGCTTAAATGAGTCGCGAACAGCTCGTATATAAACGGTCATGTAATCAATAAGCCGCGACTAAAATAAGCCCACGGTTAGCCCAAAATAAGCCGCGGCTTATTCAAGAATTGGCCGTTTATACGAACTGTTCGCAACTTATTTAAGCCGCGACTTATTTTGCCCCGTAATGTCAATGCGTAATTTTTCACACTTAATCTTCATTAAGGTTTGCAGGGTCATTTCAGTAAGTGCTTTCAATTCGTCAGAATTTATGCCACAAAAATAAAATAAATATCGTTAGAAAGCTCTTTAATGATACAATGTTGTATTTAACAACACAAGCCAATAATAGTTGTGAATTTTTTGAATAAAACCAGAGGGCTTTACTCTGGGCGACTCAAGTACAAAGCGTTCTATTTTGTTCGATTCTGAGATAAATTTTCAGCAAAACGGTGTCAGCTTTTCTATATTTATTAATTATTGCCTGGTTTCGATTTTATGACTTATCTTGTCCAAATGTTGGTCAAATGTTGGCTTTTGAACTTTGGTCGTCAATGAAATCAGCAAAACTCGACATGTCAACGTCTTGCTGGAACTTTATCTCGGAATCGAGAACAAAATAGAACGCTTTGTGCGTGAATCGCCCCGAGTGAAGCCCTCTGGTTTTCCTTAAACAATTCAAACTATTATTGGTTTGTGTTTATCGAAAATACAACATTGTAGTACTACAAATGAATAGTTTTCTAAAGAGCGCTTTACCGAAATGACCTGACACTGTGTACAATAACTACAAATTATTAACAATCATATTTGTAAGAAAACTGTTCCCAAGTTTTTCAAATATGCAGATGCTAATTTCTAACAAAACTGGATTAATCTACAGTGCTGCAGGACTCACGAATACGAACTATATTGAGAACTTACACTCGGCACTGTAGGACTCTGGGTTAATTAAATATGACTTGGACTCGAGAATTCATACCGAGTACTCAGTAAAGTACAGCACAAGTTAGTCGGCCGGCAAAACTGTTGTGCTTGTTTAAGTGTTGTTCAGTCCCGGAAGATTTACTTGCATGTTGCATGCAGTTTCATTAGAAAGTTAGGCGGGAATAGAGTTAGAGCGTTAGAGTACGGCAGGAATTGTTTTCAGTGTTTTAGGCAGCTACTCTTCTTAAACTCCCACGGTTCTCGAGATCATCCGGTAACATTATCCATGCAGTTTACGATCGATTATAGTTCTGTAACTTCGCGAGTGCATCGGTTCAGGTTTTATATCTAGAAATAGCAAGGACTCAAAAAGAGTATCACTATGGTCTGTATATATAGACTCAGAATTGTCGCTAATTAAGTGGCGCCTGGCGGACTTGTACTCAAATAGTTCAGATAGGCTACACTGAAATCTCAACCGGAAAATAGTAGACGAATATGTTCCGCTGGATGCATGCATGTATGAATGACATCCGACGTGTTCCTGCATCTCTCAGTTCTCTATCTTATGAGTTATGTTATAAACACTAATACATCCCTTTATCAGTAGATATATACAGTATAGGATTTTATATTTTAAGAAAGAAAAACAAAACAAATGGTATAATATTACACTCAACTAGCAGACAATGAACAAATACTTCTGGTGAATTCAAGCATTTATAATATTTACAATAAATGAATTTGTTTCCTAACATCGTCGTAATATATATTATAACTTATTGGATTCGTCTAAGCCCGACATGTCAAAATATTTAAGTCGAAAATTCAATATTGGGCGAGACCGAAGTTCGATATTTTCCATATCAGGCGAACATGAATCTATAATAGGTGTTTTATTATACCGAACAAATAATCGTGCGATTGACAAGTAAATATATACTTTGTGCGATCTGTCCAAAGATTGCTGTCCAATATGTAGTTGTCCGACATCGCAAAATATTGAACTCGATTACTTGCGAAGGTATAATTAATAAATATATAACGTCCGGTTCAGCGCGGTGATCTTCCAGCGCATGAAACTATCTTAAAGAAACCACGCAGAGAGCTTACAAAAAATGGCTGGTCTTAAACGACCACATGCAGCAATATGCGCAGAAATAGATGAAGACGTTTTGGAATTTGAAAAAGATCCGGCCTGCAAATGGTTTAAAAATCGCGGTTTGCATTGCAATGTTCAATTCAGAAAGAGGACTCACTTCAGAATATACATCTTTGTGTGCGGAGCTGATACTCACAGTATTTACAATATGGTAAGTTAATTTTATTATAAAATACGACAACTTTTATATATATAAAGAAGCTAAGAAAGTTTTACTGCCGAAATATAGTAAATAGAAATGCTATATATATAATTTATTCGAGTAAATGTTCTTCTGAGAGAAGCGCTTCATTTTTCATTATTAATTTAACTTCTAAAATACCATTAATATATCTAGGGAGTTGTTAGAAACGTATATGACCTATACATTGGGATGATTTTTATCCAGAGTTCTGCAGATATATATGCAATAAAGAAAGCGCATGCTAATTCGGTTGTTCGGGGATTATATCATCCCGCGCGCGGTAATTTGATGAAAACTCGCCGACATGGTTTAAATTGACCCTATATATAGTATAGACCTAAACGTTTAGACGAAATTTTGACTGTAATATTCAAAGTTACAAACATTCCAGCTCAGCAAGCTTCATGCCAGGCTACCAGGATACTGTGTTTTATATCGACAAAATACTGTCATTATATATACTATATATATAGAATCCTCCAGGCGGGACGTCCCGCCCTCTCCACTAAACGTAACTTGAAAATTAACAGTAAATTATATATACGAGCTAAGATTTCGAGAAAGCGAGTCGTTCAAGTACACCGGTGTCCACTCCTTTTAGTTTTGATGTTTTATGAATTTACATGTTTTATTTTGTTGGTAAACTTGCTTCAAGTGTAAAGCCAATAGTGAAGCACACTAGTTATAAGACAAAACTCAGACAAACAAGCCAAAATTGACCTCCGGTCCGACCACGAGAAACTGAGCCATTGTACATGCTAAGCTTGGTTTCAGCTCGTGAGAACAATGAAAATCACTCAGTCAACGGCCTCGTGATTTCATTGTTTTTTCGTGATTGTAACGTAATCGTCCTGGTTGATTAGATCGAAAGATTAACTTTGTATTTGTGAAATCCTATAACGTCTACGATCCAAATGATCATTAACCAAAATCTTTCTTTTTTGACTTTCAGAATTTCACTACAAGTATCATTACTTTGATGGTTCTTATGATTGCGAGTGTACAAGGAACACCTCTCAACATCAATAGTTGTATAAAAAACAGAGCAACATACCGCAATCCAAATCGAATCCCGGAGTATCTAAAGATCATGACATGTAAAAACATTTCTCAATGCCACGAGATCCGTGCCGCAGTTGCAGTGGGCTACAAAAACAACACAGCAATCCAAATTATGGATCTTGTCGTTGCTTGTCAAAAACGATCTCCATGCAACGGAGGAAAAAACATGAAGGTGTATCTTGATTTTGACGTAAGACGAACACCTCAGACGTTGAAGATAGTGAAATGTCCCGACACGACGGAAGAACGTTTTATGAAAATCCCCGTTTTCTATAAATATAGTTTTGGAAAAACTGGTTTGCTTTATCAGAAGGTAGTTTACGATTGTCGATGTAAATGTTAGGGAAACGCGCAGCGTATAAATTATTCAAATAAATTTATGTAATCATAATTATAGAATATAAATATTATACAATTATGATATCATAGTTAATAGAAACATGGTTTGGAAGCTCAACAAAAGTCATTGTTGTATGTTTTTGTTCAGGTTTATGGAAATGTGTGCACTTTCACGGTTACTGAACATATTGTGTTTTCTGTATAATGAAGCAATCATCCAATAGCAACGTTTGGGTTGAATCGCTCAACCGTACTGTTTAAATATTAATAAACCTAAAACAAAGGATTTGTGCACCTTCGTGTACCTTTCAACATGAATCGTAGCTTGATTGTTGACCGCTTTGAAGTTTGCCGGGTTTCCAAACCATGTTTAGAATAACTATGATGATATTTAGTGATCAATATTTGAGATACAAAATAAGTCTATTTACAATTGTAAACGAATGTAATTCTTAATGTGGAATAATCATTATGTATGAATGCATGCATGCACACAACATTAAGTTACTCAAAAACGACTATATGTAGTATAAATTAACAAACCTTCTTGAATAAAATAAAATAAAACAATACTGTATGTCTTATCTGGTAACTTAAAAAATTGGTTAGTGCTGGCAGCTGTGCCAGAGCCTACACTTTTTTTGGAAACTAGGAGAAAATTCTGGAAAAGAAAAATACAGTACTAGGGGGATGGAGAGTTGGGGGAGTTCACCGCTGCCACTGACTGCTGAAAGAATAGCAAGTGGTTTTGATTTCTGGTTGTAGATGATGATCCTCAATGAGTAATTTGACTTAAATACTGTACGTTGGTCTGCATGTACCTGCATGTATTACTCACTGTGCACCTACGATGCAGATCTAAAACGTTTCACATCGATATAAACTGTTTGAGCTAATTAAAGCTAATTCTTCCTCGACTTGAGAGTACAATGATAATACCTAAATTCTACTTGAGTGCAACTAGTGTTAGCGTGAGTAAAATGCAGCCGCCACTTCTCGCTCGCTCGGCCCCTCGCCAAGTAGCGCTGATTGGTTACTTTGTAATCACAGGATAATTAATTCAAAACTAGGCTCGACCACGATCAACTCCAACATCATCCCTGTCTGAAATAACAAAGTTAAAGCTTATAGTTTTCGCAACAAAGAAAGATGGACAGATACTTTTATTTGCTAAAGCGAGTTTGAGTTGCAATAAACAGCAACAATTCCCACTCAAACTCGCTTTAGCAAAAGTATATATCTATCTTTCTTTGTTGGCAAAAACTAAGCTTTAACTTTGTTATTTCAGACAGGAATGACGTTGGAGTCGATCTTGGTCGGGCCGAGTTTTGAATTAATTATCGTGTGATTACAAAGTAACCAATCAGCGCTACTACCCGAATCTCGGTAGATTTACGTTATCAGTATGGAATTTCTTGGCTCGTTGCTCAGACGTCATTTCTGCGAGGGGCCGAGCGAGCGAGAAGTGGGCTGTGGCGGCTGTTTACTCAGGCTAAACTATAGTGTAGGTAACAATTCAATTGCTACCTATAAACCATTCTTGTCAAACTAGATGCCTCGTGGACCAACATGGATAACTATAGGGACTTCTGGATGTGCTTGTAAATAGTCACTGTCTGAAAAGCAACTTAATTGTTGCCATTGTGTCCAGGTCCAGTGTATATCTTTGTATATAAATTGTCAGTTTATGCATGCAAGACCACCAAGAGACATTTTTGGGGCCATGGTCAATAACCAGGCTGAATCTGCCCCTCCTATTTTCAGAGTTAATTGCCAAACACTGATTGCTTAATCCAAATCTTGTGTGTGTGTTTTACTTTTATAAAATAACATGCATGTATGCTACGCAATCGCGGATTGGTCAATACCTATGTCTGGATCAGGCTATCCAAACATAGAAATTTGCAGCAATTTGGACAGTCCATAACTCAATAATCCATAATCTCTCTCTTTTTAGTTATAAGAGACAGCTTTATATATAGCCCCCTGAACAAGAGCAAACGTGATCTCTAATTTTATGTCATACCTAGTTAACTCTTTCTCATCAGTAGGTTCCCAATCATATACTGTATCAGATAGTCTTACAAATATATTAATACAAAATGTATTATACAGGTATCACCATATTTGAATTGTATAATTTAGATAATTTCAATTAATAGTATTCAGATTCAGGATCAACAGTAGAACTCCAATGTTTTGCTTTTATGGCAAGGGAAGCTTGAAAAGAGAGGCACGTTTAAAGGTCACCATAAGTAACCCAGCTAAACAAGAAAAGATCAGGAACTAATCCAAAATGAGATGCTTAAACACACTGCAAAACCTCCAAATCTTGTTGAGATAAATCTTCTTATTTTAATATTCTATTTCTTGTTTTAATATATTTAATCTTGTTTTAAGAAAAGAAAACCCAGCAAGATTATTATCTTGCAGATTATTATCTTGCAGATTATCATCTTGCAGATTATTATCTTGCAGACGGGACAAAAAAATCTTAAAACAAGATTTTGTTTCTTGAAATAAGTATTTAGGGATCTGCAGTGCAGTGCCATTGTACAGCTCTTTTAATATAATGTCACTTAGGAATGAGCATCCTGAAAGCTAGTACTGTATTGTAAAGAGTAAACAAATAAATATGGCATTAATCAATATCATGTTTTGCATGTGCTGCTTCTCTTGATTTAGTCCACATCATGTGTTACAAACTTCACTCACTCAACTGGGCGGATCTAGGGGTCGTCAAACCAGTCACGCGACTAACGTAAAAATTGCGGAGTTAAATAGTTAATTAATTAAAATTCGAATGATATTCCAGTTATGATGAGTTATCTATTTTCAAATTTCAAGCAGCGGCACCATTGTAGTCCAGTTATCAAGTTTCTAGGCTATCAAGTTTCATGCTGCGGCTGAGTTTCTGTAAAGTAATATTATCAAGTCAACGAACAGCGGACTTACGCGTGAGTTTTGACCGATCTGAGTCAGATTCTAGCCATCTGATTGGTCAATATGCTCATCTCCATGGAGATCAGCAATTTTGACCGATCTGTGGGGAGTTGTGACCGATTTAGGAATCAGGGGCTCGTATACAAGCTATCTGATTGGCTAATTAAAAAAATATTCGTATTCTTATTGGTCACATTTTTTGACCGATCTTGACCGATTCGCAGCGTGGGATATGATCTTGCTGGAAACACTCAAGGGCTGACGAATCCAGCCTTTCTGATCGCTGCTTGGCCACTGAGGTTCAATTCGAAGTCCCACGTTAGAGTAGAAAGAATTTAAACAGCAATGTCTTGTAGTATTTACGATACTGTTCAGTCTGCGTTTGCGGGGAACGATAAAAAATGTCTACAAGAAATTTATGCTGATCTGATGAAGCGAATCGACGCTTCGCCAAAGAGTTCTGTTGAAGAGCTTTTGAGTGCGATAAACAGCACGAACTTCTGCCTCAGTAGAAATTTTGGTGCCGAGAGTTTAATCCCGAAGTGTGTTCGAGATCAAAAGAACAAGTCCTGTACTGCTATAAGGTAAATTAAACATATTTTGTCTTGTTTTAGAATGTCTATTAACAGAACAAGCTGTGCGCCGATTTTAATATTTAGGCTTGTATATGATAATCTCGATGGAATTTACCCAAATTAGCATATTTTTTGCGGTCAAAAGGTTATTAATATCTAAATCATATAAATGCATTATAAAAGCAGCATTATATCAATTAATATCAGCTAAAGATTTCGACTTAGGTATCGATTATTCTATATATTCATTCACCGAAGTGACCGAACAAAATAAGTGGCATTGTATATTTGTATTTAGTCTATTTTGTTAGGCTATCAATAGACCGACAGCATGGTCTGGTGTAATACGATCATAACCTGCCAGGCTGCCAAAATTGCCTTTGGCTTTGCAGGAGAAAATGCTTTAACTGATGGGCATATTGAGTCATTGACTGGTGTCATAAATATATATTATCTATTATTCTATATATTTATTCACCGAACTAAATATGTGGCATTGTATTTTATAGACTATTTTGTTGCTAATGTTAGGCTATCAATTGAGCGGACAGCATGGTATGGTATAATACGATCATGTGGGGGGGGGGGGGGCGGCGTTATTACGATGAATCATACAACCCCCCAAACCCCAAACCCCCCCCTGAGTGTTGACAACTAAAATTTTGACTAAGGTATGAAAATTCCTGGATCCGCCCCTTTTACAAAGGAAGACTAAGGCATCACGTCCTTCGAACAAAATTCAACAAACTGTACCAATGTCTGCATTGATGTACCCTGGGTAGCATTGATGTGGCACCCCAGTGAAATCAAATGCTGAAAATAGTACTTGGCAAGTTTCTGGTCATCCCTGCCTGCGCCTGGACTCAGATTTTACAGCTTTCGCACAGAGCTTTGAGATCTTTGTGAAAAATTGCCAAACTCTGTGGCCTGGATTTTTTCAAGTGCTGCCCTTTCAGATTTGCACTGCCTTGTTTAATCATGTCAGCTCACCTGGCACCAAAATATTTTAATTTACGCTAATTATCCCAGAATTTTGCCATTGCAATATCAACAAAATGTTAAATTTATTGCAAAAGGACGATGCCTAGCAAAATATTCTTAAGATATGAAATAAATATCATTATTAGATAGGTCTAAATTTGAATATATATATTAATTATCGGATTATCAAATCCGATTCTTTTACAAACCTCAATTATCTCATGAATTTCAATACGCCAAATATATTAACACAACAGCAACATGGCAAATTTGACAGGTCGAGTGGTGTTCGACTTTCACCAAAATATGTTATCAAATACAAAATAAAATTGTTTTAACTTACCTTGGTACTGTGAAAGAACATTTCCCCCACTTTAAAGCGTTATCTGCCATTTATAGAGCCATGTAAAAGCAAAGACACATATTATTTAGCGGCCATGATGATAGATGAGGTACATTGTGAAAGGTTCCTATAGTATACTAGAAATGTTTGATAATCGTGATGACCTTTTGGATGCTTTCTATGTTGTTCGGCTAGGTCCGCATATTTAGAGGGTCCTCCGTCCTGTGCTCGACAGCATGCCTCTCGAAAATCTTTTGAACTTGGGTCTCTGAAAATGTTTTAGAGTAGGTATATTGAGGTATATATAACTTTCTATTTATTGTTGGAGTTAAGGCCTGGTTTATACAGCGTGCTATGAGCAAACCGAACTATTTAATTAATTGCTGCACGCAGATAAGAACGCTGTCCGATTTATACATGGAAAATTTTGAACGTACCAAAATTGCGCCAATATTGAATTATAGATTGTAATAAATTATATTCAATCATCGCTTATTTAGGTTAGGTGTTGGCTCGATCGTATAAGTCACCATGCAGCGTGCTCCGCCGTGCTGATATGTAATCATGTTGTGCAAGAAATAAATTTGATTCGATTTGATTTGATTTGATTCGATTTGATTTGATTTGAGGGTGTTCCGCACGCCTTCGACGAACGAGCCGCACGGTTAAGAGCGTACCTAATTCAAAGAGCGAACCACATTGATTTATACAGCGTGCTCCAATTAAGCAAATAATTAGTTCGGTGCGCTCATATAGCACGCTGTATATAAAGCAGGCCTAAAATATATTAAATGAACCTCGAATATTTACTGAACCTTTGTTGGTAAAATGTATACTAAAACAATGAGACAACTCGCATGCACTCGTTTTCTATGAGCGATAGTCAATTCGGCTTCGCCTCGTTGACTATATGCTTGTCTTACAGAGGGCTCGTTGTCTAATTGTTAAATATAACTTGTCTTTGTAACACTAGTGTGTATATTCACTAGTGTGGTCATTACAAAAAAATTCTAGACGGAAGTCTTCGGTCTGATATTTTCAGTAATGACCAAGTGGACAAGGTCCAAGATTAATTAAGCATGGTTTTCATGTCACAGCTTTGTGACGAAATAGGATTTGGGGAATTTTAAACGGGAATTTGAATAAAAAGCGCAATTAGCCTCCGGCTGCTAATTTCGCTTTTTATTCAAATTCCCCTTTAACCGCTCCCTCGTTTATCAACATTACACGACTAAAACTCCTATGTGGCTCCCATTAACTACACTCAAACTTATAAAAAATCGGGACAATCCCCAATCATCGGCGATCGCAAGAACAGAAAAAAAATTGTTGAAAAAAACCCCAGCAGATTATTTTTCGGAACATTCCCGGCGGAAATGCGCTTTTAAAAATTCAAAGGGGAGAATGAAAGTCATCGCACGCCAATAAATGCTTCCGAATAGTATTTCTCCTTAGTGTAACATAACACCTATTCTTAGAGATTAAAACTAAGAATGAAAATTTATAATTCCTTTAGCGCTGCTTCAGCTTGGCTGAAAGTTAATCAATAATGACTTAATTTTGCAGTTAATCGACAACTTTATGTAGATCATTTCAGTAATGTTATGCAACAACATTAAGTAACTCAATAGCCCATATACCTGGATGCCTGAGCAGGCCAAAAACGGGCTTTCTATTTTTTAACTCTTTACTTACTCTGTCTAACGCGATATTATTTTACTTTGCATGTCTAACAGCAGACGATTAAGCCCCTCACAGACGACCACGTTTTCCTTGACAAGTTTTGTTTGTTCGTGTATACGACACAAATTGACAAGTTTTTCCTTGACTAGGAGCATTGTTCAAAAGCTGGTTATGCCAGCTTTTGAACCGCCGAGGAAAATTGTTCGTGTGTACCGTCAGTCGTCAAGGAAATCTTGAGAATATATTGCGCAATACGTCACTGCGCACTCATCTGCGAAGCGTGATCATTGGCGTAAAGGAAAACTTGTCCAACCATACACACGAGCAATTATAACTTGTCAAGGACAATTGTTGGAAAAAACTTGTTCAGCCTACACACGACAAGGAAAGCTACCAAGGAACTTGTCAAGGAAAACTTGGTCGTCTGTTTGGGGCTTAACTAGACAAATGAAGAATCTTCATTTATTTATTTATTTATTTACATTTATTTAAACACGGTATCCTCTCAACTTGTAACTAAACCTAAGAGTTATAAAAGTACTGTAAAAGTCATATAAATCAAGAAGAAAAAAGAAAAAAAAAGAAAAAGTTGATTTTCAGAGGGCCGTGTAAGAAATAAAATAAAAACTATATTTACAAGAATAAGAAAACTAACACACTAAGTGAATATATTTACATATAAAATTTATAAAATATTAAAAATGAAGGTTACTGACACGTTTAAAATTCATAAAAATATAAAAAGGTAAGAGCCACTGGGCTACTAAAAGTTTGCAGATTCAGGGAGATTGTTCCAGACCCTATAGCTCCCCTATAACTAAAGGATTTTTTTAAAGCATTCGTATTTGATTTGGGCAAAGATACAACCGCGCGGATGTTACTTAATTCTTAAGTTGTATAACAGGGCGATTTGAAAGGGAAAATAACTCATTAAGGTTATTATTATTTTCCCCTCGCACTAACTTTTTCATTAAAGAAAACAACTGTACTTTTCTTCTATCATGTACTCTCTGCCAATCAAGTTTTTTCATGACAATATCAGACGGAGTATCGTAACTATCACCTATGATAATTCGACCAGCTTTATTTTGAGGCTTTTCTAATTTATTTTGTAACGTGATAGAACAGTTATCCCACACTAAAGCGCAGTAATCAAAGTGTGGTAAAATAAGAACCTTAGAAATAGTATTTAAAGATCTTTTATTCACTAAATCCTTAGATCGTCTCAATAAGCCTATTCCTTTTGAGACTTTGCGTGTGACTTGGTCGACATGTTTATCCCAGGTGATACATTCATCTACCATAACGCCAAGAGTTTTAGTAATCGAACCTATTTGTAATTGAGGATCAGTAATGAACTGTGATAGCCTTTGCCTGGATCCGATTAGCATATACTCAGTTTTTTTGACATTTAAAGTCAGTTTGTTTGCTAGCAGCCACTGATGAACATTATTTAAATCCTGTTCTAGTTTCATTTCAATTTCGCTGGCTGAGACTCCATTGACTGTTAAATTCAGTAGTGTCGTAAGCAAAGAGTGCTGGGTCAGAATTTTTAAGGCAATTTGGTAAATCATTAATATATAATAAAAATAATAAAGGACCAAGGTTTGACCCTTGGGGAACACCAGTTGTGAGCAGGAGTTGAAAGCGATTTTTCCACTTTACACAGTTTCTGATTCCATATAACTCGAGTTTCTTAATAGGTATCTCGTGGTTTACTGTATCGAATGCTTTTTTAAGGTCGAGGAAAATTACACCGTTTATAAGACCTTTATCCATATTAACAAGCCAGGTATTAGTGGTTTTAAATAATGAAATACAGGTGGAATGACCTCTTCGAAACCCTGAATGGTATGGAGTGAGAATATTATTAGTGATTAAGTAGTTATTTACTTGTTCATAAACCAATTTTTCGAATAACTTTGAGACAAGGGATAAAACTGAGATTGGCCGATAATTACCACAATCGTCTTTCTGACCAGATTTGTGAACTGGTGCAACTCTTGTAATATTCCAGTCATTAGGAAAAATTCCTTCAGACAAGGACAAATTAAAAATCATTGAGTCAAAACATAAGCAGAAAGACGATTCCAGAAAGACGCCGAACATGAGCAGAAAGACGACATTTTTTTACTAAATCTATTAATGCCAGACCATATTACTCCTCAGTTATATATGTCAAACTCCCAGCATGATTGGTTTATGCACTATACCAATAATGTAATACAACTAACAGAGATTGTAACACGTCAGAATTTAAAACATAACCGCTTGTTTGTCCACAAGACCACGCGTCAATGATGTAATGTCTGTGACGTAACTTCCTATATACAAAAGTTATTACGTATAGCTGCTTTGGTTGTACATCACATGCAAATACTTAAATGATAAGGTAAGAAAAGAGAAGAGGCGAATACGAGAAGTCGAAACTGTGGTCCCTTTCTCTATGAACTAAATATATATATATATATATATATATATATATATTTCATATAAAATTTTTTAATTTAATCTAGACTTACATGTGCATAGACTCGCAATGGATCTCATACTCATTCACATAAACTTTCAATGTTTTTAATGTTTGCATTAGTTCTTCTTATAGTCTTAGGCTATATGTCTTAGGGTAACTGGCCGTGGAAAAAAACAAATACCTAAAATAGTCCTCACTTGAAATGTTAATTAAGTTGACGAATTTACGTGGGCCCAATTTTGGTCTAAATAGAAGCAGATTTAGATACTAGAACGACGAGGAAGTCGAAATATTCAATATGCATCGATATATATTATTGCGTGGCTAGAACAACTTCAACAACTAGAACCGTTACTGAGTCGGACTAAATCATGACTGCATGATTACGAAAATCTATTTATAACAATTAGATTACGAGGTCAAGCTTATTGATATATTTGAATTCGCACAAGCGGACAAGATAATCTGAGGCCTGCGCTAAACGTCGCACAATAGACGAATTTAATTCAGACGAATTGAGTTGTTTGAATTTTATTCGACGGAACTGCGACGTATAACTCGATTAAATTCGTCACACGTCCCGAATTTATGGCGCGTTTTTCGTGCCAAAATCCAAACATGAAGTTCTTCTATTCAATGCTTTAGTTCAAACATGCAATTCTTCATTCAAATATGCAATCCTTCAATTCAAACATTCAATCCTTCAATTCAAACATGCAATTCTTCATTCAAATATGCAATCCTTCAATTCAAACATTCAATCCTTCAATTCAAACATTCAATCCTTCAGTTCAAACATGCAATTCTTCATTCAAACATTCAATCCTTCAATTCAAACATGCAATTCTTCATTCAAACATTCAATCCTTCAGTTCAAACTTCAAACGTGCAATTCTTCGTTCAATCCTTCAGCTGCCGTTCGGTCGTCAGGGCCTGGCACTAGCACGGCCAAGATATTATTTCCAGAAGTGACGCACTGACGCGCGATATATTCACATTTCACAAGCATGTCCAAGGATCTGGAAGTGTTTTTCTTCGATTATTAATATTATTTCAAGGTAAGTAAAGAAATCATGAATAATTGCATTTGTCGTTAGGTAATCCTTTTGTCATAATTCTTAGTATGTTTACTTTTAAATATGAACGAGTGAACCTTTCAACGACACGCATTTGATTCGCAGCATTCATTCAGCATTTCACCGTATTTGCTTTTATTAAAATACTGAATATTGCATCATTTTAGGAAAATATGCTTGACGTATGAACTGTATAGTATACATATTAACTGTATTTATTTGAAAAATGTCCAGTGATTTAATTGTCTGGTCTGATTTGTTTATGCACCTATGATCCTATCAATGTTAGTCCCGAGGGAGAGGGGTCGGGAAAGGGGGTGGGGATTTGACAATTTAACATTAAAAACTTTCGAATGCCACTCCCTTGGGACAAAATTCCACGTCAAAATTTGTTAAATTCCCCTCCCTATTAGCTGTGCTATTACAATTAAATATATGTATAAACCAAAAGTGAGATGATATATTTCTCCACAGACTACAGATTTTGTCAACAAACAACATCTCAAAAGATCAACAAGTTTTTACAGTGATATTTTGAAAAAAAGAATCAAAAGATAAGAAATTATAAATATTTCATCACTGATAAATATTGACAGATGCATATATTAAACTTAATAAGGTGTTGGATATGCTTAAAATAAATACTTTGGGCTCTTGTGATGACTCCATTTTGACAGCAGAACGAAAGATAGCAGCAACAAACTCATGGCCAGTTTTCCTCAGCTACAATCAAAATTGACCAAAGTACCCCACCCTCGAGGAGAAGTCAGTGTCAAAATCTCAACCCTGGGGACATGTGTTTTGATCAAAACACCACTCCCTGCCCCCCCTCCCCCTCGGGACTAACATTGATAGGTGCATTACAAGGTTACAAGTAAAAAATACAAAAATAGGTGCACAATGCACAGTGCTTGTGTTTACTGACTAACAGATAAAACAATGAAAATTTATGTAATGTGCAAACACAGTAAAGGTAAACTTAAAATATTAGAACAGAAAATGGCTCATTTAATGTGAAGATAAAAGCATTATTACCAAATGTACCTTGACACATGCTGATGGTGGTATTTTAATAAGAGAATCTTATAATTTGTTTAATATTGTTTTTTCTATAATATTTAATTCCTAATAAAAGTTATTGTTATTGTTATCACAATTTCTTCAAAAACAAATTTTAGTGGTCACCACCAAACCCTCTGACCATAATACTGAACTACAAGGTTGCAATGTAGTCATGGGGAGCTGCCATCTAAAAAATCCTTGGGGGATGTGGAACCACTGATTAAATCCAACTCTTATTTTCTGACAGCATTAATTGGATGCATTTGGCATTTGAACCTGTGTTGGTCAGCCTTCAAATAATTACATATATCAGTTTCACTATGGACATGTTTTCAGATGTATTGAAATTTCTAAAGAAATTAACTAACCTCATCATAATTATAGTTGATAAACTTTACAAACATCCACATCAGCATTAAGGGGGGGGGGGGGGGGGGGGGGTGGGGGTGGGGGGGGGGGGGGGGGGGGGGGGGGGGGGGGGGGGGGGGGGGGGGGGGGGGGGGGGGGGGGGGGGGGGGGGGGGGGGGGGGGGGGGGGGGGGGGGGGGGGGGGGGGGGGGGGGGGGGGGGGGGGGGGGGGGGGGGGGGGGGGGGGGGGGGGGGGGGGGGGGGGGGGGGGGGGGGGGGGGGGGGGGGGGGGGGGTTGGCAGGGTGTGTATGGTTCCATCTTCACCTAAAAATGTTTAAAAAGATTAAATCTAAAAAACTAATCATCATACTCTTAAGTTTCTTTCTGACAAAGGGCCTTTGCTCAAAATCGTTTATTTAATTTGGGACTTCAACATCATTTGAAACACTTCATATTTTAACAATGCCATACAGGTGTCACCTTGAGCAAACTCCATAAATTATTTCATTTATTGTCTTCATGTCCGTGAGCAAACCTTGGGAAATCCTGTTATGTGCAGTAGAAAAAAAACCCACTTTTCTTTTGAGTGACACATGTCACAATGTAGACCAAAAACTTAAGGAAGCATTTCCAAAATTGGAGCTTGCTGGAGGGTATACTCTGGCAAGCAGTACTATCACTCGCTAGCTTCAAAAAATTGATCCTCCATATAGTGCACTACGATTGAAAGAATCCACTGGTCAAGGAAAGATTTTCATCATTCCTCTTCAACAAAATCTTGACCTCACACCAGATGTTCTACCAGAGGAAGAAGGGGTAAGATGTATGTCTGTTTAATTTATAACTACATACACCAACCCTATCTACACTGGGCCCTTTTTGGTCTTCTGGGGGTGGGGGAGTGTGCCCATGGTCAATATCTCAAAAAGTATTTATGCTATCAAAGTAAAACTTGGTATGCTTATAGAACATCCATGAAATATTTTCATATTCATTGGTGTTACTTCAGATGATACATATCCATTACATCATTGATAATATCATACCTAAAAATATAACAGTGAAGTACAGTACAGCCAAATAATAGACAAGAAACTCTCAAATCAAAATTTTCTTGATTATTACATAGCTGTACTTAGAGCCCGCAGTAGCAAGTACATGTAGATAAAATAAAATATAAAATACAACTTAAAAATTTAGGGAAAATTCAGTTTATTTTTTTTGTTTATGGCCATTGAGGTAGTTGTGGTGATAAGAAGGTAAATTCAGTAAATAAATAAGTTCTACTGTTTTATTTCCTATCTTTAGACATTGTTTGAAATATCATATGAGCAGTTGACCATAACTTTAAAAACAATTTTTGTAATTATTAAATTGATGATCTGATGTCAATATATGATGGCATTTGGATTCCACCATATTGGACCTGTGATGCATTTATAGACAAACTTAAAATAATACAATTTCTAGAATTATATTAAAAATACTAAAATTAATTTTAATTAATTTTATCATAATTATTTAAAGTATTTTTAAATAAAAATATTGAGAGAGAAAAAACAACTGTCACAAATCCTGCAGCCACCACTAGTGCAACTGTCACAAATCCTGCAGCCACCACTAGTGCAACTGTCACAAATCCTGCAGCCACCACTAGTGCAACTGTCACAAATCCTGCAGCCACCACTAGTGCAACTGTCACAAATCCTGCAGCCACCACTAGTGCAACTGTCACAAATCCTGCAGCCACCACTAGTGCAACTGTCACAAATCCTGCAGCCACCACTAGTGCAACTGTCACAAATCCTGCAGCCACCACTAGTGCACCTGTCACAAATCCTGCAGCCACCACTAGTGCAACTGTCACAAATCCTGTAGCCACCAATGCAACACCCATCAGTTCAAGTCCTGCAGCCACCAATACTACAGCAACCAGTAGTGCAACCGTCACAAATCCTGCATTGACGTGGAGTTCAGTCAATGTGCCCAATCAAAGTACACCTTCAGGCTCACCAGCATCGAGTACTGGCACATCAAACGATGATTTGCCACCAGAATTTACAAATGAAACAGAAATTGATACGGTGAAATGCTGAATGAATGCTGCGAATCAAATGCGTGTCGTTGAAAGGTTCACTCGTTCATATTTAAAAGTAAACATACTAAGAATTATGACAAAAGGATTACCTAACGACAAATGCAATTATTCATGATTTCTTTACTTACCTTGAAATAATATTAATAATCGAAGAAAAACACTTCCAGATCCTTGGACATGCTTGTGAAATGTGAATATATCGCGCGTCAGTGCGTCACTTCTGGAAATAATATCTTGGCCGTGCTAGTGCCAGGCCCTGACGACCGAACGGCAGCTGAAGGATTGAACGAAGAATTGCACGTTTGAAGTTTGAACTGAAGGATTGAATGTTTGAATGAAGAATTGCATGTTTGAATTGAAGGATTGAATGTTTGAATGAAGAATTGCATGTTTGAATTGAAGGATTGAATGTTTGAATGAAGAATTGCATGTTTGAACTGAAGGATTGAATGTTTGAATTGAAGGATTGCATGTTTGAACTGAAGGATTGAATGTTTGAATTGAAGGATTGAATGTTTGAATTGAAGGATTGCATATTTGAATGAAGAATTGCATGTTTGAATTGAAGGATTGAATGTTTGAATTGAAGGATTGCATATTTGAATGAAGAATTGCATGTTTGAACTAAAGCATTGAATAGAAGAACTTCATGTTTGGATTTTGGCACGAAAAACGCGCCATACGAATTAAATTCGCCGTCTCGGCAATTAAATTCGTCTGAGTCAGACGAATGCGAGCAGGATGTGTGTTCGAGTTACAGGACGAGTTATCATCGCGTCGAATTAAATTTCTCTTCTGTTGGTCGTGACAATCCGGCGCCATGTTTTCAAGGAATCGTTTTCAGGCTCAACATGTCCAAGTAAAAGCAATTATATTCGACTGAAATTCGATGTTTAACTCGACGTCGCGTTTACGTCGCATTACCGACGAAGTTAATCCGAATTCAATTCGTCTGAATTAAATTCGTCTATTCTGCGACGTTTAGCGCAGGCCTGATAACTGCATCGAGCAGGAATCAAAACAATACAAGTCGCAGATCGGTAAAAGACACTTATGCTAACAATGCATGCACTGTGTGTGTCATGCACCTACAACACCCTCTTCTAAACTTCACTGTAACAAGAGCTCTAAAAAAACTTTCAATGCGATTCCATATTTTTAATGTAACTGCATTCCCCTTCACATTTATGGAAGTAGTATAGACAGCCTGTAATTTTAATCTTCACACTTCCTGGCCCATTAGACCCTTATAACAAGTACACACTAGCGCTTTTTATACCGGGCAAAATAAGCCGCGGCTTAAATAGGCCGCGCGGCTTAAATGAGTTGCGAACAGCTCGTATATAAATGGTCATGTAATCAATAAGCCGCGACTAAAATAAGCCCATGCACGGTTAGCCCAAAATAAGCCGCGGCTTATTGAAGAATTGGCCGTTTATACGAACTGTTCGCGACTTATTTAAGCCGCGACTTATTTTGCCCCGCAATGTCAATGCGTAATTTTTCACACTTAATCTTCATTAAGGTTTGCAGGGTCATTTCAGTAAGTGCTTTCAATTCGTCAGAATTTATGCCACAAAAATAAAATAAATATCGTTAGAAAGCTCTTTAATGATACAATATTGTATTTAATTTTGCCACAACACAAGCCAATAATAGTTGTGAATTTTTTGAATAAAACCAGAGGGCTTTACTCTGGGCGACTCAAGTACAAAGCGTTCTATTTTGTTCGATTCTGAGATAAATGTTCAGCAAAACGGTGTCAGCTTTTCTATATTTATTAATTATTGCCTGGTTTCGATTTTATGACTTATCTTGTCCAAATGTTGGTCAAATGTTGGCTTTTCAACTTTGGTCGTCAATGAAATCAGCAAAACTCGACATGTCAAAGTCTTGCTGGAAATTTATCTCGGAATCGACATGCAAAATTTTTTTTTGAACAAAATAGAACGCTTTGTGCGTGAATCGCCCCGAGTGAAGCCCTCTGGTTTTCCTTAAACAATTCAAACTATTATTGGTTTGTGTTTATCGAAAATACAACATTGTAGTACTACAAATTAATAGTTTTCTAAAGAGCGCTTTACCGAAATGACCTGACACTGTGTACAATAACTACAAATTATTAACAATCATATTTGTAAGAAAACTGTTCCCAAGTTTTTCAAATATGCAGATGCTAATTTCTAACAAAACTGGATTAATCTGCAGTGCTGCAGGACTCACGAGTACGAACTATATAGAGAACTTACACTCGGCACTGTAGGACTCTGGGTTAATTAAATATGACTTGGACTCGATAATTCATACCGAGTATACTCAGTAAAGTACAGCACAAGTTAGTCGGCCGGCAAAACTGTTGTGCTTGTTTAAGTGTTGTTCAGTCCCGGAAGATATAATTGTTGCATGCAGTTTCATTAGAAAGTTAGACGGGAATAGAGTTAGAGCGTTAGAGTACGGCAGGAATTGTTTTCAGTATTTTAGGCAGCCACGCTGCCACGGTTCTTAAACTCCCACGGTTCTCCAGATCATCCGGTATAACATTATCCATACAGTTTACGATCGATTATGTCTGTAACTTCGCGGGTGCATCGGTTCAGGTTTTATATCTAGAAATAGCAAGGACTCAAAAAGCCGGTATGGTCTGTATATAGACTCAGAATTGTCACTAATTAAGTGGCACCTGGCGGACTTGTACTCAAATAGTTCAGATATGCTACACTGAAATCTCAACCGGAAAATAGTAGACGAATATGTTCCGCTGGATGCATGTATGAATGACATCCGACGTGTTACTGCATCTCTCAGTTCTCTATCTTATGAGTTATGTTATAAACACTAATACATCCCTTTATCAGTAGATATATACAGTTGGAGTTTTTATTTTAAGAAAGAAAAACAAAACAAATGGTATAATATTACACTCAAATAGCTGCATGACAACGAACAAATACTTCTGGTGAATTCAAGAATGCATTTATAAAATTTACAATAAATTAATTTGTTTCCTAACATCGTCGTAATATATATTATAACTGATTGGATTCATCTAAGCCCGATATGTCAAAATATTTAAGACGAAAATTCAATATTGGGCGAGACCGAAGGTCGATATTTTCCATATCAGGCGAAGATGAATCTAATAGGTGTTTTATTATACCGAACAAATAATCGTGCGATTGACAAGTAAATATATACTTTGTGCGATCTGTCCAAAGATTGCTGTCCAATATGTAGTTGTCCTACATCGCAAAATATTGAACTGGCACTTGACGTTAATGTAGATATTTGATTGGACGATTACTTGCGAAGGTATAATTAATAAATATATAACGTCCGGTTCAGCGCGGTGATCTTCCAGCGCATGAAACTATCTTAAAGAAACCACGCAGAGCTTACAAAAAATGGCTGGTCTTAAACGACCACATGCAGCAATATGTACAGAAATAGATGAAGGTGTTTTGGAATTTGAAAAAGATCCGGCCTGCAAATGGTTTAAAAATCGCGGTTTGCATTGCAATGTTCAATTCAGAAAGAGAACTCACTTCAGAATATACGTCTTTGTGTGCGGAGCTGATACTCACAGTGTTTACAATATGGTAAGTTAATTCTATTATAAAACACGACAACTTTTATATATACAAAGAAGCTAAGAAAATTTTACTGCCGAAATATAGTAAATAGAAATGCTATATATATAATTTATTCGAGTAAAGGTTCTTCTGCGCTTCATTTTTCATTACTAATTTAACTTCTAAAATACCACTAATATATCTGATGAGTTGTAAGAAACGTATATGACCTATACATTGGGATGATTTTTATCCAGAATTCTGCAGATATATATGCAATAAAGAAAACGGATGCTAAATCGGTTGTTCGGGGATTATATCATCCCGCGCGCGGTAATTTGATGAAAACTCGCCGACATGGTTTAAATTGACCCTATATATAATAGTATAGACCTAAACGTTTAGACGAAATTTTGACTGTAATATTCAAAGTTACAAACATTCCAGCTCAGCTAGCTTCATGCCAGGCTACCAGGATACTGTGTTTTATATGGACAAAATACTGTCATTATATATACTATATATATAGAATCCTCCAGGCGGACGTCCTGCCCTCTCCACTAAACGTAACTTAACAGTAAATTATATACGAGCTAAGATTTCGAGAAAGCGAGTCGTTCAAGTACACCGGTGTCCACTCCTTTAAGTTTTGATGTTTTATGAATATACAGGTTTTATTTTGTTGGTAAACTTGCTTCAAGTGTAAAGTCAATAGTGAAGCACACTAGTTATAAGACAAAACTCAGACAAACAAGCCAAAATTGATCTCCGGTCCGACCACGAGAAACTGAGCCATTGTACATGCTAAGCTTGGTTTCAGCTCGTGAGAACAATGAAAATCACTCAGTCAACGGCCTCATGATTTTCATTGTTTTTTCGTGATTGTAACGTAATCGTCCTGGTTGATTAGATCGAAAGATTAACTTTGTATTTGTGAAATCCTATAACGTCTACGATCCAAATGATCATTAACCAAAATCTTTCTTTTTTGACTTTCAGAATTTCACTACAAGTATCATTACTTTGATGGTTCTTATGATTGCGAGTGTACAAGGAACACCTCTCAACATCAATAGTTGTATAAAAAAACAGAGCAACATACCGCAATCCAAATCGAATCCCGGAGTATCTAAAGATCATGACATGTAAAAACATTTCTCAATGCCACGAGATCCGTGCCGCAGTTGCAGTGGGCTACAAAAACAACACAGCAATCCAAATTATGGATCTTGTCGTTGCTTGTCAAAAACGATCTCCATGCAACGGAGGAAAAAACATGAAGGTGTATCTTGATTTTGACGTAAGACGAACACCTCAGACGTTGAAGATAGTGAAATGTCCCGACACGACGGAAGAACGTTTTACGAAAATCCCCGTTTTCTATAAATATAGTTTTGGAAAAACTGGTTTGCTTTATCAGAAGGTAGTTTACGATTGTCGATGTAAATGTTAGGGAAACGCGCAGGGTATAAATTATTCAAATAAATTTATGTAATCATAATTATAGAATATAAATATTATACAATTATGATATTTAGTGATCAATATTTGAGATACAAAATAAGTCTATTTACAATTGTAAACGAATGTAATTCTTATTGTGGAATAATCATTATGTATGAATGCATGCATGTACACAATATTAAGTTACTCAAAAACGACTATATGTAGTATACATTTTAACAAACCTTGCTGAATAAAATAAAATAAAACAATACTGTACGTCTTAGCTGGTCAAATTTAAAAATTGGTACTGCTGGCAGCCGTGCCAGAGTTTACACTTTTTTTGGAAACCGGGGGGAAATTTTGGAAAAGAAAAATACAGTACTGGGGAGGGTGGAGAGTTGGGGGAGTTCACGCTGCCACTGACCGCTGAAAGAATATATATCAAGTGATTTTGATTTCTGGTTGTAGATGATGATCCTCAATGAGTAATTTGACTTGTACGTGGTCTGTACCTACTGTGTAGTACTCACTGTGCACCTACGATGCAGATCTAAAACTTTTCACATCCATATAAACTGTTTGAGCTAATTAAAGCCAATTCTTCCTCGATTTGAGAGTACAATGATGATACCTAAATTCTACTTGAGTGCAACTGGTGTTAGCCTGAGTAAACAGCCGCCACTTCTCGCTTGCTCGGCCCCTCGCAGAAGTGACGTCTGAGCAACGAGCCAAGAAATTCCATACTGATGACGTAAATCTACCGAGATTCGGATAGTAGCGCTGATTGGTTACTTTGTAATCACACGATAATTCATTCAAAACTCGGCTCGACCAAGATCAACTCCGACATCACCCCTGTCTGAAAGAACAAAATTAAAGCTTAGTTTTTGCCAACAAAGAAAGATAGATATATACTTTTGCTAAAGCGAGTTTGAGTTGCAATAAACAGCAACATTTCCCACTCAAACTCGCTTTAGCATCTATCTTTCTTTGTTGGCAAAATCTAAGCTTTAACTTTGTTATTTCAGACAGGAATGATGTTGGAGTCGATCTTGGTCGGGCCGAGTTTTAAATTAATTATCGTGACCCGAATCTCGGTAGATTTACGTCATCAGTATGGAATTTCTTGGCTCGTTGCTCAGACGTCACTTCTGCGAGGGGCCGAGCGAGCGAGAAGTGGGCTGTGGCGGCTGTTTACTCAGGCTAAACTATAGTGTATGTAACAATTAATTTGCTACCTATAAACTATTCTTGTCAAACTTTGATCTAAGATGCTTCGAGGGACTTCTGGATGTGCTTGTAAATAGTCACTGTCTGAAAAGCAACTTGTTGCCATTGTGTCCAGGTCCAGTGTATATCTTTGTATATAAATTGTCAGTTTATGCATGCAAGACCACCAAGAGAAATTTTTGGGGCCATACATAGACCACTTTCATAATGGCTACCACTTTAAATATTCTTTTATGCGCATCTAAATGAGTCTTTCTGGCCTCGTTATGAAGCAAAGATTCTTTTGAATTACAGACATACAAACGAGGCCAGAAAGGCTTATTAAGATGCACATAAAAGAATATTCAAATTAGTCGCTATTATGAAAGTGGTGTATGGTCAATAACCAGGCTGAAATCTGTTGCCAAACACTGATTGCTTGATCCAAATCTTGTGAAACTGAAATACAGTATATACTTTTATAAAATAACATATATGCTACGCAAGCGCTGATTGGTCAATACCTATGTCTGGATCAGGCTATCCAAACACAGAAATTTGCAGCAATTCAGTGGATAGTCCATAACTCAATAATCCATAATCTCTCTCTCTTTTTAGTTATAAGAGACAGCTTTACATCAATAGCCCCCTGAACAAGAGCAAATGTGATCTCTAATTTTATGTCATACCTAGTTAACTCTTTCTCATCAGTAGGTTCCCAGTCATATACTGTATCAGATAGTCTTAAAAATATATTAATACAAAATGTATTATACAGGTATCACCATATTTGAATTGTATAATTTATATAATTTCAATTAAGCTAGTATTCAGATTCAGGGTCGAAATAGGATATGGGAATTTTAAACCTCCTACTGCTAATTTCGCTTTTTATTCTAATTTCCCTTTAACCTCTCCCAGTCTCCCTCGTTTATCAACATTACACGACTAAAACTCCTATGTGGTTCCCATTAACTACACTCAAAATTATAGGGGAGAATGGAAGTCATCGCACGCCAATAAATGCTTCAATAGTATTTCTCCTTTGTGTAAAATAACACCTATTTTTAGAGATTAAAAGAATGAAAACTTATAATTCCTTTAGCGCTGCTTCAGCTTGGCTGAAAGTTAATCAATAATGAAATAATTTTGCAGTTTATCGACAACTTTATGTAGATCATTTCAGTTATGTTATGCAACAAGCTTTTTATTTTTTTACTCTTTACTTACTCTGTCTAACGCCATATTATTTTACTTTGCATGTCTAACAACAGACGATTAAGCCCCTCACAGGCGACCACGTTTTCCTTGACAAGTTTTGTTTGTTCGTGTATACGACACAAATTGACAAGTTTTTCCTTGACTAGGAGCCTTGTTCAAAAGCTGGTTATGCCAGCTTTTGAACCGCCGAGGAAAATTGTTCGTGTCTACAGTCGTCAAGGAAATCTTGAGAAGATATTGCGCAGTACGTCACTGCGCATTCATCTGCGAAGCGTGATCATTGGCGTCAAGGAAAACCTGTCCAACCATACACACGAGCAATTATAACTTGTCAAGGACAATTGTTGGAAAAAACTTGTTCAACCTACACACGAACAAGGAAAGCTACCAAGGAAATTGTCAAGGAAAACTTGGTCGTCTGTTTGGGGCTTAACTAGACAAATGACATTTATTTATTTATTTATTTATTTATTTATTTATTTATTTATTTATTTATTTATTTATTTATTTATTTATTTATTTATTTATTTATTTATTTATTTATTTATTTATTTATTTATTTATTTATTTATTTATTTATTTATTTATTTATTTATTTATTTATTTATTTATTTATTTATTTATTTATTTACATTTATTTAAACACGGTAGCCTCTCAACTTGTAACTAAACCTAAGAGTTATGAAAGTATTTAAAAGTCATATAAATCAAGAAGAAAAAAGAAAAAAAAAAGAAAAAAGTTGATTTTCAGAGGGCCGTGTAAGAAATAAAATAAAAACTATATTTACAAGAATAAGAAAACTAACACGCTAAGTGAATATATTTACATATAAAATTTATAAAATATTAAAAATGAAGGTTACTGACACGTTTAAAATTCATAAAAATATAAAAAGGTAAGAGCCTCTGGGCTACTAAAAGTTTGCAGATTCAGGGAGATCGTTCCAGACCCTATAGCTCCCCTATAACTAAAGGATTTTTTTAAAGCATTCGTATTTGGTTTGGGCAAAGATACAACGCGGATGTTACTTCTTAAGTTATAACAAGGGCGATTTGAAAGGGAAAATAACTCATTAAGGTTATTATTATTTCCCCCTCGCACTAACTTTTTCACTAAAGAAAACAACTGTACTTTTCTTCTATCATGTACTCTCTGCCAACCAAGTTTTTTCATGACAATATCAGACGGAGTATCGTAACTATCACCTGTGATAATTCGACCAGCTTTATTTTGAGGCCTTTCTAATTTATTTTGTAACGTGATAGAACAGTTATGATAGAACTCGTCAGTTGATTTTTTCAGAACCTATTGGTAATTGAGGATCAGCAATGAACTGTGATAGCCTTTGCCTGGATCCGATTAGCATATACTCAGTTTTTTTGACATTTAAAGTCAGCTTGTTTGCTAGCAGCCATGATTAACATTATTTAAATCCTGTTCTAGTTTCATTTCAATTTCACTGGCTGAGACTCCATTGACTGTTAAATTCAGTAGTGTCGTCGGCAAAGAGTGCTGGGTCAGAATTTTTAAGGCAATTTGGAATAACTTTGAGACAAGGGATAAAACTGAGATTGGCCGATAATTACCACAATCGTCTTTCTGACCAGATTTGTGAACTGGTGCAACTCTCGTAATTTTCCTGTCATTAGGAAAAATTCCTTCAGACAAGGACAAATTAAAAATCAGTTTTAAATAAGGAGTCAAAACATAAACAGAAAGACGATTGCAGAAAGACGATTGCAGAAAGACGCAGAACTAAGCAGAAAGACGACATTTTTTTATTAAATCTATTAATGCCAGACCATATTACTCCTCAGTTATAGGTCAAACTCCCAGCAAGATTGCTTTATGTATACTATACCAATAATGTAATACAACTAACAGAGATTGTAACACGTCAGAATTTAAAAATAACCGCTTGTTTGTCCACAAGCCCACGCGTCAATGATCATGTAATGTCTGGATGGTGACGTAACTTCCTATATACACAAGTTATTACGTAGCTGCTTTGGTTGTACATCACATGCAAATACTTAAATGATAAGGTAAGAAAAGAGAAGAGGCGAATACGAGAAGTCGAAACTATGGTTCCTTTCTCTATGAATTATATATATATATATATATACATATTTCATATATATATTTTTAATTTAATCTAGACTTATATGGGCATAGACTCGCAATAGATCTCATACTCATTCACATAAACTTTCAATGTTTTTAATGTTTGCATTAGTTCATCTTATAGTCTTAGGCTATATGTCTTAGGGTAACTGGCCGTGGAGAAAAACAAATACCTAAAATAGTCCTCACTTGAAATGTTAATTAAGTTGACGAATTTACGTGGGCCCAATTTTGGTCTAAATAAAAGCAGATTTAGATACTAGAACGACGAGGAAGTCGAAATATTCAATATGCATCGATATGTATTACTGCGTGGCTAGAACAACTTCAACAACTAGGACCGTTACTGAGTCGGACTAAATCATGACTGCATGATTAGGAAAATCTATTTATAACAATTAGATTACGAGGTCAAGCTTATTGATATATTTGAATTCGCACAAGCGGCAAGATAATCTGAGGCCTGTGCTAAACGTCGCACAATAGACGAATTTAATTCAGACGAATTGAGTTGTTTGAATTTTATTCGACGGAACTGCGACGTATAACTCGATTAAATTCGTCACACGTCCCGAATTAAATTCGTCTCGGCAATTAAATTCGTCTGAGTCAGACGAATGCGACCATGATGCGTGTTCGAGTTACAGGACGAGTTATCGTCGCGTCGAATTAAATTTCTCTTCTGTTGGCTGTGACAATCCGGCGCCATGTTTTCAAGGAATCGTTTTCAGGCTCAACATGTCCAAGTAAAAACAATCATATTCGACTGAAATTCGATGTTTAACTCGACGTCGCGTTTACGTCGCATTACCGACGAAGTTAATCCGAATTAAATTCGTCTATTCTGCGACGTTTAGCGCAGGCCTGATAACTGCATCGAGCAGGAATCAAAGCAATACAAGTCGCAGATCGGTAAAAGACACTGATGCTAACCATGCACTGTGTCATGCACCTACAACACCCTCTTCTAAACTTCACTGTAACAAGAGCTCTGCGATTCTATATTTTTAATGTAACTGCATTCCCCTTCACATTTACGGAAGTAGTTTAGACAGCCTGTAATTTTAATCTTAACACTTCCTGGCCATTAGACCCTTACAACAAGTACACAATAGCGCTTTTTATACCGGGCAAAATAAGCCGCGGCTTAAATAGGCCGCGCGGCTTAAATGAGTCGCGAACAGCTCGTATATAAACGGTCATGTAACAATAAGCCGCGACTAAAATAAGCCCACGGTTAGTCCAAAATAAGCCGTGGCTTATTCAAGAATTGGCCGTTTATACGAACTGTTCGCGACTTATTTAAGCCGCGACTTATTTTGCCCCGTAATGTCAATGCGTAATTTTTCACACTTAATCTTCATTAAGGTTTGCAGGTTCATTTCAGTAAGTGCTTTCAATTCGTCAGAATTTATGCCACAAAAATAAAATAAATATCGTTAGAAAGCTCTTTAATGATACAATGTTGTATTTAATTTTGCCACAACACAAGTCAATAATAGTTGTGAATTTTTTGAATAAAACCAGAGGGCTTTACTCTGGGCGACTCAAGTACAAAGCGTTCTATTTTGTTCGATTCTGAGATAAATTTCCAGCAAATCGGTGTCAGCGTTTCTATATTTATTAATTATTGCCTGCCTTCGATTTTATGACTTATCTTGCCCAAATGTTGGTCAAATGTTGGCTTTTCAACTTTGGTCGTCAATGAAATCCGCAAAACTGGACATGTCAAAGTCTTGCTGGAAATTTATCTCGGAATCGACATGCAACAATTTTTTGAACATTATTTGAACAAAATAGAACGCTTTGTGGGTGAATCGCCCCGAGTGAAGCCCTCTGGTTTTCCTTAAACAATTCAAACTATTATTGGTTTGTGTTTATCGCAAAATACAACATCGTAGTACTACAAATTAATAGTTTTTTAGAGAGCGCTTTACCGAAATGACCTGACACTATGTACAATAACTACAAATTATTAACAATCATATTTGTAAGAAAACTGTTCCCAAGTTTTTCAAATATGCAGATGCTAATTTCTAACAAAACTGGATTAATCTACAGTGCTGCAGGACTCACGAGAACGAACTATAAGTTGAGAACTTACACTCGGCACTGTAGGACTCTGGGTTAATTAAATATGACTTGGACTCGAGAATTCATACGGAGTACTCAGGAAAGTACAGCACAAGTTAGTCGGCCGGCAAAACTGTTGTGCTTGTTTAAGTGTTGTTCAGTCCCGAAAGATTTAATTGTTGCAAAGAAAGTTAGACGGGAATAGAGTTAGAGTACGGCAGGAATTGTTTTCAGTGTTTTAGGCAGCCACGCTGCCACGGTTCTTGGACTGCTACGGTTCTCGAGATCATCCGGTAACATTATCCATGCAGTTTACGATCGATTATGTCTGTAACTTCGCGGGTGCATCGGTTCAGGTTTTATATCTAGAAATAGCAAGGACTCAAAAAGAGTATGGTCTGTATATAGACTCAGAATTGTCACTAATTAAGTGGCGCCTGGCGGACTTGTACTCAAATAGTTCAGATATGCTACACTGAAATCTCAACCGGAAAATAGTAGACGAATATATGTTCCGCTGGATGCATATATGAATGACATCCGACGTGTTCTGCATCTCTCAGTTCTCTATCTTATGAGTTATGTTATAAACACTAATACATCCCTTTATCAGTAGATATATACACAGTTGGAGTTTTTATTTTAAGAAAGAAAAACAAAACAAATGGAATAATATTACACTCAACTAGCTGCATGACAACGAACAAATACTTCTGGTGAATTCAAGCATTTATAAATAAAATTAATTTGTTTCCTAACATCGTCGTAATATATATTATAACTTATTGGATTCATCTAAGCCCGACATGTCAAAATATTTAACTCGAAAATTCAATATTGGGCGAGACCGAAGGTCGATCCTTTCCATGTCAGGCGAAGATGAATCTAATATATAGGTGTTTTATTATACCGAACAAATAATCGTGCGATTGACAAGTAAATATATACATGTTCTTTGTGCGACCTGCCCAAAGATTGCTGTCCAATATGTAGTTGTTCTACATCGCAAAATATTGGACTGGCACTTGATGTTAATGTAGACATTTGATTGGACGATTATTTGTGAAGGTATAATTAATAAATATATAACGTCCGGTTCAGCGCGGTGATCTTCCAGCGCATGCATGATCTTCTCGTGATCTTCCAGCACATGAAACTATCTTAAAGAAACCACGCAGAGAGCTTACAAAAAATGGCTGGTCTTAAACGACCACATGCAGCAATATGCGCAGAAATAGATGAAGGTGTTTTGGAATTTGACAAAGATCCGGCCTGCAAATGGTTTAAAAATCGCGGTTTGCATTGCAATGTTCAATTCAGAAAGAGAACTCACTTGAGAATATACGTCTTTGTGTGCGGAGTTGATATAGTGTTTGCAATAATGGTAAGTTAATTCTATTATAAAACACGACAACTTTTATATATACAGAGAAGCTAATAACGTTTTACTGCCGAAATAGTAAATAGATATGCTAGATGTCATTCATTCGAGTAAAGGTTCTTCTGAGAGAAGCGCTTCATTTTTCATTATTAATTTAACTTCTAAAATACCACTAATATCTAATGAGTTGTTAGATATATATATGCAATAAAGAAAGCGCATGCTAATTCGGTTGTTCGGGGATTATATCATCCCGCGCGCGGTAATTTGATGAAAACTCGCCGACATGGTTTAAAATAAATTGACCCTATATATAGTATAGACCTAACCGTTTAAACAAAATTTTGACTGTAATATTCAAAGTTACAAACATTCCAGCTCAGCTAGCTTCATGGACAAAATACTGTCATTATATATACTATATATAGAATCCTCCAGGCGGGACGTCCCGCCCTCTCCACTAAACGTAACTTGAAAATTAACAGTAAATTATATACGAGCTAAGATTTCGACCACGAGAATCTGAGCCATTGTACATGCTAAGCTTGGTTTCAGCTCGTGAGAACAATGAAAATCACTCAGTCAACGGCCTCGTGATTTTCATTGTTTTGTCGTGATTGTAACGTAATCGCCCTGGTTGATTAGATCGAAAGATTAACTTTGTATTTGTGAAATCCTATAACGTCTACGATTCAAATGATCATTAACCAAAATCTTTCTTTTTTGACTTTCAGAATTTCACTACAAGTATCATTACTTTGATGGTTCTTATGATTGCGAGTGTACAAGGAACACCTCTCAACATCAATAGTTGTATAAAAAACAGAGCAACATACCGCAATCCAAATCGAATCCCGGAGTATCTAAAGATCATGACATGTAAAAATATTTCTCAATGCCACGAGATCCGTGCCGCAGTTGCAGTGGGCTACAAAAACAACACAGCAATCCAAATTATGGATCTTGTCGTTGCTTGTCAAAAACGATCTCCATGCAACGGAGGAAAAAACATGAAGGTGTATCTTGATTTTGACGTAAGACGAACACCTCAGACGTTGAAGATAGTGAAATGTCCCGACACCACGGAAGACCGTTTTATGAAAATCCCCGTTTTCTATAAATATAGTTTTGGAAAAACTGGTTTGCTTTATCAGAAGGTAGTTTACGATTGTCGATGTAAATGTTAGGGAAACGCGCAGCGTATAAATTATTCAAATAAATTTATGTAATCATAATTATAGAATATAAATATTATACAATTAAGATATTTAGTGATCAATATTTGAGATACAAAATAAGTCTATTTACAATTGTAAACTAATGTAATTCTTATTGTGGAATAATCATTATGTATGAATGCATGCATGTACACAACATTAAATTACTCAAAAACGACTATATGTAGTATAAATTAACAAACCTTGTTGAATAAAATAAAATAAAATAAAATAAAATAAAATAAAATAAAATAAAATAAAATAAAATAAAACAATACTGTATGTCTTATCTGGTAAATTAAAAAATTGGTAGTGCTGGCAGCTGTGCCAGAGCTTACACTTTTTTTGGAAACTAGGGGGAAATTCTGGAAAAGAAAAATACAGTACTATAGGGAGGGTGGAAAGTTGGGGGGGTTCACCGCTGCCACAGACTGCTGAAAGAATAGCAAGTGGTTTTGATTTCTGGTTGTAGATGATGATCCTCAATGAGTAATTTGACTTGTACTGTACGTTGGTCTGCATGCATGTACCTGCATGTACCTGCATGTAGTATACTCATGCACTGTGCACCTACGATGCAGATCTAAAACGTTTCACATCGATATAAACTGTTTGAGCCAATTAAAGCTAATTCTTCCTCGATTTGAGAGTACAATGATGATACCTAAATTCTACTTGAGTACAACTAGTGTTAGCTTGAGTAAAATGCAGCCGTCACTTCTCGCTCGCTCGGCCCCTCGCCGAGTAGCGCTGATTGGTTACTTTGTAATCACAGGATTATTAATTCAAAACTCGGCTCGACCAAGATCAACTCCGACCGGCATCCCTGTCTGAAATAACAAAGTTAAAGCTTATAGTTTTCGCAACAAACAAACAAACAAACAAACAAAGATGGATAGATACTTTTATTTGCTAAAGCGAGTTTGAGTTGCAATAAACAGCAACCATTCCCACTCAAACTCGCTTTAGCAAAAGTATATATCTATCTTTCTTTGTTGGCAAAAACTAAGCTTTAACTTTGTTATTTCAGACAGGAATGATGTTGGAGTCGATCTTGGTCGGGCCGAGTTTTGAATTAATTATCGTGTGATTACAAAGTAACCAATCAGCGCTACTACCCGAATCTCGGTAGATTTACGTCATCAGTATGGAATCTCTTGGCTCGTTCCTCAGACGTCATTTCTGCGAGGGGCCGATCGAGCGAGAAGTGGGCTGTGGCGGCTGTTTACTCAGGCTAAACTAGTGTAGGTAACAATTCAATTGCTACCTATAAACCATTCTTGTCAAACTTTGATCTAAGATGCCTCGTGGACCAACATGACTAGTATGATGGATAACTAGGGACTTCTGGATGTGCTTGTAAAAAGTCACTGTCTGAAAAGCAACTTGTTGCCATTGTGTCCAGGTCCAGTGTATATCTTTGTATATAAATTGTCAGTTTATGCATGCAAGACCACCAAGAGAAATTTTTGGGGCCATAGACCACTTTCATTATGGCTAACCACTTTAAATATTCTTTTATGCGCATCTAAATGAGCCTTTCTGACCTCGTTATGAAGCAAAGATTCTTTTGAATTACAGACACACAAACGAGGCCAGAAAGGCTTATTAAGATGCACATAAAAGAATATTCAAATTAGTCGCTATTATGAAAGTGGTGTATGGTGAATAACCAGGCTGAATCTGCCCCTCCTATTTTCAGAGTTAATTGCCAAATACTGATTGCTTAATCCAAATCTTGTGTGTGTGTTTTTTTGATCAACTGAGATACAGTATATACTTTTATAAAATAACATGTATGCTACGCAAGCGCTGATTGGTCAATACCTATGTCTGGATCAGACTATCTAAACACAGAAATTTGCAGCAATTTGGATACTCCATAACTCAATAATCCATAATCTCTCTCTCTTTTTAGTTATAAGAGACAGCTTTATATCAATAGCCCCCTGAACAAGAGCAAATGTGACCTCTAATTTTATGTCATAACTGGTTAACTCTTTCTCATCAGTATAAGTTTCGCAGTCATATACTGTACGTATCAGATAGTCTTACAAATATATTAATACAAATTAAATGTATTATACAGGTATCACCATATTTGAATTGTATAATTTATATAATTTCAATTAAGCTAGTATTCAGATTCAGGATCAACAGTAGAACTCCAATGTTTTGCTTTTATGGCAAGGCAAGTTTGAAAAGAGAGGCACACCATTTAAAGGTCACCAAAAGTAACCCAGCTAAACAAGAAAAGATCAGGAAAACAACTAGTCTAAAATGAGATGCTTAAGAGGAGATTTTTTAGATTATCGAGAAATTTTCGTCAAAAACGCTCAAAACTTTGTAACCAGGCTTTGTCCATACAATTGGGATAAATATCCGGGGTTAAAAACCCCGTATTCAAGGAGTGGAGATATTTTAGGAAATTCAGAGGAAAATTCCCTTGAAGAAACAAAACAAAATACTCAGAAAACAGAGAACTCTGATAGGGTAAGTACTTCTTGTGTGTTATGTAAATTTCTAGTGTAAAACGTATTGCCATCTTATTTAAAATTCTACGAAGGCTATAATTTATGAAGGCTGACCATTGTCATACGCTGCCGACATGCCAGCGAACTTGATAAGTGAAATTGGAAAACATTATCTAGTAGCGATATACGTTGTTTTTAAACATAAAGCAGACTGTGAGGAAATAACAGCGATGACAAAGCTACATTTTGCATACACGGGAAGACGGCAGGGTGGACTAAAGAGAGCGCGAAACAACTTAGTGCTTGGCAGTTGCTAGATAGTCGAGTAATCTTGAAAAACCCAAGAATTTAAATAAACTTGCCAAAGTAAAAAATAAGCGTTTGTTATACACTAAAAAGCTTACACAAGTTCTTTATTTTTTTTGTGTCTAGACAGTTAGCAAGGCCAGTTAAAAAGAAGAAAATGGGCACATTTAATAATTCTATAAGAAGAAATTTATAAATTGTGTATTATTTATAATTATTTTACTTGTACATGCACTACATCAGTAGTATAAAAATGATTAAAGAAGCATGTTTGAATTGTATAGAAATAATTTAATAGAAAATCAACAGGCCATGTTTCAAAACTGTATTGACCCACCTTGATTCTTATGCATGAATCAGTGTTAAGCCCGAGGGGGGGGGGGGGGGGGGGGCAGGCTGGGCAAAGGTGGGGGATTTGGTAAATGTCTGTATCCCCACCCTACGACATTTGCTCTTGAATCGTGACCCCAGGGTGGAGATGGGAAATCATAATTCTCAGCCCCAGGGTTGTGCTTTTGAACACTTCATTTAAAAAAAATCCCCCCACCTTTAGCCCAGCCTCCCCCCTCCCCCCCTCAGGCTTAACACTGATTTGTGCATTACTACCATTACAATATGATGTGTTCCCCTTCCCTGATCCTATAGACAGTAAGTTGTGGTCAAGCCACAAAAGCACAAAAGTTGGCAGATTCAACATTCTGGTTGTTGGGGGAAGCTGGGAAAGAAATTTGTTTAGGTATAAACCGGGCAAAACAAATACCACCACTCCAATAGCTGATAATTGATAAACATGTTTACAATAGTAATGTGTAAGCTGAATAAGTACACTCACAAAAATTCAATATCACAAAGCTAATACAATTTTTTTTTCACATATTACTTCAAGTTTATGTACATGCTGATCGATTACTAATTATTACTGTACAAGACTAGCTCCCAAATCCAGTTACAGCCAGTATACTGTATACGTACTCCATAAATATTGGCAGTTTTGACATATTGGTCAGAGTTAGGCATAGCCACAAAAATCTAAAAAAGCAAATTAATATATTGAATTTAAATGAAGTGAACAATTTATAAAAAAAATCATTTTAAAGCCCAGGCTTTTTTGGTCATGTTACCCATCCCCAGTCCCATAAGTTACATAAAATAGTTAAACTTATATCTGATTATATACCGTATATATAGTTTATAATTATATATTCATTTAAACAGCAAGCTGGGAAACCTTAATTCTTATACCAGCTGAGATCTCACCTTTTCAAAGTAATTTGCTTAGCTCGAGTCACTTAATTGCCTTCATATAAACATGCCCTTTATTTCTTAGACCTTTCCTATTGATAACCACTGCAGCCTTACATATATGTTTCTTTGCACAGTACTACAGTAGTATGAATTGATTACTACAACATTCATCTACTGCACATGTTTTCCAACGTTTTCTATAATCTTTGCTTTAGAAATAAAACCTCGCATTGCCACCTTAATCAAATTACAGTCTACAAAACAGATAAGAGTACAAAAATGCTCAAATTCTGCGAGGACCATCCACCTAAAATTTCTTTAAATCATTTTTATTTTGGAGAGTAGTAATTAAACTAGAAGATAAAGTATACCATGTAGTGTGCCAATTGAATTTAAGAGTTATTTTTACATTTTAGTAATGCCCACAAACATTTTTTGGCCCATTTGGCAAGAACTGGCAACTTTTCATTATAAAAAACCCTGATAATTATTTTTCTGGATTTTCTATTAGATTTTGGCTGACATTCTATTAATACTTGCTTTTAAAACTACATAGTAAGCAAACCTTTAAAGGTTTAGTCATTAATTAAAATATTTTATAACCAAGAAAGCAATAGGTGTCCATTTTAAAATAAAATGATGAAAATGCAAAAACTGTAATATTTACTTTAAAATTATTGCGAGGACCATCCGCTTATTTTTTTTTAAAACAACGATGGTTTTAAACCTCGCCGATCGAATGTAATGTACCATAAGGTTCACGGTGTGCCAATTAGTTTTAAGGTAAAAATATCTAATATTTCTGAATATCTCTACTTGGTTAGTTGGTACGAATTTATGGCATACAATAACAAAGTTTCAAGACTAAAAATAAACGTTAATCGTCAAAAAACTCCTCAATACATGCATTGATTCAGGCTTATTCTGGAATATGACAACCCTTCTTCACAAACAATACAGCATTATTGAGATCAACATCAATTTCAAAGTGAATCTGAACAAAACATTGTTGGAACCAACAAAATTTTGGTTTTCAAAATCAACACCACATGTCTATCACTTGAACGGGCGAAAAGGTTAATTATGTGCGACTAATATCAAACTGATGCAGGTACGACACAAAGCTTACTAATATATGTTCCTACCCATATAATTTTTTTTAAGAAATCTAATCATCTAGTAGCACAAATAAATAAGTGAAATATTCTTACCTGTGTGCCTTCTGCTGTCGAACATAACCCCATAAAATCTAATGAAGCACGTTGTTGCCGTTAAAAGCGCCGTGAAGATGTTGCACCAACTTCCAGTGGACGAAATTGTATTGAAGACAACATTTCAAGTATTACATGTAACAATGAGTGAGTTTTTATTAGATCAATAAGCAAAAAATCCAACAAATTACAGCGTTCACCGCCATGTTCCAAAAAAGAACAGAATTCACTGTTTTTTCGCAAAGGATCACGGTATTTTTGAGCGCCAGTTTCTCGATAATCTAAAAAATCTCCTCTTAAACACATTGCAAAACCTCCAAATCTTGTTGAGATAAATCTTCATATTTTAAGATTTTATTTCTTGTTTTAAAATATTTAATCTTGTTTTAAGAAAAGAAAACCCAGCAAGATTATTATCTTGAATGCTGGACAAGAAAATCTTAAAACAAGATATTTTTTCTTGAAACAAGTTTTTAGGGATTTACAGTGCAGTGCCATTATAGAGCTCTTTTAATATAATGTCACTTAGATTGTAAAGAGTAAACAAATAAATATGACATTAATCAATATCATGTTTTGCAATTGTGCTGCTTCTTCCCTAAATGTCCCCTTACAGGTCCTTAGAACAAAATTCAACAACCTGTACCAATGTCTGCATTGATGCGGCACCCCAGTGAAATCAAATGCTGAAAACTTGGCAAGTTTCTGGTCACCCCTGCCTGTGCCCAGACTCAGATTTTACAGCTTTCGCACAGAGCTTTGAGATCTTAGTGAAAAATTGCCAAACTCTGTGGCCTGGATTTTTTCAAGTGCTGCCCCCTTTCAGATTTGCACTACCTTGTTTAATCATGTCAGCTCACCTGTCACCAAAATATTTTAATTTATGCTAATTATTCCAGAATTTTGCCATTGCAATATCAACAAAAATACAAAATGTCAAATTTATTGCAAAAGGACTATGCCTAGCCAAATATTCTTAAGATATATGAAATAAATGTCATTATTAGATAGATCTAAATTTTAACATATATATTAATTATCGGATTATCAAATCCGATTCTTTTACAAACCTCAATTATCTCATATAGTCATATATATAGAGGATATTGCATGGCCATGCGGAGATACGAATTTTATTTTCGAGTGTTGTCAATATCTTTCACGAGTGAGCGAAGCGAACGAGTGAGAGATATAAACAACACGAGAAAATAAAATTCGTATCTCCACACGGCCATATAATGTTCTGTTTATTACTAATTACTGCCCGAGACTGCCCGAGACTGCCCGGGACTGCCCGAGACTGCCCGGGAGTAAAAAATGACTGCCTGAGACGCTATATTACTGCCAGAGACGGTATACATCTATATTAGAGGCCTTCTATAATAAAGAATAGATCCACATTTACGGCACACCGCAAACTGCAGTTCGAAATCAGCAGTTAGCCATTAGAAGTTAGGACAATTTGTATGTTAAGACTGATGAAAGCTTCCGTTTGTGATTTTTATATATGGTGAATAAATACGAGTTTTTTTCCTTCGACTTATATATAGATTTATATTATTTATATATCAGCTGATGTTTCGAAGCGTTGAAATAAACCTCGGTTTTCGGGTCTGGCATACTCTGAAAAAGACACTATTTCAGCACGGGTTTCAAAAATAGCACTCGGTTTCAAAAATAGAGAAACAAATACATTAATCATTGCCGACTGCGATTAACATTTCAATGGCGCTGTGGGAGACATGAGCTTCGCTCTTGGGCTATATATAAATCGAAGGGAAAAAACTCGTATTTATTCACCATATATAACTAATACATATATATACGGCAAATCACAAACGGAAGCTTTCAGTCTTAACATACAAATTGTCCTAACTTCTAATGGCTAACTGCTGATTTCGAACTGCAGTTTGCGGTGTGCCATAAATGTAGATCTATTCTTTATTATATAAGGCCTCTAATATAGATGTATACCGTCTCTGGCAGTAATATACCGTCTCTCTCAGGCAGTCATTTTTTACTCCCGGGCAGTCTCGGGCGGTCATTTCTTACTCCCGGGCAGTCTCGGGCAGTCTCGGGCAGTAATTAGTAGGACCCTCGATAAACTATAAAAAATATACGTAAAATGGAGCAAAGGTTATATAACACTTCTATTTGCAAAATACTCAACAAATTGCAACATATAAGCCATAAGTTTTGAAAGCATTTTTCACAAGAATTTCCGTAGTTTGTAGAACAAAGCGTAGCACAGGTAAATAATTTAGAATGAATACAATTTTGTTTACGCTACAGTAAAGAGTTACGAAGCGGATTCTTAGTGCTTACGCCATCGATATCTTCACATGTGAAGATATCATTTATATCTTCACATGTGGAGATATCACTTTTTCGCAACAAAAGAAAACCTGGTATTTCATCGATGTCCATATAATAAATATTTATATTTAATAAACAATGCCATAATATTTGACCAGTGCATGGTGTTCAACTTTCACCAAAATATGTTATATGTTATCAAATACAAAATAAAATTGTTTTAATTTACCTTGGTACTGTGAAAGAACATTTCTCCCAATTTTAAAGCGTTATCTGCCATTTATAGAGCCATGTAAAAGCAAAGACATATTATTTTAATTTAGCGGCCATGTTGAAAAATGCGGTACATTGTGAAAGGTTCCTAATAGTTCCTAAAGTGCCCACATCGCAGGGCCTGTAGGCACTGCGAGTTCTGTATAAAGTACTATTATACTAATGACCTAGATACACTACTACCTCAGTAGTCTACTAGAAATGTTTGATAATCGTGATAACCTTTTGGATACTTTCTATCAATTCTATGTTGTTCGGCAAGGGTATATGCCGGCTCTCGAAAATCTTTTGAACTTGCATGGGTCTCTTTTGAAAATGTTTTAGAGTAGGTATATTGAGGATCACACTGGCGTTATAAAGTAGTGTAACAGTAGGCAGAGTAAAAAGATGAATTAGTTGCTCTATAGCTACAACAAACAATGCGAATGAAAAAGTTAATTAACGGCCGTTTAACCTTTTCATGCATGGCTTTCCGAGACGTCTCCCAGTGGGGGGCTATTGTATGGTCGGTCTTTCCGCAAACCGCCGCATTTCTCCTTCACCGTTAACCGCTTCCCGTTTCTTCGTGAAACCGTAACGGCCATTTTTTCGTATAAAACCGTAACGGCCGTTTTTCTATAACGGATATTTTCCGTTGCTATTCTATACGATTTGTTCTAATTAATTCACATATGTTGTACAGAATTTAACGCTCTATCACTAACGGTATAAGTTTCCAAAATGGCACAAACCTACAGACAATTCAGGGTGGTCAGAAATGATTTTCCCCCCCCACTTGGCTCACCAAGGTATTTAGAATATCCAAAATGAAACGAAACTGCGCATGATCATAGCTTAAGCAAATCTACATTTTGTGGTCGTGATTTCACACTTGTCGTTGACCGTGTGACGTCACTAATGACGTTCAAACTTGGCGCCTAAATTTAGAATTTAGAAATTGATTTTAAGAACTGTATAAAAATGTTCTTTAATTAATACGAAGATTTCCAGCGAAAACCCTACGAAAATCCAATAAAACGAAGTAGAGTTATGGCTGATTTTATAATTTAATTTTCCCGCGAAATGTAAAAGAATGTAACGTTGGTCTTTCCAATGATACTTGTTTGTTGATAACTTGTGAAATTTCCGCAAAACTTTAAGTACGAAGTTGTTTCAATCTCAAATTCAACAGTTTAAATTTAAAACTGAGGCCAAGCCCATCTAGGGTACGCCACAATGCATTTTACATATCTATAACTAAATGTATTATTTTTAGGTTAAGTTACTTTCGAGCGCTACAGGAAGGTGAGATCAATTTCTTCCCATATGAAACCAAGTTGATACAAGTTATCCCACCTGCTGTGAACTTCCTTTGACAAACGAAAATCGTCTACTCTGGTTTAGAAAACTGCATGTTAATTTTTGCGTGGGCTTTTTTATGCAACAGATGGGCGGGATTAGATGGACATCGCTCAGGAAATTACAAATCCCAGTTATAAGGAGAGGAAGTTAAAATTTTCAACAATCATGATATAGTATCGGACTACATCGTGTCAGTAACCGTCAGTAACTGAGAGTACATGGTAAACATATTTGCATTATTAAGTATATGTTATATTAAGTCAAGTGAATCATCTTTTAAGAACTTGATCTTGCCGGAAGGTGTGTTAAACCCACACGCAGACGGTAGTATCACATTCCAATGCATCATACATGCATAGCCTCGTGTTCAATCTTTTGAATTCTATTGAAAATAGACCAAAGCTTGGATCAACCAGTAAAACTGAATAGAATTCAAAAGAATGAAATTCAGTGATGCGTGTATAACTACAAAAAAATAGAGAATGAGGAAAAACTAAATACAATAACTACAAAACATTCAACAAATAAATAGCATACCGATATAATATAAGACTAGAAGAAAAAAGACATGTTTTCAAAGGACGCCATATGTGTCCACTTATTGCCAGTGTCAGTGACGATATGCCTGTCTTAAATTTGAGGTCAAGCTGTTCTTAAATTAAAACTACAAAAACTGCAAACTGATCGCTCTACGCCGGACCGGTCTGAGTTCGCACTTCGCAGTTTATCCAAATGACTGTACAAGGCGTTGCATATATAACCTAAGAAACATGCACTGAAGGAAAACTGGCTGTACCGCTCTCTTGCACTGACTATTACAAAAGAGGTTCCAGTTATAGCGAATCGGTACAGTTGCGCCCTGGCCACGCAACATTATATAATAGTTAAACTGATGAGGCTGTACCAAAGAAAATAGTATATAAGCAACGTTTTACAAGGAGAAATGAATTCGTTTGATATGGCACTTATCCCAGACGTGATCTTCTTGCATGGATATCATTTAAATATCGTAATATTTAATGTGAGCTTATTAGCTGACACCTGAGTCTGAGAGGCAGGACTGACATGAATTTTACTCAAATCATGAGAGTTTATACGCATTCATTTATTTTCTGCATGTTATTGCCAAGTTCATTGTATTGTCGGCATACATTTCCTGAAAATATGATATACTATTTGGGAGATCATTGACATAATAAGAAATAGCAAAGGCCCTAAAGATTGTTCCTTGTGGCACACGGCTTTTGACAAGTGCATGTCTGACATGATTTACAACATTAACTATATGCAAGTATATATTTGCATGCAGTCATTTAACCCCTTGACTCCTAAACGCGCCAGACGATTTTACTCGTCAAGGGAAAAACCCTCATGCATTCCTGTACAGGTCAGTTTATTACGTAATATTCTAGTTTCGAGGCGTGATCTATATACAGTAATACATCCGCGATTAGTTTTAATGATCAACGGCATCAACTATACATTCCTAGCTTCAAGCAGCGCAGTTACAGTAGAGTAAACAGAACGAAAATTTGGTTTGATGAGATGAAAGTATTTCAACTAAATATTTATAAAGCTATAATCGTAAATGATACGTTTAAGTAATTGATATTGGACGGTAATTAGTCATGTCAGTGCGTTTTCCGGTGTTTTAAATTATATTATCTTATAGAATGGTGCAGTGTCTGTAAGGCCTCTTTTCCAGTCATCGCGCAGCGAACTGCGACCAAGTTCCGCGATGACTGAAAAAAAGGCTTACGTATTTCATCGAGAAATGCAGCTTTTATGCAATTAATCTATGTTGGTTCTTCCATGGATACGGCTAATGTTCGATATGAAAAAATTATTACTTATCTTTTTGTTTGTTTTTTTCATTCAGTTCTCGTGCAAACGGGAGACATATGCTCCTATATAATCATATAAAATTTGACAATTCTGTGTCATTAGGATATTTAATGGTAATAATTTTTTATACCAATCTAAACAAACGAGTACGCAACAGAAATCAAAACAAGTCTCAATTTCAAGATCAAAAATACTCCAACGGTAATTAATGCTTGCAACGATGCTCTGCAGAAATCTTTTCTGAGTAGTTGACTACGAACGTCCACCAAACGTCTGTTACATTACACCAAGCTCGCAAACGTACCACATGATGCACTATACATGTATATACGTACAACTTATATATGATATAAAACTGAGAAAATAACAACCGAAAATTTAAAATAAAATGCCAAATGGTCCTTCCTGAACTGAATCATCTTGAAACGAGCGAAGCGGAGCAACCTTTAAAGAGAAGGCAAGCTTCTGGTCATGAAAACCAATAGAAGAGGTTTGTTAATAAACAAAAAATCCGAAATAATTTCGATATAGATCTATATATAGACTGTAGACGAGTCTTTAGTATTTTATTCTGGCTACCACCAGACGATTTTATTCAGCACAGGGAGAGGTCCAGGCCTCAAAGTGTTAATTGATGATTATAACAAGAAGAGTTGAACGGATATAGTATTTCAGTTGTCTGAAGATTGCACCATGGCATGCACTTTTAAGTATTTATTCATTTATCTTGATATAGACCTGCTCTATAGTCTACTTTGTATTGAGCATCATACGGCACATTGTAAACAGTTTGCATATATAAGCATCTGCATGACTGTAGTAATACCGAAATTACAAAAACGTGATTCGTTAAGACCAACTAATAGATCGAACGAGAGATTTTCAACCTTAATCAGTTTCTTATTTAATCTCGCAAGTTATACAAAATCTAATTTACGCGCAACATATATATACCATCGCAAAACAGACCACGAAATTGAAAGAAGGAAACAACTGCAATACTGGCCGCATGATTAAGACTGATAATAATAATAATAATAATAATACTTTATTCATCAAATACCAATACAGGCACATATGAAAAGATATTTACATAAAAGTACAGAACGTACAGTAACATGAACTAGATAATACCATACAAACTATGGTTAAAAGTGTAAAGGGTATAGTAATTTGAGTTAAATAATATAGCTAGGAGTACAGTGTATGGTAATATGGGTTAGACAATATAATGACTATCATATAATGAAAGAATATCATGAAAATATTTTGATATTATTTTCATGCTAGACTTATCGTGTACATTTATTATATATAGAAAGAAATCCTTTGTGTCAAGTAAACGGAAAGACGCGTTGACACTGTATATATTATTTATAAAAGTATTTCGAAGCTCTACAAACTTTTTGTTGGAGCAGGACATTAAATAGTGAAATTCATCACCGATTTCATTCGAGTGACATAAAGTACACTTTCGTTCCTCGTAAGGGGTTTTGTTAATATATTATAACCGCAAAAATTAATCATATTACAAGGAAACTGTTCTGCTAGCTCAAATTAATGATTTATTAATTAATTAATTATTAGATATACACAAGCAACAACAGTACCAAGCTTGGTTTATTAATTAATCATAATCAGAAATATAGATCCAATCGGGTCACATGATATACTGTGTTTCTGCACATGCTTTATCATAAGCAACAAATGTATAATATTTCATTGGTATATATAAATCTAGTCTTTATATTAAGTAAAACAAAATAACAGTGTACACTATGTAGAGAGTATCATATTTCAACAAAAAAAAATTGTCAAAAGCTTCCGGAGACTTGCGATGACGCCAGGATAAGGCGTGGTATTTTCCAATGCTTTAAGGCATATGAAGGAAGTAAAAAAGGTTTAAGAAAGATGCGATATAGACAAAATTCAAATAAAGCATGTAGGCAGAAACAAACGGGGGCGTCTTGTATAGTATCCGGTCGATGAAAACTGTATGGGGTGTTTAAAAACAGCAACCTCGGCAGGAAAATGGTCAATTCAGAATAACAACTCATTCAAGCACAACGTCTATGTGTGGAGCAATTCAATAGTAACAATTACAATGGTAAGTTAATTATACAACTTGTAAAGCTAACTGAGAAATTCATCTTCTCTCAATATTTTGTGCAGATGAAAAAAAATTGAACACCCTGCATCCCAACTTTTATCAGTTGATCGTCTCATATATATATATATATATATATATATATATAGTTCAATCTACAGACACGTGTTTCGCTGTACTACAGCTCATCAGTGTAGCTTGGAACAATCTGAATGAATTCATCAATTACTTTATACACATATGCGATCGTCGGTGACAACCGTATGTGGGACAGCATCGGTGAAGTACATTCAGATAGCGTGAAGTGCGCATGGGCCCAAAGTGCTCAAACTTCCATAACTTTATTGGTTAAGAGAAAATTTCACGATTTTCATGCACTGCCGAACCGGTTGACAAAATTGTTGCCTCATTTTTAAAATTTATTTTAGTAATAAAATAACAGATTTGTTCTTAAACACTGCTATAAATGTATCATGAGAAAAGTCAGTTACATTAGTTATTTCAGTCAGTCAGTTTTTACAGTGTAAAAAGGTTGAGTGTTGCGTAGGCCATGTTTTCGATGGAGCAATATTTGAAATGCATGGTGTTAAATTGCGGTGCTGATATTTTTAGCAACGAAATACTGACGTTTCGGGCGAAACCCTTTATCTGCAGAGTAATGAATTGCTCCTCTCGCCGAAACGTCAGTTTTGATTCGTTGCCGATTAGCCGATATATACTATAATTAAAGTGTTACTGCTATCGTTATCGAAATGGTAGAAAGAGAATGGTCAAATAAAAAATCCAGAATATGTCTTTATTCAGAGACAACCGCGAGTCTTATAAACTATAACTTCCATTCTTATAGAGTTCTTTCACCGGCTTTTTTCTAACTACAGTAGATGTTAGTTAAATCTTGAAGTTTGCATGAGTAGAGACAACACATCTCGAATGGAACGTAGAAAGTATGCAAGTACGTATTTCCTGTTTGGGAAATACTACGAAGTATTCAAAAATCTACGTCCATGCAAGCGTGAACACAAAATACTTCTGAATACTTCTTGTTAGCCCTTTTTTTCTTGTTTCTTCCGAAACTGGCGAAACAAAATATTCTTGAAACTCGGATTCAAATAGAAAGTAGAAAATCTATCTTTCAGTTTGAAACCGTCAGTACAAAATACTCGTAAATATTTAGATATTTAGATTTAGATCGGGAGGTAGAAAATTGACCGCTTGCAACTCAACGCAGACTTTCCCAATATTAGGATTTAATTGGAGGTAGAAATCCCAAATCTGACTAGGCCGATTCAAATTGAAGTAATGAAAGTGAAAATCTACGTCGGAAACTCAGATCAACAGGAAATACTTCCAATTAATTTAAACTCTTATTAATTAACTTAACTACTTTAGAACATCGACAAGAGATTCACCAGGCGGAAAGCGTAATCTTATAAATATACGTGCCCAGCACAAAACACGGATATTAAAGTCATCAAACACAAGGCATAAAAACATAATATTTAATCAAACGTTTCGTTGTTAATTTAATCACAACATCTTCAGAGATAATAGTTCAATATGAATAATAACTAATATGAACTGATAATTATATATTCAATATATTTTATTAGTTATATATATCCTGTAACACTCGAGCTCATATATTGAACTATTATCTCTGAAGATGTTGTATATATATATATATATAGAGAGAGAGAGAGAGAGAGAGAGAGAGAGAGAGAGAGAGAGAGAGAGAGAGAGAGAGAGAGAGAGAGAGAGAGAGAGAGAGAGAGAGAGAGAGAGAGAGAGAGAGAGAGAGAGAGAGAGAGAGAGGAGAGAGGAGAGAGGAGTATATACATTAAAATATTTGCACATTATTTAAAAAGTTATTTTCAGTGGTAACGTTTTGGAATCTTTTATAAACAGGCATTTTAAACAAGACAGTCCGTGTGTGCATATAATTTAGGCAATTTTATATATTTTTAATCGGCAAAGGTTTGCACAAGTTGCATGCCTATAGCTGTCCAAACTTTAACTTATAAGGTTTTCGTTCTTACTTATAATAACCTAATATCTCATGCACTCCCAACGACAATGTACTCATACTTTTCTATTCTTATTTTAGAATTTCACTATGATTTTTGGCATCGTTCTTGTGGCTGCGAGTGCACAAGGAAAACCAACTAAACCCAGAGTAAATGACGACTTGTTTTGTGTCAAAGCCAGAGCGTTAGATCGTGATTCAAATCGAATCCCGGAGTATCTAAAAATCACAACATGTAAAAATATTTCTCAATGCCATGAGATTCGGGCTGCCGTTGCAGTGGGCTACAAAAACAAAAATACAATTCAAGTTTTGGATCTTGTCGTTGCTTGTCAAAAACGATCTCCATGCAACGGAGGAAAAAACATCAAGGCCGTGTATGTTGATTCTGACGTAAGACGAACGCCTCAGACGTTGAAGATAGTGGAATGTGCCGACAAGACGGAAAAACAGTTTATGAAAATTCCCGTTATCTATAAAGATAGTTTGGGGAAAACTAGTTTGGTTTATAAGGAGGTAGTTTACGATTGTCGATGTAAATGTTAGGTAAACGCGCAGCGTATAAATTATTCAAAGTTTACATATTTGTGATAGTCATATAGTTAAACAAATATTATATATTACATTACTATGGTATTTATTAATCTATAGTAGCTTGCATAATGTAAGCGTGTTAAAAATAAAATATAAGGAAATTAGAGCTATTTAATTACAAATAGGAACGACATCTTGCAAATGCAATGCATTGTGGTCAATATAGTCAAGGTTAGTACACACGTAAAAGCGCACCGCGGTATGGGCCGCATGGCTACGGCTTGTTAACATACTTGAACGTTTATTTGGGTATCAATTGATGTCAATCTGGCCCTTGAGATTTATGAGACATGGCGGCCATGTTGGAGGAAAACATAACTCCAGCTGCTAATTATGAGATTCTTTTATCAAACTTCCTCCAACATGGCCGCCATGACGTCAAGTGCAAATCAAGAATATGAACAACGTTGAGTTGGCTGGCATGAACAATGTAATAATTATATATATATACATATATAAAACACGAACAGTGTTTGATCTGATGTCAAACACCGAAAAAGTTTGTTGTTGAATCAGTATTTTAAGAGAAATTTGAGGTAAAAGTTGACTTAATTCAGTCATGAAAGTGTTTGATCACATATCCAAACTTCGTCTCGGTACTGATTTCCCGTTGTTTTTATCTTATAAATTATCAATGAGGTTGATAAGTTGTTACTCATGCTACTCATACTTGATAGCGATGTTGTTGAAATGTTGTTCAGGCAATGACTCGGTAACTACTTGTGACTGATCGATCTTGTGACTGATCGATTTTTACGTGCGTACATGAACCATAGAGATCATGAATAAAACTAGTAAAGACATTGGTCAAAGATTTTGGTACTGATATGTTAGGTGTCTTTATTTCCTATACCTATTTACCAATAGCGACGCAATTTTGAATTTGCAATGCATTGTCGTATATTGAGAATAACAAGCTTGATTAAAAAGATCGCATAAGACACAATGCAGTAAATTTACATTTAAAATTATTTTTCTCAGTGGCAACAATATATATTAGTAAAACTAGCAATGATGCATAGATGTATAAGAATAAATTTGTCATAAAACTATCCTTATACGCCTTATACGTCCAAAAATTGTTGCTTTTACCAATATCACAACGACCAGATTTCGACATAACAAGAGAAATTTACCACATTTTGTCTTCATACTATGCAATTACCTTTTTAATCGAGATGGATATAAACCACAATGTGTTCAAATTCAAGATTGCGTCGCTATAATGGTGAACATGTCTATTGGTTGACTGTATTTAAGTTCAAATGCTATTTTTCCTTTACTAGTTTTATTTATGATCTCTATTGTATAGACATCAGAAAAACTGATTACAGTAATAGTTAAAGAAAAGTTATTTTAGCTATACTAGCTGCAAACACACTTCCTCTCCATACGTGTCTATCAAAAATTATTCGCAATGATAAAGGCGTTAAAAAACTGCCATAGATAGGTAAATTAATTAATTTTATACTTAAATATAACTGAATTGTAATTAAATTACTTATGTTTCGAACTGTGAATTCAACGTGCAATTATATGTAATTGTGACTAATCGCGTAATATTAAACAAACTTGTATTTAGTATATAATTACACTTCTTTATTGGTGTTCTGATTACTGAGACACGGTCAAGACAGACCATAGAAATAACAGACCTAGAATGCTGGCTCTGTCACGTGACAGGGATCCAATTGAATTTTTTGTCCGCTATTTTTTATAAATCCGCCATTTTGAATTTTTCCCTTTGCAAAGGTCACGTCAGCGCGGCTCCTCTCGAAAAATATTTGAAAAATATAAAAATTGTATTTTGCTCCACATGGTCACCAACCGCCGCCATGTTAAGGTCTTCCTAGAACAAGTTCCTTTTGCCTTTATAAATTAATCTATTTTGGCCATGGCCATGGATCCCTGGTCACGACTAAGCTGCCTTCCCCCCCTATATAAAGCCTGTTCCTACTGCTTCTCCAAGCTAACTTTCAACCATAGTCCCTAGAAATAGATTGTCTGGAAACGGTTAACCCTATCGAGACTGGACTTTTTGGGGGGATTTTTTGGCGAAGGAAAATTCGAGTGTAGAATATATACATTTTAAGACCAAACCGGGACCAGTTGCGAAAAATGCAACTACACAGGCCTTCCAGCAGGAATTGAACCCACGACCTTGCGATTCTAGTGCAATGCTCTGACCACTGAGCCACGGAGGGCGTTGCCGAGAGCTTGATCGCGAGTTCTGTATACATTAAGGTGGTAATGGCAGGAGAGAATTGGGTTCAATTCCTGCCCTCCGTGGCTCAGTGGTCAGAGCATTGCACTAGAATCGCAAGATCGTGGGTTCAATTCCTGCCGGAAGGCCGGTGTAGTTGTAAAAATTAATTGATGACGTCACTGTATGTCGTCATTGTTCGACCATCTTGGATTCGATATTGGATTTGTGACGTCATTAGATGAACTTAAATAACACAAAATTCATGGAATTATATTAGAAATACTAAAGTTAATCAAATACTCAAAAAAAAATTAATTAAACCAGAATTTCGAAACATTTGCCACAAACGTCATAAAAAACGTTTACACACGGAAGTGTTCCGCAACACTAGTTATGAAAAGTCACAAAATTTCGTGCATTTATTTTAAATACTCAAAAAGTTACGTACAAAGCTTTAAATTCGCTGCAGGCACTTTCCGCCCCCGCCCCCAGTCTAGATAGGGTTAACATCAAAGCGGCTAATTAATAATGAGTTGCAATTTATGTTGAGAGTGGCCTGAAAAAGCATATAACTTAAAAAAAGTATGCCGACAGGAACGATTCGTGCGTAAGATGATTGCGTTTAAATATATTGGTCTACCCTGACTAACACCGGACAATTTTTCAGTTTAGCAGAGGCAACGTGTCAGTGTCAGTCAGTCAGGCAGTCAGCAGGATATCTAACACTTTCATGTCTCTTGGAGCACATGTACCGCAGTTTCAGTATTCATATTTTTGGTAATGGTAATCATTTAGGGAATATTTAACAATAAGTCATTTGCACGATGACGTACTATGGTTGGTGTTGGGTGACTACAACTACCAGAATTCTTTGCCAGTTTTCTCAGCTATTTATCAGCAATAGGATACTGGCAAGGCATTCTGGTAGTTGTGCTTATCCAAACGCCTATTAGACTACGAACACGAGTTGTCCACGAGCTGATAGTGGACGGAGTTGACTATCGCTAATGACAAGGAGGACGAGTTGTCTAATTGTTTTAGTCTAAAATAAACCAACTAGTCGGACAAACTATAAATATTATTTTAAAGAGAGAAAAAAACCCAAACTTTAGCAAAACGCGAGTTTTTTCCCATTATTTCGCATTTACAGTCATTTGCAACATACTTTTCACCAAAATATTTGGAAGTCCGTTCCAAAGTTCGCAAGTTCATTACACAGTATATATACGCAGGTTCATTTTCAACTTGACGCATTTAATTGGCTATTTGGTTCTTAGTAGCCAATCAAATGCGTAGTTCAAAACGAATTTACGAATTTCCCAATGAACTTGCGAACTTCAGAACGAACTTCCAAACATTTTGGTGATAAGTATATTGTAAATGACTGTAAAACTTGACTTATATTTTCCCGTACAGACCTCGTTCTCGGTTAATAATCTCTTAATATATAAATATATATATATATATATATATATATATATATACTGTATATATATATATTCAAACAAGCAAAGTGTTGTTCGCGAAATGTCGAAAAGATAGAGCGAATATACTAAGTGGGCTTACGTCACATGTTGATGGTCGCTACTGTCAGTTTCACGCTGGGCGATCTTCAGGCGGCTCTCGCCCAGCGTGAAACTGGCAGTAGCGACCATCAACATTTGAGGCAAGCCCACTTATAGTATATATATATATATATATTTTTTATTTAATAAAATGAACGTTGCTACTCCGAGTTTCACGCGTTAAGCGATCATCAGGCAACTGAAAAAGTTTCACTTTAGTTTCTGTTTATATTGCGTGGCACGCGTGAGATCGCGGCACACGTGACATCACCGCACGCGCGAAATTGCGTGGGATGAGTTAGAGAGATTGTTCCCGGATGTGCATCTCTGTTCCTAGAGCGGCGGACGTTCCTAGCATAAAATTTATTTTCATGCCGGCACTTTGAAATTACCTCCGATCGTTTGTTGAGCAAGTTCGCCTTGTTAGCTTTCAGAATAAGCAGCTTTTCTTCTAGGCACAGATTACAGCGGCTTGCTCCACTTGTGTAAGGGGCGGCGCGTTTTAAAATAGACCAATTTACACTGAACGGTTTCCCTTTTGACTTTAAGTCCCAAACGTACTTCGATAGTTCAGTTTCGTTCTTGAATTTCTTGTCATGGAAAGATTTCTGGTGGTTGTTGAAGCGTTGCTTGAAGTTGTTGGCTGTCATTCCGATGTATTGTTTTGTTGTGTCTGTTTCGTTGGTTGGGTTGTTGTCACATCAGCTTTGTAGATGACTCCTGCACCCATGCAGTTTCCTTTCAAGGGGCAATCGGTTTTATTTCTGCAGCTGCAATTTTGCTTGTTGTTGTTGTTGTTGTTGTTGTTGTTGTTGTTGTTGTTGTTGTTGTTGTTGTCGTCGTCGTCGTCGTCGTCGTCGTCGTCGTCGTCGTCGTCGTCGTCGTCGTCGTTGTTGTTGTTGTTGTTGTTGTTGTTGTTGTTGTTGTTGTTGTTGTTGTTGTTGTTGTTGTTGTTGTTGTTGTTGCTGTTACTGTTGTTAGTGTTGTTGTTTTCTTTCGATAGAATGAGGTGGTTTTGTTTGGAAATAGCGCTTTTGATGTTTTCCATGCAGCTGTAGCTTACTTTGACTGTGTTCCGGTTGAAGATTTTTTGGAGTTTTGTAGATTTGAAGTGGTGGTCGATTAGGTTGAGGAATTTACGTCCGATGTTGGTCTTGACGTTCTTGGAGAATGGAGGGTTGAACCATATAATATTCCTTTTTCGCGTTCTTTGAGATGTCGGTGACTGCGTTGTGGTACTGTTTGACGTGAAGTGAAGATTTGTGTTGAAGTGACTACGTTTGAGTGCGTCTTCGTAGAGAGGGGCTGCTGTGTTGAAAGATGGTTCGTCGGATGAAAGTGATGAAATTCGTTTGTTGATGGAAATTGGAAGTTGTTTGATAATGGATGGTGGTTGGTTGGAGTGACTGTCGATGTACAGTGGTTCGTCGTTCGGTTTCCTGTAAGGTTGGTGTTTGCCATTTCGCAAGTTGAGGGTGACATCAAGAAAATTGGTGGTTTTTTGGTTAAACTGGGCAGTGATCTTTAGGCCAAATTCTTCAAAAATCTTGGTCAGATCTTTTCTGGATTTATCTGCTAGTCTGCCGGTGGTGTTTCCAAGAAAAATTAACCCGTCGTCTCGGTAAAGACCCACGTTTCTTCTTCCGAATTTCTTTGTTAAACTTTCCAAAATAAACAGACCCACCAATTCGCATATTTCTGCGCCGTCGAAGCTTCCCATCGTAACGTCGAATGTTCCCGTGTTGTTTTTCTTGATCCAAGGCTTTTCTCCGCTGAATAGCACTGATCTTCGAACATGCTTAATGACAGCTATATCACTCTCAAAGATGGATGTTATCCTGCTGTTTATCCTGTTATCCTGTTATCCAATCTTGTATGTTTTCGTTATGGAATTTGTTAGTAGCTTTTTGTATTGTTTTGGATCAGTCTCGTAAATGTTTCTTGTCTTGTCGGCAAAAATAAAAATATTCGGTGACTTTTTCAACTTCTTCACATCATTGGATAAACCATTCAAGAATTGGTCGTTGGATTTCCGAAATTCTATATTTTCGATCATGCGGATGGTATCTTCTTCAAATGCTTTCATCTCATTGACTTGCGGTGGACATTTCCTTGATTTTAATCCAAATTTTTGGTCAGCGTTGTTGGTATTTTTATTAAGAAAAAAATGGGCTTTCCATCGCATTCGTTTGGTGACGCTCTCCACTTTCTCGATAGTTTCCTCATGTAAACGTCGTGCGGTGGGATGGTGATGTTCTTCACATAATAATTAAAGTGTATCTTTCTCATCATCGTTGTGTTGTCTATGTAGACCAGAGTGCACAACTGGAAGCCAGGTGCGTTAAATAATAGTTAAGGTAGTTAAGGTAGTCGTTTACAATAGACCACAGAGTGCTCGATACTTTTGAAGGTAGAGCAAGATAGATTTTATTAAATAAAATGAACGTTTCTACTCCGAGTTTCACGCGTTAAGCGATCATCAGGCAACTGAAAAAGTTTCACTTAAAACGTTTCACTGAAACAGTTTCACTGAAAAAGTTTTCACTGAAAAAGTTACGACGGGTTAATTCTTCTTGAAAACACCACCGGCAGACTAGCAGATAAATCCAGAAAAGATCTGACCAAGATTTTTGAAGAATTTGGCCAAAAGATCACTGCCCAGTTTAACCAAAAAACCACCAATTTTCTTGATGTCACCCTCAACTTGCGAAATGGCAAACACCAACCTTATAGGAAACCAAACGACGAACCACTGTACATCGACAGTCACTCCACCCAACCACCATCCATTATCAAACAACTTCCAATTTCCATCAACAAACGAATTTCATGACTTTCATCCGACGAACCATCTTTCAATAGAGCAGCCCCTCTCTTCACTTCACGCCAAACAATACCACAACGCAGTCACCGACATCTCAAAGAACGCGAAAAAGGAATATTATATGGTTCAACCCTCCATTCTCTAAGAACGTCAAGACCAACATAGGACGTAAATTCCACAACCTAATCGACCAGCACTTCAAATCTACAAAACTCAAAAAAATCTTCAACCGGAACACAGTCAAAGTAAGCTACAGCTGCATGAAAAACATCAAAAGCGCTATTTCCAAACACAACCACCTCATCCTATCGAAAGAAAACAACAACAATAACAACAGTAACAGCAACAACAACAACAACAACAACAACAACAACAACAACAACAACAACAACAACAACAACAACAACAACAACAACAACAACAACAACGACGACGACGACAACAACAACAACAACAACAACAACAACAACAACAACAACAACAACAACAACAACAACAACAACAACAAGCAAAATTGCAGCTGCAGAAATAAAACCGATTGCCCCTTGAAAGGAAACTGCATGGTTGCAGGAGTCATCTACAAAGCTGATGTGACAACAACCGACGAAACAGACACAACAAAACAATACATAGGAATGACAGCCAACAACTTCAAGCAACGCTTCAACAACCACCAGAAATAAATCGTTCCAGGACAAGAAATTCAAGAACGAAACTGAACTATCGAAGTACGTTTGGGACTTAAAGTCAAAAGGGAAACCATTCAGTGTAAATTGGTCTATTTTAAAACGCGCCGCCCCTTACACAAGTGGAGCAAGCCGCTGTAATCTGTGCCTAGAAGAAAAGCTGCTTATTCTGAAAGCTAACTTGCTCAACAAACGATCGGAGGTAATTTCAAAGTGCCGGCATGAAAATAAATGTTATGCTAGGAACGTCCGCCGCTCTAGGAACAGAGATGCACATCCGGGAACAATCTCTCTAACTCATCCCACGCAATTTCGCGCGTGCGGTGATGTCACGTGTGCCGCGATCTCACGCGTGCCACGCAATATAAAAAGAAACTAAAGTGAAACTTTTTCAGTTGCCTGATGATCGCTTAACGCATGAAACTCGGAGTAGCAACGTTCATTTTATTAAATAAAATCTATCTTGCTCTACCTTCAAAAGTATCGAGCACTCTGTGGTCTATTGTGAACGACTACCTTAACTATTATATATAAATTATATATATATATATATATATATAGTTCAATCTACAGACACGGTGTTTCGCTGTACAACAGCTCATCAGTGTAGCTTGGAATAATCTGAATGAATTTCATCAATTACTTATACACATGCGATCGTCGGTGACAACCGCATGTGGGACAGCATCGGTGAAGTACATTCAGATAGCGTGAAGTGCGCATGGGCCCAGAGTGCTCAAACTTCCACAAGAGTAGTGAGCGTTGCATTATCGCTAATAGGTACCCACGGCAACTTCACAGAGTGCTCAACAACACCGAAGTGAAGGAGCGTACATAGTTCAATCTACAGACACGGTGTTTCGCTGTACAACAGCTCATCAGTGTAGCTTGGAATAATCTGAATGAATTTCATCAATTACTTATACACATGCGATCGTCGGTGACAACCGCATGTGGGACAGCATCGGTGAAGTACATTCAGATAGCTCGACTTAGTTTTATTACTCGGACTATCTGTGGTAGCCGAGTCTATGTTTTGGTTCGGTGTGTTATTTTTTTTGTCTACCGTCGAGGATTGGCAATTTGGCAATTATTGCATCATCCGGCCCCGATAGGCTTTGCGAAACTGAGATTGTGATTTCTCTGGTCGCCTTCCCTCCGAGTTGTTGTTCGAGGTGTTCTTCCTTGGAGCTGTTCACTGAAATATCTACTTAATTGTTGATCAGTAATTAATTTTCATCTTGCGTTTATATGAGAACCGAGGCAGCCCGCCTAACCGAGATCTCGCTTTGTGCAACCAGGATCTCGGTTAGACTGGTCTAGCTCACCGACCCGGGCTGGAACCTCAGAGCTCCGTATACGCGACAATGTTTGTCTTTAGAAGTTCTTGCTGTTGGTAGATTTCGAAACTGACTGGCTGACTTTATAGTTTAATTAATAGCAATCAGATGTGGCTGACAACTGTCTTGATCGTAAATATGTTCACCATGCACATTCAGCCTTCGATCTGATCTTCCTCGGCCCACTCCCACTCTACGGAGGACACCAGTGAACGCTTAAACTGATAAAGAAACAAGACGCCTGGGTCATGTTACAAGCGCGATATTTAGGATTCTAGCTTCTTCCGACATATATAAAAGTTTGCCGAATACAGATACTATTCTTTATCAAAATATTTTAATGGTCATATATTTAACAAATAGATTCCATTTTGCCGGTTCCATTTTGCCGTTGTCTGTTCAGTTATATAGACGCACACTGACAGATGACGTCACAACGTGGTAAGAACAAAAAAGTGACCCACGAGACGCAGTCGAGTCATAAATATGTTCTTACCACGTTGTTACGTCTTCTGTGCATCTATAACTGAACGTTCTTACCACGTTGTTACGTCTTCTGTGCATTTATAACTGAACGTTCTTACAACGTTGTTACTTCTTCTGTGCATCTATAACTGAACGTTCTTACCACGTTGTTACGTCTTCTGTGCATCTATAACTGAACAGACAACAAAAAAAAATGGAATCTATTTGTTTTATACAACACGAAAATTTAAAAGGTTTTTGTCGAAACTCTTGCCGGGTTTTGAGGCATGAAGAAAGAAAAAACCAAGTCAGCTGACGTGATCTGACGTGTGTCTGTCCTCTAATAGATCATGTCATCATGGGCAACAACCAATGAAAACACGCATAGCAACCGGGGTATTGTATATATATATATATATTCGATCAACCTCATTATACGTCTGTCCTATATATAGATCCTATAGGCTATGGCCACTTGCATTGCAAGCAGACAGAACGTTGTTTCCCAGCCCCAAGTACTGAGCAACATATTTGGTTTTCCATGCAAAGTTCTTTCAGGCGCTTCGGCAACTACGTACCACTTCCTGTACGCATGCAGAAAAAATATAACATCTTGACGTTCTAGTCATGCAACTATAACGTAATAATCAGTCAAATATGATCAAATGCTTCTTATAATAATGACGAACACAAATAGCATCAAAATTGTTGATTACGATTCAACATGTTTGTATCATCTCGTTAAATCAAGTCCGCACAAACGATAAAGTTTTCCTTGGCTTGATTTTTTTGTTCCATCTCGGGACTGGTCAAGTGTACAATTTTTATGACCACTGCACGCCCATAAGGCGAGGCCATATAGTCATGAACGAATATCGTCGGCATTTGGTGTCATATTGTGTCGATGTGTCCGTATAGGTCAACGTCGGTTGCTTCCGCCGCAGAATCTATGACGCACTTGAATTTGTACAAAGTATTTTTCTGCTTTGTCCGTTTGACAGACAACTTACTTCGAAAATCTACCAACACTTTGGCTTAAAGCCGTTTAAAAGAAAGAACTTACAAAATCGAGCACGAAACATCAACAGCTTAAAGCCTAAGAAAGATGCCTCGTTGGAAGGGATTTCGATTGGAAGCGATTTCGATCGGAACCGCCGAACCGGAGATGCATGTTGTTTCAATGAATCGCAGTGAAATATTTACCTAAGATCTCCAAATCTGCAAAATTTAAATTTTTTTCCAGAATATACGAGAAAAACACAAAGAAGGTTTGTTCATGAAAACAGAATGGACGAATTGCACTAAAGGACACGGAAATATACATGGTGTGTTTACAGCAGTACCTTCAATATATATCTAAGATTGATCATGAGCTGAAGAGTTCAAGAGATACACGAAACAAACGCCACAGTGATATTAAATATACTGTTTACTGAATAACGACTTGCTGCAGTTAGTCCAACAACTACAGAACGCAAGTAATAATTAAGCATTAAATATAACGCAGAAAATATAAGCATCAGTTGAACTGTTTGCACGCATGTCTAGATTTCATGTGAATCTATACCGACCCTACCACCATAGGTTTTGTCTCTACTAAACGTATTACAGTCATTTGCAACTCACTTTTCACCCAAATCTTCGGAAGTTCGTTCCAAAGTTCGCAAGTTTGTTGGGAAGTTCGTAGTTCGTTTTGAACTACGCATTCAGTTGATTGGTTGCGTGTGCTGTTAGCGCGCTGCCTCTCACCAATAGTTAAGCCCGGTCGGACGGGGTTAGTACTTGGATGGGTGACCGTCTAGGAATAACCTCGTTCTCGAGCTTTGACCATGTGAGTAGAGTTTAGTTGATCTCTCCTGTGCTTCGAGGGTTTTTCGCCGGGTTCTCCGGTTTTCCTCCCTCCGTAAAATCAACACCTAGGTCTTAGTTGAGATCCGTGGTCTGAACTGTGTTGTTGGCGGCAGCATAAAGCGCCTTTGATATGCCTCAACACGGCCACGGTGAAAATTTCTAAATTGCCTGATAAGCCACCCATAACATTGTAATGCGCATTTGATCATATCCACATGTTAATTTGCGCAATAGAAATATTAAATCATTATCATTATCATTTCTAGCACAAGCCACAAGCACAAGAGCTGTACAAAAGAGAAAACAAAGGTTTTTTTATCTTGTGCTTGTGCTTACGCTTGTTTTACCCCGGTTCAAACAACTATTTTGTTTGTGCTTATGATTATGCTTATTTCACAAGATGTGTGAATCAGATAGCAACCCAATGATTTGAAACGCTGTTGTATATAAACACCAAATGCCATTCTGCATGAACACTTTACAAAAGATTAAAATTTAAATGTATATTTTCCATTGTACTACTAATTAATTATATAATTCTATAAGCTTGTGATTGACAACATATCTAATAATCTGGTGATTTAGTAAAAACACCAAAGGCTTGAGTTCAGTCATGCATTAGCCGTCACTCTTCGACTTCGAAATTATTTCGAACAAAAAATTATATGTTTTTAAAGGAAAACCACTTAACCAACCACTATACAGCCATTTACAGTAATTGAGGCATTGAAAAGGGACACCTCTTCACCAGGAACAAATTTTAAGCGTTTCAGATATACAGTATTACAGTGTATAGCTACAACATGATTACCAAGGGCCACTGGGGCCAAAGTAATAAAAAAAATTGCAAACTCAATATAAATTAGGAACTATTTTTTCATTTGCATTGACCCAGACCTAAATCAGCAAAGTAAACCGCTAGAGAAAGCACATTAACTTAAAGTATTAGAAATATTGGTGGGTTGCAATCAATCCCTTGAGATTTAGAGGACAAAGACACAGCGGCCATGTTGGTTGTTAGGTTATACCAACCAACATGGCCGCCATGACGTAACGTGCAACCCAGCAATAAACGCACTTGTCTACTTAAAGCCCTAATCAAACGAGAACGCAAGTCATCGCAAGTTGGCAGTCAGAATTTCCGTGGCGGTCGTTCGAACACCCAAATTAACAAAATAAAGGTTTCATGAGTGTTTTAAATAAGTTTTAACTTTGTCACGGTACGGTACATGATATTTTCGGGAAACCATTCAGAGCGGCTGGCTGAGATAGCGTGACTGCCAACTTGCGATGACTTGCGTTCTCTTTTGATTAGGGCTTTACACACGTATATGGGCGCGCTGGGCGTCCAGGAAACTTTCTAAACGGCTTTAATATCAAGCGTTATATTTTAACGGTATTTACTTATACTTCTTCAAAAGAGCAGAAATAATCTAAATTTAGATGTAAAATGACGCAGCAACACGTCAAAATGACTCCTCTGGAATCTTTTTGAACTACTCATAAAAGGTCAAAGGAATAGAAATGATGAGTAGTTTAACCGAAGAGTAGTTTAGCCGAAGAGGCTACTCATAAAAGGTCAAAGGAATAGAAATGATGAGTAGTTTAACCGAAGAGGGAATCAAAACGACTTCTTTGGAGGTGTCGTTCTGGAGTCAAAAATCTAACTCCATCTCAAACAGGTCAAAACGACTCTTTAAAGTTAAGGCTGGATTTCCACTTGGCGAAAAATGTCGCGCCATATATAATTCCAGATTAACTAGGACGGTAAGGGGGCTGTTTACATGCATGAGCCGGCTAGCCCGGTTAAGAGCTCACGCGATTGATTAGAATCGTACTGTAAACAGCACCTAAGCTTTGGGTGAGGCCGGCTTTTAGTCACGCTACTAGAAAATATTGAGTTTGGAACAGCTACTGAAAATATTGAGTTTAGAGATAGAAGCAATTTCCAACTTTACAACCATTATATAATAAATTATAAATAAAATTATATACAGTCCAGTATGTTTAAAACAGAAATTAATCCTGCGTAATGAATTCTGTCTAGTTTTGATCCTAATTGATGTTAAGTTCTAAGTGCTGATGAAAGACGTTTTCTGAATGAATAATAATCATCAGTTCAGGATACACATAAGCAAGCATATATATAACATAGAGAAACAAAACACTTTTATCTTATTCTCTGACAGTCTTTGTGTTTAATAGCAACACGATATTCATGTTAGACTGCATGCATTCTGCTGACTTTATAATTTCGATTGAGCTGATAATCGGTAATTTGAGTTAGGCGTGAACAAGGTCAATTATGACAACTATTACAATCATGCAGTTAAATACTATAATGGGAAATATATATAGCTTCTTACTGGGCTTTTACTAAAAGTCTTTTAGAGGTGGGATTAATTAATTAGGAAATGTTTATTTTGCAGGAAACGGACCTCTTATAAGATAAGTACGTAAGTGCGTGTGTATATTATATTGCATACAGATTGCAACAAAAATGTATCTCTATAAACAACCCAGTATTAAAAGCTTTATAAATATCTATAAAATCATTCTCTTGATGAAAAGCGATTATTTGTAAACTAAAAAAGCGACTGGCCCTAACGAAATGGTATCACGTCAATTTAGCAGCATCATGTGCATTTTAGCAACGGCACGCAAAGTTAGCAACGGCTGCCATGAATGTAGCAAGAATTATAACGAGTCACGTCCGGGGAGTTTGACAACTTTGATTGGTAGCTTACTAAAGTGTCAATGAGTATAAGCCGCGGTGCTTCCGATTACGACAGCGCCACCTCTATTTACAATGGTATATAACTGCGTATTTTTCAGGTCAAAATGCATTAGTTGATGTAGCTCTAGTCTGGTGATAACTTGGGCAGAAGATATACGGCTGAAGATAGAAGAGCTGGGGAGAATCTAAAATCCAACGATAAAGTGAGTGATATTGTAGAAAATTTAGAAAATTTAATAAAGCCAAGGTTTGCAGGTGATATAATGTATTAAAATAGTTTGCAAGGTTAAAACTGTGCTTGATGATGGGCTTAAACTCGTGTTTCTGCATGATAAGTTGTTGAATACATATATATAAACTTCGTGTTGATGTGTCCATGCATGCATTGTGCGAGACGTCAGAAGAATTTACATTCTGATAAGAGTTATTTTGTGCATTATTGGCTAGAAATGAATGGCTGTGAAAATACTCCGCTTACTCGCCCTTCTCTGAACCCTGAATTCTCTTTTAGTACTTTTAATACTCTGGCAAACGCCTGACGATATTATACTTGTCACTGGGAGGCCTCTATAGGGTTGAAAGGGTTAAATATACAATACCATGAAAAATTGCTAAAACAAACTAGCCGAAACTGAGCAGTGAGTATCGAATAATTCTGAAGACACGCGCTGAAACTATTTGGGGCTATTTTGTCAAACGTGTTCACGCGTCCGACCACAAAAAATGAATCAATCGAAACCATTAGTCCGTTGCCTGATAATCGATTGAACACTGAAACTCTGAAAAGCAATTAGCGACAATGACTTTTTAGCCATGTATATCTCGTATCTAAGTATTATGACTGTATATTATGTACGAGGAATTGAAGTAATTAGTAATTACTCCTACGCCTCAGCTGCACATGACACTTGTACAGTAAGGTGTAATCCAACCATTTCCCCCCGAAAAAATTGACGCATAAATGTCTATTTAAAAATTATATAGCATAGAAGCTATGGTTTACTTTATGCTCTGTTGTCTTCTACATAATTAGAAAATATTTTTGAAACTTGAAAGTGCATGCTCCGACACTTATCTAAAATTCCTTGACTTAATCGATTAGACCGCGCGCGCAAATTCCAGAGAAGGTATATATCAGTATAGCCCATACTCACAGATTCGTGCACAGAGACGTCGAATTCATGTTTGTCTGAGTTTATAATTTATTATTGTATTTCCAACAAAAGAAAATGACTCATTAGAAATCCCTCGAGATTTAATTTTGGTTTGTCTGAGTTTTGGTCTATAACTAGAAACTGTGCACTTCGCTATTATACATAACAATGCGCGGCCCGAGTTTTCTATGACCAATCGAACGAGTATCGACTACCGACTATAGATCATTTTCACTCGCGTGATCGGTGAGCCCCATTGGGGTGGTAAAACAATACGAAATCAATTTGAATAAGAATAGAGTTAAATTCCCACAGGATAAAGATGGTACACCAATATGCCCCCTGCAAAAGTTCATTATTTTGGACCAACCAACCAACCAATATGGCCTGGCCACATAAAACACTTGGTTTTATATTTCCTTATCTTATGTTATTTGTCTTTGTTATAGTTATAAGCAATAATTCTGAAAGTTTATAGAACAGACATCATGCAGAGAACGACGTTGATCTTGGCAATAGGAATTGCTTTAAACGTTCAGATTATTTGTGGGATACCGCTGACAATACCGAAATGTAAGTTGCATAAATTAACCTTACAGTTACAGCTGCATGAGAATCGAATTTTTACTTGTATTATTATTATTATTCTTTATTTAAGGAGGATAAGTTTTTCAGCAGAGCTGGTGGGGTCCTCCATTTACAGCTAAGACCTATAGGTGTTGATTTTACGGAGGGAGGAAAACCGGAGAACCCGGCGAAAAACCCTCGAAGCACAGGAGAGACCAACTAAACTCTACTCACATGAGTCCCCACCCCAAGAACGGGGCTATTCCCAGACGGTCACCCATCCAAGTACTAACCCCGTGGTACAGTACCCAAATTTGACGAAAAAATAAAAAAATTTCAAAAAATTTTGTTTTGCTTAAAATGTCCAAAATTTATTGGTTGTTAATGCAGCAATCTATTTGTTTGAAAAAATTTCATCTAGAGCTTGTATTTTACATATTTATTAACCTTAGTGTGTGGTTGCTATGGGCAACGAATTTGTTTACGCGCTATTTATTTTGAGTTTACAGCGTATTGTTGCCTCTGGATCCTTGAAATAACATGTGACTTGTTATATAGCTTACATAAAGTACTTAGGTGAATTGAGCCCGCAAAATTTTCGTTTTGTGTTAATCTCGGTTAATTCTGTGTAGTTCACTGCGAAATCGCTCGAGTTTGGTCTAAAAGGTTGTTTTGTTTTGAGATTTTTTTGGTTTGAATTGCTTCAAACATCTACTATGCCTAAGTATCGTACAGCAAGACGTCGGAAGAGACGATTTAACGCCGACGATTTGATGCTGTTAGTCATTTTAACATTGGATCCAAAACAGTTGTCCAATTATTGGCAGAATTAAATATTCCCACTGGCAAGTACACTGAAGAAGGATGTAGGCACATGGATCTACAGCGTGTTCATGGTGCAGAATACAAAGAGAAGGATGAAAAGAAAAAGAGGAGGAAAGTACTTAGAGGACAGAAAAAGAGGAAAGAAGACAAGAAACAGCAACAAGAGGGAGTAACATGCAGGGATGTTTTAATAGACTCTGTCTGACTATAACTCAACTTAATTATTGTGAAAACTAAAGTGAAACTTTCAAATGTATTTTTCTCAAGTACCATGTTTTGGCACAATCTGTTACGGCTTAACATTTCTAGTTTAAGAACTAAATGAGGTAACCCAATGAAATTTGGCACAGAACATCTTTAATGATTCCTCAATGCATTGAACCTAAAATAAAACAATAGTTTGCAAAATGTTGGGTCTAAATAGACTAATCCGTTACTGGGTGTTGCACTTTATTCACACCTGACCGATGAACTCAATATTTTGCAAAGTTTAAATAACTGTTATGTGGCTGTTTTAGGTTCATTGCACAGCCCTATCTATTGGCTAAATATTCTGAAAATTTCAGAGCCATGTGGCTTTCCATTACAGAGTTATTGCTGCTGGCGTAGACACTAAATTATAATGGCAAAAAGGGTGTGGCCAGTTGTCATAGCAACCAATTGTGTACCTAACCCAGTGAAACAATTTGCCTTTATGGGTATATTCATAAGAGTAAAGAGATATTTTGTTCTAAGTTAATTTAAAATTTTTGACTGGTTAGTGTACTGTACCACCTTAACTATTGGTGAGAGGCAGCGCCCTAATAGCACACGCCACCCGTGCTCGACACGGTGTTGAGAAACTCGAGAAATCAATCTCAGTATAGATTTTGGGAATCGCAGCGATATATTTGGGCACATTTGGGTGATCGACCAGACTAGTCCTGTCTATCTGTAAGCCTATAGTGTAGGCCTGCGTTAGTCACTAATTAGGCTATGGATCGTTTTCACTCACGTGATCGGTGGCCCTGTTGGGGTGGTGAAACAATACGAAATGTTTGAATAAGAATAGAGTTCAAATTCCCATAGGATAAAGATTGTGCACCAATATGGCCGCCATTTCATTGTTTCTGTGCACCAATATGGCCACGGTGATGTCAGATGAAAACCAAGAATAGAGCTGAACCAGGGGGGCAACTTGCCCTGGGCCCCTACTTGAGAAGGGCCCCCTAGAATTTTTAAGATTTGAGATTTTGACGTAAAAAAAACAAAGAAAGCGTAAAGATCAGTAGCACTAACTTCATTTTTAGCCAATCCAGGGGACCAATTGAGAACACGCCAGTCGATAATTTGCCCCAGTCCCCACAATTTCTCTCGGCGGCCCTGAGCTGAACTGCATGCCATGAGCAACCGCAAATTGACTGGAAACGAGTCTGCATGGCTACCATGTATATATAGCCGATCGAGTGTTACTTTACGCCATGCTTGCATATATCCACTATATGTTGGTGGTTTTCAACTTGAATAGATTATTTGTTGTTTTTTTGTTACAAACACCAAGATGGCCGCCATGTCATTTTAATCTCTGAGCAGAGCAATGCTATACGAGTACATTTCAAAAATACAACTTTTTTCCCCTTTAGCATGCACATTGTTACTAAGATAAGTTGTATAGATTTTGCGTATATGTTTCTCTGATAACATCTCATGACACACCCACATCAGTTCATTGTTTTAGCAGTTGCGTTTAATCTTTTATATTCAACTGATTAATATATATATATATATATATGCATCTCAAACTCATTAATAATTCATGGTTAATCATTCAATTACAATAGTTCATTCAATTACCTGATTGAAGTTGGATACTCCAGTAAAGCCCAAGATATTAGATGAAAACCGGTGTTCATCTAATGCTAGATCTCAATTACCTATATGCAAAATAAACAAGTTGCTGTTGCATAATTAATTATTAGACTCCATTGTAAATTTTAGGTTAGTTTATATGTCAGATGAAGAGCCAATTATTATTATTATTATTATTGTCATTATTATTATTATTGTTATTATTATTATTATAAATTTTACACACACTCATGAATAAAATATCACGAGGGTTCATTTTAATTGCATTTTTCAATTTAAATTGCTCGATTGAGATGCCATATATCAACAACTCATTTATCGTGTTTCATCATGGCCAAATCGATATCCAAACACTCGAAAACAATAAAACCACTTGGCCTTCGGTCTCGTGCTTTCATCATGTTTTCTCGTGTTTGGATCCCCTGATGAAACACTCAAACTCGTTGTTGATATACTTACAGCGTACATGGTGTGATAAATGAGTCACCATGCAGCTGTGTGATAAGTGGTTATCACACTCTTGTGCGGAGTTTGAATGCAGAAGAGTGCTATAACCACGTATTGCCTGGATTATCGCATACTAATTTCTAACTTTTAAAGCAATATCTTTTTTCGGTAAATTAACTATAAAAAATTATTTAATTAAATGCAGAAGAGTCGTGAGCCTGATAGATGGTTAAAATGTGATAAATCTCACACTCGTGACCATTGATTAACTCTAGATCTTACTTATATATTACTAACTCACTATAAGAACTGAACTTTCGCGTGCAAAACTACTAATTATAAGTAAAGCATAACGTATAGGTTTATTAAGCCTGGTTTCCATATAGCCGTAAGAGCCGGCGGCATGGCTGCGGCAAGGGGCGATGGTCCAATCATAGACAGTGTTGAATTAGCCAGCAATAAAAAGCTGTATGCGATTGGACCATTGCCCCTTGCCGCAGACATGTCGGCGACTCTTACGGCTATATGGAAACCAGGCTTTAGTGATTAAATTGTACCCGAAAGCCGAGGGAGGTTTAGTAAAAGGTTTACTAAACCTCCCGAGGCTTGAGGGACATTTAATCACTAATAAACCTATTATATGTTATGCTATCACTTTGTAATATTACGGTTACCGAGGAAGAACGAGAGTAAAAGTCCCGAGGGCGAAGCCCGAGGCCATAAAACCGACATCCAAACGTGGCCATGTATCGTGCGTGTAAAGGCTGGCAATTTTTTACGGTAACTATCTTTATTTGAAATGCAATCGCCATTTATATATCCATATTTGTAAATACATTATTTATTTAACAGCTTTATTTTGGCAATAAATAAATTTATATTTACATACAACATTTGTACAGACAAGAAGTAGACAGGATAATTATACATGTTAAAAATTAAAGCGCTTTTAAATAACAAAGCAAGTATATGATCTGTTCAATGGTTACCATTGATCTAATGCAAATTCACGCACATAAACTAATATTAGATAGTTGTCTATAAAAACAACACCAGTGTATAGACATGCGCATTGATTTAGTATTATTCCCACATTTTATGTTCTAGGCAAACTGTGATAAATTCTTGAGAAAACAAACCAATTACCCAATGAAAGCTTCCTTTCGTTTGGGGCGCTGCCGCTACAAGCGGGTTCGGCGAACCTACTTCGAGATAGGCAAAACACTTGTCTCTACTTCTCGATTGGGGGCGCTACCAGCTAGTGTACCCTACTCGAAATGTTTTAGGCAAGGTCCCGTTGCATTGGGCAATGATATTGCCTATTGCAAGTTCACGGGAATCGTACCTTGTGCATAAACATTAGGTATGATTAGTTACTAATCGTATAACTGATGCATAAAGATTAGGTATGATTAGTTACTAATCGTACCTCATCTTTATGCATCGGGTTATTTCGATATTAAATGTGCGTGTGGAAACAATGAAAACCGAGGTGGACGTGATATTATTAATATAATAACCTGAATATTATTACTACTTATAAAAGTGTTTAGTTGAATTGAATTAATTGCTTATTGTAAATGCACGGTCTTTATCTATTACTTATTCAGATAAAGACAAAACCTTGTGAAATTTGAACTAAATGCGCCTCGGGAATTTTGTGGCTAATAGTCTGCGAGCAGATCAAGCTCTCGGCAACGCCATCCGTGGCTCAGTGGTCAGAGCATTGCACTAGAATCGCAAGGTCGTGGGTTCAATTCCTGCCGGAAGGCCTGTGTAGTTGCATTTTTCGCTACTGGTCCCGGTCTGTCTTAAAATGTATATATTCTACACTAGAATTTTCCTTCACACAAATCCCTAGAACATGCTATGTAATCGAGTGAAATGCCCAATATTACTTCTAATTAACAGGGGGGTCTGCCCGCAGGCTAACGCTTACATAATTAATTCTTACTATTTTAGTTACATACCAGTGTCCAAATAAAGATGATTGCTACAAAAATGCATACAAAATAAGGATTCCTTGTACAAAGCAGTCTGATTGCGATGGCTTTGGAGTGTTGGAACTAGCATGCTGTCCACATCGATGTGGATCTAATGAAGAATACCGTAATGTGTGTACACATTTGGAACGTAAGTGATTTTAGTGTAACATTATATGTATACAATTAACGCATGCTCCATCTACACAGTAAAGAGATCAGAAGTTATTAATAAATTATTCTTTTACTTATTGACAAAGAATTAGCGATTTTTCAAGCGGACGTGTTTCATACAGTTGTAAAAACAAGGAAATTTGGGAAAACGAAAAAATACCGGTGCCGAAAACAAGACGACTCCGGCCTTTTGCACGAATGGTCTATACTCGGGTTTCAAAAGGCCGCTGCGACCCAGGCTACCCACAGGGCGATATATATATTTTAAATTTTTAATGATAATTCATGATGAAAATTGAAAATAACTAAATAATCTTTTGGTAGACTCATGAGGTTTTTTCTCCGGCTTTTTTTAAAACTTTTCTGACAATTAGAATTTTCGATTTTATATATTTTATATACAAGATAAAAAAGTTTAGAAAAGTTAAGAAACAAACGTTTTTGATCTACTTGATCATTTGTATATATATATATATATATATATAAGTAATTGATGAAATTCATTCAGATTGTTCCAAGCTACACTGATGAGCTGTTGTACAGCGAAACACCGTGTCTGTAGATTGAACTATATATAATTTTAAGTTAGAATTTTCAAATAGCTAGAGCTTTTTTAATTGAAGCTATTCAGTTACTTTTCTCTGCAATTAACTATACTGCGTATTTGAACACATAAAAAATATATAATATTCATTTACAGGAGTGACTGCGCCTACGCCCACCAGAACACCAATTTGCGGTGAAAGCAATCCTAAAGATATACTGTTTGTCGTCGACGGTTCTGTAAACCATCAACAACATTGGAAGGAGAACGAAAAACAGTTTGAAAAACTCAAAACTTTTCTAAAGCAAGTTATCTCAGGGTTGAAAGGAGAAAAATTCAGGATTGGAGTTATGCAGTTTGGTGGTAGAAGTGATCCAAAGATGGAGATTGAGTTTTCAGATAAAACAAACATGGCACAGCTGTTGTCTCGTGTTGATTTAATAAAACAGCAACAATTAGGTGTAGAGAGGACGACTGGGGAAGCATTGGCCACCTCGAGTAACAAGGTATCATAAATTATATTTATTATAATATAAAATAAATTACAATACTTATATCATGTAAAGTATATATTATATAATATATAATATATAATTAATAATATATATATATTTATTATATGGCTGGGTTTGATTTCCGGTCCGTACGCAAAACGACGCACGCTGATTGGTTCCCAAGAGGTCGGGATTTTACCGTGATATTGAACCTCCGGTCTGTGTCCGGGTCAATACGCTTTTTTCTCGGCCCTGCAAGTTTCGGCGAGAACATTTCTGAGTTGATTTGAATACAAATAAAAGATAACTGGTTATCTTTATTCAAATATTCTGAACAATAAAATGTGTTGGAACATTACTGCTGGTTTTCTTTAAAGCTGTTTATCTAAAAACATGACAAATAAAAGCCGAACTGGTGTAAACAAGAAGGCCAAGAGCTACATGAAAAAGTTAACAGATAAGGTAAACAGCATACTCCGAAGACGAAAACAACGCTTGAAGCTTAAAAATAAAGTGAACCAATAGCCATATAATAAATTCCTTATTACCCTCGTTTGCTCGGTCTGTACGGGAAAGTATTTGCCCTCGGTTTTATCGCATAAATATATAAAGTGTATAAGTACTATTTAAAACACGAGCAGGAGTGTTTTATCAGATATAAAACACGAGGCTTCGCCTCGTGTTTTATATCTGATAAAACACGTTCTGCGAGTGTTTTGAATGGCTTAAAAAACGATCACCATTTGGTAAGTTCGTTGGCGTAGTAATTTTGAAAAATAACGTTGTCTAAGGCGAGAAAATCAAAGCTAAAGTTTATGTAAATTAGGAGAAAATTTTATCAGATATAAAACCACGATACGGTTATGATTTTTCTTTGTGTTTTCCTCATGAATTATTAATGAGTTTTTTAAAAATATATAAAGTGTATAAAGTATTTTCGTATTTGTTTTCAAAAAGGCCCTAGGAACGAGGTTGGTCTATATCGGACTACGTTTACACTAGAGCAAAAATATCCGGATTCACATTGTTTTTTATTCCCATGAGGATGAAAAACAATGTGAATTCGGATTCTTTTGCTCTAGTGTAAACGCAGTCTTATTAGTATAGACCCTTTTAATAAGTGCAGGGTACGTCATTTTCCGCCATTGACGTCATGATTTTTAGCTTTTTGAATTCATGAGAATGTACAAAAGCTAAGACAATAAACGAAATTGAAAATAATTCAAAAGAAAAACTGAAAATAAATTGACGTCATACGGTGTGAAAATTATACGTATTTTATACGTACTAAAACGGTCTATACTGTAGATAGGTGGCAACTCGCGACCTTCGACGCAATTGACCGTACCGAAAAGGATGGCGACTTGTACATTTAACCACAATCCTTTGCGCACATTAAATATTGTTTCTTGCAGAATAATCGAAAGATAGGGATTTTAAAAGAGTAAACTTTTGGTGCTTACTTAATCCATTTTAGCATGATGAACAATGTTTAGCGGTTGTTATTTGAGCTGATTTGAGGTCACAAAGCATTGTGGTTAAATGTACCGCCGCCATCTTTTTCGGTACCGTCAATTCAATTGGTACCACCGGCTGCTTACAATGAAGATAACTAGTCTCCAGTGATTTTTTACTTTCTAACCAGATTATAGTAATAGCATCTAATATATAGGGATTGGCGCGCACACTCAGTCATGATTCATTATTCATAATAATAGTTATATCTATTTTTTAAATTTTTCTTTAGTTATACGAAATGAACACTATTTACGATCGTTACAATGCCCAAGACATTATTGTACTGATAACGCGGGGTGATGCTTGGGACAGAGAACAGGCTCAAAGAGAAATTAAAATGCTTCAAAAAAAAAATGTTAGGGTTATAATTATTGGAGTAAATCCACGTCCAGAAAGTATAAAGAAGTATCTGATGAAGTTTGTTTCTTCGTCGCGTGATCTACACCTCACAAATTACAAGAATCTTGGAGACAGAAAAGATGCTGTTCTTCAAGGGATTTGTTCAAATCCGATTGCACCCGCTGGTACGTTTAGTAAGATATTATCAGCGACTGTGAACTATTGACCAATCATAATACATTAACAATGAACTAACCAACAGTTTAACCAACCAAAGCCAATTAAAGCAAACAACCAATGAATGGACGAACTAACCGACCAAATAAATGAATGCACGAATGAATGAATGAATGAATGAATGAATGAATGAATGAATGAATGAATGAATGAATGAATGAATGAATGAATGAATTAATTAATTAATTAATTAATTAATTAAAAAACGAAAAACATGAATGGTCCAGAATGGATGGCAGAAAAAGACTCAAACTAACTTCCTAATCTTAATTTTAAACTAAGCTCAAAAAGGCTAAACTAACTTCCCAATTTTTCAATTCTGTATTCCAGTGGATTCTCCTTGTCAACATAAAAAATACGATATCTTCTTTGCTATCGACGGCTCTGCAAGCATAAATTACAAAAACTTCGAAAAGAAAAAGAAACTTCTCAGGGACCTATTGGTCAATTTGTTTCCGGATGAGACTGCAGATATGCACATCGGTCTTATGCAGTTTGCTGAACAAAATAAAACGGAGCAGTTGTTGGAGATTGGCAAACATTCTTTGAAAACCGGTCTAAATGTAGTAAAGAGAATGGAATACCAATCTGGAAAAAAAACTATGCTTGGAGATGCGTTGAGTGGTATTGACAAAAAGGTTTGTTGATTATTATGAAATATCGTAAACTAAGTCTAATTAAGCCTGGTTTATTAGCGCACCGAACTAATTATTTGCCTAATTGGTTTCATCATCAGTAGCACGCTGTGTATATATAAATCTATTTGGTTCGCTCTTTGAATTAGGTCCACTCTTAACTGTAATGCCGCAGCGCTCGTTGAAGGCGTGCGGAACGCACTTAGCACGCGGCGACTTATACGATCTAGCCAACACCTAGATAAGCGATAATTGAATATAATTTGTTATAATGCATAATCAAATTTTGGCGCTTTAATAAATTTGATTCGTTCAAAAAATTTTTATGTATAAACTCGGACAGCGTTCTATCAGCGCACCAGGACTGCACCAATTAATTAATTAATTAATTAATTCTGCATGCATATGCGCTCGCTATGAGCTCGCTCGCTCTTTATAAACCACGCCTAAGATTTTCCGATGCTCAATATGGCGATTGACCAAATTGACCTCTCGCACTAATTAACAATTATTCGCCGAAGGCGAGGTGAATATCGGTGAATAACAACCGAGACGAAGTCGAGGTTATTATTCATCGATATTGACTGAGCCTGAGGCGAATAATTGTTTTAGGATAAATACACATTTTCATATTTTTAGGAACAACATTTTCTTTAAAATTGTTAATTTCCTCGTCTGTCGCATTGACAACTTGGCTGGCGGCCATTTTGGATAAACGCTGTGGGTGATTATCGAGAATTAATCCGAAGTAACTCGACCAATCAGCGCGCGCGATTTTCTATAATCACCTGTGTATTTATACTAAAGACAATTATTTAGTTCAGGCTATATAAAAGTGGTAATATATGATATCGAACTTCATCAGGCCAAAAATATTGGTAATGGTAAAGTCAACCAGAATCTGTTACTTTCTTCCTTTTGTATACTAGCTATAGTTTCGAAATGTAAAACCATTCTTTTTCAAACAAGACGGCACGGCTGAAGATCTTGTAACCTGGTCACCTGGGACCTATAACCACTCTGTATCAGATTTTTAACTTAATATTATTTTTTACTACCAGGTTTTCAATGGACGTGGAGGTGATCGTTCGGACGTCAAAGATATATTGGTTATTTTTAGTGATGGTCAAGCACACGACCTTTCAAAAGCACTTGTGCAAGCAGAAAATATAAAGAAAAAAGGTGTACGAGTAATCACTATTTCTGCTAGAGCAAATGCTAATCTCAATGAACTTTCCAAGATGGCGTCCAAACAAAAATATTCGCTAAGTGTTAAATTAACTGATGCCTCTTATTATGCTGAAGAAATTGCCTCACTTATCTGTCAATCTGACTAAACATTTTGAATTAAATTAATCAGTTGCTTCTAATTAACAACACAAGCAATATATATAATTTAGGAAAATTTTAATGAATATGTTAAAACAAATATAAATGTGCCGGAGCATTAAAATATTATTTAATAAGAAAGTATAATTAATGCTTATGTGTTTGATTAAACTATAAAGAACAGATTAAGCAAAATTCTGCCAATATAAATTTTCATGTACTTTAAAAGGTAATGGCAACAAGGAATAAAATTCTCAATTTATGACGTTCTAATTAATAAACATACTAAAATACTAATGTAATCCAAGTACCGCGAACAACATTGCCAATTTCGACATGGAGAAACAATCTTGTCATCTGCCATCTTGGACAATATCCTGATCTGACGTCACAATTAAAGCAAAACCCTAACTCTTAGTTATACTGTATGCATGTCTGAAGTTCGCTTTTATGGAATGTCGTTTACACATCATTGCACTGGAGGACAACCGACTTTCAAAAGCATGGGCAACACTCGTCTATCAGCCAATAGTAATTTTATAATATTTACCCTGCAGCTTGTGACGTGATTAAGTTCCAAGTTACTTAGGCACAGTATTGAAACAAGATGGCGGATGATACGATTGTATTTTGCCGGAATTAGTAATGTTGTTATCAAAAAAAGAAATCGTTCTCAGTTACTTCAATTACCTTAGTAGTAAGAATGTTTATTATTCAGATCGTCATAAATTGAAAATGTTGATTTGTGTTGCCATTATACCGCGATTATGTCACGATAACTAAATAATCTAATGGAAATAAATCTATTTTTTCCTGATTAGTTTATGTGTTTTGATAAAAAGCAAACAAGAGTAATATAATACTAAAAATGCTGCGACAAGATTTAAAAAAAAAACCCAACGCAGTGGCGTAACTTTGGGCTAGGGTGCCCCTGGCCCAAACTAAAAAGGCCCCCCCCCAGCTCCGGGGGACCTAGGGCACGAAGCTTCCCCAAATTGAATTTCACATGCCCCAGAAGTGCATTTTCGGCAATTTCTGCGAGGAAATTTCCAAAAAAATCGGTATAACAAGGGGAAATTCATCATTATATCAAACGTTTGTTGGATTACAGTAAAAACCCGCGTATAAGAACCTATGAATTAAGAACCTTTAGGCTAAAATTTGCCTTTTGACCCCCATTTCATAAGAACCTTTTTAGCCTAAAAATTATAACAGGTTCTTATTTGAAAAACTTCAGTTGAAATAACTGAAAATAAATGGACAAAAACTGGTTGTTACAGTATGACTGTGCAACTGTCAGGCGGTTCCATTGTTTTATAAACATTCTAGTTTTGTTGCAGTTTAAATTCTATCAGATTCTCTTGCGCGGGCGCGGGGCAACAAAATGGCGGAACGTGAAGAGTTTGGTTCCATTCTCGAGGACAGCGAAATGATATTGGAACGAAGAGAAGAGGAAAACGACTTAGATGACAAGGAAGATGACAGTGACGATGTGAGTTTCCACTTTCTATCATCATGAATATGTAAACAGAGCCGTAAACTATTCAACCGCGAATTAGCCTCTTCAATTCGACGCCATATTGAATCCCTTTGATTTTGTTCACGAATTTTTTCAAAATTAACATTTGTGCGCATGCTCGTCACTCTTGACAGAGAGCCTTTAATTGTGGGTTCTTTTTTATTATGTGGTCATATTAGTTATAATTAAAGTGTGTATGGTACAAAAGCAAGGGGCCAAACCTATTTTGAGCTTGTTGTTGGACCAACAGCAAGCCCTTACCTCGAAAAAAAATAAGAACCTATTAAAGAACCTAAATAGCCTAAAACCCAGTAAATACCACTTATATAAGAACCTTTTTAGGCTAACTCGAAAAATGGTGGTTCTTATATACGCGGGTTTTTACTGCATGTATACGAATATTTATGTAAAAAGGAAGCCCAAATCCTGTAAGCCTGTTGGTTTCTTCTTTGGGTTTCCTTGCCGATTATCATATTGTTTTCTGTTTGTTTTGTATATATTTTGCTGGCGAAATAAATTGACTTGACTTGATTTATCAAGAATATAGTCACTGACGACAATACCGTAATCACGTAACTACATCGTTGAAAACTCTTACAATATAAACACAGATTTATTTACAAACAAAACAAAACAAAACAAAACAAGCTAACCTGGCTCTTACACTGCTGCATTAAAAGCAAAAATAAAACATTTTGTTTTTATGATTTGGGTGAATACAAAAATTATTAGTCTAACTGCTATACCTGAGATAATACAGGTCTTTTGACAATACACTTCAACTTTATAGTTTATATCCCGCCGTTTGACAGAGAAAACTTCACGATGGACTAGGTATGCGCAAAAACGGTAATTTGACCGTGCGTAAAAGGCCTGGGACAAGCAGCAGAATAGAAATCCATTTTCGTACCTTTAACCTGTTGCAACGTTCTGTATTTTTTATGTACTATTTAAAACATGAGCAGCAGTGTCTTAGATCTGATAAAACACGTACTGCGAATGTTTTAAATGGCTTCTAAAACTATCCATATAGACGTCAATTTTGAAAATTGAAGTTGTCTGAGCCGCAAAATCGAAGAAAATTAATCGAAAATAGCGAGCGTGTCTCTATCACATATAGACACACGTCACGGTCATGATTTTCCTTTGTGAATTATTAATGCATTTTTGAAGAAACTGTTTGAAACTTCGTACTAATATTTAAATGATGGAAAGCTATATCCAGTTCAACGACGACTGACGATTTCCCAATAAATATGTGAAAATGACGGAATGTCGGAATCCTCATAAGGACATCCAACATCCTGGCTAAGGGGCCCCCTGTGACAGGGGCCCCCGGCTCTTGCTGGGCAGCGCCTATAGGAGTTACGCCACTGAACCAACGTACTGATGTTTTGAGTCAAAGCCTTTAATCATACAGAGTAAGTCATTAAGCTGAAAAATTCAATGGTCTTAAGGTGCCTCTCTACTGTTTTGTTGACTTGTGGTAACATGCAAATTTTAACGTTTCTGCATGAGTACAGAAACCTTATCAGTTTACGTGTGTGAAAGTACTGTAGTTCAGCTAGTGCTGGTGTTCAGCAAACATAAGCTGTAATACGATTGGCTCTGTTCACAACATTATACGATAATTTATTTTTGTCGAAATCGATCTTTGCTTCGTACCATTGTTCGCTACGTTGGTGCCAAAATAATGTCATGGATATACATTGTTCGAGACATGTGTCACAACTGACAAAAAATTTTTTTTCAAAAACATTGAATTGATTGAAAACTACTCAAACAACTACCTGGCTAACAGCCACGGCTACATTTATGGCATTTCCAATTCCTTTAAGCTATTATTAAACAAAAGCAATTTTTTATTTCGAAATCTGAAGTGCTGAAGCTGTTTTCACCTACATGTTAATAAATATTTCCACAGCATTTGTACGTTTTACAGAAGAAAAATTGCTCCTTTTCCGAGTTTTTAATATGGCAAATTATGGACAAGCTATACGTTAAGTCACAAGTGGTTTTACAATAAGAAAACCATTTAAACAAAGATATTAAAACGGCAGCCACAGATAAATACAACAGGCAAGCAAACTGACATGCAATGGATACGTTTAAAATACTTTAGTTTAAGGACACACAAAAAAAGAAAACAAAATTAACAGTGGATAAGATGTAAATAGGGAAACTCGAACAGGTTCGTGATTACTGAGAGTGGCTGCTCTATAATATTTTTACCGTTAACTTTTCGTCGGTCTTTATTTCTTCGTTGGTTTTCAAGTTTGACTATTGTCTACTGCTATTTCTGTTCTTTCAAAAGTGATATATGTTTCCCAAAAACTCCTTTCTCAAGTCTTTTTGTCAAGAATAAATTATGTTGTTAGTTCAAATCTTCTTGTCAAGAAACACATTGTCCCCAGTGCCCCACAATCTTAACCGCGCATGGTCCGTCCACACCACTGATCTCAATAAAACTAGATGGGGCATGAGGCCTGATTTAACTAGCCTGGTACCCTGGTCCAATCAAAGAATATGAGCCAGGTAACCACTAAAGACTTCTGCTTTCCTATTGGTTGGAATTTCGCGCGTTTTTAGTGGCTATGAGTAAAACTGCAATCGTCATAAGTGGATTTAGCCCTGATGACGCGAGAATGAGATAAGTGGTTACCTGGCCCATGCATATTTCTTTTGAAATTGGGCCAGGGTACCAGGCTAGGATTTAGCGTGCCAGTTGTATGATGACGTGACCACTACCTAAGATGGCCACCACTGAAGTTCATAAGATTTCGTAGATTGAAAACAGACAAAAAGAGTTATTTTAAGAAAATTTAAACGAATGTAAGGACACAATTCAAGAAGTACTCATTGAGGTTTAAGACGCTAATTTCTTGCATTTGTTTGTTACTGAGCTGTAAAACCTTTAAATTTCGTTGTTTTTCTTCAGTGCCGACAACGAAGAAACTTCACGATAATATAAACTGAAAAACAGACTATAAAATCTACGAAGAATTCAATTCCAAGTCTTAATTGTACCGTTTATAGTAATCTTAATGCCTTAACAATATCACGTGTTGTGTACTTGCCATCTTTTGACTGTATTGTGAAAACTAAATGAACCAGCATCTGTTGTTTGCTTTACGGCTTTTCCAACTCCCCCGGCACAGAGTACTTACTATTCCTCCCCCGGATAATCTGACCGTGCGACGTCAAGATTGCTTATGCCAGTCAACTAACTTTAGGATTGGGAACAAGTTCTAAGGCCGCGATGCGTCATATCATATGTTCCACTACGTAAAATAGCGGCGACTGCCACGAAATGTTTGACTGCTGGCCATAGGGAATGGCCTATCCAGTTTATATAGAGATCAGAGGTCCACACATATATACAAATAAATATTCAGATCACCGTTCGCATTTCACGTTTGTCCACGCGTGTAAAATGACCCCACGCGTGTCGAGATTAGCACCCTCACCGGGCTCCGGGCCTTCGGCCCTACGCCCGGGCTCGGGGATAAATAGGAAAATACGGAAATCAGAATATTTTTTATGAATTGTGTGATTCATTTACGAAACTTCTTCGCAAGTACTTCCCCTGTAAAATTTATAACAGATCTCTGCGGGATTTATCGAAATCCCGCGAATTCCTTATCTTCAAAATTCCATTACTGGAAAAAGAATCCCACTAATAGAAATGTGCAAACGGGAATGAATAATCTATATTCTAAACTTACCTGTTACCTGTATAGCTGTTACAAACATATGCTTGTAGTTTTCATGATTCTTTAGTCGAACTGAAAACCATGCATAAATGAGATCCAGCAATTGTAACTTTTGCGCTAAAGTTCGAAAAATGTACTTAGAACTACGATATTTCAGCCGAATATGCTCCAAATTTACTCCAAAAGGTATCGTTTCAAAGCTAATTTTCTCAATTTTTAACTGTTTACAATAATTTTAGTCAGCGGCTTCTAAATAAGGTGCTATGCAGTACTTCATGTTATGTGATATAGAGTAATATATATTTTCTCCTCGCCTTTGAATGTTATGGACTCTTAGGGATGAAAAGGGGATTTATGGTATTTGCCGCTGATAATACCACAGGCTCAAACGTCTTGATAGATGTAAACCTATTTCTGCACAATGGATGGTAACTTGACAAATTAGTTCATCAAAACATTGTGAATAAAGTTCAACGTACTGACGTTTCGATTCGAGTCAAAGCCTTTAATCATGCAGAGTAATTAGTCATTAAGCTGAAAAGAAAATGGTCTTAATTAAGGTTTGCTCTCTACTGTTTTGTCGACTTGTAGTAAAATGCAAGTTTTTACTTTTCTGAGTACAGAAACCTTATCAGTTTAGGTGTGTGAAAGTACTGTAGTTCAGCAAGTGCTGGTGTTCAGCAAACATAAGCTGTAATACGATTGGCTCTGTTCACATTACGATCATTTAATTTTGTCGAAATCAATCTTAGCGCGTACCATCATTGTTCGCTACGTTGGTGCCAAAATGCCATGCGGATACATCGTTCGAGACATCTGTCACAATTTAGTATAGTTAGCCATCATCGCCACAATTTTTACCGACGGTTGCATTTAATGCAGTACATTAAATGTTGCCCTTATAAATCCGCCATTTTTAATTTTGCAAGGTTAGGTTATTTTGAAAAATATTCTATCCATAGTCCATGCACTCATCATGGTCGCCAACCGCCGCCGTGTTAAAAACTGTCAGAAACTCCTTGGGCGAGTTCTCTTTGTCCTTATAAATCGGCCATTTTGACTTGCTATAGTGGGGTCACTTTTTTTACTGACAGGAGATATAGGAGTTGCCCGCATTCTAGGTCTCATTACTCGGGCTACCGCAGGTAGACGAGTCTATGTTTCACGATTCTTATTATTTTTATTTTTTTGCGACGCGTTATTAGTCCTCCGTGCGGCCGCTGGCGATAATATTGACCAATAAGCTTTGCGAAACTGAGGCATGTGACTATATCTATGCATGTGACCAGTGCATGACTGCATGCATTGTGCCTTCTTTCTGTGAGTGCCCTTTCTCGTCTCGGATGTGTTCACAGACATTCTTGATATTATTATATACGCTTACAATCGCACACGCCGTTCATTAAGTGAACTTGCAGGTGACACTTTCTAGGTAAACATGAAGCTGTTTGAACGCTGTACATGTGTGGAAATAATACTTTCTTTCTTTGCTTTCCTGATGTCTGATCACTCGTCTCGGATGTGTTCTGTGTGTTCATAGACATAGTTATTGGTCAATAATGTCGCTGGCAAGTATCTTGATATTGTATACACTTACAATCGCACACGCCGTTTAGGCCCCGTTCACACTATACCGGTAGCTTTTGTGCCGGCACGAAAACCATACCGGATAGGCCTTCTGTTCACACACAAAACGCCTGTTCCGGCACAATTTCTGCATGTGCCGGCACGCCGTTGCGCCGCTCCGATCTCGAAAGAGGTACATCTTGTATCGGATAGCTTTTTGTGCCGTTTCAGCTCCAGTGTGAACGGAGATCGAAATCGTTTCGGAAGTATATTAATAGAATAGAGCGTGGTGATTGGTTGGATCACGGGGTTATATCGTATTCGGCACGAAACGGCACATAATTATGCCGTCTGTTCACACTATACCGGATAGGTTTTCGTGCCGGCACGAAAACCTATCCGGTATAGTGTGAACGGGGCCTTATAGTTGTGTTGATATTTAATACCTGAAGAGACTCGACATATGAACCGTGTGTACATGTGTGGAAATACGTTAATAAATACAGGCAATCGTGTTTCGTTATTGCAAATTGTGTTTTCTATCGGAGAATTGGATTGTGTTTTGACTTTTGTCTGTGACCAATGTGTTTAATAGACTTTAGATCTTAGCACTGCACGTGACAACCTGCGCATGTATATGATTGCAAAACACCTTCACCTACTATACATAGCACTGTGATTTTGCTGTAGCCCGAGTGAACGCCTGACCAGGCGTCTTGTTATTTCTATGATCAGTGATCTCTACGCTTTAATATTACTTGAAGTAGCCAGCAACTCCTTTTCCGCTGACCAACGTAAGGAATTCATTTCAAGAATCAAGAACAGTCGGAGCGGTTGGACGAGCACGTCACGGACATTGCTTCCCAAAGAAAATGAATGAATAGTCCAGGTGTTGGGTTTTGTGCTGTTGCCATCGCTCTATCTTGATACGAAGCGCAATACACAACTTCTATTCAGGAGTCACAACTGACTTCATTTTGTATATTTCAATCATATATATGTACAAGGATTTTACAATTTATTTTAGCTAAATCTGCTGCTACACATGTTTCATCAGGTGTTAATCACCTTGTTGGAATATCAGAGCACATATTCTATTAACACCAGGGAAATTATCTCATTCAGAAATTTGGAGTGGACAAAATAGCAGAAAACAAATGTATATGTGTTCAATGATTGTTCAGATATCTTAATAAAAATCTCGAGATACTACATCCTCTGAGTCTGGCGTGCTTACGATATGCGACTGATGCGAGCAGTAGTTCTAAAGACGTATCCACTTGACGTATAGAAATTAATAGAATCTGACCCCAAGTCCCAACACAATATGCATGAACCAAATCTCACACAGGGAGTTTCAATGTCTGTAAATATATGATCGTTGTGATATTGGTATAATACGGTGGCTCAGAGACATAAACACTTTTTTTATTTTCGCGACTTTTTTCGCTACTTTTTATTTTTTCGCTACTTTTTATTTTTTCGCGCCTTTTTTCGCGCATTTCTTCGCGACTTTTTTCGCGCCTTTTTTCGCGCCTTTTTTCGCGACTTATAGGTGTTTTCGAAAGGAATAACCATGCTTCTATTATTTTGTATTTGTATATTACAAATAGCAACTGTTAAGGCTATTTTACCACAGGACGCAATAGAAGCAATCGTGAACTACTTTAGGCTTGGTTTTACTGCAGCAGAAATTTTGGAGCGATTATAGAATACCCCGCCACTTTCTGAAATCGAACCAACTGCTACTATGGAAAATTACGATTACCTGACCCCCATACAATGGACCATGAACCCTAACCGGGTACGTTTGTGGATTTTAAATTACGATTACCTTACTCCCATACAATGGAACAACGGACCGCAGTTGCACCTGAATGATCTATCTATTACAAGTGGCGGGGTATTCTATAACCTAGCCGAAATTTTAGGTTTTCTCGCTAGTATTCACGGACTTCGACTTTAAAGTCTACGGCAGCTAAGAGATACCACAAAGCCATGGTTGTAGAAGAAGGGTGAACCCATAGGGTGAACCCCACCGATATGAATGTTGTTGTTCAGGCTGTGGAACAAGAATTGAGAGGTAGTGGTAGGCTCCTTGGTTACCGCTGGCTCAGAGATGCCCAGTGGCGTAGGAAGCAAGTTGATCTTGGAGGGGCACAGCTACAAAAGGGCACTTTGTTCAGGGGCTAGGAGTTTAAAAGGACACTTGAAACACGCGTTTTATCATAAAAAGGGCACTTTTCTGTTGCAAAAAGGGCACTTCATGACAAAGTTGGGGGGCGGCACATGCCCCGTTTCCCCCCCGGTTCCTACGCCCCTGGAGATGACATAAACACAACATTTCTGCTGCAGTAAAACCAAGCCTAAAGTAGTTCACGATCGTCCTATCGCTTGATTCGCAGGAGAATATTATGCCGTAAAATAGCCTTAACAGTTGCTATTTGTAATATACAAATACAAAATAATAGAAGCATGGTTATTCCTTTCGAAAACACCTATAAGGGCTAGTTCCTTCTCGTGAATCTGAAAAGTCGCGAAAAAAGTCGCGAAAAAGGTCGCGAAAAAAGTCGCGAAAAAAGTCGCGAAAAAATAAAAAATAGCGAAAAAAGTCGCGAAAAGTGTTTATGTCATCTCTGAGCCACAGTAGTTTATATAAGCAACAATTCTCGGTGACATACAAGGATAGATTCGTGAGAAATGAGACGCGAGCGTTATTCCTTTTACCAATATCACAACATTTACACATTGTTACCATGAAAGTATTTATAAAGATAATTATACTTCCAAAATGTATCAATTTTTCACCAAAATATATCTAAAAGCTTAATCCTCAAGAGTTAAAATTTCTGTCGACAGCACTTTAATTCTCATATGGAAACCTAGTTTACAAAATTTATTTAAAAAATTCTGGATAATTTCCAACTGTTAGCCTGTTGAGTGTTGGCGTTGCACCTTTGTGGGTTTCCCAGTTCGATGACAGTCGCGGTACAATAAAGGCGGATTTCCAGTCATCGTACAAGATGATTCGCAGCTCGCTGCGAGTAATGACTCATAGCGAAAAAACAAACACTGCGAGTTCTTTTTAATTATATAAAGGCGGATTTCCAGTCATCGCAGGAACTGGCTGGCAGCTCGCAGCAAGTACTTGCATCTAATTAAACGCAGTGCTTATTTTTTTCGCTCCGAGTTCTTTTTAATTAGATGCAAGTACTCGCAGGAGTACTCGCAGCTCGCTGCGAGCCTGTTTCAGCGATGACTGGAAAACGGGCTTCAAGGCTGATTTCCAGTCCTCTCACGAAGCAGGTCGCAGCTCCGCAAGCTCACTGTGAGTATTTTAGCGCTCGTGGCAGATAGTTGGACATTTTAAACTATTTTTTACTCGCGGCAAGTACTCGCGGTAAATAAACCAATCAAAACAAATTATGCATGTCAACATTTCAAACTCGTTAGTAATTTATGAGGAAAACTGTACAAAGGAAATTATGGTTAATTTGCATGGATATTGAAGGAAGAAATTACATAAATTAATCGAACGTTCACCTCGATTTTCTCTTAAAATACCGATTTGTTTGAGATGCTATATCAAACACTCAGAAGAGTGCTTCATCAGGATATCCAAATACGTCGAAGTTTGTTAAAAAAACTCAGCTATCGCTTCGTCAGCCGCGAGTTATCGCAACGAGCTGCGTTTGGTGGAAATACAGTGGAAACCGTGCGAGTACTCGCAGCGGGCTGCTGAGTTGCTTCGTGCGAGGACTGGAAATCCGCCTTTATGCAAGTACTCGCAGTTTTTGCGATGACTGAGTTTCAGGCATAAAATTAAACGATTAAAAATTATCAATTGCAAAGTTAGGTAGTTTTTCATGCAAGAAGAATTGTCGATAACCACCTTCTATGGCATCCTTGCCGGTGTAACAGGACAAGATGCCCCCCCCCCCCCCCTTCAGAATGCCCCCCAGGGCATCTGGTACTAGGACCAGATGCCTCCCCGGGCATCTGGTACTAGGACCAGATGCCCCCCCCCCCCCCCCCCTCAGGACCAGATGCCCCCTTGTGAAATCCTTTAAAATACTTCTCAAACCAAGTTCGAAATGTATTGAAACTTGTTTCGAAACTAACGATAAAACTTTTAGATGGTTAAATGAGTTCGCAAGCGTTCGATAGACGTTGAAATGTCTCCCAAAGCGCCACTGAAATGTTAATCGCGGTCGGCAATGATTAATGGTTGTTTTTCTATTTTTGAAACAGTGCCAAACTAAACCAATTCTTCTTTGTATATTTGGTTTATGCGAGTTACAAAACCACAGTACGATCCTAATCAATCGCGTGAGCCCAGTTAGCCGGGCTAGCCCGGGCTCATGTAAACAGGTCCTAAGGGGCAGGCTGATTTAGGGCTACTTTTGTCTTAATTAAATTTTGTCTTAGAAGCCGCGTGTTACATCTTTCCTACCGGAAGTCGTATAAAGGTGAGTTTCCAAATCAAAGCCTTTCCGACTTTTCTGACATTCTGTTGTACCAGTTGAATAGATTTCTACTTCGAGTCTTCGTTCAACACGAAAACTCAGAAGACAAAAGAAGAAAGTTGAGCATGTGGCCGAAAGCACTAATGCTATTAAATGCGCATATATCAAGCAGGAGATTCTTTGACAACTAATAAATAATAATCATCTACATAAATATTTACATATAATATTAACTTGACATACCAACATAATATATCTCTATATGATCTAAGTAGTTATATAAATAATCCACCATACAAGATTTGAAGTGATATTTAAAATATAAGCACCACAGTGAATGTTTTGAATACATTCAAAAACGACCCATTTGGTAATTAAGTTCATTTGATTGGCGTAGTAATTTTGAAAAATAACGTTGTCTATAAAGCCGAGAAAACCAAAGCTGAAGTTTATGATTAGATATAAAACAACGGACATGGTACTGATTTTCTTTGTGTTTTCCTCATGAAACAATTAATGATTTTTTGAAGATTTAGCGCAACATTAATGTAGTTGAGATAAAGATAGACATGACAGTTAACAACTTAACTGAGACTGAGGTTGAGCTTATCAAAAATATTGACTGGATACAAAATTTCAGCAAAACCCATAGTGATGTTCGACTACATGCATGTATACAAGAAAACGGCGTAAAAACGTTTGATATTTTCCTTTAGTAATCAATCGTATACTCGACCACAACTCGCGCCATTTACCTGCATGCTATATACGATTAGACTATCCCATGCCTGTGGTGTAATAACATTTCGCCCACTTAAATCTCGGCTATAACGACTAAAATGTTTCCGCTGTCGTCGATCATATATACTATATAGAACGATCGTGAAATATAATTATACTTGGCTTCCTGTTTCCCTGAGGTAATTTTAAAATAGCAACCATTTCAGAACACTCCCCAAATGCCAGACATATGTTAATTAGATGTATTCAGCTGTAAACGTTAACTTCTTAAATTACCACACAACCACATCTTATATTACATTACATTACATTACATTACATTACATTACATTGCATTACATTATATTATATTTTTTTTATTATATTAACTTCTTAAATTACCACACAACCACATCTTATATTACATTACATTACATTATATTATATTATATTATATTATATTTTATACAATACCCTGGTTGCTATGCGTGTTTTCATTGGTTGTTGTCCATGATCTATTAGAGGACAGACACATGGTCACGTCAGGTCACGTCAGCTGACTTGCTTTTTTCCTTCTTCATGCCCCAAAATCCGGCAAGAGTTTCAACAAAAACCTTTTAAATTTTTATTGTATAAAACAAATAGATTCCATTTTTTTTGTTGTCTGTTCAGTTATAGATGCACAGAAGACGTCACAACGTGGTAAGAACATCAGTGACCCACTCGACTGCATCTCGTGGGCCACTTTTTTGTTCTTACCACGTTGTGACGTCATCTGTGCATCTATAACTGAACAGACAACGGCAAAATGGAATCTATTTGTTAAATATTTTTTTTATTATATTATAACCATATTGCATATGGTTATATTGCATATGGTTATATTTAGCTAGGCGACACCTCCCATGGTCAAGGGATTGAAGCTCCATGAACTTTACTTTACAATTTAGGACTAATTTTAATCTAATAAGTTCAACAGTTAATTCACAACATACTTATTTACACAAGCTTACGATCGTTTCTGTTATTAGACTATACAGTCGGCGCGCCTTCTATCCAAGTAGAAATTAAACCAACGCCAACTTTTTTTATTAAAAATAATTATTTATAAGCTCTTAATTATATCGATAAAATCGACGTTTGAAACAAGTCTAAAATTAAATTTAAGCGTCAGAGGAATGCTTATTTGATATGTCAAGGAAGGGATAAGGTGCTAATATCACCGGCAATGAAAGTTCTATATTCACGCATTGCCGGTCAGGAAAATCTGAAATTTTAATGTTTCTATAGGAAGATATTAAGGTTCCTGCCTGGCTGAGATAAAAATATAGATGACAATAATTCCGCATGACAGAATTCTTTATAGATATTTGATATGTTTTTTCGATAGGTTTTGTCATGTTTTGTCCTGTAGCCAGGATCACTATGGCCCAAACTTGAAACTTGACTGTTTAATCACGGTTAATAGAAGGGTTTAATATATACCTTTAGTGAGTTTGGTCGTTGTAATCAGAAGCCAACTGACAATTTTTAAACCGAAATAAAACAAATACAAACAGGAAAGAAACAAACTAGCGCCAATGTCCAGCTAGTATAAACGGCCAAGAGTATACAATTTTTTTACAGAACGGTTCTTTTTCGGTTTGTGTTTCAGATGGTCATGTTCTTGAAAATATATGGTTATTCCGTCAGTGATGAAGAACTGTTCTTCATCACTGACGGAATAACCATATATAATTCAGTACATAAAAAATTTAACAGGTAAAACAATGCATCTTATTAGTCAAACTTGATGGATATTTGGGTATGTATTACGATATCACGGACAATATAAACCTTATTAAAAAAAATACAGCCGAATTAAAATTCTTTTATATACATATAAATTAGCTCTTATGAACTCGTTTTCATCATGGGAAATTGTGGGTCATAAGGACTGATGTATATGCACATGAAAAAACAGATTTCTTGTGTGAACTCGTTTGAAAATCAGCTGCATGCGATCTTTACATCTTATGTTTTTACCCTCGCTATTTTACTCTAGTTAAGAATTTCTAGGCGCCACCCGGCTCTTACGTCTCATGTATTTTACTCTGGCTAAACCGGGTTTGGATGTCTGCGGCGCAGGCTAAGCATATAGTCATTCAAAATATGGTCCGGAAACTCAACTAAATTCTTTATTCTATCTTTTTGTTCTCTTTATGCAGCATTTTTGTGCACGGTGCACGGTCATGCACTAAACCCATATTGTGTTTTAGTATAATGAACGAATTATCCAATAGCAACGTTTCAGTGTAATCACTCAACCGTACGATTTAAATATTAATAAACCTAAAACAAAGGATGTGCACCGTGTAAGGTACGGTTCAACATAAAACCACAGCTCATTATAGGCGCTTTGACGTTTGCCGAGTTTCCAGACCATATATCTCTATTGACTATGCATGGACTAACCGCCAGACAATTTTTATGGGGATAATCACGAATTGACTTATTATATTACAGACCTTATTGACCTGTGGGGATTAAACTGTGTAAAATAACACACGCAATGCGACAAAGTTGTTTAAAATAACACACTAAGTTGTTAAATGTTTCACACTACCGATACTAGCTGTGTTTTCGTACCTCCTCCCCTAAACTTATACGTATAACAACACGCCTTTTGTAGATAAAGTAACATAGCATTCCGATTTTATAAGAGTGAAAGACGAGAAGTTATTGACATTGATAACAGCCAACAACTGAGTAACCATATTTTATGCATAACTCATCTCTGTCCGAGGGTTTCCATAGAGACGAATGAAATTGACGCTATATTTCATACTGTATTAAGGTGCGACAGGGATATTTCTATTTTTGAAAAGGTTAAATTGTTACAAAATCATCATTTAGGAAAATCTTCCCCAAAACTAAATCAAATAAATATTGTCTTGGAAGAACCAGCAGTGCACGCCTTAAACTTAACACTGATCGCTATATATAAGAATTCCGACATAAATAGATTAATTTTCAAATATAATTTAGCTCTTTAGTATTCTCCTATATAATTTTAGCTCTTGTTTACACATTACAGTGTATATAATATAAACTTTGTATTAGAACTTTTTATATTCTGTAAATTTTGTTAAAATTTTTTAAAGGAAATGTACCTTTATTCTATGAAGAATAAAGACTATTGATTGATTTAGCAGTTTGGTTTATACGTTAATCACTACAACAGAACAAATATATTTTTCATCAGGTAGTCGAATTATAGTTATTAATATTCAAAGTTTCATGTCGTAACCGTTTTCCATGTACAATCAGGAGATATTCGCCTCATACCATATACATGTAGACTAATTTAATTGCTTTCAATACAAAACTAAGGTATACCATGGCAAGAAACAGGGATGGACAGACTATTAAGACAAGTATTACTCCAATCCCACGGATAAATTTGCTATTCTATAGCAATGCACTTGATTAAATGTTCTTACCCTAATCTCAGATACAATATATAGTCATTCCAAAAAAAGCAATTTCTAAAAGAATGTTGACACAAGCGGCATTTGGTTATTTGAACTCATATTCTGGAACATCTGATCAGTCTTCCGGTCTAACAGTTGAACTATATCTATAGCAGTATAGCCAACTGGGAACGGTTCCCGAAGGCGAAGGTGCGACTTGATTCGAATCTCAAGACAAAAAAGTATCAAACTATACTTTTAATGTTAAAAGTGCTACGTGTGTTAAAGGTTTGGTAACCGTGGTTTGGTGTAATGTAACAGACCTTTAGTGGACGTTCACTTTCGTTGATTGTATAGTACTATACATTAATTACAAGTAAGAGAATTATCATGTAAAGATTATTCTAAAATTTAAATATTTTTTATATCGGTATACTACGAAACCCGTATGTATAGCCTTATTCAAATCCCTAATTTGATTTCTTATTCAAATCAAATCATTATTCGTGAGATAAGAATTATTGGTCGGAAGAGAAACTATTTCCTTGATTTAATTGATCGTGCCAAGGTGTCACTTTTGGGTGCACCGTTGGAATGCTATAAATGCAGATACATATAGGCACGCTTTATTTCCAATTTAGGAGTGTTCAAGTTCTAACTAAAAAAAGCATTTTACAAACGCCTGTTTTATGTTTCGATATATAGTATCTGAGCATGTCGATCACGTCAGATTTGATTTGTTAGAATAGATTTCTCCTAGAGAAAAATAATGCTGTGATCGCGACTTCCCTAATGTACAAATTAAAGTGTTGTTTATAATACACTTTATCAAATCATTAAACATTCATGAAGAAAATTCAAAAGAAATGCATATTTAATCAATATCTGCAAATCACATACAGATTCGTCCTGATTTATGCTAAAATCACTCCAACGAAAAATAGTTTGAAAACATGACTATTTAGATGCGTCCATTTGACAAGTACGATAAAGCATTCGCAACCGGATCTGTATCTGATTTACTACGGCTCGCTTGCAGCGCCTTGTAAATCAGATACAGATCGCTGCTCATGCTTTATCTATTACGTAAAAATTGAGTAGTTGAAACAACCATTTTTAATTGGTTGTCTACCAATTCTTTTGTTGTTAACCAATACTTGCTGGTTAGAACAATAAAAAATATTGGTTGAAACAACCAAAGAACGGTTATTTTAATCAAATTATTTTGTTGCTACAACCAATAATAATTGGTCTGTAACTAAGACAACCAATTCAAATTGGTTGTTTCAACAAGTCAGTTTTTATAGTGTGAGCTGTATATACAATATGAGCGCTCAAACTGTGATTATCATTTACAAATCCCATACACTTCGAACGGGGAAATTTGTATCCGATTTACAACACATGATTAAACATTCATCTCGTTTGAATTTTCTTGAATGAATTATGAATGTTGAATCACGGTTGAATTCAACAATGTTGAACGATGTTGAATGAAATGTTGAAAGCGTTTGGCCAGGCCTTAAGAAGCTTACGCAGGTACAGATAAGTAAAAAAAATACTCATGACAAATTTCCTGGCACGTTTACGACTGAAAAAGCCTCAACTAAATACTTAATACTGAACATTAACTCTAGCCTGCGGAGCCAACCCTTTTACGGCAAGCTACAACGTGCGCAATGTGTGGTATGATAAATTTAATATCTGCCGTATAATAAAGAGTGTATTATTTTTCCAAAATAGTATTAAAATGAAAGGCTCCAAATGTTGTTAACTTAAATAAACAATATTCTTATTATTTTTCAAATATTTATTATCAGTTACAGGATAGAAAGTAATATTCGCACAGCACGTATTAATGATGGGCGAAGAATTCGGCATAAGTCTCCCCGGATGTGCAACACCTTAATTAATTAATCATCTTTAAACCAAAAAAAATTCATGAAAAAACCGCTCATGGTCGGCGACGCCTGTAAACGTTTCCTCGATTGTTGCGGTTTTCCACAAATGAAGCTCTGTTTAATATATACTATAGTAAGAAGACGATGTAAAACGCGAAATTACGATTAAAACGGCAAGCCTAGCTGGATGTCGTGAGACAAGGGCTAAAAACAACATATCCGGGGAGTGTGGCTGGCAGCTATGGTGTAATCTCTTAGGGCAGGTCAATGGCGTGCTTGGTGATGACGTATACCAATGCGTGTACAAGTATATATTTGTGCACAAACCTGGCCAAAAAGCATCAGTTGATTGCGTAGCCGAGACGAGAACTATCAAACATACCAAAGAGAGGAATTTACCAAAGACAAGAAGACGAACTGTAATACAGTAAAGGTGAGAGACAATTATAGTCATATTTAATATAACCGTTCACAGTTAAAAAACTGCGTTAAATCTGTTAAACTTCAAACAGAATTGAAGACCTAAGTGTAGCCCAGTAAATATATGTCAGAGACTAACCTGTATTAATTTAGCCTGTAAATATATCTTTACTTTATTTCATTTATATAAAACTGGATTTCCATTAGGCGCACTCCTCGTCTTTTCTAGTCACATTATTGTAAAAATTGTATAGTTTTCTGCTTCGTCCCACAGCATGGAAACTCACAAATGAGTCGGAAAAAAACCGTGACCTTGTAGAAATCCAGCTTTATTAGTAGCCCATTGGTATAACATTTAAATGATACTCATTGTTCAGGTGGTTATGGATTTCATTCCATGCAGTGGGGGATCAGGATATTTTAGTTTGGCTTCATGTTAATGAAGATATAGGAGCCATTAAAATTTCAGTGAAACATTTCCTAATCGGTCTTGTTTCTAAGTTGTTGCAGTAAACACAAAATTCATATCGTAAATAGATTCGAATAACAAGTACCGTCGCGCTAACAAAAATTTAAACGAAAATATATTTATATTATTTTTTAATTCTGTGAATCCTTTCCTAATTTAGGCGAATAAATAGGGTAAACGCATTAACATTAATATTGCCGGTGCAAAGTTTCCGTATTTATTAAGTGAATTAAAATTTACGGAAATGGATATAATTATTTAAATAGTAAACGAGAATTTGCAGTGGTAAATGGCACCACGTTTGTTATTTATTGCTGAGTTTTAATGTTGACTGGAATTCTTCGGGCACGGGTGGCTGCTGGCGCGCTGCCTCGTGACCACTGAAGTTAAGCCGACCACCTTGGCTCCGTGTGAGTATAGAGTCGTTGGTGGTGGTCTCATGTGAACCTCGGGTGTTTTTCTCCGCGTTCTCCAGTTTCCCTCCTCAGTAAAACCAACGTTATATAGTGTCCCCAATTTATAAGTTCTGTGACGTAGTAGCGCAAGTGCCAACATAATGTTTGCTCAACAGCCAGAATTATGCAAGATTACAAAAGAATCGCGCAAGATTAGAACGACTCACGCAAAATTGCAGAGTCGCGCAAGACGGCATTGAATCCGCAATATTACAATAAATCACACAAGATTACATTGAATCACGCAAGATTACAATGAATCGTGCAAGATTGCAGTGAATAACTAATCTTAACTAAGATTACAACTAATTGTGCAAAGATTACAATGCATGGTGTAGTTGCGTGTACTCGTTCTTACGTACGGTAATTCTAAAATTAATGAAATTATATATATATCATAAAGCAGTTGACTGAGGAGAGCTTTTAAACCACATGCTGCTATTCAGTGGCTGACCCTCGTGTTACATGGTTGAAACAATCTTCTAAAATATCGCTTTCTTTCAGTTCTATATAGTCATTAAAGACAGTACTGTAAATCTAGAAGAGCCAAGAGTAACATGTCGAGTACAACGTTTATCTTGTTGGCATTAGCAATTGCTTTAAACGTGCAGATTCTTTGTGGTGCACCTTTATCACAAGGTACGTTACTTACGATTAATAATTATCTGATAACACAGCTTTTTTAAGTTTTGCGAAGGAAAATTAAAATATATTTAATATAAGTGTGTTTTATGAACGGGTACTATTTCAGTAACAACACGTAACAAATAAAACATAAACCTCGGTGCCAGAGCCTCGGTGCATATGTACTCTGACTTATAAAGGTATGTTTGACGTCATTTAAACACGAAAGAAGTTGAGTAGAAGCACGAAGCGATAGTCGAGTGCCTTTACACCCTTTCGTGTTCAAATCACGTCAAACGTATACCTTTATAAGAATACATATGCACAGGAGTGATATGTTTTATTTGTTTTATAAAATAGGAAGAAAATACAAGCTAAAAGTTGGACAGTTTTGACTTTTGAGGTGGCTGGCGGGCTTTTCCCGCTAGGTGACGCCATCCTACGTCATCAAATGCCATTTTACGTCATTCATGATTTCCATACTCCTATAAATGCACAGGGCCTAGCTGGTCAATCACAGCGTGCGTAAAAAACACTTTATTTTATAAATACATTTAACACAAGTTGCTTTTCAACTTTAGTTTCTATTAGTTTTCTTTCATTGCTTTACCAGTTTTGCATGGCTGAGCGGATATGCGCAGAAATATAGTAGAATTGATCCGATTTTGTAATAAAAGCATGAAACTTTCCATGTTGCTAGATCTATAGGTAATTAACAATTCTGGATATGGAGCCATCGGCGAAAAGTCCTGTAACTAGAATAAAATGGGTTTAATTTAAAATGATGAGTCAGCATTTCTAAAGGCTCGTTTACAAAGGCGATTTGTTGCGATTTTTCTCCTTCTGACACATGGGATTGAATGGATTGACTTCCTTAATTGAACATTCGTGCAGAGCTATAATCTATATATGAGGTTCAATACTTTGGCGAGTCAGGATGAGAAAAATCGCAACAAAAATCGCCTGTGTAAACGGGCCTTAACTAAACCCAATTTGTCTCAGGACTTTTCGGCGAAGGCTCCATATCTAAAATTGTTGAGTACCTATATGTCTACAAACGTGAGAACTTTGGTTGTTGCTTTTATCACAAAATGAACAATTCTTGCACATATCCACTCAGCTACTGATAATTAATTTACTTTAATTTTACCATTTATATATAGCTGTACCAGGACCGCAGTGTCCACTTCCTCGTCCAAATCTTTGTACACGACAACCAGAAGATACCTGTGAAGATGACGACGAGTGTATGATTGGTAGTTTGTGTTGTCCGCATGATTGCCCTGGGTTTAAAATATGCAAAGATATTCCTTATTGTAAGTACAGTGAGATTGAAAATATACTCCGCGGTGCAAGTTGTATTAAACGGTATATTTATTTAAACGAGTGCTTTACAGCAAACGAGTGCTTTACACTCAGTTAGACAACAGTCAAAAACTGAATTATACATCTAAAGCAGGGCGCTCTGCGCTCTGATCTAAAGGCAAAAACACAAAAGTGGCATTTTCAACTAATAGATTTGCAAGAAAACACGTTTTTGTCTACGTCTCTGGCCATGGGTGACATCTGATTGGTTAGCTACTTCGTGAGCTTCGGTACGCACATGCTTTAAATAAAGTCTTGTTGTTAAAGGCGAAAGTCCTAACTGCCAGCTACATGACAGAAACAGGCCTGATCTTGAAGTCTGCGAAGAGAAACAAGGGTCTGGGGACGAGAAAACATACACATAATAAACAAAATGGTTTAAACCTAAAGAAGTAATGGTAGGGGTCCTAATTCATGTATGCCTATCATTTTGCAGTAAGTATTAGGGTTTGTGGTGAGAATTATAACAGGCTTGGGTTTAGGTATACATGAAGTACCTGCCACCATTATGGTAGCTCTTTCTCAAGACTATACACTAACTTATACGAGAATCTTTTACAAACATGCATGCAACTGTACTTCTGAAATATTACTAATCAGACCAGAAATGTCACCTGCAACTGTTTCGTCTGGCAAACTTTTTTTTCTTTCAATGTGAAGCGCTTTTGATACATGCATTTAGAATCCCCCTCTATTCAAGAAATAAGACCAAATGTAAGATGTTGCTACTTTTTCACTCGAACTCTAATTATACCAAGCGTGTATATGTTACATACTTGATCTTTTTTTCAAATTTTATTATAATTTCTTCTTTAGTTATAACCACAGCTAGTACGACACAGGTACCTAGCACCACAGAAGAACCAACCACCACGGCTGTATCCAGTACTACAAAGGAACGTACCACTACAAAGGAACCTACCTCTACAAGATTACCTAGCACCACATTGGAAGTTACTACCACAAAGGCACGTACTACCACGACAGAACCCCAAACCACAAAACAACTTACTACAACAGAAGAACCTACAACCATAGAAGGATCTGGTACCACAGACGAACCAACCACCACGGTGGTATCTAGCACCACAGAACAACGTACCACCACAGAAAAACGAACCAGCACAGAAGCACCTACCACCACACAACCTACTACCACAGAATTGCCTACCACTACACAATTACCAACCACTACACCAGAACTTACCACCAAACAAGTTCCTGCTACAACAAAAATAATTACCACTAAAAGAGTTCCCAGTACCACACCATTGCCTACAATCACACCAACAACACAAAATCTTTTCTGTGGTAACAACGAACCAAGAGATATTCTTTTCGTCGTGGATGGTACAGCAAATAGTCGAGAACATTGGACAGAAAGGAGAGAAAACTTTGAAAAAATCAAACATTTTCTAAAGAAGGTTACATCAGAATTTAAAACAGACAAATTTAGAGTTGGACTTATGCAGTACGGTGGACGTAGATATAGAGAAAGGATGGAGATCAAGTTTTCAGATGACACAAACATGGCGCAGTTTATATCCCGTTTGGAATCAATGAAGCAAATAGGAGGTTCGGCCAGGTATACTGGAAAAGCATTGGCGACTGCGAGTAACAAGGTAAATGGTAATAACAAATATAGATGTATACATGTCTTTTGAATAGTACGGTTATACTGTTTTTCTTTTTAGAAAATTAATGCAACTTTATTTAGCGACTTCATTTATTGAGGGTAACATGCATATGACCGTATTTAGAAACTGATGTTAAACTATTAAATTATGGCCATCGCCTCTTGATGGAACTATAGTTAGTAGAATACTCAATTAACTAGGGACACTATTGGTGCATGGTGTGCATTTTACGTCATTGTAGCCATGTTGGATGAATTTGACAAAAGTTTTTCATCATCTGCAATTATAATTTCATGCAACATGGCGAAAATATCTTTGTCCTTCGAATCTCAAGGGATCGGTTGCACACTACCTATTGCGTTCAGTGATTTTACGGGAGGAGGATAACCGGAGAACCGGATGAAAATTCAAGAGGCACATGAGGAGAGAACCAACAAGTCTACTTACACGAAGTTAAGTTGAGTTAATATATATTATTGTTTTTTTTCTCTTAGTTGTATGGAATGAACACTGTTTACGTACGTCACGATGCTCAAGACATCATTGTACTCATAACACGTGGTCAAACTTGGGACAATCACCGAAGCAAAAGTGAAATGGAAATGCTTCGAGAAAAAAGGGTTCGAGTGATCACTGTTGGAGTCGGCCCACCTAAATATTTGGCTAAACATCTAGCAGCTTTAGCTTCTTCTCCAAACGACTTATTTTTAGCAAGGTACAGACACCTTGCAAATATAGAAAAAGAAGTTCTAGAACGGACTTGCTCTGCTAGTGCTGTTCAACCCGGGGGTAAGTATATATTCTATTTTAGGGGGTGTTTACAAGAGGCCGGCCTTGAAATTACAGACTTGGTTTCTCTGTTGCTTCAAGATTTGCATCAATTGTTTTCCAGCTTGCGACATTATTTCATGTGGATTTGACACTAATCTTATTTAACACACGTAGAGTTTGAGAAGTGAAAGTGCTTCAGTTCGGTCTAGCAGGCGACCTGAAATTAGGCTGGCATGAACTGAATCTCAGGCCGGACTCATGAAAACGATCTGCACTAACCACTACAACCGACCTGAAGTCAGTCCGACCTGAGTACGGGCCGGCCTCACGTAAACACCCCTTTACAATAAAGCAACTATAGTGAGTAATTACAAAGCCTGCATTCTGATTGTCTAAGTTACTCACTGCCTATTGCATGCATGCAACAGACCATCAATAGCAAAAGGAACCAATACCCATTTGCAAAACAAGTAATAAAATTAGATGGAAATTACAGCTAAGCAATATTTTGTTTTTATATCTTGATTCTTTCTTAAATTTGTTTTTAATTCAAGAAAGGGAAACTTGTTTTGGAAGTCAAAATCAATCTGTGGAGAGCCGAGGGAGGGGTCTATAACCAGCTAGTATGTTAAAAAGATCTTTTAAAGTGTTTATGAAACGTAAATTAAGTTTGTCTTATTTGAAAGTACTTTTAAAATGACAAAGTAACACCTTTTGCAGTTTTTTGTTTCCTTACTTTGTTTTTAAGATATCACAGTTTGTTTTATAAGCGAAACTAACCAGTGACGTCACGACGTGCATAATGACTTACCGGGAAAGGTTATATATCTTTGCTATTATCAGACGGAATCACTTCGAAGCAGTTGTGTGTGTGTTTTTCCCTTACAACAACAAAAGTATACATTCTCAACTGATTCCGTTTAATAATAGCAAAGATATATAACCTTTCCCAGTAAGTCATTATGCACGTTGTGATGTCACTGGTTAGTTTCACATATAAAACAAACTGAAATATCTCAACAACGAAGCAATGAAACAAAAAACGGCAAAAGATGTTACTTTGTCATTTTAAAAGTACTTTCAAATAAGACAAACTTAATTTTCGTTTCATAAGCACTTTAAACTAATACTTGATGCCCCTTTTTCTCCCATTTAATCTTGAATGGACCAAAAATTTGTATTGTTAATATTAATCACTCGACTTTAATTTGTCACACATTTTAGCTGTTGGTCATCAATATAAATCGGAGACAAAAGTGTTTTAACATTTTATACTTGATTAATTTTGTTTTTCAGTTGATTCTCTTTGCGCAAATAAACAATACGACATCTACTTCGCCGTTGACGGTTCTGCAAGTATAAATCATAAAAAATTCCAAAAGAAACAGAAATTTCTTATGGATCTATTGGTTTTGTTGAAAAAACGCTCAGATATGAACATTGGTCTCATGCAGTTTAGTGAAGTCGGGAAAACAAAGCAGATGTTTAAACTTGAGAAACATTCTCTGGAAACCGAGCAAATGTTTGTAAAGAACATGCGGTATCAATCTGGAAAGAAAACCATGCTTGGTAATGCTATAGGTCGCATCAACAATACGGTAAGTTGAAGTTTCTTCGTTAATATGCAGGTCTTAGATTGCGTTAAGAATTAAGAGTGATTGCTGGTTTGGAAAATAGAGGGAGCCTGCAATTCTTATATATATATATATACACATTGGACCGACAATTTATAACCGGATGTTCTATTAACAGTTTGGACAATTTAAAACGCGATGGATAAAGACGTGAAAATATTGGATATCCAGTATAATCACACAAAACCACGAACTGGCTTACGAAAAATTGACATCTATATTGTCCAAAATTTAGAGGGGAATCAGAAACTTGATTTACACCTAGCGTCAAAATCAACGTCTTTCAATTTTTTAATCTTTATTTCATTGTATATTTTTTACTACCAGGTTTTCAATGGACGTGGAGGTGATCGTTCGGACGTCAAAGATATATTGGTTATTTTTAGTGATGGTCAAGCACACGACCTTTCAAAAGCACTTGTGCAAGCAGAAAATATAAAGAACAAGGGTGTACGAGTAATCACTATTTCTGTCGTAGAATATGGTCCTATTGCAGGTGAACTAAAAACCATGGCATCCGAACTAAAATATTCATTGCGCATTAGGTTAAATGATTCCGCTGATTATGCAAAGAAAATTGCATCTTTAATTTGTCAATCTGACGAGTAAAAGTGATACACTTCTCTAACACGAAGGCGTGTGATAAGTGTATATACTGGAAAAGAATTCAATCTTAAAAAAAGAAAAACAAGAAATATCTAAAAACGTATTTTAGATATTTTATACTGCAGAAATAGAAAATTGGTAATGTCAGATTCCGCATTATTAAAAAAAATGTAACTTTTAATTAGTGTATAGAAACAGTTATTTAAGTGATGTGAAACAGTTACGTGATATATAATGCATATTTATGACTTTAAAAATTGTAAAAAAATAAAAAAATAATAAACTAAATATCTGTTAATTTTTTCTTGCATTGCACTAAGAATATCAATGTTCTCCCATTTCTCCTGATCGGAAACTTATCATTTTATACAAAACGCGGCCCGCCAAGACGAGTAGAGTACGGATGATGCATTATACTTTACCAGTTTCAGTTTACTGGTTGAAGTTGTGGTGAAAATTGTGACTGCATGTGATAAACCTATATTTTGAAAACTCGAACTAAGCGGTTAATTTTCCAGCTGAAAATTGAACCCACGACCCTTGCAGTCTATATACGGCAGGCTTTCTATTTTCTATTTGTGAGCCTGGGCGCTAGACGTAAAATTTGGAGGAGGACTGGGGAGAAAAATGAGCTCCGCTGACGTCACGAAAGTTCCCCAGGCCACACAGCCCAGTGTCTATATAAGTTGCAACTGCCCCCACATGCACCGGTGGTGGCAGCATGGGTATACGGGTTGGGGTATACATGATTGCGGTATTAATCAGTGCTGAATATTTAAAAATTAATCTTTATATTTATCATGCTCACAATTTTTTCAGTTTACTTCAACTTTACATGTAGTCATTCCAATAAATTTTAAGGTAAAAGCCAAATATTCTTACCAAATTGTGTTAGTTGTAGTTGAAAAAGTAAAATTACAATAAGTAATATTGTGCATTTCACTCGATTACATAGCATGTTCTAACGATTTTTGGTGAAGGAAAATTCGAGTGTAGAATATATACATTTTAAGACCAAACCGGGACCAGTTGCGAAAAATGCAACTACACAGGCCTTCCGGCAGGAATTGAACACCCACGACCTTGCAATTCTAGTGCAATGCTCTGACCACTGAGCCACGGAGGCCGTTGCCGAGAGCTTGATCGCGAGTTCTGTATACATTAAGGTGGTAATGCCAGGAGAGAATTAGGTTTATTAGAAGTAATATTGGGCATCATGATAATAAATATTATGATAATAAATTTGGCCTTCTTTGGAAAAAATCCGATTGCGGACTCCACACTACATGCCCAACGTTTAATATACCACAAAGTCATTATTTTAATATCTTGCAACGGATGATTTATGTTTGTTTTTAACCAAATTTGGCGCTGTACTGTAGATTGTTCGAAAATAATCAATGTACTTCATTTCCGATCGTATCATTCGTTTGCAAACATTTTTCAAGTGAGGAGGGATATCCAACTTCAAAGCGTGTCCGTATATTATTGAGGATGAACCAGTATAAGCCCTGTCAAGAAATCGTCCTCTCTTTAAACAAGCTTCTGTTAATTTCTTGTTTTTCTGTCGCAATAAAGCAACCTCTTCCCAAAATTCCAATCCTTCGCTCTTTATAATATTCCAGAAAGATTTATTGAAGTGGTTGTACAATGTAACATCCGCTTTGGTCCAAAGCAGAATTTTCTTCTGAAGGTCTTGCGATATTTCGTTTTTCATTGTTATCTGTTTATTGTGCTTGAAGTAGACTACATCATCAAGGTCCCAGCACATCTTGCGTTTTAACAGAACCAAAGACTCGTCAAAATACTCCATGATAAGAACAACTTTGAAATGGTTGGCAATTTCTGTTATTTTCAAACGAATTCTGTTGTCATCCTCAGAAAAGGAAGGACTAAACCCCAAATCAAAAAGTTGTGGATTGCGTAACAGATACAGATTAGGGTTATCAATAAGTGCTTGCGAATTCTGCCGGTGCAATGTTTTCAATATATTGTACGAATTATCTATAAAATATTCCATGGAAATATTCTTTTGGTTTAGGTTTAAGTTCAGTATACTTTCAAGATCCATAAATTTGTATAAAGAAGGATACTGTGTTATTGGATTTCTTAGAACTGTAACGTACTGCGTTTCCACTGGCATTAGTTGACGTAAAGGTTCGAGATTAAATCTTGCATGGTTACAGAAAATATTTGGTTGACGATGTACGTTCTTTACGAAGTCTGTCTGAAAAGGCAAAGGCCACAAGAAAGTATAGAAACCATCTAAAGGAAGTGCCATTGTAAGATTGTGTATATCAGCAAATCTGTTAAAGATGTTAGTCACGGTGCTGCTGCCTGTCTTGTGAATTTTCGCGAAGAGCATGTTCTTTTGTGGTTTACACCGGCGTTGGTTATTAAAGAAGTTTCTGTAAAAGACATAATATTAACATAATTTTCCTTACAACATAAATAAAGGAATGGATAAATGAAAGAATGAACAAAGGATTAATAAATAAATAAATGAAAGATTGAATAAATGGAAAAATGAAAGATTGCATAAATGGAAAAATAAACAAACAAATACACAAATAGCGTATTGTGGAAGGTTGACGTCATGCAACAATGTTGTAATTACTCGTGCAGCCGACGTCGTCAGTATTGTCTGGGTTCACTGTTCTTACCAATTTCAGTAACTCGTATAATAAACATATTATTATTTACGTAAGCGTCGTAAAATGTCGAGCACGCAATTTTTTTCTCTTTTGCACAAAAGATTAAGTCGAGTCATACAGTAAACACCCGCTATATTCGGCCCTTCCATAAAAATATCATTACAGAAATTACATATACATACAGTATAATCTCTCTATAACAAAGTGCTTTATATATCTGGTCATATAACAATAGCATTTCCCTTAAAGAAATTTTAAGAACCTATTAAGAACCTATGTTGCCTAAATTGTCAGTAATTACCCCAAAATATAAGAACCTATTTTGCCAGACTTGAAAAAATCTAGGTTCTTAAGCCCTAATCAAACGAGGACGCAAGTCATCGCAAGTTGGCAGTCACAAATTTCTGTGGCGGTCGTTCGAACACCCAAATTAACAAAATAAAGGTTTCATGAGTGTTTTAAATAAGTTTTAACTTTGTCACGGCACATAATATTTTCGGGAAATTATTCAGAGCGGCTGGCTGAGATAGCGTGACTGCCAACTTGCGACGACTTGCGTTCTCGTTTGATTCGGGCTTTACACGTGGGTGTTTACTGTACTGTAAATTGTTTGTACGATTATATTCATTCATTATATTATATTCATATTCCTCGCTCGTTCGTTTTATATAATACACACATTGCATGACCATTAACTAATCTATCTTTTTGTCTGTAAGATACTTACATTGATCTAACAACAAAGTTGTCTTCTCGAGTTGTCGGTGGCCATTTATGATACATGCAGCTTTTCAAAACACTCACAATACCAACAAACGCCAGTCCGTACAATAAAAGAAACGATAATACTTTAATGATGATCCGCACCACTTTGAACAAGAAAAAATATCCCATCGCTCTAATTTACCTTTATCTCTTTGATAACGAAGCAAAGTATTTACTTAATTCGTTATCAGTACCTAGAAGACAATTGTTACAAGCCATTGCTGGTAATATTTACTAAATAAATTTTCTCTTTACATATTTATCAGTATGTCAATAAAACAATTTAAGACTGCAATATAATTCAAAGCCAAGAGACAGATTTTTATACTTATCTTAGGAAACAATTACTCAACGTAATGTTCCTAAATCCTAAGTGTAAAACATACATGCTATCAATTTAGTCGAGAAACGTACGAACGAGGCATTGCATTTATCTTGTCTTGTTGTTTTTCCGCTTCCTTAAAAATACCTGCATTACCTTTCTTTGTTTAAGTGTAGGTTAATTAAGCACCTAACCCGAAGTTCATTAGCTAGCGATATATTTTATCCTGAGAGCGAAGTTCTATTGTTATTGCAACACGTGTTTCGAGGGCGAAAGTATAACTTACTGGGGTGGGTAATTTTGAAACGTGGCTAAACACGTCACTTTCCTCAGTGTTGTGCGATACTGTATATAAACTGTGCCGTAGAAACAGAAGTCGCCGTCCTGATTGAAGGCCTCTAATAAGTCTCGATTTGCTTTTACGTGTAAATCTTTTCAGTTGATTAGCGTCTTGGGTTTTATTCGTAAAAGTCTGCCCCAATTTTTCGTTAGCCGTATTGTGTCCCGCCGCTTCGCCTTTGTTGTTTTTATTGTAGAAACTGTCAATGTTTTCAAGCGTTTTGCTTCGTTTCTGTCTGTTTGCGTTTATACGATCAATAAACTATGAAGATTATAATTCAATACGTTGGCTGAAGCGAAGTAAACATATTTATTAAAATATACTACCGTCGATTGCATCTAAGGATGGACACTGTTGATAAAAAAACATTACCTCCGCCAGCGTCAAACTTCAACGTTTCCCACGAGCATTTGACAGGTTTCTTTTAGTTCAACCAACTAAATAAAAGAGTTGGTTGAACTAAAAGAAACCTGTCAAATGCTCGTGAGAAACGTTGAAGTTTGACGCTGGCGGAAGTAATGGTTTTTATCAACAGTGTCCATCCTTAGATGCAATCGACGGTATTTAAACGTTGGTCATGCATTAATTTAGATCTTTCGAAATTTAACGTTTATAACGAAGTATTCTCCATAATTTAGGAAATTTTGCGCTGGATCAGTGGTAACTTTGTTTGTAATATATACTAGTATATTATTATACAGTGACAAGAAAAACATTGAACAAGCTAGCAACAACGTGCAGCGCGCGATATAATATTAAATACTGTGAAATGTTAACAAAAATAAGTAAAACGCGATACTGAGAGCCAGACAACTATAACGAAATTGAGTTGACAACATAAACTTGTGGCTCCTTTTATGATGAATGTTATTAAAAGGTTAGCTATATAGCGTTTTAAAAATCAGCAATATAGTTCAAGTGTAAATGGCTACTTTACACCCGCCGCTGCACGAAACGGCACGAAACTGTCGTTGTTGCTACGATTTAGAAATCAAATTAAAGAAATAGTAAAAGTAATGAACTAACCTCTTGAAATTTCTAAAATAAGAGCCTAGTTAAGGTGGCTCCATACAGTTTCTTGAAAAATGGAAAATACAAGTTTGAGAGTCTAAAACACGTGATTAAACAATTTGGAAAAAGAATAAAACTAAATGTTATGCATAGTTAAACAGTCTGACAATCAAAAACTGTTACCAAATAAATACCAACAGTTGTTGCTATGGCAACAATGACGTTTCAAAATGGCTGCCAATTACCCTTCAAACTAGTTTAATTCGAAAAAAACTTTGGCGACCCCCAATTTTTTTTTCATTAAAACTTTTCGTGAAGTATGAGTAATCAATAGGCCGATTTAAAAAAAATTCTGTACAACGAAATTCTTTAAAAATTAACAAACATGATTTTTCCAGAAAAAAAATTATTCGTTCTACAGAATTTTTTTTAAATCGGCCTATTCATTACTCATACTTCAAGAAAAGTTTTAATGGAAAAAAAATTGGGAGTCACCATAGTTTTTTTCGAATTAAACTACAGTCGAAGCTCTCCTTGCGACCACTCTCGTAAGCGACCAGCTCTAGTTGCGACCACCCTCACGAAACCCCGTTTAAATTCCCTATTAAACTCTGTTACTAAAAGCTCTCGTAAGCGACCACTCCCGTAAGCGACCGCGACCACCTTTCAGATTCACAAACTGAGCTTTTTCTTTGTTTTTAAGCTCTTGTAAGCGGCCACCATTGAACTACGCTTTGCAAGCAATCAGTCAACACTACGCTAAAAAGCAATTTGGTAACTTTTAATACAGTGATGTGATTATAAAATGCATAACAATGAAGTATTGCTATTTCCGGCTGGTTTCCAGAATAGAAACGCAGTGTTTTTCTGGTCCAATCTCTCGTAAGCGACCAACTTCAGCCATTTCAGTGGGTGGTCGCATACGAGAACGAATTCTCTTAAGCGACCAGTTCTAGTTGCGACCACTTTTTACAGTTCCCGAGGGTGGTCGCTTAAGAGAGCTTCAACTGTAGTTTGAAGGGTAATTGGCAGCCATTTTGAAACGTCATTGTTGCCATAGCAACAACTGTTGCTATTTATTTGGCAACAATTTTTTATTATCAGACTCTTTAACTATGTAAAACATTTAGTTTTATTCTTTTTCCGAATTGTTTAATCACGTGTTTTAGACTCTCAAACTTGTATTTTCCATTTTTCAAGAAACTGTATGGAGCCACCTTAAGTTGTTGACAGCTGCAAGCCCAAAGTGTTAAATCTGTATGTGTATTCTGCGAGCCTTGGTCGTTCGGAGAGATGCAGTGGGATGATTTCCACGCTTTCGTTCGAATGGAGGTCCAAACGATTGTTAACCAAAATAATTTGTGAATTTTGCATAGTCTTGACAGTGAGGACATTTAAACCCGCTTACTTGTAAAATTAAAAACTCTCTGTTCCATATTCAGGCGGCTAAATATCACATCATTGATGACTAGTAGAAATCCATTCGAAGAATAGAATCTCTTTAAATTTGCTGCTCGTCGGATTGAACGGCGGAAGACTTTCGGTCGAAGTTCAGAATTGTTCCTTCACTTATACCATATTGTTCTCCATGGAGTGTTTAATTTTCGCAATAAGCTTTCCAGTATTGCGATAAATTTTCAAAATAACCACCCGACCCTGACAAGAAATGTTTGTTATCTCCCATATTCAGGGAGACACGTGACCAGCCCCAACCAGTGAACTCTATTATAAAGACTGGAACGATACCTCCATAAGGTCGGCCCTATGATTGGGTGAAGCCAAACTTCCGGCTGCTGGGGGCAACACATGAACGTCTGACCAACGTCCAAGGCGCGGTAGAAAACAAACAATGGCCCAGCGAGAATTTTTTATTTTTTTGTAGTTGAACTTCATTTGAATTGATATAACGAAGTCAGTATGTATTAGAATCATTGTCCTTTCTGTCTGAGGTATGTTTGCTGGCAAAAATAGATTGAAGCAGGAAATATATTGTCAAACGAAAGCAAAATTTTGCTTGGATTGATGGAAACTCCTGACGAAAATTCAGGTTATATTTAGTATTTATTCGTCTTTATTTTATGAATTCTTGCAACCCTGTCAAGCTGTGCCTTTGCTCTTATGAATAGTCCCCTCATACCTTTTGAATCATTGTAAGACCACATATAATTTTTATCTTTGATGCCTTTAAAACACTATCGGTTCGTATTTCTGTGTTTTGTTCGATTTTTTGACTGTTCAGAAAATTTAATATTTATGGTTTTTATTGATCATGTCAGCATCCATATGCTCGACAGATTATAGCCACTAGATTTCAGTAGGCTTAGACCTGATTAATGCTATCTTTATTTGATTCAAGATAGTTCATAGACTTTTTTCTGGACTTTTGATACCTCAACTGACTCAACACTTGGAGCTGCCTTATCTCTTGGAGCTGCCGAAATCAAGAGATCCGCGCGGTTTCGGTCTCAAAATGTGTTTTTTTTGTCAAATATTCAAGCTACGTTTTTGCTGCTAAAAGCCTTTAGAAGAAGTATCTATTACTGTAGCATGTTTGCATTTCTTTGTAATTGGTTCATAACAAAATATAACTTACAAAATAAAGATTTTCTTGCATATAGAGGACTGGGGCCGCCCTGCATGTCAGCCTCCATGCATGACTGCTTCAAAATTTGGTTTGTAGGTATCGTTCCAGTCCTTATATAGAGTTCACTGGCCCCAACCAGGGTCTTTTCGAAGCAACCTGTTTTCGAAGCGGGGGGGGGGGGGGGGGGGGGGGGGGGGGGGGGGGGGCCGGGGCAGGGGAGCGGAGATAAGACCCTGCGTACGAGGTTGGGTTTATATAAGGTTCGGAGGTTTATAACCTGTATATAAACCGCGGTACATCAAAGAAAGTTTGCAATCAATCCTTTGAGATTTACAAGACAATGAAACGGCGGCCATGTTGGAGGAAAATACAATATCTGCTAATGAGATAACTGATTCGTTTGTTAAAGTTCCTCCAACATGGCCACCACGACGAAGTGCGCAAACCAATTAAGAATTATAAAGTTAGTTCTAAAACTATAATTTATTATTTCAGTACAAACGTCTTTACAAATATCTTTATTTACAAAATTGCACTTATCAAGTATCACTTCAAATTTACAGTGTAGAAACGACAGGAGGAAAGTTTAATACATTCTTGCCTTACCAAAACATAAATCTACGTCAAGCTGCATGTTATAGAACGTGCGCTACACGCTGGGGAAGAACAGGACTGTATATAAATCGCAATTATTACGAGTGCAATTAAAATCTAGCTAGTAAAACAACTGAAAAAAGTTCAAGGAAGTAAGAAACGTTGTCAAAATTCAAACGAAGGAAGCAACAATCCAAAAAAGGTATGACACGCAAGCCTAATTATTGGGTCTTCAAACAGTCAATCTATTGAGACACACCAAGACTTTCTTTTGGAAAAAAATAGGAATAAAGATTGTTTTGTCGGGCGATGATGATTTCTATAGAACTCAAAACTACAGATACATGTAGGTTGCACTGACGACACAATTTTTCTTCAACCAAGTGGATTTCAGAACATTTCTTAGCATATATCATATATACCAAAGTATACACTCTAGTAAACAGTGGCTTTTGCGCGATCTGATTGGCTCAACAATATCTAAGAATATTATTTATTTCTCGGCAAAACAAAATGGCGGTTAGTTTTTCTAAACTAAAGCAGGAGATTTGTTGAAAAACAAAACTGATGTAGTAAAATAAAGAGAAAAGACAACAAAATTGACTACAAGTGTATGTTTCTTTAGATTCCTCCAGCCGTTAATGTATCCAAAATCCTGTTTTGTCGACAAATATAAAGAAACCAAGCGGATCAGAAACAAAAGTTTCCAGTGCATGTTGAAAAGTTTCCGAAACTTAGTTTCAGAAACTAAGTTTCCCTGATTAGAACACTGTTCTATTTATTGAAACAAGTTTCGAAAACTTTTTCGAAAATGTGTTTCGGAAACTTGTGTCAAGTTCGTACTTATAATGTATATGCTAAAACAATTATTCACCTCAGTGCTGGTGAATAATGTGAATATTTACCTCGCTGTTTTGTGGTTCAGTTCGAGGGGTATATCACTTCTAAATATCTCGTACACCACACTAAATATCTTTAAAAAGTCCGAAATCCCTGCAGATCTTAAGTCCCAAAAATCTCTGAAAATAAAGAAAACCTTAAAAATTAAAATCCATAAAAATCCTTAAAAATCTATAAAAATTCCTAAAAATCCTTGTATATCCTCGTAAAACTTCAATATGAATTTACAGAAATCGTAGAAATTCCACATGGTAATCAGTTAGTTATTATCCTGCACTAGGAGCACCTCCACTTCGGTGAATAATTGTTAATTATCATGAGCAAAAAGCAGGAAAAATATTATTACTAGGAATTTTATATGGAAGTCAACCCTTTTGTTTTGTATGTATTTGCCACCAGCTTTGGAATACGTGCAAAAGCTCAATACAAACTCTTCTTCAAACGGAACGCATTCATTGCAGGTCAGTTGCCATAGTGGGGTGTCGCGCAGCCAAGTAACAACCACAGAGTTCGTCGTCTGGGTTATGCGTTGCGTAAAGCTTCTAACCTTCTTTCTAATTCTTCTTTTTCCTTCAAGAGTTCTTTCTCTTTTCTTTTGTTTCTCTCCAATCGATTCTCAAACGTCTGCATAAGAGGTCCACACATCACTTCAATCACGTGACATAGGGATTTCGTAAAAACTAGGAAAACAAATGACAATAGAGTAAACTTAATATGCGCCTGACCAATCAGAAATTAATAAAGCTCAGCCAGTGCCACTTGTTACAGTGCAATATACAAAGTAGAATATACATGTACAATATATATATATAGTACAACATATAAAGTACAATAACGTACAGTATATAAAGTACAATAAATAAAGAACAATGTATAAAGTACAACATATATAAAGTACAATATATAAAGAACAATACATAAATTACAATATATAAAATACAATATATAAAGTACAATATATAAAGTACAATATATAAAGTATAATATATAAAATACAATATATAAAGTACAATATATAAAGTACAACATATAAAGTACAATATATAAAGTACAATATATAAAGTACAATATATAAAATACAATATATAAAGTACAATATATAAAATACAATATATAAAGTACAATATATAAAGTACAATATATAAAGTACAATATATAAAATACAATATATAAAGTACAATATATAAAGTACAATGTATAAAGTACAATATATAAAGTACAATATATAAAGTACAATATATAAAGTACAATATATAAAGGACAATATATAAAGCACAATATATAAAATACAATATTATTATATAAAGTACAATATATGAAGTACAATGTATAAAGTACAATATATAAAGTATAATATATAAAGTACAATATATAAAGTACAATATATAAAGTACAATATATAAAATACAATATATAAAGTACAATATATAAAGTACAACATATAAAGTACAATATATAAAGTACAATATATAAAGTACAATATATAAAATACAATATATAAAGTACAATATATAAAATACAATATATAAAGTACAATATATAAAGTACAATATATAAAATACAATATATGAAGTACAATACATAAAGTACAATATATAAAGTACAATATATAAAATACAATATATAAAGTACAATATATAAATTACAATATATAAAGTACAATATACAAAGTACAATATATAAAATACAATATATAAAGTACAATATATAAAGTACAATATATAAAGTACAATATATAAAATACAATATATAAAGTACAATATATAAATTACAAGATATAAAGTACAATATATAAATTACAAGATATAAAGTACAATGTATAAAGTACAATATATAAAGTACAATATATAAAGTACAACATATAAAGTACAATGTATAAAATACAATATATAAAGTACAATGTATAAAGTACAATATATAAAGTACAACATATAAACTACAATGTATAAAGTACAATATATAAAGTACAATATATAAATAACAATATATTAAGTACAATATATAAATTACAATATATAATATACAAAATTTAAAGTACAATACATAAAGTACAATATATAAATTGCAATAAATAAATAAAGTACAATACATAAAATACAACAAAGGACAAGTGCTATATATAAAGTACAATATATAGGGGTACAACATATAAAGTGCAATACATAAAGTACAGTATATAACTAATAAAGTACAATATAGAAGGAACAATATAGAAAGTAGAATAAAGAAAGTAAAATATAGAAAGTAAAAATCAGTTTTCGGGTTTGTTAATTTATAAATAAAGTAGTACCTGTCCCGTTGTGAACAGCCGTCAAAAGGTCGTTGTTTATATTACTAAAAAGGAAATTTAATATTTAGCCTTGGCAAAACAATGGCACAAAAATATCTGTATAAATATCACGTTGGTCTTAATTTCTTTGCTTTTATTTTCTTTCTTTATTTATTTTATGTTCAGGAACTCAAAAATACACTTCAATGAGCGGAGCTTCCTGAATAAAGCGCTGCACTTGAACTAATTAGAAATCTATTCGATTCTGACAATAGAAAGTTGGTTCGCGTGAAAAACATCGCCCATTAAAGAACTGGCTTTAAAACGTTTTATAGGTATTTTTAAAGTCAACGACCTTTTTTCTTCTATATAAGTGGCAATGTATTTTAAACCCAAGTCCCTTTAAACCCAAGCTCAACGTGCCGATTTTTCTTGCACAAACGTGTCTAAATGGCAGAGTGGTGGCCACCAAGCTGAATAAGTGTTGCAAACGTCTAGATAGATTTCCTGCTCAATTCGCAATAACTGATAATGCTAAAAGTTATAATAAAAATCCATGAAAGTAATTAGACTGCCTGTGCTATCCAAAAAGTGACTGAACAAATATGACAAAAAAGTGGGACTTTTTCTCATGATAGCGACAGCTGATCTTATTTTGCCTATATTTTTTATTTGATAGTCCGATCAAACCTGTTTTAAATTAAGAAGGTCAGTGGTCGCTACTATGAAAAAACCACCCATAAATCGCCCATCTTGGATCGCTCTCTTTCTTCGATCACTATCGTTGATATAAGGAAACCACATTGCAGTTAATTAAGTTAATTAAAATTGCCACTCGTGTTTATATAGAACCATACTCAGAGAAACATTTTCATGATTTCTTACACTGCTAAAGTCAACCGAAACAATTCGGCTAACCCGCTCGAGTCAGCCGAAATTTTTCGGTTGACTTTAGCAGTGTAAGAAATCATGAAAAATGTTCTCACGTTTCTCTGAAGATGGTTCTATAATAGAATTGAAACACTACACTTCCTCACGGATTAGCGTTTAAGTTGTCGCGAGAATATCTCGTGCACTTAAGTTGGATAAAACTCGCCTTCAATCCCTGCACTGCAAAACCTCCAATTCTTGTCAAGATAATTTTTCTTCTTTTGAGATTTTATTTCTTGTTTTAAGACATTTAATCTTGTTTTAAGACAAAATATCTTGTCAAGAAACAGCAGTAAGATAATTATCTTGCAAACGGGACAAGAAAATCTTAAAACAAGTATTTTTTTCTTAAAACAAGTTTTTGGGAATTTGCAGTGTGTGCGGCTCGATAGCTCAACAGGTATAGAGCGGCGGACCGGTATCCCGAAGGTGCGAGTTCAAATCCCGCTCGAGTCAGCCGAAATTTTCTGGTTGACTTTGGCAGTGTAAGAAATCATGAAAATTTTTCTCGTGTTTATATAGCCTGATGCAAACACGAGAGTGAGTTGAGAGAATTCGAAAGTTTATGTGAACTCAAGCCGTAGACAAGGGTTCACATAAGTACTTTTGAATTCTCTCAAAATTATATGAAATAAAGCTACGAAATGTGCCATGACGTCACAGTCATGTTTGCATAGCCAGATTTAATATTCAAATTTTCCTACATGATGTATTTTGTGAGTCTGCTTGGATAATTTGGACCACGTGATACCCTGTTATGTCACGGCAACGCTCTCCATGCGTTATAAATCGTGCAGTAAATTTAATAACACATGGATAATAATGCACCGTTGCCAAATGTTTGAAATTGTGAAGCTATACTGAGGAATACAAAATATTGAACAGTTTGGAATATTACAATTTCTTGAGGAAAATTAGTATTTTAGATGTTTCTATAGAAGACTCGTTCTTAAATGATGAAATTTAAGCAAAGATACCTTGTAAATGATCAGATTGTCACTCATTTCGCAAGCGTAAATTTCATATCCAGTGCACTCAACTTGAATATTAAAATGTTTAAAGCACGCTTTGTTCGTGTTTTATCGGGATTTACATCCACCCGTTCACTAACAAGGAACTCGAAATTAAATACTGCTCGAAGCGAAGCCGAGTTGTTAGTGAACTCGTGATTGTAAATCCCGATAACACTCACGCGAGTGCTTTAATCCTTAAATAAACACGGTAACTGACCAATCACAACATGCATACATAAGACGGAACCTATTTTATGATTATATATAGGCCAGTGGTCGCCAGTGCTAAGCACCTCCATGTGCAACTTCAATTTTACGCGCAATTTTTACGTATGCAAAAGGTTGTATAGTTTTTGCATAGTTATACGCACCTGAGAGTCTTGTGAAAGACTTCCTCCTCCTCCTAAATAAAGGCATGAGCAACAAAACTTTATAAGCATATTATTGTTTCAAATCAAAATTTCTGTTTTAAAACCAGTCAATGGACAGTAAAATATAAGGACAGGAGAAGTTAAGATAAAAGTTCAATTGGATTTACACACACTTTCAAATGCTAGCAAATTTTTCACTTCATAGATTTTTTAACGCACGTTATCTCATGACACACCCACATTTTATTGTTCTAACAGACGCGTTAAATTATTTATTTAACTGATAATTAGTATGCATATACAGTGTGATAAATGGTTATCACACTCTTCTAAATGGGAAAGAGTGTGATAACCAATTATCACAGCGTGATAGCCACTTATCACGCCATTTATAGCATATATATTAAATTATATTATATTATACACGCCATTTATAGCATATATACTAAAATATATTTCTACCTCTTGAAATTTCTTAGTCGAAAAATCCTAGTCGCGTTGGAAATGCTGCAGTCCTAAAATACGAGATAATGCTTTACCTGTCCTAGGATATCGGGAAGTTGGACTAGAGCCTCTAGACAAGCATCACTTATCGTCTCACTTGGAAGAATCTCCATGCTTATTTCACGTCTTTTATACCTGATTAAAATAGACAAACCGTTATATTGCAGTTGTAACTGATCACGTATCGATAAAGCATGGATTATGGCACGTTAAGAAATACTGAGTTTATACTTACTCTTTTGAGCTGGGGTAAGAAAGGACTTGTGACTGGAAACACGTTACTTGTAAATGACCCGACTAAAAAATAACCGCCTTTGTTATACAGTTGAAGTTCTCGTAAGCGACCACCTCGGGGATGTGGAAACGTGGTCGTAACTAGAGCTGGTCGCTTATACGAGAGTTCAAAACAAAGAAAAAGTTCAGTTTGTAAATTTTAAAGATAGTCGAATTGTGAGAGCTTGTCGCGTACGAGAGTGGTCGTAAGGAGACCATGCACCATTTTTTATGATTGCATTTGAAAGAACACTTAAAATAACAAAGTAACAAATTTCGTAGAATTTCGTTTTGCATAATGACTTTTTGAAAGAGCATCAATTTTAGGATGGTCCAAATATTTTACACACAACTACGCACGTTTAGTGACCAGTCATGACTACATGCATGTTAAGTACTTTCGATAAGTACTCTAAGAAAATCATACTTTTCTAAAAAGTCATTATACAGGCAGTGTCATGTCATAAGTATGACATTGGCATATCAAACAAACCTGAATATCTCAAGAATGAAGCAAGGAAACGAAATTCTACAAAAGATGTTACTTTGTCATTTTAAGTGTTCTTTCAAATGCAATCACAAAAAACTGAGATGAAATTTCGTTGCATATAGGCACTTTAACTGTATGCTACAAAAATTTTGTTGGATAAAGGCCGTTTGTGGAATTTGTGGCATAAGGTTCATCATGTTTGATAGAGGCTTTGGGCTGGTAAAAGAGCACGATATTAAGTTGTAATAACAAAATCCTAATTTTTTGTCCCTTGTCAAATTTGTTACGCTTGACAATCAGACAAAAGTACACAGCTACTTTCCGAGTTGGGCAGCCAGTTATTTTACGTTAATAAAAACTACCCATTTTTGTATCTACTGCGCATGCGCGAGTAGATACATTGCTGTCGTGCGTGTAATGCAATGTAACGTAATGTAAGGTAAGGTAAGGTAAGGTAAGTTAACAAAAGAATGCCTTCGGAGCCAATCAAAACATAGAATTAAACGATTGACTGACGACAAACCGCCGAAGCCAAAATTGTAAACCAAGTACTTCATGTAAGTCAATGCTATGGCAGCATGAGCGAAATCAGTTCAAGGAGTGAGAATATTTATTTCAAGAATAGAAGTTTTTACAAGCTTGGTAAGTATTTTAAGTCTGAATCGTAGTCAATTTTTAAATGTGATGTACTATAGACGTTGTTGGAATGATGATAAGTTTTTGAAAGCCTCTTAATAGTCTTTGGACAATTTCATATTCAGACGAGGCCATTTATATGGCCAACTTGTTTACATGTATTCAGCATGCAGTCTGATTGAGCTTTGTAAACTGACAAGGCTGTGAATTGCTGAACAGAAATAAAATTTTCTTCTAAGAAAACAAAACTAGCTTCATGATCAAGCAACAATGTGCAAAACCTGTGGTAGTCCACGAGCGAAATTATTATGCTGTTAAATAACATTTTTTACAATAGTCAAATGTCAGTTGCTTTCATAATTTTGATGACAATTGCTGGAGATCTTCGTTCACAACATCATTATTTATAAACTTTACAGCAGTCATACTTCAGATGCTTGTTATCTCAAACGATTTTCCTTTACCTACCAACTGGATTGCATTATTATTTGACAAATTGTTGCAACAAAGTTATTTAAATACTTTAGTCAAATTTTGTGAGTTATTGGTGTACTGTATTAAAATTTGATTGGCCTACTAAACAATAACCATACTTTATTACCATAGGTTTTAAATAGTACCATAGCTTTAATAGTCAAGCTATTATCACACTGCCTCTCACCACGACGACCTAAGTGAAGCCCAATTTAATTGAGTTAATATTTGAATGGGTGACCATGCACATATCTGCATGGGCTTGGGACTCATGCTTCTGTGCCGGATATGAGTAGAGTTGTTAGTGCTCAGCCTCCTGTGCTTTGCTGGCTTTACTCTGAGTTCCTTTCTTAAGGTAAAAACACAGCATGGCTAGCATCGACAAAAATCTTGTTCAGCTTTGAATACAAGGTCACTACAAGTACACACAGTAATTATTACATTGTTTTTACCATAGTAGCTATAGGCATGATTGAACGCAGTAGATACATGCATGTCTGGACATGCCTATTTTTTTAAATTTTCCAACCGACATCAGAAACTTCAGAAAAAATACGTGCCCCCCAAAAATAAAATTTATCTGGCTTTAGTATATTGTTAATAGTGCTTTTATCAACAGAATGATGCCATTCGATGCAATTAGATCAGAATAATACATTTGATCTAGTGCATAATGCACATGCAACTTTTAAAAGTAAAATATAGGTAAGGCCTATATACACACAATAGTATCTATTCTGTGCCTAGGTCAAATGTCGTTCTTCTCATGCGCCGAACCTAATGCGTAATCGGCATAAATATATGATCCCGGTGTACCGCGATGTCCTGGTATACCGGGATCATATAAACAGGCCCTCAGCCCATTATCATTAGGTTCAGCGCATGAAAAGAGCAACGTTTGACCTAGGCCTAAGTAAACAAAGCAAACGTTATTCCGAATAAAGTTTGATTATGTACACGTTATTCAGAATAACTTTTACTTTGTTTATACTGAAGAAATCAGTTGAAAAAGGAATCGAAGTAAAACTTACTGCACCCTGCGAGCAGACCCTTATAAATACTCGCCGCTAGTAACTCGTAAAATAAGGCTCTGCCGAAAATCGTGTCGAATCTTTTAAGTCGCCGCAGTCCAAACGTCTGGACTAGTCAATCTCGTTTTCTTCCGTCAAACCGGTTTTTAGACCGCACGCATTGAGTTTAGGGGAAAACCGACTGCCAAATCTGAGCCCGTTGTACTGTATTTGTCGGGAGAGTGCTTGTTCAGGTCTCCAACAAAACGTGACGTTCGAAGGTTAAATATAAACTTTTGATACCTTTAACAAATCACAAAAACACAGTTGTTTTAGCTCTTGAATAGTTGCTCGTGCTTTCTCACTCACGAATGTAAAGTCTCGAACGAAATCTACTATGTAGTCTCTCCTTAGTCGTTTTTCCACGCGGTCTACCTAAAAGTAACGTCTTATTCATGCTCCAATGTTCTAATAATAATCTGCAAACTTTACCACACATATTTAATAATATATATATATATATATATATATATATATATATATATATATATATATATATATATATATATATCATGTAGGTATTTCAATGCACAACATTCTCGTCCCCAGAGGCCACGATCCTGTTGGCAGCCAAAACGATCGTGGCCTCTGGGAACGAGAATGAATCTATAGATTATAGAGTTCGCTGGAATGAATTGTACAATCGCTCTCGTCACTCGATTAAGCTAGGGATCGAACTCAATTAAGCGGAAGCCTGGGATTGACAATGTTTCTCGCGCATGCTCGACAGAGATTTGACTCGATTTCGGCAGAGCCTTATTTTACGAGTTGCTAGCGGCGAGTATTTATAAGGGTCTACTCGCAGGGTGAACTCACTGATGATCCGGAATCTTCATTAAAACATGAAAATATCAGTCCAACAAAACCTTCATCCATCATCTGATACATTGCTTGCGTTTGGACATCTAATATTAAAATTACAAAATTATAATATTAAATTTATGAAATAAAAATGAATAATATCATAAAAAGTAACGTGTTCATGGCCTTGTGTTCTTCTGAGTCATTGGAGTGACTCGATAGGAAAATCATGCTATAAAAAGTAGATTTTCCCTTTTTGCGGTGAAGATTTGTGCTCCATTCCAGTTCCTTGCACAACCCTAGTGTTCCTCTTATGCTGTTAACCCTTTAACTCCCACCGTGTCAGGCGGAGGTCTTCCCTTGACGAGTAAAATCGTCTGGCGTTAGACAGAGTAAAAAACAAAAAGTGCCAAATGGCAAAAATCGCCTGACACAGCTGTAAACGAGCCTTTAGACCAGTCCACACTTGGACCGTTTTCCTCAGACCTAAAGCATTGTTTTATATTGTAGTAATCTTTTTAGCTGAACAATACTGCTAATTTTCATTTTCTAGTATGTAAAGCAAATTTAGTACGAAGAAAACAGCATAGCTACACATCCCGAGACGTGACAGTACACTACGTCCTGGGATGACGTTGCGCTACATCCTGAAACATAATCACTCTACACGTCCGGAAAAGTTACTCTATACGTCCTGAGACGTTACGCTATTTGTCTTGAGACGTTACTCTATACTGTACGTCCTGAGACGTTACGCTATTTGTCCAGGGCCGGATTAAGCATGTGGGGTCCCTGGGGTACTCCTCTAGTGGGGGGCCTATATGACCATTTGTTACCTGAACAATTCAAAACGGCCAACGGGACAAAAAATTTCGGATTGCAATCGAGTGTGCGGTATACTTTACTTTTGTAACTATGGCGATGATAATAGGATTGAAGACAATTAGACAATACTTTGTATGCTTTTGCCTCTTGACAGCTACATGTACAATAAGAACATATGAATCTAATTATCTAAATTGACATTTGACGGTCTGACAGATAGGGATGACATACATTCTTGTGACAGTTGCCGTATACTACAATTACCGAATGCAATTAATGGAGCAATCTGTTCAAAGTAAAAGTTGGGCACATGAATGTCCTGACTCATGAAACCAAAAATCCAACAAAATAAACAAATGATAAATTAGATGAGCTAGTTATAAATAGCGCATGGCACACTGATGAAAGTCATGAAATTAGTGCAGTACGATATGGATTCAACGTGAATTTCCGTGAAGTATAAAACAATCCACTGCCCTGATTAATCGTGCCTAAAATTGCCAATTTCACATAATTTTTCAAAACGTGAAAATTTCGGTCACGGGGCCCCCTTTTGATGGGGGGCCCTGGGGCATGTGCCCCAAGTGCCCCAAGGTTAATCCGGCCCTGTATTTCTCCTGAGATGTTACTGTACGTGCTGATACGTTACGTTATTTGCCCTGAGATGTTACTCTATACTGTACGTCCTGAGACGTTACGTTATTTGTCCTGATATGTTACTTTATACTGTACGTCCTGAGACGTTACGCTATTTGTCCTGAGATGTTACTCTATACTGTACGTCCTGAGACGTTACGCTATTTGCCCTGAGATGTTACTCTATACTGTACGTCCTGAGACGTTATTTGTCCTGAGATGTTACTTTATACTGTACGTCCTGAGACGTTACGCTATTTGCCCTGAGATGTTACTTTATACTGTACGTCCTGAGACGTTACGCTATTTGTCCTGAGATGTTACTTTATACTGTACGTCCTGAGACGTTACGCTATTTGTCCTGAGATGTTACTCTATACTGTACGTCCTGAGACGTTACGCTATTTGCCCTGATATGTTACTCTATACTGTACGTCCTGAGACGTTACGTTATTTGCCCTGAGATGTTACTTTATACTGTACGTCCTGAGACGTTACGCTATTTGTCCTGATATGTTACTCTATACTGTACGTCCTGAGACGTTACGCTATTTGTCCTGATATGTTACTCTATACTGTACGTCCTGAGACGTTACGTTATTTGTCCTGAGATGTTACTCTATACTGTACGTCCTGAGACGTTACGCTATTTGCCCTGAGATGTTACTCTATACTGTACGTCCTGCGACGTTACGTTATTTGCCCTGAGATGTTACTTTATACTGTACATCCTGAGACGTTACGCTATACTGTACGTCCTGAGACGTTACTCTATAATGTACGTCCTGAGACGTTACGCTATTTGTCTTGAGACGTTACTCTATAATGTACGTCCTGAGACGTTACGCTATTTGTCCTGAGACGTTACTCTATACTGTACGTCCTGAGACGTTATTTGTCCTGAGATGTTACTCTATACTGTACGTCTTGAGACGTTACGTTATTTGCCCTGAGATGTTACTTTATACTGTACGTCCTGAGACGTTATTTGTCCTGAGATGTTACTCTATACTGTACGTCCTGAGACGTTACGTTATTTGTCCTGAGATGTTACTTTATAATGTACATCCTGAGACGTTACGCTATTTGTCCTGAGACGTTACTCTATTAGTATACTGTACGTCCTGAGACGTTTAACGGCTATACTGTACGTCCTGATAAGTTACTCCACGAAAAATTGGATTTACTCATATTTGCTGGTGTGTAAACGTGAAGCAGATATCATATTTACTCTAATGTACTGCAGACTAAACGTGGTAAATGCCGCATTTGCTTAACATTTACAAAAAAATGAGCAAATGTGGCATTTACCAAATGTTTATCTGCACCAAATTCAAGTAAATATTATATTTGATACACATTTACGCAAGGTGCAAATATTGCGTAAAAATTTATTTTTTCGTCCAGTATAAGTACTGTACGTCCTGAGACGTTACTCTATGGCTGTATGTCTTCAGACGTTACTTGTATACGTCCTGTGACGCCGTTAATCTACGTACCGAAATGTTGCCTTAGGTTTGGAGACGTTATCATCAACGCAAAAATGGGGGGAAATGCACATCCGTAAAAATGCATATCCGAATCACGGTTCGTCTTTTTCCGTATCCGGACCGCTGTCCAGGATGTTGATTTTGCTAATGTTAGATTTCTAAGGTTTCCACACTAATTTTAATACAATAAGTATCGAAAAACTTGAAATAGTCATATAATAAACGATTTATTAACCTCGTTTACTGGGTCTATATGGGAAAATATCAGACGCGTATTTTTTGTACAAACCTTGCCTGCGGCTCTGTTCGTACTGTCTAAACCTTGGTCTGATATTTTGCCATGCAGACCTCGTTGTTAACCTCTTACTATATACCATCCACAAAGTACATATACAGAATTAGGTAGAGTATATTTATCAGTACTTACCTACATGAGAAGGCCAGACAGTTATGTGAGGATGGGAATGATACCATCCCAAAATTCTCATAGGACGTTTCTTTGGTGTTAACAAACCTAACCTGTGACAATGGTTCAGGAATTCAAGACAGAATCAAGGGCTACTGTAATGAACCATTCTTGCCTGAACTGACAAAAAACAGCCACTTTAATTATTTTACTGTAATGCCAGTTTTACTAATCAAAGAAAAAAACAACCTAGGCAGCAATGGGTTAACACTTATGCATTCATACAAACTTTATTGATTATATGATACATGTCCTACATATATATATATACAAACAACAACCTCAGAAAAACAAACAATCTGGTTGGCTAATAACTATGCGTTCTTAAAGTACACATGCACAGCTGACGTAACGAAGTCGCAAAAAAATTTTGTTTTATAAAAATTTGATCAAATTACATGTTTGAAGATGCAACTTGGTACAAAATAAAGTACATTTCAACTGTCTGAGGATTACACATATCACTCAGTGATGAGAGACACGGCCATCAAGTCGTTGTCCAACGACACAGACATATTAAAATTATCAACATAATTCGTCTCCAGTGCACAACGCTATCTACTCCACAGCTTCAGAAATTTTCTGATACAATTTCCATTCCTCTTCATGGAAATACTGTTCAGCCATACAAATCCAGGAGATATCAGCAATTGTCAACAAGATTTCCAAACACAGAACATATAATTTCACTGGTTAATAGTATGCATGCTTCTCGGCCTTCTCCAATGATAAATGCTTTCCCAGCTGAATTTGCACCATCCAAATATACATGGGACAGCAAGATCCCATCCCAGAAGAACTAATCTGTTTGTTCAACGATAAATATTTTGGCTAGAAATGCCGACGAAGACACAAAGACACAAAGTTTGAATAAACTTTCAATTTGTCATGATCATGATTTGCATAAATTATACGTGATGTAACCGGAAGCTGAAAAATTAACCAATCAGGACGGCCTTATTTCTTCTGTCACCCAATCAGATTGCTTTATTTGTATGGATCACTTATGACATAATTAAACCTGAATTGAAAATTTTACCTCCTTTTCAATAGCCCTGCCAGTTCGACAATTCAAAAATATCAAACATTTCTTATTAAAATAATAAAATTTGATGTATAAAACAAATAGATGACATTCTTCCATGTGTGTGTACTGTAATAACACACAGAAGACGTCACAGCAATGATGTAAAGAACAACAGTCACACCACTTGACTGATATAAGCATTTAATTAAGTTCAACTTACGAAAGCATCAGTGTTTGAATCAACAGTGCTCCAAGTCCTAGCCTCCCAAACAGATATTTTTAGGGAAGCAATAAACCCACTCCCAACTAAAGCCTGCTTGTTGGAGAACAATATTGTGTTCTCTTTGTGTACTGCAAACTATTCAAATCAATACTATGGTACAGTGCCAAATACAGATTAGCCAATCACAGGGATTGGGTGTGGGAAAATAACTTGCTGGAGAGTGTGACTATAACCGTCTATTATTTATTACTCTTTGAGAAAATTAAAAATTTTTCAAGCACATTGCACCTATGATAGAAGAAAATTGAAAACAATTCAACTGGTTTTTGTTGATGCATGCTTTGCTAACTCGTGAAAGTTAGTGATATTACACAGTTTAATTCATTAAAATGTATTCCTTAGTTTGTTGTTTACCATTGTCTGGTGGCTTGGTGACAGTACCTTGCTTTAAGCCAGCTCAGTGAGTGACCTCGCTGTAGCTTGAGTCCCAAATTTCTTTTCAATCTTTTTATCATCACTCAGACTTCTAATATCTGGAAACTGGCATATCTTTGATCTTTGATGCAGCTACAGTATGCCAGACATTTTAATCGGCCAGGCTGGACAGAGAAGTCTTGACAAGCGACACATGAAAGATTCATCCACACTGTGAATTAACACTTTACATTGCATTGTTGTTGTTCGAGTTAGACAAATTTATTTACATCAGATTATTTTTAATACTCTTGCTAACACCAGACAATTTCCAGACAATTTCATTTGTCACAAGCCACAGGTAGATGGTCTGCCAAGGTGAAGGTCAGCTTTCTCGATTCTAGAAAGTTAAATATGATTGGTCCATTGCTTGGAACACAATGTTGTGCCCTGACAAGCAGCCATTAGTGGGAGCAGGTTTACTACTTCCCCAAAAACGTCTGTGGGGGAGGCTATCCAAGTCCAAGCAAAATTAACATGATTTAAACTTCAAACTTATCAGTATTATCATTTAATAATTGAATTCCCCAAGGTCCCTCATTGAACACAATGCCCACTATGGACTATACTGTACATATAAATACTTTTTATAAAGCTACCACCTCTCATAATATAAAAAGCAATAATTAGCAGCAACCTTGTCTAACAACAGTAGTGGTCAATTACTAAAGGTTCAACTGACTATATACTGTACACTTTAATTTTACAAGAAAAGGATATTTCTGCTTGAGTTGAAGCATGTGACAACTGTTCTGGAGAAATTTCAACACGGTCTTTTCGTTTGTCAGATCGTCTTAGCATGAATACAGTATAGACATGAGAAATATTGAATTCGTCAACCTATGAACGTCAAAAGTGAATTGAAATTACGAAAGGTAAATAAACATTACAAATTTCATTATTAATTACAACATTATATTATAGTTTTACAGTAACTAATTTAGTAAATTCTTACAGTACTTACCTCTCCAATAAGAAGTCCCATTACTTCCTCTCTGTCCGTCGATAAAGCATGAGTTAAACAAACCATAAAAGCATCAGCTTCCACCCTGACAAACGATACGGCCGCCATGTTGATAAACTTTGATATTGGAAATTGATTGAGATGAGAGCGCTGATCTTTTTTGACGCCCGCGCGCCGGTCCTTACCTATGCAATCTCGAGCCCATAGTCACCCCATTTTTGGTCAGCGGGAGAGCGCGGGGGAGACCCTGGGGAAACTGGATTGATTCTCTGTTTTGATTGGCTCATTTAAATTTATTGAATTCATCGATTCCAAACATACAGATTGTAAAATAATGAAAGTCAAATATATTGCTTAATTCAATAAACATATATATCTTCAAATTTAGACGCCTCATTTTCATCTCCTCTCTTTGTTTGATATATCTGGGTCTCAGTCACACAAACAAACTTCATAGCAAAGTTTAAAAGACTTAAGACGAATTTCGAACAACATTAATGCATCAGTCAATTCCAGCTGCGACCATCCCCCCCCCCCGGGACAGTGTGGGGCATTTGCACGCTTACTTGTCCCCACGGCCGGGCATTTGCAGCTGCGTGTTCACCCGGGGGCCGGGCATTTGTCAATATCGGGTTATTACCCCCCGGGCATTTGTCGCTCACGGAGAAAAGACCGCGGCCACGAGTTTCCTTTGTTATATTCCAAAATGGACGACTTTATCGGGAAGGACGAGAGCTTTGTTGTGTCTTGGCTGAAGAAAGAAGGCCTAGATAAACTTGTGGACATATTTAAAGGTAGGCTGTCTTGTTTTTATAAAGGTTTATAAAAGGTTTTTCTGCAATATTAGCAAGTGTGTCACAGCCTTTCGTCGATGTTTTCATCTGAAGTGAACACGATAGTTTTCCTTGTTTTTTTTTAAAAAAAATCCCCAAAAGAACAATGAACAGAGGTATAAATATAAATTGTTAAAACTCATGTAATTAATTTAGTACATTCTTTGAAATTGACTAATTTGTCGGCCCGGGGGTGGGGCATTTGTTTTGCTTTTTCGTCCCAAGGGTGGGGCATTGTTCCTTCTTTTTTGCCCTACCCCCGGGCATTTGCACGAAAAAAATGAAAATTTAACAATGCCCGGGGGTTGTCCCGGGGGGGGGGGGGGTGATCGCAGCTGGAATTGACTGATGCATAATGTCGCAATGAACAAAACAAACCCTGGTGGGATTTGTCGTTATATTTGATGTATAAATGTAAAACAATTTAAACAACGAAAAAGCATATTTAAGACAATTAAAGAAGGAATCAGCCTTCGCACTCGTATTAAAAGGCTTGTGATCGTCTGATCAAGGACGATATTGGCGTCGTGAATTGATAGTTTAGTAAGTTTACCTTGGATTTCAAGAACGTTTATGTCAAGTGCCAGCACCAGCGCAGTGTCAGTCTCTCTCCGACAATTTTAACGTGCATCTGATCTGCATTTTATGCAGGGTTCTCACAAATATAGTATTTGCGATTTCAAACAAATATAATGAACACAACGCACATCCTGCACAGCAGCTGATGCTACGATCATGCGCTTAACAACCGGAACCCCTCATTTCAATTTCAGGGGTAATTAAATCCAATTTCCCCGTGCTCTCCCGCTGACCAAAAAGGGGGTGACTACAGCCTGGTTCCCAGGCCTCTCTTTTTAACGTCGAGCGGCAGACCGAAGAGGCCTGGAATAAAATGTTTTGCCTGGCCCAAAACTGGCCCCAACCATCAGTGGCCCCAACTTATACAGGCACCAAACGGCCGTTTGGCGGAAAACCAAAGCAGATAACACTCACGTCGGTCTGCACAATTCTTTATAACATCATATAGCAAGGTTGGTCTACTGCCGAAACGTTAAAAAGCATATTTCGATTTGTATAAATGTGTTTCAACACAATCACTTCCTACGCCGAACACTACTTTATAAAGCCTCGTATGTAACAACCTTTTAACGTAATGTAAAACAAAGAAACCTACTCGTTTGCTGTCTGCTAGTCAAGAAGAAGTTTGTTTAAGTGCCCTCGTTCATAAAGATTAAAGAATCCGAGCTCCAGCAGGATTCATGATAGATAAAGATGAACATTTTCCGCTAGTCCTCTTGCTCGATCCCTATTCTGTGACGTCACCAAAATACGTTCGAGAGAAAAGAGGACTAGGAAATAGTCTGGTATGGGCTCGAGATTGCTACGTATGCGGAAGAAATCAAATCCGTGAATTTGATTGGCTATCGGAGGGGTGAAATCTACTGATATTAACGTCTACCAATCACAAAATGCATGTGATCAGCTGATTGATCAGTAGAGCCAGCGGTTGTTCTGTTAAGCAACAATGGCGTCGAAATTTAATAAAATGGAGTAGGCAAATATTTGACAGAAGAAATTGAACACTTTATACGAGAAAAACGGCTACAAAATGGTTGGAATAGAAGTTATTAATGGTAAGATCGTTAAAATGTTTATCAATGACAATGTTCGTTTGAAACGTTTATAGTTAAAGTGAGGAAGGCAGTGGAGGAAAGATGTCTCACTGTATGTACAGTATGTACTGTTTAATTAACGTTTCCATTACTTGATTTTGCTTGCCCATTGTATTTTTCACCTGTGGCAGTGTGGCTACCGTCTTATCTTCTTTTAATTAGTTTTCTTATAACCACGTGTGGCTTAGCGTAGCTTGTTTATAATTTGGCATAAAAACCGGAAAAGAAGCAATTTTTCTTCTGTAAAACGTACAAATGCTGTTGAAATACTGCGGATTCAGGTTGAGTGTTTAATGATGTCACGTCAGTGTGATCTTTGCCACAAATGAACAGATATGTTATCAAGTGTCAAATGACTTGTTGCTAGGATGGTAAGGCGCGTGGTTATGGGAAAATCACCTCTTCAGTATTAACATGTAAAGACCAAGGTGAAAACAGTTTCAGCACTTCAGATTTGGAAATGAAAAATTGTTTTTGTTATATTAATTTAATTTTAATAAGTTTGAAATGTCATAAATGAATATAGCTGTGGCAGCCAGTTGTTTGAGTGGTTTTCAATCAATTCAATGCCTGGAAAAATATTTGGAAAATACAAATATTTTTGAAGCAATGTTCTATGTAAACATGGGGGGAAAGAACCGTAAAATAAAAACCTAATATTTTATGACATTTTGACGCCTGCTTGACACCTGCGTTGGATGCAACATGCAATTTGGTTCATCTCATTTTTTTCTCGGAATATTGTCCTGGAATCTTTCTGTTTCTCATTACCTTTTCTTTTAAAAAATTAGAGTTGAACCATTATTTCAAATATTATCCTAGAATAAAAACTATATTTTGATCATTCCAACAAAAGTAGCTATTTCCAGGTCGGCAGGTCCCCGATAAAAAGAACACAAGTGGGGCTGCCTTAACGTTCTCTAATTTGGAGATATAAGAATTTTTTATCAATACCCTCGAACCCGATCAATCCACCGATGTAAATAGATGGCTAACGACTCTAGATACTTGTGGAACTTCTGTATCTTATATGCTTGATTCTGGTGCTCAGGTGAACGTTCTTCCAGAGCGTATTTACAATTCCTTGCAAAAGAAGCCACGATTGCACCGCACGAAGATTAAACTCACAGCGTACGATGGCGGAAACATCCCCGTTAAGGGTAAGTGTATTGCTTTTGTTACTAAAGGATCCAACAAATCATATCCAGTACAGTTTGTAGTGGTATCAACCGAATCAACTGCCATCATTGGCCTTGAGACATGTGAAAAACTCAATTTAATAAAACGTGTATTTAATATTAACGACAAATATTCGCATCTCCTTGACAACTATGAAGATATTTTTGGAGACATTGGTTGTCTACCAGGTGAATACGACATAAATGTAGATCCTACCGTCAAGCCCATTGTCCATCCTGCCGTCCTGCGAGAAGGGTTCCTTTTGCCTTGAAGGATAAACTCAAAGCAGAATTGAACAGGATGGTATCACTTGAAGTTATCGAGAAAGTTGATAAACCCACCGATTGGGTGAACAGCATTGTAATCGTGGAGAAATCCAATGGTGATATTAGAATATATTTAGATCCCAAAGATTTGAATCGAGCTGTTAAACGCGAGTTCTCACAAATGCCTACAGCAGAAGAAATAACGTCACAGTAAGCTCGATGCGAGTGCACGTTATTGGCAAATAAAGCTGGGCGAATCATCATCTGACTTGTTGGCCTTCAATACCCCATTTGGTCGGTATAAATTCAAGAGACTACCTTTCGGAGTCCACTGTACCAGTGAAGTGTTCAGCAAGCGTATTTCAGAGCTAATAGATGGTCTCGAAGGTGTTGCTCATATCCAGGATGATATCCGCATCATTTGGGGAACTGATCAACAAGAGCATGACAACAGATTGGAAATGGTTCTACATAGGATCAAAGCTTCTGGTCTAAAGCTGAATAAGAAGAAATGTGAGTTTGGTATTCGTGAAATTAAGTATGTTGGTCACATCTTCTCTGACAAGGGACTGCGAGTCGACCCTTCAAAAATTGAAGCAATTGGAAGTATGCCCATTCCTCAAAGTGTAGCAGAATTACACCGTTTTCTTGGTATGGTGGCATATCTAGGAAAGTTCATACCTAGCCTCTCCAGCAAAACATCTGATTTAAGAAAGTTGTTAAAGAAGGATGAGGATTGGAATTGGTCTGACGAACATACGCAGCAATTCAAGGCACTACAGCAACTAGTTACAAACAGTCCAGTATTGAAATATTTTGATCCTAAATTACCCATCAAAGTCTCTGTCGATGCAAGTAAAGCAGGACTTGGTGCTCTCCTCCAGCTTCATGATGAAACTTGGTGCCCTGTTGCATATGCCAGTCGTGCGTTAACCAAATCAGAGCAGAACTACAGCCAAATTGAAAAGGAAACTTTGGCAGCAGTTTTTGGAACTGAACATTTTAACCAATATGTATATGGTCAGAAGTTTCTGGTTGAATCTGACCATAAGCCATTACAAACCATCCTCAAGCGTAACATCAACAACGCACCTCCACGTATTCAGCGTATGCTTCTCCGTTTGCAAAAGTATGACTTGGAGCTGTACTTTACACCGGCAGTACAATTCCAGTGGCTGATACCTTGTCAAGAGCCTTCCTGCCAGAATCTGCACCAATGACTGAATCAGTGTTTGATTACCAAGTACATATGTTATTATCATACTTGCCAATATCCGAAGCCAAGTTAAAAGAGATCCAGTCTGCAACTGCAAGAGATGGTGCACTTCAGGAAGTAAAGACGTTTATTTTGAATGGTTGGCCAGAAAACAAGAGTACCCTTCCAAGAGAGGTCATGCCATACTTTCAGTTTCGGTCAGAACTATCAATTGTAGATGGCCTAGTATTTAAAGAAGACAGAGTAATCATACCCTCAGCAATGCGCAAGAGAAACTCCATCAGGGGCATCTGGGCATTGAAAAGTGTAAGGCGAGAGCCCGCCAGGTGGTATTTTGGCCAGGAATCAATGCTGAAATTTCTGAAATGGTAACAAAATGTGGTGCATGTATTGAGAATCAACGATATCAACAGAAAGAGCCTCTTATATCACGCGAAGTTTCTACAGATCCATGGTTCAAAGTTGGCATGCATGGACTTGTTTTCATACAAAAACAAGGATTTTTTGGTAGTTGTAGACTACTATTCGAACTACCCAGAAGTATGTTCCCTAAGTAATACCTTGAGCTCGAGCATAATATCTCATGCAAAGTCAATCTTTGCACGTCACGGCATCCAAAAAGTGGTAATTTCTGACAATGGGCCTCAGTTCTCAAGTGTGGAATTCAAACAATTTGCAGTTTCTTGGGAATTCAAACATGTAACTTCAAGTCCCAAGCATCCTAAATCAAATGGTATGGCCGAGAGTGCAGTGAAAGTTGTCAAAAAGTTGTTCAAAAAAGCCTCTCGCCAAGGTGAAGACCCCTATCTGGCTCTTTTAGCACATCGATCTACCCCGAGTACTAACGATGACAGATCACCCGCCGAGAAGCTTATGGGTCGAAGTGTTCGAACCCTACTGCCGGTGTCACAGCGGATTTGGACCCCCCAGTAGATTTGGACCCCCCGGTCCAAATCTACTAGGAGATTTGGACCGGGGGGTCCAAATCTACTAGTAAATATGGACCCCCGTTGGCGGATTTGGACCCCCCTTTTTAAACATTTTTTATACCCAAAACAACCCAGAAAAACGATGAATATGTTACATTCATTAATTTTGATATCCAAAGCCAGTTATAAACCTCACATAGTCGAGCTTATTGTGTTGCAATAGCGAATAAAAAACATTGTTGGGCGACATTTTCATAGTTCGAAAATTTGGTTCGTTGACGTACATGCATCAAATAAAATTCTATTGCCAGTAACATTATCTAAATTCAAAAATCTTAACACAGTTATTAAACTGAGTAAGTACTACAAAAAACTAGAAAGTTACCAAATGGAAAATATGTATACAACTACAAGGATAAATAAACATCGCTAAAAATGGAGAGCGTGGAGATCGCTTTTACTAACTCTGGTAGTGGTTTCTATTTTACGGTTTGTGTTCTTTATCACTAATATAAAGTGACAAAAAAACTTCAGACTGTTCGCTATTATGAATTTCGTTTATATTATTGTGTTCACACTACATATATTTAACTTTTGGAGGGGGTCCAAATCCACCAACGGGGGTCCAAATCTACTAGGACATTTGGACCGGGGGGTCCAAATCTACTAGTAGATTTGGACCGGGGGTCCGAATTTAGGGGGGTCCAAATTAACTGGAACACCGGATCTAAGGAGAATGGTTTCTAAACAAGGAAGAAGAAATCATCAACTTCCCGCAAAGTTTCAACCAAGACATCTGGAGAGAGTGAAACATCATCATGACCGTAACAGCAAGCAATTGCCAGATATTCCAGTGGGATCTACGGTTCGCATTCAAGAGAAAGGTACATGGCCATTGAAAGCAAAAGTCTTAAAGAAAGCAGATACTCCCAGATCCTTTGTGCTTGAAACAGAAAAAGGAACAATACGTCGAAGGAATCGTCAAGATCTACTGATGACCAATGAACAATTCGTAAGTTTACCAAATGATGACATTCCATTATCCGAGTCCACCGATAGCAGCACAGCTCCAAATGATACAACTGAAGTGATACAGAACAACGTTCCTGTGGACATCCCACAGAACAGCTCACCCACGCATCAACCATGTTCTCTCACTGTCTCTTATCGGACACGTTTACGCACATCTATAAATCCACCAAAACGTTTGGGTTTTGATGTGTAATACCATCGTTACTGTATACAGTATATGCTTTATCAAGCTAAACTGATATTAGGAACGTTATCTTAAACTATTTCATTTTTCTGTTAATGTTTTGTTAGAAAGGGGGATGTTACAATAAGACATTCATTGTAAACCTCACCCCCTGCATGTAGACCTCGATATGGGTCACGTGAACAATGTAGCGTGGCCATTCATATAAAGAGAGCTTAGGAGCAGGGTTGATAGAGTTACGTAGAGCGAATAAAGTGAATTGAAACACTAGTGACCTAAAAACCTTAGTCTTTGCAGCTTTACTGAACTCTAATTACTTGGGCCACCTGTGGTAGACCGCATAGGCGGCGGAACCGGGGGGCTGGGCCCCCAACTTTGTAAAAGTGGAAAAAAGGGGGCTGAGCCCCCCTGCCTTTGCGCCGAAGGTAAGGGTGATAATACATTGAATATTTATATGTCTTCGATATACAGCATTTTGAAAATTCCATATCACTGCAGGGTGACAATCCTGGTGAAAATCGTAAGAAAAATCGTGCCGTGTGATAGCTCAAAACTCATTTCATGAAGTACTCCACGTATTAGCATTTGATGACTGCTGACCAGAAGTATTATGAATGAGCCATATCGAAATGCCAAGAATTAAGAAGGCCGAAAAAAATGAAAAATAATGAAAAAATTGTTGTGGGCGGTAAAGGTTTTATAACGTTTAGGATTCTGTAAAATCTTCCCCCAAAACGCAGGAAATGCCATTTCAGAGACTCTAGATTTCAAAATTTTCCGGGGGGCATGCCCCCGGACCCCCCTAGGGTTTCTCGCCCCTTAGGCGCTCGAAGTTCAGCCCCCCCTACCAAACCTATCTTCCGCCGCCTATGGTAGACCGCCTATCGGCTCCGTTGGGGTTTTTTTTGTTGTTTTTTTGTCTATGTCAAGGAATGGCAATTATTGCATCATCCCATCAGGCTTTGCGAAACTGATGCGTGCTCGGTGCATGCCAAATGCTTTCTTTCCTTGCTTTCCTGATGTCTAATCAAGTCTTTCTCGTCTCGGATGTGTTCTGTGTGTTCACACTGTCAGACATAGTTATTGGTCAGTAATGTCGCTGGCAAGTATCTTGATATTATATACGCTTACAATCGCACACACCGTTAATAGCTGTGTTGATATTTAATACCCGAAGAGACTCGACATATGAACGCTGTGTACATGTGTGGAAATACTGTATGTTACTAGTAAATTGATCATAGTTAATTAATTAACTATGGTTAAATTAACTATGGTTAAATACAGGCAATCGTGTTTTGAGCAAAAAATGTAATACGGGAGGGGATGTTCTTTTTGTTATTTTGGTGAGTTCTGTCGTCTACGCCGGCTAATCTAGTTGTTATCAATAAGACTGAAATGTTTCTACCTGGTTGTCGATTATCATTGCAAACACTTACTGGTCAATAATTACTTGTTTAAAAATGGAGACATCAATTGAAGATTACTTATATTGGAGATTTCATGCCTAAAACATTGTCTTGGCTAGCTGAAAATTCTATCTTCGATTTATCGCTTTGGAATTTTAAAGCAGGTTAGTTTTCGCACTTTATTTTTTACAATAGCAGTGGCAGGTCGATCAAACAGTTCGAAGTCTGGCATCTTCATTTGGTACCAAGTATAGAGCATTGTTTTCAATTTAAAACCAGTATAACGCCAATGGATATTGTATTAAAAACTTAAGTGTTCTGCCATTTTTTGAGTTCACTCCGTGCAATGTTTGGCTTAAACCTTATATATGACCTTTCAGTCAGCAATAGCGATTATTCATCGTTAAGTATAAAATATGCGATTTTTAACAGTGTCCCACGTTATTTTGTCACTGATTGTAGTTTATAATGAAGTTAAGTTTTGTCGAAGAAGTATGCAGAAGAGTTTTTCAGTTCTGTTTTAAACGTTTGTACGTGTCGTTTCAATAACATTTAAATTTCTTACAAAATTCTAAGCCTCAAATGCCAAGATATAAATTACACAGTAAAACGGCAACTGCTGTTTTGTGTAATTTTAATGATATCTGCGATTCAAGAAGGGGAGAGAGAAATTTGGTGTCGGAAACATGAATTAACTAATAAACAGATAGTTTATATTGTGCCGAGTTTCAGGAGTTTTTTCATTTTTGATGGGTTTCTGTCGGTTACTGTCGGGGAAGGATAGAGGGTTTTACTTTTGTCAAAATCGGTCGCAAAAGCATATGAAAACGAAACATATGAAAGAACAACAGCCCATTTTTAACGTACCTTTTTGTCATGTTGGTTTTCGGTTGAAGTAAATAAAGGTCCGGTCATTTCTATCTTTTTTAAATGTCGTTTTTTAAAGTACTGCATCTTTTAACTCTAGTAAAAGTGGCTTGGCTTTCAGATAACATACTTGAATGTCTCGAAACTGTAAAGTCGCCTTTCACAAGCTCTGCAGACCAAACGTGGAAGTGAGTCGACATTGGGAATTGAAGCACAGTATATATCTTCCGCGGCCGATAAGATCTTGTTCTTTATTTTGAATTAATTTTTTCGAGTGTCGCACATCACAAACAACGACACAGGCGACAGCAATTTGTGTTTATACTTTGAGTTGCGTAGATTTTTCTTGGACTTTCTGGTACAGCTTTACTTTTAATGACATTGCTCAAGACTGATATTATGTTTTTACATTCAATGGGAAATATCGCGAGTGATAATATTTATAATAAAAGTAGGAAAATCATGACGCTGACGCTAGCCGACTCCGAACACAATATTACTTTGCCTCCCCTCTCAGAAAAAAATAATTGTCACCACCCAGAATCTGGGTGGTGGAGTCAGCAGCTCCTACCAGGGTCTTTTCTCTCGCTAGAGTGAAAAACCCTGGGTACGAGGTTGCTTCGATAACACTTTGAGCAGTACCTTTTACCCAAAACACCTTCACGTACTATACATAGCACTGTGATTTTGCAGTAGCCTTCGTGAACGCCTGACCAGGCGTCTTGTTAAGTTAGAAAAAGTCAAGGAATGGTATGATGTTAACTTAATTATAAATATGACAAAAGCTAATTGCATTATTATTAAGTCCACTATATATATTATTTGAAAATTACTATTAAATTATCTAATTTTTGTATGTACTACTGTATATTTCTCAAATGCATTAATAATTCATGAGATAATCAACCAATCACAAGCGCTGAATTCTACCACGTGAAAGGACTTGAAATACCAGGGAAGTACTGGGAAGAGGACTAGAAATGTTATTTCCAGTCCAAGGACTAGAAAATAATATTTCTAGTCCTAGGACTTGAAATATGACACCAAGAGCCATGGGAATAATAATACACTACAGTAATTGATTTCGGAATACACTAAGTGATTTTGAGAAGCCATTGTAGATGCCCATAAAGATCGGCCGCTCATATTTTAACTTACTTATCAAATGCTAAGTGTAAATGATGAACACTTTGTTTAAGAGTCGTAGGAAAGGTTAGATAAGATCATTTACAGTCACAAAAAGCTGAATTTGAGGCACTAGTGCCTATTAACTTTGATAAAACCTTGATGTTTTATTAATCAATGTTTTATCCGTAGTTAAAGATGCTGATTAAACATTCATTTATTTTGAATTTTCTTCATGAATTATTAATGATGTGATAAATATTACTTAATAATCAAGGAGCATGAAATTAAGATAATTCAAATTCTAATTAGAATTCCATGACATGTCAAACTATTTGTCAGAAATAGTATATGACAATCCGTAGCCCCGCCCACACCTGATATTTGATCGCAAAAGTATCAAAATATGTGCTAAAATCTGTATGTTTTCGGTTATTTCTTCTAACGATTGCAATAAATGAAGTTTGGTCACGCGGATTATAAAATTACAGGGTTTTAGCACATGGCCATGTATTTATTGTTTTTTTACCCCGAAATTTCGCCATGTCAAAATGCAAACGAAAGTTTTGAGCCCAGCCGGTTTTTCATAGTTTTTATATATGTGAATGAACAGACTAACAGCGGCGTAGCGTTCTACTCATGCGCGCAATCGATTTTGGTCACTCGGCGTTAAAAGTTCGATATTTCGCGAATAGAATGATATAAGTTTTGTTTTATTTGACCGAAAAAAGTCCATGTCACTTTGGATCTGAACATAACGTAGCTAAAAGGCGGAGATTGACGTCATCTTCATCTGGATCACTGAACGGGATAAACCTCAAAGATAAGTATACTTTTATGTGTTTAATAGTGTGGCTGACTTGTGTTTGTTTATAATATTAAAGAAATCAAGCTAGTTTATTTTCGGGTTAACTTCTAACGCTATTTGTGCATTATTTATTATAAATTTAGTTAGTGGTGGCAGATCCCGCGCATTTTTAAAAAATAGATTCTTGCTCGAAAAGAATATACTGTTTTAGAGATGAAAAGAATATATTAGAGATTGAGGGAGCAGTGCGACTTCTGCTAAATGTTTAAGTTTACAACTATTACTTATTTTATTACTTGCTATAAAATTATCTGTAGCTATAGATGATGAATTTGATGGTACGAAGTCGCAGAATAGAGGAAATAGCGGGAATGGGGACGGTGTATGTTTTAAACCCCATTTCAATTTGCAAATAAACCAGCAGGGGCGGATCCAGGAATTTTCATACGTTAGTCAAAATTTTAGTTGTCAACACTCAGGGGGAGGGGGATTTTTTTGGGGGGTTGTATGATTCATCATAATAACGCCCCCCCCCCCCCAAAAAAAAAGCGGCTGTTTCGCCCCATATCAGGGCTCATCAGCATGTCTAGGAACACATAGCTAATACCATAATATATGACAAACTCGTGATTCTGATCTATAAGAACAGACCAGGTATTCAGTATTAAATTAAAAATTAACTGGCTTAAAGCAGGAGTTTACAGTTTATTTCACATGATCGTATTACACCACACCATGCTGTCCGCTCAATTGATAGCCTAACATTAGCAACAAAATAGACTATAAAATACAATGCCACATATGTAGTTCGGTGAATAAATATATAGAATAATAGATAATATATATTTAATTATTTATGACACTAGTCAATGACTCAATATGCCCATCAGTTAAAGCATTTTCTCCTGCAAAGCCAAAGGCAATTTTGGCAGCCTGGCAGGTTATGATCGTATTACACCAGACCATGCTGTCGGTCTATTGATAGCCTAACAAAATAGACTAAATACAAATATACAATGCCACTTATTTTGTTCGGTCACTTCGGTGAATAAATATATAGAATAATCGATACCTAAGTCGAAATCTTGAGCTGATATTAATTGATATAATGCTGCTTTTATAATGCATTTATATGATTTAGATATTAATAACCTTTTGACCGCAAAAATATGCTAATTTGGGTAAATTCCATCGAGATTATCATATACAAGCCTAAATATTAAAATCGGCGCACAGCTTGTTCTGTTAATAGACATTCTAAAACAAGACAAAATATGTTTAATTTACCTTATAGCAGTACAGGACTTGTTCTTTTGATCTCGAACACACTTCGGGATTAAACTCTCGGCACCAAAATTTCTACTGAGGCAGAAGTTCGTGCTGTTTATCGCACTCAAAAGCTCTTCAACAGAACTCTTCGGCGAAGCGTCGATTCGCTTCATCAGATCAGCATAAATTTCTTGTAGACATTTTTGATCGTTCCCCGCAAACGCAGACTGAACAGTATCGTAAATACTACAAGACATTGCTGTTTAAATTCTTTCTACTCTAATGGATTCGTCAGCCCTTGAGTGTATACAGCAAGATCATATCCCACGCTGCGAATCGGTCAAGATCGGTCAAAAAATGTGACCAATAAGAATACGAATATTTTTTTAATTAGCCAATCAGATAGCTTGTATATGAGCCCCTGATTCCTAAATCGGTCAGAACTCCCCACAGATCGGTCAAAATTGCTGATCTCCATGGAGATGAGCATATTGACCAATCAGATGGCTAGAATCTGACTCAGATCGGTCAAAACTCACGCGTAAGTCCGCTGTTCGTTGACTTGATAATATTACTTTACAGAAACTCAGCCGCAGCATGAACCTTGATAACTGGACTACAATGGTGCCGCTGCTTGAAATTTGAAAATAGATAACTCGTCATAACTGGACTATCAATTCGAATTTTAATTAATTAACTATTTAACTCCGCAATTTTTACGTTAGTCGCGTGACTGGTTTGACGACCCCTAGATCCGCCCCTGTAAACCAGTATGCTTTAAACTAGTAGTTGACCTAAAATAATAGTATAAACTAGTTGCTTTACAATGCAAACAGCTTATGTTTTTTATTGTTGTTTATGTAACTGTATGATTCAACTTACAGTATAGTACAAGTAATGACTGAGTCTATTATGTTGTATTTTATTTTATAGTTTTGTCTATACTCAGGGTTCTCCACAGTTGTGAGTGCAACAGGTAAAAGAGTTTTCTGAAGCAGTAAGGCTATTGTGACGACACATTTTTAGGGGGTGCGTACTGTACTGATACTAATAAACTATTAAATAGCACTCAATTCACAGTCACAGCAGCAAGCTGGTTGCAATTGCTCAGTATATTATGAGTATATTACATGTACATGTACTTATGACTTTGAAAATGTTTCACAGAGAAATAAAAGATATTTTAAGATTTTCCCTTGTAGTAGGGTGTTGTAATAATATTTGTTTAACTGTATGAAATGCCAATATTCAGAAGTCGGTGGAAGATTCAAGATTATTGTTAATATTGATTTAACAATTACCTGACTTTTTATGTGGGAGTTAGAAGTAAGAAGTTGACGCATACGTTTTAATAATGACTTCAATACTGACCGTCTGTCCCTCAGAACTTCACAGATATATTCGTGATTATCGTGATATATTCTAAAATATACAGTATTTAAAACAGAAGTGACAGTACATACCTCAATCTTGTAATGCTAATTCGGATCTGCTTCAGTTTTTTTTCTTCTTCACTTTGTAAGAATATTCCTGGTAGAGCTCCTTTGTTTAACAATACAAAATGTTTGGCCTGGCACGCTTTGCAGCCACCATGCGGGATATCATATTGGTGTTCAGGGGCGGCGCGCTAAGGTATTAAAGGTATTAGTCTAATACCTTTTTTTCTCCAGATTGAAATGAATTGTAAAATAATATAATTATTCCAAGAACAGAGACGGATGGAAGAAAACAACATCTTTGTTTTTGATTGTTTGATTTCAATTCCGCAGTACCGTACCGTCCTCGCTGATGCGCGCAACAACCTTAGCGACTTTAGCGACAAGTGTTTGAAAGGCTTAGACCTCAAGGTATTAGAATCTCAAAACTAATACCTTGGCTTGACAAGAAACACGGATTTTCGGTGTTAAATTTCACCACAGGTGGTACAATATTTATATTTTAAAGTCAGACGCTTTTCTATTTCGATTTAAAACTGCTTTTATTTCGCAGCGAGAAATTTGTAATTCTGCAATTCTTTTCACTTCATTACATTAACAATATATAACATCTCAATCATATAAATCATCCATGTAGTATCGGCTGTATCGCCTATTTCACAAGGAAAAGCTCCCAACACTGGAGTTCAACACTTCGATAATATGGAAACAAAGAGCAATTATTTATAACAATTTTGAAGCTTTGATATGGTGACTAGAACTTATCTGACGAAAGGAAAACCTTCTTGAATCCATATTTAACAAAAAAAAAGGCATAAGTCCTCCTTCAAAGGTAAGAACGATGCGAATATTTGTATATCTAACAACGTAATCCTACAAGGTATTAGTTTTGCGATTCTAATACCTTGGCCGCCTGCGTTCGCAAAACGTTGCGCTGATCATATGTATTGTCGGCGTATCACGCAAGCTACTGTATTCACACGTGCAGCGCATCAGTTCCGCTACAATATATTAGGCACATCACAGTCTCAGACAGATATAATTCCATGGATGTTTCCGTTAATTTGGTCGTGAAGTCATCGAACCGCGTAAAATGCTTAGCATTTAGATCTTCATCTCGCTTGATTTTTTAAAAAAATATCTTCTGTAGAATGCTGGAAATTGCATTTCAGAGCCTCTAGATTTCAAAATTTTCTGGGGGTGCATAGACCCCCCTACGTTATATACCACAACTAATACCACAAAATTTACGCTCCGCGCCGCCCCTGTTGGTGTTTATTGGTGATAATTGGATTTTACGCTGACCGATCACATAGAAGGCGATAGATCACATAGTTTCAGCTAGTATACATATACGGTACATGTAAAGACAAGCAACAATCTTTTTGCATTTCACTTTTAATTAAGGGCACAGGCGAGCAGAGCATTGTGGCTTATACGGCAATACCATTATAAACGGACCGCGTATTACCGTTATACCGTATTACGGTATGTGTTTCTGTGCCTGGCTCTCTTTTTGCGGGCTCGAACGCTAACTGTGGTTAAGTCGCGTGTTTTCTAAACTAGCGGCCCACTACATGGTTCATTCACACAGGGTTGTGAATAGTATCATGCACGTAGCGAGCATTATATCGGCCTTTCAGTATTGCTTCGACTTAGTGTACAATGTATGTAACATAGCTAGTGAGTTGAATAGATGAATTATCTTTCTTAGTAAACGCAGTAATGCTGTGGTCTGCACGCTAAATATGCTTAGTTAATGACAGCATTTTACACATACATGCATGTTCTTTATTACTTTATTACTGTTATTTATTTACTATGTTTTATTTTCTGCTAAATTTCTCTTTGTGCGACGAGTATTGGGATTTTTAAAGCAAGTTTTGACTTTTCATCAATTACCACTTTTACAACAATGGCATAGTTTAAAAGTACACTTTTTCTCGTCTCAGTTGTTGGTGGTAGTTCCGTGGACTGGATTGGCAACTGCACGTTGTTCAATATTTCACATTTCTTAGCCTCAATACTATCAACGACGACAATGCTCTGCAAAACTTTAATCGTTGACGACTTATGCAGACTTGAATGCTCGTTTTCCTTTTCGATAAGATCAATATCTTGAACCAGCTGGGCCATGATAAACTTTGTCTTAAATTTTCTTTCACTGTTGTCGACGGTAATAGTTAAAGCGATCGTTTCTCCGACGTAATATGCCGTGCGATTTAATTCACAGTCCAGATGAACCGCGGTTTGGCCAAACACGCCAAGGCGATGCGACTTATGGTATAACTTAGGTGTTGTGTATTCTGGAATCAGCGATAAGTTACGAGTTTGTAAAAATTTGAATACCTTGCGAGATTTATTGGCGAAAGCATTTTTTGGTTTTACGATGATACTTTCCACAAAATACCGTACGTAGGCTATTATTCCAGAATACGTCGAATCAATCTCAAAGGACGACGGAAAGTGGTTCATCAGCTCGAAGTTAAATGGAAGTGCGTATCTGGCTTTCTCTTGAAGCGTCGTGATCTCCCCTTCCTTTATTGGTTCGTCGGCGTTGGGAAAAATAGTCTGAGTGATATCGAGGAACTGTTCTCGTCTTTCTATCTCTCCCAGCTTGACAAACGCTTCCCCAACGAGCTTAATCCGTACTTCAGTTATTAACAGCGGCTTGCTTGGGCACATTTCTAATATTCCAGACAACAAAGACGGCTGGAACGTTGAAGTGCCATGGGCTTGATGGAGAATAATTTTTACATCTTTAAGATCATCAGTCATATCGAATTCCCTTCGTTCTCCGAAGCACTGTATAGCTAGTGCAGACATGAACGGCTTGACACGAGTGCACAGCTGTTTGTTTTCTCTAGGTTACCTGCATATATAGTGAAGATTTGCATTGCAAAAAAGCGTGTTAGCCATATTGTCTCATTTGATCAGAGGATCTTTGTTGATTATATTTCGTCTAATGACAAATATCACCTGCATGTCGAATACTTTTTTGTGATGTTGCATGGGATATTAGCGAACTCTATTGCAAGTTATATGTTTATATATTAAATTACTGCCACGACTATATATAGATGCAGCATATTTGGTCGATAAAAACAGTGGAATATGCTGATTGAGTAATTCAGGTCATGATCTTTTCTACACGCATATATGCACGACTTTACCTCCCAAACAAGCTAAGATGTGTGAGATTAACTCTGAATAATGGAAAGAAGCTAACACCGTAAGTAATGCATCCTAATAAGCCCATTTAATTATCTATAAGCGTATATATAGCTAGGAGAATTATTGTTAATATATTGCCTAGCTTATATCTCTGGGCAACAGAATTGCACTGTATATAGAATGAGATAGAAATTGTTTTTAAAATGCGCTATGTCTATTATTTCTTCATAACTACATTTAACCAAAGGGCAAAGGCTCTTAACTCATTTTCATTCAAATGAGTTGTATAAACAAATTTAAGTGTTTGTGTGGGTGGCTGCTAGCCGGCTTAAAACAGACGCTGTGAGGCGCTTCAGTCGATGCATACATGTGCTCCTGCATGTCATTATCTCATGCTCAGACGAGCAATATATTCCTTTTCTGGAACGATACCTCCATAAGGTCGGCCCTATGATTGGATGAAGCCAAACTTCCGGCTGCTGGGGGCAACACATGAACGTCTGACCAACGTCCAAGGAGCGGTATAGAAAACAGACAATGGCCCAGCGAGAATTGTTTATTTTTTTGTAGTTGAACTTCATTTGAATTGATATAACGAAGTCAGTATGTATTAGAATCATTGTCCTTTCTGTCTGAGGTATGTTTGCTGGCAAAAATAGATTGAAGCAGGAAATATATTGTCAAACGAAAGCAAAATTTTGCTTGGATTGATGGAAACTCCTGACGAAAATTCAGGTTATATTTAGTATTTATTCGTCTTTATTTTATGAATTCTTGCAACCCTGTCAAGCTGTGCCTTTGCTCTTATGAATAGTCTCCTCATACCTTTTGAATCATTGTAAGACCACATATATTTTGATCTTTGATGCCTTTAAAACACTGTCGGTTCGTATTTTGTTCGATTTTTTGACTGTTCAGAAAATTTAATATTTATGGTTTTTATTGATCATGTCAGCATCCATATGCTCGACAGATTATAGCCACTAGATTTCAGTAGGCCTTAGCCCTGATTAATGACTTTTTTTTTTACTTTTGATACCTCAACTGACTCAACACTTGGAGCTGCCCTACAAAACATCAAGAGATCCGTGCGGTTTCGGACTCAAATTGTGTTTTTTGTCAAATATTCAAGCTACGTTTTTGCTGCTAAAAGCCTTTAGAAGAAGTATCTATTACTGTAGCATGTTTGCATTTCTTTGTAATTGGTTCATAACAAAATATAACTTAAAAATAAAGATTTTCTTGCATATAGAGGACTGGGGCCGCCCTGCATGTCAGCCTCCATGACGGCTTCAAAATTTGCTTTGTAGGTATCGTTCCTGTCCTTATATAGAGTTCACTGGTGCCACGTAGTTGACTTTTATTTCCGTGCAGCACTGATAACCACAGGCAGCTATATCTGTAGTTTAAGACGCGAAAGGTTCAAAATATTTACTGTCGTGGCAATAGAAGCGTTCCTAAAATATCGTTGCAATATATTCCTCAAGTTGATCAATTAATTTGATGAAAATTATTGCTAACTTCCTGTTTTGAATTTGATTGGTTTCTGGTTTTTAAACAACCAATAAGAAACAGGATTATTTGCCAAACACCAAGCAAATTCAAAAGATAATTCAAAACAGGAAGTTAGCAATAATTTTAATCAAATGAATTGATCAACTTGAGCAATGTATTGCAACAATATTTTAGGAACGCTTCTATTGCCACGACAGTAAAAATATGGACGAAACGTAATTAAAATAGGAAAAACCTTCCCTGACCAAAATATTTTATTAGAACGAGTTTTCGCGGACTACCAGTATGTGGCCTTCAACGTATTAAAAATGATTAGATATAGACACATGGTCTATTTATTGTATAGTCAGGGTAATCTCTGTTATAAATGCTGGCTGTCATCAATAAAAGCAGAAACAAAAATTACATGAAAAACAAAGACAGCTATATTTTTACGTGTTGAAGGCCATGGGGTTGGTGGTCGAAAGCTGGTCCGAAATACAGATTTAGGTCAGTTTAAAGGTGACGTACAGTCCGTTCTGCGCATGGCCGCAATGTGGTCCCCAAAACATGACATTCGTAGATAATTACATGAAGTACTCGCTCAACGTAAACCGTTGTTAAACCGGAATGTTAAACCGGAACAACATGGCAGAAAACCAAGCGATTCGGCGAGGATATCTCCTCGGATTTCTTCTATTTCTCCTGAAAATGTTTTGTTTTGGGTACAAGTAATGAATGGGAACCAAGAAAAGCTTACAACCTTGAATAAGGTATTGGTTGTTTTTTTGTAAATTTAGATGTAAACATTAGTTTCGTATATGCGCAGAACGGACTGTACATCACCTTTAAAAATAATAATCAATTTTAATGAATCAGTAAATTTAAAAGCAAGCCTTCGTTCTCCTGAACTCCCACTCGTGTTTCTATAGCAAACACGAAAAATGTTTTCTACTTCTTAAATAACAGTGTACTGTATACCTATCGAGTATTTTATGCATGGCGTACATGTATATCTACAGCATAACGTATAATCTGACAGTGCATTTATATAACTGAACAGACAACGGCAAAATGGAATCTATTTGTCAATTTGACTATTAAAATGTATACAGACCAACAATATTGACATATTGTATATGCGACTGTACATTAAGTCGAACTAATGATCGTTTTCACTCACGTGATCGGTGGCCCCGTTGGGGGTGGTGAAACAATACAAAATGTTTGAATAAGGTCGAATAGAGTTAAATTCTCATAGGATAAAGATTGTGCACCAACATGGCCGCCATTTCATTGTTTCTGTGCACCAATATGGCCGCCGTGACGTCAGCTGATAACCAAGAATTCAAACTACAAGGTGAAGCTGTAGTAGCATATTTCTGTATTTTTAATGATCTTTTAAATCGATTTTTGAATGCGTGTCGGTGAATATCAGGGGCGCAACTAGAAAATTTCGAGGGCAGGGGTTGAACGCAAAAAAAGGGCGAAGTCGTTCAGTATTCTAAACAATTTGGGACTAGAAGCCAGTGCCGTGGGAAGCAAAGATTCTAGGGGGGTCCGGGGGCATGCACCCCCAGAAAATTTTTGAATTTGGGGTCTCTGAAACGGCATTTCCTGCATTTTGAGGACGCTTTTCTCATATTTCCGGTTGCGGAAATTTTTATTTTGGTCTCGCATTATTTAACATTTATCATAATTATAAGGCAGCCTCAGATTTGCGGAGAATTGTATTGCGTACTACAACAGACGATTAATTATTTGTTTATCTAATGTCTAACCTAGTATTAGAGGTCTCACAAAAAGGGCAGGGGTTAAAAAGGACAGGGGTTCCAACCCCCCCCCCCCCCCCCTAGTTGCGCGCCTGAATATATAATTTAAAATTCCTTCTGGTTAAATGCCGCACGTCTCGTATTAAGAACACATTTATACCAGCAAGTTGTCAGTTTTAATTATTTTAAGCATTTTAGTATCCTAAAATAACTTAAATTCCTAATGCAATTTTTATAACGCTTTATACAGTATAATAACTACTTAATAACCTTGACCGTTCGGTTTTTTCGGTAAAATATTAAACCGATGTCTTGCTGTATTGACCGAGCGATAGCGATGTCAATACGCTCAAGACCGAGGTTTAATATTTTACCGTAAAGACCGAACGGTCGAGGTTATTAAGTAGTTTATTATATGGCACTTTTTATTTCAAAATCAATCTTGTATTTCTTGGTCTTCTCTTCCTTTAACTTCGTCAAAACACCGAACTAGCGTTATTTTCTTCTATTTCTTTCTCATCTGAATAATAGAATTTACTTTTATAATGTTCATCGTCGTCTATTTTGCCGTTTTTCGGCAATAAAAGTTTCTTATTAGGATTTTTTGTTTGTTCCCAATCGTAGGGCATTAACAATTTTCTCGACCCGTCAACAACCAATCACAGCGCGTGATTTTACCGGAAGTAATCCGTGCCATATAATAATAATAACTTTAAAATCAATTTTTGTCGTATATTTTATATATAGAACAAGCTCGCTATAAAATGTTCTAAATATTACGCAATTCAGCTCATGCAATAGTAATTATTAATAAAAATATCTATCTATATGTAAATTAAGTTATCTGCAGTGCTAAGCTTTCGTCTCGCTAACACTCGAGACTTCATTTACATGGTGTAACCACGAGAAAGTTTAAATTATTGATACGGCTCTATGCTAAAATTCAACACAACTACAAGCTTCTTAGCCAGTGAAGCCACTTAATATACAGGAAATAATAATTATTTACATAAATTAAAATAAAATATAATTAAATCACGTGGATAGAGTCCTGTAGGTATGAAAGTGTTAAGTTTGTATGTCCAGAATCTTCACGTTTGGTATAGGGTTATCAGAAAGTCCCTCGTGGCCAGCACTACAAAATTGGCGTAAAGATGCTCGCCAGCAATATTACTTTGTCCCACAAATATATATATGGGAGCACAAAATCACAAGACTAAACAAGTATCAATATAGTAAATACTTTATACTTTAATTAGAATATAATTAGAATATATTTGTTCGTTTACAATCACAAGTGTTTTCTTGGAAACCCAAACATTCGTAGAACTGATTTTATACCACATTCAAAAACCAATTGGCGTATTTTTGTATGTTACTATACGTTCATAGGTCTACTTAGACTTGCTCCAAGCTAGTCTCATTTATCGGTACACGCGCGTGCCCCCACGCGGTACCCGGGTCCGGCGTGGGGGCACGCGCGCGCGTGCACTGATAAACGAGAGACTTGAGCTAGCAAGTCTAAGGCACTGATGGTCTAAGGTCTACCGAGCATAATAATCGACAAATGCCATCCGCCGAAATGTTATCGTTTTAATTACAGTTCTTGCTGCCATGGTGCAAAAAGTTGTTTTTCAAATGTTCTGAAAAACGACATTAATTTATCGTTATTTTAATTTTATAATATTAATATTCTTAGAACTATACATAGCAGCTTCATTATACTTCTCGCGTATATTTATTTGCTTACACATTTGGAACCCAGTTTTACTGTTATGTGTATTTATTATATGATAGTCCACGTCACTCATAAACAGAATGTTATAGGCCTGCGCTAAACGTCGCACAATAGACGAATTTAATTATTTGAATTTTATTCGACGAAACTGCGACGTATAACTCGATTAATTCGACACACGAGTTAAATTCGTCTCGGCAATTAAATTCGTCTCAGTCAGTCGGATAATGCGACGATAATGTGTGTTCGAGTTACACGACGAATTATCGTCGCGTCGAATTAATAAATATTTCTCTTCTGTGTCTGTGACAACTCGGCGCCCTGATGTCTTCAAGGAATCGTTTTCAGGCTCCACGCGTCCAAGTAAAAACAATTACTAAATTCGACTGAATTTCGACGTTTAACTCGACGTCGTATTTACGTCGCATTACGGACGAAGTTAATTCAAATTAAATTCGTCTGAATTAAATTCGTTTATTGTGGACCTACCTAATATGAACGAGCTTAGATTTCTGATTGGCTATAAGTAACCAATCACATTGTCGATTATCAATTCGTTTTAATTCCATGCTCCTTGGTTATCTAAACCAATCAGACGCCTTCTTAGTATAGGTAGGTGATGACCCACGTTTAATAGCGCAGGCCTTAGATATAGCTCAAACATATATGGTCTGGATTTTATGTTGTCATGCCACTGAGAGCAATATTACTGCCAGACTAACTAAATAGGACAGTGCAGATGAGTTTCTCTTCAGACATCACTTTAGTATTTCATCTACAGTAGCATAGTATTCATCTGATTCTTGCTTAAGTTTTATCTCGTTTTCATTTGGATTCTCCAGAACTTCGTAATGAATTTCGTCGTGAGCCTTCGTCGGTTCTGTGTAAATTGGAGAGGATAAACCGTATTTCTCTGGCCAACTGTACAACGGATTACCATAATTCATGTAACCAATCTGTTCGTCAGTAGTCTCATAAATAATATTATCCACTGTAGACAACGCTGCGACAGATAATGTCCTTGGCATTGGCGCAGATACATAAATTGGATTGAGCATGGTTTCTAATTTGCGGTGTTCTTTTTTACCTTGTCGTGGTGTCTGTTGAGTAGAGAGTTGACTTGGCATTTTAAGTCTAAAATAATAATAAACAACAGCATGTTTTAAAGTTGTCAATGGATTTATCACAGACGCTTGAAACCTGCAGCAATCCCTCATTATGATTATATGACATAGTGAACTTTATGTATATAATTCGCTTTTATCTACAAAAAAATAATTTCTAACTTTTGAAGATCTAAAAATGAACATGGTTTCTTTTATGTTTGTATGTTTTTTGTTTGGTTTGTTTGTTCGCATATTTGTCTGTGTCTGTCTGTCTGTCTGTCTGTCTGTCTGTCTGTCTGTCTGTCTGTCTGTCTGTCTGTCTGTCTGTCTGTCTGTCTGTCTGTCTGTCTGTCTGTCTGTCTGTCTGTCTGTCTGTCTGTCTGTCTGTCTGTCTGTCTGTCTGTCTGTCTGTCCGCCCGTCTGTCTGTCTAGGTCTATCTGCCTGCCTGTTCGTTCGTTCGTTCGTTTGTTTGTCTTCCCAACCAATCTAATGAAGCCTGTGGCAGAAATTTGGATTAAGTCCCAATAAATTTCCTTACCTTAGTACATAACCTAGTCTCTCAACAGTAAGGTCACCATCGTTTGCCTGCTTCCGTCTAGATAATCAAACATTGACGTATATAAAGTATGAATACAAAAAACACAATTTTTATTAAGGGAGCGATTACATGGACCGGGCTGGCCCGGTTAACCGGGATGAGTTTATGAAATTATTACATGGACCGGGTTAAGCCGGGATGATTTCAGGCCGAAATTCGCAATTATCAAGTAAATAAGGGCAAAGTTACGTTAGTTTTACTTCAGTTTTACACTAATTAATCTATTATTTATTTTGTAAGCCTATCGTTAATAAAAATATTGTTATAGTCTTAGCTAACGCACGAATGCGTCTTCACGAAGACTTATTATTAAATCTTCGCTATGATCACGAAACACAAACAACGTTTTGATGTTCTATTTCAGTTCCTTTCAGCATTTATTCACACAGTCAAGCAAACGAACGCGTATCGAAGCGAGTTCAACAGTTTTTCAGCCCGGTTTGCTGGGATGAAAACGATTACATGGACACTTAATTCATCCCGGTTAAACGGGCCAGCCCGTTCCATGTAATCGCCCCCTAAGAAAATCTCTAGTGAGTATAGTGATAAATGTCATTTCAACATTTTTGGTGTTATTTCTTCTAATTTTTGCTGTGTATTTGTTTTCTCTTTTTTGCTTAAGCTAATAAAGTGTTTATGAGATGGAAAACTCGTTAGTAATTTTTTGGGTTCAGTGAACGTAGGAGCATTCACAAAATATTTCGAAAGAATCCGACGTATAGTCTGAACTCTCAAAGTTTGCCATGGCTATTTTATTCCTAGAGAAATTTGTCTTTCTCGGTAACAATCCCTTATGACGTACCCAAATTAACAAATATGTATAAAAACAATGGATTTTAACATTAAGTATTTATCTGCGTACTGTACGTCATAAGGCATTGTTACTGGTTAAAAAGCCCAAATTACTCAAAAAAACAAAGTAGCCATGGCAAACTTTGAGAGTTCCTAACTCAAGATCCATCTTCAAATTTTCAGTGAATGCTCCTGTCATGCTCTTCTATTCAAGAAAAATACTAAAGAGTTTTTCACTTTGTGGACACTTTAAGACAAGATGCTTTATTATTTCTTACTTCTTGCTGTTAATCACTGTTTCCTAGTAGTATATATATATATTGAAAAGTTTACATGGATATTACAAAATAGCTTTTTGAGAGTTGTAACAACGTTCTATCAAGTATCAATGCTGGCTGGATATTAAACTGAATGGCATTTTTAATTAACTAAATTTTGCAATACATGGCTAGCAATATGAAGAACATTGCTATATCACATGCCAATTTTTGGTAATTCAATTATGGTCAAAATGGAATTTTGATTGCCCAAGTTATTGTTCTTCGTCGTATTAATCATAATAATATACATGAAAAAAATTATAAATTTTAATTGGCCGAGAACAGTATAGTTTTAAAGAGATACAGTGCAGAAAAAGAAATTCAGTGTAAATATTTGCCAATGAGTCAATCAAAAACAATAAAAACTGAATAGAGCCAGTCACGTTCTCGGGTCACCACCTACCTATACTAAGAAGGTTTCTGATGGGTTTAGATAACCTAACCCAACACCTTCCCCTAGCCAACACCGCTGCCAAACGTTTTGCGCCTGCGCGACATCCGAGCTCGTATCTCAAAAAAAGAGCGGGAAAACACTGAAATATTTGGACTGGTCCGAGAGTCCGACACAAAAGTTAAAATTATAAGCATACTGCCAAAAAAATAAGGTAGGTAATTTGTGCATGGCTTCTTTGTCAATATTGTAACATATTCTGAAATGTCCCCCTTCGTAATTTTCATGCCCCTTTTTTAAAAACACAAATGAATAGTCGAGTCTTACGCACTTAGTCTTCGCTGCTGGTGGTTGTTGCCACGGCTAGTTCCCACTTCTCTTGCAATGTTTACTCTAGCAAATTCACGCATGCGCAAACGTTTGGCAGCGGTATTCCCCTAACTCTACATTAAGGAGCATGGGAACGAATTGATAATCGACAATGATTGGTTACTTATAGCCAATCAGAGAACTCGTTCATATTAGGTAGGTCTACTGTCACTTTCAGCAGCAGCGATTTTTTTCACAAGTGAGATTTTTCATTAATTCTTCTCGAACATTGTCGTTTCTCATAAATTCTATTCAATTTGGTTTGATTTCTTTATTTTATAAACCTATACGTTTGTAATATATCATCTAATATCCTGGGTTCTTTTATCCCAATCGTACCCCGTGCACTGATGTATGCATAGCTTCAAAAACCTATCGGGATTAATGATTTAATATAATATAAAACATATTCCGAAAATGAACATCTTCAAAAACCCAAGATATGGGTCAAAACACGACAAAAAAGACGAAATGGTAATATTTCGACTTTATTCCAAAGTCATCATCAGCCCAATTGTCAAGTTTACTTGGTCTGATGATGACTTTGGAATAAAGTCGAAATATTACCATTTCATCTTTTTTGTCTTGTTTTGATCCATATCTTAAATTGGGTTTTTCAAGATGTTCATTTTCGGAATATGTTTTATATTTCCTAAAATTGTCGGCTGGCATTCATGATTTAAAGGTGCATGTTTTAATGCAAATTACGTTGTACGGAGTCTCTTTCATTCATTCAACGTAATTCGCATTAGAAATCGTTATAACGTCGTTTAAAATCGCTAAATTAGGTCATGACAATATACTGTCGCTGCAAACTCTAAGTCAATATAGATCAAAGTATGCTAACCTTTTGTAAACAATCGTAAGTAAAATGAGAATAACTATAAGAATAGTTGCCAAAACTGGTAAAACTATAGAAATCACTGGAAGAGTGCTGGCTGCTTGATTGCTGGGTTTGCTAGTAATACTTCTGTTTCCATGCTTCGGAATTCCTAAAATAGAAATGGCAGAAATTATAAAGACAATTTGCAAGTAAGTTGGAATAAGAACTTAGATCTAACATCAGGGAAAATGACAAAAAGGTGTTTGGACCCTAACGATTACAACTTTCACTATATACTATCTTTCTTCACTAATGCGTGCAAGTGGTGCATGGTAGTGGTAGTGGTGGCATGGTGGGATTTATCTAGTTTACAAAAGTGATCCACCAACAGCAACCAACATAATGGAAACAAGAACGACGACGACGATGATGATGAGGAGGAGGAGGAGGAGGAGGATGATGATGATGATGATGAGGAGGAGGAGGATGATGACGATGATGATGATGATGATGATGATGATGATGATGATGATGATGATGATGATGATGATGATGATGATGATGAAGAAGACGACGTCGACGATTAAAAGTAGAAAGAAAGAGAAAGGAATAGAAAAAAATAGAAACGGAAGAGAAGGTGAAATAAACATAGACAAACAACAACCATACAGAACATGCAATTCACGCAACCAACTGTAACCTATGCATAGTTTACCCACCTGTTGGTCGGACTAGAGCTTTGCACTGGATGTGAAATCCTAATGTCCCTTCTTGGTCTTTTTTTACATGATCAGTTGATTCAAACACTACAAGCAGATTGTTGCCAGTGGATATCAGTTTCGTGCCATTGGTAGCATTTGCACCACAAAGTTTTGCTAATGGTGTCACCGTAACATTTAAACTATCAAAGATCTTAATATAACTGTCCTCGCACTTTGGCAAGTTAAAATACGTAAATTCCAGGGACACAACCAAACTATGATTAGTTGTAACCAGCCAAGAACAACGCTTGAAATCAGGAAAGTTCACGTAAGTATTTTGTATTGATTTGGACGAATTCATGTCGACGCTTGTGTTGTATCGACAACCTAAAATTGTAACAATATATAATAATTCATACAATTGTAGTAACAATAGCAATGCAATGCAGTGATGTCCTATTACTATGAACTATTAAGTAAACCTGTAATGTTAATAATAATTAATTTAATATATTTACATTCACAATTTCTGAAATGATTCGGGAGGTTACTACGTGCTAATTCCTAAGCCTATTTGTTAATTCTGGAATACAGTACTTACCCGCTTATAAGAACCTAGTTTTTCCAAGTTAGCCTAAACAGGTTCTTATATAAATGGTGCTTAGCGGAGTTTTAGGCTATTTAGGTTCTTAAACGGGTTCTTATTTTTATAAGAAAGATATGATACCAGTGGCTGGTAGAAGGGCAGCATGTATATTAATTTAATGCCTTTTAATAATATATATGTATATATATATAAATATATTTGTTTCTAAACACTTTAAGTTTATAACTAAAACCTTTTAAGTACTTTCAATGTATGTCCTTTATGTACAGTCTGTACTCCATAAAATCAAGAACTAAGTGTACCCTACTATAAACCCTACTATAAAATCAAGAATTCAAATTGAAACTGCATTTGTAATTCTAAGTGATAAATGTACTTGTGGGGTACTCATGTGGATTATAATTCAAAACCAACATGTAAATACTACTGTTACTTTGTTATTAACAGCAGAAGCCTAAACGCTACATAATTAAGGTCTAAAAGCTATAGGCCTCTAGTGCTTGAGGTCTGATTTTATCATCATCAGAACCATCTGCTGTAATAAGGCAGCCAGTCTTCTCAAAGAGTTTTGCGAAAAACATCTTATCAGCTGCAAGCTCCTTCCAAGCCTCAGCAGTCCATTTAGTCATAAGGACCCTCCTCTTCTTCGCAGATATCTTATCGTGCCACAATTCCAAGTTGTCATCCTCCTCCAGCCACCTCTCCATTGCCTCTCCTATTCTTGTCTTTAGCAACTTTCCACATCCAGCATCAATGGGCTGCACCTTGTCTGTGTGATTTTCTGGTAGGAGATAAACAACAGCATTGACTTCCTTCCTACAGGCCTCATGAAACTCTTTGTTCAGCTGAAATCCAACATTATCAGCAAAGATTACTTTCTCATCTGGGGAATTCCCTATACCAGGTATTAAAGTTTTTGTCACCCACTTCATATTCACTTCACTGTCCATCCAGGCACACACTTGGAAATATACATCCACGCCTTTATCATACTCAGCTTTCTCTGCACTTGTCACATTTCCTTTCCCTCTGAATATTATCGCAGGCTTCACATTCTGCTCCCCTTCCGCTCGTATGCATAGTTGTAAAGTGGCCTGCCTCTTATCCAAGCCAGTGGAGGGCTGAGAAACCCACACCTGTTTGTTGCCCGTACTGTCATAGGTTTTATCCTGGTCGATTACAAAGGGGAGGGGAACTTGATCAATGTTATAACGATTCCTTGGCAACCATCGCCCATACTTCGTATCCATGGCAGAGTTATTTCGGGAGTTATTTCTTCTTCTTCTAGTCTTGACAGCCTTCCTTAAATTCTGGTGAAATCGTTGAATCGTTTCTCTTCCGTGATCTGCAGAGTTCTTCTTTTTATTTGACCTTCGTCTCAATGAAATATTGTGTCGCCTTTTGAATCTATCAAACCAGTTGTTGCTTGCTTTGAACTTGTCTGCTTCGTCTTTTCCATAACACGTCTCAATCGTCGATTTCATTTTCTTTTTGAGCCAAAGCTTTGAGACTTTACATCCTTTAGCTCGTCTAAGCTTGAATTCCACAACTACTCGCACGGCAGCCAAGGGATACTTCTCTCTCTTCTTGTTTAATTTATCATCTACTAACTTTCTTCTCTGTCTTGCTGCCCTCACGTTGCCTGTGTTTCCCTTGTGCTTGTTAAGTTCAACCTCTGTCTTCAATTTCTCTCTGTTCTTGTTCCACTTAATTACCAGCGACTTACTAACCCCTCTCTCTTTTGCTACTTTTTCCCACCGCTTTTTCTTGATCTTGAGCCCAGTGAGGGAATCAAGGAGCTCCAGAGTTTTCAACTTGAATGCAACCGTGTAAGATCTCCTTCGACTCTGCCCGCGTCTGTTGTCGGTGGCGGCTGACTCTACCGGCTTTCCTTGCTTATTGCTGTTGGTAGTTGAAGTCTCTTCGCTTTGATACGGCTTTGTGCTCTCAGTTAGTTCCTTATCTTTGCTTACATCCTCGAGATGTAGGTTTTCTGAGTGCTTGAAGCGAATGTGCGTTTCGAGGTACTTCTTGGCTGTGAAGCATTGGTTGCAAATGTCGCATTTCACAGGCTTGCAGGACAATTTCACAGACCTTGGATACGTCGCTGAAACGTCAAACTCTTCACCACTTCTGGTCTCCACTGTTCTCTTAACCCCACAGCTAAATAAGGTACGATTCATGTTTTGTTTTAAGCCATTCTACAACCCGTCAACGACAACAAAATGTGCGAACTGTCACTTTCACGTGGTTCAATGTTTTGAACGTTGGTTTTATTCTGTGGTTCAATGCTATGTGGTGAGCCCAATGGACGACAACCCAGCGGTCTTTACATGTACTGGTCGTATTTTCGCCATTTTCTCCATCTCCTTCAAGTAAATTCGCTAGAGTTTCTGCTACAAAGCTTACTAAATCGAGAGGGTCAACTGGATAACCGCAAAGTCAGGAATGGCAGAGGAGTGTGAGGTTTATATTGAGTCCAGTGTTCGTGGCTACCACGCTTACTTCAAGGAAACTACAGTTTGTGTTGGCGAGGTCTTGAGGTGTGAAATTGAAGACAACAATGAACATGACAAGAATGCTATCACTGTCAGAAATGGAGAAGGGAAGCTAGTTGGCCATGTCCCCATCGAATTGTCAAAGCGTTTTAATAAACTCTTGCAGGATTATGGTGACATAGAAGCCGAATGCATTGGCAATCGTTTCAATGCTGGACATGGCAAAGGCCTTGAATTTCCTGTGGACTACAGGCTTACAGGGAATTATCTGTACTTGAGGAAGTTGATAAGGAGGCTGAAGACAAAAGAATTCGCTGATAACCTAAATATTAGTGACATCAGAAAGTGCAATTTTGCATGAATCGACGTGCAAGAGTACAGAATGCTTTGATTTATATGTGTGCTGCTTGAATTTGGAAATGCAGATCATATGTATGTGAAAACTGAGACAAATTGCTACATTATAACTGAAGAGATGACATTGTGCTACAAAACTCTGAACTCATCAAAGAGACACATCAATTGTATTTTTAATTATCACTGAAGACAGGGCTCATCCCTAATGTAATGAAAATTTACAAGGTTTTCATGCATTATTTATTCCAAATTTAGAGATTTTAATAGTGTAACATGTTTAAGTTCACTACTTTTGAGTCATGTCTTTTATTTTTGCCTGAACTGAAGATCTTTAAAGTTCATTTTCTAAAATAAGAACCTGTTTCAAATTTTAGGCTAAATAGGTTCTTATATAAAGGGGGTCTAAATTGATATTTTTAGGCTAACAGGTTCTTAAATTGCAGGTTCTTATAAGCGGGTAAGTACTGTACTAATTTTCAAAATGCAACAAAACGTACCGCCTTGCAGTGCGTCTCAGCTTAATTAAAAAAAAATACCCGGTCAATTGATGGTACCGAAAAAGATGGTGACTGTATAATTAAATCAGCTCAAAGCCTCAAACAACAATTAAGATCATGTTTGCATGGATTAAATTTTTTGATATTGTACCCTATCTATAATATATGCCTACAATTCTACTAGAAATAATGTTTACTAAGCGCAAAATATTGTGGTAAGTTGCCATCTTTTAGGTATCGTCAATCTACTACAACTAAAAGTAAAAAAAAGACACTGAAAACATGAAAAAATAATTATGTGATTATGAAAATAGTTAGAAGAAGAAAAAAAGATACAAAGCTACACGTACTTTTTGGATTTAATCGGGCTTTGTATTTGGCTTTTAATCCCAATTTTTCAGCTTGTGCTGAATTGTCTCCAGATTTGACTACCATATACAGGATGTTTCCAGTTGATAATATTTTGCTATTATTGGTTGCATTTGAACCACAGAGTCTTTTTAGAAATGGGAATGTCTTGTTCATTCCATCATAGAAATCAATGTAATTATCTTGGCAGTTTGGCACATGAAGATATTTAAACTCAAGTGAAACTACAAGCCTTTCATCCACGGTGATCAACCATGAACAATACTGATGGTCGGGGTATTGGGTATTGTTTTTTAGTGCCTTGAAAGAACCCTCGTTGCCAATTATTTTGTGACGACAACCTAAAATTAAACATATAGAATAGTATATCCCACGGCATATCACACATAGTATATCGCAACATGCTATATGTGTGGATGTATATATAAGTATAAGCCACAGTATGTATTTAAACAAAGGCATTTATATTTTTTTACGTTCAGTTCAGTGAACGCGTCCGCTTATTCCTTGGCATCCAAACAGGCAAATATATGGTTTGAGATGCGAAAAAAGAGCATCTATTTTAGAAGTTGTATATATAAACATAGATGTAATATAACGGCGTTACTGATTGGCTACCGTGCGTGCTCTCTAACTCGATGCATGGAGCATGGCAATTTCAAACGTAATGAGAATTTTTAATCAGCGAAATAAATATTGTTTTCATTTATTTTATATCTGATTCTCTGTTATAAAAGAAGTTTGTTCATGGTTTCGCAAGCTCCATCGAGTTATGAATGCACTAGCTTGGGAAGTTGGGAACTTGGGAGAGCACTCAAAAATCACCTTTTTCGCATGCTCTCCCAACTTTCCGTGTGCACCTCGATGGAGTACGCCAAACCATGAACCATTTCTTAAATATTTTAAGGTATATATTTAAAATCTTGTTTTAAGACAAAATATCTTGTCAAGAAAACCCAGTAAGATTATTATCTTGCAGAAGGACAAGAAAATCTTGAAACAAGTATTTTTTTCTTTTTTAGGGGTTTGCAGTGTAGTATAGGCATAAAAACATAAACTGAGGGGCGAAGTGTCATGTTAACTTACCATAATAATAGCAATAGTAAATCTTTGGTAAACTTTTCTTTGCGTCAGTGAAGGGGTGGTACTTCAAAAAATTGTCTACATTATGGTTGTCTTCAGTGTTGTATATAATGTATTCCAATGAACTCAAAGCCCACTTAACGCGTTGACAGTGTGGGAAGTGGAGCGGTAGCAAATAAAATGGTTTATAAGTTGGAAGCACAATTGATTTATACCATAGACCTCGATTCTGGCAACAATAATATATTATTGTGAACAGATGGTTATATCTCCCACTTGGTAAAACGCCATATTTGCTATTCTTATTTCGTTTGTCCTCGTCGTCCCATATTATTGATCCACTTTTCATACCTTTAGGACATTTATATTTTTTGTAAACGCAGTAGGAACCTTGCGCAGGAAAACATACAAAAAGAGATAATATAAAACAAAAATGCATGTTAGAAACTAAATATAAGAAAGTCGTGCATGTCAGGTTCCATCAACTGATTTGTATTAAAATCATGAGAAATCACGTTTTCATAAAAACGTTTGGACAGGTCTCATAAACCTTATTATTTTAGTTCATTGCATAAATCTAGGGGTAGTCTTGATTATTTAAAAGTTTACATTGGCAAAGAAATCGTGTTTCCAATAAATCCAAAAATTCTTATTTGCATAAAATCTGCCGCTTACTATAAACACAATTTCTATAGATATGCATATAATATAACTTTCTTCCCAGAGGGTTGTGGTTGGATTTAGGGTGGCCGGGGGGTTGTGGTTAGGTTTATGGTCAGGTTTAGAGGTGGGGGTCTGGGGGGGGGGGGATTTAAGTCTTTAATATCAACATGTCCTCCTACCTAGAATTACCAATAATCAGTAAGTGTGAAACGGCCTTGAATTACCAATAATTGGTAATTGTAGGTAATTCTCTGTCCCACATGCGGGATGTTAAACTTGAACACATAAAGGTAAAAATCCTAGAGGGGTGTTGTGGTCGGGGTATAAGAGGGGGCACACTTTTCCGGAGGGTTGTGGTTAGGTTTAGGTCTACCGGGGGGTTAGGGTTAGGTTTAGGGTTTCCGGGGGGTTAGGGTTAGGGTTGGGGTGGTGGGTTGGGAATTAGTTTTTTAAAATTAACGATTATTGGTAATTCTAGGCATTTCACACTTACTGATTATTGGTAATTCTAGGTAGGAGGATATGCTATATTCAGGTCTCAGGATAATCCTGAATTATAGATGAGAGGATATGCTGACTTGGTAGCACAATGAAACTCCCCCAACAAAGTGAACGATCCCAAGAACACCTGTCCAGCGCTCAGTACTCTTTACCAGTATTCCCAACTCTTTGGGGAAATGGCCAATTTCAACGACGGCTTCGTACAAATAAAATAATTCTAGTTGCGAAACAAAGAGAGTGAGAATAATTTTTCTGACTCCCCCAAGAAGATAATTCTTATATCTTCAGGAAAAAGTCAACTGGCGCCCAAAAGATGATAAATTCTGACTTCAATATAGACACTCAATTCTTTTAGCAGTACTCTAGCCATTTGGAAATCATTAATAAACTGCCTTCAAATATATCAAATATAATAGTTAACCGCGCCTTCTTTCACTGCCACCTTGCTGAGAGATTTGCCCTTGGCCTTGACGAATAAAATGGTTTTGCGTTCAGGACAAAATAAAATACTAAAAGTGCCAAGTGGCACTCTTGTTGCTTTTTAACCGCCGTCAGTGCCGCCGTTGTCAGAGAAAGCCGGAGGTATTTACCGTTGACGAATTTGGTCTTGAACCAATCACATTTACGGCATACCAACAAAACTGAACACTTGAGAATGTATGCGGTGCATGTTCCCACAGTGTTAACACTACAGACACTATATCTGGAAGATATATAAGTGCCGGTATACGATCAGCATGTCAGCAAGCCCCTATATGCTTTTTTAAATTCCTCACCTCTTTTGAATACATTTAATATATAGTCAATCTATCATTTAATTGATATATAATAATCGTTGTTCAAACCAATATACCTTTGGGCCATAAGACCCGATTTTCTCTTCCAGTTTTTTTCTTTATACAGAAATATCTTTTTATGTAATCATCTGTCAAGGTTGCTTCAATGTGAAAATTCTGAGAGAAAGCACTTTTTTGTGGACCGTCATTTTCCATGTCTTGTTTTAACCACCCTTCACTCCATGCACCACTTTCACCTTCTGGACATCCTGAAATTGCCTTGGGTACGCCATAGGTTCCAGAAGGCCAGACCTCTTGATAAAAAGCAGTACAATACAATTAAAATTTATAATATAAAGGGGATATTACACGGTGACGAGAAGATATGGATTTTATGTTCGAGTGGCAAGGACAATATCTCACGAGTGAGCGCAGCGAACGAGTGAGATATTGCTCTTGCCACGAGAACATATTAAAATCCATATTTTTGAGCAACTGTGTAATGTTCTATTTATTATATGGACAATGAAATTATGCAGTGGAAGTGATGTTGATAAACTGGGTTCAATGCAAAAACTCAGTACAACCGCTTGACCAAAAACCTTTTGAAAATACAAATGAAAAATACAACAGCTTCTTCGAATACGTCATTTTACGTGAAAAACTGAATTAAGAGAAGTTACTGGCTCAAATTTACTTGATTCGAAACTTAGGCAAAAGGCGTAAATTTTGACTTGTCGATATGTCACTCGCGAGCGTTACATACGAGAAATACGCCACTCGGTTCCCGGATGTAGTGAAATATGGATACTATGAGTGTTTTAGTTGCCAGTAAAATACTCTTCTCCATATAATAAATATACATAATACACTATAAACGCTACAAGCATTACCATAACATTACTCATGAAAAGAAAACTGACAAACAAACTTAATATGTACTGTATGCATAACTTTTTCTTGATTCAAATTGTTGCAGTTCAGATATTAGCCGCAGTGGAAGGAGATTTATTATATAAAATAGAGTGTTTTATTGATTTTTCCGTCACTAATAAAAGTGATAATCTCACATGTGCGATTATTTATGATAATCGCACATGTGACGATTATCGCTGAATCAACATTATAGTTTAATGCAATTTTTGCAAGGCAATAGGACAATTTTTTTATATAATAAACAGAACAATACATGGATGCATGGAAATATGAAATTTCTTTCTCGTGTTGAACAGGATATGTCACTCGTTCCCTTCGCTCACTCGTGAGATATCCTGGTCAACACTCGAAATAAATGTAATATTTCCGCACATCCATGTATTATTCTCTATTTAATTAAAAAAATGTGTTAAAGAGGTACTTGCAAACTTGCAAGCCGCTAAAGGGTTTTTTGAAATTAGCGAAAAAACTTGAAAACAGTTCACTTTAATATGCAGACTTTTAATGAGAGAGAAGAAACGTTTAAGGATCTGTTTAACAAATAGATTCCATTTTGCCGTTGTCTGTTCAGTTATAGATGCACAGATGACGTCACAACGCAGTCGAGTGGGTCATTGATGTTCTTACCACGTTGTTACGTCTTCTGTGCATCTATAACTGAACAGACAACAAAAAAAATGGAATCTATTTGTTTTATACAATACAAACATTTAAAAGGTTTTTATCAAAACTCTTGCCGGATTTTGAGGCACGAAGAAGGAAAAAAGCAAGTCAGCTGACGTGTCTGACATGTCCATGTGTCTGTCCTCTAATAGATCATGGACAACAACCAATGAAAACACGCGTAGCAACCAGTGTATTGTATAATAAACCATAGTCTTTTTATTCAACTCTCAAGTCTTATGTATTTTACTCTAGCTAACGCCAGATGATTTTATCCATCAAGGGGAAATAAACCGACTGCAAAATTAATGTTAAAAAAAAGTTGAACATCTATATGACTATGTCTATTAACTCGTTTTAGACGGCATCCGACTCTGACAGGGGAATCCACCGACAGGAAAGGGTTAACCAGGGCCTCTTTTAAGGATTTTTCCGTGGGGGACCGTTCACAAAAAGGGACTCTTCTAGAGTCTTGGAAATGCCATTTCCTGCATTCTGAGGGGTTATTTTTAACAACACTGAAGGTCATAAAATGTCATAAAAACTAGTTAAAATACAGCACATTTCTGACTGTTTCACTTTGTTTCAGAACTCATCAGCATGTTCACTTTCAAATATAATATGGAAAATGTTGTGAGGAACTATAAAAAGATTTTTCGTCACCACATACATCTTATCAAAATAAAAACTATTTAACTAATATAAATTGGGGCGGCCAAAATCAATTCGTGGGGGGGCTCAAGGGGGGACTGCCGGGTTAACAGCAATTGACGGTGCCGAAAAAATTACGGCGGTACATTTAACAATGCACAATGCTTTGCGACCTAAAATCAGCTCAAATAACGACTAAACATTGTTTATTATACTAACATGGATTAAGTAAGCAAGAACTTCATTCCTACCAAAATTGATCGTTTTAAAACCATATCTTCCAATAATTCTGCAAGAAACAATATTTACTGCACGAAAAGGATTGTGGTTAAATGTACAAGTCGCCATCTTTTTCGGTACGGACAATTAAAAATTAAAAAACTGCTTATAATCATGAATAATTTCTTTTCTCGATATGTCCGGCTTTAAATTTTGCCCTTCCCCCACATATTATAATCATAAAATCTTTATTTAAACTGTTGAAGTTCATTAGCATATAAATGCTGGCATTAACAAGAGAACAGTGCTTAATTATAAATAATAACTAAATTATTAATACAAAATGAACAAAATTAAGGAAAATAACAGTTATAGGAAATTTATAAACTACAAATGTGAGAATTTTTGTCAGTTTCTTATAGGTGCATGAAAATACTACGTTTAAGACTAGAGATAGATGTAAGTTCTCTAAATTCCGACAGCAAAGGGTCCAATCCTTTGCACCTATATATACTTAAACATGGATTGCCCTAATGCACTTTTTACCTTAGGGAGATCTAGCAACTGTAATTGGAATATAATTGTGTTCCGATCTGTAAAACGGGCAAAACCAAGTGTTTTGAATGTTGCATGAAAATCGGTTTGACCCAGATGGAGTGAGACCTGGCAAAGGTTTAGGCATTAAACGCTGTTGCAAAGAGTGTTGGATTCTGACCGCAATGGCAAGAACCTTGGTTCCATGTTATCCTATAAGAATGCCTGCAAATGATCTCACCAGGTAGACTTATTATATTTCCACGAGATATTTAATTATTCAATTTATGACTAGCAAATCACCTGAGTATACCATTGCCATCTAAAGTACACATACTAGTGTAATACTATTCATTCCAACGTCTACTATTATTAAGTTTTTAACAATCATGGTAATATTCCAAGTGCTATAAGTGTGGTTTTTATTTACTGTTAATGTTCAAGATATTCATCATGTATTATTTAGTACATAATTCTCAGTTGCTTTAAGCCCGTTTTGCGCGGGTCATCTTCAGAGTGATCAGTAAACGTAATAAGTCATACATCATCAAAATCACCTCAATATACTTTTCTAAAGTATCCAAGTCGCTTGAGTAAAGTGTTACATGTAGAAGATTCCAACTGTATTGAAGTTGACAAAAAAGGACTGTCCAAAGTGTCATTTCTTTTTGTTTATAAGCGACGGTTGTTTCGGTTTGAAAGGCAAGCAGCTAATTTATTTGAGGTTAGGAAAAAAGAAAAATGCATTTTGCGGATTAAGCGCGTTTAACCGATAACAGCTCGTCAGAACAAAGAAACATAGACATAGTCATGCATAGGCTTGGACGTAGCATTAACAAGACGTCAAGTATACTGGAAAAGACTACCGCATGGTCCAATATTTTGTGTTTTGTTTCCAGCTTACCAAATGGACATTTACTCATTTAGATTATATAGTTGAAGTGATGATAATAATTCTATAAATCTAAACCTATGCCTGTGATTTTGTCTTCCTAAAGTACTGCCAGCAAAACGTTTATTTTAACCGATTAAGAGTGCTGCTGTGCTGCAGGGAGTATATAAGCCACAAGTTCTGTAATCAATTCCACAGTATGCGTTCGATTTTATTCAACTAAGATTTCTCTTCATATAAAAAAAGATCACGCAGTGTCACTATTGCATGGAGCTATATAGGAAAGCGATGATCCCAAAAAAATCTATAAATTTGTTCTGTGCTAAACAGGTGTACAAAACCACTACCACCACCACTAACAACAACAACAACAACGGCAACAACGAGGACGACAGCATGCAACCAGTAGCAACAAAACACAACATCCTTTAGTCCAAAGATATGATTCACTAATATTTTGGGTTTACGAGATCCTATTCTTGGTTTATGTTTTGTCGTAAATGTTGTATTTTTGATAATTTGTTTCTGTAAGTCTTATGAGTTTTAAATCCGATAAAAAAACACATTAAGCTTGAGTCGTATATATAAAAAAACGTGGATGCGCTTCGCAAGGATTTTATTAGTTCAGTTCATGGAGAAATCTATTTCCTCTTTCAAAAAGATATGTTAATACATCTTGAAAAAATTTTGGATTTCTCTTTAACTCTTTACTAGCTTTCCTTTCTAAATTTATCTTTAATATTTTATTCTGGCTAACGCCAGACGATTTGAAGAAACTCTCAGGCTGTAAATGAGTTATAGGAATGTGCAATGAATACAAAATTAAAGTTTTGAAAAGTAAACCAATGATATGAAAATACATGCCAAAGTATTTAAATGAACTGACAAATTACTTGCACTTTTAAATTTGCTAACATGTATCATTATTTACCATCTTGGATTATTTTTATATTTGTAGGACGTCACCCGAGCTGGATAAATAAGTAACGACGAGCGTAACATGCATACTTATGCTTGTGTAAAACATGATTTTTATGGATGTTTTCTATTCTTCCTTGAACCACGACACATTAAAAGCACATGGCAGAATTTAGTTACCAGAAGAGCAAGTTTAATTATGTTTACAGTTTACTCAGCTCATGACGTCACCAACTATAGTAATGAAGAAAACCTAGCTGCAAGATTCTGTTTGTGATCAATTGCTAAATTGCTAAAGTAAAATAAAATATTGGTTTCAACAAAAGAAACAAGAATAATTATAATGCAATGTGTGATAATTAACGAATATCTACTCGCGTGCATAATTATTAAATATGATCCAACTCCGTTTTGTACAATATCGATTTTTACAAAATATAAGTTGGGCGTTTATTTGATTGTGATAACATATTATATTTGTAATAATACCATGATCGACTCGGATTCTTTTGTTCTCCGAGGGAAGGTAAACCTCGTATTTCCCTCATTGCTCATGCAAGAGGGAAATTTTTCCTTTGTCTTCTAATTTTCCCGTGCATGTTGAGGGAAAATTAGAAGACAAAGAAATCCTTTGCATATAAGAAATCCTTTGCATATAAAAAAATCCGCTTGCATATATATTTTCCCTCATCAACATGCACGGGAAAATTAGATGCAACTTCTCTGATCAACGGTGTAAATTTCCTGCCCGTAAGATTCTCAAAGTTTTCCTCGGCGATCAAAATATTACAAACTATTAGTATAAATACACAGGTGATTATAGAAAATTGCGCGCGCTGATTCTCGATAATCACCTACAGCGTTTATCCAAAATGGCCGCCAGCCAAGTTGTCAATGCGACAGACGAGGAAATTAACAATTTTAAAGAAAATGTTGTTCCTAAAAGTACGAAAATGTGTATTTATACTAAAACAATTATTCGCCTCAGGCTCAGTGAATATCGGTGAATATATTCACCTCGCCTTTGGCGAATAATTGTTAAATACCATGACTTTTCGGGAAATTAGCGATTAAATTTCCCATTTGCCTCGGGAAGATTTGTAAAAGTCCTCGGGCCGCATCGGCTGCGGGAAATTTAATCGCTAATTTCCCTCAAGTCATGTTGTTACTTATATTCATCATACAAAGAAACTCTTCAACACAAGCCACTGCATGCATGTCCTACAGTACTGAGTCAGCAAACTTTAATAAACATGATTGTATAGTCACTAATATATAATATTGAAATATTACTGAAACTCCAGTGCATGAAGGCAATTGTAATTCAGATTTTTTCCCCTGGTGTTATGATCAATAACTGTAAAATAACATGCAAAGAAAGGCTGCTAAAAAATGTTTTCGAAGGTGTAGATAGTGAGAAAAGTTTGTTTCAAAAATCTCATTAGTCTGTCCGTCCCCAAGTACATGGCCACTATATCTGTTGCAAAAGGGCGCTGATGAAAAGATGAGACTCACACTCACATTTTACATTATGTCTTGGTTACACTGAACGAGAAAAGAGATCGAACAAATTGCTTTGGACCGTTCTGTGGCATATGTCTCACCATGCATTCATGTGAGAGCCCAGTTAAACCATGTAACAGTAATGTTCAAATTATTGCAAATATGTTGATGTATTGTCTGTTGAATAATAACTTGAAAATTACAAATGCATGGAAATTATTATACAAAATATTTACCTGTTGTATTTGGCAAAACCTCTTCTTTTGTCGATGTGATGAGGAGAAACGTGAGTATTAATAACGCAGGAAAAAATAATACGACCAAGTCCATGACGTTTTTACGTTGGACTTAACTGATGAGTTGTTGACAATATTATGTTCTCAACTACATTCTGACCATATAAATTTGTTCCCAGAAAATTTGCATTAATCCACTTCTGATCGGAAGTCTCGCTGCTTTGGTATAGCTTAAGTGATGAATTGTTGACAATATTGTGTCCTTAACTACATCCAGACCATATATAAACTCTTCCAGAAAATTTGCATTAAAGTGGTTCTCTGATGAAAATATTGTTGGCAATATTTTTGCATAATCCTAAAAATGTTATGGTAGTTAGTAATCGTGCAAAGTTTCATTTCAGAATTCGTTGAAGAAAAGGTGATACTTTACGTATGAAGTTTTTATTTTGAAGCGCCGCCATTAAAATGAGAAGAATGAGTCGAGGAAGCTTATGACGTCATGGACTCAATAACAACAATGACCCTTTTGTTGACAACAACAATGATATTTTGTTTTTGTTGAGTCTATGACGTCATAAGCTCTTCTCAACTCATTCTTTTCAAACACGGTCAATTTAATGGCGGCGCTCCAAAATACAAACTTCGCACGTAAAACACAACTTTGTTTTGGGGAAATTTGAAATGAAACTTTGCACAATTACTAAGAACCATAATATTTTAGGATTATGGAGAAACATTACCAACAATATTTTCATCAAAGGACCACTTTAACCACTTCTGACACGCTAGAATCAGAATGACGCGAATGTGGTTAGCATGATCCGGGGGTGTGAAACACCACTTAAGTATCTTTCTACTCAATATAACTGTTTCATCAAAAATACAATAATCTTTGACTACATGTACCGGAGATAATGTTTTCTGGCCACGAGTACAAGTCAATCGTCTAACGTATATTAGCCTCTTGTTTCCAGTCATATAGTAGATTAAGCAGAAACAGAACACTTGTATCAAGAACTATAGACCAGAGTAGAATGTTAAAGTATATTAGGTCTTTGGCATGACGGTGATAAACATAAAATGAATATTTTTAAATGATCGGAGGTTTACTCAGAATTTTTAAAACAGGAAAACGCGCCAATAACTGCAATTCTATCAGTCAAAGAGTTCACGTGAGATATGAGTCAGACGTTTGATGGAAGAGGTTAGTTCGCTCAGTCTTCCCTGGCTTCAGAGTGACATTGCATTAATATTTTATCATTCTATAATAATTTAAACATATTTTTTTTATTTCATAAATTAAAGTTTGCCCCAAGAGCGCACGCGCTCATCTGGAGGGCTTACTCTTAAGTAATTATACATTGCTAAATTTGTTTCACGGCTATATGCGAATGTATAAAAAAAGTAAGGAAAAAGGAAAGAAAAATGAGAAAATACCGACGGGTGTCAAGAATCACTAGAACAAAAACGATTCGATTCAGAAAATATTTCATTATTTGATTCCAATGATAATGAAGGTGAACCACTCATCCATAGAGACCATATAAATACTAGAGGGGGCATTGGCGGGAAAATTTGGTAACCACATGGCAGCCGCCATTAACTATGGTATTTCAGTCAATTGGTTGGCAAATGTACTAGACCCAGTCTTTGCCAACCAATGCGCCCAATGTTTGCCTCCAAAAAAATCCAAGATGGCGGCGTTCAATTGGTTACCCGCGGTTGGCTGAAATTAAGATAGGATGCCCCCTCTAGTATTTATATGATCTCTTATGCACTCATCAGCAATTATCTGGGCAGCAGATCGAGGAGAGCAGTTTCCGTCTTTGGGCAGAAAAATTGGACAGTGAAGAAAATAATGCTTTATAGTCTCGGTGTGAAACCCAGACATATACATGCAGAGGATATTTTGCAACCTATTCTAAATAAGTAATAATTGAGTGCACATACACCCAAACGCAAACGAGTATGGAGAACAGAAGAAAACCTATCGTTAGCAAAACGTTTATTTTAATCGATTAAGAGTGCTGCAGGAAGTATATAAGCCACAAGTTCTGTAAGCAATTCCACAGTATGCGTTCGATTTTATTCAACTAAGATTTCTCTTCATATAAAATAAGATCACGCAGTGTCACTATTGCATGGATCTATATAGGAAAGCGATGATCCCAAAAAATCTGTAAATTTGTTCTGTGCTAAACAGGTGTACAAAACCACTACCACCACCACTAACAACAACAACAACAACAACAACAACAACAACAACAACAACAACAACAACAACAACAACAACAACAACAACAACAACAACAACAACAACAACAACAACAACAACGAGGACGACAGCATGCAACCAGCAGCAACAAAACACAACATCCTTTAGTCCAAAGATATGATTCACTAATATTTTGGGTTTACGATATTCTATTCTTGGTTTATGTTTTGTCGTAAATGTTGTATGTTTGATACCATGATCGACTTGGATTCTTTTGTTCTCCGAGGAATGTAAACCTCGTATTTCCCTCATTGCTCATGCAAGAGGGAAATTTTTCCTTTGTCTTCTAATTTTCCCGTGCATGTTGAGGGAAAATTAGAAGACAAAGAAATCCTTTGTCTTCTTCTAAATTCCCCGCTTGCATATATTTTCCCTCATCTTAATTAACATGCACGGGAAAATTAGATGCAACTTCTCTGATGAACCGTGTAAATTCCTGTCGGTAAGATTCTCAAAGTTTTCCTCGGCGATCATAATATTACAAACTATTAGTACAAATACACAGGTGATTATAGAAAATCGCGCGCGCTGATTGGTCGAGTTACTTCGGATTAATTCTCGATAATCACCTACAGCGTTTATCCAAAATGGCCGCCAGCCAAGTTGTCAATGCGACAGACGAGGAAATTAACAATTTTAAAGAAAATGTTGATACAAAGAAACTCTTCAACATAAGCCACTGCATGTCCTACAGTTCTGAGTCAGCAAACTTTAATAAACATGATTGCATAGTCACTAATATATAATATTGAAATATTACTGAAACTCAAGTGCATGAAGGCAATTGTAATTCAGATTTTTCCCCGCTTGGTGTTATGATCAATAACTGTAAAATAACATGCAAAGAAAGGCTGCTAAAAAATGTTTTCGAAGGTGTAGATAGTGAGAAAAGTTTGTTTCAAAAATCTCATTAGTCTGTCCGTCCCCAAGTACATGGCCACTATATCTGTTGCAAAAGGGCGCTGATGAAAAGATGAGACTCACACTCACATTTTGCATTATGTCTTGGTTACACTGAACGAGAAAAGAGATCGAACAAATTGCTTTGGACCGTTCTGTGGCATATGTTTCACCATGCATTCATGTGAGAGCCCAGTTAAACTATGTAACAGTAATGTTCAAATTATTGCAAATATGTTGATATATTGTCTATTGAATAATAACTTGAAAATTACAAATGCATAGAAATTATTGTACGAAATATTTACCTGTTGTATTTGGCAAAACCTCTTCTTTTGTCGATGTGATGAGGAGTAACGTGAGTATTAATAACGCAGGAAAAAATAATACGACCAAGTCCATGACGTTTCTACGTTGGAAATGCAACTTAACTGATGAGTTGTTGACAATATTATGTTCTCAACTACATTCTGACCATATAAATCTGTTCCCAGAAAATTTGCATTAATCCACTTCTGATCGGAAGTCTCGCTGCTTTGGTATAGCTTAAGTGATGAATTGTTGACAATATTGTGTCCCTAACTACATCCAGACCATATATAAACTCTTCCAGAAAATTTGCATTAAAGTGGTTCTCTGATGAAAATATTGTTGGCAATGTTTTTGCATAATCCTAAAAATGTTATGGTAGTTAGTAATCGTGCAAAGTTTAATTTCAGAATTCGTTGAAGAAAAGGTGATACTTTACGTATGAAGTTTTTATTTTGAAGCGCCGCCATTAAAATGAGAAGAATGAGTCGAGGAAGCTTATGACGTCATGGACTCAATAACAACAATGACCCTTTTGTTGACAACAACAATGATATTTTGTTTTTGTTGAGTCTATGACGTCATAAGCTCTCCTCAACTCATTCTTTTCAAACACGGCCAATTTAATGGCGGCGCTCCAAAATACAAACTTCGCACGTAAAACACAACTTTGTTTTGGGGAAATTTGAAATGAAACTTTGCACAATTACTAAGAACCATAATATTTTAGGATTATGGAGAAACATTACCAACAATATTTTCATCAAGGGACCACTTTAACCACTTCTGACACGCTAGAATCAGAATGACGCGAATGTGGTTAGCATGATCCGGGGGTGTGAAACACCACTTAAGTATCTTTTTACTCAATATAACAGTTTCATCAAAAATACAATAATCTTTGCCTACATGTGCCGGAGATAATTTTTAATTTTCTGGCCTCGAGTACAAGTCAATCGTCTAACGTATATTAGCCTTTTGTTTCCAGTCATACAGAAGATTAAGCAGAAACAGAACACTTGTATCAAGAACTATAGACCAGAGTACAATGTTAAAGTATATTACGTCTTTGGCATGACGGTGATAAACATAAAATGAATATTTTTAAATGATCTGAGGTTTACTCAGAATTTTTAAAACAGGAAAACGCGCCAATAACTGCAATTCTATCAGTCAAAGAGTTCACGTGAGATATGAGTCAGACGTCTGATGGAAGAGGTTAGTCCGCCCACTTCCCTGGCTTCAGAGTGACATTGCATTAATATTTTATCATTCTATAATAATTTAAACATATTTAGGGGGGCTTACTTTTAAGTAATTATACATTGCTAAATTTGTTTCACGGCTATATGCGAATGTATAAAAAAAGTAAGGAAAAAGGAAAGAAAAATGAGAAAATACCGACGGGTGTCAAGAATCACTAGAACAAAAACGATTCGATTCAGAAAATATTTCATTATTTGATTCCAATGATAATGAAGGTGAAGCAAATAAGAAAATTTGCGCAATTTGATCTTCAGTCATTCTTGACTGCACTCATCAGCAAGTATCTGGGCAGCAGAGGACAGGAAAAATTGGACAGTGAAAAAATAATGCTTTATAGTCTCTGTGTGAAACCCACATATACACGCAGAGGATACTTTGCAACCTACTAAATAAGTAATAATTGAGTGCACATACACCCAAGCGCAAACGAGTATGGAGAACAGAAGAAAACCTATCGTTAGCAAAATTGTAAATTACATTAGAATTTGGCATGTCAAAAATGGACATTAAAGATTTCTTAAAACAACCAATTGAATCTTAAAAACGTGTCTCAAAGCTAATACTATTCCACAATCTAGTTGCAGAAGGGAAAAAAGATTTTTTAAAACGTTCAGTCCGACTAGGAAAAAGAGAAAAGTCTCAGGAGGTTCTTAGAAAATATTGTGACCTTTCACAAACTTGAGGAGGGAGTAATTCGTTAAGATAACTTGGACTAAGGTTATTTACAATCGTATAATATAATGTAAGTTTGTGGATTTTTCTTCTAGTTGACATATTTTCCCTTATATGACATTGTCAATGCCCCCGATACGTCTTCAATAAAACTAAATTTAAGATTCAGTAGGGATTGGGCGAAGCGCTGGCTTGTCACTATTAACACAAAAAAGACGAAAAGCATGACATTTTCGGTTAAATGGTCCAAAGCGTCTCGCCCAGATTTACTTTTCGACAATAATAAAATTTGCGAAGTTTTACAGCATACTCATCTTGGCGTCAAACTCACTGCTAATCTTTCTTGGAGGGCTCACATCGGCAGTATTTTCGAGAAAGCCAATAAAAAGCTTAATATGCTCAAAGGTCTTAAATATAAGGTCAGCAGAGAGATATCTTGTGCAAGTTATATAAATCACTTATTCGCCCTGTCATGGAGTATGCGGACGTATTGTGGGACGGCTGCACAAATTGTGAATGCGATCTTCTCGAGCATGTACAATATGAAGCTAACTGCAAAACTTGTAACTGGGGCAATGAAAGGAACTAGTAAGCATCGTCTCATGCAAGAAGTAGGGAAGAAGTATCGTGAGCATATAATAAAGAATTTGTTTCATCTCAGTAATGTCATTGATATAGATTAAAAAAAAATACTATAAAATAATACTATACCTAACCCTAATATCATTCATGCATATATATATATATATAAAACGGATGAAGTTGCCCCTCAGTATAGCATGATGTAAAGAAAGAAATGGGAATCAAATGAGGCCAGTCACTACTGTGTACCACTTTATATATATATAATCGCTTGCATGGTAGAGGAAAATTGATCTTCTAAACAATGAAAATTCTATTCATGTATGATTTGCTCTGTGGAACTATAAAGTTTGCGCATGTCATGTGCAAATGGTCAAGGAAGCCTGCAAGATAATTAGACACTGACTTAGTTCACCTTTGAAGAGATGGATTTGATCCAATTCCAGATTTGTTTACATGCACAATTGTCAGTTTTCCCGACAACATCAATCATTATAAACTTATTAAAACTAAAATAATAAAAAGAAAGCGAAAGTCATAAAACAAGAACGCACGTTATAAGTGGAATATATATGCAAATATGCATGCAATCAATTACAAACTATTGTCGCCACTTTCAACATTGTTTCGCGGTAACTTTGTATGGCAGTTCGGAGACAAGACCATTATATACATGCAGCTATACAAGTGTATCGACTTACTTTAAATCAAAATGATATTTGAAGAACTTCTTGCGTTCTTTCTTGCGTTCATATATGCATGGGCCTCGGATCCACCAGAATTTAGAAGTCACATGGCCATTGTTCTCAACACAATGCAACTATTTCTAATTCAACACAGACGGCTAATAACACTTGCAATGACGAAACAGAAAACAGCAGTACATCTCTTCTTGACCAAGGAATTAGCAGACTTCAAAATTATGGAGCAATTAACCAACTTAATCATGATCAGATAATTGTTGTCGGCACTTCTTGCGAGGGATTTGGATAAGTTTTACGATAAAAATGGCGGTGTCACCACTAGGACTTTTACCTTTCAATATCATGTGTAATGCTGCTGCACAAGGAGTTCAGGTCATGCTTATCCATTTTTGGTTTCCTGCTACTCTTGCATTTTTATTTGCTGGCGAAAGTTTAAATTGAACCACTTCTCGACGATGTACACCGGTTTCATCGTGGGTAACGTGTTGTTAATCTATATCACTTTCCTATTAATATTCGATGTTTATGGCACTAAAGCCGATTATATAAAATTCCGGATAATATCCTTTTCTTCATTGGTTTAATATACAATAGTCATCTGGTGCATGGCATCCAAAATCAAAACCAATAATCCTCTCGCATGTCATTTACGAAACTCCATATCATGACAATAATATTAATACAGTTCTTTTTTGGGTACGCGATTGCCATGGCTTACAATTTTGGCATAGTTCCTATATAATTGGTTCAAGAAAACAGAGAATGAAATAAAAAAGGCAATGATTGCTGCAATAACTCCACTGCTGGCTTTAATCCCTTTGGCTGTTTGTAAATGTTTCGCTATACAAAGCTCAAGCATATAGCTCATCCTGGGCGGAGTTTTGTCCTGATTTACTTGCTGCATGGTCTACCAGAGGCTGTCTACAGAATTATGCAATGTAACGTAGAAAATATTTTGATATTCATTGGTCTTTCGATTCTTCATGGCGTTGTCCGTTTGGTTACACGAGTAACAGCAAGACTCAAGTATAAAGTTTCAGCCGCGTTGAATCAGCACAACCTCGAATAAACCGAACACCACACCACACGCGTTTAAAAGCCAACAAGGAGATTCAAACAATGCTCTCTGAATATACCACGTTGATCCTAATGCAAGGCTATGTTGCGTTGTACTTAACAAACTTCGAGGTTTCTCAGTGGGACGTTTTAAAGCAAGCTCTTACACGAATTTCTATTGGGTTTGGTATTGAATATTTCTTTCATTCCTTAACCATCTTAGTTCAGAATCGCTGGTATACTATTCCGATTTCAGACGTATGGGCGAAACATTGGAAATTTCATATATTAGCCAACGTCCTTGCTACGGCAATGATAGTGTTGTATTTCACTCAATTTCTTTTAAACGTCATCCAAGGCCGTACAAAAGCCGATCGTGAACGTCTTGTCATTCAAAATTGTTTGACACCTTTCAGTAATTTGTAATATGGTAGTATGGTATAGTATTCAGTAGTATTATATATATATATAGTATAGTTTAAGTGGGCTTACCTCAAAATGTTGAGTGTCGCAACTGTCAGTTTCACGCGGGGCGACTGTCAGTTTCAGGCCCCGCGTGAAACTGACAGTTGCGACACTCAACATTTTGAGGTAAGCCCACTTAAACTATACTATATTCGCTCTACTTTTATGGTATTGAACACTTTCCGACATTCTGTGAACAAAATCACACGTGCTCGTTTGTATATATTGAAATTGTTTGCTGTCATGCATGCCAATGCGTGTTTGGTGTTATTTAGGTCGCTTGTGGAAACAGTTGCTTTGTATACTATGCTATTTGTCAGGCACTGTCCATGAAGTGGGCACTTGCTTTTATCCCAGTTGCAACTGGCTGTGTGTTTTTTTTGCTGTGTTTGGCTGTATTTCAAAGAGCGATGCAGAAATCACACTAAATCTTTCCAAAACAAAAAATATTCAAACGAAAAAACCGAACTTTCGAAACACGTCTGGGATTTAAAAGAAAAGAAACAAAATTTCAACATAACCTGGCCTATTTTAAAACGCGCGGCTTCCTACTCAGGAGGATCAGGCAGATGCAATTTGTGTTTCGAAGAGAAACTTTGTATCATGAAAGCAGACAAACACTTTTTACTCAATAAAAGATCAGAAATCATTTCGACATGCAGGCATAAAAATAAATTTAATATCAACAATCTAAACAACAATCAAAACAAGGAAAGGAGTTTGAGGAATCCACCGCCCACACGCCCACCTTTCGACCAAAACCATTTGAGGGATGCATTCATTGTTTCACCGCCCACACGCCCACCTTTTGACCAAAACCATTTAAGTGGCCCACGAATCGAAACTACTCAGTCGCCTGAAGATTGCCCCTCGTGAAACTGACAGTTGCGACACTCAACATTTTGAAGTAAGCCCACTTAAACTATACTATAAACGGTAGATTCAGGTAGAAACAGTAGAGTTTTTTTCTGCCACTTGACACCAAGGGCGCTTATATATACTTATACCGGCCCCAATCTTTGCTTTTCCGCGTCACATTATGCTTACAGTGGAACCCCGCTATCTATACGACCACCTCGTTGATTACAACCACGTCGTTCATACGACCACATTTTTCTGGATCCAAATGAATTCTAAGTAGTGTGATACTCCCCCTTCCCGAATAAATTCTACGTGGTGTAATACTCCCCCCCCCGAATAGATTCCAAGGAGTGTAATCCAACCCACTCCACCCCCCGAATAAATTCCAAGGAACAATTTATTTCAGACTGTTGTGCATGTGAATACAAACAAATTGTCTCTTTCCTACCAGGTCCTCTCAAGTACTGAAACGGAGGATTGCACGGATTTGGAAGTGCGAATCTGCAAAAGTAATTGTAATAATTGTAAAAGTAATTGTAATGGCATCATAATTGGTGCGTAATTGTGTACTTTCCAAAGTACATCTTGGGGTGATCAAAATGTCAACCCTGCAAGAGGCATGTTTACTAGAATTAGCTAGGATTTTAAACAAAGTTTTGGACACACAGTATGGTGTCCAATCTCCACCAAAAATCCAACCGTATTATGCACAAGTTTTCAGTTGCAACACAACTTTTCATTTGCAACACAACTTTTCATTTGCAACACAACTTTTCATTTGCAACACAACTTTTCATTTGCAACACAAATTTTCATTTGCAACACAACTTTTCATTTGCAACACAACTTTATGTTTGCAACTCAACTTTTTCTTGCATTTGCAGTGGATTTTTGGCGGAAATTGGACATCATAACGCAGAGCGATAAAAATGAAGTGCTATATAGAATACATATCCATTAGTGTCAAAACTGCACTATTAATATCATCATCATCATCATCATCAAGATTCTCTTGCATAACACTAATTTGTGTTGTTAGAGTGTCTTTACTGATATATAGATGACACTGTAAAGACGCGTGAACTATTCAAGAAGGATCTTCAGTACTGCTGCTTTCGTGCCCAACTGCTATAACAGCTGCACCTGAGTTGTAATACTAGTGACTGCATGTTGAGTACTGTTCTTAGTTTTCTGCTTACTCTGCTATATAACTAAGGGGGTGTTTACATGTAGCACGCCTGAACTTGGGCCGGCCTGAATTTTCCATTTCAGTTTTTGTTTACATGAGGCTGGCCTTGAAACTATATCTATAGACTTGGTTTCGCTGTTGCTTCAAGATTTATGTCAATTGCCTTACAGCTTGCATGACCGCCGGAGAATTATTATTTTATGTAGATTTGACACCTGGCCAATCTCATTTTAAACAACGTATTGAGTGTGAGAGGTGAAAGTGCTTCAGTTCGATCTTCCGGGCAACCTGAGATTAGGCCGGTGTCACAGGAAATATGTCCCCCCAAAAAATGTGTCCCCCCTGTGCCAGTGTTACCCCGCAAACCAGCTAAAAGTTACTATTTGTCGACGAAAATTCACCCTAGGCGGACAGCAGCATCACCTATCCCCCAGCTATACTACACCAGTATGACCAATACGGATCGCTTTTGAGAGTCATCATTCATCGCTCATTGAAAAAAGGCGTCTACTGCGCTTGCGAATCATGACTACCATGCATAATAAATACTTCCGTATATACCGTTTTTTGAAAAACGGCAAACTACACTCGACAACGAAATACTGACGTTTCACGCGGAGCCCTTCATTAACCTCTAGCCAACACGCTCTTTAGAAAGCAAAAAATAGTTTCTTATCTAAATAAATATATAGCTGTTATAATTTATCATTCAGAAATATATATATTTCTTTACTTTTTTTTTTACTTTTGTCGACATTACACGTATATCAGTTATCCTGTAAGGAATCATTCTGAGGGGGGGGGGGGACAAATTTCCGAAGAGGGGGACATATTTCCTAGGAAATGTGTCCTTGGGGGGACATTTTCTGGGGGGGGACAAATTTACTGGGACACCGGCGTGAACTGACGAATCTCAGGCCGGACTCATGAAAACGATCTGCATGCAGTAAAAGCACTACAACCGACCTAAAATCACCACCTTAAACTGATATGGATAGCAATTGAAAATCCAAACATGTCCACAATGCAAATACAAAGAACAATGCAAAATAAAGAGTATATAGTAATTAGATTAAAATTCAGAGACGTCATGGTAGTCAAGTCGTTTGATCAGGATCCTTCCTATTTACTCGGACTACAGTGTGTCTAGGTTTCGACTTGGGTTTTTTTTGGGTGTCACAATTTTTGCATTTTTGGGTGAGTTGTTAGCCGTGTGACTGAGTGACGCCGTGAGACATGCATGTTGTAAGTTCTTTGCTCCTTTCGCTTTTGGAGTAAGTTGGACAAAAAGTTGAACAGCTTTGGCTTTTGATCTTTTGATCAAGGGGTTCTTGCACGTTGTTGGTAGATTTTGAATGTGCACGACAGCCAGCTGGCTGACAACTGTCGTGATCGTAAATACGTTCACCATGCATGCAGTGTGAAGTCTGTGAAGTACGCACGACATTCACCTTTCGATTCAGGCTCCGCACACTTGCGGCAAGTACACAGAGCCTGAACGAAGGGTGAATATGCTGCATACTTCACACAGGTGAACGTGACTTGCCAGTAGCGGAGTAGCCAGAGTGAACGCCTGACCCAATAAATCATTGCTACTCGTGCACTTAAATCTTAACCCCGCAATTAAGCGGGATCTATAAGCAGTAATATATATATACGAAGCTGTATAAAACAACTGACCACTTCACCCTGAAACACGTGTAGTGGAATATGACACCAGTAGTTTAGTTAGTAGAGATGCATGCGTGTATAGTGTTTCTCTATATGTAGATATAAGTGCGTGGTTCGTTTGTTTCATTTATGCATTTTTCAAACCCTTACTGATGATTGGTCAGACACTTGGTGAGAATTATCAATACATGCACTTTTATAATTGCTAGATTCTGCATGAGCCCACAATAGACCTTATTCAAAAATGGCCGCCGAATTAAAATTCTTTTATATACATATAAATTAGCCCTTATGAACTAGTTTTCATGTGTGAAATTCAAAATAATTTTTAATTTAAAACGAGGCCCCTATGCACATAAAATAATTCTAATTCGGCGGCCATTTTTGAATAAGGTCTCTGTTATTAGTAGTATCTGAAGGTATCATATATGTAGAAAGGAAGTTATCATGCCGATGTGCTGACGTGACGACCTGTTCTATATCAGCATGCTGTGCCCACAACGCAATCAGGTCAGCGGCGAGGCCAGCATAAACTGAGTTGGGGGGTCCACGAAGCGCGGAAGGCGAGAGACAACCATGAGGTAGCCCCCCCCCCCTCCAACAGTTTCTGAAGAATTACAAAATTGGTCTTAACGAAAAGTGGAGGGTCCGTGGATAATTCTCACCACGTTTCTGACCAATCATAAGTAAGGGTTTGAAAAATGCATAAATGAAACAAACGAACCACGCACTTGATTTATATCTACATAGAGAAACACTACACGCATGCATGCATCTACTTCCTTGACTACATAATACCTATACATCTTATATATAAACTGAAGCACTTTCTAATTGGGTTAACAGAAGTGAAGCCAAAATCAAAGACTCTTCAAATTTTTCAAGATGCCAAAAGGAAATTATTTGGTCATACTATTGCTATGCTATCAAAGTAAGTTACTTTTATCAATTATCTAACTTCATTAATAATGGCAGTCGAGTTATCAGGAAGAAAACATATGAACTGAATTATAAAGTAAGAGTTATTTACCGCAACCTCACATGACTAGCTACGAGCGGAAGAGCATCCGAATTCATCGGAATAACCGTTCACACTACGTATTGTCTCGGATTCAAAAGTATTCGGATACGAAGTTTCTACATTTTTTTCCAGATCGAAATCTCCGGATACATGATCAAACCGGAAAGTTTTTATTCAGGATTCATTCTTTTGTGTGTAAACGGCAAAACGAATCAGGTGTCACGGTCTCAGCGATCCCCCAGTCTGAGTTATCCCCTAAGACCAACTGCGCAGTTATCCCCTGCTTGTTCTAACTCAAAAAATACGTATAATCATGGAAACCATACTTTTATCACGTTCTTTTAAACATTTGGTCGTAAGGTAATCAATATCGTAAGTATAAATATAAAACGTCTGTGATTATTACGAATGTCAATACCATGTAACTCATGTAAATAATAGTTCGCTAATCTTTCGTCTCGCTAAACTCGATACTTCATCAGAGCATAAAAGAACGTGATAAAAGTATGGTTTCCATGATTATACGTATTTTTTTTAGTTAGAACAACGATAATATCAATGAAGAAAAGCAGGGGATAACTGCGCAGTTGGTCTTAGGGGATAACTCAGACTGGGGGATCACTGAGACCGTGACACCTGTACTAAAACGATTTCCTGGGCTTTATACAGCAGATAAAGACCGTGCATTTATAATGACGATTCAATTCAGTTTCATGCACTTTGTATGGGAGATAAAGACTTATGAATAACAAGGAAAACCGCGTGAAATTTGAACTAACTGATTAGAGACCCACAATAACTAATAGAGTTTTATCAGTGTATTGTATTAGATAACGTTTCGTTAAGACACAGGAGCCGAACTCTGACGCCTGTGATGGTCCTTCCCCTTTATTGTTTTATTATATTGAGCTTCTGACTGAAAACCGAGGCCGCTTAACAGTTGTGTAAGCTGGTTAACTCATTCCTGTCCGAGGGCTTCCCCAGAGGTGAATAAAATCGTCTGACGTTAGCCAGAATAAAATACTAAAGACCAATTCGGACAGGAAAGAGTTAAAGAGATAGTTCATAACTCATTCCTGTCCGAGGGCTTCCCCAGAGGTGAATAAAATCGTCTGGCGTTAGCCAGAATAAAATACTACAGACCAATTCGGACAGGAAAGAGTTTAACAGTTGGTAATATATGCATATATATGCAAATTGAAGCACGCGGTAATTTGAAACTCGAAACAGTCGTTGGGCTTCTGTGCCACATTAGCCTGCGTAGCTGGCGGTTTTAAGGGGTTGGGGTCTCGCGGGCGAGGGAGAAAAAGCGGGCGGAAGAGCGCGCGGGCGGAAGAGCGGAGCTGGAAATACCCGCTCTTCCGCCCGCCCGCTCTTCCGCCCGCCCGCTTTTTCTCGCTCGCCCGCTTTTTCTCGCTCGCCCGCTTTTTCTCGCTCGCCCGCTTCTTCGCCCTCACCCGCTTCTTCACCAAGACCCCAACCCCTTACTAAAAACCGCCAGCTACGCAGGCTAGTGCCACATGAATGGCGTGACGCTCACTGAAAGCTGCGTCCTTTGTCGTAGTAATTTGAGCTCGAACAAATTGACGTTGGCGGAACACCCGCGGTGTGATAAAACACGCGTGTTTTCCCGCACTGCGTGTTTAATAGTCGTCTCAGCTTTCAGTGAGTGTCACGCGCCACTCACGTGGCACAGAAGCCCAACAGCTGTTTCGAGTTTCAAATTACCGCGCGCTGCAATTTGCATATATACCGTAATTATTCGAATAAACGCCGCGGCGTTTATTAAATTTTTGGCGCTTCAGGTGCGGCGTTTATTCGAGGGCGGCGTTTATTCGAGGGCGGCGTTTATTGCAAATTTTGTAACAACAACTGTGAATTTATTAAAAAACTAAGAATAAAATTCATATGTCTTTTAAATATATATAAATATATATGAAAATTGAACTGTTCACTGTCTTATATAATGACTAAGTTTCATTCTATTTCAATGTCACTGTCTCCTTCGTGGTCCGAGTCTAACAGCTGAATAATAGGGCATGCCTCTTCAACATCGGAAGACGTGTATTCTTCAGTACATAAGTACCGAATAAACGCCGCGGCGTTTATTAAATTTTTGGCGCTTCAGGTGCGGCGTTTATTCGAGGGCGGCGTTTAATAATATTTTTGCTTGTCCCTGCGGCGTTTATTCGAGGGCGGCGTTTATTCGAGGGAGGCGTTTATTCGAATAATTACGGTATGCACATATTACCAACTGTTAACCAGCTTACACAACTGTTAAGCGGGCCAAGCGGCCTCGGTTTTCAGTCAGAAGCTCAATATAATAAAACAAAAAGAGGAAGGGCCAACACAGGCGTCAGAGTTGGGCTCCCTGTGTTATAGTCTGTAGTGAATATACCGTGGTATACGTTTGGGATCAAGCTGCAGTGCTTGATGTATAATATAAATGTAACAGACCTTCCGTCTTCGCCTGCGATAAGCGTTCGTCAAGCTCAAATGCTCAGAAAATTAAGGCTAAGAAACATTTTTTGAGCTTGTAGTAATTGAGCCTAGCCTGTGTACAGCCTGAGAATATACACCTGTAATTCAAAATATAGTAAGGTTAGATATACTGCCATAGGCGTTCGGGAAAAATTTTGCAGGGGGGCTGAACATAACTTGCCCGAATAAATGACGACGTCATAATTTATTAGGGGGTCCGGGTCATGCTCCCCCGGAAAAAGTTTTGAACTCTTGAGTCTCTGAAAAGATATTTCCTGTAATTATTTAAGGGCACTATTCTGGTATTTCTGGTCGCCGCACCACGCGGGAGCGCTAATTCGGACTTAAGCAACAAGCGCTAATTCGGGATTTTCCAAATTTAGATTGTGTGGATAACTACATGTACAGTTCTCCCTAGGGCTGTCCACAAGTTGCTCGGCAACTTTTTGGCAACTGTTCATATTTCGAGCAACTTTTTTCATTCTGAACAACTTTTTTCATTCTGAGCAACTTTTTTTATTTTGAGCTCTTTTCGGTGCTTTTGCTGGATTTTTTTAGCTTACTTGCCTTTTTTCTCAAAAATATGTCATCGTTTTGTATAATTTTGGTAAATATGAAAAAATCTCGGTTAGAAACATATCGGTTATTCAATGCTCAGTAGAGCGTTTTGTCTGCTGTGAAATCGACTCAGGCGGTCAGCGGCTGCTTATGCAAATCAAAATGGCGGTACAGAAATTGCACCTGCGGATGGTACAGAAATTGCAACTGCGGATGGTACAGAAATTGAACCTGAAGAGGAAAAGGTACAATGGTGGTCCAGACAGGAACAAGCTTTCCAAACTGGTCAGAAGCTGTTAAGAAAATTCTGCTGGTTCAACCAAGCTGCGCTTCGGCTGAACGTGTATTTAGTCTACTGGAAAATGCGTTTTCAAAGCGGCAAGATGCAGCATTGGAAGAAACTGTCGAGGCATCGGTGATGCTCAGATACAATAGGGACCAGCGAAAAGTCGATTTACCAGTTGACTTATCTGAATAAGCTACACGTATCTAATGTTACTTCTGACATTTGACGTCATGATAAGTTAAAGTTTCGTTCACGTTTACTCATGTACTTTCTTGCAGGCTGATCATCATCAGTGTGTCATAACATGCGTATATTGATATTTATGTCTTTATAAACTCTTGTAAGCTTATTACAACAATAAAATTGCAGAAACAGCTATAAAAGCAGACTTTATAACATATAAAGATCATTGTTGCCTTATTCTACGAGAGCATCTTCTATAATTTTCGAGCAACTTTTGAGCAACTTTTCGAATTTTTGAGCAACTTTCAAGCAACTTTTTTATTAATGTTGAGCAACTTTTTGAGAAATTACTAGCAACTTGTGGACAGCCCTAGTTCTCCCGCGGAAAAATTTCACGAGTAACACGTTGCACAATGGCTGCAGAGAAGAGGGAAGCCGAAATGAAAAACTAAATAATTTTTATTTTTGTCTTGAGTAATTCGAAATTTATTAGGTATAATATCAAATATGCGAGATAGCGTTTGGACAATGCCTGTATTGACAGCTGACGCCTAAACCCTTGATCACATTGCTAAACGAAAAACAACAATAAAATTCCCGATTTCCCTCGATGGCAATCAGTGATGTCATTAAGTTGCATTACAACATTTGATTAATTTAAGGCAGAATCCTTTTTGCCCGAATGACAAGACCATTTTTGCCCGAATACAGTCAATTTTTCGGCAACTGGGGGGGGGGGGGGCTCCCCAGAGGTTTCTATAACTCTATGGGAACACGGAAAAAATGTTTTCTATTTCCTTTATTTTCCGTAAATTTGTTTCCTATTTTTTCGATGTTTTCTATTTTTTTAAATTCCGTAAATTCTCCTTACTCTTCATAATCACCGTAATGATGGCGTATTGAATGGCGTGGACCTTGCCGTGTTTCCATAAAGTTATAGAAACACGGCTTTCAACCAATCGCCGTGCTTGTTTCCAAAATGTTATTTTATAAATATATATATAGTGGTGTCTATTCAAATTCCTCAGTTTGGTTTAGATTACTTTCCCCAGCAGTTAAAAAAGCAAGGATATATATATATCGGATAAATTGGATAATCGGTCAATAAACGTGGGTTTTGGGAAAGAAAATTAATAATATAAAGGATACAAATAGCAAAGCTAATTTTCAGAATCTTATTTACTTATTGCTTTGATTTTCAAATTTTTAAGGTTTTCAAAATGTTTTCGCAAGATATTTGTTTGTCAGTCATGATGGACAAGACAACTTTGCTTGTGGAAACTCGACGTCTCCATGCCGTAGTGTACGATTTGCAGTCAATATTTCAAATTCTGGTGATGAAATTCTCATTGATCATGCGCAGGGAATACCATATAAGGAATGTGAATATTTCGTACAATCGAGATGTCAGTCCATTCAGCTAAACAAATCTCTTTCGTTTTCTGGTATTAATGGAAAAGCTGTTATACAGTGTGAGAAGAATTGCGATCTTTTCGAGATACAGAGTTCAGATTTAAACATGACAAAAATTGTCATTGCTAATCTTATAATATCGTCATCCAAGAACGTGGTAAACAGTTCAAAAACTAGGTTTGAAGTAATGTTTAAACAGTGCAGTCTAAAAAACTATAGTACTGCTGTTTACGCAAAAGATTCGACGTATTGCTCAATCCAAGCAATCCATTCCAATTTTGAAGAAAGCGGGATCAGTTTTGGAATTTGGCTACAATGTCTCAACCTTTCAGTCCATTTCATATCCACTTCATTTAACGCAAGTCCTGTTTTGCTTGAAACCATCTCAGACAACCAAAATCGCTGGCAAACAACCGAGGTCTTTGTTTCCAACTGTAGTTTTGATGGTAAACGAAAATCAATGCATATTTATGCACTCTTTGTGATAAAACCTTTTGCTACCATGGTCAATATTACTGTCGAGTCGTCAAGATTTAGCAACACTTATTATAGTGCAAGATCATACCCAATCAACAAGAAGGCATATGCATTTTGGATTTCTGATAAAGGTTACGATACACGAAAAACAACATTAATTACCTTAAACAAACTAATTATCGAGAATAACCACCACGTTTTATCAGCCATGAATCTGGCTTTCGCGCGGTTCACAATTGAGGGAATATTCAAAGTAGAATTATCAAACAGTATTTTCAGAAACAATAGTGGACCTTTATCAGTTTCGACGGGAACTAAAAGCTCGTGGGAATCTACAGTAGTCCTTTACAATAATACGTTCCAGAAAAACTATGAAAGTAGAACATTAACAACATCTACTATTATTGTTTTTCGCAAGGGTAGTATTGGCGTGATTTCATGCCGTTTCCTTGACAACATGCCAGGCAAAATTCCCAATGCAGCAGTGGTTACCCTTTTGAATGGTGCAGATGTAATATTTGAAAACTGTTATTTTGAAAACAATCAAGAAAATACAAGATCAATGCAAGTGTTTGCAAGAAATAGTATTGAGCTTAAGTTTATAGGGAACAATACGTTTAATATTGTCGCCTTAAAGAAAGGACAACTTATTTTTTCTGCTAGGATGATATGGTCAATACATATAGTAGGAAGATCGCTTATGGTTTCATGTCCACGTGGATCTCGCCTTGTTGCCGAAAAAGAGTGCCTTTTTATAAAAGAGACTGACGTGCAAAATTGTTTTTATCTTTACATTAGCTGCCAGGAATGTCCTCCAAAAACATACTCACTTGAAAGAGGAGAATTTTATCATAATACGACTAATACAATGCTGTGTTATGATTGTCCTCGAGGCGGACAGTGTAAAGCAGGACAAGTTGTGGCTAAGCCAAACTTCTGGGGATATAAACAGAAAGAAGAAGTCTCTTTCCTATCATGTCCTCCCCAGTACTGCTGTGACAATAGCAAAGACGATTGCATGTCATATAACGGTTGTTATGGAAATAGAACTGGTGCTCTTTGTGGCCAATGTCCAAAAGGCATGTCAGAATCCCTGTCTAACACAGAATGTAAATCAAACGAACAATGTACCAACTTTATATTTTGGCCAGGGGCCTCATGTCTCTTGATTCTCTATTTATTCTTCTTCTTGTATCATCATGAAATCACATGTTTTGTCAAAAAAAATTGGTCTGTAAAGATTCCTTTTATCTTGAGAAGACGAGAAAGCAATGATCAAACGACCAATGAACACGTGAGTTTCCAGAACAACCAACATCATGTTTCCAATAGCACTGGCCTTATCAAAATAGTTTTCTACTATTATCAAATAATTCACTTATTCAGAAAATCTGTTGGTTCTCGCGGAAATCAACACATTCTTGGAAAAGTGGAACAAATTTTTTCCAGAGCACTAAATTTAATTATTTTCAATATGCCATATTTTGATTGTCCTTTTCAGAATCTTAGAGCTCTCCAAAAAGCAGCCATCTTGCATTCAGTAGGATATTGTCTGTTGGCTCTAATTGCTCTACTTTACTTCTTTACTAAGATTCTTAAGATCATAAAAAGATTGAAGAATCGTAGTCAGGCAATGGAACTGGAAGATTTTGATACTTCCATTCCAATACAGAGAAATACTACTTCGTTATTTTCTGTTCGCATCGTTTCTGCCTTCGTGCACATCTCTTTATTAATGTACTCGTCTACAGCTCACTTGTGTTTATCTCTGCTTCATTGTGTTCCAGTCGGAGATAGTCAAGTTCTGTTTATCGATGGCACCATAAAATGCTTTCAACCTTTCCAATACTTCTTTGTTGCTTACATGATTTTTTCAATTCTTCCATTTTGTCTCGTTCCAGTTCTTGGTTCATACCTTCTAAAAGTAAATCGCATTTCAGTGTGTCAGTTCTGTATGGCTTGTATTCTTCCTTTGCCATTTTGCTGCTTCTGGATGTATCTATTATTGCAGAACCATTCTTGGAATGAAGGAAGCAGTTATTCCTCAATAGAACAAGAATCTGATATAACAACACAAGAAATTAGTAGTGAAGCATCCCCTTTTAGAACAACCATTCTTCGAGTTCTTTTAGGTCCATTCAAATCTCATAAACCTCTTCTTTGTTTCCCATCCTCGGTTATTCCATGGGAAGGTTTTCTTATTTTTCGTAGATTAGTCCTTATTATTGTGTTGACTTTTATCTACGATAATCGTTTGCGAATGATCATAGCCTTGATAATGTGCGTCGCCATATTGGTTTGCCATATGTATGTTCATCCATTTATTAGTGCTCGTGAGAATTTCCTAGAAACGCTTTCATTGGCCACATTGATTTTGCTCTGTGGATTTACTCTCGTCAAAGCTCTTTACAAAGGCGAAGATTTTTCTTCTTCTTCCAACAGTTTGCCTTTACTAGATGCTTTCAACATAGTGGAAGACATTCTTATCATTACTCCTCTTGCTATAATAATTTTCATTGTAATACTCTCCCTCTTAATTAGATTGACTTTTGGTCTTGGATTTTGCGTTCGAGTTTGTTGTCGACGATTACGACGTCTGTGTATAGTGGACGTTGAGTAAGTCTTGTTTTGTTGAACTCGTCAGTTTATTATATACTGTATAGTAACTCCAAAATATTTTGTATTTTAGTTTTTGTAATTAAGAATATATGTCCTAAAATTATTGGTTATCAATTATTACTATGAAGGACTCTATCTAAAAAGTGTAAAGGACAATACAGCGTAGTCTCTAGAAACAAATTGTCAGGAAACGCGGCTAAAGTCTTTAGTCTATGTTTCTGTTCACGTTTGTGCACCTTCACGCTTGCTGCGAGGGGCAAATCAGTGATTTAAATCACGTACATCTTCAGAAAAATCACAAAAAAATCATGAAAAAAATCACATGATTTTTTTATCACGTACACTTTTTCAGGAGTGATTTGCTCCTCGGCTTGCTGAACACATTGTATTTTTGGTATAATGAAGCAATCAGCCAATCAAGCAGCGTTGCTGTATAAATATTAATGAGGGTAAAACAAAAGATTTATGCAGTTTCAGGCCATCCCTCAAAACATAAATTGCAGCTCATTGTCAGCCACTTTGATGTTCACCGCGTTTCCAGACCGCAATTTAATTCTAGGGACTATGAATACAGTGATGCGGGTTATCTAGAATGATATTATAGTATTAGTACATAAAAATTAAAACTGGAAATAAAACAATTATTATTGAATTAAACTATTTGACTGTTTCGTCGGTCTAAATTGGTCTTCATGCAGTTACCGAAACCGATGATCCGCGGCATGGGTCAAGAAAAACATGTCGTGAACGTCACGACAAACCATGATTGATGTAGATTCAAACATTGACAAACGATAATTCGAAAGATATAGTCATTTGGCAGATCGTAGGTATACCTGATTTAAACTCAAATAAGGAAGTAAATAATTTGAAAATCGCTGTTGCTTAAATAGCGAGCTCGGCAAATAGTATAGGCGAGGTACTCAATTACCAGAATTTTCATTTTAATATTTCCCCTCCATGCATATATTTATTATTCAAAATTAGATGCCATTTTTTAAAGGCTATATGTAAATTAGCCATTAAGCGGCGGCCATTTTGTCATCAATTTCTGGTAATGAGTATTCCAGATCTTAACCTGACTGGCATAGCCAAAACTCCTCTTCATAGAATTAGTTTTTGGTTGTGGTTTTGGGAGCACCAGCGTTTGCTTACTATTTCTCAAATCATATTTCTCGTTGTAAAGCAACTTAAACATTTTAGAAATAGCTTCAGGACATTCTTGTCTCTCTAAGCTTTGTCAACTAATTGTATCGTTTGTTGCTCTCTACGATCAGTTTTAGATTTTTCTATTTTAGTTTATTTAAAATTTCTTGCAAACGTATATCGATCATACGTATCACCAGATATAGTTCTTGCTGCTCTGTTCTGGAGCCTCTCCAAAGTGCCGGATTTAGGACAGGGCGGACTGGGCGGTCGCCCAGGGCCCCCAACAAAATAATGTTTAAGGGGAGCCTCCACAAAAATGTCTTGAAAGTTGAAAAAATAGGTGTTGAAATGAAAAAAATCTTGAGAGCCAAAATATGAGTAAAAAATAAGACAAAAGATATATGGATGATATATAGGGTCACTTCTAAATGTGTATACTATGACGATTATGATTGACAGATTGATGGATGGAGTTGACAAGTTGTTATTGTAAACCTGATTCAGTGTGGGAATTGTGACTTCGAAGTTGTATAATTAGTTCGTAAAGCAAAATTATCTCGTTCAGAAATAGAATTGATATATTGTGCTGGTTAGTGACCGCCCAGGGGCCTCCACAGTCCTAAATCCGGCGCTGCCTCTCCAGCTTTTCACAATTTGTTTCATTGCAGTTGCCCCAGACCAGTGAGCAGTAATCGAAATGTGATAACAATAAATGAATTGTACATAGTAATCATAGACTCATTGGATACGAGTGGTTTAACCCGTCTTAAGACCCCTATAACTTTTGAAATATTTTTGTTGGTTCTATCAATTTGTTGTTTCCATGTCAAATTCTCGTCATTAATTATTCCTAGACTTTTTGTTTTTGCAACTCGCTTTATAATTTTTGTCATCGGGGCGACTTCAATTTCAGGTTCAGATGAAAGTTTCAATAATTTTTGTCTTGAACCAATTAACATATATTCCGCTTTGTCTATGTTGAGTGTTAATTTATTGGTGACAAGCCATTTGTGAACATTATCAAGTTCACTATTTAGTTTTCTTTCTATATCAGTGGGCGTTTCCCCCCACACAGTTATATCCGAATTGTCTGCATACTGTACATAGCTGGAATGCTAGTTTGTATACAGTTAGAAGTGGTCCTAGGTTCGACCCCTGAGGAACTCCGCCATGAATTATAGAACAGATTGCACTGATGATTCTATATTAATAATTCTGTGAGCGGTTTTCTAAGTAAGAAGAAAACCAAGTCAGTTAATTCCTTGAAGTCCAATAATACCGTACAAGTTTAGTTTCTTAAGTAAAATGTTGTGATCTATACGGTGTCAAAGACTTTCTTAAGGTCTAAGAAAAGTACAGCATTTATATGTCCCTTATCCATATTAACTAACCATGCATTGGTTTGTTGTACTTATTAAGGAAGAAGCAGTTGAATGTCCCTCCCTGAAGCCAGTCTGATATTTTGTAATAATACCAGTTTTATTCATATAAATTTTGACTTTGATTACAAACTAGTTTTTCAGATAGTTTGGTAACTGTTGATAATACTGAAATGGGCCTAAAATTCCCACATTTTTCTTTGTCGCCATTTTTAAAAATAGGTGACACTCTAGCACTTTTCCAATCATCAGGTAAACACCAGTGCGAAGGAGGGAACAATTAAACATCCGAGTTAGAATAGGTGAAATTACTTCGCTAGAATCTGGTAGAATTCTTGCAGGTATTTTATCAAGACCGCAAGATTTGGATCCTTTAAATTTCTGGAGAACATACATAACCTCTTCAATTGATATATCACGAAATTTAAATTCGTCCGAAGCCGGTGTATAACATAAACTTCTACCCGATTATTCGTTTGTGGTGTCTGGCTTGAGAGAATGGGTCCAACTTTGGTATAACGTTTCTGCGATTTCCTTATCGTCTGTTATAGTTTCACCACACATCTTGCATTGTAAATTTGGGAGTGTTAGCCCAACACTAAAAACGGTGTAAATTGTTGCAACTGTGGGGACACCAAACAAGTGTAAATTTACACGAACATCGGTGTAAAAATTACAACAAATCAGGTAAAGTAACATGAACGGTGTAAACTTGCACTGAAGATGGTATTTTTACACCATTTCGCAGCTGTGGGGACACCACCTGTGTAAATTTACACTGTCACTGTAAACTTGCACTGAACGTGGTATTTTTACACCATTTTGGTGTAAATTGCTGCTGTGAGGACACCACCTCAGTGTAAATTCACACTGGTAGTGTAAACTTACATGAATGTGGTATTTTTACACCATTTTGGTGTAAATTGCTTGCAGCTGTCGGGACACCACCTCAGTGTAAATTAACACTGTCACTTTAAACTTACACTGAATGTGGTATTTTACACCATTTTGGTGTAAATGCAGCTGTGGGGACACCAATTCAGTGTAACTTTACACTGGCAGTGTAAACTTACACCAAAAGTGATTGAAGGAATGTGGGTAGTTTTCGAAACCTTACCAGTTAACTGATTTATATATTTCTTTTGGGTTTCCCTGATTTTTATCAATCGTATTTCTAAAATACTCCTTTCTAGTATTTCTTATCAGTTTATTGACATTGTTTCGTGCTGTCTTGTACGCATCATCATAAAACTGCGATTTTGTTTTCACTGCTTTTTTCTTAAGATAATCGCGATTATTCATCGCATTTTTAATTTGGTTATATAACCAAGGTGCATAAGGGCCGTTTATACGTGTTAAAATATTTGTATTTAGTTATATTTAGCTGAGCTATTGTGTTTATTGATTTGTTATTGCATGTTGTCAATTTATGTTGAGGGGATTTGGGATTTATCTAAATTGTATTATATAAGTTCAGGAAAGAAAAGATTAAGACCTTACTGTACATAGTCTTAGTTATTAATTAGTCTAATTATTTGTAAAAATAGCTATACATGTACGACACGCAAGCCAAATTGCATGAAAGGGGACATTGAAGTCATTGCAAAGGAATTATCAGACTTCAGATTGGAATGTGCGATCTGAAGTATTAGGGGCTGTTCACATGAGACCGGGTTATCTCGGGGGGTAGGGATAACTCGGGGGCTAGGGTCAAAGTTGACCCTATTTCACATGATAAAATCTCCCGAGTTATCTCGGTCTCATGGAAATATATAAACTAACACCGAGTTATCTCGGGGGATATAGGGATAACCCTATACCCCCCGAGATAACTCGCCTCATGTGAACAGGCCCTTAGACTTGTTGACTATCTGTAAGATTTACGTGTAATATTATAATGAGATACAAAACGAAAGATACAGTCCCCAGTCTTCGAAACCGGCGTGTGTAAAACTCTCCTGATTGCTTTGTGGAGAACTTTACGAAAATACGAGAGTTCATTCCTTATTTTCGAACTCAATTGTTGGAGCATGTATACTGCATTTCAATTCCTCCCATAAAATGTTAGGGTCTTCGTCCATTCCCGCTATTAAATTTTCCGAATCATATTTGAAATTGACATATATATGATCTAGCGCTCACGATTTTAGGAGGGTTTTTAAGAAAGCTTATTTTTCGACACCCACACTGTAAAACTATGGTCACTATTATGGTCTTTCCAAATCCAGATATGGAGAATTGAGTTCATTGGAATGAACAGTGCATGTGATTGGCTGATCGGAGGAATATACTTTATCAGTTAATTTCTATTCATAAGTGACACTCACAACTTGTATAAATAAAACAAAAAAAAATTGTCTGAACCTCGTAGGCTATAACAACGTGTAAGTGTAAATAAAATATATAATCAAGTTACCAAAGCATCAAGATGTTCGGCTAAAATGCACGTGTCAGTACCGAGATAGTGTGTTTTCGGCCTTCGGGTTACTGGCGTTATCTTCCGACATGCATGTTACGTTCGATAAAAATTTTCCTTGCGGCTATATATACAAGTGCGAATGCAGCAAAACCTGCCCTTAAAACTAATTAACGGATTTTAGGAATCAGTAAAAAGTATTGCCTATTGGTTTGTGACTACTTCCAAGCTGGCGAACAACACGACTTCGAAACGGAGAAGTTACACAACCACAACAAGTGAACCACCCCGTTTGACTATATTTAACCTGAAAAACATACGTTTGTTTATATTAGCGCAGGCTATTGTTTGCATTCAAGCGAATGTGATGAAATACTAGTCTATAATCGTAGAAAATACTATAAGTTGTCACGTGTGAACTGTGAAGTGACACCATGGAGCTTGAAAGGCGTGACAGGTATACTGTAAGAACTTGTGCATGTATACTGTCAGTCTTCGTTGAATTGATTCAATGTTGACGCGCTGCCATTGGCAATGCATCGGTTATGCACGTCTTAGGCCTGTGCTAAACGTCGCACAATAGACGAATTTAATTCAGATAAATTTAATTCGAATTAACTTCGTCGATAATGCGACGTAAATGCGACGTCGAGTTAAACGTCGAATTTCAGTCGAATTTAATTGTTTTTACTTGGACTCGTGGAGCCTAAAAACGACTTCTTGAAAACATGGCGCCGAATTGTCACAGACAGAAGAGACACATTTAATTCGACGTGACGATAATTCGTCGTGTAACTCGAACACGCGTTATCCGACCATTATCCGTCTGACTCAGACGAATTTAATTGCCGAGACGAATTTAATTCGTGAGTCGAATTTAATCGAGTTATACGTCGCAGTTTCGTCGAGTAAAATTCAAACAATTAAATTCGTCTGAATTAAATTCGTTTATTGTGCGACGTTTAGCGCAGGTCTAATGATCAGTGTGCGCTTTCCGGCAAACGGCTATATATAGAAAAATCCTTAGAACAGGCTATATATAGTATTTGGTGTAAATCGTATAGGCCTAGGCATAGGCCTAGGTCAAACGTCGAACTTTTCATGCGCCGAATATAATGATAATAATTAGATTCGACACATGAAAAGTTTGACTCTGACCTAGGCTTTATTAAGTTATACAATATTAAATGTTAATTGTAACATTCTGCAAAGAACAATCTATTTAACATATAGACTGTACCCAGTCCCTCCTGATGACGGCGCGCGGGAGAGAAAAGGAGGGACTGTGGACAAAGTCGTTGAAGTTAAATTTCCCGTGCCTGACAAACGCAAAATTCCCATTGGCTGAAATCGTTGATTGACAGGTCAAGTCTGTTTTCATAATTAAAATTCAAGAATAATCAATCGTCTGGACGAATATACTTTACAGATCTACGATCTATATATATCGCATTTAGGGCCTGTTTATATGGAGCCGAGTTATGGGCTGGTTAGCCGAGTTACTCGGCAAACCGAGTCACCCGCCATGTATAGAAATTCATTTTATTTATTTTATTTTAATAACTTTGCCATACACATTACAAACATAAATACAGACATTAAGACAATAGGCTGGGTAACCGCAACAGCTAGTGCCCATTACAATTCAATGCTATCCCGGCAGAGTGTTTCTATGAGACAGGCGGGTAATTCGGCTAGCCGAGATCCCGGCAAAACAGCCGAGATCCCGGCAAAACAGCCGAGATCTCGGCATGCCGGGATGAAAATATTCCCATATAAACACTCTCTTGCCGGTCAGCTCGGCCACCCGAGTTGAATTCGTCACAACAGCGCACGCGCTACTTATGAAACCATTATAATGCGTGGACGGCTTTGCCAAGTAACTCGTCTCATATAAACAATCACTTTTTTCAACTCGGCTTGCCGGGTAACTCGCCTAGTCCGGTAACTCGGCTCCATATAAACAGGCCCTTAATATCGCTCTGATACTTGTTTTCATTTTAAAAAAAGAGGTTGGCAATTATTTCTTGGCTGAAAGGCAAAAGTGTTCTTCGTATAGATTGTATTCTCTCGACAGGTTCGTTAGCTGAAATCAACAGGGCGAGAAGCCGAGAACACCGAACGTGGTCCTGTTTGTTCGATACTTGAAATCACCCAACCTCGTACCCAGGGTCTTATCTCCGCTCCCCCGCCCCCACCCATCGCTGCGAAACACGATCGGAAATGGCGGCTGTTGATGCTCGCGAAATACGGGCTGACCCCAATCTCGTACCCAGACCCGCGCGTTCCCATACTCACACGAGGCTCTGGTAACAGCCATTTCAGGGCCCGTTTTGATTGGCTAATCCAATGCGCATGCTTGAGTAGAAATCGTTGCCTGATCTTGCCCAGGTTTATAAATATCACTTCAGCCGAAGTTAGAATATGCCACAATGAACAAAATACTCTCAACTTGGTAGTTATTTGATGCAGAGTTGTGATATTTTAGCCTACAATGCCGATAGGCTTTCATGTTGACGACTTTTGAACGGTTCCAAGGGGAAAAGCGGCGAGCAGCGGCGGATTAAGGGCGGGGCCACCGGGGCCTGGGCCCCGGGCCCCCCACATTTGGGGCCCCCCACATTTTGGAGTATTTTATTTAACAACCCAATTAATACTAAGTTATTAACGTTTCTGTTTGTTCAAAGTTATTTTTTGCACGACGTATCTCAGTGTTTTGTAAAACGTATTTCTGAGCCGTAATATATAAAGGGTTCTTTGGTGAACACCAGTGATTCAGTGTCTTTATTTTATTATATTGTAATTTGTAAGACCGATTGGAATTGGAAAAGGGCCCCCACAAAAATGTGGCCCCTGGCCCCCCACAGTCTTAGTCCGGCCCTGGCGGCGAGTATCAAGTGGCATGGCACATTGCGCGCGGCATCTTGTCAGTTGTGCAACAAAACGGCTAGTAAGTTCAGAACTACTCATCATTAAAATATATTGTGTACGTATGTTAACACATATTGAATAAGCTTTCATTTGATGTATAGTTCAAGTTTTGCCGTTTTGTAAAACTTGTTAAAATGTCTAAAATGTGCGAACCGTTGTTCGAAATAATATTACAAATAAACAGGAAATTGACTTCTCACAAGTGTTAATACAGAATTTTAGATTATTTTTTTTTTAATATTTAACGCGCAACACTGAGATATATACCAAAGAGAAGCTATTGAAAAATGCTATTTGGGGTAGAAATTTCAAGTTTTTAGCTAAACGGAAAATATTTTATCACAACTCTGCATCAAATAACTACCAAGTTGAGATTATTTTGTTCATTGTGGCATATTCTAACTTCGGCTGAAGTGATATTTATAAACCTGGGCAAGATCAGGCAACGATTTCTACTCAAGCATGCGCATTGGATTAGCCAATCAAAACGGGCCCTGAAATGGCTGTTACCAGAGCCTCAGACTAGTTCCTAGTCCTCTTTTCTCTCGAACGTATTTTGGTGACGTCACAGAATAGAGATCGAGCAAGAGGACTAGCGGAAAATGTTCATCTTTATCTATCATGAATCCTGCTGGAGCTCGGATTCTTTAATCTTTATGAACGAGGGCACTTAAACAAACTTCTTCTTGACTAGCAGACAGCAAACGAGCAGGTTTCTTTGTTTTACATTACGTTAAAAGGTTGTTACACACGAGGCTTTATAAAGTAGTGTTCGGCGTAGGAAGTGATTGTGTTGAAACACATTTATACAAATTGAAATATGCTTTTTAACGTTTCGGCAGTAGACCAACCTTGCTATATGATGTTATAAAGAATTGTGCAGACCGACGTGAGTGTTATCTGCTTTGGTTTTCCGCCAAACGGCCGTTTGGTGCCTGTATAATTTGGGGCCAGGCAAAACATTTTATTCCAGGCCTCTCACAATTCGGTCTGCCGCTCGACGTTAAAAAGAAAGGCCTGGGAACCAGGCTGCCAGAGCCTCGTGTGAGTATGGGAACGCGCGGGTCTGGGTACGAGATTGGGCTGACCCGTATTAGCTACGCATGCGTAGAACGAATATCTTGCGTGTAAACGTCATCAATACACGGCCGACAGGCTGCACACTTCAGCGAGGACACCCCGAGCTCAAAGTCAAACATCTCCGCTCAAAATCGTCGCTCGACCATAATTCTTCCACGAGCGCATAGCACGAATGTTGGGCTTGCCACAGAATACGGTTTGTTAACAACTCGTGTAATTTTCGCGATGTACTAACTACTAAGCCATTACCCCCTTCTCAAATTCATCAGTTTCAAATGTTCTCAGAACTCACTTGAGCCAACACGCACGTGGACCGCGAACTGCCCCATGAAAGTGGCCGATTTTCTATGCAATTTCCAATCTCGAGCCCATAGTCACCCCCTTTTTGGTCAGCGGGAGAGCGCGGGGGAGACTCTGGGGAAGCTGGATTGATTCTCTGTTTTGATTGGCTCATTTAAATTTATTGAATTCATCGATTCAAAACATACAGATTGTAAAAGAATGAAAGTCAAATATATTGCTTAATTCAATAAACATATATATCTTCAAATTTAGACGCCTCGTTTACATCTCCTCACTTTGTTTAAAGTGCGTACACGAGAATTTTCATTTTTTTTCTAAAAATCGGCCGTATTGAGACGATTCTAATAATATATAACACTCCTTCAACGGATGAAAACTGCCCGAGATATTTGGTTCCAAACATGAGTTTTTCAAAACATGGCCGGGAGAAAAGAGTCTGAGTACGAGTATGGTTGATGACGTCAAATCGGGACAAGCTGTAATTTCGACTACAGTTGTTTACTTTACAATTGCGGACAAAATAACCTTCGCGGTGTGTTTTATTCGAGTGTTTCAACAAACCAGTTAATGGCATAAACTCAGAGAATGGTATAACACTTCACAGGAAGGCTTACACCAAAGGTTTAAGATTGGAGGCAAGAGAAAGACGCCAACTTTGCGTTGTCAACTTGTTAAGCGCAAACGCACACAAAGTGTAAGCCAGTACGTCGGTTTCGCTGGAAGAGTAGTTTTCCAGTACAAGATAAGCTCTATATCTCGTGTATAGAAATGGATGGTATTAGAGTAACGTTCTACCCACCCGCATCTGCTCCACACGACCACCAAAAGGGGCTGTTTATATGAGGCGAGTCAGCCCGGTAAGCGGGATGGCCCAGTAGGCGAGAGCTCACTGTGTAGTTATTTTCCTGTTAAAAATTCCTCTGCGTTTATATGGCCAAACGGGCTAGCCCGGTTAGCGAGATCTCACTTGAAAGAGTAGATTGAAAGAGGCGAGATCTCGGTTACCGGGATGATTTTTCAAAGGGATGCCGACGCCATCTATTGTTTTGACTAAAATCATCCCTGATCCCCGTAGGCGGGATGAAATTCGTTCATATAAACGCGAGCCAGAAATTATCTCGCTCACCAGGCTATCCCGCTTACCGAGCTGACTCGCCTCTCATATAAACAGCCCCCAAGAAGCGCTTTCAGGGCGAGCGATCCGAGTCACACAGTGAGAAATCAACAAACCCGTTGTATATTGTAATTTAATGCATTTTTTCCACAAATATGGACCCTCGGTATAATAACTTTTTAGATATTTAGGGAATACGAAGAAGAGTCAAATACCACTGAAAAATCACAATCTTCCATATACCCTTGAAATACATCTACTCTTGAATATTTAATGAAAACAAAACAAAACAAGCAGTCTGATATCGTCCTGTCAAGCACCTTGTCAGCTGCATGTCTTCTCGCAGGGACCACTGATATTTTTCTCTTTACAGCTTTTACGTAAATCTGTTACAGCTGAGGATAATTGGGCCTTAAGCCCTTTATAACATATTCATCTCTAGCCTCATCCGTAGGCAACTCTGTATTTATCTCCGTTTCTGTAATTTCCATGGCCAGAGTCTGTTTATCTTATAGCTAATTTGCGGTCTGACAGGACCGACAGGTAAAACACTTGTGCCATTGATAAATTATAATATTTATTGGCATATCAGGAATACAATTTTAATGATCTTCCAAACTGTAGCTTTATTATATAGATACGAATACGCAGAAAACCCTAATCATACCAACCACAGTAAATAGCTGTAAAGCTCGAGAAAAAAGTCGGTGGTTCATGTATAAACGCGAGAATCAAGGCAGCTGACAAGATGTTCGACATAACGACATATGCTTGTTTTGTTTTCATTATATTTTCATGCTCGATGTATTCAGATGATCTGCAAGGTTGTGGTTTTTCAGGAGCACTTCTTTCTAATTCTAAATATCTAAAAAAGTTATTTTACCTGGAGTCCGTGTTTGTTAAAATAATTGAATCAAAATATGCAACGAGTTTGTTGATTATTGCTCATGTTGCGTTGAATCCTCTTGTCGAGCTCGACTCTCAATTCAAAGCTTTCCTTCGCGTTTGTCTCCAGTAAATATGGTGGGTAGAAGGTTTCTCTAATATATCAGCCCTTTTTAGCCACGGGATATAGGGCTTCTCTTGTCTTGAAAACAATGTTTTCGAAGAAACCGTCTGGCCAGTAGAAATGCTTAGACCATACAGTGCGCCATACTGTATCTTTGCGTTCGCACTTAACATCCTAACATTGGCATCATTCTATTGCTTCTGGTATTAAATCTTCATCGTGAAACTTTCCTATGAAGTATTGTACCGTTTTTAGGGTCTGGCTTGTTGAAACATCCGAATACAACACACCGCGAAGGTATTTCGTCCTCAATTGTATACTAAACAACTGTAGTCACAAATACATTCTCGTCCCCAGAGCCTCTCCCGTGCTGGCGCGCTGAAAAGGCTCTGGGGGAATCCAAACCGGAACACCAAGATTCTGGTAATAATTCCATGTCCTACATAACCCAAGTACTTCATGAAAGCCATACCCCAACACACAACCTAACCTAAGGATGGCAATTCGTGTAAATAGGACATGGACGTATAACCAAGATTCTTTGGGTTCTTTCTAAAGCGCATGCGTTTAAGTTCGCGGTTTGGGAGTTGGACACGAGATCATCGGCAGTTGTTTGCAATATAATTTTCCTTTCGTTTTCGATTCTGGCGGTTTGGCTGTCTCGTATTGACTCGTTTGACTTTGGAACAATTCTGATTGTGGTATATTCCGTTCGAAGAAGGTCCCTGCTGAGTGTAGCTCATCTCCGCGTTTATTCGGCGGGGCAAAAGGCATTAAAATTTACGAGTTCGCTTCAGAGCTTGGCAATACTAGAGCCGCATCGGAATTTCTTCGTATTTACGGCTTCTTTTAGTGAAGGTAGTTCTCTTTAATATGTTGCACCGTTCATTTATATTTGACGTGTATATTTCAATGAGATTCTTATTAATATGTACCATGCACGAACAGCCAGAAGTGTGCTGTGACTGCTGTCTAATATCGTCTATCGCCTATCGATTTCAAATTGCTGTCTGTCTTCTGTACGTGTTTGATTTAATTATATAATGGGAAACGGGTTGATTGCTTTGAAAAATGCTCGTTTAAATTGTTCGGATTAGAACTATGATTAGAATTGTGCTTCGTTGTCAGTTTTCATGTCTCAAATACTGTTTATTTATAAACATTCACTAACTCTAAGCTCCATTGTTATATAGGCCTTTGAATTTTAACAACCAATCAGATCGCGATGATATATGGATTCCCCCAGAGCCTTTTAACGCGCGCCAGCACGGGAGAGGCTCTGGGGACGAGAATGGGACAAGCTGTATTTGCGACATTCTCGTCCCCAGAGCCTCTCCCGTGCTGGCGCGCGTTAAAAGGCTCTGGGGGAATCCATATATCATCGCGATCTGATTGGTTGTTCAAATTCAAAGGCCTATATAACAATGGAGCTTAGTGAATGTTTATAAATAAACAGTATTTGAGACACGAAAACTGACAACGAAGCACAATTCTAATCATAGTTCTAATCCGAACAATTTAATCGAACATTTTTCAAAGCAATCAACCCGTTTCCCATTATATAATTAAATCAAACACAGAAGACAGACAGCAATTTGAAATCGATAGGCGATAGACGATATTAGACAGCAGTCACAGCACACTGCTGGCTGTTCGTGCATGGTACATATTAATAAGAATCTCATTGAAATATACACGTCAAATATAAACGAACGGTGCAACATATTAAAGAGAACTACCTTCACTAAAAGAAGCCGTAAATACGAAGAAATCCCGACGCGGCTCTAGTATTGCCAAGCTCTGAAGCGAACTCGTAAATTTTAATGCCTTTTGCCCCGCCGAATAAACGCGGCGATGAGCTACACTCAGCAGGGACCTTCTTCGAACGGAATATACCACAATCAGAATTGTTCCAAAGTTAAACGAGCCAATACGAGACAGCCAAACCGCCAGAATCGAAAAACAACTGCCGATGATCTCGTGTCCAACTCCCAAACCGCGAACTTAAACGCATGCGCTTTAGAAAGAACACCAAAGAATCTTGGTGTTTCGGTTCAACATGCAACATGTCCTCCTACCTAGAATTACCAATAATCAGTAAGTGTGAAACGGCCTTGAATTACCAATAACATTTTTCCGGAGGGTTGTGATTAGGTTTAGGTTCACCGGGGGTTTTGGTTAGGTTTAGGGTTTCCGGGGGGGTTAGGGTTAGGTTGGGGTGGTGGGTTGGGAATTAGTTTTTTAAAATTAACGATTATTGGTAATTCTAGGGATTTCACACTTACTGATTATTGGTAATTCTAGGTAGGAGGATATGCTGTTCGGTTTGGATTCCCCCAGAGCCTCTTCAGCGCGCCAGCACGGGAGAGGCTCTGGGGACGAGAATGAGGATAATAATTCCATGTCCTACATAACCCAAGTACTTCATGAAAGCCTTACCCCAACACACAACCTAACCTAAGGATGGCAATTCGTGTAAATAGGACATGGACGTATAACCAGAATGAGCTTGTCCCGATTTAACGTCATCAGCCTTATTCGGACTCAGGCTCTTTTCTCCCGGCCATGTTTTGAAAAAACCTATTTTCGCCATGTTTAGAACCAAATATCTCGGGCAGTTTTCATCCGTTGAAGGAGAGTTATTATATCGTTAGAATCGTCTCAATACGGCCGATTTTTAGAAAAAAAATGAAAATTCTCGTATATGCACTTTAATATATTTAATATGGGTCTCAGTCACACACAATAAAGTTTAAAAGACTTAAGACGAATTTCGAACAAATTAATGTCGCATTGTCGCAATGAACAAAACAAACCCTGGTGGTATTTGTCGTTATATTTGATGTATAAATGTAAAACAATTTAAACAACGAAAAAGCATATTTAAGACAATTAAAGAAGGAATCAGCCTTCGCACTCGTATTAAAATAAAAGGCTTGTGATCGTCTGACCTGACCGAGGACGATATTGGCGTCGTGAATTGATAGTTTAGTAAGTTTACCTTGGATTTCAAGAACGTTTATGTCAAGTGCCACCACCACACCAGCAGTGTCAGTCTCTCTCCGACAATTTTAACGTGCATTTGATCAATCTCGTTCCCAGAGCCAAATATGCCCGGCCGCGCGGGCAAATCAAATGGCTCTGGGACAATCCATTTGAAACACCAATATTTGATCTGCATTTTTAATAATTATGCAGGGTTCTCACGAATATAGTATTTGCGATTTCAAACAAATATAATGAACACAACGCACATCCTGCACAGCTAATGAGGCTACGATCATGCGCTTAACAACCGGAACCCAGGGGCGGAGTTAGCAATTAGTCAAATAAGTCATACGACTAAGGTAAAAAAATCCGCAAGAAAAAATAATTATCGTATCGTTCTTCCCTCAGTCGCGAGATCGCCGAGATAATCGACTAAGTGAGACCAACGACCGGCATGTTAACCCTCGTCGCGCGGTTTACTTTGTTCTTTCTCGACGGATTTGAGGCTATTGTCTCAGCCGCTGTGATTGGTTGAATTTATAAATTAGCCTTTATAGCGATCTGTGATTGGTTTGCCGGTGTTCGCCGGATTTCTTTGTCTTTCTCGACGGATTTAGACCCCTTGTATCACCCTTTCTGATTGGCTTAATTTTTCAATAGCTCTTTATGAAGAGCACGGATTGGTTTAGCGGCGTTTTACTTTGTAGTTCTCGACTGATTTGTGGACTGACAGTGGCGATTCTGATTTCTGACTAACTTGGCAACTTGCGCTAGTCTGGTCGTATATTTACTACAAGGCACAAGCGGACTCTTTCGTTTCGAACATGGCTTTGCCTAATACAAACATGATAGATCTTGATGTTAATTCGCTTTGACGGACAACGACGAGATTGTGTTGCGATAGATTTAAAAAACGGGAAGTTTAATACCGTCGACTCGAGGGTCAACAAGCGAAGGATGCTTTGCGCAAAGCCGAGCATTTTACCAAGATTGGCAAGACGCTTCAAAGGAATTTTGGCACTGAGAGATACGAGGTAATATACGCCAACAATGACAAGAAGAAACCTCGTGCTGCTTGCTCTCAAGTAAGCAGATTTTTCTCCCTTAATTATTTTCTAGTTATTTATAAATATTAAATACGACAATAACAACCTTCGCCACGATTGAGACCACATGGCATGTCTTCAAATGAAAGGTGACCTTTATTATTGTTAGAATCTTATTTATTAATATATTTCTAGCTGTCCTTTCTTTCCTAGTCTTAATATCGACGTGTTTGTAGCGCAAGTAGCTCAAATTCATTCAGGGTTTTCCCTTCTAATTCTTGTATTTGATAATGGTTTGAAAACTTAATTGAAACATGCCATCACCTTATTTATATTAATGTGCTTTTAAGACTAGCATTGTAGCAAAGAGTAGCAAAGAATTGAAATACAAGCTAAAGGATTTTGTCAAGATTGGATAATGTAGACTACTTCATAAATTCATAAAATAGATAGTGAGGTCTGGCAACCATAATCATGTTATTTTATGTGAGAGGCCATAGTTTAGGCCTGTTTGGTTTTCAAGGTACATATCACCCTGCTGCTTGGGTCAACTCCATTAGATGTGGTTACCAAGCTCTAATGACAAAAAGCCTGGTACAAGTAGAAAGTTGTCCTGGGTAGGCGAGTTTAATAACCCTACCAGCTACTAGGGTAACCCTAGTGTGGCGATAGGGCTATCCTAGCACCTGGGTTACCCTAGTGTCCTAGTGTGCTAGAGTAACCCAGTGGTGGCTAGGGTAACCCTACCTCCTTGTAAACAAGCCCTTAGTATAGAGACGGAGTCAGACCTACAACATTTTTTAATTTGACATAGTATTTAAATGTTTTAGGTCTGAGGCATCTGGGAATTGCCTATACAGCTCTGTTTTGAGCTACTGCATATAGTGAAATGGTCCAACCTGCAGTATGGTTATCAGTTACATATAAAATATTTGAAGCCATGAATCAGACTTATTAAATATTTGAAGTAGATGTATTGTATCTGTTGTTTATTTCTTGGTTAAAATAATTAAATCTGCTATTTTAATTACTGTAACATATAAATTGTAAAATTGTTTCTCAAATGAAATATAAAAATGAAACAATTTCCATTTGGACAAAATAATTTTGGTACTTAGAAAATGATGGTACTTAGAAAATGCAAATTTTCCTCACTGTAGTGCCTTCAGAATGCAGAAAATTAAGCATTTCAGACCCAAAATTTAAAAATTTTCTGGGGAGCATGACCCCCCACCCACTCCCCCTAGAACCCAAATAGTTTGGACTAAGGTGACAAAAATCCTAGGTCCGCCCCTGGTCAACCCCTCATTTCAGGGGTAATTAAATCCAATTTCCCCAGAGTCTGCTCGAGATTGTGCAATTTCCGATCGTGAGACCCTGGTCCAGGCTGGTCACCTGCTGCCCAAAACATGTACATGGGCAGTACAAAATAAATTTAGTGTGGGTAGGGCGTAGGGGTACAAAAAACTTTCTCGACTTACCGACCGGAGTAGTGTTTATACAAAACGGAAAACATCTGGCCAGATGAAATGTCACGAAAAGTGCACAACGGCTTGGAGAAACAATCCGAAACGAGATATAATTTAATAAGAATGCCAAAGTCTCAAAGATCAATATTTTGCTGGCTTTGTAGCGCTGGCGACATGTGTTATTGATGGGAGAATATTCGTCTTAAGCATTCGAATCGCGAGGCTTTAATTAACTGGACGTATTCACTTAAATATAACGGCAGCTTTCACGTGTGGTATTCAACAACGTACAGGTGAAACACATACGTATTTTATTGTTTATATTGAGAGTGTGAAACAGTCTTCCATTTCATTATCCAGTGTGAGCTTTACTGTGCTGCGTTGTTTTGACCAGTTCTGGTCAAAATCTATATTTAGGTGTATTTACGCCATATTTCTTGTTTGTTTATCATTGTGAGTTATGCGAATTAGGTTAATCATAACTTCACGCACGCTGATTGGATGCATTCTGAAGTGAGCCATTCAAAATAGAACACCAACATAGTTTGCATGACTCCACAGAAATCCCATCCATTCCAATGTGTTTTTAAAAAAGCATAAATTTTAGTATATCGATTCAAAATTACGGCTGGCAACCCACCTCACGTTCAAAGTATATACTATCCGATACGATCTGGCATGGTTACCTGCTTGTAACAAAAAATGCCATCAACGGTGTTTTTGAGACACTTTTATCGAGGTTGGCCGGCCGTCTACTAGTGAAGAAACACTTTGTTACTGTACGAAAAACATCGTTTGGGGCCCAGAGTGCCGGTCCAAGGCAAAGCGATTTTGGAGTTTTTCGAAGCAGATAAACAAAAATGTCGGACAGTATGTAACCAAATGCGACAAGCAGTACTGACGGCGACATATCAGAAGCGATTTTAATCGATTTTTGAAAATTGAAAACTCTGGTCGCGTTGCCAATTCGCGACGTGTTGTCTATAGAAGCTTACTGTTATAACAAACTCATTTTCAACGTCTACATGCATGCACTCAGCAGTTTTATGCATATCATTAATGATCTGTGCACGATAATGGCATTTCCACATTATATATAGCTATGATGATTATACGCCAAGTAAAAACATTTTACGAATTTAGCAACATGGAACATTTTGTAAATATATTGCAATTATACCAAGGTTGTTTTGAGTTGAGGTTTGCAAGTGTATCCATGCAAATCACGCTACATAATAGGAGACAATAAACCGGTTACCCAGCGAGCGAGTACAACTTAAACCTATTATAAATGTAAATGAATGGCTTTCAAATATTTTGATTTTGAGATAATAGGATTTTAGATATTTTGATACAAAATGAAAAACACGTTTTACACAGAATGCGCAGATACTGTTGTTTTCAGTGATATCATTATTATCATGCATGCAGTTATTAATGCTCGAGATATAGGTTTGATTAGTAAGGGGTCTTGGCCTTGTTGACGAGTAAAATCGTCTGGCGTTACCAGTACCAAAAGACGTATACAACTAAAACATATAAACGTATATAACATGCATCTTGTCACGGCAAAACAATTTGTAATATCTTTCAGAAAAATTTAAACGAATTTAAATCTATAATATAGCGCGATGTTAAAGTATTATCACTCATCAACACGATTTCTTTTGATAACTAATGTCCATATAATTATCTCAGGTTTCGTCACAATACGTTCTGCCCACCCCAGGTTCCACTAATCATCGTATTGTAATCTATTAGCGTCTTCAGCGAATGTTCTTTGACTCTGTTGTCGAAGATAACCCATACGATAGCATTCTCCGATAAATCGTCTATTCCTTACCTCTTGTACTGCTGCATGTTACAATGGAAGCTGAAGCGAGAGCGAAATGTCGCACGTTCAAAGCAAAACTTGGTCCATTTCATATCAACTTAAATCCAGTTGTGTCAATCGTTTCTGCCGCCATTATCTGGGGTTTCATGATATGGTCCATCGTTAACACAGAACGAGCAGCAAACGAAATGACAAAAACAAAAGCGTGGATCACCAATAAGTTCACTTGGTTATATATCCTTACCCAAGATGCATGGTTTTTCTTCTTAGTGGTTGTCTATTTCTCGAAGTACGGCAAAATGAAGCTTGGTCGAGATGATGAAGAGCCTGAATTCAGTGATGTGTCGTATTTCACAATGTTATTTGCATCAGGAATTGGTATTGGGCTTTTCTATTTTGGTGTGGCTGAACCTGTCCATCACTATCAACCTGAACGGGACTACGGAAACCGGTTTTGGAATAGGTAGGTGAAAATATTAAACTGAAAGCCATGCAGATGGTTTTGTAGAAGGAGTGAACCGTTTTAGGGCTGTTTAATACAATGGCTTTAGCTAGCCTGGTTGGCACATTTCTTCCTCGGCCGCCTGAAGAGGAGATCAACGTTATATGATTTGAACTAAACCAATTCTTCGTCGCAAATTTAGTTTATAAAACATAAAACCACATATGATCCTAATCATACAAGTCAGCGCGTTAACATGCATGGCTGACCCATGTAATCAGCCACTGTTTAGACTCTTTTGTATATGTTTAGTCTATTTTCAAATTAAGGTGTGCACGAAAAGCGCGGACATTTGAGGAAGATGAGTTTCTTTGTACTAATTTGTTCAAGCAGAGTGCATGGATATTACTGTAGAGACTTTAAGATGTTAGGACGACGACGATGGCGGTCAAAAAGCAAAATAAGTTTTACAATTACATGTAATTAAAGAAGTCACGGTTGACTTACTTTTATTATATTTCATATTTGAAGCTAGTTTAATGACTTCCAAAACGCCCTAGTATTGCTAAAAGTCCAAAAATGATTGTGGTGTCCGTATTGAAGTCAACTGATCGCAAGCAACAGTTCTCATCTTTTGGCCGTTGACGTCGTGCCGAAGTAGTGAAAAAGCTCTAAGCGGCGTTGTATAAAGAACGAGGACACGGTGTCGAGAGGCCCGTTTCAAACGTCGCTCTTTCATGCGCCGAACTAATACAAGTATTAAGTTCGGGAAAAAAGCGACGTTTGAATAAATGTATTAGAACCGGCAGATTTCATTTGGAGCGGGCGAGCGACAAGGCCTGTCGCATTATGCGACGTTGGAGCGACTCTGATTCAAACGTCGTACTTCTCACATGCCGAACTTGCCCTTCGGCCATTGCATGACGCCCAATCATTATTGGGTCAATTTCAGTTTGACTGACAACTCATTCGGATTTTAATTTGGGCTGAACAAGAGCTGAGACTAGAGAGCTTAAGCATGCATATTAGGCGTTTTTGAGACACGGACGGTGACCGGAAGAACAGGAATACAATATAGAACTACTGAACCGCGTATTCTTTGAAAAGACTTTTTTACCCAAAACAAAGGCTATGAATAATCACATATCTAAACTGTTAGCTCATAAGCTTAAATTTCATCTTTATATAAAAATACAGATCTTGCATATATTTATATTGTAATGTAATGAAATTATCCCCCTTAAAATACAAGTTTTCTACTTTAAAAGCATGTCTATTGTAGTAAAACAACGATGACAGGCCTCAACGTTCTAGATGTTCCCGTCGTCTCAAGAACGTGAAAATGCTCTCAATGACGTCTTGTGTAGAACGACAACGGCGTTCACTTTGCTCTTGGGATTTTAAATTGCTCATTATCATTGTTTTGAATGAAAAATGCTATTGAATTCAATCGCCGTCCGTGGCTCTAAAACGCCTGTATGCTTAAGCTCTCTAATATGTGCGAGGAGGACAAACGCTTTATATGAGGCCTGCGATAAACAATAGACGGATTTAATTCAGACGAATTTAATAGTTGAATTCTATTCGACGAAACTGCGACGTATAACTCAATTAAATTCGACACACGAATTAAATTCGTCTATTGTGCGACGTTTAGCACAGGCCTAACATTTCTAACAACACACGTACATGCCGATAATTGCCTGTCTGACAAGTAGAATACATGGCGGACTTGAAAGTGAAACTTGACTCAAAATCTCAATAGATGCAGCGTCGTGTGATTATCGGCAGTGTGTCGTCAAACTAGAATCAAACTAATTTTATTAAATTCGAGCAATTTGTGCTTCAAAAGTTCAAATGCGTCCGATGTAGTGTGGATTAAAGTCTGCCGGGACGATAGCATTATTACGTGCTTAAAATAGAATTGACGTTGTGTTTATGAAAAACTTGAAAAAACTTGACGCAAACTCAAACATTTCACATGTTTAAAATTATGGTGAATATCACACACTTCAAAACGTGGACCAAATTGTCCGTAAGAAAATGCACTAATGACTTACTCTTTTAACGTTTTAAGAATATGATTCCTTTCATTTGTCTCGCGCAAAACTAATTTAATACCTGACGCTGTGCCTCTGAGCGACTCTGCAGCGACGTTCGAATCACACGTCGCTTTTCAGCAGAGGCGGACTGGCCGGGATACTGGGAACTTTCCCGGTGCGCCCCCTTGTTTTCCGTTTCAGGCGCCCCCACAATTAAGACAATTAACAAAATACAGCTCATAACGTAAATATTATGAAATACAGTTGTTACTAGTTGCATTACTAGGCTACTAGTCGTAATCTCCAAACACAATGATATACAATTTGTATTTTCTAAACTACTGACTCTGCATGTAATTGTGTTATCTTTTCTTTGTTATTCACTTCATAAGATGTAACCTTATGTAATTTTTCTGGTATATAATAAATGTTGTAACAGTAAGACTAAGAGTATATAGTTGAAATGTGGAACAGTAATCCACTTGTGACTTAAATATATACTCGTACATTAGTATATGATATATTATTGTATATTAAATGTTGTAGTCACAAAAACAAATATGGGCATACGCAATAAATAAAATTGTGCTTAAAATATTAATGCCGCCCTCAAAATCGAGGAAATTCGATTTCAGAGGCTCAAAAATTTCCTAGAGGCTGTAACGCCCCGGGCGTTAATGAATGTTAATGAATGTAAACTTTAAATTCGTCAGCTGTACAATGGTTATATATACTGATGCATCCGAGTTCCGACATGTATATGTGGGTACAGTGTAAATGGAAATGACACAAAATGAAATTAGTTGAACTGGGAGTGGGGGTTGAATTACTTCAGTAAAAAAATGGGAAAAAACCCATCTTCAAACAATTTCAACAAGGACTAACTTTCGAGGGGATATAAGCAACAATGTACATATATTATATATATTATATATATTATATATTATATTCCAGTGAAAACAATTTCTCTTTGTTTGAATTTTCTTCTGATTCATTTCCTTTTGTGCAGCGATATTGAACGTCTAGACAACTTTATTACTTAGAGCTACGCTGACAACAATCGTATTAAAAGCAACAGACGACTGACAGCTATAAAATGGCTGCTATAATGTTATATGCCTATATATATATATATTATATATGCAGATAGATGGGATCATTTGGGTTACATATAAATACTTACTAGTTATATATAGTGCGAATAAGTTGGAGAGATAGCAAAAGAACAATTAGGGATTAGAGGTCAGGAAATTCGTTTACACTGTTTAGACTACTTTTACATGGGTCCAAAGAATTCGGTGCCACCCTGAAATCGGCTGCAATAGATTGGTGATACATAGAAATACTTATATCATTATATATAGTGCGGATTAAGTCCATGACTAAGTTCGTAAGATTACGAGGAAAACTTCGTATATTTTACGCAGTCTTGGTCAACAATTCATATAATAAAAAAACATTTGTGATGCGGCTTGGTAAAGCTTAATACCATTAACGCATCGTTCTTACCAAAATCAGAATTTAGTTCTTATTTTACGCTTGCACTTATTCCCTTGGAGGAGAAATGTTTTACAAACAATAAAATTTTCAATATTCGCTCTGTTGAGTGTTGAACATCGAAACTTTGAAGTTGTCCTCCAGATCCACCATTTTGACGTCATGTGCAAGACGTCTAGACCGAAAATCATGCCAAAAGTCAAAATCACTTGACATTTTTTACGAAATCCAGACTACCAAATCTAAGATACGGGCATTCCGCATTCGAATCTGTTTTCTTTATTGTCGGGCTAATATTTTCAACTGCAGTGATGCTGATTATCACCTCATGACGCATAACATAAAGAAACTAATTTGTTTACCGATCAAATGATCTCCCAGGGCTTGAAGCATTTTATATAAGACCGCTTTCCAATTGACAAGGTTAGACCGGTCAGTCCGGCCAGAATGGACTTGCTTTTGATTAGGACCAAATTTTCCAGTCAGACCATCCCAGGCCTCAAACGAATCGTGTTCCATTTAACCGGACTGGCCGGTCTAACCGTGTAAATGGAAAGCCCCCTAAGTCATACAAGCAGCTTCAAGTATCAAATGCAGTAATCAATCCAATCAACCATGCATGACTTCTTTAAAATAATAAAATTTGTACTAAATTTTAACCGCAGCATGTCGTCGTCATTCTAAAGTAATGAAATAGGAACCTTAGCATTGCGACAACTCAAGAAAAACGTTAAATATTAAATTTGCAGTTCCAGGACCCAGCTTCGTCCTAGTGATTTAAGGTGAAACGGTTCCTAATGTATTTTCTGTATGGTACAGTATTTAGACATTGGCAAAGGCCCGACGTATATTTAGACTACCGGTAATTAATTAGTAATTTAAAAATGTCGAGATAACGTTAAAACATACATGTACCTGCATCGCCACTGTCATTAAAGCGTGTCATAAAAGCGTACCACACTGCCGCACACCTGCAGTAAGATTTAAGCCGTGGCATCCTAGAAAAGCAAAAACATAAAAGTGTAATACGAGGTAATATTATGTATAATAAAACAAGGTAATATTATGTACCTTTTAGTGTATAAAGCGACACAATTCCAAAACCATGTATGAACACGTATATGGCGCCTGGACAGACCAATTTGGACAGCGCCATCTGGAAACAAAAAGGACAAGCAGCCACCCTTACTAAGGGGCCGATTACATGCCACATGGAGATTTTCAGCCGGGTTAACCGGACTGAAATTTCAACCCGGTCTTATTAAATCCTTGTAATACGAACGTAGCGTTACATGGAAAAAATTCAGCCCGGTTCGCGTTTCCCGGGATGGAATTTTCAGCCAGGTCAACAGCTGAAATCGCCCATATAATCGCTCAAAACTTTCAGCCTGGGCTGAACTCAGCGTGTGAACGGTGTCGATCGTTCATTACGCAGCCTCAAAACAAAGATTCTTCGAATTCCTACGAGTTATTGATAAAAATTTTGGTTTCAGCCCGCGTTGAAATCGCTCATGTAATCGCAATAAAAACTCAGCCCTCCCAACTGGGCTGAAATTTCACCGGGCTGAAAGTCTCCATGTATAATATTAAGTATGAAGTAATTTAGAGAATAACAATTCAAGCTGGATAGAATTAAGAACCACGATGAGTTGTCAAAGTACTTAAATGAATATAATGGATCAATTTAATATAGATCTGATCATTAGATCTCCAGATCAATTAGATCAAATGGATCAATTAGATCTGAAAAGTTTAAAAATGTCCTAAGTTTCTTAAAGGACAGAAAACAAAGAGTTGTTTATAATGATTTTTTTTGAGAATGGAAAAACGTTAACAAGGGAACTACACAAGGGAGTGTTAGCGGTCCTTACCTGTTTAATATCTTCCTTAATGATTTGGAGATAAATTTAGGTGCTGAAAATGCTCTCTACAAATATGCTGACGATTCAGACATAATAGTCCCGGTTTGGAGCGATGGAATGGATGGATCAACTGAGATGGTTGGAGAGTTTTTGCGTTGGTCTGAGAATAACTATATGATATGCAACCCAAGTAAATGTAAAGAGCTTACTATTCGTAAGAAGGGTTACAATGATCAACTCGATGGTGTAAATAACATTCCCCAGTGCAAAGAACTTCCCATTTTAAGTGTTCTTTTTCAAGATAACTGTAGGTTCACTAGTCACGTGCGTGGAAAATTAGTTAAAGCTAACAAATGCTTGTATGTTATAAGAACACTCCGAGTGGAGGGTTATAACCAGCGTGAGATAGATTATTTATTTAAGACTTTAGTTCTTCCTAATTTTACTTATGGCCTGTCCGTTTATGGTTCCTCTTCAGCTGAATTAAGTATAGTCCGATGTTTTCTAGATCGATGTTATAAGCGTAAATATATATCAGAACTTGTAAATATTAAACATTGTTTAGAAAAACAGGACAGGAATATTTTTAAAGCCACTTCAGACCAGAGTTCCCTTTTATTTGACTTGTTGCCTAAAAGGAAGTCCACCACTCACTTTTTAAGAACAAAGACTAGTCACCACCCCAAAATTAACACTGAACGTTTTAAGTCGTCGTTTGTAAATAGACTTATTTTTAACTATAACTTATCTATATGATGTAATTCTTAATTTTTTTATAAATGTAATCTTTGTAACCTAAGATAGGTATTTTTATCTTTTGAATTAAAAAAGACTGATTATTATTATTATTATTAGAGGCGATGATTAACGAATTGATCAGGGAAAGCAAGATAAACACACACTTGCCGAAGAGAATGATCTACCTTTTTTCTTTGGTTAACCTTAAGTTTACATTATAACATAGATGTAATACAACGGCGCTTCTGATTGGCTACCGTGCGTGCTCCATAACTCGATGGAGCACTGCAATTTCAAACGTAATGAGAAACTCATTTTTAATCAGCGAAATAAATATTGTTTTCCGTTGTTTTTTGTCTGATTCTGTTATAAAAGAAATGGTACATGGTTTGGCGTGCTCCATTGAGTTATGGATGCACTTGAGAAGTTGGAGAGCACTAAATAATCTAGAGTTGTTCTCGGCTACGCCTCGACTAGCTCTTACGCTTTTTTCGTGCTCTCCCAACTTCCCGCTAACTCGATGGAGCCGATCGACGCCAAATCATGAACCATTTCTTAATTAAAGAGGTCAGCCCAAATTCAGAGAATTTTTCGAGATTTCGAAAATCGCAAGATTTTTCCAAAGATTTTAAGGATTTTAAAATTTCCAAAGGGATTTTCCTGAAACTTTTTATGCATTTTGCAAGATTTTGCAACATTTTCTTGGGATTCTTAAGATTTTTTGAAAGACTTTTAAGATTTTCTGAAATTTTTTTTGACATGCGTCCTTCGGGTAATATTTTTACTTTTTTAAATGTAAACCGTTCAAGGATCCCGCCTGAGATTCGAATTATAAGTCTGATATTGAGAAGAGAAATGAAAGACTGATATAATGTTCAATTCACGCCAGCTCAATCTCAGGTCGTCTATTATATACCGAATTGAAAGTTTGAAAGCCAGCCCACAGACTTCAGACCTATTTTTCATGTAACAGAGTCTGATTCGGACCACAAAGATAAGCTTTTTAACCGATGTATGCAATAGACGTACTCTCACGTCTGAAACTCGAAACGTTAACATCCGTTAAAATCCGCTGTAAAACGGTATTGGCTTCAGATTTTATTGTTTTTGATGCTGCACTCCTCACCAATCAAAATTGAGAAATTTTTTCATGTATATTAATATTAAGGAAAAAACAGTGGCACTTTTTTCATAAGTACGCACATCCATAGCCTCCCTCGCAGCCGTGTCCAGTGTTCGGTCCCCCACATTCCATTCCCTACATTGACCAATCAGAGATCAAGCTTCCCAGTTGAGCTGATCGTTTTAACTACCGGTATTTAAAATATTTCGAAAACTATTGCTTATAGTTTAGTAAAAATTTTGCGTAAATAGAATCAATAAGATGCTGTAACTATGAATCGCAATATGAATACATGTACATGCATGAAATAAAGTTAAAAGCGTCACTTGCCAAATTTTTTACAGGATCTTCTTGCAGGCCCTAAATTCGGCGTGTGTGACCTGTCCATGATGCAACGAGGGCCTGCGGAGGAGGCAGACACTGATCTGAAAAATAGGACTGGATCGAGTTTCTATTACTGAAAATGAAGCCAACGGCGGCCATGTTGGAGTGACAACTACCTAACAACTACTGTGGCGTTGCAGACATGTTGGAGGGCATTCTGACATTTTCTATTTAATGTTAGTGAAGGGACACATTGGTTGGACGTTATCTGATGTCGGTCAGTTTTGCTTTTCCTCTCAGATTAGCCATTGAATTTGTAATGAGGTCACTCCAATATCGCCGCCGTGGCTCTAATTATCTGGTGAGAAAATCCAACTGTGAAGCGTCAAATTAAGTTCAGGTTTTTGTGCATTTATGGTTAGCAAAGTAAATATATTGCCCAGACTCTAAACCCATTTCGCAAGTGTCTCAGTTTGATTTGCTTGCACAATCGCAGTTTCTAATGATCTCTGGTCAATGCAAATATGCTGGCTTCAAAATCAGCTCATCCGACCTGAATAGAAAACTCGATCCAGTCCTATTTTTCAGATCAGTGATTTACTGGAAACCATGCAACCAAGATGGCGCCCGATGTCATTTGATTGCAAACGATCTATTATATATATACTAACCGCGTGCGCCTTGGTCGTAAGGTCGCTGCATGTTCAAGACTATTCGTATCGTGTTCGTCCTGAACTCTCTCGGACAGCTAACTTTTTACCCTCAACAACTCTCATTCTACTCTTTTACAGATACTCCGACAACGTAAGAGCTCAGGACGCGATGAACATTACATTTTTTCATTGGGGCATCCATGGTTGGATCGTGTATACACTTGTCGGTCTTCTCATGGCTTTCATAGCTTATAGAAAGGGACTACCTATGACCATTCGTTCATGTTTCTACCCCATCCTGGGAGACAGAATCTTTGGAATAGTGGGCGACATCATTGACATATTTTCTGTCGTTTCAACTATGTTTGGTGTAGCCACAAGTCTTGGTTATGGCGTAATGACCTTGAACTCTGGTCTCAATCGAATGAGCAGCAGCATCGAGGAAAATACCAACAATCAGATTATCATTATTTGGGTTATAACATGTTTTGCCACCATATCTGTTGTCTCGGGGCTAAAGCTTGGTATTCGCCGTCTCAGTGAAGTATGCTTTGGGCTTGGTTTATTTTTAATGCTCTTTGTATTCTTCCATGACAACACTTGGTTTTTCCTCAATTTGTATGTTCAAAGTATTGGCTACTACTTTCAGAATTTTCTTCAGTATGCTTTTCACACCGATGCATTTGCACAACTTGGCAACGCCCCAGACGGTAAACAGAATAAAACGTGGATGGAGAAGTGGACCGTCTTTTACTGGGGTTGGTGGATAACTTGGTCGCCATTCGTTGGTATGTTTATCGCCAAGATCTCTCGTGGTCGAACTGTGAGGAGTTTTATCAATGCAACGCTCACTGCCCCAATCCTCTACCTCTTCTTGTGGTTCACCATATTCGGTGGAGCTGGTCTGAAAATGGAACGCGACGCTGCTCAAATTGGAATAAATTGCACTACCAAACTTGGAGGAGCAAACGCCACGGAGCCATTAGAAAGACTTTTTCGTTTATCTTGCAGAAGTGACAGCCAAATGTATTTCGATGTAATCCAGCAATACGGTGACAATTTAGGCGGCTTTTTAAGAGTTGTCTCCCTCATCAGTGCTGTGTTATACTTTGTCACCAGCTCTGACAGTGGTTCTCTGATTATCGACTGTCTATCAGCTAATGGCAACCCTGACCCACCCATCATCCAACGTATCTTCTGGGCATTTACAGAAGGAGCTTGTGCAACGGCTCTTATCAAAGCAGGAGGCAAGAGCGCTCTTGATGCCCTCCAGGCTGTCGCCATTGCCGCCGGGCTGTTGTACGCCGTAGTACTCAACTTGATGTGCGTGTCACTTTGGCGAACAATGCAAATCGAGGCAGGGGATTATGATGTCCACCAAGCTCGTTTCTCTAGTAGCCTAGTTTCGGCGCTTGATTATCCTTCTGGTGAAAGAGCGTTGGATATTCTCATTGCCATTGTGGCTCCGTGGTGGCCTGCAGGGCGTGCCGCTAGCATGCTGTATAACAACCGTCCTTGGCGTTATATGGTTGTCCTGGCTGCATTGTTCTATGGTTGGGTGTTGTTAGAAATCCTGCAGATTGTGGACACTGGTCTGGCGTATGTTGGCTGGGTTATCTTGTGTGGATTCTTTGCCTATCTGGCTGCGATAAGGCTAGGCATTCGAGAAAATTCTAGTATTCGAAGCAGCGTGGTCGAAGATGTCATCGTCGTTATTTTTTTCTACCCCTTGGCTGTCGACCAAATGCATCAACACATGTTAGGAGAGGCGAAAAATAAGAAAGACGATCCTGGAGTTGACGTCATTTTGATGACCAGCGTAGAAAGCCCTGCACTCACGGAAACTGATCAGGACGGGTCGAGTATATTAAAAGTGTGAGCGCATGAAACTGGAAACTATAGTAATAACTTTAACGAAAGTCATTCATCATTGGCCATTGGGAAGGGGTGGGGTGGGTTTGGCATGCAGTGGGGTGCGGTGGGGAGAGAAGCTACATAGTATAAGATGAACGTGTATGATGATGATTCATGGTGAGTGGCAAAACCAATATTTAAATATGATCTCAAAACAAAATTAAATAATATAAAAGCAAGACGTTTTGAAGTGAAAATGGCTTTTAGAAAATAAGGCCAAAATATTATAGGACTGATATATAGAGCTGGTACAATAAATTGTATAAGCTTCTAGTTATTCTATTTATCATTCAGTTTTGATATATCGCCTAACATTAGCCTATGTACTGTATAGCCTGAATATACCCTGTAATCCAGTCTGTGAAAACTCGTACGATATCTTGTCGAAGTCCCGTGGAGCTTCTCAGATCTATGAAGTAGTCTGATTGACCAAATCACAAGCCCTGTCTTATGTCAATTATGATTTGTTCTCTGGCAATCCTCGTGAGATTAAATCCATTCAAATAAACCGTTATGAATCACATGCTCATTAGACCAATTAAAATCTAGTTCTAGTACTCAGAGCAAAGAAACTCAGTGGGGATTCGACAAGCTATCTTGTGAGTTTTCAGGCTGAATTACAGGCTGTACATACATGTCTGATATAGATATTTTCAAAAACTAAAGTAATTTTGGGCTCTTGCATGCAGGCAATGCAGGTGACGCCATGTTGGACCAAATAATGAATGATAATCCTTTTGTTGTTTGAAGCTTTGCATGGCAAAAATGTATTTTATATAAGAAAGTTTGTATAGAAATTAATAAACATAACATGGTGTAAGACTATACAAACTTTCTTATATAAGGTAATCCTTTTGTTGATATTGATTTGCCACCCAGCTTGGGAATACGTGCCAGAGCTCAAAAGACAATTTACTCGGTTGACCTGTAGTTTTTAAAACTGTTGACAACTGCATGGTAAAAAAAGGAAGTCTGCTGAAAGAATTTGCCCTAACTAACGCTAACTAAAAAAAATTACATGACGCGCATAAAGAAGAATTATTTTCATATTGGTTTCGCTGTTCACCATGGTGTAGTTATGTTCTAAATGCTGAGATTTTAATAACAGTAAGAGCACAGGATATACCTGAATTTATCTGAGGAATTGAACTATACATATGGTTTGTAATATAGGATTTATTACATGGTGCGTTATGGTATGTATATATCTATTATATCTTTTATGTTTTATACTGATTACTACAAAAAACGTCAGGTGAGATGACGTGTACTACTGTGATTGAAAGTCATATAGCCAAATAATTAGACTAGCATTTTTCAGGCTATTTTAGTTGGGGTTTTACCTTAATTTTATATAGAATTAATCTTTTTATCATGTGTAATATAGCACTTAACATAGCACTTTTAAGTAGTAATAAAATGGTAAAGTTACATTGGTAGGACCAGTGGCATTATGTGACATTGCAATAAAATGACGCTAGTTCAAGCAGGGTTTTAGCCAGCATTTGTAAATTACATGCATGCCCAAACTGTAAATATTTCTGCGCGGAATTTTCGGAATAACATCAAATTGCATGCAGGTATGCAATAGCAACATTCAGACATTTTCAATTAGGTGTTGGTTTATCCGTTTTACTGCTCTATCATTCACCATGTATTTGAAGCCACGCCAGACAGAGACAGACAGACAGACAGACAGACAGACAGACAGACAGACAGACAGACAGACAGACAGACAGACAGACAAGCAGAGAAAACTGACAAACTACCAGCTCAGGCAGTGGTGCAGCCTAGGGGGGGGCGCCGGCATGTTGACCACAACGTACTCAAGTCATTGTCACCCAATTTAATATATATACCAAAATGATAACAAAAGATGCTTATAAATGGTCATCATAAAATGAATGAGCAAGACTGAAATAGAACATCAAAACGTTGTTCGTGTGTTTCGTGATCATAGTGAAGACTTAATAAATTCATTAGTCTTCAAGAAGACGCTTTCGTGGGTTATAGCTATAAGACTATAACAATCTTTTTATTAACGATGGGCTTACAAAATAAATAATAGACTAATCAGTGTAAAACTGAAGTAAAACTAACGTAACTTTGCCCTTATTTACTTGATAATTGCGAATTTCGGCCTGAAATCATCCACGACACGCCAATTCAGAACTTATCCCGGCTTACCGGGCTAGCCCGCTCCATGTAATCCCCCCTTAGCCACTTCATGCCTCTCAGAGGTTCTGGGTCGGACAAGTATTTAAAATAGTCTGGCAAAAGACAAAGTAACATAACAAAGGCTTCAATACTCAATAGGTTCTTCCTTCATGAGTAACATCGCCTGGTGTTAGACAGAGTGGATAACCATATAGACTTCCGGGCACTGTTAAATAAAATTGTCTGGCATTGGCCAGAATAAAACTATAAAATCTTAAAAGTCCCGTAAACAAATAAAAGGTTTGATGAAGATAGACTTTACTTTTCAAGCGCTTCCCAATGCTGAATAAAATCGTCTGGTGTGATCGAGCCAGAATAAACTACTATATACATATAGGATCCCATCTCAGAATTAGCAGATCGACGTTAGCCGCTTAGCGAGACTATCGAAGCCAAAAAAACGGAAACAGTGGTCGTCCAGAGATGCTGAAACCGAAGAAAAGGATGCCTCCAAAGTTAGCCAAAAATTCAAAAAAATGGGGATAACGAGGAAGCACCTGGGGAAATATGAATGGGAAAACTTGGAAAACTGTGGCAACTACACATACAGGCATAACCCTTCTGTCATTCACGACTAAAATTTTCGGCCACAAAATCCTCAAGAGAATAAACACACAATTTTAGCCACAAAATCCGGGCTTCAGAAAAGGAAGATCGCGTGTGTTGACCATGCACATTCATTCAATAAAATAAAGCACAGAATGGAACATACAGCACAATCTGCTCTGTTTAATTTATTGACACTGAAAAGGCCCTCGACAGCCTCCAAGAAGAATCTCTATGGAAATTATTGCGCCTGACTACGGGATCTAACAGAGGATCGTGACATTATCAAAGTACTACTATACACAGACTTCCAATGCCAGGTCGTCTGCTTGGTCTCCTACAGCCACCTGGCAGAAGCTTCAGTGTCAGCACCAGGGTGAAACAGTGCTATACTTATAACCCTCGGGGGTCTAGACTAGGTGCCCGGGCACTAGTGTGAACACGTACGACTTTTTCGCGGTGCCCAGCTCAAACTAATCAAAACCGGGCACCGTGCGTTGAGGAAGTACCCGGGCACCGTGTCCGGGTACAGGCACTAATATGAACACGTTTTCATAGTGCTGGAGTGCTCGAAGCCTCAAAGCCACAAAATAGCTACAAAAGCCACGAAAAGCTTTCTGTGTGAACGCTTATCTGATCCAGGGCGCCGTGAATGTGAACAAGTGGCCAGTGCCCGAGCACCGCACCCAGGCACCGTACCTGGGCACCGTTCCCGGGCACCTAGTCTGAACAGTTCTCCAATTGCAATTGATTGGTTGATGAAGCCATGAAGGAAACGACAAAGGATGGAGACAGAGGCATCAAATGGACACGTCACCCTCGTCGATTTTATTAAAGAAGACCTGAACTATGCTGACGACATCAGACTGCTTTCCCTCAGTGATGGATTTACAGGGGGGTGCGGACCCCCCTGGCCCTTGGCCAAGGGGGTGCCAATTACTCAATTAGTGCCTTGCTGCAGTGGGATGCGACGTGGCTTTTTATTGAAAATGTCAATCACATTTCTAATGTCTAGCTTCCTTGTGATATCCCTAATAAAATCCATAATAAAACGTCCACTTTATCCCTAAATTTATTTGACACCTTCCAGGTTTGATAAAATGCGCTATTGAAAACACGATTTAAAACTTTTAAATTTTTCTTCAAAGTACCGTCAGAATGCAGGATATGCCCCCGGACCCCCCTAGGAATGGTTTGACTAAGGTCAAAAAAATTATAGATTCGCCCCTGCAGCACCCCCCTACCAGATCAAGCTGGATCCATCACTGCTTTCCCTGAGCTACTCAAGGATGTACGAGAAAAGACAGACAGCAGGGCCTTTTTTAACATATAAGCTGGTTGGGGCAAATGCCACCCCAGTCCCCCCTTGTGCCCCCCCACGAATCAATTTTGCCCCCCCCCCCAGGAAAAGTCCCTTTTTCTTAAATTTAATACAAACAAATAAGCAAGGAATAAAATATAAACAAACGGAAAGTAAGTTTTAGCCCTTAATTAACAACTTAGATTTACTTAAATTATTATGTTGACCTAACATGAAGTGAAGAGAAATTATTTTTAAATAAAATGGCAGACCACAAAAGTCAAAAACTGCGGACTCTCAAAGCAACAATGGCGTCGCTGTAAGTCATGGCAGGCTGATTTACATATTCAATCCTCCCAAAATTTTCCATATTATATTTGAAAGTGAACAAGCTAGCTGATGAGTTCTGAAACAAAGCGAAACAGTCAGAAATGTGTTGTATTTTAACTAGTTTTTATGACATTTTATGACCTTCAGTGTTCTTAAAAATCACCCCTCAGAATGCAGGAAATGGCATTTCCGAGACTCTAAATTTCAAACATTTCCGGGGGGGCATGCCCCCGGACCCACCTAGAAGAGTCCTTTTTTGGGAACTGTCCCCCCACGGGAAAATCCTTTAAAAAGGCCCTGCAGACAGCCTTGCTCCATACATCTGAAGATCGGGAAAAAAGTCAACACCGGAAAAACAAAAGTCATAGTGAAGCAACCAGGAGATAGAAACCCTATCTCCATCAACGAAGAAGCAACTACGAAGTCGAGGAGTCCGTGTACCTTGGAAGCGAGATCATTGCAGATGGAGATTTGGAGATACTCCAGCCAGAATTATGAAGGCAAACCAGGCCTATTTGCAACGCTGAAATCTATATGGCAGTCAAAGTGAGCTGAGCCTGAAGACCAAGCTAACGATTTTCAGACTTACAGCGTCCATACAGTGTCCTTTTCCAATAGACTGGCCGATACTTGGTCATCTCAAACGAAAAGTTGCTCCAAAACACAGATTTCAACTCCCTCACCACAAAGATCAAGAGATGCACATGGAGATGGCTGGGACATGTGTGTTGAATGTCACTGACGCATGGACAGCTCTGCTGGACAGCTGACGTGGAGAAAACGGGATGATGAAACCTAGCAGCGAACGGTAAAATCGAAAGATACAGGGAATACGTTTTATATAGGGTATATATTTAAAGAATCATTCTGAATTAGACATTACCTTTATTCGCACATACATATAACTACATAATAGCCTTATAAATAGAAAAGACCGATGCCTGCTCAGGCGTTCACTCGGGTTACTGATTTCTGAAAGCTTGGCGTAGTCTGCATGCATGTGCGTATACTCTAACAAGACTATCTAGCAATGCATAATTGCACAGATTTTTGACAAATCGGATCTATGGTCTAATAAACTGCAGCGGTGCAGAAAGCGCCGAAAGTTTGCTAATGTAGTAATGTAAACAACAAGGCTGTTTTTCCGAAAATTAAACAATGGAAGACAAAAACTATACTCGGCCTGTGGTAGACAGAGTCTAGCCGGTTTCGGCTCCGTTCCTGTCTTTACTTTACTTTTTTTTTTGGGGGGGGGGGGGGGGGGGGGGCTTGTCACAAAATTGCAAAATTACAAAAAAAAAACGACAGGAGAAAAACCCGACAGAAAAAAAAAGAGAACAAATCAGTAAATATGAATTTTTACAGAAAGAATAGACAGATGCACATAGTGGTTAAAGTAGCTACTGAAGGCTTTCGAGTTGACCACTACGTGAGACTATCAATATGAAAATATTGCATGAGTGATAATGCAGTTTGTACAGTGTTCATACTGTATTATTAAGCTATATATAATATGAACAACACAAGATCATGGCATCAATGCTAAATTGCAACATGCAACTCACCTGGCAATACATGCACACAGAAATTACTGCATGCACACATGCTTGCATTCATTTTTTGGGTGGGATACTATACAGCAATCAAACTGCAGAACAATTTCAATATATTATTTTGCAATTTGGTTGTTCAATCCATCATATTTATTAAGTACCTTACAAGGTTGTTCTCCTAAGATCGAATTGTTGATTTTACGGGGCTGGGGAAACCGGACAACCAGGAGAAAAACCCTCGTAGCACAGGAGAGATCAACTATCGAGGAGAAGGTGTCTGCTCCTCCTACCCAACTTTGTCATTAAGTATCCTTTTTGAAACAGAAAAGTGCCCTTTTTCTGATAAAATGTGTGCCACAAGTGTTCTTTTGAAGCTCTACCCTCAGTGTACAAAAAAACAAAGTGCTTGGGAGCAGCACGTCTAATTGAAATATAATTATCATCACTACCTACCTAGTTGTTTATAGTGAAGCAGTTTTTAAAATTTTGCTAAGCACTTTGCATTGTAGATGTGCAGTAGCATGCAACGTTATGTAGACCACATTCATGAGAAGTTGATTTTCATTCCACTTTGGTTAACTGATAAGTGATACATTATTTATACAGCAGTTGTTATGATCAAGCAACCACAGTACATCACTAATACAGAGTGTATACTAGGAGTTCTTATCAGAAGTGAAATACTGCCTTTGCAAAGCGAAGGATAGAAACAATGTCTGCAACGGAGGCTTTCTTTGAAGTTGACAGAGTCATGGGTGCATGTCAATATGCTATGAGGAGGCATACATCACACTTTTTGGAGAAGGGGGATTGCTATAAGATCAACCTTCAATTTTTTGTTCCAAACAACAAAATTAAATTGTTTAAATAATGAACTTTTCCAGTGCATCTAAAATGGTCTCGAAATGCGTGGAATGGCATTTTCCAAAGACCTTGTTTGTCTCGTTCTGAAATCATATTCGTTATATAGTATACAATGAAAAATATGACAGAACCGAAGAATAGTGCTAAAAACAACGCAGCCAAACATTTTACGGGTAGATTCCACATTCAATTAGAATGGCAGATGTGGGAAAATCACGCCGAACCTTTGGGTTTTTTATTTCTCGAAATGAAATGAACTGAGTTAATTACGTTTTAGCATGATAACTTTGTCATATTGTTTTATAAAACAATATAATAGTAAAAAAGTATCCTTTTTCTAGTGTATACTATAGTTTACATATGTATACTATAGTATACATATTAATACTGTAGTTGAAAAAGGTTTTAGTACCGTTGGTACAATGGGTGACCATAGATGAAGTGGACATTTGCATGAATATGTACTACAGCAGGACAATCGTACAGCGAGTGATTTAGTTAAAGTGTCAATAACTTGTGTGAACTTTATTAAAAGGTCAACATGGAATACAAGTGAACAAGAACAGAAATGTAACAGGAACAATAAGAAGTAGAACAGGAACAATAGGGAACAATGTTACTTTAGTTGTCATGCATACCAGCAGTTCAGTTGTGCTTAAATGTCCAGAACTTCCACATCAATTAATTTATTTGTCTGGCTATCATAGGTGATAGTTAAAGTATCTAACTCCAAGATGCTTTCAATGAGGTTTTCTTCTGATGTTCCAAGAAGATGGCATATGATCTGGAACTTCTTTACAACATCATTGAAAACGGAGAGCCGACGTTTCTGCTGAGGATCACCATTAATTTGGACATAAATTCGCATGTACCATTGCGTGTTGCAGCGACTGGGTTTTTGTGACATTTTGCAAGTGTCACAGAACGCCAATTTACCTTTCATGACAACTTTTTTGTAACACGAACAACAGCACTGGTTCTTTGTTACGTTTGTCACTCCCAGGATCTCTGCTGTTGTCTCAATTGTGGTAGATACAACATCTACAATAGGAAGGATTCCTGTGAATGGCTCAGCTGGTGTTATGGTGCATTGATATTCACTCTTAGTGGAGCTGTTTGTAAAACAACAGTCTTTGTTGCTGACAACTGTGTTCAGTATTTTCCCCTTGATAGATTTTTTTCTAAGACAATAGTTTGTGCTACAACAAGTGTGTCGTTGAACCATATTTAAAAGATCTACATAATCAGATTGTACTTCATTTTCAGGAATGTCATTATGGCATTTTTGACATGGATGAACTTGGGGTCTTATCCACATGTCCTCATCAGGTGGGTTTGGGTTTATGGTTGATAACAACCAATCAACATACTGACATACTGTGTCAGCAGCTTTCTGACCAGCTTCAATATCCTGGTCTAGTTCTATTGTATCAGGACAATCATTCTCATCCTTAAATTTCTGAGCTAAGTACCCTTTTAAAGCAGTCTGAGTAAGATGACACAGTCCTGGGTCATTATTTAGTTTAGCAGTACATTTTGTCTCCTTGTACTAAGACATTGTCGACGGTTTTTGAGTTCCACTCGATTACTTGCATAGATTGGGCGGTTAACAACGCCGATAAACTATAAAAGAACATTGCTTTCCTCGAGATATGCACTCACCAACACAATACACCAAGGATGGTAGGTCACAACCAGGATCTATAAATACATGAACTTTATGTTTACTTTTACTTTTATTTTACATTTTACAAAACACGGCGAACAAATAACAGTTAGTAAGTTGTTCAGCGATAATAATTCCTCACGCGGAATGAGACCATTGTCAAAAGCATTCAAGTACATTTTGTCTCCTTGTACTAAGACATTGTCGACGGTTTTTGAGTTCCACTCGATTTTGCATAGATTGGGCGGTTAACAACGCCGATAAACTCATAAAAGAACATTGCTTTCCTCGAGACTGGCCACTGAAACGTTCATGGCCTTGATGAATACTTCCACGAGCAAATAAAGGCATGATTTGTTGTACTTACCGTGAATTTTTTTCGAAGAAATAGTCAATAGACAAAGAAGACAACCACTCAGATCAGTAAAGACAACGTGATGGAGATCAGTGAAGACAACGTGTTAGCGGGACATGCGCAGTTGAGCCAGTTGAGTTGAGAGGCAAATTCACAAATCGAGATTCTGGTCGGCTATACATAGCCTGCCTCCTCCACAGGCCCTATTGCATCATGGACAGGACACACTGTTTAGAGGGCCTGCCAGATCCTGTAAACAAAATGGTGACCGATCCCATTATGCACAGCGAGACTATATAGGCCCTATATAGAGGCGATAGTTTTGAGAGGGCCTGCAAATTTTTTCCGGCCGCTGTTCAACAAACGTACGTCCAAGTTCTTTAAACACTGTGACCCACCAGGAAATTCGGTCTAAACTTTCTTACAGATCATGACAATGAAGAAACCAATATGTTTTAGAATTACCGACCTTCTGCCAATAATATTTTTAGTGACAAAAAGGAATTGAAGGGGGGGAAATATCTGCCGAACAAAAGCAAATTCGACGGTCAGGAACTGAGTAACAGGTTTTTCGTATTGTTTTTTGGTTTATTTAGCTATCGAAGACTGTCAACTGACCAAGAGTTAATGAGATTTAATTTTGTTAAATTGTAGGCTATAGTGTAGCGTAATTCAAGTTTCAGTTGTTGTGGAATTGTGGAAACCGAAAAAGTATAAACCAAAGAGTCTCTGGGTAGACATGGGAGGCGGGACGGGACGTTTGCCGGGATCTCACCATGCATGTATATCTCTCTTATTTATCCCGTTCCGTTTATATGGAAAGATGTTTGCCGGGACGTTTTTCATCCCGGTTCGCTCTGCCAGGATCCTGGCAAATCCAAGACAATTTTTCTCATGTAAACACTCCGTCCCGCTTTGCCGGGACGATATTATGCTGACTTTGCAACATTTGTCATGTGATGCAAAAACAAAAATGCCTAGTCGTTTGCCACTCCGAACGTTTTCTCAAGAAATAGTCCACTGTAGAAGCTATGAAATATACTGGAAGAAAGATAATTCATCTGGCTACAAAATACGTACAGTTTATCCGACCAAATAGCTTAGTTTTCTTAAAAAAGCGAAATACCGAACATGTCCAAATAATAGCGGCCGCTATTTTGAAATTGTTTTTCGTATGTATTATAATCTGTCTTCTTCGAATGTTTTCTTGAGAAATAAACCACTGTAGAAGCTATCAAATATACTGGAAGAAAGATAATTCATCTGGCTACAAGATATGTACAGTTTATCCGACCAAATAGCTTAGTTTCCCTAAAAAAAGCGAAATACCGAGCATGTCCAACACGAACTAGAGATGCTTGTTGAACGTCCCGGGTGGTAGAACTCATGTAAACCCGGGATGAAAAACGTCCCGTCCCAGCAAACGTCCCGTCCCGCCTCCCATATAAACAGCACCTATTTTCGTTGATTATTCCGGCCGAAAGTTGACAAAGTTCAACCGTAATTGCTTTCTTCAACAATTCCTGCATTTTAAAGCTAGGATTCGTATGTAATAAGTCTTCAATGGCCTTCAAAATCTTCGGATATAGCCATGGCTATTAATAATGTAGTTAATTATGCAAATTTATTCCGTGCCAAGTTTTGCCAAATTTTTTACAGGATCTTGCAGGCCCTAAATTCGGCGTGTGTGTCCTGTCCATGATGCAATAGGGCCTGTGGAGGAGGCAGATACATAGCTCGGCAAAGGGACTGGCACGAGTTAACACATAGGTAGCCCAAGTGGAACGTTAAGAATAGTGTGCTGCCTCCCTTCGGTCGGCAGCAATAAGTTCATGCATACACAGCTGAGTTGACAATTTATAGTGACTGTGATCAGTTCTTAAAAAGTTTAAAAAATGTAACTAAATGACATTTATTGCTCAGTAATACTATATAGATTGTAAAATATTTTTCTTTTACAATCCATGGTCATCAATAGACCTTTCCACATGAAGTGAATGGGTCATGTGATCGTTCTTTTTGACAAATCTCATTGGCTAATGTCCAATGTTTGTCCAAAGTTTTGGATGCCCGAAGTTTGGTGAGAGCAAATCAAGCCGTCTCTCAACGCGTTATCCACGCGGAAAGGTCTATTGATGGATGTTCAATAGTCCATCAAACTCTTGTTGAGAAAGTACATGTATCGACTGATCACTTACAGTTTTAATAGGATCATGCATGTCCCATCTGAAGATTCTGAACAGGTTACTACAATTTCAGCAATCGGCACTCCATAAAATGAAGACTCTGGGAACGATTTAGTGGATTTTAGTGAACATGTGAAACCAAACGTGAGTTTTGCCCCTACCAAATCTTTATGGTTTAATTCAACTTTATAAGAAAAAAAAGGGAAAATATCAAGTGAGGGTGACGAGATAAATCGTCTTAGACACGAACTACTAAAAAAGAAAGAAAAATGTAAGCAGCTCGAAGCAGATTTGGCCCTAATTGCGAAAGAATTAGAAATAACGAACATGAGGAATCACAATACACTATAAGCTCTCTTGAGAATAAGGTTAGAATAGAAAAACCAAAGAAATAAACGAATCTTTAAGACTCGCACTGAATCAAATTACGCGCGAAAAATCATTAAATATTAATTATACAGTATCTCATCGTCAACGTTCAAATAAGACTCCAGCGCAGCAACAAGGTGCAAATCATTCAAACCTATTAAATATTCATGTTGATAAAATTTCAACAATTGACCTCAGCCGGCTGAAACCCCTACAACAAAGGCATTATCGTCCGCTATGGACAACACGACAATGGTACACTTGAATATCCGATCTTTAAAGAATACAGCCCATTTCCTTCAACTAACGGACCTCGTTAAATTCAACGACATCCATGTGCTGACAATCTCTGAAACATGGCTAAATACTACAGTAACTTATAACGAAGAGATCTACATAGAGAACTATAAACTACATAGACTAGACCGTCTACATAAGAGAGGTGGCGGGGTTATGCCTATGTCGGAAAGACATAAAATCAACCACTTTAAAAAACCTGTCCCAAATATCTGCAACAAGCTTCCATCAGCTTTGCATCAATTTGCAATACAAAAAGGCTAAATCCATCTTGGTCTATGTCTCTTATCGTCCACCAGATTGCCCCCTGGCCTGCTTTGAAGATTTCCTCAAACCTAATTACATAGATGCTCTTACCATGGGTAAACCAATTATTATCCTATAGGCGGCCTCAATTGTAATATGCTTAAATCTGGCCCTGATTCTAATTCCTTATCGGATTTCTCGACAGAATTAAAGATTTCCTCAAACCTAATTACATAGATGCTCTTACCATGGGTAAACCAATTATTATCCTAGGCGGCCTCAATTGTAATATGCTTAAATCTGGCCTTGATTCTAATTCCTTATCGGATTTCTCGACAGAATTAAATGTTACGCAGGTGCAATAAAGACCCCCACTAGGATTACTGACTCCATGAATCTCTGATTGACGTAATCCTCGTTTCTTCCTCAACCAGCATACGTGAAAGCGAAATTTTGGGATCTCCGATCAGTGACCACCTTTCGGTTTATATTGTTCTCAAGCTGAAGTCTCCCAAGTTTTTACCTTCTTATATCTCCGTGCGTAGTCATAAGAATTATGATTCTGACTGCTTCGCCGCTGACTTTGCCTACCAATCACAATGGCTACTCACCGTGTTTTCGACTGCAGAAGTGGATGCTAAATGAAATATTCTTAACGTTGCATTCTGACAGCACTTTTGAGCAAAATTTTAAATGTTTTAAAACATGTTTTTAATGGGATATTTTATCATTTTCAAGAAAGATTTTGTCCAAATTGGACTTCGATATTTTCTTGTTGTCTTAGAACCCTTGTGAAAGTTTGCAAGTGTGTAAGACTAAGTATACACTCAAGTAAGTATAAGTATACCAGGAATACATTCTAATATAAAAAAGTTGGCTGTTTCGCTCTATGTCAAAGTTCATCAGCATGCCTAGGAAACACCAATCACATTGTTGCAGTAAGTGAATCCAACATGGACAGCCCAACCAACACAAGTGAAGGTCTAGCTGAATTTATTGTTCTGTATAACCCAGAGCAAGGGGTTTGAAATCAGAGTTTTCCTTCTCTTAAGGTGGGCTGCCTTCCATGGCTGTTGAGCCCCACCTACCTAGAGCCGTCTGGTTTTCAGACACCTGATACTCGCCTTTTACACCTCAACCCAAGCAGACAATGTCTGGTTAGGAGTCAGGAGAAGCTTTTGTTAATGACCATAATGGGACACTTCATCGCCATAGAGGCTCAACTCTCTACACCATCCTGGTCATTCTAACCCCCATCACTATCCATCCCCCTACTACATGTAACCCATGTTACTATGAGCTGTGTGGTTTTCAGGCACCAGCAACCCAAGTTGCAAAAAGAAGCAATACGAATTATTACACATTCTCCATATGATTCAAAATCTGGCCCTCTTTTTCAAAGATTAAAATTGTTAAATCTCTATCAAATCAATGATTTATGCACCAGTCAATTTATGTATGATTTTCATAATAAATATTTACCTGAATATTTTAATGTGTTTTTTACTTTAAACAAAAATGTACATAATTACAATACAAGAAACTCTATTCATATTCATAAGGACAGATATAGAACAAATTATGGGAAATTCTCAGTTAAATGTAAAGGATGTGATTTATGGAACAAAATAACTATAAATAAAAAGAAGGCTAAAACAAAAATCAAGTTTAAAAAAGAAATAAAAGCTTATCTATTATCATAGACATGTATGTATGCATGTATATACCTATGTGGGTATAATTATGCGTATATATGTATATGTATGTATATATGTATTATCTTCTTTTTCTATTGAATTAATGATGTACTAGTTATGTGTATTATTACTTTTATGAACAATTATAAAGTAACATATATATTATTGTTAAGTTATGGAGGACTGACTTGTAAAAGCCCACCTGGGTTTATCTGGTCCTCCTTGTATCAATTATTAGTATGAAATTGTATATGTGAATAAATTGAATAAATGATACAAAACATTAAAAAAAAAAGGTTCAATTCCTGTCCAGTGCAGTGCAATTATCAGTGATTAAAATTCATCTTAGCCACATGTGAGATTGAGAAGAATGCTTACTTGATGGATAACGATAATACATGGAAATTTGTAGGAACGTCATGTAGATATTTATTGCTAGCTTTCGATCTGTTTCCCCAGACCTTATTACTTATATGTTTAAAAGTTATATGTTATTACTTATAATATGTTATATACTGTATAGACAATTAACTGACTCGTAATATGAACTGAGGATGAATGTACTATGTAAACTACTATGGAATAATAATAATAACTTTATTCAAGTGTCAATGTATTTAGCTAGTTAACAACTAATTGTGGACACTATCTATGTACACTGTGCAGATTATATAAATAAAATACTATGTAATAATTATATAATATTACATAAAGTATATAAAGTAAATAGGCAAATAAATCAAAATTAGCAATATACATACATCACAACTTACAGAGAGTACAACAATTTGAATTGTTCTCTAGTAAACTAGTTAAATCTATCTTTTTTATCGTTGGTTTAAAAATGTTCAGACTCTCTGAAGCTCTTAAAGTGGTACTTAATTTTGACCATATAAAAGGTCCTAAATAGGATATAGAATGCTTACCATAACAAACAGTTTCAAAACGAGGTATATCGAAATTGCTGTTCCTAGAAAAGTGGAAAAGCAATCTGACTCTGCATCATGATTATGACATACTAAATATGAGTATCTAGAATTGAAACACTACTTATTAATTAGTATAAATTTACATGCAAGTTTCTATCACAAATCCTTGAATTTCATTGGCTATCGCAGGAGTTACTATCCGCTGTTAGTATAAATACACAGGTGATTATAGAAAATCACGCGCGCTGATTGGTCGAGCTACTTCGGATTAATTCTCGATAATCACCTACAGCGTTTATTCAAAATGCCCGCCAGCCAAGTTGTCAATGCGACAGACGAGGAAATTAACAATTTTAAAGAAAATGTAGTTCCTAAAAGTACGAAAATGTGTATTTATACTAAAACAATTATTCACCTCAGGCTCAGTGAATATCGGTGAATAATAACCTCGACTTCGTCTCGGTTATTATACAACGATATTCACCTCGCCTTCGGCGAATAATTGTTAAATAGAAACCTCTGGCAATAAGCCAACGAAAAGCCTTCTCAGTTTAACGAAATTGACCAATCACAAAATGCGTAGTATGTCACGATCAATGATCATTAGAGTCAGCGGTCATTCGCTGTTAAGCAGCAATGGTGCGAATTACAGTCGAAGCTCTCCTTGCGACCACTCCCATAAGCGACCAGCTCTAGTTGCGACCACCCTCACGAAACCCCGTTTAAATTCCCTATTAAACTCTGTTACCAAAAGCTCTCGTAAGCGACCACTCCCGTAAGCGACCGCGACCACCTTTCAGATTCACAAACTGAGCTTTTTCTTTGTTTTTAAGCTCTTGTAAGCGACCACCCTTGAAAAACCCTTTGCAATCAGTCAACACTGCGCTAAAAAGCAATTTGATAACTTTTAATACAGTAAATAAATGTGATTATAAAATGCATAACAATGATTGAGTATTGCTGTTTCTGGCTGGTTGCCAGAATAGAAACGCTGCAGTATTTTTCTGGTCCAATCTCTCGTAAGCGACCAACTTCAGCCATTTCAGTGGGTGGTCGCATACGAGAACGAATTCTCGTAAGCAACCAGTTCTAGTTGCGACCACTTTTTACAGTTTCCGAGGGTGGTCGCTCACGAGAGCTTCAACTGTATAATGAGTGGGCAAATGACAGTAGAAATTGAACATTTATTAGGCGAAGCAATAAGTTCTACAGAAAACAGATACGGCTACAGAATGGTTAGAATGGAAATTATTGATAGTATAGATCGTTAAATTGTTTATCTGTGTTCGTTTAAAACGAAATAACTGCAAACAAAACACACTTCAAAGTTACGCTTGCTATTGACAAGATTTCGTGATGTAAACTACATGCTAAATACGCCGATTGCAAATATGGCGCCGATTGCACGAAAACGAGGCTTTTCGGTGACAACCGTTGCTAGGGCTCGATTTCTTCTTCGAAGTCACTCACGGTCACTGTAGTTGGAAGGTTTCCTGAGCGTTTTTTCTGGAATTATTTGGAATCTGTCGATCGGGTAAGTGATTGTGAACAAGTCTTGTAACTACTCAAGAACGAGTAGCGGTATCTTAATCATATAGTATCATTTTGTACCTAAAATCGAAGTGTATTGTGATGGTAATTTACCGTCCAGATGTAAACAAGGCGATTACTCTCATTACTCTCATTAAAATGCATCGTTTAATTCCAACTTCCTTTGTTCAGACTGTTATTTCAGCTTTGTGAAATATATACTCTACGTCCAATATGTAGTTAGTTCGTGCTTATTTTGCGGGAATTTTTATGTCAATTGTAAAAAAAATATGCAAAGGCGTTCAGTGCCGTGGCTCCAGATTGTAAAGTTTGTCGTTCGCGCCGCGCATTTTTTTCAAATTTGAACTGCATCCATGCAAAATGGGTTAAATATATCCGCATCCGCGCAAAATGCGTTAAATATCCGCATCCACACAAAATTTACAAATATATCTTGAGTAATTCGCGTATTTCGCAATCACTTGCCCGATCGACAGATTCCAAATAATTGCAGAAAAACCGCTCAGGAAACCTTCCAACTACAGCGACCGTGAGTGACTTCGAAGAAGAAATCGAGTCCGGATCCTAAGAAAGCATGCAGCGAATTTCCGCTTTCCGGGTAGAGACTGCACGCAGGCTAGTCGACTTGTGCCAAGCAACGGTTGTCACTGAAAAGCCTTGTAACCCATATTTGCAATCGGCGTATTGAATGTTTCTTTCAACTTTTTGTCATTCAACAAATGCAAATGAGTAGATATAGTATTATTTCAATATTGTACATGAAAACCCTTGCTAATTTTATTTGCTAAACTTTTGGCCTGTTGACTCAGGCCTTCATCAGAGCAATAAATTCATCTGTGTTCTTAACAGTCAGTTAAATTTGAGAACCTTTTCACTATTCGAAAAAAATAAAAATATATAAAACTTCAAAAATATATAGTAGTGAAGATAGTATTTCCGAATTACTATCAAACAAACTATTAGTAAAATGTCTGAAAATACTGCGTATTAATGCCGTTGACCGTTTAATGACGTCATGATACAGAGATACTTAATTGCAACGGATGATTGAAGGCCGAAAGCTACAAAACTTACTACGGTTCCGGTTTGAGCGTGGACACGCGTAATTTGACGACACACGTTTCACGCGGGAAACTAACATGTTGCTAAGCGGAAACTGTAACGTTACTAAGGCCAAACGGCATTGTTTCTTCGCGCAAACGTCGCGTTGCATGTGGGTTTGTCAGCGTAAAATGGCTGATCGAAAAAGCACAGTGGGATTCCTGGCTTCACTGGACGAGGATTTAATTGCATATAAATTATAAAGATGAGTTAAAGAAACGTGGTTTTACTTCTTCTGCCACACTAAAGTATCTTCGCGAACAAGATCTACAAGAAATGAACATGCCCAAAGGGCATAAAAGATTATTAATGAGTGCTGTCTCAAAGCTTCAATCACCATACTCTTCAATCACCATACTCTGCGAAGGAACCAAACGTTATAACCAAAAAAAGGCGAATCATCCCTTTCGAAAGCCTAGGCGAATCTGAAAGTAAAGCCGATCGATCACAAGAAGTAGAAATACATTTGGATTCATCAAGTTCTGTGGAAATTCAAGAAACGGCGTCTACGTCTGAAAATGTCGCTATAACTACCTTTGAAACTCCTCTGCAACGTTTTCTTAGACATAAGCAAAACGATATAACAAGATTGCAGAAGGAGCTAGAATATAAAAGCACAGAGCATACACCAAATTAGCAATACATGTATAAAATGATTTAAACTACTGAACTTTCATTTTTTTTTGTGTGTCTGTGTGCTTTTCACACATTTTCATGCATTGCTTCTTAAGTCTATATCTCTTTCTGTGCTTAACAACGGTGGTCACATGTACGCATTGCGTACCTATTTTTTAATAATTTTATCGATTATCGCGCTTCGATAATCGGCGCTGAGCGCTTTTCCGCCCTTGTAAGTTCGACCACTTTTACTGACAGTCCACATGCCCACATTTGTTTTGAAAATTTGGCGCTCGTTTCAAATTGAAACAATGCCGTTTGGCCTTAGTAACGTTACAGTTTCCGCTTAGCAACATGTTAGTTTCCCGCGTGAAACGTGTGTCGTCAAATTACGCGTGTCCACGCTCAAACCGGAACCGTAGTATTTATATTACATTATCGCCATGAAAACTTTCAATTAATCATACATTGGCATTCCCATGCTAAATTATGCAAGAAAACGTTACTTTTCCATCAGTTACCGTACGGGACCAAGGAGATGTCTGTTGAACGTTTGTTGTTGGCAGTTAAAAAAATGCATTAAACGAGCCTCAAAGAATACGTTATGCGGTTATGGTCGAGAATTTATTTAACTTTTGTTGGTAAATTTATACTAAAACAATTAGACAAATCGCCCTCGTTTTCTATGAGTGATAGTCAACTCGGCTTCGCCTGACTATTCGCTCATAGAAAACTCGGGCTCGTTGTCTAATTGTTAAGTAGTGTTTATAAATATAGGTAGGGCTACATGAAGCAATACATGTATAATAGCATAATGGTTTATACCAGTGTGCTCAACGCAGATTATGCTAATATGGAACGGATATCAACAAAGGTTAGGGAAGTAACATGACAACAGACTAACATCGATATTGAATCCATATTGATGAACTACTGTACCTATATAAAGCTTACCTTAGAGCGACATATGGCTTGCTCTTGTCCACCTTCATGTGCTGTGGTAAATAAGCCGTCTTTATAGCACCGATATCTCGGTATATAAATGTCTACTCCAGTCTACCCAATCTTGGGGAAATGCTCTACCGCCGTCAGTACTCGACAAGCACTGATTCTCGCAGACAAATCAACATACATTTGCCGCAAAAGGACATTATCGTTGCTTTTTAAAGCACGCAACGCACGATCTAACAAGCTATTGTAGAAGCCATGATCGAACGAAGAAGACCTTGCAATCAGCTTGCAGACCGCATTTTGCAGGCTTTCCAACAACCTCGTACCCAGGGTCTTATCTCCGCTCCCCCGCCCCCGCCCACCGCTGCGACCCAGACTAGTTCCTAGTCCTCTTTTCTCTCGAACGTATTTTGGTGACGTCACAGAATCGGGATCGAGCAAGAGGACTAGCGGAAAATGTTCATCTTTATCTATCATGAATCCTGCTGGAGCTCGGATTCTTTAATCTTTATGAACGAGGGCACTTAAACAAACTTCTTCTTGACTAGCAGACAGCAAACGAGTAGGTTTCTTTGTTTTACATTACGTTAAAAGGTTGTTACATACGAGGCTTTATAAAGTAGTGTTCGGCGTAGGAAGTGATTATGTTGAAACACATTTATACAAATCGAAATATGCTTTTTAACGTTTCGGCAGTAGACCAACCTTGCTATATGATGTTATAAAGAATTGTGCAGACCGACGTGAGTGTTATCTGCTTTGGTTTTCCGCCAAACGGCCGTTCGGTGCCTGTATAATTTGGGGCCAGTTTTGGGGCCAGATTTGGGGCCAGGCAAAACATTTTATTCCAGGCCTCTCACAATTCGGTCTGCCGCTCGACGTTAAAAAGAGAGGCCTGGGAACCAGGCTGGCTGGTTGTGGCTGGTCACGTGCCCCCTAAAAATGGGGGGGTTTTTAATTAACGATTTCAAATACTCAGGGAGGAGTGAGTGAGTGACAAAGGCACAATCACAAGTTTTCACCTTTGTTTATACAAATAATATATTACGTCTGGCGTCGTCAGACTGGCGTCTGATCGGGCTGTCTGATCGCAAAATATATATCTGTTAAAATGAAACCAACAAAAAACAAACGTACTCAGTGTTTAATGTTTATAACAAAACATATCTCGTGCTTTCTTCTGTGGTATACGTTGTCAAAGATAATATCGAATCCAAAAGGTAAAGAAACCCGACGGCCCGAAGAAGATATAGCAATCGTCTAATGCACCGTCGAATACTCGTGTCGACTAGACTTTGAAATTGTCGCGACGATGCTCTTCCTCGTTTGCTTTCTCTCGCACTAAAATGCATTGACATTTCAGCCTCTGCTCCGATAACCGCAGCGAAAAGTACTAAAAGAAGCGATTCGGCAAAGATTGCAACTATACCACATCAAGCCGATTGCCGTCCTTTCACTCGCATTTGTCATCAACAGAAACTCAGGTAAATACAGTTCTTGAATCGCGCTTTTCATTCTTTTTATTAAACTTTATAGTTCGCCTAAATCTAATATCAGATTTTAGAATACGAGTATTAAAACTGGACTTGTTGTAGCATTGATTGTGTAGCTTACTATTAAGCTTACCACCCTCCCCTGATATAAAATTCGTTTAGGCGGCACGTGACCAGCCGCAACCACCGCAACCAGGGTCTTTTCGCAGCGTGATGGGCGGGGAGCGGAGATAAGACCCTCATGCCCCATCCTGCCCCATCCAGTTTTATTGAGATCAGTGTTCCAATCTCGTTCCCAGATTTGGACCAATGAAAATGGCTAAATCGGCCTAAATCCTTAATCCTGCAAAAATCTAAACCAGTCAGCACTCGCGTTTGGGCTGTTTTGGACAAATCAGAATATTGACTAAATTCTTCGACTATATGTCAAGTTTAGATCTTTAGTGTAAACTTGTGTTTCCCTTTGCCTAAGCGGAACGTTTCAGGCATTGATTATCTTCCATAAGGATCGGATCCAGTATTGGTTTTGTGGTTTTTTTAACTTCACTGAGAAAATGTTCTTTCCTGGCGTTCATGCATGAATACAGTTTTAACAGAATTACGTGTGTTCTTATAATTGATCCAATCCACCTTATTACGAGTTTGCAAAAAGAGACGATGTAAATGGTCCCTTTTCTTCATCTGTTCTTTTATTTCATATGTCACGTACGGGTATCAGGGGCGGATTTAGCGTTAGTCAAATAAGTCAGACGACTAACGTGAAAATTGTTAAGCGAGAATTGAAAATAATTATATTATATTTATGCTTAGAAGTGAAGTAACATTACGTAATGCTACTTCTCAACCGTTGGCAAAAATACAGCGGAGGAAACATCGAAGCTAATCTCGCATGAGAACATAGCCGTCGTAAGACCCGTTGCAACGAAATTGTTCCGGAATTCTGCCCTGTCACTTGCACGACAGTGAAACGCATAATCTCATCTATGCCCTCAAACAAGGCACCTGGGTTGTCTTCCAGTCATCCTGGGTCCTCTCACAGATATATATTATTAATTAACTGTTCATTAATGACTGACACTTTCCCTCAAGTATGGAAAGAAGCAGAAATTATCCCTCTCTTAAAAGAAGGCACTCGAGCAATTTAGTGCTTATCAGAAATAATCGCTTGCCTCAACATGAAAGTGGAAACAGGAAGTATCATTCAACAGGAACCTTGAATATGCTCGTGAGCGACACAATTCTAGAAAACATGAATAATACTAATCTCTTCTTACAGCACTCATTCTTTTAGGGGCTGATTACATGAGCCGGGCTTGCCCGGTTAACTTGGCTCACGCGATTGATTAGGATCTTACTGTGGTTTTAAAACTCGCATAAACTAAATTTACAAAGAAGTGATTGGTTTAGTTTAGATGTAAACTAATCTAATTCAAATCTCCTTTTGCGGCCGAGGAAAGAATTTCGTGACACGAGTCCGAGCCCAGCACCTTAGACCTGTCACTGAAAGGCGTGTGATAGCATTAGCCACTCGATCCTGTTCGGAAAATTAGCATATGTTGGTACATCCCCCAGCGCATTAAAATGGTTTAAAGTTACTTGACGGGAAGGTCACAGCGCGTACGTATATTGGCTCTATATATTACCGTCCTCAAGGTGCTATATATGGGCGGCCATTACCACCAAAAATACTACATGTGTGAAATGAATTGGCATAAACTGAAACGACTTATCACAAACAGGAATGATCCATCCTAAACATACGTACATGATTGAACAACGTGTAGTTATATGACTGGACAAGTTATGAAATGATTCATCTTAACATCAAATGATTCAGTTCGCAGTGAAGTAATGCAACTACTTTTGTATTCTTCAGAACCAGCTATGGGGGGTTTTGGTTCGTACAAGGTTTAATCCAGTCGCTATCACGGGTGATCTTAAACAAGCCTTCCTTCAAGTCCGCATCCGGGAAGAGCATAGGGATGCTGTAAGATTCACTGGATCGCTGACCTAGAGTCCAAACGTGTGGAGATTCTACGGTTCACTCGGGCGCTGTTTGGACTGGCTCCTTCGCCATTTCTGCTGGGAGGAGTGGTCCAGCAGCATCTGGAGAGCTGTCGTGCTAGATATCCTGAGATGGTGAAAGAGATAAAGAAGAGCATGTATGTGGATGACCTAATCAGTGGTGGCCCCACAGTGGAAGCTGCTAGCAAAGTCAAGACCATTTCAACCGAGATCTTCGCTCAGGCTGCGTTTGAACTGCACAAGTGGCATTCAAATGCAGTCGAATTGGAACCCCAGGACGGTGTTTCCAGCGGGGTGTACCGCAGTCAGGGGAAAGTGGCATCCTTGGGCTTGCATGGAACAAGAAGCAAGACACTATAACAGTTAAGTTTCCGAGAGAACATGGTGAATCAACCAAAAGGGGTATTCTGAAGAAAGTTGCGAAGGTTTATGACCCGCTGGCACTGCATGGTCTTACCTATGACCCTTGGTGGTGAGCTCTTGTACCGTGAAGCATGTAATCTAAAAGTGGCGTGGGATGGGGAACTTCCAAACGATCTAGCGAGAAAGCGGTTATGGTGGGAGTGTGGATTACCAGAAGGAGTTGCTGGACCCAGAGCCATAGCCCAACATCGCGAGCCCACCATCAGCGTCGATTTGCACTGTTTTGGCGATGCTAGTGGAGTATCTGCCGCCTTGTATGCCGTAGTTTCTCAACCATCATGCCTAAGTGTTGGCCTTGTGGCAGCTAAAGCCAGGCTGGCTAAGCAAGGACTTAGCATTCCACGACTAGAGCTGGTGTCAGCTCATATGGCCGTTAACGTAAATCAAATCGTAAATATGCACGAGAAGCTTTGGAAGGATTTCCAGTCGACAAGCTGTACTGTTGGCTCGACAGTACAGTCGCTTTCCACTGGATCTGTGGTTCTGGTGAGTACAAGCAGTTTGTGAACAACCGCGTGTTCACAAGATTCAGCAGCACCCAGAAGTGAAATGGCGACATGTTGGTAATCAAGAGAACCCTGCAGATCTGGGGAGTCGCAGTGCATGGGAGTGTCAAGAAGGCAGAGCTGTGGTGGAAGGGACCCGAGTGGTTAACAAGTCCAAGTCGTTGGCCAGCATACATCGTGACCAGTTCAACTACAAAGTCAAGTGGAGGTTAAGGTGGTTCGAGAGCTCTTTGGCGTGGCACATGTTACAACTGACGAGTTCGACGATTTGCTCGAGAAGTTCAGCCTCTGGAAGAGCCTCAGAGTCTCAGCATGGATAACAGAACCTCTCACCACCGGGGAGATCGATCGACAAAAGCGGCTTTTTTGGATGAAGCGTGCCCAGGAAAGCTGTACAGGAAACGAGAGATTTGAGGAAGACCGGATGCAACTGAATCTTCACGAAAGCGAAAGCGGGCTGTTGGAGTGTAGAGGAAGAATCCAGGGAGAGTATTCGACTTACCTTGCCGACCACCACGCGTACACAGAGAAGTTAGTTGAAGAGGCGCATCTGGAGACACTCAACGGGGGGGGGGTCTAACTATGGCGACGGTCCGGGAGCGTCACTGGCTGCCATGGTTGAGACGCCTAACGAAGAAAGTCGTGAAGACCTACCCCGTGTGTAAACGGTTTCAAGTCAGAACTCTCGCAAGTCCACCACGTGGCAATCTTCCAAAGGATCGTCCGGAAGGCGGAGCTACTAATTTCAAGGTGCTGGGAGTCGACTAGGCTGGGTCCCTGAGAAAACATACATAGCTTTGTATGCTTGCAGCGTATCACGGGCTCTCTACCTTGAGTTGCTTCCAAATTAATATGGAGACCACGGAGTTCCTGAGGAGTCTCAAGAGGTTCATTGCTCGTCGCGGTCGACCTGAGAAGATCTACTCGGACAATGGACGCACATTCGTTGGAGCGGCGAATTGGCTGAGAGCAGTAATGCACCAGTCAATATAAACCCCCGCACCCCCCCCCCCCGGCTGGGACATAGCGGGGCATTACCGGGGAATTTCCTGTGATTTGATAGGAAAAGCGTCCGCACATACCGGGGTATTTTACTGCTTTTGTACTGTATACAAACAATCAGCGGGGGACAGGACCGGGGCATTTTACCCTGACGGAGAAAAGACTGGTATGGAAATTTCCGGACTGTCTCCATTCTCGTCCCCAGAGCCCTTTCATGAAAACTTTGGGGGTGCGGGGGTTTATATTGACTGGTGCATAATGGACGACGAGCGACTCAACGACTTCTTGGCCCATCATGGAATTAAGTGGCAATTCAATCTTAGCCGTGCACCTTGGTGGGGTGGGCAATTTGAGCGGTTAGTGGGCCTTGTGAAAAGATCTTTATCTAAGTCGATTGGAAATGGGTTGCTGACATGGGCGGAGCTGGAGGAGGTTTTACTCGACGTGAAGGTGACCCTCAAAATAATCGTCCTCTCAGCTATGTAGAGGACGACGTCCAACTCCCGACCCTAACACCTTCCTATTCGATCAACCGAATATCCTACCCGAGTTGGAGCCTTACCACCTTGAAGCTGGAGCCCTGAGAAAGCGCGCAAAGTACCTTAGTCGATGCAAGGACGCCGTTTGGAAACGATGGACGGGGGAGTACCTGAGGGGACTTTGGGAGCGACACAGTTTGAAGCACGACGGGCGACCTGTCAGAGTTTACCCGTTGGAACTATCATGTGATCGAACGACAGTTGTACCGAAGAGTGTCCTCAACGCGAATGCTTCAGAGTTCAAACCAAAGCATGCAGCTGCTGAAGTAGCCAGAGGTCGAATTGCAGAAATTACAGAAGACGAACTTGATTAAATAGCCAAAGGAACTTTCATTTACATTTACATTTACAATAACAAAGTTAAATAGTTTCACCTTTTAGACTCTTAGGGACAAGATAAAAACATTTGCAGTGTCGGAGATAGCACATTGTCACAGCTGGGTTTTAATTATAGAGATAATCGGATTTATTTGATTTAATTTAGTTATATGACGCAAGCTAAAGTGAAGTTTAGGTATAGCATTACTTATGGTCTGATTGTGAAGTAAAGTGAAAACTCTAGTGATTGTGATTTGTTGGGCGACATCGAAAGGAGGCAATCCCCCAACTCTCCAGGCGCGCAACTAGTGGGGGGGGGGGGGGGGGCTTGGGGGGGGGGGTTGCAACCCCTGCCCTTTTTAACCCCTGCCCTTTTTGTACCTCTAATACTAGGTTAGACATTAAATAAACAGATAATTAATCGTGTTGTAGCACGCAATACAATTCTCCGCAATAATGCGAGACCAAAATAAAAATTTCCGCAACCGAAAATACGAGAAAAGCGTCCTAAAAATGCAGGAAATGCCGTTTCAGAGACCCAAAATTCAAAAATTTTCCGGGGCGGCATACCCCCGGACCCCCCTAGAATCTCTGCTTCCCACGCCACTGGCTTCTAGTCCCAAATTGTTTAGGAATACTGAACGACTTTGCCCTTTTTTTGCGTTCAACCCCTGCCCTCGAAATTTTCTAGTTGCGCCCCTCAGTAATTCAGTAACAACTAAAGTCGAGAAAAGATATTCCTAAACCGACAGAGAAGCCTTTAAAATCCCGTCCCATCTTGTGATTTTCAAAAAGTATTATACTTTTAATAACTGATTGGACGGCAACTATGAATTAAATTCACCATGTACAGGGACATGGAACTGAACTGATTGCTGCAACATGTTACTGATCTTCAACAACCTGAGGGACGAATCACTCCCTGAAAAGAGTACAAGACTGTTGGGATTTTGAATCTCGTGGGATTTTTGGCATTTTTTTTCGAATTTGGTGATTTTTTTTGAGATTTTCTAAAATTTTGGGGAAATTTCTGAGATTTATGGGGATTTTTTGGTTGAGAATTTTGCGGATTTTATATAATAGAGATTTCGGGGATTTTCGGATTTTTAGACCGTTTTGGGAGTGATTCGTCCCTAGCAATCACTTCATTCCTCCTACAAAACTTGATTAGACCGAACTATGTATCTATTTTTTAAGTCCGATTGCTAGAATAGTACACGGCGCCTGCCGAAATTGTCGAATGATCATGAGTGTACGTAACGTTTTCTAATCTGGAGGGTATTTACAAAAGCGGGCGAGGGGCAACCTCGTACCCAGGGCCATTTGTAGGGAACTGGGCCAAGATGGCGGGAACAAATGGCCCTGGTGGAGGCCAGGCTATCTCAGCCTCTGATTGGTCAAGAGCTTATGGCGTAATTCAGACGGTTTGATTTTGTATATTTTTTTTAAATTGTATTTTGACCTTGTCGGTTGTTCCTGTACACGGCACGGGAAATTATATTTTGAACCATGCAATATAATTAGGTGTAATTAGGTATAATTACTGTGTAAAGAACTGAGTTCTAGTTAATAAAATGCGCAATATACTGTGCATTTTGAGTTAGCCTCCACCAGGGCCATTTGTTCCCGCCATTTTGTTTTATTCGCCATCTTGGCCCAGTTCCCTACAAATGGCCCTGGGTACGAGGTTGGGCGTAGGGTTGTACCACTGATCTCTATATAAACTGGATAGGCCATTCCCTATGGCCAGCAGTCAAACATTTCGTGCCAGTCCCCACCATCTTACGTAGTGGAACATATGACGCATTGTGGCCTGAGAACTTGTTCCCAATCCTAAAGTTCACTGGCATAAGCAAGCTTGACGTCAGATTATCCGGGGGAGGAATATTAAGTACTCTGTGCCAGTCTGCCAGGGGAGTCGGAAAAGCCGTAAAGCAAACAACAGATGCCTGTTCGTCGTTTAGTTTTCACTGTTTAACAACAAATACAGTCAAAAGATTGCAAGTACACAACACGAGATAGTGTTAAGGCATTAAGATTACTATACAAGGTACAGTTTAAGACTTGGAATTGAATTCTTCGTAGATTTTATAGTCTGTTTTACAGTTTATATTATCGTGAAGTTTCTTCATTGTCGGCACCGAAGAAAAACAACAAAATGTAAAGGTTTTACAGCTTAGTAATAGAAACAAATGCAAGAAATTAGCGTCTTAAACCTTATTGAGTATTTCTTGTGTCATTACATTCGTTTAAATTTTCTTAAAATAACTTTTTTTGTCTGTTTTCAATCTACGAAAGCTATGAACGTTAGTGGGCGGCATCTTGGGTAGTGGTCACGCAAAATCCGGCCTCATGTCCCATTAGAGGGAACACCGCTGCCAAACGTTTTGCGCATGTGCGACGTCCGAGCTCGTACTCAGAAAAAGAGCGGGAAAACACTGAAATATTTGGACTGGTCCGAGAGTCCGACACAAAAGTTAAAATTATAAGTATACTACCGAAAAGATAAGGTAGATAATTTGTGCATGGCTTCTTTGTCAATATTTAACAATTATTCACCGAAGTGGAGGTGAATAGTGCTGGATATTCACCGAGCCGCTTCGGCGAGGTGAATATCCACACTATTCACCGACACTGACACGTAACCAATAGGAAAGCAGAAGTCGTTAGTGGTTCGTTAGTTGTTACCAGGCTAGAGGGTTGGTAGAGGGATAACAGGGACACGCGAGGAACCTGGAGGCACTCACTTCACTAGCCTGATACCCTGGCCCAATTTCAAAAGAAATATGGGCCAGGTAACCACTAATCTCATTCTCGCGTCATCAGGGCTAAATCCACTTATGACGATTGCAGTTTCACTCATAGCCACTAAAAACGAGCGAAATTTCAACCAATAGGAAAGCAGAAGTCTTTAGTGGTTACCTGGCCCATATTCTTTGATTGGGCCAGGGTACCAGGCTATCACTTCACTTGCATGCTGTCATCGTGGGCCGCTCGGCTTGTCACGGACTGTAATTTATTTTACAACAGGTTTATTAATATAATTAGTTGTGAAGATGAGGTTGTCAAGACACGTTTTGTATCATCTCGTTCCCTGCTATTACTGGTGAATGTAATATCTCTAGCGCTAGATGGATATCTAGCATTTTCATTGTTTATATTCTTGCTATTCTTGTGGACTTCCTACATGTATATGTATAGCTAAGCTTTTTGCTTAGAATGGCGTTTACTCTTCGGAGAAATCGTATTATTCTTACAACAGTGTTGGTTCTCGTTCCTATTATCTTCTTAATAATCAGCTCGGACAACAGCAGTAGAGGTAAGTTAGAATATTAAACCTTTGTAAATGATGTGCTATTTGCATCATTATTTAGAACAATGTACCTGAGAATGTTCCTGTATAAAAAGGATCAACGCTTTAATATTGTGTTAGTTTACTTGTTGGGGTTTTATATGCCCACATAAAATATAGCACTGAAATTGAGTGGAGTTTAATTTATGAGTTATCTAAAGGAATATTCATTTTGATGCCAGGCTTTTTAAAACCGCATATACTGTATAAGGATATTGCAAACTGTCAGGTATTAAAACCGGCTGTCGCTTTATAAGTCTGAATGAAAAGCCTTGTGTTTTTATCAAGTTTTATTGAGAAATATTGCTCTATAAACGTTTTCTTCGTTTATTCTGTTACCCAGGGTAATGCTCTGGCGAGATTTTTGGTGATGAGTTAATTACGAGCTGCTCTTGAAATGCTACATTTTTCTTACACTGTTGCACGTTGCGCTTTCCAGTCAATTTATTGTTTTTAGTTTGGTGGATATTTGTAAGCATGCAGATTAAACCAAGCTACATGTTCCAATGAAGTGAAAACATTTCAATTAATACTTGTCAAACAATATAGCCTTATCTTGTCTATGTTGCACTGGGGTCTGGGAGTTTTAAATGACTAATAGTTGGAATTTATTATAAATATTGCAAAATTGCGCTGTCAAATAATGTTGATGTTAATTTTTGTTAGTATACTCTGTAGTTTAATGAGCAACAGTATGTGAGCATCACCAAGTTTTGGGTATTTGTATAAATTCACAATTTAAAGAAGCATTAATTTTATTTTTTATTATTATATCAATAATATTCCTTTATTAAAGAAAGTTTCAGGAAGAATATTTAAATATTTGCAAAAAAAGAGAAGTTGCACCAGAAATTATCATTACAACACCTGTTTGGACCTGCCTTGCTGAACAAACTTTTTTACTGTGGCTTGGACACAGAATTTAAAATGCAGCGTGCCTTTAGTTGATGGATTTTGCTATAGTGTTGCTATATTAAACTATTCCAATATTTTTTACAATTACAGTATATATACTATAAAATATTACGATATTTTTGGTCTAGATTTTAATAATAATTATTAACTCACCAGGTTATTATATGCTTTACACAAGGATGGGGGGCAGTACAAGACAATTAAAGCAAATACTATTTAATAGTTCCTCATCTTGCATGCTGCTTCCTTTTTAATGCCACAGACTTTCCTTTTTTGTTTATTATTTTTATATTTATATTAGCTAGGCCACTCCAAATTAGACTTTAGTTTCCCGTCCACCCCTTCCTGAGAATTGCACATGGGTGGGCAGCTCATTACCATTATCCATTATTTAATATGTATCTATGTATATGCCATATCCCTGAAATTTCACTTCCGGTGTGAATGTGCACCATCGCACATTTCTTAAATCGCAGCGGTTAATACCCAGACCCTTGGTTAATACCAAAGAATTACCTGCTTTTTCACTTTCTTTGTTGTTGTATATCAAAAGTTTAAGTAGCAACAATTTTATGTTGAATGTTATATTGATATGTAAACAATTTATTGGTAGATTAATCAATAATGGAAACAAAAGGTCAATAATGGACAAATCATGCAGCCCCTTCTAGGAGATGCACGGGCAGTGGATGGGAAACTAAAGTCTAATTTGGAATGACCTTATACATGTATATTATTAGTGAACAGAGTTAGAATTAGCACACAAATAAAAATTCAATATATATATTTAGTATAAATACACAGGTGATTATAGAAAATCACGCACGCTGATTGGTCAAGTTACTTCGGATTAATTCTTGATAATCACCTACAGCGTTTATCCAAAATGGCCACCAGCCAAGTTGTCAATGCGACAGATGAGGAAATTAACAATTTTAAAGAAAATGTTGTTCCTAAAAGTACGAAAATGTGTATTTATACTAAAACAATTATTCACCTCAGGCTCAGTGAATATCGGTGGATAATAACCTCAACTTCATCTCGGTTATTATACACCGATATTCACCTCACCTTTGGCAAATAATTGTTAAATGTAGTCCAGTTTTCATTTTCTTGATGCAGATCATACAAGGACAGTTTTTGTTTAGTCAGATTATCAGACTCCATCTAATGCCAAGCTATTGTACTCTGTTTATTGCCAGACTATTTTACTCTGTTTACACCAGACTGTTTTACTTGTGAAACACAATCTCTAACCCAGAGCCTTTGCTGCACATGCAAACAAAGGCTCTGGGATAATCCATATCAGGAAGTGTTTTGATTGGCTAACTATAGGCTGGTTCTTTTTAACCAGCAACAGGTTTTTAATTTATGTGCACTGAAGGCTCTGGGTATGGAGATTGTGTGGAACAAAGAATCAAATTAGCTAGCTCAGCAAGCCTATTGACAACATGCATTTGGTTAACTGCATCACCTTGAACTTTTTGCATTCAAGGTGAATTAGTATTTGCATTTGAAATTTGAAGTTAAAGTTGTTGAAATTCTATGATTAGTTGTACCATGTATTGTATATTCAAGCTTTAGTGCTCACTTCTTACTTACTGAGCAAACTTAGAAATGTTGTATTATAATTACTTTTTTCTATTAACTATAGTCCTTAAAACTGGCGTTGAAGTTGACCCATCTATAATTGAACGACTAAAAGATCTTGGTGCACGGTTACGTACTGTGGAATCCAAGAATGATGAAGTGGCTCAAGATCTTATATCAATTAGATCTTCTTCACTGTATAATGAACATAATACACAGAACAAGACAGTCCAGAGGTCTGGGCTCTACTTGGATAATACTAGTCAATTGGTAGTACCTAGCATTTATAATTATATGTCACATTTATTGGGAAGCAAGAATAGTTTGGTACCAGCCTATCAAGTGTCCAAGGGTAGACATGGAGGTGAGATTGATGAATTTACTTTATAATTGAATCTCTTTTATAATTGAATCTCAACCTGTACTTGTACAGTACAACTTGTACTTGTACTTGTACAGTAACATTCTGTGTTAACTTAAAACTTTTTCATGTAAGTATGGTTTTAAAAAACTGACTTCTAAGGCCAGTGTATGTAATACTGTACTCCATGTACAATTCAGGGTAGGGGGGTACCGCTGAGCATTTGAAACCCTGGCCCTTTTCCAGACTAAGGGATTGAATATTTTGGAGACCCTGTTCCAGACATAATGGGGGAAAATGGTACCCTATTCCAGAATAGAAGAAAGAAAAACGTTCCCTAGGTCAGACTAAATACTTGGTGTACTTAAAAAACAGACCCTGTTCCAGACTAAAAATGGCAAAAATGCTACCCTGTTGACAGAGCGGCACATCCCCATATAGCTGTGAATGTGATATGGGAGTACCCCCCTGGGTTTGCAACTAAAGCTGTGCCAACTAAATTAGGTTTGTATTTTACAGGCAGACAGCATTTGTCATATCGGTATATAAAAAGTGGGCACAGGGATAAAGTTAAAGTTTACAGAAAATTCTTTCAGTTTATGTTGCATAATGTTATAGGATTTGTTTGTCCTGACAGTGTGCTAGTATTTTGTGTTGCTCTAGTTCTAAATTTTCTCACTTCATCAAACATCACTGAATCTGTGAGAAAAACACAAAACCATGTGTTGTTTAAGAAACAGAAACTTTTCTTGTGTTTCTTTTGAGTTCTGGAAACACAAGTGAACACTTGCATAGGCATGCCAGTGAGCTCTATATTTATAACTAGAGTGATATTTAGTTAGATTATCTAGTAATTTGACCAGGCAAAGATTAGACCTAAAGTACATGTACTGTATGTTAGGCTGTTGCGGTATTGAAAAAATACCGATATCGGTTATCGAAAAAAACAAACCGATAATATCGATATATCGATATTTTTCCGCGATGGAAATTAACTATATTTTAAGCCTAATTTTCACCAGACGCCAGGATATCATAAGAATAACGTTTTACAAAAGAAAAAGCACCTTTTTCGAAGTGTGAATCGAGCTTTAATGTAACAAATTATATATTTACAATGATTAATATATTTTCAAGTTTTCTGCCAGAAAGACGAGCATGTTTGCTTGGCCTGGCTTTAGCTGGGCTCTCTGCGAAGTTATAATTTGACCGACTTTACTGAATAGTCTCTCAGACGGCGAACTGCTGGCAGGAGTTGACACTCGGGATCATCCTTTCCCTTCTTGAAATGATCCCAAACAGCGCTTGGCGGCATGTTGGTATTTCGAACGTTGATCTTCGCGCGCAAGAATATAAACAAACGAGTCTGGAGATTGTCGATTGAGTCGGTATATACTGCATCTGTCACAAACATGTTCTATTTATTCTAGCGATGACTCATCGCGTGCGAAAAAAATTTCTAAAGACTGCGATGAGTCTATCCTCGACACTGTCGAGTCGACAGCCCGTGAAATGTGCGCTTTGGGAATTGAAACGCATTAGGTATTCAGGATGAGTCATAGTTTGACAATAGGTGGCGTGATTTGCCGCAAAGAGAGTCCCGAAACTTCCGCAACAGAAGTTCAACAAAAAATCAAGCGACAAAACAGTGATAATCGGTTCTCGCGTGTCTAATACCGATAATATCGTAGATTTCGATATTTTCGGTAAGATTTCGATATTTTCGGTATATCGATATTTTCAAATTTAAAATACCGAATAACCGATATTTGAAAAAAAACGATAATTATCGATATATCGATATACCGCAACAGCCTACTGTATGTATAGTTTCAGTTTCCTGTTCGGTCTTTTAACCAAATACAGACAGCAGCTGGATCAGATTGCATAGAGAACTGGAACTACTACTGTACATGTACTTCAGGCCTACATGCTGACCAATTGTCTGCCATATTTATTATTTGGCTTCAATCGACAAGTTCACTGAGGCATACTGGCCTTTGGTGGGTTGTGGTGGGAGGAGGGGGACAAGAACAGTGAATTCAGTCATAGGCAATTATTTGGTTATTGGATTATAAACAATTTATTTTATAGCCATATACATGTAGAAACGTGTTTATACATTAGTAATGTGTCGTGTTATACAAGTAATATTATATATACGCGTGTGCAGGCTGGTTAGATAAAGTTCATATTATGATAACAAAAGATGGGTGCCCGTTTTAGGTGGGCAAATTTTTGTACGTACAAATTTGTGACCAACAGGTATGAACGCTCATTTTTACAAGAGTTTCTGTAACTCAATGCGAAGTAGGAAAATGGCAAGAAACACGGCCACACGAAACAAGCTTAAGCCGGTTTTCCACTTGCGAATTTTTTCGCGCGAATCAACATTTCTATTGTAGATATTGAATAGGTTTCTAATTAGTTCCAGTCGAGAGCTCATAAGACGAAAGAAAAATTCGATTAGTGGAAAACCGGCTTAAATCAACACATTCCATAGCTCTTGTTATCAGCATATAATTAAGGTGGCTCCCTTAGGGTTTTGTAACCGCAGGCGATCTGGTTGCGAATTAGGTTGGATTTCCAGCCGTATTCAGGGCCCCAATACTTCCCGGTGTCCCAGTAAATTTGTCCCCCCCAGGGACACATTTCCTAGGATAATTGATATATGTGTAATGTGGACAAAACTTTTTAAAAGTAAAAAATATATATTTCTGAATGATAAATTATAACAGCTAAATATGTATTTAGATAAGAAACTTTCTAATAAAGAGCGTGTTGCATCGAAGTTAATGAAGGGCTCCGCGTGAAACGTCAGTATTTTGTTATCGAAATTCTCGGCAGCTCACCATTTTCTTGTTTTGTTATTAATATAATAGTGTAGTTTGCTGTTTTTCAACGGTATATACGGAAGTATTTATTATGCATGGTAGTCATGATTCGCAAACGCGGGACATATTTCCTAGGAAATCTGTCCCGGGGGGGACACATTTTTTTGGGGGGACATATTTCCTGTGACACCAATCACAAACGTGCCTGCACGTTTTCAGCGGGCATATAGAAAAACGTTCGTTGAGTCCTTGAGGATGAATGGTTCAAATTTTGAAAATTAGACGCTTTTCTTGTCTTTTGCGGCTAGAAAATCGTAACGTGTGCGCCAGGCTTTAGTCACTACCACCACCAATACCGATATGCACGTGTTTGTGAAAATTCCGCTTCTATTCACTTAGGCCTGTTCCAAACGCCGCTCTTCTTATGTGCCGAACCTAATGATAATGACCTAAATCCTTTGTTTATGCTGATTTGCATTAGGTTCGGCGCATGAGAAGAGCGGCGTTTGGAACGGGCCTAAGATTCAAACATTTATGATAATATGAACTGAAGCATAAATCGTTAAATGAATAAACAAAGAAGGACTCGTTGTTTTTACTCAATAGACGCATTAAGTTTACCGATAGGACAGAGTTTATCAATTAGAAGCAATGCTTCTCTGTCCTATCAGTGAAGCAAGCCTAACTTTTGAAAGCTGGTAAATGATCTTACATCTGCTGTGACTATATAGCCAATTCTTACACAGCGCTTTGGAAATTTTGACCATAATCGCAGTTGCTCCAGGCACTCTTGCATGCATCAATAGTGTTGTGCAGTTTGTATAACTAATACATGTAAATCCCCAATGTCGCCAGGTGAACTGGTGAAGAATCCGACATACTGAAAAATGTTTTGAATGCAACTTAAAAAGTTACTGTTCATGACCCAACGTTTCGACACTCCGATCTAGTGTCTATCGTTGTGAAGAAAGGTCCCATATTTATACTCTCAAGTCTCAAATAGAACAGTCTGTACACCGCGTACTTGCATCAAATAGCAGATGTGAGATCTGGTGAACAAGGTTTTGGTTTTGCAGATGTCGATCTTTTAATAACAGTCTATTTCGAGTCCCGAGTTTTCTGGGTTTAACTACTTACGACAGATTGTACAGTAAAAGCAATTGAAACTTTAGTGTATGGTCAATACTAAGATATACTAAATGCCATGAAGTACCATATGTTTTTCATATTTCTCAAAATTTTAGAATGGGGGCGACAGATATAGAAGTAATATTTCAAATCCGAGTTAGTGTTTTAGACGTGGTTTCTAAATCCTTTGTGCCGTTAACCATTTTTAGGCCCTGTTTACATAAAGCAGATTGACAGTCCAATCGGATCGAAAAACGTGAGCGAAGTCAATCCGGGCACATGTTTACATGGATAATCCGATCTGCTATCAGAGAATCTATCTACGAATCAGATTGGAGACATTCAAGTCGATCCTTGCTTGAATCTCAAGTCAATCCACTCCACTGCGTGGATTGACTTCAGCCATTCGTTTCGATCAGATCGGAAACTTTCAATCTTCTTCATGTAAACACAACAAGGAGAGAAACAACATGCGAGATTTGAGTTGAACACTCAATCCGCTTCATGTAAACAGGGCCTTAATTTGTGTGGTTAATTAGATTACGAACGTCTCGTTTTGGGTTCAGAAGTGAGAGACATTTGTCTCGGTGTATATATACATGTAGTCATTTTCATCATCGCGTTGAAGATGTTTAATAGTTCTCTTGATGTTGAGTATAAACTGAGTTACTGACCCTTTGTTTTCTAGAAACGTGGTTACCATCTCCCAAACTTACAAATATTAATTTCTATAACTCAATGGGAACTAGGAAAATGTTTTCTATTTCTTTTATAAAAAAACTTGAATAAAATAAGGAAAACAAACAAAATAGCCTTTTTATCAGGATGTAAATTCTCACTAGCAATAATCGAGCACGAAGCGTAACCATGTTTACATCGAGTTGTAGAAACACAGCTTTTAACCATATATTCATCGTTCACGTTTTTCCAAATGTTATTTTATAGGGCCGATATACATGTAATACGAGAGCCGATAAGACGCATAGATAAGACGTGACTACCCGGCAAGTCAGAGCCCCTTTCCGACCTACGCAAGCTTCGGGGGAAAGTGGGCTCTGCCAACAAAATCGATCTTCGCCCCAAGTTTGGGGCGAGTCAGTCAGGTTTTAAACTGGTCAAACAAGTTCTAGTTTACGAACACGCGTAAGCAGGAAAATAGGAAGTGACGCGTTAGAGCCTGGGCCCAAAATAGTATCTTGGCAACCTATCACGCATGCTCAAAAAGAAATATCGAGTTTGTTGGCAGAGCCCACTTTCCCCCAAAGCTTGCATAGGTCGGAAAGGGGCTCTGACTCGCAGGGTAAGACGCGACCTGACTCATTTGTAAGTATTTGTACTTTCTGTACGGATGTTTTGCGTCAGTGCGTTTTATGATAAGGCGCGTTCTGTGTAAACCGTGTCTTTTTTTAATTTCAAAATTGCACGAAAAATGTATTGCATTAAAATTGCACTGCTGTTAGCCAATCAGAGTAATTTATATATATATATATTATTATTATTATTATTATTAATTATTATTATTGTTATTATTATTATTATGATTATTATTATTATTATTATTATTATTATTATTATTATTATTATAAATGTAACACCTATTGTCGTTAAATTTGTTTAGTTTCCTTGGCTTTTGGAGTACCAACAATAAAAAGAATTAAAGCAAGTTATGTAACGAATACGTTGCAATCTTTATTACAAGGAACGTCTAAAGAAGAGAAGAAAGATTGCGTTATTATTGTGTTTATAGCAGAAATTGAAGATACAAATTTTGTTAAAAGTTTACTTAAAGAATTAAGGGATAGGTACAGTATTTGGTATAATTTTGTGTACACCGTAGTGAATAAAATGGCCGCCAATTTAAATTCTTTTACGTAATAGATAAATCCTGACAACGAGGGATGTATGCTTTATATCGCATACATCCCGACGTTCGAGGGACTTAATTTATTTTTGAGTAGGTTTTCCAACAAAGTTTTGTCTTTTTTTTCCACCTTGGACAAAGATTTTCCTTGTTTTTTTCTTCATTTCGTTTCTAATTATTATTCAAGGGCTTTATGCGATATAAAACCTTCGAAAGAACAAAGAAAACCGACTCAATAATAAATTAAGAACAAATAAAACATAGAGCTCCGTGCATATGTACTCTTATAAAGGTATGTTTTACGTCATTTGAACACGAAGGAAGTTGAGTAGAGGCACGAGGCCATAGTCGAGTGCCTTTACACTTCTTTCGTGTTCAAATCACATCAAACGAACCTTTATAAGAATAGATATGCACAGGAGCTTTATGTTTTATTTGTTTTATAAAATAAGAAGGGGGGGGGGAACAAGCTAAAAGTTGGACAGTTTTGAAATTTGGCTGGCTTTTTCGGCCAGCTGACGCCATTCCACGCCACGTCATTCATGATCTTCATACTCTTATAAATGCTTGGATCCCAGCCAATCAGAGCGTGCGTACAGGACACCTTATTTTATAATGTGCATTTAAATTAGTCTTTCCAGCCTCGTTCTTGTGTATATAATTGAAAAGAACCTTTACACAAGAACGAGGCTGGAAAAGATAATGTTATAAATACATGAAAAGATTATAAATTGGCAGCTATCTTTATGAATACATTTCTTATTATTTAACTGTCCAATGGGACTTATACCTTTTAGCTTTTTTTTTTAGCTTTTAGAGTTTAGTCCATTTCTGTCGATTTATGGTTATTTTATAGCCTACATAAATTCCTAGATTATGGTTAGGTATCTACATGAAGTACTTGAGTTATATAGAACATGAAATTCTCTTGATGAAATTCGTCGTTGTGACGAATAAAACGGTTGTAATTTCATGCCCAAAATAACCCAGGTACTTCATGTAGGCCTGACCCCAACACAAACGCTAATCTTAACCAAGGAATTGGTGCATATTGGACATAGACTTATAACCAGTAAAAATCGTCTGGCGTTAGCTAAAGTAAATACATAAGAGTCGGATGCCGCTCTTAAAAAGTTTTAATTACTGATCGTGAATCTCAATAACTATATGCGTGCTTTGTATTGTGGGATACCGGAGGTGAGTAAAACTCGTGTTCTCACTTATACATTGTCGTTTTAAAAATGGATATTTTTTGTTGCTTTCAACGTTTATGTGTATACAAGTTAGTTGTTTCTTGTTACAACAATAGAAACGTTGGCACCAAATTTAAACAAAGTAAACTGTGCTTTGGTCAAATGGAAGAACAATGTTATTTGGGATTCCGTTGGCTTTTCGTCCAACTGACTTCATTTAATAAATCAATAACATTTAAAGTTTAACATTACGAGTTTGCACCGTCATTCCTTTCTCGAACACAAGAGCGCTAGCCGATAATTTTACTCACTTCAAGTATCCCATAATGCACCAAATGCGAGATTTGCGATCCATGTATTACGGACCGATATTTCTTTCGTACTAGATTGAACTCTTTTGTTCAGGTCTCTCCAGATTAAGCAACAAACCTTTTCAATTTCAACACTGTTTTCTTTAGATTTGATGAATACATACGTTCAGGATTGATAGAGATTATTGCACCCCCAAAAGAGTTTTACCCAGATTTAAATAATCTTCCGAAAGATGTCACGTTTCACGATCCACCAGTTAGAGTCAAGTAAGTATATATTTTATCATACTTACGCTGAATGCCATCAAATTATGATTATAATTTCTACGTTGTATGCATGGATTGTAAAAGGACTGGATAGGAAACTAATAAGTCATGTGGGGTGTTTTGAGCCTTTTGATTGGTTAAATCGCATTCACTATTTATGCCAAATGCTTTCTTTAAAATAATAAAATAAACGGAGCCGAAACCTGGACTCGGCTACCCGAGTAATAAATTGAGGCGGTGATCGCACTACATCCGCAAATGGTTCATCGGAGAGTTAAACTGCTGTGTAGTTAAGCGATTCAAGAGAAGAGATTTGATCGTTTATAAATACTCTTCAAGGGAGAGACCACGAGTACAGAACGTAATTTCAAATAGTGGAATAAAAGTAGCGTGCTGCGTAAGAAGTGTTGAAACAACAATCGAAATATAGTAAGGTTAGATATACTGCCGAGACAGAGAACGTAGGAGTCTATTAACGTTTCGAGCGAAGGCCCTTCTCTCTTTCTCTCTGACGAAGGGCCTTCGCTCGAAACGTTAGGCTCCTACGTTCTCTGTTTCGGCAGTATATCTAACGTTACTATATTTCGATTGTTATTAATAATTCCAGACATTTTCATCATCTCATGCTTCGCCAAAGCATGCTTCGCCAAAGCATACACGGTAAATACCATACTTTTACCAAATCCAGTTGGCAAAATTGCAATCACATCTCTACCAAGCAATAGATATCCAATTGCAATTCGTTGTTCACTCTTCAAAACGACGTGACGACCGGTAGCGCTTAAATTCAATACTTTCTCAATAACATTCGCTTAATATTTGTCCGCTCATGTCTGGAATATGATAACTCCTGAAATCAAAAATCAATATTCTGACCAATCAGAATTCTCCGTCACCCAGCGGACGGAGACCACTCAAAAACACATGGTTTTTGGGCAGGCGGTATTTCGCGTTGCCCGCCTACCGCCCACGCCCGAACTCCCTAATACCGCCAGCTACGCAGGCTACAACTCGGTTTAAGAATCCTACTTTGTTGGCATTAATATTCATAGACTTTTTGGTGTTATCCGAGCGATAATCTTCACTCTATATTGACAGCGTTGTTTGACAGTTGAAAATATATTTGTCCACTTCCTGTTTAAGACAATAACCTTCGTCCAGCCAATCACATGCTTCAATCGTTTGTATCTGACCAGGCCCTCCGTTTTCCAGTGTACCGAGGAGGCCCTGAGAACGAGGATGATGTTTGCTTTGAAGTGGGCGTGGCAGCAATTCGAATTTGTTTCTCATTCCACAGTTTTGAGATTTCCATAGTAATCTGTTTCTTAATATGCTTGTATTTATTCCTATCAGGTGGCGAACGAAGCAAAATTTAGACTTTTCGTACCTAATGATGTATGCTCAGAAGAAAGCCAGATTTTACGTGCAAGTGAGTGTTTAATTTTGGTGTCTATTGCGCATGCGTCAGTAGAGACATTACTGTCAGTCATGTAAATTGGTAACAATAGAACAATCGGAGGTAATAAAAATGTGGATATAAATATACGATGGTTTCCAATCACCTGTCCTCTGATTTTCTCGTGAATTGAATTGAATTGAATTGAATTGACTGTGTCTCGAATTTTGGATGAAGCGGAGTATAATATGGAGAATTATGCAGACCGAAGTGAGTGTTATTTCACGAAGGCGGAGGCTGAAGCAAATGACACTCATCGTCTTTGTCTGCATAATGCTTTGTATCATACGAAATCCGAATTGTTTTATTATTCCTTTGAAATACTAAATAAAATGGGTAAAATCTGCTTTGCTCGCTGAGAATCATCTCAGGTGAGGTTGTTGCGTACTTAGTTGATGTTGTGACGTCATATTTAAGAATAGTTTAGTCATAGTGCTACTAATCTATACCCAAAATTAAACTCTAATCCAAATTTTTCTAAACCTAACTATTACTCTAACCCTAAGACCCCGTTGACACGGTACCGGACGAATTCGGAACCGGTCTCAAATTACTACGGTTCCACCTGTTAACACGGAAGAAAAATTTGGAACCGGTCTCGAATTAGCACGGTTGCGCCTGTTTACACGGCGAAATAGGACGAATTCGAGACCAGTCTCGAATTCGTCCGGTACCGTGTAAACGTAGTCTAAATATAACTCTAAACCTAACTATTACTTTAACCCTAATCCGTTTCCTAATCCGTTTCAACTGAGTGCAATATAGCTTAACCTTATTAATGTCACTGAGCTTTTGGTGATGGCGTTTTCGTTCAATATTTTTTCATTTTTGGACGATTGACGTCATTCTTCTAATAACTATCTCTTTGGGAAAATATATGGACAGCTTAAATTTGTTATGTAAAATTTTATTTGCCACAAAGACATATTACAAAGAAGAATATACCAAACAAACCCAAACAGAAACCCTAACATTGGATAGATATAATCGACTACAAAATAGCAAAGAGCATTACATGAGCGGCCTATCATAAACGTGAAAAAAATCAAAATGTAAAATCAGATGCAAAACTCAATCAAAAGCATGCAGTAGGCACATGCACGCATTATTTTAAAATAGTATTGTTATTATGTTTTCAGCTTGAAGATGATCTTATTGCAACTCCAGGTTACGTGAGCACCATCAGAACATTTGCTTTACAACAGACACAGAATAGATGGATGATTCTTGAGTTTTCCTCTTTAGGTTTCATAGGTAAGCGTTACCTAGTAAGCCTACCATAACCATGACACCATGTCACTATTTTACCAAGAAAGAAACCATAAACGACTACTGTATATCATTATAGTATTTTATAAAATAGGTTGCGTCTTACGCACGCTGTGATTGGTCAATTACCGTGTTTATATCAGGCTATGTAAACACGGTTGTGACGTCACGGCACATTTTTTAGCCTTATTTCATAAAAGAAATAGAAAATGGATGCCCTGTGTTTATATAACCTGATGCAAACACTCGAGTGAGTTGGGAGAATTCGAAAGTACTTATGTAAACCCTCGCCTACGGCTCGGGTTCACATAAACTTTCGAATTCTCCCAACTCACTCTCGTGTTTGCATCAGGCTATATAAACACGGGCGGCCATTTTCTACTTCTTAAATATTACTATATTTAAGTTGCGGTACCGTCAGTAGTCTCGGTTCCAGCCGTTGTGAGCCCGCGTTCCTGCACCCCACACACCGGCTGGATCAATGGTCGACACCATAGATATAGGAGGTATATATTGCCAACTTGGTTCTGGAGACGGGTCCACTACGTTGCATCATGGACAGGTCACACACGTTTTCTGGAGGGCCTGCAAGATCCTGTCAAAAATTTGGCAATACTTGGCACGGAATAAATTTGCACAATTAACTACCCATTGTTAATAGCCATGGAGGTAACCACTAAAGACTTCTGCTTTCCTATTGGTTGAAATTTCGCGCGTTTTTAGTGGCTATGAGTAAAACTGCAATCGTCATAAGTGGATTTAGCCCTGATGACGCGAGAATGAGATTAGTGGTTACCTGGCCCATATTTCTTTTGAAATTGGGCCAGGTAACCAGGCTATCTCAAAAGTGTGACCTGTCCATGATGCAACGAGGGCCTGCGGAGGACGCAGGGTCACTGATCTCTATATATATACTGGGTAGCCCATTCCTACTGTCCAGCAGTCAAAATTTTGAAGCCAGATCCGCCATCTTACTACTCCCTGTCCAGTACTCTCTGCGAGCTTAAGAGTAGTAAGAGTTAACGGAGAGACCCGGGGAGTTGGCAAAGCCATAAAACAATACCACTAGGAAACGGAAAGAAAATACAAGCAAATACAGTTCGAAATCGTCAACTAACATACTTCAGGGCTTTGTAAAGATATATTATACTATCAAAGGTACATAAAGTGTTTCATAATGAAGTTATTGACTGTTTTTGTTGTATTTTTACGAGTTTTGTGATGTAGGCAAGTTTATTGATTACCGGGCAGAGTTAAAAAACTACGAAATAACACATTTTACTGCTTAAGAATGCCAACAAATTCAAAAACTAAGCTTGTAAATCTTGTACAGTGTTCTTTGTTTGATACCAATGACAGAAATATTTTTAATGTGGCTCTTTTCGTCTCTTTTCGTGCTACGAAAACATACAAAGTTTCCGTGGCGGCCATCTTGGTACTCCCAATTCGGCATCTCCGCTGGCTTCATTTTTGGAGCCGGATGAGCAATCCAGTTATATAGAGATCAGTGGGCAGGGTCCACTATGGGGGGTTCAAGATGGCGGCTCAAGCGGGAAAAAGCGCAAGTGACCCCTTGGAGCTCGACAACATCAGTATGTTAGGGGGAAATACGAGTTTCTATTCGCAGTGTCGAAATTTTGGATCGGTTAAATCGATAGAGCTTCTTGCTTTTGTTTTACTCGTTTTTTGGCTTTAGTTCCCTTAAGATAACCTAAATGTTTTGTAGAAATACCTTTCTTAGGATACTTTTGTTTATCGTCGTCGTAGATTGCGAAAGTAAACAAACCACTGGACTATAGCCAATCTTTAACTCGGGTGAATGCATGGCTGTGATTGTCAACCAAAACTATCAAAAATACTTCTGTCTTGAATATATTCTCTTTTTCTGCGACATAACGGCGAATGATTTTAATCCAACTACATATACAGTAGCAACAGTTTCAATCCTCCATTATTTTACGAAACATGCGATCTTAACCCCTCGAAACATGCGATCTTGGCGGCCGAGAACTCACCCCTTAACGGGTAAAATCGTCTGGCGTTAGCCAGTGTAAAATACTGGGAAAAAAGACTGCATCGTTCCAAAAGAAACGATACCGACGCGAAAAGGGTTATGAAGTTATTAGAAAACAAAGATGGAGTGTAACATAAGTTTCTACTTTGAAGATCCAGTTTCAACATCAGTTTCGACATTAGTTTGAATATCATCGGACCACAATGTGATTTACAAGTAATCTTCGGCATCTCACTCGATTAAACTGTTGTAGGGATTGTTGGTGAAGGAAAAGTGTAAGAATGTATACATTTTAAGACCAAGCCGGGACCAGTTACGAATGTGGGCCCGTGGACCCTGCGATATGCTAGTGCAGTGCTCTGACCCCTATACTGTACGAAAAAATGGATTTACTTATATTTGGCAATTTCGCGACTGGTCCCAGCTTGGTCTTAAAATGTATATATTCTTACACTCGGCATTTTTTCTTTCCCCCCACAACGTGATCGTTTGGAAGTCTAAAATCCTGCGCGGTACAACGTTTTGGCTATTATATACTAGAAATACATCAATGCAACAACCCCTCGCCCGCTTTTATATGCTTTTTGAAATACACCCCACCCACCCCACCTTCCAATTAAAATAAGCACTCCTGATATATACAGCAAAAACAGATGACTAAAATGAAAGTTGAACATATCAAAGCAAAACTTATAGATCTGGTTGTAAAAATATATTGTTTTTAGCCATTTATAGGAGGTTTCCAAAGGAATTACTTTTAGCAAACCTTTATTTGCTCTCCTAGGCATTCATGTTTTGCAAAGGCAGGATTAAAAGTTAACAGCTCAAAAACTACAATAATAGGAGATAAAAACAATTTAGTAGAATCGGATTCCAGAAAGAAGTATTAAACAGACAACCTTTCAGTCTGTATAATACAGCCAAGAAAATGGACAAAGCCTATGAGTATTAATGATAAGAAGTGCTTGCAATTAAGTCAACGAAAAACATCACGTCCACATGCAGTAGCAAAGGGAAAGCACGAAAACGTTAAGCTGTATACTGCTTATAAGCTGTATACTGCTTATAAGCTGTATACTGCTTAATAGGTTAAGCGAAAACTTGAAAACAACACAAGGACATGGTATAAAACTTTATATAACACTTTATATAACACTTATTCTTACCGCGTGATATACCCGTCCACGTATGTATGTATATATATGTACTATTTATAAACCGCGCAGGAGGGCTTTATCGGATATAAAACACGAGGCGATAGCCGAGTGTTTTAGAGCCGATAAAGCCCGTACTGCAAGGTTTTTAAATGACTTCTAAAAAGAATCACTTCATACGTTCATTGGCGTAGTAATTTTGAAAATTAAGCTTATCTCAGCCGTTAAAAACCAGCGAGAAACTTAGAGCGAGTCTATATCACATATATAGATCCGATACGCTCATGATTTTTCTTTGTGTTTTCCTCATGAATTATTAATGAATTTTAGAAATATATATATATATATATATATAAACTAAAACTAAACTAAACTAAACTAATCTTATTTATACTGGATAGCTCTATCAGTTAATAGCTAACTGTTATCCCTAGAGGTCCAGTAAGGGCCATCCCTCATTGGTCCAGTGTTTCTACAGGAGGAAACCGGAGTACCCGGAGGAAACCTGTGGTGTTTGGTAGAGTCAAACTGGAAACACTCTTCTCTCTCTCTCTATATATATAGTTCAATCTACAGACACGGTGTTTCGCTGTACAACAGCTCATCAGTGTAGCTTGGAACAATCTGAATGAATTTCACCAATTACTTATACACATGCGATCGTCGGTGACAACCGCATGTGGGAAAGCATCGGTGAAATACATTCAGATAGCGTGAAGTGCGCATGGGCCCAGAGTGCTCAAAATATATATATATATATTCAAACAAACAAAGTGTTGTTCGCGAAATGTCGAAAAGTGCTCAATACCGTAAAGATAGAGCGAATATACTATAAGTCGGCTTACCTCAAATGTTGATGGTCGCTACTGTCAGTTTCACGCTGGGCGATCCTCAGCCGCCTGAAGATCGCGCAGCGTGAAACTGACAGTAGCGACCATCAACATTTGAGGTAAGCCCACTTAGTTTATATATATATATATATATATATTTCCAGATTTTGTCTCCCTTGCTTTTTCTACACGCGTGTAAAATGGACTCCACGCGTGTCGAGATTAGCACCCTCTCCGGGCCTTCGGCCCTACGCCCGGGCTCGGGGATTACCTAACAAAAGGACAAAGCAACGATATACAATAAATCGGATCCAGAAACGAGCACTAAAAATATTTTATTTGGAACATGTTATAAAATAAATTTAACAAGTGAAGGTTCTTACCTAAAATAAGGGCTAAACATTTTCGATTTAATTCGTAATCAGGGCTGAAATCTATATAATTACACGTAAATCATCAGAAACTACATAACGTTTGGGTTTTGTTTTATTTTTTTGTCCAGGAAAGCTGTTCCGAGCCAGTGATTTGCCTGCTATTGTAGAATTTTTTCTCATGTTCCATAAAGACAAACCAGTCGATTGGCTACTCGATCACATTCTTTGGGTGAAGGTTTGCAGCCCAGATAAAGATCAGGTAATCGACATGTCTACTCTACAACATTTGTGTTTTTTATTTAACCTCCATTTTGGGTTGTGAAACTGGAAAGCACTAGCGCGTCTTCTTAAAAAAAATTGTGGTACAAAAAGCAATCATCTACAGTACGGCACAGGACGAGAAAACATGTCATGATTTACGCCTAAAGCCCTCTACCTTTCTAAAGTCAGGAAGTTGTCACGTGTATGCAGGGATATTAAAGTGAAATATGATTGGCGGAACTCAGAAGTGGAAAATGAACCAATTTCAATTTTTCAGCTTTAGGAATACACAGGAGTTCATCAATGTTACAGATGTAAATCGCTGTTGATGTTTTATGTATTGGTCACCGAATGATTACGGGTTTGGGGAGCACGGGTGGCGTGTGCTGTTAGCGCGCTGCCTCTCACCAAATGTTAAGCCCGGTTAGATGGGGTTAGTACTTGGATGGGTGACCCCGTTGTCGAGCTTGGAACTTATGTGAGTAGAGTTGTAGTTGATCTCTACTGTGCTTCGAGAGTTTTCCGCCGGGTACTCCGGTTTTCCTCCCTCCGTAAAGTCAACACCTACATCTTAGCTGTGATCCCTGCGTGGTCTGAACTGTGTCGTATGGCGGCTGCTTGGAGCGCCTTTAATATGCCTCGACACGGCCACGTTGATCTTTGTCCTTCGCAATTCAGCCACTGGCTGCAAGGATGATTAGCCACCAGTCCTTTTTAGATGTGGGGTGGGGTTAGGGGTACTTCATTTGGTGACCGATACATTAGCAATAAATCCGTTTGGAGAGCATAAATCTGAAATAACCTGTTCGGAGTTTCAGATTTGACGAGATTACGGAGAACACAGCAAACATGCACCGAGGCTGAATTTTTATAGTTCGAAAACTTGGTTTTTGATTGTGAGCATCAAATAAAGACTTATCATCAAGAACAATCAACGGGCAACAATTGTTCAAACTAAAGACCTAAGCATTTGAAATCATAAAAGGTATCTTCCTTAGTCCGGTCTCAGCCTCATGTTATAACTGAACAGTTTTATCTTGATTCAGATCTCACGGGCAGGGGAAACTCGGAACTGACTTATTGCTCAATATTAGACGTGTATTACTGTTTTCTTTTTTTGCAGGCCCATTGCAACCGTGAGAAAACCCAACTAAGAATACGATTTAAGCCATCGCTTTTCCAGCATATTGGAAAAGAATCTTCATTACCAGGAAAAAGACAAAACCTTGTTGTAAGTCAACTCTCCAAGTAAACATGCTTAATATAATAGTACATTAAAGGCCGGGTATTGGCAATAAAAATTAAATTTGTCTCATTTGAAAGAACCGTCAAATGGTATAAGACCTTTTGTAATTTTTCTGTATCTTTCTTGTGTTTTGAAATATTTCGACCAAAGACAGCGTGCTGTCCGCCATCTTGTTGTAATATTGGGTCTAATTAACTGAGGAAATTGGTGACGTCACAAGCAGGGTAAACCTGATGAAACTACTCCGTGGGTGACCAAATTTCCATGGAAGGCTTTTTAAATGTTGTGGGTCAATTTAAAATGGAAATAGCGCAACAAAATCGAGTTTCTAGCTCATAATGTCATCAGGTTGGCAAGATAAATATTTCACTTTACCCTGCTTATGTCGTCACATGAATAATTTTGCATATCGAAAATAATTCCAAGATGGCGGACGGCATGCTGCCTTTGCTCGAAATATTTCCAAAACCAAAACAGATATGGAAAAATTGTAAAAGGTCTTCTTATACCATTCGACGAGTTCTTTCAAATGAGATAAACTTAATTTTTATTGCCAATACCATTTAAGTTGTTTTCTTAACATATTTTTTATTGTAGTAACTACAAACTACTATCATAAGACAGGGCAACCTTTGAAACAGATTGGAGCTACTGGCTCCGTAATTCCTTAATGAGTTGAGAGCTTAAAGTGCCTATGAAACGAAAATTAAGTTTGTCTTATTTGAAAGAACACTTAAAATGACAGAGTAACATCTTTTGCAGTTGCTCGTTTCCTTACTTCGTTCTTGAGATATTTCAATTTGTTTGATTTGCAAATTAAACATTTTGACGTCGTACATGCATAATGAGTTATTGGAGAAGGTTATATATCTTTTCTATTATCAAACCCGAAGGAAGCATGTGGGTGTTTCTCCCACAACACACAAAGAAAACAAACTGCAAAAGATGTTACTTTGTCACTTTAAGTGTTCTGTCAAATAAGACATACTTAATTTTCGTGTCATAGACACTGGAAAACTATATATCATTTTAATCTGACGTCACCGCGGCCATATTGGTGTACAATGAAATGGCGGCCATATTGGTGTACCATCTTTATACAGTTTTTATTTCTCGTAATTTTAGGACAAAGACTTCAAGAAAGCTCCTTTATTCCAAGCTCATCTTAATCCGAAGGCGACCGCAATAACAACGATTAATGTCTACCAGACATTCACCATAGAAAAGGCGTACACTGGACAGACATTCTTCTGGGGACTCACGCCACACAAGGGAGACGTCATCAGGTTCAAGTTTCTGGAAAATATTCGCCTTATACAGTAAGTTCGCGAATATTGGAAAATAGTAGAAACTTACTAGTATATTCAGCTCATGACGCACCCATGCCAGACTGCAAGAGGTCAAGACAAAGGTTACGTATTTTCTCCGATATGTGCTCCATCATTTCATGTTTATGTCACGCAACAACTTGCGGAGTGTAGGATTTGATTAACCTCAGAAACAATTACATATTAAAAATGCAAAATTTAATTTCATAAGGTATTATATTTACAGTTTGACTGACAAAAGAAACAGTTAATGACGAAGTGGTCACTAAGAGGCGGTCGCTTATGAAAGCTGTACGTCATATTTAATTTCACCGTGGGTTTATTTTTGCACGGGGGACTGATAACTAGACAATTACTGTGAACTCTGTGCATAACTGAACGATATTATACTCCAGTAACACTTCTGGCTACGGTTTGCGTCTGTGCGAGCTCCCGAATAAAAAAGAGCGAGAAACATGCAAATTTTAAGAAAACCCACCGAAACTATAAAGTTCGTACTGCATTTTTATTAATATCTTTAAATATTCTGAGATGGCCCTTTCGTAATTTTCATGGAATCAAGTCTTCACTGTCTGGTTGTTGCTGCCATTGCTATTTCCCACATTTCTTGCAGTGTTTACTCTTGCAAACTGACGCATGTGTAAACGTTTGGCAGTGGTGTTATTTTTAGTCATTGGCAGGGCAAAAATTAATGCAAGATGGTTGACTTTGTACATCTGTTAGTCTACAACGCGGGCTTGCACTAAAATCAAATCTGTAGAACTGTGGAGAGGAGGGATGGGGATTGGAATCAAACAACAAAGTCAGCAATGTTCAATTCCCTTTTCCACTGGCACTGGGAGTTGGCGTTCCAGTTATCTATAGAGTTTGAAGGGTAGTAGCAGCTAACTAAAATTACATAGTAACCCTGTACTGTTGCTTGAAGCACAGACTATTGTTTATTTCTACAGAATACAAATATAAAATATGTATTTTTTTTAGCTTTCGTATCAAGACCGGCAACCTGGAACATCCTGGTGATATATTTACCAACGCATCTGTTTCATTATTGACAAGTGAAAATAAAGCCAAAAGACTAAAGGGTAAGTTTTAAATTTGGTTTTGAATTTTATTATTTCTTTCTAAAACTTTTAATAATTCATGAGGAAACTTTTAAGGAAATTAAGGTTTAATCAGTGTCTGTGTAGCGTGGTACAGATTAGTAGAACATCAGTTCTGTATCACATTGATTAAACCTTCATTTCTCTTCAATTATTCTTTTGAATGGACACTTCACGAATTTGCTTCAATTTGATAACAGTGAATGATCTCATTGCCAACCTCAACTTAGCCTGCGTAGCAGGCGTTACTGGATGAGGGGACTGGGGAGAGGGCTTCTAGGCCCTCTCCCCAGTCCCCTCATCCAGTAACGCCTGCTACGCAGGCTAACCTCGACGTGGAGCCATTGTTTTGTGGCCTTTGAATCGAATTCGGGAAGTGTCTATTATTAAACCTTTTAGAAGTAATTTACAAAATTTGTGTCCGTGCTGTATCAGAAGAAAGACACTCGGTTTCGCCTCGTGTTTCTATACCCGATACAGAGCGGCCACACATTTTGTAAATAGTACACAAAGCTCTCGTACCAACAAAAGTAAATATATATAAATATAAAAAATATGTCTAGGCGGTAGGCTGTTGCGGTATATCGATATATCGATAATTATCGTTTTTTTTCAAATATCGGTTATTCGGTATTTTAAATTTGAAAATATCGATATACCGAAAATATCGAAATCTACGATATTATCGGTATTAGACGCGCGAAAACCGATTATCACTGTTTCGATGTCGACTCGACAGTGTCGAGGATAGACCCATCGCAGTCTTTAGAAAATGTTTTCGCACGCGATGAGTCATCGCTAGAATAAATAGAACATGTTTGTGACAGATGCAGTATATACCGACTCAATCGACAATCTCCAGACTTCTTTACTGCCGATGGCGATGGTGAACAGATGAACGACGACACTGTCACTGAAAAGCCAAACGAGCTTATTGTCGTCAAAGAAGCTCTTTTAAAAGAATGAAATAAAAGTAGCGTGCTGCATAGGCAGTGTAGAAATAACAATCGAAATATAGTAACTTAGGTTAGATATACTGCCGAAACAGAGAACGTAGGAATCTAACGTTTCGAGCGAAGGCCCTTCGTCAGAGAGAAACCTCTTTTAAAAGAAGCTGTGTTCGCTTCAAGTGACGTTCCTGAAGACGAGCCATGTCAACCACCGCCACAGAAACGTCAGAAAGTCAAGAAGACGCTTGGCTCCCTGACCACCATGCGGAAGTCGTCGCAGATATCATCGCCATCACAGTCGCCGCGCGATCGATTGCAGAAGGAGATGGATAAATACATAAAAATCCAAACAATTGATGGCGAAAAATTAGGCTTAAAATATAGTTAATTTCCATCGCGGAAAAATATCGATATATCGATATTATCGGGTTTTTTCTTTCGATAACCAATATCGGTATTTTTTCAATACCGCAACAGCCTACTAGGCGGTAAACCAGATTTCTGACTAGGGTTGGGTTGTTCAGAAAATTGCTAAAATGATAAAATATTGAGACTCGCTGAGCTTGGCGACAAATTTGGAAAAACAAATTTGACGACATAATTTGGAAAAGCCGCGGAAAGACTGGGAGGGTCCTTTTGAGTCATCTCTTTTAGTGACGACCTATATATAATAACGTTTTACTACGCAAGTGATACAAGTTATATAAGCGAGAAAAAGAGATAAACCAACTAATAACAGGGATGGCAAACATGATTTAAGGTAGCAATTGGGTTATCCGGTATCGTTTCGTAAAACAGTTCGTAACGTGATCCCAACGTATCATATACCAATTTAAAGCCAATTAACCATGGAAGACGATTATAAAATCTAAAATTATGGAAAGTATAATGGTTATCCGTTGTATTTACCGAAAGAAAAAATAAGGTTGTTGGCTTCAAGAGTTTAAAGTTCTTTGGAATTTAATTTATAGTTTTGAAATTAATATCATTGTAATCACAGATAAATTATCTACAAAAACGTGTCGGCGATTTTTGAAATTCGGTTTCGTTCGGTTTTTATTTAAGAAATAAAAAACGTGTCGCGTGCGATTATCGAGTTATAATGCACGAGAGATGCGTGTAAAGCACGAGGCGATAGCCGAGTGTTTTACTAGCTTCTATTTATTCAAAATATTGTGGAATCATTAAAGATCTAAAATAGTACAAAAGGTCTTAATTACTTTTTCTTTTTTTGTTTGTTTTCTGGTTTTTGTGTATTTCTTTTCAACGGTACTTTGTTGTTTCTTTTAGATCGTCGTGAAACACCTGCCTCAGATGTGGAAGCACAGAAAAAGTTTGTTAAAGATGAATTTTATCCGAGTGATTATATACAAGTTGGTAAATTTGCCAATGGTCTTGCCGATGGCACTGTGCCAGAAAGCATTAAAGAAGTGAGCGAGCTTTTAATTAAGGTTCATAATCACACCGGACAAAATTGGGTGGTAATTAGTGAGGTAAGTACAGATTTATTCGTATTTCAAGATACGGTAGTTTTTTCTAGGTTCGCAACTGGAAATTCGTAACGCACATCATGTTTTTGATTGGTTTATTAATCACGCTTTTCGAGTGGCACAAACCAATCACGTACTGATTGTTATTATCGTTGTCATTGTTATCGTTAAGGTTTTACTCCCGCCAGGAAATTATAGGTTTTTCACCTTCGTTTATTTGTTTGTTTGTTTGTTTGTTTGTTTGTTTGTTTGTTTGTTTGTTTGTCTGTTGGTCTGTGTTAATGACCTTAAGATGCTACGACGGCAATCTCAACGATGGCGTCCTCCAAATAAAATAATTATATAGTTGTGAAACAAAGAGAATGAATAATTTGTAATCCCAAGAGTAATCTCAACACCGTCCTCGTTCTTTATACAACGCCACTTAGAGCATTTTCACGTCTTCACGACGACGTCAACGGCTAAAAGATGAGAACTGTCCCTTGACATTGACCCTGGGACGTTTTAAAAATCGTTAAACTAACTTCAAATATCATGTATAATAGTCAGTTAATTGTGACTTTTTCCAGTTATGGAATTTATGTTGCTTTTTAAGCGCCGTCGTCGTCGTAGCATCTTAAGGTCCCTATTATTTAGCTGAATTAACAAATCACAATTGACTTAGGCTTAACAGTTCCATTGTTTATAGAATAAAGCGGTCGTGGACTAAGGCACATGTTTTGGCCTTCCTTTTTTTTTACTAAATAGTACGAGTGAAATCGGGCATTTTGTTCATATAGCGGGATATTTCGTGTCCCTATGAACTTCACCTAATACTTACCCGCTGGTGGAGGAATATGCAGTCTCTGAGTGGCCTCTAGTTTGCTATGTTTATCGTTATCCTTGTTATCGTTGATGATGTTGATGCAACTTTATTTATACAGGGTAGCTCATTCAGCAACGAGGCTAGTGTCCAGAGGGAGTGAGGGACCCATTGTCATTGTTGTTATCGTTATGTTCTTTTTGTTTCTTGTTTCCTGCCTCGTTGGTGTTGTTGTTGGTGGTGGTGGTGTTGTTGGTGGTGGTGGTGTTGTTGGTGGTGGTGGTGGTGTTGTTGGTGGTGGTGTTTGGTAGCTGTCGTATCTGTATCTACTTTTTGTAAATTGTATCACTTTTAACACTTCAATTTTAACTGTTATTGATTATTAATCAATGTTCGTTGTTTGATTGTTTTAGATCCATCTCATTACAAAGACAGGGTAGCCCTTACCTAAGGTCGTACATGTCTGACGCGAACCTTCCACAAGGCATGCCGACATCAAACACATCCAAAGTGGCACTATGATGAAAAACAGCGGTCTTGTTTTCTTCTGTCACAAAATCAACTGTTCTCCGTGGTGCATGTGGCATATTTTTATTAATTTATATTTCATTTTAACTAACGCAACACGGATTTGTTTAACTAAACTGCAGTTAAAAACTGAGTTATCTTGAATATATTGTTTGAAAATATTTTCTAGATAGCAAAATACCCGCCCATGCACTTTCACGACGTTTTATCCGCTTTTATCAGGTTAACTATTAAATAGTTGCCATATTAGAAAATTCTTCTAATATAGAATTGCCAACCTCGTCGCCAGGACGTTTGAGAACGGAGCGAGCAGGCCGATCAAACGCCCTGGCAAAGGCTGGAATCACGTGAGAAAATATTCCAATATATTTGGAAAATTTTCCCGCCATTGACCACCGGGCTTCCGGTCTATGTACGTCAGCTTATATATTTGAATGAACTGAATCATTAAATAAGCCGTTGTACAAGTCAACACAATTTGTTGTTTCTACGAGAAATCCAACATGCTAAAATAGCTCAAAATAACCTTAACACACTGAAATAAACAAATACACTTGCCTGGGTTGTTTGTGGTGAGTTTGCGATGATACGTTGGTTAAGTTTCGTGATTGCTCCAGAATAACAACCCGTTAATACTATTATTATGGGTTGGTCTGGAGCAATCACGAAACTCTTCAAACCAACATATCATCGCAAATTCGCCACAAACAACAACCACGGCCAGTGTATTTTGTTTATTTCAGTGTGTTAAGGTTATTTTGAGCTATTTTAGCATGTTGGATTTCTCGTAGAGTGACTTATACAACGGCTTATTTAATCATTAATTAAATCAGTTCATTACATAGACCGGAAGCCCGGTGGTCAATCTGGCGGGAAAATTTTCCAAATATATTGGAATATTTTCTCACGTGATTCCAGCCTTTGCCAGGGCGTTTGATCGGTTTTAAATCCATGTCCTATATTCACGAATTTATTGGTCCTAACCAATTAGGGTGTGTGTAGGGTCAGGCTTTCATGAAGTAGCTGGGTTATTTAGGACATGGAATTATTACCGTTTGATCGGCCTGCTCGCTTCCTTCCTCAAACGCCCTGGGGACGAGGTGGTAGAATTGCTTGTAATCCGATATAAGAAACAACATTTTCATGTGATCTCATCTTTATATTTAAACTGTTTTTATCAAATCAATAATTCGTAAGGAAAATTCAAAAGAAATGAATGTTTAATCATATTTGTACAGTACGTTTTGGCGAAAATAATAATATAGCGCTCCATGTATTAGTTGAAAATATGTAAAGTTTATAAATCTTTGGAGAGCTTGTATATAACTGACTACAAGACTGTGTTAACTCTTTCCTGTCCGAATTGGTCTTTAGTATTTTATTCTGGCTAACACCAGACGATTTTATTCACCTCTGGAGAAGCCTTCGCTTCGGACAGGAATGAGTTGAAGTATTTTGACCCCGGAAAAAAATTCACGCTCATTTAGACTACTTTTACCATCGCACACGTTGGAATTTCGCGTTCATTTCCACTTACAGCGCCAATCGGAACAATCTATTCTCAAATATTCTAAATACTTTTAAGTAAAAAATGTTATCGCGATTTTATACCTTTTAGGAAACTGGAACTCAGACTTGCCAGACGCACTAGCAAATAAATTTTAGCCGAAAAAATTGTCCGGCCAGAAACAAAATTGAAATAAATCTTCTAATTTTAAAAATGTACATGTGAAAAACAATCGCCGTTTTTCCTCCTGCAAGCTATCCCATTAAAGTAAGAAACTAATTTTAAACGAGTGCAATCACTTGCGTAGTACAACGTTATTATATAGGTCGTCACTAAAAGAGATGACTCAAAAGGACCCTCCCAGTCTTTCCGCGACCTTTCCAAAATATCTCGTCAAATTTGTTTTTCCAAATTTGTCGTCAAGCTTCAGTGTGTCTCAAGATTTTAGCAATCTTCTGGATAACCCAACCACAACTAACCCTAGTCAGAAATCTGGTTTACCACCTAGCTTGTCGGAAAAAAACATTGGGCGGTTCAGGATTAAGTTCATGCATATAATTTACTACCAAAACAGAACAATTTTGAATACTTTCATATTTGGTAATTTTATTAGCTATAACAATTCATTGCGTATACCTGGGACATCTTCATAATGTTCATTATTTACTATTTTAACATCACAATAAAACTATTACCAAGAGAAGATACACTAAATAAAGTGTGAATTTCGTGCTTCAATAAGGTTGATATTTGGATCACTGAGTTCCTCGGAGAGCTCCAACGCCTTCCCTCTATCTGAAACAGTAACGTTGACTTGACTCCCGTCTTCACCAACGACAACTGAAACCACGCTGGGCAAACTACAATTAAAAAATACAATAAAAATATATATCTTTGCGCTTTAAGCTTCATAAAACTTTGACGTTTCATACAAGTCTAAGAGAAGCTCTTTGTAATAAACAAGACGCCTGCTCAAGCGTTCACTGTGCGTACTCTAGCAAGGCTATATGCCGATGAAATGCATAATTGCATAGATTTATATATGGTCTTACTAACTGCAGCGGTGCATGAAGCGCCGAAGGTTTGGTAATGTAGTAATTGTAAACAACAAGGCCGTTTTTCCGAAAATTAAACAACGGATAGATATATTTAGTAGACAAAACCAAAAGTGTCGGATTCGGCAAATTCAAGCGGTCATTTTGATATAGAATTTTTTTAATTCGGACGAACAGAAAATATTTAAACAATTTTTGAAACACGTTTCCAATACGTTTCGGTTACGATATCTAGACATGCAAACAGTTCAACATATATTATTATACTTGCATTTTGTAGTTGTTGGACTAAGCAGCAAGGCCAGGGCCAACCTGTTTCGAAACAGCTCGTCATATTCTTACGTACTAGGTCTATCGCGATCGGTGGGTGCAGTTGTAAACATTGTAAGCCTTTGTAAGCATATTTATGATGAAGACATTTGTCAGCCGCATTACTGATCAACTATAACTCGGTCATGCACTTGCAAAATATTCCAACACCGTTCGAGATCAAGATTAGAAAACACTTCATCCAAAGGTAAAGCTGTTTGAAAGAACTCGAAAAATCTACCACGCTACAATGGCTACGTTACATGCTTCACAGTTTCGCAAAGGCTGACGGGAAGTATTGCGCAATTTTCGCAATTTGTGTGACAAAATACCCCACAGAAACGGAGCCGAAATTAACCTAGACTCGGTCTACCACAGTAGCCCGAGTAATAAATAACAACTACTCATAAATGCCAATTACCCTTTCCCACGAAAGTGTCCAGTTTGTTAGTCGAAAAGCATTTCTAAGGCGGAAGGAGATAAATCGTAGCAAATATCGCCGATGTTGATAGGTAAGCACGGGTGGCGTGTGCTGTTAGCGCGCTGCCGCTCACCAAAAGTTAAGCCCGGTTAGACGGGGTTAGTACTTGGATGGGTGACCGCTTGGGAATGACCCCGTTGTCGAGCTGGAAACTAATGTGAGTAGAGTTGTAGTTGATCTCTCCTGTGCTTCGAGGGTTTTTCGCCGGGTTCTTCGGTTTTTCTCCCTCCGCAAAACCAACACTTACGTCATGGTTGTCATGTTCAATTGGAGCATTTCGCTCTGTTTGACCACCAATTGCTATAGGCAATAAAGTTAATAAATCTAAAAAATCTAAATCAAAACGTTCGAATGGTTGACTTACGAATGTATTGAACTTTTTATGTTCAATACTTTCGTGAGTCATCCACTCAATCACATGCGGCGTTAGGATGAGAAAAATCGCAGCAAAATCGCCTGTGTAAACGGGCCTTTATGTATGTTCATGACTTCATTTACATATTAGGTTTTATCAATAATCAAAACATCCATGTCCTCATGGCCATCTTTATAAAAGTGAGCAAATATATGGTCACTTAATGGTATAATCACCTCTGCCCTCTTCAATATCTACTTGCTAACGCCATACTTGTCTTTTATAATTGTATATAATTGTATTTATTTTATAATTATATTTATAAATATAATTGTATTATAATTATATGGCTTCGATTGCATCTAACATTGGTAAAAAAACAACAGTTACCTACGCCAGCGTCAAACTTTCACGTTTCCCAGGAGCATTTCACAGGTTTCTTTTAGCTTAACGCCTCAACTGATCACCGTAAGATTGGTTAAACGTGATTGGTTGAGCTAAACAGAAACGTGTGGAGTGACCCTGGGAAACGTTTAAGTTTGACGTTGGCGGAGGTAATGTTTTTTTATCAACGGTATCCGACGGTAAATTTACTACGCGCAGTAAGCGGGTGACGTGTGCTGTTAGCGCGCTGCCTCTCACCAAAAAGTCAGTAACCCGGTTAGACGCGGATGGATGACCGCTTGGGAATGCATGACACCGTTGTCGAGCTTGGAACGCATGTGAGTAGAGTTGTAGTTGATCTTTTCTGTGCTTCGAGGGTTTTTCGCCGGTGTCCCAGTTAATTTGGACCCCCCTAAATTCGGACCCCCGGTCCAAATCTCCTCGTAGTAAATATGGACCCCGGTTGTAAATATTAGTAAATATGGACCCCCGTTGGCGGATTTGGACCCCCCCCCCCCTCCAAAAGTTAAATAGATGTAGTGTGAACACAATAATATAAACGAAATTCATAATAGCGAACAGTCACTTTATATTAATGATAAAGAACACAAACCGTAAAATAGAAACCACTAACCAGAGTTAGTAAAAGCGATATCCACGCTCTCCATTTTTAGCGATGTTTATCATCCTTGTAGTTGTATACATATTTTCCATTTGGTAACTTTCTAGTTTTTTGTAGTACTTACTCAGTTTAATAACAGTGTTAAGATTTTTGAATTTAGATAATGTTACTGGCAATAGAATTTTATTTGATGCATGTACGTCAACGAACCAAATTTTCGAACTATGAAAATGTCGCCCAACAATGTTTTTTATTCGCTATTGCAAGACAATAAGCTCGACTATGTGAGGTTTATAACTGGCTTTGGATATGACAATGAATGAATGTAACATATTCATCGTTTTCTGGTTGTTTTGGGTATAAAAAATGTTTAAAAAGGGGGGTCCAAATCCGCCAACGGGGGTCCATATTTATTAGTAGATTTGGGCCCGGTCCAAATCTACAGCTGTGACACCGGCTTCTCTGGTTTTCCTCCCACCATAAAATCAACACCAACATCTTAGCTGTGATCCGTGGCCTGAACTGTGTCGTAGTATGGCGGCTGTCTGGAGCGCCTTTGATATGCCCTGGCACGGCCACGTTGATATGCGTCCTTCGCAATTCAGCCACTGGTGGTGGTAATCATCCTTACTTGCAGCCACCACCACCCAGTCCTTTGCAGTACAGTAAAACCCCACATATAAGAACCTGGTTTTTAAGAACCTGTTAGGCTAAGATTGTCCATTTAGACACCCTTTACATAAGAACCTGTTTTAGCCTAAAATTTGAAAAGGTTCTTATTTTATAATTTACTACTTAGGAATTCAAAGTAAAAAGGGCATACAACAAATAAGATAACCAAGAATAGGTTTGTATTTTTTAAGATTGAAGTCATTTAGACATAATTATATTCATTTTTTGTATAAATAATAAGCTGTACCAATATTCTTCCAGGAACAACCACATTTTTTTTCTTAAGAAAATAAGAACCTGTTTAAGAACCTAAATAGCCTAATTTCCCAGTAAGCACCAATTATATAAGAACCGTTTTAGGCTAACTTGAAATATATAGGTTCTTATATGCGGGGTTTTACTGTATGCACAAATATGGGCATTCGTTTGGTCTTATACCATATGGCCCGGCCTACAATTAATTTCAAGTTTACCAAGAAAGTTTCGGCAAAGAAGATATTTTCGAAGTTATAAAATGTCAAAACCATCGGTATACTAATGTAGAAATTTCCCGAGAGCAAAGTCTTGTACATATACGTACCGTGTCAATTTCTCAGCAACAATTAATTGCAGGTTTATGGTCTGTGGTGAAAAATAAAAATGGTCAATGTCTCTCTTGACGTGGTAACCAAGTTCTTTACTTGCTTTTGCTGCAACGTGACTGGTCCAAAAATTTATCAATGTCCCCAGTATTGTTTCTTCTTCTTTGTGCAACTTCGCATAATCTAAATAAGTCAACAATTTAAAATTCAATGTTTAACCCTTTCCAGACGACATACATGTAACCATTCCTTTCCCAATGTTGTCATTCGGTTGTCATTCAGCACTTTCCTTATTCTACTCTATCTAACGTTCATTTTACTCGCGAAGGGTCTCCTAGCATGCATGGTAAGAGTGAAAGGGAAAACGATATGGCAAAAAAATCACAATTATAAATTTTTGACTTTCTCATTAAAAAACTGATTCAAGTAAAACGAAAACACTAATTTCGACATGTGTTTACACAAGAATCATTTTGTAATTAACTTTGTAATTTTTATTGGAATACCCCTTTAGTCAGGAACTTTATTCGAAACTAACTCATATCGCTGGGTAATCTAACTTTTGTCCAGTATTCAGATATGTTATCAGGTCTTAGTTCAGAGTTCAACCTACTTTTTCAAATGAGCCTTTCATACTTTCAACGCTAATGAAACCCCAGCCTACTTTAATCTGGATAACATCAGTCGGTTTTACTCGTCAAAGGAAAATTCCACCAATGGGAAAGAGATAAAGTCGTCACTTTGCTAGTCAAGTTGTCTGTACGTGCACAGAAAAAAGGTACGTGAGCGTATTCAGCGTAGAAATTGCAACAAAACTAATACATACCACCATCTAAGTATTTATTTTCGCACGGATCACCTGAAAAAGACAGAAAACTAGGTTTGTAGTCAACAAATACATTCGCCATTTTCCCGCGTTAAGGTGACGTCACAGCGTGTACAGAACAAATAGTGCGTCCGTTTAACTCACTTTGAACATTGATCGTCTTCTGTGCAACTTCAGAGACCGACTTGTCCACTTTCTTAAATATTTCGTCTTCTACTGAAGGATTTTCTTCCAGCACATCACCGTCGTCAGCATCACTTTCATCTGAACCCCAAGAACTCCAACCATCATCACTTGAATCACTGTCAGATGCTTCAGAGGATGCCTACAATATAGAGAAGATGACAATAAAATGGAGATTGGAGAATATAATGGCTGACAAAAAGGTAGTCAACTAGTCATGATGTTTCTTTTGACGACTTTTCAATTATATCATCAGGTTCTAATCAATTAGATGAGAAAGTTTGTTTATTTCTAAGTTTAAACCTTCTCTTAACGCTGACATTAGATCTTTTCCCTTAGCACTCTTTTAAAATTTTTCTTTACCGCGTGGTGTCGTTTCACCAGTTTGATAATTCATTTGTCTGCGGTTTCACCTTTCAGCTTTTCCATCACCTTTTCTGTCACCTTGTTTGTCACCTTATCAATTTCTATTTATGTAACTAGTTAAGCTATTTAAGTCACCTTCATGTATGTAATAGATACAGCTCGGATGCGAATTAAAATACAAATGCATCTAAGTAATCAAGTTCACCAACTATTTTTGGGATACGGTCTGTTTTAGCCGAGAAAATCGAAGCTAAAGTTTATGTAAATCAGGACGATGCTGTATCCGATTTACAACCACTGCTACGGTATTGATTTCTTTTGAATTTTCGTCATGAATTATTAATGAGTATTTTAACTTACTTGTCAAATTCTAAGTGTAAATTATGAACACTTTGTTTAAGAGTCGTAGGAAAGGTGAGATAAGATCATTTACAGTCAGAAAAAGCTCAATTTGAGGCTCTAGTGCCTATTAACTTTGATAAAACCTTGATGTTTTATTAATCAATGTTTTATCCGTAATTAAAGATGCTGATTAAACATTCATTTCTTTGGAAATTTTTCATGAATTATTAATGAATTTGATAAGTATATTTATCACTCTGATCATGTTACGTGTAGTAACGAAACGTTAGTAAATATTTTCAAAATTATTTTGTATTATGGATCTGTTGATAAACTATGGCCAACATAAAAGGAAGATAATGATAGCCAACATAAAGAGAAGATGATGATAACCACATATATAGATGTATTTAATTTTTAAGCTTACCGATAACGGTTTGCTGCTCTCTGTATATCGATCATTTACTCCTCTTCTTCTCTTTGCTGTTCTGTACTCTCGTGTATTACTGAGGGCAGGTAAACTCTGATATGATTCTTCCTAGTATATTACAATAGTCAATACAAAATATTAACTTATTATTAACCGAGAGCACTTTCACATTATTTATGATCCGATTGATATACATAATATACAAGTAGTAAGTAGTAATTTTACTGAATTTGGGGTCTTTCTGCTGAATAAATTCATCCAGAGTCATATGTAGCAACCCTTACTTGCAAGAAAAAGTGTACATAAATCATAATATTAACTTATCCGTCTTATTACGGTACCTCATCATCACTTTCTTGTTTTCTTTTCAATTGCAATCTCCGGGCATTATGGTCCATCGTGGACCTTTGTTATAAAAAACATAAAAAGGAATACATACTTAAAAAGGAATTTTATTGTACACATTTTATAGTCAACTTAAATGTATAGTATCAGTCTATCAGAAAAGGCATTGCGGTGCCCTGATGAGTTACCTGCGCGCACAGTCAGGTCGCTTTATTTTCGTTCGTTCGTTCGTTCGTTCGTTCGTTCGTTCGTTCGTAAGCGACGTTTATGAGGCGACGTTTCTAGCGCCAAACAGGGCACCGCTCTTTAGCACTGTGCCTGGTTTTGAAAGCTCTTCTGAATATATATAATTACATTAATTTATATAGTAGTGTATGGCTTTACACTACAGTAGTGTTGGCACTCCCTTAACTCGTTGGAAACTCGCTTCAGCGAGTTAGAGTATCGAGATAAGAGCCTGGGTACGAGGTTGGGAAGATAGAAGACTCATCAATATTATGAAACAAAATATAGACAAGACGCCTTGGTCAGGCGTTCACTCTGGCTACTGGCATTGCGCAAAGTAGAGATCTCCTCCGCAGAGGCTCTATACCGCGCGAACAAAGGTGGGAGTGGGCCGAGGAAGATCAGATCGACGACGGGTGAATGTGGTGCATACTTCACAGAGGTGAACATACTGTTAAATAAACTACAATGTCAGTCACTCAGTTTCGAAGCTGTTCAACTCTTAGTCCAACTCCAAAAGCAAAAGGAGCAAATAACTTACACACCTCGCGGCCTCACTTTGGCCTCACTCCGTCACACGGCAAACAACTCACCGGAAGTATGAATAGTAGCGGAAGTAAAATGTGCAAAAATGCAAAATCGTGACACCCAAAAAAAAAGAGGAAAAACCGAGCCGAAACCTAGACTCGGCCCGGGAAACTGGGTCGCCACAAGTGACGCAACCACTGTTCCAATCAATCGCGAGGAAGCATGTAAACGTCTCAAGTCCACGCGGAGAATATTTGATCGGAAGGCATTGATGAAACAACATTACTTTGACTTCATGCAGAAGATTATCAACACTAATGGATATGCTGAACCTGTGCCACTGAAACATCTTGTCTCAACCACATCCGTGACCACATCCTGATCCTGCTGGTATCTTCCACACATTGGTGTTTACCACCCGCAGAAGCCTGGAAAGATCCGGGTAGTCTTCGACTCTTCTGCTGCAGAAACCGACAGAGTATCTTTGCTTAGCATATACCTCGCAAGTGAATAGTGCCTTTTGTGATTAGCTCCTGAATCTCGGGATACACTGCACTATTAACCTGCGGACAAAACAAAATGGCGTGCAGTTTTGCTTTGTTTACACAAGCAGGAGATTTTGTTGATAAACAAGGCCGATGTAGTAGAATAACGAGTAAAGTAAACAAAATTAAGTAAAAAAGTGTCTATACATGTATGTTTCTTTAAAATTTTCTAGCCATTAATACTGTATATCCGAAAGTTGTAAGAACTGTTTTGTCAACAATATGTCAATATCAAATAGGCCAAGTTGCTAGCGGGCCTGCCTTGCATGAAAATACCGAAAAACCCCAGAATGTTAAACTTGTTATTCTATTTATGAGGTACGCGTGTATATGCTAAAACAATTATTCACCTCATGCAGTGTCGGTGAATAGTGTAGATATTTACCTCGCCTCTTCGCGACTCGGTAAATATCCAGCACTATTCACCCCCATGTACTTCAGTGAATAATACTTCTTTCTGGTATCGACTTTACAAATAGTCTACTGAGTGTCCTACTACGCTTCTGTCAGAATTCCACGGAGTTCATGGCCGACGAGAAGATGTTCCATTTATTATTCACCGTCAACAATTTAGAATGATCACAAAAATTTTCTATACGCTTCCGGAGAAAGAAGCAATGGAGTACAGAATTAAGGTCCATGCATGATCTCATTTGGAAACACGTCATCGCCAACAATTAGTTGCCATATTCGGTCGCCAGAAGACAACACTAGTCGAAAAAGCCGAATTTGGATCTGAAGCCAAAGAATATATGAATTAGACAATGGAGTAGATATGGCGTAGACAAGGACCTTCTATACGTAAACGATGAACTAAAATCCACGCCTGGAAGCAAGGAAGCCATTGATTTGTTACGGCGTACCCAAGCTATGTTAGCCACCGCTAATCTACGTCTTCATAAAACGGCATCCAACGATCCCAAAGTAACCTAAGCAATTCCTAGTGAAGATCGAGCTTCCAACCTTCGCAAACTCGACATCAACCAAGGTACTGTACCACTCCGATCCAACGGTCATTGAGCGTATGCTGCATGGGATTTAGAAATGGACACACTTAACCTTTAGAAACCCTTGGAGACATTTACAAGACGCGGTGCTTTGTCGGTGACCAATAGCCTGTACGACCCGTTAGAAATCGCTGCACTAATAGTAATCTGGGGGCAAGATTCTTTTCAGATCCCAATTCACCTAAAAGATCGGCAAGAGTATAAACCAGCCTGGGAGGAAGCGTGGTGCGAATCACTTTCTGACCTACGACATCTCAAAGTTCTTCGTTCTTACGCCACAACATCGCTAGAAGAAGCAAGACGTATCGAGCTCTACACGTTTTGTGATGCTTCAGTGCAAGGCATTGCGGCAGTTTCCTATCTGAAAACCGTCCAACCCAATAGTCAAGTTCAAGTGTCTGTTGTTGGAAAAGCCAAGCTGGCCCCCATGCACCTCACGCCATTTAGTAATGGCGCTTGAGGTGTGCGCCGCTGTGCTTGGAGTGAAGATGTAGTGTAAGAAGTAGTTCAAAGCACACTCAATTGCTTAGTATATTCAGACAGCAAAGTAGGACTCTTGGGGTATATCACCAACAAAACTAGACAATTCTACGTTGACATGACTAATCGAGAGGAACGAATTAGGAAATCCTCTTCTTCAGAGAATTGAAGCTACGTGCTGACGTATCTTAACCCCACTCACCTAGCCCTTCGATCAGTAAAAGCTAGCGACCTCAAAAGCTAGCTCTATGTGGTTTATCGGACCAATGTTCTTTCACAGAACCCACCCAAAGACATTCAAGTGAACCAAGCAACCGTGGAAACGACAAAAGATGATCCCAAAATTTGCAAAACGGTACAGACAAGGAAGCTGTTAAACTTGAAATAAGTCTTTTTAGGAGATTTTCGCGGTGGCCGAATCTGCTAAAAGCAGTTTCTCGGCTGATCATGTTTGCACAATCCGACCATCGGGCTACACTTCTCAACAATTCTAACTTTAAATCTCTAGAAAAATCCGACCGCAGGAACAGCTGTTGTCAGTGTTGTCAATGCAAGCAGTGATACCTGCATAATTACACAATCTACAACACGAGGTATTCGATGAGGACATTGATCAAGCCGAGCTCACCAGGATCACATCATGTTACGGCTCTCATCGTCAAGCATCTCTACAACGACGTCAAGCATCAAGGGCGTCATTTCATGCAAGCAATATATGGATATATATTGCTGGATAATTGGAAGTAAACGGCTCGTGAATAAAGTCTTCCATCAGGGTACATATCAGATGCAGAAAGCAGAGGAGAAAGCAGCAACACCAAAAGATGGCCGACCTTGCACTTCAACGCCTTATTCCAGCAACCTCGTACCCAGGGCCCTCTCTGCTTTCAAAATGGCGCGAGGAGAAGACCCTGGCAAAGGCTGGTCACGTGATTCCAAAATACTCCAAGATTCTTGGAGTATTTGGTCACGTGGATAATTTGAGCTTCGCCCGTCCTGGGGGGAGCGGTTGATTCGGTTTCTTATAAACGTCAAGGTTGTTGCAAGTCCGGTAACGTTAAATTCGAGCGGTAAATTTAATAGATATATTTCAAAATTTACGACATTTGCTGGATAATTCATATTTGTTGCCGTCAAACGCCAGAAATGAAGCCGAAGGCGACGAACGATCATAAACTGATAAACAGAAACCCGCTCTGCGAGTCTGCGGTTACAGGTACTGATACATACACTAAAAATATTCGAATGCTGTTGATTGTTGGAAGTATATTTACCGTCCAGTATAGCACATTTATGTTTCTTGTCCACACGTTTTGGATTTGTGGAAATTTAATTGTTGTATCTGTCGATTTATACTCAAACGGCATATTCGAATCGAATCTGCTGTCCTCGTTGACTTTGAGGTTGTACTTGTACTTTAATACAAATATACGATCAACAACAATTCTTCGATCGACGAACATTTATATAGATCAGCATTGAAGACTTTGACTTTGTATATTTCTAAACTCTTTAAATTAGATTCGGAAAGTCCAGAAACCGAAATATTAATAAACACTTCTTGCTTGCATAATAAAGCAAATATGTTGTAGTGTAGACGCTTCTTAGTAAACTTGTTAAGAGAATGTCTTGTTATTTGTGCGATTTGATTATTCCTGAGTGCCTAAATAGTTCGCTGAATAGTTTTATATACGCAAGCCAACTATATTCTGTTTATCAGTGATGTACCGGCGCCCCCCGGTACAGTGTGAGTCATCATCAAAATTATTCCAAAATTATTGGTGTCACGTGACCAGCCTTTGCCAGGGTCTTCTCCTCGCGCCATTTTGAAAGCAGAGAGGGCCCTGGGTACGAGGTTGTTATTCCAGTTCCTCCGTTAATTCACCTACGTTGGCCTCGACGTCTAATTTGAGCAAGCAATGACTCGACGCACCAGGGTAAACGTGGGCAGTAATTCGAACTAATCAAGTCTTTGGACACTTTAAGCTTCATTAACGCCTTACGCATACAGTATTCTTTGCGACAAGGGGACCGACCAGCTGCACAACTTCGTGCCGACCGTGGGAGAACTTCGTAAGGGCACGCAACGAACTAGACACGCGTCGACTCTCAACCAACTGCATGTGAATGGATTTTCAACCCTCCACACGTATTTCCCACTGGCGGGGTACTATACTGTATAGGAGCGAATGATTGGAATATCACAAAAAATACTAGATTTAATGCTTACTGATCTTGCACCTAAACAACTTACCCACAAGGTCCTTTCGCTCTCATGGCAGACAACGGGACATATACAGTTTCCAACGATCCATTAATGTCCGAAATCCTTACTCCTTCAACTGTATACTAACCCAAAACTCATCAATACTTAAGACAACGACAGGAAAATTCAGCCTAACAGATCTACACGCCAAACAATGGCGACACGTTCAATTATACCTATCTTCTGGTCCTGCAGGTGGATCGAGGAAAACGTTTCTACCCACGCTACAGCCAAGAAGTGACATCAGGGCCCAACCTTTTACTTCGTCGTAAAAAAGTGACAAAAAATGAGTGGCCTCTCGCTTGGGTTACCAAGGCCTACCAAAGTGAATCTGAAAGAAAAACTTGGTAGAGTTGGTGAGTGCAAAAAAATTGGACAAAGCACACTTATTGTCCCATAAACAAGCTGTGCAGACTGTTGATTGGACGATGGGCATCTGTCCAAGACATTTTGATGTTAATACCTGTTTTGATCTCTACCTATGAATAGCGTTTCTATTGGTCGCGGACAATTCACGATTGACTCCCACCTGTCCCATGTCCCCTGATTTGCTAAATCATGTACTGTATATGACACAAAAGGTAACTAAACATCAAATGCTGGCGATGCAATGGCAACCAAGGACGAAGCGTACTGTACATTGCCATCAAAAAGGTATAAACAAACAAGGAAACTTGCTGGTTAAACAATTAAGGTGATTGAAAGGTGACAGATACTGTTTAAACATCAATTGAGAGTTTATACAGGTATGTATGAACAAAACCATTATGCCATCATGACATTTTCGGTGACTGATCAATACTGTACTTCAGACTGGCCACAGAAATTATTTTGCTCTAAAGGACTATAGAGAAACTAAGCTCGCTGCTGCGTAATAGTGGTATTTTCAGTGTATCGTACTACAGTAGGCTGGTGAGGAATGTTCTTTGTCAATTTCATTGCTGTTTTAAGTTTCCTACGCTAAAGTGAACACAGGGCCCAAAATAACGGCCGGTCACCGGTCAATGACCGGCCAAATTTTTAATGTGACTGGTCAAATTTGTATAACGCCGGTCATTTTGACCGGTCATATTACTTGCAACTAATTTTGTTACTTCCATTTGAAGGAACTTAAAATGATTGTTGTTGTGCTGTTGTAGACCCGTTTCATAATGTCTGATATATATTGAATTGAACTATGCATGCATTTCCTTTTTATGACAAACGTTCATATCAGTACTAGCTTATATATATACAGCGTAGAATATACTTTACATGTTTTTTGTTGTGTTTGTTTTTTGTTGGGGGTTTGTTTAGTTGTTTTTGGTTTTTGTTTGTTGTTTTTGTTGTTGTTGTTGTTTTTGGGTTGTTTTTTTGTGGGGGTTTTTTTTTGTGGGGGGGGGGGGGGGGGTGGGGGGCGTCGTGAATTTGACCGGTCAAAAATTGCCTTTGACCGGTCACAATTGGAACTGACCAGTCACCATGACCGGCGTAACATGAAACGTTATTTTGAGCCCTGGAACATCATCCTCTTTTTACCAAGTGACCTTACCAATAGTAAATTAAGTTTTTGTACTTATAAGGTCTGTACAAGAAAAAGGTGGATACTGTACGTAAAAATCCTATCAGGAAATTGACTTGCTCTTCAAAAAACACTGACTCTTACTTGTATTTTGTTGAATGTTCCAGTCAGAACAACTTTATATTTCTAGTTAATAAAGAATCAGTTTCACTGTCTCCACTATTAATATATTTACACTGTACCACTATATACATGATTGCAACAATATCATACATTTTCCTCGCTTCGTTTTTCCCCCAACTGAAATCCTAAAACATCTAGAGCCAAGATGCTTCATTTAGTAGTCTTGTCAGCAATAGAGATGTTTAGTAAGACATACAGTATTCAGTATCAGTATAATACCAAATTTACACCAGACAGTATTATTGTAAATATCCCCTAACAACACTCTTTTTTTTAGGTTTTAAGCCTTATGCAAAGTCAATCTACGGAACAATGGACCAGAAAAATTTGGTCCTACAATCACAGCCAAATAGATTGGCACATCACGTAAAAACCATAATACTTGCCACTTCCCCCATTCCCTTCATTCAATGTTTCTATTTCATTACCATTTTCCTCAGCTGTATGCACTGAGGATGAATTGATAATGACTCTAGGCAATACTGCATAATATTTTCTTAAGCACCCACCCCCTCAGTGCTTTAATTTTTACAAAAAGAAGGGGGTGGGTGCTTACACAGGCATGGGCACTTTTGCAGGCATCTGGGTACTAAATGCGCAGAGACAGAGTGGGACCAATGAACACAGAAATTCAAAATGGTGGACATCTAAATGAAGACTGTTTAAAACGTTTCAATTTTGCCACTCACACATTAAAATTATTAAAAATAATTGCTTAAAACACAAAAAATATGGAAATTTTATTGCTTACAAGCAACCACGGTCTTTGTGAAAACACCAGACAGTGCAAAGTGTAAGTCAAATTATAATAATACACTTGTAAACAAACATTAAGTCCAAAAAGGGGGGTGGCCAGTGAGCACTTGCTTGAAGATGGGTGCTTACCTGGTCAACTACGGTAGTCAAAGTTTACATGCCCAAAATCACTGACAATTTTGCTAAATATCTTAAAGTGCACCATTATTAAAACATCAACTAGAAAGATCAACTAGAAACATCAACTCTTGGAGGAGGCCTGTTTTGAAATTTTGACTCCAATTGTGTCCCATTAAAGTGTCTATGCGACCAAATGAGACTTCACGTTTTTAGGATCTTCTTGACGCGTTGATATTAAAAATCGAAAACAGATTCAAATTCGAACTTGTTTTCACTAAGTTATAGCGGGTTGAAAATCGGAAATTTCAAATTTTAACGGCAACAAATTTTTCAAACCGCGAAAGTCGAGAACTGGTAACTAATACGTCACAATAGTAATGAACATCTCAGCTTCCTAAACAGCGAACGGTTAAATTACTAGTGTGATTTATCTTGTGTTTCGAGCTAATATTGTAACGCTTAAAATGTCCTCATCAAGTTCAGACACGGAGAATGAAAGTTACCAAACTGACGACTCTGATTGGAACTATATTCCCGGGCCGTATACAATCAACGACCCAACTGAAGTAGAGGGAACTGTGGGGGAAGCGACGGCAATGGACGATCATGAACCACAGGTTGGTCCATATGCTAATGAACCAGTTGCCGACGAGGAATGGCTGGCTGAATACAGCGGAAAAAAGAAAAGCTGTTGTGATGATCACTGCAGTTCCAGCTTTTCGAGCTTCCACAAGGGGGTTATCTGTTTTGCAATACTTATAGTGACAGAATTTAAACAGCAAAAGCAACTGAGAGAGGAAAACGATGAATTTCGGTTCCTGTCGTAGATTTGCATCCTTCACAGAAACCCTAAAATTTGTTTAAGAAAAACAGGTAATGTTCCATACAAAAGCAAAGCTGCCAAGGATACAATGGCATTGCTATTCTTAAAGTTTAACTATATACTATCTACCTAACTCTCGGTCAAACGTTTCTGGATTTTAGCCTGCATGGCAGTGTACAACACAATTCTACTCGCTGGGGAAAAGCCTCCCAGACGGGGAAGGGTTAATATTCTCAATCTTTTCCCTTAATTGCGTTACCTATTCTCATCCAAATCAATTTCCAACTCAGATTCTGTCTCGGTTTCGTACTCAAAATCCTCGTCTGCAGGTTCGTCGTCTACTTCGTATTCAGTGAAATCCTCCTCATCGGAAACCGTGTCGTGCTCCATGTTTACATCGTCTAGGGTTTCGCTTTCAGTTTTCTGTTCTCTGCCAATTTCCGTAATGATATCACACTGAACACCTAGAAATGTGGGAATTGAATACGTTTTGGCTGTGCATGAATAAAGTTTATGATGTAAGCTCATTCACCAGCCGTATGAAAATGGTCCAAGGAAAAAAGTTGGTTATAAGATTAAATATTGAAATATTAGACGGGTTTTCCCTGCAGTGCGTGTATATTTCATGTCTAACTACCTTTAGTTCGTTTCACTTTGATCGATGCATTGAATTTAGCTTTTAGCTTAATATATTTATTCCATAGATTTCTCCTTTCTCTCACTAAATAGGCGCATCCAACACAACCGTCTGTTTGGGTGGAAACGTCGTTTGGCTAGAGCAAAGAAAAAATATCACGACACAGTGATCATGACAGTGTTATGATTACCTCTAATTGAATATCTAGCTGTGGCGCAACTTGCGCGTTTTAATGGTTAAACCTATAAACGTACTTTGTTTGGCAAAACTAGCAAAGGCCGCTCATCCTCTGTTGTGCCATTTCCTTCGAATTCCTCTTCAGAATCTTCTACTTTGTTCAACGGCTGTGATGCATGATCAATTACTATGGCGCTGTCGGTGAAGGTCACGCTCGAAGTCACGCTATCCTCAGTCGATATCATCATGGACTTGGACATAGTTTCTTTCACAATCTATTAAAAATTGGATATTAGTTAAGTTGCAGTTACGCCAAGAGGTTGACGAATGAATTTCCTCTCTTGTTAAAAAAGCAAAATGTACAAACATTTGATTTTCAAAGGTTACGCACTTACCTTTCTCTTGGCTCTAGCAGACAGAGGTTTTTCCTCAGCAGATATATGATATTTCGGAATTGCGACGACGCCAATTTCATCCGCAATCAACCGAGGGATTTTACCAGAAATACCAAGAAACCTTTCTGTAAAGTCTTCTTTCGGAAAGTGCACCGAACAAATGCTTGAGCTGGGAGTCGGATCCCATTTTGCTCGCTTGAGTACAAAGTCGACCCACTGCGTTCGTCGTTTTTTCGCTTCTGGCCTCTCGTCTCCAGTGAATGGTATGAAATGCAATGCAATTCCCTGTTTTGCGCTGGGGACATTAGAACAGCCGCCAACAACACATCTATTTGGCATTTTCAGATTGCGTGACTTATATTGCACTAAACCTTTGCGTACTATATGCTAATACTTGCTATGTTGTTGTTTTTCTATTGAGAGAGTTACTATTGTGACGTCACAAGGCACTGATTCGGTTCCAAGCTCTTTTCGCGGTTTTCAATTTCTTCGCCACAAAAAATCAACTATTTAAATAGCAATAACTCGGCGAAGAAAAGCTCGAATTTAATTCTGTTTTCGGGTTTTAGTATCTATAGTTACCAAAGATTCTAAAAATGCAAAGTCTCATTTGGTCGCATAGACACTTTAAATGGCTCAACAGCCCTGGGGTGTACAGGACAGTGTACAATCTCAGTATTACTGAAGATCCAGGTGTACATTTAAAAATCCTAATATATCAGAAATCCTGATGTGTACATTGTAGGACTTAAAAAGACCCACTGTTGTGTCAAACCAATATGACAATCTGATACAGATATTTTCAGTGTATTGATCAGTATACAACAGGGGTGGCACCAGGAATTCCCTGACACAGGGGATAAGGTCCATGACAGGGGGGCTAGTAAGGGGTCTGGGGGCATCCTCCCATGGAAAATTTTTAAAATATGAATGACTAGAATAGCTTTTTCCATCTTCTCAGTGTGAAATTATCGCAATAACAACAAGCTACAGCATCTATTTTCATGCTATCAATAAAGAAAAATTTGTTTAACACCTTAGTGTGGTATCAATATTGCAGACAGAAAATGGAATTTTGTGTGTTGTAATTATTACTGTTGGCTTCTACACAATATATATTAAAGGAGTTTTATTTCACTATTAAAGCATTAATTTCCAACTTGTCTGGCTTAATCTGTTAAAAAGTTCTTTGCCAATTAATTGTTAAAAATACAATTTTTCTTCCAGATCATTCCCCAACAAATCTGTAAATTTTCTCCAATGGGGGGGGGGGGGGGGTAGGGTTCCCTGACAGGGGGCCCGTAGCTCCCTCTGCCCCCCACCCCCCTCTGGCACCAACCCCTGCTGCACAGTTCCTCCTGTGTGAAAATATTGTTGTGATATTTAATACATAGTTTTGTGCTGTTTTGGTGAAGCTAATGTGTGTTTACCTTGATTGTTTTGTCTTCAATGGCAAATAATTTCGCACTTTTATAACCTATCATTTATTGCCTAAGCTGTCTGAGGGATCTCCCTTTGACAAATATCAAACAGAATCGTCTAGCGTAATATAGACAGAATAAAATACTAAAGTGGCCGTTTTTGGCTGGCTTATAGACGGAAATAGGTAATTAATACTGGCATAAACTACCAAATATTACGAAGTTGAAGATCTTAATAGTAAAACCTTTACAGATTTGGTAAGATCCTGCCAAGATCTGGCGTCTATGTAGGATTAAAATGCCTTGACCAAACTACAGTAAGTGCCTTGCTGTTAGTGTAGATCAACAGACAGCAGCATCCGCATTTGAAACTTTTTGAAAACTGAAGTTGTGATGTTCCTTCACTCTAGTGATGTTCCTAAACTAAACACTTACCTTTATACAATACGTAGAAATTTTCCTGATCAAACTCTGGAGAGTAGGAGTGCGTTTATATTAACATCTTACTAGCATCTTCGACAAGGGAAAATAAGCAAATCAGCGCAGCTGGTCTACTTCCAAGAATTGTTTTGACTGTTTTTCTTGACAGAATATCAAAAAAACAAATGAACTCTTCACAATCACAACACGTCTCACGTGACCAGTGTTGCCACAAATGATTGGTTTAATTTCATTACGAGTTTTCCGCACGTACTTTAATAAGTGTATATTATGCAGATTGTTTTTCAAAACGTACAAGACGCCCTCTGTTTCTATCAGAAATTTATTTCTCTGTATTTTCCAGTGCGGATGAGTACAGCAAGAGCACTGACCTTCCCCAACACCATCCCCCCCCCCCCCCCCCCCCCCCAAAAAAAAGTAGAAGCCTGCATGGAATTAATTTGTCTCGTACAAAAACGACCGACAGAAAAAGCGCAGAAAGTTAAAAAAAAAAATTACCGAAGACACCTGTCAAAATATTACTTCCTCCGCAGGCATCTGATCATGTGCAAAGAACCCAATATTTAATTGCTGCCTTGTCCTGACAAGTCTGGATCTGACAAGCTCAGTTGATTGAAACTCGTTGGACAAGTTCCTGTTTTGAATTTGATTGCCTTGGTTTACGTTAAATAATCGTGATTCCTACTATATTGGCTGTTGAACTAAGAATCAGACGACAGGCCTACATAGTTATTCTTATAACATTAATAGACTTAATAACTCATGAGAAAATTAAAAAATAAATATTTAATCAGTATTTAGAACTCGGAGCAAGTTTACGGTCAAATTTGGTAAACTATATTTTGTTTCTAAATGGTCGTGGCTATATAAATGGTTGTAGGGGTTGTAGGTAAATGATCGTGGGTAAATGGTCGTATGAATGGTCGTGGGTGAATGCTCGTGGGTGAATGCTCGTGGGTGAATACATAATCGTGGGTGAATGGTCGCGAGTAAATGGTCGTGGGTGAATGGTCGTGGGTGAATGGTCGTGGGAAAATGCTCGTGGGTAAATGGTCGTGGGTGAATGGTCGTGGGTAAATGGTCGTGGGTAAATGGTCGTGGGTGAATGGTCGTGGGTGAATGGTCGTGGGTAAATGGTCGTGGGTGAATGGTCGTGGGTGAATGGTCGTGGGTAAATGCTCGTGGGTGAATGGTCGTGGGTGAATGGTCGTGGGTAAATGGTCGTGGGTAAATGGTCGTGGGTGAATGGTCGTGGGTAAATGGTCGTGGGTGAATGGTGTGGGAAAATGGTCGTGGGTGAACGATCGTGGGTGAATGCGTGGTTGTGGGTAAATGCTCGTGGGTAAATGGTCGTGGGTAAATGGTCGTGGGTAAATGGTCGTGGGTAAATGGTCGTGGGTAAATGGTCGTGGGTGAATGGTCGTGGGTGAATTGTCGTGGGTAAATAGTCGTGGGTGAATGGTCGTGGGTAAATGCTTGTGGGTGAATGGTCGTGGGTGATGAATGGTCGTGGGTAAATGGTCGTGGGTAAATGATCGTAGGTAAATAATTGTGGGTGAATGACAGTGGGTGAATGGTCATGGGTAAATGGTTGTGGGTGAATGGTTGTGGGTGAATGGTCGTTGGTGAATAATCGTTGCTGAATAATCGTGGGTGAATGGTGCTGGGTGAATGGTCGTTGGTGAATAATCGTGGATGAATAATCGTGGGTGAATTAATGTAATTAATGTAATCGTTATAGAACAGCCGCATGCATCAGCGGTGTTTAACTCTACGCTCGACAACGGCTTATTAAAAATTCAGTTCGAGAATTTGTGCTCCACACTGACTCGTGTGGTTCACCGCTTGTCGAATACTCTTGTCGAGCACATGTCTCGGGTTACCGCGGGTTACGCGACTCGCGCCGGATCAAGCAACACGAGATGCCTGCGGAAAAGGCTACCACCATTTGCGTACCCCTACAATAGCCCAAGACCCACCAACAATTTGCATTTGCTTTAGTAATTTCCTTGAAATAATTGCTTCACTGATTTGGGGTACGACCCCTGTACTTCGGACAATTAATAGCACGAGTACCCTTTACCTCGCCTGACCATTAAATTACACACTGCGAAAAGCACACGAGTGAGAAAGAAAAAAATCGCAGCACAAATGTGCAAAGCTTGAGGGTCCAATATTTTCTTAAGCTATCCACTCAATCTCATGGGTCACAGGATAAAAAAAATCGCAGCAAAGAGATCGTTAATCAGAAGTGAATAATTCCAGCTATCGCAATGCATCATGGTAAATAAAGTACCGATTGCTCAATGCCGATTGGTATCTCATCTACCGGTTTTTAAATGACCAGTGTAACAAGAGCAAATGCTAGCAAGTTCCGAACATAGTGAAACTAGTTTCGAAACAAACAATGAAACCTTTTAAACATTTAATATAATTGTTAATTAAAACCTTAATTCGAAAGCTTCCGAAAAGCATTACACGAAGCTCAATTCTTCCCAGTCCCCTACCCTCTTACAAGATAGAGATAAAAAATTTGGCTCTATCCAACAGTCTATATTAACTATCTTATGCGAGCGTTGTTCTTGAAGCCTTCCTTAATTTAGTCTTATTTAGAGTCCGCTAACCCATGCTTAATCATAATTGTTCACCTTTTATATACTTCGTCTTTAGTCCAGTACAATAAGATCAATGTTTTTCTCGTCTGTCTTTTGATTGGTAATGTCGTTCAACGGTCGAATGTTACCAGAGACAACATTAGACGGAGCGCGATTTTTCTGTTGAGTTGTAGAAAGTTCACGATCGAAACTGCTAATTTTATTCTTTTCCTTGCCCCAAAACTTGTGTTCAGTTTCTTCCTCGCTACTAGAAATTAACCGAAGCGTGTTAGCAAACCCAGCATCATCCTTTTGAAAACGCTTGAGAAGTCTTGAGGCCAAGCACGACTCCTCGATAAGTTGCGGCGTACTAGATCCTGGTACGTCAGTTGGTTCTTTAGCTGGCAAGTGACCATCTCTCTGGTCATTACAATCACTAGCTTCATTTACGGTATCTTCGTTGCAATTATTATCAGTAGTACTAGTAAGACCAAGCTGTCGAAAACTATCCACAAAGTTGTCCTCTTCGTGGTTAGGAAAAACTGCATCTCTCCATCCTTGTGTCTTATCTCTAGAGCAATGTAAAGTCTCACGCCCATACACTTCCGGGAATGGACTGTAAAACTCTGCCTGGTTACTGCGAGGACTAGACTGACCATCACAAGAAATGTCCTTGAGTCTGGCAACAAAAGACGAAGTAAGTAAATCTTCGATGGTTCCTAGATCACTGCCAAAACTCTGATCAAGGGTAATATTTACAAGGTTTAGCGGAGTCCTTTCGTTTGCCGCGAGCAAGTCATGACATTTGGAGAGTTTGTTAAGTCCGAACTCGGGCGAGGTTTGATATAGGGAGTTACAGGGACTGCCAACCCCGAATGTGTCCGAGCATACAATGCTACTCATTTTGCGACCCTCTTCACTACGAGGAGATTGACTATTGCCTGTTTTATCGTGCACTGCTTTATTCATACTGACTGAATTTTTGGTGCTTCGAAAAACTCCGTCCAATGATCCTTTTTCCTCCACATCAACCATAATGCCTCTGAATGCATGTGCTTTGACTTCATCATGTTTGCAAAGTCTAGTTGCTTCTGAATAGTTGTGAAGAGAAGACGCAGACGTCAAATCCACTTTCAGATGAGCCTCACTCCCAAATATATTGTCCAACAAATCAAACTCTTGACGCGTGTCACCTTTAGACACGCATTCCGCTAGTTCGTTTCTTAATTTGGTATCTTCAGAATCCTCTAGAGTGTGATTTGTGGCGAGATAGTCCTTATCATGTTCAGCTGGTTTTGGATTGTCTTCAAGATCGGCGATGTTTATCTTTGAGACTAAATCTTCGAGCTGCTCCGCGCCATCAACACAAGAAGCTGTTTTTGTTTTCAAGTTCTTTCTAGCTTTACCTAGAGCAAGGAAATAAAACTGTGATGTAGTACTTTGAACGCAAGCTGAATGCTAGATTTTAAAGTATTTTACAAGAAATGAATTAATAGATAAATAGAGGTCAGAGGTGACATGGCGCGCCATTAACTAATGATTAACAGTATTATTTAAGTTTAGCATATACCCCTCAGGTGAATATGCGGCTTTCACGCAATCTGATTGGTTCTCAAATCCCAGAATCACGATTGATAAAACTAATGTTGATACATCTCGGAACATGTTGTCAATGTTAATAAATAAGGCAATTAATCAGCCTTTTTATTTCCTCCCTTAATTAACAGCAAATATTGTAGAATAGTCGAAAGTGCCCGGTGTAGCTTGCCAGCAAGATATGGCATCAATAATTCAACAGTACTCACTTTTACTCTTTTTCGCCATCATTTCACTTTCAAAATTTTCAACAAGCGTCGAATGTTTTTGACGTATTATCTAAAGATGAAACAGTATAAAAGATAGTTCTTTAGTGACTGTAATTTCAAAATAAGCATTTCTAGTCTCAATTGTTTATGTGAACGTAGAATGCTCGAGGAGAAAGGGAGACAAAAAATATCAACTTAGACGATGACAATTTAAGAAATGTACAAACGTTTCTATGATATAATCATTATTGCCAATGGCAATTTGCCATCAGGTAACGACAGAAGCATTATTCGCCAAATATCTCATAGACATATATGTAATATTTATACTACAGTTAAATACGAAATAAATGACCATTTATTTCAATTGATATTGCTATTACATTGACTCCATAACGTCACACGTGCATAAATAATTTTTGAAACATATCTTTGCAAGTATCAAACTAGCGTGCAGACGCTCGTATTTCCGCTGCTCAACAAAATCACTTGAAACTAATCTTGTACGCGTGTGTCCCTTACAACACTAAACATTCAACGTTTTAAGTGATTTTGTTTGATAGTTGGAAAGGTATATAACTTCTTTTTTCCCTCTACACGTGTGATGTCAAATGATTAACCAATACTTCAGTAGATCAGTGATTTCAGTACAAGTGGAGGCGAGGGTGATGGGGGGGAGGAGCTTCAGTGGCTATAGTAACAGAAACAGCCATGAATTAAAACTACACTATCTCACAAAAGGTACGCATAGCGTACATGTATCTTCGCCAAACCAATTTAAAGGGAATTTATAGCCTAATAGACACTTGAATTTGCTTCAATGCCTATGAATGGCATGAACTCGAGGTTGGCAATGGAATCGTAATGCATTCACTATCATCCTTGATATTCGTGTACACAACTTCTTCACTATAAAATAGTCAAGACATGCATAGTCGCTATACTCGCCTCTCCTGCTTTCGTAGAAACAAAGGTAACTGGATATTTGCTTTTGACGTCCTGAGTTTTCCACTCAACTTCATAGTATTGTATTTTCTGTTTTGTTCTTTGCTTAATTATCCTGTTGGAAAACAATCTCATATCATTAATAATTTCAGGGTAAAGAAGTTCAGAAAGAGTAGAAACGTAGCGCCGGTAGGAAAAGAGAGGAAAAGGGTAGCAAAGAAGGAAGTCAGTTTGAAAAAGTTAGGGCAGTGCAACATAGTGTAGGAAAGAGTAAGGTAGATATGGAAATTATAAGATAGAAGTAGGATAAAGTGGAAAAGGATAAAAAGGAAAGGGAAAAAAGAATAGAAATAAAAAAAGAAACAAAGAAAAGAGAAAAAGGAAAGAAAAGAAAGGAGAAAAGAGAAAGGAAATGAAAGAAAAGAAATAGAAAGCAATAGAAAGGAAAAGAAACAACACAAAAAGAAAAGACAAAAAAAAGAGAAAAAAGAAAGAAAAAGAGAAAAAGAAAGAAAAAGAGAGAAAAAAAGGGGGGAAAAGAAAGCAAAAGAGAAAAACGAGAGAAAGAAAAAAGGAGAGAAATAGAAAGCAAGAAAAAAGAAAAGGAAAATCGAGAAGGAAAAGAAAGAGAGAAAAAGAAAAAAAAACAGAAGAGAAGTGAAGGAAAGGAAAGGAAAAGAAAGAAAGAAAAAGAAGAAAAGGAGAGGAACGCAAATAAAAGGAGGAGCAAAGTAAATCATAACAAAACCAATGATCACCATCAAAAATCCAACATTCCTGCCATTGATACTTAGACCCCGTTTACACTAGAGCAAAAGTATCGGGATTCACATTGTTTTTTTATTCCCATAAGGATGAAAAACAATGTGAATCCGGATACTTTTGCTCTAGTGTAAACGGGGCCTTAGACATATAACATTAGTTATACTGTATCTTGCCAATTGTTAAACATAATACACATTACCTCACAGGAACAAATGATGGTGCTACACTTGGCTTTGTGTAAGTCAGTTGCCAGTCCGTCACAAGACTTAACATCTGCATGGGTAAAATAGAAATTACGTTGTTAACACTTTGAGGCCTGGACCTCTCCCTGTGCTGAATAAAATCGTCTGGCGTTAGCCAGAATAAAATACTAAAGACTTGTCTTCAGGCTTCAAAGTGTTAAATACATATCGAAATATAGTAAATATATGTTATTTACCGGCTGGGAGGTCCGTATAGAAAAATATTTGCCCGAGGTCTTAATATACTTCTATATAGGTTCATTTAGTGATTCAAAATATGTTCACAAGTTTATGTATGTTTTTCCTACCGTTTTAAACTGTTTTCTTTATAAATATCGCTCGTAAATTTTGCTTTGTCACAGTTTTCCCAGCGTTTCTTTTAAAATTCGCTGTTTACACATGAAGTTGTCAAAACCATTTGGATAATAAAACTCATTTGCATCCCCATAGCTCTCTGTTGAATATATTTTTTCTGTGGCAAGCGAAATAGTTATGAAAATCGATCAATTTTAATGACAGAATGTAAAAAAATAACTTTTTGGACCGCGGTCCAAGATATCGTGAAAAACCGCCCGCTCACGTAGCAAATCAAATTGCAGGAAAGCCTTGGATTCCGCCCGCTCACGACTAATAAAAAAATAAGGTTAGATATACTGCCGAAACAGAGAACAGTATACTGTAGGTTTCATCTAGAGAACATCTAACGTTTCGAGCGAAGGCCCTTCGTCACGCGTTTCTCTCTGACGAAGGGCCTTCGCTCGAAACGTTATCCTACGTTCCCTGTTTCGGCAGTATATCTAACCTTACTATATTTCGATTGTTGTTTCTACACTGCCTACGCAGCACGCAACTTTTGTTTCACTGTTAAAATACATAGCTGCATGGTAAGTGGTAATTTCAAGACGTAGATTCAACATGTAGATACATAATCATATATGATCAAGACTAGTTGTACCTTTTCCTCAGTGTAATCCTTTGGCCAGACAAGTTTGCGAGAAAAGAACTCCTGTAAGTAATAATAAACTAAATAATCAGAAATTCTTCAGTTTGTTCTTTTGATAAGTTTTTTGTTCACTTTTATTCGTTTTTTGCTCGTTTGCTGGCTTTATTCAATTGGCCTTTGGATGTTTCTTCCCTTGCATGTTTAGTTGTCTTTCGTTTCGTCGTATCCTTGTTTTTTTTGTAAATCTTTTCTGTTGTCTGTCTGTCTGTCTGTCTGTCTGTCTGTCTGTCTGTCTGTCTCTCGGGCTGCCTGTCTGTCTGTCTGTCTGTCTGTCTGTCTGTGTCTGTCTGTCTGTCTGTCTGTCTGTCTGTCTGTCTGTCTGTCTGTCTGTCTGTCTGTCTGTCTGTCTGTCTGTCTGTCTGTCTGTCTGTCTGTCTGTCTGTCTGTCTGTCTGTCTGTCTGTCTGTCTGTCTGTCTGTCTGTCTGTCTGTCTGTCTCCTTCGTTTGTTTACTTTATGGTTTGTCCTTGCTTACCAGTTAGCAAAGTTGCCACACTTAATGGTTTACCTTAATCCCTTCAAGATCTGGGCATGTCCATTTAATATTGATATTTTTACTTCCAAGTTGCGGCAAAAGAAATTCCTTGATAACCTGATTTAATCAAAACAGCTCGATGTTAGAAACAAAAAGGAGATTACATAAACGACTGTAGATTCTACAGTATAAACGTACATTTTTAATCTCTATTTTGTCCTGGCACAAAAACCCATTCTGGTGTGAGTGTGAACCGGGTGTTGGTTGATTAGGTCTTTTAGAAGTAGCTAAGCCCAAGTTTTCAATAAGCAGACAAAGCTGAGTTGATTCAAGATAGTCATCCCATTGGCCATAAAAATGTATCGTGTGTTGTGAAATATCTTCCACCCAACTTTGCACTATTAATAATGACTACCCTGTAGTTTACAGCACGATTACGAATTCTTGTCATTAACAAGCGTTATTTTGAAATGTGTTTTGTTTGCAGTTATTTCGTTTTAAATGAACACTGTTAAACATTTTAACGATCTTACCATCAATAATTTCCACTTTAACCATTTTGTTTTCAGTTTTGATAAAACTCATTGCTCCGCGTAAATGTTCAATTTCTTCTGTCAATTGCGTTTTCCAACAAATTATTGTTGCGCTAGCTTTATACTGATCATATATGCTACTCATTTTGTGATTGGTCAATTTGGTTAAAAGAAGGCTTTTCATTGGTTTATCGCCAAAGTTTCTATCAACAGATTGATGATAGAAATCCGTAAATTTATACTATAAGCAGAACTAAATCCTCATATAATGGTAAAGGATCAAAGAATGTTGTCTTTCAATTTTTTTTAAATCACTCTCGTGTTTTCGTGACGCTATAAAAACACAAACGGCCATTTTGTTAAATATATAATTCTGCCTCAACTGAGCCAAGGATTACAGTCAAACTGGATGTTCTTTCCCACACGACCTTGCAATATCGACAGCAACATTGCAATGTTAACTTGCAAACGGTCCAAGGCGATTTCTTGGCAAGTTCCTAAAAATTCCCATTTTAAATATCGAACTCCACATAATATGAAGTTCTATTGAAAGTCAGAACAATTAACTCTTAAAGTAAACCTCATGTTATGTGAAATTCGATATTTAAAATACGAATTTTTAGCAACTTGCCAAGAAATCGCCATGTACCGTTTGCAAGTCAACATTGCAATGTTGCTGTCAATATTGTAAGGTCGCGCGGGAAAGAACATCTGGTTTGACTGTAAGTGTCTCGTTCCAGCATTTGAATGAACAAGCAACCCAATACCCAGAATTCTAGCTGGAGTGTTCATTATAAACAAAACGAACCTACCGCCTCATTGGGAAAATTGGGCACTTTTACAGCTTTCCTAAAGGAAAGATTAAAAAAAAAGTATTAACAACTGAACCATAATAAAGAAAAAAATAAATTTATCATCCAGAACCAATTAAAACAGTAATTACATATTTTGTATACAAATAAATATATTTCTATCAAAGGCAAAACTCCAGTCATTTATATAGCCAGTCAACTTGTAAATTGATATTTTTCATTATTTTAAGAGCTCGTTCAAGGCTTGTAAGAGGCTTTTATTTCAAAATAACTCGATCCTATGATTTTTCCTTACAGAACATACTTTTTTACGGCAACTTCTAAACTTGTGTAATCTTGTGGATGAACATCTGGCGATAATTTCCACTCATGAAACCTAGCAAAAAAATCAGAAAAACAAGTTTAAGATCCATAGTGTATGCACAAGCAAACTTTCAAGCAACTTTGTTCAATAATCTTAAAGATATCCACGATTTTCCAAATGTGTTAAAATGCCGTGTAAACCTTTTGACACCATATAGTCATGCATAAACCATCTCATTTGAATATTACATTATACAAGTCTAAATATCTCAAAACCTAAATGAAATATAGAAAAGCTTTTAACAACTCAGTTTATGGTAAAATGTAAACAACAGTTGCTGAATTTAAAGAAATCTGTGCAACACAGTCGCTATCAGTCCAACTACTCTCGACCATATTTTTTTTTCTAATCAAAAAGAAAACGAGGTACATGCCTGTCTAGCAAATCAACACCTGATAGAGTACTTAGAAGTCTGACAACAGTCTCTTTGCCAATTCCTGGAACACCTGCAGGAATGTAGTCACAACCAAGCAACAAAGCCAAAGCAATCATATTCCTTTGATTTAGCCCTATATAGTGCACAATGAAACAACGTGCTAGTGTGTATTTTCATTCAAAATACTCATTAATAATTCATGAGGAAAATTCAAAAGAAATTATTTTTTAATTTAATTAAATTTAATTTCTTAAAAAACTAAAAAATATTTTCTTTACAAAATTTTAATTTTTTAAACATTCTCATTCCTGTCGGAGGGCTTCCCTGCAGAGATGAATAAAATCGTCTGGCGTTAGCCAGAATAAAATACTAAAGACCAATTCGGACAGGAAAGAGTTAGAGAGATAGTTTATAACTCATTCCTGTCCGAGGGCTTCTCCAGAGATGAATAAAATCGTCTGGCGTTAGCCAGAATAAAATACTAAAGACCAATTCGGACAGGAAAGAGTTAAACAGGTGTTGTAAATCGGATACAGCATTAATTAATAAAACATCAATGCTGTATCAGATATACAGCATACTATAATTAGGACCCATTGGCTCAAATTGAGCTTTTTCCTTGTTTAAATAATTTGTTTTGCCTTTTCTGCCAAACAAGGTATTCGTGATATAAACTCATCGTAGTTTAAGTAAGTTCGGCTCGCCATTGTAAATCCCATACAGTTTGGCCGCTCATATTGTATCTATTACCAGCTATTACTTAAAGTTTGAAATAAGAAGTAGAATGCTGCCGTACACGGCGTATATATAGGTAATGTTTTAGATAGAGCAAAGTGGAAATGTGATAAACTGCTGAGATTTTAGCAACGAAATACGGATGTTCCGACCAGAGCCTTTGTTCCCAACAAACATTTTATGATTATTTCTTTAAATGTTTGCATGGTGACAAATTATAATGGGATTTGTGATAACACCAAGTTTATGAAATTGAGAATAATACATGGATGTGCGGAAATATGAAATTTATTTCGAGTGTTGACCAGGATATCTCACGAGTGAGAAATGTTGGTCAACACGAGAAATAAATTCCATATTTCCAAGCATTCATGTATTGTAAGTAGTTCTGTTTATTATATAAAGGGGATATTACACGGTGGCAAGAAGATATGGATTTTATGTTCGAGTGGCAAGGATAATATCTCACGAGTGAGCGCAGCGAACGAGTGAGATATTGCTCTTGCCACGAGAACATAAAATGATCCATATCTTTGAGCAACCGTGTAATGTTCTATTTATTATATGGACAATGAAATTATGCGTGGAAGTGATGTTGATAAACTGGGTTTAATGCAAAAACTACAACAGCTTGACCTAAACGTTTGGAAAATACAAATGAAAAATACAACAACTTCTTCGAATACGTAATTTTACGTGAAAAACTGAATTAAGATAAGTTACTTGCTCAAATTTACTTGATTCGAAATTTGCGGCAAATATGTGACTCGCGAGCGTTACATACGAGAAATACGCCACTCGGGTTCCCGGATGTAGTGAAATATGAATTCTACGAGTGTTTTAGTTGCTAGTAAAATACTCTTCTCCGTATAATAAAAAAAAATAGTCCTATTTCCCCACAAAAATAGAGCAGTAAACTCTAATGCGTTTCACGATAATCGACACATGTGAGATTATCATAAATAATCACACATGTGAGATTATCGTTTTTATTAGTGTCGGAAACATCAATAAAACACTCTATTTTATATAAAAATGTATTTTATGTAATAGTTAAAATATGAGCGGCCGATCTTTTAAGGTTAAATAAGATCATTTTAACACAGAAAAAGCTCAATTTGAGCCACTAGTGCCTATTAACTTTGATAAAACATTGATGTTTTATTAATCAATGTTTTATCCGTATTTAAAGATGCTGATTAAACATTCATTTCTTTTGAATTTTCGTCAGGAATTATTAATGAATTTGATAATATCATGTTAAAAAAGAAAGTTAGGGGATGGATATAGGAGCTCTAATGCAGGAGATAAGGCCCCGGTACAAAGTGCCTCGCATTTAATGACGCTCCACTTCAACACTAAGCTCAGTCGTTCGAACCGTTGTCCTCCCCCTCCCCCCCATATGTTACTTCTTTGCAAACGATGCAGTCCTTATTACTCCCCCCTACCAGTAGCAGGTGAAGGTGAGCAGGGTTGGCGCACTATAGACGTTGTCCTAGTCCTAGTGTCCTACTGGTGCAGACGAATAACAATGGTAACATCAGTAGTAGTCAGTGTAAATCCGCTGGTTGGGTAAGTAATATACACCTTTTCTGCTGTTACTTTGCTAACTTATATTTCCCGTGTTAACCCTTTATAGTCCATTGGCCATTATAGTTCAGCTTGGGATATAAAGGGTTAATGGGTGACTTTGTTGATCTCTGGGGAGGATGAGGTACCGTTGGTTAGGGAGGTGGACCCCAGTGGTCCCTGCAGGGTTGCATCAACGATCCTCGCAATCAGCATGGCAGCTACTGACACCACCCCTCCGATCTGCATTCCGCCAAAAATATATATTAAACAGCTACATTAACCTGAGCAAAGCTTATAAGACAAGTAGCAGATGCGATAGTATGGTACTGTGTGTAGTAGTTGGTTGGGGAAGAGTTGAACATCGTTATAACTGTTAATTTATTTTATAGCAATAAACGTGGTGTTACAATTCTGTATGCCATTGAACCTTTTATCTATAATATTTTACTTAATGTTTGTGTATTTACTAACCAAGCTGACTCTCAATATCCACCAAGTTGTATACCTGAAGACAATCTGTAAGAAACTAAAATAATATAATTGCGTAAATAACGTATGCCAAATCGAATTTTCACTGTAGACACTAACGTTCATGGATAATGGTTCTATATAGAGTGACCTGCATGTGTTGGATAAAAGGTTGTCTATCATATATACTGCATGTCGTATCTTCTCAGTAAGCTATTTTTTGTGTGTGTGCTTTTTTAAATATATGTATATGTGATATTTAAGAAATGGTTCATGGTTTGGCGTGCTCCACCAGTTATGGATGCACGCGGGAAGTTCGGAGAGCACGAAAAAAGCGTAAGAGTTGGTCGAGGCGTAGCCAAGAACAACACTAGATTTCCGAGTGCTCTCCAACTTCCCAAGTGCATCCATAACTCAATGGAGCACGCCAAACCATGAACCATTTCTTTTATAACAGAGAATCAGACACAAAACAACAATTTCGACGATTAAAAACGACTTTCTCATTACGTTTGAAATTACCGTGCTCCATCGAGTTTTATACAATACCCTGGTTGCTATGCGTGTTTTCATTGGTTGTTGGCCATGATCTATTAGAGGACAGACACATGGTCACGTCAGATCACGTCAGCTGACTTGCCTTTTTCCTTCTTCATGCCCCAAAATCCGGCACGAGTTTCGACAAAGACCTTTTAAATTTTTATTGTATAAAACAAATAGATTCCATTTTTTTGTTGTCTGTTCAGTTATAGATGCACAGAGGACGTCACAACGTGGTAAGAACATCAGTGACCCACTCGACTGCGTCTCGTGGGCCACTTTTTTGTTCTTACCACGTTGTGACGTCATCTGTGCATCTATAACTGAACAGACAACGGCAAAATGGAATCTATTTGTTAAATGGAGCACGCACGGTAGCCAATCAGAAACGCCGTTATATTACATCTATGTTATAAATATGTACGGCTGTCATAATCTTTAAGTCTAGAAGGTTTCAGCATGTTATATACTAAGGAATCAATTTAAATCATTTTGTCAGACATTAATTCTTAGAGTAGCACTTACTGAATCAAGGCAAAATAAGTTGCCTCACCTTTGTTGACGATACATTAAAATCTTTATAAACCACTTTAGCTCCATATAAAAAGACATCGCCATCATCAGTCAAAACGCCATCTGCATGCTACAAAGAAAAAATAATTTGACATGTATTAACGTTTCCAGAAAGTAAGAAGGTCGCCATTTAGTGTGCTTGGGCGTATGTTTCCTATATTCTAGAATTACATTATTTCATTAATGCCCAGTTAAAAAAAAGTTATACTCGTCGTGAAAGCCATCTATACTCAAAACGTCGAAACAAAAAAGGTAATTTTCACTCAGGAAAATTTTTGTCAGGACAGGAACGGACAGAAAGGTTTGCGTTATAATAATTAAAGTCATAATTAGTTCCGACATATCGTTTTTTCTTAAATATAGTTGATAAACGTAAAATACCCATATATACTATACAGTTCGGTCGCTTACATTGTATAATTATCTATTACTTACACCATTTTCAATTTTGCGCGTAGCTCACTTGCCTTATTTACATTCAACCATGCACACATGGCCTCGGCTTCTCCTTCACTTTTCACAAAAGGAATGCCAAGTAGTTTGAACATTTCACAACACTATTTAATATTAAGAAGATTTGAAAAAAGTTAATAAAGGTACAATTTTAATTTAGTTTCTTAATTCTTCCATGGACCATAGGTCTTTTCGTAGGGAAAACTGCATACATGTGAGGTAATTCGTACGCGTAAAAAACTTTGCGCGCGTGAATCCCACAGGTGTTTAAAGTGATGCGTTATGGCACGAAAATATCAACGACAGACCTAATTCCTTCCTTTCTATTAACTGCTTTAATTTATATTCTCGACACATGTCTTTTTTAAACGTATTAATTAGCTGTGTTGCTTAATATCCGTTGTAATTAGACGTTATCTTTCGCTTTAACGTGCATGTTATACTTCAATTAGTTGTAAAACGTAAAACCTATAATACTACGATGTGAAAACTGTTACGCTACGCTGAAAGTGAAAGACGTTAAGCCCTAATCAAACGAGAACGCAAGTCATCGCAAGTTGGCAGTCAGAATTTCTGTGGCGGTCGTTTGAACACCCCAATCAACAAAATAAAGGTCATGAATGTTTTAAACAAGTTTTAACTTTGTCACGGTACATGATATTTTCGTGAAACTATTCAGAGCGGCTGGCTGAGATAGCGTGACTGCCAACTTGGGATGACTTGCGTTCTCGTTTGAGTAGGGCTTTATATACGTTACAATAATGCAAAACCTGACATTGTGAGACTTTATGTTTTGAGGCCTTAGGTAGCATTGTGATACGTTACGTTGTGAGATCTTCTGTTATGTTGGTAGAACTTAATACTGTACGTTACGTCGTGAAACCTTTTGTCACGTTGTGAGACCTTACGTTAAGTTGTGAGACCATACGTTACGTTGCGAGACCTTCTGTTACGTTGCGAGGCACTACGTTATAAGACCTTACGTGACGTTACCTTGTGAGACCTTATACGTTACGTTGAACAACCATACATCTTGTGAGATGTGACATTACTGAAACTTTTACACATTTTTAACATTGCAATGTGAATATTGAACAATTTAAAAATGGCCTTTCAAGCGTGCGACAAATAACATCCGTAATTGGCTTTGCAAGCATGTCCATGCGTGTGTGTGCGATCGCACACATCAAACAAAAAGGCCTGAAGTCCTGCAGCTACATGCCTGTACATTTTCTCAGCTACTCCAGTCATATCGCAACATTATTCGCATGTGTCATGCCAGTGTGTCTGGTTAGCTACCATGCCACCAACTACCAGCAGCCGTAAACTGTTCATACACACGTAAAAGATCTTACACCTTGTTAGTAATCCTGAAAGCCATTTGTTAACAAATTGTGATTTTATTAAGGTGAATTGATATAACTTGTTGTTGTCAACCTTGTAACAACCTGCTAAGTGCAGGGCGGTAACAAGTTGTTGGAACAATTTGTCACAAGTAAAGTTGTCAAAAAACTGTTACTGACTTGTTGACAAACTAGGAACAAGCAGTGTGAATGCATCTCGTTCTTGGTGAAAAGTTGCTACATTCTTGTAACAACTTGCTTATAGATATGAAACAACATTCAGCACTTTTGTACTTCAACATATGCTCAGTATTGACGTGGTGAGGAGAGGCCCTATGCCAGAATTTACACATGGGATTAATTAGGCCTTCTTGACTGGAGAACTGAAAAGTGCCAAACATATTTCACAGATTTCATGGTGTAATTTTCAAAACTGTAACAAAACCCCAAGGGGTAGTAAATCCTGGGTAGGAGTGTTCCACTGAACCTTTAAAACCCTGACCTTGTTTCAGACAAAGGCCCTGTTTACATGGAGGTAGGGTGACCCTTCTCGAAGGGTTACTCTTAAAAGTAATAATTAAAAATAATAAAAACTTTTCCTTCTTTCGTTAAGACATTCACCAAGCAGGTTCAAAAGAAGCAATGTGCAAATATCCATTTCCTATGAATGGTTTTACGCACAATATTAAAATGTTCAAGTGCAGGAGCCAAAATGGTATCTCTGACGAGATTTGGAAAACTTTAATACATACATTAGTAGTACATTTTACTTAATCTCAGTTTAGCATCTGAACTAAATGGTTCATTCTTTACTTTAACCTACACCAAATTACGGTAAGTTTTGAGATTTTTAATTTAGCTGTGCCCATTGGTCCATATTCGTACACTATTAATCATTAACAACAATCGATAAATAATCGATTAATCGTATTAAAAAATCAACACATGTTGCCATTTGTTTGTCCCTTCAAATAAAGGGGTGCTTTTAAGCTTTTTACTACTTCCTTAGAGATAAGAATCAAAACAAGTCGCATTCGACATTTGATACGCAATATAGCTGTTTTAAACAGGGCAAATGTCACAATTCCAACGCATATTTCCACAACTTTTTAACAAAAACTCATTTTAGTATCATGCTGTTGACTTCCACTGATCGATTGTTGTTAATGAATATAATTGGGCACAGCTCTATTTTTAATCTAGCTACAGTAGCCTATAGCAAGAGCCATAGTATTGCCTCAGTGTCATTGTGAGAGGTAGTGTAAAATAAGTTCTAAACTTATATCAATTTTACAGTGAAACTGGTAACAATTAAGACATGCGAATTTGCATGACAGCACATTTAGACTTTAAAAAGATCCTGCTAGGATTATTCAAAATTCATAAAGGATCTTTCCTGGATTCTCCAAGGATGTCCTATTTAGTCATCTACACTGAAAGATTATTTAAAATTCCTTAATGATCCTGCAAGGATCCTGTTCTTAATGCAAGGATCCTGTTAGAACTTGAGGATCCTGCAAAGAATATTAAAAATTTCTTAAGGGTCTTCCAAGGATCCTGCAAGGATTCTGTCCTTACAGGATCCTGCAAGGATTATTAAAAATTCCTTGAGGATCCTGCAAGGATTCTGTCCTTAAAGGATCCTGCAAGGATTATTTAAAATTTTTAAGGATCCTGTAAGGATTATTAAAATTCCTTAAGGATCCTGCAAGGATTATTAAAATTCCTTAACTCTTTCCTTAAAATTCCTTAAAAATTCTTTAGTATTTTATTCTGGCTAACGCCAGACAATTTTATTCACCTCTGGGGAAGCCCTCAGACAGGAATGAGTTAAGGATCCTGTCCTTACAGATCCTGCAAGGATTATTAAAATTCCTTAAGGATCCTGACCTTACATGATCCTACAAGGATTATCAAAAATTCCTTAAGGGTCCTGTCCTTACAGGATCTTGCAAGGATTATTAAAAATTACTTAGCAAGGATCTTGCCCTGACAGGATCCTCACTTTAAGGACCCTTGAGGGTCATTAAGGATCCTGTAAGGTTTTTCACAAGGGAAAAATTGTTTGACCCTCCTATTGTTTGACCCTCCTTAGAAGGGTCACTCTATAAGAAGGGTCACCCCACTGATCTCTATATGAACTGGATAGGCCATTCCCTATGGCCAGCAGTCAAACATTTCATGGCAGTCACTGCACCATCTTATGTAGTGGAATATATGACGCATTGCGGCCTTAGAACTTGTTCCCAATCCTAAAGTTGACTGGCATAAGCAATCTTGACGTCAGCACGGTCAGATTATCCAGGGGGAGGAATATTAAGTACTCTGTGCCAGGGGAGTTGGAAAAGCCGTAAAGCAAACAACAGATGCCAGTTCGTTTAGTTTTCACATCTAGATTCCAGACTGGGACAAAATGGAAAAATACGGTAGTCTGTTCCACTTCCAGACTAGTTATTAAGTAACTGGTGTCATAAAAAAGTAGACTGTTCCAGATTAAGAGTGATTTATATTTCCTGTTCCAGACGAAAAATGGACCCCCCCCCCCCCCCCCCGGTAAAACTTACCTCGTTGCACCATATACTGAACTTCGATCTTTTTATCTTGCTCTGCTTCTCGCCGCGTTTGCTGGATTGACCATGACGTGCTTGTAATCTTTTAAGTATAGTTTCACGTTTTACTTCAGGTGGAATGCCATCAATAACAAATACAGGTCGAACACCAACACTGGTCAAGTACATGGTTCGAAAGAAAACATTACGAAGATATGGTTTCAGTTGATCTTTCAGACCTTTCGTAACTTGAGCTTCACATATCCAGAGACTTAAGTCGATACATAATGTCTTATCTCTCAACTGTTCAATAGATTCCCCTCGTTTAGACTGTTCTAAAATACTCCACAGATGTTGAACACCCATATTTTCTCTTCACAAATACAGAAATACTGTACATGCATTTGAATTTTGAATTTTTCAGAGAAATATTTCCCGACATGCTTCTGGAGTTTGGACACAGCTACCCCAAACGGCCAAACCAGGTATACATATACAGTAGAACCTTCGAACAAGAGTTGATTTCCCTTCAACATATTTCTTCACTGTTTTACTGTCTTTTACTGTATAATTGACCCTGTTATCTCGAACTCCCGCTATCTCGAACTATTCTCTACCTCCCTTGAGGGTTCGAGATAGCGGGGTTCCACTATATATATATATATATATATATATATATATATATATATATATATATATATATATATTTGATCGAAAAAATTGAAAGCGTAATAAAACGTATGAGATGGAAAGCTCACTTTTTTCTTAATGGTGATAGAAACCGGTCAAAAAATAACCATTTCGGACTGCCTTCTAACAAAACACCTCCCACTATTTTGGATATTCAAACCTTTCGAAGACGACTTAATAAAACTCATTGAAAACACCAAATTTCGGCATACGAGCAATCCATTTCAGGAATCTTTGGCAAATGATTTGAAGAAAATTAATTCGTCACCTAATATTTTTGTTTTCGCCGACAAAACTAGAAACATTTATGAAACCTCGCTCGACACATACAACAATCTTTTGCATGACAATATAACAAAAACATATAAACATGGATCAGAGGGCACCATAGAACAGATAGACAATGAACTGAAACACATTTCGAATAACTTGGGAATTGGCGACCGTATTGAACACATGAAAAAACGCGAAACATTTATTTCGCTCAAAGATCATAAGGATAATTTCGAAAACAACCCAACATGCCGATTAATTAATCCTGCTAAAAGTGAGTCCGGAAAGCTCAGCAAAGTAATTCTTGATAAAATCAACTCTAAGTTAAGGAACATTTTGAACGTAAATCAATGGAGAAACACACAAGAAGTAATCGAATGGTTTGGCAACATTGAAGAGAAAAACAGACATACCTTCATTTCGTTTGACATTGTTAATTTCTACCCTTCAATTTCAGAAGACCTTCTGGACCAAGCATTATCTTGGGCCAGAAATTTGGCTATCATTACCGAAAGTGATATTTCAATAATAAAACACGCTAGAAAATCGCTCCTTTTCAACAACGAAAAACCGTGGATAAAAAAAGACAGCAACAGTTTATTTGATGTTACCATGGGTAGCTATGACGGCGCTGAAGTATGCGAACTATAGTAGGCCTTTTCATTCTAAACGACCTAGGGAAAAAGTTTGGCAACCAAAACATTGGCCTATATAGAGACGACGGATTGGCAGTACTAAAAAATAAGACCGCACGATTGGCAGACAAAACAAGAAAAGATCTTCACAAAAGTTTCGAACAGTTTGGCTTAAAAATCACGGCAGAAGCAAATTTAATTTCAGTAAACTTTTTAGACGTTACTTTCGACCTAAGCAATGGAAAATACAAACCTTTTCGAAAGCCCAATGACGATCCATTATACATAAACAAGCAATCAAACCACCCACCAAGCATTTTAAGACAGCTACCTACATCAATCAACAAGCGCATTTCCCTCCTCTCGTCTGACGAGCGGACATTCCATGAAACCGCACCAATTTACCAAGATGCATTAAGGCGCAGCAATTTCAACCATGAGCTAAACTACACACAAGAAACACCACAGCAAACACGCAGAAATAGACACCGCAATATCATCTGGTTTAACCCTCCATTTAACAAAAATGTCAAAACAAACATAGGACGCAATTTTCTTAGCCTTATTGACAAGCACTTCCCACCAGGACACAAGCTTCACAAACTTTTTAACAGAAACACAGTCAAGATTAGCTATAGTTGCATGAACAACGTCAAGTCCATTATCACGAAACATAATTCACGCACAATCAAGAAAAGCAAGCCACGAAGCATAGTTACAAGCAGTTGCAATTGCAGGATTAAGGACAATTGCCCCCTACGTGGGCAATGCATGACAAACAACATAGTATACAAGGCATCTATTTCCATAAGCAACACGAACATCACTAAGCAATACATTGGCATGACAGCAAGTACATTTAAAGAGCGATATTGTAACCATACTAAATCTTTCCAGAATAAAAAGTATTCAAATGAGACGGAACTTTCGAAATACATTTGGAATCTAAAAGAAAAAAACCAAAGTTTCGACATAACCTGGTCTATACTAAAACACTAAATTTCTTACACGGGAGGATCAAAAAGATGCAATTTATGTTTGGACGAAAAACTTTTCATCATGAAGGCAGACAAACAACTCTTACTAAACAAAAGATCAGAAATAGTTTCGACGTGTCGGCACAAAAATAGATTTCGGATCAACAACCTAAACAATCAAAGGAATGCGCGCAACGTTTCGACGCCCACACCCACGCTCCAAATGAATCCGCCGGACGTTTCGACGCCCACACCCACGCCCCAACTAACGCATTTAAGCAGCCCACTAACCGATATTTTTCAGTCGCCTGATGATCCCGTTTAGGGTGAAACCTCCGGTAGCGAAGACTTTAAGGTAAAACTATACTTTATACTTTGTATTTTGCTCTATCTATATATGGTATTGAGCACTCTCTAACATTTCGTGAACCAAAACTCACTTATATATATATATATATATATATATATATATATATATATCGAGTGAGTTGGGAGAATTCGAAAGTACTTATGTAAACCCTCGCCTACGGCTCGGGTTCACATAAACTTTCGAATTCTCCCAACTCACTCTCGTGTTTGTATCAGGCTATATAAACACGGGCGGCCATTTTCTATTTTTTAAATATTTATAATATAGCTTTGATAAAGCAACGTTTTTGATTGGCTGTCGTGCGTGCTCCATAACTCGATGGAGCACGGCAAAAAAGAGCGGGAAAAAGTTTCAAAACAAAACTGAGTTTTAAATTGAGGCTTTTTATGGCCTTTTATATTATCAAAATACCGAGTCATTTAATTGTATTGAGTAATAAAGAACAACGACCCAGAAGACATAAACTGGGTCTGGGTAACCGAGTTTTAACTGTCCTTTTGGGTGGATTTTAGTGAACAAAAAAGACTTGGCTAGGAAAGTAGAAAAACACAACAACCAAAACGATTCGCCGGCTTGTGAAAGGATTTAATGCTATGTTATAAAATAAATGGCTCATGGTTTAGTGTGCTCCATCGAGTTATGGATCAGGGATGCACTTGGGAAATTTGGAGAGCACTCAAAAGAAACAAAAAACTCGGCTACGCCTCGACCAACTCTTACGATTTTTTCGTGCTCTCCCAATTTCCCGCGTGCATCCATTTAACAAATAGATTCCATTTTGCCGTTGTCTGTTTTATACAATACAAAAATTTAAAAGGTTTTTATCGAAACTCTTGCCGGATTTTGGGGCATGAAGAATGAAAACGCAAATCAGCTGACGTGATCTGACGTGTCCATGTGTCTGTCCTTTAATAGATCATGGGCAACAGCCAATGAAAACACGCACAGCAACCAGGGTATTGTATAAAACTCGATGGAGCACGCTAAACCATGAGCCATTTCTTAATTATATATATATATATATATATATATATATATATATATATATATATATATATATATTTAACAATTATTCACCGAAATGGAGATGAATAGTTGAACAGAGATTCTTTCGGAGATTTCGGGGATCGTCGGAGATGTGGGATCGTCGGAGATGTGTCGGAATCGCCAGCTGGACATAAAGAGTGCGGGTGGAAAGCGGAAAAGAAAGAGAAAAAAGAACCTCTGCAGCCGGGTATCAATAATAATTTTTGGAAATGTAGGTTGTGGAAAACATGTCAAATATAGCAGAAGGTTACGTAACCAGTGTTAATTGAATGTGTGGACAAATTAGGAAAGTTTGTTGTTTCAATGTGAGATGGCTCGTCTGATATATTAATTAAACGGCAAAACTGAGTATATTTTGTCTTTTTCACAAAAAAGACATATTATAAACATGTGATAATCACTTACCAACAAATGTGACGAATAATATAGACATGATATGGATGGCTTAGTTATCCGTGAATTAGCAAGTCCTGCAAGAAACCGACATCTTGTGCAAGAAACCGACAGAAATCTGGCAGAGGTTGTTTTGATATTTTCCACTGATCTATTTAAGAGACTGGATAGAGCATCCGGCTATTATCTGAGCGCCTCCAGAAATTGAAGCCGGAAGTTACGCCCTAATTTGTAAGCGACGCCATATTGGATGGCCCCACCATGAGGAGTGAGTTACTATAATTGTTGCTATATTTTACTATTCACCAACACTGAGGTGAATAATTGTTTTAGCATATACCTCATAAATAAAATAACAAGTTTAACATTCTTATATTTTTCGGTATTTTCATACAAGCTGTGTCAATAGACACGGCCTCTAGCAACTTGGCATACTCGATATTTGTCGACAAAACAGTTTTTACAACTTTTGAATATACTAATGGTTAGAAACTTGGAAAGAAACATACCTGTGGACACTAGATCTTCTATTTAATTTTGTTGACTTTTCTCGTTATTCTACTACATCAGCCTTGTTTATCAACAAAATCTTCTGCTTCGGTCAGGTTTATAGTGCATGATATCCCGAGCTAAGAGGGTTAAAGGAACCAATCAGATTGCGTAAAAAGCACTATTCACCTGCGAGGTATATGCTAAGTATAGGTTATTTTGAGGCCACGAGGGGATATGTGATTTATTCACCGACCCGAGGGGCCTCAAATAACGTACTTATTTTCCACATGGCGAGGTTGACAGGTTTCATAAGATAAGGAGTGGTGCGGAGAATATTAGACGGGATGATTAGAGGAGAATATTATAGCGAGGATAGAAGGGAATATTAGAGCCTTATAAATATTAATCTATATTGTTTTACCAGGGGCTATTGAATATATTCCCCTAAAAGAACAAAGGAAACCGAGGCATGTGAAAAATAAATATATATATATTACCGTAAATATAGCTACGTATCATGATTCGACGAGGGAGAGTGATAGCGAGACGAGAGAGAGAGAGTGATAAGCGAGACTAGAGAGAGTCAAGTACCAAATAAAGTGATCACAAAAACCAAAACATTGTGATTGTCGTGAAGAATTAACGGCGCGTTTTGAATCGAGCATTCGCGACAGAGTGGCACCTCCGACGGGATCGGAAAAATGGAAAAGCTGGAGAAAGACTCAGCTAGTGAAGTTATTAAAGTTTACGCCAGTCAGTCGAACATAAATAAGACGAGACAGAGTGATAGCGAGACGAGAGAGAGTGATAGCGAGGACGAGAGAGTGTGATAGCGAGACGAGAGAGAGTGATAGCGATCGAGACCAGAGAGAGTGAACTACCAAATAAAGTGAACAAAAACCAACTGAACATTGTGATTTTCGTGAAGAACGGCGCGTTGAATCGAGACAATTTATAAAATAAGGTGTCCTCTACCGCGGCTCTACGCACGCTCCGTGCATTTACAAGAGTATGAAGATCATGAATGACATAAATGGCGTGTAGTGGCGTCACCTAGCGGGAAAAGCTAGCGAACTTTCAAAACGATCCCACTTTTAGCTTGTTTTTTTCCCTTCATATTTTATAAAACAAATAAAACATACCGCTCCTGTGTATATGTACTCTTATAAAGGTTCGTTTGACGTGATTTGAACACGAAAGAAGTGTAAAGGCACTCGGCTGTTGCCTCGTGCTTCTACTCAACTTCTTTCGTGTTCAAATGACGTCAAACGTGCCTTTATAAGAGTACATATGCACGGAATTTTATCAGTGTTTTATTTGCATATATATATATATATATATATATAAAATACTTTTTATATACTTTTTTTATATTTATAAAATACTTTTTCAGCACTTGTACTATATAATTATCTGAATACCAATATGTATAGTAATATGAACATTATAAAAAAACTTCTTTTGGATTTCCCGGGGGGGGGTTGCCCCTGCTGCACAACCCCCCCCCCCCGCTATGTATGGCCAAGGCCCCAAGGCTAAGTTTTTTCTATTTTTAGTCTGGAACAGGGGTAAGACAGTCATTATCATTTGACACCCCCCAATCGTGATTCCTTCGCCACGTCCCGACCCTGTTCGAATTCATCAGGTATAGCCTGATGCAAATTAAGTAGTTACATAAGTACTTTCGAATTCCCCCAAACTCACTCGAGTGTTAACGTTTGCATCAGCTGGGTGCACAAAAAGGTTTCAGGATTTGTCGGCACTGTCCCAGTCCCCCTGACTAAAAATTGGACGTACCCCCAAAAGGAAGGTTTATTAGAAGGAGGGGACTTATCAGTAATTTTCCAAATCACTAATGAATCAGACAAAAATTACGACCATCAAGTGATATTAAAATAATCAGAGATACCGGTAAGTAATCAAATAAAATTTGCATGTGATAAATAGCACTATTTCCGAACATGTTCCGAGCCTTTGCGACAAAGCTATTTCGGTACTTAATCCTCCACGTTTATTGGTTCAAAATACTTCGGATGTTTTTCGAAAAATAGTCGGAAGCAAGCGCCGAATGTCAAAATATGCATGTTCGAACTTGAAATCTTCTACCTGGTCGTTTTAATTTTCAACGGTTGAGAAATGCCATATTTCAAGAAATATTCAAGGGGAAGCGAATGCCGAAGAATGAATGTAACACAAACTGCAAATGTGATATTCAGTCTGGCTATATTTCTCAGTTCATGGAGTTCATTGGCGTCTGCAATTTCTTTGTCTGCTGCGAGGTCTGCTGTCTCTGCTCAAAGGGATGAACTTTACAATAGACAGATCACTAAAACGCATTGCAATTGTTCGCTGGTCGCCGAAAAAACTGAGCATTTCCTCCAAACCGATGCCATAGCTATATCCTTTGTTGTTAGTGTTAAAAAAGCGAAAAACAGTACATCGCCGAGGGACGATTTTTCCTTGAAAATTGTATGGGTCCGTAAGGTGCGAGCTAAATTTTTACTTGCACTGCCAGACGATAGCGAAATCCTGTCGCTTACTACTCTCCAACATTCAGTTATCGTTCAGAGAATTGACATGTCAAGGAACAACAGTAATTGCTTTCATTCGCTAACACCCTTGTGCAAAGCTGAAGTAATAGTTGATGCGTTTTACAAGTCTGGTTTCAATGCCGCAGCTGGTCAACCGTTCTGCTTCCAGCCGCGTGAACTAAACAACCAGTCCAAAGATGATGAAATTGTCCATAGATGTTGTTCCCGGGGTATAGACCAGGAGTATATTAATTGTACGGAAACTATTAACCTAAATACTTGGGTTGCTTATGCAATAGTTGCTGTTCAGGTTGGCAGTGCAATCATGTTTATTTTGTGTCCACTGCTGTTCAAATACCTTCCAACCAGAGATACTCAGATGGCCAGAAAATCACGTGGTGCAGCACAAAGACGCTTTGGTTACTCCAGTATTCCTCCACTGTCTGTTGACGCAACCATATCTAACAGAAAGCTTCTCACTCTTGTTGAACCATTATCATTTGCCACTTGTGGTGGTGATGAAGCACAAGCTTGCTACTCTAGACTTTGCCGAGCTATTACCCTTTTTATCTTTCCTATAATTTTTTGTGTTTACGTTGTTTTTTTTTTTGTAAACAACCATGCCACTAAAATCCGCACCAATGTCACTTACTACACTGGGTTGGTTGGTCTTCTTAAACCACCAGTAGAATATTACATGTTCTCAATTGTATTTTTTTGTATGCTTGTGCTTGTTGTGTTGGTGCTTATTCCTGGACGCTTATCTGGAATTGGAAAAGCATTGTCTGGGCGAAAAGATGAAAAAACTTTTCTTGGTTTTGAAAAACCTGAGCAATTTATCAACAATCGTTCAGGTAAAATTGGTTTTCAATTCTTGTATTCAAATATGGTGTTTCACCTAAAGTGCTGTCTTGACTTTACATTTTGGGTGTTCATTTTACAAATCCTCTTTGCACCATGTACTCATTTGTTGAAGTCTTGCTGTATTGCATCACTAGATGATGAGACAGAGTCTTCATCAAATTCAGAACAAAATCATACTCAAAGGCCTCCTATTTTTTGTATTGTCTTAGTTGTTATCTTTCTTCCAGTTATTCTCACTCTGTGGATATGTTTTGTCATATTTGCACTTCTTGTATATGTAACACCAGTAGGATATGTTGCTTTTCGGATTTGCAGCTTACTTTATAACAAAGACGTGCCTTTTAAATCAGAATGTTGTGAAGGACTCCCCTTATGTATTCGTTTTATTCTTATTTTAGTTTTGTATTTGCTTTTCATTTTATGTTGTGTTTTTGTTTTGTGCTCTTACATTTTTGTGACATTTATGTTTGGGGTGTTCTTTTACATTCTTGGCAAGATATTTCTCTACACTTTGATTGGTCTTGGATTTAATGTTAATTTTTACATACCTTACACTGTTGCTGGCTTTTTTGTGCTTTTTTACATATGGAGGGCATTCAAACATTACTTTTCTGTTTACGAGAACTTGAGAATTGTTCTGTTTGAAGAATGTGAAAAATATGAGCAACAAGCAGCACTAAATGGACAAATAAATGCAGCTGATAACCCTGATTCTCCTCCACAAAAGTTAGGAACTGGTTTGTTACTTCTCCTGGATTACAATAACAATCCGTCATTACCAGTGAATCTCTATGTTACCACTTATCGTCGTCTGAGGCCCCGTGGAAAGACATTCTTCACTATCCTTGCCAAACTTTTTTTGACTTTTGTATACCTGTCTGTTGCCTTTGCATCCATCATGTCTCTTAACAAAACTCAAGACACATCTACCTATGTCCAAGCTGTGTTTTTATGTGTAACATTTGCCCTTCCACTACTTCTGTCATATGGTAATACATCCCACAGTAAACGGAGAAGAAAGGAGTTGGAATACCAAGTAAGGTTCATCATTCATCGATATGTGTCCAAGGTTGCTGCTAATAGTGAGACTGCCAGTGAAAACTCTGTTGATTTAGGTCCAAATAATGACTTATTTGAAATTTGACCTCCCACACATACAGTAGATGTTTTGAGTTCAGTTGAACATTTGCAGTAAATCATGGTTGGATCTTTACAAATCATAATACAGTATCATGAAACTGAGAAAGTCAGAACACATTTTGAATGGAAACATTTTGAATGGAAACATTTTGAATGGAAACATTCATTTTGATGGATCTTGTCTGTTAAGTACTGTACATTTTACATTATATAGTATGTTAATTATTTTGTGATTGCCTAAAGTTATAAGTTAGGTCAACTGATCTCTTCTCCAGTAAACAAAGAAGTACTGTATGGTGGGTAAACAAAGCATAGAAATATAAACTTTAGTTGTGTAGAGTGATTTAGTTACAGTATGCTGGCTTTATATACAGTAGTTGCAGTTCTTTTGAGGATAACTTGTTATATTTGATATATCATGAGAGTGCACAGTTACATGTGTACATGTACATGTAAATCATAGTCACTAGGATTACATTTTCTGGAAATGTATTGAATGTCCAAGCAGCTTAGCTAACAATGAGCTGAGATTTATGTTCAATTCATGGTGCCCCTAAAGTGCACCAATCATTACTTTTACGTATGTTTACAGATTGAACTCAAGCGATGTAAGTGTGGCTTGTCCACATATAACTGATTACATGAACAAAAACATAGAACAATCTACCTATAGGTATCATAGAACAAAGACTGGCTGCATTGCCACTGAGACACTTTAATTCTAGAGTAAGAGACTGCCTACTGTAAAGTTTACTACAGTAGTTTCATTCTTGACTAAGTTTAATTTAGTAGTATGTGGAAGAATTTGTAGTTTGTGCTTAAAAATTAAATTTTTAAATACTGTATTTTGATATACAGTATTCCAAAATGTGATTAGATTCTAAATTTACAATAAATGCAATTGATCAATGTGGGAAAATGGTACAAGTAAATTTTGATATAAATAATGTGATATTGTATTTAGAATGAGCTATGTGTACTGTACTGTAGTTTTATCACATGACTTATATAATTGTATTGTTGTGTTTTGTTAGTTACAGTGTATAAGTGATTATCAAAAAGACTGTAAGTGAAAGTAAATGTTAGGAAACTGGTGATCATATATTTATCATATTTGGAGGGACAAAATTGACAAATATCAAGCGTGGAAAAATTAACAGTGTCCCTCCAAAATAATGATTTTAAGAATACTAGTGATTGTATCTGTTCATCAGGGTTCAAAAATATAACTGATTTTTAAACTGATTATAACTAAACTTGTCTTGAATCTTCACTCTTTCCAAATTTGAATAAATAATCTGGCCATTGTATGAAATTCACAAGGTGATAATACATGTAAAAAGTTGAAAGCTCTGCTTAACTCCAATCCTGAGTGATTTCCAGGGATTAAGAAAACTAAATCTTGAATTTTTGGAAAGAATTGTGAAGTGCCTGATAATCAGATATGGAGTAGTGTTATGTATGCTTCTGAGAAGTGGACATTATGAAAAGAGGAGACAGATAGTTTTTGAAAGAAGATTTGAGGGTAAAAGAGTGAGAGGTTGAAGGAGGAGAGGGTTGTAGATAGCCTGAAAAATAGTGGAAATTATATAGATCTGAAAAGATGGGCTATGGATCATATAGCATGGAAGAACTCATGAAGAAGACCTGCTGTAAGGCAGCTAGAATACCAATTATGATACAATAAATGTGGTACTTTCACAAATTACTGTATTGCTTACTTCCCTTCATACTTCTACAGATTATAATCTCATATCAAGTAAAAAATTATGTCAATAATTATTTGCTATCTTATTTCCACAGAGTACTATTTCTATAATACTGTGATTACCTCTACATTAATTGTTCTCACAGGATATCTAATCTCTAAATTACCTCATTAGCATGCATAATCATTTCCTTCAAATAACAAAAATTTGTAATTTTCCCTTATTTACTGTACATCAAAATGTAAAAGAGCATTGTTTTGCAGAAGACAACCAGTATATATTTAATCAAACATTCTCATTACAAAAAATATTAAACAACACAAACTCAAAACAATTTCACTAATCATGGTATTACAAACCAACACCATGACATGTTGGGATATTAGGATTTAGTATTGCAGTCCTCATGGGAAATTATCCACACACTCTCCCTCGGCTAGTTTAATTTATTAATCATACCCCTCACCTCATGGTACAATGTACTTGTAACAATTACACCTTTTATATAACATCTGGTTGCATGGTGTGATAAATGAAGAACTGTAGTATTGTTAATAGCTATAATATGAATTGTTGGTCAATATGTAGTTCAAACGTATATTCCAGAATATTTTCTTGTTATTTACAGTCTGTATTACTGTATGGACATCCTATTAAGTTATCAGTTTTAAACAGTGCCTCTCAGGTCAGCCTCAAGTTCTTATTTTCATGACTTGCGTTCCAAAATAAACAACTGATTCATAAGTAAGAAATAGAATAATAGTATTTGGAACCTGGCGAATTAGATGTGTTGCCAAGCCACCGTAGAAACCTTGCCATCCTTCCCTGTGCAAGATTGTTCTAATCAATCGCGAGAACGATTTTTGTTTGTTCTGATGTTCTCTCATGCGAGTTCTAACTACTTCATGAGGGTAAGCTAATACGGTGGCGATAGTTTTTGAAACTGCAGAAGCGATCACACAGTCGGAAACGTGAAAGGTTCCACAAATAGACGAACTAGTAGTAAGTTTAGATTGTCTTCGTTCCCATATGATGCTTCGCAGGTATTCGTAAATTACAAAATGTATAACAGTTTCGGCAATACCCAGATACGAAGCAGTTAATCCACTGTAGAATGCGCGTATTCCTTCGTTTTGATAGATCGTTACAGGTATTTTAAGTAACTTGCTTCGTGTCATGTCGCTTGACTCAAGTTGCAATCTGGTTTTTATGAACCATGCTGGATTTGTTAATGTACAACTAGTAAAACCTGCGAAGGCAGCGGAACAAACGTGAATATACACTGTCTTGTCGCCTCTTTCAAGATTTTCAGGTCGGAGAAAATTCTTGCAGTAGGAATATACGGTAAAGTATATTCCTTTTGATAATGAAAAAGCAACGACGTTGGCAGGAAGTCCACGAGATAACAACGAATAGCCTTCGTTTTGAATCATGGCTTTAGCGTATGAAACAAGAGTAGCATTTCGAACTGGAGTCACAGAACTACACATATTCAAGCTCACGTTTCGCTCAAAGACGAACATTGGTAATTTAGCAGATACTTTTTTAAAATTTAAAGTTGACGACTGTAATCTTGTCTGCAAGACATCCAGAGGATATGTCATAACAGTGGCGGTCGCACCAGCCAGACTCCCAGCCAAGAGATCCAGTGATGGTGGACGTTCTCGCGCGTTGTATCCCGATGACATTCTTCACTCGGGGTCTTTTGTTTTGTTCTTGCTCTAAAACTGATTAATGTTCATAACTAAATTAAAGTTAACCAACACTTTGAAATTATTTTTCTAAAGATGACGTCCAGCTGAGGTGTCACAGGAGGCGTGTTTGGGGGAGTGGAATATTTACTTTGCAGTATGTGTGCAAGTCATATGATCATGAGAATGACGTAATTTTATCAGCAAATAAAATTACGTAATTTTATCAACATTAATAAAATTTCATCAACGCATTAATCGCATTCCTAACCAAAAAACTAAACATAATACTGGACATTGAAGAATAGTTAGCCTCCTTCGCAGACGAACGTCTGCGAGCCATAAGAACTCATGTCTCGCTCACACAAAGAACGTCTGCGAAGGAGCTATATGTATCTATAACGAATAGTACTTTAGAGAACGCAAGTTTGGATGTCGTATATATATATATATATATATATATATATATATATATATATATATATATATATATATATATATATATATATTACGGGTGATAGATAGTATAGTAAAATACAAAAATGGAAATCATGACTAACTGTTTTACTTTAGGGTTAGAAGTTTAATATACCAACCTTTAATTTTAGTCTTTGTTCTGATTAATCAACGACGACAGAATGCGAATGACTTCAAAGTAGATAAATTTATATATAGACCTTTTAATAAGTATAGAATACGTAATTTTCACCCTATGATGTCAAATTCTTTTCATTTTTTCTTTTGAATTCACGAGGGCTTTGTAATTCCGGTAAAGTCCGACGTCGAGTATTTGAACTGACTTCTCAAACTCAGAACTCCAAAGATACCTCTGAAACGTTATATAATTTGCCTTATTTCAAAGTACCAAACTTTGAAAACCTATTTTGCATTATTTCAAAGTACTAGTACTTTCCCTCCGATTTCAAAGCACTGATTAAACATTAATTTCTTTTCAGTTTTTAGTTCATGAATTATTACTGATGAGTTTGAGAAATACACTTCTAAATGAGGAAAATACAAAGAAAATCCATGTTTAATGAAGGTTTATATATATATATATGATATAGATTCCTCTTGATTTACTGATAAACTTTAGTTTTGATTTTCTCGACTAATTTAGACAACGTTTTTTTTACTGAAATTTTTTTTCTAGAACCAGAATTCGCCGTGTCCGTTCTGTATCGGGATACAGGCACTCGGCTTCGCCGGCTCGTGTCTGTATATAGATACCGGAACGGCCACTCATTCTGAAAAATAGTATACTATACTAAATAGATTTATATTATATCGGCTATATACTATATCAGGCAACCAACGCGTGGAAGAGCATAATAAGGAATTGGCAAGAGCATTAAAAACGTTCATAAAGGAAGTCTCGATGATTTAAACTATGTTTTCTGTTCTTCGCAGACCTCGCAAGGGATACTGTTCTTTCTTGGTAGCGGATAAATTTGATTGTTTAATCTTTGAAATATTACTGATTCATTAGGGATTTGAAACCAACATGTATGGTTCTAATGTAGCGGTTGTTATAATTTAAGCCTAGTTTCCATATAGCCGTAAGAGCCGGCGGCATGGCTGTGGCAAGGGGCAATGGTCCAATCGCATACAGCTTTTTATTGCTGGCTAATTCAACACTGTCTATGATTGGACCATCTCCCCTTGCCGCAGCCATGCCGCCGGCTCTTACGGCTATATGGAAACCAGGCTTTCACTTTACTAAGGCGTTAACATGTTTAATCTCTAGCGTGGGTTTGTATCCGCATTCTTGTAAGTAGGTTTCCAGATTATTAGTTTGACGTAGTACATTGTAGGTTTCCAGATCATTAGTTTGACGTAGTACATTGACGTATAGATAATGTTTGTATACCGTATTTGGCAAAGAAGGTATTGGTGAATAACCACGCAGTTTGTTCCTACGTAAGGACTGACGTAATGACCGTGATTCAGCAAGCTGACTGTCGCTGAAATGTAAGATATATAAACCTGACAGCAACTCGATGTATTCGGTTAGATTTAGAAACGAGAGAGGTGAGACTGAGTGACCGAGATGTGAGAACCGAAGGTGCGATGTAGCTAGAGAAGACGTTTGTAAGTAACGTTCAGCTGCTCAATCTCATTTGTCGATAAAGTTGTTCCAGAATCAGCGAAGAAAGTCTCTTCACTATGGCCCAAAAGCACGCTACACTAACACCGATTTTTATCGGTTGACTAGCCGATAAAAATCGCGCCAACTAAAATCGTAGCGTGTGCGCCAGCTTTATATAGTCCGCCGATAAAAATCGCGCCAGGCATGGTATGTCCAAAAACCTTCACGCCATTGCAGTGGGACAATCTACATGACTACATCTAATTTATAAGAAAGCTGGTGAAGGGAGAAATGTTATAAAGTTATAAATGTTATATATAGATATATAATATATCTATTGACCTTATGACCTTTACTGTAGCATCTGTGCATGCATGCAACTTTCCCGTACTAACTGATCGGTCACGATCATGTAGATTTGCATTTTTCGCCGCAATGCGAGGTAAAGGGTCATGCAGAAAGAATAAACTCGTGGATTATATATATATTCGTGGATATAGTTATAACTTATAACAATAAGAGCGAGAAACTTGAAGCAAGTCTATAGTTGGTTTGGTCCTGCAGCTCAGTTGCTCAGTTCTTGGGAACTGATCAAAATTAGATTGTATTAGTTATTAACTGTTATTATAAATACCAGAACATGCATTCACCAGATTGCAAAAAAAAAGGCATATATGTAATATAAGTATAGATGTAAAGAAATTTGATGGGAAAGAATTACATTTGGAAGAACTTAGAAGGTAATTAGGAATTACGTGCGAGTTGTTTTTCCCGAGAGTACGTCTTTCGATTGACATCAGAAACAAATAACTTCCCATTGCATGGTCACATATATATATTGAGACTTTAGAGGATAGTATATGTGCAGAGGTGTATGTGTAACAGATTGTCAATGAGTGCTTAACCGATCGTCATGTCATTCAATAAAAGATTTAGATTGAACTGAAAGATAAATAGGCAGAAGCTAGGGCCTACCGACTGAATTTAAAATATATATATATATAAAACATAATCTGAAAATGAACATCTTGAAAAATCCAAGATATGGATCAAAAAAGCCAATAACGCGAAATCGAGCAGACTTGAGTTTGAAGAGTTCTGCGACATCAGTCAAAACATACAAAACCACACAGGCACAATACACACTCAAGTCTATCTTGCATGTTATAATCCATCCGCCTTCGAAGTCTAACAACTCATATTACATTATAATATTTCAACTATTACACATGTAAACAGGCGGAAAAGCTAGTGCAGATCTCGGGGCGTTTCCGAAATTGTTCGGACCAAACGGACGTTGTCTTATATATAGATTTTTATGAAATTATCCTCCAAATCACTCATGATGGTCCTTGATTTGTAGCAAACCATTCCACAAAGTTACATGAAAATCAATTGGATACTTTTTGAGATATCTTGTTGACAGACAGACTAATAGACAAAAAAACCAACAAAAAAACCCAATGCAAACAACAACAATAACCTGTCACACGATCTCGCGCGGCTGGCGCCAAATGCTTGCTGCCTCCTCCACAGGCCCTATTGCATCATGGACAGGTCACACACGCCGAATTTAGGGCCTGCAAGATCCTGTAAAAAAATTGGCAAAACTTGGCACGGAATAAATTTGCATAATTAACTACCATTGTTAATAGCCATGGCTATATCCGAAGATTTTGAAGGCCATTGAAGACTTATGACATACGAATCCTAGCTTTAAAATGAAGGAATTGTTGAAGAAAGCAACTTTGTCAACTTTCGGCCGGAATAATCAACGAGAATACACTTTAGTCTACCCAGAGACTCTTTGGTTTATACTTTGTCGGTTTCCACAACAACTGAACCTTGAATTACGCTACACTATAGCCTACAATTTAACAAAATTAAATCTCATTAACTCTTGGTCAGTTGACAGTCTTCGATAGCTAAATAAACCAAAAAACAATACGAAAAACCTGTTACTTTCCTGACCGTCGAATTTGCTTTTGTTCGGCAGATATTTTCCCCTTCAATTCCTTTTTGTCGCTAAAAATATTATTGGCAGAACGTCGGTAATTCTAAAACATATTGGTTTCTTCATTGTCATGATCTGTAAGAAAGTTTAGACCGAATTTCCTGGTGGGTCACAGTGTTAAAAGAACTTGGACGTACGTTTGTCGAACAGCGGCCGGAAAAAATTTGCAGGTCCTCTCAAAACTATCGCCTCTAGGGCCTAGTCTCGCTGTGCATACTGGGATCAGTTTTCACTTTTCAAAATGGCGGCCGTTCGTGCACAAATTCAACAAGGATTAAAGCTATCAAAAAGTGAACGAAAGATCCTGAGAAAGCAGAATAAAGCACTTCACACTTTAAGAAATAAAGCTCAAGAAGTCGGAGAAATTTCCCAGTTCCCTACTGCTCATTTATTGGTGAAAAATGGCGGTCTAATGTGTGGGGTGAAACGCCAGGATCTGTTTGAGATGTTCCATAAATACGGCACGTTGGAGGATGTGGTTATGCTACCGGGCAAATCGTACAGTTATGCGATATTTTCTACTGTTGAAAGCGCTCAGAAAGCTATGGTGGGTTTAAACGGTCAAAAAATACTAAACGAAAGTTACGAAACCTCTTTATGTGGTAAAATATTATACCTCGCCTATCTAGTGACCAAACCTTGTGTGCAGTTGTGTTCATTGGATAGATCACACCCGGCTGGAATGATACTCGTTGAAGATTTTATTAGTGAGTCTGAAGAAAGTGACTTGTTACAATGTTTTTCGAATTATATTATAAAGGAAAGGAAAGATATCACAGAATCAGAGTCTGAGGTGTCTGGTAAGTCTTTTAGGCCAATGGAATTGAGGTTTCAGTTTACCGTTCAAGGATTTTCAAAATGTGATGTGGCTTCTGTTCATTATTCATTATTTGAATCATATTCATTTATCTTGTCCAAAAATATAATAAAATCGATCTGTGGACCTATCATCATTGTCAGTGGTGCCCATGGACTGAGGGAGGGCCATCACCCATCATCAGCCCACGGCCTAACCCAACGAAAAAATTTTCATAGTAATATTTTGTGACATTGTACCTTGGATGCCAGAGTAGTGACATCGTGGACGTATTGAAGGCTTCGCTATTTATTAATAAAAAGTGTATACACGCTGTGCAAATGATGTAAATAGTATATTTGAAAATCCTGATGTGGAAAATCTACCAACAATGAAAATTATTTTGAATAATGAAAAACATGTGGTAGTTTCAAGCCCATGCAGGTGGTGGACGGTAAACTGAAACCTCGATTCCATTGGTCTTAGCCTGTAAATTAGGAATATAGGAAATTATTATATAGCATGCTATCGGATATGAGCTTTTGCGTAATCTGATTGGTTCCCTACTACCAGGCTATCAGCTAATATCCTGCTAGTAGAGGAAAAACAAGATGGCGGCATGTTTTTTTAAACTGCCGAAGAGAGTTGAAATTGACGGATTTTTATACAGAAAAACATCAACACCCTCAAACCAATGTATAAAAAAACGACATTGTGTAAAAATACATTAACAAATACACAATTTAGCATGTCAAATGGGAAAATTCACCTAAAAATGACGTCTTTTTACTTCAGAAATACGACTAAATTAGCGGGTTGATATTAATTTGTTGCCAAACAAAGAAACTCACGGTTAAAATCAAGCTTACAACACACATTTCGTAGGAGATCACCAGTAAAGAGACTTTTTTTATTTAGATAAGCATTTGGAGTAGTAAAAAGCATGTTATTTTTCAAAAACAACCAACTAAGTAATTTAGTTTCACTGCCGAGTGCCGAAGGTGTTTCAGTTTCATTTTTGCATGAAATCAAAACCTTTTCACGACAGCAACGCTAATATAAACAACTGACCCACCTTTTGACTTCATAAAGGTACCTTTTAATCTTTTTTGTTGATCTGCTTAAGACATTTTTTGCCTCTCGAGCAACATTTATGCAACATTTCACTGAAGCTGTTTACCGAACAGCTCAGCGAGAAACTTTGTGTGAATGCATCATTACGAATGGCGGAAGTATTAGTTGCCTGTTGCCTATGCCGGAAGTTTGTCGTTTCAAACATTTCGCTATAATTTTGTCTCTTGTACAGTGCTTGGCTATATAATAAAACAGTTATACCATTCGCTCTCGTCGTATACAAACTAATAGCCAACTCGGCGAAGCGCCTCGTTGGCTATGAGCTCATATACGACTCGAGCTCATGGTATAACTGTTAATTATACTAACATTAGTTCAGTTCACGTTGATTGCAATATCTTGCTGAATTTAGCAGGGTTTTTTAAAGGTCAACTCAAGGCTAATTATTTTCCTAGCTTGTTATATGTGCCAAAGTATGAAGAATACAATGATGATAAAAATTTGAAGCATATACCATACTTTTTGTTGATTTCTAAATTTTTTAACAAAGTTTTCCAAAAAAGCCGTGTTGTATAAAGAGTCTGGCACTAGCAAGTTTGTGACTAAACACTTAAACCTGGATGATTGAAATCATAAGAAAAGCTGATTTATAATGAATATAACTTGTGCAAGGTTCCGACTGCACATGTATTAAAATATTTGGTGCTTTACAAGTGTGTTTACTTGAATGGATCATAAAATCGTTCCTCCATTTACGTCACACACTTACTCATGCCAAACTCTTTATACAACACAGCTTTTTATAAAAATACTTCAAAATTTGTCGATTCATGGGAAAAAAATTCAGTTTAATTTTTTTTTCATCATAATTATCTGGATTCTAAATGAGAAATGTAAATTGACCTTTCAAGAACTACCTAGCAGTTTTATGGACTGCTAACTTTTGGGGAGGGGCACCCCTTTGGAATCTACATATTCTGTGCACTGGATTTGCACAAAAAAATAGGAGAATATATAGGGCAACAAACAACAATGCAGCTGGGCACTGGCCACAGCGTTTTCATTCCATACCAGGGGGCATATACTTGAATTGACCATCATTTTACTCTGGCTATCATAAAACGATTTTACTTGTCACAGGGAGGCAGCTAGGGTCCAAAGGGTTACAGCTGAGCACCAAGCATTGGCTAATACTTAAATAGATTTTACATTCTGTCAGTCTGCTCAGTAGGAAGCTTTAGATTTGACGTCATGTGTAAGTCGACCCCCATTTTTTCAACCAGAAAATCATAATTTTTTACAGTCGAGTCCCTCAAATTAAACAAGGTTCTCATTTACCGTATTTTCTGGGTGATTACCCACAGGTTATCTGTTAATTTTTCTATTTTTCATGCTGCTGTGGGTAATACGACGGGTGCAGGTAATGTGATGACAAAATTTTCCCTAACTGTCAAAAGCTCCACACACAAACAGCATGAACATCATTCTTACAAGCTTGTAACATCATATATACTTGGCAGAGAGTATAATGATTAAAGAAGTTAGTGGGGTTCCCAATTGAGATTTCAAGCTTTACACTCAAGAAATTGACGTACACAAAATAAACAAACAACACTCGTTTTACAGCCATTTTCTCCACTTACGCAGGGGTTAGCCAGTAGCTCCCCACAAAGTGCAGTTTCCTCCACTCCTCTCTTTCTTGCGGATCCTCCCTTTCTAGACCACACTCTCTCATGTCCCACTCCACAACCTGACTCCATGTCGTCCTTGACCTTCCTCTTCCTCTCATACCCAGTCACTATCATCTTTCCATAATACATGCCCCAGCCATCTCAACCTGTTCTGCCTCACAATATCAGTCACCAACTCAATCTCCATCCTAGGCAGCAATGGGTTAAGAACTGTAAATGCCGTGGTGAATGGCAAAACTATAATATAGTCTTAAATGAGATACTGTCTAAAGAAGTATACACTGAGAATTAGAAGAACTGTTTGAAATTTAAAGAAGTAAAAAACTAAACAAGAATAGCCTAAAGAGGAGTGTTCATCTGTGAACAAAAGTTAATTAAAAAACACCTGTGTTTTTTTTTCAGTTCGGAAGCAGTTAAAACACCGGTATGTAAAACATTATGGCTATGAATTTCTTTATGGCTCCAATACTGTGGACAAAGAGAATCCTTTACCCGATGGAATGCCACATGAATGTTTGCCAATTATTGAAAAGATCATGTCACTTGAATGTGTGAAACACAGACCAGATCAGCTGACTATTAATGAATATCTGCCAGGTCAAGGTAAACAATTAAGTAACATGCTTTTTCCCCCTCTCAGTGGTGTAATTAATGTGGGCCAATAGGAGCAGCTTCCCTGGGTGGCATTATTTGGAGGTGGCACTTTTTGTGGGTGACACTGTTTGAGGACAGCACATTTTGAGAACGGTGACTTAATAAAGGTGAGGTAATACGGGCAACAAATTGCTGTGTTGCGAGTTGAAAAGCGTTGTTGCACGTATTGCCACCCACCTTAAACATTGTCACGCAACAATGATTTTGTTGCAAGTTGAATCAGCATGTTGTAGCAAGTAGAACTGGAGTCTACTTTTTTCAACAAATTTTTTCAACTTTGTAACAAAATCATTGTTGCGTGGCAATGTTTAAAGTGGGTGCATGTAATACGTGTAACAACGCTTTTCAACTTGCAACGCAACATTGTAGCGAGACAAGTTGCAGCAAGTTGTTGCCCGTATTACCTCGCCTTAAGGGGTGACACTTTTGGTGTACAGTCGGCAAGCAATCAGTAGGCTATTGTATGGATAGACTGCCAATTTGCAAGTAGTTTCTATCGCAGATATATTAAAGTGAAGTTCATTTCTTGTTTTCGTGTCTTTTTCTTGCACATGATATACAGGTATTCCACCTCACATTGACACCCACTCAGCTTTTGAAGACGGCATTATTTCTCTTAGCCTTGGTGCAAAGGTAGAACAACTTGAAGCTATATATAGATTACTCTTCTGAAACTAAAAAATACTATATTGTTGCATGAGCTGCATTTGATATCGGTGCTAAAATGGAAATATATTGGTATCGGCCTTTTTTGTTTTTTACGATCTGTGTGCATTCACTTTTTTGCCGTGCAAACTACGGTTTGCGAAATAAAATATAGAAATTATAACGAAAAAAGCAGTTTTTTAATTTTAATGTCGACAATCAACTTTTTAGACAAAATCAACGTGATATTTTACGATAAACGTTTCAATTATCTTTACAACCACGCGAGTGCAATTTATGTCTACAAATAAAAAGTTATTTGGTTGACTATTTACAAGAACTTACATGTATCTGTATATAGGTCTTACTTTAATGCTTACTTGAGCTGTTCTGTTTTTCAAATTCATGTTCTTTCAGGTTGCAATGGACTTTCGGCATCCTGATGGACGCCATGATTCCGTTTTGCTTCCAAGGAGAAGCATTCTCGTAATGACGGAAGAGAGTCGATATGTCTGGACACACGGGTAAGTTGTGCATGAGGCTGCGTATTTTGTTCCGTCGTGGTTTCGATGTTTTAGGAGTGATCTTGGAACGCAACATTTTGACATGACACATTATAAGAGTTTAGTATAAATACACAGGTGATTATAGAAATCGCGCGCTCTGATTGGTCGAGCTACTTCGGACTAATTATTGATAATCACCTACAGCGTTTATTCAAAATGGCCGCAAGCCAATTTGTCAATGCGACAGATGAGGAAATTAACAATTTTAAAGAAAATGTTGTTCCTAAAAGTACGAAAATATGTATTTATACTCTTCGTGTCGGTTATTATGCCGATATTCACCTCGCCTTCGGTGAATAATTGTTAATTAGTACACATTTCTGCAATTCAATTGTTTTTTCTTTCTCGCTGTTGTTTATAATCTGGAGAAAACCCGCATTTAACCATTTAGGTACTGAGGCTTGGATAGAGAACTGAGGTTGCAAATTCATACTCAATAATTAGATCTGGTCATTAGAAGGTGGCAGGTTCGATCTCTATATAGGGTTCAGAAACATTTTCTGAGTATTTGAGTACTCGCCTTTTGCTTACGATAGTTTTTGCTATCTTGTTATAGTATCACTCCTCGGAAATACGATGTTATAAGCGAAGATGAATTTGTACGCAACGATAGTGAAAGTATTGCAGAAGCGTCTTGTGTTGGTTGTGAGCCGATGGTATCAAAGTCATCCAGTGCAGTCACTCTCCTTCCTAGGAAAAGCAGATTATCTTTGACGTTTCGTAAAGTCAGAAGTACCCCTTGCGACTGTAAATATCCAGTATACTGTGACTCCCAAATGCTCTCGGAAAAGCTTCAATGCAAGACTGATGATGTGCGTGGTTTGCCAGATCGCTGTCCCACAGTCCCGCAGTCGGAGCAAGATGCTATTGATCTGGAAAAGAAACATGTGTATTATGTTTACGACAATATCGCTGAACATTTCAGCGGCACTCGTCACAGCCCGTGGCCTAGAATTGCTGCGTTTTTGAAAGCGCAACCTCCAGGTTCCATTGTGGCCGATGTCGGTTGTGGGAATGGCAAATATCTCGGCATTAATGAACACTTATTCATGTCTGGTTCAGATCGCAGCTTAAACCTGGCACGCATTTGTAGAGAGCGTGGATTTCAAGTTATCGTTTGTGATATTCTATCATTACCATACAGGTATTAATCATTTATGCACATTAATAGAGCATCATGTATGCGAGGGAACAGACCAACCTCGTACCCAAGCTCTTATTTCCGCCCCCATACACTGCTACAGTGGGAGCGCAGGTAAGACCCTAAGCATGCACGGTTGGGAACAGGCTTGGACTGGCTATTGCCATTTTGCCTTGAAACAATTTGCGGCCATTGTTCTACAATACTCAGTCTCAGCCATTGTTCTATGGGAAAATGGCCAGTCCATCACGAATAAACCAAAGCGTCGAGAAGGAGGAGTCGTATACCGCCATTACATTTGGTATTTCAATCAGCACTGATAGTAAAACAGTTTCTCGGAACGGTACTCCCCCCCCCCCCTCCCCCTCCCCCTCCCCTAAACGCGCATGTTTGTTATGAATTGTTCAATGAATTTGTACCCGGCGCGCAATAAGCTATTTCGACATAAACATTGACCTTATATACGTAGTCGAAATTCCGAACTGGTCTATTTTTTCCCTGCATTTGACTGGAGTTCAGGCCAAAACTCTGCATCAATCCAACAGTCTCCAAATCAGCGAGGTTCTAATTTATATGTATGTATGCATACATGCAGTGCTTATATAACGAAGTACGCTCAATTGTGTGAGTTCAAATCCTGTTCGCGAGCATGATTATGTAAAAACACAATGTAGAAACATTCACAGTGTAAAAACATTGTGAAATTTTATCTTCCTCTGGATGATTCTGAAAAAATAAGGATGGTTGATGCAATTATATTATAAACTATTTCGTCACTTTCAGGCAACAAAGTGACATTGTCAAGGGTAACAGCCTTTCTTGTGCAACTTAATCTAATTTAACGTAGAAAATTTGACTGTTGGGCGATACTGAATTTTTGCACAAAAATCTGTAGTCGCTTTAATTTACGGTATGTAACCATTTCATGTTCTATATTTAGATCGAATGCTTTTGACGTGTGCATATGTATTGCTGTGATTCACCATTTGTCTACCCCAGCTCGTCGTCTTGCTGCTCTGAAAGAGCTAACAAGGATTGTCCGTCCGCATGGTCGCATCTTAATCTCAGTGTGGGCTTTGGAACAAAATTTGAAGAATGTCAAACCCAAAACGAAAAGCCACCATTACTCTGATGTTTCTTGCCAGCCATCCGATACCCCAAGTTTAGTTGACAGTCCTACTCTTGCTACAACAGATGCGCAGTCTGACTCAAAATTTCATAATGCTAAACAAGCAAGCTCGTCAGACGTGACGACAATCACACAAGACAATGCTGACTGTTCGAAAGTGTCGTTAGTGAAACTAAAAGTAAACGAATCTCGACATGTATTTGAGCAACAAGATTTATTAGTTCCTTGGCATTATTGTGGAGGAAAGAAAAAATCCATGTGCGATAATAACGATGAGTCATTATGTTCTAGTGGTCCGGGCTTGGTTGAATCAAAGGACAGTGAAGTGCAGCGAGAGCGTGTATTCCAAAGGTTTTACCACGTTTTTAAAGAAAATGAACTGGTTGATGACTGTAGGAAATTGAAGAATATTTCTATAGTTCAGAGTTATTATGATAAAGGGAACTGGTGTATTGTGCTAGAGAAAGTCGGAAACAACGAGTAGTTTAAATTTGATGCAAGTTTGATTCAGATTTAATTTAAATAAATTAAATGATGAGAAACTAAATTGCTTAACTCATTCCTGTCCGAGGGCTTTCCCAACCCCAGAGGTGAATAAAATCGTCTGGCGTTAACATACTAAATACGCCAGAATAACATACTAAAGACGCCAGAATAACATACTAAAGACCAATTCGGACAGGAAAGAGTTAACGATAAAAGTAACAATATAATTTTCGCGAGCTTTGCTCAACCGATAAATCTATAACTTTTAATAATTTTCTAATAAATTACATAAGAAGAGCCTGTGGAGGAAGTAGATCTAGCATGATAACTTATAGCAAGACCAATATAGCAAGACGACCAGATTTTAGACTTCTTTGTTCTTTTTTCTTTTATATACAAACGCCCACCATACCACTCCCTTTCCGCTAACAATAACAGTAGCCTGGAGACTGTGAGAAACATCGACAAACATGTTGATGAAAAAATTGATGAGCCCACCTGCGATTTACAGGGAAACGCAAAATTGTTTATTACCGGGAATGGGATGCAATCGGATTATAATTTTTAGCCTGGCTACTTCCTACCAATTAATATTGCATGAGACAGGCCGCGGAAACACCTGAAAAGGCGGGGGGGGGGGGGGGGGGGGGGGGGGCACCGCCTGAAAAAGGGGCACCTTGGTTATTTTCAAAATAATTGTATGATTTAAAACGTACGGTTGTAACTTCCATTTGATCACCACCATTTTGTTTTTAACATAATTTCTTGGCCAGCAGCGTTTCTTTTAGGAATAGAGCCAATAGCGCCAATGTGCTGGAACTTACATTATATCATATTTTAGAAATAACTCTTTTACGTAACCCCTCGGGCAACGGCACAGTCACTCTTTTCTACAGTAAATAGCAATGTCATACCTCTACGAAAAGGGTACATTAATTCTTCCCACTATAGGCAATATGCCGCAGTAAACCCGCCACATGCCACATTTATAAAAAGGGCATTTTTATTTCAGAAAAAGGGCACATTTTCCAATTTTGAAAAAAGTGTCGGGGGCATCTGCCCCCAGTGCCCCCTCCCCCCGGTTCCGCAGCCTCTGGCATGCGAAGTGAAAAACACGAGCCTTTCCTAGTCGAGAGTTCTTCATTTTCTTGTATGTCGCTGAGTGAAGCGAGAATATTTCATGGTTATTCCATTCCCAGTACATTATGAGTTTTGCTGTTAAGGACAACATATAAGAAATAAGTTGTCAGACTAGGATATATATATATATATACCCGCGTAGATCTGTACGAGAAATAATTAGACGAGCTAAAGGTAAATACCGTACTTAACAAAATAATTATATATCCTCCTGACCCTAAAGTGACTGAATGGCCATGCGAGAAGAAAGGTGAAAATTATGTTCACGTGACGCTTAACGGCCTATATCTATATTTGTGGTCGCTTCTGGTGGCCTGGATTGTTGCCAAGCCACATTTCTTTTTTTGTCTCTCTCTTGGTCTTTTAATGGGGGGATATACCTGTTGTTTATAATTACAAAGCATCTATATATTGTAAAGTGTAGGGTTTTTTCAGTTTGACTTGCAAAATCTTCTGGTGGCCTGGATTGTTGCCAAGCCACATTTCTTTTTTTGTCTCTCTCTTGGTCTTTTAATGGGGGATATACCTGTTGTTTATAATTACAAAGCATCTATATATTGTAAAGTGTAGGGTTTTTTCAGTTTGACTTGCAAAATCTACTCGAGATTTGAGTGATTTGAATGATAACGAGAAACTGGTGAGTGATGCATGTGCTGGGATTTCCGGTTTTCCTAGAATTACGACGGAATAAGCCGTAAATTTCGCAACATCTTGGGCAGTGCTTTCATTCATATGCATGCATGCTGTTCAGTAATAAATACCGTAAAACTACGAACCCATCGGCATTGACTCGCAGTCATACAGTGCTATTACATTGTTCAGTTTGGTTTAAGTCGAATCATTCGGAAGACAAAAGGCCGATTATTGAGCAAGGTAAGTTCATTTAATTTACGATGTAGCTGTTTCTTCATGCCTCATATTATTCAACACACCACAAGGCACAAGTCTATTTTAAACTTTAGCTTTTTCAATATTTTAAACTTGTAATTGTTATATAAAGAGGAACTTATTGTCACTTTTCTGCAAGTCAGTTTGGTTTGATAGTGTAGTATATATGTAGCGATATATGATGCCGTGACTTAAATTAGTCTTGCGTATTCTGGCTACAGTAAGGTTTGTACAAACTATAGTACAAAACCAACCTACGATTATTTAGCTTCAGTTATCTATATATAAGGAAATGTACAAAGATAACTGATTAAAAATTATTAATGTAATATCTATACGCTATTACGGTTAAGATTATACGCACATGTCATGACCATGCTGTATTTACGTTTTGAACTACATGCTACTATATTTCTGGTTTGGACAGGGAGTTACTGGACAAATATATAGAAACGCATACAATTGTTTCATTGCGGCCTGTTATCTTTGACGGATAGATACCCAAGAGTGTAAAAAGTAGAGTGCTGCTTATAGGCAGCGTTCGTTTTGATAGAGCAAAGTGAAAAGGTAATCTGAAGCTGCCGAGATTTTTAGTCACGAAATACAGTGACATTTTGAACGAAGTCTTTCGTTTACTAGACTAGCCAATGGTATAGATACGCCACACTGGAGCCGTAAAGAAATGAAATTATAACTGCTGAAATGCAGAAGTTTTGTCTAGAGCGTATTATGCACTGAGCCATTATTTCGGTAATTCACATCGAATTATTTCAGTAGAATTTGACAAGATGTAACCTAAAATATACTTATAAGAAATCCAATATCGACCAGTTAATTTATTACTCATTCCTTTCCGAGGGCTTCCCCATGCAAAGCCAAAGATGAATAAAATCGTCTCGTGTTAAGCCCTAATCAAACGAGAACGCAAGTTGGCAGTCACGCTATCTCAGCCAGCCGCTCTGAATAGTTTCCCGAAAATATCATGTACCGTGACAAAGTTAAAACTTGTTTAAAACACTCATGAAACCTTTATTTTGTTAATTTGGGTGTTCGAACGACCACCACAGAAATTCGTGACTGCCAACTTGCGATGACTTGCGTTCTCGTTTGATTAGGGCTTTAGCTAACATACAATATATACCAAAGACAAATTCGGAAAGGATAAGAAAGAGTTAAAGTATATATTCTCCTACTATGTATGTCTATATATAGCTGTTACAATTACATGTATGTATAATATATTACATGTAACGTTTGCTATAGAGCGTTTTCACTCACATGATCGGTGGCCCCATGGGGGTGGTGAAACAATACGAAATATTTGAATAAGAAAGAGCTAATTCCCATACCGTACACCAATATGGCCGCCATTTCATTGTTTTGGTACACCAATATGGCCGCCGTGATCGTGACGTCAGATGAAAATCTCTATAGGTCCGAGATAGGCTTGGAATTGTACTTCGACGAGTGCTTGCATGCCTTTAATTTCTATATCCTTCCCGCGCCCCTATATATGGCTATGTACACACCACAGAATAAATATTGAGCAGAAGGCCCACTCAGGGGTACGAAGTGTCCTCACTTTTTTAGTGCGCATGTCACACGCCGCCATGTTGAAAGCAAGTAAACTCCAGCGGATCAACAAGGAACAACATGGCGGAAAACGAAGTCGGGTCACCAAAACGGCTCTAGCAGGAAACGTTTTTGGACGATTTCCCTTTAACTTTGATATTTTACAAATGAAAGGTAAGTGACTAATTTACTTGAGGTTAGAAGGCATGCAAACACGTTTTCGCGTGGAATTTAGCTACTTTTGAGCGATGACCTGCCCGCTCCTCAATGACTGAAGTGCGTCAGTCGGGTACGGTATCTCGGTACATATTTCAAATTACAGAGAACTTTATCAAGAGTTTTTAAACATCATTTCACATCAGTTACATATTTTTAATTGAGAATTGCACAGTGGGTAAAGCGTGCTCTTGTTTTTACGAATATTTTAAGAATATTATAATATGCGCAGTTGCGCACGAGCTGGGCTCACACTCACTCCAAATTTGTTACATGTAAATTGATGAAGTATTTTAGTCTGGTTTAGTTCAATGGGTAAAAATACCAATTCCACAGAATTCCATCTTTATGTGTTTGTTTACCTTCTTCTAGTAACGTTATTACTCCAATTGTTTGTCTGTTGTATTAAGTGAATTCTGATTGAAGACATTTTAACCTAACATGGCTAAAGTTGATACACTTGACAAGCTGTTGAAATGTTGATTTGATTTGTTCTTTTCTTGTAATTTTAGTAAATAATTTGTTTGGATTGTGCGTGTATTTGGACATGACAACTTACAGGATGAAAATCAGAAGCTTCCATTAGAAAAGACACAGTTTGATGCTTGAATGATGGCGACTTTTATAAAACTCACGTGTTTTTGATTCATTTGTTTCACTTTTAAAGTGCCATTAATAGTCGAACTTTATTTGAGTATTGTTGTATTACTGGATTTTAAAAAACAAAAACTGATAATAAACACCAACTAAAACTATTCAAGTGTATATGTGTTGTCAGTTGTGATTGTGATTGTGATGATATAATATTACTGCAGTACATATTAAGGGGCCGAATACATGGGGAAATTTCAGCCCGGGCTGAGATTTCAGCCCGGCTACTGGGGGATGGAAATGAGGGAGTGAATGTTTTGAATGAGAAACACGAAGTGTGGAATACAGAAAGTGCCTTGTGAAAAGCGATAAAGAAGGAATAAATATAGTTTATTTGAAATACACATCTAAATATGTGTGTTTTATGCTGCATGTTTGTGACAACTTAGCTGATTTCCACACTTCGTGTTTCTTATTCAAATCATTCTCCTCTTTTCCATACCTCAGCAGCCGGGCTGAAATCTCAGCCCGGGCTGAAATTTCCCCATGTATTCGGCCCCTAAAACTATCTGTTTCTGAAAGTCTCAAAACCAACACCTGTATTTGCTAGAGTATCAAAGGCTTGCATTGTGTACTTTTCATTTAAAAGCATTATTTTAAATATGTCAAGTTGATGTGTAGATGATAAATTGCAAAAATGTTGACAGCTGTTAACAGAAACAGCTATTGGAAATGTGTTCCAAATTCTTAATGTAGATTAATTTAGGTATAAACCATCCACCCTATAATAGAGGATATACTGTACATTTGAGTTGTTGTTGGTATACATTTAAGCATTTGCATTATTTATATACGTATTGCAAACCCCATATACCTGACTGTGTTTACCACTGACTACAAAACGTTTTTGCAAACAAGTTACAATGTTAACCAAACCCAATAAGTTTTAAACATTTATTTCATATATACAGTACAAAATAGGTAAAGGTCAGTTCTTTTGACCACTAAATTTTACTGTTACAAGCTCTGTGTATACAAGGTGCAAAATTAAGTAAATGTATTATTACCAGTTGCCCACCACAGGACAAATAGTAGTAACTGGTCCTTTACTATTTTACTGGCCAACACCCTATTAATTAAATTAACCAGTAGACCAATTAAACTTAAACCTTTTTTCCTTATTTATTATAAAGACATGAAATTAACACCTTTTTGTTCTTAAACATGAAGTAAGTAGAAAGTCTTGTTCAAAATGTTTACACTCAGTATGACTGAAGCTGTTGAAGAACATTTGCCACTATTCCTGTGGCAGTCAGCACTGTGGGCCAGTGCTGTGAAGAATCCCCTCTTGACTTTCTACAGTTCATTGTTTCTTAAGATTTCATTTCAAATCTATTCTCAGCTAAAAAAAGGAGAGAAACTATGTGAAGGTTGCACATCTATAATCTAAACCTCCATCTAAGCAACAAATCATGAAATATTTAAAAAACTTGGGGAACAAAACTCAAGACGAACTGTCCAACCTAGAGAATTAAGATACAGTAGGCCATTTCAAGCTAACGTGCAAATTCGTTCATTTTATAGTAGAATAAAGTAAAATACCTAGACTTCAACACTAAGGACCTGATGTTTCAGGTTAATCTTTTTATCAGCAGCAACGTTTACAAATATTAAAATGAAATTGTAGAAATACTGGCACTTGTTTGTCAGCCTTCAACAAATATATGTCAAATCATAATTGCCTACAATCCGTCCAAATAGAGAGCTATAGAGTTGCTTCGTTCTTCAAAATTGCTTGTCCGATTAAGATAGAACAACCAATACGTGTAATTTTATCATTATACTTTAAATTTAAACTGTTTTTAAAGAGTTTCCTCACTTATTTATTCTTGAAAGTACAACTTCAAAAATGGACGGGTAGCTCCAGCAGGACCGATTAACAAGATAATGAAATCGAAAATTTCCCGTTCAAATTTCGTTAAATATCTTCCTTACCACAATAAATTTGATTACTTACCTTCACTTTCAATGTACTATCCGTCCCAAGAAATATTACCACCAAAATTTTGAGTTATAGCCATTTAAACGATCAGAACGCACTTTTCGCCATATTGTTTACCAGATGTTTACTGTTGAGAGTAGCGGCTTTTACTTGCTTTCAACATGGCGGCCAACATGCGCGAGGCGACCTGCGCGAGGACATAAACTTCAAAGGTTCCGACGAGAGTGGGCCTTCTGCTCAATATTTATTCTGTGGTACACACCTTGACTTGTGTTAGTTTCGTTTATACGATTACATATTTATTCAATTCTGCAATTATTCAGCGAACCTTGAAATTCCTATACGGACGCTTTGACTTTTGAAAGTACAAACTCTAGCTTGCCTTGGTCAACATGAGTTCAAAGAAGCCAGGAGCAAGTCGTAAGCAGCCTAGGTCAGAGCCTAATAAGGGTAAACCTGGTTTACGAGAATCAGAGGGACATTCTTCGCGACCCAAAGCCAAGACACTTGCCAGTAAAAGCCCTAGCGAACAAGGGAAGAAAGCAGGAATCTCTCCTAAAACACCTGGAACATCGTTTAAGGAAGGTCTCCCAAGAGATTATTGGGGTCCAAACGGCAAGCCAATTCATCAGAGCGTGCTAGTATCGCCACGTGGGCAAGCAACACCAGAGGTGAAAACTACTGGTGAAAAAAGGACCACAAGCAAAGCTCGCGTTGTTGACGCTTCTGATCATTGCAGTGGCTTTGCACGAAGCAAGACAGTTGGTCCTTCAAGAGCAAGGGCAGATAGTGTGGCATCGAGACCTTCATCTGCCGAATTCCAAAGAAGTTGTATTGACAAAGAATCTAGACTTGACAAAAGAACAAATCCTCGAAAGAACAAATCTCCAGAAAGGTAACATTTACATTTTTGGTACAAAAAATATTGCTTTTTTTTCAATTGGATAAATACGTATGAAGCAAATACAATATTTATACGGTGGAATATATCGTTTATATGCCAAACTTTGAGCAAATACGAGCTTTACCACATTTCCTCTATTGTGAGTATTGTATATTCTCTATTGCATGCGTGTTCAATTGCAAAATTACATGTTTACTCTAGTGTTTCATTTAGGGCGGGGATTTCCAACAAGGGGGGAACTTCCCCCAAAGTGATAATTTTGGATATTCATGAAGGTAATATGAGCTTGCTAAAATGGAGGAATCCTCCGCCAAAAAAATCTTTCGCTTTTAATAATCAACGAACCCTAATTTTGGCTTCGCAATTTTAGCACGTTCAATGTGAATTGTGTCAATGTCAATATAAACCTAACCTTGATAAAAATCCTATTTACAAGACCAGCTTAATCCTAACCCAAACAGTGAAATAAAAGTAGTGTGCTGCATAGACAGTGTTGAAATACAAATCGAAATAGTTTCTAACGTTTCGAGCGGAGGGCATGCAGGCCCTTCGTCAGAGAGAAACGAAACGTTAGAAACTACGTTCAATAATTTCGGCAGTACTCAAATCTTACTATATTTCCATTTGTTAATCCTAACTCTAAACCTAAAACTATAATTATTATTACCAGCACTTACCTCAATATAGCGCCATGTCCTGATGACGACGTATTGAACGAGCAACCGTAAAATAGCAAAACTACACTTTTGAAATAGTTTCAGTAACGTTTCCTTTTGACCGGTTTCGAGACATTGAAAAGTGAAAAAAAAGTTGAAAATATTTTTCTCCGAATTAGTTAAAGGTGCATCAAGTCCGTTCTGCGCATGTACGAAACTAATGTTTACATCTTTATTTACAAAAAATATATATATATTACGCTGATACTTTATTCAAGATTGTAATCTTTTCTTGTTTCCTCTTCATTACTTGTACCCACAAAAAAAACATTTTCAGAAGAAATAGAAGAAATCCGAAGAGATCGATATCTTCGCCGAATCGCTTCGTTTTCTGCCATGTTGCTCCGAACCGGGTTTACACTGAGCTGAGTATTAATTTCATGTAATTATCTATGAATGTCATGTTTGAGGGCCCTCAAAACAAAGATGGCGGATCATGTGCAGAACGGACTTGACAGCACCTTTAAATACACCGTATTCGTAAAGATGGCTTCAATTTATGTTCTTAAATGTGCATTTAAATTAGCATTTCGAACCTCGTTCTTGTGTTTATGATTGAAAACAACTTTTACTCAGGTACGAGGCTGGAAAGGCTGCATATAAAAGAATATAAATTGGCACCCATCTTTATGAATACGGTGTATAATGTACTACTACAACTATATATCTTCAAACTTGGGGAAAGTGGAAATACGTGATGCCAGTTCATGTCGGTAATAAAGGTTAGTGGGCTTGGAACCCGTGATCTAGTGATAGTGGCCATTTGTCAAAATGGGTACTTGCGATCGTTTGGAGGGACAGTTTTATTGTGCTTACGCTAACTTGGGATCGTTTGGAACCCGTCACCAGTCTTCAACTCTTTTGGGAGATGGCCAATAAAGGCAACACGGAACAAAAAAGCACTCTTGAACAATGCACAGGAGTCGCTCACTTCGGCGAATATCATTACATGACAAATTATTCGGCATGGCGAATTATTTTCACACCAGTACTTAGGCGTCCTGGTTACACGAGACCGTGGCAATCCCATGCATACTTGATATGCATGCATCGAGGGAAAATCACTCCGCTTCGGAAGTGATATGAAAAGCATCCGTTTCGATACGTTACCATGTAACTGGTTCAATCCGATACATTTCACTTGAAACTTTCTTTCCCAGCTTATTTTAATTAATAAAAGTAAATAAAAACTCAAAATGTCAAAAAGACATTTTTCATTTTCTGCGATTTTAATTTGCGTTCAATCTCGGCCAGAACCTGTAATCCTCATTTGTGCTCTCAGGGAAACGAGACTGAGTTACGTTCTTTCTTCCTTTTCTATAGAAACGGGATACAACATAATGGTGATCAAAGTTCTAGAACTGATGCCAACAACTTTCTTTACAAAGAATTTAAAGAGAAAGTTCAATTAAAACAAAGTGATATAATGGAAAACAAACACATCCTCAATAAGATAAAGGGTTTTCTTGGTGATGTGGCAAAACGCGATCCCAATTTTCCATTGCGTACAACGGACAAAAGTATTTTCCCAACAGGTATGTTGTAAGATTATCATTATGACTTTGAATATCCAGAGTTCTGATTGGTCAACGCACGGGCCGTAAAAATGCACATCTGTAACACGGTCCGTTATTTTCCGTATCTGCTCCCGCGTATAGTAAATAAACCGCTGTCCCGGATGTTAATTTAGCTGGTTGGGAATTTCTAAGGTATTTACTTTTCACACTGACTTTGATTGGTCTGCATGATATTTTCCCGTACAGACCTCATTCTCTGTTAAAGGCTCTTATGATATAATTTTTCCTTTTGCAAGGACATATACTTTTGAGCACTTTGCTTAGCCTTAGGTGATTTACATGAGCCCTAGAAATATGATGGATTTTGTGCGTTTTATACGAACATTTGAAATTCATAAATCATATATGATTCATGAACTTTTAGAAAACATGTAATTCGAGCTTGGTAAAAAGGTTGGTAAAAAAATGTAAACACTTCAGTTTGATTTCGATAAGGAACTTACATGTTCGTTTCACAAAGAGACAAATATAATTTGCTCTATTAAATAGTGTCAAGCACTCTACCACTTTTATACTATACATATCTGCGTTAAGATATATGTAAATATAATATATATACTGCACACTGTAGAAATATAATATATAGAATAAATTAATTAGGGTTTGCCCAAAAACATTAATGTTTTAATCGGCGCATAAAACCTACATGCATGCAAACTGATAATTATCATCTCTGATCGTGCCATTTTTAGGTAGTTACTACGAAAAAGTAAAAGTCAGTCGACCGAATGAGTTTGACGTAATGGTTTCATTGGCCGTTGATCCTGCCGCTATTCAACTCGAATACGAGAGAGACCAAAGAATGGAAGGCTACGTAAAGTTAAAAATCAGGGATACCGCTTTGGCAGCATTCATGACTGATGATCACAAATGCCTTTCTCCAATAAAAATCAGAAAACGTTTTCTACAACTCCTTAAGCAAGTTACAAAAGCCCATACAGACGTCAAAGTGGAAGAACATGGCCCAGCGGTGCAGCTGACATTCAGGGAAAGCCGCAGTATCATTGCCGAAGTGGATATCGTTCTTTGTATTGCTTTCCCGGAAGGATGGCCCCAACATGCCATTGTAGAACGACGAGGTTTGTCGTCGGAAGTTCTTGAAAAAATTAAAAGCAAAGGTTTTCACGTTGTGCCGAAAACATTTCAAAGTGGAAGTACACTGAATGTAAACGAAGCAGTGCACTGGAGGGTGTCGTATTCACTGTCTGAGAAAGAACTTCTCCTTCACCAAATAAAACTTAAGCAAAAAGAAGTTTTAAAATTCGTAAAGTTTCTACGAGAAACCCGTGAAAAACAGCTACCTGGACTCCACTCGTTTCATTTAAAGAACGTTTTCTTGCAGCAAGTTCTTGTCGAGAAAAGAACTTCGGCATGGGACAAAAATCATTTCTTAGAACGTGTGGTCGATATTTTATGTGAAGTGCTAAAATCTTTGGAACGAAAAAATTTAAGCCATTTTTTCAACAGCCGATGTAACTTGTTACTCAATGTGTCCAATGAAGACAAGAAAAGATGCATCTCCACCATAGAATGGATGCGAAACGAACTCCAAACTAATGACATAAAAAAAATTGATAAAATGATATGTAATATTTAAAACACGAGCAGGAGTGTTTTATCAGATTTAAAACTACGAGGGCGCATCCCGAGTGTCTTAGATTTGATAAAAGACGTGATGCGAGTGTTTTGAATGGCTTAAAAAAGTAAACGATTCGTTATTGCATGATGTTATGTTCATTAGTATTCTTTATATAAAAAATTGTATGTTCATTAGTATTCTTTCTAACGTCAAGAAGTCTTATCACTGTATAAAACCACGAACATGGTATTGATTTCCTTTGTGTTTTCTTCGTGAATTATTGATCTCATGTAATAATAGGTATAGGCAAAACGTTATTTAATAATAATTAAAAACACGCTAGCCCCAACAACTGCATGGCTAGGTTGATTTCCATGCATGAGGGGGGCCAGAGGGGCGTGTTTACATACACAATAAAATAAAAACTAATACTATATACAGTATGATAGAATATGCAGGTAATGAAATTATATGTAAAAATTTGAAAAAAATAATTTGTAGTAATAATGACATAATCATGGCATGACCCAACTATGACTCAATGTGTTTCTTAAAAGAATAGAGCGACTCTGTTGACTCTAGTTGCGCTTCACTTGGGAGTTGGTTCCAAAGCAAAGCGCCGCTATATTTAAGACTTCTTTTTAAGAACTCCTTCTTTGGCTTGAGAAGTGTTAGATCAGTTTCTTTTTTACGAAGACTATAAGTAAGGTTGGCCAACACTTCTTCTAGTGAAAGAGTTCCTAAGGCCGGGCGCAGTGTGGTCATTAAGTATTTTGTACATTAATATTGACTTGGCACGGGACGACCGTCTCACATCAAGTGTGTCCCATGAAAGGGTGCGCATGTCAAGGACATCGGCCGACCGAACCCCATAACTAGCTCTTGTAAGGACTCTAGCAGCACGAGATTGAAATCTTTGCAGCTTATCTTTCAGTAACTTGCCGCAATTGTCCCACAAAGGGGAACAATACTCAAAATAGGGTTGAACCAGAGTATTATATAAATGGTTTCAAGTGGAACAAGATCCCCTTATGCGCCTAATATATATAGCTCCTATGACCGCACTAGCTTTCTTACAGATCACATCAATGTGACTTTCCCAACTAATTTAAGGTTTCACGAGTAAATGTTTTAGAGAGCGAGAAATGGCAATAGGAAATGAGGCTATAATGGGCGAGTATACTTTCACACATTCGCCGAGTACCTATACCACTATGCCTATACTTTATATTCAGTGTTATCTCAACACAAATTGTATTATCTTATAAGGTCAGGGTGAGGGTTTGAGTAAAAGTTAGAAATGGGGTTATGTCAATGTTCAGGGTTATATTATATACTGCCCCCTATATATAATGATATATATATATACCGTATATATATATAATTAACAAATATACCATGAGCTCGAGTCGTATACGAGGTCTTAGCCAACGAGGTGCAAAGCAGCGAGTTGGCTATTAGTCATATCAGAGGCGGCTACAGGATTTTTGTAAGGGGGGTGAGTATAAGATGCTCAGTTTTTCTTTCAGAATATTTAACAAGGGTGCGCGTGGGGGGGGGGGGGGTGTAAAATAGGCAATACTTAGTGCGTGGGGGAAGGGTAGCGCTGAAGGTGCGACAAACTTCTAGGGGGTCCGGAAAACATTTTGAATTTTAGAGTCTCTGAAATAGCATTTCCTGCATTTTGAGGGAGATTTGAAAGAGTTTTGGAGGATATAAATTACCAAACAAAATACCCAAATATATGAATACACCATACCATACAAGGCATACATCATGTAGGAAGACATGTCGTCATTGTCGTGGACTCATTAGTGATATGTTTTATAAGATTTATGTTCCAAAATTACTATGTATATTCAGATTTCAGATTGGGATTGTATATTAAATACTAACCACACTGTACCAGTATATTGTATACAATACGTCTATATAATCTTGATTCTTATTGTTTTAAAATTGGAGTTTCAAATTTACAAGATATTAGCGTATCATGATGTCCAATCTTATTGCAAAGGAGAGGCCATAGCTATGGCCTGTATCAATAAGCTTAGCATTGTATACAATATACTTTATGCACGTTTTACACACGAGTGACTGTTGTGATTTGTATAAAACAGCTGCTAGTGTATCGCTGTATAATCATGTATTGGTTGGGACAGGGAAGGGGGGTGACTAGTAACCCCAGTCACCCCCCCCCCCCCTCCTGTATCCGCCCCTGCATATACGACGAGAGCGAATGGTATAATTGTTTTATTACAAGTATAGCGAAAACATTTATAAAAATAAAGAAAAACGGAAATGAATCGCTTGAAAAAAATCGAACTTCCTCCACCCAACGTATAGCAAGGTTTCCCCTAGCCTGGTACCCTGGCCCAATCAAAGAATATGGGCCAGGTAACCACTAAAGACTTCTGCTTTCCTATTGGTTAAATTTTCGCGCGTTTTTAGTGGCTATGAGTAAAACTGCAATCGTCATAAGTGGATTTAGCCTTGATGACGCGAGAATGAGATTAGTGGTTACCTGGCCCTTATTTCTTTTGAAATTGGGCCAGGGAACCAGGCTAGGTTTCCCCTTGACAGAAAACAGACTTGGAGTTCAAAACAGTCTTGAAAGTTGAAAATGTGTTTGAGAGCTCTTAGAGTTTAAAAAAAGATTGTATATAACGACTTAAACAGGTCAGGAAAGTGCCAAAAAGTTAGTCAGTGGTTCTCTACTTGTTGACATGTAAAGATTTAACATTTAAAAACTTTATCAAAAAGCCGAAAACGTTTGGAAAAACTACACTTTGTTGATTTACGTTCTTTATATAGCATACCACAGTCGCCCAAGCTCATGGTGTGAGCAGTTATGTATACAAGAATTTAAGTCGAAATGATAGAATATTTCATCTTAATTGCTTTAAATTTTTGAAATATACTGAAATATATATCTATAGTACAAAGTGTATTTGTCTTACTGATGTGGTTCCGGTGAGAGTTTATAAACAGTCTAGTGGGACTGCACGCAGGCTACATAATTATTAACCCGACATAGCCATGTTTTATTATTGAAACGCGAACACTACCGTACGAATAATATATTCAACAAAATAAAACTTTATGAACATTACTGTTTTACTTACATGTTTATTGTGTCAATACGTTTGTCTTTGTGAAATTTTGGATCATTTCGCCAATTATTCCTCGAGTTTCGAAAACCCGAGGAATAATAAGATCAAATATTCTATCATTTCGACTTAAATTCTTGTATACATAACTGCTCACACCATGAGCTTGGGTGACCTGTGAGCATACAAGTAATACAATTTCCATTCATATATAGCTTTATTTCTTTAGGAAATATATTTTACTGGTTACTACATTAATAAGTATACGTATGTTTACGACTTGTGTTATTTTGGTTTTTAAACAAAACATTCGGTAATTTATAAATAAATGTGGTAAGGTTTTGTAAAGCCCATTTCAGTAATTTTTTTCTGTTAAATTGGTAATTTTTCTATTCTGAGTTATGTGTTATTTGTTGACTGTTAGTTTTTACTCAGTTCAGTATTTTCACCGTGAACGGTTTAGAATTAACAGCCAGTTTTATCTGTACTAAGTACACTGACTGAAAAACTCATGCCGCCATCTTGTTTTTATTACTAATGATATATATATATATGAGCTGATAGCTTGCTCGTAGCTAGCAGAACCAATGAGATTGCAGAACAGCTCATATATAGTGAGTAGCTATATAATATATATATATATATATATATATATATATACAGCCAGTTGCAACTGCAGGGATAAAAGCAAGTGCCCACTTCATGGACAGTGCCTGACAAATAGCATAGTATACAAAGCAACTGTTTCCACAAGCGACATAAATAACACCAAACACTACATTGGCATGACAGCAAACAATTTCAAAGAGCGATGCAGAAATCACACTAAATCTTTCCAAAACAAAAAATATTCAAACGAACCGAACTTTCGAAACACGTCTGGGATTTAAAAGAAAAGAAACAAAATTTCAACATAACCTGGTCTATTTTAAAACGCGCGGCTTCCTACTCAGGAGGATCAGGCAGATGCAATTTATGTTTGGAAGAGAAACTTTGTATCATGAAAGCAGACAAACACTTTTTACTCAATAAAAGATCAGAAATCATTTCGACATGCAGGCATAAAAATAAATTTAATATCAACAATCTAAACAACAATCAAAACAAGGAAAGGAGTTTGAGGAATCCACCGCCCAAATGCCCACCTTTCGACCAAAACCATTTGAGGGATGCATTCATCGTTTCACCGCCCACACGCCCACTTTTCGACCAAAACCATTTGAGGGATGCATTCATCGTTTCACCACCAACACGCCCACCTTTTCACCAAAACCATTTAAGCGGCCCACGAATCGAAACTACTCAGTCGCCTGAAGATCGCCCCGCGTGAAACGGACAGTTGCGACACTCAACATTTTGAGGTAAGCCCACTTAAACTATACTATATTCGCTCTACCTTTATGGTATTGAGCACTTTCCGACATTTCGTGAACAAAATCACACGTGCTCGTTTGTATATATATTTATACAATACCCTGGTTGCTATGCGTGTTTTCATTGGTTGTTGGCCATGATCTATTAGAGGACAGACACATGGCCACGTCAGATCACGTCAGCTGACTTGCTTTTTTCCTTCTTCATGCCCCAAAATCCGGCAAGAGTTTCGACAAAGACCTTTTAAATTTTTATTGTATAAAACAAATAGATTCCATTTTTTTGTTGTCTGTTCAGTTATAGATGCACAGAAGACGTCACAACGTGGTAAGAACATCAGTGACCCACGTACTCGACTGCGTCTCGTGGGCCACTTTTTTGTTCTTACCACGTTGTGACGTCATCTGTGCATCTATAACTGGACAGACAACGGCAAAATGGAATCTATTTGTTAAATATATAAACTATTTACGTCTCCCTCGCTTTTTGTGACTACCGCTGACCTGTCAGCGGGAGCCATAATGTCGTGCTTGCTTGCTTGCGCGATTGTCTTGGACCGCACTTACGTCATACTCGACAGCCATCGCCAGATATATTCAGCACGATAGGTACATTTAAAATTCATGATTATGATGAATACAAGTGCAGGAGGGGTGTTGTCGTTTTGGGAGTTTGAGAGGTGCGACTTTTTTCCGGAGGGTTGTGGTTAGGTTCAGGGCCACCAGGGGGTTGTGTTTAAGGTTTCCAGGGGTTTGTAGTCTGGGGTTGTGGGCGGGGGGGGGGGAGGGGGAGAGGTTTCATTTAAAATTCATGATTATGATGAATACAAGTGCAGGAGGGGTGTTCTGGTTGGGGTTTGAGAGGTGGGACTTTTTTTCCGGAGGGATGTGGTTAGGTTTAGGGTCACCAGGGGGTTGTGGTTAGGTTTAGGGTTTCCGGGGGTTTGTGGTCTGGGATTGGGGTGGGGGGGGGATGAGGTTTCATTTAAAGTTCATGATTATGATGAATACAAGTGCAGGAGGGGTGTTGTGGTCGGGGTTTGAGAGGTGGGACTTTTCTCCGGGGGTTGTGGTTAGGTTTAGGGTTTCCAGGGGATTTGTGGTCTGGGGTTGGGGGAGCGGGGGGGAGGGGGGTGAGGTTTCACTTAAAAATCATGATTATGATGAATACAAGTGCAAATTAACATTTCATGATTATAATGAATCTCCTGCGGAGAATGTGCTGATGCAGACCTCTGGTTCCCAGTTTCCTATAATTTGTTACTGTCATCGACGATCTTTAGCTTGCCCGAAGACCCAAGGGAAATATTTATTTACCGATAATGGCGCAGTATGTTTTACAAAGCCCTTGACAAAGCGTTGCGATACAAATGGTCTTTCTTCTCTAAAATCGTCAACTGGACTACCCTGGGTACAACTGGACGATTTGACGAGAGTGTTTTTAGATATGTCCGTGTCGCCGTCGCTGCACTCGGCAGTGATCGGCTCAGCCGCTCAGGTAAGGAATTGTACTTTCTGTCAGCAATTCTGGCTATAAAACTACATCGACCTTGTATTCTCTAATATAATTTTAAAGTTCTGAGACGAAAAACGGCGAAGAATTACGAGACGAGTCGGACGATGGATGTTTGTTTGGCGACGAAGCGAGGATAATAATAGTTTATTTTTAAACTGTTTTGAATTATTTCTTGTGTATTTGGGTCTGTTGTGTATAATTAATAATTATGTATTACAGAACGTCGAGAAATCGATTAAACAAGTTAGCAACGTGCACATTATTTGAAATTTTACTGTTTTTTTAAACTACCCTAAGAGCCAGTGCTTCCACTAGGCTAAAGCAAAAAGATTAAAATTTGGATCGTACACTTCACCAGTTTGCTTTCGAGTAGCTCAGCAAGGAGAAAATACGAATGTGGTCCGAAAAAGGTCTGGAAAGCGAGGCATAAGACATTAGACAAATTAGACAACGGGCATTTTCAGTTTTTAAATGTGAAAATCTAATCAACAATTAGCAATTACATTCCCAAACTATTTAAGAAATAGAAAATGGCCGCCCGTGTTTTTATAGCCTGATGCAAACACGAGAGTGAGTTGGGAGAATTCGAAAGTTTATGTGAACCCGAGCCGTAGGCGATCCGAGGGTTTACATAAGTACTTTCGAATTCTCCCAACTCACTCGAGTGTTTGCATCAGGTTATATAAACACAGGGCATCCATTTTCTATTTCTTTTATGAAATAAGGCTAAAAAATGTGCCGTGACATCACAACCGTGTTTACATGCCTGATATAAACACGGTAATTGACCAATCAGCGTGCGTAAGACGCAACTTATTTTATAAATAACTAATAACGATAAGCTTCAAGTTTACAAAATTTTTACAAACTCTTAACTCTTTAGTCCTTTGGAAACTAGAATAATTGTCAGATAAAATGTTTGAAACATAACGTCATTATCAATGCACGCTTTGTACCGGTTTGCAGTTGCAAGTGAGGTGGAACTGGAGCCCCATCATCAACCTCATCTTCTGACGAGGTTGATTCTGGAATTGAGTCAATCATTCTTTGCATGATTTATATATGTTAATATTGCTAGAAAATAGAAATTGCAAACATTGAGCCTGCGCTATTTGTGTAGCAGTCTTCCGCTTAAAACCCTATTCAACCCCACGCATCCCCACGGATCCTATTGCTACTCGTGTTTTTAATTTATACACGTGAATGAACCCAAAAGTAAAAAATAAGCAGTTTCAGCAACTTTTAATTACTGAAAAAGTTCGAATTTCAAAATTTCCTTCCATTTTCCTTCCATATGACCAAATTTCCTTCCAAATGTTATTTCCTTTTTTTCCCCCTTCCAAATGCCAAAATTTCCTTTTGGAAGGAAATTTCCTTCCAAGTGGAAGCACTGCCAAGAGTAGCCTGGTACCCTGGCCCAATTTCAAAGAAATATGGGCCAGGTAACCACTAATCTCATTCTCGCGTCATCAGGGCTAAATCCACTTATGACGATTGCAATTTCACTCATAGCCACTAATTATAAAAACGCGCGAAATTTCAACCAATAGGAAAGCAGAAGTCTTTAGTGGTTACCAGGCTATGGGCTATGCCAAGAGTAGCCTGGTCCCCTGGCCCAATCAAAGAATATGGGCCAGGTAACCACTAAAGACTTCTGCTTTCCTATTGGTTAAAATTTCGCGCGTTTTTTTGTGGCTATGAGTAAAACTGCAATCGTCATAAGTGGATTTAGCCCTAATGACGCGAGAATGTAATTAGTGGTTACCTGGCCCATATTTCTTTTGAAATTGGGCCAGCGTACCAGGCTATGCCAAGAGTAGCCTGGTACCCTGGCCCAATCAAAGAATATGGGCCAGGTAACCACTAAAGACTTCTGCTTTCCTATTGGTTGAAATTTTCGCGCGTTTTTCTTGGCTATGAGTAAAACTGTAGTCGTCATTAGTGGATTTAGCCCTGATGACGCGAGAATGAGATTAGTGGTTACCTGGCCCATATTTCGTTTGAAATTGGGCCAGGGTACCAGGCTATGCCAAGAGTAGCCTGGTACCCTGGCCCAATCAAAGAATATGGGCCAGGTAACCACTAAAGACTTCTGCTTTCCTATTGGTTAAATTTTCGCGCGTTTTTCGTGGCTATGAGTAAAACTGCAATCGTCATAAGTGGATTTAGCCCTGATGACGCGAGAATGAGATTAGTGGTTACCTGGCCCATATTTCTTTTGAAATTGGGCCAGGGTACCAGGCTATGCCAAGAGCCGACCAAAAGGCTCGCAGGCTCGCGGGGAAAAAGATGGCCGCCGTTTAGATCGTTGCAAGTTCCAACTCTGCCTCTGCAACTGTGCCGAAAACTTCTTCCAAGTGAAAACTTTCAGCACAGCACAGAGGATACGATGAGTTGGAGTTTTTTTAATAAGAGGAAGCCAACTTTGAAATTAACTGTAGACCGAGAGTTTGAACGAGAGGTTGCGAAATGCGGTCAGCTGGAAGTCAACACCAAGAAATTGTACAAGGACATGAAACGATGCAATGAATCTCTGGTGGAATTATCAAAAATTGAGTCGAAAATAGCGCAAGATATTTCTAGTACGCCTTTACATCAACAAAGAGAAAGGCCAAATCAAGCTGAGAAACTGGCTAAAACGTTGAGAAGTCTTGAACCATACCGTCTCGAGATAACAACAAACGTTGTTAAGACTTTTATTGAGCCAATGAAGAAATTCAGTAGTGTCTTTCCTAATGTAAACAATGGCGTGAAAAAGAGAGAGCAATGTCTGCAAGAGTATGGCCGTTTAAAAGGAAAAGTAGAGAAGTACAAAGAGCGGGAAAGCAACCCCCAAAATTTAAGTAAACTGGAACAGTACGAAGAAGAACTTGAGTCAGCGAAAGCTGAGTATGAGGCTCATAATGTTGTCATTTTAGAGGAACTACCAAACCTATGGGATGGTAGGATTACATATTTCGAACCTTGCTTTGAAGCTTTACAAAAATCTCAAGTTGACTATTACAGTAAATGCTGCCAAGCTTATGGAGATTTGGTAGAATCTACTGGAGATTCTAGTGATGTAACTGATGAGATGGCAGATGTACATGTTCACTCTGATGTACATGCAATGTTAGTGGAGTTCAGGACATTGTCTATTGTGGGAAATATGTAAAAGTTTCCCATTAAGTTAATGCGTATAATGTACGAGTCAGTTCTAAATGTGATCATCTGCCACACCCCTCTCCCCAGTGAACCCCTTGTACAGTAGTAGACAGAAGGGATTAGCTTGAATCTTTAATACTTTTTAAGATATAGACAAACAAAACGATAAACAAAACAGTAATCCTAAAGACTGGAGTTCTTCCCCAAAACTTGTGTATCCACCTCTCCTCATGGGCATCACAGCTTGTTTCCAATCCCTATTACACCCTGGGATTCAAGTCCAGTTGCACATAAGTGGAACTTTGCCAAGGAACATGCCCACCCCATCAGGCATTTGACCCTTGACAAGAAATTGGCCAGGCTGAAAGATTTCATCATCCTTTTCTTTCCACTCGAGACTACACATCTTTTCTTGCATTTTTGGATTAAATGTTCCATACAAAACAAATTTACTATCAGGCTCTCGTCATGAACTCTCTGAGAGCCCTAGAGTGCCGAGATGGTCCCCCTCCCCCCTCCCACATAGACTAACATAGTGGAAAATTTGACCAAATTCTTTCCAACAAAGTCATATTGGGGTGGTGTGGGGGATGGGAGGGGATGATCAGTAGGAGTTGACTCGTACATAATTTGTCACAAGTAAATATACAGCCATTGCATAGTTGCACACAATAGCCATGATTCATTGTTCTTGAACATGCAATCCGGTAAAGATTGTCTAATTTATCTTAAGCACCAGAATGTAAGCACCACAATCTGAAATACAGAGAAAATACTCTTAGTTTCTATTTTGTCTAATGATTGACCCATTCTTGCCTGAGCCAGTCAAGAACAGCCCTTTTATTATTTACTCTCTACTCCTCAAAGGGAGAACCGGATAACTCCTACAGTAGACAGCCTAGGCAGCAATGGGATCAACAGAAGAAATCATATACCTGTATTTAAAAAATTACAGGAAGGCTTAAAGAAAATGAAATTGTAGAAAGAGAACAAGTAAATTCCCAATGCAGCCAAGTGAAGAATCAGACTAAACTAAACTAAACTAACCTTATTTATACTGGATAACTCTATCAGTTATATCTAAACTGTTATCCTCAGAGGTCCAGTAAGGGTCCACCCTCATTGGTCCAGTGTTACTACAGGAGGAAACCGGAGTACCCAGAGGAAACCTGTGGTGTTTGGTAGAGTCAAACTGGAAGCACTCTTCTCACATGGGGCCAAGGTGAATTATTTTAATCAGATAACTGCACCATGCAGGAATCGAACCCGGCTCGCAGAGGTGAAAGGCACGTGTACTAACCACTGTGCCACCAACACCCCAACTGACATAGTTTAACACTACTCTGGCTTAAAAGTTTTTTGAATGTATGTTCATGACCCAACCCTTCAACACCTGATCTAGTGTCTTCATCAGGGGTGATCGTTGTGAAGCTGGACAGGTCCCATATTTATACTCTCATAGCAACAGATTGAATAATACACTGCCAGACTGCCTCTCACTACTGATGTTAAGCCCAAGGCCTTCAATTGTTGATTGACATAATCAGCATTTTTGCAACTTTTCTACTAAAATATTCTTTAAACACTGATTATTGTAAGCAATGGTTGAACAATGTTTTTGCAATTTAAGATTTTGCAAAATTGTCAGTGATTTTGGGACTGTTAAATTTTTACTTTGTTATTGCTAATTTGGAAAGTTTTAACTATTAATTTAGCTCAAAGGCGGCATGGTATCCATAGAGTTCTGTATGTAAAACTAAGTAATCTAAAATAATTATTACATAAAACATAGCCACTGGAAAGGGAGAGGGCTGTGAAACAATAGAACTGCCGGTTTGATGTTGAAAATTGCACGCCTGAGCGTCACGTGATCTTGAACCGGCATGGCCAGTGTATTCTTTCATATGGCTTACATTAGATTATAACCTTGTTCTTCGTTAAACGGCACGAGGTCGGTTATGGTGACTTCTAAAAATCCACAAGAAACATGATATTTACAAGTCCAAAGGAGTACCCTTGTATTTCGTTAACAAAATTCGGTAGGAATTCGGTTTTTGACGACCTACGAACTTAAGACAGCGACAGTGCTGTATAGTGTATACTGTAGTCAGTCATTTTTATGACAAATTTTATATTTTACATTGATTCTGCGCTAATTTTAGATATTAGTTTATTCAATAATATGATTGTGTGCACAAAGAAATCACATCGAAAAGATCGGATTGGTTTTAACAGGACCGTGAGAGTTTTTAAGTCGCGCATTTCTCAAATAAGACGTAAACATTTGTTTACGTCTTATTTGAGAAATGCATCGCTGTGTAGATGATCGGCGTTCGGCTTCATGATGGACTTTATCGTGACATTAAAATGATCATCCCTTGAACATTACACAATCGTATCAAGCGCTAACTCATGCATGGCTCACTCAAATAATTCACACTCTGGCATTGTGAGCAAATTAGCCGTAGCGCGAACTATTTTCTCCCCGCCGGACTAATTATTGTAAACAAACATTTATAAGATTCTCAGCTACAAAAATCTGGGAAACTATTCCCAGTGATTTAAAAACCCTTTCTGTTTCAATGTAAAAAATATTAAGTCACCAAGGTTGATCTGAATTTCATTCTCGTATTATAATGTCTATTTTGTTACTTCGACACGATCTTAATATTTCATCCTCTGCTGATCCCCAAACTTATTAATATGTAAATATAGGCAATGATTAAACTCGAAAGCTTTATACTTTAATTACACTCTCACATATGTATATTCTTTCATAAAATATTTTGTTTTATATCTAACTCTGATTTATTTATGTCTCACTATGTAAACTTTGTATTTTTCATTGTAAGTGTTAAAATAGTGTGAATAATTTGAAATTATCATAAATCGCTGCATGTCTACAAATTATTAATAAAAGAAAACCAAGGAACAACGCAGTCGAAAAGCATTTGTCATCTCCGTGCCATTATTAAATCGGCGTTTTTCACTTTTGTTGTCAGATGGCAATGTTTCTTAATACTTTAATTATTCTTTAATTATACGTGTACGTAAACTGATACGCATACGACAATTGCCAGTCCTCACCATTTTTATGAAAACGCAATACACCATTTAGTGCATTTAATATTCAATGGAGGCAACTTAACTTACGACATATAATTTAGCACAACCATTCATATTAAGACAAAAGCGAATTTTAGTTTTAGTTGTACTGTTGGCAAAACAGTATTGTCGGCTCTCACTGTGTTCGGTCCGACCATTGATCGTTTATTCGAATTTACTGCACTTTATTAAATATTCTTTGCAAAGGGAGTTTTCATGAGGGACCATCTATGCATATAATGTCCAAATGAAGTGGAATTTATAGCAAAACCATCACGGAAGAACTTTCGTTGTAGCACTTGTAGGTACGCGCCTCGCTGCTCTAATGTAAAATCTTGCTTTTTATTGCTCAATCATGCAGGTTCAACGTCACGTGATCTTGAATTTGGCGAACAATAACATAAATCTCAGTCACGCCCACTTTCACAGCCCTCTCCCTTTCCAGTGGCTATGCATAAAAACACAAATTAAAATTGAAAGGCTAACACTATTTACAATATTGTATATAGAACTGTTGGTGCAATGTCTGTAAAAGCTAATTACACCAACAGGTCTATCTCACTCCGTTTTATATTTTGACTCAGAAATGTTGCAGCATGTTTTGGGATCTAGAGTACCATTGTATCTTAATAATTGATAGTTACTGTTAAAAATTTAAATTAATAATAAAATAATAGTTAATAACTAGTAATTGATAATAGTAAATGAATAGTACAGTATATACATGTATGTAATAGCATGGTTTCGAGTGGGATTTGGAAACAAACTAGTCTGCGAAGCAGACTGCCCCTCGACCACTCCCCCTGCTTTGCAGACTAGAAACAAACATGCACAAGTGAGTTTTTCAAAGACTATCAAAATGGCACGAGTACGTTATGAAAAAATGTTCAAGTCAACTTGCTCAACTTTAATACTTACGACATTCAATACATTGCCTTGCCGTATATTTAGTTGAGTGGTTGGTAAAACGCTGCGGTTCTTTCACCACTACTAAAAAGGTTTACTCAAAGCACTAAGAATGTTCCAGTTTTCTTGCAGGCACTTTACTTGACAACATTAAAGAATAATTAGCTTCAAATTTGAACGATATGTCCTTGACTACTCCAAATCGTTCGTGGCCACCATCTTTGTTTATGTGCAAGAAAAGCCTGGGTACGAGGTTGGAAAATACCATCCGTCAAAATCCGCTGTGGAACCGAATTTTATTGTTTTTGATTAGCTCATTATTTGCTCCAACTGCTCTCAGCTAATCAAAATTTACTTTTCTACGCGACTCTCGGGTTCTAGCGGTTCGGTTTCCATTTTATGTAAGCAACTATCTCTTGTAAGCAACCATCTCTTGTAAGCGACCATCTCATGTAAGCAACCATCTCTTGTAAGCGACTATCTCCTGTGTAAGCAACCATCTCACGTAACCAACCATCTCCTGTAAGCGACCATCTCACGTAACCAAACATCTCACGTTACCAACCATCTTATGTAAGCTGTAAGCAACTATCTCTTGTAAGCAACCATCTCTTGTAAGCGACCATCTCCTGTAAGCGACTATCTCCTGTAAGCAACAATCTCCTGTAAGCGACCATCTCATGTAAGCATGCAACCATCTCTTGTAAAGCGATCATCTCTTGCATAAGTGACCATCTCACGTAAGCGACCATCTCTTGTGAGCGAGCTTCTTACTATCGAAACCACTAGAGTGGTAAATTGTCGGATCGAAAACGAACGTTGGAGGTCCATTTGAATGTACCACGTGATGCGAAATGAATGCACCTCGTGATCAACATTTTTAATGTTATCCAATGAATGCTCACAGATTTGTCACGTGATGATTAATTTCGCATCACGTGGTACATTCAAATGGACCTCCAACGTTCGTTTTCGATCCGACAATTTACCACTCTAGTGATTTCAATAATATGTAAGCAACCATCTTTTGTAAGCGTACATCTCATGTAAGCAACACACATATATTTATATATTATATATTTACACACATATATTTTATTTATTAGTCAAAAAAGACACAATTTCACTGGCTTGCAGGTAGCGAAAGCTAATCTAGGCAGGCCAGTGCATAGATTGAAAATTTGAAATTAAAAAAGTACTTTTTACAAAGTAATTTCAGTGTTTTGTTTTATAAAGTATCGGGGTGGGGGAAGTGAAATGTAGAATAAGGTATGTAGTTTAGATGAAAATAAAGTTTTGTTTGCAAAGAAAATTTAAAGGCATGCTGATATCTTAATTGTGGAAATATCACGGGTATTTCACTATATGAATTTTCTTCTATTAATATTTCAAACAGCGATTATTTAATTTTTGTTTTAAATGCCTAATTCTTATTCTTTTCTCATGGGAGCCTCGCGCGAGTTTTAGCTTTTAGGTTAGAGCAGCCCTGATTTATATGTTTCGTCGAATTTCACGGCGGACAAACCAAATTCATGGGGAGTGTGCTCGATGTACAATTTGAGGCCCGTTTCAAACGTCGCTCTTCTCATGCGCCGAACCGAATACAAATAGATTCGACGTTGGAGTGACTGAAGAGCGACGTCGAAGTTAATCAGTTCGTCGAATCTCATTCCTCAAACTATTAAAAACCGACAAAAACGTAGCTTCCGCATGATCAGTGGCAGCGATAATACATTAAAATAGTTTATGCATGCATTAGGTTCGGCACATGAGAAGTTCGACGTTTGAATCGCTTCAATTACGTCACATAATGCGACAGGCCTTGTCGCTCCAAATACAATCTGCTGCTCTTAAGCCTGGTTTCCATATAGCCGTAAGAGCCGGCGGCATGGCTGCGGCAAGGGGCGATGGTCCAATCATAGACAGTGTTGAATTACCCAGCCATAAAAAGCTGTATGCGATTGGACCATTGCCCCTTGCCGCCAACCATGCCGCCGGCTCTTACGGCTATATGGAAACCAGGCTTAAAGCCTGGCTACGATCGCTCAAAAACTTAGCTCGGCGATCGCAACGATCAACGATCATGCATGTCGCTGTTTCCATATGATCGCTATTAAGGCGGTCATGGTTGACCGCGGCCATTGTTGTAATGGTCCACTGGGATTGCATACTGCTGTGGACAATGTTGAAGTTGCGATCGCCAAGATCGCTGAGATTGCAAAATCACCGTTTCCATATAAAACGCAACGATCGCCACGATAGAACATTTCAGTGGCGGATTACCAGTTTCTGGTCCTGAAGGCTAAATAAAATTCACGGGCCTCATAGTGCACTGATATATGAAAAAACTGGTATCGATATATCAGTGCCATATCCAGGAATAATTTGGGCACCTGGTCACTCCGTCATTGGCGAGTTCGGTAACAATATTATAGTACAGAAGACGCGAGAACCATCTAAGGGGGTGCTGGGGCATGTCCTCCCGAAAAATTTGGAAATTTAGAGTCTCAGAAATGCCATTTCCTGCATTCTAAGGCCGTGGTCTTCCCATAATCACAATTTTCTATGAATGACAAATGAGGTCGGAGCTAACTATTTGGAAGCATTTATTTCTAGTTTTTAAAAGCTTGAGTTGGAACATAACTGAACAAACGATCAGGTCTGTATACTACCTTCTCATTGCTGTATTAAAAAAAAATATTAAATAAATAAAAAATTAATTCTCTGGAAATTACGGGCCTCTTGCAAGTCCAGGCCTGTAGGCTTCAGCGTGATCGCAGCGTCAGTGGTTTCCATGTGATCGCTGCGATCGCCAAGTTCATTTTTGAGCGATCGTAGCGATTATATGAGGCTTTAATTAATTCAAACATCGCTCTTCTGCATGCGGCACTTAATGCTTGTATTAGGTTCGGCGCATGAGAAGAGCGACGTTTGAAACGGGCCTTAGTACGTCACTTGTAATAACTGAAATGAATTCTAACGTCTTGGAACAGAGGTCTTGGAAAGTGTTTGCCATCTATATTAGATCGTAGCAAGTGATTTACTGGGCAGAAACCGTAATCGAAAAATCAATATAAGACCACGGTGTGCACACGGTAACGTTTCCGAGCGTTTTCGTATTTACTGTTCTCAAGGGAATCGAGAACAATCAGCTCATTACTTGAAACAATAGGAAAACGCTCGGAAACGTTACCGTGTGCACATAGCCTAAGATCCCAGCTCAAAATTTTAAAATGCAATACCATAACGAAAGGAAACCATTTATAACAAAGTATGTTTATTGACGTTTCGTTACTGTACTGGTACGCAGTGTGGACAGGTTTTAACTCGTAACAACTTTATTAAAATAACAATCATTCTGTAAAAGTGTCAAGGTAAAACACTGTAGTCTTTCGCTTTCTTCCAGCGCCTTACCACCTCGAGGCCGTGCGTAGCTAGCAACAAAAAATTCAAAATGCAACACAAAAACATAACTCAAAAGGCGATCGCGCGACAATTGTAATCCAATCTAATACACCAGGAGGATAGGGGTCGATGCGATCGCGTCTATACCAAATGCCACTGCATGGTCTCAGGCATCGGGCAACGTAATACTATATAAATTAGCGAGGCTCAGATCACACTTCCACTACCGCTACCGTAAATATAATTAAGCATGTAAAATATTGTTTTTACGTTCAGTAATGGTCGCAGGTCTCAAACCTAGTGCAAAAAGAAAGCGTTTTACGATACTAGTTTCAGGCCCCTGCGCGGTTTGCATGTAGGTTTCAGTCTCCCACAAAATGTTTTTACACGGCCCCCGTCTTGAACGAACTGCGAAGGCTCGAAAAAAGGTTTGAAAAAATTATTTATCAAATTATTTTGTCAGACTCAACGTGCATTTAATGGTTTCCCATTGTTGTGTAGTGCTGTTGTTTTATTTACTGTATAGCAGTCCAAAACTATATAATTAAGCTAGGGATGAAAATAGGCTGAGAAAACAGACGTCCTTTTGCTGGCTAGGATGAAAACAGCCAGCTGAAAAGGTGAGAACAAGAGTGAGAAAGCTATTCTTGTACGAGTTTGAAGACGTATTGATACTTGATATTTCATAATATACATCTAATGTCATTTTCTTATTTCTGCTCCTTTAATTCTTTGTTCGAATGTGTTAAACGGCGTTTATTATATAAAATAGAGTGTTTTATTGATTTTCCGCCACTAATAAAAGTGATAATCTCACATGTGCGATTATTTACGATAATCGCACATGTGACGATTATCGCTGAATCAGCATTATAGTTTAATGCAATTTTTGCAAGGCAATAGGGCAATTTTTTTATATAATAAACAGAACAATACATGAATGTATCATGGTCAACACTCGAAATAAATTTCATATTTCCGCACATCCATGTATTATTCTCTATTTAGTTAGAGATTGTTTATTTTTCACGTTTACTCATGGCTAGCCTAGTTGTTCTTTTCGGTACGAATGCGGAATGCTTTTTAAACAAAACGGCCGCACTGATGAAACTGGTACTAACGGCATATTCTATACTAAGTTTGTGTTGATTTTTTGTATCCTCTTTGGAGTGACGAAACTCTAATATATGGTTTATAACATAACGAAAATTTGATTTAATTTCTTCATTGACAAACTTCGTGCACGTTTTGTAAAGACATAGTAACAAATAAACAATCACTGCATAATTAGTTGGGCAGCATAGCACAACCAATCACAATTTTTCAAACCTTTTCGAGCCTTCGCGGTTCGGTCAAGACCGGTGACCGTGTAAAATTTTTTTGTGGGAGACTGAAATCTACCTGCAAACCGCGCAGGGGCCTAGAACTTTGCCTCACTTTTTGCCCCACGAATTTTGGTATCAGATTTTAACTTACACCGAGTTCACTGAATGTGTGTTGCACAGTGTGATACTATTGGTCTTTCAACTGCGATGCATTGCTGTACGAGTCATCGTTGCATGCCAGACAAAATGGATGAAAAATTGCATCGTGCAACAAGGTCCTTAGTGTGAATTCCGCAAAAACCGACGGGTCTATTTCTATCTTTCAAATCATTTCATATACAAGATAAACCCGGTGTCTAAGGCGCGTTGAGACGTCATGACAGTTAACATAGAAATCGTGCTAAGTACGTTTCCGTAAGGATGATTGATTTGTATTGTTTCTTGGTGTTGAAGTAGTACCTCCACGTTTACTGCCAAAATTGGGATTCACAATTGATAAAAAGCCTGGCCATAAGAAGAGACCTTTAAATCTGTTTACGAGTTGTTGATATGGCACCGAATGGGAATAATCGTCTACAGATGCCTGTCCAGAGTCAACAAGAAGTCGGTCGGCTAAAGGGTTATTTACACGAGTTTGGATTGACGTGTTACTCTCCTCGGCACCTTTCTGTTTTGCAGGCGCCTGTTCCAAGCAGTTTGCTTGAGACTGAAGGGATTTCCGTGATGTCAACAGTGTTTTAAACGCATTTAAAGTGGTGGCCGACGGAGGAAGGGGCGGTACAATTGGCGCGCGCGTTGGTATTGTGCTTGCGTCACGCGCGCTCTTTTCGACATCATTAACGAGCTTTTTAGGAGTTTGACTTTTGCGTCTTCCTCGCCTAGTCGTTGTGGCCTTGAATGCAGATTTACTCACCACTTTGTCAATTCGTGTATCCACCGCTATCTCAGAAAATATTGAGTCAATTTTAGGAGGTCCGCGAGAAGACCTGAGAGGGTATCGTCTTTGTACAGTTTCATGTTGCTTTATAGTTCCATTATCCATAGCATTCTCTGTGATATTTCGAGCACTGGGAGCTGCACTGTTATACGCGTTACCGTTTTTATCCACAGAAGCTGCACTCCTTTTTGCGTCGCCTGCAACAGTTTTGTCCGCACATTCCTCAATTATCCCTGTCGCACCATCTGTTTCTTTGTCATTATTTTCTAAGTCAATTTCACTACAAGACGTCGCACCGTGTTTGCTTTGTTTATTTTTACTGCCCTTCGAAATCCTCCTTCGTCTCTTTTTAGCATTACCAGTTTTTATAGCACCATTTTTCCTCTTGGAGCAAATTCCAGTCACGCATTCCTCCAGTTTTCCATCATTAGTTTTCGCGTGCATTTCTTCAGACGACGAGCTTGAGAAAATGACAATTTCGTGCGTTAACCCATGTCGACTATCCGAAAGAATAACACCACCTGAACAAGCTGTATTTGGATCGTCACTCTTTTTCGCTGTATGTCCATCAGGAGGAGCACAGGCATCCTGGGAGTTACCTTCACTTGTAGCATAAATGGATTCTTCTTTTTGTTGAACAATTTCCTTCCCTTCTTTTATATCACCGGTGTGTATTTCGTTATTTCCTTTTCTCTGTTCATCAGTTATTTTCACTTGCTGCGAAGCAAGAGAACCACAAGAATCACGGTTTACTTTCTCTTGTTCGCTACTATTTCTTACTTCCATTATAACACATGTGTCATTGACGTCTGGGTTAGTCCCTTCTGATTCGATGGTAATCTGTGCTATTGGTGAAACTGTCGTACTACTACCATTGCAGTTTGTCCCATTTTGTCCATCAAGGTTTGTCTTTTCCTGGATGATACGTGAATCACTTGAATCATTTTTATTTTGTCCACCTTTCTTTTGTTTTTCGTTTTGTACTTTGTGCGAAACAAAGGTTACACTTATATCATGGTTTCTTTCATCTCGTTCATCATTAATATGTACGTCCTGTGAAATACAGGTACCACTTCTATCATGGTTTCTTTCATCTGGTTCATCATTGTGTACTTCCTGTGAAATACAGGTACCACTTCTATCATGGTTTCTTTCATCTGGTTCATCATTGTGTACTTCCTGTGACATACAGGTACCACTTCTATCATGGTTTCTTTCATCTGGTTCATCATTGTGTACTTCCTGTGAAATACAGGTACCACTTCTATCATGGTTTCTTTCATCTGGTTCATCATTGTGTACTTCCTGTGAAATACAGGTTCCACTTATATCATGGTTTCTTTCATCTGGTTCATCATTGTGTACTTCCTGTGAAATACAGGTTCCACTTATATCATGGTTTCTTTCATCTGGTTCATCATTGTGTACTTCCTGTGAAATACAGGTTCCACTTATATCATGGTTTTTTTCATCTGGTTCATCATTGTGTACTTCCTGTGAAATACAGGTTCCACTTATATCATGGTTTTTTTCATCTCGTTCATCATTAATTTGCACTTCCTGTGAAATACAGGTACCACTTCTATCATGGTTTCTTTCATCTGGTTCATCATTGTGTACTTCCTGTGAAATACAGGTACCACTTATATCATGGTTTCTTTCATCTGGTTCATCATTGTGTACTTCCTGTGAAATACAGGTTCCACTTATATCATGGTTTCTTTCATCTGGTTCATCATCACTGTATACTTCCTGTGAAATACAGGCACCACTTATATCATGGTTTGTACTTTCTGGTCCTTCGCCACTTTCTACTTCCTGCACAGCGCATGTACGACTTAAATCACAGTTTGTTCCTCCTGGTCCATTACTACTTTGTACTTCGTGTGAAACACAGGTACCGCTGACATTGCAGTTTGTCGCTTCTTGTATATTAACGCTTCTCACTTTCTGAGCCACCACTGACGCTGTTTGCTTACTGATAGTACTGACTGTCTCGTGTACCTCGTCATGTTTCTTTGCCCAAATAATAACCGGCGTATTTTCGGCAGGACAACCAATTCTGCTTTCGTTGTTATTATTAACGCTAGAAGCTTGAGTTACTTCTGAGGACGACTGCGTAACGACATTAGCTCGGTCATTCACAGAACCTGATGCCGTGCTTGCGCTCGTGTCGTTTAAAGCGGATTGCGAGCGTGTTCCTGGTACTTCTGTGGACTGAACATTCTTTAAGGCTCCAGAGACGTCAACACTGAATGCCTAAAATACAGAATCAATTCATTTTAATCTAATGTAAGTTTTGTATTTAAAAAAATACACGCAAATTTTGTACGATAAACGATCACTTTCTAATTATTTTTGGAAGTTTTTCCTAAATTAGATCGGTAACGTTGTTTCCGATTTGACAGAGGCCACTATTCTGTATCAGTTGCCAAATGGGAACAATGAGTATGAGGTTAACACTAATTTGAGGCTTGGACCTCTCCCTGTGCTGAATAAAATCGTCTGGCGTTAGCCAGAATAAACCTTAAAGACTCGTCGTCAGGCTTCAACGTGTTAATAAAATAGATCAAATTGGCTACTATATGTTTACGGTCGTCGCAATAATTATCAGTTCAGCTCATGGGATTAGAGATAAAAGGTCGTCATTTACCTATACTATAAAGAAGGTTTTGATTAGCTTAGATTACCTAATACAAACAAAACCCTACTACAATTAGCAACGAGCATCACATTAGTAAGTCTTTAAGTCTGATGATTTGACAAGTATCACACAGAAGGATCGACGTAGTTATACTTACTGTCCTTGGAACTGCCCCCCCCCAAACCCCCCCCCCAAAAAAAAAAGACCCCCCCCCAAAAAAAACCCCATTTCTAAAAGGACATAAAATACGTGACCTCAAAATGGTGGCACGAAATTAAAGGGAAGAAAAGTAATAAATATAACACTTCTGGGAAAAATAATTACAACACCATCATAACCTTTCGGATGTCTAAATACGTGATAAAAAACATTCGGTCAATTTAAAATAAAAAATCGTGCAGTTTGCTCCTAATCACTGCTTCTGTGCGTTATCCAATATTTGGTTGCTATATATGGGTGATTCTTTACATGCGTTCTTGTGTGTTCGGCATTTACACTATCCTCTCTCACCATCGATACTTGTTGCTACTTCATGGCGAGAAACTAAACTTACCTGCAAGAGTACTGAAAACTGTGTTAGATAAGACATCGGCAATGCGTTTGGCAAGGCTGATGCCTGTGAAACAACAGTAGGGCTTGGCATCGTCAATTTCTTCTTGCGGGTTTGGTAGTGAGATGGATTACGTGAATGTACTGGTGTATTTTGAGTTGTTGTTGGAATAGTGCTAGGACTTTTTCTTTGAGAATGGTCCTGTCGCCTTGATACATTCCAATTCACTGAACTCGACGTCCTCTTCTACAAAGAATCGTTAAAAACGTGAACTTACACTTCAAGTCAAGCTCTTATAGTACACACAAACTCCAACAACCTCATCATCATTAAACGCAAATACACAACCTTTGAGTTTCTAAGTGTTAGTAGATACGAACTACCCAAAGTCTAAAGATCTGACTAAACAAAAATCTCAGTTAACTCTTGTCTCGTTTCGTCACAGATTTACATTAGTAAGTAAGGCTGTTACGAGTGTGCATGATGAAAGGGATTTAATTATTATCACGAGTGAAGCTAAACGGCCAACTTCCAGAGTTAATAGAAATCAAAATACTCATTAGATAAAAGATGTGATAAGTTGTTTTATTATATGGCTTTGTAATATCCTGAGTTCTGATTGGTCAACGCACGGTCCGTAAAAATGCGTATCCGGACCACGGTCCGTCTTTTTCCGTATCCGGACCGCTGTCCCGGATGTTGATTTTGCTCGCGTGAATTTCTAAGGTTTTCACACTAACTTTGATACAATAATTATCGAAAAACTTGAAATAGCCATAAAATAAACAATTTATTAACCTCGTTTACTCGGTCTGTACGGGAAAATATCAGACCTCGGACTTTTTTGTAAGAACCTCGCGTGCGGCTCTGTCCGTACTGTTAAGACGTCGGTCTGATATTTTCCCGTACGGACCTCGTTCTCGGTTAATAATCTTTATATCACGCACTCTTTTCCACTCAAAAGAGTATGGTAACCATTTATCACACTGTTTATCACACTATACGCATACTACTCAGTTGAATAAAGAATTTAACGCGCCTGTTAGAACAATGAAATGTGGGTGTATCATGCGATGTCTTTCGACTTCAAGAACTCATTAATAATTCATGAGGAAAACACAAAAGAAAATCATGACCGTATCGTGTCTTTATATGTGATAAAGATACCTCCTGATTTACATAAACTTTAGCTTTGATTTTCTTGGCTTAGACAAGGTTATTTTTCAAACTTACTACGCCAATGAACTTACCAAGTGGTTCGTTTTTGAAGCCGTTCAATAAACTCGCAGTTCGTGTTTTATGATATAAAAACACTCCGCTTCGCCTCGTGTCTTTATATCTGATAAAGCACTCCTGCTCGTTTATTAAACAGTGCATAAAACAACGCGTGTCAATGTTGCTTGCATGTTTGTATGACATCAACCCGAAAAGATATCTAGTTTACCAGGCCGGGTCTTGCAATACACCCAACCACAATAAATCACTAGTATAGAATCCATTAATAACCTTTACAACTACTTCAGCAAATCATAACAAAGTGAATGCATTACCCTTTTGACGTTCAAAGGACTAGCATTAGGTTTTCCCATACGTTTACTCCCATTAAGTGGACTGGACCGAGGGGTGTTGTGAGAAAGTGATGTCGGCATTCTTTCAGTCGAGGAATTGGCAGTGGTGGTAACACTGGCAGCAGATCTGTTACTGTTGACAGGGGTCTACAAAAAACAATAGCATATAGAGGTGTTGAATAAACACGTTTTACTAAATCCTATTTTAGAAGGTGTTGAATGCGTAGAAGTTTAATCAGGTCTTAATTTCTCCACACGTAACATGCACGTAGAAAAACACAGCAATGAAAATTATCCTTCAATGTTGTTGTTTGTTGAACTGAACGTTAGGCAACTTTACAGTCAAAATGGAAATACCTTCCACTTCTGTTTCTGTGGTTTGTTGTGTATTACTGTAGAAGCGTATGAAAATTTTTTGTCGAAAAAAGTGAATAAAAAGTATACTTTAGAAATGTGAATAAAAAGTATAATTTAGCTTTCATGGAATTTAATCATAATATAACGAATGTTTCTCCCAAATCGATACCAACAAACAAATATAAATCAAGAATAAGCAACTTTTATCGCTAGATTTTTCTCACGTTTCTGTAGCGGCTACAGAAATACACAACAAACTACAGAATCAGAGGTGGGAAGGTATTTCCATTTTGACTGTAAAAATTTGTTCTCTTATCTTTATCAAGTTGTTCACGATAAACGAGAAATAGTAAAAACGTCTTTCGTGAACGAACTGCAAGACAGCGGAGTTTCGTATTGAAAGTGCGCAGAACAATGCGCATTGGTTTTCAATATAAAAGTCCTCATTTTTTCTAAAAGAACATTTCCACCTTACGAACCGCTGCCAAATGTTACAAAATATCGTTTGGCTCTTTTTAATTGATATAAGTTACAGGGAATCACCAGAATGACTATCAGAAATAAGTAAAACGTATTGTATGGATGGACCTTTGTAGGCGTTATATAATTTACAAGATTTTCAAAAAGATCTTTTTTATAAAATTCCGATGCGCGAAGTATTCAGAAAAAGTTATTGCGAGTTATCGTATATACTTCCTATACTTACCAGAATAGGCTGCCCAGAGCTGTCAACATCCTGTAATGGAAAGATATAAAGTATTTTACTGGGAAAATGACACCTATATGACAATTGCACTACAGGAATCACGAGCTCAGCATTAATAATAAACGTGGTGTTACCACAAATTCTCGCTTGTAATAAAAGAAACGTTTATTGGATAAATGAAAATAATAAAAAATACCAAGTGTCAGTTTACTGATTTTATAGTTTATTAAAAGACATTACTTTGTCGTAGGTTCTGACACATTCGCAGAAACATACACCCAATTTGCGTTGGCCTATGGTTAAAGCAAGGACTAAAAGTAAGAAATCAGATTGGCATTCTTACTTCGGGTCCAATGGCGGGCCTATCTTGAGGCCGACCAGAAAAATTGACAACCATTGTGGCCTTTTTACGTTCATAAGAATGGCATTGTGACTGAAACTGAGAAGAATATAGATGCAAAGTGAGTTACCATTATAATGTGTCAAAGAGTCATTTTGTTCATGTCCCATACGTTCTTTTAATCCTCTCATTGCCTTTAAGTTGCAAAATGCAGTAATAACAATATAACATGCGTGCCTCACGCTGTAACTTACTTATAGTGCAACAACGTTGCAGATTACTACAATGTGTACACCGTCCAGATTCTTAAGGTGACTCGACAGTCTAAATCATGAGAAATTACGAGGCAGTTTTTTCCATTGCACAGATCTCATGAGGTTAATTTTAGTTCACATAGTTCTAGAGGTGGTCTTGCTTCCAATAAATCCAGAAAACCTAATTACTCGGGCTACCTGTGGCAGGCCGAGTCTCGATCCCCCCCTTTTTGGTGCCACGATCTTGCATTTTTGCACTTTTTACTTCCGCTACTATCATACTTCCGGTGATGTGTAAGCCGTGTGACTGAGTGAGACCGTGAGGCATGTTGTAAGTTCTTTTCTCCTTTCGCTTTTGGCGTTGAACTGCGTTGAACTGCGTTGAACATCTTTGCCTTTTGATCAAGGTGTTCTTGCACGTTGGTGGTAGATTTCGAAATAGACTGACTGACTTTGTAGTTTACCACACCTGTGGAAGTATGCACCACATTCAGCATTCCATCAATCAGTATCTTTTACCCAAGCTGGCTTCTGCACTTTGCCCGTGAACGCCTGACCCAAGCGTCTTGTTTGGAAAAAATCTGACGCTTACGCTATACAAGTATATAAAACTTTTCATTAATCAAGACCACCGCTAGAGATATGCAATGAACTAGAATGAAGCTCGTGAGACTTGTGCAAAACTTTTTTTATAAGTAATACCATGAAAAGAGGTGTATTAGCTATGAAGCCTCCCGTTCGCTTCGGGTCATTTAGTAAAACACCCTTGGGCCGTAATGACTTTGTAATACCATGTTTACTGAATAACATACCACAAAGAACAAAAGAAATTTCGGTAAAAGAATTTTCTATTTAAATGGTCAACAAAAATTACTGAACACAGACTGAGAAATAGACAAATGATGGAAAATACAACTATAACCAATTGCATTTTTTAGTTGCCAAAATCGAAGATTGTATATATTCAATACTTTTGCCAAAAACCAAATCTAACAAGAGGAGCCTTGCCTTTCCCTTAGAATGATTTCTATTCGCATTCACAAACCAGTCGAATTCCTATTAATCGCCTGTCACTGCCGAATGAAATCCCAATGTTTGAAGTAAAATATGCAAGGATCGAGATGCGCTAGTAATTTTGCCAAAGTTGACCCATGAAATACAGTTTATATTCTGTTTACCTTCGAAAATTTAGTGATGTTTGTCGAAAACGTTCCTTTCCCTTTTGCTTGTGTCTTGTGATTTGGGTTCATGGCGAAGAAAGTGCGTCAGTTTACTTGGCTTGACGTCACTGGAGGTAGTTATTAGTAGAGATGAATTTCAATGTGGAAAATTTGAAGTATTAAAACGTTCCCTCATTATTCAAGGAATGTCAAAGGCCATGCATCACCAGAAATTTAGGTCATTTGTTCCGCCGCTCTCCGTCAGCGTGCTCCGTCAGCGTGCATGTATGTATATGTAAACAACCTGTATTTGACAAATCAGGATCTTTATGTGCTTTCGAAGTAGACTGACTCATGCCGAATGCAATTTGGCCAATTTCTAGCATCTGTTTACAAACATGCATAATTTAGAGGAAAGAACAACTTATATTCAACACAAACTTATGAACCGGAAATCGTTTTTCCAGGTCGTATTAGAACTAATACTTGATGTCAGTTTTAGGTATACGTAGTATTAGAAGAAATATAGTTTAATGAGGTATATATAGTTGTTACCATTAACAACTATGAAGCAGTATTAAGCACTAAGAACAAAAGAAATTTCGGAAAAAATGGTATTATATGGGGAAAAACGTAATTTCTCATGATTTAGATTGTCGAGATATCTTAATCGAAAACGAAATTGACGTTATATGCAGTTTCAAAGACAACATTTTGACTACAAGTACTGTTGTATTGAAACTGCTATCATTGTTAATATGTTTAAAGGTGATCAACAGTGCGATCTTTGTTTTGATGGCCCACAAACATGACATTCATCGATAATTACATGAAGTACTCAGCTCAGTGTAAACCGTTAGGAGCAACATGGCAGAAAACCAAGCGATTTGGCGAGGCCTATCTCTTCGGATTTCTTCTATTTCCGCTAAAAATGTTTTGTTTCAAGTACAAGTAATGAAGAGGAAGCAAGAAAAGCTTACAATCTTGAAAGAGGTATCAGTTTTTGTTTTTGTAAATAAAGATGTAAACATTAGTTTCGTACATGCGCAGAACGGACTGTATATCACCTTTAACTCATTCCTGTCCGAGGGCTTCCCCAGAGGTGAATAAAATCGTCTGGCGTTAGCCAGAATAAAATACTAAAGACCAATTCGGACAGGAAAGAGTTAGAGAGATAGTTTATAACTCATTCCTGTCCGAGGGCTTCCCCAGAGGTGAATAAAATCGTCTGGCGTTAGCCAGAATAAAATACTAAAGACCAATTCGGACAGGAAAGAGTTAGAGAGATAGTTTATAACTCACTCCTGTCCGAGGGCTTCCCCAGAGGTGAATAAAATCGTCTGGCATTAGCCAGAATAAAATACTAAAGACCAATTTGGACAGGAAAGAGTTAAAGGGCATATCACTCGAAAATTAAGTTAGTCTTATTGAAAAGAACATTTAAAATGATAAAATAACATCTTTTGCAATTTTTGGTTTCCTTGCTTCGTTTTTGAGATATTCCAGCTTGTTTGATATGCAAATGACACAACGTTTTACGTCACATGTGCATAATGAGTTATCAGAAAAGGTTACATATCTTTGCTATTATGAAAACATGGGCTTAACTCAAAGGAAGCACGTGTGCGTGTTTCTACCATAGAAATATTATACCTAGAATGCGTGCTCTGTCACGTGACAGGTGTCCAAATTAAATTTATTTTGCCCTTATAGATCCGCCATTTTGAATTTTGCAAGGGGTGGGATATATATACAACAATGATCGCCTCTCAAAATAAAGAATTAGGGATAAATTGGATACATGCATGACAACAAATCAGCCACATACACATTAGCATAAAATAAAACAATTTGCAAGACACTTGCTTTGTTAAACGTACTAAAAACTATAAGTTCAAAATTATATTTCGATCAATTCACCACAATTACAAAAAGCAACAAAAAGATAGGCTCATGCTAAACTTGAAACTCAGAAATTGTCTGCATCAAAGGAAGCCCGTTTAAAAGAAAAGAAAATAATCAAATACGTAATGGAAACTAGGAGAAAATCTTAAGAAAAACACGGATTTAAGATGTCAATATAAATAGATGTCGAAAAGACTGATGTATAAAAAGTATGACAGGTGCATAAACATTTTATATTTCAAAAATCACAAGCTAGAATCCCTATTAGATTGGATAAAAAAGAACAAAACACTTACTGTCTCCTGGATTAATCCTCCACATTCAGTATAAATCACATACAGATTGGCAAGTGGGAATCATTAAAATATATATAATGTAAAACAGTAAAAACACTAAAACCATTCGACATTCGTATTAAAAGGCCGCTATCGTCGCCATTTCTACATCCAGAGTTTGATGTTCGAAATGTTTTGGCGAAGGATATTGCACTTCACATGCCTTTATCTTTAAATTCACTAATCCAGTAAATTTCCCGGCGTAAAAAACAAAGAAATTCAGTGCTGAAATACATCCATCGTCCACTCCACACCGGTTATCAACCGCGGCCGTGTAAAAAACTGTTAAAAAGTCCTAGGGCGAGTTCCTTTTGCCCTTATAAATCCACCATTTTGTGGCGACAATTTTTTGACTGACAGGAGATAGGAGCCCGCATTCTAGGTATATTATTTCTATGGTTTCTACCCACAACACCAAACATGCAGAATTCCAAGTGATTTCGTTTCACAATAGCAAAGATATGTAACCTTCTCTCGGTAACTCATAATACTCATTATGCACGTGTGACGTAAAAAGTTGTGTCATTTGCATATCAAACAAACTGGAATATCTCAAAAATGAAGCAAGGAAACCAAAAACTGCAAAAGATGTTATTTTATCATTTATAATTTTCGAGTCATATGCCCTTTAACAATAGTATAGTAGTAATAAAGCTTACAGTAGGGTCATTCTTCATTAAAAGTCTCCAACGTCGCCAACATCTATTGTCATTTCTTCCTTTTATTTGACTAGCTATATTCGTCCAATTCCCTTTAAAATCAAAACTCTGTGGTAAGTTTCAAGCTGTAACTATCGTCAAAACGATAACTATCGTCAAAACGATGCAGGCTTTAAAATATGCCGCTAAATATCTACCAATTTTGTTATAGTAGCCTAGAATATTTCAATAAAATGACAAACCTGTTCCTTGCTCTTTAACGACTTTCAATAGCAACTCGTCTTCTTTCTTTCTCCATTCACCTTTATTAATACAAGGATCAAGGACATCTGACCACCTATGAAAATCATTATAAACATATTAATAAAAGACAATGTTATAATATTGACAAAAAAACGTGAATCAAATGGCGAGAGCCATTAGGTTTCAATAATCAAAATACTGTCATATGAAACCCCCAATAAATAAATTCACTTTATTAGGCCCAACTGCCACGCAACACTTTGGTCAATAACTATATAAACTATCGCCAACGAGAAGCACATTATGTTTGAAATCAGTTGTTTGCTGGTATGGTTAAAGGTGACGTACAGTCCGTTCTGCGCATGTACGAAACTAATGTTTACATCTTTATTTACAAAAAAAATACTAATACCTTATTCAAGATTGTAAGCTTTTCTTGGTTCCTATTCATTACTTGTACCCAAAACAAAACAGTTTCAGGAGTTTCACAGTTTTTTAGTTTTCTGCCATGTTGTTCCTAACGGTCACATTATTATCTACGAATGTCATGTTTTGGGGACCACATTGCGGTCATGTGCAGAACGGACCTGGACTTAACTGCAACTGGAAGAAAATTCCACGAATTTCTAAAACCTCTATTGATTTTCAAGGATTCTTCAAGCCTGGAATTTTCCTTGGAAATTCTAGAACTTCCATGATTTTTAAAAACTGCAGGAACCATATACATCATTCCCAAAACCGATGATGCACGGCATGGCCCCAACAACACATCATGATTTCCGCCCAAAACATTAACGAATCCGTCGCATTCCTAAACCTTTTCGGCTGGAGAATTCAAAAGTGGCAAATGGACCAATCATATTTCAGTGATCTCACGGTGTCAATTTTATTATTTTTATTTAAACAAATATTTGATTCTTATATTTGTCCCAAGAGCTCAAGAGCTCATCGTGGGGGCTCACGTAAACCATTATATAAATTATTTAAGTCACCCAGGAAGGAGCAAAAAATTATTGAAAATATACGCAAAAAAAATTAAGAAAATACACACAAAAAAAGAACAAAATAATTACTAAAATGAAAGTTTCCAATTTGCTATCAGTGAGGCCTATTAGTTAAAACGTCCTGATTGATTTATAAAAATTCTTACAGCAGCAAAAATAGCTACATTTGTTTCAAAATTCAAAAATGGTAAACCATTGAGTAAGGCATCAACTTGTCTAGATAGACTAAATGTCAACCAAATATTACCGGTATTCTGCATAACCGAGGCAAGCATAGAAGCGCGTAGAGCAGCAAAACGAGGGCATAACAATAAAAAGTGAAAAACATCTTCATTAGGCGCACCACAAGCACAGGAAGGTGATGGAATACAATTCATAAGATATAAATAATAATTCAAGCCACAATTCTTCAATCTTAATCTAGTATGCAATATAGATAAGTAACGATCCCCAAGCCTATATAGTTTATTAGGTGGAGGTATATAAAATAAATTTTGCAATAAATCATTTTTAAAAGAATCAACAGAAGCACGCTCACGCGTTATTTCAGAAAGACTATTCCACAATTTAATAGTAGAATAAAGAAAAGCATTTTTCGATTTTTCCGTGGTTACAAAGGGTAAGCATAAATGACGTCCGGTTCTTAATACATAGGCAGTTCTCTGCGAAACATAAGAAGGAAAAAGTGTAGAGAGATAAACTGGTACTTGACCATTAACGATTTTATACAACAAAATTAATTTATGAATCTTTCTCCTAACACTAAGCCTGTGCAAACCGGTATCTATTAATAGACTCTCCCTATGCGTACCCTTCATAGCACCAGTAATTAATCTTGCAGCATCAAACTGAACACTTTCAATTAAGTCAGACTCACCCTTAAAACACCCATCCCAGACAACATCAGCATATTCTAAATTGGAACGAACAAATGACTTATACATAATCTCTAAAGTTGATCTCGAAAATTTAAATTTAAAACCTTTAAGCAAATTTAACTTTTTAGATGCCTTTTGATGAATGTTAAGAATATGAAACCTCCAAGACATATTGTTTGAAAATAAGACGCCCAAAATGCTTATGAGTACCTACTTCTTTAATTACTTTATCACCCAACTTTAAAACAGGATGATTTGGTTTATCTCTTTTAAGAGAAAACACCATACTTTCTGTTTTGTGCGCATTCATTGTTGCCAGCCATTTGTTGGACCACAGATAAATAGCGTTTAAATCATTATTTAAAGAACGAGCAGCTAATGTCGGAGAGGAAACCTCTTCAAGTAAAAGTGCATCATCAGCAAATAAAAAACAGTCACTGTTAATTTCAACATAAATATCATTGATATATATAAAAAACAATAACGGCCCAAGAACAGACCCCTGAGGAACACCAGCTTGAATTTCTTTCCACGATGAACACTGACCTTCAATGACGACGCGTTGCTTCCGACCACTTAAATAACTTTCAAACCATTTCAGCAAGGTACCTTCTATATCCCTAAGTGTTTCAATTTGGCTAAATTGATGTGTCAATTTCAAAGGCTAGGGAATGCAGACTGATTCGTTAATGTCTTGGACGGAAATCATGACATGTTTTTTTGTCCATGCCGCAGATCATCGGTTTTGTGATAATTCCCGTAAAAGATTTTCATCAACATTTGTGTCATGGTCTTTGATCTCCCATACATAGGGGATGTAAGATCATCCACATTAAGAACATTTATGTCGATTGACGAGAAATGAAAAGAGATTCTATTTCTTTTCCGTATGCAAATATAGGTAATAGGTTTCGAGTGTAATTTGGAGGAAAACATACACGAGTGAGTTGTTCAAAAGATGACGGGAACACCCCACCTCCCCCCTCCGCTTGAGATTACGTTTACAATTTATGTTGGGGTTAGGGTTTCAATCAATGTTAAGTATTTAATACATCAGAGCACGTTCTTCATTTAGTCACTAGTCTAGGAATCTATTCTTGGCCGCTATATTTGCTTATTTTGTGCAGGAAATGTCTGGGTACGAGGTTGGAAATACCATCCATCGAAATCTGTTGTAGAACGTGATTGGCTCTTTTCAGTTTTTAATGTTTTTGATTGGCTCATTGGCATTGGTGTTAGGGGCATTCATGACAAATCCTTGTAATGATAAGCTGCAGATTTTATGCAAATTAGGTGTACTGTTTTATCTATTAATAGAACAGAAATTTCTAAAATCAAGTACATTTTAGAAGTAACGTACACTATAGATTGAAGCTACAGTACCTAATTTATAATATAACCAAGTTTATAATTTTATTGTCAAAGGCAATAAATAATAAAATGCAAACTGCATTAAAAGAATTAATCACTATAACAGGTGTTTCCCCAGTCAATTTGTCATATTTTTTTAAATCTTAAGCGACCTTATTCTATTTCCTTTTCTATGTTTCCTTTCGTTGATTATTATTATTATTTAATTTGTATTAATTGTAGAAATTAATTCCTCCGATTTTTGACCACAACAACAACTTAAATTATTTCAAATACAGGTACAAACCTCTCTCTAATTTGTGAATCCGTCCTGCGAGGAATTAAATTACGAATCTTTGACCAATTAGAGCCAAATTTCTCCACTCCTTTCCGAAGTAACTTTAAAAAGAAAAATACACAACTAAACAACTAGCATAAATCATACAAAACCAACCAACTCCAAGAAGTAACATCTTGTAAAAACTCAAGATTTGAGGAAATAGATGAAGACGAGACAGTAATCGATTTCTGGCAGTCTGGTCTTGTCGGAGTTTGTTTTGTTTTATAATTCATTCATATCCATAAAAAAATTAAATTAAGATATCTTAGATAAATAGAACCATCGACGTAATGTTTGGTAAGTAGTTTTTACCAGTAACAAACCTCTATTGCAAAGTTCCGAAAGTAATCGCCTCCTAAAAGTAACCGTTTTTTATGATGCAAAATAAACCTGAAAGTAGCGTCTTCTCTCAAAGTAACCGCGCTCCTCGAAAGGTAACCCGGCCTCGAAAATAACCACATCCCCAACGTAACCACCTCTCCGAAAGTAAACGCTTCTTTAGTTGAAAGACCGAATCTTTAAATTTTTGTCCTTATATTTATTCTTGTTCCCGTATCAGCAAATAAAGCTGACAAATCTTTTGTTCTAGGATGGAATTCGATGCATAGTGTGGGGACCTAAATCCAAGTAACAAATCGCAGCGTATTCTGTAGCCATGTCTGCACCGAACCATCCACAAGCGTAAGTATAGTGACTGCAGATGTTAAATGGGGTTATGAAATAACCAAGGTTAACAGCTAAGGAACCGCGCGCGGAGAATGGGGAGAACCAGCATGGGAGCACTCGAAACAAACAACCAAGCATATGAGAATATATACGCCATATTCATAAAGATGGCCGCCATTTATATTCTTTGATAAGCGTTTATTAAGTTAGCCCTTTCAGCCTCGTTCTTGTGTTTATAACTGAAAACAATCAATACACAAGATCGCGGTTGAAAGGCTAATTTAAATGCTTATGAAAGAGTATAAATTAATTGGCGACCATGTTCATGAATACGCAGTATTTATTAACATTTCTCGCAAAATGCTTAATTTAGTCAGGGTTTGAAATATTCGATACATTGAAGTGTTATATTTAGTACCGCCAACCGGAGAAGTTCTTTCATTAATTTTCTTTTTCTAAATTTTCACCCCGAGAAATAGCCGCCCCTCCCCGTAAGTATAGCCGCAATACAAGGCCTCAAAATGTGAAAGTGACTTCCGCTTTGAGGTGGGTTGAATGATTTGACGCAGCTGCACACGCAGATAAAATTTCATCTTTCACCTGTTGAAGGCCACATACTGGTGGCCCATACTGGTGGCCGAAAGCTCGTAAAATAAATTATTCTGGTCAGAGAACGCCGCGTTTTTATTTAATACAACTTACATCGTCCTCTTCTGCATCCCATTTTCCTCTCCTGATATTTGGATCAATAGATTTCGTGTAACGATGCATGCACTGAGCCCCAGTACGACCTTCCAGTAAACTAGACACTGCGTAAAAAATATGATAACAATTAAGTGGTGGAGGTTAGACAGTAATTTCAAGTACAGTCAAAACAGTAATATTGCATGATGGTGATAAAAGAATATAAAAACGATATATTTCAAAAATATATTTTAATGAAGAGGAATGTTAATTATAAGATTAGATAATAATGAAAGAAAGAAGATTACAAAGATCATGGTGATTATGATAATGTAGTGGTGATTATATGATTATGATCAGGGGCGTAGGAACCGGGGGGAAATGGGGCATGTGCCCCCCAACTTTGTCATGAATTGCCCTTTTTGTAACAGAAAAGTGCCCTTATTATTATAAAAAACATGTGTTCTAAGTGTCCTTTTGAAGTCCTACCCCCTGAACAAAGTGCCCTTTTGAAGCTGTGCCCCTCCAAGATCAACTTGCTTCCTACGCCACTGATTATGATAATTATAACGATAACGATTTATACAAAATTCTATGTTCATTAGTATCTTTATATATAAAATTCCAATAGTATTATTTCTGACAAAAAAGGTTTTATCAGGTATAAAAACAACGACACGCTACTGATTTCTTTGTGTTTTCTTCATAAATTATTAATGAGTTTTTTAAATGTTGTATTACCAAAACTGGTGATCGGCGGGATGGCCCAAAAAAAATGTCATATTTCTGCCGAAACATTAACGAATCCGTCTGCATTCTTTAGCTTTTGAAATTGATACCGTAAGATCAGTGAAATATGATTGGTCCATTTGCTACTTTTGAATTCTTCAGCCACAAAGGTTTATGAATGTAGACAGATTCGTCAGTGTTTTCGTTTTTTTCATAACGTGTTTGTTGGGGCCATGCCGCGCATCATCGGTTTTGGTAATATATAGTGTGTGGCGCAACCTGTTCGCGTTCGAAGATTGCGCTCTTGCCGGCTCGTTGATTTAGACACGTTGGACTGCATCTTTTAAATTGCGTTTGTTTCTCTTGTTCATATCACACTCACTACTCTGTATTACAGGTTGTATTAATACTCGGAAAGACATTCTCATATCCGCGTTAATACCCCAACCTCCTGGGTCTTTCTACGCGCTGTTTCCACACCATCTCTTCCTCTTGATCTTTTTCCTTCTGAGCAGCCTCTATAGACCTTATTCCAAAATGGCGGCGGACACTTTAAGATTCTTTTATGTACAATCTTAGTCAGATGTCACCTGTTGTTGCTACAGTAAAGTCTCCCGTAACTGTTCAGTCTCTTCACTGGAAACTGACTCAATATAACTATTACATCCGTTGTCCCCCCCCCCCCCCCCCCCCTTTGCACAAACCCACACTGCAACGCATTTATTGGTATTATCTGCTGCAAACATTGCTCCACTACTCTCCAAAATACAACCAGGCATTATTCTAGCAGTTTTATCCCTGTGCATGTGGTCTCCGTAGTCTACCAAGCTTCCTTTTTTCTTGAAAATAAGTACTGTATCTCCAATCCACAAGTATCTTCTGTTGTTCAAACACACACCACACTAAAATTGTAAGCTTGTATTCACCAATAAAAAGCACAGCGCGCTAACACAATACGTGCCACTTGAACCTCGCTGGCGCAAAAGCATGATGGGTAAAAAGAAAAAGTACACAACAGTTATACTGCATTTAAAATACTCATTAATAATTCATGACGAAAATTCAAAAGAAATCAATACCGTAGCAGTGGTTGTAAATCGGATACAGCATCGTCCTGATTCACGTAAACTTTAGCTTCGATTTTCTCGGCTAAAACAGACCGTATCTCCAAAATAGTTGGTGAACTTGATTACTTAGATGCATTTGTATTTTAAGAATTCGCATCCGAGCTGTATCTGATTAACTACGGCTCGCTTGCAGCTCGCCTTGTAAATCAGATACAGCTCGGCTGCTCATGCTGTATCTATTACTTAAACGTTATTACTAACCTTTCTCCCAAGCTCCAAGTCCACACATTTTCACGGCTTCTAGTAATTGTTTGTCCTCTTCCTCATTCCATTTGCTAAACAAAATCCAAAGAATATCTATTCAACAAACTGATTCCATTTTTTGTTGTCTGTTCAGTTATAGATGGAAAGATGACGTCATAAGAGGCAAAAATAAAAAAGTAGGGAGCTTTAGATTTGACTACGACTACGAGATTCGTCATTGTACGCGCCATCTTGTTTCGCTATTCCCCGTAGTAACGTTATCAATTAACACAATAAATTGGAATCATTTTTACTCCATGATAATACTCTAGTTACACAAGACCATTACTTACCTTTTCAAAAAACCTTTGTGCAAACTCTTTTGGAATCTTCCCAGGCATTGTACTGCTGAGCGATTTGTCTACAGCGAGGGTAAACAGCACAAATTATTATAGTTTCATGTTTGGGATACGTTAAAAGCTAAACACAAAATGTTTTCCCAAGCAAGTTTAGCCTAACATATCCGCAATTTCAAACTAATTGAGTCGACGATTTTTCTGACTGTCAACTATAGCTGGTTAGTTAACGTTTACACAATTTTGCAACAATTTATCGTCAAAATTGGTTTAGATGTATGGTAAGCAACAAGAATAGTATACAACTCAATCGAAGAGTGACTAATAGATCATTCCGCTGACGGTCCTCGCAAGACAATGGACAGCATGCAGGCTTCAGTGTCGATGGTATTTGTTATAGGGAGGTTCCTGTAATTTCACTAAACTAGAAGTAAAAAGTAATATATTCAACACTCGTCAGTGTTCTTCCTCCGATTTCTAAATACAGTCAACCAAGTTGAATATACAGTACGAGGCGAAGCAGAGTTTTTTTAACAAGCTTGACTGTATTTAGACATCGAAGGAAGAACAGGGAAGCACGGGTGGCGTGTGCTGTTAGGGCGCTGACTCTCACCGCTGTAGTTAAGCCCAGTTGGACGGGGTTAGTACTTGGATGGGTGACCGTCTATGGGAATAGCCCCGTTCTCGAACTTGAATTTCATGTGAGTAGAGTTTAGTTGGTCTCTCCTGTGCTTCGAGGGTTTTTCGCAGGGTTCTGCGGTTTTCCTCCCTCCGTAAAATCAACACTTGGGTCTTAGCTTATGTCGTGCACTTTTAACATGAGCCTCTGGCTCGGATGATTGGGCAACCACATCCCGTGTTTACGACGTTAAATAAATCATTACTCATTACTAACGCGTGTTGGATATACCTTCTAAGGGTGTGTTTACATGAGGCTGGCCCAAACTCAGGCCGGATGATTTCGGGTCGGTTGTAGTGTTTTCACTGTAGATCGTTTTCATGAGTCTGGCCTAGTTGAGGGGAGTGAGAACGAACACGTTTCTTCGAACACGGAGACTAACGTTCGTCCGGTACCATTTAAACGAGGTCTAAGGCTACTGTTTATTATATACGGTATTACAGTATGTGGCTTACTTTCCAGTCAGTTCATCTTAAATATTCTAGTTTTTTGAAGTTATTTATTCGTCATTGTGTACGACTCAATGAGTTGACATTCAGTTCGCGCCGGCCATTAGGTCGCCCGCGCTAGACCGAACTGAAGCACTTTCACTTCTCAAACTCAATACGTTGTGTTAAATGAGATTGGCATCAAATCCACATAAAATAATGATTCTCCGGCGGTCACGAGCAGGAAGACAATTGACACAAATTTTGGAGTAACAGCGAAACCAAGCCTATATAGTTTCAAAGCCGGCCTCATGTAAACAAAAACCGAAATGCAAACTTCAGGCCGGTCCGAGTTCATGCAGGCCTCATGTAAACACCCCCTGGAACGAATCAAAATTTTGAGAGAAAATCGAGCTGAAAGTTTTCTAAATTTAACCGTAATATTTCGTAACGATTTCTAAATACTGATTAAATATTAATTTCTTTTGAACGTTTTCATGAATTGTTAATGGTTGAGAAAGACTTTTTTTAAACATTTGAACAACTTTACCTTTAGTTCGTGGGCAATTTTATTCCAGTCTTCATTGCTGTTTTCATTTGCCAACTTAAGTAGTTGTTTATCTTCGTCCTTGGTCCACAGGTCGTTGTTCAACAACGGATGCAGTTCGTTGTACCAATAAATCTCGCACTGAGACGGTGTCCGGGATGGTAACTGTGGTAATACAAAAAACGTTTCAACTATATTTTTAATTAATAGAAAACATTAACATTTTCCGTATTTCCAAAAAGCTATAATAGAAACACTTGTGTGAAAGTTTGAAAGAACTCGAAATAGTATGAAAACCTCGCCCTAAAATAACCTGTCGAAAATAGGTTAAACGTGAAAATATACATACATGCATGCATGTATCAAAATAAAAAGCGTAAATTGAACTTTTCTTTCTAGTTTTGCCCCGTTTATTTTCTCCATCACTCATGCAACTCATCAAAGGTATCATTTTGGCATGTTCTTCGCATTTTTTCGTTTACAGAATGCCTCCCAACGCAAAAGAACGTAATACAACACAATCGCATTTTAATATTTGTTTTCTTTTTGTTTTAGTTCTTTGCTCGCGTTTGCGCGCGTGTTTGTGTTTGTGTGTGTACAACGTTTTGGACTTACCATTTTGTAAGAAATGTCTTCCCAGTCAATAGGTAAAGCGTAGTTTTCAACAAGGTTTGCAAGTGGAAGAGATCTAAAAAAACGGAATGCCAAGTTTAAAAACAAAGCCAGAGAAAAGGGGGCTAAAAAACCCCCAAGTACAATAAAATAAGGAGCAAAGAAAAGATAAAAGAACAAAAGAGAAAACGATGCTAATGCACTTTCGCACCTAGGGTTTGGGTTAAGGTTAGGATTAAGGTTGATTAGGGTTTAGATGGGAAAGTGCATTAGCGCCAGAGAAAACTGGCAAAAAAGTAGAAAAAAAAGTTTGGAAAACAAAATGACAAAATTAAAGATCAAGAGACAATGTAAATGGCAGAAAAGAAAACAACGAAATGGGAAGAAGAAAAATAGAAATGAAAGACAAGGAAAGTGAAGAGTAAAAGAGTAAGAAGATAAGCCAAGACATTCAATTTAGGGCAACAGCAAGATAAGTCGAGTCAAGTCAAAGAAGGCCACTTCCTTTCCATCGTTAGAACAAAATACAAGGCAGCGTAAAACTTTGGCCTTCCTTTTGAACAATCCAATTCAGTCTACTGCATTCCAAATTCAGATTTATTATCCAATTAATTAGACTTGTGATGTGATGTGACGTGACGCGATGTGACGTATATTGTGATGTGATATAATGTGATGTGATGTGCATGACATGATGCATGTAATGTGATGCGGTGTGATATGACTTATGTGATGTGATGAGCTGTGCTGTGATGTGACATGGATGTCGTTTCATTTTGTACAATAGGACTGACGTGACTTACTTTGTTTGCTCTATAACTGCTTTTAAAGTTTCGATTTCTCTTTCCTCTTCTTCCGTTTTGGATTTTCTAGGAGTAAGCGCTTCTATCCTGGTAATGAGAAGACAAACAAAACAAACTAAGGTACATAAGCACTAAGAAAAGTTACCGAAATTACTAAAGAGAAGCAACATGTTTGGCTCTGAAATGGTATTTTCTGATTCTCGGTAGAGACGGATTAAGGAACATTAGGAAAATTCAGATTGTGGGGCCACTTGAAAAGGGAGCACGGGTGGCGTGTGCTGGTAGCGCGCTGCCTATGGGTAACGGCTTGGGAATGACCCCGTTGTCGAGCTTTGAACGACTGTGAGTAGAGTTGCATGTAGTTGATCTTTCCTGTGCTTCGAGGGTTTTTCGCCGGGTTCTTCGGTTTACCTCCCTCTATAAAATCAACACCTACATCCTAGCTGTGATCCGTGGCCTGAACTGTGTCGTATGGCGGCTGACTGGCGGCTGAGCGCCTTTAATAGAGAGTTAGGCAATCGCGACGTCTTTGACGACGGCTACGTCAACAACACCAAAAGGACTGGGACAAGTTTAATGCAACGTCGCCCGTACGTTCTCCTGCGACGCCATTTTAGTTAAACTGGCGTTGTGTGACAATGGCAAGCATTGATATGGCAGAAACTGCGGAAAATAAGTAAGTATTCACTGTTTTGGATTTGTTGGACTATATATTTTCATCTATTCAACTAATTTCCCAATATTATTAGGAAAATATCAATTTTTACCGGTAGCCGTCGCGAATTAAAATTTGCCAAATTACCGAATTTAGCAACGGGTTCGCGATTAAAAAGAGGTTCTCGTCCCAGTCCTTTTGGGGTTGTTGACGTAGCCGTCGTCAAAGACGACGCGATTGCCAAACTCTCTAATATGCCTCAACACGGCCACGTTGATCTGCGTCCTTCGCAATTCAGCCACTGGCTGCAAGTAAGGATGATTAGACCCTTAGTCACTTATCCTTTTAAAAGGTTGGCTGGTTGTCCTCGAAGCACGGGAGCGGTTATTACTTATCAGTTGCTAATATAGATAATTTATCTTCTTTGGTCCTATAACTTATTTTAACAAAATAATTTTGTTGCTTATTAATTCTGTGAAGGTAAATCGAGACTGTTGTGCATGGTGTTCATGCAGGATGGTTTATATTGTGGATTAGTATAAATTTACAAGTTTATAATGTAAATCCTCGAATTTCATTGGCTATTGCAGGAGTTTATAATTGGTGATATAAACCTCTGGGATAAACCAATCAAAGTCATTCTTTTAAAAAAATTGACCAATGACAAAATGCGTAGTATAGCACGAACAGTGATCATTAGAGCCAGCGGTTGTTCTGTTAAGCAACAATGGCGCCGAAATTATAACGGAGTGGGCAAATGAAAGAAGAAATTGAACATTTAGGCGAAGCAATAAGTTCTACAGAAAAAAAAACCGGCTACAAAATGGTTAGAATGGAAATTATTAATGGTAAGATCGTTAAATTGTTTATCTGTAGTCGTTTAAAACGAAATAACTGCAAACAAAACACATTTCAAAATTACGCTAGCTGTTGACAAGATTTCGTGATGTAAACTATATGCTAAATTGAATGTTTCTTTCAACTTTTTGTCACTTTTACAAAACAAATGAGTGGATATATATTGTTTCAATATTGTACATGAAAATCCATGCTAAATTATGCAAGAAAACTTTTCTTTTCCATCAATTACTGTACGGGCCAAGGAGATGTCCGAAATGACTGCTGAACGTTTGTTGTTGGCTGTTAAAAAATGTATTAAACGAGCCTCAAAGAATATGTTATGGTCGAGAATTTATTTAACTTTTGTTGGTAAATTTATACTAAAACAATTAGACAACTCGCCCTCGTTTTCTATGCGCGATAGTCAACTCGGCTTCGCCTCGTTGACTATTCGCTCATAGAAAACGAGGGCGAGTTGTCTAATTGTTAAATATAGTACACTGCTAGGGTTAGGATCCACTATACCTAGTTACCATGCTCAGCGTGCTGACACTCTAATATTTCAAGAATCTCAAATTCTTAAATGATGTTTTCAATAACATTTTATCAAACCGGTATGGCACCCAAAAGTCCCCAGAGTCATACCCGCAGGCGCGGCCAGAAAATGCTGGCTCTGGGAACGAGATTGCTATAGTACCAAAATAATTTGGAGGATATAATAGCTAAATGTTGTATAACTAATGTAGATACAATTAGCATAATTTACATTCTGCCGTGTCTATATTGTTGTGCAGTTGAAAAATGCTCAGGTATTTGAGCTAGAATAATTACATCTCCCCCGCCCCACATAACGTTTCTCACCGGATTTGGAAATCAGCCTTGAGGAGAACTAGGAGGGAACTCGTCCCCCAACTCCTCATCCCCCCCCCCCCCCCCCGTGACGACGCGTCTAGTACAGTGTCTCCGCGGAAGCTGTAGCTTGCGTTACAGCTGCAATCGTTAGATGATGAAATCACATTTTTCATTTTTTTGAAAATTGGCCATTGCGCACTAAATTTTAGGGCTATGTATCTCAAATTTTCAGTCGAGAAAGCCAAATGGTTGCTCATTATGCAAATTTAAATTTAGTGAGAATTTAATTTAAACTTCCCTCGTCTTTAACGAGTTCTCCACAATCGATTTTTCCAAGGAATTGGCCCACAAAACTGATTTTTTTAAATCTCGGGTTTTAGTAGATTTTTTCAAATTTTGTTACAGTATTATTTTTGTTATGGACTATTCTGTGTTAGTCGGTCGCCATATGATTTTACAATACTTTCTCGTTAAAAGTGAATTTTGGTCTCTGTCGTTTTAGCCAACGCAGACCTGAAAAGAATGCCGTGTGTCTAAATAACCACTAAAAAGTATAAAACAAACGCACACGGTTTTGTGCGATTACTATTCAAGATTGAAAATAATGTATGCAGGAAAATGTTTAGTTAAACAAAATATTATTTTTTTTAATTTATCTGGAGTGTGTGTATTTTCGTCAACTCGTTCAAAACGGGAAAAGTTTGAAATGAATACTCATCAAATTTATATTTTCACAATCAGCAATTATTTCTCCTTTTTGACTGGAAATTTGAGATACATACCGCTAAAATTCGTCGCGCACTAATCAATCTCCCAAAACATACCCTCATCATCTAAAGTAACTTTAATTACTAATGGCTATTTTGTATGTTATTAGTGTATGTTATTTTGTATGTTATTAACTTACGACAGCTTGTACAGCAAAAACATACGAAAAAACTTGATGGCTACTTGTTGTTTATATTGGGTATTGTATATAGTGTCCAGCAACAAACATACAGTACCTCTGCAACAAGGGGGTTAATTTGGTTGCTAGAACATCGGATTTCACAGCATCAGAAAGAATTGTATTCTCTTCCTTACTCCCTAAAAAAGAAAGTTAACATCATCATAGCTATCCTCGCCATATTACAATAACTTTCATTAGTATAAATACACAGGTGATTATAGAAAATCACGCGCGCTGATTGGTCGAGCTACTTCGGATTAATTCTCGATAATCACCTACAGCGTTCATTCAAAATGGCCGCTAGCCAAGTTATCAATGCGACAGACGAGGAAATCAACAATTTTAAAGAAAATGTTGTTCCTAAAAGTACGAAAATGTGTATTTATACTAAAACAATTATTCGCATCATGCTCAGTGAATATCGGTGAATAATAACCTCGACTTCGTCTCGGTTATTATACACCGATATTCACCTCGCCTTTTTGTGCAATTATTCAAATATTTTTGCTACAATAAAACACACATGTCAAAATATATACATATGAAACTGTGAAAGTATTCTCTCACTAAACATCCAAACAATAGTACATGCAATTAACGATCTAAGGGGGTGTTTACTTATATGAGGCCGACCCGAACTCAGACCGAACTGACTTTAGGTCGGTTGTAGTGTTTTTACTATAGATCGTTTTCATGAGTCCGGCCTGAGATTCAGTTCACGCCGGCCTAATCTCAGGTCGCCTGGTAGACCGAACTGAAGTACTTTCACTTCTCAAACTCAATACGTTGTTTTAAATGAGATTGGTGTCAAAACCACATGAAATAATGCTTCTTTGGCAATCACAAACTGGAAGACAATTGATGTAAATCTTGAAGCAACAGCAAAACCAAGCTTATATAATTTCAAGGCCGGCCTCGTGGCCCCCCAATGCGCAAAATAGTTTTTCCGAGTTCCAGTTGCAGTTCAAGCCGACGTGAGAGCAACGAACGACTCCCGTATATATTTAGCAACATCCGGTCACTCAGGTCTCGTGGATAAATGACTCTCCAGGAATTAGTCACCCCCCTAGATTTAATTACGTTAAAGTAACGGTCGTCGCTAAAAGGAATGATTCAAAAGAACCATGGCCACATCCCCAGTCTCCTTTTTTGCGGCTTTTCCCAAATATGCATGTGACGGCTGTGATTCCAAATATGCCGTCAAGCTCCAGTGACTCTCAATATTTTTGCAATTTTCTGGGTCACCTAACCTCAACAACAAGGTTTACCGTCTAGCTTTTTGGAAAAACATAGTTGACGACATGCATATTTGGGAAAAGTTGACGAAGGACCAGGAGGATCTTTTTAGAAGAAAATTATCATTTTCAGTGTACACTTGGAGGAATAAGGAACCCGGCCGAGGAATGGGGCCCGTCTACATCAATTATGCTACCAATCGTCTACTGGTTCCAAATATGCAGCGACGATTTAAAGTGCCTATGAAACGATGTACCTTGTCTTATTTGAGAGAACACTTAAAATAGTAGAGTAACATATTTTGCAGTTTTTCGTTTCCTTGCTTCGTTCTTGAGATATTTTAGTTTGTTTGATATGCAACCCTTATAAAAATTCCACATGTCATGTTACAAACTCACATGTGAACCACAAGTGATCACATGTGGTTCACATGTGATTTTGGAACATGACATGTGGAATTTTTATAAGGGAAATTAAACATTTTGACGTCACACATGCATAATGAGTTATCTATCGAGAAAGTTATATATCTTTGCTATTATCAAATTAATAATCACTTGAAGATCTACATGTTTAGTGTTGTGGCGAAACACATCCACATGCTTCATTCAAATTAATTTGGTTTGATAATAGGAAAAATATCTAACACGTCAAAATAATAATCTAATACCTACGACGTCAAAATGTTTAATTTACATATAAAAAACCACTAAAATATTTAAAAAACGAAGCAAGGAAACGAAAACCTGCAAAAGATGTTACTCTATAATTTTAAGTGTTCTTTCAAATAAAGCAAAATTAATTTTCGTTTCATAGACACTTTAAGATGACTTACTCTAACACTGCCCTTGATCCCAACCCCATTGCAATCATTCTCTGATTCTAACCCAAATGGTCTCTTCCTATGCACTAAGATAAAATGTTCAGACTGCATACAGGGGGTCATTCATTACCGGGGTCACTCCCTATATAATACAGTTCCGGCAGAGTTCCGGATAAGCACCGTGCTTGTCGTCCTCGTTGCCATCGCTCAGTGGCGGATTCACCCTCCCAGAACCGGGGGCAAAGAATATTTTAGGACCGGTTCAACTTTCGTTACTATAAAACCAAAGCTGAAATATACGATGGTATTCCACCAATTTTAACCATGGTTGCTCAGCGAAGAACTGGATTTGCAGGCCACTCACTGCCACCGAGCAAAAGATCAAATCATCTCTGATGTAATTTGTATGAGGATGCCATGTCCGTCCAGAGGACCAATCAACTAATGTACAATGACTGTTGTGTTGCCAAGTCAGATGATGGATAAAAACTCCTAGCGGCGCATTGTGAACTCTATCTCGGATGCGTCGACATGATGATGACGAAGTACTACTTTCGGGGGGCCGCTACTTTCGGGGGGGGGGGGCGCTACTTTCGGGGCCCGCTATTTTTGGGGGAGACGCTATTTTTGGGGGGCCTTATTTTCGGAGAGCGCTACGGCCTTATTTTCGGAGAGCGCTACTTTCGGGGACTTTACGACAACAGATAAGAACGTCCAGTATACTTTTCACATCAGGTCCTCCATTGCATGATTAGTTGATAACAGTATTCGTGTATATACTGAAGTATTCGCCATTCGTTTGCAAAAAAAAAGAAACTGAATAGTTTTTTCTATTCACTCATTTTTTGGGCCGGTCACATGGGCGGCGGAAGGTAAAAATTATTGGGGGGGAGGACTTCGAGCGCCTGAAAGGCGCGAGACATCTAGGGGGTCCGGGGGCATGCTCCCCCGGAAAATTTTGAATTTTTAGGTCTCGGAAATGCTATTTCCAGCGTTGAGTTAGTTTTCAGTTGGAGTTGGAAATACAAAGTCATAATAAAGAATTATACTGGCAGTTTGCGCAATTTTAATATTTCGAAACTTCAAGATAAAATAAACACGTCTTACAAAGTTGGCTTGTTCGTTTCCAGTACCCTAGCCTGTGAAGCAGGCGCTCGTAGGGTTGGGCTGGGGTGCAGATTTCACCACACGCCATTACAAAAGGGACGAGAATGCAATAAAAATGATGGCGTACCGATGAGAAAGCGACAAATAGTAATGGAAATGGAAAAAGCACCAATTATTTGAATTTTAACTCAAGAAATCAAAACAATGCAGTTGTATTAAATTTTTGAAGCCAACATTTATTGGGGGCCCAGGCCCCCCGGTTCCGCCGTCCATGGGTCAAAATCTGGGGCAGGGTTGGCTCCCTTTGCCTCATTGATAATCTGCCACTGCCATCGCCCGGTATTATATGAGCATCTTCATCAGCGACAAAACTTACAAGGTTTGGAAGCCTTTTCAAAAGGATATGGCTGACCAATAGATTTCCGCAGTTTCGTGTCTTCATTGTCAGGTGGACCCTACAAAACAGGAATGCGTTACAAAGATGTTGTGATGGTTTCATGAGGTCCTCTTGCACTTCTTTTTTATTACAATGTATAATCTTATCTATTATACTATTTTATTATGTGGCAAATAAATAATGATAATGATGATGATGATAGTTCAAACAGCCAACTCTCGTTATAGCGGTCAGACTCGCGACCAGAGTTTGATCTCCGCGCAATTGGTGGGTTGCAATCAATGCCCTGAGATTTAGAGGACAAAAACACAGCGGCCATGTTGGTTAGTACTGTGGTACAATAGCATTTAATATAATATTCTTTTGCACCAACCAACATGGGCCCCTTTGTGCATACAACCCAACAATAGTGTAACACGTAAAAATCTCACAGCTTGTCAACAGGATGTGTTTTAATACAACAGGCTAGTACAACAAGGCTGTTAACAGGTTGTGACAATACAGTTCATTCAGCAAGCTTCTACAACCTTGTTAGCATCAACCTGTTAACAAGTTGTTAGTTGCAGCATGGTAACAGGCTGTTGGAACAACTTGTCACAGGTCTGTTGCATGGAGTCATCAACCTTGTTACAGATCTGGGACAGCCGGTGCGAACATATGACGGTGACAGCTTGTCGGAACAGCCCGGCTGTAACAACTTGTTTGCAGGTCTGTAACGGCTTGCGCGTTTTTACGTGCATGTAGTAAGGAAGTGCGATCACGTGACTTTAATGATGTAAAATAGATGTGTATCCCTAGAGAGTGCAGCAATATCTTTAATGCGACAACTACGCGGTGGATAATGATAATATTGTAAAACACATTCCATTGAGATTTTGAAAAAAATAATGTCCTTTATTTAAATAGAGATAAAACATCGAACGTCAATTGGCCATCACTTGTGGTCTAGAAAATATAAGCACTGTTAACTGTCAGAAACGACATAATTGGGACTTGAGATCCAGGTAATTTATGAGTTCTACAGGAAAGTTAACTGTAACAGCATTCTAACCTAACCACCACCATGAAATGCTTTAGCAATTAGCTGCATGACGTCTTCGAAGACGAATATTACCACGCAAGTTACCTCCCGTGGACTTACCTCTTTGGATTTGTCTTTAAAATATGGATTCGAACAACTCGATAGCCGTTTGAACACCAACGCTTCTGCCTGTGCTATGGAACGCTGAGTCATGTGGGTGAGACCAAGCTAGAAAATAAAATTTCTATAGTTAGCTGATGTCGACCGATTGTCATCTGTTGTTTTCCTGCGTGTCTGTCTGTCTGTCTGTCTGTCTGTCTGTCTGTCTGTCTGTCTGTCTGTCTGTCTGTCTGTCTGTCTGTCTGTCTGTCTGTCTGTCTGTCTGTCTGTCTGTCTGTCTGTCTGTCTGTCTGTCTGTCTGTCTGTCTGTCTGTCTGTCTGTTGGTTGGATAAATGGACTACTCGCTCAACCGACCGCTGGACATCTGTTCATTAGTTCGTTCGTGCTAACAGATATTATGTGAAGCATGCATGGACAACATTATATACTGTACATTAAAAATAAACATACGTAAAGTTGATAAAATGCATTTCAAACTTTAACCTAGACCTTCTCCTGGTCTGGCGGGCGCTCAGTGATATATAACCCATTTAACCTCTGAAGTTTTCCCTCACATATCAATAAACGAACAAAGTCTGGATAGTATAAAAACTTAATTTACACGATATTGTTTATACAAAAATTCGTCTTGACGATCTTAATATTTGCTGTAATAATTAGCCAAGGCATTTCCAGGTTAGTAATATTGTGACCAAGGGTCCAGTAGATTCTAAAGCGTGCGGGTAGCATTAATCCAACTCTCTATAGTTATCATGCTACTACTCTTACCTGCAGTTCGATATTTTCCAGGAGAGACCTCTCAGTTCTTCTTAGTTCTTCTTCAATAATGGCCTAGTTGAGGAAACAATACCATGCACGAAATGCTTAAGAAAACATAATACATCTGCACTATTTTCAAAATAGCATAACCAAAGTACGACATCGGTGGAAGGCGCAACAGCATGCGCAATAACGTTTTTTTAAATGCTGTACAGTTGGCAGACATGTACAGCATTTGATAAGCGATAAAAGTTATACTAACAATTATTCAACAAGCTTCGCTGTCATGTTCCACGTCTTGGTTCCACATTTCCCCTATCTAATGGCTTGGAGACATTGTGCATGACTGTATGATATTTTAGTAAATGTAGATTCGGTTAACCCTACTGTTAGTACTGTACCTGGGAAATCTACAGCAGCGTTCTAACCCACTGTTGACTTAGAAGTTGCACTTTTTTCGCAATTGGTCCAGGTCGAGTCTTACAAGAGATTTGAGGAATTCGAACAAACCCCTCTTATAGGAGATCAGACAAATAATAGTAGACGGGGAAATGACTATTATATAAACCCAAACTTCGAAATAAATCTTGGAAATCTGCCAGTCATTGTGACTGGTAAGAAATGAAATTTGCCGGTCACGGAAGATTTGTTACCCGGTAGGTAAGCAACGATATTTACCGGACAAACTGGATAATTTTACCAATCAATCACCGTTGACCGGCACTAATTTCGAGGCTTGTAATATAAACCTAATTACGAAACTCTAGTCGAAGATATGAATCAAAGAGAAAATGACTTGATTAGTACAGTAAAAACCCGCTAACAACAAGAACGTACATTTTACCAAATCAGCGGGCTCTTATATTCTTATATATATATATATAAATTCTTAATTTCAGCCTGAGGTTCTTAATAGTTGTGGGTTCTTGTTAGCGGGTTTTTACTGTATTCTCTAAAGCGGAGCTTAAGTTGAATTTTCAATAATTAAAATTAATGTTAAAAAGTCTGAAATCAAGTCATAATTAATTTACTTACGGGGGTTAACCCAAACTATAGAGATTCTTCCAGATTGTCATAGCAGGCCAGGTTTCACTCCAAACCATGACAAACTATATATCATATGAAAGCTTATGAAGCATAGATTCTGAAAATATAATTTATATTATCAATAATTACATTGTAACCTGAGACCGGCTACCACATGCTGTGAATTACCTATTCCCCTTTGAGAAAAGATTTCAGAGTGGGTATTACACTAAACTGCCTATTTTCAGTGCCAAATAAAAGATCACAGATGCCTTTCTTGGATGAGCATACTCTTGGATTTTTATACTATAAAAATATTTACCACAGCGGTCGTTCAAAGTTCATAAATTAAATACTAAATACTAGTCATACTTTTGTTCATAACTTCCCCAAAATTAGACATTTCAAAAATCTCTATGCGTAGCCAAGAAAGCTCATCTAGAGCAACAATCTCTGATATTAAAGTACTGCAATATAAAATCAGTAATGATTGAAAATGGGGTTAAGAGGTACCTTGTGCATGTGGTACGTTTGCGAGCTTGGTGTAATGTAACAGACGTTTGGTAGACGTTCGTCAAGCTCAAGTATACTCAGAAGAGATTTCTGAGCCTCAAACTGGGTTCGAACCTGCAATCTTCTAATGAGCGGTTTACAGACGCTCTATAACATTGAGACTCAGATGGAGAGCTAAAGTTGCGAATTCATAGTCATATATGCCTCCTAAGTGGTAGCGTTTGCATATGAGATGTACCGCATGTTAAGTTTATTTTAAAGCCAACTCGGTGAAACACCTCATCTAAAATCCTGGAAATACGAGCCAGAAAATATAAACGTATCCCACTATCTTTTACTAACTCCAATAATTGAGTAAATGACAAATATCCATAAGAATATTTAACAAATAAGATACTAAGCTTCGTGTATATGTATACTTAAACAAAAAAATAGTCTTGTTATTAGTGCTCGCTGACGAAGATACCCAACTTTATACCCTGGGTACAAGATTGGATGACTTAATGGTATTTTATACGTTTGCCCAGTCCAGTGAATCAAAGCGTGCTTTGTGAACACCTCATTTTATAAACTACTTAACCCAAAAAAAGCCCGATCTGGATTAAATTTTTAAAAAATTCTTAAATTTCTTTATTAATTAACACTGCCGTAACTAAGGCCTCATTCGTTATCTTAATATCTTATATTATCTTAAGAACAATTCAGCTACAGCCAGTACATACCTGATATTTTCTATTCAAACTCAAACAACGGCGCACTTCGCTCTGTTCCCCAACATTATCGTTATTAGTGTAATCATCATTCAATGTTTCAGTCTGATTGCCTAATTCCTCTGCTCCAGTTTCAACATCTTTCATTTGCTCTGTTTCTGAAACAGATTCGAGATAGGCATACTCGGAAGGCATCTCGTACACTGGGCTCCGACAAACGTCTTCGTTGGAGTTTCTACGTTCAAAAGTAATGTTCTTTTTGGGTGGTTGTACATGTAGTTCAGTAAGCGTGTACTCGTCGTTCTGGTCGTCAGAGTAAACAGGGCTATCAATTTGTGCAGCACTTGCTTGGTAGGTTAAACTACCAGGAATTAATATTCCTTGCGTTTCCTGAGGCTGGCCTTCTTGAGGTTGGCCTTCCTGAGCATCATTTGTCTGTCTTTGCTGAGAGTATGGGCTCACTGGTGTGAGTATAAGCTCAACTTCGTCTGAATTATCACATGGGTAAATCGCAGATATCTTGTAAGAAATATCTTCATTAGAATTCTGTGTGATTTCATTGTGTTTCTCACTCTGCTCTGATGTGAGTTGGATATTGCCAAGCGCACTTTCGTCAGCAGTTTCTTCAGTTTCGCTATCAGAAGAAACAACATCGACAGGAACTCGCTAAAGAGGGAGAAAAAAAACCCAGTTTAACGGAAACTTCGTGTTGCTGGTTTTCAAAGTAACCGAAGTACGTAGTCGCAGCAGAGGAAGATTCAAGGAATGAAGGTAAGAAAGAAAGTAGAAGAGAATGTAGAGTTCCTTCTCGTTCTTTTCCTCTCATTTTCTCATGGCTTTCCTTCATTCCCTTTTTTCTAAATCCATGAGAAAATGAGAGGAAAAGAACGAGAAGGAAGAAAAAAATAGCAGAAGGAAGAGAAGAAAAAAAGAGGTAGAAAAAAATTAAAAAAGAGATAAAAAAATAAAAAGAGAGAGGGAAACAGGAAGAAAGAAAAAAGGATTATATAGAAACTCAATTGCATGTAAAGTACACTGTGAAACAGTTGGAATTAAAACATACCTGCTCATTGAGTATTTTTTCGTCATCTAGGTCTTGGATATATTCAGGTGATTTAATAATAGCTAGAAAATCGGATAAACTTCAAGTTACATTTGGTTCCAGCAGGGCGCAAAATGTGCACCAATATCATTTTTTTTTTCAGGTTAATGTAGGGCACAATGGTCAGACACAGGCAAGGACTAGCCTTTGAACAGTTAACTGAAACTGGAGAACCCGGCGAAAGACCCTCGAAGCACAAAAATACAAGACGTTAAGGTTTAAGACAAAAATTCTCCTCTTAATGATCATGATTCAATGCTTCACAAGTTGCAAGTCAGAATAATCAACCAAAGTCACAAACACACAAACAGGGTATCTGTATAACAACACACAGTAAATCACTTTTTGAACACTCAGATAAAAAACATGTTTGAAATCCTGAATACTCATGTACTGTACTACGCAGTAGTACTACGGTAGCATGTGCTTTTAGAGTGGTAAACACTGATTTCATCATATTTTACATTTTTATCGATTTACATTAAGAAACTGGAAATCTCTCGATAATTTTTCGAAAATATTAAAAAGCGACCAAGATATAGCCAAAAATTACTACTGAATTTCTTTGCGCGAAAGTTGCAATTATGATTGATAGCGAATTATTAGTCTATGCGCCATGTGGAATCTTTGCGGGTATCGAAATGTGTGAATGGGGATGTCGCCATGCCTTTGAAATCAAAGGCAGTCTATTTTTCGCTAATCGGAAAAAGAGAAGGTGTGTTAACCGAAAGGATTTCGCTGCGACGTTGCGAACGAAAGACAAGCGCTGCCGGATAATGACATTGGTTCATAGTTCTCTCAGACTACGTTTACACGGTACCGGACGAATTCGAAACCGATCTCGAATTCGTCCTATTTCGCCGTGTACACAGGCGCAACCGTACGAAATTCGAGACCGGTTCCGAATTTTTCTTCCGTGTAAACAGGTGGAACCGTATTATTAACCGCGGTTCCGAATTCGTCTGGTACCGTGTAAACGGGGTCTCAGGAACAACAACAGCCACAACAATTCCACGCTCCGAGTTATTTTACAACAATGGAAACAATGACTGCGAGCGCAAGTTAGAAAAAGCTGGAGGAAGCAAGTAATCTTTTCTCGAAGATAACCGCGCTAGCCTTCTTTACATTTGCGTTTCGCCGGCATGATGTAAAGCAGTGTTCCTATCAGGTTTCCCGCACCATAAAACCCTGCCCAAGACACACCAACGTAGTGTTGAATCTGATTGGTTTACGGTCCAAAGCGATAAGAGGATTATAAGTGTGGGCGGAGGAAATGACAGAAAAGGGAAAAACCCCGACAAATCTTTTATCCTCTTTTACTGAGAAAGAAAATTTCGCCAATTCCCTCTACAAAAATAGACGTTGGCGGCTTGCGTTTTATCCAATTCTTTCCAAACTTTGCCACAATGTTGAACAACAGTAAAGGGGTAAAACTGTCTTCGCATTTTAGATTTAGTGCAATAGTTTTCCAAAAATATGCATCTCTTCTATCATTTTTACCAAGTCAAGATGAGTCAACTTGCCTGCTTAATATCATTGAAAGCAAATACAATACCTGTCAAAACATGCGAACACGGTTTTATTCTTTGATCATTTGAGATGAGAAATATGATGTTTTGGAAGCTTCTGAGTGAAACCTGAACCGCCAATATCTCGTGGCGCAAAGGGCGCTATTATTTAAAAAGCACGTCGTAGCAACTGTAGTTTTTAAAGATGTAGAACTTTTGTAAAATTCTTAGCTTCTGCAGTGATTTGTCATTATGCATGACAAATTTCAGAGACAAAACGAAAAAATTCAGCGCGCGGTGAGTATTTTGGTGGAATAATATTCTATCATATGATGTAACCTTAAATGCTTTGAATTCAGAAACAGTCACTAGTGGACCATGCAGTAGCTTTATTGTATATAATTACATTAAATTTAATAAATATTTAGACTGATTCATACGTCTGCAGTGGCCTTTTTTAAAAATAGCAAGCAAATGTTTCCATCAAACAATAATGTACAGTACTGTATAAAATAAAAGACTTATAGATGTGATTTTAAAAAAATGCACCAAGTAAACATGGCCATCATGACATCACACTCAACACTTTATTTTAGAGCAACTATACCACCTTTATTTTAGAGCAACTATACCACAAAAAAACCCGTATTATTTATATTTATTTATATATATATATATATATATATATATAAGTGAGTTTTGGTTCACGAATTGTTAGAGAGTGCTCAATACCATATATAGATAGAGCAAAATACAAATACTCCTTCACTTCGGTGTTGTTGAGCACTCTGCGAAGTTGCCGTGGGTATCTATTAGCGATAATGCGATGTTCACTACCCTTGTGGAAGTTTGAGCACTCTGGGCCCATGCGCACTTCACGCTATCTGAATGTATTTCACCGATGCTGCCCCACATGCGGTTGTCACCGACGATCGCATGTGTATAAGTAATTGATGAAATTCATTCAGATTGTTCCAAGCTACACTGATGAGCTGTTGTACAGCGAAACACCGTGTCTGTAGATTGAACTATGTACGCTCCTTCACTTCGGTGTTGTTGAGCACTCTGCGAAGTTGCCGTGGGTACCTATTAGCGATAATGCGACGCTCACTACCCTTGTGGAAGTTTGAGCACTCTGGGCCCATGCGCACTTCACGCTATCTGAATGTATTTCACCGATGCTGCCCCACATGCGGTTGTCACCGACGATCGCATGTGTATAAGTAATTGATGAAATTCATTCAGATTGTTCCAAGCTACACTGATGAGCTGTTGTACAGCGAAACACCGTGTCTGTAGATTGAACTATATATATATATATATATATATATATATATATATATATATATATATATATATATATATATATATATATATATATATATATATATATATATATATATATATATATATACAGGTATATAAAGGGGGGGAATACACTAAATTCCCCTTTTCTTTATATCTTAAGTTTTGCAGTTGCAGATATTTTGAAGGACCATGCAATTGTCACCTTACTGTACTTCACCAGTGTGAATGAACCTGACAGACCTGGCCATAAGAATTTTTGCAGGCGCGCGACGGATCGCGCGCCTCATTAAAGTGAGGCGCGCGATTAAAAAATACGCTAATAGGGGTCGTAGAGACCAGAAAACATATGTTTAGCTGTTTGCATGTCTAGATATAATGTGGGTGTCGTATTACATTGGGAGACATGTGTTTCAAAACATGTTTAAATATTTTCTGTTCGCCCGATTTAAATAGATTTTATATCGAAATGATCGCTTGAATTTGCCGAATCCAGCACTATAGGTTTTGTCCACCGAAAGTATTTAGATCCGCTGTTATTCGAATATTTATTCTATACGTCCAACAGGGAACTTTGAAATGATGCCGTGAACAACGAACTTCGCAATCTCGTAAGTTCGCAAGTTCGTTTCGAAGTTTGCAACTTGATTGGCTACTACGTAATGAATTTGCGAAGTTCGTCGCCAACTTCGGAAATAACGAACGAACTTCGGAACACAATCGGCAAAAGTTATGTGAAATCCTCTGTAAATAGTCTAAAGAATATTACTCAAATCGTTTCAATTCACGTATTATAAAATTTTTGTCTGGTGTCAAAATGGTGCGAGGCGCGCGATTTCATGTTCTTAGAACAAACGAGGCGCGTGGCAAAACGCGCATCTCGATTATTCGAGGCGCGTGCCGAGGTGCGGGCGCGCGATCGCGCGCCTCAAACGGCCAGGTCTGGAACCACTGTGTGAACTCTACTATGCCTGTGCTTATTTCACGAACTTGTGTAAATCAGGTTTTAGTAGTCTACTTTGCAAGTGTTTCATAATCACAACATACAGGTATTTTTTGAGCCACAGCAATGGACATAATAAATTGTTTTCTTTTATTTCTAAAATATACAATCATGTAAATGTCAAGATTTCACCATCTGTCATACACAAGAAAAGCTTGACATATTGTATATATATATATATTATATATATATTAAAATAAAACATTACTGCACCAGGCAATTTAAACCCCCACCCACCCCAAGCCATGCATAAATGAGGTGTAGTGAAGATATTTCTGGTTTTGGACATTAAATAAAACATTGCCCATGTGTGGGGCATAAATCTGTCTTATTGTCCTTTGCCCATGGGACTGGGGTATGCATGCAGAAGAACTTAGAAAACTGGAAACTAAATTAAAATCATTGAGCTGTCAAAACAGCGTTTTCAGCTGGTTATCATGTACGAGACTAGTTCAAATCTCATTTCAATCCAGTGGAATCTGTGTTGCATTGCATTCATCCTGATTGTATAAATAATTACTTGCCTGATAAAATTTCCCAATTTTCTTTTTCTAAACTACACAAATACTATAGAGCGTAGAGTTCTGGGAGAATTTTTTCAATGAATGTGGCATAGCTGGCTGAAGTGGGGCGTAGGCTGAAAAATTTGTAGTATTTACTGTATATAATATGTAGTGACTACTGTATATAATTGTTCTTTTTGTTTTGGTATGAAAAAAATTAACAAAAAATTATAATTCAATGTCTCAATCTCATGTAAATTTTGAGCATTTGTGAAACACCTAACAATGACTTCCAAGGGGAGGTTCAAGAACTTTATTGCACAACAAGAGCAAGGAGTTTTCCTTGCAGCAAGTCCCTGGTGGCAAGATCTGCAACACTTTTTCCAAGTTTTAACATCCAAGTCCCTGCTTATCGCAGCCTGGGGTGCACAGAGGTTTAAATACCATTGACTGGTGCATAACACAGTACATGTAGCTACTAACTTGGCTTCATTTGACTAAACCCTTCCTCAAAAAACATAGTGTCTCCACAAACGCATCATGGCAATGATAGAATGCCCATTGCTGAGCAGTCGTCAAATATTTCCTGAGGGGGAGTAGGTTAGTTGTATGGTTTGCTTAATTCTCTTCTGTGATTGGCTGGCATCTCATATTCAGACTGGTGGTGACAGGGCAGAGCGTGTGCTCATTTGGACTCTATTGAAACTACACCTTACATTCTCAACTACTATTAAAGACTATTATGCCTTTCAAGAGAGATCACAGCCCGATATATTCCAAGTGGTACCCTTCATAAAATTAACCATTGTTTACTCATAGCTGTTGTTTAAAGATCGATGCACTGATAATTGTACATATGGAGTCAAATCGTAACATGTTTTCTGGCCTGAAAAACTGCAAAAAGTCCACCATCTCCAGATTACTATAAATTTTTGAATAAGATGTAGGTATTTGGACTGACACTGGGGTTATATAATGTAGATGAATAAAATTTGAAAAGAATGCGGTATATGGCCTCAGGCCAAAAAGTGCATCTTGCTGTAGTTTTTGTTAACTTGCGAAGGCAACGATGGTTGAAGGCGCAGTGTAAATATGATACGGGACAAGTTAAACAATTATAAGAAAGGATTAAAGATATGTAAGTAATATTCAGTATATATATTCTTATATATACATAAGTTTATATGTTAATACATCCAGGAATACTGTAGTTAAAGGCACACCACAACCCTGTGCCTGGGGCATGTACTGTACAATGTAATACCACCCCCTACCACGCTACAGTTTTTCACACAAAATGCCCCGCCAAATACCAACATTTTGTAATATAAGGAGGTGTAGGAGCTGAATAAAGAAAATTTTAACAAATAGAAAGCAAGACAAGTGTCCCACAATATTGGTCACAAATCCTTGTTTTTTATGCACTTTTTACATTCAGGAACTCAAGTGCTTTAAAGAATAGGAAAAACAACTAAAAGCAAATGGTCAAAAATCAAACGCTCACTTTCAGCACATACTTGCTTGTTGATGGGGACCGATGGCACATGTACGCAATACGCATGTCCATTTTAACCTAAGATAATCCAAAGACATTTAAGCAAATCATGTCTTCTAAAAATATCTTTTTGCTTACCGAGTTCATCCTCTGAGTCATCGGAAATTTCTTCAACCGATTTATCGTCTTCTAAATCATATTCTGTCCTTGAATCTGACTTCTCAGTGACTGTGTTCGATACGACTCCAAGAGTTTGTCGAATAAGCTCAATTTCCTTAACTAAACTATCTCTGTCAACGTCACCTAACTTTGCAGCTTCTGCTCCTTCCATACAAAGAAAGAATCCCAGAAGGAAGGTAAATTAAAGGAGAATAATACACTAAAACTAAACAACTACGTCGAGTTTACGTCGTTAATGCCGTCCCACATTTTCAACGTTCGTTTGCTTTGGAACCATCAACCACGCTTTCGTCCTAGGGATAATGGGGGCACACGAGAAAATAAGGCCGGTGTCCCCATTATCCCTACGAGTGCTATTCCAATCCTTACTCAATCTCGTTCCCAGAGCCCACGTTCCCCACCCGGGAAACGAGAGACTCTGGGATAATCCGTTCACGCCATCACAGGATTCTTGTGATCCGGAAGAAGAGTTATATAGAGTTCACTGTGTTCATCAGCCAATGAAATATCGATTTGAAACGGATTATCCCAGAGTCTCTCGTTTCCCGGGTGGGGAACGTGGGCTCTGGGAACGAGATTGATCCTTACTAATCAATGGGCGAATTTCATGAGGGTACTGCGCGCGCAAAGGAATTGGCGGGCTGCCTAGCTAATAGCAAACAGACTTGCTAGCAAGCCAACAACAGCAGAATTAATAACAGTGTTAAACATCCAGAAACTGTATCTATACTTTGTTTATTTTAAACAGTATGTTTTCTTTGAGTGGAGCTTTCCAGTTTTTTTTGAAAAACGATGCGAGCGCAACACCCCGAATATATCACCTATAGGCCTAAAATAAACCCTAACCCTGAATATAACTCGGCGGTAATATAAAAACCTAAAGGCCCGTTCCCTCAATCCAGTTAGCAATCCGTTCCCACGCTCGTTACTATAGAGTTAGGGATTTGTATGGGTTAGGTTACTAAAACTAATCAGAAACCTTCTTAGTATAGCCATAGGTGGTACTGATTTCCTTTGCGTTTTTTTCATGCATTGTTAATGAGTTTTTGAAATATGTATATAATATATACACATGCACTTAACAATCATTTTCAGTTTCAGTTTCTACTGCATATATATGTACATGCATGTGAAAGTTTAATTTTGAGAAATTAATATTGGTGAATAAATATAATAATTTTGACAATCAACATTACATTAATTACCTGCCATATTTCTGCTTGACATATATGTGACGTCACCACGGCACAAGATTTGCATAATATAAGAAACATAGAGTAAATTATGGCGGAGTGGGCAAACTTCAATTGGGTGGAGCGTGGGCAAACTTGAGTGGAGTGAGCAAACTTGGGCAGAGTGGGAAAACTTAGGTGGAGTGGGAAAACTTGGGCGGAGTGGAAAAACTTGAGTGGAGTGGGAAAACTTGGGTGGAGTGGGAAAACTTGGGTGGAGTGGAAAAACTTGGGTGGAGTGGGCAAACTTGGGTGGAGTGGAAAAACTTGGGTGGAGTGGGCAAACTTGGGTGGAGTGGAAAAACTTGGGTGGAGGGGGAAAATTTGGGTGGAGTGGGAAAACTTGGGTGGAGTGGGAAAACTTGGATGGAGTGGGAAAACTTGGGTGGAGTGGGAAAACTTGGGTGGAGTGGGCAAGGTGTCACTAGAGTTGCTTGCAGAGTAGGCTAAAGGTTTTCATCCCATTTGAGGCAGCATTGCTTCACTTGCGATAGTAACTTCTATTATTATACTCAGTTTAAAAATCGGTTAAATAAAACGCAGCTGTAAATTCACTGTTTGCTGACAAATTTTATTCAATAAGACAATTCTTAAAAAAATAGTTCATTTTAATTCGTCTTTCACGTACAGTAAACTCTATAGTTTTGTAATAACTTTTGCTGCCACTTTTTGACATAAGCCACAATAACACATAATTTTCATGAGTTGATGGATTTAAGATTAAACTCATACCTAAGAATTTATAATGCAGTGCGATAAAAACACTGTTGTAACCGAACGAAATAGAAAATTTATGTTATTCTAATGCACAATACAAAACCAACTCTAAAATATAATTGTATATTCTGATAATTTATCTTAATATATTGCAAGGTTGCTATGCAACAATTCTTCACAGTATTCTTTTGGATCATCTTCTAGTTCTTTGATTATTGACCCAAGACTTTTGCTGACTGAAGTAACTTGTTTTTCAGTAAACCATTTATAAAAGTTATGGCTTGGTATAAAAAAATTCAAAAGCTTTTTATTTTCCACGTCTTTCTTTACTCTATTCAATAAATCGATGGTTCTCGGACCGAGTTGGCTTGGCAGCCAGTATTCTTTTTCAGGATGTTCTGCCATCAAATGCATCATGGTCATCTTTAAATGATAACTTTTTATATCCTGCACAAGACATTCGGATCTTCGATCGCAACCACGAATAAGTTTAGCTATTTTTAGGCATTCCTTTTGGCAACCGTTTTTGCAAGCTGGCCGCATTAACTTTTTCTCTGCAACAGAGAATGACATTCGCCAAAGAACTCTTGGCGAGACATCTTCAATTGGATCTGGGCATTGCTTCGGAACTAGATGATACACGTTCTTACATTCGTTGACTTTGCTTACATTGGGCCAAGAACGAGGTGTGGCATGGTTACCCCAAAGACATGACGATCCGGTGGTCGGCCAAGCTTTCATTTCAATGCTAAACACCAAGTCCACCTGCATAGGTGGTTTATCTTTTTCTTTAATAGAGATTGTAACAGCAGGACTTCCAGTTTTGGATTCATTGACGACTCTTAAACTCGCCAACTGGGAGTCTTCCCGCGTAGTAATATTTTTAACTGCTTCTCTAATTCTTTTTTTGAAGTACCGCATTACTTTGTACGACGAAAGATACTCTGCTGATGATCCATCATGAAGGAAATTTCTAAGAAAATGATTTTCTCGTTCTGAAAGATTTACTCCGGGTTTTCGTATGAGTTTGGCATAAGCTGTAGCACCGCGATGTCGTTCGCATTTTACTTCAAAAACATCTTCAATTTGAGAAAATACGAACATTACATCAAACTCGCTTGGCTTATCCACCTTTAGGCCTTCCATGGAACTACCTGAAAACGCAAAAAACAGAGCCTTAGCATGGAATTGAAGAGGGAATAGTTGGGGGTGGGGGGTGGGGTGGAGGGGGGCTACCTGTGACAGATGTATTTAGAAATGAAATATATATATTCCAGTGCATGACAATTAAGGACAAATGTCCAGCTATAATAAAATCTTGAAATAGTACTCGAGGTCTCCTCAAATTATTTGTTTTAATTAGTCTTTAATTTTGTTATTTGAGAAACATTAATTTAATATTAATGTAATGATTATTACTACTATATATAAACTGCACATACCGGAATCTACTCCGTTTACACGGTACCGGAGGAATTCGGAACCGTTCTCGAATTAGTACGGTTCCATCTGTTTACACGGTGAAATAGGACGAATTCAATGGCACTATAGTTAATGTACAATTATTATTTTGATGGATATATTTGAGCCTTCAGTCTGACGACTGACGAAGGGCCTTCGCTTGAAACATTAGACTCCTATTCGTTCTCTGTTTCGGCAGTATATCAAACCTTAATTACTATATTTTGATTGTTGTTTCGGCAACACTGCCTACGCAGCACACTACTTTTATTTCACTTTAATCTTTATAATATAGTGTTTGAAACTGCACATGCAGTTGTAGAATTTATTTTGCAGCCATGCAGTTCTAAGGGAATGTATTGCCAGATACATCCTTAGCAAGAACAATTAAACAAGGGCGGCGAAATAGGGGGGCTAGTTGGCCGTATACCCAATATTTTTTGAACAAGGGGCTTAGCCCCTCCCTCCCCTCCCCCCCTCCCCCCCACCACGATATCTTACACAATGGGGCTAAAAAAGGCCTAAATAATTTTTTTAAAATTGACACTTTTTGTCATGTTATTGACAAATTAGCCACTACAATATAAAACATTTTCTATCGCGCGCCACTGCAATTAAAATATACACGACTCATGTGTAAATTACTAAGATTACTAAGACTGATTTTATAATGTTCGTAATTACTGCAGGGCGCTATCTGCAATCAGTGATTTGAAATGTTTTACCTGTATATAATAGTTCAAATTTAGAAAAAAACGTCGGATCCAAACCACGACATTCCTTCACTATCTGCTCAACTCGCTTTATTACAACCTTCTTATTATTTCGCACTTCCAGTCTTTTTAGTATTCCACGCTCTTTCAGGATATACCTCAGATATTTTGTACTCACAATATTACATCTCTTTGCAACTTTTACATCTGACCTAAAAAAAAAGAGAAACATTACTCAAGTCGTACGTTAATGGCCTACTGAAGCTGTTTATTAACCCTTAGAGTACCAGGAATTTCCCTATCGACGAGTAAAATCGTCTGGCGTCCAGAGCAAAATACTAAAAGTATACGTGTCGGTACTGAAAGGGTTAAACGAACAGGGAAAAAGAATCACAAATGCATACTTTGACGTCATCTTTATTATATTCGTCATCTTTATTGACATCATCTTTAATTTATTGACGTCATCTTTATGACGTCATCTTTATTTTTGGAAATACAACTGAAATAAAAATTCCAATCAAAAAAATATTTTGGCATCAAGTATTAGTGAATAGTTAAATGCCAAATATTTTTTGAATCAGTTTTCGTATATAATCCATATCAGTGTGTCGTATTTGAGCCTATACGCACTCAATTAAAAAAGACGGTTGAACGATTGTACCCAACTTCTCAGCTAGTATATTAGATGATTGCTTATTATACCGTGATTATACCAAATCAGATACATTGTCTTCACCGTGCACAAGTTTGCAATTAAACCGTAAACATAAAGATAGAATTGAACAAAGACTTTTTCTGAATTCCTATATAGACAATATCTCGACTATATGGTGCAAGCCTGTATAGTGCAGCTCAGTATAAATTCTGAATATCAAGATTGATATCTAAGATAAAAAAAAAACTTACTTCGCATGGTCCATCGCCATGTCTTCAGTAACATCCTCATCATCAAAGACGGAACTTTCAGAATGACAAGACGCACCATCGTCGCTCTGCGAAGCATTTCCAACGGCTGCTTTTAACCCTGAATCGGCAACATTATCGTCCGCTTCACATGCAGTTTTACAATCGACTTTCTTCCGGCTGGCTTTCATATTTATACATCAAAGATTTCCATACAACTAAAAATGTTTTGCACTCGATATCAATGTAAATGGTTATTGACGACTGAGCCACAAAATTAAGGTTATAACTTCTTTTTATATATGTTATTATATACCGCACAAACGAAAAGTGAAATATCGACTGATGACCGATTGACAGCTCCTATTATTTATACTTTCATTTTATTTAATTCATTTTCATTTTCAGTCTTGGCATGCAGCATGTGTTATATATATTGTCTTGTGCGTTTGCACATGATCACCATGCATATAGTTGGCAGATTTTATATTTTATTCATGTAACTAGACATGAAAGTTTGTGCCATCTCACCCATTTCTGGCGGTAATGTCAGCCGCAAAACACTAGAAAAGCGTCTCATTTTCAAAATTGGTACCATTCATCTTCACGGACTCAACGAACGTTTTTCTTTTATTTAACACCTCTGAATACGTTGTTTCTGTTTAGCTAGGGCGGACATAAACAGCGTTTTCACTTTATTAATTTATCCATTTTTACTCTCGCTAATCCTTTTTACACCCCCTCCTTTTTGCTCATCGACGGTATGAATAGCAAATGTCTTTCGCATCTCATTATCTATTTGTTATTGTTATTTTGCTTTGATTGGCTAATTTTTCGCATCTCATTATCAATTTGTTATTGTTATTTTTATCTGATTGGCTTATTTTTTGTCACATGGTTACCTTTCGTATATAAGCTCATTGTTTGTTTACACTCTTTACGTTTCTCTCTGACGAAGGGCCTTCGCTCGAAACCGTTAGACTCCCACGTTCTCTGTTTCGGCAGTATATCTAACCTTACTATATTTCGATTGTTGTTTCTACACTGCCTACGCAGCACGCTACTTTTAATTCACTATTTAGAAAAAAATATATATGGGTGTTTTACCTATATACAGTATAACTGCTGATGTATCACTTTTCCATGACAAAATGTGAAAACGTAGATTTTGGAAAATTTAGGATTGAGTGATATTGAAGGTGCATAGTCTTAAAAAGCACATTATTTATATATATATTCAATCTGCAAACGTACGTTTCGCTGTACCACAGCTCATCAGTGCAGCTCGGAACGAAAATGGATATGTTATTATAGGAACAAACCACTGCTAGAGTGGTGGGCTGTGCGTAATGCTATTTATTACCTATTTATATCCATAGATTGCTCAACCACACCGGAATGTGGGAGCATATATATTCAATCTGCAGACGTACGTTTCGCTGTACCTCATGAAGAGAAAGTCTATTATACAGTTTGGTTTAATTGGTCATATATATACAATATATATTATATACTCATTATATACCGATGAAAGCATATCACATATGCAAAGTTAATTTAATTATGCAGTTGGCTTGATATTACAAAATGAAAAAGAAATGCTAAGAAAAATAATTAATTGCAAACTCCGGAAATATCAAAATTTAAATTACTTGAAATTAGAGGTAACCAAAAGTGGAAGATTGTTAACGACGCTGGTTTACGAATACCCTACAGGGGCGGATCTAGAGGGGGTGGATTGGGTGGCTAGCCACCCCCCTCTTTGGAATAGAACGAAGCTAAATATTGAATATTGATGCGCCTTCGTTGAGAGCTGGTCTGTGGTTTACCTCATCGCGGCAAGAAAGCAAACATGGCGGCTAGAAACGTAACATGTAAATTAGCTTTGTTTACAATAATCAGCTATTAATCAAACAATGAAACGACGTCGACGGAACACTTTGGACGCTTTTGTTAGGAGAGATGCACTTGAGCAAGCAGAAAGCACAAATGAATGGACAATATCGAATGAACATCAACCTGAGCAAGATCATGACGAATCTTTTGATTGAGACTCTATAGCAAATCCAATAGCTGCTCAAGCTGATAGTCATACTGTTGGTCGTGCAAAGGAAGTTGACCAGAACATCCCGATGTTTGAGTACTCAAACATTTTCGGGAGGACGTCCCCCGGACCCCCCTGGAAGACTCGGGCTTCGCCTTCGGCCACCCCCTCTTCAAAAGTCCTAAATCCGCCCCTGCCCTACCGCTAATACTGACATGCACTAGTTATACGGCTCCGTTCGAGGGGCGAATTGAATCACTCCCAAAAAAGCGTACGAGATTTTTTGGACTTTCAAAATCCTGTAGGATGTTTTGGATTTTTTTGAGATTTGTTGGAATTTTTGCGGATTTTTTTAGATTTTTTGGATTTTTTTGCGGAATATTTGAGATTTTTGCGCATTTTCTGGGATTTTTTGAGATTTTTGCGCATTTTCTGGGAATTTTTTGAGATTTGGGGGATTAGAGATGCATCAAGCTAGCTGCCTGGCTAGCTAGTTAGCTCAGTAACTTAATTTAATTGCATGACTTGCTAATCTTACATATAGATATGCATATAACATATATTTTTAGATTGCTATTCAATTAACTTCAAATTTCTTTATATAGAAATGAATATTGTCAGAACACACGGATATATAACAATTTGAGTATAGTTATTATTTTCGGTTAATCACAAAAGGCTAGGCCTAGGTGATAACGAAGATTACATCAAAATGAAACTGAATTTACAAAACTTTACTGAGTTGTAATACAAAGTGCATGTACTATTTAAAATGTATGAGCGGCCGTGTTCTACGGGATATATACAAATCCGAGCTGAAGGCGAGAGGTTGTATGTCGGATAGAACACCGACGCGAATATTGTGAAGTGCTTGTGATACAAGTAAATCAGTGACAAAATGTAAACGTTTGTATTTGTCGAGATAGGAATGCAGGATTTTTGGTGAGAAAATCGTCAAATCGACCTGACGAAAAGCTTGTGTGATCAGCAGGATTTTGTATCAAATATACAACTACTGCATGATAACTGATTACTGACATTCCAATATTCTGTTGTGTTTTCTTCATGAATTATTAATGAGTATTACAAATATTATCATACTGATTGATGTTTTTCACTTGATGTTTGTTTAATTGGTTTAAGATAGTTTCAATTCGCCAAAGTGAATATTAGCTACTGTAGAATAACTACTAAGACATGCAGTTCGGACAAGACTGACTGCATGTTATAGAGTTAAAAAGACAATATCAAGTATCTAAAAAAATCAACATATTTAGTCTCATGCATGTCCATCATGATAGAACAAAACACCACAAATATAGCTTAACCAATGAGAAAGATGTACCTATCACCCCAAATACGATATTATATTAATGTATATCGATTCTATGTAAAAATAATACTTTGTTGAATACCAAATAACGTCAAAATAATGTTCTGCATGTTACAGGAGAAATATTAGGGACCTTACGAAGTACGACGGCAACTTCAACCGAGACTTCAACCATAGTCAATCGAGATATTGTAACCAGAAACAAAGCACGTATTGCTCGACTTCCGAAAGGATACATCACAGCACGAAACAGAGACTCGAGTCGGGGGAAGTAGACAGGGTTGGTAGTTTGGCCTCTTGGAGGCCAAATAACTCGATTTTGGCTTCTTTATTTTTTGATTGGCCTCGAAAAAAATGTTTGGCCTTTTGGCTCCTTTTTGGCCTCTTAACAGTTGACAAGAATTTTTTGAAACTTTTATCAATTTTTTGTAAAAACATTGATTGTATGGAGGTTGATTGTATTTGCATTGTAAATTTTTGTAGTAAATGTCATTGTCAGAGCCAGAGGATAGCAGGTTCATGAAATTCAGCCAATTGTAAAGCAGCTGAGAAACTAAGCAATAATAGTTCAGCAATCAGCATAGCAGCACTGCGTTCGCAGAGGTCCACTTCCCTAAACTATTAAATAAGCACACAGTGAACACTTCACTGAAGATGACAAAGATTAATGACATTAATCAGTATATTGCTGCTATTTTACTCATCCACTTATAAGAAATTAACTAGAATGACAATATGACATTATAACAGAAAGACCAACTATGTATGACAGACTTGATAGTTGATAGTCAATAAAGTTTGCTTTTTTGCGCTTTTCTCTGACATAACGGTCCGATTTGGCTCCTTTTTGGATAGATTTGGTAGATTTTGGCTACTTTTCAAACGGAATTTGGCTTTGAGCATGCGCTGGAGCCTACCAACCCTGGAAGTAGACTGTAGAGTGGCGACACAGTGGTGGCGATCAGGATTTGTACGTTGAATAAAGAGATATTGTTTGTGAAGTGTGAATTGTTTTGGCTAAACCTCCTATAGCGCTCTAAACCCCGCTACAGTTCTGGGGCCCCGCCCGGGAAGAAACAATTAAAGCAAGACTATCGTGGAACAAAAGAACTCTTTTGACAGTTCTTATTACGGATTTTTGTTGTTGGTATACGCGGATGCCAGAAACGCGGTTTTCCTCGAACATGGCAAAAGAAATTGAAGCTCTGATCGCCGAAGTAGCAGAATTGAAGGAGCACATCGCCGGATCTAAGGAGTCTGAACTTGTAGAAGAAGTGGCACGCTTGCGAGAACAAGTCGGAATTGAAAAAAAAAAGGAATTGCGAGTTGAAATCGACAAGCTTAAACAACAAGCCGATAATTCGAAAGAAGACGAACTGTTGACCCAAGTAGCATGACTAAATCAGTCAAAGGAAACAGAGTTACTGGTTGAAGTTGCAGAGCTCAGAAAGCGCGTAGAGCAATCGAAAGAGTCCGAGCTTCACGACGAAGTCGCGGCGTTAAAAGATGTGTTAAAAACTGTCAGTGTTAATAGCAAACAACCAGACGAATCAGGTGAGCAATCAAATTTCGCTAATTATTGTAAATTAGTAAAAGAAACATCCCAATCAGCCCTTCGACAGCTGCATCCGACAACCTTAGCTTTTCATCACAGTTACCAGAGCAAGTCAGCGTTGTTCGAAACCAAAGTATTCAGTCCGACCTTCAACGTATATGGGCCCAAACCACGATCTACCATCCCAACAACATCGTTATTTTCCACCAGGGCAACGCCAGAGTAAATCTTTCAATACCACTGCATTACCTAGATGACAGCTCACTAACACATGTTACGCCTGCAATGGATATAGTCACATTGCGCGAGAGTGTCCTTCCCAGTATAGCAATCTGCACCAAAGGCAACAAACTTCTACATGTTACGAGTGTCACGGTTTTGGTCATTTCGGCAGGGACTGTCTTTCCCGTCAGAAATGCTTCCTACAACCGTCACTGCATGCCTAATCAACGCCTTCCTTTTCAAAACCCAGGGAATACCCGCAACATTCAGCAACAGCATTGGCCATCCCAACCACCACACTCTGTTAATCAAGTTGATAGTGAACTGCCACCACACCTACCCCCTGTATTTCCACCACAACCTTCTACCCCCATCTTCACACCACAATCACCCAATACACTGCATGGACCATCTTTCACAATATGTGGTAAATCCGATCTCACAGCTATTGATGCCAATATCAACGGTGAAATTGTGCAGATGGTCCTTGATTCAGGCTCTTCTGCATCACTGATTGATCATGCATTTTATGAAACTCTTAAGCGTACTAACGTCATCCTTCAGGAAACTTCTTGTCCACCGGTATCTCTTTGAATGGCCAATGGTGGCACAATTGATGTCGCAAATGAGGTCCTGGTTCCTGTCACACTGGCAGTTAATACCAAGATTAACATTCGGTTCCATGTAGCACAGAAATTGTCAACCAAACTACTGGTGGGTGTTGGCACCCTATCTCGAATGGGTGCCATTTTGAAATTTGAAGAACGAACTGTATTTTTTCATGCGCTTAACCTTACGGTCCCTTGGTGTCAACTTACATCGCAACCTAAGGACTCACTCTATTGTCTGCGGATTTCTGAGCAGGTTGTCTCTCCACCAAGGTCGGCGTCTTATATCGATGTCGAGGCTGACGTTCCTTCCCATTTTTCCCACAACCAATCTGGTTATGTGGCCCGACCAACAACTTCTGACCTCCCCGATGCCTTCCACCTCACTCCAGGAGTAATCAATCTCGCTGATGTAACTAATGCAAGCATGCACACCTCTTATCGTGGTCAATACGTCTGATGGATGAATCCTTGTCTCTTCCAGCCAAAAGTATTGTTGGACAGATTGAAGTGCTAAATGAGGTAGACGCCACCATTGTCGACCTAACACCTAACGACCCAATTCTCCAGCCATCATTCATGGTTGCTTCTCAGTCTTCACATCAACTCGATCCAGATCATCTTTGTACCACTCCTTTACCAACCGCACAGATGCTTTCTCAACTTTTTGAAGCCCTCCAAATTGATGAAAATGTTCACCTAACAGCGTCGCAACGCAGTGATCAACGCAGTGATCTTAAAAATCTGGTTGTTGAGTATTATGACATCTTCCAGTTTCCTGAGAACCCACTCCACTCGACGGACGCCGTCTCCCACAGCATCGATACTGGAAATGCTCGACGAACTAACTGCGCCCCTTATCGAGTGAGCCCTAAAGAACGAGAACTAAATAATTAGCCATCAAATTCAAGATATGCTTGATGAAAGCATCATCTCTCCTTCTCAAAGTCCCTGGGCCTCTCCTGTAATCCTTGTCGACAAGAAAGATGGCACCAAGAGCTTTTGCGTGGACTACCGTCGACTAAACAAAGTAACCAAACGCGATGTCTACCCGCTACCGAGGATCGACGACGCCCTTGACGCACTTGGCTCGGCACAATATTACTCTGTTATGGATTTACGTGCTGGTTATTGGCAGATACCCATGGCCTCCGATGACAAAGAAAAAACTGCATTCATTACACACGAAGGACTCTACGAATTTAATGTGATGCCGTTCGGGCTATCCAATGTGCCCGCCACATTTCAAAGGTTCATCGATGCTGTTTGTACCGGCCTCAAATGGAAAATTTGCCTTCCGTATTTAGATGATAACATTGTTCACTCGCGGTTTTCGGCGAAGCATCTTGCTGATCTGCGCCAAGTCAGCCTAAAAAGTGTCGTCTTGCCTGCCAAACGGTCACCTTTCTTGGACATGTTATTACTGAGCGCTCAGGCACAGAACGCCCATGCTAGCAAATAAAAACAGCGAAGAAAGAGAGCAAGGGACTAGGCTGCTGTAAGGCAATTGACAATTAGCAATTACTACCAATTGGCAATTAGTGGCAAACAGGTTGAAGCAGGCAGGATCAGGTTGACTACCATTTGTTCCGCACAACATTTTTGCTCGTTTGGTTTTTCCCCTATGGGCTCCCTTCTTGTGGATTTCATCTTCATTTGTTGCTAACAGAACCGTGATCATCGTGGTGTACTCTTTGGAGCCGTTCTTTGTCTAAAGTGGTTTTAATTTCGTATTATTTATTTGGCCGTTTGTCCTGTCGTATCACCGACCCAGCTGGTTTCTCATTTTTTTCTGTATTTCTGGTTTTACGTATATTTGGTGTGCCCAACTTTATCAGTTCTTTGGTTTGGACCTGTATATCCTGCTATCCAAGTTTTATTCATATCTGAATAGTAGTTTTTGAATTATTCATTAATTTGTTTTTGACTGTTGGTCTTAGCTCGTCTTTAAGAAATAAAACCAGAAATACAGAAAAAAATGAGAAACCAGCTGGGTCGGTGATACGACAGGACAAACGGCCAAATAAATAATACGAAATTAAAACCACTTGAGACAAAGAACGGCTCCAAAGCGTCAGTGAATTTTTGAATTTCCCGGTCTTAGGACGTCTCCTCTGGGCCAAATTGTAAATCATATATTGATCGCTTGGATCACTTGTTCTATTCTCGGAGTTTCCAGTTTACTGGTTTTTGAATTATCGTCAACTTTGTCCTCCTGCCCAAGTTTCACCTCCAGATCTGTTGTGAGTTTTGAATTATCCAAAATATTATATTTGACCGTTGGTTTCTCAGCCCGTCTACAAACCGCTTCGCCTTGAAGTCCTGAGAATTAGATTTCCTGACTTTCTTTTGTGTCATTTATTTGACTTTGGTGTTACTATCATCCTGTTCAAATATCATCTCCATATTTGCCGTCAGTTTTGAATTATTCGTGATTTTTTACATTTATCCATTGGTTATTTTCCCATGCAAGCCCGTCTTTGTTTGAACTTTGGCCTTCGAAACCTGAGATTTCGCTTCTTGTCATTTTTTCAGCGTGTGCGGGATTTCCCCTGGCGTATAAATATATAACCTAGTGATTCCGGGCTTGAATATGAAGTTTCAGCTAACAATAATTACGTTTTACGCTTTATTGCTCCTTTTTCATTTATCACTCAGTCCTACTTTCAACCCAACTGTTCAATTTGTTATCAAACCCGAAACAGCTCTTTCAGGATGGCGCTCAAGGTTTTTGGTATCCACGCTAAGCTATCGTCGTTCATCGGCAAGAGTACTGTACACCAGCAACGCCACAGCGTCATTGAACTCAACCATGGTCCGTCCAAACACAGCGAATCTTCGCCTACTAATAGTGTGTCGCCCTCTTCAACTACTACCACTAATCTACAAACAAGTTCTCCAACTAACCCAAATGTTTACAAAGATTTGCCATTACCAGCTTTGAAAGGTCTGAATTTCTGTCACATGAATGTGTGCTCATTAACTAACAAGTTAGATGAAATCAAACTAATACTTTCAAGTCGTATCACCTCCTCAAACGCGAAGAAACCAAACCTGCTCCTTGGCCTCTCTGAGACATTTTTTGATGACTCGTGGGATAATGCGACCTTAGCTGTTGATCACTACACCATTGTTCGTGCTGACAGGAAAGTTAAAAAAGGTGGTGGATTATTGCTCTAGGTCCCTGATAATTTAATCTTCAAAAGGCGCCTTGATCTGGAAATTAATGGAATCGAATGTCTTTGGATTGAGATCAATTTTCCTCACTCTAAACCGATATTTGTCTCCTTTGTTTATCGTCCTCCTTCCTCTGATGCTTCTTTCTTGGACATTTTTGATAGTATGCTATCTAAAGCAGACACTGAGGGTAACCAAACAATTATTCTAGGAGACTTTAATATTGATTTGTTATCTCAGTCATGCAGTAAGCGCTTTAAAAAATTATTTAGTTCTTTTAATCTTCACCAACTTATAACCGTACCGACCAGACCTATTTCTGGATCTCTTATTGATCATATTTACGTTACTCACAAGGATAATGTTTTTAAATCCGGTACTTTACCGATTGGATTAAGTGATCATTTACCTATTTTCGTTACATGGTTCATCCGAGGCGTTTTCCCGAAGTCCTCTAGTCATAAGTCCATTTTTTATCGTTCGCTTAAGGACTTTTCTGCTGATAGTTTCGTAGCTGATTTAAACAATCTACCACGGAATACCATGGAAATGTTTACAGATGTTAATGAAGCGCTTGAGAAATGGTATGCTTTGTTTAACGATGTACTCGATAATCACGCACCCTTGAAGAAGAAACGTGTAAAAAGGCTCCATCAGCCTGAATGGTTTACCGATGAGATTAGATCTGCACGTAACCGTGTGGTGCATTTAATCAGAGATGCTAAGCGTACTTTCTATAGTAATTCTATTAATGTTAATCTTGATAACCCAAAAAATCTCTGGAAAATAATCCGTAACATTGCTCCCTCAAAGTCTTCTAACTTGCCTAACCACTTAACTATAGATGGGAAGACATTTACTGATGCTAAAGATATCGCCAACCTGTTTAATCACCACTTTGCTAACATAACAAACTCTGTAAAGCTTAATAATTCTCCTAGCAACCCAAATTGGGACTACCTTGCAAATGTTGTTTCTTCTAAACTTTCACCAAATACCACCTTTACTATTCCCCCAGTTTCAGAGGATTTTGTACTAAATTGTCTTAACCATTTGTCTGTAACGAAAGCCGCTGGGTTGGATGGAGTTAACGGATATTTTCTTAAAATAGCTGCACCAGCTATCTCGCCCATTCTGACGAAGATTTATAACCTCAGTATTACCTCAGCTATTTTTCCTAACCTATGGAAAATTGCAAAAGTTTCAACCCTATATAAAACGGGTTCGCTTTCTGACCGTTCTAACTTCCGTCCTATCTCTGTTTTAGCCATCATCTCTAAAGTTCTTGAACGTCATGTTCATGTTTCATTTTATAATTTTCTAACTAACTACGATCTTCTTGTTGATAATCAATTTGGATTTAGGACATCTCGCTCATGTGAACTAGCAGTCACTGATCTCACTGATAAGATTCTAACTAACATAGATAACAAACTATTAAACGGACTTCTTCTTATTGACTTCAAAAAGGCCTTTGATCTCGTTGACCACCGTATCCTACTTCTTAAGCTTACGATGTATCTTCTCGGCCACTAGCGTTGGAGTGGTTTACTTCTTATCTTAGTGATCGCTGTCAACGTACTTCTTTTAAGAGTACATTGTCTGATATGCTCCCTATTACGATCGGGGTTCCTCAGGGAAGCATTCTAGGACCCCTTCTTTTCATATTATTTATTAATGATCTTCCTTCTCAACTATCACACTCAAATTCTACAATGTTTGCAGATGGCACCACTATACTAACAACAGGTTCTTCTATTCATGATTTACATGTAAATCTTAATCTTGTTGCTAATGATATCTCAGCTTGGACCGAGCAAAACAGAATGGACCGTTGACATATCCTTCCACGCAAGACCACTCGACAGCATCGGATCCACCTATTTATGCCATCGGCGACCTCGTCATCATAAGCGATGTAAACGACAACAAACTTTGGCATCTAGCTAAAGTCCTAGACAAAGATGACACGTCTGGTGAAACGACGATTCATTTTTATTGTACCTATAATAAGACCGCACCTCACCACCGGTACCTTTGCAGCTATACAAGCCTGTCTACGTGGACCCTAACGACGGGAAAGAAGTATTTACCCATCGTCCTTTACCACGCTATCAAGCACTCTCCACCATTGTTGCTGAAGAACGTGTTCTTCTCGCTGGCTTTCAACTGACGAAGAAAGACAATCTGTCGAAAGTTATTTTGCGTGCTTTAGGACAACGTCAAAACATTGATTTTAATTACTCTTAGCATTGTTTTTGTTTGTTTGTTTGTTTGTTTGTTTGTTTGTTTGTTTGTTTGTTTGTTTGTTTGTTTGTTTGTTTGTTTGTTTGTTTGTTTGTTTGTTTGTTTGTTTGTTTGTTTGTTTGTTTTTTTGTTGTTTTTTTTTGTTTTTTTTGGTTCAATACCTCTTAGGTACATGTGTTCTTATCTACATAAGTTGTTACGTTTTGTTGAGCTGAGGACAACTCTTTTTCAGGGCAATGGTCCAATCGCATACAGCTTTTTATTGCTGGCTAATTCAACACTGTTTATGATTGGACCATCGCCCCTTGCCGCAGCCATGCCGCAGTTAGCCGTGGCTTATGCATGAGACAATATGAACCCCCCCCCCCCCACCACCACCACCACAGGGAAAGGTGGGGATTTGTTTTTGCCATCATTGAAAACAAAACTCAACAAATAGCCCTCTACCTGGCCAGGGCCGTCACCCTGATTATAAAAGCAGATAACATAATGTCCTTTAAATAAATATACAGAGTACAGACAACTGTACAACACACTATCTACACAAATTTTGAGATATTGTACCTATATAGAGTATATCTGAACAATATTTAAATACTATAAATAGATATGTAAAAGACAACTTTATACTCGAAAGCGATCCAAAAGGATGAAAATATCTGATGCTTCCTCGTGGCTTCTTCTTGTGTACGGCTGCTGACCATAAAGACTGCAGATACTATACGAAGCCCCTACCCCTGGGGATCCCCAACGATCAAACTCCTGCAAATGCCCCAGGGCCTCGGGAACACATTCCCATCAAATCCCCTTCTATTCCCCCTGCCATCCCCACCTTTCCCCGGGGTGGGTGGGTGGTGGTGGTGGGGGGGGTTAATATTGACTGATATTGAGTGCATTATTTTATTTATAAAATTTAACCGCCGTCGTCGTCCTGGAATCGTAAGGTCCCTGGTAACACAAGTCTATTATTTATTGATTAGCTTTTGATCTGTGGATTCAGACCTTTATCAGAGCAAGATTACTTGCCGGTATAACACAATAAATATGAATAACATATTCTATATTTTATTAGTTTTACATTAAAACGTTCAAGCAGTTTATTATAAAAAAAGGGAAAACCCACAAAATGCCTACTTTGACGTTATCAACAATGACATATTACTATTTTGGAAAGTCACAAAAATTGGCCGGCGTTCAACTATTTACTTTCCATATATACAATATATATCAGTAATATCGACACTTTATTAAGAAGTAACTAAAACTGAAATTTATTTGCCCTACTGTAGTACTGTCATAGGAATTTCCCTTTCTCAAAAACAAACCCATCGTGGGCTCATCTAATATCAGGCCGCGGAACATGATCAACGCTCACATTTTCTTTTCAAAATTAAAACAAATAGTCTACATGTGAAGAATAATATGTTTATACTTATTTACATATTTACTTATTAATTTATTATTGAGTCGGTTTTCTTTGTTCTTTCGAGGGCTTTATATCGCATAAAGCCCTTGAATAATAATTAGAAACGAAATGAAGAAAAAAACAAGGAAAATCTTTGTCCAAGGTGGGAAAAAAAGACAAAACTTTGTTGGAAAACCTCCTCAATAATAAATTAAGTCAGATAAATCCCTCGAACGTCGGGTATGTTTTATTTTGAAGAGAATATTCGTACGAACCGAGGTCATACGTGCAGTGAATATTCTGGTCAGGGGGAGTCTACTGGACTGCTAACTATATGCTGAGGTCATGAACCTCACCCCCGGAAAAATTCTTAGTTCTAAAAATGAAAAAGGAAAGGAAAAAAGAATGGAAAAAGCAGCTCGTCTCCGACAACAGAAGTAACACCAATTAAGGAGACCGCTGAAGCCAGAGCCAAAACTGCGGTTAAAAAGTTAAAAAGAGAAGACCAGCTTCTCTTGGTCAAAACTGCCCAGAAAGCCCTCAGCTCGGACGCTGCGCATCCTCGGGTCTTTATGATACATCCCTCGTTGTCAGGATTTATCTATTACATAATATATCTGAATATACTTAATCGACTGATCGAGATGAAAGATCAATACAAGACATTCCTACAAGACGCGTACAAAAATATCGTCATGCATTCTGATTCACGAGCGGATTCATATGATATTTTACAATAAAAATACAATTTTTCATTGTAAATATTAGCAAAAACAATAAACTTTTGGATTTCATCTTGGCAGTTTCCATATATATCAGCATTTCAAGACGACAACAAGTTTGCTTATTCTAGTCACAAAGTTGATTACACAAATTGATCTACAATGCAACCTCAATTTTTCACTTGTCGTGACGCAACTGATGACGATATATAGTTTGGATATATATATATATATCGAAATATAGTAACTTATAGGTTAGATATATACTGCCGAAACAGAGAACGTAGGAAACGTTAGATTCCTATACGTTCTCTGTTTCGGCAGTATATCTAACCTAAGTTACTATATTTCGATTGTTGTTTCTACACTGCCTACGCAGCACGCTACTTTTATTTATATATATATATATGTGTGTGTGTGTGTGTTGAACGTGTCTATGCTAGACTGCCAGTGCGCGCAAAGTCGCCGTTCTGATTTGTAATACTTTAATTTACCATTAGATGATCTTGACCATATTAATTATATACGGCCAATCCGCGATTCCGCGTCAATAATATGTCATTTATCATTCCACAATAATCTCCCGCGCTTGGCTGTGCACAATTACCTCGTACCCAGGGTGGGCTGTGCGCGTACGCGTGACTAAAGAATTGCTGGCGCACGCAATTTTCACTCATCACGGTATGCAACGGTATGCGCAATAACGCATACATCATCAAACTGACTGGAAAATTTGTTGCAATCCTACCCGAAATAATGTAAATATTTAATTTTTGTATTTTTATGGCGTTTTATAATCTTCAGAATTCTATAAATTCTTCTCCCTAAATGCAGGAAATGGCATTTCAGAAATCCTAAATTTAAAAATTTTCCGAGAGGCATACCTCCGCCCGGCCGCTTCAGAAATGTCACTTTGGCCCACTTGGTGACGCCAATGCACGCAGAAAAAAATTTAATTGTACATACGGGAATAATAAACTTGATTCAGTTATACAGCAACAACAGCGTTCTTAAAATGCTTTCGTGTCACAAAATTTTAATATTGGTTTAGCAATTAAATTATATTGCTTAAGAATATAAACGACAATCATTCCAAAAAAGGAAAGAAATTCAAAGAGCAGACATAGTTTAACGCTACTATACTCAGTCTCTGGTTTAAAAGTTTTCAGTTGACATAGCTTAAAAATTAAGTTACCGTTCATGACCCATGCGCGCAACGTACTTTCGACACTCCGATCTAGCGTTTCATCATGGATTGTGCCATTATTTCTAAGCTTTTAAAAATTCAAGATCGGACGTCAAATGTTAATCTGATATAGTACATATACACGTATATAATGTATACCCTTTGCGCAAAGCGCTTCAGGCACCTACAATCGTCCACGAAATATTTTAGACAAACCCCCTTCCCCCCTTTTTCAATGTTGTATTTAGGGATAACTATCTTTTATCTTAACTATACTGAATTTTCACTGCCAATGAGCCTGCTACAATTTCAGACTAACCGCACAATTTGTGATAAATAGACTAGCTTCACAACATTGAAATAGGGGGAAAAGGGGGGTTCATATAAAAAGTCTCAATATATTTTGTGGATGATTGTAGCTACGATTTTGCTCAACCAAGCCGCGGGTATTCGTGACCGCCAGTATTGAACGGTATTGCGTCTTCAGGCTGATTTTAGAATATATTTTGGTGAGACAAAATTGACAATTGATTGAGCTTTGTTTTGCTGAGCAAACTTTTGGCAGTTTGCACGCTCCTATTAAATCTGATATATGTATGACTAGTACACATGCCATGCACATGGTTTAAATAACTTTCCCACACAGTACTCATGAAGGGCGGAAACATAATAATTCATAATTATATTGTACTAATAATATTATCAATATCGGCGGTGTTTGTGTTTGGACTTGCGATAAAGATTAATAATATTAATAAAATTACCATAAGGAAAAGTAGGCTCTACTCGCAGGGTATAAATTTGCAAAACTGCAAAAGTAGTGGTAAGCCTTCGGGCCTAACCTAACCCACTCTAACTCCAACTCTAACTCTATAACTCTGGCCTGATTCTTTTTTACTCTAACCCATAACCCGAACGTTAAAGTTAAATTTATCATTTTATATATGGTGATTCCAAAAGTGGCTAATTGTATTTTAGGTGAATTTTATGCAAATCTTTCAAGCTTTACTAATAAACGTGATGACGTACGTAGTGTCACACAGGGAAATGGTGGGATAATTTATTATTTTCCCAAATATAGTTTCCAGTATTTATTTGTTGACCGTGAGCTTTGATCTACATGAATGCATATGTATGTATACATTGAACATATATTTACAGGTATTTTCGTGCTGAATGAGACCAAAACAAGCAGATATAATTAAATATGTAAGAAGGATAGTCAACCCAATGTTCACAGTTTTTTGTGTACCGAGGATGGTTTGGATGTTAAATAATCTTTACATGTAACTATACAAGTGCGGAAACGATGAACGAAAATTTGAGGAAGCAAGATGGAGATGCAAAGGAATTTTTTAACTTTACAGAATGGCTAACGAACGAAGTGAAACTACCCCAGTATGCTGAGATCTTTCGTGACCAAGGTTTTGAACAGCCTTCTGATTGTTCTGGAATCGACGAAACCGTGCTTGATATACTTGGAATTGTGAAGATTGGTCACAGAAAACGACTTTTGGGTTCGTGTCAGAAACTGGCCGATAGATATGGCTTATCGAGCGATGTTGCGACGGCAGCCAAGACTGGAGATGGTGAAATGGAAGAAAAACAGAGTGCAACCGAGAACGTTGATCCGTTGGGTGAAGGTGATGTGGGTGAAGGTGATGCTCCTCCTGTTCTTCCTCCGAAGAAGATAAGTTTAAAGAAGATAAAACCTTCACCGCCACCCAGGAAGCTCTCGCTCGACACAGAACAGGAAGTATTGCATGTAAATGGCAGCGCCATGGAAGGACAAAACAACGTTTCAACTGGAGATCGTACCGAGTCTACCGAGTTGGAATTGGATGTTGTTAATCCACCAGTGACAGAGTTGGGGAAGGATGAAAAAGTGACTGCTGACGCCATGAACAACGTGGAAATTTCGACAAGTGACTGTCCACCAGGGCTTCCGTCTGGCACACCAATAGAAAGTTATGAACGTATTTGGGACTACAATGAAGGAGAACCTCTGCCTATAAGCCCTGACTTTTGTCAGGAGTCCTTTGATGGTAATTCTATTTCAAAAACTGGGAGTGATAATATTTCTTCTGAATCTTGGGGGCAGCTTGGTGTGTCAATGAATACTGGTATAGATAGTGTAAGTGTTGTTGACAACAAGCAAACAAGTGAATCCCTCATCATGGTCCCAGAGGAGCCTCCTCCCATTCCACCAAGGGTTGATCTAGATAGCACATCTACTGAACAAGACTCAATATATGAAACCGTTTCTGAAGAAAGTAGTAATGTTACCACTGACAATACTGCAAAGTTAGCACCTGAACCTGCTGAGCAAAAGCCTGAAGAGAAACCAATTATGCGTCGAAAGAAAAATCCTCCCAAAAAACCTCCTAGATCAAACAAACCGAAACCTATTTCTATGTTTATACAACCTACTAATCCAGTGCCATGTACTGAGCCACGACGTAGTTTTGGGCAATCGAATATTCCCAAATCCAATGAAGAAGATATTTATGAAAATGAAGTATTTTCCCCTCAGAGGGATGGACCAAAGGAACAAGAAGTTTGTTTACCAGAAGAGAAGGTATCTGTTCCTGATGCTGTATATAATCCTGAACAAACCAAAGATACAGATACCTATCATGATGATGGTAATATTTATGGCAATGTTGAGCAACCACAGAAAGTACCATTGCAACAGAAAACATCTGTCCCAATTTTGGATTCAAAGGGATTATTAAAAAGACCAATTCCATCACCAAGAAGTAAAAGTATATCCGAGAAGCCAAAAGCCACGCCTGGGATTGGAATTGCTCCAGGTAAAGTAAAACTAATAAATGTTGATAATATGTTTGTTTGTTTAATTCAAGCAATCCAGGCAAACAGTTGTCAGGTAAATTTATATAATGAAATCTAATGCAACTAGTCAACTAATATGTTTTTATGTCAAATGCTCAGATGTAATTTAATTACTTTTATTATATAAAGAGTGTTTTATTGATTTTCCCGCCACTAATAAAAGTGATAATCGCACATGTGCGATTATTTATGATTATCGCACATGTGACGATTATCGCTGAATCAGCATTATAGTTTAATGCAATTTTTGCAAGGCAATAGGACAATTTTTTTATATAATAAACAGAACAATACATGGATGCTTGGAAATATAAAATTTATTTTTCGTGTTGAACAGGATATGTCACTCGTTCGCTTCGCTCACTCGTGAGATATCCTGGTCAACACTCGAAATAAATTTCATATTTCCGCACATCCATGTATTATTCTCTATTTAATTGAATAAAAAATTTTTAGCCAGTAAAAATATATGCATGCATTGCATCCACATGTCTACACATACAGTAGTCAATAGAAGTATATATATCTGGTCTTGCAACCTCGTACCCAGGCTCTCTTCTTGGCGGGTACAAGGTTGATGGTCCTGAAGCTTAGTACCGTAAACTTTAAAGGGACCAACAATCCAAATACGATTCATATTGAGGGTCCACAAATCATTTGTTTTAGGTTTATTAACTTATTAACTAAGAGTGCTGTTATTACCAGAAAATATTAGACTGAGGTCTTGACAGTATGGATTGAGCTTGTAGGGTGAGGTCTGTGCAGTGTGCAAAAAAGACTGAGGTCTGATATTTTCTGTAATGACCAAGCAGTCAAGGTTAATGGGAGGTTTATTATACAGCTATTTTGATTGGTATACTTTATTATATATATATATATATATACATTGTGGGGGTGGGTGCGTACCTGGTCAACTGCAGTATATATATATATATATATATACTGCAGTTGACCAGGTATGCACCCACCCCCACAATGTGTTAATTTTTGTCAAAAGAAGGGGGTGGATGCTTACATGAGCAGTAGGCACTTACACATGCAAAATGTGCCTTACTCGAAAAACCAATTTTACATGTATAAAGTCAACACAACACTCTGAATATATGAAAACAAAACCATTTTAGTACTCTTAATATATTGAAATAAACAAAACTACATGTATATTACAAAATATGAATTAAAAAGCACGCTCAAAGTCTAAAGATCATGTTCATCAAACCCGTCAAAGTCTGAATCTAAGTCTGAGTCAAACAAATATGTCCCCAAGTTCTCCATGTACTACAATGTAGGTCATCTTCGTCTGATGCAGGAAAGTTGTGAGAGAATGTTTAAAAATAGCCTGGAAAATTACTTTTCCTTAAACAGCGGTGTGAGTGCCTATATATAATATATATTATCGTAGTTGACCAGGTAAGCATCCATCTCTGAGCAAGCACCCACCCCACTGTTTAAGGAAAAAGTAATTTTCCAGGCTGTTTTAAAATTTTATTTCCATTTTCATTCTTGTTGTTTTTCAGTTGTTATTGCTTAGAATCATAAAACATAGATCTACTTTCAGATTGCTTATAATATTGTCTGATCCAGTTCTTTTAATAGGTTACTGGATTTTTTAATTTTTTTTTATTATACAGGCCCCTTTTAGCCCCTTTACAATACAGGCTGCAGCTATTGTTGTGTATAGTACACATTTCTTTACAAAATAGGAAAAATTCAGAATTTTCATATACAGTATGTTGGGATGCCAAATCATCAATTAGCATCAATGTTTCATAGGTGTTTCACTTTATTTCCTGGGGTTAATGAGCCAAAATTGGACAGATTATTATTGTGCAAGGAGGAATTCCATTGAAACACGTCTGATCAGAAACTAGCCACTGATCTATGTGAACATGCAGTACTAATTATCAGGAAGCAATTAGCTTAGTGCTTAGCACAAGGCTCAAAATAACAGCTGACTGGTTGCTGGTCAAGATGATTCACCAAATTAATTTTAGCTCCTATACTGCTTTTATGCCCAATTTAATTATTCAGCTAAACTAGTCTGACCTGACTGAAAGTACCTTAAAAACCCACAGGGCCTACATATCATTGTGGTTTGAGCTACTGGTACAGCACATTGGTTTGGGCACACAAACTACAGTAGATGCAACAAAAAATCATAAATTAGTGGCAAAATCACCTCTTAAGAATGCATGAAATGACCTTTCTGATGCTCTAAATTTCAAAATTTTCTGGAAGAGGCATGCCCCTGTACATGTATTTATGAGGTGAGCACAATCCCCCTCATGCTGGCATAAAAGTGGATTAGCAGCATTAGCCGGCGAAAACAGACAGGTGTTTTGTAACTTTTGTTGTGTTCTAGTTTAATAATGCTAATCATTGTTATTTGTGTTGATGTGTTGGAAACTAATGTTCTTTTTTCACTTGGGCCTCATAGTCACTAGATTTGCGCGATTTAACTGCTCATTCGATAATGCAAACCAACTTTTCAAGTAAACATATCAATCAAGTCCGTATTCCGATTGCTTAATTACACTGTAGCGCGCAACTTACCATAAAGTTCCGAAAGTAACGACCCTCGGAATTAGCAGCCTTTAACGATCGCTACTTTCGGGCGGGACGCTACTTACGGGGGGTCACTACTTTAGGGGTGCTAAAATCGTTATCTTTTACACCGGTACACACTCTATCTCCTATATAAAAGACGCAAATTACTATCAACAATTGTTGCTAAAACCGGATTTATTTGTGTGTATTTTGGGAGATCGCTATTATCAGCTGTCCAATTTTACTGTTACTTTCGGGGGTCGCTACTTCCGGGGGTTCGCTATTATCGGGATTTTCTAGGAGCTGTCCAATTTTACTGTTACTTTCGGGGTCGCTACTTCCGGGGGGTCGTTACTTTCGGAACTTTACGGTATTTAGTTATCATAGTATGTCGCACTTATTTTGAATCAAATTCAATGAAATCAAAAAAGTCTATCAGAAGTCCATCACATGCATGAATACATCACAAGAATGGGTTTAATATTTGCCAAAATCTAGTATCAAAAGTCTTTTAACAATACGCTACGCACAAGAACATGTCGCACTGCCACTGGCATCGCAATCTGGTCGAACGTTATAATAACGGTAATATATAAAATCCTTAGATTTGACATAACTGCAAGTTGCGAGGTATCGCTAAGTAATAAGTATATTAAAGGCGGCGTTCAGACTGAGTGCCCGTGCCCGGGAGCGGTCACTAAATGCACTCGTGTTCGGACTCGTTCCCAAACCCTGGATACTTTTGGTGCTTCTAATCTTGGCGCCAAAATATATTTTGTCGATGTGTTTCCACTGTTTGTTCCTATTAAGAATGTATGTTGGCTCAGTTTATGTATGTTGTTTTGGGTAAAAGTGCTGGGCACCGTAAAAATCCTGTTCAGATTGGTGCTCGTGCCCGGGTACTACCTCTCGAGGTAGTGGGCACTTGCATGACACGGACACTGAGTCTGAACGCCGCCTTAAACTACCACACACAAATGTAATTATTGTTGTTTTTATACCACTTTACCACTTATACCACTTTACCACGGTGTTGTGAAATAAGAAGTTTGTTGCCATTGTTGGAAATTATAAGTTTGTTCGGAACTACATTCGGAGGAGGAAAGAGGGAGGAAATCATTGATCGCGTGTTAGGGCCTGTTTATATGGTGCCAAGTTACTCGGCTAGGCGAGTTACCCAGCAAGCCGAGTTGAAAAAAGATGAGTGTTTATATGGGACGAGTTACTTGGCAAAGCCGCCAACGCATTATACTGGTTTCACATTCCATGAGTAGTTTCCGATTCTTCATAAGTGGCGCGTGCGCTGTTGTGACGAGTTCAACTCGGCTAGCCGAGTTACCCGGCAAGAGAGTGTTTATATGGGAATATTTTCATCCCGGCATGCCGAGATCTCGGCTGTTTTGCCGGGATCTCGGCTAGCCGAGTTACCCGCCTGTCTCATATAAACAATCTGCCGGGATAGCACTGAATTTCTATACATGGCGGGTAACTCGGTTTGCCGAGTAACTCGGCTCCATATAAACAGGCCTTTAGAGGTACTGCATGTTATATTCTCCGCAATTGCACAGAGGCTTTTGCTTTTTAATACTAGAACGTGACGCATAGGCGCTTTATCAATTGTACGCATGTTTAGGTGCGCCGGGAGAGATACAATATGATATGCAGAATCACATAGCTTGATTCTCAAGCATTGAAGCAGAACCACGTTTGGTTCAGACAACATTTAATCAATGAGTTTATGACGTACAATGTTGATGACGATGCCAGTGATGATTCTATGTCTTTAATATCCATTATTATTATTAGTAAATTATCCAGAAAAGAAAACCATTTGTTGAAATATATTCCCTGGCACTGCTTTTCAGACTTCTGGTCTATAAATTAGCGCTGTTTTGGTAAAGTAAAGGAATTACGCTCCTCACTGATTTGGCGAGGGCGAGTCATCACGCTGGCGTATTTTATTCATTGATAGCACTGCTAAAGAGTTTTCACGTCACAAATTTGCCACTGACCAGTGTGCCCAAATTTTCTCTGGATACACAGCACTGTGCGAGCATTTTATTTTTTCCACTAGCATTACAAAAAACCTTCCTGTAATTGGTAATTAAAAACTCCTTCAGTCACGTAAAATCTCGTGCAGTGCATGGACTGGTGCTTATGTTAGCCGTCGCGTTTACACGAGGCAAGACTGGAAATGTGCGATGGTCGCCGGTAGTGCGAGATGGAAACGGAACGCTTGATATTGCGTCAACACAAATGAAATTCTGTTATTTTTTAGCCTTAATTTAGTTTCCAGATTCCCTTTCTTCTATATAAAGTATTATTAAAACCATTCATATTCACTGTTAGTGTTTAGTGTTCCATGAGATTTGTCTTCTTCAGTGCCAAGCTGGTTCATTCTGCGTTAAAATGAATTTCTAATACGTGATCAATTCTAGTATTCTATATAATACTTGGTGTTTTATACATTTTTTTATATATATTTTTACATGTACAGTACAGTACAGTACAGTACAGTACAGTACAGTACAGTACAGTACAGTACAGTACAGTACAGTACAGACGTAACGTTTGTCACGGTTTCACTGCGCGATCGCGTTGCGAATTCGTGGTTCTTGAACATAAAGCACGATCACCTTAACCCAATCACATTTGGCCTAAACGCTATTGCGTTTTACCCAAATGCTATTAGGATAAAACTTACACATGCCGCTATGTCACACAAAGGCTTTCAACCTGTTTCTCTAATAAGGGTAAAACCTAAACCCAGCAAGACTTATTGTTGTTCAAAACCAGCAAGACTATAGGTGTTATTTTTCTTGGCCTTGCCTCTTTCTTTTCGTGACGTTTAAACATTTCGAAACACCAGATTATCTAACTTTGATCCCTTCACCTCCTAGGGCACGACATCTCACTTGACGATTTAAGAATCTCAAATGTATTTGTCTCTCCTGGTTTCTCACAAGTAGCAATGTTTTATTCGTAAGTGTATGTGAACAGGTTCAATTTGATTGGACGAACTGCATTATTATATGTGTCAATTAGACAAGGCATTTGTCAAGGCACGTCGGCAGACCCTATATTCGCCCTCCTATATAAAAAAAGAAAAGAAGGAGAAAATGTTAGCAACACATACAAATTACTCCAACATTCCTACATGGAACTCTTAAGCATTTGTTTGAAAGAAAGTGAATGCCAATTTGACAAGCGTTGCTTTTGCCATTCTGTTCAATTGGAAGTCAAAAATGCGTGTGCTAATGCGTGGTCATTTATTCTCGGTTTAGCATTATCTGCAAGATCCATTGTGGACAAAGCTGCATCTTCAGAAAGACTCAATGTAATTCTAGCAGGTATCAAATTATATTTGTAGTGTGATTTTTGGTATATTTTTAAAGCACGCTTTAACGTAAGGATGGGGCTTTACATATTATGAGTGAATTGAGCCTGTACATTACTACTACTAGATTTAGTGTTTTCCAAATGCTTTTGTCCTATATAAACTGCTTTTTCTTTTCTATCTGATTTCAATTATACTCTAACTTAATGGTCAGAGTATTATATATATATATATATGATACTCTGACCATATATATACCATTAATAATTCATGAGGAAAACACAAGGAAAATTTATGTTTAATGAGTGTCTGTATATGTGATATTGATTCCTCTTGATTTACATAAACTTTAGCTTTGATTTTCTCGACTTAGACAACGTTGTTTTTAGAAAAATTACTACCCCAATGAACTTACCAAATCGGATCGTTTTAGATGTCATTTACAGAATTCGTGTCCGTTCTGTATACCCCGATACAGAATATACATATATATATATGTACTATTTACAGAATGAGTGGCCGTTCTGTATCGGGGTATACAGACACGAGGCGAAGCCAGTAGACCCTCATTAAACATGGATTTTCTTTGTGTTTTCCTCATGAATTATTGAGTTTTAGAAATATATAATTTATAAAATAAATTATATATATATATATTATATATATTTATAAATGTTTATATAATGATATATAATAAATATTTAAATAATTATATATATATATTTTATATATATATATATATATATATATATATATATATATATATATATATATATATATAAAAGTAGCGGCCCCCGTTACTTTCGGGATTAGCGCCCTATTTTATGATGGTAAAACAGTGTTAGTAGGACAGCTGGACAAAAGACAACATTTGATTGAGAAGTTACTTTTATCTTTCTTAGTTCTTATACTCGCACGTTAGTTCCATGAATTTAGATAGTATCTTGGAAAGTTTGCGCCATGTTTGTAAGAAAAGTGTTAACCATTGAGTCCTTACTTTCTTTTGTGCACGCGTTAAATGCATACATACATACATGCACGTTTCTATAGAAATCATGTCGGTGCATAACTGCGTGTGGCTATCTGTTTCACATAAAAAGTTATATCGGTTAAATGTAACGCGTTACTTTCGGGTAGCCGTTACTTTCGGGGTGCCGCTACTTTCGGAAATTATTAGAGGTCTCGAAAATTTGCCGTTTCTTTTGGGTAGCCGTTACTTTCGGGTAGCCGTTACTTTCGGGGTAGCCGTTACTTTCGGGTAGCCGTTACTTTCGGGGTGCCGCTACTTTCGGAAATTATTAGAGGTCTCGAAAATTTGCCGTTACTTTTGGGTAGCCGTTACTTTCGGGTAGCCGTTACTTTCGGGGTAGCCGTTACTTTCGGGTAGCCGTTACTTTCGGGTAGCCGTTACTTTCGGGTAGTCGTTACTTTCGGGTAGTCGTTACTTTCGGGTAGCCGTTACTTTCAGGGGGGCCGCTACTTTGGGAACTCTACGGTACTCTTAGACTAGTGATTTTTGGCGAAGGAAAATTTTAAGTGTCAAAGAACTGGGACCAGTTACAAAAATAAAACATCAAGGCTTTTCGCTAGGAATTGAACTTGCGACAGGGTCGCGATGCATGCTAGTGCATTGAGGTCGTTGCTGATAGTTTAGCCATATATATGCAGGTTCTGTACGTATTCGAAGCGATGTTGATCCACTTCGCCCTACAGATGAGGGTTCAACACAAATTGTGGAGCGAAAATTTATTTATCGTAAGCATGATGAACTGTGAAGTGTGAACACCCCAAAAGTCAGTGACTCGAATTTCACTCATTACCATAACTAAAAGTTTACGTAACGAACATATGCCAAACGTTTCCTGCATGCACGGAAGCATGCATTTTGTCTGCCAATCTCGTGTGTGCTACAAAGAGAGATTTATTAAGCCGCTGTTACCCGATGCAACGATTTGTGAAACCTGTGTCGCAACGCTATTGTGAGACGGGTTTCAATACAAGTTGCAACGTGTAACACCTCCTCGTTTTATGAACCAGTGTCACTTTCCATTGTGAGACAGGTTTCACAAACCGTTGAACGAAGTTGAAGTGCATCCTATTTTGGTGAAAGCTGTTCTCGCAATACAAAGCGACACAGTCTCCTGAACCCTATTTCGCACAGGTTTCACGAAAAATTGCATTGTGTAACAGCGACTTTAATAAAATGAGTATTTAATAAACGGAGGAACTAGTGTAAATGCGACGATGCGTAACTATTTATTTTTGTTTTGTTCTTGCATGTCGTGGGAATTGATCACTTTCCATACAAGTAAAAGTAGAATTCATACAGCACGTGATATCTATTTTCTTTTAAACTTAATTATGATGAGTTTTTGGTGAACAAGTGAAAGATTGCTGTCCGTCATTAAGTGGTCTGTTGTTATTAAAATATTGTACTACGAATAATACGATATTTGCGCTCTCTCCTCCGCAGAGGCTCGGAAGAGAAGACGCGCGAGGAATGATGGGAAGAGGGAAAGAAAAGTAGCCTCTGCCAGATAATGTTGTCAATATGGCGCCCAAATTCCGTGATGGACTAGGCACCAAGACTCGGAATTTCAATATATAATCAAATTTAACTTACGGAAAAGTTGGAAATCCATAAATTGTGAACAAAAGACACATTTAATTTTCTGGCAGACAATTCTCATCTCGAGAATGTTAATATTGTTACACAAGGACAGGACTTTCCAGTTTTGAATTATGCAATGTAAACAAACGCTACCCGAGAAGTTTAAATCAAAAGACACTGAAATTTTGTAAACATAGATCTTACCTATGATAAGTTTCACGTATACACGTAGTGCATGTGGTACGTTTGCGAGCTTGGTGTAATGTAGAAAGTTAGCGCTGAGAATATTCCAGCGCATGCAGTTCGTCGGCTTTGTTTATCAACGATTCAACGTTCGATATTAAAACGTTTGTCCGTTTGGCAGCGTTTCGAATTTTTTTATTCGTTCCGGGTGATTTCCATAGAAGAATTCAGAACTAATAACGTCCAGAACAACATTCTAGACTTAAGCTTAGATCTTGAAGAAAACATTGTACTTCGTGCAAACTATCGTCGCTATCTCCCATGACCAGAGAACCGCAGATTTGTTTATACTTGACTGAAATCTCTTCGTATTCCGGTTGTATAAAAAGGCAGTTAACTTCAACTGCAGTTAGAGCTTAATTCTAGCCAATCCGGACCAGCATTTGAAATTTAACTACGCGATGGGTAGTTACTATAAAGTTACTAAACTCAGTAAACTGTCATTAAGAGTTTTATACAACTGGCCTCTGAATAAGAAATAGGATGGTTGTGGAGAACGGTCTGTGCACATTACCATGCAGTTATCTAAAGATCATAACCTGGTACGAGGTTGCAGATCATCTTAACGTCATTATATTTAGCATATATGATGTCATATAAATATGTTATGTTTATATCTAGTGCTTTGCGATTGACACCTCCACATATTACTTATTTGGTACATCAATTACTTGATATTTAATTACCAGCGATAGTCACCTACTGTACTATTCATGGTGTATTATTTTAATTTTGTCTAGATTCTGGTCGTGATGGTGGTAGCTGCACTGACGATGATCTGTCTGGTAGTGATCAGGAGGAAATGCCAGCTAAAACTGAGGTGTCGTCAACATATGAAGTACGTTTGTTCAATATAACAATAGAGTTGATGTTCGCGGGCATAAATATGTTTTTGGCCCGACCCAGGCTCATTTTAGCCCGAGCCGCTGGCGAGGGTTAAAATTAGCTCTGAGAAGGGCCAAAAACATATTTATGACCAAGAACATCAACTGTATTACTATTACTATTATAATAATTTTAATGGGCATTTGGCGGGATTTGAACTTGCACTTTGGGATATCAATCCGTTGCTCAACTGATTTGCCTGAGCGGTTGAACTATCAGGTCACAGGGATTGGGGCGAGTTTTTATCTAACTTATAAGTGCACGCATAGCCCTTAGAAATACATTTTCTGGAAACGTGGCCAATGTCTTTGTTCTATGTTTTTGTTCACGTTTGTGCACCTTCACGCTTGCTAATGATATCTTTATTGAAGATGCCAACATCACCCTAAAGTGTTTTACAGTGGGGTCCTCAGCTTGCTGAACACATTGTATTTTTGGTATAACGAAGCAATTTGCCAATAGCAGCGTTGCTGCATAAATATTAATGAACGCAAAACAAAGGTTTTGTGCACTTTTAGGCCACCCTCAACATATACATTGCAGTTCATTGTTAGCCGCGTTGATGTTCACCGCGTTTCCAGACAAATATATTTCTAGGAACTATGGTGCACGAGATATTTTTGCGAGAATACCTAACGCTTGTCTAAGAGGATATGCAGTGTTTCTACTATTTTTATTTCTTCCCCAGTCCTTATGCATGTACTCGGTAGGTCAATAGCCTGCGTAGCGGCGCTTACTCGCTCGCTCGTTGCTGCATTCCCCCCAACCCCAAGCGCCGCTACACAGACTAGTAGGTCAACAACTAAAGCGGCGCACTAGTTTACCGTACCGGAAGTGCGAGTTCAAATCTCGCTCGAGTTAACATTCGTTTGACTTCGTGCATTGTAAGAAAATCGTGACATTTTATCATTGTTTTTTTCTGAGGATAATTCTGAAATAGCATTGAAATACGTGCAGTCTCATGTATAAATATTAGATTGTTGCGAGAATGTCTTACTGTATGCCATTAAATTGGATGGCAACCTCTTCCAATCCTTCTGGACTCGATTGCTAAAATGTATAAAGGACACTATACTGGTCCCGAATATGCGAGTTTAAATCCCGCCCGAATCAACCCTTTTTGTGGACTGCGCCAGTGTAATTATTATTGTTTCGTGCAACTTTGCAAATTGTTGTGATATTCGTTTCTATCAGTATGCCTGGTGCAGATTGTTACAACAACTTGCTATGGCGTTGCTCGTAAGAAGTTGCATCAAGTCAGTCAACCTCAACTTTGATGTGTCATGTTAAAATTAAACGTACGTATAGACTTACTATGAGTAAAATGGATGCCGATATGTTTGAGGTTTAGTATCTAACGGTTTATGGTGTAGGTGCTTGTGTCTGCTAAACTCTACTTGCCGTGTACTCCGATTCCGTACTTGTAACCGTTTTAGTTTGTATAAGAAGCGCATTTGCCCGCCAGAGCAATGTGAGTTTCGTTTTAGGTTTTTGTTATTACAGTATATTTAACAGCATAATTTTGTTATGTAGACTGTTGACTTTCCACTCATATCTCCAAGTACCCAACAGGTGAGTATTGTAGACATATATAGTCTTTTATTTTCTTTAAAAGAACATTCCGACATTTAAGACAAGACAAGAATTAATACCATAATTTGCATTGAGTAATTAAGACAGATGTGTTGGTACGAATGGATAGGTATATAAGCTAACTGTAATAACCAAAAAGGCTAGACGGACAGTTACATAGCTAATTATAATAAAATTATATACAAGAGTAGGTCATTTAAAAAGGTTACTGCAAGTACTAGACAAGATATTTATAGGTTATAGTACGATTGTGCAGTAAGACATTTTTTTAGTATTTCCTTAAATTTTGATTTTTCTGATTTCTTCATCAATTTGGTTCCATTTAATAATCATAAATGAAGGCGGTGATCGTATGTCGTATCTTTTTACAGTATATGTGATAAGGACATGCTTGCTGTTCTAATTAAGAAAAGTCCTGTTTTTACGTTGCTATTCAAAATCCGCAATTTAGGAAGTTCACAATCTTTCAGATTGGGAACATTGGGAGAGCATTTATATTTTACGACAAATGTCTCCCGCAATTTTGCGATAATGAATGAATGAAAAATGCATTATACGTTATACTTTAATGCATTGTGGGACATAAAATGTGGATAAAAGTATGTTTGACAAGAAAAGGCCACTAACAAGCAGAAAACAATTTCTTTTTGTCGTGCGTAGGATGTCTGAGAACTACTGCAATGCCACAGCAACACTAATTTAGGGTGCGTTTGTGTTTTAGAGCATTTTGGATTAGGAGTATAGCCAGAATAACGCACGTGATTGCTCGTGTAGGACCTATTCCTAATCCGAAATATTCGGAATTACCATTCCGTTAAAGGTGCCGTCAAGTCCGTTCTGCGCATGTACGAAACTAATGTTTACATCTTTATTTACAAAAAAATACACTGATACCTTATTCAAGATTGTAAGCTTTTCTTGCTTCCTCTTCATTACTTGTACTCAAAACAAAACATTTTCAGAAGAAATAGAAGAAATCCGAAGCGATATCCTCACCGAATCGCTTGGTTTTCTGCCATGTTGCCCTGAACGGTTTACACTGAGCTGAGTACTTCATGTCATTATCTACGAATGTCATGTTTGAGGGCCCTCAAAACAAAGATGGCGGATCATGCGCAGAACGGACTTGACGGCACCTTTATAAGCTTTCCAGATTAACAAGAATAACGTTCATTTGAAAAACCAGAGATCATGCTATTTTGAAGTATTTCTAATATCCTTATCCCGGAATAACTCAAACGAACGCATCCTTAGCATAATAATGTTAAGATTTATACACATGGAAAGTTTTATGGAATTTTGTGTACATCATTCAAAGATACGCTAGATTTGTTTAACGTAACGTACTGCCATAGAGTATTATATATCGGACTGATATATAATATATCTGTTAATGATTAATCTGTTAATGAGTTATCTATTAATGATTTAATAATTAAGAATGAAACGAGACACACGAAAGTAGTAAAGGGCTTTTTTATTAATTTTAGATTTTTTTTTCAAACGAAGCAATGTATTTTCTTTTAAAAATAATTCAGTCAACACTGAAGTATGTGTTTACGGTTTAAGGTAGTTAATTTATAATTGAATGTGTTTGTTTTTTTGTTAATCCTCGTTAGTCTCGTCGCTCGTACAAGGACGGTTACTTGTTTAAACAAGGAGGGTAAGTTTTGTTTGTGATTTATTGGGTCTGTTCATGTACTCCACTACTCCTAATCCTATATGCGTTGTGAAGCGCGGATTGCGTGTGCTGTTAGCGCACCTTCTCTTCCCGCTAAGGACCGAAGTTAAGCCCGGTTAGACGGCATTAGTATTTGGATGGGTGACTTCTTGTCCGAGCTATAGCTTGGGAGTCAGTCATGCGAGTAGAGTTTTTGACACTCTTCGGTGCTTCGAAAGTGTTACTACGGGTCCTCCAATCTTCTACTCTCTGAAACTGTCGTAAAAGCCTTTATAAAAAAGCCCTGGAGAAGAGTATTTTACTAGCAACTAAAACACTCGTAGAACCCATATTTCACTACATGCGGGAACCGAGTGGCGTATTTCTCGTATGTAACGCTCGCGAGTGACATATCAACAAGTCAAAATTTTCGCCTTTTGCCGTAAGTTTCGAATCAAGTAAATTTGAATTCAGTTTTTCACGTAAAATGAAGTATTCGAATAAGCTGCTGTATTTTTCATTTGTATTTTCGAAACGTTTTAGGTCAAGCGGTTGCAGTTTTTGCATTAAACCCAGTTTATCAACATCACTTCCACGCATAATTTCATTGTCCATATAATAAATAGAACATTACACGGTTGCTCAAAGATATGGATTTTATGTTCTCGTGACAAGAGCAATATCTCACTCGTTCGCTGCGCTCACTCCTGAGATATTGTCCTTGCCACTCGAACATAAAATCCATATCTTCTCGCCACTGTGTAATATCCCCTTTTTATATGACGCAGATTTACCTAACATTTTCAGCAAAAGCTACACGTTTTTTGCTTCATTGTAACTTTCAAAAGGTGGTGGAACAGTTTGTGGGGATTTTCTCCTGTTAGTAAATCCCATACATCAGGATGATTGTTCGACGCGATTAATCGCATGCAGTGTAATTAATCGCATGCAATGAACTTGCGCTGAGGTTTTATAGTCAGGTCATGTTTTGTATTCTTTTTGTGTGGCGAGATCTTTTATGGTAACATTATGCTTCTTTTTTTTTGTAATTTTCTCTTTCTAAAAATTATGTAGGCAGCAAAATAATAAAGGTTGGAAGAAAAGATGGGTTGTGTTTGATGGAAACGAGCTTCGTTATTACAAGGATAAGGTATGTATAGAAAAAGTAGAGTGTTGCGTAGGTGGTGTTTTAGATAGAGTGACGTTAGTATAAGCAAGGTGGCCAAAGGTAGTAAACTGCCGAGAATAGTTTTGAATAGATTTGTAAACAATTCGAAAGTGTTTTCAAGGTTTATTACATGACCTTAACCTGTCTAAGTTTCGTATATCCTTGCGCAAATGACGCAACGATTTGTTCTAGAAAACAATGAAATATTTATCATTTCAGTATAGTGTTGCTGTTGCAGGCTGCAGCTGTCATTGTGCATTTGCAAGAATGCATGCTGCTATTATCTTATTCAACTGTTTCAGCATTTCGATTTTTGACGCTAGTACTTGTATTACGTAATATTCAATTGAAAAAGTTCGCTATTTCAAAGTATGTATAGTTACCACATTCAGATAAATTATGGTTTTGGGATACAAACTTGCAAGTCTGGTGGTATCACAACTTATAAAATTGAAAAATTCTATCAGGCAGGAAATCGTTAATTTAGTTTAGCAGGAAATATTTATTTTTGGATTTTGCTGCCAGGAAGAAAAATGCTTTATCTAGGCCTGGTTTTGATAACGAAATATACTCACGTTTTGATCGAAGCTTTTCATCATAGTAAAATGTGATGAAATGAAATAAAACAGGCCTTATATAGCCAAACGTTGGGAGGTATAAACAAGTTGATAATAAGATGCAAAAATGTAAAATATTTGCTATTTTTTACAATTGATCGGCAACATGTGGGGGAGGGAGAGCAGATGAGGCTAAATACTCAACGAGCTATGAGTGGGAGTAAAGCGGTAGAAAACAGAAACTTAAAAAGGAACGAGAATGCATAGCTACTGTGATAATATTGAGAAAGATAGAAAAAAATGTATGAAATTAAATAAAAGAAAAACGTTCGTCAAGGCACAAAGTTTGAAAATGAGACGCCTCTCTTGCCGCTTGCCGTTATCATTACTATCTGAGTTGGGAGGGGTGGCATATACTTTATGGAGAAGAGTATTTTACTAGCAACTAAAACACTCGTAGAATCCATATTTCACTACATCTGGGAACCGAGTGGCGTATTTCTCGTATGTAACGCTCGCGAGTGACATATCGACAAGTCAAAGTTCCGTAAGTTTCGAATCAAGTAAATTTGAGCCAGTAACTTCTCTTAATTCAGTTTTTCACGTAAAATGACGTATTCGAATAAGCTAGTTCATATAATAAATAGAACATTACACGGTGGCGAGAAGATATGGATTTTATGTTCTCGTGACAAGAGCAATATCTCACTCGCTCACTCGTGAGATATTGTCCTTGCCACTCGAATATAAAATGCATATCTTCTCTCCACCGTGTAATATCCCCTTTATATATGAAACCGAATGGTTAGAACTATTGAAATGCCAGGGCACAGGTTTGTCAACGACATTGTTTCTCGCGAAACGAAGATGTTCAGCAAACCTGTCTGAAAGACGTCCTCCAGTTTCACCGATGTAAATTTTGGGGCGTTTATCGCAAAAAGTGCAATAAATTATGTTGGTGGACGGATAGTGTGGCTAGACTTAGGGACAGTATGACTGTGGTGAGATTGAGGAAAGGATACGTGTAGCAACGGGAACGGCCGCTAGAGAATGTTTTTGCTGGCTTCGAAGTGTTTTGTTTGAGTGAAACTTGTTCCAAAGGTGGTTCAAGGGTGTCTAAACGGGGGACGCTAAAAGCTTTTTCAACGGCGACCTCGGAGATCTTGAACAAAAAAGATCTAATTTCCAATGCTTTGGCTTCAAAATCTTGGTCGTCGCTATACATAAGCGGCGAAGACGCAATAATTGTGAGTAAGGGATAGATTGCCTAGTGTGGTTAGGGTGAGAAGAACAAAATAAAAGATAACTATGGGAGTCAGTGCATGGGCTTGTACGAGACCGAAGTAATTTCAACGAGTCTCCATTAAAATGTCCGGAAACGATACACTGGTTTTGTTTATTTCCCACCTGAACTTATGAGCAGGATGGGAATAATTAACAAAGTTAATGATCTGCTTCAAGAAAACACGTGAGCATGACGCTGTTCCTAAACAGCAATGAATGAATATGCCAAAGCAATCAGGCAAGGGACCAGTGTATCTTTAAAGAACTGGTTTTCAACATAGCCAAAAAATAAGTTCGCATAGCTTGGTTCCATTTTGGTTCCTATAGCAACGTCATCTGCTGATAGTGTTCACCATCAAACGAAAAATTGTTAAGGGCGAGCACTAGTTCTGCTAAGCGTTAATGTGGAAGGCTCAGGGTCAGCAGCTCCGCGCATATAAAGCTGCATATTAATTAATTAATAATATACATGAAAAAATATCTCGACTGTGATTGGCTGATTCCAGTGCAGTTAATCCCAAACAACAGTGCAGAATTGTGTTATCACAGTGCAAAAATCTGTTATCACTAAGAACCAATCAAATTGATTGTACAGCGGATTTTTCCCGACACAAAACAAACAAAGATGGCGGCCAAGATTCGGCGGTTTTGGGGATAATTTGTTCAAATTTGAAGCTAGTTATGCTTTAATATTGCCAAGTGAAGTACCTACAAGAAGACCAGAAGCTTCTTTATGCCTCGAGTAAACTTTTTCAAGTAGTAAAGGAAGCGAAGCGTTTTTTAACAAATAAATATGCGAGGAGTGGACGGCTAAACACGTACGTTAAATTAAAATGTTAGTACAGTTGTTTTGAACATTTTTTCGTGTATATTATTAATAAGTAATAGCATGGTTTCGAGTGCAATTTGGAAAAAAACATGCACTCGTGAGTTTTTCAAATACTTCAAATAGCACTCGTCCTTCGGACTCGTGCTATTTTGACAATATTTGAAAAACTCACTCGTGCATGTTTTTTTCCAAATTGCACTCGAAACCATGCTATTACCTATACTAATAGTAGCAAGAATTAAATAATTTCTACTGTATATAGTATTATTCTCTAACTGCATGGATGCCGCGTTATTCGGAGAAGAACTGCAGAGCTAATTTAAGGTTATCACGATGAGGATTGACAGTGTACAGTATAAGGACTTGACGTCCAGTGAAAATAAATTTATCTGAACTACTGAAACGTTTGTAAGGCATGTTATAAGAGGACAATTTCTTAACCAAAGAGACGTAAAGACATAACGTTGTTTAAAAAGCTAGAAATTAGTTTTGTGGGGCTACTACAAACGGAAACAATCGGCCTGCCAGGATTGTTAGGTTGATGGATTTTAGGAAGAAAATATGACATGCGTTTTGGGGGTTGTTAAGGTTAGAAAGCTATTAATTTGTAGAATACGATGGTGTCTTTGGTTTTGCGATAAACACAAACCGTTAATAGTTGTGAATTTTTTAATTAAAACCAGAGGGCTTCACTCGGGGCGACTCAAGTAAAAAGCGTTTTATTTTGTTCAAAATCTTTTTTTTGCAGTTTGATTCCGAGATAAATTTCCAGCAAAACGGTGTCAGCGTTTTTTGATGTCGAGTTTTGCCGATTTTATTGCCGATCAAAGTTGAAAATGCTGTTTTTCGACCAACATTATTCGGACAAAATAAGTCAAAAATTCGAAACCAGGCAATAAATAGAAAAATGCTGACACCGTTTTGCTGGAAATTTATCTCGGAATCGAACTGCGAAAATTATTTTTTGAACAAAATGATACGCTTTGTTCTTAAGTCGCCCCGAGTGAAGCCCTCTGGTTTTACTTGAAAAATTTGCAACTATTATTGTCTTGTATTTATCGCAAAATCAAAGACAACATTGTATTCTACAAATTAATAGCTTTCTAACGATATCTATTTTTTTTTGTAGCATAAATTCTAACGAATTGAGAGCGCTTTACAGAAATGACCCTGCAAACTTAAACGAAGACCTTAAAGTGCCTATGAAACGAAAATTAAGTTTGTCTTGTTTGAAAGAAGACTTAAAATGATAGAGTAACGTATTTTGCAGTTTTTCGTTTCCTTGCTTCGTTCTTGAGATATTTCAGTTTGTTTGATGTAAATGTCGCATGTTGCGACGTCACACGTGCATAATGAGTTATCGGAAAATGTTATATATCTTTGCTATTGTCAAATATATAATCACTTGAAAATCTACCTGTTTAGCGATGTTCTGGGCGAAACACACGCACACGCTTCCCTCGAATTATTTTGGTTTTGTAATAGCAAAGATATATAACCTTTTTCAACAACTCATTATGCACATGTGACGTTAAAATGTTTAATTTGCATATCAAACAAACTGAAATATCTCAAGAACGAAGCGAGGAAACGAAAAACTTCAAAAGATGTTACTCTATCATTTTAAGTGTTCTTTCAAATAAGACAGACTTAATTTTCGTTTCATAGGCACTTTAAGTCGAAACATATTAAATACAATTTTCACTGTCTTTGAAGGTTAACCTTTAGTAGAAAAGTATTAATTTGTAAAAAATTAATTTTCAGATAGAAAATAATTGTTTTAACTACTTTATTTATTTATCTATTTATTTTTTTTAAATATTGTATTTCAATTTTTTTTATTAAGGAGCATACAAATGAGTCACTACAAGTGGTTCCTCTGACCATTATGCAAGAAGTTCGCATTGTTACAGAAGATGTGAGTAACTGCATAAAATGCCTGTTCTAGTACCGCTATGTTGAAATTTCTATTTCCATATTTGTATTCACAGCTAATTGGACGAATATAATTATTTTAATAATAAAAGTTGAGGAGACATGTGTTTTCTCTTTCTTTCTTTCTTTTTGTGGTTTCTGTGTTTCATCCATTATATATAACTCGTAAATATAAGGAAGCAAATGCATTTTTAGAAGAAGTGTTGGATTTAGTCCGCCTTGCCTTTCATCTACTTGATAATCTTATTGGGTTTTCTAGACGAAACGCTCCAGATTTGATCTGGCATGTTCTGGAAGGACGTATATGTTTGCCTTGGGTTCTGACGAGATGGGTAAGAAATGTTAATTAATATTACGATGGTTTGAAGTAAACTAATGGCATTTGTTGTTGTTGCTGCTGTTGGTATTGGTACAAATTTCGGACCAAATGAACATATGTACCTATTTCAATGTTTACAACAGATACGTTTAGTTTTTGAGTCGGTAAACGATTGTAGAAGTATCTCTGTATAGAGATTTGTAGGGGGGCTTAGCCTACCTAGGGGAACCCTCTATAGGGGGGAGGGATTATAGCTCCCCCTGGTTCCGTCGCTCTTGAGTGTGAAGAATTTGTGAGTGTGTATAACTGAGCGAATGCCCTCTTAGACCCAACTGTGTTTTTCTTAAATGTGAGACGTAAGCATATATAGGAATTATGTATTTGTAAACCTTCCTATTAGTATTAAAGCAGTGCTTTTGTATTTCTGATGTTATTGTAGATATTATCCAGATGTGGGCCCAAGTACTCATGGTTTCGATTCTTGATTGTAAGGTAAGTTTGATCTAGAGTTCTGCTGCAAGCAAAAATAAGCTGGACATAAAGCACTGAATGGAAATTTACAAACTCGTTTATTACAAACTGTATATAACAAAATTTGAAAAAAAGACAACATTTTATATTCATTGAAATAAATGCAATTATATCTCTAATTATACCTTTTTGTAATCAGGCTCAAATGCTGCAATAGCAGTTGTTTAGAAAGGTGCATCTTGAGCATTAATCGTACCTTTATTCGTGCTAATGCAACTGAGGATTTAGACTGCTCGTGAATTTTTGAGAACGGAGTCAAACTCGCCTATCAGTTGATGCAATTCTGGCACAATTGACTGCACAAAAAAAATTGGAGACTTTTTCATTTATATACAACTAGAAATACATAAATGCAATAGACCTTATTAAAAAATGGCCGCCGAATTAGAATTCTTGTATGTGCATATAAATTAGCCCTTATGACCTCGTTTTAAAGTAAAAATTATTTTGAATTTCACACATGAAAACGAGTTCATAAGGGCTAATTTATATGTATATAAAAGAATTTTAATTCGGCGGCCATTTTTTAATAAGGTCTATAACCCGTCGCCCGCTTTTATTAATGCAATCCCCCTTGCGCTCATTTTTATTGGGGGCCTGGAAATAGCCACTCTTGTGGGAACGATGAAAATATAGTTTTAATTCTGGTAGAATATTTGAAATGAAAAACCAAAACTCTATTTTTTTGAAGAAAAAAGGTAACAAAGAAGAAAGAAAAATTTAAGGATGATATTTCGTAAACAATATTGAAATGAAGAAAATTTCACGTCGCTTCCCAGGTTTGAACTCGGTATCGTTTGCGTGCAAACCGACGATGTTGCCACCATAATGAAGCAAGGCGTCGGAATTTTATCAAAATATTAGGGTTATATTTTACATGTTTACAAAGAACATTGTAGGTCTAAAAATATTTGCATTTTGAAAACTACTCAAACCACTGCCTGGCTGGCTGGCTGCCACGGCTATATTCATTTATGGCATTTTAAATTTATTTAAACTAATTTAACAAAAACAATTTTGCATTTCGAAATCTGAATTGCTGAAAATGTTTTCACCCACATGTTAATATATATTTCAACAGCATTCGTACGTTTTACAAAAGAAAAAATGTTCCTTTTCATTTTTTATGCCAAATTACAAACAACCTACGCTATAAAGTCACAAGTAGTTTTACAATAAAAAAACTGTTTAAAAGAAGATAAGACGACAAAATACAACGGGCATTGCAGAGGTTTCATTAATAGGCGGTTACCGGCGGTTTACCGCCTGTTTTGCCTCTTATGCACCAGTCAATATAAACCCCCGCACCCCCCCCCCCCCCCCGGCCGGGACATAGCGGGGCATTACCGGGGAATTTCCTGTGATTTGATAGGAAAAACGTCCGCGCATACCGGGGTATTTTACTGCTTTTGTACTGTATACAAACAATCAGCGGGGGACAGGACCGGGGCATTTTACCCTGACGGAGAAAAGACTGGTATGGAAATTTCCGGACTGTCTCCATTCTCGTCCCCAGAGCCCTTTCATGAAAAGCTAAAACAGTTTTCATTAAAATGTTGTTTTAAATGTTGTGTTGTGTTTTAAAGGGCGGGGGCATTTGACCGGGGCTTTTTATGCTATTAGAATAAAGAAACTGCCCTGGGATGCGGGGCATTAGACGATATTTGACCTGTGTGCAAGTCAAGTGCCCCGCTATGTCCCGGCCGGGGGGGTGCGGGGGTTTATATTGACTGGTGCATTACCGCCGGCTATTCTGGCGACACTTTATATATATATATATATATATATATATATTGTTTTGTGTTGACGTTGATGTTTGTTTTTTGTTTGCAGAAAGATGATCAGAGCGACATAAGTACAATTCCTGGTGGCGATATGTTTGACCCGGAAAAAAAGGTGCATAGTTTACATTTACGTTATCTTAGTTGTGGAATTAAAGGTAGATCCTGCAAGCCTTTCTGAGTGTTTTTACAATCTATACCGCACGGCTTGTATGCACGTGAAGAGTGCACATGACGACCCACACTAGTCACTACACGGGTCATCAATTCTTTGTCATGAATCGTTAACACTTTGACGACTGGCAACGAGTATTCTCGTCAGGAGTTTTCCTTTTCCGGTGACTGACGACGAGTATACTCGTTTGCGAACATGTGACCAAATTTCGTGCACATTATTTGTTCAAATGTGAAGCAATATGACAAATTAGAGGTATTTTTAGCTTTTAATCAGTGCACTACAAGTATAGGGGGGGCGGGGGGGCGTCATTGATGAATAAACAAACCCCTCTTAACACCTAATTATTGCGACAATGGCGTCATGCCGTTCAAACTCGCGTTTTCATGATAGTTACAGCGAATTGGATATTAGTTCTGAGATGATGAAGGTAAGAGTGTTTCACTTGTACTACATTTGGATACGCGCCACGTTATTTCAACTTGTATTTATAATACAAATTCTCAAAACATCCCGAGTTTGATGCAACACAAAGTAATATCAATATAATAGTATCCCCATGTTTATGGTATCATTTGAAAGAGCAGAATTTAAGCTTTTTAATGCTATAATATACAAGATGTTTATTTTTATAAACACCATTCAATTGTATAGTGAAAATCATGAAAAGCGGCCAGTCAGGCATGACTGGCCAAAGGTTAAGTACCCAGTCGGAAAAGTGTTTAAATTGTTTTTAATGGCTCGTGGGTTGTATTTCACGGCCGGGTTCTCAACGGGCTGTACCTTTGGTAAGAGCCTTGCGAATTACTACAAGCAAAGGACTTTAGTGTGTAAGATAATGCATCATTAATTGACGGTACCGAAAAAGATGGCGGCGGTACATTTAACCACAATGCTTTGCGACCTCAAATCAGCTCAAATAACAATTAAACATTGTTTATCTTGCTAAGATGGATTAAGTATGCAAGAACTTCATTCTTACCAAAGTTGGTCGTTTTGAAACCATATCTTCCAATAATTCTGCAAGAAACAATATTTACTGCACACTCGCTATGGTCAATTGTTTCATAGTCTGGTTTGGAGCACTTTATTAGCTTTTTGTAAAATATTGAACAATATAGACTCGACAGCTGAAGACCTTATTGTGGTACATTTTAACGCAAAAACTCTGTTTTAATTAGGGTTTTCTTAAAAAGCAAGGGAACAATGTTGTTGTAGATTGGAAGAAAAGGTCAGTATCACTTTAACATGCAATAATATATAATGGCAGTAATGAAGGATGGATGGAAGGATAGATGGATGGAAGGGAGGAGGGAGGGAGGGAGGGATAGAAAGAAAGAAAGTTAAATGGAAAGAGGGAAGGGTAGGAGGGAAGGAAGAATAAATGGTTGGATGGAAAGAAGGATGGGAAGGCACGAGGGAGGGAGCGATGCAAGCAAAGAAAGAAGGAAGGGTGGATGGATGGAGAGGGGGAAGGGAAGGGAAAGGAAAGGGAAAGGAAGGCAAGGAAGGGTAGAGGGAAGGGAAGGAAAAGGGAAGGAAGTCAAGAAAGGGTGGATGGAGAGAAGGAAAGAAAGGGAAGGAGGAGTGGATGGATGGAAAAAAGGAGGGCAGGCAGGGCAAGAAAGAAAGAAAGAAAGAAAGAAAGAAAGAAAGAAAGAAAGAAAGAAAGAAAGAAAGAAAGAAAGCAAGCAAGCAAGCAAGCAAGCAAGCAAGCAAGCAAGCAAGCAAGCAAGCAAGCAAGCAAGCAAGCAAGCAAGCAAGCAAGCAAGCAAGCAAGCAAGCAAGCAAGCAAGCAAGCAAGCAAGCAAGCAAGCAAGCAAGCAAGAAAAAGAAAGAAAAAGAAAGAAAAAGAAAGAAAGAAAGAAAGAAAGAAAGAAAGAAAGAAAGAAAGAAAGAAAGAAAGAAAGAAAGAAAGAAAGAAAGAAAGAAAGAAAGAAAGAAAGAAAGAAAGAAAGAAAGAAAGAAAGAAAGAAAGAAAGAAAAAAAAAAAAGAAAGGAAAGAAGGAAGGAAGGAAAACAGAAAAACAACATTGAAGGTTGGCCAACCATTAGTTTGACTTGCGAACTGTTAGCTCTTTGTTTGTGTAAATTGCAAGTCAGCATCAGGCCGACTTTTGTGTTTCAAAAGTACATAATATTCTTGGGCTTTGGATTTGTGTATAAATATGTTTTTCAGGCTTCTGCATGAGATAGAACCATGGTTTATTAGGGAGATATATAGTGGGTGAATTTGCTGTGTAGTAGAATTGACAATAATAAATTATCACATATTTCATCCATTTTACTTATTATCTGTATTTTAACTTGCGCATATTCCATAACTGAAAAATATGCAGCCATTTTTAGCTAAAAATGTATATAAAAGCAATAGGCACCCGACTAGATTAGCTCTTCATAGTTATTTCGGGTGTTCAGTTACTTAAACGTTTGTTATTAATTGATACCATGGCTGCATGTATCGTAATTACTCCTAAACTTAAAAAGTACGTGTTGTTGTTGTATATTGTTCACTATAAGCACTGCTGTATTCTAGTATAGTGTAAATATCTTGTTGTTTCCTCCCACCACTGTACGTCTGTAATTTTCTATTATTTAATATTTTTATTGCGTTTGTTTTAGGTTTGTTGCCATCAAGGATGGCAAATTTGCGTATTATCACAACTATGAGGTTTGTTTTATTTCATGGTTTCTTGTATATTTTTTATCTTAATGTTTCTGCGTATGTTAAAATATATGAAAATATATGGAGCACAAGGCAGAAGTGGGGAAGTGGTAGGATAGTTGTCGAATGGAAAATTTATGTATTGTCATATTTTGACGGGTTCTGCTCGCGCGGTCTTTGCTGCATTGTATGCCACAACCGCCTCACGGCGCGGATTGTACTGGCATATTATGGCTTTACGGCTCGGACTGTACTGGCATGTTATGGTCTTACGGCGCGGGTTGCACTGGCATGTTATGGTCTTACGGCGCGGATTGTACTGGCATGTTATGGTCTTACGGCATGGACTGCACTGGCATGTTATGGTCTTACGGCGCGGATTGCACTGGCATGTTATGGTCTTACGGCGCGGATTGCACTGGCATGTTATGGTCTTACGGCGCGGACTGTACTGGCATGTTATGGTCTTACGGCGCGGATTGCACTGGCATGTTATGGTCTATCGGCGCGGACTACTGGTATGTTATGGTCTTACGGCGCGGATTGCACTGGCATGTTATGGTCTTACGGCGCGGATTGTACTGGCGTGTTATGGTCTTACGGCATGGACTGTATACTGGCATGTTATGGTCTTACGGCGCGGACTGTACTGGCATGTTATGGTCTTACGGCGCGGATTGCACTGGCATGTTATGGTCTTACGGCGCGGATTGTACTGGCATGTTATGGTCTTACGGCATGGACTGTACTGGCATGTTATGGTCTATCGGCGCGGACTACTGGTATGTTATGGTCTTACGGCGTGGATTGTACTTGTATGTTATTACCTTTTATAAAATAGGTTGCGTCTTACGCACGCTGTGATTGGTCAATTACTGTGTTTATATCAGGCTATGTAAACACGGTAGTGATGTCATTTTTTAGCATTTTTTAGCCTTATTTCATAAAAGAAATAGAAAATGGATGCCCTGTGTTTATATAACCTGATGCAAACACTCGAGTGAGTTGGGAGAATTCGAAAGTACTTATGTAAACCCTCGTCTACGGCTAGGGTTCACATAAACTTTCGAATTCTCCCAACTCACTCTCGTGTTTGCATTAGGCTATATAAACACGGGCGGCCATTTTCTATTTCTTAAATGGCGCGGATTGTACTCGTACGTTATGGCCTTACGGGTTGCTCGTTATCCAACAGTAATAGTACATATTGGTAGGATTATACACGGAGAAAAACACTTGCTCTATATGTTACATAAACAATTGTTTTATTTATTTATGATGGTTTTAACCTTTCCTTTAACCCTCAAGGATTTCGTACACGCAAGTCCCATTAACACTCTTCAGATGAACTTGGCTACAGTGAAACTGGATCCCAAGTATCAAACTCGATTCCAGCTTGTCACACCTCACAGGACATATATGTAAGTAAAAAGTTCTTTTCATCTTAACATTTTTTGTCATGACTGGTTGTTTAAGTCTGTCTTAATTCTTAAATAAGAAAATAATATGATTTTGCAATACTCGAGAGTCTCAGACTATAATGATCAACATTATTTCGTTAATTACAATATTTAAGGACACAACGTCATGCATTATTATGTAGGTTCTTAATTTTTTTGAAAGGCCTGGGGGCTAATCATCCATACTTGCAGCCAGTGGCTGAATTTCGAAGGACGCAGATCAACGTGCCGAGTCGCCGCCAAAAAAGCTCTTGCAGCACGGGAGAGATCAACTCCACTTTTACTCACACGAATCCCTCACCCATCCAAGTACACCCGTCCAACCGGGCTTAACTTTAATTGCAGTGGTGAGAGGCAGCGCGCTAATAGCATACGCCACCCGTGCTTCCTACGAATATTGTCCAATGTTTATCCGGAGTTTGATCGGAGCTTCAGGTCTTTTAATCAAACAGGCCGAAGTTTACCCAAAAAAATTGTTAGATTTTTAAGAAATTGGATCTACATAATCCCTCCTTCTCTCTGTTGATTATTTAACTAAAAGAAATGTTTTAATGCAAAAATATCCATGAGCACTTTCTGATGTTGAAACTTGCATTTCCCCCACTTTTTTAATAACCGGAGAGAGCCACCTTCATTCGTTTTACACACATTAATACTTTATAACCTTTTGCCAAAGGGCTTTTTAAAAGTAAATTATATATTAAGAACAAAGCTAATATTACATACAAATTAAATTACTAAAATTAAGATACCGTATCCGATCTAACAAGCCTTTCCCTCCCTTCATGTAAAAATATCTATTTTCTTACAATCATTCTATTAATAGAATAATAGAAAATTGGTTGCAAAAGTTCATCTCTGATGAAATTAATTAGCATTCCCGGGTGGGTCTCAATAGAGAAAATACAGTATATTACTTAACCCTTAACAGCATGGCCACAGTTGCCTTTTGCCAACTTATCAATTTTACTATGGCTAACGCCAGACGAGTTTACTCTGCATGGCTAACGCCAGACGAGTTTACTCTGCATGGCTAACGCCAGACGAGTTTACTCTGCATGGCTAACACCAGACGAGTTTACTCTGCATGGCTAACGCCAGACGAGTTTACTCTGCATGGCTAACGCCAGACGAGTTTACTCTGCATGGCTAACGCCAGACGAGTTTACTCTGCATGGCTAACGCCAGACGAGTTTACTCTGCATGGCTAACACCAGACGAGTTTACTCTGCATGGCTAACACCAAACGAGTTTACTCTGCATGGCTAACGCCAGACGAGTTTACTCTGCATGGCTAACGCCAGACGAGTTTACTCTGCATGGCTAACGCCAGACGAGTTTACTCTGCATGGCTAACACCAGACGAGTTTACTCTGCATGGCTAACACCAAACGAGTTTACTCTGCATGGCTAACGCCAGACGAGTTTACTCTGCATGGCTAACGCCAGACGAGTTTACTCTGCATGGCTAACGCCAGACGAGTTTACTCTGCATGGCTAACGCCAGACGAGTTTACTCTGCATGGATAACGCCAGACGAGTTTACTCTGCATGGATAACGCCAGACGAGTTTACTCTGCATGGCTAACGCCAGACGAGTTTACTCTGCATGGATAACGCCAGACGAGTTTACTCTGGCTAACACCAGACGAGTTTAAGGGGAGAGCTTTCGGAAACCTGGCTAATAAAGGGTTAATTTACAAATCAATTAAAATAATTATCAAATTCATTAATAATTCATAAGGAAAATTCAAAAGAAATGAATGTTTAATCAGGTGTTTGTAAATACTGTTAAAACATTGGTTAATGAAACATCAATGTTTTATCAAAGTTATTAGACACTAGCGGCTCAAATTCAAATATCTAATGTTTCGTACAACTCTTAAACAAAGTATTCATCATGTACACTTAGAATTTGATAAGTAAGTTATTTCGGCTCTCCATTGTAAATGCCCATAAAGATCGGCCGCTCATATTTTAACTACTACTTAAAATTCAATTAATTATCCGACTTATGAATGATTTATCAGTATCTGTTTTACTCCTGTTACAGCATTCAATAAAAACATCAATGTTGTATTAAACGACACAAGTGACTCAAATTGTGTTTTCTCGTACTTTCCCAAATAATTTGTTTTTGTTTTTCTACAACGTTCAAACAAAATGATGGAATTTATTAATACAAAAGCCCACAAGACGTCTGCGAAGGAGACTAATTTATTAACTTATATTCTTAATTATACATTGTAACGTATCTTCAACTTTTTCATTGTGTTTTGTGTCAGGTTTCAGTGTGAAGATGACGGGGAGCTACGTGTTTGGATTGCTGCCATGGAGAAAGCAATACAATTAGCATTAAGTGACAGAAAGGTAAGCATGATGTACATATTTTATAAACTTTAATTAGTTTGCTTACCACTCACAAATTAAATGAATAGACAATTATAAAATAGGTTGCGTCTTGCGCACGCTGTGATTGGTCAATTACCGTGTTCATACCAGGCTATGCAAACAGGATTGTCATGTCACGGCACATTTCTTAGTTTTATTTCATTTTTGAAATAGAAAATTACCGCCCGTGTTTATATAACCTGATGCAAACACTCGATTGAGTTTGGCAGAATTCGAAAGTACTTATGTAAATCCAGACTCGTCCCCAGTCGCTTCTTTTAGGATACAATTATGTTTTAAGCTAGAATCAAACGTGGGATCACAAGGGACTCACTAGGATAAAAGCGTGTGCGCGCGGGGTCTCACGGTAAGGGGGAGAGAAAAATGGGAGGCGACTGGCAGATTACTAGAAATTTCTTGCAAATTATATGCTTATCTTGCAACCTGGCATTGTTTGCTTCGTAACCGGATGTTCTCCCTTTATTAGAGACAAATCAATATTTATATAATGTAGGCCTTTCAAATTACGTTTTCCTTGGTCACATTTCGACCATCTCTAGAACTTATTTGCCAGCTGAAATCTATATATGGCAGAGTACGATGAAGATTTGAATGCTCACTGCAACACGAGCTTAGATGGTGAGTTTGAATAATAGGCCCTCTGTGAAAATTGTTCGTCTAGGTTAGTGTAGTCTTGAGAAAGACTGTTGTTGATGTTTTAATAGTAAGTGATGTTTCGCCGGCCTCAGCGGCGGTCATCTTCAGAGTCAAGTGAAATGTTTCTGTCAGGTTCGCCTTACATTTTCTTGAGGACAAGAGAGTTTGTTTTACAAAAATGCACAATAAAGTTCGATGAAATGGTCTTTCTTCAGCATCAGAATTTTTGCATTGCCATTTTGAATGTGTAATCTGCCAGTCGTTATTTTTTCTCTCCCCTTCCCAGATCCCAACTCACTCTCGTGTTTGCTTCAGGCTATATAAACACGGGCGGCCATTTTCTATTTCTTAATTACAAAGATTAGCACATCACAACAACAATTATCGAGCTTGATGAGAGGAAATTCGAACGGACACGAATTCCCAGCGAGGTTAACCTCTTCAAAATATGATAGCAACATACAATATAAACAACAGTTAAATAGCCCTGCAGTTTCTAAGTTTGGGTTCATTGTCCTGCTTTTTGAAATAGTGGTGATATATTTTTTTCTGAAGGATATAAAAGTAGGAGGATTGTCTATTTATACGATTAAAAAATTTAAAAAATGAAGAAGTGCAAAAACGCCGAGGACGGAGATTTAAGTTACATGCAGAACTTCTAATGCGACCGTTGACAAAAGTATAGTGATTAAGTGGAATGTTGTATATGTAATGAATTAATTTATATATGAAACAGAGGTTGGAACATTCAAAACTGTAATATAAAATTAAGAAGTCATCGTGCTTGCTTTGAATTCTAAAACAATATAGATAGTGTAGTGAGAGAAAGAGATTTTCATGTGTAGGTCAGAATACACATTTTTCGCATGAGATCTTAGTTTCAATTTTGAGCTGATCTACGAGTGGAGTGAAACGAAGCGAAATGAATTGAATTGAAATGAATTGAAATGAATTGAAATGAATTGAAATGAATTGAAATGAATTGAATTGAACTGAAATGAATTGAAATGAATTGAAATGAATTGAAATGAATTGAAATGAAATGAAATGAAATGAAAGAAATTAAATAAAACCAAACGGAAAGAAATGAAATGAAATGGAATAGGATGGATTGGATTGGAATGAAAGGAAACGAAATTAAATTATTACTGAAAGGGATCAAACGTTATTTTTATCCAAAAAATCGTGTATGAAATGCTTAAGTAACCGTATTGCGTTTTGTTTTTTTGCTTCTTCATTGACAGGTTATCAATACCATTTGGGAAAACGCAAGCAATAGATACTGCGCAGATTGTGGGAAAAAAGGTATTTAAATTGATCCAAATTTTTGGTATATCACATCGTCTATGCTATTCGCCATTTCGGAGTTTTTTTTCCTCTTTTTGTACACCTTCTTTTTTCTCTTTTAGCAGCTAGTTATTTATTTATTTATTTATTTATTTATTTATTTATTTATTTATTTATTTATTTATTTATTTATTTATTTATGCGTATGTATGTGTATATTTATTCTTTTTTTTTGTTTATCTTTTTGTAGTTTTTATTTATTTGTTTGTTTGTTTGTTTGTTTGTTTGTTTGTTTGATTGTTTATTTGTTTGTTTGTTTATTGTCCAATATTGTTCTCCGTTATATAGACCCACTGTGGGCGTCGGTCAATTTAGTGGTATGTGTGTGTGCTCATTGCATTGGCGTGCATAGAAAATTGGGTGTGCATACATCTAAACCTCGGTCGCTATTAATGGACGAAAAGATCTGGAAACCGTCACTGATGAAGGTTAGTTTATTTCCTTATAATGGTATATACTGTACATGTGTATTTGGACACAGACACAAATCATTTAGCAAAGAGGCAGCGGGCCACTATGGCATGATCACAGGTATGACAATTTGCACAGAGAAAAAAACAAAACAAAAACAGATACACAGGCACGTCCACAGATACAGGCAGCGACACAGACACTTACAGTTGTACTGGCATTACCAGTATTATTGTACGCAGATACTGACAGGAGTTCAGACGGCGTTTCAGATAGAGACACGTACATTGTACATCAGCACTGACAAGCAATTTCTATTTATACGTGAGATGATATTAGATTTAGATTACCTCAGTTAATAAGACTGCAATGTTAACAAATATGAAATATTTTGGTCTATGGTCTATCATTGGTTTTTGACAAATGATAAATTGATCGACAAACACTTAGTTCCGTATTTTAAGGAAATTATTGCTAATTTTAAGAAAATATACTAGTCAGAAGAGTAAGTTTTTACTTACAAAGAATGAGAATAAGCATAGCTATTTTAAGTAGTAATATTTTACTTAATAGACAATAGACAATAGCTTTATTCACACTCATATTTACTTATTTACAATCTTTACTAATTATAGTAGTATATACATATACACAGTATATATATAAATAAAATAAGAGAAAAGAGATATGAAAACTATTTTTTTCATTCTTACCGAGGATTTGGAATTTAGCTATGTATTTCAGCCATGCAGAAACTGAAGTAAATTTCAAAAAGTCAATGGTTGTTTATTGCCCCTAGCTATTCTTATTCTAGCGTGCTCTCAACAGATTATTGCCTTTTATTAACTTTTTTTATTTCTTCTTTTGTGGTTAGCTTATGGTGGAACTTGGCAATGCAGCCTCCAACAAGTTTTGGAAATTCACGTTTCCAGAGGATGACCAGATTGCTCCAGATTGCTCATCGTACGTATTATGGATTTATGATTTCCTATTCACTGCTGGGTCTATAAGAAGCGTTTTGAAGGTGAATGTTAAGTTTGGTTTTACTTCCCGTTTATTAGAGAAGAAAGGGTAGATTTTATTCGAAAGAAATATGAAGAAAAAAGGTATCGCCATATTTCTCCGCTGTATGGTGATAAAGTCGCTCTTGGAGAGGTAAGGATTTTCTTCAAATTAGGATGATCCTAGGTTAAGGGTACTTTAAGGAGCTTGCCTAAGTTAAACTTGTTAACTAAAAGTTGTTTAAAAGTTGTTATTCCCCTAATTAGGGAATCAAGCGCGGCGCTGTCTGTAACCATGAATCATGGTACGTCCACGCAATTCGTACTCATCCTTTTTCCCGGTCGGATTTTAATACTCAATCATCGGCTGTTCTCCTGGCGTCGCGCAATTTCTTCGGTTTCACGGACTTTTTACTACCCGTGTATGTATACTATATCCTTGAAATGGACGAATTACTAGAAGCAAAGACTGCCAAGAAGGCAGCAACGAAATGAACGAAAACGACAGGGAAAGGCTGGGAGCTCCACGCATTGGACCCTGCAATAGCACATTGACGTACGATGGCGTTGGGTGACTACAACTACCAGAATGCTTTGCCCGTACTCTAGGGTTTCGGCTAAAAGGGATGACTGAAAAGGACCCGTCCAGTCCTTTCGCGGCTTTTCCAAAATATGTCGTCAAATTTGTCGTCCAGTTTCCGTGAGTCTCAAGATTTTAGCAATCTTTTCGATACCCTAACCACAACATAAACCATAACCCTAATCAAAACATATTTGACAACATATTTTGGAAAAGCCGCGAAAGAACTGGATAGGTCCCTTTGAGTCGTCCCTTTTAGCCGGTACCCTAGAATACTGGCAAAGCATTCTGTTGGTTGTAGTCACCCATACGTCATCGTGCAAATGACCTATTCGTACTCACCCTCTTCACCGGTCGGATTTTAATACTCATAGACCATATTCATAGATGGCCGTGGAATTAATATTCTTTTATGTGCATATAAATTAGCCCCTCTGAACTCGTTTTCATGTGCGAAATTCAAAAGAATCTTTACTCTAAAACGGGGTCAGAGGGGCTAATTTATATGCACAAAAGGATTTTAAACGTCGGCCATTTAAGAATAAGGTATATTCATCGGCGCCGGATTCTTTTGGCGTACCGGTTCTTCAATTTCACCGAATTTTTACTACTATCCATGAAATGTACGAATTATTGGAAACAATAAGGCAGCGAAGGGCAGACGAGACAGCAGAAGAAAGAAAAATAAGGTTAGCAAAGCGAAGGCGAAGATACCGAGCACATGCAGCGTGCAGAAAGACAAACATTTGGTAAGCGTGCCGTTTGAGATGACTCATTTTATTGTTGAACAGACAACTAAGGGCTCGCCCCACGATGTTTTGCATCTCTCTAGTAAGTTAAAACTGCCTACGCTCTAACCGTTGTTATACCGAGGTTCAGGTGACAAAGCAAACTTATTTTGGCTTATCTCAATGGTTAAAACATGTGACTAATTCTCACAATGCCCACAGGTTGTGGGTTTAATCATCATCGTCTGGGGACTCATGGTTTTTCCTAAGTAGTTAATTACAGCTTTATTAGCAAACGAAAAACTTTACTACTTGGTATAACCAAACTACTAATAACTGAACTCTAAGACAATGGTGGATGCATGAGTACCAACTTAATGCCGAGAAAACACGATTGTAGCTTGAAAAGCACATGTTAGATCTTAACGTACCCAGTACTTAATACCTGAAGTAATCTTGATCTTCCACCTGAACTTCAGTATATATATCAATCCGGCTTGACTTGTAAACCATTAACTTTACCTATGCCAAGCTGAGTGCTACTTGACTAAAAATAATTAAGTTACATATTACTTTCTAGGCATTAAGAGAAGTAGTCCAAACAAATGATATTCAACAAACTATGCAACTTGTATTCTGTGGGGCTGATGTAAGTTGCCTTAAATTATATGTTGCTTTGCTATTGTAGTTGTCTTGCTCTCTTTAAACGAGTTTTATTCTATATTTCTAATTCTAGATTAAATATGTTTCCGCTGACAGTGACGATAATAGAACTCGTATGTAGATTGATTTTTACTTCTTGAGCAAATTATATACATCAGATGTTTTGTACTTGTTTTACAGAATGATTTTATAGTAGAAATATGGATGGACATTACTCTGTATTTTTTCGTCCGTCCGCCCGCCCGTCCGTCCGTCCGTCCGTCTGTTCGTTCGTTCGTTCGTTCGTTCGTTCGTTCGTTCGTTCGTTCGTTCGTTCGTTCGTTCGTTCGTTCGTTCGTTCGTTCGTTCGTTCGTTCGTTCGTTCGTTCGTTCGTTCGTTCGTTCGTTCGTTCGTTCGTTCGTTCGTTCGTTCGTTCGTTCGTTCGTTCGTTCGTTTTTTGTTTTTTTTGTTTTCTTGGGTGAATTCTTTAAAAGATTTATTGTCTGCGCGATTTTTCTCAAATTTTGTGTTAAATATTTTATTTGTAGCGTACGAACTAGCGCAAGATGCCAATCAAGAACTTCAAGTGGTGAGTTCGCTCAAGCATATAGCGATAGTAAAAAATTGCTAAAGAAATTAATTTTCTGTAAATTTTCCAAAGGGATCGTTTTCACTCACGTATCAGTAGCCCCCTTGGAGGTAGTGAAACAATACGAAACCTTTGAATAAGAATATAGCTAAATTCCCATATGATAAAGATGGCACACCAACAGGGACTTTAAGACGTCAACCTCAACGACGACGTCCTTTAAACAAAATAATTTTTTTTGGAAAACAAAGAGAGCGAATAATTTTTAGTCCCAACGCCACTTAGAGCATTTTCACGCCTTCAGGGCGACTTCAACGCCAAAAAGATTAGAACTGTTGCTTGAGATTAACTTCAATATAGACACTACAATCATTTTAGCAATACTGAGGCGTTTTGGAAGTCATTAAACTTAACTAACTTCAAATATCAAATATAATAGTCAGTTAACCGTGACTTCTTTAAATTGTAAAACTTGTCTAGCTTTTTAAATATGGCCGCCGCGACGTCAGATGAAAACCATCTATAAAACTAGAAAAATGAAAATTTTGCTTTTGTATTTTATTGCGTTTATGGTCAGAAAATCTTTCACTAGCCCTTTTAAATTCAAATTCGCTTCAAGTGGAACATTTATTTAAATCGAAAGCTTTTTTTGTTGTGGAATATGAAGGTTTTGGGAGCCGGCTTTTGTTGCATCTATTTTGTTGCATAAAATATATATAAATATTTTGTTGCATAAAAATATTTGATTTTGGAAAAGATATGTAATTGGAGATTTTTTCTCTTGATTTTTGAGAAAGACTAACAAACTCGCGTTTGTTGCTGCTGATGGAAAATTTTTGTTTGTGAATTCTCATATAATCTCTTATAATCTTCAAAAACGCTTCATGTACTTTGAGGTCTCAACAAAATACCGTTTATTTTTTACATAGGAATTTTTGCTGCAGAACGGAGCAAATGCTGGTAAGATGATTTATCGTATAGTAGTAGTACATGCACGTTGTATGTGGTTAAAGACAAAACGAACAGTGATAAATATTTTGCAAATAAATCATTGTAAACGACAAAACCCAATTTCTCAACATTTGTAAATACTTTTCTCTCGGCGGTCAAGCACAAAAAAGGACTATGTTAATGGTTACACAGATTTGCGCGTAGTGCTTGTAAGTAAAGAGAAGCAATGAAATAAACGACTAACATTTAGGTTTTTCCAGTAAAATACGCTTGTTTCGACAGATGTCTTCCATATATGGTAGAGTTGTTTTTTTATTAATGTCATGTGTCTAATAAAAGCATGTTTTTTGGCAATATTTTTTCGAGATTTTTCGTTGTGTCTTTTAGAGTCCAGCCCGAAATGGTTTTAACTTTTAGGTTAGTCAAATTTTGAGAGTAAACAAGACATGATGTATTGCTACTCTGGTTTAAGGTTACATTATATGATAAAACACTGCATGGTTTCATCATTTTTTAGATTTTTATCGATTTATATTAAGAAAGTAGAGATCTTTCGTCTGCCGCAATTTTTTTCCAAAAATATTAAAAAGCGACCAAGATATAGCCAAAAATGTTAAAACGCACCTCGTAACAACTGCAGTTTTTAAACACAGTCTTTACATGGTATAGAGTGTTTTCTATGATAGTATGTAGAACATGTTGAGTTTTTTTGCTTTTTGATTTGCTCGTATTTGGAACAAGATGGGCACGTTTCAAAAGAGTTTTACCTACAATTATTTTTTGTGAGAGATAGGGTGATAGGAATTGAAGTTGAGATATTTGTCTGCGTGTGTTTTTTTTCGATAAACCTTAGTAGATAAAGAAAACTTCAGTATTTTCGTATTCTGCGGTAAAGTTGATGGAGGGGGCAATATCGTTGATGTGATTGAGAAACTCCGGAATTTTATCTCGTTCTAAAACAGAGATGATATCATCAACATAGAGCAACAGCCGACAATAGCGCTCGTTGTTCAAGAACATTGTTATTATTCTCTTCTTTGTACATCTTTCACTCGGGCTACCGGCTACGTACTGGCAAGTCACGTTCACCTGTGTGAAGTATGCACCTTAAGGCTAGTTTCCACTCAGGAAAATTTTCCGCAGGACAGGAATGGTCAGGAAAGTTTTCTTTGTTTTGTGAGCTCTCGGTCTAACTAATTATTTTAAAGGCCTATCTACACGATACGATTGTCGTATACGATTGTCATTTTGGCGTATGCAATTTTGTGTACGTACACAATTCTTGTTCATGATTCTATATGGTGAATGTCGAAAAACGTCGTTGACACAATTGGTGGTTAATCACATACATCACGATGACAATCGTATACGACAATCGTATCGTGTAGATAGGCCTTAACACAAAGGAAACTTTCCTGTCCGTTCCTATCCTGCGGAAGATTTTCCTGAGTAGAAACTAGCCTTAATTCACCTTTCGTTCAGGCTCGGTGCACTTGCCGCATGTGCGCCGAGCCTAAATTGAAGACACATCACTGTTAAATAAACTACAAAGTCAGTCAGTTTCGAAGTCTACCAACAACGTGCAAGAACACCTTGATCAAAAGGCAAAGCTGTTCAACTTTTAGTCCAACTCCAAAAGCGAAAGGAGCAAAGAACGTACAACATGCCTCACGGCCTCACTTCGTCACACGGCAAATAACTCACCGGAAGTATGAATAGTAGCGGAAGTAAATGTGCAAAAATGCAAAATCGTCACACCCAAAAAAAAGGAAACCTAGACTCGGTCTACCACAGGTAGCCCGAGTGAAAAATAGAGATTGGGTTGGCCTCTAACAAACATTAAAACGCAACTTATGGCGTCATATTTTTTCAATCTAGTTTATGAATCTTTTAACAACTGGATTAACATGTTTTTGCTGCTGTGGATATGAAAAGCACGAAAATCCTGAACTGTCTTTTTCCTCGTTGGGGAGCTTTTTCTTTACATTTTCAGATGAAAATGTATAAGGCAATTATTAAATTCGTTTTTTTGGATTATGAAAAAACCGAATTTAGTAATCGAGTTCACCTGGACGAGAGGAACTCTAAAGCTACGTCAGCTTGCTTACTTTTGACTGAGGTAGACCATAGTTAGTGGAGGGAGATGGTTTGGAAACTCGGCAAAAGTCATTGTTCTATGTTTTTGTTCAATTTGTCTAATTTCACGGTCACTGAACGTATTGTATTTTCTGTATAATGAAGCAGTCATCCAATAGCAACGTTCGGGTTTAATTAGTGCATATAGTCGTTCGTCGTTACGTGTTGTACGTCCTCTTTTCGCTGTGTAGTCCTTCGTCGTCACGTGTCCATAGAATTTCCTTTCTTCAACCAATTGCCTTCCTCCAACATGAACACGATAACATGACCATTGCATGATCTTGAAAGACAATGGTGCTTTCAAACTATTCCCCTCCACGAACTTGGGTAGACAACATGGCGATGTTATGTCATGACAGCTCCAGTGAGGACAACTTCTTATTTTGGGTAGAGATTCGCTGTTCATTATGACACCATAGAGAGTTCTACCAAAAACCTCCACCATTAATTATTAACCATCTTATTCGAATTTTCTAGAACCTGACCCAGTCCAAACATCAGAATTGTCAAATAATGGAGATGACACGTATGAGACGCCGTTTGAAGTATGTTTGCGTTTTATTTTAATTTTGTTAAGATGAGAGTTTTTTTAGATTTCGTATTTTCGGCATAAAGTGTTCAAAACTCTAGAACGTTTTGGCTCAAAACCTTCCTATTTTGACATTATTGTGAAGCTTATAGAATTAACAAACTTTTTATGAGCATTGGGGGTTGAGAAATATATCGAAACATAAAAAAGTTATTAATTATGAGGGTATATAGGTATATGCTACTTAACAAATAGATTCCATTTTGCCGTTGTTTGTTCAGTTATAGATGCACAGATGACGTCGAGTGGGTCACTGATGTACAGACAACAAAAAAATGGAATCTATTTGTTTTACTGCTGTTTGCAGGTGACCGCGCCGCGCGCCGAATTTTGATCGTTGTTTGCATTGTCTCAACTCCTACTTGACATAGCCTGCGAGCCGGCTCTCCTTTGGGGGATTGGGGAGAGGAGGAGAAGGAGAGCCTGCACGCGTAGTATTGTTTTTTTGAGTAGTAGCGTTCCAAATTGGGACGCAGCTTACTGATTGGACGAGATGTTGATTGTTGACGTACAACCATATATTAATAGACTGCTGGTAATTTGAAAAATATTAAGTGCATTTGTGTCTGAAAGATATTTCCATCAGATAAATATTTTTAATATCTTTGATCATTTATCAAGGGTTGTACGAACCGTATTAAAATCCTATTATAAGGATAGACCAAGATCGATAGACCCGAATCGTTTTGAAACGAAATACTGACATTTCGAGGGGAGTCCTTCATCAAAGTAAATACTCTGGTGAAGAGCTTTGCTCGAAATGTCAGCATTTCAGATTCGTTCCAAAAATTTCACCACCTTTTCGCTTTGCCACGGTTGTTAAACACTTTAATAGTGTGAAAGCAAATCGTCCTCTCATGGATAAGTCAATTAATTGAAAATTTGGTATCACAGGACAACTTCCTACGATTGAGAAAATATTATTTCTATAAAACAAACGATAAGATTCGAAACACCATTCGCCTGCAATACACACAGTTGTACCGGCTTTTTGATGACATTTACGGATTTACCAAATTCAACGCTCCACCCAAGAGCCGGCTCGCAGGCTAACTTGACCACAGGGAGCCCATCTTGGCAGCGCGTGGGCACCTGTGGCGGACTCGAAAGACGCGCGGGGGACTGGCAGGGGATTTTAAAAAACGAAAAACGGTTACCGGAAGCGGGGAAAAAGGCGGAAAAAAGGGAAAAACGAGGGGAAAGGGGGGGAGGGAGAGGAAAAAATATAAGGGATGAAACACCAAACGTTCAACGTGGAATGTGTTCCGCAAGTAGCCAGGACATCTCGTGTCGTCGGGAGCCACCGTTAGAATACTGTAACCGACTGAAACTCAGAGTCGGATGAATGTGCAATAAATCAATAATCCTGAGACTTCCCGCTTTATCCGGAAAGCTTATCGTAGGATTTCGTAGCTATCCGAAGTGTCAACGATGATGTAGTGTCCTAGCTACTTGCGGAACACATCTCCCGAAAATACGATATGTAATTTAGCTGCAAAATCACGGCTAAAAGTTGAGATTTTGCATCATTTTGATTTATATTTTGATAAATGAATCATCACAACTACTTCGCTCAATTGTCTTACAATTTTAATACCTATAGGATCTTAAAACGATGTTCAAAACAAGGAAGAATTCGTGTTTCATCCCTTTATTATTTTCCTTAACACACCACGATCGAGTGTGCCACAGTCCCCCGCGCTGCCAAGATGGGCTCCCTGTGACTTGACACGGCCCAAAGTACGAGTTCACGGTGTCAAGTACAAGTTCAGTTTAGTCAAGGTTATTTAAAATGCTTGTCGACAATAGCTCTTTTACTGTAAAATCAATGGACAAAGCTTTTCCACTAGTAATATCTCCTTCCGCGTTTGCTAAGTTTCATAATTATTATCTCATGAACTTGCTGTCTGGGATCCGGCGTTAAATGTTATTAGTGTTCAATTTCAGTTCGTTGGGATAAGTGAAATGTGATTGGTTGATACAAAAATAAACATTAATTTACAACTGCCAAAAACTTTATTCGAGCATTAAAAATAACCTTGACCTTCCTTGACTAAACTGAACTTGTATTTGACCCCGTGTGAACTCATACTTTGGGCCGTGTCAAGTAGGAGTTGAGACAATGCAAATAACGATCAAAATTCGGCGCGCGGCGCGGTCACCTGAAAACAGCAGTATACAATACAAAAGTTTAAAAGGTTTTTATCGAAACTCGTGCCGGATTTGGGGCATGAAGAAGGAAAAAAGCAAGTCAGCTGACGTGTTCTGACGCGATCTGACGTGTCCATGTGCATGTCTGTCCTCTAATAGATCATGGCCAACAACCAATGAAAATACGCATAGCAACCAGCTCGGCATTGTATAACAAAATGTTGAATCCGCCATATTTACAGTAATCAATGCAACATTTGCTTGTGTTCAACCAACATTTTCATTTTGGCGTACCACTCACAATCTCTTTATTTTAGCATTATATTATTGTGTAACTCGTATATTCAACAAATTTTTTAAGAACATGTGAAGGTTGAGAAACATATTAAAAGATGAAAAATAGGCATGTTCAGCATGTATCTACTGCACACTGCACAAGTTGTAACAACATTGTTGTCATGGCTAAAATACATGGTTTACAAGATTGTGCATGTTGTTCAATATTGTTCAACACTGAAACGTCCGTAACCACGCTGTGCATGCATGCATGTCTATTAATTATCAATTAGCCTATCATTAACTAATAAACCAGTAATGCCAATTGGCAAACACAAGAATTTTGGAATGCATGTTTCAGAGGTTTAAGATGAAAGTGGAGTAAGCTCGGTGCGTTGTCTAATTAGTATTGTGGTAAAGCTTAGAAAGCCAGCAAGTAATGACACATAACAAATCAAAAAAATTCATTGACAATTATTTAAAGGACTTTGTTACAACATTATCGAAGTACAGGTAATAATGCAATCTGGTTAGTGGTGTAGGTATTATGTAAGATTGAGATCGGTTGAGATTACAACTTTTTTCAGTACCACTGCTGTAAAGTATAATGGATGCAAAAGAGGATATGCAGCAATGTCATCATAATAATGAGCAACCATACATTAAGCGTTCTTCAAGTCACATGCAGTAGATGCATGGTAGTTTTTTTTACAAGAAATGTTTGCACATTTATGTCACAAATTTTGCATGACATTGACAACAGGCAGTGTACAATTTATTATTCCATTCATACGAAGACTTGCCGGTTCACAGTCGCTACATAGTACATAGTCTGACATTTGATTGTCTAATTTATTTTCGTACAGAAGATCTACAGTATAGCCATTTAAACAAAGACCTATATCAATAAGCTATTTGTAAACACAAAACAGTGGAACGTGTAGTATTTCAGTACTGTAGTAGCACATTTTTCTCGCAGATTTTGCACATTGTTGCAAACGTTAGAAACTACGTTCAATATTTTCGGCAGTACTCAAACCTTACTATATTTCGACATGTTGAATTTGTTGACTATCATGGCTCTGTGAATGGATATGCAATAGTCCAACGACTTTAAAGAGGCTTTTAAAAACTTTTGTCATCTTTCCTACATATTTATACGCTACATACACATAACTCATGAGGTGTATAACAACAAGTCGCCAGTCACGATGCCGTAGACTGCCACTGATTCCTATGACAAGCGCGCTAGATTCAATGCTAGCCTTGAATAAATTCATTTACTTTTATTTTTTTCTATCTTTATAATTTGTATTTAGGTTTTCAGACCGCCTATGGATCAAGCAAGCAATGTTCCTGTGACGTATGAAAAAGAGGGATTTTTGCACAAGAAAGCTCCAAGTGCAGCTGTAGGTTTTTACACAATTGTATTTATTGCTTGATTCAAAGCATGTTATCTGAAGTAATGAGGTCCTTGTTTAAAATTTCTTGCAAACATTCCCCAGATTTGAAAATCTATTTGACTGCTCCAAATGAGAATCGAACTCAAGGTCTCTAAATGTTTTTATATTTGATGTTATTCTTGTTGTTTTTCTTTACATTTGAGGTTTGGAGAAAACGGAACTTCGCTTTGAAAGGACGAGAGTTATGGTACGATAAAGGAGTAAGTGTTTCTCGTCAGTTCAGTTATTATTAAATGGCGTTTATTATTTAAGAACTAGAAAATTACCGCCCGTGTTTACTGTTTATAGGGTGAGTTGAGAGTGTTTGCATTTGAGAGACAGTATAGAGTGGAAATAAAGGCCGATAAGAAAATTGGAAAGTATGAGGATTTAGCTATAGAGAAGCTAGAGAGTTGTAGAAAGTGAAGGCTAAAGTTCATTCTGTAGTAGTTGGAACATTAGATACAGTTTCAAAGAGGTTCCAAAATAACAGAAGTTTAAAACAAAAACAACAGTAAAAAAACAAACAAGTACGGTGTTAACAGACGGAAATAAAACTCAAAAAAGCAATGTTAAAAACAACAGGAAGGGATATGGTCAAGACCACGAGCAGTGTTGCACTTTGGACAGATGGTTTTCCATGTCCTGCCCAAATATAGTACTCCAGCAACAGGTTTTTAAAAGTGTTTATTTTAGTTTATTTTTTGTCTTAATTCCTCCACCGAATTATCTATATTTTGAATTTTCGGAGCAAATTATTTTAAATTGTTAAAAAAATTACCCACACATTCGGTAGCCAATTTAAACATTGTTCTTTTTTTTGTCAAACTACAGGACAGGGAAGATCGTGGCGTTATCAAATTAAAAGATGTGGAAGAATACATTTACAATAATTCAGTTACTTTAGACATTGTTACTCCAGAAAGGTAATATATCTAACTGTACAAAGAATATCACATATATATGGATCGTTTTCACTCACGTGATGGGTGCATGGCCTCGTTGAGGTGGTGAAACAATACGATATATTTGAATAAGAATAGAGTTAAATTCCCATAGTGTTCTCTTTGCGTATGTCGCTTCGTTGATCTTCTCAGCTGGTTTCTGCCCTTCGTCATACTGTTCTCTTTCTGCTGGCGCATTGTTTTCAGGTGTGTTGTATTCTTCTTCATCTGACTCTCTCGCCACATCTTCTATTTTCTTAAGATGAATTTCTTGTTACTTGGCGTCATTGGTTTTCTGTCTTTATTTTAGTTCCTTTCTGTTTGATCACGGTGTGTGGCCTTGATTCAAATCGTGTTGTGAATTTGTGATTCTTTGTTTGTTTCAGAATAACGCGATCTCCCACTTTTAGTTTTAATGATTTGGCTTGTCGTCGTTTGTTTGTTTATTCTCTTCCTTTACCTTCGATTTGGCGTCATTCTCTTGGCTTCTTTGTGTCTGTTTACCACGCACTTTATCTTTAAGGTTTAGCATGGGTAAAGTTTCTTTCACTGGGCGATTGAAGAGAAGTTGTGCTGCTCCTGGTACGTTAGTCGAGCAATGGGGAGTGGTGTGATAGCTTAGAAGGAACCGTGAAAGTTCTTGGACCTAATTGCGATGTTCTGAACAAGTCGTTTTAATTACTCTTCCCAGAGGTTCATGAATACTTCGGCCTCCGAGTTCCCTTGTGGCCACTCGTCAAGCAATACTATAATGTACTGTCCGTAGGGAAGATGACCATAGAAGACAGCGTGGATAGTTTGCCAATGGCCATCAGGCAGCTCTAGTGTCTTGGTACGTGTGTTCTTACGTGTTAACTGCAGTGTCGTCATGGTTCTGTGATAGTTGCATAGTTCTTGATGAATTTGGAACTGTAGTTTGCCATCTCTAACAAACTAACTTCTAACTTTACTGACTGTTGTAAGTTGTTTCGTGTTGGCAAAAGCGTCTACCTTCTTGGGGTCTGGGCTGATACCTTTCTCCGTGAAAACTATAATCCAAAGAATTCGAGGTCTTTTTACAGAAACTTGTATTTCTGGAGACTAAGTGTAAGGTTATGCTCTTGTAATCGAGTGAGACAGATCCTTTTCTGGTGTTGCCAAACACAATGATGTAATCTGTGATGTTTTTCACACATTTGGTCGCCTGTATAAGGTCTCTTGTAACATATGCTGAAACAGTTCTGTCGCAGCATTGGTGCCGTAGTTTAACATTTCGTAGCGGTACAGGCCTAGCTACGTGGGTGCAGAATGTGATTATGTTTCTTGACGTCGAGCTCAGTTCAAGTTGGTGGTAGGCTTGTGAGTGGTCGAACTTTGAGAATATGCGGGCTACATTGAGTTCGTGCGAAACAGCTTCAAATGTTGGTATTAGCTGTCTAGTTCATTTGATAGCTGTGTTTGCCTAACGCATATATCGACGCACAAGAGAATGTTGTTATCTTGTTTAGGACTGTTTAGGGTCCACCACTGGGGAAACCCAGTGTGCATTGGCGTATCTTCGGGCATCTTCTCAATGACATCTTCTCAATGACATCTTCTCGCTCCAATTTCCGTATCTCTCTTTCGACTTTGTGGCGTAGATGAAATGGTATTCGTCGCTTTGGCTGTGCAACAGGAGACACTGTAGAAAAAATTGATAATTAAGAAACGCTCTCTGACCAAAACAATTTATTGAACGAGCTTTCGACTGCCAGTCTGCAGTCTTCAACGGGTTAAAGATAAGTGAGAAAAACATGTGATATATAGATTATAGATCCTATATGTATGTATATATCACATGTTTTTCTCACTTATCTTTAACCCGTTAAAGACTGCAGACTGGCAGTCGAAAGTTTGTTCAATAAATTGTTTTGGTCAGGGAGTGTTTCTTAGAGCGTTTCTTAATTACTTCATTAGGAGGAGACACTGTGTTGTCAATGGCTAATTCAACCTGTCGATTCTTTAGTTTTCCCAGTCCACGGAACACTGGTGCGTGTTTATCCAAGATATATGTTGACTTGGAGATTATTGTCGTTGACAGTTGGCGATGATAAAATTTATGCGTTTGTGTTCATCTGATTCAATGAACGCTAGCCTGCGAAACTGGCGGTTTTAAGTTGCGGTTGGTAAAAGAAGGCTTACTAGTCCCGAGTTCTAGATCTGTGCTGTTTCGGTCATTTCGGAACTTATATAGTAAACAACCGCCGTCTTCGGAGGTTACATAGATTGTAGCGACCGTGAACTTGTGCTTTGATTTCACTAAAGTTCGGAATTCCCTTCCATCCTAACTGGTGTTTGCGAATTAAACGGATATGCCTTCACGGATGTTGACTTAAGTTGAACATTGCGAATCTCCCGCGGAGTGTGTTCTTGTCAATCACATTTATGCTCGAGCCAGTGTCAACTGTCATTTTCATACGGTATAGCCGTTTAGCGATATATCTGCTTGCGGATTTTTTTGCTTGTTGTCGAGGTCATAACAATATTCGAAATTGTCGCTATCACTGCTGGTATCGTCTGCTGTTGCCACTGGTCGCAGGTTCTTGCGTGTTTTTGGCTTCGACCACCGCTTTGGCATTGGCTGGCAAAGTGGTTTTGTTTTCCGCACTTATCGCATGTTTTGCTCCTTGCAGAGCACGGCCTGTCTATGTTAGGATAGAGCCCGCCACAGTTAAAACATGTCTTGTTTGTTTTCTCTGTTTTGGCGCTTTTATCAATAGGCTTTGTGATGATATATGTACTAGTAAAGCTTGCGAATATAAGTGTTCTTCGATGTCCGCCGCTTGTGCTAATTTGCTCGTTTCTTCGCGCTCCGCTTTGAGAAGCAGATCTTTCAGTTTGTTTTCGGGTCTCATAAAGCTCGAGGTAAAGCCTGTTTGCGTACTCGATTCGACTTTTTCTTCTTTTTTTTTCGAAACAACAATTTGTTTCGGAATAACATTATTTCGAACTCGCAATCGCAGATCGAGAAATCGCAGTTTTTTGACAGCGAACGCAACCTTGTATGGAATTGATCTATTGTTTCAGACTTACCTTGTTTGGTTTGTCTAAATCTGTAAACTTCATACAAACGATTCTTCTGCTGCTCAAAGTAATCTTTAAGGATTTGCTACACTTTAACCAGATTATCGTCGACTCGTCGCCGGGGTTTGGAAATTGACGAAAAAATTCTCGTATCCGCGTGGGCCTGTGTTTTGTTTGTAATATTACTCGCAGTAAGGAACGTCTTGAAATCAGCCAACCATGTACGATTTCCTCCTACTTCTCCATCAGTATCAAATGGTGGCAAGGGAGACAAGAACATCGTCAGTTTTCTTACGGGTTTTTTTTCTCGTCGCCATTGTTATATTTAGGACTCTATACACGCTTCGCTAATAATTCCTAATTGACATGCATGTGTTCAATCCTCTTTAGTTAACTATTACAATTAATGAAACAATTGAAGAAGCGCGGCCAGGATTATACATAATGAATAAAATAGACCTTCTCTGACCAAAATATTTGTTTATTAACGAGCTTTCGGCTGCCAGCTCGTTAATAAACAAATATTTTGGTTAGAGAACGTCTATTATTACAATTAACTTATTACGTAATTATCAAACAAGGGGCGTGACTACAACACTACAATAGAGTGGAACCCCGCCATACGATCACCCCGTTAATACGACCACCTCGTTATTACGACCACTTTTTTTGGCCCAACGGTGGTCGTATTAACGAGGTTCCACTGTAGTAGTAACATTAGAATTTTATTTTCAAAATTATCATTGTTAGACTCATAGGTTTCTTTTGGTGAATTTGTCTGAGAATTGAGTCCTATAGTTAACTTTTGAACTATATACAGACCGTCAGGAAAATATTAGGGAAAGTGAAACTTATTAGATTAATAATTCTGTTTTAAGAAAATTTGTATTTCATGTATAAATTATAAAGATATGTTTTGTCGTGTTTTTTTTTTTTTGTTTCTACTGTTATCTTGAATGGCAGTTTAATTTACATTATAGGACTTACAACTTACGTGCGGACACGAGGGAAGAAGCATTTGATTGGTACACAGCTCTTCGCAATAAGCAAGTAAGATATTACCGTTAGCTGTAATATAATTTAATTGTTAGTTGTATTTAGTTAAATTAGGATTTTATTACTGTAATTTACTTATTAATTTTACATCGGTTGTATGCAATCAGCTTTACCGATTAAAGAATTAAAGCCATACAGATACAGATACAGACACATTTCACTCTGATGAAGGGCTCCTCTCGAAACGTCAGAGTTTTCCGTTACCAAGAACCTCGGCAGTACCACATTTTTACTCTGCTTTATCTAAAACACTGCCTATACGCAGCACTCGATTGTATTTACTTTTGGTACTGTTAGATAGATGGTAGATAGATAGATGGTTTAATGGTAAAATACATATGCAGCCCAAAGGCTGAATTGCGTATTTACAAATGTATATGTAATAGATACAGCATGAGCAGCCGATCTGTATCTGATTTACAAGGCGAGCCGAAGGCGAGCCGTAGTAAATCAGATACAGCTCGGCTGCGAATGCTGTATCTTTCTTAAAATACAAATGCATCTAAGTAATCAAGTTCACCAACTATTTTAGCGATATACTCTATTTTAGCCGAGAAAATCGAAGCTAAAGTTTATGTAAATCAGGACGATTCTGTATCCGATTTACAACCTCTGCTACGGTATTGATTTCTTTTGTGTTTTCCTCATGAATTATTAATGAGTTTTTTAAATTATATATAAATACCTTATAAAACGAAACACGTATAAGTATGAGTATAAGTAAAGTAGTATTATAAGAATAATTCTAAACGTAACTACAAATAACTATTAGTAACATCACGAGGACGCATTTGCATCACGGCATGATGAAATAATAAATGTGTTCATATATCGATTCGTTTTACATTATTTTATTACATCGTTCATTTTCAGGGAATAATTTATAGGTAAACAAAGAGAATGACTAGTTGAGAAAATGTTTATTGCTCATTTTAAAGGCCATACTATTGACAACATACATCTTAGAAATCTATCAGTATATCATTACCAGAAATTGATGACAAAATGACCGCCGCTTAGGGCTAATTTACATATAGCCTTTTATATAATTTCCAATTTTGAACAATAAATACATAGAGGGGAAATATTAAAATGAAAATTCTGCTAATTGAGTATCTCGCCTACTATTTGCCGACCTCGCTATTTAAGCAACAGCGAATTTCAAATTATTTACTTCCTTATTTGTTTAAATCAGGTATACCTACGATCTGCCAAATGACTATATCTTTCGAGCTATCGTTTGTCAATGTTTGAGCCTCCATGGTGAGTTCAAAATGCCCATTGTCTTGTTGTCATTACAAGTCGGGTAGTTGTTAAATTAGAGGTCTACAACTTCAGCCAATTTGGTCAATATGTAATCTATTACAACAATTACATGCAAAATAAAGGTTCCTCTATCAACTCTCGAACATTTGACCAAAGATGATTTTGAAAGTATCAAACAAAATCCTACCGCAATCCAGTGGTGCATGACCTACTTATTTGTTTACTATTTTCAACACAATTTGGCAGATCGTAGATATACCTGATGAAAATATGTTGTTTAGATCAAGAGGTCAGCAAATAGTTAGCAAGCTACTCAATAAGCAGAATTCTCACTTTAATATATTCACCTTATATATTTACTGTTCAAAATAGGACGCCATCCTCTAAGGAATATATGTAAATTGGCTTTCAAGCGGTGGCCATTTTGTCATTAATTTCTGGTAATGTTTTTCACTACAAAATCACCGCTGAGAGCGCTTCTGTAGCTAATCCTTACATTTGTTTATTGGATGTATTTTTAAAACTTTCAACAATTGTCGACGTTTGTTGAACGTTTGTGGGCGTGGCAGCAATTTGAATTTTTTACTTCATTCCACTTCTGGTTGCTTGCTTGGTTTCTTGCTTCTTGGTTGCTTGCTTGCTGCTTGATTGATTGATTGATTGATTGATTGATTGATTGATTGATTGCTTTCTCGGTTTCTTGCTGCTTGCATGGTTGCATGCATGCATGCATGCATGCTTGCTGCTTGATTGATTGATTGATTGATTGATTGATTGATTGATTGATTGATTGATTGATTCCTTGCTTGCTGCTTGGTTGCTTGCTTGCTCCTTGGTTGGTTGGTTGGTTGCTTGCTTGCTTGCTTGCTTGCTTGCTTGCTTGCTTGCTTGCTTGCTTGCTTGCTTGCTTGCTTGCTTGCTTGCTTGCTTGCTTGCTTGCTTGCCTGCCTGCCTGCCTGCCTGCCTGCCTGCCTGCCTGCCTGCCTGCCTGCCTGCTTGCTTGCTTGCTTGCTTGCTTGCTTGCTTGCTTGCTTGCTTGCTTGCTTGCTTGCTTGTGGGGTGTTGGCACAGTGGTTAGTGCGCGTGCCTTTCACCTCTGCGAGCCGGATTCGATTCCTGCACAGTGCAGTTATCTGATTAAAAAAAATTCACCTTGGCCGCATGTGAGAAGAGTGCTTCCAGTTTGACTCTACCAAACACCACAGGTTTCCTCCGGGTACTCCGGTTTCCTCCTGTAGTAACACTGGACCAATGAGGGTGGGCCCTTACTGGACCTCTGAGGATAACAATTTAGATAAACTGATAGAGTTATCTAGTATAAATAAGGTTAGTTTAGTTTAGTTTTTAGTTTAGTTGCTTGCTTGCTTGAATGATTGTTTGCTTGCTTGCTTGCTTGCTTGCTTGCTTGCTTGCTTGCTTGCTTGCTTGCTTGCTTGCTTGCTTGCTTGCTTGCTTGCTTGCTTGCTTGCTTGCTTGCTTGCTTGCTTGCTTGCTTGCTTGCTTGCTTGCTTGCTTGCTTGCTTGCTTGCTTGCTTGCTTGCTTGCTTGCTTGCTTGCTTGCTTGCTTGCTTGCTTGCTTGCTTGCTTGCTTGCTTGCTTGCTTGCTTGCTTGCTTGCTTGCTTGCTTGCTTGCATGGTTGCTTGCTTGCATGGTTGCTTGCTTGCTTTACAAAAACAAGAGCGATTCTAATATGTCAACAAACAAGCGTACATGGGACGGTGAGTATTTTCATGGCTATTTTGAATTCTCCCAAACATTCACAAGTGTTTTTATACCTTTATGGGAAATAGAAGAATTATTTCTATTCTTTTATGGAAACAAGATTCAAACGAAACAATCAATAATTCTAACTCACAATAGGCGAACACGTATTTATACACATGCACTTATACAGAACTGTATCTATCGGTTGTAGGTTTTTCAGATTCCTCTTGGCCTTCAAGAACTGGGTTCAGATGGCATACCTCACTTGGTCGCAAAATGTTTGCAGTTTATTGAAACTCACGGTAAGTTCTTATTTTTATAGTCATAGTATTCTGCATCTGCATGTCGAGGCATCTTTCTATATCTTTTTGTATATAACATAGACTTTGAAGAGGCTAACTCGTATCCAAGTTCTTAACTTTGCGATTTAAAAATGTTAACCTAGCGTTTTCAAGTAATAGATCAAACACGAGTTTGAGTGTTTCATCAGGGGTTCCGAGGAAGCCGAGGGCGTAGCCCCAAGGTTTTTATTGTTTTGGAGTGTTTGGAGTCCCTTGATGAAACACGATAAACGCGTGTTTGATCTTGCTTCTCGAACGAGTATTCGCATCGCGATTTGTGGTGTTTTCGTCATTGATTTCATATTAATATGTAGATTAAGAAATGTGATCCAGTTCACTAGGAAGTTTCCCACAAGTTTTCATTGGATATCAAAACTCATGTATGTGATGTGGTATACGTTCATACATTGGCTACGATAATACATGAATTATTAGTGAGTTTGAGAAGTTTTGAATACATGCTGCACACATGCATGGATATGCTAAAGGCAGTGAACTCGATGTAAGTTAAAATGTGATACCTGGAACGCTAACGTCCAGTCATTCGGGGGGCAAAAAGTGAGGCAAAAAGTTCCAGGCCCCTGCGCGGTTTTTTTTTTACACGGTCACCGGTCTTGAGCGAACCGCGAAGGCTCGAAATTAAGGTTTGAAAAGTTGTTTATTGAATCGTTTTATTACGCTTTCCTAAACGTGCATTTTAAATTTTGATTGGTTGTGTTATGCTGCCGAACTAATTATGCAGTGATTGTCTATTTGTTGCTATAGTAAAAGTCATTGTCTTTACAAAACGTGCATGCACGAAGTTTGTCAGTGAAGAAATTAAATCAAATTTTCGTTATATTATAAACCATATATATTAGAGTTTCGTCACTCCAAAGAGGATACAAAAAATCAACACAAACTTATAGAATATGCCGTTTACGTTAGTACCAGTTTCATCAGTGTCATTTTGTTTAAAAAGCATTCCGCATTCGTACCGAAAACAACAACTAGCGTCTAGCCATGAGTAAATAGTTGTGGGAGACTGAATCCTACCTGCAAATCGCGCAGGGGCCTGGAACTTTTTGCTTCACTTTTTGGTTCTTCGTTAGCGTTCCAGGTATCACATTTTATTTAACTTACATCGAGTTCACTGGCTAAAGGCAGGTTGTGTTGTTTAAAATCGATGACGTTCACGTGATATTCAAAAGTCCAAAGTTTATCGTTCGACAGTAAACAACTGCCTACATGCAGTCTGACAGGGAAGCTTGGAACCTTTTTTGTGATAAAAAAAAAGCAGTCAAAATTTGAAGATCTAGTTACGAAGGGAAGTCAGAATGCAGTCCAAGTGTTTTTAAAGTTTAGTTGATAAAGATTCTTCGTCGTTCTTTTTCGTCGCTTCCTCGTTTTTGGCTGTTCTCTTGGAAAGTCACTTTCAATTGGCTGACTGCATGGAAATTGAAAGTGTGTTGTTCGAGTTTGAAGACGAAGATGCTTGTAGTAAGCCATTTGTAACTTTTTTCAAAGACATGACACGATGAGGTTGGCATGTGGAAAATATTTGACTATAGGGTAAAGACTTGTAGCGGTTTTGTTGAGTATAGTTGAACAACGGAAGAAAGACAGTTTAGTGTCAAAAGGTTTCAGCGTTTCTGTCTTCTCGATGTTTTTTATATATACTTCCATATAGTTTCATTTAGTGATTCAAAAGACTGTGTTCACAAGTTTACCTGTGTTTTGCCTACTGTTTTAAACTGTTTTCATACGTCGTTGAGCAATAATATAATACTTGAAAACTTAATAAATGTCACTCGTAAATTTTGTTTTGTCACAGTTTTCCCAGCGTTTCTTTTAAAATTCGCCGTTTTCACATGCAGTTGTCAAAACCATTTGGATAATAAAACTCATTTGCATCCCTGTAGCTCTCTGTTGAATATATTTTTTCTGTGGCAAGCGAAATAGTTATGAAAATAGATCAATTTTAAATGACAGAATGTAAAAAAATAACTTTTTGGACCGCGGTCCAAGATATCGTGAAATACCGCCCGCTCACGTAGCCAATCAAATTGCAGGAAAGCCTAGGATTCCGCCCGTTCACGACTAATTAAAAAATAAAAAACAATAATACAATAATACAATTTTTATTTATCCCTTTTTTTAAAGAATGTCTATTTACATATATATTTAAATGAATTTTTAGGAACACTAGCTGCTAGAAATAACCTTACAGGGTTGAAACTGCCTAGAGGCCAGTTTAGAGAGTGCATAAAAAGGAATAAATAGTGGTCACCAAACAATATACATACATATAAACACACACAAAAAAAAAACACTTTATATTTATAAGCACTTGAAAAACATATTCATCATCTTCATGAGAACCCAAAGATGAACCAAAACAACCTAAAGATGAAATTTGGAGTTGAACCAGGCTAGTTCGTGTCACGAAATTCTTCTCTCGACCGCAAGAGGAGATCTGAATAAACGTCAGAATTTGCTTCCTTTTTAACTAAACCAATATTGCTTTGTAAATTTAGTTTATGCCAGTTTCAGAATTACCACAGCACGATCTTAATCAAATGAGTCAGCCCGAGTCAAACGGTTTTGTGTTTTAGCCGCCACTTACGCTGTTGAAACAAATTTTTTTTGTGAATTAGCTTATCCAGTGATGGATCCAGCTTGATCTGGTAGGGGGGTGCTACAGGGACGGATCTATAATTTTTTTTACCTTAGTCAAACCATTCCTAGGGGGTCCAGGGGCATGCCCCCTCCCCCCCCCTCGAAATTTTTTGAAATTTGGACCTCTGAAATGGCATTTCCTGCATTCTGATGGTACTTTGAAGAAAGATTTAAAAGTTTTAAATCGTGTTTTCAATAGCGCATTTTATCAAACCTGGAAGGTGTCAAATAAATTTAGGGATAAAGTGGACGTTTTATTATACAAATACATTTAAAATTATAGAAAATAACGGGGAAAATCCAATAAATCGAATCTTAGGTAGCTGCTACGTATGCACCCCCGACATATTCAAAATGCAGCATTTGCATTGTTAAAAAATAAAAATGACTTCAAAGCGATATACTTGCTGTTTTAATACCTGCCGAATCAGTTGGGATTTTGGATAATTGAGTAATTGGCACCCCCCTGCACCCCTCTGTAAATCCATCACTGATGTTATCTTCTTATACATGTATATTCAACTCATTTGGAAATGTTTTAACTATATATGTACTAGCTATAGACAAAACATAATGTTATTCTTTTATACGCCATATAAACTAGTAAGAATTCTTCATTATTAATAGTGCACTACATTACGAACATTCTCATTGTCTTGACGTTATCGAAATGAATTTTCACATTTTAACGGTATACGACGTAAGGTCATCAAGGAACCACTGTCCAACTATGTGAACCTGTACGTACTTTGTTTATATTAAGATCCAATTTGCGCTATAGTGAACGTAATTTGTTTGTCGTCATTGATAAAGTATCAATGACGACATACAAATTACGTTCACTATAGCGCAAACTGGATCTTAATATAATAAAAAAAATCCATTTTATACTTATATAAAATTGTCTTGTTGAACTCTTTTCTAGGTATTGATACCGAGGGAATTTACCGCAAGAACGGAAATAAAGCAAAAATTAAGAAAATGAGGAGGCTGTTTGACCAAGGTGAGAGATATATACCGTATCCTGGAACAAGTAACCGCATGCTTTGATTGGCTGTGACGCATCATGCGCAGGTGACCATGCAGTCCGGATAACAGGTTTTGTCAGTCATTCTGTTAAAAAAGACATTGAAAGGAAACATTGAAAAGCCCAAACATTTAGCGAATTCAGAATTGAACTGAACTCCATGCAGTCTCCAGTTTGTACTCGTTTTAACTCATTCCTGTCCGAGGCTTCCCCAGAGGTGGATAAAATCGTCTGGCGTTAGCCAGAATAAAATGCTAAAGACCAATTCGGACAGGAAAGAGTTAAAGTGCTACTGCATGCGACGAAAATCATGGGTTTTCAAATGATTAAGATATTTTTATCAGTAAACATAGATCTCACCAAAGTTATGCAAATCGTGAAACATTTTGTCAATTATATGAATCAGCAAGGAGATATTTCTATAAGAAAAGTGGGAAAATGCAGTTCGCCATTATTATTTACCTTGTCGTCTATATAAGCGGGTTGCCAATAATAGTCAGTCAGCAACTGGGCGCTTATAGATGTTCAGCAGCTTATCTGTTACGTCATTCGATCAACTGAAATCAAGCCTCTAGTTGACATGCTTTAGCTTCATACTTGTACAGTATAGCTTTCGTGTTAGGGTAACAATTTTTGTGCAGCTAGTACTTTGGAAAGTTGTTCCATGCAAATTAGTGAGATTGCAGAAAGTTATAGTCAAACGAAGAGTTTTATTGCACAATGAAGCTAGTGCCTGGAGCAACTGTATAAAGTAACCACTTTTCAATTACATTTTTGGTTGATTGGATGACGGTATCACCTGGGTCCGTGCTGGCAACAAGCGTTTAAGCCCCGCACAGACGACCAAGTTTTCCTTGACAAGTTTTATTTGTTCGTATGTACGATACAAATGGACAAGTTTTTCCTTGACAAGAAGCCTTGTTTAAAAGCTGGTCATGCCAGATTTTGAGCAAGGAAAATTGTCCGTGTAGTCGTCAAGGAAAACTTGACAAGATATTGCGCAGTACGTCACTGCGCACTCACTCCGAAGCTTATTATACGCGATCATTGGCGTCAAGGAAAACTTGTCCAACCATACACACGAGCAATTATAACTTGTCAGGGAAAATTGTTGGAAAAAAACTTGCTCGTCTGTATGGGGCAGAGTCGCAAAAATATACTACTTCTAATTTATATGGCGAAAAATGTTTTGACTATGTATCCTCAAGGGGATTATTGGTGAAAGAAAATTTTGAGTATTAGAATAGATATTGTACATTTCAAGGTCTTCATTAAGGTTTGCAAGGTCATTTCGGTAAGTGCTCTCAATTCGTCAGAATTTATGCCACAAAAATAAAATAGATATCGTTAGAAAGCTATTAATTAGAATACAATGTTGTCTTTGATTTTGTGATAAACACAAACCAATAATAGTTGCAAATTTTTTAAGTAAAACCAGAGGGCTTGCACTCGGAGCAAATTAAGAACAAAGCGTATCATTTTGTTCAAAAACATTTTTTGCAGTTCTATTCCGAGATAAATTTCCAGCGTTTGTATCAGCGTTTTTTTTTAATTTATTGCCTGGTTTCGATTTTATGACTTATTTTGCCGAATGTTGGTCGAAAAACAGCATTTTCAACTTTGGTCGTCAACAAAATCAGCAAAACTCGACATATCAAAAAACGCTGACACCGTTTTGCTGGAAATTTATCTCGGAATTAAACTGCAAAAAAAGATTTTGAACAAAATAAAACGCTTTTTACTTGAGTCGCCCCGAGTGAAGCGTGTGTTTAGACAACATTGTATTCTATACAAATTAATAGCTTTCTAACGATATCTATTTTATTTTTGTGGCATAAATTCTGACGAATTGAGAGCGCTTTACAGAAATGACCTTGGAAACCTTAATGAAGACCTTAATTATTAAGACCAAATCGCGTCGCGTTTCCCGTTGACATTTAACTTTGATAAATTTATACAAGTCAGTTTTTTACATTAGATGCTGAATCAGTGTTGCTTTCACGAGAGGACTATGAAGTACACGATGTGGCCGGGTTGTTGAAAGAATATTTCCGTGAATTACCTGATCCACTGATGACAGAAGATGCTTACCCACACTTCGTTACAGCAAGTATGTCTATACGCTTTTTTTGTTATATATATAACTGCTTACTTTGTAAGAGAAAAAGCAAGTTATAAACGTCCGTCACACTTTTGTTATAACAACTAAACCTCACTTTGCACTACATTTTACTTGAAGCATTAAAGTGTGGCTTCGTTGCAGTAGTAATACTGCGAATTATTAACGTAACATTTACTAATAATACCTACATTTGACTCTGTTCCTTCGCAATTCCTTCACCGGTTGCAAGTAAGGATGATTAGCCACATAGTTATTTCCTTTGTTTCCTAGTTTTTTGTGCATGGGACCATGCAACTGCATGTGTGAACTGTCCATACGGAGTTTTTTATTGTTCTTTTTCTTGTTTTTTTGCTTCAAAACCAAAAGGACATTATCTTATCCCGAATTTCCCATCTTTGTATTCACCTATACCTACATTTCCACCGACCAAACCGACATTTCGTGAGCTTCATTTTCTGACCCTGGCGAACAATGAGTTACTCGATCCAGTCTTCTTTTATAGAGATCAATGATTGCAACAGCACCTTGAAAATAAATTTGAAACCTTGAAATCTTATTTTAAAGTGTTCATGAAACGAAAAAATCGTTCCTCGAAAAGTGCACCTATTTTGTAGTTTAAACTACGCTGATTATCGTGCGCTATTTTATTTTTGCACTATGATTTTAGAAAATGCTTTTTTGGAAGTTTGAAAGTGCTTATTTTGGACTTGATTTTGTCCGGGGCCTGGACCCGAAGGAAAACGGCTTGTGACGTCACTGGTTGTACACATGTCTTGATCTTAGCCGTTTTATATAGTTTTATCTGCATGTTTTAAGTTTATTTAACCGTGATTCGTGCTGTCTTACTATGCGCAAGACTTATCATTCGATTAGTAACTCAAACCAGGAGAGGGAGAATATTTTACAGAGTGAATTTGAGGAAAATCAAGGAAGTTTAAGCGTTATAAAAGCTGCCATCAACCTCATACGAAGGTGAACTATTTATTGTCAGTTGCCATCAGCGTGCCGGTTGAAGATAATGTGTTATGGGGAGTTGAAAAGTTGTTCAAATTGTATTCTTTTGCCTTGTTGTATTTCACATTTCTTATAAAAATACCCTGCTAATAAAACGAACCATGCACTGCTACTGAAAATTAGCCTTTACAGGCGCTCCGCCGTGCATGTTTACTTGAGTTCAGGACAACTGGTTCATCTTGTTATGAATAACGTGTCATACATAATTTGTGCTCATCGCATATTTCAGACACATGGGTATATTTGAAGCGTCAAACTCACTGTGGGTGAACAATGAATGATACAAATAATCTGTTCAAGAATTCCGGATAGTTTCCATCACAGATTATACAGCATCGCTAGACGCTAGCATGATTTGCCGGTGTGAAATATCGTATTACGCTACTCCATGTAAAACAGTCATCAACTCACTGTATTTATAAAGCCAAAATAACAAATAATATGAAACTGTCGAAGAAACCGTAGAAGTAAACGTGTGGAAACGTGCGGTTCCACAAAGCCATTCAATTTTTGTCCATTTTGGCAAATAAAATTATCACTAGGAAAACAGTTTAAGGACAATCCTTGAATCTTAAAGTCGTTCTTTCAACTCATTTCGTTTGGGCCACTAGCTATACAGTACTTTTCAAAAGATTCCATTTTTACCAGTGAGTTCTGAGTCTGGTCTACATATATTTCTCTTTTGAAAACAAGCGTGTGTATAACCAGTGACGTAAAAAACAATTTGGCCGCGCGGCGCGGCGGACAAAAATTAGTCCAAATGGTCAACTTTGAAGGTTTGTAGATCTACTTTCTAAAATCGTGATGTAAAAATAAAATAGCGCATGATGATCAGCGTAATCTGAACTACAAAATGGGAGTGTTAGTTGAGACACGATTTTTTCGTTTCATAAACACTTTAAGATGAATTTTCGCTAGCGAATAACAAAAACAAACATTAAAATGCTCCACAACAATATATAAACATTTTTTTTTTTCAGTATTAGGCTAAGCGCCTGTTTACATGAGCCGGGCTAGCCGGTTAAAGCTCACGCGATTAATTATAGGAACTCACTGTGGTTTTGAAACTCACATAAACTAAATTTACAAAGGAGAATTGGTTTAGTTTAGATGTAAACGAACCCTAACGTTAGTCAAAATCTCCTTTTGTGGCCGAGGAAAGAATTTCGTGACACGAGTCAGCCCGGTTAGCCGGCTAGCCCGGCTCATGTGATCAGCCCCTAAGGCTGGAGCGACATTTTCTTTTGTCTCGCAAGCTCTCAGGTGGAACTAATCAGCCAAGACAAAAGCAAAAAGTCGCTTCGCTCGAAAAATATCGCTCAGTGGAAAACAGCTTTAAGTCAGCGAAAAACGCTTCGAAAGCTGTCCCGACAAAAATACTGGTGAAGCCATATTAAGGCTGCGAAACATCGAACGCGATCATTTTTTTAGTTTTTGGAAGCTACCAAAATCAGTAGTGTTTTTCCAGAAGAAAAAAAGTTGTTTGGAAGGCGCGGCCAAACATTAATGTTTATTGTACTACAGTTCATTTCACACTCCATTCAAAATTAACATCTTCACACGCCACGCTGCATTCCTGTGCTTGACGTCATATAAATGTTTGGCCGCTTTTTTATGCTAGAAAAGACACTCTAGTGATTTTGGTAGTAGTAAAATTGTTTTTCTGAAACAAAATTACGGAGTCTATTAGGCAAGATGCGATAAAGCGTAATGGAGTTATTTGTTGTATATTTTACGTTGTACCTAAATCGTAACCTCAAATTATCTATATATCGTGTACGTCGTTTAAACTAAATTTCTACTTATGGTTTGTACAATTGGCCATTTCCCAAAAGAGTTGAAGACTGGTGACGGGTTAGGAACGCTGGGGTACTTGGGATCGTTTGGAGGGACAGATTTCATGCTTGGTAGCGTAAGCACAATGAAACTGTCCATCCAAACGATCCCAAGAACACCAGCGCTCAATGCTCTTTGCCAGTCTTCAACTCTTGGTTTCGGCCAATTGTAAATGTTCTAAATTCCCTTTCCAGGTTTATCGCAAGATCACAATACAAAATTGCATATGTATAAAAGTAGTCTTGGTCGCTTATCGGAAGTGAACCGAAATACTTTGAAAACTGTTCTTAGCCATTTAGCAAGGTAAGTGGTGTGTTTGCTTTGCACATGTATAGGTGGTGTGCATGCAACCAATCCCTTTTTGATTTGAGCATAGTCAATCGAGAGATGGTCTGGAAACTCAGCTAAAGTCTTTGTTCTATCTTTTTGTTCGCCTTTATGCATTTTTGTGCACGGTGCACGGTCACTGAACACATTGTATTTTAGTATAATGAAGGAATTGTCCAATAGCAAGGTTTCAGTTCAATCACTCAACCGTGCTATTTAAATATTAATAAACCTAAAACAAAGGATGTGCACGGTGTAAGGTACGGTTCAACATAAAATCACATCTCATTATAGGCGCTTTGAAGTTTGCCGAGTTTCCAGACCATATCTCGATTGACTATGATTTGAGGAACAGATATATTTTTGCCATGTTGGATGAAATCATAATTGCAGATGATAAAAAGGTGCACACCACCAAGACGAGAAGAGACCTTAAGCCTGGTTTCCATACGATCGTCCCGATATTTCTCCAATCAGACTAGAGATATTTCGAACATAGATAATGGAAGGGAACTGGATAGGAAACTTAAAACGATGTTACGAAACCGGAAACGATGTTTGCACAACTTGTTATGGTAATTAACACTTATAAGCGGCTAATGCAGCTATTGCTGAAATAGTGTAATATTGTGTTTGATGTCTGATGTGTCAGCAGTGTCTGATGTTAGCCATGTGGGACCATCCGTTAGGTGCATTAGCCGCTTTAAAATGTATAATTATCATAGCAAGTTGTGCAAACATCGTTTCCGGCTTCGTTAGGCCTGTTCCAAACGCCGCTCTTCTTATGTGCCGAACCTAATGATAATGACCTAAATCCTTTGTTTATGCTGATTTGCATTAGGTTCGGCGCATGAGAAGAGCGGCGTTTGGAACGGGCCTAAGTTTCCTATCCAGTTCCCCGTCCATTATCTATGTTTCGAATCGCCCAATTTGATTGGATGGATTCAGGCGATCGAGATGATCTTATGGAAACCAGGCTTTAGGACTAGCCTGTGTCACAGCCCAGCCTGGTTCCCAGGCCTCTCTTTTTAAGGTCGAGCGGCAGACCGAAATTGTGAGAGGCCTGGAATAAAATGTTTTGCTTGGCCCCAAATCTGGCCCCAAAACTGGCCCCAAATTACCAGGCACCAAACGGCCGTTTGGCGGAAAACCAAGGCAGATAACATTCACGTCGGTCTGCACAATTCTTTATAACATCATATAGCAAGGTTGGTCTACTGCCGAAACGTTAAAATAGCATATTTCGATTTGTATAAATGTGTTTCAACACAATCACTTTCAACACGCGTCACGTGCCGGTCGATTATTTTCCGTAATTGACCGATCGATTACGGGTTTAGCCAGCCATTTTGTTTTCACAAGAACAACGAAAGAAAACCGCAAAAATATATTGTGAATTCAATAACGTAAGCACTAAATCATGTATGAGTCGGACGATGAGCAATCTGGAAGTAAGGTTTAGGATTCCAAAAGCGATAACAACAAGAGCAAACAACATTGAAAACGATGAGTTTATGTCACACGCTCGAGGTTACGCTATAAGTACGTATAATAATAATAATAATAATAATAATAATAATAATAATAATAATAATAATAATAATAATAATAATAATAATAATAATAATAATAATAATAATAATAATAATAATAATAGTGGGTTTTATTACACATTCAGTAGCAATAAAGCTAAATTACAATGTGTTTACAATATTAATAATTTGATTTAAAAAAAATTTTTTACAAAGTATGTCTTCAACTTTAATGTTAATTAAGCTATATAAATAAAAGCACTTTATTAGAAAATGCAATATAACCTACCTATCTAATTTACAAATGTACTTATGAATAGCATGAACTAATGTACTCTGCTTAAAACGTTCAGTTTTACAAAAAAAGTTATATCTTCTGACCATTCGCCCTAGTTTCCCTCTCCCTTATGTCCTCCAGTTTCTTTGGTAGTAAGCTATGGAGTTTATGCGATGGGTGTAGCATATTCTTAATTAGGATAGCACAAGTTATATCTGCGTTCTTCTAAGGTTTCTAATTTACTCTCGATCAATACCGGGATCGTAGTCGTAAGAGCTCGTTTTTGAATTCTTTCAATATTCTTCTTCTGCCTTTGGGTTAAACCACCACTCCAGATCTGCCTCCTCCGCAGTCCCTCGTTGCATCATGGACAGGTCACACACGCCGAATTTAGGGCCTGCAAGATCCTGTAAAAAGTTTGGCAAAACTTGGCACGGAATAAATTTGCATAATTAACTACCATTGTTAATAGCCATGGCTATATCCGAAGATTTTGAAGGCCATTGAAGACTTATGACATACGAATCCTAGCTTTAAAATGATGGAATTGTTGAAAAAAGCAATTACAGTTGAACTTTGTTAACTTTCGGCCGGAATAATCAACGAAAATGCACTTTAGTCTACCCAGAGACTCTTTAGTTTATACTTTTTCGGTTTCCACAACAACTGAAACTTGAATTACGCTACACTAGAGCCTACAATTTAACAAAATTAAATCTCATTAACTCTTGGTCAGTTGACAGTCTTCGATAGCTAAATAAACCAAAAAACAATAAGAAAAACCTGTACTTTCCTGACCGTCGAATTTGCTTTTGTTCGGCAGATATTTTTTCCTTCAATTCCTTTTTGTCGCTAAAAATATTATTGGCAGAAGGTCGGTAATTCTAAAACATATTGGTTTCTTCATTGAGATGATCTGTAAGAAAGTTTAGACCGAATTTCCTGGTGGGTCACAGTGTTAAAAGAACTTGGACGTACGTTTGTCGAACAGTGGCCGGAACGATTTTGCAGGCCCTCAAAACTATCGCCTCTAGGGCATTTTGTTTACAGGATCTGGCAGGCCCTCTCAAAAGTGTGACCTGTCCATGATGCAACGAGGGCCTGCGGAGTAGGCAGACTCCAGATCTGCGCTCCATATTCCAGAACAGAACGAATCATGGTACAATAGAATGTTAATAGATCGACCTTGGGGCGGCATAGCTCTTTAAAATCTTCATGTATGTAAGGTATCATGCATGTAAGGTAAGGTAAGGTATGTTGTTTCAAAAAACCATATAATAAACTTCTTATTAACCTCGACTGCTTGGTCATTACGGAGAAATATCAGATCTCGGTCTTTATGTACGAACCTCGCTCTACGAGCTTGGTCTGTACTGTCAAGACCTCGGTCCCATATTTCTCCGTAATGACCACACTCTCGGTTAATATGTAGCTAATGAACCGAAAATATGCCTACTTATTGTGACTTTGAATCAAAATACTAAGACAGTTTAATAAAAGCAAGGAACACAACACCATAGTAGAATAATTTATGCAATATACGATGTCGCAAACTGGTGAATCTAAATGAGCTCAGTAAATCTATAGTTTCCCTAGCGTCACAGTTAATAGATTTAAATTTGGTTGCTGCTTATTCTAACTTGGAGATTTTTTCTTTACAGAGTTTGCAGTCATTCGGCCGAAAATTTAATGAAACTGGAGAATATTTCACTTATTTTTGGACCAACCCTTATGTCAAACAAACAAGTAATGTATGGTAGTAATAATAGTAAAGCAAGTGATAGGTTGCTGAATTGACCGTACCGAAAAAAGATGGCGTCTTGTACATTTAACCACAATCCTTTGCGCACATCAGATATTGTTTCTTGTAGAATAATTGGAAGATAGGGTTTTTAAACGATCAACTTTGGTAGGAACGAAGTTCTTGCTTATCTAATCCATTTTAGCATTACAGGCAATGTTTAGTTGTTACTTAAGCTGATTTGAGGTCGCAAAGCATTGTGGTTAAATGTACCGTCTTTTTTGGTAAAAAAATTGTTGCATTTCAATTGCTCGGGAGAGGTGCAATTATTAACCATACACGCTTCTGTAATCAGGCTCGAATGATACAATCCTATTGGTTCAGAAAGGTGTGACTTGAACATTAGTTGAATTCTTTCTGGGCTGTAATTGCAAGCCTGTTCCAGCACTATGGGAATAAGACTAGCTGTTGCAATTAGACAATTACAGTTCAGCATATTGATTGATTGATTTAATAATATTTATACAGGGTAGTCCAATTCAGCTAACGCTGATTTAAATGGAGCCCTATAAACTATATGATTTTCGGAATGTTTTTTGAATACAAAATGGTGGATTTCAAATAAAACTTATTTTCGTATTATTTCGTACACGAGTGCAGCAAGAACAAACAAGACGAGGACATGAGGTAGAACCATTTGATTAGGCCTGTTTAGAAATTGAACCGAAATGACAGAATTTTCAAATATCACACGTAAACCCTTTTAAGAATGTAAAATTAAAATTGCAATTATTACTGGCACGTGTTTGCCTATACTAGTATGTTTTTACCGAGCTATTACTTTGACAAAGACTTGAAGTAGGCCAAAGCGCTGCGAAGTAAAGTTTGACACGATGTCTCACAAGCTGTCATTTGATGTCAATCAGGTGATAAAAACAAAACAAAAAAAACTCAAAAAATTAAACTGCAATTGACAGTACAAGACACGATGGTGGCTGAACGTTATTTATGAAGCTAACATAGTTTAGTAGGCAAGAATCTTCTTGCCAAAATCGATACAACCGTGTCTACTGTACAAGAAGCAATGTGTCCTACGCGCAAAGAATTGTACAAATCGTCGTCTTTCGGTACGGTCGGTTGCTTCACCATCTCGAGAACGAAATGATAAAAATTTCAAATGGCCAGCATGGTATTCAATTGGTCGTTACGCTGGGCTGTGTGGCGGTGAAAGTGGTGGTTATTGTAATCGTCACTTGTTTCACCTTTTCAATGTTATAGATGGGAGGTATGGATACTAACACGATCAACAAAGAATTTGCAGTACTTGGTGACTTTATTACATATTACAAATGGCTTTTTGATGTAAGTAATTGTATGCATTACTTTCTTTGCGCAATGCTGGCAATTTAACATTTTTTTTAATGTTTTGTAATTGTTTAATTGTTGTTTTAGGTGCGTGACGATGAGCTACTAAAACACCAGGTACGTTTGTTGCATAATAGTATTATTTATTTTTTTGCGGTCCGGTATCCATCTGATTCGCGCGCTCTGATTGGCTTAGCGAGCGGTCCGTATCACACGATACGGACCCCGATACGGACCGCTGCGGATTTCAAAACAAAAACAAAAAATTTTTACACTCTGTCATTTAAAATTGATCGATTTTTATAACTATTTCGCTTGCCACAGAACAAATATATTCAGCAGAGAGCTATGGGGATGCAAATGAGTTTTATTATCCAAATGGGTTTTGACAACTGCAAGTGAAAACAGCGAATTTTAAAAGAAACGCTGGGAAAACTATGACAAAGCAAAATTTACGAGCGACATTTATAAAGTTTTAAAGTATTATTACTCAACGACGTATGAAAACAGTTTAAAACGGTAGGCAAAACATACATAAACTTGTGAACACAGTATTTTGTATCACTAAATGAAACTATATAGAAGTATATATATATAAAAAACATACCACGAGAAGACAGAAAAGCTGAAACCTTTTACTAAACTGTCATTCTTCTATTGTCCAACTATACTCAACAAAACCGCTACAAGTCTTTACCCTTTAGTCAAATATTTTCCACATGCCAACCTCATCGTATCATGTCTTTGAAAAAAGTTACAAATGGCTTACTACAAGGATTTTCGTCTTCAAACTCGAACGACCCACTTTCAATTTCCATGCAGTCAGCCGAGTATTGAAAGCGATTCCCCAAGCGAACAGCCAAAAACGAGCAAGCGACGAAGAAGAACGACGAAGAATCTTTATCAACTAAACTTTAAAAACACTAGGACTGCATTCTGACTTTCTTCGTAACTAGATCTTCAGGTTTTGACTGTTTTTTTTATCACAAGAGGTTCCAAGCTTCCCTGTCAGACTGCATGTCGGCAGTTTACTGTCGAACGATAAACTTTGGAACTTTTGAATATCACGTGAACGTCATCTCGATTACGCAATTCAATTATGTTAATTTACCTAATTATGTAAATTATAAATCGTACGATTAATAAAAAAATAAATATGTTATTTACCGTTTTGGTCGGTCCGTATAGAGAAATATTTCCCTCGGTCTCAAAAACGACCCTCGGCCTCCGGCCTCGGGCAGTTTTTGAGACCTCGGGAAATATTTCTCTATACGGACCTCCCAGCCGGTAAATAACATATATATATATGCCGCGAATCCTATCAATACGAATTTGATGATTGACGACATGGGCGATAAAAAAGACGATGTCATTGATATTTTATTTTTATTTTCATTGTCATTGTCTCATGACATGCCATGTTATGTCGTGTCGTGTCGTGTTGTGTTGTGTTGTGTTGTGTTGTGTTGTGTTGTGTCGTGTCGTGTCGTGTCGTGTCGTGTCGTGCCGTGTTGTGTCGTGTCGTGTTGTGTTGTGTTGTGTTGTGTTGTGTTGTATTGTATTGTGTCGTGTCATTTTATGTTCTCCGTTATGAAGCATGTCACAATCTAAAACTACTTTTCTATTTCAGAAAATGGAAGAGGCCATGAAAAAAATAGGAGAACTGGGTTTAAAGGTTTGTGCATTTTCTAATGAAAGTATGACTGCAAAGAGCTATATTTGTTTCTAAAACTTAAAGTTTATAATATCCCTCCAGCTTCTTCATTAATGTTAGTATCAGTGCTAAAACCATCTTCGCCTACAGTTTCTTTCGGCTTGAGTCGTGCACTTCTATTCATTCATTGACCAATAGGACTAAGATATTCGTTGACCTGCCGGACTCCATAGGTCGATCAACTAAAATAAGTGGTTAGCCTAATATTATGGTACTATATATGAGGATTGCATGGCAGGAGGCTATTTTATGTTATAGCAAGATAATTTAGTTTACAATGGTGAACAAATACGTCCACATATGTTCAGAATATTGCGTTTACAGAGCTTCAAATGGCAATCGAATTTTTAGTTAATATGACAATGGCACTTTACCATGGAATATCTAATTGCTAGATAGATTGGGTGATGTCGAAGGAAGCGAGAGAGACATGAATGTCGAAAGGGGAGCCGTTGGTAGATGGGAGGTTTAACATTGACAGCAGATCAAATCATTTATTGCTTAAGTGTGGTGAACGCATTTCTATTTTTATCGTATACGTGGTATCAACCGTACCACCGAGATTTACTTTATTTTTTGTATTTTTATGTTAAGAATTCCCAGCTTGAAGTCAACGAATTGACGTTAGATGTTTACTCGTTATCCCTAACGCAGGAAAGCTCACGAATTACGGTAAATACTTAGAAAATTTTCGTTAAATTTTATTATTCGTATATACTTTATTATTATTGTATTAGAGGAGAGGAATGTGAATTGGATCTACTTTGGCTTGTTTTTGATATCTTCCCAACTCGTGATATAAATTCCTCTTCTCCTGGATATGGTTTGTTATCTTACACCGTGTCAAAAGATACGTGGTGAAGAGATGACGTGATATGTGTACGGCCTAAATATAACGGAGAAGTCATGTGATTCTCAAGACTACCAGCAAGCCACATCAACGTTTATGATTTTTTCCGAACCACTGCCCGAAGCGCCAGCCTAGGGCGAGGGTGAAAATCTGGATTATTATATGGCTTAGTAATATCCTGAATTCTCATTGGTCAACACACGGCCAGTAAAATGCGTATCCAGAGAATAGTTCGTGTTTTTCCGTAACCGAACCGCTTTCCCTGCATGATATTGATTTTCCTGGTGTGAATTTCTAATCGAAAAACTTGAAATAGCCATATAATAAACGATTTATTAACCTCGTTTACATGGTCCGTTTGATTTTTAAAAAAATCGTTTGATTAGAAGGAATCATTTCATTCAGACGACATCTTTAATTTTGTAACAAAGTAATGGTGTTCTACCAATGGGAAAAACAATCGAATTGGAATGTGTTTTTTACAACGTACAAATGAAATTTTTTCATGACTAATTACTTAAATTACACATGTAGTTCAACGCTATAGTCTCGATCTATACTCTAGATAATCTCGATCTAGTGTCGAAACGCTCTTTCTTTCTTTTAAACTATGTCAGATTCTTCATCTGGCTGCATTGGGAATTTATTTGTTAATTACTTAAATGTTTTATTGCATGAAGATCTTTTGAGTGCTCGTCGATATTTGATTAGAATAGCTTTCAAATAGTTTATAAAGTATAGTTTTTATGCATATATATATGTAATTTACGTAATATTTTATGTCACGGCCTATTCGAACACGGAGTACTCTTTTTTAATATTATTGTAACAGTGAAATAGTACCATGTTTAAATAAAGTCATCAGTTAGTCGGTCGGTAGACTTGCTCCAAGTCCGCCTCTTAGCGCTAGTTTTTGCGGGCGGGTGGAAAGGCGGGAGAGCGAAAAAGCGGGAGGAAAGAGACGGACTTGTTTCGCTTGCAGGTTTTTGAATCTTATTAAATATTCTGGCGGGAAATCGCTGAAATGTACATCGCCCTGTTTTGACGCGTTTTGGGTTGTCGTACATGCAATGGAAAGTGGTTCTACCCCTACTAAAACGTTTTCAAGAGTCTGTTTAACTCCAACTTCCAAAGATAGCACTTGCATAGCAATTTAGCCTGAATATAATTATTAGCCCGAATTACGTCACCGGTCGAAAAATTCACCGGTGAATTTTGGCGCGCTGCAGGTGGGAAAAGTCCTTTTCAACGAGGAACCGAAAGGTCAAAAATGTTTGAAAAGGACTTTGAGAAAGTCTAGTCGGTCGGTTGCTTAGTTGGTTGCTCAGGAGGTTGGCCTCCTCTTCCACCACCACCACCTTTTCTTTATCATCATCATCGTCATCATCATTATAATAATCATCAACATCATCATCATCATCATTATAATAATCATCAACATCATCATGGTCATCATCATTGTCATTGTCATTGTCGTTATTATTATTTTAACAAATACAATTACACAATTTTCCCAGGTGAATTCAAGCACCAAAGCAAGTCAAATATGCCAAGAAGTTGCATCTAAAAGAGCAATGGCTCCAGATGGAAACTGGGCATTATTTCAAGTTGTCAATAGAGAGCTTGGTAAGAAATAATTAACCTTGGGGACCGATATCTTTCTATGTTATACGTACGCGATTAAGATTAAAAAACTGTGGTTTAAATAATTATCTTTTTTTAATGAATTGCATTATTCTTTTACTAAAATTTATTTTTACGATGTCTGAACACCGTGTTAGCTTGACTTGCTTAATTATTAATAGCTTATTAATCCTTTAATACTTGTTTATTTTCTTCACCATTGTAAATGTGGTTGTTGCCCAATGGCAGCAACTTTAGCTATATGGGAACTTCATTGTAGTGGACAATTTGAACTTGTAACTTTATTTTATTGTTTTAATGATAGAGCGACCATTTCAAGCTACTGAAAAAGTACTGGCTACAGTGCTGGAAACTGGAAAATATACCCAACTCAGCAAAGGCAGCAGCTTAATAGTGAAGGAAAATTACGTTTCGCAAAAAATGCAAGCATACGTAAGTATATAAATAATATACTATTATATAAATACTATATATAATATAATATAATATAATATAATATACGTAAAATTAGGTATAATAATTATATAACTACGCTATCTGAAAATTAGTTTATTATGTATTTAAATTAATTGGTTGATTGTAAACTGGTATTGGCGAGTTTTTAAGTTCCAGTTGTAAGACTAGTTTACTGTGTAAAATATTTATGACCTTCCTGCATCGTCCGGATTTGGTATTCCCGTTTGCTCAGTACTATATATATAGCGATTAAAGTCCTTATCAAAACTCTTTGACCTTGAAGGCTTAAACATATATAAACGTTTGATTAAAATGCGGAAACGTACGCGTGCGATACTGGCTTTTGTACCATGGGTACCGAATAGCTAAAATGAAAGAATTTGTCGTCATATTGAGAACTCTGAACAATCTACTTGTTACTGAAAGTGGTAAAACATCAGTGTCTTCTAGCTGATGCGGTCATGTGGCTTTATACGATTATACCTAGACACGGCGTTGCTGACAAATGTGACCATAGTGATCCACACCGGACTGGAATTAAATCTTGCTGTTATGTCACAGACCAATGCAAACTATTTTGCGTGCTATTATGTGGCAAAAAAACGTTTCTCTAATCTTTTCACTCTTTTCCTTGCATTGATTTAAGTATTATAATAATATGGTAACACCGTATTTGTTTCTTTGATTACTCAGTAGACGGCCACACTTGTCTGAGTTTGTCATTATTTGAGGCAATACTGTTGGAGCACTTGTCTGGACACCATTTTGTTCTTATATGCTCTAAACATGCTGCATGTATAACGTATCGACGCGATAAAATTAGTAGGAATGGATTATTTCGGGTTGGAGCGAATAAAGGCGTTTTTATCTCGATTATTATGAGTTTTTTTGCATGTTTCTGCTTTTCTTTATTTTAATTTCTTTTTTAGGCATTAAAATGGTCTTACAAAATTACGCATTCTCTACGTAGTTTTTTCGTTTCGAATTTAATATACATGGGTCGAGGAAGGTGTTTTGAAATGGAACATTTCTGTACTGTTTGTATTATTTTATATTTCAGGGTTTTCGGGATGACAAATCATTGATAGCTGCGTCCACAATTCAAACAATGAAAGAGACGAAAAAGAATTGGAAAAAATTATTTATAAAGCTTGAGAAGGGGGTCTTATCTGTATATAAAAACGCCAAGGTTGGTCACTGCGATATCTTTTTTGCAAAGCACGTGCGTTTCAAATACTATATGCATATCAATGTTTATATGTTTATATTGTCAACCCATTAAGGTGAATACGGGCAACATTTTTCTTCAACTTGCAACGCAACTTTGTTTCGAAAAGCGTTGTTGCACGTATGACTACCCACCTTAAACATTGTTATACAAAAAATGATTTTGTTGCAAGTTGAAAAAATTTGTTGAAAAAAGTAGTCTCCAGTTCTACTTGTTGCAACATGCAGCTGATTCAAGTTGCAACAAAATCATTGTTGCGTGATAATGTTTAAGGTGGGTGGTAATATGTGCAATAACGCTATTCAACGTGCAACGCAACAATGTTGCAGCAATTTGTTGCTCGTATTACTTCACTGTTAACAAAATGTTAACAAAACACCCTGCTTACCTATATAGAAAATAGGTTAGAAAGCGTAATTTTCTTTTCAAAACCTCCTTCATTTTTGCATGTTATAAAAGTGTCACTTTACGATTTACCCTGAATAGCTTTGAGTCGAATTATTAGTATTTCGTTGTCTAAAATTTTGACAGTTTACCAGTTCAGTCTTTTTATATTGTCTCGAAAGATGGCAGGAGGACAGACGTATGGATAACGTCAGCTGAAGTATTTTTGCCTTTTTCCATGCATGCCACGAAATCTTTTATGTTTTTTTGTTGCATTAAATAAATTTATTCCATTTTTCGTTGTCTGCATGTTCAGTTGTAGATGCCCCAAAGACGCGTGGTAACTTTTTATAGTTGCCACGTTGTGACGTTATCTGTGCACCTGTAATCATAGTCAATCGAGATATAGTCTGGAAACTCAGCTTTAGTCTTTGGTCTATCTTTTTGTTCGCCTTTATGCATTTTTGTGCACGGTGCACGGTCACTGAACACATTGTATTTTAGTATAATGAACGAATTGTCCAATAGCAAGGTTTCAGTTCAATTACTCAACCGTGCTATTTAAATATTAATAAACCTAAAACAAAGGATGTGCACGGTGTAAGGTACGGTTCAACATAAAATCACAGCTCATTATAGGCGCTTTGAAATTTGCCGAGTTTCCAGACAATATCTCGATTGACTATGCTGTAATAGACAACTGGAAAATAAATTATATTTGTTAAACAGTTTTTGGCCCGGTTGTATTAAACATTCTTAACGAGTTTTTATAACTGCCTTTGTATAGTTTGGATTAGTGAGGGATTTTATATAGACTGATTTAAATCTTGTTTAGTTCAATGGTCAGATTACTGTTTATTAGAAGGTTCATTAAATTGTATGTTGCAATCCCGTGTGTGTTGCCCATGGGTGTTCCAACTTTATTTCCTATTTGTCTTAGCTTGAAGAACCTCTACCGATCGTCTTTTATTCTTAAATGCACTCACAGGCTTATATGACATATGCGAACTTAAAGTGCCTATAAACTCAAATAAGATATTACTGATATGGATTCTATGTATTTTAATGAAAAAAATGATAAAATACGGAATATACTATTCAAGTATTCTATTAACATGTGAATTGGGTAATATTTCTGCTGTAACGGAACACTGCGTATGCAAATCTTGCCTACATAGACGTCATCCTCATTACCGTTTTGGAAATACAAACCTCAATATAACAACAAATAAAAGTTCAAATCAAAAAATATTTTGGCATTCAACTATACATATTAAATAAAATCCATATGTAGTAATTTATAAGCACTTTAATGTTTTAAAGTGCCTATGAAGCGAAAATTTAATTTATCTGAAAGAACACTTAAAATACCAAAATAACATCTTTAACAGTTTTTCGTTTCCTTGCTTCCTTGCTTCCTTGTTAGGATATTTCAATTTGTTTGATATATAAATGAAATATCTTGACGTCACTTGTGCATAATACTGCACATGCGTAATACGGCAAGAAAAGTTTAATAAAGAAGGACTTATCGGAAAAGTTATATGTCGTTGCTATTATCAAACCAAATTTATTCGAGGAAAGCATGTGGGTATGTTTCTACCACAACACCAAACATGTAGATTTTCAGGTGATTCTGTTTGTTTGATAAGAGCAAAGATATATATCCTTCCTCGATAATACATTATGCACGTGTGATGTCAAGATATTTAATTTGCTTATTAAACAAACTGAAATATCTCAACAACGAAGCAAAGAAACGAAAAACTGTTAAAGATGTTACTTTGTGATTTTAAGTGTTATTTTAAGTAAGATGGACTTAATTTTGGCTTTATAGTCACTTTAAGGAAGTCGTACATTTGCATGTTTGCGCACGTTACTTAAAATAGCTTCTTCTCGCTCTTTGACTTTGTACGTCTTTGACTTCTTTAGAGCAAAGATGATATTGACAACTGGCCCGTGAATGAAACGACATTGTATCTTGGTGTGGGTAAGGACAAGAAACCACTTACTAGGTAAGGCTAAATCTTTCTTATCTGACACGCTAACAATTTATTGTTCTAACAGAAGCGTTTAAACCTGAAAAGTATGCATGTATGTAGTGTGCTAAATATTCAAAGCGTGGTTAATATAACATTTTTGAATACAAAAGAGTGTGATAATGACTGTTTTGATTTTTAACTCTTGAATTTACTTTCTCGATAAATTTAATAATTAAAAGGAAAAGAGTCTTGAAATCCTTTATAGCAGTCGTTACCATGGATTAATCCTTACCTTACCGTATATACGACGCTTTCTGGACATGTTAAAGACAAGGGATGTGGCGTAGTTTACATTTGTACAGTATTTGATTTTTTAAATAACTTTATTGCTTATAGACCCTTTTATGTCTTCCACCGTGTCGAGAGATGGAAGACATAAAAATCCTATTCGCTTGCAAATATTTCCTTTAATAAGTGCAGAGTACGTCATTTTCAGCCTTTTCAATTCTATTGAAAATGTACAAAATATGAAACAATAATAATAAGACAATAAACGAAATTGAAAATAATTCAAAAGAAAAAATGAAACGAAATTGACGTCACAGGGTGGAAATTACGTATCCTATGTACATATTAAAAGGGTCTATAGCAACTGGTGGTCAAACAGGGCGAAATGCCCCAATTGAACATGACTACCATGATATAGGTGTTGATTTTACGGAGGGAGGAAAACCGGAGAACCCGGCGAAAAACCCTCGAAGTACAGGAGAGATTACATGTAACTACAACTCTACACACATTAGTTCCAAGCTCGACAACGGGGTCATTCCCAAGCGGTCGCCCATCCAAGTACTAACACCTTGTAACCGGGCTTACATGTAACTTTTGGTGAGAGGCAGCGCGCTAACAGCACACGTCATCCGTCAGAGCCGTATCCAGAAGGGTTTAGACGCCGGTACCCCGGTTTGGAATCCCAAACTAGGTCCCCAAAAAATCATAAATGATATTAATTCAAAAGAACATGAAATTAACATAAAACTAACTACAATCATTATAAACTGTGTACTACAAACTGAGTTCTCTTTCCAGTCATTTAAAGCAGCTAAATTAGGCACTCACCAATGCCAGTAGAAAAAGAAAACATAATAAAACGTCGTAATGTCTGCTACGCTAGTATATTCTTGCTATTGTATAAAAAAATTTCAAAAGTTTATTAATTAAGCTGTGTAGACTAGTGAAAAGCAGCATTAAAAATCACCCATCAGAATGTTGAAATTCGTCCCTCAGAATGCAGGAAATGCCATTTCCGAGACTCTAGTTTTCAAAATCTTCCAGCGGAGCATGCCCCCGGACCCCACTAGATGGTACACTCACTGATTGCGCAACCAGTATCCCCAAATTATCTCTGGATACGGCCCTGTCCGTGCTCCCCTGTCATATCAAAACTAACACCAACGTGGTACACATTGGTAACGATTGAATTTCTTATTAAATTCGATCGTTGACGTCTACCTTGGGTGACCAAAAAAACCCAATTAAAGTGCTTGAGAAAAGTGTTTGCCTAACTATACATTATTAAATATATCTTAGGTTTGGTTTCACAATTGCTCGAAGTATGAAAGATAACCAGTGTGTTTACAGGTATTAAAGTTATGATGTTTTATCTTATCAATAGTTAAATTATTGTTTTTGTATAATGTGTGTACATGTATGTACGTCAATTATATATATGACAATGACCATGAAAATGACAATATAGTAATACTGTACTGTTTAATAAATGAACAGGAGTGTTTTGCCAGGTACGAGGCGATAGTTGAGTGTTTTAAACGTGACAAAACACGAGCTGCGAGTTTATTGAACGGCTTCAAAATGAACCATTTAAGTTCGTTAACTTAAAAATTTTGACCTTGGGCGTGTTTGTAGCCTATATAAAGACACTCATTAAACATGACAGGGCAGGGCGCTGTTAATGATAAAAATAATAACGATAGCAATAACTATATTATAAGATAAAATGCAACGTTATAAGATAAAATGCAACGTCACGGCACATTTCTTAGTCTTATTTCATAAAAGAAATAGACAATGGACGCCCTGTGTTTATATAACCTGATGCAAACACTCGACTGAATTTGGGGGAATTCGAAAGTGCAGTACTTATATAAACCCAAGCCGTGGGCCGAACTCTTCCGACTCACTCTCGTGTTTACGTCAGGCTATATAAACACGGACGGCCATTTCTATTTCTTATTGAGCATGAACATGAGTGTAAGGATGAATATGAACACGAGCATGAGCATGACCATGATAATAACAATAGAGTGCTGTGTAATTTGTCAATTGGTGATTTCAGATATGTTTGTCTTGAGGATGAAAGGGAACAATATAGATGGATTAGCGTTTTTCTAAAGTTAAAGGTAAAATATAATTATGTATTTTTTCTATGGAAGATCTGTGTAGAACAGAGAAGTGCAGAGGACTGAATTGGGAAGGGTGTATGCAAAAAAATTGGTTGGAAAGTATGGAAGAAGTATTTTATGAAAAAATGAGTAAGGTGAGGTAGAGATGGTGAAAAGAGATATATACATGCAGTCACCGACATGTTCTAGAGGAGGAGTACTAAGTGCAAAGGGGAGAAGGAGATGAGAGTAAACATTTACGGCGAGGACGTAAATAAGTAGAGATTAAGGACTAATTGTAAGGGAAGAAAAAGAATGATAAACGAAACGAGTCGAAGAGAAGGAAAACAAAAGCAATGGAAACAAGGTATCATGAGCCGTGAGATAAAATGAAATAATGAGATTAGGGTATAGATACATAATAATAGAGCAACCGCATTGAAAGTCGAAAGCATAACTCTTGCCGAGTAAAAACGAGTGTGAATTTTGGTTGTGTGGCGTGTAAAAGCTTGCGGATCGTTGGTGAATGGTCGAAGGCTATTATTTTGTTCCAACTATATCAAGACGGGGATCCCAAGATTCAGATTGCGATGTATTATGTTAAAATTCTTAATTGTTTAGAATCATCAAGTTTGTACTTGATGCGTATTTTCAACTGTCTAACACTTAGTCGAATTTCGAATGTCATTTCTGTCGACATTGTAGCGGCCGTTTACTGATTTGTTTATTTATTATGAGGAATTAAATCATGTGTCGGTGCAGAAAACAACTTACGCAGTCTTCGCGCATTAGTATACGTCTGATAGTGTAATTGCAAGACATAACGGTAAAAAAATTTCGTCAAAAGCTAAACTTATGATCGTTTACTGATGTTTGTTTGCGCGTGACAGGTTAGGATTAATGATCGCAATTAGAAGTTATAGGACACTTGCATGCTTGAATGACAGTGGTGTTTACCAGTGGCGGGTCAAGGGGAGGGCACTTTGGGCAAGTGCCAGGGGCCCCGCGCTTTTAGGGGGCCCTACAGGATTTTGGGGCCTTCAAATAAATATAAATATCTTAGAAATAGAACAAGAGATCCAGAAATGTATGTTGAGTACCATATAGATAAACACAAACATTTTTACAAGATAGATATTCGCTTTTTTTAATTAATTTTCTCCGATTTTTCTAGTCTCTTTCTGACTTTTTTTTGGGGGGAGTGGGGGGGGGGGGGGGAAGATGTGAGTCAGCTACTAATGTGCCAGGGGGCCCGCTCATGCTTTATCCGCCCCTGGCGTTTACATTCTACGCTCGAGAAGTGAATAACACTGATCCCGTTTCTTTTTCTGATTTTTACAGTATCCTGGGAAACAACTATGGGTAGATCCAGAATTAGAGCCGATAGGATATTATGCTGAAGCAATGGTAAGAATAATGTGAATGCAATCAGCCACAATTTCATATTCACGCATGTATTCGTGTATAGACTGCTTTCATAATAGTCTCCTTCGCAGCCGTCAGTTTGGGTTCGTTCTCACTCCATTAGAACGTATGCGAAGGAGGCTACTACTTCATAATGGCCACCGCTTTAAATATTCTTTAATGTCCATCTAAATAAGCCTTTTTGGCCTCATTATGAAGCAAAGTTCTTTTGAATTGTGGACACACGAACGAGGCTAGAAATGCTTATTAGGATGAAAGTATGAAAAAGTGTGCGTGCATAGTCAATCGAGATATGGACTAGAAACTTGGCAAACTTCAAAACGCCTGTAATAGCTGTGATTTTATGTTGATACGGTCCTCATCGCGCATCTTTTGTTTTTCGCTTATTGATATTTAAATAACATGGTTGAGTGATTTAACCCAAACACTATACTATTTGATGGTTGCTTTATTACACCAAAAATACATTCTCCTCACCGTGCACAACTGTTTGCATAAATGTGAACTAAAAGATAGAACAAAGACTTTTTCTGACTTTCCAGACCATCTCTCAATAGACTGTGGTGCGTGTATGGTGTATGTATGTGTGTGTGTGTGTGTGGGGTGGGGGGGGGGGGGGGGGACGCCAGTTCCCAATTGGGGGCCCTCAGAAATTTATGTACAATTAATGTAAAAATTAAACTCATGTTTTCAAATTAAACTAAAGCATGTGTACAGTTCCAACCTACGTACAGCCATAATGTAATATGATATAATACTTATCATTTTATGATAATTATCTATTGTTTTATTATCCCAGTAAGGCCACCTGAGTGAAAACGATTCGTAGGTTTTTTACGAAGAAGTACTGTTGTCTATTTGTTTAGTAAACTAATTCATGTATTTATTTAAACAGATTCCTCGCAAATCACCTCCTCTTTCTCGGAAGGTTAGTGTATTAAACCACTCTTTTCTGGAAAATTCGAGAATTTAATCTTTCGTTTTGGAAAGCAATCCATGCAGTTAATGTATTTGTGAAATCGTTTTTAGTTGGATAGCTTATTAGTTAAGCAGATTATTACACAAAGAGTAAACAGCCTGTAATTTTAACGATAGCTCTTATCGCTCTTATCAACATGGTAAAAATGCATTTATCTAATACGACCTAATTAAACCATACAATCCTGGACAAAAAAACCCGCAAAAGGCATGTCAAAAAAGCAGGCATGCTAGCAATAAAAAGTTATCCCACTCACCGCACACTTTAAAAAGAATCGCAATTTGTAACATGACATAACGCACGACTTTGTATTTTAGAAATCAAATACCAGACTTCTGCCTGGAGGTTCAGCTAACGTCCTGAATGAACTTCGACAGAAACAGCAGAGACAACAATCCGTCAGGAAAAAATAATCCAAACATAATGTAGTTGTTAAATTTTGTATTACTGAATGTAATTGTAAGTTTAAGTGTAACGCAAAGATCTTGTCACCATTGGTATAAAATAACTTTTCTCAGTTCGCATTTTATTAATTAACATTTAACTTGAACTGTATATTGGATGCAGTAATAATAGATGAATAACCCCTGCCAACGTAGAAGTTAGTTTTTATTATGAACCATGAAATTTATCTTGTAGATGACATTAAATGTCGGTTATTTTAAATTATATAAAACAACTTCTCAATAAAAAGATTCTCATCATGGAGATAGTTCTAAGCACAGCGTTTTTTCCCTTCACACTCTTCGCTTTGCTTCCCAGAACTTTGTAATTTATTTTTTGCGAGGAAAGTAGTAGGATTCGATTATTAATTTATTAAGTTGGCTTACGTTGCTATTCACTCTTTCTATTTTGCCAGAAACGCCTAAATTTTTTAGTTTTAGCCATTTTGCGAAATAACTGGAGCGACTGCTTGTTGAGATTGAATTAAAAAATATTATTGAAACGTATAAAATTTAAACATGGAAATGTCTAAAAATAGCGGTTTAATTAAGAACGACTTCACCAAGACTCGAACCTGGAGTCTTCTCATCCGAAGTGAGACGCCTTATCCATTAGGCCATAGGGCCGAGATGGGAGCATGCTGCTGAAATGCCAATAACAAATAAATCTGAAACGTAAAGATGTTCCAAATAGCACGGTAGACAATTTTATGTTCATCATTCCATGTGTATGGCATTCGCGTCTTTACATGTTTTCAAGACGATACTTTAAATGTAATCTCCATCTTTGCTTAAAATTACAGCTTTATTAAAATTGGCTTATGTTTGCTAAATCTTTTTTGCTATAGCGTCTTTATACATTATCAAGGCGATACATTATCAAGGCGATACTTTAAATGTAGTTCCCATCATTCCTTTAATATTTCATCTTTATTAAATTGAAATGTCAGTGAAAAATCAAGGTGAGTCAATATAGAGGGTTATAAAAATGAAAACACTCCGTGTGAGGATCGAACTCACGACCTTAGCCTTATTAGCACCACGCTCTGCCGACTGAGCTAACGGGCCAACGTTTAGAGGTTGCTAATGCAGGTACCGTAGACAATTTTATGTTCATAATTCTATATGTATGGCATTCTTTTTCGTTTGCGTCTTTATACATTATCAAGGCGACAGTTTAAATGTAATTTCCATCGTTACTTTAATATTTCATCTTTATTAAATTGGCTTATGTTTGCTACATCTTTATGGCTACGCAAATTTGTTTCCTTTCCACTCTTTCTTTCTTTCCAGAAACGCCAAAATTTTTTAGACATTTCGCGAAATAACTGGAGCGACTGTGAAGATTGAATGATAAAATATTTTTTTTAAACATATAAAAATATGAACATGGAATGTCTAAGAATATCGGTTTTAGGAACGACCCCACCAGGACTCGAACCTGGAGTCTTCTCATCCGAAGTGAGACGCCTTATCCATTAGGCCATAGGGCCGAGATGGGAGGATGTTAGTTACATGGCGTGCGCTTTAGAAATTCTTAGTAAGTAATTAGATGTGCAGGCAAGTTGTTGCTCCATTCGCCAGGAAATTTTTAATGTAAAAAGTAAAACTTGTTTCCCCTACCGTTCTTCATGTGGAGACGATCAGGAGCACTTTTCAATGGTTGACCCGCTATACTCTCATAACAACTTGATTTTCTGAATTCCTCAAAATTATCAAAAATTTCCTACGCTCTCTGAGCCTTGCTTTCTTGCACTTTCTAGTTGTTTTTTTACGGAAAAATAGTTTTACGACCCCGCCAGGATTTGAACCTGGAATCTTCTGATCCGTAGTCAGACACCTTATCCGTTTGGCCACGAGGCCGCTGGCGAGAAGCTGGCGCACATACTGAAATGTCAGTGAAAAATCAAGGTGAGTCAATATAGAGGTTTATAAAAATGAAAACTGTGGCCCGTGTGAGGATCGAACTCACGACCTTAGCGTTATTAGCACCACGCTCTGCCGACTGAGCTAACGGGCCAACGTTTAGAGGTTGCTAATGCAGGTACCGTAGACAATTTTATGTTCATAATTCTATATGTATGGCATTCTTTTTCGTTTGCGTCTTTATACATTATCAAGGCGACACTTTAAATGTAATTTCCATCGTTACTTTAATATTTCATCTTTATTAAATTGGCTTATGTTTGCTACATCTTTATGGCTACGCAAATTTGTTTCCTTTCCACTCTTTCTTTCTTTCCAGAAACGCAAAATTTTTTTAGACATTTCGCGAAATAACTGGAGCGACTGTGAAGATTGAATGATAAAATATTTTTTTTAAACATATAAAAATATGAACATGGAATGTCTAAGAATATCGGTTTTAGGAACGACCCCACCAGGACTCGAACCTGGAGTCTTCTCATCCGAAGTGAGACGCCTTATCCATTAGGCCATAGGGCCGAGATGGGAGGATGCTAGTTACATGGCGTGCGCTTTAGAAATTCTTAGTAAGTAATTAGATGTGGAGGCAAGTTGTTGCTCCATTCGCCAGGAAATTTTTAATGTAAAAAGTAAAACTTGTTTCCCCTACCGTTCTTCATGTGGAGACGATCAGGAGCACTTTTCAATGGTTGACCCGCTATACTCTCATAACAACTTGATTTTCTGAATTCCTCAAAATTATCAAAAATTTCCTACGCTCTCTGAGCCTTGCTTTCTTGCACTTTCTAGTTGTTTTTTACGCAAAAATAGTTTTACGACCCCGCCAGGATTTGAACCTGGAATCTTCTGATCCGTAGTCAGACACCTTATCCGTTTGGCCACGAGGCCGCTGGCGAGAAGCTGGCGCACATACTGAAATGTCAGTGAAAAATCAAGGTGAGTCAATATAGAGGTTTATAAAAATGAAAACTGTGGCCCGTGTGAGGATCGAACTCACGACCTTAGCGTTATTAGCACCACGCTCTGCCGACTGAGCTAACGGGCCAACGTTTAGAGGTTGCTAATGCAGGTACCGTAGACAATTTTATCTTCATAATTCTATATGTATGGCATTCTTTTTCGTTTGCGTCTTTATACATTATCAAGGCGACACTTTAAATGTAATTTCCATGGTTACTTTAATATTTCATCTTTATTAAATTGGCTTATGCTTGCTACATCTTTATGGCTACGCAAATTTGTTTCCTTTCCACTCTTTCTTTCTTTCCAGAAACGCAAAATTTTTTTAGACATTTCGCGAAATAACTGGAGCGACTGTGAAGATTGAATGATAAAATATTTTTTTTAAACATATAAAAATATGAACATGGAATGTCTAAGAATATCGGTTTTAGGAACGACCCCACCAGGACTCGAACCTGGAGTCTTCTCATCCGAAGTGAGACGCCTTATCCATTAGGCCATAGGGCCAAGATGGGAGGATGCTAGTTACATGGCGTGCGCTTTAGAAATTCTTAGTAAGTAATTAGATGTGGAGGCAAGTTGTTGCTCCATTCGCCAGGAAATTTTTAATGTAAAAAGTAAAACTTGTTTCCCCTACCGTTCTTCATGTGGAGACGATCAGGAGCACTTTTCAATGGTTGACCCGCTATACTCTCATAACAACTTGATTTTCTGAATTCCTCAAAATTATCAAAAATTTCCTACGCTCTCTGAGCCTTGCTTTCTTGCACTTTCTAGTTGTTTTTTACGCAAAAATAGTTTTACGACCCCGCCAGGATTTGAACCTGGAATCTTCTGATCCGTAGTCAGACACCTTATCCGTTTGGCCACGAGGCCGCTGGCGAGAAGCTGGCGCACATACTGAAATGTCAGTGAAAAATCAAGGTGAGTCAATATAGAGGTTTATAAAAATGAAAACTGTGGCCCGTGTGAGGATCGAACTCACGACCTTCGCGTTATTAGCACCACGCTCTGCCGACTGAGCTAACGGGCCAACGTTTAGAGGTTGCTAATGCAGGTACCGTAGACAATTTTATGTTCATAATTCTATATGTATGGCATTCTTTTTCGTTTGCGTCTTTATACATTATCAAGGCGACACTTTAAATGTAATTTCCATCGTTACTTTAATATTTCATCTTTATTAAATTGGCTTATGTTTGCTACATCTTTATGGCTACGCAAATTTGTTTCCTTTCCACTCTTTCTTTCTTTCCAGAAACGCAAAAATTTTTTAGACATTTCGCGAAATAACTGGAGCGACTGTGAAGATTGAATGATAAAATATTTTTTTTAAACATATAAAAATATGAACATGGAATGTCTAAGAAGATCGGTTTTAGGAACGACCCCACCAGGACTCGAACCTGGAGTCTTCTCATCCGAAGTGAGACGCCTTATCCATTAGGCCATAGGGCCGAGATGGGAGGATGTTAGTTACATGGCGTGCGCTTTAGAAATTCTTAGTAAGTAATTAGATGTGGAGGCAAGTTGTTGCTCCATTCGCCAGGAAATTTTTCATGTAAAAAGTAAAACTTGTTTCCCCTACCGTTCTTCATGTGGAGACGATCAGGAGCACTTTTCAATGGTTGACCCGCTATACTCTCATAACAACTTGATTTTCTGAATTCCTCAAAATTATCAAAAATTTCCTACGCTCTCTGAGCCTTGCTTTCTTGCACTTTCTAGTTGTTTTTTTACGGAAAAATAGTTTTACGACCCCGCCAGGATTTGAACCTGGAATCTTCTGATCCGTAGTCAGACACCTTATCCGTTTGGCCACGAGGCCGCTGGCGAGAAGCTGGCGCACATACTGAAATGTCAGTGAAAAATCAAGGTGAGTCAATATAGAGGTTTATAAAAATGAAAACTGTGGCCCGTGTGAGGATCGAACTCACGACCTTAGCGTTATTAGCACCACGCTCTGCCGACTGAGCTAACGGGCCAACGTTTAGAGGTTGCTAATGCAGGTACCGTAGACAATTTTATGTTCATAATTCTATATGTATGGCATTCTTTTTCGTTTGCGTCTTTATACATTATCAAGGCGACACTTTAAATGTAATTTCCATCGTTACTTTAATATTTCATCTTTATTAAATTGGCTTATGTTTGCTACATCTTTATGGCTACGCAAATTTGTTTCCTTTCCACTCTTTCTTTCTTTCCAGAAACGCAAAATTTTTTTAGACATTTCGCGAAATAACTGGAGCGACTGTGAAGATTGAATGATAAAATATTTTTTTTAAACATATAAAAATATGAACATGGAATGTCTAAGAATATCGGTTTTAGGAACGACCCCACCAGGACTCGAACCTGGAGTCTTCTCATCCGAAGTGAGACGCCTTATCCATTAGGCCATAGGGCCGAGATGGGAGGATGCTAGTTACATGGCGTGCGCTTTAGAAATTCTTAGTAAGTAATTAGATGTGGAGGCAAGTTGTTGCTCCATTCGCCAGGAAATTTTTAATGTAAAAAGTAAAACTTGTTTCCCCTACCGTTCTTCATGTGGAGACGATCAGGAGCACTTTTCAATGGTTGACCCGCTATACTCTCATAACAACTTGATTTTCTGAATTCCTCAAAATTATCAAAAATTTCCTACGCTCTCTGAGCCTTGCTTTCTTGCACTTTCTAGTTGTTTTTTTACGGAAAAATAGTTTTACGACCCCGCCAGGATTTGAACCTGGAATCTTCTGATCCGTAGTCAGACACCTTATCCGTTTGGCCACGAGGCCGCTGGCGAGAAGCTGGCGCACATACTGAAATGTCAGTGAAAAATCAAGGTGAGTCAATATAGAGGTTTATAAAAATGAAAACTGTGACCCGTGTGAGGATCGAACTCACGACCTTAGCGTTATTAGCACCACGCTCTGCCGACTGAGCTAACGGGCCAACGTTTAGAGGTTGCTAATGCAGGTACCGTAGACAATTTTATGTTCATAATTCTATATGTATGGCATTCTTTTTCGTTTGCGTCTTTATACATTATCAAGGCGACACTTTAAATGTAATTTCCATCGTTACTTTAATATTTCATCTTTATTAAATTGGCTTATGTTTGCTACATCTTTATGGCTACGCAAATTTGTTTCCTTTCCACTCTTTCTTTCTTTCCAGAAACGCAAAATTTTTTTAGACATTTCGCGAAATAACTGGAGCGACTGTGAAGATTGAATGATAAAATATTTTTTTTAAACATATAAAAATATGAACATGGAATGTCTAAGAATATCGGTTTTAGGAACGACCCCACCAGGACTCGAACCTGGAGTCTTCTCATCCGAAGTGAGACGCCTTATCCATTAGGCCATAGGGCCGAGATGGGAGGATGCTAGTTACATGGCGTGCGCTTTAGAAATTCTTAGTAAGTAATTAGATGTGGAGGCAAGTTGTTGCTCCATTCGCCAGGAAATTTTTAATGTAAAAAGTAAAACTTGTTTCCCCTACCGTTCTTCATGTGGAGACGATCAGGAGCACTTTTCAATGGTTGACCCGCTATACTCTCATAACAACTTGATTTTCTGAATTCCTCAAAATTATCAAAAATTTCCTACGCTCTCTGAGCCTTGCTTTCTTGCACTTTCTAGTTGTTTTTTACGCAAAAATAGTTTTACGACCCCGCCAGGATTTGAACCTGGAATCTTCTGATCCGTAGTCAGACACCTTATCCGTTTGGCCACGAGGCCGCTGGCGAGAAGCTGGCGCACATACTGAAATGTCAGTGAAAAATCAAGGTGAGTCAATATAGAGGTTTATAAAAATGAAAACTGTGGCCCGTGTGAGGATCGAACTCACGACCTTAGCGTTATTAGCACCACGCTCTGCCGACTGACTGAGCTAACGGGCCAACGTTTAGAGGTTGCTAATGCAGGTACCGTAGACAATTTTATCTTCATAATTCTATATGTATGGCATTCTTTTTCGTTTGCGTCTTTATACATTATCAAGGCGACACTTTAAATGTAATTTCCATCGTTACTTTAATATTTCATCTTTATTAAATTGGCTTATGTTTGCTACATCTTTATGGCTACGCAAATTTGTTTCCTTTCCACTCTTTCTTTCTTTCCAGAAACGCAAAATTTTTTTAGACATTTCGCGAAATAACTGGAGCGACTGTGAAGATTGAATGATAAAATATTTTTTTTAAACATATAAAAATATGAACATGGAATGTCTAAGAATATCGGTTTTAGGAACGACCCCACCAGGACTCGAACCTGGAGTCTTCTCATCCGAAGTGAGACGCCTTATCCATTAGGCCATAGGGCCGAGATGGGAGGATGTTAGTTACATGGCGTGCGCTTTAGAAATTCTTAGTAAGTAATTAGATGTGGAGGCAAGTTGTTGCTCCATTCGCCAGGAAATTTTTAATGTAAAAAGTAAAACTTGTTTCCCCTACCGTTCTTCATGTGGAGACGATCAGGAGCACTTTTCAATGGTTGACCCGCTATACTCTCATAACAACTTGATTTTCTGAATTCCTCAAAATTATCAAAAATTTCCTACGCTCTCTGAGCCTAGCTTTCTTGCACTTTCTAGTTGTTTTTTTACGGAAAAATAGTTTTACGACCCCGCCAGGATTTGAACCTGGAATCTTCTGATCCGTAGTCAGACACCTTATCCGTTTGGCCACGAGGCCGCTGGCGAGAAGCTGGCGCACATACTGAAATGTCAGTGAAAAATCAAGGTGAGTCAATATAGAGGTTTATAAAAATGAAAACTGTGGCCCGTGTGAGGATCGGACTCACGACCTTAGCGTTATTAGCACCACGCTCTGCCGACTGAGCTAACGGGCCAACGTTTAGAGGTTGCTAATGCAGGTACCGTAGACAATTTTATGTTCATAATTCTATATGTATGGCATTCTTTTTCGTTTGCGTCTTTATACATTATCAAGGCGACACTTTAAATGTAATTTCCATCGTTACTTTAATATTTCATCTTTATTAAATTGGCTTATGTTTGCTACATCTTTATGGCTACGCAAATTTGTTTCCTTTCCACTCTTTCTTTCTTTCCAGAAACGCAAAATTTTTTTAGACATTTCGCGAAATAACTGGAGCGACTGTGAAGATTGAATGATAAAATATTTTTTTTAAACATATAAAAATATGAACATGGAATGTCTAAGAATATCGGTTTTAGGAACGACCCCACCAGGACTCGAACCTGGAGTCTTCTCATCCGAAGTGAGACGCCTTATCCATTAGGCCATAGGGCCGAGATGGGAGGATGTTAGTTACATGGCGTGCGCTTTAGAAATTCTTAGTAAGTAATTAGATGTGGAGGCAAGTTGTTGCTCCATTCGCCAGGAAATTTTTAATGTAAAAAGTAAAACTTGTTTCCCCTACCGTTCTTCATGTGGAGACGATCAGGAGCACTTTTCAATGGTTGACCCGCTATACTCTCATAACAACTTGATTTTCTGAATTCCTCAAAATTATCAAAAATTTCCTACGCTCTCTGAGCCTTGCTTTCTTGCACTTTCTAGTTGTTTTTTTACGCAAAAATAGTTTTACGACCCCGCCAGGATTTGAACCTGGAATCTTCTGATCCGTAGTCAGACACCTTATCCGTTTGGCCACGAGGCCGCTGGCGAGAAGCTGGCGCACATACTGAAATGTCAGTGAAAAATCAAGGTGAGTCAATATAGAGGTTTATAAAAATGAAAACTGTGGCCCGTGTGAGGATCGAACTCACGACCTTAGCGTTATTAGCACCACGCTCTGCCGACTGAGCTAACGGGCCAACGTTTAGAGGTTGCTAATGCAGGTACCGTAGACAATTTTATCTTCATAATTCTATATGTATGGCATTCTTTTTCGTTTGCGTCTTTATACATTATCAAGGCGACACTTTAAATGTAATTTCCATCGTTACTTTAATATTTCATCTTTATTAAATTGGCTTATGTTTGCTACATCTTTATGGCTACGCAAATTTGTTTCCTTTCCACTCTTTCTTTCTTTCCAGAAACGCAAAATGTGTTTAGACATTTCGCGAAATAACTGGAGCGACTGTGAAGATTGAATGATAAAATATTTTTTTTAAACATATAAAAATATGAACATGGAATGTCTAAGAAGATCGGTTTTAGGAACGACCCCACCAGGACTCGAACCTGGAGTCTTCTCATCCGAAGTGAGACGCCTTATCCATTAGGCCATAGGGCCGAGATGGGAGGATGTTAGTTACATGGCGTGCGCTTTAGAAATTCTTAGTAAGTAATTAGATGTGGAGGCAAGTTGTTGCTCCATTCGCCAGGAAATTTTTAATGTAAAAAGTAAAACTTGTTTCCCCTACCGTTCTTCATGTGGAGACGATCAGGAGCACTTTTCAATGGTTGACCCGCTATACTCTCATAACAACTTGATTTTCTGAATTCCTCAAAATTATCAAAAATTTCCTACGCTCTCTGAGCCTTGCTTTCTTGCACTTTCTAGTTGTTTTTTACGCAAAAATAGTTTTACGACCCCGCCAGGATTTGAACCTGGAATCTTCTGATCCGTAGTCAGACACCTTATCCGTTTGGCCACGAGGCCGCTGGCGAGAAGCTGGCGCACATACTGAAATGTCAGTGAAAAATCAAGGTGAGTCAATATAGAGGTTTATAAAAATGAAAACTGTGACCCGTGTGAGGATCGAACTCACGACCTTAGCGTTATTAGCACCACGCTCTGCCGACTGAGCTAACGGGCCAACGTTTAGAGGTTGCTAATGCAGGTACCGTAGACAATTTTATGTTCATAATTCTATATGTATGGCATTCTTTTTCGTTTGCGTCTTTATACATTATCAAGGCGACACTTTAAATGTAATTTCCATCGTTACTTTAATATTTCATCTTTATTAAATTGGCTTATGTTTGCTACATCTTTATGGCTACGCAAATTTGTTTCCTTTCCACTCTTTCTTTCTTTCCAGAAACGCAAAATTTTTTTAGACATTTCGCGAAATAACTGGAGCGACTGTGAAGATTGAATGATAAAATATTTTTTTTAAACATATAAAAATATGAACATGGAATGTCTAAGAATATCGGTTTTAGGAACGACCCCACCAGGACTCGAACCTGGAGTCTTCTCATCCGAAGTGAGACGCCTTATCCATTAGGCCATAGGGCCGAGATGGGAGGATGCTAGTTACATGGCGTGCGCTTTAGAAATTCTTAGTAAGTAATTAGATGTGGAGGCAAGTTGTTGCTCCATTCGCCAGGAAATTTTTAATGTAAAAAGTAAAACTTGTTTCCCCTACCGTTCTTCATGTGGAGACGATCAGGAGCACTTTTCAATGGTTGACCCGCTATACTCTCATAACAACTTGATTTTCTGAATTCCTCAAAATTATCAAAAATTTCCTACGCTCTCTGAGCCTTGCTTTCTTGCACTTTCTAGTTGTTTTTTTACGCAAAAATAGTTTTACGACCCCGCCAGGATTTGAACCTGGAATCTTCTGATCCGTAGTCAGACACCTTATCCGTTTGGCCACGAGGCCGCTGGCGAGAAGCTGGCGCACATACTGAAATGTCAGTGAAAAATCAAGGTGAGTCAATATAGAGGTTTATAAAAATGAAAACTGTGACCCGTGTGAGGATCGAACTCACGACCTTAGCGTTATTAGCACCACGCTCTGCCGACTGAGCTAACGGGCCAACGTTTAGAGGTTGCTAATGCAGGTACCGTAGACAATTTTATGTTCATAATTCTATATGTATGGCATTCTTTTTCGTTTGCGTCTTTATACATTATCAAGGCGACACTTTAAATGTAATTTCCATCGTTACTTTAATATTTCATCTTTATTAAATTGGCTTATGTTTGCTACATCTTTATGGCTACGCAAATTTGTTTCCTTTCCACTCTTTCTTTCTTTCCAGAAACGCAAAATTTTTTTAGACATTTCGCGAAATAACTGGAGCGACTGTGAAGATTGAATGATAAAATATTTTTTTTAAACATATAAAAATATGAACATGGAATGTCTAAGAATATCGGTTTTAGGAACGACCCCACCAGGACTCGAACCTGGAGTCTTCTCATCCGAAGTGAGACGCCTTATCCATTAGGCCATAGGGCCGAGATGGGAGGATGCTAGTTACATGGCGTGCGCTTTAGAAATTCTTAGTAAGTAATTAGATGTGGAGGCAAGTTGTTGCTCCATTCGCCAGGAAATTTTTAATGTAAAAAGTAAAACTTGTTTCCCCTACCGTTCTTCATGTGGAGACGATCAGGAGCACTTTTCAATGGTTGACCCGCTATACTCTCATAACAACTTGATTTTCTGAATTCCTCAAAATTATCAAAAATTTCCTACGCTCTCTGAACCTTGCTTTCTTGCACTTTCTAGTTGTTTTTTACGCAAAAATAGTTTTTCGACCCCGCCAGGATTTGAACCTGGAATCTTCTGATCCGTAGTCAGACACCTTATCCGTTTGGCCACGAGGCCGCTGGCGAGAAGCTGGCGCACATACTGAAATGTCAGTGAAAAATCAAGGTGAGTCAATATAGAGGTTTATAAAAATGAAAACTGTGGCCCGTGTGAGGATCGAACTCACGACCTTAGCGTTATTAGCACCACGCTCTGCCGACTGAGCTAACGGGCCAACGTTTAGAGGTTGCTAATGCAGGTACCGTAGACAATTTTATCTTCATAATTCTATATGTATGGCATTCTTTTTCGTTTGCGTCTTTATACATTATCAAGGCGACACTTTAAATGTAATTTCCATCGTTACTTTAATATTTCATCTTTATTAAATTGGCTTATGTTTGCTACATCTTTATGGCTACGCAAATTTGTTTCCTTTCCACTCTTTCTTTCTTTCCAGAAACGCAAAATTTTTTTAGACATTTCGCGAAATAACTGGAGCGACTGTGAAGATTGAATGATAAAATATTTTTTTTAAACATATAAAAATATGAACATGGAATGTCTAAGAAGATCGGTTTTAGGAACGACCCCACCAGGACTCGAACCTGGAGTCTTCTCATCCGAAGTGAGACGCCTTATCCATTAGGCCATAGGGCCGAGATGGGAGGATGTTAGTTACATGGCGTGCGCTTTAGAAATTCTTAGTAAGTAATTAGATGTGGAGGCAAGTTGTTGCTCCATTCGCCAGGAAATTTTTAATGTAAAAAGTAAAACTTGTTTCCCCTACCGTTCTTCATGTGGAGACGATCAGGAGCACTTTTCAATGGTTGACCCGCTATACTCTCATAACAACTTGATTTTCTGAATTCCTCAAAATTATCAAAAATTTCCTACGCTCTCTGAGCCTTGCTTTCTTGCACTTTCTAGTTGTTTTTTTACGGAAAAATAGTTTTACGACCCCGCCAGGATTTGAACCTGGAATCTTCTGATCCGTAGTCAGACACCTTATCCGTTTGGCCACGAGGCCGCTGGCGAGAAGCTGGCGCACATACTGAAATGTCAGTGAAAAATCAAGGTGAGTCAATATAGAGGTTTATAAAAATGAAAACTGTGGCCCGTGTGAGGATCGGACTCACGACCTTAGCGTTATTAGCACCACGCTCTGCCGACTGAGCTAACGGGCCAACGTTTAGAGGTTGCTAATGCAGGTACCGTAGACAATTTTATGTTCATAATTCTATATGTATGGCATTCTTTTTCGTTTGCGTCTTTATACATTATCAAGGCGACACTTTAAATGTAATTTCCATCGTTACTTTAATATTTCATCTTTATTAAATTGGCTTATGTTTGCTACATCTTTATGGCTACGCAAATTTGTTTCCTTTCCACTCTTTCTTTCTTTCCAGAAACGCAAAATTTTTTTAGACATTTCGCGAAATAACTGGAGCGACTGTGAAGATTGAATGATAAAATATTTTTTTTAAACATATAAAAATATGAACATGGAATGTCTAAGAATATCGGTTTTAGGAACGACCCCACCAGGACTCGAACCTGGAGTCTTCTCATCCGAAGTGAGACGCCTTATCCATTAGGCCATAGGGCCGAGATGGGAGGATGCTAGTTACATGGCGTGCGCTTTAGAAATTCTTAGTAAGTAATTAGATGTGGAGGCAAGTTGTTGCTCCATTCGCCAGGAAATTTTTAATGTAAAAAGTAAAACTTGTTTCCCCTACCGTTCTTCATGTGGAGACGATCAGGAGCACTTTTCAATGGTTGACCCGCTATACTCTCATAACAACTTGATTTTCTGAATTCCTCAAAATTATCAAAAATTTCCTACGCTCTCTGAGCCTTGCTTTCTTGCACTTTCTAGTTGTTTTTTACGCAAAAATAGTTTTACGACCCCGCCAGGATTTGAACCTGGAATCTTCTGATCCGTAGTCAGACACCTTATCCGTTTGGCCACGAGGCCGCTGGCGAGAAGCTGGCGCACATACTGAAATGTCAGTGAAAAATCAAGGTGAGTCAATATAGAGGTTTATAAAAATGAAAACTGTGGCCCGTGTGAGGATCGAACTCACGACCTTAGCGTTATTAGCACCACGCTCTGCCGACTGAGCTAACGGGCCAACGTTTAGAGGTTGCTAATGCAGGTACCGTAGACAATTTTATGTTCATAATTCTATATGTATGGCATTCTTTTTCGTTTGCGTCTTTATACATTATCAAGGCGACACTTTAAATGTAATTTCCATCGTTACTTTAATATTTCATCTTTATTAAATTGGCTTATGTTTGCTACATCTTTATGGCTACGCAAATTTGTTTCCTTTCCACTCTTTCTTTCTTTCCAGAAACGCAAAATTTTTTTAGACATTTCGCGAAATAACTGGAGCGACTGTGAAGATTGAATGATAAAATATTTTTTTTAAACATATAAAAATATGAACATGGAATGTCTAAGAATATCGGTTTTAGGAACGACCCCACCAGGACTCGAACCTGGAGTCTTCTCATCCGAAGTGAGACGCCTTATCCATTAGGCCATAGGGCCAAGATGGGAGGATGCTAGTTACATGGCGTGCGCTTTAGAAATTCTTAGTAAGTAATTAGATGTGGAGGCAAGTTGTTGCTCCATTCGCCAGGAAATTTTTAATGTAAAAAGTAAAACTTGTTTCCCCTACCGTTCTTCATGTGGAGACGATCAGGAGCACTTTTCAATGGTTGACCCGCTATACTCTCATAACAACTTGATTTTCTGAATTCCTCAAAATTATCAAAAATTTCCTACGCTCTCTGAGCCTTGCTTTCTTGCACTTTCTAGTTGTTTTTTTACGCAAAAATAGTTTTACGACCCCGCCAGGATTTGAACCTGGAATCTTCTGATCCGTAGTCAGACACCTTATCCGTTTGGCCACGAGGCCGCTGGCGAGAAGCTGGCGCACATACTGAAATGTCAGTGAAAAATCAAGGTGAGTCAATATAGAGGTTTATAAAAATGAAAACTGTGGCCCGTGTGAGGATCGAACTCACGACCTTAGCGTTATTAGCACCACGCTCTGCCGACTGAGCTAACGGGCCAACGTTTAGAGGTTGCTAATGCAGGTACCGTAGACAATTTTATGTTCATAATTCTATATGTATGGCATTCTTTTTCGTTTGCGTCTTTATACATTATCAAGGCGACACTTTAAATGTAATTTCCATCGTTACTTTAATATTTCATCTTTATTAAATTGGCTTATGTTTGCTACATCTTTATGGCTACGCAAATTTGTTTCCTTTCCACTCTTTCTTTCTTTCCAGAAACGCAAAAATTTTTTTAGACATTTCGCGAAATAACTGGAGCGACTGTGAAGATTGAATGATAAAATATTTTTTTTAAACATATAAAAATATGAACATGGAATGTCTAAGAAGATCGGTTTTAGGAACGACCCCACCAGGACTCGAACCTGGAGTCTTCTCATCCGAAGTGAGACGCCTTATCCATTAGGCCATAGGGCCGAGATGGGAGGATGTTAGTTACATGGCGTGCGCTTTAGAAATTCTTAGTAAGTAATTAGATGTGGAGGCAAGTTGTTGCTCCATTCGCCAGGAAATTTTTAATGTAAAAAGTAAAACTTGTTTCCCCTACCGTTCTTCATGTGGAGACGATCAGGAGCACTTTTCAATGGTTGACCCGCTATACTCTCATAACAAGTTGATTTTCTGAATTCCTCAAAATTATCAAAAATTTCCTACGCTCTCTGAGCCTTGCTTTCTTGCACTTTCTAGTTGTTTTTTACGCAAAAATAGTTTTACGACCCCGCCAGGATTTGAACCTGGAATCTTCTGATCCGTAGTCAGACACCTTATCCGTTTGGCCACGAGGCCGCTGGCGAGAAGCTGGCGCACATACTGAAATGTCAGTGAAAAATCAAGGTGAGTCAATATAGAGGTTTATAAAAATGAAAACTGTGGCCCGTGTGAGGATCGAACTCACGACCTTAGCGTTATTAGCACCACGCTCTGCCGACTGAGCTAACGGGCCAACGTTTAGAGGTTGCTAATGCAGGTACCGTAGACAATTTTATGTTCATAATTCTATATGTATGGCATTCTTTTTCGTTTGCGTCTTTATACATTATCAAGGCGACACTTTAAATGTAATTTCCATCGTTACTTTAATATTTCATCTTTATTAAATTGGCTTATGTTTGCTACATCTTTATGGCTACGCAAATTTGTTTCCTTTCCACTCTTTCTTTCTTTCCAGAAACGCAAAAATTTTTTAGACATTTCGCGAAATAACTGGAGCGACTGTGAAGATTGAATGATAAAATATTTTTTTTAAACATATAAAAATATGAACATGGAATGTCTAAGAAGATCGGTTTTAGGAACGACCCCACCAGGACTCGAACCTGGAGTCTTCTCATCCGAAGTGAGACGCCTTATCCATTAGGCCATAGGGCCGAGATGGGAGGATGTTAGTTACATGGCGTGCGCTTTAGAAATTCTTAGTAAGTAATTAGATGTGGATGCAAGTTGTTGCTCCATTCGCCAGGAAATTTTTAATGTAAAAAGTAAAACTTGTTTCCCCTACCGTTCTTCATGTGGAGACGATCAGGAGCACTTTTCAATGGTTGACCCGCTATACTCTCATAACAAGTTGATTTTCTGAATTCCTCAAAATTATCAAAAATTTCCTACGCTCTCTGAGCCTTGCTTTCTTGCACTTTCTAGTTGTTTTTTTACGCAAAAATAGTTTTACGACCCCGCCAGGATTTGAACCTGGAATCTTCTGATCCGTAGTCAGACACCTTATCCGTTTGGCCACGAGGCCGCTGGCGAGAAGCTGGCGCACATACTGAAATGTCAGTGAAAAATCAAGGTGAGTCAATATAGAGGTTTATAAAAATGAAAACTGTGACCCGTGTGAGGATCGAACTCACGACCTTAGCGTTATTAGCACCACGCTCTGCCGACTGAGCTAACGGGCCAACGTTTAGAGGTTGCTAATGCAGGTACCGTAGACAATTTTATGTTCATAATTCTATATGTATGGCATTCTTTTTCGTTTGCGTCTTTATACATTATCAAGGCGACACTTTAAATGTAATTTCCATCGTTACTTTAATATTTCATCTTTATTAAATTGGCTTATGTTTGCTACATCTTTATGGCTACGCAAATTTGTTTCCTTTCCACTCTTTCTTTCTTTCTAGAAACGCAAAATTTTTTTAGACATTTCGCGAAATAACTGGAGCGACTGTGAAGATTGAATGATAAAATTTTTTTTTTAAACATATAAAAATATGAACATGGAATGTCTAAGAAGATCGGTTTTAGGAACGACCCCACCAGGACTCGAACCTGGAGTCTTCTCATCCGAAGTGAGACGCCTTATCCATTAGGCCATAGGGCCGAGATGGGAGGATGTTAGTTACATGGCGTGCGCTTTAGAAATTCTTAGTAAGTAATTAGATGTGGATGCAAGTTGTTGCTCCATTCGCCAGGAAATTTTTAATGTAAAAAGTAAAACTTGTTTCCCCTACCGTTCTTCATGTGGAGACGATCAGGAGCACTTTTCAATGGTTGACCCGCTATACTCTCATAACAAGTTGATTTTCTGAATTCCTCAAAATTATCAAAAATTTCCTACGCTCTCTGAGCCTTGCTTTCTTGCACTTTCTAGTTGTTTTTTTACGCAAAAATAGTTTTACGACCCCGCCAGGATTTGAACCTGGAATCTTCTGATCCGTAGTCAGACACCTTATCCGTTTGGCCACGAGGCCGCTGGCGAGAAGCTGGCGCACATACTGAAATGTCAGTGAAAAATCAAGGTGAGTCAATATAGAGGTTTATAAAAATGAAAACTGTGACCCGTGTGAGGATCGAACTCACGACCTTAGCGTTATTAGCACCACGCTCTGCCGACTGAGCTAACGGGCCAACGTTTAGAGGTTGCTAATGCAGGTACCGTAGACAATTTTATGTTCATAATTCTATATGTATGGCATTCTTTTTCGTTTGCGTCTTTATACATTATCAAGGCGACACTTTAAATGTAATTTCCATCGTTACTTTAATATTTCATCTTTATTAAATTGGCTTATGTTTGCTACATCTTTATGGCTACGCAAATTTGTTTCCTTTCCACTCTTTCTTTCTTTCCAGAAACGCAAAATTTTTTTAGACATTTCGCGAAATAACTGGAGCGACTGTGAAGATTGAATGATAAAATTTTTTTTTTAAACATATAAAAATATGAACATGGAATGTCTAAGAATATCGCTTTTAGGAACGACCCCACCAGGACTCGAACCTGGAGTCTTCTCATCCGAAGTGAGACGCCTTATCCATTAGGCCATAGGGCCAAGATGGGAGGATGCTAGTTACATGGCGTGCGCTTTAGAAATTCTTAGTAAGTAATTAGATGTGGAGGCAAGTTGTTGCTCCATTCGCCAGGAAATTTTTAATGTAAAAAGTAAAACTTGTTTCCCCTACCGTTCTTCATGTGGAGACGATCAGGAGCACTTTTCAATGGTTGACCCGCTATACTCTCATAACAACTTGATTTTCTGAATTCCTCAAAATTATCAAAAATTTCCTACGCTCTCTGAGCCTTGCTTTCTTGCACTTTCTAGTTGTTTTTTACGCAAAAATAGTTTTACGACCCCGCCAGGATTTGAACCTGGAATCTTCTGATCCGTAGTCAGACACCTTATCCGTTTGGCCACGAGGCCGCTGGCGAGAAGCTGGCGCACATACTGAAATGTCAGTGAAAAATCAAGGTGAGTCAATATAGAGGTTTATAAAAATGAAAACTGTGGCCCGTGTGAGGATCGAACTCACGACCTTAGCGTTATTAGCACCACGCTCTGCCGACTGAGCTAACGGGCCAACGTTTAGAGGTTGCTAATGCAGGTACCGTAGACAATTTTATGTTCATAATTCTATATGTATGGCATTCTTTTTCGTTTGCGTCTTTATACATTATCAAGGCGACACTTTAAATGTAATTTCCATCGTTACTTTAATATTTCATCTTTATTAAATTGGCTTATGTTTGCTACATCTTTATGGCTACGCAAATTTGTTTCCTTTCCACTCTTTCTTTCTTTCCAGAAACGCAAAAATTTTTTAGACATTTCGCGAAATAACTGGAGCGACTGTGAAGATTGAATGATAAAATATTTTTTTTAAACATATAAAAATATGAACATGGAATGTCTAAGAAGATCGGTTTTAGGAACGACCCCACCAGGACTCGAACCTGGAGTCTTCTCATCCGAAGTGAGACGCCTTATCCATTAGGCCATAGGGCCGAGATGGGAGGATGTTAGTTACATGGCGTGCGCTTTAGAAATTCTTAGTAAGTAATTAGATGTGGAGGCAAGTTGTTGCTCCATTCGCCAGGAAATTTTTAATGTAAAAAGTAAAACTTGTTTCCCCTACCGTTCTTCATGTGGAGACGATCAGGAGCACTTTTCAATGGTTGACCCGCTATACTCTCATAACAACTTGATTTTCTGAATTCCTCAAAATTATCAAAAATTTCCTACGCTCTCTGAGCCTTGCTTTCTTGCACTTTCTAGTTGTTTTTTTACGCAAAAATAGTTTTACGACCCCGCCAGGATTTGAACCTGGAATCTTCTGATCCGTAGTCAGACACCTTATCCGTTTGGCCACGAGGCCGCTGGCGAGAAGCTGGCGCACATACTGAAATGTCAGTGAAAAATCAAGGTGAGTCAATATAGAGGTTTATAAAAATGAAAACTGTGGCCCGTGTGAGGATCGAACTCACGACCTTAGCGTTATTAGCACCACGCTCTGCCGACTGAGCTAACGGGCCAACGTTTAGAGGTTGCTAATGCAGGTACCGTAGACAATTTTATGTTCATAATTCTATATGTATGGCATTCTTTTTCGTTTGCGTCTTTATACATTATCAAGGCGACACTTTAAATGTAATTTCCATCGTTACTTTAATATTTCATCTTTATTAAATTGGCTTATGTTTGCTACATCTTTATGGCTACGCAAATTTGTTTCCTTTCCACTCTTTCTTTCTTTCCAGAAACGCAAAAATTTTTTTAGACATTTCGCGAAATAACTGGAGCGACTGTGAAGATTGAATGATAAAATATTTTTTTTAAACATATAAAAATATGAACATGGAATGTCTAAGAAGATCGGTTTTAGGAACGACCCCACCAGGACTCGAACCTGGAGTCTTCTCATCCGAAGTGAGACGCCTTATCCATTAGGCCATAGGGCCGAGATGGGAGGATGTTAGTTACATGGCGTGCGCTTTAGAAATTCTTAGTAAGTAATTAGATGTGGAGGCAAGTTGTTGCTCCATTCGCCAGGAAATTTTTAATGTAAAAAGTAAAACTTGTTTCCCCTACCGTTCTTCATGTGGAGACGATCAGGAGCACTTTTCAATGGTTGACCCGCTATACTCTCATAACAAGTTGATTTTCTGAATTCCTCAAAATTATCAAAAATTTCCTACGCTCTCTGAGCCTTGCTTTCTTGCACTTTCTAGTTGTTTTTTTACGCAAAAATACTTTTACGACCCCGCCAGGATTTGAACTTGGAATCTTCTGTTCCGTAGTCAGACACCTTATCCGTTTGGCCACGAGGCCGCTGGCGAGAAGCTGGCGCACATACTGAAATGTCAGTGAAAAATCAAGGTGAGTCAATATAGAGGTTTATAAAAATGAAAACTGTGGCCTGTGTGAGGATCGAACTCACGACCTTAGCGTTATTAGCACCACGCTCTGCCGACTGAGCTAACGGGCCAACGTTTAGAGGTTGCTAATGCAGGTACCGTAGACAATTTTATGTTCATAATTCTATATGTATGGCATTCTTTTTCGTTTGGGTCTTTATACATTATCAAGGCGACACTTTAAATGTAATTTCCATCGTTACTTTAATATTTCATCTTTATTAAATTGGCTTATGTTTGCTACATCTTTATGGCTACGCAAATTTGTTTCCTTTCCACTCTTTCTTTCTTTCCAGAAACGCAAAAATTTTTTAGACATTTCGCGAAATAACTGGAGCGACTGTGAAGATTGAATGATAAAATTTTTTTTTTAAACATATAAAAATATGAACATGGAATGTCTAAGAAGATCGGTTTTAGGAACGACCCCACCAGGACTCGAACCTGGAGTCTTCTCATCCGAAGTGAGACGCCTTATCCATTAGGCCATAGGGCCGAGATGGGAGATTGCTAGTTACATGGCGTGCGCTTTAGAAATTCTTAGTAAGTAATTAGATGTGGAGGCAAGTTGTTGCTCCATTCGCCAGGAAATTTTTAATGTAAAAAGTAAAACTTGTTTACCCTACCGTTCTTCATGTGGAGACGATCAGGAGCACTTTTCAATGGTTGACCCGCTATACTCTCATAACAACTTGATTTTCTGAATTCCTCAAAATTATCAAAAATTTCCTACGCTCTCTGAGCCTTGCTTTCTTGCACTTTCTAGTTGTTTTTTTACGCAAAAATAGTTTTACGACCCCGCCAGGATTTGAACCTGGAATCTTCTGATCCGTAGTCAGACACCTTATCCGTTTGGCCACGAGGCCGCTGGCGAGAAGCTGGCGCACATACTGAAATGTCAGTGAAAAATCAAGGTGAGTCAATATAGAGGTTTATAAAAATGAAAACTGTGGCCCGTGTGAGGATCGAACTCACGACCTTAGCGTTATTAGCACCACGCTCTGCCGACTGAGCTAACGGGCCAACGTTTAGAGGTTGCTAATGCAGGTACCGTAGACAATTTTATGTTCATAATTCTATATGTATGGCATTCTTTTTCGTTTGCGTCTTTATACATTATCAAGGCGACAGTTTAAATGTAATTTCCAACGTTACTTTAATATTTCATCTTTATTAAATTGGCTTATGTTTGCTACATCTTTATGGCTACGCAAATTTGTTTCCTTTCCACTCTTTCTTTCTTTCCAGAAACGCAATTTTTTTTTAGACATTTCGCGAAATAACTGGAGCGACTGTGAAGATTGAATGATAAAATATTTTTTTTAAACATATAAAAATATGAACATGGAATGTCTAAGAATATCGGTTTTAGGAACGACCCCACCAGGACTCGAACCTGGAGTCTTCTCATCCGAAGTGAGACGCCTTATCCATTAGGCCATAGGGCCGAGATGGGAGGATGTTAGTTACATGGCGTGCGCTTTAGAAATTCTTAGTAAGTAATTAGATGTGGAGGCAAGTTGTTGCTCCATTCGCCAGGAAATTTTTAATGTAAAAAGTAAAACTTGTTTCCCCTACCGTTCTTCATGTGGAGACGATCAGGAGCACTTTTCAATGGTTGACCCGCTATACTCTCATAACAAGTTGATTTTCTGAATTCCTCAAAATTATCAAAAATTTCCTACGCTCTCTGAGCCTTGCTTTCTTGCACTTTCTAGTTGTTTTTTTACGCAAAAATAGTTTTACGACCCCGCCAGGATTTGAACCTGGGATCTTCTGATCCGTAGTCAGACACCTTATCCGTTTGGCCACGAGGCCGCTGGCGAGAAGCTGGCGCACATACTGAAATGTCAGTGAAAAATCAAGGTGAGTCAATATAGAGGTTTATAAAAATGAAAACTGTGGCCCGTGTGAGGATCGAACTCACGACCTTAGCGTTATTAGCACCACGCTCTGCCGACTGAGCTAACGGGCCAACGTTTAGAGGTTGCTAATGCAGGTACCGTAGACAATTTTATGTTCATAATTCTATATGTATGGCATTCTTTTTCGTTTGCGTCTTTATACATTATCAAGGCGATAGTTTAAATGTAATTTCCATCGTTACTTTAATATTTCATCTTTATTAAATTGGCTTATGTTTGCTACATCTTTATGGCTACGCAAATTTGTTTCCTTTCCACTCTTTCTTTCTTTCCAGAAACGCAAAATTTTTTTAGACATTTCGCGAAATAACTGGAGCGACTGTGAAGATTGAATGATAAAATTTTTTTTTTAAACATATAAAAATATGAACATGGAATGTCTAAGAATATCGGTTTTAGGAACGACCCCACCAGGACTCGAACCTGGAGTCTTCTCATCCGAAGTGAGACGCCTTATCCATTAGGCCATAGGGCCGAGATGGGAGGATGTTAGTTACATGGCGTGCGCTTTAGAAATTCTTAGTAAGTAATTAGATGTGGAGGCAAGTTGTTGCTCCATTCGCCAGGAAATTTTTAATGTAAAAAGTAAAACTTGTTTCCCCTACCGTTCTTCATGTGGAGACGATCAGGAGCACTTTTCTATGGTTGACCCGCTATACTCTCATAACAAGTTGATTTTCTGAATTCCTCAAAATTATCAAAAATTTCCTAAGCTCTCTGAGCCTTGCTTTCTTGCACTTTCTAGTTGTTTTTTTACGCAAAAATAGTTTTACAACCCCACCAGGATTTGAACCTGGAATCTTCTGATCCGTAGTCAGACACCTTATCCGTTTGGCCACGAGGCCGCTGGCGAGAAGCTGGCGCACATACTGAAATGTCAGTGAAAAATCAAGGTGAGTCAATGTAGAGGTTTATAAAAATGAAAACTGTGGCCCGTGTGAGGATCGAACTCACGACCTTAGCGTTATTAGCACCACGCTCTGCCGACTGAGCTAACGGGCCAACGTTTAGAGATTGCTAATGCAGGTACCGTAGACAATTTTATGTTCATAATTCTATATGTATGGCATTCTTTTTCGTTTGCGTCTTTATACATTATCAAGGCGACACTTTAAATGTAATTTCCATCGTTACTTTAATATTTCATCTTTATTAAATTGGCTTATGTTTGCTACATCTTTATGGCTACGCAAATTTCTTTCCTTTCCACTCTTTCTTTCTTTCCAGAAACGCAAAATTTTTTTAGACATTTCGCGAAATAACTGGAGCGACTGAAGATTGAATGATAAAATTTTTTTTTTAAACATATAAAAATATGAACATGGAATGTCTAAGAAGATCGGTTTTAGGAACGACCCCACCAGGACTCGAACCTGGAGTCTTCTCATCCGAAGTGAGACGCCTTATCCATTAGGCCATAGGGCCGAGATGGGAGGATGTTAGTTACATGGCGTGCGCTTTAGAAATTCTTAGTAAGTAATTAGATGTGGAGGCAAGTTGTTGCTCCATTCGCCAGGAAATTTTTAATGTAAAAAGTAAAACTTGTTTCCCCTACCGTTCTTCATGTGGAGACGATCAGGAGCACTTTTCAATGGTTGACCCGCTATACTCTCATAACAACTTGATTTTCTGAATTCCTCAAAATTATCAAAAATTTCCTACGCTCTCTGAGCCTTGCTTTCTTGCACTTTCTAGTTGTTTTTTTACGCAAAAATAGTTTTACGACCCCGCCAGGATTTGAACCTGGAATCTTCTGATCCGTAGTCAGACACCTTATCCGTTTGGCCACGAGGCCGCTGGCGAGAAGCTGGCGCACATACTGAAATGTCAGTGAAAAATCAAGGTGAGTCAATATAGAGGTTTATAAAAATGAAAACTGTGGCCGTGTGAGGATCGAACTCACGACCTTAGCGTTATTAGCACCACGCTCTGCCGACTGAGCTAACGGGCCAACGTTTAGAGGTTGCTAATGCAGGTACCGTAGACAATTTTATGTTCATAATTCTATATGTATGGCATTCTTTTTCGTTTGCGTCTTTATACATTATCAAGGCGACACTTTAAATGTAATTTCCATCGTTACTTTAATATTTCATCTTTATTAAATTGGCTTATGTTTGCTACATCTTTATGGCTACGCAAATTTGTTTCCTTTCCACTCTTTCTTTCTTTCCAGAAACGCAAAAATTTTTTAGACATTTCGCGAAATAACTGGAGCGACTGTGAAGATTGAATGATAAAATATTTTTTTTAAACATATAAAAATATGAACATGGAATGTCTAAGAATATCGGTTTTAGGAACGACCCCACCAGGACTCGAACCTGGAGTCTTCTCATCCGAAGTGAGACGCCTTATCCATTAGGCCATAGGGCCGAGATGGGAGGATGCTAGTTACATGGCGTGCGCTTTAGAAATTCTTAGTAAGTAATTAGATGTGGAGGCAAGTTGTTGCTCCATTCGCCAGGAAATTTTTAATGTAAAAAGTAAAACTTGTTTCCCCTACCGTTCTTCATGTGGAGACGATCAGGAGCACTTTTCAATGGTTGACCCGCTATACTCTCATAACAACTTGATTTTCTGAATTCCTCAAAATTATCAAAAATTTCCTACGCTCTCTGAGCCTTGCTTTCTTGCACTTTCTAGTTGTTTTTTTACGCAAAAATAGTTTTACGACCCCGCCAGGATTTGAACCTGGAATCTTCTGATCCGTAGTCAGACACCTTATCCGTTTGGCCACGAGGCCGCTGGCGAGAAGCTGGCGCACATACTGAAATGTCAGTGAAAAATCAAGGTGAGTCAATATAGAGGTTTATAAAAATGAAAACTGTGGCCCGTGTGAGGATCGAACTCACGACCTTAGCGTTATTAGCACCACGCTCTGCCGACTGAGCTAACGGGCCAACGTTTAGAGGTTGCTAATGCAGGTACCGTAGACAATTTTATGTTCATAATTCTATATGTATGGCATTCTTTTTCGTTTGCGTCTTTATACATTATCAAGGCGACAGTTTAAATGTAATTTCCATCGTTACTTTAATATTTCATCTTTATTAAATTGGCTTATGTTTGCTACATCTTTATGGCTACGCAAATTTGTTTCCTTTCCACTCTTTCTTTCTTTCCACAAACGCAAAATTTTTTTAGACATTTCGCGAAATAACTGGAGCGACTGTGAAGATTGAATGATAAAATATTTTTTTTAAACATATAAAAATATGAACATGGAATGTCTAAGAATATCGGTTTTACGAACGACCCCACCAGGACTCGAACCTGGAGTCTTCTCATCCGAAGTGAGACGCCTTATCCATTAGGCCATAGGGCCGAGATGGGAGGATGTTAGTTACATGGCGTGCGCTTTAGAAATTCTTAGTAAGTAATTAGATGTGGAGGCAAGTTGTTGCTCCATTCGCCAGGAAATTTTTAATGTAAAAAGTAAAACTTGTTTCCCCTACCGTTCTTCATGTGGAGACGATCAGGAGCACTTTTCAATGGTTGACCCGCTATACTCTCATAACAAGTTGATTTTCTGAATTCCTCAAAATTATCAAAAATTTCCTACGCTCTCTGAGCCTTGCTTTCTTGCACTTTCTAGTTGTTTTTTTACGCAAAAATAGTTTTACGACCCCGCCAGGATTTGAACCTGGAATCTTCTGATCCGTAGTCAGACACCTTATCCGTTTGGCCACGAGGCCGCTGGCGAGAAGCTGGCGCACATACTGAAATGTCAGTGAAAAATCAAGGTGAGTCAATATAGAGGTTTATAAAAATGAAAACTGTGGCCCGTGTGAGGATCGAACTCACGACCTTAGCGTTATTAGCACCACGCTCTGCCGACTGAGCTAACGGGCCAACGTTTAGAGGTTGCTAATGCAGGTACCGTAGACAATTTTATGTTCATAATTCTATATGTATGGCATTCTTTTTCGTTTGCGTCTTTATACATTATCAAGGCGACACTTTAAATGTAATTTCCTTCGTTACTTTAATATTTCATCTTTATTAAATTGGCTTATGTTTGCTACATCTTTATGGCTACGCAAATTTGTTTCCTTTCCACTCTTTCTTTCTTTCCAGAAACGCAAAAATTTTTTAGACATTTCGCGAAATAACTGGAGCGACTGTGAAGATTGAATGATAAAATATTTTTTTTAAACATATAAAAATATGAACATGGAATGTCTAAGAATATCGGTTTTAGGAACGACCCCACCAGGACTCGAACCTGGAGTCTTCTCATCCGAAGTGAGACGCCTTATCCATTAGGCCATAGGGCCGAGATGGGAGGATGCTAGTTACATGGCGTGCGCTTTAGAAATTCTTAGTAAGTAATTAGATGTGGAGGCAAGTTGTTGCTCCATTCGCCAGGAAATTTTTAATGTAAAAAGTAAAACTTGTTTCCCCTACCGTTCTTCATGTGGAGACGATCAGGAGCACTTTTCAATGGTTGACCCGCTATACTCTCATAACAACTTGATTTTCTGAATTCCTCAAAATTATCAAAAATTTCCTACGCTCTCTGAGCCTTGCTTTCTTGCACTTTCTAGTTGTTTTTTTACGCAAAAATAGTTTTACGACCCCGCCAGGATTTGAACCTGGAATCTTCTGATCCGTAGTCAGACACCTTATCCGTTTGGCCACGAGGCCGCTGGCGAGAAGCTGGCGCACATACTGAAATGTCAGTGAAAAATCAAGGTGAGTCAATATAGAGGTTTATAAAAATGAAAACTGTGGCCCGTGTGAGGATCGAACTCACGACCTTCGCGTTATTAGCACCACGCTCTGCCGACTGAGCTAACGGGCCAACGTTTAGAGGTTGCTAATGCAGGTACCGTAGACAATTTTATGTTCATAATTCTATATGTATGGCATTCTTTTTCGTTTGCGTCTTTATACATTATCAAGGCGACACTTTAAATGTAATTTCCATCGTTACTTTAATATTTCATCTTTATTAAATTGGCCTATGTTTGCTACATCTTTATGGCTACGCAAATTTGTTTCCTTTCCACTCTTTCTTTCTTTCCAGAAACGGCAAATTTTTTTAGACATTTCGCGAAATAACTGGAGCGACTGTGAAGATTGAATGATAAAATTTTTTTTTTAAACATATAAAAATATGAACATGGAATGTCTAAGAATATCGGTTTTAGGAACGACCCCACCAGGACTCGAACCTGGAGTCTTCTCATCCGAAGTGAGACGCCTTATCCATTAGGCCATAGGGCCGAGATGGGAGGATGCTAGTTACATGGCGTGCGCTTTAGAAATTCTTAGTAAGTAATTAGATGTGGAGGCAAGTTGTTGCTCCATTCGCCAGGAAATTTTTAATGTAAAAAGTAAAACTTGTTTCCCCTACCGTTCTTCATGTGGAGACGATCAGGAGCACTTTTCAATGGTTGACCCGCTATACTCTCATAACAACTTGATTTTCTGAATTCCTCAAAATTATCAAAAATTTCCTACGCTCTCTGAGCCTTGCTTTCTTGCACTTTCTAGTTGTTTTTTTACGCAAAAATAGTTTTACGACCCCGCCAGGATTTGAACCTGGAATCTTCTGATCCGTAGTCAGACACCTTATCCGTTTGGCCACGAGGCCGCTGGCGAGAAGCTGGCGCACATACTGAAATGTCAGTGAAAAATCAAGGTGAGTCAATATAGAGGTTTATAAAAATGAAAACTGTGGCCCGTGTGAGGATCGAACTCACGACCTTAGCGTTATTAGCACCACGCTCTGCCGACTGAGCTAACGGGCCAACGTTTAGAGGTTGCTAATGCAGGTACCGTAGACAATTTTATGTTCATAATTCTATATGTATGGCATTCTTTTTCGTTTGCGTCTTTATACATTATCAAGGCGACAGTTTAAATGTAATTTCCATCGTTACTTTAATATTTCATCTTTATTAAATTGGCTTATGTTTGCTACATCTTTATGGCTACGCAAATTTGTTTCCTTTCCACTCTTTCTTTCTTTCCAGAAACGCAAAATTTTTTTAGACATTTCGCGAAATAACTGGAGCGACTGTGAAGATTGAATGATAAAATATTTTTTTTTAAACATATAAAAATATGAACATGGAATGTCTAAGAATATCGGTTTTAGGAACGACCCCACCAGGACTCGAACCTGGAGTCTTCTCATCCGAAGTGAGACGCCTTATCCATTAGGCCATAGGGCCGAGATGGGAGGATGTTAGTTACATGGCGTGCGCTTTAGAAATTCTTAGTAAGTAATTAGATGTGGAGGCAAGTTGTTGCTCCATTCGCCAGGAAATTTTTAATGTAAAAAGTAAAACTTGTTTCCCCTACCGTTCTTCATGTGGAGACGATCAGGAGCACTTTTCAATGGTTGACCCGCTATACTCTCATAACAAGTTGATTTTCTGAATTCCTCAAAATTATCAAAAATTTCCTACGCTCTCTGAGCCTTGCTTTCTTGCACTTTCTAGTTGTTTTTTTACGCAAAAATAGTTTTACGACCCCGCCAGGATTTGAACCTGGAATCTTCTGATCCGTAGTCAGACACCTTATCCGTTTGGCCACGAGGCCGCTGGCGAGAAGCTGGCGCACATACTGAAATGTCAGTGAAAAATCAAGGTGAGTCGATATAGAGGTTTATAAAAATGAAAACTGTGGCCCGTGTGAGGATCGAACTCACGACCTTAGCGTTATTAGCACCACGCTCTGCCGACTGAGCTAACGGGCCAACGTTTAGAGGTTGCTAATGCAGGTACCGTAGACAATTTTATGTTCATAATTCTATATGTATGGCATTCTTTTTCGTTTGCGTCTTTATACATTATCAAGGCGACACTTTAAATGTAATTTCCTTCGTTACTTTAATATTTCATCTTTATTAAATTGGCTTATGTTTGCTACATCTTTATGGCTACGCAAATTTGTTTCCTTTCCACTCTTTCTTTCTTTCCAGAAACGCAAAAATTTTTTAGACATTTCGCGAAATAACTGGAGCGACTGTGAAGATTGAATGATAAAATATTTTTTTTAAACATATAAAAATATGAACATGGAATGTCTAAGAATATCGGTTTTAGGAACGACCCCACCAGGACTCGAACCTGGAGTCTTCTCATCCGAAGTGAGACGCCTTATCCATTAGGCCATAGGGCCGAGATGGGAGGATGCTAGTTACATGGCGTGCGCTTTAGAAATTCTTAGTAAGTAATTAGATGTGGAGGCAAGTTGTTGCTCCATTCGCCAGGAAATTTTTAATGTAAAAAGTAAAACTTGTTTCCCCTACCGTTCTTCATGTGGAGACGATCAGGAGCACTTTTCAATGGTTGACCCGCTATACTCTCATAACAAGTTGATTTTCTGAATTCCTCAAAATTATCAAAAATTTCCTACGCTCTCTGAGCCTTGCTTTCTTGCACTTTCTAGTTGTTTTTTTACGCAAAAATAGTTTTACGACCCCGCCAGGATTTGAACCTGGAATCTTCTGATCCGTAGTCAGACACCTTATCCGTTTGGCCACGAGGCCGCTGGCGAGAAGCTGGCGCACATACTGAAATGTCAGTGAAAAATCAAGGTGAGTCAATATAGAGGTTTATAAAAATGAAAATTGTGGCCCGTGTGAGGATCGAACTCACGACCTTAGCGTTATTAGCACCACGCTCTGCCGACTGAGCTAACGGGCCAACGTTTAGAGGTTGCTAATGCAGGTACCGTAGACAATTTTATGTTCATAATTCTATATGTATGGCATTCTTTTTCGTTTGCGTCTTTATACATTATCAAGGCGACACTTTAAATGTAATTTCCTTCGTTACTTTAATATTTCATCTTTATTAAATTGGCTTATGTTTGCTACATCTTTATGGCTACGCAAATTTGTTTCCTTTCCACTCTTTCTTTCTTTCCAGAAACGCAAAAATGTTTTAGACATTTCGCGAAATAACTGGAGCGACTGTGAAGATTGAATGATAAAATATTTTTTTTAAACATATAAAAATATGAACATGGAATGTCTAAGAATATCGGTTTTAGGAACGACCCCACCAGGACTCGAACCTGGAGTCTTCTCATCCGAAGTGAGACGCCTTATCCATTAGGCCATAGGGCCGAGATGGGAGGATGCTAGTTACATGGCGTGCGCTTTAGAAATTCTTAGTAAGTAATTAGATGTGGAGGCAAGTTGTTGCTCCATTCGCCAGGAAATTTTTAATGTAAAAAGTAAAACTTGTTTCCCCTACCGTTCTTCATGTGGAGACGATCAGGAGCACTTTTCAATGGTTGACCCGCTATACTCTCATAACAACTTGATTTTCTGAATTCCTCAAAATTATCAAAAATTTCCTACGCTCTCTGAGCCTTGCTTTCTTGCACTTTCTAGTTGTTTTTTTACGCAAAAATAGTTTTACGACCCCGCCAGGATTTGAACCTGGAATCTTCTGATCCGTAGTCAGACACCTTATCCGTTTGGCCACGAGGCCGCTGGCGAGAAGCTGGCGCACATACTGAAATGTCAGTGAAAAATCAAGGTGAGTCAATATAGAGGTTTATAAAAATGAAAACTGTGGCCCGTGTGAGGATCGAACTCACGACCTTAGCGTTATTAGCACCACGCTCTGCCGACTGAGCTAACGGGCCAACGTTTAGAGGTTGCTAATGCAGGTACCGTAGACAATTTTATGTTCATAATTCTATATGTATGGCATTCTTTTTCGTTTGCGTCTTTATACATTATCAAGGCGACAGTTTAAATGTAATTTCCATCGTTACTTTAATATTTCATCTTTATTAAATTGGCTTATGTTTGCTACATCTTTATGGCTACGCAAATTTGTTTCCTTTCCACTCTTTCTTTCTTTCCAGAAACGCAAAATTTTTTTAGACATTTCGCGAAATAACTGGAGCGACTGTGAAGATTGAATGATAAAATATTTTTTTTAAACATATAAAAATATGAACATGGAATGTCTAAGAATATCGGTTTTAGGAACGACCCCACCAGGACTCGAACCTGGAGTCTTCTCATCCGAAGTGAGACGCCTTATCCATTAGGCCATAGGGCCGAGATGGGAGGATGTTAGTTACATGGCGTGCGCTTTAGAAATTCTTAGTAAGTAATTAGATGTGGAGGCAAGTTGTTGCTCCATTCGCCAGGAAATTTTTAATGTAAAAAGTAAAAACTTGTTTCCCCTACCGTTCTTCATGTGGAGACGATCAGGAGCACTTTTCAATGGTTGACCCGCTATACTCTCATAACAAGTTGATTTTCTGAATTCCTCAAAATTATCAAAAATTTCCTACGCTCTCTGAGCCTTGCTTTCTTGCACTTTCTAGTTGTTTTTTTACGCAAAAATAGTTTTACGACCCCGCCAGGATTTGAACCTGGGATCTTCTGATCCGTAGTCAGACACCTTATCCGTTTGGCCACGAGGCCGCTGGCGAGAAGCTGGCGCACATACTGAAATGTCAGTGAAAAATCAAGGTGAGTCGATATAGAGGTTTATAAAAATGAAAACTGTGGCCCGTGTGAGGATCGAACTCACGACCTTAGCGTTATTAGCACCACGCTCTGCCGACTGAGCTAACGGGCCAACGTTTAGAGGTTGCTAATGCAGGTACCGTAGACAATTTTATGTTCATAATTCTATATGTATGGCATTCTTTTTCGTTTGCGTCTTTATACATTATCAAGGCGACACTTTAAATGTAATTTCCTTCGTTACTTTAATATTTCATCTTTATTAAATTGGCTTATGTTTGCTACATCTTTATGGCTACGCAAATTTGTTTCCTTTCCACTCTTTCTTTCTTTCCAGAAACGCAAAAATTTTTTAGACATTTCGCGAAATAACTGGAGCGACTGTGAAGATTGAATGATAAAATATTTTTTTTAAACATATAAAAATATGAACATGGAATGTCTAAGAATATCGGTTTTAGGAACGACCCCACCAGGACTCGAACCTGGAGTCTTCTCATCCGAAGTGAGACGCCTTATCCATTAGGCCATAGGGCCGAGATGGGAGGATGCTAGTTACATGGCGTGCGCTTTAGAAATTCTTAGTAAGTAATTAGATGTGGAGGCAAGTTGTTGCTCCATTCGCCAGGAAATTTTTAATGTAAAAAGTAAAACTTGTTTCCCCTACCGTTCTTCATGTGGAGACGATCAGGAGCACTTTTCAATGGTTGACCCGCTATACTCTCATAACAAGTTGATTTTCTGAATTCCTCAAAATTATCAAAAATTTCCTACGCTCTCTGAGCCTTGCTTTCTTGCACTTTCTAGTTGTTTTTTTACGCAAAAATAGTTTTACGACCCCGCCAGGATTTGAACCTGGAATCTTCTGATCCGTAGTCAGACACCTTATCCGTTTGGCCACGAGGCCGCTGGCGAGAAGCTGGCGCACATACTGAAATGTCAGTGAAAAATCAAGGTGAGTCAATATAGAGGTTTATAAAAATGAAAATTGTGGCCCGTGTGAGGATCGAACTCACGACCTTAGCGTTATTAGCACCACGCTCTGCCGACTGAGCTAACGGGCCAACGTTTAGAGGTTGCTAATGCAGGTACCGTAGACAATTTTATGTTCATAATTCTATATGTATGGCATTCTTTTTCGTTTGCGTCTTTATACATTATCAAGGCGACACTTTAAATGTAATTTCCTTCGTTACTTTAATATTTCATCTTTATTAAATTGGCTTATGTTTGCTACATCTTTATGGCTACGCAAATTTGTTTCCTTTCCACTCTTTCTTTCTTTCCAGAAACGCAAAAATGTTTTAGACATTTCGCGAAATAACTGGAGCGACTGTGAAGATTGAATGATAAAATATTTTTTTTAAACATATAAAAATATGAACATGGAATGTCTAAGAATATCGGTTTTAGGAACGACCCCACCAGGACTCGAACCTGGAGTCTTCTCATCCGAAGTGAGACGCCTTATCCATTAGGCCATAGGGCCGAGATGGGAGGATGCTAGTTACATGGCGTGCGCTTTAGAAATTCTTAGTAAGTAATTAGATGTGGAGGCAAGTTGTTGCTCCATTCGCCAGGAAATTTTTAATGTAAAAAGTAAAACTTGTTTCCCCTACCGTTCTTCATGTGGAGACGATCAGGAGCACTTTTCAATGGTTGACCCGCTATACTCTCATAACAACTTGATTTTCTGAATTCCTCAAAATTATCAAAAATTTCCTACGCTCTCTGAGCCTTGCTTTCTTGCACTTTCTAGTTGTTTTTTTACGCAAAAATAGTTTTACGACCCCGCCAGGATTTGAACCTGGAATCTTCTGATCCGTAGTCAGACACCTTATCCGTTTGGCCACGAGGCCGCTGGCGAGAAGCTGGCGCACATACTGAAATGTCAGTGAAAAATCAAGGTGAGTCAATATAGAGGTTTATAAAAATGAAAAACTGTGGCCCGTGTGAGGATCGAACTCACGACCTTCGCGTTATTAGCACCACGCTCTGCCGACTGAGCTAACGGGCCAACGTTTAGAGGTTGCTAATGCAGGTACCGTAGACAATTTTATGTTCATAATTCTATATGTATGGCATTCTTTTTCGTTTGCGTCTTTATACATTATCAAGGCGACACTTTTAAATGTAATTTCCATCGTTACTTTAATATTTCATCTTTATTAAATTGGCTTATGTTTGCTACATCTTTATGGCTACGCAAATTTGTTTCCTTTCCACTCTTTCTTTCTTTCCAGAAACGGCAAAATTTTTTAGACATTTCGCAAAATAACTGGAGCGACTGTGAAGATTGAATGATAAAATATTTTTTTTAAACATATAAAAATATGAACATGGAATGTCTAAGAATATCGGTTTTAGGAACGACCCCACCAGGACTCGAACCTGGAGTCTTCTCATCCGAAGTGAGACGCCTTATCCATTAGGCCATAGGGCCGAGATGGGAGGATGCTAGTTACATGGCGTGCGCTTTAGAAATTCTTAGTAAGTAATTAGATGTGGAGGCAAGTTGTTGCTCCATTCGCCAGGAAATTTTTAATGTAAAAAGTAAAACTTGTTTCCCCTACCGTTCTTCATGTGGAGACGATCAGGAGCACTTTTCAATGGTTGACCCGCTATACTCTCATAACAACTTGATTTTCTGAATTCCTCAAAATTATCAAAAATTTCCTACGCTCTCTGAGCCTTGCTTTCTTGCACTTTCTAGTTGTTTTTTTTACGCAAAAATAGTTTTACGACCCCGCCAGGATTTGAACCTGGAATCTTCTGATCCGTAGTCAGAAACCTTATCCGTTTGGCCACGAGGCCGCTGGCGAGAAGCTGGCGCACATACTGAAATGTCAGTGAAAAATCAAGGTGAGTCAATATAGAGGTTTATAAAAATGAAAACTGTGGCCCGTGTGAGGATCGAACTCACGACCTTCGCGTTATTAGCACCACGCTCTGCCGACTGAGCTAACGGGCCAACGTTTAGAGGTTGCTAATGCAGGTACCGTAGACAATTTTATGTTCATAATTCTATATGTATGGCATTCTTTTTCGTTTGCGTCTTTATACATTATCAAGGCGACACTTTAAATGTAATTTCCATCGTTACTTTAATATTTCATCTTTCTTAAATTGGCTTATGTTTGCTACATCTTTATGGCTACGCAAATTTGTTTCCTTTCCACTCTTTCTTTCTTTCCAGAAACGGCAAATTTTTTTAGACATTTCGCGAAATAACTGGAGCGACTGTGAAGATTGAATGATAAAATTTTTTTTTTAAACATATAAAAATATGAACATGGAATGTCTAAGAATATCGGTTTTAGGAACGACCCCACCAGGACTCGAACCTGGAGTCTTTTCATCCGAAGTGAGACGCCTTATCCATTAGGCCATAGGGCCGAGATGGGAGGATGTTAGTTACATGGCGTGCGCTTTAGAAATTCTTAGTAAGTAATTAGATGTGGAGGCAAGTTGTTGCTCCATTCGCCAGGAAATTTTTAATGTAAAAAGTAAAACTTGTTTCCCCTACCGTTTTTCATGTGGAGACGATCAGGAGCACTTTTCAATGGTTGACCCGCTATACTCTCATAACAACTTGATTTTCTGAATTCCTCAAAATTATCAAAAATTTCCTACGCTCTCTGAGCCTTGCTTTCTTGCACTTTCTAGTTGTTTTTTTACGCAAAAATAGTTTTACGACCCCGCCAGGATTTGAACCTGGAATCTTCTGATCCGTAGTCAGACACCTTATCCGTTTGGCCACGAGGCCGCTGGCGAGAAGCTGGCGCACATACTGAAATGTCAGTGAAAAATCAAGGTGAGTCAATATAGAGGTTTATAAAAATGAAAACTGTGGCCCGTGTGAGGATGGAACTCACGACCTTCGCGTTATTAGCACCACGCTCTGCCGACTGAGCTAACGGGCCAACGTTTAGAGGTTGCTAATGCAGGTACCGTAGACAATTTTATGTTCATAATTCTATATGTATGGCATTCTTTTTCGTTTGCGTCTTTATACATTATCAAGGCGACACTTTAAATGTAATTTCCATCGTTACTTTAATATTTCATCTTTATTAAATTGGCTTATGTTTGCTACATCTTTATGGCTACGCAAATTTGTTTCCTTTCCACTCTTTCTTTCTTTCCAGAAACGGCAAAATTTTTTAGACATTTCGCAAAATAACTGGAGCGACTGTGAAGATTGAATGATAAAATATTTTTTTTAAACATATAAAAATATGAACATGGAATGTCTAAGAATATCGGTTTTAGGAACGACCCCACCAGGACTCGAACCTGGAGTCTTCTCATCCGAAGTGAGACGCCTTATCCATTAGGCCATAGGGCCGAGATGGGAGGATGCTAGTTACATGGCGTGCGCTTTAGAAATTCTTAGTAAGTAATTAGATGTGGAGGCAAGTTGTTGCTCCATTCGCCAGGAAATTTTTAATGTAAAAAGTAAAACTTGTTTCCCCTACCGTTCTTCATGTGGAGACGATCAGGAGCACTTTTCAATGGTTGACCCGCTATACTCTCATAACAACTTGATTTTCTGAATTCCTCAAAATTATCAAAAATTTCCTACGCTCTCTGAGCCTTGCTTTCTTGCACTTTCTAGTTGTTTTTTTACGCAAAAATAGTTTTACGACCCCGCCAGGATTTGAACCTGGAATCTTCTGATCCGTAGTCAGAAACCTTATCCGTTTGGCCACGAGGCCGCTGGCGAGAAGCTGGCGCACATACTGAAATGTCAGTGAAAAATCAAGGTGAGTCAATATAGAGGTTTATAAAAATGAAAACTGTGGCCCGTGTGAGGATCGAACTCACGACCTTCGCGTTATTAGCACCACGCTCTGCCGACTGAGCTAACGGGCCAACGTTTAGAGGTTGCTAATGCAGGTACCGTAGACAATTTTATGTTCATAATTCTATATGTATGGCATTCTTTTTCGTTTGCGTCTTTATACATTATCAAGGCGACACTTTAAATGTAATTTCCATCGTTACTTTAATATTTCATCTTTATTAAATTGGCTTATGTTTGCTACATCTTTATGGCTACGCAAATTTGTTTCCTTTCCACTCTTTCTTTCTTTCCAGAAACGGCAAAATTTTTTTAGACATTTCGCGAAATAACTGGAGCGACTGTGAAGATTGAATGATAAAAATTTTTTTTTTAAACATATAAAAATATGAACATGGAATGTCTAAGAATATCGGTTTTAGGAACGACCCCACCAGGACTCGAACCTGGAGTCTTCTCATCCGAAGTGAGACGCCTTATCCATTAGGCCATAGGGCCGAGATGGGAGGATGTTAGTTACATGGCGTGCGCTTTAGAAATTCTTAGTAAGTAATTAGATGTGGAGGCAAGTTGTTGCTCCATTCGCCAGGAAATTTTTAATGTAAAAAGTAAAACTTGTTTCCCCTACCGTTTTTCATGTGGAGACGATCAGGAGCACTTTTCAATGGTTGACCCGCTATACTCTCATAACAACTTGATTTTCTGAATTCCTCAAAATTATCAAAAATTTCCTACGCTCTCTGAGCCTTGCTTTCTTGCACTTTCTAGTTGTTTTTTTACGCAAAAATAGTTTTACGACCCCGCCAGGATTTGAACCTGGAATCTTCTGATCCGTAGTCAGACACCTTATCCGTTTGGCCACGAGGCCGCTGGCGAGAAGCTGGCGCACATACTGAAATGTCAGTGAAAAATCAAGGTGAGTCAATATAGATGTTTATAAAAATGAAAACTGTGGCCCGTGTGAGGATCGAACTCACGACCTTAGCGTTATTAGCACCACGCTCTGCCGACTGAGCTAACGGGCCAACGTTTAGAGGTTGCTAATGCAGGTACCGTAGACAATTTTATGTTCATAATTCTATATGCGGTATGGCATTCTTTTTCGTTTGCGTCTTTATACATTATCAAGGCGACAGTTTTAAATGTAATTTCCATCGTTACTTTAATATTTCATCTTTATTAAATTGGCTTATGTTTGCTACATCTTTATGGCTACGCAAATTTGTTTCCTTTCCACTCTTTCTCTCTTTCCAGAAACGGCAAATTTTTTTAGACATTTCGCGAAATAACTGGAGCGACTGTGAAGATTGAATGATAAAATATTTTTTTTAAACATATAAAAATATGAACATGGAATGTCTAAGAATATCGGTTTTAGGAACGACCCCACCAGGATTCGAACCTGGAGTCTTCTCATCCGAAGTGAGACGCCTTATCCATTAGGCCATAGGGCCGAGATGGGAGGATGTTAGTTACATGGCGTGCGCTTTAGAAATTCTTAGTAAGTAATTAGATGTGGAGGCAAGTTGTTGCTCCATTCGCCAGGAATTTTTTAATGTCAAAAAGTAAAACTTGTTTCCCCTACCGTTCTTCATGTGGAGACGATCAGGAACACTTTTCAATGGTTGACCCGCTATACTCTCATAACAAGTTGATTTTCTGAATTCCTCAAAATTATCAAAAATTTCCTACGCTCTCTGAGCCTTGCTTTCTTGCACTTTCTAGTTGTTTTTTTACGCAAAAATAGTTTTACGACCCCGCCAGGATTTGAACCTGGAATCTTCTGATCCGTAGTCAGACACCTTATCCGTTTGGCCACGAGGCCGCTGGCGAGAAGCTGGCGCACATACTGAAATGTCAGTGAAAAATCAAGGTGAGTCAATATAGAGGTTTATAAAAATGAAAACTGTGGCCCGTGTGAGGATCGAACTCACGACCTTCGCGTTATTAGCACCACGCTCTGCCGACTGAGCTAACGGGCCAACGTTTAGAGGTTGCTAATGCAGGTACCGTAGACAATTTTATGTTCATAATTCTATATGTATGGCATTCTTTTTCGTTTGCGTCTTTATACATTATCAAGGCGACACTTTAAATGTAATTTCCATCGTTACTTTAATATTTCATCTTTATTAAATTGGCTTATGTTTGCTACATCTTTATGGCTACGCAAATTTGTTTCCTTTCCACTCTTTCTTTCTTTCCAGAAACGGCAAATTTTTTTAGACATTTCGCGAAATAACTGGAGCGACTGTGAAGATTGAATGATAAAATATTTTTTTTAAACATATAAAAATATGAACATGGAATGTCTAAGAATATCGGTTTTAGGAACGACCCCACCAGGACTCGAACCTGGAGTCTTCTCATCCGAAGTGAGACGCCTTATCCATTAGGCCATAGGGCCGAGATGGGAGGATGTTAGTTACATGGCGTGCGCTTTAGAAATTCTTAGTAAGTAATTAGATGTGGAGGCAAGTTGTTGCTCCATTCGCCAGGAAATTTTTAATGTAAAAAGTAAAACTTGTTTCCCCTACCGTTTTTCATGTGGAGACGATCAGGAGCACTTTTCAATGGTTGACCCGCTATACTCTCATAACAACTTGATTTTCTGAATTCCTCAAAATTATCAAAAATTTCCTACGCTCTCTGAGCCTTGCTTTCTTGCACTTTCTAGTTGTTTTTTTACGCAAAAATAGTTTTACGACCCCGCCAGGATTTGAACCTGGAATCTTCTGATCCGTAGTCAGACACCTTATCCGTTTGGCCACGAGGCCGCTGGCGAGAAGCTGGCGCACATACTGAAATGTCAGTGAAAAATCAAGGTGAGTCAATATAGATGTTTATAAAAATGAAAACTGTGGCCCGTGTGAGGATCGAACTCACGACCTTAGCGTTATTAGCACCACGCTCTGCCGACTGAGCTAACGGGCCAACGTTTAGAGGTTGCTAATGCAGGTACCGTAGACAATTTTATGTTCATAATTCTATATGCGGTATGGCATTCTTTTTCGTTTGCGTCTTTATACATTATCAAGGCGACAGTTTTAATGTAATTTCCATCGTTACTTTAATATTTCATCTTTATTAAATTGGCTTATGTTTGCTACATCTTTATGGCTACGCAAATTTGTTTCCTTTCCACTCTTTCTCTCTTTCCAGAAACGGCAAATTTTTTTAGACATTTCGCGAAATAACTGGAGCGACTGTGAAGATTGAATGATAAAATATTTTTTTTAAACATATAAAAATATGAACATGGAATGTCTAAGAATATCGGTTTTAGGAACGACCCCACCAGGACTCGAACCTGGAGTCTTCTCATCCGAAGTGAGACGCCTTATCCATTAGGCCATAGGGCCGAGATGGGAGGATGTTAGTTACATGGCGTGCGCTTTAGAAATTCTTAGTAAGTAATTAGATGTGGAGGCAAGTTGTTGCTCCATTCGCCAGGAATTTTTTAATGTCAAAAAGTAAAACTTGTTTCCCCTACCGTTCTTCATGTGGAGACGATCAGGAACACTTTTCAATGGTTGACCCGCTATACTCTCAAAACGACTATTTTCTGAATTCCTCAAAATTATCAAAAATTTCCTACACTCTCTGAGCCTTGCTTTCTTGCACTTTCTTGTTGTTTTTTTACGCAAAAATAGTTGTACGACCCCGCCAGGATTTGAACCTGGAATCTTCTGATCCGTAGTCAGACAACTTATCCGTTTGGCCACGAGGCCGCTGGCGACAAGCTGGCGCACATACTGAAATGTCACTGAAACAGTCAATATAGAGGTTTATAAAAATGAAAACTGTGGCCCGTATGAGGATCGCACTCACGACCTTAGCGTTATTAGCACCACGCTCTGCCGACTGAGCTAACGGGCCAACGTTTAGAGGTTGCTAATGCAGGTACCGTAGACAATTTTATGTTCATAATTCTATATGTATGGCATTCTTTTTCGTTTGCGTCTTTATACATTATCAAGGCGACAGTTTTAATGTAATTTCCATCGTTACTTTAATATTTCATCTTTATTAAATTGGCTTATGTTTGCTACATCTTTATGGCTACGCAAATTTGTTTCCTTTCCACTCTTTCTTTCTTTCCAGAAACGGAAAATTTTTTTAGACATTTCGCCTAATAACTGGAGCGACTGTGAAGATTGAATGATAAAATTTTTTTTTTTAAACATATAAAAATATGAACATGGAATGTCTAAGAATATCGGTTTTAGGAACGACCCCACCAGGACTCGAACCTGGAGTCTTCTCATCCGAAGTGAGACGCCTTATCCATTAGGCCATAGGGCCGAGATGGGAGGATGTTAGTTACATGGCGTGCGCTTTAGAAATTCTTAGTAAGTAATTAGATGTGGAGGCAAGTTGTTGCTCCATTCGCCAGGAAATTTTTAATGTAAAAAGTAAAACTTGTTTCCCCTACCGTTTTTCATGTGGAGACGATCAGGAGCACTTTTCAATGGTTGACCCGCTATACTCTCATAACAACTTGATTTTCTGAATTCCTCAAAATTATCAAAAATTTCCTACGCTCTCTGAGCCTTGCTTTCTTGCACTTTCTAGTTGTTTTTTTACGCAAAAATAGTTTTACGACCCCGCCAGGATTTGAACCTGGAATCTTCTGATCCGTAGTCAGACACCTTATCCGTTTGGCCACGAGGCCGCTGGCGAGAAGCTGGCGCACATACTGAAATGTCAGTGAAAAATCAAGGTGAGTCAATATAGATGTTTATAAAAATGAAAACTGTGGCCCGTGTGAGGATCGAACTCACGACCTTAGCGTTATTAGCACCACGCTCTGCCGACTGAGCTAACGGGCCAACGTTTAGAGGTTGCTAATGCAGGTACCGTAGACAATTTTATGTTCATAATTCTATATGCGGTATGGCATTCTTTTTCGTTTGCGTCTTATACATTATCAAGGCGACAGTTTTAATGTAATTTCCATCGTTACTTTAATATTTCATCTTTATTAAATTGGCTTATGTTTGCTACATCTTTATGGCTACGCAAATTTGTTTCCTTTCCACTCTTTCTCTCTTTCCAGAAACGGCAAATTTTTTTAGACATTTCGCGAAATAACTGGAGCGACTGTGAAGATTGAATGATAAAATATTTTTTTTAAACATATAAAAATATGAACATGGAATGTCTAAGAATATCGGTTTTAGGAACGACCCCACCAGGACTCGAACCTGGAGTCTTCTCATCCGAAGTGAGACGCCTTATCCATTAGGCCATAGGGCCGAGATGGGAGGATGTTAGTTACATGGCGTGCGCTTTAGAAATTCTTAGTAAGTAATTAGATGTGGAGGCAAGTTGTTGCTCCATTCGCCAGGAATTTTTTAATGTCAAAAAGTAAAACTTGTTTCCCCTACCGTTCTTCATGTGGAGACGATCAGGAACACTTTTCAATGGTTGACCCGCTATACTCTCAAAACGACTATTTTCTGAATTCCTCAAAATTATCAAAAATTTCCTACACTCTCTGAGCCTTGCTTTCTTGCACTTTCTTGTTGTTTTTTTACGCAAAAATAGTTGTACGACCCCGCCAGGATTTGAACCTGGAATCTTCTGATCCGTAGTCAGACAACTTATCCGTTTGGCCACGAGGCCGCTGGCGACAAGCTGGCGCACATACTGAAATGTCACTGAAACAGTCAATATAGAGGTTTATAAAAATGAAAACTGTGGCCCGTATGAGGATCGCACTCACGACCTTAGCGTTATTAGCACCACGCTCTGCCGACTGAGCTAACGGGCCAACGTTTAGAGGTTGCTAATGCAGGTACCGTAGACAATTTTATGTTCATAATTCTATATGTATGGCATTCTTTTTCGTTTGCGTCTTTATACATTATCAAGGCGACAGTTTTAATGTAATTTCCATCGTTACTTTAATATTTCATCTTTATTAAATTGGCTTATGTTTGCTACATCTTTATGGCTACGCAAATTTGTTTCCTTTCCACTCTTTCTTTCTTTCCAGAAACGGAAAATTTTTTTAGACATTTCGCCTAATAACTGGAGCGACTGTGAAGATTGAATGATAAAATTTTTTTTTTAAACATATAAAAATATGAACATGGAATGTCTAAGAATATCGGTTTTAGGAACGACCCCACCAGGACTCGAACCTGGAGTCTTCTCATCCGAAGTGAGACGCCTTATCCATTAGGCCATAGGGCCCAGATGGGAGGATGTTAGTTACATGGCGTGCGCTTTAGAAATTCTTAGTAAGTAATTAGATGTGGAGGCAAGTTGTTGCTCCATTCGCCAGGAAATTTTTAATGTAAAAAGTAAAACTTGTTTCCCCTACCGTTCTTCATGTGGAGACGATAGTAGTGGTATTGTGTATGTTTTGGGACATTTTGAAAATAATTACCACCAAAATACTTTTAAGGACATTTTACAAAAATTATTTCCACATCACCCCCAAGGACATTTTACAAAAAATTTTTATAAAAATATGAATTTTTTTTAAATTCATATTTCCCATCACCTTCGGTTCAGGTCGCTGCGCTTTCATTTTCCAAAACCAACCAACCCGGGGCCCAGAAAGATTTTTTTGGTTACTGTGTTTTGACTAGTTTTTCTTTTCCGCTACGCTTAGTCGGTGTCCGATTGCCAGGGTTTGAATTCCGTCTTTGCAAATGATCCGCTTGTCATCGTCTGCCGAAAGTGCTATCTTGTTTATGTGTTCTGTGTATATTTCGTGTTGTCTTGATCTAAAAGTATTCATTCCTTTTAAAATATTCTTTTTGGTGAACAGACAATTCTTGTAATCTTGGAATGTTATTTTGTTTTTCACCACACCTTTCTTAACTCCTTTACATTTTTTCTCTTCCGCTCCGCTATCCCATGTTTGTGTTTTTGGGTTTAGCTCGTTGTCCATTTTGTATGCGTATAATTTGCTTCTTAGCCCGGCAAATTCGGAAATTTGTTTACCGCCCGTTTCGTCTTTCATCATTCCAATTACCTTTTTGTTAATTCCGGTTGGAATTTTGCTAGGATGGTTTTTTGGAAAGTTACTTGTGTCAAATTTGTTGAAAACATCTTTTGTAATGTCTTTGTAAAAATCTTGTGTTTTAATTTCGTAACATAGCGAGTCTGTATCTGTGAATAACAAACTAGCCTTTTTTCCGTATTTTGGTTTAATGTAATTGTAGTGGAAGTCGTACATTAAGGTTTTACTAAGATCCAGGATACTCATTCCTAAGTAGATTGGCTTGTTAAGTTTAACACTTGTTTTTTTCATGTGGACGGCAACAAGTTTTTCTGTGAAAATGTTTACACCGTCAAAGTTGGGCTTACTAGCTAGTTTTTCAAGTTGTTTCTCATTTGTTGCTAACCTAACGTCCACCCTATTCCTCACGTTTTCCATGGTTTTACCAAATACGGAGTTATTCATTAATTTAAAAAAGTCTTTTTCAAAGTCTGTTGTAGCGGCTGTTCTTAAGTCTGTGTTTAACTTAATATACATTTTTAACCAGGGTTTTTCGATGAATGTTATACCGCGATGAATTTTAGTTAGTTTTAGACCTAGGCTTAAACATTGTTTTAATGCTTTGTGATGGATTACGTATTTTTCTTTGTTGTTAAGATTTGGGATTAATTTTTTAACTTTGTTGACTACTATTTGTTCCGCAGCTAATGGATACTCATTATGTAGATTATGGAGTTCTTCTGGATATTCTAGGTCTACTTCCAAAATGCATGGCATTTTTTTCCACTGATCCAGGTTTTCTTCTGGAATCCAACTGAAATTACGGATGGGTAGTGGTTCACTCATTGCCCATCCGTACAAGTTGTTTGCATCCAAATATGGAATGAATATATCTTCTTCTTCCGAGTTGTACTTTTTCATGTACTTATTATTAGCCTTGGCGTATCTTTTTGTTATTGTTGAGATACCACCTCGGATTCCTTTTTCTACCATTAAATACATGTCTGGATCAGAAATAAGGTCTAGTTCCACATTTGTTAGCTTTAAGGCGGCATCCCAAGCTAAACCAGGACTTGTATAATACCAAAGCGGATCAAGACCGTAGTTTTGTTTACACACTTTCCGGAAATTTTCCATTACGTCTGCTAATAACAAAACATCTGTTTTTAAGTAAAGATTATGATAGTCCCTCATTGTTTTGCATCCAAAGGACTTCCAAACATTTTGAGCGTGTTTGTAATCCGCTTCGCTAATGTGGCTGTCGTTTAACTTAGAGTAAAACTGTTCTTTACTAGGCAAACTGGAGTAACTTAACTTTTCAAATCCAGACATAAATTCATAAGGAAAGACTCCTTTCTTTTTTAACAAAGCTATTTGTTCCTTGGCAAGCACTTTCCCCATTTCTTTCTCCACAGATAAAAACTGGTCTTCACCTAAATTTTTAACGAGGGCATCCAATGAGCTTAACGTAAACTTAAGGGAGTCAAGAAATCTTAGCTCGTATTTAAGCTCCCATGTTTTTCCCTCGCTATTTGTTACGGGCTCCATTACAAATTCTTTTGAAAAACTAATGTACTTTTCATCAGTTTTTGGTATACAGTTAATTTTTCCCTCGGTGAGTCCTAAACTTTTTACGAACAAATGGCTGTCGTATCCCTCCAAATTATGGAATAGCACCGGGATGAAACTAGGTTTTTTCAATTTTAAATTACACTTGTTGTGAGCAGCACCGCGGTATTTACCTGTGAGATGGCAATGGTCTCTTACTCGGTCATTATTTAACACTTTTTTACAAACGTAGCAGTTTTTTACTTTTTTGAAAGCTTTTTCTTCAGCTACAGTCATTACAATGGGTTTGTTGACTTTTGTTATTTTATAAATTTCCTTCATTTCTTGTTCAACGGATTCTACAAATTTCTTACCTATGTCTTCACCTTTGGTTTTCATTGTGTAAAGCACGGTTTTGTCTTTGTATATACTTTCATCAATACATTTTACTGTGTAGCAAAACCCACTTGGGTTGTGTTTTTGGTAAGCGGTTGTATGACTTACGTTGTTATTTCTTTGAACAGTTTCGATGGGTAAAATGAAGGATTCAAAATCCGCGTAAATTACGAACGGCACGTCTGTTGTTTTTTGATATTGGTTGAAATGAACTTTGGAATCTTCCTTAGGGTATTCTTGTCTTTGAAAATCATGGGTGTTACAAATTTCTTTATGGAAGTCTAGTAAAACCTGACTTCCAAAGCTGTTAAGGCATCTGACGCATATATATTTTTGACTTGTGTGTTTGCTAAACTGGGAACTAAGAAGTCTGCTTAAACTTTTGATAACACTGTAGTGGTTGTCGTACATAAACAGGTTTATACTGTTTATGTTTTCATTTTGGCTAATTCTTAGTGGAAATACCTTTTTAATTTCGTCATCGTAACTTAAAACATTAACGCTGAGTTTGTTTGCTTTTTCAAACTTGTGGATGTCCTTAAGCTCTACTGGGAATACTGTTTTCCCCCAGTTAAGTTCTTCTGCTTGTTGCTTTAATAACTTAGTTACTCTTTCACCTTTTTCTTCAACAGGGTTTAAAGCTCTTGCAACAGCCCATTTAAAACACATGTTATCATCGTTTTTCATGTTGGTAATTGCTCTTTTTCCTGTTAACCCTTTTGGAAGAGGTTTATGGCTTTTACCCTTTAATGGTTTGAACTTTGTAATAAAAATATTTAGTTTGTCAACATAGAGCAGCCTCCAGCCGGATCCTTCTTTTTGGAACTTAGACAAATTTTCTAGCATTTTTTCACGCATTTCTGTGTAGTTGTTTTCAGCGTCTTCTTCTGAAATTATGGTGTGTGTTTTACTTCTAAAATAGTGGATGTTTACTGTGTTAGCAGTTTTGTTATTTGCAAGTACACAGACAAGAACGCAGTTTACTTTTTTACCAACGCTTTCTGTTTCATTAATTAATGTTACTACAAGCGGGCCTACATCAGTTAAAAAAACCGATGGGTCTTTGTGATCTCCTCCAGGAATAAACCACCTACTTGTATTTCCGTTAATAGCGCTGTCAACTAGTATTGGTATTCTGCTTTGTCGAAGTTCTTTTTCCTTAATTTCTGCGTCCCAGGTTTCTAGGTTGTTTTTTCGTTGTTCTTCTTCATTAATTTCTGCGTTCCATTTTTCAAACTCCTTTTGCCGACGTTCTTCTTCCTGAATTTCCGTAGACCAGTTTTCTGGTATGTTTACTTGGTTTCTTTTTTGTTTTGTTTCCCTAAGTGACTGCTGCTGTTGCCATTTTTTGGCTTTTCCTTTAAGAATTCTGTCGGACTTTTTACGGTGTTCTTGGTTTGTTTGTAATTTTAGTCGCTCGTTCTGTTTCTCAAGGTACTTAACCTGGTTTTGAAGTTTTTTGACTTGCTTTTTAGATACTTTTTTACTTTTAACATGTTTCATCTCTCTTTATTATATACTTCAAAAAAAAGGGTTTCTGATTTCCTATAAGGTGAGTTATAGGAAATTAAAAAAAAAGGAATGTATAATGGCGAACACACTATTTTTGGACATTGGAAAAGTTTTGTTTTTGGGTGGGGCTATTTAGTAACAGAGTACAAACTCCCCTTTATTAAAACAGTTTTTTCTTTTAAAAATTTGTAAATATAATTCGGATTTACGTTATGGTATTTTGCTGCTTTGTAAATGCTTGAAAATTCTATTGTTTCATCTGAGACTTTGTTTTTAAAAATAATACGGACCGGTTTTTTAATTTTATCTTTGTTGTATGTGTCAAATGCTAGGTTTCTTACTAACGGAATACCAAGTTTTTCGCACAGCGTTTGGCTATTCATTTTGGAAAAGTATTTAATTCCTCTTTCTTTCCCCATTTGTCTTAGTTCTCTTATTGTATACATTGTTATTTATTATAGTATCTTTTTATTTTGTTTATATACCAATTTTTAATTTTTTTTTTTTTTTTTTTTAATTTTTTTTAATTTTTTTTATATTTTTTTTAATATTTTTTTTTTAATATTTTTTTTAATATTTTTTTAATATTTTTTTTTATATTTTTTTTTATATTTTTTTTTTATATTTTTTTTTTATATTTTTTTTTATATTTTTTTTTATATTTTTTGTTTATATTTTTTTTTATATTTTTTTTTATATTTTTTTTTATATTTTTTTTATATTTTTTTTTAATATTTTTTTTATATTTTTTTAAAAAAAGTTGTCCCAAAAATGTGCCCCACCTAAAACACAAAATAAACGGTGATGCCTGAGATATTCGACTTCAACCATATTTCGAAAGATTTAAGTGAAGATCAAATGAAAAGATTTAAAGAAATATACAAACACTATCATAGACTTACAAAATGTTATGGTAAAATGTATAGATCAAGCAGGCGGAAAGATATTTTTCTCGTTGTTTTTAAAATGGCTTTGGTAGCAGGTGGTGCGGGAGGAACTGTTCTTGGTTGTATAACGGTAAATCCTGTTTTGTTGGCTTCTATGTCAGGACTTGGATTGTTAATAGGAGGTTACATGCGAAAGGCTAATTTATCAAGAGTGATAGATAGACACAAATTTGCATTTAAAAGTTATAAAAAGATGTTAAATAAACTTAGGGAGTTTATGAGAGGCGTTCACTTTGATCGGAGTTTGTTTGACGGGGAACTTCGGATGATTGATGATCAGGTTCGAGAGAGATGTTCTGAGATTCCAAGTGGTGTTGACAGCTGGTATCGCAAGAAATACGAGAGTAGTTCTTAACTGTTTTGTTAGTCCATCCCATTTGTACGTTTCCTTCCATTGTTAAGGAATCTTTTCCAAAACTAATACCAAGTCGGAATCCTTTTGCTATGTTATGGTTTTTGTTAAGCTTTTCATTTGGTTTGCTTTTTGAGTTTCCCATTTTATTTAAAAATGGGAAATTAAGATAATAATACTTTAAGCAATAACAGCTCAACTGTTATCGGGATTAAAAGTATAGCTACTACTGTTGCTTGTGCTAGAACTTTGATTACTTTGTACTTCATCTTGAGTGTCTTGTTGGGTGTTTTTATTTACTACTTTTTTGTTCCAAACATGTTTTGATAGTGTTAATCCCCCTGATAACAAACCAATCATAGGAATGAAAGGAGATATTTTTGTAACCATTGTTTTAACATCGTCATGAAAAAGTTTGTTTGATGATAATTCTTTGTCTAAGTTTCCGCTGTTTTCAACCATATTTAGTTGTTCCATTAATGTTGAGAACTTAGAAATAAGGCTTTCAGTTAGTTGTGAGTTAACTTTGTCCATTTGGACGCGCTGGTGGTCTTCCTTAATTTTTTCTAAAGCACTTTGAGATGCTTTTTTAATATATTTTTCTGAGTACTTAATTTCTTTTGCGGCAGATAAGCGGACCAACTCATCTCTAAGGTTATTGTTTTGCGTAGTTTGGGTGGTTGGTATTTCTTCTTCTAAGTTAAATTCTTCCGTGTTCATTTATTAGGGTAAAAATTTTTTTCGGTTTTTGTAAAGAATATAAGCCAGCGCAATAGCTAACGCCCACAGATTTTTTGCTAACCAAGCGATACCCTTAGCTCCCATTGTTAACGCTGTTGCGAGTACATTAATAAGTGGAGCAATTACTGGTAAAGCGGCTTTTGCTAATTTAGCTAATGCTTTTGCTATAGCTCCTGCTGCTTTTGCAGCTGTGATTAATCCTTTTTTTCCAGCTATGACTACTGTTGTAACAATGCCAGCAATGGAAATAGCTATTGCCGATAGCATACCCAAGTTGTTTTTTGCGAATTTTTTAAATTTTTCAAATTTTGTTATGTCATCATTTTTAATCATTTCTAAAGTTTTTTCACTAGTTGGTTTTAAGTTATTTTTTAATCTTAGTTCTTCTGCTTTTAACTTAGCAACATCCGAAATGTCTTTGTAAACAGCTTTTTTCCGAATGTCGGCTTCAGCTTCTGCCTTGTCATCCCAATACTTAACAGCTTTTTTAACAGCATCTAAGTTGTCTATGTTATCCACAGCTAGTATTCCACCAAGTTCTCTTAGTTCTTCATCTGTAAGTTGTGTTCTGTCAACCGAGTTATTACCTATTTCTATTTCATCTTGAATGTTATCGATAACATTTGCTCTAATTCCGTTAACGGCTGGTGTACCAGGAAGACTGCCAACAATTTCCTCAATGGATCCGTTTGCGGTTTTACTATGTTCGTAACGCGCTTTTTCCATAAGATGGGTGTATTCTTGTACAGCAGCTTTTGCTTTTGCATTTTTACTTAATACAAAGCCATTTCCTTTTTTAACTACAACTCTTGTATTGTCGTAAAGAATTCCGTTTACCTTCCCAGTTTTTTCACTTATTGAAATTAAACTTTTGTTTATTAGCTCTTCTGAAGCGGGACCATCTTTCATTACTATTTCTTGGTTAAATTCTTTTCGGAAAAATTTTTTCCGTGTTCTTGTGATTCTCCGTTTTTCAGCGGTTTCCCACCGTTTTAGTCTGTTTTTCAAGGTGTTTTCTTCTACATTTTCTTCTTCAGTTGTATTTACGTCTCTTGCTTTTAACCACGCATTCGGATCAAACGGGTCTAAATCTGGTCTTCCTTCCAGATCAATGTTTTCATCGTAGTCATCGTCATCAAAGTCGTCAAAGTCGTCAAAGTCGTCATAATCATTGTCTATGAAGCTTGTTTCCTCTTCACCACGCATTTCCGGGGTGTTATCGTTAAAAGTGTCAAATTCAAATCCTTCCATTTTATTTATTGTGTGACTTTAACTAACTCTTCATCGTAAAACTTTCCAATAACATTTTCACCTGAGTTGTCTTCAATGTTGTACATCACCGGATCACCACGGAACACAGCTGATATTTTAAAAACTTCACTTGTAAAATTAGGGTCATACCCCTTTGCAAAGTTCTTTTTGTATTTGTATATTCTTACATGGTCGCCGACCTTAAATTTGGGTGTTGGAAATTTTGTCGGTGGTAAACCGTATAAAGTTAAAAATACCTCATCTTGGTTATTAAAATTAACGCTATTTGGTTTTCTTTTAATGGTTGAGTGAAATGTGTTGTTATAACTTTTGGTAAATTTATCCAAGACATCTATCCAAGTTTTAGATTGTTCAGAGGTGAAATATTTCCACATTCTTGTTTTTAATGTTCTGTTAAATCTTTCTACAATAGCTGCTTTGCGTTCTGAAAGTGTTGAAAAGTAATCTATGTTATGAGATTTCAATAAAGTTTTTACTCCAACATTGTAAAACTCATTGCCATTGTCAAACTGTACGGTTTCAGGATATTTTTTAAAGTGATGTTTGAATTCCTCAAGCATTTTACCAACACCTTCCACCATACTTTCTGTATTTTTTCTGTGCACAGGAACGGTAAAAGCAAACCTACTTAAAATTTCAACTCCTGTTAAAATCCAGTTAAATCTTTTGTTTACAGAACTAAACTTGGCCATATCCACTAAGTCCATTTGAAGCTGGTCGGCTAAATTTTTAACAAAGGTTCTTTGTGTTTTACGTGGTTTTCTTAGCGGTCTATGTAGTGTGTATGTACTTTGCGAAGATAACCACTCCTTAACTAACTTTCTTGTAACTCCTTCTACATTTTCTTCAACCGCCTTTTGGTATAGCTTTTCCGCACTTTGATATCCGGTTACAGGATTGTAATAAATATTTCTTAATTCAAGGTCAAGTAAAGTTTTGTCCTCCATTTTATTTTATTTTAGTATGAAATAAAATGATGACTAATGTTTACTCGCCAAAAGAACTACAACGTCTTAAGGCATTATATGAAAAAGATTACAAAGGTGTGGTTAAAGGAGGACCGTTAGAAGAAGCCAAACTTCGTAAAGAGTTTTTAGAAAAATATCCAAATGCTGATGTAAGCAGGTTTATTTTCTCTATCTGGCTTAATACCAAAGGAAAGGTTGACACTAGGGAGGTGCTTTTTAAAAAACCAAATGACTTATCCTCAACTCTTAACATTACATCGGACGCCTTTAAAAACAACCCTGATTGGACACAGTATTTATACTGGCCAAGAGGATGGTCCGTTACCCAAGATTTACCTGATTTTGTGCTTAATGAAAAATTCTCATTAAATTTAAATGTTATCTCTGTTTTTGTAACTGAAAAGAAAAAGTTTACCGCACATTTTGAAGAACTAGATACAACTTACGTAAAGCCTGTTGTTGATGAGGACGCAGAGGAAAAGAAACCATATGCAAAAGAGGAATTTGACTTTTGACTACCTGGGTAATCCATATTTTACTGCAATAGCAGCCACTTATGTAATTACTAATTTGTGTGGAATTTCAGCAGAACATTTAACAAACAAAATTCCAAGAGCTAGCTCAAATATTATTACAAGTATTGTCCAGTATCATTTCGCATATCATTTAAGAAGGTTTTTAAGAGATCCCACAAAACTTAAAAAATATACAACCGGAAAACATCTAAATTTTCTACAAGAACATACACCAGTTAGAAAAATTTGGAGAACACAATACAGTAGCACAACCATGAAACTAGAAGATTTTCAAAAACAACAAGATAACCTCGGTTATATCACAAAAAATATGAGATATGTAAAAGATCACGCTAATTATATTAATTACGGGGCAAACATAAAATATGAAAAATATATGGGAAGCGCAGCGAAAAAAGATAATGACTTTTTACTTTTTGTTCCGGAATCTTCAAAAGGTATAACTCCTTTAGGTCAAAAACTATTTCAACAATCCATAGAAAGTTATGTTTACTGTGTATTAGGTGCACAAGCAAAAACCAGATGGAGTATCATTGAACAAGGAGCAAAAAGTACACAAACACAAGATGTTTTTTTAAAACTCGTAAAGGATACAGTAGCACAAGATGATACAGCTGCTGCCATTTCAAATATGCGAACAGCTATTAAAAGTACCAACGTTATTTTAAATTTTGCTATTTCTCCGGGTTTAATTCTTATTCCATCGGATATGAGAATCCTTATTAATCCTATTAGCGGATTTAACAACACACTAACACTGGCAACAGGTAAGATGACATTTGGTAACAATAAAAATATTAACAAAGTGGTTAATATTTCACAGCAAAGCGTAACAACCCAATTACCAGTCCCTCAGCAAAGCGTAACAACCCAATTACCAGCGAACCAAGATTCACCGCTTGTGTTGCCATTAGTTTTCGGTGTTTCCCTTGCTAGTACTTTCCTCACACTTAGTAAGTTCTTTTAACCATACTTTTTGTACATCCAGCTAAGACCCATCAATAGACAATCCGCCATATCGTCCGCTTTTTTCTGGTTTAACAAAAGTAAAGTTTCTTGGTCTCCACGTTGTTCCATTATTTTTTTGGTGTATTGTACAACCCACTTTTTACGTGATCTGTAATCAGCAAGTTTTACTCCAAACACACTTGTTTTAAATTTTGGGGAGTACAACTCCAGTTCAACGTTAGGATACAGTAAAGAAACTAAGGTCCAAACGTGTTGCATTAACCTAATAGCGTTTGTGTTTTTAGGGATTTGTTTTTCTATTAAAACATTAGTAACCGCAAATCTTTTAAAAATATCCTGAATAATGTCAGAAACACTATTTAAAACTGCGGTAGAAACTTCCTTTCTTCCATCTTTTGCTAAACAAAGGTTTTTTAGTTCTTTTACACAACTGGAAAGCGGATCATTTGTATATTCTTCCACACTGTAACAAAAATTTTTAATTCCAATGTCTATGGATAATATTAACATATTTAGTTTATAGCTAGCTGTACAACAAAAATAGCTAGCTATTACATGTTTTTAAGCAAATTTATAATACAAAATAGCTAGCTGTATAACTAGCTATTAAGCTAGCTATTTTAGGTTTTAAGCAAATTTATAGCTAGCTGTACAACAAAAATAGCTAGCTATTACATACAAAATAACAAATTTATAATACAAAATAGCTAGCTGTATAACTAGCTATTAAGCTAGCTATTTTAGGTTTTAAGCAAATTTATAGCTAGCTGTACAACAAAAATAGCTAGCTATTACATACAAAATAACAAATTTATAATACAAAATAGCTAGCTGTATAACTAGCTATTAAGCTAGCTATTACATGTTTTTAAGCAAATTTATAATACAAAATAACTAGCTGTATAACTAGCTATTACATACAAAATAACAAAATTACAGCAAAGTTACAGCAAACATAACAAACTAACTAATAAATGAGTGAAGAACAAACTATTACAAAACCTGTAAAAGAGGAAAAAGTAAAAAATCCAAAAAGAGTTGCACAAGGCTATAGACTAGCAGAACTAAGTAAAAATGCAAAAGCAAGAAAAAAAGAAACCCAACAACAACAAAGCAAAGCGGAAGAAAGTTTAATACAAATACCTGGTTTATCAACATCTTTAACCATAGTTGGTACCGTAACAGGTGTAATAGGAGTCTATATAGCATGGCAGCAATACAAACAAACACCCACAGAAGTAAAACAACAACAGCAAAAACAACAAGTAGTAGTAAAAACTAACAAATCTCCAGTGTTTAACAATCTTGATAACGATGACATTTAACTTTTTTTAAATAAAATTACATAACAAAAAAATGTTATGTTTTTTTACTATAATAAATGAATAAGGAACGACAAACTAAGTTAAAACCAGGTTATAAACGTTTACAAAAAAGTGAAATAACCGGTGAACGAACTCGACACGTAATTACCTTTAATCCTAACAAAGCCAATCCTGGAGAAGAAATTTACATCCAAATCCCAAAACTTAAACCTGGAACAACACTTGTTCCCGACAAAATGTATTTAGTTTTTGACTTTAAAAATGCAAATACCAAGTCATGGTTTAACAACAACCTTGCAAAACAACTTCAAAAGCAACTAAAAGTAAAATTTGCAGGAGAAATTATTTACGACAACGCAGGCGAAAGTTTACTTAGCACTTACGAAGATCTGTGGTTAAACAGTGATGTTCGTGCCAATATGTTAGAAGATGGTATTGCCACTGAAAACCAACGTAAGGTCATTTCAAAGTCTGACGATGCAACCGCAGATGCGTACGCATCAGTTTACGGTCCCAAGCAGAGAATCCGTCTAGGAAAAATCTTGGTAGACCATGGGCTGTACGCTCCTTACAACATGTCAAACGACCTGCAATACATTATTACTCTTCCACAAGCTAGCGAAATTATGCAAGCCCAAAACAACCAAGCAGTGGAAGGATACAGTCTAGAAAACATGGAACTGGAATTCGAAACCGTCACTAATCCCAGTCTTATGCAGGAAGTAGAAAGTGGATACAACGCAGGAAGAAGCCTTAGTTTTGAACACGTTACCCTTTTAAAGACAACGGAGTGGAACAAAACAACAACTCTAGTTAACGAAAACATTAATCTCCCACGAAAAAGTATGAAAGCTGTTGTAATGTTTTTCACAAAGAAAACCCGTGGAGGTTCCGAAGAGTTTGTTTTCCCAAACATTGAAAATGTGAAGGTAACCATTGAAGGAATTCCCAATAGTGTTTACTCACAGGGAATAGTTAAAAGAAGGTTATTTGAAGAGGCAGAAAGACTTTTCAAACAAGATACCAGTGCTGTTACCGCAAGCAGTTTCTTTACAGGCAACAAGTTTGCTTTGGTAATAGATCTTAGAGCCATTGATGACAACGAACTGTATGGTCATGGTACAAAACTTTTGTCAACACAATCCGGAATTATGCTAGAAATTACAAAGAAAGCAACAACTGTAAACCTTAACTGCCATATTTTTGTCCTTTCAGATGGACTTTTAAAGGTACAAGCAGGTGAATTCCGTGGAGTCACTTACTAGTGTAACGTAGTGGAACTAAAACCGTAAATAAATGAACCCCTTTAACATGATAATAGTTGGAATGACGGGGTGTGGAAAAACACATTACCTTCTTGAAATGATAGAAGAAAAATGTAACAAACAGTTTGAAAACATATTTTTAATTTGTCCAACTTTTGAGTGGAACAAAACATATTTAAACTGGAAACATTTAAATTATCCAAATTTCTTTGTTATCCCTTGTGATCAAGACCAAACAGATGAGCTTTTAAAATTTGTTGTGGAATTTTGTAAAGGAAGTCCTTCGTTAATTATACTTGATGATTGTGCATCAGGACAGTCAGTAAAAAACCGGACTAGTGAGTTGGTAAAACTTGGGTTCGGAGCAAGGCATATGGATATTAGCACAATAGTAATCACACAACAACTTACGAGTATAGCAAAACCATTTCGAGAAAATATTTCCAAGCTAGTGTCTTTTTACAATCCAAACAGAAAAGATATGCAAGTTATTTTGGATGACTATTTAGACGTTGGCAAAGAAGAAGAAAAAAAAATTAAAGAAACATTAAAAGAAAAAAAATACAGTAGATTAGAGATTAATTTAATACATCCTTACAATCATGAAATACTAACAAGTAATTAAGGCTACAAAAAAAAAAACAAAAAAAAAAACATATGTTTTTAACATATGATTTTTTCAAAATAAATGAGTCTTTTAAGAATTTTCATGGAAAAAAACAGTGAACAAGAAACCATTGTTAAATTTGATGAACCCTTAGTTATTGAAAACAAAACAATGACCGTAAAGTGTGCAAGTGTGTTTTGGGATTTTAACAATATTACAGATCCCATTTTCATTGTAAATGGTTCCAAAAAATTATGGTTCAAAACTGGTTATTGGACAGCCAACATGATTGTTGAAAAACTAAAGGAAGTAAATGCAAAAGCAGAGCTAGTACATTATTCACAAAAAATTAAAATTACACCAACAGAAATCCTCTCCCTAGAAAAACTGGCTCCAATACTTGGATTCTCTAAAACACGAATGGTTATTCCAAAAGCAAGCAGTTGGACTTCTAACACATCTGTTAACGTTAACCTTGGTTTAAAATATATTAACATCGAGTGTAACGCTGTTAACAAAAACAAAACAACATTTCAAGGCCAGCGGGATGGCTCCATCGCAATTCTTCCAATTACAACAACACAATCCTTAAAGGGAACCGTTTCTCACTATGATAACATCAATAGTGAAACCAAACTAAACGATGGTATTTACAACGAGCTAAAGTTTTCGGTAAGCCATGAGATTGGTGATATATTATTGGAAATAGTGGTAAAATAAAAAATAAAAAATACTATAATAAATGAGTGATACTAAAAATGAAGTAATTCAAGATTTATACAATGCCGCGTTAGTTACCGCAGGAGCCGTAGCAGTAAGTATGGTTTCTAAAAAAGTAGCAGGCCAACCTTTAGCTGCACCAGCAAGTTTAAAGGAAGCCGCAAAGTTAGCTGTTGCTGTTGCAGTAGGAAGTTTTTTAGTTAAAAAAGGTCAGTCCGCTGGGTATATCCCACTTAAACCATACAAATAAATGGTATCAATGGTAGTAGGAGGGGTATTTAACGCAGTTGCTTTCGCAGGTGCTGGTTTTTTGTTCTCAAAATTCAGCAAAACAGATTACCAAAAAAAAAACTAAAAGACACGATCTTGCAACGGAAAAACTCCAAAAAGCAAAGGAAGAATTCTATGAAAAGGAAACAGCAAGAAAAGATAGAGAAAAAAGGTTACAAGAAGAGCTTTACAACGCAAAAAGTGATATAAAAGAAACAAACAAGGCATTAGCAGAATTAAAAAGAATCCGTGATTCCCGAAGTATTCCACCACCAAAATTGGAAGACTATTACCAACCATCGGATGAGATGAAAAAATATCAAATCATGGCAATTGGTATAGCTGGTGGAGTTGGTGGGATGTTATTACACAAGTTATTGTAAATTTTAAATTCCTATTCAAAAAAGAATAGGAATTATTAAATTATAGTTCGGGAATTGTACCGTTTTCAGGAAGTTCTTTTGGGTCTTCGTCTTCTTCTTCATCAAATCCATTCATTTGTTCATCAGGTTCATCGAACAAAACTGTGTAAACTCTACCTTCTTCATCCCATTCCCCAACATCAGTAAGACAAAAACCTTAGAAATTTTTTAAGTTAAGCATTATTCATTAGGTAAACCCAGTATTCAGTACATAAAGATTTTTTATAGTTTTCTCGGTCATATTTACTATACATTACCCAAAGGTTAAACCCCTCATTACTACCATCTGTAAGTTTAAATATAAGTTTACCAATATCAAACCAGGTCTTGGACTTAATTTCACACTTTCCGACGTTGGTGTTATTTAGCATTAACATCTTTCTTTATTTATAGTTTTCCTTTTTCAATAAGGGATTCAACTATATCAAAACATCCTTCGTTACACAATTCGTTAAAAAGTTTTCTTTTTTCTACTTTTGGTTTAAGTTTTTTCCGTTGTTCAGCGGTTACCTTAAAATACCTCGGTGTACAACCAGCGTTGTCAAATGATCTTAAATAGTTAGTTGTTTTCGTTAGCCAAAGTGGGTCGTTGTTAAGGTAAGGTTTAATGTTTGTTGCTCTTGGGTTTGGTTTTTCTTTTTCATCACTGTTATGCCAGCTAATAATGCTGTTAATATCGCAGTTAAACCTAAAATGTTTGTGTTTCCATGTTGAGGTAAAAATGTTTCTTAATTCTCTGTCTTTAATCCGCTTACAAATTTCTGTTAGGATATGTTCGTCTTTTCCTTCCGACATGGTGTACACCGCAGAGCAAAGGTTATTAAGTGCTTTATGGTCTCGCATTCTTCGGATTGAAAGTTTTGGTATAATGGTGTTGTAAACAAGGTTTCTTACGTCTTCGTCTGGGACTATTTGAGATTTACTTGGATTGTACGTTGTTCCACCATCTTCGTAAATCATGGGTACAAGTAATCTTATTGCGTAAAATTTAACTTGTTTTTTAAAGTAAACCCATTTTTTATCACAAACTTCTTTGTTATACTTTTCATGGCGTTGGGAAAAACGGTGCCAAATTTCATGGCCTTCTTTGGAACCATTAGAGCAGTTATAGATAACACATCCGGTTGTGTACCAGGATTTTGAATAGGTTTCGGCACGTTTTACTGAAAGTTGGGTTAAGTAAAAGTTTAAAGTGTTCATATCTCTTTTATTATAGTGAAAATTTTTCAGTAACTGTACGGTAGTAAAGTTTTGCTTTAAGGGGATGGCCAAATGACCACCTTTTTGTTGGATCCGTTTCTTCAAAACTAATTAGTGAGTTAATGTGGGTTTTTCCAAGTTTTAGTGCAGGTAATTCGCGATCTTTGGTTATAAGCCCAATTAGTGTAATAAAATTTTGATCTACTTTACAAAGATTGTACTGTTGTAAAATGTTTTTACCTAATCCTCCTTTTAAAGGTCGTAGTTCATTTGTTTTTGGATAGTATAAAAAAAACTGGTTTTTAAATTTTTTAAATGGTGGAACTTTAATTACAATATCTTTTGTTTGGTTTTTGGGGATTATGAAATTTTTTCTCGGTTTGGTGAAGTAAGTTACGTACGCTGTGTAATGTGGTAAACTAGGTCTTTTTTTAAGTTCGGTTATGTGCTCGATTATGGCTTCATCCAAAAGACTAAGTCTTTCTGCTTCATTTAATAACATTTTGAACAAAGGAGTTAACGCTAAAGAAATGCTTTTGTTTGGATATTTTTGCATTACTTCAACAAAAGCGTAAATCTTTTTTAGTAAATAATTAGGGATAAAAATGTTCCCTAAAAGTTCGTTCTTAAAATTTTTAAAAACAGGCATTTTGTTTTGAATCATTAGGTCTTGTAATATATAAATTTCGTTCATTCTTTCTTTATTTTATAATTAAGAAAGATTTTTTTTTATTATGGCAAACTATAGTCAATCATTGTTACCTGAAAAAAAAGAGAAAACGTCCTTAAAATGTGTCCCCTTTACAGCTGGCTAAGTAAATCTTTAACTTTTATGTTTATCATCTTAATTAGTTTTCTGTTTTCGGTTGCGGTTAAACCAAATTCTGTTGTTTTAAAATTTTTTTAAATTTTTTCTTTTGTGGTTTTAAACTTGTTAATAGTTTTTACTTTTTTCATACGTTCCTTCATTGCAACTTCTGCTTTTTCTTTAAAAATTTTTTGTCTTAATGCTTCCTTTTCGTCTTGAATTTTTCTTTCATTGTTTATAATTTTTTGTCTTAATGCTTTCTTTTCGTCAATCCGGTTTTGTTTAATTTCTTCTACCTTTTCATTAAATTCATGTAAGGTAATAAGTTTTTTTCTTCGTAAAGATTTTAATTTTTCCTTTTTCTCTTCATCTACTTTTTTCTGTTGTTCTTCTAAATGTTTTTTGTATTTTTTTTCTGAAAGAAACGTTGGTACCTGACGTAAAATAGGTACTAAGTTTACCTCCATTTCATCAGATTTGTTATATTTGGTAAAAATGTACCTTAATGGGAAAGCTTGGTAGTCTTGGTAGTATTTTTTAGCTAAAATTAAAGCTCTTTTACTGGTGTTTTTTCTGTCTTTTAGGTCATCCCATTGTTCTTTAAGTTTAAGTATGTTATTGTTTTGGTCTTCTGTGGTATTTGGAGGTTTTTGGTTATCGTATTCTTTTTTGAAGCTAATGGGGTAAACAACAGGTTTGGAAAAAAAGCTAAATATCGTTTTAGGTTTGTGTCTTGTACATTGTTGATCACCTGCATAACACCTTCTCATACATACCTCACCTTCTTTTTTAGGTATTGGTCTTTCCTTGCGAGCTGCTATAACTTTGCATTTACCGCTGCATTTGCTTGTGCATTTTCCTTTGCATCTACCTTTACGCACCACCCTTGCCCTGCTAAGGGTTCTGTAGTCCATTTTGCTTATCCCCAGCTCGGCTGGACACAACCGGTGTGGCGTTTGTGGTGTTTTATGGTAACCGCAAAACACGTCCTGACATCTTCTTTCACATGGTTCTCCGGTACGCTTTCCTCTTGTTAAAACAAAAGGACACCGGTTTTCTTTTGATTCTTCGGACGCTTTTTTTAATCTTTGTTTAGCTTTTTTTAATCTTTCTTTTTCTCTGGTTTCTTCTAAAGTTAGTTTTGGTTTTTCGGGTTGGGTTGCTTTTTTAACAGCTCTTTGTTTAGCTTTTTTTAATCTTTCTTTTTTTTTTCTCTCTTCCATTACCTACTCCTTTATTATATGTATTTGGGTTATCTTTTTTTTGCTGCACTTATGTGTCCCCTAAAATGTGTCCCCTTAAATTTTATGCTGTTCCATTATTTTTTTGTTTATACTAACTATATCATCTGTTTCTAAAAACCCACTAATTACCTTAATATCGTAAATCTCTCCTTTAAACGGTTTTGATAACGGTCCTGTGGTTCCTGTAAACCTATCGTTCACAAATATTGTGCAACATGTTTCACCAATGGTTTTTGGATTTGCATAAAAATCTGAATCCGCTGACTTTACTCCATTAATGTATACACAACTTCCGCTTAATAGCCAATGACAAGAAATTATATGTTTATCAAAAATGCTAACATCACTTTGAACTGTGCAGTTGTACTCCTTTGTAGGAAAACCGCCTCCATACGAAAGTTGGTTTGTTGATGCTGTTTTGTATCCAATGAATTTATCGTAACCACCATTATCGTTACCAATAACATATGCCCATTTTCCAGAATTGCTAATGTTTGCAATAACACGCACCACGATAAAAACTGAAACATTAATGGTAACCATTTCCGGACATTTAAATATCATAAAACACTTTCTGGTATTTTGAATAAAATCTAATCCAGGTATTGGTCCTCTGTTGTACACACTTTGAAAAAGTGAATATTCATTGTCTTGTACTCTGCCAACTCTAACTCCTTTATCGGCTTGTCCGGTTTTCACAGCTTTTAACATGTTAACGTCAAAAACAGTTTTGTACAGCGGTTGTTTTAATTTTTGTTTTTGTTTACATTGATATGCTTCATAACCATAATGTATACTCATTTTTTATTTAAAAGGAAAACTAAGTAAAAAAAAAATTTGTAAAGACGGAATTCAAACCCTGGCAATCGGCTGGAAGGGAAGAAACGTAGTGACCGAGCGTTAGCGAGGAAAGGTCTAAAACCCGGAAAACCCCGGGTTGGTTGGTTTTGGAAAATGAAAGCGCAGCGACCTGAACCGAAGGTGATGGGAAATATGAATTTAAAAAAAATTCATATTTTTATAAAAAATTTTTGTAAAATGTCCTTGGGGGTGTTGTGAAAATAATTTTTGCAAAATGTCCTTAAAAGTATTTTGGTGGTAATTATTTTCAAAATGTCCCAAAACATACACAATACCACTACTGACGATCAGGAGCACTTTTCAATGGTTGACCCGCTATACTCTCATAACAACTTGATTTTCTGAATTCCTCAAAATTATCAAAAATTTCCTACGCTCTCTGAGCCTTGCTTTCTTGCACTTTCTAGTTGTTTTTTTACGCAAAAATAGTTTTACGACCCCGCCAGGATTTGAACCTGGAATCTTCTGATCCGTAGTCAGACACCTTATCCGTTTGGCCACGAGTCCGCTGGCGAGAAGCTGGCGCACATACTGAAATGTCAGTGAAAAATCAAGGTGAGTCAATATAGAGGTTTATAAAAATGAAAACTGTGGCCCGTGTGAGGATCGAACTCACGACCTTAGCGTTATTAGCACCACGCTCTGCCGACTGAGCTAACGGGCCAACGTTTAGAGGTTGCTAATGCAGGTACCGTAGACAATTTTATGTTCATAATTCTATATGTATGGCATTCTTTTTCGTTTGCGTCTTTATACATTATCAAGGCGACAGTTTAAATGTAATTTCCATGGTTACTTTAATATTTCATCTTTATTAAATTGGCTTATGCTTGCTACATCTTTATGGCTACGCAAATTTGTTTCCTTTCCACTCTTTCTTTCTTTCCAGAAACGGCAAATTTTTTTAGACATTTCGCAAAATAACTGGAGCGACTGTGAAGATTGAATGATAAAAATTTTTTTTAAACATATAAAAATATGAACATGGAATGTCTAAAAATATCGGTTTTAGGAACGACCCCACCAGGACTCGAACCTGGAGTCTTCTCATCCGAAGTGAGACGCCTTATCCATTAGGCCATAGGGCCGAGATGGGAGGATGTTAGTTACATGGCGTGCGCTTTAGAAATTCTTAGTAAGTAATTAGATGTGGAGGCAAGTTGTTGCTCCATTCGCCAGAAATTTTTTAATGTAAAAAGTAAAACTTGTTTCCCCTACCGTTCTTCATGTGGAGACGATCAGGAGCACTTTTCAATGGTTGACCCGCTATACTCTCATAACAACTTGATTTTCTGAATTCCTCAAAATTATCAAAAATTTCCTACGCTCTCTGAGCCTTGCTTTCTTGCACTTTCTAGTTGTTTTTTTACGCAAAAATAGTTTTACGACCCCGCCAGGATTTGAACCTGGAATCTTCTGATCCGTAGTCAGACACCTTATCCGTTTGGCCACGAGTCCGCTGGCGAGAAGCTGGCGCACATACTGAAATGTCAGTGAAAAATCAAGGTGAGTCAATATAGAGGTTTATAAAAATGAAAACTGTGGCCCGTGTGAGGATCGAACTCACGACCTTAGCGTTATTAGCACCACGCTCTGTCGACTGAGCTAACGGGCCAACGTTTAGAGGTTGCTAATGCAGGTACCGTAGACAATTTTATGTTCATAATTCTATATGTATGGCATTCTTTTTCGTTTGCGTCTTTATACATTATCAAGGCGACACTTTAAATGTAATTTCCATCGTTACTTTAATATTTCATCTTTATTAAATTGGCTTATGTTTGCTACATCTTTATGGCTACGCAAATTTGTTTCCTTTCCACTCTTTCTTTCTTTCCAGAAGCGCCAAATTTTTTTAGAAATTTCGCGAAATAACTGGAGCGACTATGAAGATTGAATGATAAAATAATTTTTTTAAACATATAAAAATATGAACATGGAATGTCTAAGAAGATCGGTTTTAGGAACGACCCCACCAGGACTCGAACCTGGAGTCTTCTCATCCGAAGTGAGACGCCTTATCCATTAGGCCATAGGGCCGAGATGGGACGATGTTAGTTACATGGCGTGCGCTTTAGAAATTCTTAGTAAATAATTAGATGTGGAGGCAAGTTGTTGCTCCATTCGCCAGGAAATTTTTAATGTAAAAAGTAAAACTTGTTTCGCCTACCGTTCTTCATGTGGAGACGATCAGGAGCACTTTTCAATGGTTGACCCGCTATACTCTCATAACAACTTGATTTTCTGAATTCCTCAAAATTATCAAAAATTTCCTACGCTCTCTGAGCCTTGCTTTCTTGCACTTTCTAGTTGTTTTTTTTACGGAAAAATAGTTTTACGACCCCGCCAGGATTTGAACCTGGAATCTTCTGATCCGTAGTCAGACACCTTATCCGTTTGGCCACGAGGCCGCTGGCGAGAAGCTGGCGCACATACTGAAATGTCAGTGAAAAATCAAGGTGAGTCAATATAGAGGTTTATAAAAATGAAAACTGTGGCCCGTGTGAGGATCGAACTCACGACCTTCGCGTTATTAGCACCACGCTCTGCCGACTGAGCTAACGGGCCAACGTTTAGAGGTTGCTAATGCAGGTACCGTAGACAATTTTATGTTCATAATTCTATATGTATGGCATTCTTTTTCGTTTGCGTCTTTATACATTATCAAGGCGACAGTTTAAATGTAATTTCCATGGTTACTTTAATATTTCATCTTTATTAAATTGGCTTATGCTTGCTACATCTTTATGGCTACGCAAATTTGTTTCCTTTCCACTCTTTCTTTCTTTCCAGAAACGGCAAATTTTTTTAGACATTTCGCAAAATAACTGGAGCGACTGTGAAGATTGAATGATAAAAAATTTTTTTTAAACATATAAAAATATGAACATGGAATGTCTAAAAATATCGGTTTTAGGAACGACCCCACCAGGACTCGAACCTGGAGTCTTCTCATCCGAAGTGAGACGCCTTATCCATTAGGCCATAGGGCCGAGATGGGAGGATGTTAGTTACATGGCGTGCGCTTTAGAAATTCTTAGTAAGTAATTAGATGTGGAGGCAAGTTGTTGCTCCATTCGCCAGAAATTTTTTAATGTAAAAAGTAAAACTTGTTTCCCCTACCGTTCTTCATGTGGAGACGATCAGGAGCACTTTTCAATGGTTGACCCGCTATACTCTCATAACAACTTGATTTTCTGAATTCCTCAAAATTATCAAAAATTTCCTACGCTCTCTGAGCCTTGCTTTCTTGCACTTTCTAGTTGTTTTTTTACGCAAAAATAGTTTTACGACCCCGCCAGGATTTGAACCTGGAATCTTCTGATCCGTAGTCAGACACCTTATCCGTTTGGCCACGAGTCCGCTGGCGAGAAGCTGGCGCACATACTGAAATGTCAGTGAAAAATCAAGGTGAGTCAATATAGAGGTTTATAAAAATGAAAACTGTGGCCCGTGTGAGGATCGAACTCACGACCTTAGCGTTATTAGCACCACGCTCTGTCGACTGAGCTAACGGGCCAACGTTTAGAGGTTGCTAATGCAGGTACCGTAGACAATTTTATGTTCATAATTCTATATGTATGGCATTCTTTTTCGTTTGCGTCTTTATACATTATCAAGGCGACACTTTAAATGTAATTTCCATCGTTACTTTAATATTTCATCTTTATTAAATTGGCTTATGTTTGCTACATCTTTATGGCTACGCAAATTTGTTTCCTTTCCACTCTTTCTTTCTTTCCAGAAGCGCCAAATTTTTTTAGAAATTTCGCGAAATAACTGGAGCGACTATGAAGATTGAATGATAAAATAATTTTTTTAAACATATAAAAATATGAACATGGAATGTCTAAGAAGATCGGTTTTAGGAACGACCCCACCAGGACTCGAACCTGGAGTCTTCTCATCCGAAGTGAGACGCCTTATCCATTAGGCCATAGGGCCGAGATGGGACGATGTTAGTTACATGGCGTGCGCTTTAGAAATTCTTAGTAAATAATTAGATGTGGAGGCAAGTTGTTGCTCCATTCGCCAGGAAATTTTTAATGTAAAAAGTAAAACTTGTTTCGCCTACCGTTCTTCATGTGGAGACGATCAGGAGCACTTTTCAATGGTTGACCCGCTATACTCTCATAACAACTTGATTTTCTGAATTCCTCAAAATTATCAAAAATTTCCTACGCTCTCTGAGCCTTGCTTTCTTGCACTTTCTAGTTGTTTTTTTACGGAAAAATAGTTTTACGACCCCGCCAGGATTTGAACCTGGAATCTTCTGATCCGTAGTCAGACACCTTATCCGTTTGGCCACGAGGCCGCTGGCGAGAAGCTGGCGCACATACTGAAATGTCAGTGAAAAATCAAGGTGAGTCAATATAGAGGTTTATAAAAATGAAAACTGTGGCCCGTGTGAGGATCGAACTCACGACCTTAGCGTTATTAGCACCACGCTCTGCCGACTGAGCTAACGGGCCAACGTTTAGAGGTTGCTAATGCAGGTACCGTAGACAATTTTATGTTCATAATTCTATATGTATGGCATTCTTTTTCGTTTGCGTCTTTATACATTATCAAGGCGACAGTTTTAATGTAATTTCCATCGTTACTTTAATATTTCATCTTTATTAAATTGGCTTATGTTTGCTACATCTTTATGGCTACGCAAATTTGTTTCCTTTCCACTCTTTCTTTCTTTCCAGAAACGGCAAAATTTTTTAGACATTTCGCGAAATAACTGGAGCGACTGTGAAGATTGAATGATAAAATATTTTTTTTAAACATATAAAAATATGAACATGGAATGTCTAAGAATATCGGTTTTAGGAACGACCCCACCAGGACTCGAACCTGGGGTCTTCTCATCCGAAGTGAGACACCTTATCCATTAGGCCATAGGGCCCAGATGGGAGGATGTTAGTTACATGGCGTGCGCTTTAGAAATTCTTAGTAAGTAATTAGATGTGGAGGCAAGTTGTTGCTCCATTCGCCAGAAAATTTTTAATGTAAAAAGTAAAACTTGTTTCCCCTACCGTTCTTCATGTGGAGACGATCAGGAGCACTTTTCAATGGTTGACCCGCTATACTCTCATAACAACTTGATTTTCTGAATTCCTCAAAATTATCAAAAATTTCCTACGCTCTCTGAGCCTGGCTTTCTTGCACTTTCTAGTTGTTTTTTTACGCAAAAATAGTTTTACGACCCCGCCAGGATTTGAACCTGGAATCTTCTGATCCGTAGTCAGACACCTTATCCGTTTGGCCACGAGTCCGCTGGCGAGAAGCTGGCGCACATACTGAAATGTCAGTGAAAAATCAAGGTGAGTCAATATAGAGGTTTATAAAAATGAAAACTGTGGCCCGTGTGAGGATCGAACTCACGACCTTAGCGTTATTAGCACCACGCTCTGCCGACTGAGCTAACGGGCCAACGTTTAGAGGTTGCTAATGCAGGTACCGTAGACAATTTTATGTTCATAATTCTATATGTATGGCATTCTTTTTCGTTTGCGTCTTTATACATTATCAAGGCGACAGTTTAAATGTAATTTCCATGGTTACTTTAATATTTCATCTTTATTAAATTGGCTTATGCTTGCTACATCTTTATGGCTACGCAAATTTGTTTCCTTTCCACTCTTTCTTTCTTTCCAGAAACGGCAAATTTTTTTAGACATTTCGCAAAATAACTGGAGCGACTGTGAAGATTGAATGATAAAAATTTTTTTTAAACATATAAAAATATGAACATGGAATGTCTAAAAATATCGGTTTTAGGAACGACCCCACCAGGACTCGAACCTGGAGTCTTCTCATCCGAAGTGAGACGCCTTATCCATTAGGCCATAGGGCCGAGATGGGAGGATGTTAGTTACATGGCGTGCGCTTTAGAAATTCTTAGTAAGTAATTAGATGTGGAGGCAAGTTGTTGCTCCATTCGCCAGAAATTTTTTAATGTAAAAAGTAAAACTTGTTTCCCCTACCGTTCTTCATGTGGAGACGATCAGGAGCACTTTTCAATGGTTGACCCGCTATACTCTCATAACAACTTGATTTTCTGAATTCCTAAAAATTATCAAAAATTTCCTACGCTCTCTGAGCCTTGCTTTCTTGCACTTTCTAGTTGTTTTTTTACGCAAAAATAGTTTTACGACCCCGCCAGGATTTGAACCTGGAATCTTCTGATCCGTAGTCAGACACCTTATCCGTTTGGCCACGAGTCCGCTGGCGAGAAGCTGGCGCACATACTGAAATGTCAGTGAAAAATCAAGGTGAGTCAATATAGAGGTTTATAAAAATGAAAACTGTGGCCCGTGTGAGGATCGAACTCACGACCTTAGCGTTATTAGCACCACGCTCTGTCGACTGAGCTAACGGGCCAACGTTTAGAGGTTGCTAATGCAGGTACCGTAGACAATTTTATGTTCATAATTCTATATGTATGGCATTCTTTTTCGTTTGCGTCTTTATACATTATCAAGGCGACACTTTAAATGTAATTTCCATCGTTACTTTAATATTTCATCTTTATTAAATTGGCTTATGTTTGCTACATCTTTATGGCTACGCAAATTTGTTTCCTTTCCACTCTTTCTTTCTTTCCAGAAGCGCCAAATTTTTTTAGAAATTTCGCGAAATAACTGGAGCGACTATGAAGATTGAATGATAAAATAATTTTTTTAAACATATAAAAATATGAACATGGAATGTCTAAGAAGATCGGTTTTAGGAACGACCCCACCAGGACTCGAACCTGGAGTCTTCTCATCCGAAGTGAGACGCCTTATCCATTAGGCCATAGGGCCGAGATGGGACGATGTTAGTTACATGGCGTGCGCTTTAGAAATTCTTAGTAAATAATTAGATGTGGAGGCAAGTTGTTGCTCCATTCGCCAGGAAATTTTTAATGTAAAAAGTAAAACTTGTTTCGCCTACCGTTCTTCATGTGGAGACGATCAGGAGCACTTTTCAATGGTTGACCCGCTATACTCTCATAACAACTTGATTTTCTGAATTCCTCAAAATTATCAAAAATTTCCTACGCTCTCTGAGCCTTGCTTTCTTGCACTTTCTAGTTGTTTTTTTACGCAAAAATAGTTTTACGACCCCGCCAGGATTTGAACCTGGAATCTTCTGATCCGTAGTCAGACACCTTATCCGTTTGGCCACGAGGCCGCTGGCGAGAAGCTGGCGCACATACTGAAATGTCAGTGAAAAATCAAGGTGAGTCAATATAGAGGTTTATAAAAATGAAAACTGTGGCCCGTGTGAGGATCGAACTCACGACCTTAGCGTTATTAGCACCACGCTCTGCCGACTGAGCTAACGGGCCAACGTTTAGAGGTTGCTAATGCAGGTACCGTAGACAATTTTATGTTCATAATTCTATATGTATGGCATTCTTTTTCGTTTGCGTCTTTATACATTATCAAGGCGACAGTTTTAAATGTAATTTCCATCGTTACTTTAATATTTCATCTTTATTAAATTGGCTTATGTTTGCTACATCTTTATGGCTACGCAAATTTGTTTCCTTTCCACTCTTTCTTTCTTTCCAGAAACGGCAAATTTTTTTAGACATTTCGCGAAATAACTGGAGCGACTGTGAAGATTGAATGATAAAATATTTTTTTAAACATATAAAAATATGAACATGGAATGTCTAAGAATATCGGTTTTAGGAACGACCCCACCAGGACTCGAACCTGGAGTCTTCTCATCCGAAGTGAGACACCTTATCCATTAGGCCATAGGGCCCAGATGGGAGGATGTTAGTTACATGGCGTGCGCTTTAGAAATTCTTAGTAAGTAATTAGATGTGGAGGCAAGTTGTTGCTCCATTCGCCAGAAAATTTTTTAATGTAAAAAGTAAAACTTGTTTCCCCTACCGTTCTTCATGTGGAGACGATCAGGAGCACTTTTCAATGGTTGACCCGCTATACTCTCATAACAACTTGATTTTCTGAATTCCTCAAAATTATCAAAAATTTCCTACGCTCTCTGAGCCTTGCTTTCTTGCACTTTCTAGTTGTTTTTTTACGCAAAAATAGTTTTACGACCCCGCCAGGATTTGAACCTGGAATCTTCTGATCCGTAGTCAGACACCTTATCCGTTTGGCCACGAGTCCGCTGGCGAGAAGCTGGCGCACATACTGAAATGTCAGTGAAAAATCAAGGTGAGTCAATATAGAGGTTTATAAAAATGAAAACTGTGGCCCGTGTGAGGATCGAACTCACGACCTTAGCGTTATTAGCACCACGCTCTGCCGACTGAGCTAACGGGCCAACGTTTAGAGGTTGCTAATGCAGGTACCGTAGACAATTTTATGTTCATAATTCTATATGTATGGCATTCTTTTTCGTTTGCGTCTTTATACATTATCAAGGCGACAGTTTAAATGTAATTTCCATCGTTACTTTAATATTTCATCTTTATTAAATTGGCTTATGTTTGCTACATCTTTATGGCTACGCAAATTTGTTTCCTTTCCACTCTTTCTTTCTTTCCAGAAACGGCCAAATTTTTTTAGACATTTCGCGAAATAACTGGAGCGACTGTGAAGATTGAATGATAAAATTTTTTTTAAACATATAAAAATATGAACATGGAATGTCTAAGAATATCGGTTTTAGGAACGACCCCACCAGGACTCGAACCTGGAGTCTTCTCATCCGAAGTGAGACGCCTTATCCATTAGGCCATAGGGCCGAGATGGGAGGATGTTAGTTACATGGCGTGCGCTTTAGAAATTCTTAGTAAGTAATTAGATGTGGAGGCAAGTTGTTGCTCCATTCGCCAGGAAATTTTTTAATGTAAAAAGTAAAACTTGTTTCCCCTACCGTTCTTCATGTGGAGACGATCAGGAGCACTTTTCAATGGTTGACCCGCTATACTCTCATAACAACTTGATTTTCTGAATTCCTCAAAATTATCAAAAATTTCCTACGCTCTGTGAGCCTTGCTTTCTTGCACTTTCTAGTTGTTTTTTTACGCAAAAATAGTTTTACGACCCCGCCAGGATTTGAACCTGGAATCTTCTGATCCGTAGCCAGACACCTTATCCGTTTGGCCACGAGTCCGCTGGCGAGAAGCTGGCGCACATGCTGAAATGTCAGTGAAAAATCAAGGTGAGTCAATATAGAGGTTTATAAAAATGAAAACTGTGGCCCGTGTGAGGATCGAACTCACGACCTTAGCGTTATTAGCACCACGCTCTGCCGACTGAGCTAACGGGCCAACGTTTAGAGGTTGCTAATGCAGGTACCGTAGACAATTTTATGTTCATAATTCTATATGTATGGCATTCTTTTTCGTTTGCGTCTTTATACATTATCAAGGCGACAGTTTTAAATGTAATTTCCATCGTTACTTTAATATTTCATCTTTATTAAATTGGCTTATGTTTGCTACATCTTTATGGCTACGCAAATTTGTTTCCTTTCCACTCTTTCTTTCTTTCCAGAAACGCCCAAATTTTTTAGACATTTCGCGAAATAACTGGAGCGACTGTGAAGATTGAATGATAAAATATTTTTTTTAAACATATAAAAATATGAACATGGAATGTCTAAGAAGATCGGTTTTAGGAGCGACCCCACCAGGACTCGAACCTGGAGTCTTCTCATCCGAAGTGAGACGCCTTATCCATTAGGCCATAGGGCCGAGATGGGACGATGTTAGTTACATGGCGTGCGCTTTAGAAATTCTTAGTAAATAATTAGATGTGGAGGCAAGTTGTTGCTCCATTCGCCAGGAAATTTTTAATGTAAAAAGTAAAACTTGTTTCGCCTACCGTTCTTCATGTGGAGACGATCAGGAGCACTTTTCAATGGTTGACCCGCTATACTCTCATAACAACTTGATTTTCTGAATTCCTCAAAATTATCAAAAATTTCCTACGCTCTCTGAGCCTTGCTTTCTTGCACTTTCTAGTTGTTTTTTTACGCAAAAATAGTTTTACGACCCCGCCAGGATTTGAACCTGGAATCTTCTGATCCGTAGTCAGACACCTTATCCGTTTGGCCACGAGGCCGCTGGCGAGAAGCTGGCGCACATACTGAAATGTCAGTGAAAAATCAAGGTGAGTCAATATAGAGGTTTATAAAAATGAAAACTGTGGCCCGTGTGAGGATCGAACTCACGACCTTAGCGTTATTAGCACCACGCTCTGCCGACTGAGCTAACGGGCCAACGTTTAGAGGTTGCTAATGCAGGTACCGTAGACAATTTTATGTTCATAATTCTATATGTATGGCATTCTTTTTCGTTTGCGTCTTTATACATTATCAAGGCGACAGTTTAAATGTAATTTCCATCGTTACTTTAATATTTCATCTTTATTAAATTGGCTTATGTTTGCTACATCTTTATGGCTACGCAAATTTGTTTCCTTTCCACTCTTTCTTTCTTTCCAGAAACGGCAAATTTTTTTAGACATTTCGCAAAATAACTGGAGCGACTGTGAAGATTGAATGATAAAATTTTTTTTTAAACATATAAAAATATGAACATGGAATGTCTAAGAATATCGGTTTTAGGAACGACCCCACCAGGACTCGAACCTGGAGTCTTCTCATCCGAAGTGAGACGCCTTATCCATTAGGCCATAGGGCCGAGATGGGAGGATGTTAGTTACATGGCGTGCGCTTTAGAAATTCTTAGTAAGTAATTAGATGTGGAGGCAAGTTGTTGCTCCATTCGCCAGAAATTTTTTAATGTAAAAAGTAAAACTTGTTTCCCCTACCGTTCTTCATGTGGAGACGATCAGGAGCACTTTTCAATGGTTGACCCGCTATACTCTCATAACAACTTGATTTTCTGAATTCCTCAAAATTATCAAAAATTTCCTACGCTCTGTGAGCCTTGCTTTCTTGCACTTTCTAGTTGTTTTTTTACGCAAAAATAGTTTTACGACCCCGCCAGGATTTGAACCTGGAATCTTCTGATCCGTAGCCAGACACCTTATCCGTTTGGCCACGAGTCCGCTGGCGAGAAGCTGGCGCACATGCTGAAATGTCAGTGAAAAATCAAGGTGAGTCAATATAGAGGTTTATAAAAATGAAAACTGTGGCCCGTGTGAGGATCGAACTCACGACCTTAGCGTTATTAGCACCACGCTCTGCCGACTGAGCTAACGGGCCAACGTTTAGAGGTTGCTAATGCAGGTACCGTAGACAATTTTATGTTCATAATTCTATATGTATGGCATTCTTTTTCGTTTGCGTCTTTATACATTATCAAGGCGACAGTTTAAATGTAATTTCCATCGTTACTTTAATATTTCATCTTTATTAAATTGGCTTATGTTTGCTACATCTTTATGGCTACGCAAATTTGTTTCCTTTCCACTCTTTCTTTCTTTCCAGAAACGCCCAAATTTTTTAGAAATTTCGCGAAATAACTGGAGCGACTATGAAGATTGAATGATAAAATAATTTTTTTAAACATATAAAAATATGAACATGGAATGTCTAAGAAGATCGGTTTTAGGAGCGACCCCACCAGGACTCGAACCTGGAGTCTTCTCATCCGAAGTGAGACGCCTTATCCATTAGGCCATAGGGCCGAGATGGGACGATGTTAGTTACATGGCGTGCGCTTTAGAAATTCTTAGTAAATAATTAGATGTGGAGGCAAGTTGTTGCTCCATTCGCCAGGAAATTTTTAATGTAAAAAGTAAAACTTGTTTCGCCTACCGTTCTTCATGTGGAGACGATCAGGAGCACTTTTCAATGGTTGACCCGCTATACTCTCATAACAACTTGATTTTCTGAATTCCTCAAAATTATCAAAAATTTCCTACGCTCTCTGAGCCTTGCTTTCTTGCACTTTCTAGTTGTTTTTTTACGCAAAAATAGTTTTACGACCCCGCCAGGATTTGAACCTGGAATCTTCTGATCCGTAGTCAGACACCTTATCCGTTTGGCCACGAGGCCGCTGGCGAGAAGCTGGCGCACATACTGAAATGTCAGTGAAAAATCAAGGTGAGTCAATATAGAGGTTTATAAAAATGAAAACTGTGGCCCGTGTGAGGATCGAACTCACGACCTTAGCGTTATTAGCACCACGCTCTGCCGACTGAGCTAACGGGCCAACGTTTAGAGGTTGCTAATGCAGGTACCGTAGACAATTTTATGTTCATAATTCTATATGTATGGCATTCTTTTTCGTTTGCGTCTTTATACATTATCAAGGCGACAGTTTAAATGTAATTTCCATCGTTACTTTAATATTTCATCTTTATTAAATTGGCTTATGTTTGCTACATCTTTATGGCTACGCAAATTTGTTTCCTTTCCACTCTTTCTTTCTTTCCAGAAACGGCAAATTTTTTTAGACATTTCGCAAAATAACTGGAGCGACTGTGAAGATTGAATGATAAAATTTTTTTTTAAACATATAAAAATATGAACATGGAATGTCTAAGAATATCGGTTTTAGGAACGACCCCACCAGGACTCGAACCTGGAGTCTTCTCATCCGAAGTGAGACGCCTTATCCATTAGGCCATAGGGCCGAGATGGGAGGATGTTAGTTACATGGCGTGCGCTTTAGAAATTCTTAGTAAGTAATTAGATGTGGAGGCAAGTTGTTGCTCCATTCGCCAGGAAATTTTTTAATGTAAAAAGTAAAACTTGTTTCCCCTACCGTTCTTCATGTGGAGACGATCAGGAGCACTTTTCAATGGTTGACCCGCTATACTCTCATAACAACTTGATTTTCTGAATTCCTCAAAATTATCAAAAATTTCCTACGCTCTGTGAGCCTTGCTTTCTTGCACTTTCTAGTTGTTTTTTTACGCAAAAATAGTTTTACGACCCCGCCAGGATTTGAACCTGGAATCTTCTGATCCGTAGTCAGACACCTTATCCGTTTGGCCACGAGTCCGCTGGCGAGAAGCTGGCGCACATACTGAAATGTCAGTGAAAAATCAAGGTGAGTCAATATAGAGGTTTATAAAAATGAAAACTGTGGCCCGTGTGAGGATCGAACTCACGACCTTAGCGTTATTAGCACCACGCTCTGCCGACTGAGCTAACGGGCCAACGTTTAGAGGTTGCTAATGCAGGTACCGTAGACAATTTTATGTTCATAATTCTATATGTATGGCATTCTTTTTCGTTTGCGTCTTTATACATTATCAAGGCGACAGTTTAAATGTAATTTCCATCGTTACTTTAATATTTCATCTTTATTAAATTGGCTTATGTTTGCTACATCTTTATGGCTACGCAAATTTGTTTCCTTTCCACTCTTTCTTTCTTTCCAGAAACGGCAAAATTTTTTAGAAATTTCGCGAAATAACTGGAGCGACTGTGAAGATTGAATGATAAAATAATTTTTTTTAAACATATAAAAATATGAACATGGAATGTCTAAGAATATCGGTTTTAGGAACGACCCCACCAGGACTCGAACCTGGAGTCTTCTCATCCGAAGTGAGACGCCTTATCCATTAGGCCATAGGGCCGAGATGGGACGATGTTAGTTACATGGCGTGCGCTTTAGAAATTCTTAGTAAATAATTAGATGTGGAGGCAAGTTGTTGCTCCATTCGCCAGGAAATTTTTTAATGTAAAAAGTAAAACTTGTTTCCCCTACCGTTCTTCATGTGGAGACGATCAGGAGCACTTTTCAATGGTTGACCCGCTATACTCTCATAACAACTTGATTTTCTGAATTCCTCAAAATTATCAAAAATTTCCTACGCTCTGTGAGCCTTGCTTTCTTGCACTTTCTAGTTGTTTTTTTACGCAAAAATAGTTTTACGACCCCGTCAGGATTTGAACCAGGAATCTTCTGATCCGTAGTCAGACACCTTATCCGTTTGGCCACGAGTCCGCTGGCGAGAAGCTGGCGCACATACCGAAATGTCAGTGAAAAATCAAGGTGAGTCAATATAGAGGTTTATAAAAATGAAAACTGTGGCCCGTGTGAGGATCGAACTCACGACCTTAGCGTTATTAGCACCACGCTCTGCCGACTGAGCTAACGGGCCAACGTTTAGAGGTTGCTAATGCAGGTACCGTAGACAATTTTATGTTCATAATTCTATATGTATGGCATTCTTTTTCGTTTGCGTCTTTATACATTATCAAGGCGACAGTTTAAATGTAATTTCCATCGTTACTTTAATATTTCATCTTTATTAAATTGGCTTATGTTTGCTACATCTTTATGGCTACGCAAATTTGTTTCCTTTCCACTCTTTCTTTCTTTCCAGAAACGGCAAAATTTTTTAGACATTTCGCAAAATAACTGGAGCGACTGTGAAGATTGAATGATAAAATTTTTTTTTTAAACATATAAAAATATGAACATGGAATGTCTAAGAATATCGGTTTTAGGAACGACCCCACCAGGACTCGAACCTGGAGTCTTCTCATCCGAAGTGAGACGCCTTATCCATTAGGCCATAGGGCCGAGATGTGAGGATGTTAGTTACATGGCGTGCGCTTTAGAAATTCTTAGTAAGTAATTAGATGTGGAGGCAAGTTGTTGCTCCATTCGCCAGGAATTTTTTAATGTAAAAAGTAAAACTTGTTTCCCCTACCGTTCTTCATGTGGAGACGATCAGGAGCACTTTTCAATGGTTGACCCGCTATACTCTCATAACAACTTGATTTTCTGAATTCCTCAAAATTATCAAAAATTTCCTACGCTCTGTGAGCCTTGCTTTCTTGCACTTTCTAGTTCTTTTTTTACGCAAAAATAGTTTTACGACCCCGCCAGGATTTGAACCTGGAATCTTCTGATCCGTAGTCAGACACCTTATCCGTTTGGCCACGAGTCCGCTGGCGAGAAGCTGGCGCACATACCGAAATGTCAGTGAAAAATCAAGGTGAGTCAATATAGAGGTTTATAAAAATGAAAACTGTGGCCCGTGTGAGGATCGAACTCACGACCTTAGCGTTATTAGCACCACGCTCTGCCGACTGAGCTAACGGGCCAACGTTTAGAGGTTGCTAATGCAGGTACCGTAGACAATTTTATGTTCATAATTCTATATGTATGGCATTCTTTTTCGTTTGCGTCTTTATACATTATCAAGGCGACAGTTTAAATGTAATTTCCATCGTTACTTTAATATTTCATCTTTATTAAATTGGCTTATGTTTGCTACATCTTTATGGCTACGCAAATTTGTTTCCTTTCCACTCTTTCTTTCTTTCCAGAAACGGCAAAATTTTTTAGACATTTCGCAAAATAACTGGAGCGACTGTGAAGATTGAATGATAAAATATTTTTTTTAAACATATAAAAATATGAACATGGAATGTCTAAGAATATCGGTTTTAGGAACGACCCCACCAGGACTCGAACCTGGAGTCTTCTCATCCGAAGTGAGACGCCTTATCCATTAGGCCATAGGGCCGAGATGGGAGGATGTTAGTTACATGGCGTGCGCTTTAGAAATTCTTAGTAAGTAATTAGATGTGGAGGCAAGTTGTTGCTCCATTCGCCAGGAATTTTTTAATGTAAAAAGTAAAACTTGTTTCCCCTACCGTTCTTCATGTGGAGACGATCAGGAGCACTTTTCAATGGTTGACCCGCTATACTCTCATAACAACTTGATTTTCTGAATTCCTCAAAATTATCAAAAATTTCCTACGCTCTGTGAGCCTTGCTTTCTTGCACTTTCTAGTTGTTTTTTTACGCAAAAATAGTTTTACGACCCCGTCAGGATTTGAACCAGGAATCTTCTGATCCGTAGTCAGACACCTTATCCGTTTGGCCACGAGTCCGCTGGCGAGAAGCTGGCGCACATACCGAAATGTCAGTGAAAAATCAAGGTGAGTCAATATAGAGGTTTATAAAAATGAAAACTGTGGCCCGTGTGAGGATCGAACTCACGACCTTAGCGTTATTAGCACCACGCTCTGCCGACTGAGCTAACGGGCCAACGTTTAGAGGTTGCTAATGCAGGTACCGTAGACAATTTTATGTTCATAATTCTATATGTATGGCATTCTTTTTCGTTTGCGTCTTTATACATTATCAAGGCGACAGTTTAAATGTAATTTCCATCGTTACTTTAATATTTCATCTTTATTAAATTGGCTTATGTTTGCTACATCTTTATGGCTACGCAAATTTGTTTCCTTTCCACTCTTTCTTTCTTTCCAGAAACGGCAAAATTTTTTAGACATTTCGCAAAATAACTGGAGCGACTGTGAAGATTGAATGATAAAATTTTTTTTTTAAACATATAAAAATATGAACATGGAATGTCTAAGAATATCGGTTTTAGGAACGACCCCGCCAGGACTCGAACCTGGAGTCTTCTCATCCGAAGTGAGACGCCTTATCGATTAGGCCATAGGGCCGAGATGGGAGGATGTTAGTTACATGGCGTGCGCTATAGAAATTCTTAGTAAGTAATTTGATGTGGAGGCAAGTTGTTGCTCCATTCGCCAAGGAAATTTTTAATGTAAAAAGTAAAACTTGTTTCCCCTACCGTTCTTCATGTGGAGACGATCAGGAACACTTTTCAATGGTTGACCCGCTATACTCTCATAACAACTTGATTTTCTGAATTCCTCAAAATTATCAAAAATTTCCTACGCTCTGTGAGCCTTGCTTTCTTGCACTTTCTAGTTGTTTTTTTACGCAAAAATAGTTTTACGACCCAGCCAGGATTTGAACCTGGAATCTTCTGATCCGTAGTCAGACAACTTATCCGTTTGGCCACGAGTCCGCTGGCGAGAAGCTGGCGCACATACTGAAATGTCAGTGAAAAATCAAGGTGAGTCAATATAGAGGTTTATAAAAATGAAAACTGTGGCCCGTGTGAGGATCGAACTCACGACCTTAGCCGTTATTAGCACCACGCTCTGCCGACTGAGCTAACGGGCCAACGTTTAGAGGTTGCTAATGCAGGTACCGTAGACAATTTTATGTTCATAATTCTATATGTATGGCATTCTTTTTCGTTTGCGTCTTTATACATTATCAAGGCGACACAGTTTAAATGTAATTTCCATCGTTACTTTAATATTTCATCTTTATTAAATTGGCTTATGTTTGCTACATCTTTATGGCTACGCAAATTTGTTTCCTTTCCACTCTTTCTTTCTTTCCAGAAACGCAAAAATTTTTTAGACATTTCGCGAAATAACTGGAGCGACTGTGAAGATTGAATGATAAAATTTTTTTTTTAAACATATAAAAATATGAACATGGAATGTCTAAGAATATCGGTTTTAGGAACGACCCCACCAGGACTCGAACCTGGAGTCTTCTCATCCGAAGTGAGACGCCTTATCCATTAGGCCATAGGGCCGAGATGGGAGGATGTTAGTTACATGGCGTGCGCTTTAGAAATTCTTAGTAAGTAATTAGATGTGGAGGCAAGTTGTTGCTCCATTCGCCAGGAAATTTTTAATGTAAAAAGTAAAACTTGTTTCCCCTACCGTTCTTCATGTGGAGACGATCAGGAGCACTTTTCAATGGTTGACCCGCTATACTCTCATAACAACTTGATTTTCTGAATTCCTCAAAATTATCAAAAATTTCCTACGCTCTGTGAGCCTTGCTTTCTTGCACTTTCTAGTTGTTTTTTTTACGCAAAAATAGTTTTACGACCCCGCCAGGATTTGAACCTGGAATCTTCTGATCCGTAGTCAGACACCTTATCCGTTTGGCCACGAGTCCGCTGGCGAGAAGCTGGCGCACATACCGAAATGTCAGTGAAAAATCAAGGTGAGTCAATATAGAGGTTTATAAAAATGAAAACTGTGGCCCGTGTGAGGATCGAACTCACGACCTTAGCGTTATTAGCACCACGCTCTGCCGACTGAGCTAACGGGCCAACGTTTAGAGGTTGCTAATGCAGGTACCGTAGACAATTTTATGTTCATAATTCTATATGTATGGCATTCTTTTTCGTTTGCGTCTTTATACATTATCAAGGCGACAGTTTAAATGTAATTTCCATCGTTACTTTAATATTTCATCTTTATTAAATTGGCTTATGTTTGCTACATCTTTATGGCTACGCAAATTTGTTTCCTTTCCACTCTTTCTTTCTTTCCAGAAACGGCAAAATTTTTTAGACATTTCGCAAAATAACTGGAGCGACTGTGAAGATTGAATGATAAAATTTTTTTTTTAAACATATAAAAATATGAACATGGAATGTCTAAGAATATCGGTTTTAGGAACGACCCCACCAGGACTCGAACCTGGAGTCTTCTCATCCGAAGTGAGACGCCTTATCCATTAGGCCATAGGGCCGAGATGTGAGGATGTTAGTTACATGGCGTGCGCTTTAGAAATTCTTAGTAAGTAATTAGATGTGGAGGCAAGTTGTTGCTCCATTCGCCAGGAATTTTTTAATGTAAAAAGTAAAACTTGTTTCCCCTACCGTTCTTCATGTGGAGACGATCAGGAGCACTTTTCAATGGTTGACCCGCTATACTCTCATAACAACTTGATTTTCTGAATTCCTCAAAATTATCAAAAATTTCCTACGCTCTGTGAGCCTTGCTTTCTTGCACTTTCTAGTTGTTTTTTTACGCAAAAATAGTTTTACGACCCAGCCAGGATTTGAACCAGGAATCTTCTGATCCGTAGTCAGACAACTTATCCGTTTGGCCACGAGGCCGCTGGCGACTAGCTGGCGCACATACTGAAATGTCACTGAAACAGTCAATATAGAGGTTTATAAAAATGAAAACACTCCGTGTGAGGATCGAACTCACGACCTTAGCCTTATTAGCACCACGCTCTGCCGACTGAGCTAACGGGCCAACGTTTAGAGGTTGCTAATGCCGGTACCGTAGACAATTTTATGTTCATAATTCTATATGTATGGCATTCTTTTTCGTTTGCGTCTTTATACATTATCAAGGCGACACTTTAAATGTAATTTCCATCGTTACTTTAATATTTCATCTTTATTAAATTGGCTTATGTTTGCTACATCTTTATGGCTACGCAAATTTGTTTCCTTTCCACTCTTTCTTTCTTTCCAGAAACGCAAAAATTTTTTAGACATTTCGCGAAATAACTGGAGCGACTATGAAGATTGAATGATAAAATTTTTTTTTTAAACATATAAAAATATGAACATGGAATGTCTAAGAAGATCGGTTTTAGGAACGACCCCACCAGGACTCGAACCTGGAGTCTTCTCATCCGAAGTGAGACGCCTTATCCATTAGGCCATAGGGCCGAGATGGGAGGATGCTAGTTACATGGCGTGCGCTTTAGAAATTCTTAGTAAGTAATTAGATGTGGAGGCAAGTTGTTGCTCCATTCGCCAGGAAATTTTTAATGTAAAAACTAAAAATTGTTTCCCCTACCGTTCTTCATGTGGAGACGATCAGGAGCACTTTTCAATGGTTGACCCGCTATACTCTCATAACAACTTGATTTTCTGAATTCCTCAAAATTATCAAAAATTTCCTACGCTCTGTGAGCCTTGCTTTCTTGCACTTTCTAGTTGTTTTTTTACGCAAAAATAGTTTTACGACCCCGCCAGGATTTGAACCTGGAATCTTCTGATCCGTAGTCAGACACCTTATCCGTTTGGCCACGAGTCCGCTGGCGAGAAGCTGGCGCACATACCGAAATGTCAGTGAAAAATCAAGGTGAGTCAATATAGAGGTTTATAAAAATGAAAACTGTGGCCCGTGTGAGGATCGAACTCACGACCTTAGCGTTATTAGCACCACGCTCTGCCGACTGAGCTAACGGGCCAACGTTTAGAGGTTGCTAATGCAGGTACCGTAGACAATTTTATGTTCATAATTCTATATGTATGGCATTCTTTTTCGTTTGCGTCTTTATACATTATCAAGGCGACAGTTTAAATGTAATTTCCATCGTTACTTTAATATTTCATCTTTATTAAATTGGCTTATGTTTGCTACATCTTTATGGCTACGCAAATTTGTTTCCTTTCCACTCTTTCTTTCTTTCCAGAAACGGCAAAATTTTTTAGACATTTCGCAAAATAACTGGAGCGACTGTGAAGATTGAATGATAAAATTTTTTTTTTAAACATATAAAAATATGAACATGGAATGTCTAAGAATATCGGTTTTAGGAACGACCCCGCCAGGACTCGAACCTGGAGTCTTCTCATCCGAAGTGAGACGCCTTATCGATTAGGCCATAGGGCCGAGATGGGAGGATGTTAGTTACATGGCGTGCGCTATAGAAATTCTTAGTAAGTAATTTGATGTGGAGGCAAGTTGTTGCTCCATTCGCCAAGAAATTTTTAATGTAAAAAGTAAAACTTGTTTCCCCTACCGTTCTTCATGTGGAGACGATCAGGAACACTTTTCAATGGTTGACCCGCTTTACTCTCATAACGACTATTTTCTCAATTCCTCAAAATTATCAAAAATTTCCTACACTCTCTGAGCCTTGCTTTCTTGCACTTTCTTCTTGTTGTTTTTTTACGCAAAAATAGTTGTACGACCCCGCCAGAATTTGAACCTGGAATCTTCTGATCCGTAGTCAGACAACTTATCCGTTTGGCCACGAGGCCGCTGGCGACAAGCTGGCGCACATACTGAAATGTCACTGAAACAGTCAATATAGAGGTTTATAAAAATGAAAACACTCCGTGTGAGGATCGAACTCACGACCTTAGCCTTATTAGCACCACGCTCTGCCGACTGAGCTAACGGGCCAACGTTTAGAGGTTGCTAATGCCGGTACCGTAGACAATTTTATGTTCATAATTCTATATGTATGGCATTCTTTTTCGTTTGCGTCTTTATACATTATCAAGGCGACACTTTAAATGTAATTTCCATCGTTACTTTAATATTTCATCTTTATTAAATTGGCTTATGTTTGCTACATCTTTATGGCTACGCAAATTTGTTTCCTTTCCACTCTTTCTTTCTTTCCAGAAACGCAAAAATTTTTTAGACATTTCGCGAAATAACTGGAGCGACTATGAAGATTGAATGATAAAATTTTTTTTTTAAACATATAAAAATATGAACATGGAATGTCTAAGAAGATCGGTTTTAGGAACGACCCCACCAGGACTCGAACCTGGAGTCTTCTCATCCGAAGTGAGACGCCTTATCCATTAGGCCATAGGGCCGAGATGGGAGGATGCTAGTTACATGGCGTGCGCTTTAGAAATTCTTAGTAAGTAATTAGATGTGGAGGCAAGTTGTTGCTCCATTCGCCAGGAAATTTTTAATGTAAAAACTAAAAATTGTTTCCCCTACCGTTCTTCATGTGGAGACGATCAGGAGCACTTTTCAATGGTTGACCCGCTATACTCTCATAACAACTTGATTTTCTGAATTCCTCAAAATTATCAAAAATTTCCTACGCTCTGTGAGCCTTGCTTTCTTGCACTTTCTAGTTGTTTTTTTACGCAAAAATAGTTTTACGACCCCGCCAGGATTTGAACCTGGAATCTTCTGATCCGTAGTCAGACACCTTATCCGTTTGGCCACGAGTCCGCTGGCGAGAAGCTGGCGCACATACCGAAATGTCAGTGAAAAATCAAGGTGAGTCAATATAGAGGTTTATAAAAATGAAAACTGTGGCCCGTGTGAGGATCGAACTCACGACCTTAGCGTTATTAGCACCACGCTCTGCCGACTGAGCTAACGGGCCAACGTTTAGAGGTTGCTAATGCAGGTACCGTAGACAATTTTATGTTCATAATTCTATATGTATGGCATTCTTTTTCGTTTGCGTCTTTATACATTATCAAGGCGACAGTTTAAATGTAATTTCCATCGTTACTTTAATATTTCATCTTTATTAAATTGGCTTATGTTTGCTACATCTTTATGGCTACGCAAATTTGTTTCCTTTCCACTCTTTCTTTCTTTCCAGAAACGGCAAAATTTTTTAGACATTTCGCAAAATAACTGGAGCGACTGTGAAGATTGAATGATAAAATTTTTTTTTTAAACATATAAAAATATGAACATGGAATGTCTAAGAATATCGGTTTTAGGAACGACCCCGCCAGGACTCGAACCTGGAGTCTTCTCATCCGAAGTGAGACGCCTTATCGATTAGGCCATAGGGCCGAGATGGGAGGATGTTAGTTACATGGCGTGCGCTATAGAAATTCTTAGTAAGTAATTTGATGTGGAGGCAAGTTGTTGCTCCATTCGCCAAGAAATTTTTAATGTAAAAAGTAAAACTTGTTTCCCCTACCGTTCTTCATGTGGAGACGATCAGGAACACTTTTCAATGGTTGACCCGCTATACTCTCATAACGACTTGATTTTCTCAATTCCTCAAAATTATCAAAAATTTCCTACACTCTCTGAGCCTTGCTTTCTTGCACTTTCTTGTTGTTTTTTTACGCAAAAATAGTTGTACGACCCCGCCAGAATTTGAACCTGGAATCTTCTGATCCGTAGTCAGACAACTTATCCGTTTGGCCACGAGGCCGCTGGCGACAAGCTGGCGCACATACTGAAATGTCAGTGAAAAATCAAGGTGAGTCAATATAGAGGTTTATAAAAATGAAAACACTCCGTGTGAGGATCGAACTCACGACCTTAGCCTTATTAGCACCACGCTCTGCCGACTGAGCTAACGGGCCAACGTTTAGAGGTTGCTAATGCCGGTACCGTAGACAATTTTATGTTCATAATTCTATATGTATGGCATTCTTTTTCGTTTGCGTCTTTATACATTATCAAGGCGACACTTTAAATGTAATTTCCATCGTTACTTTAATATTTCATCTTTATTAAATTGGCTTATGTTTGCTACATCTTTATGGCTACGCAAATTTGTTTCCTTTCCACTCTTTCTTTCTTTCCAGAAACGCAAAAATTTTTTAGACATTTCGCGAAATAACTGGAGCGACTGTGAAGATTGAATGATAAAATTTTTTTTTTAAACATATAAAAATATGAACATGGAATGTCTAAGAAGATCGGTTTTAGGAACGACCCCACCAGGACTCGAACCTGGAGTCTTCTCATCCGAAGTGAGACGCCTTATCCATTAGGCCATAGGGCCGAGATGGGAGGATGCTAGTTACATGGCGTGCGCTTTAGAAATTCTTAGTAAGTAATTAGATGTGGAGGCAAGTTGTTGCTCCATTCGCCAGGAAATTTTTTAATGTAAAAACTAAAAAATTGTTTCCCCTACCGTTCTTCATGTGGAGACGATCAGGAGCACTTTTCAATGGTTGACCCGCTATACTCTCATTAACAACTTGATTTTCTGAATTCCTCAAAATTATCAAAAATTTCCTACGCTCTGTGAGCCTTGCTTTCTTGCACTTTCTAGTTGTTTTTTTACGCAAAAATAGTTTTACGACCCCGCCAGGATTTGAACCTGGAATCTTCTGATCCGTAGTCAGACACCTTATCCGTTTGGCCACGAGTCCGCTGGCGAGAAGCTGGCGCACATACCGAAATGTCAGTGAAAAATCAAGGTGAGTCAATATAGAGGTTTATAAAAATGAAAACTGTGGCCCGTGTGAGGATCGAACTCCCGACCTTAGCGTTATTAGCACCACGCTCTGCCGACTGAGCTAACGGGCCAACGTTTAGAGGTTGCTAATGCAGGTACCGTAGACAATTTTATGTTCATAATTCTATATGTATGGCATTCTTTTTCGTTTGCGTCTTTATACATTATCAAGGCGACAGTTTAAATGTAATTTCCATCGTTACTTTAATATTTCATCTTTATTAAATTGGCTTATGTTTGCTACATCTTTATGGCTACGCAAATTTGTTTCCTTTCCACTCTTTCTTTCTTTCCAGAAACGGCAAAATTTTTTTAGACATTTCGCAAAATAACTGGAGCGACTGTGAAGATTGAATGATAAAATTTTTTTTTTTAAACATATAAAAATATGAACATGGAATGTCTAAGAATATCGGTTTTAGGAACGACCCCGCCAGGACTCGAACCTGGAGTCTTCTCATCCGAAGTGAGACGCCTTATCGATTAGGCCATAGGGCCGAGATGGGAGGATGTTAGTTACATGGCGTGCGCTATAGAAATTCTTAGTAAGTAATTAGATGTGGAGGCAAGTTGTTGCTCCATTCGCCAAGAAATTTTTAATGTAAAAACTAAAACTTGTTTCCCCTACCGTTCTTCATGTGGAGACGATCAGGAACACTTTTCAATGGTTGACCCGCTATACTCTCATAACGACTATTTTCTCAATTCCTCAAAATTATCAAAAATTTCCTACACTCTCTGAGCCTTGCTTTCTTGCACTTTCTTGTTGTTTTTTTACGCAAAAATAGTTTTACGACCCCGCCAGAATTTGAACCTGGAATCTTCTGATCCGTAGTCAGACACCTTATCCGTTTGGCCACGAGTCCGCTGGCGACAAGCTGGCGCACATACTGAAATGTCACTGAAAAATCAAGGTAGTCAATATAGAGGTTTATAAAAATGAAAACACTCCGTGTGAGGATCGAACTCACGACCTTAGCCTTATTAGCACCACGCTCTGCCGACTGAGCTAACGGGCCAACGTTTAGAGGTTGCTAATGCAGGTACCGTAGACAATTTTATGTTCATAATTCTATATGTATGGCATTCTTTTTCGTTTGCGTCTTTATACATTATCAAGGCGACACTTTAAATGTAATTTCCATCGTTACTTTAATATTTCATCTTTATTAAATTGGCTTATGTTTGCTACATCTTTATGGCTACGCAAATTTGTTTCCTTTCCACTCTTTCTTTCTTTCCAGAAACGGCAAAATTTTTTTAGACATTTCGCGAAATAACTGGAGCGACTATGAAGATTGAATGATAAAATTTTTTTTTTTAAACATATAAAAATATGAACATGGAATGTCTAAGAAGATCGGTTTTAGGAACGACCCCACCAGGACTCGAACCTGGAGTCTTCTCATCCGAAGTGAGACGCCTTATCCATTAGGCCATAGGGCCGAGATGGGAGGATGTTAGTTACATGGCGTGCGCTTTAGAAATTCTTAGTAAGTAATTTGATGTGGAGGCAAGTTGTTGCTCCATTCGCCAAGAAATTTTTTAATGTAAAAAGTAAAACTTGTTTCCCCTACCGTTCTTCATGTGGAGACGATCAGGAACACTTTTCAATGGTTGACCCGCTTTACTCTCATTAACGACTTGATTTTCTGAATTCCTCAAAATTATCAAAAATTTCCTACGCTCTGTGAGCCTTGCTTTCTTGCACTTTCTAGTTGTTTTTTTACGCAAAAATAGTTGTACGACCCCGCCAGAATTTGAACCTGGAATCTTCTGATCCGTAGTCAGACACCTTATCCGTTTGGCCACGAGGCCGCTGGCGAGAAGCTGGCGCACATACTGAAATGTCAGTGAAAAATCAAGGTGAGTCAATATAGAGGTTTATAAAAATGAAAACACTCCGTGTGAGGATCGAACTCACGACCTTAGCGTTATTAGCACCACGCTCTGCCGACTGAGCTAACGGGCCAACGTTTAGAGGTTGCTAATGCAGGTACCGTAGACAATTTTATGTTCATAATTCTATATGTATGGCATTCTTTTTCGTTTGCGTCTTTATACATTATCAAGGCGACAGTTTAAATGTAATTTCCATCGTTACTTTAATATTTCATCTTTATTAAATTGGCTTATGTTTGCTACATCTTTATGGCTACGCAAATTTGTTTCCTTTCCACTCTTTCTTTCTTTCCAGAAACGCAAAAATTTTTTAGACATTTCGCGAAATAACTGGAGCGACTATGAAGATTGAATGATAAAATTTTTTTTTTAAACATATAAAAATATGAACATGGAATGTCTAAGAAGATCGGTTTTAGGAACGACCCCCAGGACTCGAACCTGGAGTCTTCTCATCCGAAGTGAGACGCCTTATCCATTAGGCCATAGGGCCGAGATGGGAGGATGCTAGTTAAATGGCGTGCGCTTTAGAAATTCTTAGTAAGTAATTAGATGTGGAGGCAAGTTGTTGCTCCATTCGCCAGGAAATTTTTAATGTAAAAACTAAAACTTGTTTCCCCTACCGTTCTTCATGTGGAGACGATCAGGAGCACTTTTCAATGGTTGACCCGCTTTACTCTCATAACAACTTGATTTTCTGAATTCCTCAAAATTATCAAAAATTTCCTACGCTCTGTGAGCCTTGCTTTCTTGCACTTTCTTGTTGTTTTTTTACGCAAAAATAGTTTTACGACCCCGCCAGGATTTGAACCTGGAATCTTCTGATCCGTAGTCAGACACCTTATCCGTTTGGCCACGAGTCCGCTGGCGAGAAGCTGGCGCACATACCGAAATGTCAGTGAAAAATCAAGGTGAGTCAATATAGAGGTTTATAAAAATGAAAACTGTGGCCCGTGTGAGGATCGAACTCACGACCTTAGCGTTATTAGCACCACGCTCTGCCGACTGAGCTAACGGGCCAACGTTTAGAGGTTGCTAATGCAGGTACCGTAGACAATTTTATGTTCATAATTCTATATGTATGGCATTCTTTTTCGTTTGCGTCTTTATACATTATCAAGGCGACAGTTTAAATGTAATTTCCATCGTTACTTTAATATTTCATCTTTATTAAATTGGCTTATGTTTGCTACATCTTTATGGCTACGCAAATTTGTTTCCTTTCCACTCTTTCTTTCTTTCCAGAAACGGCAAAATTTTTTAGACATTTCGCAAAATAACTGGAGCGACTGTGAAGATTGAATGATAAAATTTTTTTTTTAAACATATAAAAATATGAACATGGAATGTCTAAGAATATCGGTTTTAGGAACGACCCCGCCAGGACTCGAACCTGGAGTCTTCTCATCCGAAGTGAGACGCCTTATCGATTAGGCCATAGGGCCGAGATGGGAGGATGCTAGTTACATGGCGTGCGCTTTAGAAATTCTTAGTAAGTAATTTGATGTGGAGGCAAGTTGTTGCTCCATTCGCCAGGAAATTTTTAATGTAAAAACTAAAACTTGTTTCCCCTACCGTTCTTCATGTGGAGACGATCAGGAACACTTTTCAATGGTTGACCCGCTTTACTCTCATAACGACTTGATTTTCTCAATTCCTCAAAATTATCAAAAATTTCCTACGCTCTCTGAGCCTTGCTTTCTTGCACTTTCTTGTTGTTTTTTTACGCAAAAATAGTTTTACGACCCCGCCAGAATTTGAACCTGGAATCTTCTGATCCGTAGTCAGACAACTTATCCGTTTGGCCACGAGGCCGCTGGCGACAAGCTGGCGCACATACTGAAATGTCAGTGAAAAATCAAGGTGAGTCAATATAGAGGTTTATAAAAATGAAAACACTCCGTGTGAGGATCGAACTCACGACCTTAGCCTTATTAGCACCACGCTCTGCCGACTGAGCTAACGGGCCAACGTTTAGAGGTTGCTAATGCCGGTACCGTAGACAATTTTATGTTCATAATTCTATATGTATGGCATTCTTTTTCGTTTGCGTCTTTATACATTATCAAGGCGACACTTTAAATGTAATTTCCATCGTTACTTTAATATTTCATCTTTATTAAATTGGCTTATGTTTGCTACATCTTTATGGCTACGCAAATTTGTTTCCTTTCCACTCTTTCTTTCTTTCCAGAAACGCAAAAATTTTTTAGACATTTCGCGAAATAACTGGAGCGACTATGAAGATTGAATGATAAAATTTTTTTTTTAAACATATAAAAATATGAACATGGAATGTCTAAGAAGATCGGTTTTAGGAACGACCCCACCAGGACTCGAACCTGGAGTCTTCTCATCCGAAGTGAGACGCCTTATCCATTAGGCCATAGGGCCGAGATGGGAGGATGCTAGTTACATGGCGTGCGCTATAGAAATTCTTAGTAAGTAATTAGATGTGGAGGCAAGTTGTTGCTCCATTCGCCAGGAAATTTTTAATGTAAAAACTAAAAATTGTTTCCCCTACCGTTCTTCATGTGGAGACGATCAGGAACACTTTTCAATGGTTGACCCGCTTTACTCTCATAACGACTTGATTTTCTGAATTCCTCAAAATTATCAAAAATTTCCTACGCTCTGTGAGCCTTGCTTTCTTGCACTTTCTAGTTGTTTTTTTACGCAAAAATAGTTTTACGACCCCGCCAGAATTTGAACCTGGAATCTTCTGATCCGTAGTCAGACACCTTATCCGTTTGGCCACGAGGCCGCTGGCGAGAAGCTGGCGCACATACTGAAATGTCACTGAAAAATCAAGGTGAGTCAATATAGAGGTTTATAAAAATGAAAACTGTGGCCCGTGTGAGGATCGAACTCACGACCTTAGCCTTATTAGCACCACGCTCTGCCGACTGAGCTAACGGGCCAACGTTTAGAGGTTGCTAATGCCGGTACCGTAGACAATTTTATGTTCATAATTCTATATGTATGGCATTCTTTTTCGTTTGCGTCTTTATACATTATCAAGGCGACACTTTAAATGTAATTTCCATCGTTACTTTAATATTTCATCTTTATTAAATTGGCTTATGTTTGCTACATCTTTATGGCTACGCAAATTTGTTTCCTTTCCACTCTTTCTTTCTTTCCAGAAACGCAAACATTTTTTAGACATTTCGCGAAATAACTGGAGCGACTATGAAGATTGAATGATAAAATATTTTTTTTAAACATATAAAAATATGAACATGGAATGTCTAAGAAGATCGGTTTTAGGAACGACCCCACCAGGACTCGAACCTGGAGTCTTCTCATCCGAAGTGAGACGCCTTATCCATTAGGCCATAGGGCCGAGATGGGAGGATGCTAGTTACATGGCGTGCGCTTTAGAAATTCTTAGTAAGTAATTAGATGTGGAGGCAAGTTGTTGCTCCATTCGCCAGGAATTTTTTAATGTAAAAAGTAAAACTTGTTTCCCCTACCGTTCTTCATGTGGAGACGATCAGGAGCACTTTTCAATGGTTGACCCGCTATACTCTCATTAACAACTTGATTTTCTGAATTCCTCAAAATTATCAAAAATTTCCTACGCTCTGTGAGCCTTGCTTTCTTGCACTTTCTAGTTGTTTTTTTACGGAAAAATAGTTTTACGACCCCGCCAGAATTTGAACCTGGAATCTTCTGATCCGTAGTCAGACACCTTATCCGTTTGGCCACGAGGCCGCTGGCGAGAAGCTGGCGCACATACTGAAATGTCAGTGAAAAATCAAGGTGAGTCAATATAGAGGTTTATAAAAATGAAAACACTCCGTGTTAGGATCGAACTCACGACCTTAGCGTTATTAGCACCACGCTCTGCCGACTGAGCTAACGGGCCAACGTTTAGAGGTTGCTAATGCAGGTACCGTAGACAATTTTATGTTCATAATTCTATATGTATGGCATTCTTTTTCGTTTGCGTCTTTATACATTATCAAGGCGACAGTTTAAATGTAATTTCCATCGTTACTTTAATATTTCATCTTTATTAAATTGGCTTATGTTTGCTACATCTTTATGGCTACGCAAATTTGTTTCCTTTCCACTCTTTCTTTCTTTCCAGAAACGGCAAATTTTTTTAGACATTTCACGAAATAACTGGAGCGACTGTGAAGATTGAATGATAAAATTTTTTTTTTAAACATATAAAAATATGAACATGGAATGTCTAAGAATATCGGTTTTAGGAACGACCCCGCCAGGACTCGAACCTGGAGTCTTCTCATCCGAAGTGAGACGCCTTATCCATTAGGCCATAGGGCCGAGATGGGAGGATGTTAGTTACATGGCGTGCGCTTTAGAAATTCTTAGTAAGTAATTTGATGTGGAGGCAAGTTGTTGCTCCATTCGCCAAGAAATTTTTAATGTAAAAAGTAAAACTTGTTTCCCCTACCGTTCTTCATGTGGAGACGATCAGGAACACTTTTCAATGGTTGACCCGCTTTACTCTCATAACGACTTGATTTTCTCAATTCCTCAAAATTATCAAAAATTTCCTACACTCTCTGAGCCTTGCTTTCTTGCACTTTCTTGTTGTTTTTTTACGCAAAAATAGTTTTACGACCCCGCCAGAATTTGAACCTGGAATCTTCTGATCCGTAGTCAGACAACTTATCCGTTTGGCCACGAGGCCGCTGGCGACAAGCTGGCGCACATACTGAAATGTCACTGAAAAACAGTCAATATAGAGGTTTATAAAAATGAAAACACTCCGTGTGAGGATCGAACTCACGACCTTAGCGTTATTAGCACCACGCTCTGCCGACTGAGCTAACGGGCCAACGTTTAGAGGTTGCTAATGCCGGTACCGTAGACAATTTTATGTTCATAATTCTATATGTATGGCATTCTTTTTCGTTTGCGTCTTTATACATTATCAAGGCGACACTTTAAATGTAATTTCCATCGTTACTTTAATATTTCATCTTTATTAAATTGGCTTATGTTTGCTACATCTTTATGGCTACGCAAATTTGTTTCCTTTCCACTCTTTCTTTCTTTCCAGAAACGCAAAAATTTTTTTAGACATTTCGCGAAATAACTGGAGCGACTATGAAGATTGAATGATAAAATATTTTTTTTAAACATATAAAAATATGAACATGGAATGTCTAAGAAGATCGGTTTTAGGAACGACCCCACCAGGACTCGAACCTGGAGTCTTCTCATCCGAAGTGAGACGCCTTATCCATTAGGCCATAGGGCCGAGATGGGAGGATGCTAGTTACATGGCGTGCGCTTTAGAAATTCTTAGTAAGTAATTAGATGTGGAGGCAAGTTGTTGCTCCATTCGCCAAGGAAATTTTTAATGTAAAAACTAAAACTTGTTTCCCCTACCGTTCTTCATGTGGAGACGATCAGGAGCACTTTTCAATGGTTGACCCGCTATACTCTCATAACAACTTGATTTTCTGAATTCCTCAAAATTATCAAAAATTTCCTACGCTCTGTGAGCCTTGCTTTCTTGCACTTTCTAGTTGTTTTTTTACCCAAAAATAGTTTTACGACCCCGCCAGGATTTGAACCTGGAATCTTCTGATCCGTAGTCAGACACCTTATCCGTTTGGCCACGAGTCCGCTGGCGAGAAGCTGGCGCACATACCGAAATGTCAGTGAAAAATCAAGGTGAGTCAATATAGAGGTTTATAAAAATGAAAACTGTGGCCCGTGTGAGGATCGAACTCACGACCTTAGCGTTATTAGCACCACGCTCTGCCGACTGAGCTAACGGGCCAACGTTTAGAGGTTGCTAATGCAGGTACCGTAGACAATTTTATGTTCATAATTCTATATGTATGGCATTCTTTTTCGTTTGCGTCTTTATACATTATCAAGGCGACAGTTTAAATGTAATTTCCATCGTTACTTTAATATTTCATCTTTATTAAATTGGCTTATGTTTGCTACATCTTTATGGCTACGCAAATTTGTTTCCTTTCCACTCTTTCTTTCTTTCCAGAAACGGCAAAATTTTTTAGACATTTCGCAAAATAACTGGAGCGACTGTGAAGATTGAATGATAAAATTTTTTTTTTAAACATATAAAAATATGAACATGGAATGTCTAAGAATATCGGTTTTAGGAACGACCCCACCAGGACTCGAACCTGGAGTCTTCTCATCCGAAGTGAGACGCCTTATCCATTAGGCCATAGGGCCGAGATGGGAGGATGTTAGTTACATGGCGTGCGCTATAGAAATTCTTAGTAAGTAATTAGATGTGTAGGCAAGTTGTTGCTCCATTCGCCAGGAATTTTTTAATGTAAAAAGTAAAACTTGTTTCCCCTACCGTTCTTCATGTGGAGACGATCAGGAGCACTTTTCAATGGTTGACCCGCTATACTCTCATTAACAACTTGATTTTCTGAATTCCTCAAAATTATCAAAAATTTCCTACGCTCTGTGAGCCTTGCTTTCTTGCACTTTCTAGTTGTTTTTTTACGGAAAAATAGTTTTACGACCCCGCCAAGATTTGAACCTGGAATCTTCTGATCCGTAGTCAGACACCTTATCCGTTTGGCCACGAGTCCGCTGGCGAGAAGCTGGCGCACATACCGAAATGTCAGTGAAAAATCAAGGTGAGTCAATATAGAGGTTTATAAAAATGAAAACTGTGGCCCGTGTGAGGATCGAACTCACGACCTTAGCGTTATTAGCACCACGCTCTGCCGACTGAGCTAACGGGCCAACGTTTAGAGGTTGCTAATGCAGGTACCGCAGACAATTTTATGTTCATAATTCTATATGTATGGCATTCTTTTTCGTTTGCGTCTTTATACATTATCAAGGCGACAGTTTAAATGTAATTTCCATCGTTACTTTAATATTTCATCTTTATTAAATTGGCTTATGTTTGCTACATCTTTATGGCTACGCAAATTTGTTTCCTTTCCACTCTTTCTTTCTTTCCAGAAACGGCAAAATTTTTTAGACATTTCGCAAAATAACTGGAGCGACTGTGAAGATTGAATGATAAAATTTTTTTTTTAAACATATAAAAATATGAACATGGAATGTCTAAGAATATCGGTTTTAGGAACGACCCCGCCAGGACTCGAACCTGGAGTCTTCTCATCCGAAGTGAGACGCCTTATCCATTAGGCCATAGGGCCGAGATGGGAGGATGTTAGTTACATGGCGTGCGCTATAGAAATTCTTAGTAAGTAATTTGATGTGGAGGCAAGTTGTTGCTCCATTCGCCAAGAAATTTTTAATGTAAAAAGTAAAACTTGTTTCCCCTACCGTTCTTCATGTGGAGACGATCAGGAACACTTTTCAATGGTTGACCCGCTTTACTCTCATAACGACTATTTTCTCAATTCCTCAAAATTATCAAAAATTTCCTACACTCTCTGAGCCTTGCTTTCTTGCACTTTCTTGTTGTTTTTTTACGCAAAAATAGTTGTACGACCCCGCCAGAATTTGAACCTGGAATCTTCTGATCCGTAGTCAGACAACTTATCCGTTTGGCCACGAGGCCGCTGGCGACAAGCTGGCGCACATACTGAAATGTCAGTGAAAAATCAAGGTGAGTCAATATAGAGGTTTATAAAAATGAAAACACTCCGTGTGTGAGGATCGAACTCACGACCTTAGCCTTATTAGCACCACGCTCTGCCGACTGAGCTAACGGGCCAACGTTTAGAGGTTGCTAATGCCGGTACCGTAGACAATTTTATGTTCATAATTCTATATGTATGGCATTCTTTTTCGTTTGCGTCTTTATACATTATCAAGGCGACACTTTAAATGTAATTTCCATCGTTACTTTAATATTTCATCTTTATTAAATTGGCTTATGTTTGCTACATCTTTATGGCTACGCAAATTTGTTTCCTTTCCACTCTTTCTTTCTTTCCAGAAACGCAAAATTTTTTTAGACATTTCGCGAAATAACTGGAGCGACTATGAAGATTGAATGATAAAATATTTTTTTTAAACATATAAAAATATGAACATGGAATGTCTAAGAAGATCGGTTTTAGGAACGACCCCACCAGGACTCGAACCTGGAGTCTTCTCATCCGAAGTGAGACGCCTTATCCATTAGGCCATAGGGCCGAGATGGGAGGATGCTAGTTACATGGCGTGCGCTTTAGAAATTCTTAGTAAGTAATTAGATGTGGAGGCAAGTTGTTGCTCCATTCGCCAGGAAATTTTTAATGTAAAAATTAAAACTTGTTTCCCCTACCGTTCTTCATGTGGAGACGATCAGGAGCACTTTTCAATGGTTGACCCGCTATACTCTCATAACAACTTGATTTTCTGAATTCCTCAAAATTATCAAAAATTTCCTACGCTCTGTGAGCCTTGCTTTCTTGCACTTTCTAGTTGTTTTTTTACGCAAAAATAGTTTTACGACCCCGCCAGGATTTGAACCTGGAATCTTCTGATCCGTAGTCAGACACCTTATCCGTTTGGCCACGAGTCCGCTGGCGAGAAGCTGGCGCACATACCGAAATGTCAGTGAAAAATCAAGGTGAGTCAATATAGAGGTTTATAAAAATGAAAACTGTGGCCCGTGTGAGGATCGAACTCACGACCTTAGCGTTATTAGCACCACGCTCTGCCGACTGAGCTAACGGGCCAACGTTTAGAGGTTGCTAATGCAGGTACCGTAGACAATTTTATGTTCATAATTCTATATGTATGGCATTCTTTTTCGTTTGCGTCTTTATACATTATCAAGGCGACAGTTTAAATGTAATTTCCATCGTTACTTTAATATTTCATCTTTATTAAATTGGCTTATGTTTGCTACATCTTTATGGCTACGCAAATTTGTTTCCTTTCCACTCTTTCTTTCTTTCCAGAAACGGCAAAATTTTTTAGACATTTCGCAAAATAACTGGAGCGACTGTGAAGATTGAATGATAAAATTTTTTTTTTAAACATATAAAAATATGAACATGGAATGTCTAAGAATATCGGTTTTAGGAACGACCCCACCAGGACTCGAACCTGGAGTCTTCTCATCCGAAGTGAGACGCCTTATCCATTAGGCCATAGGGCCGAGATGGGAGGATGTTAGTTACATGGCGTGCGCTTTAGAAATTCTTAGTAAGTAATTAGATGTGTAGGCAAGTTGTTGCTCCATTCGCCAGGAATTTTTTAATGTAAAAAGTAAAACTTGTTTCCCCTACCGTTCTTCATGTGGAGACGATCAGGAGCACTTTTCAATGGTTGACCCGCTATACTCTCATAACAACTTGATTTTCTGAATTCCTCAAAATTATCAAAAATTTCCTACGCTCTGTGAGCCTTGCTTTCTTGCACTTTCTAGTTGTTTTTTTACGGAAAAATAGTTTTACGACCCCGCCAAGATTTGAACCTGGAATCTTCTGATCCGTAGTCAGACACCTTATCCGTTTGGCCACGAGTCCGCTGGCGAGAAGCTGGCGCACATACTGAAATGTCAGTGAAAAATCAAGGTGAGTCAATATAGAGGTTTATAAAAATGAAAACTGTGGCCCGTGTGAGGATCGAACTCACGACCTTAGCGTTATTAGCACCACGCTCTGCCGACTGAGCTAACGGGCCAACGTTTAGAGGTTGCTAATGCAGGTACCGTAGACAATTTTATGTTCATAATTCTATATGTATGGCATTCTTTTTCGTTTGCGTCTTTATACATTATCAAGGCGACAGTTTAAATGTAATTTCCATCGTTACTTTAATATTTCATCTTTATTAAATTGGCTTATGTTTGCTACATCTTTATGGCTACGCAAATTTGTTTCCTTTCCACTCTTTCTTTCTTTCCAGAAACGGCAAAATTTTTTTAGACATTTCACGAAATAACTGGAGCGACTGTGAAGATTGAATGATAAAATTTTTTTTTTTAAACATATAAAAATATGAACATGGAATGTCTAAGAATATCGGTTTTAGGAACGACCCCGCCAGGACTCGAACCTGGAGTCTTCTCATCCGAAGTGAGACGCCTTATCCATTAGGCCATAGGGCCGAGATGGGAGGATGTTAGTTACATGGCGTGCGCTATAGAAATTCTTAGTAAGTAATTTGATGTGGAGGCAAGTTGTTGCTCCATTCGCCAAGAAATTTTTAATGTAAAAAGTAAAACTTGTTTCCCCTACCGTTCTTCATGTGGAGACGATCAGGAACACTTTTCAATGGTTGACCCGCTTTACTCTCATAACGACTATTTTCTCAATTCCTCAAAATTATCAAAAATTTCCTACACTCTCTGAGCCTTGCTTTCTTGCACTTTCTTGTTGTTTTTTTACGCAAAAATAGTTGTACGACCCCGCCAGAATTTGAACCTGGAATCTTCTGATCCGTAGTCAGACAACTTATCCGTTTGGCCACGAGGCCGCTGGCGACAAGCTGGCGCACATACTGAAATGTCACTGAAACAGTCAATATAGAGGTTTATAAAAATGAAAACACTCCGTGTGAGGATCGAACTCACGACCTTAGCCTTATTAGCACCACGCTCTGCCGACTGAGCTAACGGGCCAACGTTTAGAGGTTGCTAATGCCGGTACCGTAGACAATTTTATGTTCATAATTCTATATGTATGGCATTCTTTTTCGTTTGCGTCTTTATACATTATCAAGGCGACACTTTAAATGTAATTTCCATCGTTACTTTAATATTTCATCTTTATTAAATTGGCTTATGTTTGCTACATCTTTATGGCTACGCAAATTTGTTTCCTTTCCACTCTTTCTTTCTTTCCAGAAACGCAAAATTTTTTTAGACATTTCGCGAAATAACTGGAGCGACTATGAAGATTGAATGATAAAATATTTTTTTTAAACATATAAAAATATGAACATGGAATGTCTAAGAAGATCGGTTTTAGGAACGACCCCACCAGGACTCGAACCTGGAGTCTTCTCATCCGAAGTGAGACGCCTTATCCATTAGGCCATAGGGCCGAGATGGGAGGATGCTAGTTACATGGCGTGCGCTTTAGAAATTCTTAGTAAGTAATTAGATGTGGAGGCAAGTTGTTGCTCCATTCGCCAGGAAATTTTTAATGTAAAAACTAAAACTTGTTTCCCCTACCGTTCTTCATGTGGAGACGATCAGGAGCACTTTTCAATGGTTGACCCGCTATACTCTCATAACAACTTGATTTTCTGAATTCCTCAAAATTATCAAAAATTTCCTACGCTCTGTGAGCCTTGCTTTCTTGCACTTTCTAGTTGTTTTTTTACGCAAAAATAGTTTTACGACCCCGCCAGGATTTGAACCTGGAATCTTCTGATCCGTAGTCAGACACCTTATCCGTTTGGCCACGAGTCCGCTGGCGAGAAGCTGGCGCACATACCGAAATGTCAGTGAAAAATCAAGGTGAGTCAATATAGAGGTTTATAAAAATGAAAACTGTGGCCCGTGTGAGGATCGAACTCACGACCTTAGCGTTATTAGCACCACGCTCTGCCGACTGAGCTAACGGGCCAACGTTTAGAGGTTGCTAATGCAGGTACCGTAGACAATTTTATGTTCATAATTCTATATGTATGGCATTCTTTTTCGTTTGCGTCTTTATACATTATCAAGGCGACAGTTTAAATGTAATTTCCATCGTTACTTTAATATTTCATCTTTATTAAATTGGCTTATGTTTGCTACATCTTTATGGCTACGCAAATTTGTTTCCTTTCCACTCTTTCTTTCTTTCCAGAAACGGCAAAATTTTTTAGACATTTCGCGAAATAACTGGAGCGACTGTGAAGATTGAATGATAAAAATTTTTTTTTTAAACATATAAAAATATGAACATGGAATGTCTAAGAATATCGGTTTTAGGAACGACCCCACCAGGACTCGAACCTGGAGTCTTCTCATCCGAAGTGAGACGCCTTATCCATTAGGCCATAGGGCCGAGATGGGAGGATGTTAGTTACATGGCGTGCGCTTTAGAAATTCTTAGTAAGTAATTAGATGTGTAGGCAAGTTGTTGCTCCATTCGCCAGGAATTTTTTAATGTAAAAAGTAAAACTTGTTTCCCCTACCGTTCTTCATGTGGAGACGATCAGGAGCACTTTTCAATGGTTGACCCGCTATACTCTCATAACAACTTGATTTTCTGAATTCCTCAAAATTATCAAAAATTTCCTACGCTATGTGAGCCTTGCTTTCTTGCACTTTCTAGTTGTTTTTTTACGGAAAAATAGTTTTACGACCCCGCCAAGATTTGAACCTGGAATCTTCTGATCCGTAGTCAGACACCTTATCCGTTTGGCCACGAGTCCGCTGGCGAGAAGCTGGCGCACATACTGAAATGTCAGTGAAAAATCAAGGTGAGTCAATATAGAGGTTTATAAAAATGAAAACTGTGGCCCGTGTTAGGATCGAACTCACGACCTTAGCGTTATTAGCACCACGCTCTGCCGACTGAGCTAACGGGCCAACGTTTAGAGGTTGCTAATGCAGGTACCGTAGACAATTTTATGTTCATAATTCTATATGTATGGCATTCTTTTTCGTTTGCGTCTTTACACATTATCAAGGCGACAGTTTAAATGTAATTTCCATCGTTACTTTAATATTTCATCTTTATTAAATTGGCTTATGTTTGCTACATCTTTATGGCTACGCAAATTTGTTTCCTTTCCACTCTTTCTTTCTTTCCAGAAACGGCAAATTTTTTTAGACATTTCACGAAATAACTGGAGCGACTGTGAAGATTGAATGATAAAATTTTTTTTTTAAACATATAAAAATATGAACATGGAATGTCTAAGAATATCGGTTTTAGGAACGACCCCGCCAGGACTCGAACCTGGAGTCTTCTCATCCGAAGTGAGACGCCTTATCCATTAGGCCATAGGGCCGAGATGGGAGGATGTTAGTTACATGGCGTGCGCTATAGAAATTCTTAGTAAGTAATTTGATGTGGAGGCAAGTTGTTGCTCCATTCGCCAAGAAATTTTTAATGTAAAAAGTAAAACTTGTTTCCCCTACCGTTCTTCATGTGGAGACGATCAGGAACACTTTTCAATGGTTGACCCGCTTTACTCTCATAACGACTATTTTCTCAATTCCTCAAAATTATCAAAAATTTCCTACACTCTCTGAGCCTTGCTTTCTTGCACTTTCTTGTTGTTTTTTTACGCAAAAATAGTTGTACGACCCCGCCAGAATTTGAACCTGGAATCTTCTGATCCGTAGTCAGACAACTTATCCGTTTGGCCACGAGGCCGCTGGCGACAAGCTGGCGCACATACTGAAATGTCACTGAAACAGTCAATATAGAGGTTTATAAAAATGAAAACACTCCGTGTGAGGATCGAACTCACGACCTTAGCCTTATTAGCACCACGCTCTGCCGACTGAGCTAACGGGCCAACGTTTAGAGGTTGCTAATGCCGGTACCGCAGACAATTTTATGTTCATAATTCTATATGTATGGCATTCTTTTTCGTTTGCGTCTTTATACATTATCAAGGCGACACTTTAAATGTAATTTCCATCGTTACTTTAATATTTCATCTTTATTAAATTGGCTTATGTTTGCTACATCTTTATGGCTACGCAAATTTGTTTCCTTTCCACTCTTTCTTTCTTTCCAGAAACGCAAAATTTTTTTAGACATTTCGCGAAATAACTGGAGCGACTATGAAGATTGAATGATAAAATATTTTTTTTTAAACATATAAAAATATGAACATGGAATGTCTAAGAAGATCGGTTTTAGGAACGACCCCACCAGGACTCGAACCTGGAGTCTTCTCATCCGAAGTGAGACGCCTTATCCATTAGGCCATAGGGCCGAGATGGGAGGATGCTAGTTACATGGCGTGCGCTTTAGAAATTCTTAGTAAGTAATTAGATGTGGAGGCAAGTTGTTGCTCCATTCGCCAGGAAATTTTTAATGTAAAAACTAAAACTTGTTTCCCCTACCGTTCTTCATGTGGAGACGATCAGGAGCACTTTTCAATGGTTGACCCGCTATACTCTCATAACAACTTGATTTTCTGAATTCCTCAAAATTATCAAAAATTTCCTACGCTCTGTGAGCCTTGCTTTCTTGCACTTTCTAGTTGTTTTTTTACGCAAAAATAGTTTTACGACCCCGCCAGGATTTGAACCTGGAATCTTCTGATCCGTAGTCAGACACCTTATCCGTTTGGCCACGAGTCCGCTGGCGAGAAGCTGGCGCACATACCGAAATGTCAGTGAAAAATCAAGGTGAGTCAATATAGAGGTTTATAAAAATGAAAACTGTGGCCCGTGTGAGGATCGAACTCACGACCTTAGCGTTATTAGCACCACGCTCTGCCGACTGAGCTAACGGGCCAACGTTTAGAGGTTGCTAATGCAGGTACCGTAGACAATTTTATGTTCATAATTCTATATGTATGGCATTCTTTTTCGTTTGCGTCTTTATACATTATCAAGGCGACAGTTTAAATGTAATTTCCATCGTTACTTTAATATTTCATCTTTATTAAATTGGCTTATGTTTGCTACATCTTTATGGCTACGCAAATTTGTTTCCTTTCCACTCTTTCTTTCTTTCCAGAAACGGCAAAATTTTTTAGACATTTCGCAAAATAACTGGAGCGACTGTGAAGATTGAATGATAAAATTTTTTTTTTAAACATATAAAAATATGAACATGGAATGTCTAAGAATATCGGTTTTAGGAACGACCCCACCAGGACTCGAACCTGGAGTCTTCTCATCCGAAGTGAGACGCCTTATCCATTAGGCCATAGGGCCGAGATGGGAGGATGTTAGTTACATGGCGTGCGCTATAGAAATTCTTAGTAAGTAATTTGATGTGGAGGCAAGTTGTTGCTCCATTCGCCAAGAAATTTTTAATGTAAAAAGTAAAACTTGTTTCCCCTACCGTTCTTCATGTGGAGACGATCAGGAACACTTTTCAATGGTTGACCCGCTTTACTCTCATAACGACTATTTTCTCAATTCCTCAAAATTATCAAAAATTTCCTACACTCTCTGAGCCTTGCTTTCTTGCACTTTCTTGTAGTTTTTTTACGCAAAAATAGTTGTACGACCCCGCCAGAATTTGAACCTGGAATCTTCTGATCCGTAGTCAGACAACTTATCCGTTTGGCCACGAGGCCGCTGGCGACAAGCTGGCGCACATACTGAAATGTCACTGAAACAGTCAATATAGAGGTTTATAAAAATGAAAACACTCCGTGTGAGGATCGAACTCACGACCTTAGCCTTATTAGCACCACGCTCTGCCGACTGAGCTAACGGGCCAACGTTTAGAGGTTGCTAATGCCGGTACCGCAGACAATTTTATGTTCATAATTCTATATGTATGGCATTCTTTTTCGTTTGCGTCTTTATACATTATCAAGGCGACACTTTAAATGTAATTTCCATCGTTACTTTAATATTTCATCTTTATTAAATTGGCTTATGTTTGCTACATCTTTATGGCTACGCAAATTTGTTTCCTTTCCACTCTTTCTTTCTTTCCAGAAACGCAAAATTTTTTTAGACATTTCGCGAAATAACTGGAGCGACTATGAAGATTGAATGATAAAATATTTTTTTTAAACATATAAAAATATGAACATGGAATGTCTAAGAAGATCGGTTTTAGGAACGACCCCACCAGGACTCGAACCTGGAGTCTTCTCATCCGAAGTGAGACGCCTTATCCATTAGGCCATAGGGCCGAGATGGGAGGATGCTAGTTACATGGCGTGCGCTTTAGAAATTCTTAGTAAGTAATTAGATGTGGAGGCAAGTTGTTGCTCCATTCGCCAGGAAATTTTTAATGTAAAAACTAAAACTTGTTTCCCCTACCGTTCTTCATGTGGAGACGATCAGGAGCACTTTTCAATGGTTGACCCGCTATACTCTCATAACAACTTGATTTTCTGAATTCCTCAAAATTATCAAAAATTTCCTACGCTCTGTGAGCCTTGCTTTCTTGCACTTTCTAGTTGTTTTTTTACGCAAAAATAGTTTTACGACCCCGCCAGGATTTGAACCTGGAATCTTCTGATCCGTAGTCAGACACCTTATCCGTTTGGCCACGAGTCCGCTGGCGAGAAGCTGGCGCACATACCGAAATGTCAGTGAAAAATCAAGGTGAGTCAATATAGAGGTTTATAAAAATGAAAACTGTGGCCCGTGTGAGGATCGAACTCACGACCTTAGCGTTATTAGCACCACGCTCTGCCGACTGAGCTAACGGGCCAACGTTTAGAGGTTGCTAATGCAGGTACCGTAGACAATTTTATGTTCATAATTCTATATGTATGGCATTCTTTTTCGTTTGCGTCTTTATACATTATCAAGGCGACAGTTTAAATGTAATTTCCATCGTTACTTTAATATTTCATCTTTATTAAATTGGCTTATGTTTGCTACATCTTTATGGCTACGCAAATTTGTTTCCTTTCCACTCTTTCTTTCTTTCCAGAAACGGCAAAATTTTTTAGACATTTCGCAAAATAACTGGAGCGACTGTGAAGATTGAATGATAAAATTTTTTTTTTAAACATATAAAAATATGAACATGGAATGTCTAAGAATATCGGTTTTAGGAACGACCCCACCAGGACTCGAACCTGGAGTCTTCTCATCCGAAGTGAGACGCCTTATCCATTAGGCCATAGGGCCGAGATGGGAGGATGTTAGTTACATGGCGTGCGCTATAGAAATTCTTAGTAAGTAATTTGATGTGGAGGCAAGTTGTTGCTCCATTCGCCAAGAAATTTTTAATGTAAAAAGTAAAACTTGTTTCCCCTACCGTTCTTCATGTGGAGACGATCAGGAACACTTTTCAATGGTTGACCCGCTTTACTCTCATAACGACTATTTTCTCAATTCCTCAAAATTATCAAAAATTTCCTACACTCTCTGAGCCTTGCTTTCTTGCACTTTCTTGTAGTTTTTTTACGCAAAAATAGTTGTACGACCCCGCCAGAATTTGAACCTGGAATCTTCTGATCCGTAGTCAGACAACTTATCCGTTTGGCCACGAGGCCGCTGGCGACAAGCTGGCGCACATACTGAAATGTCACTGAAACAGTCAATATAGAGGTTTATAAAAATGAAAACACTCCGTGTGAGGATCGAACTCACGACCTTAGCCTTATTAGCACCACGCTCTGCCGACTGAGCTAACGGGCCAACGTTTAGAGGTTGCTAATGCCGGTACCGTAGACAATTTTATGTTCATAATTCTATATGTATGGCATTCTTTTTCGTTTGCGTCTTTATACATTATCAAGGCGACACTTTAAATGTAATTTCCATCGTTACTTTAATATTTCATCTTTATTAAATTGGCTTATGTTTGCTACATCTTTATGGCTACGCAAATTTGTTTCCTTTCCACTCTTTCTTTCTTTCCAGAAACGCAAAATTTTTTTAGACATTTCGCGAAATAACTGGAGCGACTATGAAGATTGAATGATAAAATATTTTTTTTAAACATATAAAAATATGAACATGGAATGTCTAAGAAGATCGGTTTTAGGAACGACCCCACCAGGACTCGAACCTGGAGTCTTCTCATCCGAAGTGAGACGCCTTATCCATTAGGCCATAGGGCCGAGATGGGAGGATGCTAGTTACATGGCGTGCGCTTTAGAAATTCTTAGTAAGTAATTAGATGTGGAGGCAAGTTGTTGCTCCATTCGCCAGGAAATTTTTAATGTAAAAACTAAAACTTGTTTCCCCTACCGTTCTTCATGTGGAGACGATCAGGAGCACTTTTCAATGGTTGACCCGCTATACTCTCATAACAACTTGATTTTCTGAATTCCTCAAAATTATCAAAAATTTCCTACGCTCTGTGAGCCTTGCTTTCTTGCACTTTCTAGTTGTTTTTTTACGCAAAAATAGTTTTACGACCCCGCCAGGATTTGAACCTGGAATCTTCTGATCCGTAGTCAGACACCTTATCCGTTTGGCCACGAGGCCGCTGGCGAGAAGCTGGCGCACATACTGAAATGTCAGTGAAAAATCAAGGTGAGTCAATATAGAGGTTTATAAAAATGAAAACTGTAGCCCGTGTGAGGATCGAACTCACGACCTTAGCGTTATTAGCACCACGCTCTGCCGACTGAGCTAACGGGCCAACGTTTAGAGGTTGCTAATGCAGGTACCGTAGACAATTTTATGTTCATAATTCTATATGTATGGCATTCTTTTTCGTTTGCGTCTTTATACATTATCAAGGCGACAGTTTAAATGTAATTTCCATCGTTACTTTAATATTTCATCTTTATTAAATTGGCTTATGTTTGCTACATCTTTATGGCTACGCAAATTTGTTTCCTTTCCACTCTTTCTTTCTTTCCAGAAACGGCAAATTTTTTTAGACATTTCGCGAAATAACTGGAGCGACTGTGAAGATTGAATGATAAAATATTTTTTTTAAACATATAAAAATATGAACATGGAATGTCTAAGAATATCGGTTTTAGGAACGACCCCGCCAGGACTCGAACCTGGAGTCTTCTCATCCGAAGTGAGACGCCTTATCCATTAGGCCATAGGGCCGAGATGGGAGGATGTTAGTTACATGGCGTGCGCTATAGAAATTCTTAGTAAGTAATTTGATGTGGAGGCAAGTTGTTGCTCCATTCGCCAAGAAATTTTTAATGTAAAAAGTAAAACTTGTTTCCCCTACCGTTCTTCATGTGGAGACGATCAGGAACACTTTTCAATGGTTGACCCGCTATACTCTCATAACAACTATTTTCTCAATTCCTCAAAATTATCAAAAATTTCCTACACTCTCTGAGTCTTGCTTTCTTGCACTTTCTTGTTGTTTTTTTACGCAAAAATAGTTGTACGACCCCGCCAGAATTTGAACCTGGAATCTTCTGATCCGTAGTCAGACAACTTATCCGTTTGGCCACGAGGCCGCTGGCGACAAGCTGGCGCACATACTGAAATGTCACTGAAACAGTCAATATAGAGGTTTATAAAAATGAAAACACTCCGTGTGAGGATCGAACTCACGACCATAGCCTTATTAGCACCACGCTCTGCCGACTGAGCTAACGGGCCAACGTTTAGAGGTTGCTAATGCCGGTACCGTAGACAATTTTATGTTCATAATTCTATATGTATGGCATTCTTTTTCGTTTGCGTCTTTATACATTATCAAGGCGACACTTTAAATGTAATTTCCATCGTTACTTTAATATTTCATCTTTATTAAATTGGCTTATGTTTGCTACATCTTTATGGCTACGCAAATTTGTTTCCTTTCCACTCTTTCTTTCTTTCCAGAAACGCAAAATTTTTTTAGACATTTCGCGAAATAACTGGAGCGACTATGAAGATTGAATGATAAAATATTTTTTTTAAACATATAAAAATATGAACATGGAATGTCTAAGAATATCGGTTTTAGGAACGACCCCGCCAGGACTCGAACCTGGAGTTTTCTCATCCGAAGTGAGACGCCTTATCCATTAGGCCATAGGGCCGAGATGGGAGGATGTTAGTTACATGGCGTGCGCTATAGAAATTCTTAGTAAGTAATTTGATGTGGAGGCAAGTTGTTGCTCCATTCGCCAAGAAATTTTTAATGTAAAAAGTAAAACTTGTTTCCCCTACCGTTCTTCATGTGGAGACGGTCAGGAGCACTTTTCAATGGTTGACCCGCTATACTCTCATAACAACTATTTTCTGAATTCCTCAAAATTATCAAAAATTTCCTACACTCTCTGAGCCTTGCTTTCTTGCACTTTCTTGTTGTTTTTTTACGCAAAAATAGTTGTACGACCCCGCCAGAATTTGAACCTGGAATCTTCTGATCCGTAGTCAGACAACTTATCCGTTTGGCCACGAGGCCGCTGGCGACAAGCTGGCGCACATACTGAAATGTCACTGAAACAGTCAATATAGAGGTTTATAAAAATGAAAACACTCCGTGTGAGGATCGAACTCACGACCTTAGCCTTATTAGCACCACGCTCTGCCGACTGAGCTAACGGGCCAACGTTTAGAGGTTGCTAATGCCGGTACCGTAGACAATTTTATGTTCATAATTCTATATGTATGGCATTCTTTTTCGTTTGCGTCTTTATACATTATCAAGGCGACACTTTAAATGTAATTTCCATCGTTACTTTAATATTTCATCTTTATTAAATTGGCTTATGTTTGCTACATCTTTATGGCCACGCAAATTTGTTTCCTTACCACTCTTTCTTTCTTTCCAGAAACGCCAAAATTTTTTAGACATTTCGCGAAATAACTGGAGCGACTGTGAAGATTGAATGATAAAATATTTTTTTTAAACATATAAAAATATGAACATGGAATGTCTAAGAATATCGGTTTTAGGAACGACCCCACCAGGACTCGAACCTGGAGTCTTCTCATCCGAAGTGAGACGCCTTATCCATTAGGCCATAGGGCCGAGATGGGAGGATGTTAGTTACATGGCGTGCGCTTTAGAAAGTCTTAGTAAGTAATTAGATGTGGAGGCAAGTTGTTGCTCCATTCGCCAGGAAATTTTTAATGTAAAAAGTAAAACTTGTTTCCCCTACCGTTCTTCATGTGGAGACGATCAGGAACACTTTTCAATGGTTGACCCGCTATACTCTCATAACAACTATTTTCTGAATTCCTCAAAATTATCAAAAATTTCCTACACTCTCTGAGCCTTGCTTTCTTGTACTTTCTTGTTGTTTTTTTACGCAAAAATAGTTGTACGACCCCGCCAGGATTTGAACCTGGAATCTTCTGATCCGTAGTCAGACAACTTATCCGTTTGGCCACGAGGCCGCTGGCGACAAGCTGGCGCACATACTGAAATGTCACTGAAACAGTCAATATAGAGGTTTATAAAAATGAAAACACTCCGTGTGAGGATCGAACTCACGACCTTAGCGTTATTAGCACCACGCTCTGCCGACTGAGCTAACGGGCCAACGTTTAGAGGTTGCTAATGCAGGTACCATAGACAATTTTATGTTCATAATTCTATATGTATGGCATTCTTTTTCGTTTGCGTCTTTATACATTATCCAGGCGACAGTTTAAATGTAATTTCCATCATTACTTTAATATTTCATCTTTATTAAATTGGCTTATGTTTGCTACATCTTTATGGCCACGCAAATTTGTTTCCTTACCACTCTTTCTTTCTTTCCAGAAACGCCAAAATTTTTTAGACATTTCGCGAAATAACTGGAGCGACTGTGAAGATTGAATGATAAAATATTTTTTTTAAACATATAAAAATATGAACATGGAATGTCTAAAAATATCGGTTTTAGGAACGACCCCACCAGGACTCGAACCTGGAGTCTTCTCATCCGAAGTGAGACGCCTTATCCATTAGGCCATAGGGCCGAGATGGGAGGATGTTAGTTACATGGCGTGCGCTTTAGAAAGTCTTAGTAAGTAATTAGATGTGGAGGCAAGTTGTTGCTCCATTCGCCAGGAAATTTTTAATGTAAAAAGTAAAACTTGTTTCCCCTACCGTTCTTCATGTGGAGACGATCAGGAACACTTTTCAATGGTTGACCCGCTATACTCTCATAACAACTATTTTCTGAATTCCTCAAAATTATCAAAAATTTCCTACACTCTCTGAGCCTTGCTTTCTTGCACTTTCTTGTTGTTTTTTTACGCAAAAATAGTTGTACGACCCCGCCAGGATTTGAACCTGGAATCTTCTGATCCGTAGTCAGACAACTTATCCGTTTGGCCACGAGGCCGCTGGCGACAAGCTGGCGCACATACTGAAATGTCACTGAAACAGTCAATATAGAGGTTTATAAAAATAAAAACACTCCGTGTGAGGATCGAACTCACGACCTTAGCCTTATTAGCACCACGCTCTGCCGACTGAGCTAACGGGCCAACGTTTAGAGGTCGCTAATGCCGGTACCGTAGACAATTTTATGTTCATAATTCTATATGTATGGCATTCTTTTTCGTTTGCGTCTTTATACATTATCAAGGCGACACTTTAAATGTAATTTCCATCGTTACTTTAATATTTCATCTTTATTAAATTGGCTTATGTTTGCTACATCTTTATGGCCACGCAAATTTGTTTCCTTACCACTCTTTCTTTCTTTCCAGAAACGCCAAAATTTTTTAGACATTTCGCGAAATAACTGGAGCGACTGTGAAGATTGAATGATAAAATATTTTTTTTAAACATATAAAAATATGAACATGGAATGTCTAAGAATATCGGTTTTAGGAACGACCCCGCCAGGACTCGAACCTGGAGTTTTCTCATCCGAAGTGAGACGCCTTATCCATTAGGCCATAGGGCCGAGATGGGAGGATGTTAGTTACATGGCGTGCGCTATAGAAATTCTTAGTAGGTAATTTGATGTGGAGGCAAGTTGTTGCTCCATTCGCCAAGAAATTTTTAATGTAAAAAGTAAAACTTGTTTCCCCTACCGTTCTTCATGTGGAGACGGTCAGGAGCACTTTTCAATGGTTGACCCGCTATACTCTCATAACGACTATTTTCTGAATTCCTCAAAATTATCAAAAATTTCCTACACTCTCTGAGCCTTGCTTTCTTGCACTTTCTTGTTGTTTTTTTACGCAAAAATAGTTGTACGACCCCGCCAGAATTTGAACCTGGAATCCTCTGATCCGTAGTCAGACAACTTATCCGTTTGGCCACGAGGCCGCTGGCGACAAGCTGGCGCACATACTGAAATGTCACTGAAACAGTCAATATAGAGGTTTATAAAAATGAAAACACTCCGTGTGAGGATCGAACTCACGACCTTAGCCTTATTAGCACCACGCTCTGCCGACTGAGCTAACGGGCCAACGTTTAGAGGTCGCTAATGCCGGTACCGTAGACAATTTTATGTTCATAATTCTATATGTATGGCATTCTTTTTCGTTTGCGTCTTTATACATTATCAAGGCGACACTTTAAATGTAATTTCCATCGTTACTTTAATATTTCATCTTTATTAAATTGGCTTATGTTTGCTACATGTTTATGGCCACGCAAATTTGTTTCCTTACCACTCTTTCTTTCTTTCCAGAAACGCCAAAATTTTTTAGACATTTCGCGAAATAACTGGAGCGACTGTGAAGATTGAATGATAAAATTTTTTTTTAAACATATAAAAATATGAACATGGAATGTCTAAGAATATCGGTTTTAGGAACGACCCCACCAGGACTCGAACCTGGAGTCTTCTCATCCGAAGTGAGACGCCTTATCCATTAGGCCATAGGGCCGAGATGGGAGGATGTTAGTTACATGGCGTGCGCTTTAGAAAGTCTTAGTAAGTAATTAGATGTGGAGGCAAGTTGTTGCTCCATTCGCCAGGAAATTTTTAATGTAAAAAGTAAAACTTGTTTCCCCTACCGTTCTTCATGTGGAGACGATCAGGAACACTTTTCAATGGTTGACCCGCTATACTCTCATAACAACTATTTTCTGAATTCCTCAAAATTATCAAAAAATTTCCTACACTCTCTGAGCCTTGCTTTCTTGTACTTTCTTGTTGTTTTTTTACGCAAAAATAGTTGTACGACCCCGCCAGGATTTGAACCTGGAATCTTCTGATCCGTAGTCAGACAACTTATCCGTTTGGCCACGAGGCCGCTGGCGACAAGCTGGCGCACATACTGAAATGTCACTGAAACAGTCAATATAGAGGTTTATAAAAATGAAAACACTCCGTGTGAGGATCGAACTCACGACCTTAGCGTTATTAGCACCACGCTCTGCCGACTGAGCTAACGGGCCAACGTTTAGAGGTTGCTAATGCAGGTACCATAGACAATTTTATGTTCATAATTCTATATGTATGGCATTCTTTTTCGTTTGCGTCTTTATACATTATCCAGGCGACAGTTTAAATGTAATTTCCATCATTACTTTAATATTTCATCTTTATTAAATTGGCTTATGTTTGCTACATCTTTATGGCCACGCAAATTTGTTTCCTTACCACTCTTTCTTTCTTTCCAGAAACGCCAAAATTTTTTAGACATTTCGCGAAATAACTGGAGCGACTGTGAAGATTGAATGATAAAATATTTTTTTTAAACATATAAAAATATGAACATGGAATGTCTAAAAATATCGGTTTTAGGAACGACCCCACCAGGACTCGAACCTGGAGTCTTCTCATCCGAAGTGAGACGCCTTATCCATTAGGCCATAGGGCCGAGATGGGAGGATGTTAGTTACATGGCGTGCGCTTTAGAAAGTCTTAGTAAGTAATTAGATGTGGAGGCAAGTTGTTGCTCCATTCGCCAGGAAATTTTTAATGTAAAAAGTAAAACTTGTTTCCCCTACCGTTCTTCATGTGGAGACGATCAGGAACACTTTTCAATGGTTGACCCGCTATACTCTCATAACAACTATTTTCTGAATTCCTCAAAATTATCAAAAATTTCCTACACTCTCTGAGCCTTGCTTTCTTGCACTTTCTTGTTGTTTTTTTACGCAAAAATAGTTGTACGACCCCGCCAGGATTTGAACCTGGAATCTTCTGATCCGTAGTCAGACAACTTATCCGTTTGGCCACGAGGCCGCTGGCGACAAGCTGGCGCACATACTGAAATGTCACTGAAACAGTCAATATAGAGGTTTATAAAAATGAAAACACTCCGTGTGAGGATCGAACTCACGACCTTAGCGTTATTAGCACCACGCTCTGCCGACTGAGCTAACGGGCCAACGTTTAGAGGTTGCTAATGCAGGTACCATAGACAATTTTATGTTCATAATTCTATATGTATGGCATTCTTTTTCGTTTGCGTCTTTATACATTATCCAGGCGACAGTTTAAATGTAATTTCCATCATTACTTTAATATTTCATCTTTATTAAATTGGCTTATGTTTGCTACATCTTTATGGCCACGCAAATTTGTTTCCTTACCACTCTTTCTTTCTTTCCAGAAACGCCAAAATTTTTTAGACATTTCGCGAAATAACTGGAGCGACTGTGAAGATTGAATGATAAAATATTTTTTTTAAACATATAAAAATATGAACATGGAATGTCTAAGAATATCGGTTTTAGGAACGACCCCGCCAGGACTCGAACCTGGAGTTTTCTCATCCGAAGTGAGACGCCTTATCCATTAGGCCATAGGGCCGAGATGGGAGGATGTTAGTTACATGGCGTGCGCTTTAGAAAGTCTTAGTAAGTAATTAGATGTGGAGGCAAGTTGTTGCTCCATTCGCCAGGAAATTTTTAATGTAAAAAGTAAAACTTGTTTCCCCTACCGTTCTTCATGTGGAGACGATCAGGAACACTTTTCAATGGTTGACCCGCTATACTCTCATAACAACTATTTTCTGAATTCCTCAAAATTATCAAAAATTTCCTACACTCTCTGAGCCTTGCTTTCTTGCACTTTCTTGTTGTTTTTTTACGCAAAAATAGTTGTACGACCCCGCCAGGATTTGAACCTGGAATCTTCTGATCCGTAGTCAGACAACTTATCCGTTTGGCCACGAGGCCGCTGGCGACAAGCTGGCGCACATACTGAAATGTCACTGAAACAGTCAATATAGAGGTTTATAAAAATGAAAACACTCCGTGTGAGGATCGAACTCACGACCTTAGCCTTATTAGCACCACGCTCTGCCGACTGAGCTAACGGGCCAACGTTTAGAGGTCGCTAATGCCGGTACCGTAGACAATTTTATGTTCATAATTCTATATGTATGGCATTCTTTTTCGTTTGCGTCTTTATACATTATCAAGGCGACACTTTAAATGTAATTTCCATCGTTACTTTAATATTTCATCTTTATTAAATTGGCTTATGTTTGCTACATCTTTATGGCCACGCAAATTTGTTTCCTTACCACTCTTTCTTTCTTTCCAGAAACGCCAAAATTTTTTAGACATTTCGCGAAATAACTGGAGCGACTGTGAAGATTGAATGATAAAATTTTTTTTTTAAACATATAAAAATATGAACATGGAATGTCTAAGAATATCGGTTTTAGGAACGACCCCACCAGGACTCGAACCTGGAGTCTTCTCATCCGAAGTGAGACGCCTTATCCATTAGGCCATAGGGCCGAGATGGGAGGATGTTAGTTACATGGCGTGCGCTTTAGAAAGTCTTAGTAAGTAATTAGATGTGGAGGCAAGTTGTTGCTCCATTCGCCAGGAAATTTTTAATGTAAAAAGTAAAACTTGTTTCCCCTACCGTTCTTCATGTGGAGACGATCAGGAACACTTTTCAATGGTTGACCCGCTATACTCTCATAACAACTATTTTCTGAATTCCTCAAAATTATCAAAAATTTCCTACACTCTCTGAGCCTTGCTTTCTTGTACTTTCTTGTTGTTTTTTTTACGCAAAAATAGTTGTACGACCCCGCCAGGATTTGAACCTGGAATCTTCTGATCCGTAGTCAGACAACTTATCCGTTTGGCCACGAGGCCGCTGGCGACAAGCTGGCGCACATACTGAAATGTCACTGAAACAGTCAATATAGAGGTTTATAAAAATGAAAACACTCCGTGTGAGGATCGAACTCACGACCTTAGCGTTATTAGCACCACGCTCTGCCGACTGAGCTAACGGGCCAACGTTTAGAGGTTGCTAATGCAGGTACCATAGACAATTTTATGTTCATAATTCTATATGTATGGCATTCTTTTTCGTTTGCGTCTTTATACATTATCAAGGCGACAGTTTAAATGTAATTTCCATCATTACTTTAATATTTCATCTTTATTAAATTGGCTTATGTTTGCTACATCTTTATGGCCACGCAAATTTGTTTCCTTACCACTCTTTCTTTCTTTCCAGAAACGCCAAAATTTTTTAGACATTTCGCGAAATAACTGGAGCGACTGTGAAGATTGAATGATAAAATATTTTTTTTAAACATATAAAAATATGAACATGGAATGTCTAAAAATATCGGTTTTAGGAACGACCCCACCAGGACTCGAACCTGGAGTCTTCTCATCCGAAGTGAGACGCCTTATCCATTAGGCCATAGGGCCGAGATGGGAGGATGTTAGTTACATGGCGTGCGCTTTAGAAAGTCTTAGTAAGTAATTAGATGTGGAGGCAAGTTGTTGCTCCATTCGCCAGGAAATTTTTAATGTAAAAAGTAAAACTTGTTTCCCCTACCGTTCTTCATGTGGAGACGATCAGGAACACTTTTCAATGGTTGACCCGCTATACTCTCATAACAACTATTTTCTGAATTCCTCAAAATTATCAAAAATTTCCTACACTCTCTGAGCCTTGCTTTCTTGCACTTTCTTGTTGTTTTTTTACGCAAAAATAGTTGTACGACCCCGCCAGGATTTGAACCTGGAATCTTCTGATCCGTAGTCAGACAACTTATCCGTTTGGCCACGAGGCCGCTGGCGACAAGCTGGCGCACATACTGAAATGTCACTGAAACAGTCAATATAGAGGTTTATAAAAATGAAAACACTCCGTGTGAGGATCGAACTCACGACCTTAGCCTTATTAGCACCACGCTCTGCCGACTGAGCTAACGGGCCAACGTTTAGAGGTCGCTAATGCCGGTACCGTAGACAATTTTATGTTCATAATTCTATATGTATGGCATTCTTTTTCGTTTGCGTCTTTATACATTATCAAGGCGACACTTTAAATGTAATTTCCATCGTTACTTTAATATTTCATCTTTATTAAATTGGCTTATGTTTGCTACATCTTTATGGCCACGCAAATTTGTTTCCTTACCACTCTTTCTTTCTTTCCAGAAACGCCAAAATTTTTTAGACATTTCGCGAAATAACTGGAGCGACTGTGAAGATTGAATGATAAAATATTTTTTTTAAACATATAAAAATATGAACATGGAATGTCTAAGAATATCGGTTTTAGGAACGACCCCACCAGGACTCGAACCTGGAGTCTTCTCATCCGAAGTGAGACGCCTTATCCATTAGGCCATAGGGCCGAGATGGGAGGATGTTAGTTACATGGCGTGCGCTTTAGAAAGTCTTAGTAAGTAATTAGATGTGGAGGCAAGTTGTTGCTCCATTCGCCAGGAAATTTTTAATGTAAAAAGTAAAACTTGTTTCCCCTACCGTTCTTCATGTGGAGACGATCAGGAACACTTTTCAATGGTTGACCCGCTATACTCTCATAACAACTATTTTCTGAATTCCTCAAAATTATCAAAAATTTCCTACACTCTCTGAGCCTTGCTTTCTTGCACTTTCTTGGGGTTTTTTTACGCAAAAATAGTTGTACGACCCCGCCATGATTTGAACCTGGAATCTTCTGATCCGTAGTCAGACAACTTATCCGTTTGGCCACGAGGCCGCTGGCGACAAGCTGGCGCACATACTGAAATGTCACTGAAACAGTCAATATAGAGGTTTATAAAAATGAAAACACTCCGTATGAGGATCGAACTCACGACCTTAGCCTTATTAGCACCACGCTCTGCCGACTGAGCTAACGGGCCAACGTTTAGAGGTTGCTAATGCAGGTACCATAGACAATTTTATGTTCATAATTCTATATGTATGGCATTCTTTTTCGTTTGCGTCTTTATACATTATCAAGGCGACACTTTAAATGTAATTTCCATCATTACTTTAATATTTCATCTTTATTAAATTGGCTTATGTTTGCTACATCTTTATGGCCACGCAAATTTGTTTCCTTACCACTCTTTCTTTCTTTCCAGAAACGCCAAAATTTTTTAGACATTTCGCGAAATAACTGGAGCGACTGTGAAGATTGAATGATAAAATATTTTTTTTAAACATATAAAAATATGAACATGGAATGTCTAAAAATATCGGTTTTAGGAACGACCCCACCAGGACTCGAACCTGGAGTCTTCTCATCCGAAGTGAGACGCCTTATCCATTAGGCCATAGGGCCGAGATGGGAGGATGTTAGTTACATGGCGTGCGCTTTAGAAAGTCTTAGTAAGTAATTAGATGTGGAGGCAAGTTGTTGCTCCATTCGCCAGGAAATTTTTAATGTAAAAAGTAAAACTTGTTTCCCCTACCGTTCTTCATGTGGAGACGATCAGGAACACTTTTCAATGGTTGACCCGCTATACTCTCATAACAACTATTTTCTGAATTCCTCAAAATTATCAAAAATTTCCTACACTCTCTGAGCCTTGCTTTCTTGCAATTTCTTGTTGTTTTTTTACGCAAAAATAGTTGTACGACCCCGCCAGGATTTGAACCTGGAATCTTCTGATCCGTAGTCAGACAACTTATCCGTTTGGCCACGAGGCCGCTGGCGACAAGCTGGCGCACATACTGAAATGTCACTGAAACAGTCAATATAGAGGTTTATAAAAATGAAAACACTTCGTGTGAGGATCGAACTCACGACCTTAGCCTTATTAGCACCACGCTCTGCCGACTGAGCTAACGGGCCAACGTTTAGAGGTCGCTAATGCCGGTACCGTAGACAATTTTATGTTCATAATTCTATATGTATGGCATTCTTTTTCGTTTGCGTCTTTATACATTATCAAGGCGACACTTTAAATGTAATTTCCATCGTTACTTTAATATTTCATCTTTATTAAATTGGCTTATGTTTGCTACATCTTTATGGCCACGCAAATTTGTTTCCTTACCACTCTTTCTTTCTTTCCAGAAACGCCAAAATTTTTTAGACATTTCGCGAAATAACTGGAGCGACTGTGAAGATTGAATGATAAAATATTTTTTTTAAACATATAAAAATATGAACATGGAATGTCTAAGAATATCGGTTTTAGGAACGACCCCACCAGGACTCGAACCTGGAGTCTTCTCATCCGAAGTGAGACGCCTTATCCATTAGGCCATAGGGCCGAGATGGGAGGATGTTAGTTACATGGCGTGCGCTTTAGAAAGTCTTAGTAAGTAATTAGATGTGGAGGCAAGTTGTTGCTCCATTCGCCAGGAAATTTTTAATGTAAAAAGTAAAACTTGTTTCCCCTACCGTTCTTCATGTGGAGACGATCAGGAACACTTTTCAATGGTTGACCCGCTATACTCTCATAACAACTATTTTCTGAATTCCTCAAAATTATCAAAAATTTCCTACACTCTCTGAGCCTTGCTTTCTTGCACTTTCTTGGGTTTTTTTTACGCAAAAATAGTTGTACGACCCCGCCAGGATTTGAACCTGGAATCTTCTGATCCGTAGTCAGACAACTTATCCGTTTGGCCACGAGGCCGCTGGCGACAAGCTGGCGCACATACTGAAATGTCACTGAAACAGTCAATATAGAGGTTTATAAAAATGAAAACACTCCGTGTGAGGATCGAACTCACGACCTTAGCCTTATTAGCACCACGCTCTGCCGACTGAGCTAACGGGCCAACGTTTAGAGGTCGCTAATGCCGGTACCGTAGACAATTTTATGTTCATAATTCTATATGTATGGCATTCTTTTTCGTTTGCGTCTTTATACATTATCAAGGCGACACTTTAAATGTAATTTCCATCGTTACTTTAATATTTCATCTTTATTAAATTGGCTTATGTTTGCTACATCTTTATGCCCACGCAAATTTGTTTCCTTACCACTCTTTCTTTCTTTCCAGAAACGCCAAAATTTTTTAGACATTTCGCGAAATAACTGGAGCGACTGTGAAGATTGAATGATAAAATTTTTTTTTTAAACATATAAAAATATGAACATGGAATGTCTAAGAATATCGGTTTTAGGAACGACCCCACCAGGACTCGAACCTGGAGTCTTCTCATCCGAAGTGAGACGCCTTATCCATTAGGCCATAGGGCCGAGATGGGAGGATGTTAGTTACATGGCGTGCGCTTTAGAAAGTCTTAGTAAGTAATTAGATGTGGAGGCAAGTTGTTGCTCCATTCGCCAGGAAATTTTTAATGTAAAAAGTAAAACTTGTTTCCCCTACCGTTGTTCATGTGGAGACGATCAGGAACACTTTTCAATGGTTGACCCGCTATACTCTCATAACAACTATTTTCTGAATTCCTCAAAATTATCAAAAATTTCCTACACTCTCTGAGCCTTGCTTTCTTGCACTTTCTTGTTGTTTTTTTACGCAAAAATAGTTGTACGACCCCGCCAGGATTTGAACCTGGAATCTTCTGATCCGTAGTCAGACAACTTATCCGTTTGGCCACCAGGCCGCTGGCGACAAGCTGGCGCACATACTGAAATGTCACTGAAACAGTCAATATAGAGGTTTATAAAAATGAAAACACTCCGTGTGAGGATCGAACTCACGACCTTAGCGTTATTAGCACCACGCTCTGCCGACTGAGCTAACGGGCCAACGTTTAGAGGTTGCTAATGCAGGTACCATAGACAATTTTATGTTCATAATTCTATATGTATGGCATTCTTTTTCGTTTGCGTCTTTATACATTATCAAGGCGACAGTTTAAATGTAATTTCCATCATTACTTTAATATTTCATCTTTATTAAATTGGCTTATGTTTGCTACATCTTTATGGCCACGCAAATTTGTTTCCTTACCACTCTTTCTTTCTTTCCAGAAACGCCAAAATTTTTTAGACATTTCGCGAAATAACTGGAGCGACTGTGAAGATTGAATGATAAAATATTTTTTTTAAACATATAAAAATATGAACATGGAATGTCTAAAAATATCGGTTTTAGGAACGACCCCACCAGGACTCGAACCTGGAGTCTTCTCATCCGAAGTGAGACGCCTTATCCATTAGGCCATAGGGCCGAGATGGGAGGATGTTAGTTACATGGCGTGCGCTTTAGAAAGTCTTAGTAAGTAATTAGATGTGGAGGCAAGTTGTTGCTCCATTCGCCAGGAAATTTTTAATGTAAAAAGTAAAACTTGTTTCCCCTACCGTTCTTCATGTGGAGACGATCAGGAACACTTTTCAATGGTTGACCCGCTATACTCTCATAACAACTATTTTCTGAATTCCTCAAAATTATCAAAAAATTTCCTACACTCTCTGAGCCTTGCTTTCTTGCACTTTCTTGTTGTTTTTTTACGCAAAAATAGTTGTACGACCCCGCCAGGATTTGAACCTGGAATCTTCTGATCCGTAGTCAGACAACTTATCCGTTTGGCCACGAGGCCGCTGGCGACAAGCTGGCGCACATACTGAAATGTCACTGAAACAGTCAATATAGAGGTTTATAAAAATGAAAACACTCCGTGTGAGGATCGAACTCACGACCTTAGCCTTATTAGCACCACGCTCTGCCGACTGAGCTAACGGGCCAACGTTTAGAGGTCGCTAATGCCGGTACCGTAGACAATTTTATGTTCATAATTCTATATGTATGGCATTCTTTTTCGTTTGCGTCTTTATACATTATCAAGGCGACACTTTAAATGTAATTTCCATCGTTACTTTAATATTTCATCTTTATTAAATTGGCTTATGTTTGCTACATCTTTATGGCCACGCAAATTTGTTTCCTTACCACTCTTTCTTTCTTTCTTTCCAGAAACGCCAAAATTTTTTAGACATTTCGCGAAATAACTGGAGCGACTGTGAAGATTTAATGATAAAATTTTTTTTTTAAACATATAAAAATATGAACATGGAATGTCTAAGAATATCGGTTTTAGGAACGACCCCACCAGGACTCGAACCTGGAGTCTTCTCATCCGAAGTGAGACGCCTTATCCATTAGGCCATAGGGCCGAGATGGGAGGATGTTAGTTACATGGCGTGCGCTTTAGAAAGTCTTAGTAAGTAATTAGATGTGGAGGCAAGTTGTTGCTCCATTCGCCAGGAAATTTTTAATGTAAAAAGTAAAACTTGTTTCCCCTACCGTTGTTCATGTGGAGACGATCAGGAACACTTTTCAATGGTTGACCCGCTATACTCTCATAACAACTATTTTCTGAATTCCTCAAAATTATCAAAAATTTCCTACACTCTCTGAGCCTTGCTTTCTTGCACTTTCTTGTTGTTTTTTTACGCAAAAATAGTTGTACGACCCCGCCAGGATTTGAACCTGGAATCTTCTGATCCGTAGTCAGACAACTTATCCGTTTGGCCACGAGGCCGCTGGCGACAAGCTGGCGCACATACTGAAATGTCACTGAAACAGTCAATATAGAGGTTTATAAAAATGAAAACACTCCGTGTGAGGATCGAACTCACGACCTTAGCGTTATTAGCACCACGCTCTGCCGACTGAGCTAACGGGCCAACGTTTAGAGGTTGCTAATGCAGGTACCATAGACAATTTTATGTTCATAATTCTATATGTATGGCATTCTTTTTCGTTTGCGTCTTTATACATTATCAAGGCGACAGTTTAAATGTAATTTCCATCATTACTTTAATATTTCATCTTTATTAAATTGGCTTATGTTTGCTACATCTTTATGGCCACGCAAATTTGTTTCCTTACCACTCTTTCTTTCTTTCCAGAAACGCCAAAATTTTTTAGACATTTCGCGAAATAACTGGAGCGACTGTGAAGATTGAATGATAAAATATTTTTTTTAAACATATAAAAATATGAACATGGAATGTCTAAAAATATCGGTTTTAGGAACGACCCCACCAGGACTCGAACCTGGAGTCTTCTCATCCGAAGTGAGACGCCTTATCCATTAGGCCATAGGGCCGAGATGGGAGGATGTTAGTTACATGGCGTGCGCTTTAGAAAGTCTTAGTAAGTAATTAGATGTGGAGGCAAGTTGTTGCTCCATTCGCCAGGAAATTTTTAATGTAAAAAGTAAAATTTGTTTCCCCTACCGTTCTTCATGTGGAGACGATCAGGAACACTTTTCAATGGTTGACCCGCTATACTCTCATAACAACTATTTTCTGAATTCCTCAAAATTATCAAAAATTTCCTACACTCTCTGAGCGTTGCTTTCTTGCACTTTCTTGTTGTTTTTTTACGCAAAAATAGTTGTACGACCCCGCCAGGATTTGAACCTGGGATCTTCTGATCCGTAGTCAGACAACTTATCCGTTTGGCCACGAGGCCGCTGGCGACAAGCTGGCGCACATACTGAAATGTCACTGAAACAGTCAATATAGAGGTTTATAAAAATGAAAACACTCCGTGTGAGGATCGAAGTCACGATCTTAGCCTTATTAGCACCACGCTCTGCCGACTGAGCTAACGGGCCAACGTTTAGAGGTTGCTATTGCAGGTACCGTAGACAATTTTATGTTCATAATTCTATATGTATGGCATTCTTTTTCGTTTGCGTCTTTATACATTATCAAGGCGACAGTTTAAATGTAATTTCCATCGTTACTTTAATATTTCATCTTTATTAAATTGGCTTATGTTTGCTACATCTTTATGGCTACGCAAATTTGTTTCCTTTCCACTCTTTCTTTCTTTCCAGAAACGCCAAAATTTTTTAGACATTTCGCGAAATAACTGGAGCGACTGTGAAGATTGAATTATATTTTTTGAAACATATAAAAATATGAACATGGAATGTCTAAGAATAGCGGTTTTAGGAACGACCCCACCAAGACTCGAACCTGGAGTCTTCTCATCCGAAGTGAGACGCCTTATCCATTAGGCCATAGGGCCGAGATGGGAGGATGTTAGTTACATGGCGTGCGCTATAGAAATTCTTAGTAAGTAATTTGATGTGGAGGCAAGTTGTTGCTCCATTCACCAGGAAATTTTTAATGTAAAAAGTAAAACTTGTTTCCCCTACCGTTTTTCATGTGGAGACGATCAGGAACACTTTTCAATGGTTGACCCGCTATACTCTCATAACAACTATTTTCTGAATTCCTCAAAATTATCAAAAATTTCCTACACTCTCTGAGCCTTGCTTTCTTGCGCTTTCGAGTTGTTTAATAAATAATAACAAAATTCTCGCAGAGGCATGTAGTTTCGGGGAGGAGTGATTGAAATATCAAAGAAGGCTGAGAGTTATTAGAATGATTTTATGTATAATAGATCAAACACGAGGAAGAGTGTTTTATCCGATATGCAGTCACCGAGAAGTGGTTGAAAAACGAGACCGTAGGCCGAGTTTTTAAACCATTTCGAGGTGACTGGATAGAGGATGAAAAACTCTTTCGAGTGTTTGATCTAGCTTCTCAAACAAATCAGTTCTTTATGAAAAAATCAGGTTGAAAGTTGGCAAAATTCTATGCTAATTAAGACCGGGTTTCCAGTTCACCGTCTCGGTACTGATTTCCTTTGTTTTCATCTTATGAATTATTAATGATTTGAGAAAATCATATCATATTCTCTAGAACTATATAAAGTATCTGAAAACGCCGTCAAAATGTTTGTTCGATGTTTTTGTTCACCTCTGTGCACTTTCACGCTTGCTCAACACATTGTGTGTTTTCGGTATAGAGTGAAGCAATTAGCCAATAGTAGCGTTTGGGTTCAATCACTCAACTATGCTGTTAACCTGAATGTCAGGCCTTTATTTGTTCCCACCTTCCGCTAAACCCGGCAGCGCGGGCAGAGGTGCGGGCGAGCGAGAAGGCGAGAAAAATAAAGGCCTGAGGAAACTCTTAACAAAACTGTGGGGACTCCGTCCATCTCATGGACGGGAGCTCTGATTGGCTGACTAATTGAAGTAAGGATTTTGATTGGTTCATTCAGATAAACAACTTGCCCAAACTGCGCCGTCAAGGTGCACACCGTGACGTCATCGCCATTTCTCGAATGTGTTTATCGTGTATGTTTCTGTGATCAATTCATTAATTTAATCATTTATTATGTCGGAAAATCAAACCATAGAAGGATTTTTCGAAACCGCTTTGTTAAATTCATTGCCACATTTCGGCTACGAGTCTTTGAAACCAGAACAAACGACGTGCATTCGAAAGCTCGCTGATGACAGCCAAGATGTCTTTGCTGTTTTGCCCACTGGTTTTGGTTAAAGGTGCCCTCCAGTCCGTTCTGCGCATGTACGAAACTAATGTTTACATCTCCATTTAGAAAAAAATATACTTATACCTTATTCGGGATTGTAGGCTTTTCTTGCTTCCTCTTCATAACTTGTACCCAAAACAAAACATTTTCAGAAGAAATAGAAGAAATCCAAAGAAATATCCTCGCCGAATCGCTTGGTTTTCTGCCATGTTGTTCCTAACGGTTTACACTGAGCTGAGTACTTCATGTAATTATCTACGAATGTCATGTTTGAGGGTCCTCATAAACAAAGATTCGGATCATGCGCAGAACGGACTGGACTGCACCTTTAAAAGTCTGATATATCAGATATTGCCATTTGTGTTCTCTGAACTTCATCGACTTCAACCGTGGCACGGTGAGGAATTTCGTTGTAGCAGGTGGAGACCTTGCGAAAAGCAGTCTACTTGGGTCCTTCGTTCGATGATCAGGGACGATGGCTACTGAAGGCGAAGCCAATGCGAAAGTCCAAGTTGTTTATGGCAGTGCTGAACAATGGTTGTCAGAAAAGTGGACCCGTAAGTTACAAATCGGGAATCTCGGAGCAGTTAGTCTTAGTTGTGGATGACTGAGTTTATACGGTTGAGACGTGTTTATAATTAAATGGCCTACCTGCATTCTAAAATTTAAATTCTAAAACTGTATAAAATAATTCCCAAACTATTGCGTTTGTTTTTAATATAAAACATCAATATCCAGTTGATCCTTTTCTCCAACGTTCTAGCCTGTGCTACAAAATTATATATTTTATTAATTTAGTCGAAACTATATCAAGGCGGCTATCAAATCGTGTTTATCTTTTATTATATCAATATATATGTATACTCTCAAATTTTCAAATTTCTCGGTTTCTTATCGTATTTTCCAATTCTTCGACTTCTTCTCTAGATCGGGTCTAGATACCATGGACAAACGCCTTCAATTCGAGCTCGTGTATTTATTGCAAGTCTACCTAGACTAGGGTATATTATAAGTAATATTGGGCATTTCACTCGATTACATAGCATGTTCTAAGGATTTGGGGTGAAGGAAAATTCGAGTGTAGAATATATACATTTTAAGACCAAACCGGGACCAGTTGCGAAAAATGCAACTACACAGGCCTTCCGGCAGGAATTGAACCCACGACCTTGCGATTCTAGTGCAATGCTCTGACCACTGAGCCATGGAGGGCGTTGCCGAGAGCTTGATCGAGAGTTCTGTATATATAATAAGGTGGTAATGCCAGGAGAGAAGAAATGGGTATATTATAAGTAATATTGGACATTTCACTCGATTACATAGCATGTTCTAAGGATTTGGGGTGAAGGAAAATTCGAGTGTAGAATATATACATTTTAAGACCAAACCGGGACCAGTTACGGAAGACGGTTTTAATAAGAGTTTCCTCAGGCCTTTATTTTTCTCGCCTTCTCGCTCGCCCGCACCTCTGCCCACGCTGCCGGGTTTAGCGGAAGGCGGGAACAAATAAAGGCCTGACATTCATGTTACTATGCTGTATAAAAATTAATGAACGTTGAAACAAAATATTTGTGTACTTTCAGGCCACTCTCAACTATAAATTGCAGTCCATTGTTAGTCACTTTGATGTTCACCGCGTATATATATATATACATATATGCAGCATATAACGCATTCTTATACTACGTACAGTGTCTGTGTCTATTGACACCAACTTGGAGAAGAAATTGCACTTGAAAAACTGGTAAAAAGAAATTCTTAAAAGAAGAGGAAATCGAAAGAAGCATATATATATATACGCAAACAACACCATGCACCACTGACTCTCACACGATATTAACAGTTGCTGGAATGTATGTGCATGTATTCCCTCCATGACCATTATTGTTGAAATAAATGTAAATCAGTCACAAGTAATCCCTATTTCTTCAGTGGCACGATGTTACACCTACAATAAAAATTTAGACAATGTAACTTTAAAACCCAAAAGTTCAAGTTTCCATGATCACAAAATATATTAAGAGCGAAAATTTAAAAAGGCGTACGAGGATTTCAGTGAACGTTTTACCAACTTCCTGTTTAATCAAGCCAGCCTGGGCAGTAAAATCTTTCTTAAACTTACATTTTTTCTTACATCAATGTCCGATGCTTTTGTATACAAACAGAGGTCCACAAACTTCAATACGGCAACCGTTTATGTATATCTTAGGCCACGTCCACACGTCTGGAAAAGTAGCTAAAGTCTTTGTTTGTGCACTTTCACGCTTGCTGAATACATTGTATTTTTGGTATAATAATTAATCAATCAGCCAATCAACGTTTGAGTTCAATCATTCAACCTAGCCGTATAAATATTAATGAACGTCAAACAATAGCTTTGTGCACTCTCAGGACATCCTCAACATAAATTGCAGCTCATTGTTAGCCGCTTTGATGTTCAACGTGTTTCCAGACATCTAATCCTAGGGACTATGATTTATTTTGAGGAAGGTTGTAAAAACTTGAAATCCATGCCGGAAAAAGATTGAGACTCTTCTAACTCTGCGAAATACATTCCTATGAACATACCATCTGGGACCTTGAGCAGGCACAAAACATTCTAAAAAATATCGTGCCGATAACATGCAACAGTGTGCAACAACAAAATTAGACTACTCACCCTAACAATCCTCTTCCAGACCATTCGGTTGGAATTAAACTTAGGCGGTGAATATCGTTAGCTCTCCTCAATACAATACCAAGTGATTGCTACAAAACAAAATAGGTATACTACATAAATACCGTGTAAAGTAAAACCTGCCATGTTAACCCTTTCATGCGCATTGTTGTGGAACAACTTTATCTTTTTACTGTGTCTAATGCCAAACGATATTACTCGTCAAGAGGAGCAGTCCCAGAAAGCCATGCGTGAAAGAAAGAGTTCAGCATATTGATTAACCCTTTCATCGTTGTTGTGGAGCAACTTTATCTTTTTACTGTGTCTAATGCCAAACGATATTACTCGTCAAGGGGAGCAGTCCCGGAAAACCATGCATGAAAGAGTTCAGCATATTGATTAACCCTTTCATCGTTGTTGTGGAACAACTTTATCATTTTACTCTCAGTCTAACGCCAAACGATATTACTCGTCAAGAGGAGCAGTCCCAGAAAACCATGCATGAAAGAAAGAGTTCAGCATATTGATTAACCCTTTCATCGTTGTTGTGGAACAACTTTATCTTTTTACTGTGTCTAACGCCAGACGATGTTACTCGTCAAGGGGAGCAGTCCCGGAAAGCCATGCGTGAAAGAAAGAGTTCAGCATATTGATTAACCCTTTCATTGTTGTTGTGGAACAACTTTATCTTTTTACTGTGTCTAATGCCAAACGATATTACTCGTCAAGAGGAGCAGTCTCAGAAAACCATGCATGAAAGAAAGAGTTCAGCATATTGATTAACCCTTTCATTGTTGTTGTGGAACAACTTTATCTTTTTACTGTGTCTGACGCCAAACGATTTTACACGTCAAGGGGAGAAGTCTCAGAAAGCCATGCGTGAAAGAGTTCAGCATATTGATTAACACTTTCATCGTTGTTGTGGAACAACTTTATCTTTTTACTGTGTCTAACGCCAGACGATTTTACTCGTCAAGGGGAGCAGTCTCAGAAAACCATGCATGCAAGAAAGAGTTCAGCATATTGATTAACCCTTTCATTGTTGTTGTGGAACAACTTTATCTTTTTACTGTGTCTAACGCCAGACGATGTTACTCGTCTCGGAAAGCCATGCATGAAAGGGTTAAATTACATGGAATGGCTTTAACGTACAATAATGTTGGTCGAGTGGCAGTGTTTTGGTATCAATGTTTCCCAGTTTTGCCTAACCCAGAAAAACCCGTTTGCCCACAAATGATTAAAAGGCAGAAAGTCGTACCCCTTTGCTGTGCTGCACGACGCTCGCAACTGTTTGCAAGTTTTGAAAATTGTCGGCATTCACTGATCCAAACTTTACAATCTCGTCACCCAATTGGAGCCCCTAGAAATAAAACAGTAATGCATGTGCTCAGACAGTAATTTTAAACAAATATTTTGAATAACCCAAATGAAAGGAAAAGTTAACCTGCTTTGGCCTCAAAAAATGTATGCATGTGTTAAACTTGTTTGTAAAATATCAAGTTCCCTTTTTAATCAAGATCGGCAAAGAATTCACGTCTTAAAGATGCATGCAAGAAATCGTAAACATGGGCCCGCATTCATAAAAAGAAAACATGTCATGCAAAAGTGATGAACAAACGAATTCTGGAAGACAATTACTAGGACCATTTAAACGGAGAAAATAAGTCGCGACTTAATTAAGACGCGCCTTATTTAAATACGAGCAACAAATTGCTGCAACAATGTTGCGTTGTAAGTTGAAAAGCGTTGTTTCGCGTATTACCAACCACCTTAAGCATTGTCACGCAACAATGATTTTGTTGCATGTTGAATCAGCATGTTGCCGCAAGTAGAACTGGAGTCTACTTTTTTCAACAAATTTCTTCAACTTGCAACAAAATCATTGTTGCGTAACAATGTTTAAGGTGGGTGGTAATACGTGCAACAACGCTTTTCAACTTGCAACACAACAAAGTTGCGTTGTAAGTTGAAGAAAAATGTTGCCCGTATTAGTACCTCACCTTTGCGTTGTAAGTTGAAGAAAAATGTTGCCCGTATTAGTACCTCACCTTAATGGTCAATTTGTTTGTGATCAAAGTAAGTCGCGACTAAAATAATAACAGGGCTTAAAGCTAGCTAGTCCAAAATAAGTCGCGACTTTATTAGAAATTGGCCGTTTATACAAGTGTGTTCGCGACTTAAATAGGACGCGTCTTAATTAAGTCGCGCCTTATTTTCTCTTGTTTACATGGCCCTAACACTACACTGACAATGAACCAGTTTTATTTGCATGTTTCTTTAATTTTCGGCGTCGTTCGGCAAACGGTGACACGGGATGTCCGCGTGTGCAATGCCCATTGCTTTCCAGAATTCTTCTGTTTATTACATATTTTCTTAATATTTTCTCGCCAAACAGCACATTGACGTCATTAAATTATGACAGAATAACCACACAATCAGGTATGACGCCTGGATACTGCGCGCGTATGGAATTCATATAGTCTAGTCGCAAATATTCCTTTGGGGGAAAGAGGCTCGAACATCCCTTCCGGAAAATACGCAACTGCTTTCGCTGGCTATATAACCTTTTAATAAGACAGTATAGAACACGTAATTTTCACCCTTTGACGTCAATTTCTTTTCAATTTTTCTTTTGAATTCTTTTCAATTTCGTTTATTGTCTTAGCTTTTGTATATTTTCAATAGAATTCAAAAAACTGAACATGATGGCGATGGCGGAAAATGACGTACTCTGCACTTATTAGAAGGGTCTATAGACCACTTTCATATAATGGCCACCACTTTAAATATTCTTCTATGATGTGCATCTAAATGAAACTTTCTGGCTTCGCTATAAAGTTATATGAAGCAAAGATTATTTTGAATGCCAGACACACAAACGAGACGAGAAAGGCTTAAATTAAGATGCACATAAAAGAATGTTCAACTTATAGTCACCATTATGACAAGTGATGTATGTATCTTACCGCTTTTTCAGCGGGAGATCCTGGTGAAACACAATCCACAGTTAGAAATGCAGGTAAACGTCCCTCATTGCTGCCACCTTCTGTAAGAAATCCAAGATAGCGGTGTGTTAAAGCAGATGGATTTAGTACATTCTGCATAGTGTAGACAGGAATGGGTTAGATAGATAGATAGATAGATAGAACTAATTTTTATTCAGGATATAACACTTCAGTACAAATGCACTGTTATCAATGTGTGTCCTATATACTATACTATACTAACACAAGTCCTATACTAAAACAAAGAAAACAGCTGAATACACAGAATAAGACTGTTACATCAAAACGTGATTCACGCAACACAGCCATATTCCCTCATTACCTCATAGAAATTTCGAGCTCATTATCTGATATAAAAGAAATGCATGCAGGTACCTGAATCAGCAGTGTGAGACTCACAAGTCTGTTTCTTTTTCTCTCGAGCAGCTGCATGAACAATATGAAGTCCTTCCTCGATCTCCTTCATCAATGCCTTGTGATCGTTCTGTAAACCTTAAATTAAGAAAGAGAACAACACAAAACTTAATAAGTGTGTACATTGTTAAAATAACCGGATGCAACTTCATTAAAACATTATTGACAGACATTTAGCAGTTTTTAATCCTATAATAGTGCATAGCGAAAAGTTGACGAAGTTGTAAGTTGAAAAGCGTTGTTGCATGTATTACCACGCACCTTAAACATTGTTACGCAACAATGATTTTGTTGCAAGTTGAAGAAATTTGTTGAAAAAAGTAGATTCCAGTTCTACTTGCGGCAACATGCTGATTCAACTTGCAACAAAATCATTGTTGCGTGATAATGTTTAAGGTGGGTGGTAATACGTGAAACAACGCTTTCCAACTTACAACGCAACATTGTTGCAGCAATTTGTTGCTCGTATTTAAATAAGGCGCGTCTTAATTAAGTCGCGACTTATTTTCTCCATTTAAATGGTCCTATAATTGTCTTCCAGAATTCGTTTGTTCATCACTTTTGCTAGACATGTTTTCTTTTTATGAATGTGGGCCCATGTTTACGATTTCTTGCATGCATCTTTAAGACGTGAATTCTTTGCATAGTATTTTATTCTGGCTACGCCAGACGATTTTATTCAACACAGGGAGAGGTCCAGGCCTCAAAGTGTTAACCGGAATAAATATAATATTCTGGACAGTATTAAGCTCTAGTGGGATATTAGTACTACCAATTGAAAAGCATCTCAAATAAATACCAAACTATAGCGCACACATAAAGAAAAATGCAAATTTTATGAAATAATGTATACGATCGAAAATCAGCGTTCATTTTAAAGAAAATCTCAAAAAAGCATATAATATGGCCGTTTATACGAGAGGCGATAAGACGCGGCTTGCTTACACAAGACGCGGCTTACACAAGACGCGTCTTACATGAGACGCGACCTGACCCATTTATACGGCGTTTTTAAACAAGTCGAGGCTTTTGTACGTCTATGCCTTTTATACCACGAGTGTTTTGCGTCTTATGCCCTATATTTTTGCCTATTATGCCCTTTATTGCGTATAAACAGTCCTAATAACTTCCTTGCTAACCTCGTGTGTTCGGTCTGGACCGAAAAGTATTTGCCATCGGTGTTTTCGTGCATGGAGACGAAAACCTCAGGTAAATCATTCCTGCGTACAGACCTCGCAAAAAGTTAGTTGGAGAGCAGCACCAGTTCCGTTCGTAAGCGCAGAAAAGGCTCTGGCAACCAGAGTAAAGGCTGGCCACAAATTTAAGCACAAAAAATGCGGCTGCGTCCGGAATCTTCAAACGTTCAGTATTAGGGCTTACATGTATAATCTATAATTATAGGAAAACAAAACGTACTTAAATTATGAAAGAAAATCGTTCAGAATATACAAGGTCACAAATTATATATTATATAATACGTCACGGCCTTCAGTCCTTCACCATCACATGCAGTTTGTCAACAAGATGTGCAACAGGCTTACAGTATAAATAACAAGTCTGTGAACAAGTTGCAACCATGACGTTTATCTCTTAACGCTGCATGCTCACCCAGTGATGCTCTATAAATCTCTTAGAAATTCCACCCACTATTACATGCACTAGTAGGTTTAGCAACGACTCAGTGGTATACAGCTTCAAAAACAAAAGAACTACAAGTTTAGATATCTTACATATTATCCGGTTTCTTGCAACACGTACAGTGTACACGTCAATATCTTGTCGAGGATAGTCTTCATTGTCAACAAGGTTCCCTGTCATTCCAACACCATCCTGCTACATATAAAAATAGGGGAAGCACTGTACTGTTAGAATCATCTTCAAATTAGACACACGAAGTACTAATTTTCTCTATAAGTCAAACGTAAAAAAAATAACTTGAGAGCAGAGACTTTAGAGGGATTTTGGGGTTTATCTTTGGTATTGTTGGACAGAAACCATCTCTCAGTGTTTGAAAGTGTTTTATTTGACAGTGTTTGTTTTATGATTGAGTATATGATTATAATTTTTTTAAATGTGGCAGAATTATTTTTTTACATTTGTCAATGACCCCCGGAGCGGGTTGAAATAACACCTTAGTTTTGGGTGCATTGATTCCGTACCCTTGGTGAGTGTAAGCATTCGTTTTAGCTTGTCAAGAAACATTTGAAGGTTCTCAGAAAGTGCGCAGCAATGCCACGGTCGGTCACCAGCGTATTAAAACTTGCGGAGGATGCTACTTTGGTTTTTTTATCAAAGTCGCCTTAAATTAAAGAATTGGCCATGATAGCGGTAGACAATGGTACATCGTTGAGAAGCATCCTTGAGAGCAAGGATAAAGACAGCAAGGAAGACGTTGAAGAGTGTGGGCACAATACACATCACGGCTTGACCCTATACAGCTATAGAAACACGGCTTTTAACTAATCAGCGCAGGTTTTATAAATAAAATGTTATTTTACAGATTACGTAATACCGGATCATGGTAATATTGAGGCTTGGGCTACTGTAGTAATAATGTAGGCTAGTTCTTATGTTTCAGATTGCTATCCTTAAATTCAGTTCAGATTTTATTTGTTCCTGTTGTTGTAGCTGCATTGATTTTGCTTGGTAAGAAATGTAGCTTTCCCTCAGACCCCTTTTACTAGGTCACCTTTTCTTGACCAATCTCCTGCTGATTGGGGTGAGCAGTGATTCCATAAAAAAGTGCTGCTTACAGTAGTCACATCACCACCGCCAAGAAAGTGTGCTACCTTCGTTCATGCCAACTTTTTAACAACCATCAAGTCAGTGTTGCTTCCACAAGCTTCCAGCTGGCAAAACCTGCACCTTCTGCTAAGAATCCATTGCTGTAGAACTTGGTAATCAGATGAATATAAGAAATGGTAGGGTGACAGTGAGAGATGGTAGGGTGGTGGTGAGATACTGTACAGTCATCAAATCATGTACAAAAACTGAAGAAAGAAGTGACTGTGCTTTACAATGGTGGACAGCAAAGACGGAGATGGCTAACAAAGAAAGAAGGTTGCAGGAAGATGCCAATGCTGAATGCTCCAAGGGTGTAAAAAGTAGAATGCTGCGTAGGCAGCTAATCTTTTAGATAGAGCAAACTGAAAATCTAGTATGCTTAAACTGCCAAGGTTTTTGGTACATGGAAAACTGATGTTTCAAGTGGAGCCCTTCATTCAGAGTAAAATGTGACATTTGATTACCGGTAACTCTGATGTCAGTTTTCCAACCAAAAACCTCAGCAGTTAATTATACCCCATCTTCAATTTGCTAAATGCTCCAGTTTGAGAGAGGTCACCTTAATTTATCGCCCTCTTCCCATGTACTGGGACTGAGCAGCATACCTGACATGTCCATGCACTGAAAACCTGTATTGTATATACAGCCACATTATGAGCAGCAGCTTCTCTACAGTCAGTGTTATACCTGTATGTTGTAAGTTGAGCTGGCTTTGGAGCTAGCACTTGCCAAAAGTGCTATGTACCCAGAATCTGGAGCTCTAGTTACAGCATCCACAGTCTCATGGTAGGCTGAAACCCACTGCTATTATATTCCATGCTTGTCACTAAAATGCTTTGTATTATTATGATATCGCTTCCAGTGATGTCTTTCAAACATTGGCCTACATGAAAGCCCAGGGTGCCCCACAAAATAACACTATTTTTTAAATATTTTTGGCATTTCAAGAAGATATTTCACTAATTTCAGTGGTGATTTCTGAATTCAAAGGTCTTCAACAATACAGTTTTCAAATGCATACTTGTGAGTACAAAGCCTGAAAGGTATGAAATTTTCATACTGTATGTCATGACCTCGAGCAGTACTGACACTTATAATATATATAAAGTTCTGTCACGGTTGGTTCTGTGTAACAAAAACATGGAGAATGTTTATTAAAATAAAATTACAGATGTAACATGACTTTCATTAGACCATGCATGCTGCACATGAATTGTTTATTAATTGTGTAAAGTAGTGAAGCATAAAATTATGTTAAAAGCTTGTCACATGGGAGCCCTGCACTCACTTGTACATGAGTACTTGATCAAATGCTTTAATAATTTAATTGGTATAAATTCGTACAGCTGTTATTACCAAAACCAATGATGCACAGCATGGCCTGAAAAAAATGTTTTTTTCACGTCATGATTTCCACCCAAAACATTTACGAATCCATCTGCATTCCAAAATGTTTTTGGTTGGTGGATGGATTTGTTAATTTTTGGCAGAAGTCGTGACATGTTTTTTTTTGTCCATGCCGCGGATCATTGAGAATTTAATTACAATCAAAATCTTATTAACTGTCTGTCATTACCACACTGGAAAGTTCGTATGTTATGCCGGATATATCCAGCATGGAGTTTCATGGATTACACCAAATTTGGCGTAAGAGTAATCTAATTTTCCGTATAAACTGTTGGCGTGGCATAAATGGCGTGAAGCGTATCAGTGGCATACTTTCAAATAATTACTAAGAAAATTTGAGAAGAAATTACTGGCGTAAATATCCGGCGGACGAATAACGAACTTTCCACTTTCCAGTATGGTCTGTCAACATATGCACATTTCAATTTACATTAATTACTATGGTATTAACAAACAACCACGGGCTATTATGTAGCGCTACACGCTTACTAAATCTTTTCACAGGTCATGCGGTTCGTCATGAGTAGGAACGATCAACCAGCTATTTTTAAAGCACGAAAGTCATACAATTGCCAAGCGTTACATACTACCATTTGCGACCAACCGTTAGGCGTTAGAGTTAAAACGCGTTTGTTTATGTTTCAAACATGCAAGTTTAACTGGAAAATTTTGACGTTTCAACAATAGCCGTGATTGATTGGGGTATTGTTGAAACGTCAAATTTTCCAGTTAAACTTGCACGTTTGAAACATAAACAAACGCGTTTTAACTCTCACGCCTAACGGTTGATCGCAAATGGTAGTATTTGTAACATACTTACAGACTCTAAAACACCGTTAAGTTCTTTTATTTCTTCTTCTATTCGATTCTTTCTTTCAATTAATTCTTGAACTTGTTGAACGTTCTGTTGAACATCGTCCGCCATTGTTGTTACTGTAATGCTGAACCGCTGTAAAATTTCGTCGTGGGCTCAATGTCGTCCAATCAAAACAATTTTCCATTCCGAGCATTACAGGAAACTTGAAGAAGCCAATGGAAGGCTGCTTTCTGTAATTGTGGTCTAAACTGAACACACTTTTCGCTGTTGAGAATTGAGAGACATGGCAATAGCTGTAAGTTAATTTGTTGTTACTTTTGTTGCAATGTCTTCTGAGGCGAAAGAGGAGAAAGAGTCATCGAACGAGGAAGTACACAAGGATGACGCAAACACTGCAAGGGAAGCAAAACCAGATGAAGAGACGTTTGAAGACAAATATCACGATGACGAGTGTGATGCAGAATCAAGTGATAGTTCTTGCGGCAAGAAAACTAAGAAATGGAAAAAGAAGAAGAAACAGCCTGTTTCTGACGATGAAGAACAGAAGGATAATGAGAACGCAATGGAAGCAAAACCAGAGGCAGAGAATTGTCATGAGATGCAAGGTGTACAGACAAACGATGGTTCTGCTGCGATGAAAATAAATGAAGAGTCTGTTGCTAATGAAGAAAAAAATGACATCGAGAATGAAAGAGAGACCAATTCCGATACAGAAATGGCAGAATCAACCGATAGTGATAGTGAGGATGGAAAACACTCTTCGCCAAAAACCTTGGAAGATTTAGGTATTAAACTGAACAAAAGTAATCATATTTGGAGAAGTCATAAGAATTTAAATGCTCGTCAGCTCGGCTTTATTTCTCCTGTTTGCTTTACAAGAAATGTGACTGGCTCGGTAAATATGGTTGAAAGATTCAAACTCGAGAGAAAGCTTGAATCTCACAACGGTTGTGTAAATACTTTGAACTTTAATTCTTCTGGCGATTTACTGGCTTCAGGCAGTGACGATTTGGATGTTATTGTCTGGGATTGGGCAAAGGGCAAGAAAAAGTTCCGCTATGAAAGTGGACACTCGGCAAACGTTTTTCAGGTAAGCTCTTTTGCGAAAATTTGTGATTATCAACCAGCTAAATTATCAGTTGACTTGTGGTTACTGTACTACACACAATATGTTCAACAAAACGTTTGAGTAATTAATAACAACTGTTGTATGTAGGCAGACTATAAATATTTACTGTATATATCTACACAATGTGTGGTTCCAGAAAATATCCATGTGGTTCCAGAGAATATCCATACATTTTGGTTTTCATCCCCCACCCCACCCCCACCCCTCAGGAATTTCTGTTCCAGAGGGGTCTTTGGTGACCCCCAACCCCCCAGGAATTTCCAGTATTTTTAAACATGGACCCCTCCCCCCCTCAGAAATTCCAAACGTTTTATTCTTAAAAAAACGAAGACTCGGTTAAGCAAAATATACGATTAAAACATTTTATTATTAAGCTTAAGAGCTGGTACATGTACATCAATCTTTATAAATTTTAAAGAACGCACACTTTGTTATTATACTGAATTCTTTACTTTTCACATCTTCACCACCTGGTTTGAATTGTTCTATGTTGTTCATGAGTAAAAATGTGTGTTTCAAAGTTTCAACTGAGTGTTCCACGTTTTCTAAATTGAATTAGCTTATTTGACAACACGGACATCAGTTGACTGCGAGTGAACTGGATTAAAAATGGCATTTGTGGCCATTTGTAGCGATCATCAACACACATGCCAAACCATGAGGTATTTGAAGTCTGTGACTTGCTTACTCGGGCATTATGATAAAAAACACCACTAAAATAAGGTACGCTAGCTTTTGGCAGACATCTGTGTTGTCAAAAATGTCGCTTACTTATGTTGGGCAAATGATTCCATCCACAAGAGCCCCAGTTCCATCCAGACTAAAAAAAACTGATTCCATTTCCTCTGACACATTTAAAAATATTTTTGCTTGACTTCTAGACACATACATGTTACAATACATGTACAATGAGTATGAATAGAAAACTTGGGCTTATTGTCTATTTCTTAAATAGTATACAGTAGAGTACCCTGGGTGCCAGAGGTTCTTCCACGCTCGTAGGGACAATGGGGATACGGGAGGACACCAGGCGGTAAATTTGCAAGGCGAGCAGGAAGAACCTCTGGAACACCGAGCCGTTTCACTGATCGCGCTGAGCCAATGAAAATGTTGTCTGGGTCAGTACGTTCCAAAATCTGGACGTAAGACGTTGATTGTTCAAGCGAAGGATTTTTTTTTTAATAATAAGTTTCATTGGCTATCGTACACCTCTATTAATAATATGAGTGTAATATTCAACACCGTCTAGAAGGTGCAGTCATCAGCAGTGCTTTCCTTGTATATATATTCTCTCTCTGTTTTGGAGCCTATACTTTCGCTTCACGTTGATATACAACTCACTTTTTTTGGAATGCCTTTGCTCTCTAGTGAGGATTTTTTTGATTGCGTGGGAAAAGTCTTGACTCGTTACGAGCTCAACGAGCATCAAAGCGTTCAGCAACGAGACGTCTTCGTCATTGAAAATATATATAACAACCAACAAGATAGCATCGTTGAAATATATCCTGTACGTATGTTGTTAGAAATCTATAAGCTTTCATTTGAAGTGTAGTTCAAGTCGTTCAAGTTCCTGCGTTTAATATAATTAAATATCTGAAATTCTATAACCGACTTCATGTGAGACGTTAAGTAAATAAATATTCATTATTGAGTGAACATTTTGGACATTTGAAAAAGTTCCATATAACCCAGAAACATAAGCCATACATCAAAGGGAAGCTTATGAAATTTATAACAACATACGTACAAGTTATCGTTCAACAATGCATAGTTTGGAAGTTATAACTGTCTGAGTGTCTGCATGACAAGTAACAGATGGCGGATTTCAAAGTTTATAGTGAATATCGGGCAGCGTCACTTCGCCCGAACTAAAATCAAACCAGTTTTATTAAATTTGAGCAATTTTTAGTGGTCTAATGTATAGAAGACTTTCGAGACGATAGCATTATTACTTATTTGAGAAATACAAAATAGAGTTGACTCTAGATTATTAAAATATCATTACCCGTACGGCCCTCAGGAACGGTGGTTTCAAATTTCAAATCAAAACAGTAAAACATGGCTCGGTGTTCCAGAGGTTTTTCGCGCTCGCCTTCCAGATTGGCCCCTCCCACTTTACTGCCTGGCTTCCTCGTGTGTCCCCATTATCCCCCACGAGTGTCGAAAAACCTCTGGCACCCAGGGTAACAGTAGAGCAGAATATTAGTATTTTACTATAGAGGGAAAACATTTGCAGAAGTGAGAAGTTGCTAACCTTATTCTCTGGTCACGTCTTCACTTGGATGCTTTTGAATTCAAGCATATTTCTTGGTTGGAAAGTGATTTGGATAAGGGGGTTTCTTAGTAATTATTGCATGCAGAAGTGGAAACTAGTGGAAATGCTTAAATTTAATAATTGTACATGCCTGAATATTAGGTTTGTATAGAGTAGCAAATGCCTAAAATTAATAATTGTACAGTTCCAAATAAGACTGCATAGAGTGGAAACATTTTTGGTCATAATATTTGTCCAGCTACATGTACTTGATTTAAACCAATACAATAGACTTTTTGCGTGAAGTGCTTCGATAATGCATTGTGAGATTTGATTGGCTCTTGGGAAACTTTGGACATTAGCCAATCAGATTTGTCAAAATTCAAGATCACCTGCCAATGGCTAGTAAAAAATTCAATTGACTGGTAAATGCAAATCTTAATGGCCATACTGGCCAGCCAAAGTATTCTAAAAAGCATATACATGTATTACATTCCATAAAGTATAAAGTACTAATGAATTATATAGTGCATGAGGCAGACTCTAAAGCAGACCTAAATTGATACCACTTAGGGTGACAAAGGCTGACACATCTCAATATAAAGATAAACATTGCTAGTTCAGTGTAAGACTATATTTTCTACTATGGTATTGTCTAAAATGTACAGTAGCCTGCGAAATAATACAGACGACCCTAATCTCCACCTTACCTGTACTGGGTTTGCAATTGCTGTACTTTTTTGTAAGTATAATATTGTAAAAATTATTGGAAGTATAGCTTTGGTAAGCATCTAATATGACATTATTTTGAGTGTCTGCCACAGAATTTCAGCAAATATACAGAAATTACCATCTTGAATACATACAGACTTTGTGGAGAGTGGGATATTTTCCACTGTAAACATTTACAGTTAGTAATATCTTTATCAATTAATAAATGTTTAAAAAGGTTTCTGAAAATGTTCATTTATAGTACCTTATTATTTGATAGTAACAGTTCAACAAGTATTTCCATGAAACCGTATTTTTTTCTCAGAATTTAATTGAAATTGGAAAAAAGACGTGCCAGTCATGGTAAATACTGAGGGCTCAAAGAAATCGTTACCTTAGTGGTAACTGTTGGCACCTAAGCGTGTACACCGCCTGTCAAAACATGTTTTATGTCAACGTCAAAGTTAACTGTTTACCTTGGAAACGTATTAGGTTTTCATTGAACCAATGCATTATTGTCACATAAATGTGCCCTTAGCCAATCACGTCTCGCCAATCCCACGGTGTTGATTTAAAAACGGTTAACTTTGGCTTAAATTTAGAACATGTTTTGACGGGCGGTGTACACGTTTAGGTGCCAACGACTGTATTTGGCTTTTGCACTATTAAATTGCCTCTCTCACTTATGAATTTCTCCTGAGCAAAATTGCAATATATCTCGTTGTTCCAAAATGTCATCTTCATGGACTTTATTTTGCTGTCAAAGTTGGTAACTACCCACTGGAAGTGACGTTGCAAACGGAATTACCTTAAAGGCGAGATCTTACTCGACTTTTCTGATTTCTTACTATTCTCTAGCTCCAAAACTCGTAGAGGATTCTCTGGTTTAGATTTTTGTCTTATACCAGCATGGACCTCCACTTTTCGCGATTCTTACTTTGTCCGTATTTGTCCTCTTTGGAATTCATTACCAATTGCAATCCGTTCTTCTTCATCTACGGAAGTGTTTAAGTCGAGCATTAAAGCCCTTTTGTTTGATAGACTTAAGTCAGTTTTTAATCCCGACGACATCCGTACATGGCGTATTATTTGTCCTTTATGTCGTCAATCTAATTTATCTTCCGTTTGTCATTGCTAGTTGTATATTTAGTTTATAATTTGTATTTTTTATTGTATATTTAGTATTTGACTTAGTACTTACATTGATTTTGTTAACATTTAACATTTATTGTTTGGAGGATAACCTTGCAAAGCCTGGTTTCCATATAACCGTAAGAGCCGGCGGCATGGCTGCGGCAAGAGGCAATGGTCCAATCGCATACAGCTTTTTATTGCTGGCTAATTCAACACTGTCTATGCATGATTGGACCACACTAATTTACACCGTGTTTTAAATACTCATTCACTGTAAGACGCTCATTGAACGGGGTTATATATTTGTTCACTTTTGCGGTAGTTCTTCCATGCACACAATGTTTATAACACTAGTGTAGACCCACTTACGTAGTACTGTACATCCATCAATTAGAAGTAACTCAATAAAAATATTTGTTACTATTCCATCTCTTTGTTTTTAAAACATGTTAAGGATCGTATGTGAATTAGACACACATGTGTTTTTGACTGGGTATTTCACCTTTTGGCCAGTAAATTGAAATCTTGCTGGTCATGATTGCTGTCCAGAATTATATTTAGCGGAAACTCTGACGTGATTCGTCTACTTTATGCGGAAAGGTCGACTGAGACAACTTGTCCTCATTGTCTAATCATTAAATATGCGATAGGACAAGAAACTGCAACTTATCCAACTCTTGGCGTACAAGAATCTTTCACATGCAACTGTGGCATTTTACTTCAATTGAAAACTTACTGACAAGGATTTGAAAGCTACTCGCACTAAACTTTTGCGAAGTGCGATGATCCTCAAAAACTCTATGATAAAGGCTGATTTTCAGTGCTGCGTTTTGTGTCCGTACAATGTACGTTTACAGTTTCTTTGAGACTTTGAAAAGAGTCAAGTCAAAACAAATATCTGTGTCTGGAAATTAACTTAATGTTACTACCGGTAGTGATCTGCATGCGGTTAGTTATAGGGATTATTAGGATAAAAGGTTTGACCGCCATTTAATCTGTTTAAATCTAAATTAATCTGAGACGTTTAAATGAACACTTTATATAACTGTGGTCACTACAGTAGGTCACTTCTGATCAACAGTGTATAGAACACGTCCTAGTATTTTTGCTGAATCTGAAATTTCCTGAGTCTATAGTCTGTAGTCTATAGTCTACAGTCTAACACTCTATAGTAGTAGGATTAAACTGGATTAATTTAGCTGAATGTCAATACAAACTGTAGTCAATCATGCTCCCATGGACTTTTATCAAGGTTTCATAAAGTTGAAAGACTTGTTCCAATTGTTAATTGTCTATTTCAAATGTTTTAGGCTAAATTTATGCCCAATACTGGAGATAGTATCATTGTAACGTGTGCGAGAGATGGACAGGTATTAAAAATTGAGATTTGTAATTTTTTTATAAAAATGTGCTCATTATAGTGTCGCATGCAAAATTATATGCAGAATATACTATGTTGCTTTATAAATCCGTTCTTGTGATATATAGTTTTTTTGTGATGAATTTGAATATTCATGATCATTAATACAATTCTAATTTCTATTTTAACCCCTTCCTCCGATCTTGAAAAAAAGAGGATTTCTGCCCGTAAAACACAAAATAAAATTGATGGATGTGAACCGATATGGCGATGTCTGAATATCAACACGGATGGTGTGACTGACGTCTGCATGTATTAGAGGGTCCACAATAGGTTTTTCTGGACGGGGGGGAAACGATTATTTTGATAACGAGAAACGGGATACAGGGAAAAAATGGACGAGATTTGGGATTTTAAAATAAGACGGGAAACGAGATCTAGAAATTTTTGCTGTGAGTCGTGATTTGGGAAATAAGGAGTTTGAACAACGGGATTCGGGATTTTTAAATAACGAAGACGTTGGCCAGGAATTTGCTAACCAAACTTGTTGGGATACGGGATGGTAGCAAATATCGAGATTTAAGAAGCCTGTTATGGACCCTCGTCTTAAACACTTCACAGCACACTCTCTTTGTTTTTTTTACCGTATATATAGTTCTTGCGTGGTTCTTTGAGAGCTTTTACGAAACGTCGACAAGCAACTTTTCCGCCATTGCCAAAATAGGCTCAGATTACAAGGGTCATCACCTACCTTTACTAAGAAGCTAAGGCTTCTGATTGGTTTAGATAACCTAATCCAAACAAAACCCCTAACCCTAATATGGAAGCGAATTGACAATGTGTTTGGTTACTTATAGCCAATAAGAAAACTCGTTCATATTAGGTAGGTCTTTACTACAACCGTTGGATTCTGAGGATCGCGGGCGCCGAGAACCCCAATGACTGAAATCTGAAAAGACAACATTGCAACGTAATTTTAACTGCTCCCCAACAAGAGACAGAAAATCATTAGCCAACGAGAACGCTTATACGATATTTGCCACTAGTGGAAAAAAATCAACTGACTAAAAACCAATCCACTAGTGAACATATACGATACGGGTAACGTGAGTTCGCTTTAAGTACGGGCTTTGTTAGTTCATTTGTTCATTTATTCGTTCATTTGTTCCTTTGTTTGTTCGTTTTATCGCTCGTTTGTCCCTGGGTTCGTTTACTCGTGCTTTTTCCGTCTATAATTTATTTGTTTGTCTGTTCGTACATTCACCCACCCACGTACCTATTGGCACCCACAATCCATTCACCACCAACTTACCCTCCTATACCATCCATCCAACCACCCAAGTTAAAACTTAATAACACTGAAATTTTCTTACTTTAGGTCCGTGTTGGATATTTGTCGTCACTTGATGTTTGTCAGTCAAATAAACGTTTAACGCAACACAAAGCGCCGGCACATAAAGTAAGACTTTTAAAATATTTTTGTGCCATATATTGCCTCCTTCCTTCCCTCCCTCTTCTCCCTTTCTCCCTCCTCTTCTCCTTTTTTCCCCCGTCTGTCCGTCATTCATATTCTTTCTTGTTCCTGAGAAAACACTTTACTATATCAACATCTCTTCAGTACTAAAAGTATTTGACAATTTATATGACAAGAATACTTTTAAATAAAAACAAATGATACAGTATGTGAGGAGAATATTTTTTTGGATCAGTATATTAGCTCTTGCGGCTGGATTTCGAAATGTGTTTTTTTACCATAATCATCGTTCTTTTGTATCAGAATTCTCGTGCGCCAATGTTTCTTGCCATTAAAAAATTATCAATAAACGCATTGAACGTGCTTTTCAAATCACATATACTGTACTTACTAATACTCTATACTATATTTAATACGTTTCCAACCAAAGTCATCCCACGATTTATGTGAGAAGATGGATACGTATTACGTATAGTACATGTAGGTCCATAATCTGATATCTGACATTTAGACTAGTTTTTCTTTCCTTACTTTATGAATAGCTAAGTATAGAGCCTGGTTCCCCGTACGTGTTTTTGACTTGTGGAGAAGATAGTCACGTCATTCAGATTGATCTACGAGAGGACGGGGGATATAGGTAATGTGATTATTTTAGCTTGAATTTTGTACGAATTTTGTATTTAAGATATTCTTACAAACCAGTTCAAAGTCGATATGCGAATCTTGGGCAAACCGTGTAAATAGAACGTACTGTACTTATATATCCAGAATAGGATTTCTCATAGAAGTGCATGTTGCTTATCATTTGTGCATGCATTCAAAAATTAATGTTTATTAGAGTTATTAGCGCATAGACGTATACTTGGTGTTGCTCCAGATTACGTTAAGATTGCATTGACAATTAAGGCTGAATAGTGACCAGCACTTTAGACAAACTCATAGTGCCCATTTGAGTTTTATAACGTCAATATATATTAACCGAGAAAAGAAAACAAAACCCACATTTACTGTCACCACAGCCAAATGCTGGAACATGCTATACTAGTCGAGGAGGAGAAGCGAGAAAACGTCGACCACGTAGCACCCCCACTACACAATATTTTTGACTCCAGATTATAATAGGCTGATACCCATAGAACATTGCTAGGTCAGTCGCACACAAATTGTGGGGTCAGTGGCCTGCTACATAGAGGGGGTGGGTGGTCCTTTCATTGACAGACTTAAAGTACACATGAAACGAAAATTAAGTTTGTCTTATTTGAAAGAACACTTAAAATGATAGAGTAACATCTTTTGCAGTTTTTCGTTTCCTTGCTTCGTTGTTGAGATATTTCAGTTTGTTTGAAATGTAAATTAAACAACTTGACGTCACATGTGCATAATGAGTTATCAGAGAAGGTTATATATCTTTGCTATTATCAAACCAAACTTAATTTGAAGGAAGTATGTGCGTGTGTTTCTCTCACAACGCCAAACATGTAGAATTTTCAAGTGATTACGTTTGATAATAGCAAAGATACTTTATAACCTTCTCTGATAACTCATTATGCACATGTGACGTCAAGTTGTTTAATTTACATTTCAAAAACTGAAATAACTCGACAACGAAAAACTGCAAAAGATGTTACTCTATCATTTTAAGTGTTCTTTCAAATAAGACAAACTTAATTTTCGTTTCATGTGCACTGTAAGTCTGTCAATGTAAGGACCACCCACCCCCTCTATGTATGTAGCAGGCCACTGACCCCACAATTTGTGAGTACGACTGCCCTAGCAATGTTCTATGGGTATCATCAGCCTATTATAATGAGTCAAAAATATTGTGTAGTGGGGGTGCTACGTGGTCGACGTTTTCTCGCTTCTCCTCCTCGACTATACGAACGCTTTATTTCCTGTCTAAGGAAACTGGTTTCACTAGAATCGTATTAGTTTGTCTTCTTGCACTCATAGTGAACTTTTTTTAGGAAACTACTTTGCCGCGGAGACAACAAAAACGTTCCACTATACACTATTTCTATTAACCCTGCAAAACCACAAGAATTTGCAGTTGGTGGAAGGGATCAACGATGTAGGTCAGTCTACTGACTCCTCACAAATATCAGGCAAAACCAAAATTGTCGTAAAAGTTTTTTATTGCAGGATTTGCATTATTGGTGGATATAATATTTAGAGTGGATCTATTTACCTATGTACATATGTATAGCAACGCCATCTCGAAATTTGTAGTGAGCATTGTGGCGTATCAACAGTGTAACAAACTTGACGATAAAGGTGGTTGTGTGGTATGAATTGGACACAATGTCATAAATTGTGTTTTAAACATTTCCGTGGCAATAATGGCCCGTGGATAAATATGATAATTTTTCTGTTGAACAACCCACATGTTGTTTTTTTTCATTTGAAGTAATACATCCAACACGATATATCCAACACGAGTCAGTGTTCTTCCTCCGATTTCCTAAATACAGCCAATCAAGTTGAAAATATCAGTTTTTTACCAACTTGGCTATATTTAGACATCGGAGGACGAATACTGGACAAGTGTTCGATATAGTTTCTATACGAATCTTAAGAGAAAATCAACCTAAAAGTTTGCCAAATTTGACCAAAATCTTCCTCTGATTTCTAATTACTGGAAATATATATTTCTTTTGTGAATCTTCCTCATGAACTATTAATGTGTTTGAGAATTTAAGACGCAAACTTATATTTCCCGGCTAAGATTCTTTCATCGCCAGAAATCATAACCATCAACTGAAATATTACACTCGCACCAGGCCCCTGAGGCGAATGTTGCTAACTCACTCAATGTAATAAAATGTATAGAAAAAGTCCTTTTATTCCCAATTTTTATCATTTATACACAAAAAATAAAAAAAGTGATCCCCCAGTACAGGAGTAAGGCATGTAAACAACATCTAGGGGTAACAGTCACTTTTGTATGTTTAAAATTGATCTTACTTTTCTCGATGAGCGCTTTCGTCGCTCTTCTCCTTACCAATTGGGTATTTGCACTATAAACTTCCGTCGAGTTACCTAAATCAAGCGAACTTTTTAATAAAAGCAAAGCTCGGACGACAAAATGTGATCCCCAGGACGTAAACATGAAGACTAGAGCTTTCAATTCCAAGTACTTAAACATTGCTAAGAAACAAATTGATCTTACTTTTTTTCTGTTGAAAAAGTGCTTTCGAGCGTTCATTAACTTGTAAAGGACTCGCTGCTTTTGATTCCACGATTTGAGGGGTCATACTAAGGGGCTGTTTATATGGAAGGCGGGACGGGACGATTGCCGGGACGGGACGTTTTTCATCCCGGGTTTATATGAGAACGTTTCTACCGGGACAATTACACCCTGGACGTTCAACAAGCATCTCTAGTTCGTGTTGGACATGTTCGGTATTTCGCTTTTTTTAAGAAGACTAAGCTATTTGGTCGGATAAACTGTACGTATGTTGTAGCCAGATGAATTATCTTTATCTCATATCATTGATTCTACAGTGGTTTATTTCTCGAGAAAACATTCGGAGAAGACAGATTATAATACATACGAAAAAAAAATTCAAAATAGCGGCCGCTATTATGATTTGGACATGTTCGGTATTTCGCTTTTTTAGGGAGCTATTTGGTCGGATAAACTGTACGTATGTTGTAGCAAGGTGAATTATCTTTCTGCCAATATATTTTATAACTTCTAAGTAGACGGACTAGGCAAACTTTGTCAGAATTTCCAGTCATAATTTTTGCCAAGTCAGCATAATATCGGTAATAATTCCATGTCCTACATAACCCAAGTACTTCATGAAAGCCATACCCCAACACACAACCCAACCTAAGGATGGCAATTCGTGTAAATAGGACATGGACGTATAACCATAATATCGTCCTGGCAAACGTCCCGGCAAAGCGGGACGGAGTGTTTACATGAGAAAAATTGCCGGGATCCCGCTTTGCCGGGACGGGACGAAAAACGTCCATTGAAAATTCTTTCCATATAAACGGTACGGCACAAATAAGAGATATATACATGCATGGCGGGATCCCGGCAAACGTCTCGTCCCGCCTCCCATGTAAACAGCCCCTAAGAGAAAAACGTCGCTGTAACTGCAGACACTACAGCTTCAAAATACTCCATTTTCATTCAAATTGACATGAGCACACATAAATGATGAAGTTCGCTGACAAGGTTGGGCCTTGGTTGAGCCTGCATAGGCGGGAAATGTTGAAAGAATTCAAATGAAATTTTATCCTTTGGGCGTTACCGCTGACTACCCACGGCGGGCGCGACGGTTATGATTTCTGGCGATGTTAAAATGTAATTTAGTGTAATATTTAGGTGTGTAATATTTGCTGTGTGTATCGTTTATATTTACTGTTTATATTTACTGTTTATATTTACTGTGTATAATCTGAGATCTCGCTATATTCATAGATACACAGGTAAAACACTAAAACCTCATATGTTGTTACAGGATTGTTGTCTGAACAATGCTTGAACAACAACATTGTCGTGCGGTGGGTGATCACCATAATTGTGGCGCCACCAATATTGCATGTTTATCATTGTTTTTACAATATTGTTCAGCAAGGGAAAAAATGTATTGATAGTACAAGTATTTATTTATTATTGTTGACATATACTTGTTTTAACTTATTAACTATGTGTATTACATCATTGAGAACAATTGTTTTACAACTCTATTTTATCGTCAATCGTGTGCTCTGGATAGACCACAATGCATTGCCCGAAGCGCAAGTTTTAAGATGGTGTTGCTATATATGAACAGGTCAATATGAATAAGGTTCGTGTAGCTATTCACAACGTATTTTTAATAATGATTTTGAGCTTTCAGTCCGTGCTTTCAGACGTGTCTTTCTCTCAACTTTACATGAGTGCACAGGCCGAAAGTTCAGAACAGAGAAAAAAAATGCGTGGTTTATACCTACATGCAAGTACCTAATTGCAAGTGTAAAAGTGTTTTTTGTTTTCTTCTGCTGGCTCATTCTCTCTTTTGCTATCTGGAAATCTAAATTACAGATTTATAAGCGTTTATTTTCTTTAGAGTCTACGACCGAAGACATCTCCACGAGGTATACAATTATTGTGCGCTCACGCTTTTTTGTGAACGACCACTGACGCACAAATTATATATTTAACTATAAGCAATAACAATAAGCTTTTATTCATATGCGGCTTTTTAATGGGACAATTACCAACATTCTAGGGAGTTTACTCTTGGAAAAGAAAGCACAGTTTAAACTGGTACCAATGCCAGCACCAATACCGAGGGAGGGAGGGTGGGAGGGTTAGGGAGGGAGGGTGGGAGGGAGGGAGGGAGCGAGGAAGGAAGGAAGGAAGGAAGGAAGGAAGGAAGGAAGGAAGGAAGGAAGGAAGGAAGGAAGGAAGGAAGGAAGGAAGGAAGGAAGGAAGGAAGGAAGGAAGGAAGGAAGGAAGGAAGGAAGGAAGGAAGGAAGGAAGGAAGGAAGGAAGGAAGGAAGGAAGGAAGGAAGGAAGGATGGATGGATGGATGGATGGATAGGAGGAAAGAAGAATGGAACGAACGAAGCCCTGCTGGTAATTTCGTGTATAAACACACAACCCAAACAAATACTCTGACAGGCATGCGCCAGCAGACACTCTCATGCAGTGTCATGCCGATATGCTGACAGTCACACGCATAAATATTGAACAACATACTAAAACACATAGGGGTTAGACATTTTACTAAGCACGATAACCGACATTCCTTTTTTCATACTGAAATATGCACTTGGAATGCGATAATAGGCCTGCCGATAAACACAATGGCAGACACCAAGAAATATTCTGATAGTCGAACCGACCAATACACGGCAAGCACACTGGTAGACGATTGACTTGAGTATCAAGCCCTTACCAGTGACATATACATACCGACAAATACACTAAGGGACATATGATAGCCGCCTAAGGCAAAGATGGTACATACTTCAATTTTTACATATCTTAATTAATTAAAAAAATGTGTTTTTTTATCTTGCATGTTTGTGCTTCATATACTGTACTTGTGTGTACGCGTTGTTTCCTAATTTACTTTCTAATATAACAATTGTAATATTTTACTTTTTAACCTTTGTTTTTTGTTTGTTTTTCTTTTTCAATCAGGATATCAACGACAGCGTAGAAGTTTTAAAAGAGTACTGTCCCCACCATCTCGTACGTATTACCCACAAATATCCGCTCTTGCGCAAAACTATTATAATTAGGCGGTAACTTTTTACCTTACAAAAACACTTTTTTTTGGCTTTTACCTTAATCCAACACATTTCCTTTGTTAAGAAAAATCGTCTGTGGAACTTAGGATATACGGAACCTTTTGGGAGAGAAATGGGGTGATTACACGAGGCCGGCCCGAACTCAGGCCGGACTGAATTTTGCATTTTCGGTTTTGTTTACATGAGACCGGTCTTGAAATGGTTCCTTTTACGTCGGTTAAAAAGCTTTTCGTATAGTCCGAATCGGTTTGAATCAGACTTATGGATTCTGTTTACATGGAAAGCCGGCCTGGAGTCTCAAAATTTCTGTTCGGTCGAGCAGGCGACTTGAAATTAGGCCGGCGTGAACTGAATCTCAGGCTGGATTCATGAAAACGACCTAGAGTAAAAATACTATACAACCGACCTAAAGTCAGTCCGCCCTGAGTTCGGGCTGGCCTCGTGTAAACACCCCCAAAGAGTCGATCGAGATATTTTCTATATATATCAAGATTAATTGAAATGGTTACTTAATGTAAATAGATTTATTATGCATGGCAAATTTCTGCATTCTGATTGCTTGAGAGGAGTGCAATCATACGCAAAAGAATGCTAAATTCTCTAAATTTGTTTCATAAAAGTAGTTGCATTTAATATCATAAATAATTTAATGTGGCTGTTGCAGTGTGCTCTATATATAACTGGAGTGATATCTTTGTGGCGGACGTGCCAGGCATGTACAAAGTGGTCAAAAGACCGCGTAGGAGACTGGAAGTATACGTACTTCAGGCCTACATGTCCACCATGTTTGGCTTCAATCTTTGTCCGGTCAATGAACAGCAGATATCACTCCAGTTATATATAGAGCTCACGGGGCTGTTGTTGCATGGCATTTGATTTGATTTTTTAACTTTTTTGTCGTGTTTTTATTAGTTTTTCCTAAAGAATGCTTATGAGTAAAAGATTTTGGTACCTATTGTGAAATGTCTTATTAATTTTATTAATATTTATTTTCAGCTTGAGGAAAGCAGGAATGGTTACGCTAGTGTGACATGCCTAATGTATTCACATGATGGTTCAGGTTAGTGCGCACATGTATAGCAGCTATATATTTGAACCATAGAAATAATAGACCTAGAATGTGGGCTCCTATCTCCTGTTAGTCAAAAAAGTGACCCCACAAAATGGCGGATTTATAAGGGCAAAAGGAACTCGCCCTAGGACTTTTTAACAGTTTTTTACACGGCCGCGGTTTGTAACCGGTGTGGCGTGGACGATGGATGTATTTTAGCACTGAATTTCTTTGTTTTTTACGCCGGGAAATTTACTGGATTAGTGAATTTAAAGATAAAGGCATGTGAAGTGCAATATCCTTTGCCAAAACATTTCGAACATCAAACTCTGGATGTAGAAATGGCGACGATAGCGGCCTTTTAATACGAATGGTTTTAGTGTTTTTACTGTTTTACATTATATTTGAATGATTCCCACTTGCCAATCTGTATGTGATTTATACTGAATGTGGAGGATTAATCCAGGAGACAGTAAGTGTTTTGTTCTTTTTTATCCAATCTAATAGGGATTTCTAGCTTGTGATAAAATATGTTTATGAATTATGCACCTGTCATACTTTTTATATACATCAGTCTTTTCGACATCTACTTATATTGACATCTTAAATCCGTGTTTTTCTTAAGATTTTCTCCTAGTTTCCGTTACGTATTTGATTATGTTCTTTTCTTTCAAACGGACTTTGATGCAGACAATTTCTGAGTTTCAAGTTTAGCATGAGCCTATCTTTTTGTTGCTTTTAGTAATTGTGGTGAATTGATCGAAATATAATTTTGAACTTATAGTTTTTAGTACGTTTAATAAAGCAAGTGTCTTGCAAATTGTTTTATTTTATGCTAATGTGTATGTGGCTGATTTGTTGTCACAACCTCGTACCCAGGGCATTTTGCCTCCACGTCGGGAGGTCGGCGAAAATGGCCCTGGCATCGTCTGGTCACGTGACACCCAGAATTTTGGGGTGTTATGGCAAGAAAATTTATGCGGCTTTTGTGTTTTGCTCTTTGTATAATACGTATGCATGAATAATAAATAGAAATATTCAACGCTTTGTCGAGTCACTCATGTGAAGCCTTCACCAGAAAAGCAACTGGGCTAGCATTATTCATCATGATACTCCCACGATTATCCAGAAGACATGTAAATGTCATGAACAAACATACATCTAATGTTGTTCTTGACTATAACCAAAGCTATCGTTTCCATTCTTTGAGTAAACTTTGCAGAGTGGATCCCATTGCAATTCAAATTTCCTGAATAAATTATACTCTATCTGAATTAATCGGGTTCTTAAACCGGCCAATCAGATTATAGAATCGACCAGCCGATGCCAGGGCCATTTTCGGCAAAATGACCTGGGGACGAGGTTGTTGTTGTCATGCATGTATCCAATTTATCCCCATGAAACGTCCTCCAATTCTTTATTTTGAGAGGCGATCAATGTTGTATATATATCCCACCCCTTGCAAAATTCAAAATGGCGGATCTATATAAGGGCAAAATAAAATTAAATTTGGACACCTGTCACGTGACAGAGCACGCATTCTAGGTCTATTATTTCTATGATTTGAACACATACACACGAGGGGAACAGATGGTTTTGTTTTCTCGAGACTCGCGAAAGAGACATCGAAACTTAATATTGTCGTCATCGTGCGTGTCGGTGTCGAGACTTGTGGGAAAATTAAACTAGTTTACCGAGAGATTAGACATAACGTGCTTTTTCAACGCGGATTTTTGCCAAGTTTAAGCTGTTTCGCTGAATTTTTACTGCGTTTATTCGAACGGGCAATAATTGTTGTTGTTATATGCCCGCGGGTGACATTGAAGCCTTCGGGTCCGTAAAACTCGATGTTTCCCTCGGCGCCAGTCAACAAGTGTATACTGTTGGCGCGTATTTCACGAACTTGCAGGGATACATTTGATTTGTTTTATTCCATGTGTGAACCAATGGTATTCTGAGTTACATTCAGTGAAAAACAGAACAAAACATACATATAACCTGATAACTGGAAAGCTAATTCTCCATGAAAGAGTTGGCCAAGATGATTGACTTTGCACGTCAGTTTCATGTAGTGTCCCACGCATGCGTGCATCAGTAAATCCACTTTTTCAAGGTCAGAGAAAAACTCAGCTATAGTGTACAAAGTCAGTATTCATTTGACTTTCTCTCGTGAAGAGTAAAATTTTATTTTGTTTCTTTTAGAACTGCTAGTGAGCTATAATGATGAGGATATTTACCTTTTTGATGCAATGTCCAGGTGAAGTATTATAAACCTTAACTACTAACTAGTTGTACAACCGGGTATAAAAAGTTTCAGTTACTTTTATTTCAATTCGGAAGCTATATATATATTTGTGCAATTTATTTGACATACCTGTGTAAATAAGGTCGAGAAAAATGCCAAAATCGGTCTGAATGTAAAGATTTACAGTACAGTATAAATGTAACTGTATAACTGTGACAATAACTTTTGAAAACTAATATAAGTACATGTGTGATAGAAAATATATACGTTTTTCGGTTGAATTACCTATTGTATGATTGACCGAGAGAACAAAAAACTTGCCAAGCCAATCCTCGTTGGTTATCACATGGGCCATACATGGTACGTCAACTGGTACATCAACGTAGTTAAGGACAATGTCGAGTTCTCGTTTAATTAAATATTTTGTTCGTAACATCAAAACAAGAAATCGAATGGAATTTATTCTATATGAAGAAGGGCCTTTGCTCGAAACGCTAGACTCCTACGTTCTCTGTTTCGGCAATATATCTAACCTTACTATATTTCGATTGTTGTTTCAACACTGCCTACGCAGCACGCTACTTTATCACTTATCTATACCTACCTACCTACCTACCTACCTACCTACAGTACGTATCTACCTATATATACCTACACAACCACTCTTTCCACGTATACGTTTTTACCATGCAACAAGAGATACATACCAACAAACCAGTGATGCATATTATGGTGTTGTGTAGTATTAGTAAATGCGAAGACCCTAAATTCCGTATTATTCGTATATCTTTAGCTCAAATGCAGAGCATATTCACAGATACAAAGGCCATAGAAACAGTGCTACAGGTTAGTTTTCGCGATTAAGGTCGATTGTGAAATATCAGTTATTGTGATACATATATAGACCTTATTCAAAAATGACCGCCGAATTAGAATTCTTTTACGTGCATATAAACTTAGCCCTTATGACCTCGTTTTAAAGTAAAAATTATTTTGAATTTCACACATGAAAACGAGTTCATAAGGGCTAATTTATGTGTATATAAAAGAATTTTAATTCAGCGGCCATTTTGGAATATGGTCTGTGATACAGCTGTTGCGCTACATTGCTGTTCTTGTTGGTTGTTGCTCATAGTTTTCGAACGATAGATGGATGGATGGATGGATGGATGGATGGATGGATGGATGGATGCATGGATGGATGGATGGGTGGGTGGGTGGGTGAATAGATGGATGGGTGTGTGATTGGATAGATGTATGAATGGTTAAATGGATGGATTGAGGGAGGGAGGGAAGGCAGGATGGAGGCAGGGAGGGAGGGTGCCAAGAACGGACCGACGGGAGGTAGGTAGGTTTTTGTAATATAATTGTACAAAAAAGAAGATTTTTTATCTATTGCAGTGAAAGGGGTCAACTTTTATGGAACAAGGAGTGAATTTATAGTTAGTGGTAGTGACTGTGGTCATGTTTTCTTATGGGACAAAGAAACTGAAAGTGTTGTTCAGCTGTTAAAAGGAGACGAAGCTGGCGTAGTAAGTGTTGTATACAGGCGACGTTCTTCACAGTCTTGTCTCTCGCCATGCACCCTTTCTCTTCCCTTTCTCACCTTCCTTCATAATATACTTTCTGTAATGACTGTAATGTTCTTACAATTTTTATTAGTATATAGTATCAATACTTTCCGCAGTGAAATGTTAACTTATTTACACCGTTCTTGCCTACGTATCTTGTTAAACATGACATCATTACTACAGTACACTTTCCTCTCAAGATGCGGTCAGTGTTGTACTGTAGCATGTTAGGCTACCGATGGTTAGCAATTAATTTGTCGACATTGAGAAAGAAAAAAAATACGACGGCCATGTTGGACGAAAAAGATGCCAAATACAACAGCAGCTAATTAGATTATTTTGTTAAAGTTCCTTCAACATGGCTGCCATAAACCAATAATACATCAAAAAAGTTAGTTCTTTATTACCGGAATTGTCGGACAGGCAAATTTTTTCTTTACAATGCTTTTGTCATGTCCAACTCAGAGTTTTCTGCATGAGTTTAACAATTTACGTCAGCTTGTACAGCAAAAAACAAACAAAACTTTAACAAATTCAAGCTGAAAACATTATACTAGCGTACATGTAAATTTAACAGAAAATTAACTGGCACAACGCGACCTGTAGCCCAACATGTACTTGTGACTCACGTGCGGTTTGACTCGTTCCCACGTATAAATATGGTAAACAACCTCGGTCTTCCTTCTGAGTTATGTTGGCCCAATAGTTAAGCTGGATTTCTACCAAGCGTAAAATATCGCGCGCTCTACTTTTCTTTTGAAAAATCTTTTACAAATTGAATAGTTTTCTAATTCGTTCCACTTGGAAACTCACAAGACAAAAGAAAAAAGTCGAGCGCGAGAGATTTCATGCCTAGTGAAATCCAGCTTTATAGAGTGGCTAGTTTTCAACTACTTAGGTCGATTATTACTTCAAAATATTTACATGATATTGATAAGCAATATCATGAGTTGAGTTGTTTACGTTTGTGTTGGAAAATCCGTACGTTTGCGTTGTGCTAGGTTGTACAAATCAATCTAATCTTATTTTGCCTGACCACCATCTGGAAATCAGAAATGAACAACGTGCATACAGCAAAAACAAACCGAATTTTGAAACTTAAACGTAAATCGTCGTTCGAAACTAAAACAGCGGATTCTTTTTCTTTAAAGGTTAATTGTCTTGAACCGCATCCTCTTTATCCAGTGTTAGCCACCAGTGGTTTAGACCATGATGTGAAGATTTGGACTCCAACATCTCATGAACCAGCTGATGTAGAAAATATGAAATCGGTAATAAAATTCGTTGAGTTGAAGCAAGATTATTTTTACTAAGGATAATATCTTTAATTTCATGTACTGGTTAAATATGCTTTACATGGTGGTTTGAGCTAACGACCGTTAACCATGATAAAATGACGTTAACTATGATTTTGAATATATGATAACATGCATTAATTACAATTTTTCTTACGTGTCCTCCCACCCCCCATTTATTAGGTAATTATTGAAAATGATAAAGAAAGGGACGAGGAACGAAGACGACCTCATGATCCAATTAGTGAGGATCTATTATGGCTCATGGTAAATCACATCACAAGACGGGTGAGTCGTTGCTTTCTTGACTGTATTTTATGTTTGTTGTGTTTATGGCATGTGGTTATTATTTATTTAATTATGCAATAGTGCTTACTGGCAGTGGCGTAGTCAATGGTCTCCAAGACCGTTCTCGTGAAAAGTTTAAATCTGTGGAGAAACTTGTAAGGGGGAGGGGGTACAGTTGTTTTAAGTCCAAGTGAGTAGACAGTGACGTGTTATATATATTGCAGACATGCATATGCTATAAAATACAATACTAAGGGTCCATACAAAATTCCTCCAACCTGTTTTTACATTTATAACTTGTTTGTAAATAAATCTAAAGATATTCTGACGTGTATCATTCTATGTTCTGGTTTGATAACAACAAAATTGTGTAATTTATGGCTTTCAGATTACTCTTAAATACTTGCCTCAAAATGCAGGAAATAGTGTTTCAGAGACCCTAGAAATCAAAAATTTTCCCCCTAGGAGACCGAGGTTCATGCCCCCCAAACCCAAGACCCTGGCTACGCCACTGCTTACTGGAGGCAAAAAAGTTTCAGAAACTACAGAGGGCAACAGCAGGGAAATCTGTCTGCGCATGCATCAGAGGTCTGCCAGAAGTAGAGCTTTCGCTTTTCCAAAGAGAATTCAAACGTAAACAAATATGACGGTCAATGCATGCTTAGGGAAAGTTTTGCTATATAATATCGATATTTTTCTGCCTTTTAAATTGTACGGGTGCTTCGACCAAAGCTACGTGCGTTGTTTGCAAAAGAAATTACAAACAAAATTGAAGAAGATACTAGAAATGAGGAAAGCCGACTAATATATTCACGAACGTGTGGCATTCTAGAATAACAGGCGACTAATAAGAGCGACACGCGTGCTTTCAAAGACGAAATGAGGGTCTTAGGGCAATTTTTAACGGCAAGCATCCCCCAGCAATGTGTTCATACAACCAGAGAATGAAATCACATCATTTTCGTTTTGGTGGAAACGGCTAACTTTTGCAGAAATTGACCATATTTGCATGTCGTCGCCACGCTGAAATCAGTAACATTGACAAGTCAATTTCTGATTATATATTTCTGTGTAAGAACGGAATTATACATAAATTTAGCACAACATTGTAGCAACTAAAATAATGAATAAAAAATGTACCTACCAACGGCAATTTTCCCATTACTAAGTACCCCTCAGATATCAAGAGCAGTAATGAAATAAAATAAATCCAGCATTTCAATTTTTGTGGGAACGGCAAAGTTTCGACTTATAATCGATCAAACATTTGTTACCACCACTTCATCTTCCAATATTTATACATCTTCCTGGTTGAAATGTCTCCTTTCATCTATCAGAACAACATCAGTGTTTCCCCTGACCGACAGATTGTTGGTAAATCTCAAAGATATCTGCGTCGTCATTCGTTCACATAACGCGACGAGCCCGCGGTATTTTTAATAGCGGAAACAGATTTTCCTGCTGTTACGGATGGCTACTAAACTATTAAAACATGTTTATCGATCTACTTTTCCTTACGTCCTTTTACTTTAGCCCAATACGACCTACTTTACACTATCCCGCCTAACTTTATCCACACCTCCTTCCGACCAACTTCTCCCTACCACCACATCACATCACATCACATCACACAACCTAGACCTTTGCTTTATCTAGTTTACCTTTCCTTCCCTTTTATATCCTCTCACGTTATCTCAACAATACCTCCATTGCATAAGAAACAATGTCATAGCGGCCAAGTTGGTGGGTACAATAGTACGCCTCTAATATAACAATCTTTTGTACTGTACCTATACAACACGTATGGTCGCCATGATATCGTGTGCAAGCGAGCGATAGTAGCAACAGCAGTCTCTTCTTGTTTAGCGTTTTTATCCTACTGAGAGTGATTCAGACGACTCAAGTGATGATGGTAATGATGGTGGTTCAGAGACCCATGGTGAACGAGTACAGTGCTATCCTTCGTAATGACTATACTGCAGTTACAGTAGATGATGACCTTTAGATTATTAACCAAAATAGAATGTGAACTGGTGTGATAACAGGTTTGATGAGTGAATGCCCACAATGTAACGTATTAGAAATTGTGCTGTGAAACTGTCGTACTCCCAAAACCGAAAAATAAACTACATGTATAAAGTGCCGTTAACACGCGGTATCGTGCAGGTTATACCACTACGATCGAAGACGTTTGCAAAAAATGCAAAAAATGAAATAAAGTAGCAGCTATGAATTTAGGAAACTGAATTCCCTTATTATACAAGCAATCTTTAAAGTATAGTTGTAATGTAAGAGTCAAATACTTGTAATTGCAAATTACAAATAACGGCAATTTAACGTACAATAAGAAATTAACGACTGTCGTAGAAATACGCATTTTGACACAGATCGTGCGTCGTCCAAGCAGAATGCAGGACATTACAATGTTTGTTATATAACTGGATTTTTGCTGAATGTAATTCTTACTTTCATTGGTTGGTTAATTGTCTTGTGACAGTTAAATTCAAATGTATCCTAACGTTCAATAAAACAAAAGTTATGCCCGTGCGGGCACGACACCAGCTTAGGAAAAAATAGGCACGCAGCACCAGCATATGTCTGCTTTGAAGCGTTATTTGTGCAGAAAGGACTGGACTTTTATATATTTAGTGAACTGTCATTTTTGATACTTCGCCGACATTGAGATTATGCTTAAAATGTCAGGTAATGTATATTGTCACGTAAATGTCGAACTTTAATACAAGAGCACAAACCCAAAGCATGAGCGCAAATCAAGAGTGACTATTAGGAAACTTGAGATGCATTTCAGTGAAGGGCGTAGTCGGTGCTGAACAATGACACTTGTAAATGCAGTGGTGGCGAAAACAAACTTCATTTGTTGTTTTAATACTGAAATATACTGCACAGAAGCGAAAGATATCCATTTCTCATTCGGTTTTTCTATCCATAATGTTATCAACTGTTCTACTGATGATCGAGCACATCTTCAGTTTTTACATTCGTTTTTTGCGACGCTCAAGCAGACACAAAAACCTGCTAAACAGGCTAAACTCAGCGCAATTCTAGTGAAAATCCAGGTACATAACAAAGCACGTAATTCTCTTATGCCTGCATTCGATTGTTGCACAGCAACTATATAATTGAATGAAAAGATAGAAGGTCAAAACAGAACAAAGAAAACCCAGAGTCATGTAAAAGGTGTTAAAGGCTCTGTTTATCACTGTCGTGACAATAGAAGTGTTCCTAAAATATTGTTGCAATTCATTTGCTTTCTTTTAATTTTGATTGGTTTGTGGTTTCTGACACTTAATATACAATACAGTACAATACAGTACAGTACAGTACAGTACAGTACAATACAATACAATTTATTATCTTTAGAAAGCGAATTACAAAACTATTCACTAACCCGCAGGTAGCATAGGCTAATCGAGGCGGGTAGTGATATTACGAAACATTACAAGAGAATAGAACGACTGTAGTAGGTAACATACAAGACAGAACTCACACTTACGTACAATAATATTAGTAACTTATATCATAAGAATATATTGAGATCGGAATTGATTCTATAATTAACTTAACTTATCAAATGTGATATTTATTAATTTTGTTAATTAATGTAGCCACATCAATATAGATATCCTCATCTTCCAAAATTTTCATTAGTAGCTCGTGTAATTTTTTCTTGAAAATATTCTTAAGATTACGTAATCCCAGTGGAATACTGTTCCATACTTTTGCACCAATTCTTGCAAATGATTGACTTTGTATGTTTAATCTCGAATATTTTATATAAAAGTTACCGGCAACAGAAGACCTATAGTAGCATGAAAATGTATTTCATTTGTTTTAGTAAATAAGTCTAGAATATTGGAGGTACAGATTTATTGCAAACATCATACATCAAGTTAGAAATGGATTCAAAGTAGAGATGTTTTTCGTAGAAATAAATAAAGGAATAGCGTGCTCTCTATTTTTTGCGAAATGCATAAGTCGAAGAGCACGTTTTTGAAGAATTAAAATTTTGTTTAAATGAGTCTGAGGTGCTTGACCCCAGGCAACTATACCATAAGACATGTATGGAAAAATAAGTGATCGATAAATGTTTAGAAGAGTAGAAAAAGGGACGAAATGTCTTAGTCTAGTAATAATACCGATTGTTTTACTCCTCTTTGAAGCAATATAATCGACATGATATTTCTAAGTAAGGTTGCTATCGATTAAAACTCCAAGGTATTTAACATACTCTTTGCTCTCAAGATAAGCAAAAGAATCGGCATTATTGTCAAATATCTTAAGGTTCATTTGATAATCAAGCTTTTTCTGATAAGGATGAAAAATAACATAATTCAATTTCTTGGCATTTAGCGTCAGTTTATTCGCTGTTAACCACTCAATTCTGTATTCACAACTAACTCTAACGATTTTAATTTTTATTGGCATAGAGTAAGTTAGTATCAACAGCAAATAAATAAAAGTTATATCTGAAGAATTTTGGATGTCATTAACATAAATTAGAAACAATAAAGGACCGAGTACAGATCCTTGTGGAACGCCACGCGTTAGTTTTTCTTTATTAGACATTTTAGTGCCAATTTGAGTTGTCTGAGTACGATTTGTTAAATATGAAGAGAACCAGTCATTTACAATGCCTCGGATGCCATAATGTTCTAATTTTTTTAATAAGATAGTATGGTCAACTGTGTCAAAAGCCTTTTTTAGATCGATAAAAATACCACATGAAAACATTTTTTTGTCCATGTTATTTTGTATTTTGTTTACAATATCTAGAATTGCATGTTGCGTAGAGTGTATTTCTCGAAAGCCATACTGTGATTTATACAACACGTTATTTTTCTCAATAAAAGATTTAAGGCGTGTATTCATTAATTTTTCAAAGATTCGGTTAAAGTTGGAGAGAAGAGAGATTGGTCTGTAATTGCTTGGGTCTGTCTCATCTTCACTTTTGTAAATTGGTATAATTTTAGCATATTTAAGCTTAGAGGGATAGACCCCTGTCCGAATTGAAATATATCTCTGCCAAAGGCTTATACTAATGATTTGTCTTGCACATCTCAGTATGCGATTCGGACAGGAATATAACCCACAAGCCTTATTAATTGGTATAGACAATATTTCAGATTCTATTTCTGATGGAATAATGGGATCAGCAAAAAAAGTATTAATGTAATTATTGCCAGTTAAATAATCGCCAAAATGTTGTTCAGATGTAGGTAAATTAGAAGCCAACTTCTGCCCAATTGTCGCAAAATATTTGTTAATAATATTAGGAAGTTCAGCAGAATCTCGAGATAAACCTCCGTTATTTGATCTTTTTTGCCACGACAGTGGGTAAAGCAAACATTTTCAGAGAACTTTTTCGGAGTACGACAGTTTCTGCAGTCTCAGTTATACTGTAATTATTTATAGTTATAATTAGTTGCAGTTATAGTTATAATTACGTCGTGACCATCGACAGTTTGCGGATGACATGTCTATCCAATCTATAGTGTCGGTTGCTTTTCTACTATAAGAGTCTATTCATTGAACCAGAGTGAATTAGCGTGTAAAAAGATGTAAATAAAATGAAATAATGTAGAACGTTTTGTATATGACGCCGTCCACGGTAATAAAATACTTTTCTCACAGCTAGTAATTGTCGTTTTACAGCACTGACAAATTTACACTACGAGTAAATTTTCAAATATCACGAGTAGTGTAAAATCCTTAAGCCCGGCATACACTAGAGAACATTTCCGAAACAAGTTACCCAAACACGGTTTCAGAAACAAAAGTTTCCAGTGTATGTTGAAAAGTTTCCGAAACTTTGTTTCAGAAACCAAGTTTCCCTGATTAGAACACTGTTCTATTTTTTGAAACAAAGTTTCGGAAATTTTTTCGATAATGTGTTTCGGAAACTTGTTTCAGTGTATGTCGGGCTTTATTTGCACAAGCAAAATCATATGATTACGTATTTATAATATTCATGACAAAATTATAATGTTATGACTGCATTGTCGTAATTTCATTGTTCATTTGAATGTGTAACTGCTATTATGATTGCAAACAATTTTAACAATAGTCTTTCAACTAGTCAGTTGATTTTCCAACAAGAAATTGTACTGTCTTGCAGGCAATTGGAAGAAACCACAAACATCAAACTTGCTGAACAAAATATAAGTACTACGTATACAAGCAGAAATCTCACAGGCTTGTTGCAATTTGCGGGATGTGCAGGTTTGCTGCAGGTTGTTAACAAGTTGCGCAAGCCTGTTGATTCGATCAGGCTTTAACAGGCCTGCGGCAACAGACCTGTTGCAACTTGTCGCCCACAAAATCTTTTAATAATAATAATAATGGTTTATTATCAGTTTTTCCATAAGAATGGCTCTTCACCTGACAAAATACTAAATTACAATATTTAACTAATATAATAACTAAAACTAATCTATATGTATTATACAGTATTGGTTTCCACTTAGGTGGTAGGACAACGTTGCTTTAAAATGTTCAACGTTTGTTTAGAAAAAGTTTTATGATTACCACATGACTTTGTAGCAGCTGGTAAAGAATTAAATAATGCAGCTGAACAATCCTGAAAAGTATTCGGGACAAGGGTATAACCACGTGCGATTATTTATGATAATCGCACATGTGACGATTATCGCTGAATCAGCATTATAGTTTAATGCAATTTTTGCAAGGCAATAGGACAATTTTTTTATATAATAAACAGAACAATACATTGATGCTTGGAAATATGAAATTTATTTCTCCTGTTGAACAGGATACAGTATGTCACTCGTTCGCTTCGCTCACTCGTGAGATATCCTGGTCAACACTCGAAATAAATTTCATAGTAAAACACTCGGCTATCGCATCGTGCTTTACACGCATCTCTCGTGCATTATATAGAGAATAAATTTCATATTTCCAAGCATCCAGGTATTGTTCTGTTTATTATATAATAAAATTGTCCTATTGCCTTGCAAAAATTGCATTAAACTATAATGCTGATTCAGCAATAATTGGGTTATAAATCCATGTCCTATATTCACGAATTTATTGGTTAGGATTAGGGTGTGTGTTGGGGTCAGGCTTTCATGAAGTACCTGGGTTATTTAGGACATGGAATTATTACCAATAATCGTCACATGTGCGATTATCATAAATAATCGCACATGTGAGATTATCACTTTTATTAGTGGCGGAAAAATCAATAAAACACTCTATTTTATATAATAAAACTCGATAATCGCACGCGACACGTTTTTTATTTCTTAAATAATGCCTTATGTGCGGTTTTAAGAAGGTGCCAGTCCCTGCGTTCTCGCATAGGTAACCAACCTAATTTAAGAATGGACTCAATATTATTTACATAACGTCCAGTCGCAAAGCTATATAGCAGCGAGTATACTGTATATGCTGTAGTCGCTTAAGAAGGCTCTCCGTCAGTGGATAAAATACAATGTCACTAAAGTCTAAACGGGAGAGAATTAGGCTTTCAGCTAAATGTTTCCTTAGGGTAAAAGTCGTAAAGTTCTTTATTTTTCTAAGAGTGGCTAGAGTGCCATAAAAAGAAGAGGCAAGATGTTGGATGTGGTCATCCCATTTCAAAGTCTCATTCAGGTGAACACCAAGGAGTTTAGTTGACTTTGCACGTTCCAAAGCTTTCCCTCCAACAGCAAGCTGTAAAGGGCGCGAGAACAAGGAGTGGTATGTTGACATCTGACTAGTAGTGAGAAGCATACATTTCGTCTTGGTTGGGTTAAGTGCCAGATTAGATCCTTGTGACCAAGTACTAAGCTCAGTGAGAGTTTTATCCACTTCTTCAGTTCCAAGATCTGCGACTTTGCAGTGGCTATATCAAGTTGTATCGTCCGCGTCCTGGAAGCAGTTGGTTGAAGGAGGAGTGACGTCATTCAAGTCAGCGACGTATAGGTTGAATATCAACGGTCCTAGAATGGATCCTTGTGAGATTCCAAATTGGGCTGACTTAAGAGAGGAGGACTTGTCATCTATCTGCACGAACTGACAGCGACCGTACAGATAACTCAGCAACCATGCACTTCAGAAAGGTTTTTGAGAAACCCAACTTATAAAACTTATTAATGGTAGTCTTAAAACAAATAGTGTCAAATGCTTTGCTAAAATCTGCTAGGACCATTAACGTAATCTCCCCTTTCTTCATGGCGTGACGGATATCGTCTCTTATCCCAATTAAAGAGGACGCTGGTTGTCGAATATCCATTGCGAAAACTTGAAATACGATTATGCATAGTCAATCGAGATATGGTAGCTGGGATTTTATGTTGAACCGTACCTTACACCGTGTACATCCTTTGTTTTAGGTTTATTAATATTTAAATAGCACGGTTGAGTGACTGAACTGAAACGTTGCTATTGGACAATTCGTTCATTATACTAAAATACAATGTGTTCAGTGACCGTGCACAAAAATGCATAAAGGCGAACAAAAAGATAGACCAAAGACTTTAGCTGAGTTTCCAGACCACATCTCGATTGACTATGGATTATGTAGCAGCGAAGCCTTCTCACCAAAGTCTGACATCTGAGCAGCAACCAACTTCTCAAAGACTTTTGATAAGACTAGGAGTATAGAGATAGGCCGTATAGGAATCGGGGATACTCTTGCTATTTTCCAGTCTCAGGGAATATGCGTTTCTTATGCATGTGTTTATTAAGCATGTTAGAGGATCAGCAAGATGTCCAGCGACTAACTTAACAAATCTAGCTGGAATGCTGTCGACACCTGTGGAACAATCGGAAACGTCCTCGTGGGTGACGGGTTTCAGGTTAAAATGATCGCCGTTAGGAAGTTGTTCGGGTAAGTTATCAATGAGATTTGTCAGGTCACTCAAGGGCACATGTGTCTCAAGTGTTCTCTCTGCCGTGGTAGAAAAATCAGTATTCAGTTCATCAGGATCCACGCGAAGAGGCCTGGGACTAGGCTTCAGAATCCTATGGATAATTCGACAAATGTCACGTGATTTATTAGAGGAGAGTGCCTTTTCGATAAATGATTTCCGTGCAGATTTTAACTTGTTTCTAGCTAGTCGAAAAGCGGCCCATACACCATCACTAGCATTGGTTTTATGGGCTTCAAACCTTAAATTGTCTCTCTCCTTCTGAAGGCCTTGTATCAGGGGAGACTTCATCCAGGGAGCCGGGAGCGTGTAACTCGCATTCTTCTCAGAGGTGCGTGCCTTTCTAAACACTCAATAAACAGGGAGTTTAAAGATTCTAGCTGTTCATCCGGGTCATCAGAATAAGTGATGACAGACATAGGCAGAGGAAAAATCCTCAATAAACGATTCTTCGTTGACTTCAAATTTTGAAAGATATCGATTGATCAAAGCTATACAAATGTTAATACGATCATAATACACATATTTATCACTTCAATCTTTTGTTCAAGTTCAAAAAAGGCATATTTTAGGGTTTATTACCACAAAAAAGAACTTAGCTCAAAATATCCTTAAAAACTGTGTCTCCCATGGCCACAGCAGTTCACGGCAAAGATTTTGTCAAGCGATTTACAAATTCGAATATAAAACTGCATGTAGCTGATCTGTTACAGACCCTTTTGTATTTCCAGTTTATCTTTGCAATTGTGGGCCAAGTTCTGTTTGTCCAAAAAATCTCTGAGTTTCAAAGTGTTTTTTTCGAAAGTTCGAAGCTTCAAGATTTAAAACAGGAAGTAATGAGCTTGCATCATCCGATGCGCAGAGAGCCAATCATATGCGAGAAAATTAAATCACCAGCCAATAGAATGAGATTACGAAAACAAACTTGCGTCACCATGGACCGTTGGCTAAATTTTATTTTTTACAGTTTGAAAGTTGAAACAGACGGGCATTCACAATTCCATGGAGAAAAGTCTTTAATTATCGGTTATAAAGTGAGCCATGTGATTGAAATTTGGCTCTGCTTCATGTAGTTAAATCATACGTTCACGCTAGTTTTCAGCGTTGATAGTTGTTTACGTTGGGTGCTGGACACCTGGACCAGCGGACAAGCTTAGTCCCCTTTTTACCTTTTTAGCAGTATACACACTTGCATGGATACTAGCTTGAGAGTAAATTAAAAACAGAAATAAACTGCCATTCCCGACAGACTATATTTAAATCATTGCTTGATGAGTGAACTGCGTACTGCACTTTCATCGGCGGACCGAATTTTTGCAATGTATTGAATTGTTTTCTGTAAAATAAAATTGCTTTGATAGGTGTTTGTAGTTGTGTAAATTTTAATAATATATCTAACTTGTCTATTTTCTATCTGAATTAGATTTCTTAAGTATACAGAAATCACGAAAGTATCACACGGTGTGATAATTTCGTTATTTCTATATTTGAGAAGTCTAATATTAAACTCAGATAGAATCACTGTATGAACTGTTGCAAGCTGTCAGCTGCAGACTTGTTGCGGCTTGTTGGCAACAGCATTGCTGCGGCTATGTTACGACAACTTGCAGCAAGCCTGTTGACGACAGCATTGATGCAGGTCTGTCGCAACAATTTACAACAAGCCTGTTGACAACTTGTTGCAGACTTGTCACGACAAGCCACAACAAGCTGAGCGAACGCATCCGGGTTCAGACCTGTTGACGACAATTTGTATCAAGGCTGGCACAGACTTGTTACAACTTGTGCGTTTCTGGTATACTGATGAAATACATTGCCATGTATGTGTCTGCAAACCAGTTACTTATCTAGTACACAGCAGACTTTGAACGAGGTACTATCATAATGGCGCTGCAGAAGTATGTGTAAGCCGTCTCGACATGCGACTGCAACCGCTTTTTTAAAAATTATCCTCGATCGCGCTTAAAATTTGACTGTAAATAAATGATGTCTATTCTGCCTATTCTGTTGAAGTCTAAAGGTAAAATGTAAGCACTAAACACCGTGGCGTTTGTTGTATATGTTAATATGCCAACACTAAGATGTCGTAAAGTAAGCACAATATATGAAACTGGACAGTTTTACGCTACCAAGCATGGAATCTGTCCCTCCAAGCGATCTCAAGAACACCGGCGCCCAATGTTCTTTCTTCAACTCTTTTCGGTACACATTTATTCTCTAATCGATATCCTATTCTTTTTAATATATATATATATATATATATATATAATTATATATAGGGGGCAGTATATAATATAACCCTGAACATTGACATAACCCCAATTCTAACTTTTTCTCAAACCCTCACCCTGCATGACCTTATAAAATAATACAATTTGTGTTGCGATAACACTGACTATTGGTATATAGGCACTCGGCGAATGTGTGAAAGTATACTCGCCCATTATAGCCTCATTTCCTATTGCCATGCATGCATTTCTCGCTCTCTAAAACATTTACTCGTGAAACCTTAAATTAGTTGGGAAAGTCACATTGATATGATCTGTAATAAGAAAGCTAGTGCGGTCATAGGAGCTATATATATTAGGCGCATAAGGATCTATTTTGAGTATTGTTCCCCTTTGTGGGACAATTGCGGCAAGTTACTGAAAGATAAGCTGCAAAGATTTCAATCTCGTGCTGCTAGAGTCCTTACAAGAGCTAGTTATGGGGTTCGGCCGGCCGATGTCCTTGACACTCTTTCATGGGACGTCCCGTGCCAAGTCAATATTAATGTACAAAATACTGAATGACCACACTGCGCCCGGCCTTAGGAACTCTTTCACTAGAAGAAGTGTTGACCAACCTTACTTATAGTCTTCGTAATAAAGAAACTGATCTAACACTTCTCAAGCCAAAGAAGGAGTTCTTAAAAAGAAGTCTTAAATATAGGGGCGCTTTACTTTGGAACCAACTCCCAAGTGAAGTGCAACTAGAGTCAACAGAGTCGCTCTATTCTTTTAAGAAACACATTGAGCCATAGTTGGGTCATGCCATGATTATGTCATTATTACTACAAATCATTTTTTTCAAATTTTTACATATAATTTCATTACCTGCATATTCTATCATACTGTATATAGTATAATACCATGCATGATCGCCTCGGATTCTTTTGTTCTCCGAGGGAATGTAAACCTCGTATTTCCCTCATCGCTTATGCAAGAGGGAAATTTATCCTTTGTCTTCTAATTTTCCCGTGCATGTTGATGAGGGAAAATTAGAAGACAAAGAAATCCTGTGTCTTCTTCTAAATTTCCCGCTTGCAAATATTTTCCTCATCAACATGCACGGGAAAATTAGATGCAACTTCTCTGATCAACCGTGTAAATTTCCTGTCGGTAAGATTCTCAAAGTTTTCCTCGGCGATCATAATATTACAAACTAATAACATGACTTTTCGGGAAATTAGCGATTAAATTTCCCTTTGCCTCGGGAAGATTTGTAAAACTCCTCGGGCCTGCGGCCCTCGGACTTTCACAAGTCTTCCCTCGGCGGCGGGGAAATTTAATCGCTAATTTCCCTCAAGTCATGTTACTTATAATTAGTTTTTATTTTATTGTGTATGTAAACACGCCCCTCCGGCCCCCCTCATGCATGGAAATCAACCTAGCCAGTTGTTGGGGCTAGCGTGTTTTTAATTATTATTAAATAACGTTTTGCCTATACCTACCTATACCTATACCATGCATGCTTTCAATTATTACATGTAGAGAAGATTATATGCTAATTGTGTCTTCAAAAACTCAATAATTCACGAGGAAATCAGTAACATGTCCGTGGTTTTATACCTGATAAAACTTCTTGACGTCAGAAAGGATACTAATGAACATACAATTTTATATAAAGAATACTAATGAACATACAATTTTATATAAAGAATACTAATGACATAACATCCAATAACGAATCGTTTTTGAAGCCATTCAAAACACTCGCATCACGTGTTTTATCAGATATACTCCTGCTCGTGTTTTAAATATTACATATCATTGAATCAATTTTTTGTATGTCATTAGTTTGGAGTGCTTTTAGCATCCTTTCTATGGTGGAGATGCATCTTTTCTTGTCTTCATTGGACACATTGAGTAACAAGTTACATCGGCTGTTGAAAAAATGGCTTAAATTTTTTCGTTTCAAAGATTTTAGCACTTCACATAAAATATCGACCACACGTTCTAAGAAATGATTTTTGTCCCATTCCGAAGTTCTTTTCTCGACAAGAACTTGCTGCAAGAAAACATTCTTTAGATGAAACGAGTGGAGTCCAGGTAGCTGTTTTTCACGGATTTCTCGTAGAAACTTTACGAATTTTAAAACTTCTTTTTGCTCAAGTTTTATTTGGTGAAGGAGAAGTTCTTTCTCAGACATTGAATACGACACCCTCCAGTGCACTGCTTCGTTTACATTCAGTGTACTTCCACTTTGAAATGTTTTCGGCACAACGTGAAAACCTTTGCTTTTAATTTTTTCAAGAACTTGCGACGACAAACCTTGTCGTTCTACAATGGCATGTTGGGGCCATCCTTCCGGGAAAGCAATACAAAGAACGATATCCACTTCGGCAATGATACTGCGGCTTTCCCTGAATGTCAGCTGCACCGCTGGGCCATGTTCTTCCACTTTGACGTCTGCATGGGCTTTTGTAACTTGCTTAAGGAGTTGTAGAAAACGTTTTCTGATTTTTATTGGAGAGAGGCATTTGTGATCATCAGTCATGAATGCTGCCAAAGCGGTATCCCTGAACATTTTTAACTTTACGTAGCCTTCCATTCTTTGGTCCCTCTCGTATTCGAGTTGAATAGCGGCAGGATCAACGTCCAATGAAACCATTACGTCAAACTCATTCGGTCGACTGACTTTTACTTTTTCGTAGTAACTACCTAAAAATGGCACGATCAGAGATGATAATTATCAGTTTGCATGTAGGTTTTATGCGCCGATTAAAACATTAATGTTTTGGGGCAAACCCTAATTAATTTATTCTATATATTATATATCTACGGTGTGCAGTATATATATATATAGTGAAATAAAAGTAGCGTGCTGCGTAGGCAGTGTAGAAACAACAATTGAAATATAGTAAGTTTAGATATACTGCCGAAAACAAAGAACGTATAGGAGTCTAACGTTTCGAGTGAAGGCCCTTCGTCAGAGAGAAACGTAAAGAGTGTAAACAAACAATAAGCTTATATACAAAAGGTTATCATGTGACCAAAAATAAGCCAATCAGATAAAAATAACAATAACAAATAGATAATGAGATGCGAAAAATTAGCCAATCAAAGCAAAATAACAATAACAAATCGATAATGAGATCAGTCTCGTTCCCAGAGCCCACGTTCCCACCCGGGAAACGAGAGACTCTGGGATAATCCGTTTCACAGCGATATTTCATTGGCTGATGAACACAGTAAACTCTATATAACTCTTCTTCCGGATAACAAGAATCCTGTGATGGCGTGAACGGATTATCCCAGAGCCTCTCGTTTCCCGCCCGCTGGGTAAGGGGAACGTGGGCTCTGGGAACGAGATTGTAATGAGATGCGAAAGACATTTGCTATTCATACCGTCGATGAGCAAAAAAGGAGGGGGTGTAAAAGGGATGAGCGAGAGTAAAAATAGATCAATTATCCGCCCTTGCTAAACAGAAACAACGTCTTCAGAGGTGTTAAATAAAAGAAAAACGTTCCTTGAGTCTGTGAGGATGAATGGTACCAATTTTGAAAATGACGCTTTTCTAGTCGTTTGCGGCTGACATTACCGCCAGAAATGGGTGAGATGGCACAAACTTTCATGTCCGAAATACAATGGTTGGCACTATTAAAATGTTGGCCGACAGGCTTGTCAACATCATTGTTTATCACGGAACAAAGATGTTCAGGAAACCTGTCAGATAAACGTCTGCCAGTTTCACCGATGTAATTGTGTAAAGCATGCAACATTTATTGCAAGAAATACAGTAAATGATGTTATATATATATTATATATATATATATATAACATCATTTACTGTATTTATATATATATATAATTTATATATATATATATATATATATATATATATATATATATATATATATATATATATATATATATATATATATATATATATACATATATCTTAACGCAGATATGTATAGTATATAAACGTGGTAGAGTATTTAATAGAGCAAATTATATTTGTCTCTTTGTGAAACGAAAATGTAAGTTCCTTATCGAAATCAAACTGAAGTGTTTACATTTTTTTACCAACCTTTTTACCAAGCTCGAATTACATGTTTTCTAAAAGTTCATGAATCATATATGATTTATGACTTTCAAATGTTCGTATAAAACGCACAAAATCCATCATATTTCTAGGGCTCATGTAAATCACCTAAGGCTAAGCAAAGTGCTCAAAAGTATATGTCCTTGCAAAAGGAAAAATTATATCATAAGAGACTTTAACAGATCGAGAATGAGGTCTGTACGGGAAAATATCAGACCAAGGTGCAAACAGAACAGACCATGCAAGTAAACGAGGTTAATAAATTGTTTATTGTATGGTTATTTGAAGTTTTTTGATACTTATTGTATCAAAGTCAGTGTGAAAAGTGAAAACTCGTTAGAAATTCCCACCAGCTAAAATGCTAAATTAACATCCGGGACAGCGGTTTACTATACGCCGGAGCAGATACGGAAAATAACGGACCGTGTTACAGATGTGCATTTTTACGACCCGTGCGTTGACCAATCAGAACTCTGGATATTCAAAGTCATAATGATAATCTTACAACATACCTGTTGGAAAAATACTTTTGTCCGTTGTGCGCAATGGAAAATTGGGATCGAGTTTTGCCACATCACCAAGAAAACCCTTTATCTTACTGAGGATGTGTTTGTTTTCCATTATATCACTTTGTTTTAATTGAACTTTCTCTTTAAATTCTTTGTAAAGAAAGTTGTTGGCATCAGTTCTAGAACTTTGGTCACCATTATGTTGTATCCCGTTTCTATAGAAAAGGAAAAAAGAACGTAACTCAGTCTCGTTTCCCTGAGAGCACAAATGAGGATTACAGGTTCTGGCCGAGATTGAACGCAAATTAAAACCGCAGAAAATGAAAAATGTCTTTTTGAAATATGTTTTTATTTACTTTTAATTTACTTTTATTAATTAAAATAAGCTGGGAAAGAAAGTTTCAAGTGAAACGTATCGGATTGAACCAGTTACATGGCAACGTATCGAAACGGATGCTTTTCATATCACTTCCGAAGCGGAGTGATTTTCCCTCGATGAATGCTTATCAAGTATGCATGGGATTGCCACGGTCTCGTGTAACCAGGACGCCTAAGTACTGGTGTGAAAATAATTCGCCATGCCGAATAATTTGTCATGTAATGATATTCGCCGAAGTGAGCGTCTCCTGTGCATTGTTCAAGAGTGCTTTTTTGTTCCGTGTTGCCTTTATTGGCCATCTCCCAAAAGAGTTGAAGACTGGTGACGGGTTCCAAACGATCCCAAGTTAGCGTAAGCACAATAAAACTGTCCCTCCAAACGATCGCAAGTACCCATTTAGACAAATGGCCACTATCACTAGATCACGGGTTCCAAGCCCACTAACCTTTATCACCGACATGAACCGGCATCACGTATTTCCACTTTCCCCAAGTTTGAAGATATATAGTTGTAGTAGTACATTATACACCGTATTCATAAAGATGGGTGCCAATTTATATTCTTTTATATGCAGCCTTTCCAGCCTCGTTCCTGAGTAAAACTTCTTTTCAATCATAAACACAAGAACGAGTTTCGAAATGCTAATTTAAATGCACATAAAAGAACATAAATTGAAGCCATCTTTACGAATACGGTGTATTTAAAGGTGCTGTCAAGTCCGTTCTGCACGTGATCCGCCATCTTTGTTTTGAGGGCCCTCAAACATGACATTCATAGATAATTACATGAAATTAATACTCAGCTCAGTGTAAATCGTTCTGAGCAACATGGCAGAAAACGAAGCGATTCGGCGAAGATATCGATCTCTTCGGATTTCTTCTGAAAATGTTTTTTTTGTGGGTACAAGTAATGAAGAGAAAACAAGAAAATATTACAATCTTGAATAAAGTATCAGTATAGTATATATTTTTTGTAAATAAAGATGTAAACATTAGTTTCGTACATGCGCAGAACGGACGTGACGGCACCTTTAACTAGTTCGGGAAAAAAATATTTTCAACTCAAAATGGAGTGAAGTTTCGTTTTTGCACTTTTCAATGTCTCGAAACCGGTCAAAAGCAAACGTTACTGAAACTATTTCAAAAGTGTAGTTTTGCTATTTTACGGTTGCTCGTTCAATACGTCGTCATCAGGACATGGCGGTATATTGAGGTAAATGCTTGTAATAATAATTATAGTTTTAGGTTTAGAGTTAGGATTAACAAATGGAAATATAGTAAGGTTTGAGTACTGCCGAAATTATTGAACTTAGTTTCTAACGTTTCGTTTCTCTCTGACGAAGGGCCTGCATGCCCTCCGCTCGAAACGTTAGAAACTATTTCGATTTGTATTTCAACACTGTCTATGCAGCACACTACTTTTATTTCACTGTTTGGGTTAGGATTAAGCGGTCTTGTAAATAGGATTTTTATCAAGGTTAGGTTTATATTGACATTGACACAATTCGCATTGAACGTGCTAAAATTGCGAAGCCAAAATTAGGGTTCGTTGATTATTAAAAGCGAAAGATTTTTTTGGCGGGGGATTCCTCCATTTTTAGCAAGCTCATGCATATTACCTTCATGCATGAATATGCAAAATTATCAATTTGTGGGAAGTTCCCCCCTTGTTGGAAATGCCCGCCCTAAATGAAACACTAGAATAAACATGTAATTTTGCAATTGAACATGCATGTAATAGAGAATATACAATACTCACAATAGAGGAAATGTGGTAAAGCTCGTATTTGCTCAAAGTTTGGCATATAGCTAAACGTTATATTCCACCGTATAAATATTGTATTTGCTTCATACGTATTTATCCAATTGAAAAAAAAAGCAATATTTTTTGTACCAAAAATGTAAATGTTACCTTTCTGAAGATTTGTTCTTTCGAGGATTTGTTCTTTTGTCAAGTCTAGATTCTTGGTCAATACAATTTCTTTGGAATTCGACAGATGAACGTCTCGATGCCACACTATCTGTCCTGGCTCTTGAAGGATCAACTGTCTTGCTTCGTGCAAAGCCACTGCAATGATCAGAAGCGTCAACAACGCGAGCTTTGCCTGTGGTCCTTTTATCACCAGTAGTTTTCACCTCTGGTGTTGCTTGTCCACGTGCGGGCGATACTAGCACGCTATGATGAATTGGCTTGCCGTTTGGACCCCAATAATCTCTTGGGAGACCTTCCTTAAACGATGTTCCAGGTGTTTTAGGAGAGATTCCTGCTTTCTTCCCTTGTTCGCTAGGGCTTTTACTGGCAAGTGTCTTGGCTTTGGGTCGCGAAGAATGTCGCTCTGATTCTCGTAAACCAGGTTTACCCTTATTAGGCTCTGACCTAGGCTGCTTACGACTTGCTCCTGGCTTCTTTGAACTCATGTTGACCAAGGCAAGCTAGAGTTTGTACTTTCAAAAGTCAAAGCGTACGTAGGAATTTCAAGGTTCGCTGAATAATTGCAGAATTGAATAAATATGTAATCGTATAAACGAAACTAACACAAGGTCAAGGTGTACATAGCCATATATTTTGTAGATAACTTTTAACATTGTACTATTTTGACACTATACTTCATATTTTGTAAATAACTTTAAATTTTATACTTATGTAATTTCTTTTTACACGCCCCCTGTGGAAATCAGCTTCGGTTGACGGGGTTAGCGTGGTTAAATAAAGTTCTTCATTCATTAAATAAAGTTCTTCATTCATTCATATAGGGGCGCGGGAAGGATATAGAAATTAAAGGCATGCAAGCACTCGTCAAAGTGCAATTCCAAGCCTATATCTCGGACCTATAGCAAAAGTTTCATGTAATATATTATACATGCATGCATGTAATTGTAACAGCTATATATAGACATATAGTAGGAGAATATATACTTTAACTCTTTCTTGTCCTGTCCGAATTTGTCTTTGGTATTGTATGTTAGCTAACACGAGACGATTTTATTCATCTTTGGCTTTGCATGGGGAAGCCCTCGGACAGGAATGAGTAATAAATTAACTGGTCGTTATTGGATTTCTTTTAAGTATATTTTAGGTTACATCTTGTCAAATTCTACTGAAATAATTCGATGTGAACTACCGAAATAATGGCAGTGCATAATACTCTCTACACAAAACTTCTGCATTTCAGCAGTTATAATTTCATTTCTTTACGACTCATGATATAGAGTGGCGTATCTACCATTGGCTAGTCTATATAGTGACGAAAGACTTCGTTCAAAATGTCACTGTATTTCGTGACTAAAAATCTCGGCAGCTTCAAAGGATAAAGGACTGGGTGGTTACCTTTTCACTTTGCTCTATCAAAACGAACGCTGCCTAAGCAGCACTCTACTTTTTACACTCTTGGATATATCTACCGTCAAAGATATAACAGGCCGCAATGAAACAATTGTATGCGTTTCTATATTTGTCCGGTAACTCCCTGTCCAAACCAGAAATATAGTAGCATGTAGTTCAAAACGTAAATACATGGTCATGACATGTGCGTATAATTAACCGTAATACCATATAGGATAGGTTGGTTTCGTTCTATAGTTGTACAAACCTTATAGCCAGAACACGCAAGACTAATTTACGTCACGGCATCATATATCGCTACATATATACTACACTATATCAAACCAAACTGGCTTGCAGAAAAGTGACAATAAGTTCCTCTTTATATAACAATTACAAGTTTAAAATATTGAAAAAGCTAGAGTTTAAAATAGACTTGCCTTGTGGTGTGTTGAATAATGTGAGGTATACTATAGGAGCCTGCAGGGAAGAAACAGCTACATCGTAAATTAAATGAACTTACTTTGCTCAATAATCGGCCTCTTGTCTTCCGAATGATTCGACTTAAACCAAACTGAACAATGTAATAGCACTGTATGACTGCGAGTCAATGCCGATGGATTCGTAGTTTTACGGTATTTATTACTGAACAGCATGCATGAATGAAAGCACTGCCCAAGATGTTGCGAAATTTACGGCTTATTCCGTCGTAATTCTAGGAAAACCGGAAACCCCAAATTTCCGGAATCACTCAAATTTCGAATAGATTTTGCAAGTCAAACTGGAAAAAAACTACACTTTACAATATATAGATGCTTTGTTATTATAAACAACAGGTATATCCCCCCATTAAAAGGCCAAGAGAGAGACAAAAAACGAAATATATGCTTGGCAACAATCCAGGCCACCAGAAGCGACCACAAATATAGATATAGGCCGTTAAGCGTCACGTGAACATAATTTTCACTTTTCTTCTCGCATGGCCATTCACAGTCAGGTCAGGAGGATATATAATTATTTTGTTACGTACAGTATTTACCTTTAGCTCGTCTAATTATTTCTCGTAACAGATCTACGCGGGTATATATATGTCCTAGTCTGACAACTTATTTCTTATATGTTGTCCTTTACAGCAAAACTCATAATAATGTACTGGGAATGGAATAACCATGAAATATTCTCGCTTCACTCAGCGACATACAAGAACTGAAGAACTCTCGACTAGAAAGGCTCGTGTTTTTCACTTCTCATGCAATATTAATTGGTAGGAAGTAGCCAGGCTAAATATTATAATCCGATTGCATCCCATTCCCGGTAATAAACAATTTTGAGTTTCCTTGTAAATCGCAGGTGGGCTCATATCAATTTTTTTATCAACATGTTTGTCGATGTTTCTCACAGTCTCCAGCTACTGTTATTGTTAGCGGAAAGGGAGTGGCTTGGTGGGCGTTTGTATATAAAAGAAAAAAGAACAAACAAGTCTAAAATCTGGTCGTCTTGCTATATTGGTCTTGCTATAAGTTATCATGCTAGATCTACTTCCTCCACAGGCTCTTCTTATGTAATTTATTAGAAAATTATTAAAAGTTATAGATTTATCGGTTGAGCAAAGCTCGCGAAAATTATATTGTTACTTTTATCATTTATAGACCTGGAACGAGGGGAATTCGATGAAATATTACCCCGAGGTATAAATTATGTATTATATCGAAACAATAAATCTTTCCAAAAAAAGCTTAAATAATGTTAATAAAGTTTGTTGCTTTCTTTGTATTCCCTGAATCCTTATTTTCTTGTAACCTAACAATCTTCTTGTCAACATCTGAGTGTTCAGGCGAAACGTTTTCTTATCTTGCCAAACTCCGCCATTGTTGACAGCTTGGTGAATCGTGCGTGACATTCACGCGTCGTACACGAACTCGAATACCCCGCCACAGCGTGGTATAACCTCGAATACCCCGCTGTGGCGGGTAATTCTACGATAAATTAACTGGTCACGTGGTACAAATCAAGCTCTCTGACTGGACAATTTACAGTTGAGATATAATATTATCATTTGTACACCCATGAAGTGAATACAATAGTTAGGCATTGGCTGTACAGTCAACTCTTAAGACATGAAAGGAACTAGTATGTAAAAGACTGTATGTAAAAAAATCGGGGGTGGGGAACGCCAAGGATGATAGTTGTATCTAATTGATCCAGATAATTGCTACACACAACAGTTATAGAACTTTACAGTAATACTGCAGAATGCAAAACATTAAACCACGAAAAATGCATCATAAGGTTATAGAATAGGAAAAATTTGAGAGCGAAATCATTAACCACTAAACGGTAAACAACAAATAAATTATGTTGATTTCTCACCTCACGCTTTTCTCCAGTTGTAACGAATCACACGTTGCACAGCACAACCAAATCCCTTCTAGTTGTTGGGCATCTAATTCGTTTCTGATTTGTTCCATTATTTGTAACATACTAAATGCGTCGAATCCGAAGGAACTGGAGTTGTCTTGAATGCCCATCCGCCATTGTCACGAATATACGCCAAATAAAGCACAATCTGATCATATTAATTGTCTAGGATAACCACGAATTGTTCTCGTATTTTGCTGACCATCAGATTTAACACTTCTGGATCAACTGTGACGAGTTTTCAAAAGTTTTTGCGCATCTAGTCCACCGCGCAGAGTTCATTCCTCGTCGACGGTCAGATGCAAATGAATCAATAATTTATCAATTTTAGCGTTAGGACCATGATGCTTTGCGGCACCTGTCCACCCTCCTCCAATGAGTAATCATATGACAATTAAGGATTTACACTACAAGTGATATTTGAAAATTTTGCCAAAGGCGAGTGCAATTTGGCATAATTTTCAAATATCACGAGTATAGTTTAAATCCTTAATTGTACGAGAAAAATCATGATTACTCATTTATTTACCAAATTACGACACGTACGCTTCGTACTCACTCACGCCTTTAAAAACATTTTCACGAAACATTTTCACTCTGGGTATTCTCTGTACTCATTTCAAAACATTTACATGGAATTTTTAGTTCATAGTGGACCACAAGTCGTTAGAAATGTGAAAACTTTCCATTGCAGCATTAGCCGCCATTTTGAATTTTATTGTCAACATCGTTCCCAGGGCCTTCTCCATTTTTATTAATACTCCTCTCAACCAATCAGAATGCAGTAATTTTGTCATGCATATAATAATAAAAGCAACAACCCCTCGCCCTCTTTTACAAGCACTCATTTTTGTAAATAGTCCCTCCCCGATTAAAAAAGAAAATTTGTGTCAAGAATACATGTGAAGAATCGAAATAAGCAAAAGAAAATTCGAAAATGTGAGGTCGAGGAAATATGAAAAACTCGTGCCACGTCCAAATTGGCCATTAGTACATCACCGAAAACAGTCGATTAAAACAGAGTTAAAAAGATTAAATAATATATACAAAGTCGTTTAAAAAAATAAATAAATAAAAGGATGTCGATTAGAGAATATATAAATGTTTAAAAAGAATAGGATATCCATTAGAGAATAAATGTGTACCGAAAAGAGTTGAAGAAAGAGCATTGGGCGCCGGTGTTCTTGAGATCACTTGGAGGGACAGATTCCATGCTTGGTAGCGTAAAACTGTCCAGTTTCACATATTGTGCCAACCTCGTACCCAGGGCCATTTGTAGGGAACTGGGCCAAGATGGCGGGAACAAATGGCCCTGGTGGAGGCCAGGCTATCTCAGCCTCTGATTGGTCAAGAGCTTATGGCGTAAATCAGACGGTTTGATTTTGTATTTTTTTTTTAAAAACTGTATTTTGACCTTGTCGGTTGTTTCTGCACACGGCACGGGAAATTATATTTGAAACCATGCAATAATTAGGTGTAATTAGGAATAATTACTGTGTAAAGAACTGAGTTCTAGTTAATAAAATGCGCAATATACTGCGCATTTTGAGCTAGCCTCCACCAGGGCCATTTGTTGGTTATAAATCCATGTCCTATATTCACGAATTTATTGGTTAGGATTAGGGTGTGTGTTGGGGTCAGGCTTTCATGAAGTACCTGGGTTATTTAGGACATGGAATTATTACCCATTTGTTCCCGCCATTTTGTTTTATTCGCCATCTTAGCCCAGTTCCCTACAAATGGCCCTGGGTAGTCCCTGGAATTAAAGTGTCTGGAAACGCGGCGTACTTCAAAGCGCACACTTTTTGTTCCCTCTCAATTATGATCACGTGGGAAGAAGGGGCACGTTTCAGATGTTATCTGTTTAGCCACGCTCAGCAAAAGTACTGCCGGGCGCAAATTGTTCAACATTTGGATGTAGAGTAATAATCGCGGAGAAAAAACACGAAAGGATAAGTCTATTAAGCATTCCATCTGCTTCAGATGTTGCAAAGGCGTCTTGGCGAAGAGAAATAATAAATATTACGGTATTACAAAGGAACACGACGACACGTCGTTGTTGATATAAAAGATATTCGCATAAATAGACGAAGGCAACGTACGCATTTGTAATAGACATTTCCAACCAAGTGACATTGAAGTTAGTATATAAGTATATACACGCTACATTATATAATTTGGTTATCTGAATTTAATGATTTCCAGAGAAAGTTATTATACTTTATCCGATGATAGAATGACTTGACAGCTGGTTAATAATAGTAGGCCTCGATCGCATTTGTTTGGTCTCACTTTATTTAATATTTCTCGATTATTTCTTACTTTAAATCGTTAAAAAAAACCAGATTGTGACTCAGAACTAGCCTGCCCTAAATGCAACAAGCAGTTGCGCATCACGTTTGCCAAAACGGGTGCTAGAGTGGGAAATAAGTCTGTTATGTCATGCACCGCGCAAAGCTTCGGTCAGTGGGCATGGCCTTGGTAAACTGACTAAAGTCGAAAATACCGCTATCCATTCCAAGTGGTTAAAGGCAATATACCAGTTTTGTGAAGCGGAGAGAATCGTTAAAACCAGTGGTCGAATTCGCTCAGATTGCATTAATAAAACTTCCATATATATGGGTTTCGCGACAAAATAATCCGCGGGTCGGGTGAGTTTGTTTACTTAACATGCTGCATTTCAATACAAATTTTAGACAACTCAGAGAAACCGGAGCTGGAGCATCACAAAATTTGCCATAAAAACCCCATGCACGCGTCAAGTTAAGCACAGAGTGAAAATTCTGAATGATGCACGTACGCGTGCAGTAGTTGACAACAGAATTTTTACCTTTTATGAAGTGTTGGAAAGACCCCAATGTTTCCCACAATGAAGAATGTTTATCTCAACACAAACACAGTCTAATAAAATTACAACCTACTTCTTTTCAATTCCTTCTTCAAGGATTAAAATACATCCTGATGGCTGAAATCTGTCACGATGTGCACATGGTCAAAGAGTAATTTGATGGTTAGAGTCCATCAAATGAGGATTGCAGGGAAACGCTCAGGCAACCCAAACTTGATCTGTATGAGTTCAAGTACATTATAAATGCTAATGCCATTTCTATTCAAAGAAAAAATGTTTGCCAGTGATACAAGGAAATGTTTCAGGATGTCATAAAAAGGAAAAGCACTGATATCACTAATCTGCCATTAAAAGCCAGAAAGCATACTGTAGAGAAGTCTGTGATCACTGCACAGGATAATTTATTATGTATTACCAGTAAAATAATAACAAAAAGAACAATTGCATGGTATATAATCTTTAAATAGCATTTAATTGATGAAAAAGTTAAGACCACTCATTTTAATATGTACAGAAAATAATGATAACAAGTTTAAAAACACAAGATAGTTACTAATTACCAAAAGACAATATGCTTTGACAAAACTAATAATTTAAATCTCAGCAGGTCACAGTCGACAACAGAAGTTTAATTAGAATTTTCCAACAAATTGGCTGAGCGCAAAATAAATAGCCATAGAATTGCTAATCGCTCGATTCCCCTTTTCGGTGCCTGTATATGTTTCTGATTTCGACAAGCCAGAAAGCGGTTAGTTATTGCGAATAAACACCCAACTGCAGAAAATTTTGTTTAGCCCCTTCGACAATGTTTGATGGTTTGACAACACCGCACATGTAAGGATGCCAGCTTGTGGTTGTCTTCTCCCGTTTCACAGCCTTTTACTAAGCTAACTGTGGTTCCTTCGAACATGTAAGGTCAAACCATCTTTCGATTTCATGTTTTGATGCACATAACACACAAAAAACACTTGGGGGTTCCTGCATCTGAAAATACAAAGAACCATTTCAGCCTTCGGTGTTCCTAATGTCCTGAGAGCAGCACTTATTGTATTATAAACATCGATAAAACACTTACAGCGCTGACAATAGTCTCCATTTGAGCTTCAATCTCCGCCGCATCCATCTCCAGTAAATTTAAATTTATCGCTAAGGTATCATCTCCAAAATCAAACTCATCGTTGTCAATATTTCACTTGGAAAGCGCTCGCGCCTTGTTCTGTCGCCATATTGATAGCCTTGACCGTGCCCCTTCATGTCACGTGATACGCTTACCTCAATATGGGCAAAGCTTGCCGTGTTTTTCCTTTGAAGTACGCCGCGTTTCCAGACACTTTAATTCCAGCAGATTCCAGCTGATTCCAGGGACTATGAATAAAACAAGTCTTGTTATTGAGCCGTTGTGTAAACAATGTCAGGAAAAGAACATGTCTCGCGACACTGAGACCGCCAGCCGTATTAATGTTAGAGCATACAATTTCTAACCGTTTTGCAATTGGAATATATGTATAAAAATGTAAGCCAATGTCAACTGGATATTGAACTGGTCCGGATAAAATAGAGCATAATTCGCGCATCATTTATTATTTGTCGGTTGCTTCAGGGTTCAATGCTATTCATGCATGTCAAACTTCATTGAAACTTTGACAATTTATTATCAAACGGAATAATCCAATAGTGTTACAAATTATAGTGTTGCATAGGCAGTGTTCTGAATGTAGAAAATCGAAAAGGTGGTAAACCAGCTGAGATTTTTAATGAAATACTCACGTTTTGAGCGGAGCGCTTTTACTCTGATGAAAGGCTCCGCACAAAACGTCTGTTCATTAAAAATATATTTTGGCAGTTTACCATCTTTTTGCTTTGCTATAGAATAATCCAATACATGTATGTATGAAGAAAATATTCAGAATTATTCGACAATGTCAATTGAACAGAATCAAATCAGATACCTCAAAACGCTCGGCTTCACCGCCTAGGAAATCAGAATAGAGAAAATATTTACGTAACAAAGTACGGTTAGCTTCGTGTCAACAACTTTTGTATATATCGAACGTGAAACTACATGCCTTATATATTTCGCTCTCTTAATCCATAGACTCACTTTGCTTGGACTGTTAGCTGTGGGAGTCGTAATCAAAAAGCAATGTAAAGTAAAAAAATACTTTACTTTCGCCCATTTCCATATTATGTAAACTTGTTCCCGTTGTTATATATACTCGTATATTAGAGTTAGCGCTCCTGAACCATCTTTTGCAGGGTCAGAATATCAGACCAAGTTCACTTACTTTACTGCAAAGTGCCAGAGCTCTTTACAGTCTTTTTGTGTTATTATTAAACTAGCTAGTCAACGCTACAGAAAGCGATTCAGCCATAGCGCAAAATTCACCCCTCCCCCACCAAGAATTGCTGTTTCATGATTGTCACATGACCACAACGAACCAGGTTCTTTGCTCCAGCCACGTGTTAGGGGCGCCGAGCAAAGAGCCTGGGTACGAGGTTGATCACTAATCTGCCATTAAAAGCCAGAAAGCATATACTGTAGAGAAGTCTGTGATCACTGCACACTGACAGGATATTAAATATGTATTAAGGATGCCAGCTTGTGGTTGTCTTCTCTTGTTTCACAGCCTTTTACTAAGTTAACCATGTAAGGTCAAACCACCTTTCGATTTCATGTTTTCATGCACATAACACACAAAAGACGGGCGGCCGTGTAAAAAACATTTTGTGGGAGACCGCGCAGGGGCCTGGAACTTTTTGCCTCACTTTTTGGTTCCTCGTTAGCATTCCAGGTGGTCCCCCTAGTCTTATCAAAAGTATTTGAGAAGTTGGTTGCTGGTCAGATGTCAGACTTTGCTGAGAAGGCTTCGCTGCTAGATAATCGTATTTCAAGTTTTCGCAATGGACATTCGACAACCAGCGTCCTCTTGGGGATAAGAGACGATATCCGTCACGCCATGAAGAAAGGGGAGATTACGTTAATGGTCCTAGCAGATTTTAGCAAAGCATTTGACACTATTTGTTTTAAGACTAGCATTAATAAGTTTTATAAGTTGGGTTTCTCAAAAGCCTTTCTGAAGTGGTTGCTGAGTTATCTGTCCGGTCGCTGTCAGTTCGTGCAGATAGATGACAAGTCCTCCTCTCTTAAGTCAGCCCAATTTGGAATCCCACAAGGAACGTCGCTGACTTGAATGACGTCACTCCTCCTTCAACCAACTGCTTCCAGTACGCGGACGATACAACTTTGTATAGCCACTGCAAAGTCGCAGATCTTGGAACTGAAGAAGTGGATAAAACTCTCACTGGGCTTAGTACTTGGTCACAAGGATCTAATCTGGCACTTAACCCAACCAAGACGAAATGTATGCTTCTCACTACTAGTCAGATGTCAACATACCACTCCTTGTTCTCGCGCCCTTTACAGCTTGCTGTTGAAGGGAAAGCTTTGGAACGTGTAAAGTCAACTAAACTCCTTGGTGTTCACCTGAATGAGACTTTGAAATGGGATGACCACATCAAACATCTTGCCTCTTCTTGTTATGGCACTCTAGCCACTCTTAGAAAAATAAAGAACTCTACGACTTTTACCCTAAGGAAACATTTAGCTGAAAGCCTAATTCTCTCCCGTTTAGACTTTAGTGACATTGTATTTTATCCACTGACGGAGAGCCTTCTTAAGCGACTACAGCATATACAGTATACTCGCTGCTATATAGCTTTGCGACTGGACGTTATGTAAATAATATTGAGTCCATTCTTAAATTAGGTTGGTTACCTATGCGAGAACGCAGGGACTGGCACCTTCTTAAAACCGCACATAAGGCATTATTTAAGAAATAAAAAACGTGTCGCGTGCGATTATCGAGTTTTATTATATAAAATAGAGTGTTTTATTGATTTTTCCGCCACTAATAAAAGTGATAATCTCACATGTGCGATTATTTATGATAATCGCACATGTGACGATTATTGCTGAATCAGCATTATAGTTTAATGCAATTTTTGCAAGGCAATAGGACAATTTTTTTATATAATAAACAGAACAATACATGGATGCTTGGAAATATTAAATTTATTTCTCGTGTTGAACAGGATATGTCACTCGTTCGCTTCGCTCACTCGTGAGATATCCTGGTTAACACTCGAAATAAATTTCATATTTCCGCACATCCATGTATTATTCTCTATATAATGCACGAGAGATGCGTGTAATTATTACCTCGGGGTAATATTTCATCGAATTCCCCTCGCTCCAGGTCTATAAATGATAATTGTACAATGGGTGTACAAATAATATTTACAGAATGTATGTAGGCCTGGTATGTATACAATTTTTCCAGAATGATGGTGTTTTTATACAGCGAGGTCAAGCGTTTTGGACCATGAAAACAGACAAATACCAAATTTTACTCTTTAATAATTGTCCACCACTCATTCTACAATAAAGCTCGAAATATTAGGAAACTTCCAAAATTCTTGAGAGAAAAAACAAGCTTTAGTGGCGAGAGACTCTCTTAAATTATTAGGCGCCATCTTAGCAAAAGCCGAAATACCATGGTCGGTTCAACGGCGAATATCTCGAAAACGGTGAGGGCATCGCTTGGGATCGCCTGCATAGAATCAAAGATGAGACATTTCTTCAACTCATTACGCAAAAATTAGAGAATTCGAACCATGGGAATTCGAGATTTTTTGCTTTGAAGATTGTTGACAAACCAGAAGTGGGGTCTTCGCTTAGCGGGCCACGACCTACATAAACGATCAAAACAAAGTAGAAAAAATACATTATACCTTGCAAAATCCTGCATATATGGATAGTCCAACAATATATGAAACTATATCGCTGCTTTTTTAAAGAAAAAAAATGAATGACAATAGCGTACGTAATATTCGGTATTCTAATTGGTCGACAATATCACGTGACAATCACACAACAGCTGTCCGGCCTCTTCTGATGATTACCTATACCCATAGTTAATAGAAAATAGACATGGTTTGGAAGCTCACAAAAGTCATTGTTTTATGTTTTTGTTCAGGTTTATGGAAATTTTTGCACTTTCACAGTTACTGAACATATTGTGTTTTCTGTATAATGAAGTAATCGTCCAATAGCAACGTTTGGGTTCAATCACTCAACCGTACTGTTTAAATATTAATAAACCTAAAACAAATTATTTGCCACCTTCATGTACCTTTCAACATGAATCGTAGCTTGATTGTTAACCGCTTTGAAGTTTTCCGGGTTTCCAAACCATGTCTATTTTCTATTAACTATGCTATACCATAGTTAATATAGCTATAGAAAACTTTAAATTTCCAAATAAGCATTTGAATTCGTATTTCAGGGATGAAACTACAAGACGTATGATAACGTGTGGTGATCACAATCGATGTCGTTGGTGACGTTGACGTTATTTTTGTTTAACTTTTGAAAGATTATAATTAAACTTGTAACTATAGAAATACACTTATTATAAGTGTATTTCTATAGTTACAAGTTTAATTATAATCTTTCAAAAGTTAAACAAAAATAACGTCAACGTCACCAACGACATCGATTGTGATCACCACACGTTATCATACGTCTTGTAGTTTCATCCCTGAAATACGAATTCAAATGCTTATTTGGAAATTTAAAGTTTTCCTCTTTCTTGTGGTAATATACACTATTGCTATCTACATCTCATTTCTGGCCATAAGTGGATTTCTGAAGCCAACTTCGAAGATCTCTTCGAAGATCTCAACTTTTCACGATTCCATCAATGGTTTTCATGTTATCACAAACTATCCACTGATGGTCGAGCGACCTTGGAAGGATAACCAAACAGAATCAAACATGACTCGACTGTGGGAAAGACAAGCTGAGGTGGAAGAAACCTTACAACAAAATCTTGATCATCCTTTAGTCACAATTCTCCATCTTCTCATAAACCAAGAGTCAGCTCTAAAAAGACTAACCGAGTTACAACTGCGTAACAACCACAAAATTCGCGTGCGACGTATCAAGGGACTGCCAAAATACCGAGATTTCTTTGCGTATGTTGGTGAGAAACTTCAGAATTGTACCGTGTCAATAATGAATATGGATATTGCCATTGGTGAAGGTTTTGAACAACTTAATAAAACATTGCTCATGGCGGAGAATATTTCATATGTCTTAACGAGAAACGGACGGCAAGAACGAAGGTGCAATATGGCGGGAAAACAAGGCTACTGTGGAACTGGATACATTGGTTCCCACGACGCTTTTATATTTGTATTAAGGCAGTCTTTAACAGAGCATGTTCTGTCTGAGCTCAATTACCCGATGCATCTATATGGCGGTGACAACGTCCTTCTTTGGGTAATTAAGAATAAATTAGGAATGAGACTTCTTAACCCGTGCAAATATCTGAAGACATATCACAACCACTGCGTTGATATACACTCAAGCATCAGACCTAGAATAAACATTCGTGGGAAAAACGCTTGGGTGCCTCCCAGCGCATTATTATAAAGTGAAACAATATAGTTGCTGCAAGTAGTCAATCTTTTTCACAAAACGACCCTGTTCGGTCGTCAAGGTACCATGAGACAATGTATGGAAGCCGAGGAGGCTCACTCAGCATTTTCATTTGATCAAATCGCAAAAGCAAAATGCCGTTTAAACATTTCATTTCTCAAAATCGCGAAACCAAAATGCCGTTTGAACATTTCATTTGATCAAACCGCAAAAGCAAAATGCCGTTTGAACATTTAATTTGCGAAATAGCGAAACCAAAATGCCGTTTGAACATTTAATTTGATCAAACCGCAAAAGCAAAATGCCGTTTGAACATTTAATTTGCGAAATAGCGAAACCAAAATGCCGTTTGAACCGATTTAATTTACGAAATAGCGAAACCAATTTAACTTTCGCTGTTCACGTTTCAAATTAACTTTCGCTGTTCACATTTCACATTTAACTTTCGCTGTTCACGTTTCAAATTAACTTTCGCTGTTCACATTTCACATTTAACTTTCGCTGTTCACGTTTCAAATTAACTTTCGCTGTTCACATTTCACATTTAACTTTCAATGTTCACGTTTCAAATTAACTTTCGCTGTTCACGTTTTACATTTAACTTTCGCTGTTCTTGAACTGGCATATAGCTTAGCCGAGGAGGCTCAAACTCTCGGTCCCAGGTTTCCGCGCAATCGCGCATTACTAGAGATCGATAATTTGTTCTGTTTGCGTCTGGTTTTTGTGTAGTTTCTAGGTTTGGTATTCCAAACGGTGAGCACGTTTTATTTTCCGTTAGTTTGTTTTAAAACCGTATTTCCGACACTGTATATTAACGTGTTTTAATAGATCACAATAAAGTTGGCAGGGAAAATGCAAATTGTGCACATGTTTATTGTACAAGCTGCAACCTGGTACAAATGCGTGTGGCCAATGCAGTCATGTCTCGTCTCAACACGTAGGTGTAATTACACTCTTGATAATCTGAATTTTGCCATGTTTCCTTCAATATGTTGGGCAGGAATTATTAGTAGGCAAGGGTGTCCAGTGGTGGGGGTGGTATTGTCTTTCATAAAATACAGCAAGCAGGAGACAAACAGATAATAATGGGTTGATTAATTTAAAATTACAAATTTCAGCGTATAAAATTCATAAAGGGAAGGGAGGGGGCAGACGAGATAAATATTTAACACATCCTATATTGTTGTTAAAATTTTAAACATTTAACTTTGTGAAATATATAAGCTTTTATTCTCACTAACAACCTCCAAAGAGCCAAGACTGAGGAAGGCTGCACTCATTATGTATATACCACACGGGGGAGGTTAATAATATGTTTTTTTATATATATATTTCCATCTAGAGCAAAGCATGTAATTTCAATATTCTTTTACTTCAAGAAAATTTTAACCCCATTACACTTACACATGCAACAACAAACATGCATGATAAAAATGTGAACAATTATTCATCTTATGTTTATAGTATACACACTTGCAAAAGCAAAATTCAACTGGTGTTTCATGTCAAAAAATTGTTGGCGATTGGTAGAGTCAGCTTAAAAGCTTTTAAATATCTATAGATTTTGCATTTTCCCTGCCAACTTTATTGTGATCTATTAAAACACGTTAATACAGTATTATACAGTATCGGAAATACGGTTTTAAAACAAACTAACGGAAAATAAAACGTGCTCAACGTTTGGAATACCAAACCTAGAAACTACACAAAAACCAGACGCAAACAGAACAAATTATCGATCTCTAATAATGCGCGATTGCGCGGAAACCTGGGACCGAGAGTTTGAGCCTCCTCGGCTAAGCTATATGCCAGTTCAAGAACAGCGAAAGTTAAATGTAAAACGTGAACAGCGAAAGTTAATTTGAAACGTGAGCAGCGAAAGTTAAATGTGAAATGTGAACAGCGAAAGTTAATTTGAAACGTGAACAGCGAAAGTTAAATGTGAAATGTGAACAGCGAAAGTTAATTTGAAACGTGAAAAGCGAAAGTTAAATGTGAAATGTGAACAGCGAAAGTTAATTTGAAACGTGAACAGCGAAAGTTAAATGTGAAATGTGAACAGCGAAAGTTAATTTGAAACGTGAACAGCGAAAGTTAAATGTGAAATGTGAACAGCGAAAGTTAATTTGAAACGTGAACAGCGAAAGTTAAATGTGAAACGTGAACAGCGAAAGTTAAATTGGTTTCGCTATTTCGTAAATTAAATGTTCAAACGGCATTTTGGTTTCGCTATTTCGCAAATTAAATGTTCAAACGGCATTTTGCTTTTCCGGTTTGATCAAATTAAATGTTCAAACGGCATTTTGGTTTCGCTATTTCGTAAATTAAATGTTCAAACGGCATTTTGGTTTCGCAATTTCGTAAATGAAATGTTCAAACGGCATTTTGGTATCGCTATTTCGTAAATTAAATGTTCAAACGGCATTTTGGTTTCGCTATTTCGTAAATGAAATGTTCAAACGGCATTTTGAGAAATGAAATGTTTAAACGGCATTTTGCTTTTGCGATTTGATCAAATGAAAATGCTGAGTGAGCCTCCTCGGCTTCCATAAAATGCCAATGAAAAGCGCCGAGAAACACGAGAACGGGAAAACTATCAGTGCATGTAATAAAATTAATAGCTTGAATACCAGAAATCGGAACGAGATAAAAATAAGAGAAAAAGGCAAATTTTCATTGGAGACTGTAGTAGGACACTATAGCTTACCGGACTGAATAGAAGTGATTTTTTTTGTAAATACATGAAACGATTTTATTTATAGACTGTATGGGCGCTTTTCAATTGACAAGGTTAGACCAATCAGTCCGGCCAGAATGCATGTACTTGCTTTTGATTAGGACCAAATTTTCCAGTCAGACCATCCCAGGTCTCAAACGAATCGTGTTCCATTTAACCGGACTGACCGGTCTAACCGTGAAAATGGAAAGCCCCCTTAGACTGCGTTCACACGAGTCCGGACCGGTATAGAAAATAAACGGTAAAATGTGGTCACGGATCCGTCATATTTTAACGACGCTCTGTGCACTCACCAAAATGTATAGTGCATTCTAGATTTACAATTTTAGTCTTTCTTTTAGGAACTCTCCTTATTGACGTTTAAAATCTGCTCCTATTTCACTGGCTAGTCATTGTTGTATATGTTATAATTGTTCAAACAGCAGCACAAGTTCTTTATAGCAGAAGCTTTCCGAAGTCGAGAAAACAAATAAAGTTTTCAATCGCTGAAAAATACACCAGCCGTTTGGTTAGGAGCTGAAAATTTAGGAACTGGGTTATTATCTTTATACTTCGATTAAATCAATATTTTTGAACTGGATAAAATTATAAAAAAACATCAATGTTTTACAAAAGAATTAACAGACACTATAGTGGCTAATTAATTAGGGCTATTATTCGGCTCGCAATTGAAAATGCCCACAAAGATAGGCCGCTCATATTTATATATATTTTAGACCAATATTCTAGAGTTTTTAATATTTTTACCATGTTACTGAACGAGAATTTCCTACGGCTGTGGTCTATAAACTGCGCCTTCCTCTTTGACAAGAAAAAGGAATAAATATATGACAATTGGTAAATTTCGTTATGTGTCACCAATGTAGGAGATTTGTTTGAAATGTTTATACCGGTCGCGATTTAGGAATCAGCTAATTCTGTTGGGTTTCTCGTTGGGTCCAACAGACCCAACGAGATTTCAAAAGTTCAGTAAACATCTGAACGCCGCGTGTTTTTTTCAGAAGAGAGTTACTCTGTATTTTTTGTTTCGTTCCCCGCAGGAACGAAACTGTTACTGTGTTAGCTTTCCATTGACGTCACAAAAGAAACTGTCATCACAGATGAAAACAGTCCAATCGCAGTGCAGTGTTGTTGTTGGCAGCATAAGCCATAACCTGAATGTCAGGCCTTTATTTGTTCCCGCCTTCCGCTGCGCGGGCAGAGGTGCGGGCGAGCGAGAAGGCGAGAAAAATAAAGGCCTGAGGAAACTCTTAACAAAACTGTGGGGACTCCGTCCATCTCATGGACGGGAGCTCTGATTGGCTGACTAATTGAAGTAAGGATTTTGATTGGTTCATTCAGATAAACAACTTCCCCAAAGGTGCACCGTCAAGGTGTCGAATGTGTTTATCGTGTACGTTTCTTTGACCAATTCATTCATTTAATCATTTATTATGTCGGAAAATCAAACCATAGAAGGATTTTTCGAAACGGCTTTGTTAAATTCATTGACACATTTCGGCTATGAGTCATTTGAAACCAGAACAAACGACGTGCATTCGAAAGCTCGCTGTTGACAGCCAAGATCTCGTTGCTGTTTTGCCCACTGGTTTTGTAAAAGTCTGATATATCAGATATTGCCATTTGTGTTCTCTGAACAGTCATCGACTTCAACATAGCACGGTGAGGAATTACGTTGTAGCAGGTGGAGACCTTGGGAAAAGCAGTCTACTTGGGTCCTTCGTTCAATGATCAGGGACGATGGCTACTGAAGGCGAAGCCGATGCGAAAGTCCAAGTTGTTTATGGCAGTGCTGAACAATGGTTGTCAGAAATTAAAGTGGACCCGTAAGTTACAAAACGGGAATCTCGGAGCAGTTATAGTCTTAGTTGTGGATGACGGAGTTCATACGGTTGAGACGTGTTTATAATTATGTATCAATATATTAAATGCCTACCTGCATTCTAAAATTTAAATTCTAAAACTGTATAAATAATTCCCAAACTATTGCGTTTGTTTTTAATATAAAACATCAATATCCAGTCGATCCTTTTCTCCAACGTTCTAGCCTGTGCTACAAAATTATATATTTTATGGGGTTATGCAATAACCAAGGTTAATAGATAGGTAACCAGGCTTCGATACGTCAGCACGTCACGTGGCCGAGGGGGGGGGGGGGGGCTAGGTAAGGTGAGCGTGATAGAGCATTGGTATCAGTGATCGTGTTACGCGAAGCAAGACCGACTGGAGGAAAGCAAAATCTTTTTTCCCCCCCTTGATTCGTTGTTTCACTTGGTTCTCCTACTCAATTATGTTCTCTTAAATTTTCCACCAATTGTTAATTGGTGTGAAGGTGTTAGTTCTTCGGGGGGGGGGGGGGGTGGTCAGCTCAAGATACCACTTGCATGGATCTTATCCCGAGTCCAAGTAACAGTATTCGTCCCAGGCCACCCCTCGGTCAGCTGAGCTAACACCTAAACATCCAAACGGGTAAGTATAGTGGAGTAAGGTGTTAAATTAATTTAGTCGAAACTATATCAAGGCGGCTATCAAATCGTGTTTATCTTTTATTATGGTGGAATTTTGAATCAATATATATGTGTACTCTCAAATTGTCAAATTTCTCGGTTTCTTATCGTATTTTCCAATTGTTCGACTTCTTCTCTAGATCGGGTCTAGATACCATGGACAAACGCCTTCAATTCGAGCTCGTGTACATGTATTTATTGCAAGTCTACCTAGACTAGTCTGGACTAAAACCAGACGCGGAGAAAGACTACGCTTTGTTCTTTTGACAACACATATCAATCATATCTCGTTAATTTTTAAAAATAACAAAGTGGGCGGAAGATGGTTTTAATAAGAGTTTCCTCAGGCCTTTATTTTTCTCGCCTTCTCGCTCGCCCGCATCTCTGCCCGCGGTTCCAGGTTTTGCGAAAGGCGGGGAAAAATAAAGGCCTGACATTCAGGTTACATAAAGCCTGGTTTCCATATAGCCGTAAGAGTCGGCGGCATGGCTGCGGCAAGGGGCAATGGTCCAATCGCATACAGCTTTTTATTGCTGGCTAATTCAACACTGTCTATGATTGGACCATCGCCCCTTGCCGCAGCCATGCCGCCGGCTCTTACGGCTATATGGAAACCAGGCTTAAGCCAAAACTTCGATCTTATCCAATGAAATCAAAATTCCGCATAAAAAATTTAGTTGTAGGCGTGGTTAAACGCCAAAACGAAGTGAAACAAGACTCCCGCTAGGCGTTAACTCGGGCTACTGGGCATGGGCAATGGGATGGTAAAGTGGAGAACGAGATTGGTGGAGGAGGACATGTTACTAGAAAGCTAGTTAGAAAGCACACTCACTTGTTTTACAAAGAACAATTTTTTATTGACTTACTATTATAAACTTACATGCATGGACAACCTAGATTGGGACAACATAGAATTGATAATACTGAAAGCCATCATGGCATTGGTTTAACTATATCTCGAACTATATGTATGGTATTGTGACATTTTGTGCACATATTACACTTTAATATTTTAGTTATTGTTAATAAATTGTTTAGATGGTGTTCACAGATCTGGCATAACGATATCTGAAGGCCGCAACAGCACTGGTCTTGCTATATGTCAAGTTAGCATCACCATGTTCAATTGTACACACTTTTGGCATTCTTACATATACGTTTGGTGTTCACATAATTATACTGTATAACTTTGGCATTGATACATATACTTAACCAGATATGTCAATGTTATAAAGTCATTTAATACCAGAGTAATAAATTGGTGGTTGATGGTTTAATAGTCCAACTCACAACTCCAACTGTGTGGTCCGAGAGGCCCGTTACTTCAGACACCAGTGTTCATTTATTTGCTCTTTCATTAATACCAGATGTCAATGTTATAAAGTCATTTAATGGTTTAATACCAGAGTAATAAATTGGTGGTTGACGGTTTAATAGTCCAACTCATAACTTCAACTGTGTGGTCTGGAGCCCTTTACTTCAGATGCCAGTGTTAATTTGTTTGCTAGCTGTTTCATTAATACCAGATGTCAATGTTAAAGTCGTTTAATACCAGAGTAATAAATTGGTGGTTCACGGTTTAATAGTCCAACTCCAACTTTGTGGTCGTAGAGCCCTTTACTTCAGACACCAGACAGTGTTAATTTGTTTGCACTTTCATCAATACCACATATTTCAATGTTATAAAGTCATTTAATACCAGAGTAATAAATTGGTGGTTGACAGTTTAATAGTCCAACTCACAACTCCAACTGTGTGGTCCTAGAGGTCCTTTACTTCAGACACCAGTGTTAATTTGTTTGCTGTTTCATTAATACCAGATGTCAATGTTATAAAGTCATTTAATACCAGAGTAATAAATTGGTGGTTGACGGTTTAATAGTCCAACTCACAACTCCAACTGTGTGGTCGTAGAAGCCATTTACTTCAGACACCAGTGTTAATTTGTTTGCTCTTTCATTAATATCAGATGTCAATGTTATAAAGTCATTTAATACCAGAGTAATAAATTGGTGGTTGACTGTTTAACAGTCCAAGTCACAACTCCAAATTTGTGGTCGTAGAGCCCTTTACTTCAGACACCAGTGTTAATTTGTTTGCACTTTCATCAATACCAGATACAGTATTTCAATGTTATAAAGTCCAACTCACAACTCCAACTGTGTGGTCCTAGAGGCCCTTTACTTCAGACACCAGTGTTAATTTGTTTGCTCTTTCATTAATACCAGATGTCAATGTTATAAAGTCATTTAATACCAGAGTAATAAATTGGTGGTTGACGGTTTGCTCTTTCATTAATACCAGATACATCAATGTTATAAAGTCATTTGATATATATACCAGAGGAATTGGTGGTTGGTGCTGTAATGGTCCAAGTCACAACTTCAACAGTATATCAATATTGCTGAGGCTTTTCATGATTCTACCAGATGTTTAGTTTTATCTAAAATATGAAACAGAGAGAAATCAAGTGGGTTAAAAAGCTATGCATGCATGAGAACTTTGCAATATTAAAGGTCATTTACATAGAGATTCAGTATACTTTTTTACTTACGAATTTGTTGTCCAATAGTTCAGCCAGGTTGTCCATGTGTTCAAGTCTTTTTCAGGAAAGAGGCACTGAGTATAGGTGCACCACCCAAGTACAAGTGCAGTGTAACTGCACTAATTCAGAGGTGGACCATTAGAAATCTTGGGAGAGGGGGTAAAAAAATTATTTCTAAGCCTTGCGTACATTTTTTGTCTTATGTAAGGTCTGCAGGATTTGTTTTTGGACAATAAAGGCATTATTTTATTACATGTAAAGTTGAGAACAGCATTTGCCAGTATTCTCTGTATATTGCCTGCAGGATTTTTTTATTACTTTCCCTTGCACATGAATTGTCACCCCCTCTCTGCAAGATTTCCAATGGCCCACCCCTTATTCATAAATATGGTTTGTGAATATGGATACATGGTGTAAGATAAACTTGCTTCATAACAATTGCCAGAAAGAATTGGATATAAGTACATGTAATTAATACAATATTTCAATTAATGTGACAGACATAATTATTGCCTAGTTGGAATATTGTACTACAATTTTGATAGCATCATGATCAGAATAATAGACATTGACTACATAATTGTCAATTATTTGAAATACTGTGGATCTAACATACACATGGTCTAATAAGCTACCAGAAGAAATAAATGTAGGTTTTGTTACAATCTGAGTGTAATTGAGAGATCCCATTAAATATTTTAGTGGCTGAACTTGATTGTCATTCAAGTAATTAATATTAAAGTCACCAAGAATCATGTCAATTGTATAACTATTTAACACGTATCCCAAACAATCTACATATTGTAGGATGTTGGAGGCTTGCTTTCGATACAGCAAAAGAAAAGTTGTTTTTTCTTGGGATTCACTATCAACCAGGTCAAATTTTAGTGCCATACTCGAATATTTATCAGTATCATGATCTTGACGGTGGAGTTTGAAAGGACTGAGGTTATTTAAAATTTCATTTTCAAAATCCTGAGGTAGTAGTTGGGTTTCATGCAGTAAGAGCTATGATGTCACTATTGAAAACTCTTGAATCAAATTTAATATCAATGCTATGTTTTTTGAGAGATCTTATATTTAAAAGTGATATGGTCAAAACATTGAAATTGTCTTGGAATAGAGTTGTTGAATGTGGAACCATACATTCATTTCGTAGTCTTTGGTATTCTTCAAGAACTTTAGGATTTGCTTTAATATGTTTACTCTCAATTTGTCCTAAAATATACAGACCTTGTAAAGATTAGTTGCACGGCTTAAGGCAACATAAATTTGTCCATAGTTAAATGCTCTCTGTTTTATCAAGTCAGAACTGATTACAACTTTTTCAAGTGTTAGTCCTTGAACTTTATGTACAGTACATGCCCAAGCAAGTGTGATAGGAAACTGTACTCTGTATTTCTGGAGAAGATGCTTTACCTGGTCTTATTTTAATCTTTGCTAATACAGGTTCAATAGGAACTACTTTGTGTTCTCTTGCAAAAGGGTTGCCACAAGTGTTAGTTAAGTCTTTACCAGCATTTGAGTCATCAAACATCAATTTTAAAGACAGTCCCCATTTGTCCATTGATGAGTCTATCTGGAATACTAATATTCGTTGTAAGCATTACTCTTGCACCTTGTTTAATCAGAATTTCATGATCAACTCCACCTGTTTCAGACCGTCCTCTTGTTAAAACTCTATCAATATCTTGTTTCCTTACATTCGTTGGATATTGATCTTTAGCTTTAAGAGTAAATAAGGATCCAGAAAGTTCTTCTAGTTTTTTCTTGTTATGTTCATCTACAGGAGCATTTTCAGCCCAGATATGAAGTGCATCTGATGGATAATTAGGATCAGATGGAGTTATTGATCTTGACTGGATTATCTTAATGTCATCTTCTGTTTGACTAGCAGTTCTTATTCTGTTAAGAAGTTCAATAAATGCTTGCTCATTTTTCTGTCTCATGATTTTATCAAGTTCTATCATTTTGAAGACTTTCCACGGATGGCATAGATTATATGAATCATTTTTGTAAGTGTCAAATACAAATCTCTTACGTATTGGTGGAAGTTGGCATAGATCACCTACAACTATTATACTAATTCCAGCAAATAAGAGAGAATTTGTGGTGCCAAATATTTCTTTTAATCTTTGATGGATATGTAGTAAGGTTGTGTTTCCAACCATTGAAATTTCATCTATTATTATTAGCTTTAGGTCAGATAGTGATAGTCTCAATTGTGTTTTCTTTTGGTCTGACATTGCTGGTACATTATCACCAGCTTCTTTGGGAATAGCAAGACCAGTATTTATTGTTGTTCCATCAATGTTTATTGCAGCTACACCTGTTGGTGCCATGAGAAGAACTGTTGGTAACTCTGGGTTAATAGGAGGGTGTCTAAAAGTCTTAACTGCTGTATGGTATATTGTTTTAATCAAGTGACTTTTTCCTGCACCTCCACCACCAGTTAAGAAAAGATAGATTGGTTCTATTTCAACAGGTTTTAAGCTGTTCATGTTTTTCATTGTGTTTCGGCACCATGTAAAAAATGTATCATACACATGACGTTGCTTCATGTTCAAGGACCTTACAGTTTGGCGTAATATATCATCAGAGATCTCTGTTGGTCGGTTGTAAGAAGTAATTACTCCAGGGGAATTATGGTGATTAGATTGTGGTGTTGAGTTAAGATGTGATGGTAATTGTTCATTAAATGATTCATGTGGGATTGAGACATCTTGCATTCCACCTTGCAAATCTGCATTTTCTTGATCATTTATTGAATCAAATGAACGAATAATATTGCCCTGATTAGATTTTAATATTTCAAGAGCCTCACTTACAGCATCTGCATCAGGTTTGAATATTGCTCTGTTCAACAATAGCTTGAACATCAGGTTCATAGAACTTTGATGTATATGTCTGATCTGAAGCCATTAGACTACTTTCATCTCGCCATGGATAATAGAGCATAAGTAAATGGTGAAAATAAGATTCTGGTTCTTTTCTTTTATTTGGTGTATGATACCTTAATACAGCCTTAACTTTTCTACATTTCATGTATTCATTAGTGTTAATTAATTTAATTTTTTTTTGGAAGGCATAATGTGTTGTATCACTTATGGTACTTTGCGATTCAACCAAGTCATCTGTTAGAACATCAGGTTGACAATCTTTTGTTTCACTATAATCAATTTTATAATCTTTATAGTAATATGCAGCAAATTCTGCCAGACATAATTTATCAACAACTGGAATTGATGTTGGTCTAATGCTGTAACGCTGAATTATATTTGACTTAAAGATATCTGTACTATCATCATCTAGTTCATCAAGTTCCACTTGTGTCTTAGTCATACGTACCCTTTTTTCTGGAAAATTTGTACTAACAAAAACTGTTTTGGGAAATATTTTTCTTAACCAAAGTTCAGGCATTGATCTGTAGACACATTCTTGTGAACTAACTTCTCTTGTAGAGAGAAAAGCAGCACCAATTTTTTTCAGGCTATCTCTAATATTCATGTTAGCAGCTTTTGCTTCTATTGCTGCATTTGTAATAGCTTGAGAACATTCAGTTTCATCTTTAGTAAAGTATGAGCAGACATATATGTTATGCATTTGTAGTGATTGAATACAGGTTGCAAGTCAACATTTGCTGCAAAGCCTTTAATACCAGCAACAAAATAGTTGTTAATAAAACAGCTGTCTACAGGTCTTTTAAGGTGCAACTCAAAGTCAGAATCTGGTGAAATTGATAGAGCCCAGTAATATTCATCCTCACTGATACCTACTGATTTTAGAATGTCTGCATCATTTAATGTTTCATTATAATCCAGTACTTTCAATGAGGCGAGCGCGATCGCGCTCGCGCTCGCCCACACGCTCCCAAATTCGTTCTGCCAGCGCGATTGATCGCGCTGGCAGATAAGTAATTTGTCATAAAGTGCGCTCGCAGATTATCTTCCACTGCCTAGAAATGGAGTAAATAAATGCTCAGTTGTATATAATATGAAAATAATGGAATATCTCTTGTTTACTCTGTGCAGGAGTATACAGTCTAGCTTATAAAAACAAATCAATAAACCGGCGGCGTGGTTTTGAACAACTTTATGCACGCATATTTACGAATTATGGCATCACAGGGAGATAAATTGTTCTTGGTTTTATTAAATTAACGGGTTTAGATATTAAATATTTTTAGTTTGTTTCTAGTGGCAGGCTAACTGCACTCTCCAGTGACGTACTGTATTGTCTTGCTGCATATTGTTTAATTGATATTCGTATTATTAATAGACTAGCCGAAATCGGCGAAAATGCAAAATAGCGTTCGTTTGCTCACGGGGACGTCCGCTGCATGTTGCGGCGCGGCAATATCGGGATAAACACTACAAAATCTCAAACTTTATGCTAGTTGTGCAGATGAAAACCACAAATGACACTTAAAACATTGGTTTGAAGTTCATTTTTATGATAATAGACTGTTAAAATTGACCCAGGAAATGTAACAGGAAGTCATCAACATAAACCGGCGCTGTTTTTCAAGAAAAACCAAATCGCGCTGCCCAGTTGTGAAATCTGCTCTGGCGAGCGCGATCCATCGCGCTGGCGTATTTTATTCATTGAAAGCACTGTAATCTGGCTTCGATGGGTTTAATACTATATAATATATTTGTATAATCTATTTTCTGTTTGACTGAGGTCAAAATCTGTGTTCGCCTCTCGAGTATATTACTCTTGATTCCCTCATCTAGATCATCATTAAGAGGTTCTGCTACTATTGTGCTTTTGGTAAAAAATTGACCAAAATTAAATCTACAACTAATATTTTTGTATTTTCTGCATGTTTTAGAATGATTGTGCTTTTGATAAGTTTTAACTAACTCATGTAACTGTGGTTCTGTTTCCTCATCTGGAAGATAGGCTTGTACATGGTTATCTATAAATTGTATGTAAGCTTCTTTGTTGTCAGATGTAAGTTTCAGGCAATCAGAAGTCCATATTAATGCATGTAAATGAGGAGATCCTCTCATTTGAAATTCAATGCGGAGTGCATAATATATTATTTTACCTATTGGATTTTTTTGATTAATTAAGCAGAAGTTCAGTGAAAAATGTTTCAACTCTGTGTTGAAAATGCTTTGCAACCACAACAGGATTAAGATTTAGCATTGAACATCTTTCATTGTAAGATAAAGCTTCAATTTGCTCATCAGTCATGTTTTTGCCTTGAGTTCTAGCTATAATCTGAAACAATTCAGACCATCTAAGATCAGCACATGATGTCATAAACCATGTTGGAATCCCAAGTTGTTTTACCATGGCTACTACTTAATCATACATAAATTTTTGCCAGTAGGGTGGTGTGCCTGGAATTTGCCTTAAAAACAAATATGCCTGATTTGACAAATTAAACCTTTTAACTTGCTTACATCTGATTTTATTTGTGATGCAGTTTAATACAGGTTGGCCATGAATATTTTTTAAGGCTATATTAATACTATCTGATACTTTTTTTTGTTCCATTATAAATTGTGCAAAGATAAATTTTTCATAGCGAGATCTGGACTCTGAATTATAAGACTCTGAGTAACTTTTACAGATAACTGCAGATTATTTGGTTTCTCAAATGACTGTAAATTATCAAGCGACATGTTACTGGTATCTGATACTATAAACATGTGCTCGAACAAAATCTGTGAATAAACGATTGATAACAAATACATATAGCAGACAATAATGCACACAGTTGATGAAACAATGAAAACAAACCTAATATTTACCTTTATATCACTGTTGTATGAATTGTCAGTTACTAACTTCAGGACTGGAAGACTTGGACCACCCATTCAGTTTCAAGGTAATACGTTCCACCAGTGTGAAGGTATCACTACATTCATCCTCGGATTCATCACCAGATTCATCACCAGATTCATCACCACATTCATCACCACATTCGCAAAGCAAATATTTCACCTTCAATAATTACTTCAATAATGAACCGATCGGCACACACGATACACCAAATTAAAGCTTATTATTCTATCTTTCTGGCCCAAGATTAACGGCGTTTGTTTCAACAATTTATAGAGGAGAAAAATAACGATTTACTAGAAAGTACTCGCTCTTCGGTCTTGGGGGAAAAATTTCGATGGCTTATTCTAATTTTAGCCGGCTTTCCTATATATCAAAATGAAGCTCATTCTATCCTCTTGCTGGCCCAAGAAAAATTAGAAGTGGCCCAGATCTGGTTAAAGAGTTATTAGCTTTTAAAGCGAGACGCCCGAACCGCTGATCACACAGCGAGCTGAAATAGAACATTTTGTTATTAAATTCGTCGGGATGGTCTTGGGGGAAACATTTCGATGCCTTCTATAACTTTTAACTAACTTTGCTCTATATCAAAATGAAGCTCTTTCTATCCTCTTGCTGGCCCAAGAAAAATTAGAAGTGGCCCAGATCTGGTTCAAGAGTTATTCGCGTTTAAAGCGAGAAGCCCAAACTGTCAATTACAGCGCGCCAAAACTCATACTTCAAGGAAAATTTTAATGAAAAAAAAAATTGGGGGTCACCAAAGGTTTTTCCGAATTAAATTAGTTTGAAGGGTAATTGGCAGCCATTTTGAAACGTCATTGTTGCCATAGCAACAACTGTTGCAATTTATTTGGTAGCAGTTTTTGATTGTCAGACTGTTTAACTATGCATAACATTTAGTTTTATTCTTTTTTGGAATTGTTTATGCACGTGTTTTGGACTCTCAAACTTGTATTTTCCATTTTTCAAGAAACTGTATGGAGCCATGTTAATAAAGATTTCTATTTCCGGCGCGATGTAATAGCGAACAACTCTTGAACCAACTATGGGCCACTTCTAATTTTTCTTGGGCCAGCAAGAGGATAGAAAGAGCTTCATTTTGATATAGAGCAAAGTCAGTTAAAAGTTATAGAAGGCATCGAAATTTTTCCCCCAAGACCATCCCGACGAATTTAATAACAAAGTGTTCTATTTCAGCTCGCTGTGTGATCAGCGGTTCGGGCGTCTCCCTTTAAAAGCTAATAACTCTTTAACCAGATCTGGGCCACTTCTAATTTTTCTTGGGCCAGCAAGAGGATAGAATGAGCTTCAGTTTGATATATAGGAAAGCCAGTTAAAATTAGAATAAGCCATCGAAATTTTTCCCCCAAGTGAATGTGGTGATACCTTCACAGTTTCGGCGTTTGCGAATAACTCTTAAACCAGATCTGGGCCACTTCTAATATTTATTAGGCCAGAAAGACGATATAATGAGCTTCAATTTGATATATAGGAAAGCTGGTTAAAATTAACAAAAGCCATCGAAATTTCCCCCCCAATGTCTAAGTCGGCAACCACAATTAATAAAGATTTCTATTTCCGGCGCGCTGTAATTGGCAGTTTGGGCGTCTCGCTTTAAAAGCTAATAACTCTTTAACCAGATCTAGGCCACTTCTAATTTTTCTTGGGCCAGCAAGAAGATAGAATGAGCTTCAATTTGATATATGGGAAAGCCGGTTAAAAATAACCGAAGCCATCGAAATTTTTCCCCCAAGACCGAAGAGCGAGTACTTTCTAGTAAATCGTTATTTTTCTCCTCTATAAATTGTTGAAACAAACGCGGTTAATCTTGGGCCAGAAAGATAGAATAATAAGCTTTAATTTTGTGTATCGTGTGTGCCGATCGGTTCATTATTGAAGTAATTATTGAAGGTGAAAATGTGCTTTGCGAATGTGGTGATGAATCTGGTGATGAATCCGAGGATGAATGTGGTGATACCTTCACACTGGTGTTTGTACACACCGCGCGGTCACTGCTTCCTGCAAAGTACGCAACAATGGTGAAAACGAAGCATGGAAACAGTGAAGAGTTTGAGGTGAAGGTTGGAAACGTCTTCGGAAAATTCTTCGGAAATAATCAAAATGGCGGAATTCAAACCATGAGTGAAAGAAACGCTAATGAAATCAGTTAATCAGTCCGTGATCGGAATGCATCCGAGTGTTTTCAGTACAGAATATTTAATGTTGAATTTTGGACAGTCAGTTCTTGGAGTTTTATACAGAAAGACTTGCTTGTAAGTATATTTAAAAGTAAAATAGGTGGATTAGAATACCCGTCAGGGGGAGGTATGCTGCAGTCTCTGAGTGTTATATTATATATTATATATATAATAATATATATATATATATATATATATATATATATATATATATATATATATATATATATATATATTATATACCAAGGTATATCATATATACCAAGGTATATCATATATAATATAATATATATCATATATAATATATAATATGTAATAATATATATAATATAAATAATATATATATGTATTATATATATATATATATTAATTTGTTATGGAAACAAATTATATGTTCAATCAATCTATATGTTCAATAACCTTTGACATTCTGGTGTTAAAGTATCATATTTTGTATTTTGTTTATGAACTTTAAATGATTTTAGAAGGTCTATTTTAATATAAATAGTTTGACCATCTGCCATCTGGCCTTTCTTTCCAAATTGCTTCTGACTTATAGCCACAAAGGTTAAGGATATTATTACAGGGTGGTGTGAAAATGTGAATTATAGTTTATTTAAACTTTATTTTTTATATTTTATTTTACTTTTTCTGTATTTCAAAGTTTATTTTATTTATTTTTTTATTTGTTTTACTCTTAGCCAAAGGTAAGCATTACTTCATGAACAGGGCTGTCGATAGCCAGAATGGGCCCCAGGTCATAATTTGCATGCAGGCCCCCTCCGATATTTTTACCAAGGTTTTACTGGGCCCCAGCAGTAAGTTTTTGATAATTATTATAATATATGATATATCTTCATAGACTGAATTTTTACCGGGCCCTTCTGGGCCCAGGTCCAGGGGTAATTACCCCACCAACCCCCCCCCCCCACCCCCCTCTCGACGGTACTGTTCGCGCAACAGGATGGGGAAAGCCATTGAAATTACAAAACATTTCACTATTTCTAAGGAAGATCGGCCACTAAACAGCACATGGTGCTAAATAAAAAGAAAATAGAATTGTTTGAAGATATCATATGAATTTTATATTCTTTGTTTTCACCAGTTGAAGATAAAATTCATTTCATTGTCTAATATCTGTATATGTAATATATAATATATAATATATAATAAATAATATATAATAACACTCAGAGACTGCAGCATACCTCCCCCTGACGGGTATTCTAATCCACCTATTTTACTTTTAAATATACTTACAAGCAAGTCTTTCTTTATAAAAGTCCAAGAACCGACTGTCCAAAAGTCACCATTAAATATTCTGTACTGAAAACACTCGGATGCATTCCGATAACGGACTGATTAACTGATTTCATTAGCGTTTCTTTCACTCATGGTTTGAATTCCGCCATTTTGATTATTTCCGAAGAATTTTCCGGAGACCTTTCCGAAGGACACACGAACGATAGGGTAGCCTCACCCTATGTTATTAAGTGCCGACCGGGGAAAGTAGGTCTGGAACTGGACTAGGCTGATGCGTGCGAATGTCGCGGGATGTTATTGTTATGATTATATTATTGATCGTCATAGTCGTTACAACACATGTTTTATAACTAATAGAAAATAATCTGTCTGAGCTTTCTGTAGCCCACTCAACATAAATTGTTTAATTATTCAAAAGATTTTGCAATGAACGCCATTAACTGTAAACCAGCCAACATATAGCAACAGCAGAATAATATAATGTTGTCAGACGCTGACACAGCGAACATATACCACACAAATTCCTGAATCAAGAAAGCACTTTGATACACATGCTCATTCATAACTGTGCTATTTTAGTTAATTCTAGATACGTGTTTTTTTAAATGGAGTAAATATTCGATCAACTTCCAAATTAATTAGCTATTTAGCTCAGGTTTTTGAAATTGACAACTTCCAAAAATACACTGTTTTAATTAGGGGGCGGCACGAAAAATATCAATAGACGCCTGCAGGCGCTCCCTTCCCCAATCACCCACACGCGATTGATTAGAATCTTTCCTCGGCCGAAAAAGGAGATTTGAATTAATGTTAAGATTTGTTTACATCTAAACTAAACCAATTCTTCTTTGTTTACGCAAGTTTTAAAACCACAGTGAGATCCTAATCATATCGCGTGACTAGCCCGGCTCATGTAAACTAAAAATAACAATAACATGCCAAGCAGACTAGGTCAGCACTTAAATCAGTTATATAAGTATGCTGTAATTATATGCATGGACAAGAGTTCCCAAAGGTAAAGCCGTATATCATAGCTCGATTTGGGAGATATTTCATCAGTTATTTATAGTTGCATGTTAAAACTGGGGAGTATACGTGCAGTTATATAGATCGAGTTAAATTTAATTTAAAATCTAAATTTTGTCTTTATGCCAAATGCTTTTCGGGATCAATTATATGAGCAATCTGGAATATTTGGAGACATTAATTAAAGGTTAATCATGCATGTATATTTTAATTTGACATTTTGACACCAATTTAACTAATTATGATCAAAGTGCGTGTTTCTGGGCACATCCTTGATAACTTATTAACATGAAATTTATATATACACAAACTAGAACAAAAATATGAAAATTTTCACCCAGATAAAGTCCATCAGAGTTTTAACGTGAATATATATGAAACGAAATTTTACTTCAGTTTTTTATGATATTGGTATTTGGGAGAACACCTAAGATAAGTGACAAATTTGAGCAATGAAGTCACACGTTGTCTGTAGGAGAAAGCGGAAAATCAGTCATATCTTTGGATTGCTTTGACTAAACTGAATCAAATTTGGAAATTTTCCCTAGGGTATAATCAGATTACATCTACAGCGATACGTGTGGTTTTGTGTAGTTAAACCAATCCAAAGATCTGACTAATTTTCTGTTACACAAACAAATTGCATAGCCAATAATTCAAGAATGGGATAAGATTTGAAAGGCATGTAAAAGCCATTTTTCATTATCTTAGGTGTTCTTTCAAATAGAATCTTAAAAAACTGAAGTGAAATTTCGTTTCATAGGCACTTTAACTCACGCCGTAAGTTCCCATCGGGCCCAGAGATTAATTTTTCTGCGCAGCATCTGACAGACTGACACTGACTATAAACGCCAGACGATTCAGTTACTCATCACAGAGAAAATCCACCGACAAAAACGGGTTAAGAACACGTTGAAACTGCATTTACTCAGTGTAATTGTGTTCTCCAAGATTCCCATACCGATAAAAAACAGGTTGCGATCGACCATTTAGCCTGCGTATCAAAGTGCTTTCTTGATTCAGGAATTTGTGTGGTATATGTTCGCTGTGTCAGCGCAGTGACAACATTATATTACTATATTTTGGCTGGTTTACGGTTAATAGTGTTCACTGCAAAATCTTTTAAATAATTAAACAATTTATGTTGAGTGGGCTACAGAAAGCTCAGACGGATTATTTTCGTAGTTATAAAAGATGTGTATGTAACGACTATGACGACGATCAATATAAATATAATCATAACATCTCGCGACATTCGCACTCACATCAATAAAACTGAGTTAAATTTAACCTGTCAGTTATACTTATACTGACCAACCGTGGTTACAAATAAGAAACAATACAAACTGCTTTTCAACAGGCCAAGCAACATACACAACTGGAACTACTAAACAAGGAACAACACAAAACTGACAACAAAAGCCCTATACTTTCCATTCCATACAATAACAATACAACGTACATTGGACAAATAACAAAAACATTGGCACATAATAGAACAGGATCCTACATTGAGCATTCTCTGGCCAGAAGCACCAATTGTAGCATATCAAAGAAATAAGAATCTTAAAGATTCTCTTATTCGTGCCAAACTACAAGATAACAATATAACAAACAATACTCAATAACTACAACACAGAATACAGTACATTAACTGAGACAGGTCAACCCAAAATGGTCTATCCTACAAAGATAATCCAATCTCGACAAAACAACATCAACACTATATTGAGATATTTCTCTACACAAGATATCCATACTGGAAAAATAGACCACAGCCTCGATACCTCCAAGACAGCCAAGACACAGCAAATCATCACCCACCACCACGTATTAAACAACCATTCAGAAATCTACCAATGAATCCAAATTTATGAACCTTTTATGCCTTTTAAATACATATATATATATATATATATATCACCCATCAAAGCTCATATTTTAGAAATAATGTTAACTACCTAACAGATAAATACCTATCTTCAATACCACTTTGGAACATCCAACTTCTTCCAAGTCAAATCTACTCAATGCCTTGTGAATACTAATAATTGATCATCGTCGTATAACTTACACTTTTGTAAATAATTAATCCTATTATACCTATACCAATTACATCCATGCCTTATATCATTGTACATACTATATATATTAACTCTTGTAAACCACCACCTAATTCTACGCACTATTTTCATGCACTAATGAATTCCTATCACGAGGGGGGGGGAGGGGGGGGGGGGGGGCGGCGAGGGGGTCGGTCGCCTCCCCAATGGTCTCCAAGACTGTTCTCATGAAAAGTTTAAATCCGTGGAAACTTGTAGGGGGGGGGGGGGTACAGTTGTTTTAAGCCCAAGTGAGTAGATAGTGATGTGTTATATATATTGCAGGCATGCATATGCTATAAATTACAATACTAAGGGTCTATACAAAATGACTCCAACCTGTTTTTACATTTACGACTTGTTTATAAATAAATCTAAAGATATTCTGATGCCTTTCATTCTATTCTGGTTTGATTTCAACAAAATTATGTAATTTAAGGCTTTCAAATCACTCTTAAATACTTGCCTCAAAATGCAGGAAATAGTGTTTCAGAGACCCTAGAAATCCAAAATTTTCCGGAGGGCATGCCCCGGACCCCCCTAGGCGACCGAGGTCCTCGCCCCCCCAAACACAAGACCCTGGCTATGCCACTGTTCAAAAGTTAAACAAAAATAACGTCAACGTCACCAACGACATCGATTGTGATCACCACACGTTATCATACGTCTTGTAGTTTCATCCCTGAAATACGAATTCAAATGCTTACTTGGAAATTTAAAGTTTTCCTCTTTCTTGTGGTAATATCCACTATTGCTATCTACATCTCATTTCTGGCCATAAGTGGATTTCTGAAGCCAACTTCGAAGATCTCAGGTTTTCACGATTCCATCAAGTCCATCAATGGTTTTCATGTTATCACAAACTATCCACTGATGGTCGAGCGACCTTGGAAGGATAACCAAACAGAATCAAACATGACTCGACTGTGGGAAAGACAAGCTGAGGTGGAAGAAACCTTACAACAAAATCTTGATCATCCTTTAGTCACAATTCTCCATCTTCTCATAAACCAAGAGTCAGCTCTAAAAAGACTAACCGAGTTACAACTGCGTAACAAACACAAAATTCGCGTGCGACGTATCAAGGGACTGCCAAAATACCGAGATTTCTTTGCGTATGTTGGTGAGAAACTTCAGAATTGTACCGTGTCAATAATGAATATGGATATTGCCATTGGTGAAGGTTTTGAACAACTTAATAAAACATTGCTCATGGTGGAGAATATTTCATATGTCTTAACGAGAAACGGACGGCAAGAACGAAGGTGCAATATGGCGGGAAAACAAGGCTACTGTGGAAATGGATACATTGGTTCCCACGACGCTTTTATATTTGTATTAAGGCAGTCTTTAACAGAGCATGTTCTGTCTGAGCTCAATTACCCGATGAGTGTATATGGCGCTGAGAACGTCCTTCTTTGGGTAATTAAGAATAAATTAGGAATGAGACTTCTTAACCCGTGCAAATATCTGAAGACATATCACAACCACTGCGTTGATATACACTCAAGCATCAGGCCTAGAATAAACATTGGTGGGAAAAACGGTTGGGTGCCTCCCAGCGCATTATTATAAAGTAAAACAATATAGTTGCTGCAAGTAGTTTCACAAAACGACCCTGTTCGGTCGTCAACGTACCATGAGACAATTAATAATGTCAATGAAAAGCGCCGAGAAACACGACAACGGGAAAACTATCAGTGCATGTAATAAAATTAATAGCTTGAATACCAGAAAAATAAGAGAGTATATTAATTGGACTGTCAACATGAAGCAAAAGGCAAATTTTCATTGGAGACTGAAGTAGGACACTATAGCTCACCGGGACTGAATAGAAGTGATTTTTTTGTAAATACATGAAACGATTTTATTTATAGACTGTATGGGCGCTTTCCAATTGACAAGGTTAGACCGATCAGTCAGGCCAGAATGGACTTGCTTTTGATTAGGACCAAATTTTCCAGTCAGACCATCCCAGGTCTCAAACGAATCGTGTTCCATTTAACCGGACTGATCGGTCTAACCGTGTAAATGGAAAGCCCCCTTAGATTGCGTTCACACGAGTCCGGACCGGTATAGAAAATAAACGGTAAAATGTGGTCACGGATCCGTCATATTTTAACGACGCTCTGTGCACTCACCAAAATGTATAGTGCATTCTAGATTTACAATTTTAGTCTTTCTTTTAGGAACTCTCCTTATTGACGTTTAAAATCTGCTCCTATTTCACTGGCTAGTCATTGTTGTATATGTTATAATTGTTCAAACAGCAGCACAAGTTCTTTATAGCAGAAGCTTTCCGAAGTCGAGAAAACAAATAAAGTTTTCAATCGCTGAAAAATACACCAGCCGTTTGGTTAGGAGCTGAAAATTTAGGAACTGGGCTATTATCTTTATACTTCGATTAAATCAATATTTTTGAACTGGATAAAATTATAAAAAAACATCAATGTTTTACAAAAGAATTAACAGACACTATATAGTGGCTAATTAATTAGGGCTATTATTCGGCTCGCAATTGAAAATGCCCACAAAGATAGGCCGCTCATATTTATATATATTTTAGACCAATATTCTAGAGTTTTTAATATTTTTACCATGTTACTGAACGAGAATTTCCTACGGCTGTGGTCTATAAACTGCGCCTTCCTCTTTGACAAGAAAAAGGAATAAAAATATGACAATTGGTAAATTTCGTTATGTGTCACCAATGTAGGAGATTTGTTTGAAACGTTTATACCGGTCACGATTTAGGAATCAGCTAATTCTGTTGGGTTTCTCGTTGGGTCCAACAGACCCAACGAGATTTCAAAAGTTCAGTAAACATCTGAACGCCACGCGTTTTTTTCAGAAGAGAGTTACTCTGTATTTTTTGTTTCGTTCCCCGCAGGAACGAAACTGTTACTGCTTTCCATTGACGTCACAAAAGAAACTGTCATCACAGATGAAAACAGTCCAATCGCAGTGCAGTGTTGTTGGCAGCACAAGCCATAACCTGAATGTCAGGCCTTTATTTGTTCCCGCCTTCCGCTGCGCGGGCAGAGGTGCGGGCGAGCGAGAAGGCGAGAAAAATAAAGGCCTGAGGAAACTCTTAACAAAACTGTGGGGACTCCGTCCATCTCATGGACGGGAGCTCTGACTGGCTGACTAATTGAAGTAAGGATTTTGATTGGTTCATTCAGATAAACAACTTCCCCAAAGGTGCACCGTCAAGGTGCACACCGTCACCGTGACAAGGTCATCGCCATTTGTCGAATGTGTTTATCGTGTACGTTTCTGCGACCAATTCATTCATTTAATCATTTATTATGTCGGAAAATCAAACCATAGAAGGATTTTTCGAAACGGCTTTGTTAAATTCATTGACACATTTCGGCTATGAGTCATTTGAAACCAGAACAAACGACATGCATTCGAAAGCTCGCTGTTGACAGCCAAGATCTCGTTGCTGTTTTGCCCACTGGTTTTGTAAAAGTCTGATATATCAGATATTGCCATTTGTGTTCTCTGAACAGTCATCGACTTCAACATAGCACGGTGAGGAATTACGTTGTAGCAGGTGGAGACCTTGCGAAAAGCAGTCTACTTGTGTCCTTCGTTCGATGATCAGGGACGATGGCTACTGAAGGCGAAGCCCGCGAAAGTCCAAGTTGTTTATGGCAGTGCTGAACAATGGTTGTCAGAAATTAAAGTGGCCCGTAAGTTACAAAACGAGAATCTCGGAGCAGTTATAGTCTTAGTTGTGGATGACGGAGTTCATACGGTTGAGACGTGTTTATAATTATGTATCAATATATTAAATGGCCTACCTGCATTCTAAAATTTAAATTCTAAAACTGTATAAAATAATTCCCAAACTATTGCGTTTGTTTTTAATATAAAACATCAATATCCAGTCGATCCTTTTCTCCAACGTTTTAGCCTGTGCTACAAAATTATATATTTTATGGGGTTATGCAATAACCAAGGTTAACAGCTACAATCTGAGAATAATTCATTGGGACACTAAAGCATCAATTAGCTTCCTTCTTGCTTATTTCACTATCGTGGGATAAATAACGTTGCTTTACCCCTCCCCACCCCCCACCAATAAATGTTGATTTCCAGGGGATACTTCTGAGGCCTAGAAAACAAAAATTCTGTCGCAACGTTGATCGGAGGGGGAAGGGGAGGGCACATTTTAAAGTTAAATCGCGTGCGCACATAAGTCACTTGACATACGCTGTGTCCCAATGTAATTATTCCACGATTGTCTGAAAATATTCAATATCAATGAATTGAAATTACGCACTGCCAAAATAATAAATAACGGATAAAAAGCAAACGGTGGAACTAAAATTACACGGCAGAATTATAAACGAATTATTTCAACATTTCAATGAACGAGCTTTCGCTGTTCCGAAGACCGCAACAATTGACCAAACGATCGCACGTCTACCTAACCGAATTGACTGTGTGATGAAAGGGAGTCAAACAAAATACTAAACCCACACTCATAGGTTGTCAATGGTTTACTTTTACTATCCGTGTCCACTTCAGTTGTTCTAAATAAGCACAAAACAGTAGAAACTTGCGTTTTATTTGGCCCGCGTATTAAATGACAACCTAACAAAATAAGTGTAAACACTGCATTTATAATTAGCTGTGCTATTATAATGGCTCCTGCACAGTACTCCATGCCTTTACTGCGTATTTCCCGCATAAACACGTTCTAAATAACAACTGTCTCTATCACGCTTATGGTACAGATAAAGTTCTATATGCTGGTAACATTGAGGTAGCAAAATACCTAACTTAAACCGTATTTTTAACAGTACTCCATCTACGGCATAAATAATATTATAATTAGATTATCTTTTAACTTATTACCACGAATTTGGTGGAGTACTGTTATTTATCTGAGTAAAAGGGTCTGGACAGCAATAATTCAGCGCTTACAGTGAAGATTAAGTAAATATCTATCACTTCAACAAAAAAAACTGTCTAAAGAAGACTCAGTTCTTTCGAATATAGACCTATTTTAGTGGAGTACTGTAGTGGAGTACTGTGCCGGTCAACCGATACGAATCGGAAACAATCGGAAAATTATTTCACTGATACTAATAGTCATCCCATAGTCGTTAATAGTAACCCTGACCTTCATTGAGTGTGTAATCAATAAAAATGTGACCCTGGTATTAATATTTATGACTTGCGCTTATTTCAGACAATCTGAGAATAATTCATTGGGACACTAAAGCATCAATTAGCTTCCTTCTTGCTTATTTCACTATCGTGGGATAAATAACGTTGCTTTACCCCTCCCCACCCCCCACCAATAAATGTTGATTTCCAGGGGATACTTCTGAGGCCTAGAAAACAAAAATTCTGTCGCAACGTTGATCGGAGGGGGAAGGGGAGGGCACATTTTAAAGTTAAATCGCGTGCGCACATAAGTCACTTGACATACGCTGTGTCCAAATGTAATTATTCCACGATTGTAGGTAACCAGGCTTTGGTACGTCAGCACGTCACGTGGCCGAGGGGGGCTAGGTAAGGTGAGCGTGCATGATAGAGCATTGGTATCAGTGATCGTGTTACGCGAAGCAAGACCGACTGGAGGAAAGCAAAATCTTTTTTTTCCCCCCTTGATTCGTTGTTTCACTTGGTTCTCCTACTCAATTATGTTCTCTTAAATTTTCCACCAATTGTTAATTGGTGTAGAGGTGTTAGTTCTTCGGGGGGTGGTGGTCAGCTCAAGATACCACTTGCATGGATCTTATCCTGAGTCCAAGTAACAGTATTCGTCCCAGGCCACCCCTCGGTCAGCTGAGCTAACACCTAACCATCCAAACGGGTAAGTATGGTGGAGTAAGGTGTTAAATTAATTCAGTAGTCGAAACTATATCAAGGCGGCTATCAAATCGTGTTTATCTTTTATTATGGTGGAATTTTGAATCAATATATATGTGTACTCTCAAATTGTCAAATTTCTCGGTTTCTTATCGTATTTTCCAATTCTTCAACTTCTTCTCTAGATCGGGTCTAGATACCATGGACAAACGCCTTCAATTCGAGCTCGTGTATTGATTGCAAGTCTACCTAGACTAGTCTGGACTAAAACCAGACGTGGAGAAAGACTACGCTTTGTTCTTTTGACAACACATAAGAAAGTGGGCGGAAGACGGTTTTAATAAGAGTTTCCTCAGGCCTTTATTTTTCTCGCCTTCTCGCTCGCTCGCCCGCATCTCTGCCCGCGCTTCCGGGTTTTGCGAAAGGCGGGAAAAAATAAAGGCCTGACATTCAGGTTACATAAAGCCTGGTTTCCATATAGCCGTAAGAGTCGGCGGCATGGCTGCGGCAAGGGGCAATGGTCCAATCGCATACAGCTTTTTATTGCTGGCTAATTCAACACTGTCTATGATTAGACCATCGCCCCTTGCCGCAGCCATGCCGCCATTATATGGAAACCAGGCTTAAGCCAAAACTTCGATCTTATCCAATGAAATCAAAATTCCGCATAAAAAATTTAGTTGTAGGCGTGGTTAAACGCCAAAACGAAGTGAAATAATATTGCTGATCTAGGACAATTAGCTGAACGACGTAAACAATCCCGTGTGAAGTGAATCATACAATACTACGAACAAGCGAATGCCGAGTACTGTAGGAACTTTCCCCTCTTTGAATTCTCCAAAATTGCATTCTAACTGCTCGTTGGCGCTTTAGATTTAACAAGACGCCTGGTTGGGCGTTCACTCGGGCTACTGCAAAATCACAGTGCTATATATAGTACGTGAAGGTCAGTGTTTTGGGTAAAAGGTACTGAAGTGTTATCGAAGCTGCAATCATATACATACGCAGGTTGTCACATGCAGTGCTAATAAGATCTAAAGTCTATTAAACACATTGGTCACAGACAAAATTAAGTCAAAACACAATCCAATTCTCCGATAGAAAACACAATTTGCCATAACAAAACACGATTGCCTGTATTTAACGTATTTCCACACACGTACATATGTCGAGTCTCTTCGGGTATTAAATATCAACACAGCTATTAACGGCGTGTGCGATTGTAAGCGTATATAATATCAAGATACTTGCCAGCGACATTACTGACCAATAGCTATGTATGTGAACATACAGAACACATCCGAGACGAGAAATACTTTATCAGACATCAGGAAAGCAAAGAAAGAAAGTATTATTTCCACACATGTTCATCGTTCAAACACAGCTTCATGTTTACCTAGAAGGGGTCACTTGCAAGTTCACTTTAATAATCAACGGCATGTGCGATTGTAAGCGTATATAATATCAAGATACTTGCCAGCGACATTACTGACCAATAACTATGTATGTGAACACACAAAACACATCCGAGACGAGAAAGACTTGATCAGACATCAGGAAAGCAAAGCATTTGGCATGCACGCATCAGTTTCGCAAAGCCTGATGGGATGACGTAATGATTGCTATTTCGAAACATAGACTCGGTAGCCCGAGTAATAATAAAGATATTGAGATTGGGCGAATAGCATTCCGAAAGGTCGGGTCGAGTCAGTGGCCTTGGAAAAGCTACTCAATCACTCCAGTATTTATTCTGATCAAATACAAACTTTGAAAGAATTACACACAGATTGAAGATTATTTAATAAATTTTAACTTAAATATAGGTGGCTAAATGACCGCTAATGTAGCCGACTTTCCTAAACAGCGACATTTTATGTATCTACATATAAATAATTGCAAAATTTCCGTCGTACTGACGCCACATGTACATTTCTCCTACTCACCTCTGACCGTGTATAGGAGGCAAATAAAACGTTGCCAAAATAATTGCGTTCTCAAGAAAATTGAGAGACGCTAGCAGGTAAGGCCTGGTTTATATAGATCGCACAATCTTCGCATTAAATTATAAAGACAAATTTATAATTCATATTAACTTCGTCGATTGTCAATGCGACTTCGTTTACGACGAAATTAATTCAGACAAATGTAATGTTTTGCACATTAAAACACAAAAAATTAAATTAAGAGCAAGAAATTTATACATTTAATTCGTTGCGCCGTGACGTCGCATTTCAGTCTGATCACGACGGATGTCACGGATACAACGTCTTAGACGAATTTACTCCCCATTTAATTGATTAAATTACTGTAAATTCGTCTGAAATGCGACGATTGTCCGGCGTATAAACTAGGCGTAAAAGAAACAGAAAGTGTGATTGTCCCGCTGTATGTTTTGTTGATGATTATCAAGAAAACGACTCCATTGAATGACATCAAGTTCAAATTCAATCTGTTCAAATTCAGTTCCCCGTAGGCCAACAACCAATTGTACTTATACGCAGAACGTTACCTCTCCGCGACAGCGTAACCATCAAAAAATTTTGCTTCCAAAATTGTAGGCCTTGTCGCGTCAGACCACTGGCGGGAATTGGCCGAGCTAAATTTCGTCATGATTGCCCCCAATCGGCATGCAACACCCTCTTGTAAGAGGCTGACGGGAACGAAACAGCTATTTCTTTTTAGAAATAGTTTCTTGTTAAGACTGCAGCGTGTAGAAAACTTTTGGATCACCATGGTAACTGATCAGATTTGACACATGATAATTAGTCATGACAACTGTACCTCGGAAAGCATCTTTTTAAAAGAGACTGTATTTGGTAAATGGAAAAATGAAAGAACTATGAAATACTTTGTTACACCAAGCTGTTATATTTGTTTTCTACTTATAGCTACACTAGGCACTGGGTCTGTTGGGTTTGTTGGGTCAGTGGCGGATTACCTATGGGCAAAGGGGGCATTTGCCCCCGGCACCAGATTCTGAGCGGCCCATAAAAATTAGTGAATAAAAAAGTTATGCAGTTTCTCTTTGAAAGTCCGAACTAGCCTGAGAAAATCACACGCTATCTCAGCCATGGGCCGGCCCAGACTAGTTCCTAGTCCTCTTTTCTCTCGAACTTATTTTGGTGACGTCACCGAATAGGGATCGAGCGAGAGGACTAGCGGAAAATGTTCATCTTTATCTATCATGAATCCCGCTGGAGCTCGGATTCTTTAATCTTTATGAACGAGGGCACTTAAACAAACTTCTTCTTGAGAGCAGACAGCAAACGAGTAGGTTTCTTTATTTTACATTACGTTAGAAGGTTGTTACATACGAGGCTTTATAAAGTAGTGTTCGGCGTAGGAAGTGATTGTGTTGAAACACATTTATACAAATCGAAATATGCTATTTTAACGTTTCGGCAGTAGACCAACCTTGCTATATGATGTTATAAAGAATTGTGCAGACCGACGTGAGTGTTATCTGCCTTGGTTTTCCGCCAAACGGCCGGCTGGTGCCTGTATAATTTGGGGCCAGATTTGGGGCCAAGCAAAACATTTTATTCCAGGCCTCTCACAATTTCGTCCTGTCGCTCGACGTTAAAAAAAGAGGCCTGGGAACCAGGCTGGGGCCGGCCCCCTTCTGTTTGAAAGCGGGAGGGGAGTGGCGCGTGAGGCAGCCTAAGTACGAACCTCCGATGATCCAATCAACCTATACGCTTTCAGTTCACCGTACTCCGGGGATGGCTCTCAGTTTGTGACCGGCCCTAAAATATTTTTGCCCCCGGCCCTGGGAAGGTTAATCCGGCAGTGTTGGGTTTGTTGGGTCTGTTTTTGTCGAACCTTTTTATCATATTGAAATACATAAAAACGGTAAAACAAAAATAATAGATTCATATCGCCTGGAATTTTCTTTCTGATGACGTAAAGTTGTCTTGACTAATTCTTGTGTTCATCTCATCAAATCTGATCAGTAACCACGGTGATCCCAAACTTTTTTACACGTTTCAAGCCTTAAATAATTCAGAATAACTGTCCTCTGAAAAATCAGCATATCCTCTCATCTAGAGTTCATGATTATCGTTATTGTGAAATGGCCTAAAATTAACAATAATCGTAAATTTTAATTAAATCCCAACCCCCAATCCCCGACCCCCACCTCTAAACCTGACCCTAAACCTAACCACAACTCCCTGGTGGTCCTTAACCTAACCACAACCCTCCGCTAAGAAAGTCCAACAAACACCCAACAAACCCTGTAATGCTTTTTAGTTCAACATACCGCATGTGGGACACAGAATTCAGGAGGATGTGTTGATATCTTATTGATATTCTGTTGGGTTTGTCGGACCCAACGAGAAACCCAACAGAGTTAGCTGACTCCTAAATTGTGACTTATATGGAAACGTTCAGTATATGCTCTTGTTACCGATCTGCTCAAAACAGCTAACACGTTCTTTTTAACATTAGACACTTTAACATCACGATTAACACCACTGTACTGTATGTACTACACTGCAATGCGTTGCGCTATGGACTGAACTTCGGAATGGACTTTAGAATAGACTTTGGAATGGAATGGAATGGAATGGAATGGAATGAAATAGAATGGAATGGAGTAGGGGACTGATTTCTATTTAACAATGACAGCTACCTCCCTTAGTTTAAATAGATATTATATTATTAAAGCTATTTCAACGAATCATGCAACAGCAACGTTTTTATTTTTGGACATAAAGGGTATATATAAAAGAAAATGCCCTTCGGGTAAAAGACGCGCTAAGTGTTCTATAACCGAATAATTGGGGATAAAAATAATAATTTGGGATAAAAAATTGTTCACTTAAAACATGAGGGTAAGAAAGATACCTTTCATAATTTCAAATGCTTTTTAACATGCCAAACGTTTGTGCATGCGTGAGTTTTCAAGAGAAAACGCCACTAGCCGTATCTTCAGACACAGAAGACTAAGCAAGGTTCGAATATTCATTTTTGCATGTTTTTTTTAAGGGGTATGAAAATTACGAAGGGGGTATTTTACAACATATTGTAAAGTTGACAATGAAGATATGTACGGATTGCCCACCAGTGGTGTAGGACTCTCCGTCCAATATAAATAATTCAGTAATTTTCTTCTTTTTTTCTGAGCTGCGAGCATTGAAAAAAGATGTTATCCGATGCCAGGGCCTTTTCCCGCCCTCGTAATTTCAAAAAGGTCCTGGGAACGAGGTTGATAAGCACCTACTCCCATCATGATAGTTTTTCAGTGATAAGCGTTATGCTGCAGTTCAATTTTCAGTTTGAAATTAGGAGGGCGGGAAAAGGCCCTGCATCGGCTGGTGAACTCTGCATTTTCATTGGTTGATTGCTTTTCTTAAACATTCCTCAGGAAACGCAATTATGCATAGTTTTATGCCAGTTATAATCAAATACCTTCAAAGGAACCACCAACGGGACCAATAAAACCGCCCACTACAATGAACTTCTCCCACGGGACCACATTACTCCGAATGATTTTGCATACTAAATTAAATTGCTAATTTATTACACCCAGTATTTCTGTATTTCTGGGTGCTGTAGCCAGCCCATGCCAGGGCCTTTCCCGCCCTTCCAATTCAAAAGGCCATGGGAACGAGGTTGGCTGCAGTTCTTGTTCCTATGTTTAACAAGAGGGCACTGATAGACTTCATATTCCGCCAGCGGGTTATTAGAGATGTTTAAAAAGAAAACGGGCCATCCAGATAACAGGGTAGCTCACAAGGCTTACACATGTATGAATAAATAAAATGCTTGATTGCACTCGTACCAAAATTATGCAAAAATGTTTGCATAAAATAAGGATAATGAGCGCAATTAAGCATTTGTTTCTACACGGAGAATCTTGTGGTAAGACTTTTATTAATTTCTCATCCAAATTTCAACCAAATTGAAAGATTTGGACTTTGGTACTTGATCATGATCAACCTTTCCACAAACTTTCACGAAAACCTGTGGGGTATTTTGTGAGATATCCTGGTGACAGACAGACAGATAGACAGACAGACAGACAGACAGACAGACAGACAGACAGACAGACAGACAGACAGACAGACAGACAGACAGAAAAGCATTACCTGGCGGAAGTAATAAAGTTCTCTTTATCACAACTCTGACGTCGTTTTGTAAACAATTGCGCGTAAGCGCCCCTCCATTTCAGTTAATTCACTCAAAGTGGTTCTCTGATGAAAATATTGTTGGCAATTTTTTTGCATAATCCCAAAAGTGTTTTGGTAGTTGGCAATCGTGCAAAGTTTCATTTCAAAATTCGTTGAAGAAAAGGTGATATTTTACGTGTGAAGTTTGTAGTTTGACGCGCCGCCATTAAAGTGGACGAGCTTGAGAAGAATGAGTCGAGTCATGGTCGAGTAAGCTTATGACGTCATAGACTCAATGACAACAATGACCCTTTTGTTGGCAACAACAATGATCTTTTGTTTTCGTTGAGTCTATGATGTCATAAATTCTCCTCAACTCATTCCTCTCAAGCACGACCAATTTAATGGCGGCGCTCCAAAATACAAACTTCGCACGTAAAATACAACTTTGTCTTTGAGAATTTCGAAATGAAACTTAGCACAATTACGAAGTACCATAACAACTTTAGAATTATGTAGAAACATTACCAACAATATTTTCATCAGAGAACCACTTTAAATACGAATAGGCTGGGTTTAATATTCTTTATTCTGCTGCTACCCTTGTTCTAGAGAGGTAATTGAGGAGCGTATAAATAAATTCTCAAACTCCTAGATCCAAATGACAAAGAGCATGGCAGCCTTGTTGGTGTACATAACTGAGACAAATTGCACAAAAGATTGGATAACACGGCCTTGAGATCAAGGAAGATGTCTTTTATAAGAACTGCGTTTTGCAGGGGCCGTATTAAATACGAGAATTAAGTCATAAAAAAACTAGATCCCAAGGATAGTGCAAAGTTTCAGATAATAACAATTTTTGCTACGTGTATAGACAGAGCTGCCAGCCTCGCAGCCTGCCAGTCCATTTTCTAAAGCAAAGCCCACAGTTAATTTAATACAAGTCAAAACTCAGACAGACAACTCAAAATAGAATCTCGAGGGGTTCTTAAAGAGTCTCTTGTTAAGAACGCAAAACAAGTTTATAAACTCTGACAAACATGAATACTGACGTCTTTTGTGCCCTTCGTTATTGTTTTCCGCTCTGTTAACAAGATATTTTTGAACTCCTCGAAATTTTTGCATAAAAAGCTTGGTGCATCACAATAATCCCGATACTAATACGTATATCGTGTGACGTCCAGTCGATCCAGATCAAAATTGACTAAAATCTGCCAAGTGGATATAAAAGATACATACGTTTTTGTTGCCTTTACAAATTTAATACTGTTGTGTATTTACGATCGTCTGATTATTATGTTGCTGGCTTTACGTTGTGTAGCCTTGCGAATCGTCTGCCCAATCACGCGCTAAGTTCACTCAGGTACGTACAGATAGAACGATTTAATAAACATTCATGTTTAATATATGGCCAGGGTTCTTCGTACAGTTGTTTATTGAACGCCAAATCAAAATGCGAAGACAGTCCACAATCTCCAGTATACAGAATTTGTTATTGAGCTGACGTGCAAAACTGCTAGAGCGCCACTCGTGTAAAATATAACAGACATGAACCAACAACATTCTACAAACCGACTTCACAACATCGTCAACATGCCAGACCATATTAAAGTTGAATATAAAGCTTTTAATATTTATTCGCACCTTCCGCTTGGCAGACAATAAATCCTTTCGTCCAGACCATATTTAATTAGCCATGCAGCTAAGCCTAGAAAGTCGTTGTTTCGAGAAGAAAATTGATCGCTCCTTGGCGTTTCTCCGCCATTGTTGAAATTGCCATTGTTGTATTCGCCAGTCGCAAACAAAACAACGCGTGCGCAGTGCTATTTTAATACATTCCGTGGGGAAACTTCTTTCATTCTCGATATATTAAGAAAAATTAATAATGCACCAGGATTTTACACGTCTTTCGAGAAATACAAACCTGTCTGTTATCGCTCTTTACGGCTTATGAGCGTAAAGCGACATAAATATTTGTCGTACATGAAGACTAATACTAGTGTTTCACACTTTCACTGGTTTTAGCCTTTCAACTACGACAAGTATGTATGTTGTTAAACCTTGGTAAGATCACCCCCCGGAAAGTTTACACTATCTATATGTGAATTTTCGTCGCTCATCACAATACTGCAAAGTTTCTGTGAAACTTTGCACTAAAAACGGCGTGTGTAATTTGCATACGAAGTTTTTAATTTGTATATAGTAATTTGCAATATTACAGAGCCATGCGACGAACTTAGTCGCATAATCACAGAAGGCCTGGAGCAGGCTGAGTCCCCCACCCCCTATCCCGGCGACCCACCCCCTAAATAATGTAAGGGGTGAACGCACGACGTCTCTATACAATAACCTACAATCGTGCATGGCCAAAAACATTGGGTCGATAGGTAAAAGTAAGTAAACTTTTTAAATTCCCTCCACCCCCTTTCAATGTTGCGATTTCCTGACTATATTTATATGCATATGGTTGTCAAATGTTGCAAACACTATGCAATGAGACAACATTGATGGAAGGGGAAAATGTCTTATTTGCTGTACCATCCCAAACCTTTTTGGCCACGATTGTAGACAATCAACTTCCAAACTGAAACCCGACGTAACTACGTCAGTTATTTTTACTGTTGCCTTTTGGTCTAAAATGTAATAATGCCACGCCCATTCCTCGCTGGAATATTTTAGTAAATATCTTGACCACGATCTAGTGGTGACCATTAAATATCTATTGTTGATGTTCGTTAAGTGAAAACTCATGTATATAATGCGCTCAAATGATCTCACCACGTAATTAATTTAATTTATGTAAGATTATAGCGTCAGTTAGATGTTACTGTCGTGGCAAGAGAAGTGTTCCTAAAATATTGCTATACAATTCACTTTCTTTATCTCACCAATAATTTGATTAGTATTTGACTAATAATCATATTTTCATTGCTTGTTGAAAACCCAGAAACCAATCAAGACAGGAAGTTTCCAACGAATTTCATGAAATGAATTGATCAGGTTAAAAGATGGAATTGCAACAATATTTTTGAAATACTTCCATAAATTGCCACGACAAATTACAGTCAAAACGGAAATATCTTCACACTTCTGCTTCTGTAGTTTGTTGTGTACTACTGTATTTCTGTAGTCGCTACTGAAGCGTATGAAAATTTTTTTGTCGAAAAATGTGAATAAAAAGTATAATTTAGCTTTCATGGAATTTAATGATAATATAACGAATATTTCTCCCAAATCGATGCCAACAAACAAATATAAATCAAGAATAAGCGACTTCTATCGCTAGATTTTTCTCACGTTTCTGTAGCAGCCACAGAAATACAGTAATACACAACAAACTACAGAAGCGGAAGTGGGAAGGTATTTCCATAATGACTGTAAAAATAGCCCAACTCAGAAGATGGTTGGGTTGTGAATGTTTCTTTAAAGTCTATATCCTTAGATCCTCACTGTCCATGGCGAAATTCTAGCTGACTAAACTCAACTTTTCGTCAAAGCAATAGTAAAGACGATACGTTCCACTTACGGTTCCACACCTATCACACAATCCTCAGTGTATTTGAAATTCTTCCACAAGCTTTATAACTTTCACATTACTGGCAAGAACGCTTTTCGTGCGCAATTCGGGCCATTCTTTTTAACTTTAACGCATTTTGTTTACCAGTTTGCTCCACCAGCTTAGAAAATTCTGAATCTGGACGCTGCAGAAGTTCGTAAGGTTCTTCAAACTCAATAACTCTACCTGCGTCTAAAACCTAAAGCAAATAAGAAAGATTGTAATAACACTTTGAAAGTGAATGAATAACATTGATTCTTAAATTCAATTTAAGGTGGCTTGATAGGAAAAAGTTATAAAAAAACCATATTTTTTCCTCTAAAACGTTTTGCAGTGTACATTTGTGCCTCATTCTAGTTCCTTGCATAGCTCTAGTGTTAGTGCTGATACTTAAAAAAGGTTTTACACTTGCAGCATTTCTGTATCTGGACAAATTACATTTATTGTAATACGCAAATTAAATGCAAATTAGAATTTCTGAACTCACTATAGTAAGTATAGAACAAAGATTTCTCCCCTCCTGAAAATCGTGAACTGTCTAATACTTTTCAATACTCAAGAGTAACACTAGGGCTGTGCAAGGAACTAGAACGAAGCACGAATCTATACCGTGATCTACACCGTGAAACGTTTTAGATGGAAACATCTGATTGTTTATAGCTTTTTCCTATCGAACCACTTTAAGCATGGCTAGACAACGCGTGACACCCCTCAAAAGCGGCTCAAACCGAAACCTTATTACTCGGGATACCTATGTGGTAGCCGAGTCTAAACTTCGGCTGCGTTCGTTTCTGGGTTTTTACTGCGCGTCTCCTACTGTATTTGCAAATTTTACATGAGTTGACAAACATTTTGAAAATCTGAGACGATTGCTGATACGCAAAAAAAAATCCATCGAATTTAAACATATTTACAAATGTATTTTTATAGAATAATTCTCGATGGTTTTATATGGTATTTTGTGTTTTTTAACTTTCATAGTGTTTGTGAAGATGTTTTAACTTTTGGTTTCGTGCTTTCTTTATTCCATAACAAACACAGAAAAAAGTTTGGAATTTCCACGGAACCTGTTTATTAATGTAAATTTCGCTATGACGCAAACCCCGCTAATACGCGGGCGCCTCTTAAGCGGACACCTCTAACCCTTTCATGCGCATTCTTGTTGTGGAACAACTTTTTACTCTGTCTAACGCCAGACGATTTTACCCATCATAGGGATCTGAGTGTATTTTTTCTGTATTTAACGGAAACGTTTAATTTACTGTTTGAAAGTCTATGGTACAGCAACCCATAGTGTCAACATTGCTATATTATTCTTATTTTAACTTACCATTATTCTGTCGGCGTCCACTATTGTGTTCAGACGATGTGCTATAGTTAAGACTGTACAATCTTTGAACTTATCGCGTATAGTTTCCTGAATTAGATGATCCGTTCTATAGAAGTAAAAAAAAATCCTTTCATATACGTCATAAACTTAGAAAAGAAAATGTTGCGGTGAAGAATCTGCAAGATTTGTTAAAAAAAATTAACCTAAACGTACCTGAGATCAACATTAGCAGTTGCTTCATCTATAATTAATATTTTATTATGTTTTAATACTGCTCGGGCTAAGCAGATAAGTTGACGTTGTCCTACACTCAGGTTGTTGCCAGACTCTGTCAGCAAAAACTCCAATTTTTCAGGGAAATTATCAACCACTTCACTCAGTTGAACCTATAATTTAGAAAAATAAATTAAAATTCATGTACTACAAATACGGGCTTACAAATAGAACTGATTACTGTTATTGCTTTAGGGATAAAACTCACTTTCAGATTGTCCATGGTCCGACTCATATATGATTTAGTGCTTAAAATACTAAATTCGAATAAGGAAACAGCGTTCTCTGATCAAAAATATTTTATTTCGAGCTTTCGGCCACCAGTCTGTGGCCTTCAACGGGAAGAAGATAAATTGAAGGCCACTGACTGGTGGCCGAAAGCTAGAAATAAAATATTTTTGATCAGAGAACGCTGTTTCCTTATTCAATTATGCCTTTACCTGATCGCGCTTCATCCATATTTTTACATACTAAATTCGGGGCTTTTCAAAGCTTCCTTTCATGGTTTTTGTGTTTTCTTTTGTAAACAAAATGACTGACGAAATGCGTAATCTGTCTATTACCGGAAATAACGGACTGGCACGTCTCAGCCAATTACAGCTAGCAATTTTACCGAAAATAACTTGTGTCATATCATTAAGACATATTTTGACTAAAACAAAATACGAATGACTGAATATTTCAACAAAAAGATATATACTGACGAAAATCTCCCATGCATGACCGATTGAACGTACATCGTTTGAATTTTATTTCTAATTCTTAATTTCTGTTTTCTGATTTAAGAAAATGGCCGCTTAAAAAAATGATAAAAACATAAAAATAGAAAAAATATTTTATATGGGCAAAATAAATGAAGAAAATAAAAATAAACTCAATTTCTTGATTTAAAGAATCTTGTCACTTCTTAGGGGCCGTTCACATGAGACCGGGTTATCTCGGGGGGTAGGGTTATCCCTATCCCCCGAGATAACTCGGTGTTGGTTTATTTCCATGTTAAAAAAGTAAACCGTTCACATGAGACCGAGATAACTCGGGGGATTTTATCATGTGAAATAGGGTCAACTTTGACCCTAGCCCCCGAGTTATCCCTACCCCCCGAGATAACCCGGTCTCATGTGAACAGCCCCTTAGTTTCTTGAATTGGCCGCAAGATTAAGAGCATATTATATATGAACAAAATAATTACATACTGTATGAATTACCTGTTGTAATGCATCCCAGAGTTCAACGTCCGTATGATTAGCGAATGGATCTAGATTACTACGAACAGAACCAGCAAATATAACAGGATCCTATAAACACACAGCAAACCATATAGGAACAATACAAGGTCTAGGTTCATAATTGTACAAAATGCAATGGAATTTTTTTATTAATTTTAGAATTTCAAAGCACTGCCTCTTTATCAAAGTAAAAACCGAATGCTTTAAACGTATAGAGCGTTTTCACTCGCGTGATCGGTGGCCGCATTGGGGTGGTGAAACAATACGAAATATTTGAATAAGAAAGAGCTAATTCCCATACCGTACACCAATATGGCCGCCATTTCATTGTTTTGGTACACCAATATGGCCGCCGTGACGTCAGATGAAAACGCTCTATAGGGCATTTTCACTTGACGTTACATGAACATTATATTTGTGTACCTCATCAATAGATTTTGAAGTTATTTTGTTAGAAACACGAACATGAACGCCGTGTTGTTAAACGTTTGAATTCCTGGGCAGTTAGCGAAAACACTCTTATTTTGTAGCACAAAATTCTTTCCTCGACCGCAATAGGAGAATTGAATCAACGTTATGATTTAATTCCATCTAAACTAAACCAATTCTGCTTTGCAAATTTAGTTTATGCTAGTTTCAGACCACAACGTACGATATATGCTGTTGTTTCACGTTTCTCTAATGAGATTTAGGATAAGGATTGTGGTTAGGGTTAGGATTAGGGAGTTAGGATTAGTTTAGCAAGAGATTGATATATCTTAACATTATGAATGTTAACAAAACATTTTAAAGTGCTTATACAATTTTTTTGCTTCTTATATTATTTGATAATATAAAAATATAGAAAATTCTGATATTCGCACATATTTTCATTTAATATTTACCTCTTTGGAAAACACTTTATTTTTCAGTTCAAAGTTGATAGCTAGGGCCGTGAAACGTCAACACAATAACGCGGCCACAACAACTATTTGACGTCACACGGTGGATCATTATCATAAATTTGATTTTTTAATTCGACAGATACTGTTTCATATAGATCAATTAATATTTCTAATTTTGAATTCCGTTATTTTCAGTAACATTGAGTCAGTTGCCATGGCGACACAGACGTAACAAAATTCCCTTCGAAATGGCCTATTACCTCGTGTATTTGAAAAATAAGCACGTACAAAATTTCAGCATAGGTCACCGGATAAAATACGGAAATACACTGGGTTTCTTTTAGAGATTTGTAGTCTTTGGTGGCGTCAGCATTTCGCGCACATCGCACGTAATGACGCAAGATGGCGTCAGCAGCTTGCATACGTCATGTCATTTTGATGGTCCCGATTGGTAAACATTCTTTACGCACACGAATTGTCACGCGAGTTTTTTATTTCTCGTGAGGTTTTTCTCGACGCGCACATGCACGGAATTTGATGAAATTACTGCATCGAGCTACCTTAAGAAATGCTAGGGTTTGACAAGTTTAAATATAAAAATAAAGCACTTTCTAAACACGTAAAAACAAAGTGAGCATATGTAGCAATATCAGCGACTTCAATATTTTTATATTACGAAATAAAGAAATTAGCGAAAATTTCACTTCATAAGCCTTTAACAAACCTGTGGGATTATTGACAGTCTTCCTCTTAAATCATGCAATCCAATTTTTGTAATACACACACCGTCAATCATTAACTTTCCTTTAGGTTCAGCCATTCGGAATAAAGCTGATATTAGGGACGATTTACCAGCACCAGTTCGACCAACAATTCCAATCTACAGCAGATACAAATGATGCATATATAGAGTAACTCATTGTCAAAAAAGTTAATCAAGATTCAAGCTATTTTAAGATGACTAGGGATCAAGAAGCTATCTAAAGGGCTGTTTACACGATCGGCTAACCGGGCAGACTCGTGTCATGAAATTCTTTCCTCGGCTGCAAAAGGAGATTTGAATTAACGTTTAGATTTGTTTACATCTAAACTAAACCAATTCTTCTTTGTAAATTTAGTTTATACGAGTTTTAAAACCACAGTAAGATCCTAATCAATCGCGTGAGCCAAGTTAACCGGGCTAGTCCGGCTCATGTAATCAGCCCCTAACATTTTAGACCACTTTTTACTCTGATGGAGGGCTCCGCTCGAAAGGTTAGTTTTTCGTTACTGAGAACATCGGCAGTTTACCACCTTTTCACTTTGCTCTGTTCAAATCACTCCTTACGCAGCACTAGTACTCTACATGTCTCAACTCTATAGATACTCTATACTTCGCAACAAAACAAATACTGTAGCATCGGACTTCGACTTATTGGCTGAGAAAATAGTCACAGTGCTCAACTTAATTTACTTCTGCCGGGTTGTTACATTTTGACCATGGTCTGTTTGTCCGTCCGTCCGGTCGCTCAGTCAGTCAGTACGCGTACTGTACGTTGATTTTTTACAAGCTTAGGGTACCTGTATATATCCATCCAACAATTAACGCACCTCAGTAAAAACAAACCAACTGGTTAAAAATCCATTTCATAAACGTAAATACCTTTTCTTTGGCCTTGATATTGAATGAAATGTTATCTAACACATTTGGAAGAGATGGATGATAAGAAAAGCGCACGTTTTGCCCTGTAATTGTTCCATGTTCTGGCCAGTTAGCCGATGGCGTTTGGTCCTCAATATCCAATTCTGCTTCTGGCTCAATATGTGTATATTCCTGAATTCGTTCAACTGACACCATCTATAAAGACAAATTGAATTATTTTTAGTTGGTCTACTGTATTTGTTTTATTGTGATAAGCATAACTAGTTAATTACCTGGTTTTCGACTTCAGCACTTTGTCTAACACAAAACTGGAACATACCAGTTAAGCGTTTCGTGTAAATTAATGATAAACCAACAAGAACTGGACTGACACCTAAACAAAAAATATTACCGTCAGTCGATGTATGTATGTATGTATAAAATTTATTAAAATTGTCAAACGTCTAGCCAACTATACAAATAGTCTAGTACTAATCAGGTACCTTATATAATAAATAATAATAGTAGTATTAAATACCTAATAAGCATAAAATTCATATAAAATACTAAAATAAATCCAACAATGAGTAGTGGCTATGACAAATTGATCCTCTTCTCGAAGTTTTCTATTGAGCATGCCTTAATTGTTTCATAGATTGACAAGGTCCTACTAAGATCTCTTTTTCTAATAGCCTGCGTCACAGACGCTCGTGGGCGGAAAAGAAGGCGCCAAGTAGCGTCTGCGTTGCCTGAGTATCAGGCCTTCTTTTTCTTCTGGGGACTGGGGCGGAGAACGGAGAGAACACAAATCTATTCATAGACCCGTGTTCTTCGTCCAGAATCTGGACGAAACCCTGATTGGTTGAGAGACAAAAGCCGGAAATAATCAACGGAAATTAAGTAATTAACTGATTCGAAAATCGAAAGTTCTTCGTGGGAATTGCCGAGAAGCCGCCCAGACTCCGACTAGAAAGTTTGTGTTTTCTCAAATTTACCGGTGTTAGCGTTTTTGCCTTTTCATGGACAAGAGCGATTAAAGAAGCTGAAGAAGGAACCTCCGCGTTTTGCCCGTAATACTATGCGTGAAGGAAGAGCAAGAGCTGTCAAAACAAAACACTGCTGCTGTCTTGTCGTCTGACTACGGGAAGAAACAATTGCGCTTGAAAGTTCATTCTGATCGGAAAACAATCTCGTCGTTCCCAGAGCCCACGTTCCCCACCCGGGAAACGAGTGACTCTGGGATAATCCGTTTCACATCGACATTTCATTGGCTGATGAACACAGTGCACTCTATATAACTCTTCTTCCGGATAACAAGAATCCTGTGATGGCGTGAACGGATTATCCCAGAGCCTCTCGTTTCCCGCCCGATTTATAATTTACATAATTAGGTAAATTAACATAATTGAATTGCGTAATCGAGATGACATACACGTGATATTCAACAAAAGTCCAAAGTTTATCGTTCGACAGTAAACAACTGCCGACATGCAGTCTGACAGGGAAGCTTGGAACCTCTTTTGTGATAAAAAAAACAGTCAAAACTTGAAGATCTAGTTACGAAGGGAAGTCAGAATGCAGTCCTAGTGTTTTTAAAGTTTAGTTGATAAAGATTCTTCGTCGTTCTTCTTCGTCGCTTGCTCGTTTTTGGCTGCTCGCTTGGGAAATCGCTTTCAATACTCGGCTGACTGCATGGAAATTGAAAGTGGGTCGTTCGAGTTTGAAGACGAAAATGCTTGTAGTAAGCCATTTGTAACTTTTTTCAAAGACATGACACGATGAGGTTGGCATGTGGAAAACATTTGACTAAAGGGTAAAGACTTGTAGCGGTTTTGTTGAGTATAGTTGGACAACAATAGAATGACAGTTTAGTATCAAACGGTTTCCAGCTTTTCTGTCTGTTTTCATTTAGTGATTCAAAATACTGTGTTCACAAGTTTATGTATGTTTTGCCCACCGTTTTAAACTGTTTTCATACGTCGTTGAGCAATAATACTTTAAAACTTTATAAATGTCGCTCGTAAATTTTGCTTTGTCATAGTTTTCCCAGCGTCTCTTTTAAAATTCGCTGTTTTCACATACAGTTGTCAAAACCCATTTGGATAATAAAACTCATTTGCATCCCCGTAGCTTTCTGCTAAATATATTTGTTCTGTGGCAAGCGAAAGTTATAAAAATCGATCAATTTTAAATGACGGAGTGTAAAACTTTTTTGTTTTTGTTTTTAAATCCACAGCGGTCCGTATCGGGGTCCGTATCATAGGATACGGACCGCTCGCTAGCCAATCAGAGCGCGCGAACCAGATGGATACCGGACCGCAAAAAATAATATAAGTTCACTGCTGTTGTAAATTTATCTGACTACCCAAATCGGCAATAAAACCCAAGGACTCTGGCTTAACGTATCAGTGCTCTGGCCGCTGAGCTATAAACCACTTTCATAATGGCCGACACTTTATATATTCTTTTATGTGCATCTAAATGAGCCTTTTTGGCCTCGTTATGAAGCAAAAATTATTTTGAATTGCAGACATACAAACGAGGTTAGCACATAAAAGAATGTTCAAATTAGTCGCTATTATGAAAGTAGTCTATAGACCCTTGTAATAACTATAGAATACGTAATTTTCACCCTTAACAGCGGTAGTCACGTGTACGCGTTGCGTACCTATTTTTTAAATACTTACTCACTCCAGCCTCCACGGCTATAAACGGAGCAAAAGAAACACAAGTCATAAGCAAAGCACACAGAATGTCGAGCCTAAATCCCAACCACCGGTTTGCTGCCAAATAGTAAAACCAAGCTGATGAATTATAATCCTGATATTTATTGTATATATTAAGAAACTGATGTTGTTCTTCTGATGCACGAATAGTTGCTAAGCCTTGAAGTGTTGCGGAAATATGAGAGTACAGGGGGCTACGACCTAAACAACAAAATGAAAACGACGAAATTAAAGACCATTTTAAACGACTCTTTAAAAAGTTAAGACTTGCAGTAAAAGTTAAATTTAAAAGTTAGTTAAAGTACACATAAACCGAAAATAAGTCTGTCTTATTTAAAACAAATGACAGCATAACATTTTTGTAGTTTTTCGTTTCATTGTTGAGATATTTCAGTTTTGTTGATATGCAAATTAAACATTTAGACGTCACACGTGCATAATAGAGACTTTAAGACGCTAGGACGACGACGGCGGTAAAAAAGCGACATGAATTTTACAATTTAAAGAAGTCACGGTTAACTGACGATTATAGTCTATATTTCAAGCTAGTTTAATGACTTCCGAAACGCCCAAGCACTGTTTTCTATTAAAGTCAATCTTTAGACCCCGTTTAGACGGTACCGAACGAATTCGGAACCGGTCTCGAATTAGTACGGTTAATCCGCCTGTTTACACGACGAAATAGGACGAATACGAGACCGGTCTCAAATTCGTCCGGTACCGTGTAAACGTAGCCTTAAACAACAGTTCTCATCTTTTGGCGAGTTGACGTCGTCTTGAAGACGTGAAAATGCTCTAAGTGGCGTTGTATAAAGAACGAGGACTGTGTTGAGATTACTCATGGGGCCAAAAAATATTTAATCTCTTTGTTTTGCAAAAAATAATTATTTTGTTTAAGCCTGGTTTCCATATAGCCGTAAGAGTCGGCGGCAAGGGGCAATGGTCCAATCGCATACAGCTTTTTATTGCTGGCTAATTCAACACTGTCTTGCCGGTTGAAGTTGCCGTCGTAGATTTTAAAATCCCTAACAACTTGTTGGAGAAGGTTATTATATATCGTTACTATTATGAAATAAAATTCATTCGAAAAACGCGTGTGGGCGTGTTTCTCCACAACACTAAACTTGTAGAATTTTCAAGTCAAGTGATTATATTAATTTTGATAATAGCAAAGGTACATACCATTCTCCGATAACTTATTATGTACGTGTCACATCAAGGTGTTCAAGGTGGCTCCATACAGTTTCTAGAAAAATGGAAAATACAAGTTTGAGAGTCCAAAACACATGCATAAACAACTCGGAAAAAGAATAAAACTAAATGTTATGCATAGTTAAACATTCTGACAATCAAAAACTGACAACCAAATAAATAGCAATAGTTGTTGCTATGGCAACAATGACATTTCAAAATGGCTGCCAATTACCCTTCAAACTAATTTAATTCGAAAAAATCTTTGGTGACCCCTAATTTTTTTTTCATTAAAACTTTTCTTGAAGTATGAGTATAATATATAAAATAACGAATAATTTTTTCCCCGGAAAAATCATGTTTGTTAATTTTTAAAAAAAATTTGGATCTAAAGAATTTTTTTATAATCGGCCTATTGATTACTCATACTTCAAGAACAGTTTTAATGAAAAACAATTTGGGGGTCACCAAAGATTTTTTTCGAATTAAATTAGTTTGAAGGGTAATTGGCAGCCATTTTGAAACGTCATTGTTGCCATAGCAACAACAGTTGCTATTTATTTGGTAACAGTTTTTGATTGTCAGACTGTTTAACTATGCATAACATTTAGTTTTATTCTTTTTCCGATTGTTTATGCACGTGTTTTGGACTCTCAAACTTGTATTTTCCATTTTTCAAGAAACTGTATGGAGCCACCTTAATTTGCACATCGAACAAACTGAAATATTTCAACAACGAAACAAGAAAACAAAAAAACCCGCAAAAGACCCTACTCCATCGTTTTGAATGTTCGTTTAAATAAGACAGATTTAATTTTCGCTTTATCGGCACTTTGTGGAATAATATGGCAAATTGTGGAATAATATTCGTCAACAGGACTGAAAAATATCCCTATTGCATGAGTAATCTTATCTGAAAAAAAAAGGAAAATCTGTGAAAAAAATCGGAATTTATCGCATTATTTTATTAGATTTATCATATTTTGAACTAAAACTGAACATTTTCTGGCAATTTGATGGCAAAAGGTCAACCTGGTTGACCGGGCTGAAATTGTCTTCATTTAACCGCCAGCTCCTGCTCTTTCTGCAAGGTTAAAAGTTTAGTCCGGTCAAGCAGATATAATCCTCCTCTAAAGTCAAAACCCACGTATCGCCACTTTGTAACTTAACTCAATCTTTAATATATAAACCGTATTTACTGGATTAAGCGACGTGGGGCTTTTTAAATTTTTAGGAAATAAGATGCGGCCCTTATTCAAAGGCGACGATCTTCAAAAAATCACATTTGGTAACGATAACAAGCAAATGTTAAATACATAAATGGGAGAGCGTGATGGAATATATATACTAAGTCTTACTTAGTCTTTACTTTGCTACCACTGTAGAAAAAATTCCCTAGGTTAGACTGCTTTAGATGAACCAAGTTTAACAGCTTGCCGTCGACAGGTAAGAAAGTTGCAGATCCAAGGCATGATAGATCTCTTCACTCCAATATTAATTAACTTTTGGACGACAATGTTGTGATTTATCCTGTCCAACGCCTTGCTGAAATCCAGAAAACATACTCTAAGGGGGCGATTACATGGACCGGGATGGCCCGGTTAACCGGGCTAGCCCGGTTAACCGGGCTAGCCCGCTTTATATATAAAACACATGTTGTTTTAACATTTCGATTACATGGCAAGCGGGCTAGCCCGGTTTGCCGGGATCCCGCTTGTCGCAACCGGGCTAGCCCGGTTAACCGGGATGAAAATGTCCATGTAATCGTTTTCAGCCCGGCAAACCGGGCTGAAAAACTGTTGAACTCGCTTCGATACGCGTTCGTTTGCTTGACTGTGTGAATAAATAGTGCTGAAAGGAACTGAAATAGAACATCAACGTTGTTTGTGTGTTTTGTGATCAAAGCGAAGATTTAATAAATTAATTAGTCTTCGTGAAGACGCTTTCCTGGGTTAGCTAAGACTTTAACAATCTTTTTAGTAACGATGGGCTTACAAAATAAATAATAGACTAATTAGTGTAAAACTGAAGTAAAACTAACGTAGCTTTGCCCTTATTTACTTGATAATTGCGAATTTCGGCCTGAAATCATCCCGGCTTACCGGGCTAGCCCGCTCCATGTAATCGTTTTGTAAACTCATCCCGGTTAACCGGGCTAGCCCGGTTAACCGGGCCAGCCCGGTCCATGTAATCGCCCCCTAAGATAGTTTCCAGGATTATCTAAGGCCATACGAGGTCCAAAAGACAATAGGTGGTTGAACTTCCCTTCAAACTACCAAACTGACTAGGGTCTATCTGTTCACGGACATCTTCAATCATCCAGAAGACGACAAAGTCTTCCAGAACTTTAGACAGGATAGCAGTTAAGGAAATAGGCCTTGTAATTGTATCACTTTCACTTTCCGGTTGTGGAATTTTTTCCACAGGTGCTATATGGGAGTCTTTCCATAATGCTGGAACAATTCCTGGAGAGAGCGATCGATCAAAAATGATTGTGACAGGCTCCGCTAGTTCGTAGGCGAACTCCTTAAGTATTCGTGGTGGGATCTTGTCCGGGCCACATGCCTTATAACTATTCAAATTCAGAAGCCTTTTACACATCTCGTGTGGATAAAGGACTGGTAAAACTAATGGTGGAATGTCCGCGTTTACTGAAGTAAAATAGACGTTTAGAGCGGTAACTAACTCACTATCAGACAGGGTCTTACAATTACGTTGAAGGCGAATGTTAGGCGTCTTTTTTGTCCTTCCCGAAAGCTTGTTTACAATATCCCACCACCCGTTGCAGTCATTCTTCGGTAATTTCTTGCTTTTATCAGCATAGAAGTTTTTCTTTCTACTACTGATCTCGAACTTGACTTTATTTCGATACATTCTCCACAGACGCTCATTTCCAGAATGGAAAGCTCTTTGGCGTTCACCTATTAATTGTTTAATATAGGCTGTTAACAATGGTTTATCAGATGAGTGTACGTTGATTTGTTTCGCTGGGAAAAACCGATCGATGGCATTTGGGATTTGAGATGTAAAACACTTTGCTAGATTGTCGACGGTGGGATCAGTTAGTTCTATCTCGTCAAACCAAACATTGGTACCATGCAGCCCAGAGTCCGAAACTGTCTAATCGCGATCGAGGATAACGACGCACCAGCCGCTTTACGCCTTTATTATTTTTACTTGTCATATTACTATATCACAACGAGGTGACCAAACAATAATATTATGGTCAGACGAACCCAGTGGCGCAAAAATCTCTGGATTCTTATAGAACCTATGAAAATCAGTTACGATCAAGTCAAGAAAAGCTTCATTCCTAGTAGGTTTAGAAACGACATGTTTTAGATTTTGACTAAACAATAAAATCTTAGTGTCAAAATTATTGAAGTCGCCAAAAACGAGTAATACCACAATCCGGATGTTTATTGCGGACCGAGTCTATGGAACTGATTAAATACTGGTACAGGTCGCGTTGTTCTTGTGCATTACGGTCAGGTGGATTATATACGACAGAAACGGCGAGACCAGACAAAGGTCTTGGGAGACGATTGGGTCGCAGCCATACCCACATAAACTCATGGTCAGTTGCTTCTAATTCAGCTAACTGTTTACTGTAAATGCATTTTGACGCATAAACACATACTCCACCACCACGACGATAAAAATAAACCCCTCAAAAGAGATAAGCTCGTCGCTGACCTCTCCATGGAACCACGTTTCCGTAATTGCACCAACTTCTATGGAATTAACATCCAAAAATGCTGAAAATTCATCTATTTTTTAAATCAGCGAACGTGCGTTCAATAAACAAAAACGAGGAAGCTTCGAGAATGTTTTTCCCTGGTTGCCAACGCAAGGGGTCAGGGAGATGGGTATACAATTAGCCGAAACGTTTCGTATTCTGTATGCGGTTACTTTTTTTATACACGGATTATCACGCATAGTTATCCTTACGGGGAATAGAATTGTTGGTCTTACTCCAAAATCATTTATGACCGAGTTATATGCCGAACAAGTTCTAGGTAGGTTAGCCAATTGTTCGTTCGATGGATTAAATTGTTCGTCTTCGAAAAAAATAATTCTGGTTATGGCGGTGCATCTCCTGTTTTCTTTGACTGGACGATTTACTGTTCACTTGTAGTTGATGATGCGACGTTTTATCGTTTTCTTGTTGGTTCTTCCACTAAAGTAACTAGAGAAACTTCTAGGTTTTGGTGACTGTTTTGCCAAATTACCATTGATACTAGGGGTTACTTGATTTACCATATCTTGACTCTTTCTATGTGGGTGGTTTTGCCGATAATGAAATTTATTGTTACTGGAGGTTATTTGTGACACACGAGTTTAAAAACTTCTTGTTGATTTCTTTGGTATTCTTGTAATTGGGTTGTAAAATTTGCTTTTGTATTCTCATTGCTTAACTTTGGTATCACTCTAGCGTGATGTCGGATCATCACGTGGGCATAAAATACCTCCTTTGTTATTACCAACATTGCCTTCGGTAATGGATGTTTGATTCGCATCATATCTATTGGTATTGATATTGTTAGGGGATTTATCATTAAAGCATTTGACTCGACTGGCGACGCAGGGGGGATTTTTGGCACTCGACATTTCACTAGATGAAGAAGAATTTGCATAGGTTATCACAACTTCGCCACACTGATCTGATGTATAGGAAGACGGCGCACACTCGCATAAGATTCCACCTTCCTCAGCGATAGAGGTCAGGTCGCCATCATCAACTAGAATTTGTACATTATGATGCTGTTTGACATCTCCCAAACGTTTACGGGTATCTTGACGGCAAAACTCACGGAATTTCTCTACTTCTTCACGAAGCTTTGTTATCTCCTTACCATTTCTATCTATCCGCTGGTTAAGTTCTGCTTCTAAAATTGTTAGATCTAATTTAATACCTTCTAGATCTGGTGACAACTCGGCACATCTGCATTGCTTCAAGTATTGAGAATTTCTATCTATGAGTAATGATTTATTTAACATCGCAAGCACAGGATGTGGTCGCCAATCATCCGAGCCAAGCGCTCATGTTAAAAGTGCACGACATAAGCTGAGACCTAACGTGTTGATTTTACGGAGGGAGGAAAACCGCAGAGCCCTGCGAAAAACCCTCGAAGCACAGGAGAGACCAACTAAACTCTACTCGCATGAAATTCAAGTTTGATCGAGAACGGGGTTATTCCCAGACGGTCACCCATCCAAGTACTAACCCCATTCAACTGGGCTTAACTATTGGTGAGAGGCACACGCCACCCGTGCTCCTTGATTGTCGTGCTCTTGTCAGAACGTTCCACTTCATAATTATTGTCAATAAACTTTAATACCAAATACCTAACCTTACTCGCTATTCGTAAGAAGCTTTTTCTCACCTCCAGGCGATGACCATGTTCCTTCAATTTTTAACTTGTCGCTCACAAACGCTTTTAATGATTCAAAGTCGCCTGCCCACGAGATTTTGAGCTCGGGAATTTGTCTGTGGTTCTGGTTAATCGACTGGGTTTGTTCCTCGGTTGTTAGCAGTTCTTCAGTATGCACTTCTGACATTTTCGTACAAGGAAAACCTCAAAATGCACAGAGCGACCCAAGACACATTAACCAATATCGGTATGATATAGCTTAAATGCATGTGAACCTGACCAGACATGTGGCGTAAAAAAAGAGCGAATGCATTCTTGTTCCCAGAGCGGACGTTTTGAAATATAATATCACAGATCACAGAAATTTGTTCGCATATCACGCTTGTCCACCGTATAAAATGACCCACGCGTGTCGAGATTAGCACCCTCACCGGGGATAATATAGCATAATAATATATTAGTTTTACTGTAGCTGGATTTGTTCAATTTAATAGTATATATCTTAACTTTTTAGTTTAGTTTAGTTTTAGATTTAGTATTAGGTTTAGGGTATTAGAGTCAGGTTTAGATTTAATAAAGAAAAAAAAAAGAAATGACTTACTACGAGCTTCAAGTCTTTTTATTTCCCTAGATGATCTAACGTAGTACTGACGTAGGACGACGAAGATAATTACAATTGGCACAATAGCAATCGATGCATATGGTTGAGACGAAATACTCATTAGGATTATGGCCAAGGCTAGAACAGAAAGCTGGAAAAAAAAGAACACGTTATTTTTGTGAAATATATAGCTAGACTTCTTTGGTTACAGAACGAACGAACGAACGAACGAACGAACGAACGAACGAACGAACGATTTAATTCTGTGTTCTCAATCGGAATTCTGAGAACTTTTTAAAATGGTAGCCATTATGAAAGTGGTCTGTAAGCAATATTAAAGCAAGATTCACTTTATATATAATCGAAATGTTGTTTGACAACTTCAAGTTTTGCATGGTCGCCATATTGCATTTTCTCGTCAATTCTTTACAATTCGCATAAACATTTTATTGGCTCTCCGTGAGTTTGATTCTCCTTACAAAAAAGCAGAAGTAGCTGAGTTTCCCGTGAAAACAGTTGAAAATAACTTTTGTCAGTTTCAAACGTCCCAGCCCCGAGTTTCCCTTCCTGTCCCGTGATAATTTCTTAGTGGTTATCACACTATTTTAAATTGTTATTATATTACTATAGTACGGAAAACTATTTGAAACCAAAAGAGAAAGACAATGAAAACATAAACATTAACGTTAACAGAAAAGAAATATCGTGTAAACCCAATATATACTTAGTAAAAACACGACAAAATAATAATTTAAAAATATATTTAAATATTTTTTTACCTGAGCAGCGTCAAAGAATGTTACCGGAAGGACATCGTCCACAAGGCCTATGTCTTTTGAAAATCGGTTCAAGATTCGACCTTTAAAGAAAATAATTGGAAAGTTTACACGACATCAAGTATGACATGCGCGGTATGTGGACTCATGATCTAATGAGATTGAGCAACACTCTGTATAACAAGTACTTGTTCAACGTGCTTAGACTGTTTCGTTAGTGTAAGTTGTTGTAATTGTTTGCCGACAAGTCGTTGGATGAAAGGAATGAATACATAATTTACCCACTTTCCCCAATTTTCCCATTACGAAATACCTCTCAGATATCAAAAGCAGTACTGGAATAAAATGAAACCAGCATTTAAATTTTGGGGAAGAAGGCAGATTTTGAGTTATAGTCGATCGAACATTCGCTATCAATTTGACTCCAATGTGGCTTCTTCGTACAATCACTTCATCTTCGATATTTATACACCTTCCTGGCTAAATGTCTTCTTTCACCTATCAGAAGAACGTCAGTGTCTCCACTAATTGGACAACATATAGTTTAAAACTCTGATTGACCGACAGATTGTTAGTAAATCTTGACCAGGGAAAATATTTGTTTACCGATAAAGAATATGGCCCAGTATGTTTTACAAAGCTCTTGACAAAGCGTTGCGATACAAAAGGTCTTTCTTAGCTTTTCTCTAAATCGTCAACCGGACGATTTGACGAGTGTTTTATATGTCCGCGTCGGCACTCGGCAGTGATCGGCTCAGCCGCTCAGGTACGGAATTGTACTTTCTGTCAGGAATTTTGGCTAAACTACATCGACCTTGTATTCTCTAATATCATTTAAAAGTTCTGAGACAAAACTGCGAAGAATTACGAGATGAGTCAGACGATTTAACTTGTAAATTGTCGGGATTTTTGCTGTTTTGAATTATTTCTTGTGTTCAATTGTGTTTTGGGTCTGTCGTGTGTAATTACATGTTACAAAACGTCGAGAAATCGATTAAACAAGTTGAAATTTTACTGTTTTTAAACTAACCAATCAGATGACAAGTTTCATCGGAGTTTCATCGGAGTTTCCCAGAGCCTCTGATCCTTGGTAATGACCAAAAGGATCGCAGGCTCTGGGTACGAGATTGCCAAATTAATTTCAAGATTTTCGCGACAGGGGGGAAGTGAAACCGCTGCGCATGCGTCAAATTAAAAAATATAATAAGATTCAAAATGGCGTCAGAAAATATCGTGAAGAGCAATGACGAAAGAACCCTTTGGAGCAATATAATTTAGTTAATGAAGATTGAGTGCTGGTTGATTAAAATCTAATGTTTTTATTTAAACAAAGAATGGGTTTACTTCGCTATCGATAAAGCATGTTGAATATAAATACCTTTCCATTTCAATAGGAAGTTTTACAACTCAATATATGCAAATATCTAGTTAGGATTGCAAAAAATCAAAAGATAAGAACGGTTTCTATTTGTTAAGGATTGGCTCCGTACAAAAACGTTCTTCACAGTCAGGGTTAAAACACTTTTAGGGTGAATTGCAATCGGTAAAGATGAAACTTTTAAAGGTGAAATGCGTTGACGAAGGAGACGACCCCAACAACGAGGAAGACGACGAGGATGAAGACGACGACAACACCAGCAGCAACAAGAATGACGCCCTGCCAGCCACACTTACAGAAAGAAAAGAAGCGCTTCAACACCAGCTACAGAGCTTTTCCGATAAGCAAGTCATCCCAACAATTGTAAACAAAAAGACACTTGACTCGAGCGAAATACAGCACGACCAACCTTCAGCTTCGTCGTCAACTGCCGAGATATAAACTTCTGTAATTGTACATCTTTGCCTGATTGAACATTGTGGCCGTGTTTGTCGTAGTGCCAGATATATGTATCATGATATAGGCACTTTAAAATATCTCAGAAACGAAAAACTGCAAAAAATGTTATTTTGTCTTTTAAGTGTTCTTTCCAATGGGACAAACTATTGTGTCATAGGCGGCGTTCAGACTGAGTGCCCGTGCCCATGCAGTGCCCAGGAACGGTCACTAAATGCACTGGTGTTCAGACACGTTCCCAAACCCTGGATACTTTTGGTGCTTCTTGGCGCCAAAATATATTTTGTCGATGTGTTTCCACTGTTTGTTTAAGAATGTATGTTGGCTCAGTTTATGTATGTTGTTTTGGTTAAAAGTGCTGGACACCCGGGTACTACCTCTCGATGTAGTGCCCATGCCCGGGCACCGTGCCCATGCCCGGGCACCGTGCCCGGTTTTTCGCTCGGATACGCACTGGGTATAGGCATTTTAAGAAATCATTCGACAATCGAAAGCTACATACCAACGGGATTCGAATCAAAGAAGTATATTGGAGCGCGAAGTAAGGCATTGAACATCTTGTCGTGCAGATGTCGAGATGCGGCGATGATAATTTGAAAGAACATCACTGTTCTGACAAAAGCAACCAAATAGAGAAATACAACTAAACCAACATAGATCGATATATTTGCGGGTCTTTTTTCGTCAATAATCCTTGCTGAATCGTTTCTTTTCAATGTAGATTCCTCCCAGTTAGACCTGAAAGACAGTAGTCGTTAGAGATTGTGAAATGGTAATGAATAATGTATATTGATAAATTGTGTTTCAACTAGCTCTAATACACTTCAATAAAAATATTAAGAACTTATTGACCGAGTGGAGGGTCTTTATGGCAAAATTATCATGCCTGCGGTATTTGTGTGAAAACACCAAGGCAAGATAATTTTGCCGTAAAGACTGACCAATCGAGGTTAATACTACTCAAACCAGCAAAGCGAGACATAGACAATTTTTTCATCGCTTGCGAAGCGACAGTTTCATTAACCGCCAGGGGCGGCGCGCTAAGGTATTAAAGGTATTAGTCTAATACCTTTTTTTCTCCAGATTGAAATGAATTGTAAAATAATATAATTATTCCAAGAACAGAGACGGATGGAAGAAAACAACATCTTTGTTTTTGATTGTTTGATTTCAATTCCGCAGTACCGTACCGTCCTCGCTGATGCGCGCAACAACCTTAGCGACTTTAGCGACAAGTGTTTGAAAGGCTTAGACCTCAAGGTATTAGAATCTCAAAACTAATACCTTGGCTTGACAAGAAACGCGGATTTTCGGTGTTAAATTTCACCACAGGTGGTACAATATTTATATTTTAAAGTCAGACGCTTTACTATTTCGATTTAAAACTGCTTTTATTTCGCAGCGAGAAGTCTGCAATTCTTTTCACTTCATTACATTAACAATATATAACATCTCAACATATAAATCATCCATGTAGTATCGGCTGTATCGCCTATTTCACAAGGAAAAGCTCCCAACACTGGAGTTCAACACTTCAATAATATGGAAACAAAGAGCAATTATTTATAACAATTTTGAAGCTTTGATATGGTGACTAGAACTTATCTGACGAAAGGAAAACCTTCTTGAATCCATCTTTAACAATAAAAAGGCATAAGTCCTCCTTCAAAGGTAAGAACGATGCGAATATTTGTATATCTAACAACGCAATCCTACAAGGTATTAGTTTTGCGATTCTAATACCTTGGCCGCCCGCGTTCGCAAAACCAGGCAGATGTTGCGCTGATCATATGTATTGTTGGCGCATCACGCAAGCTACTGTATTCACACGTGCAGCGCATCAGTACCGCCACAATACTATTAGTCACATCACAGTCTCGGACAGATATAATTCAATGGATGTTTCCGTTAATTTGGTCATGAAGTCATCGAACAGCGTAAAATGCTTAGCATTTAGATCTTCATCTCGCTTGATTTTTTCAAAAAATATCTTCTGTAGAATGCTGGAAATTGCATTTCAGAGCCTCTAGATTTCAAAATTTTCTGGGGGTGGATCCCCCCCTACGTTACATACCACAACTAATACCAAAAAATTTACGCTCCGCGCCGCCCCTGTTAACCGCAGATCAATTTCAAAGCAATCACGTGATGTATTCTCATGCAACACATGCATGATAAACATCCAATTGTCAAGTAACAAACATGTAACAAATACACCACGTGATTGCTTTGAAATTAATCTGCTGTTAATGAAACTGTCGCTTCAGAAGCGATGAAAAAATCGTCTCGCTCTACTGGTTTGAGTATTAAAATTTTTATTATATCGCTCAAGTTTTTAGTTTTATTTGAATGTCGAGAATACAAGCAGCAAAGACCGAATAAATCAACTTTCAATAAAAACTGTAAAGATCAAAACACTTTCAGTGTTCGTATTTAATTTTTGTAGCGGTAAATTTATTTTCACAATATTTGAACACTATAATACACGCGGTATTTGGTGAATCTTTAAAGTCAATATTAAAAACAATTACGTGTTTTCGAACTAAGTCCTTGAATTAAGTGTGGAACAATCCCCCGTTTCACTCATTTCTAACGTCTGTATGGTGGATATACAATACATACCATTTAGCCAACCACCATTCAGATAAAAGTAGCACAACCTAGCCAACAAAATGTAAGAGAAACAACTTTAGCGCTTACTACAGAACTAACCCTGTGAAGTGCTTTAAAAATACAATAAAAATATTTTAAAATTTGATCTTGTTACATAATTATGTTCATTTTGTTTTTAAGTGTTCGGAAAGCACTTTATGTTTAAGTTCAAGCTCTAATAGGCCATTATACCTGCCCAGCTAAAAATATTACACCACAAAGAAAGATCACAGCAGGTTTTGCTCCAGCTAGAAAGAAATCTTTATACACTTTGAAAGTGATACTGCCAGTTGTACGACTTTCAGCAAGTTCTTTTGCATCTTCGCCTTCCTGAGAAACATAGAACGAAGAGTTTGAATAAGAAAACAAATAATAACTACGACAACTAATAAATCAGCTTATGCATACATATTCCGACAATTTTGTGCATAAGGTTTTCTGAACAGAATGATTTGCCATCGATAGGGATAATACGCGACTATCTTCTGACAAATACATATATTAAACAATTATTGGATATAGGGCTAAGCATATGGAAAATTAGGCAGACTGAGGTAAATTTGCCATCAACCTTGTCCCCAGGACCATCTGCAGGGGCTGGGCCAAGATGGCGCCAAAAACAAAATAGCGGGAACAAATGGCCTTAGCACAGGCTGCCAAAAATGCGCCATATCGGACCCAGTTTTCACTAAGTTTATCGTACCTAATCAGGCTGACTAGCCGTGATAAACTTAATGAAGACTGGGGACCGAGTCAAAAAAGGGCTATTATATGGTGCATTGTTTGGCAGCTTGTGCCAGGGCCATTTGTCCTAGCCATTTTGTTTTTGGCCGCCATCTTGGCCCGCCCCTACAAATGGTCCTGGGGACGAGGTTGTATAATTTGTCTTATCATACCAAAGCCGAATTTATAATTAACAAGACGCCTGCTTAGGCGTTCACACGTGCTACTGATAGCAATGTAGATTGGCATAGCCTATGCACGGAACAGCGCAACAGCATGCACTTATTACATGTAAGCGTTTGTTAAAAAGTACAAAATTTTCAGACGCAATGTACTTATGCAAATGTAGTTCTATGGAACAGCACTGAGACTCCGAAAGCAGTACAGTTAAAGGTACTTTTAACCACAGTCGCGCATTAAGCCTTTGATGCACATGAAAACAAGTCCGTTTTTTCAAATAACAACGGGTCTTAATACTTTTAGTAGACTAACCTACAGTGCTACAAATCAATTAGCTTCGTTCTTGCTTCTGTTACTACCGTGAGATAAATAACGTTGTTTCACCCACCCCCCACCAATCAATGTTGATTTCCAGATACCATTTCTGAGTTCGAGCAAACAAAACTTGGGTCACAACCTTGATTGGAGGGGGAAGGGGAGGGCATATGCGGTGTCCCAATGTAATTATTCTACGATTGTAGATTCGGTAGATTCAAGCGATCATAATTAGACAACCCCGTGAAGCTAGCTGCCAGTTCGCAAGCTTGCCAAGGTTGGTGATAAAGCTGGATTGAACGAGATACATTGGTACAGCTGGCGAACTGGCAGCTAACTTCAAGGGGTTAATGTAGACGTGCAAACAGTTCAACATACATGCTGTGCTTACATGAGTACATTTTAATACCTAAGGAACCTTGACCTGAATACACACAAGAAACAAACGTCACAGTATATTAAATATACTGCTTTATACTGAGTATTAAACGGCTTGCTGCTTAGTCCAACAACTATAAAACGCAAGTAATAAGCACCAAATAATGCAAAAAATATAAACATGTACATGTATATGTACTATATTTCCGTCTCCTTTGCAATTCCTCCATTCTGTCTTTATGAAAAAAACCTTCTTTGTGTTTCTCTTGTGTATTTTGGAGAGGTTCCACTGCGATTCATTGACACAACATCCCCGCGGTTCCAAAATCGCTTCCAGCGAGACATAAAAAGCTGCTGATTTTTAAGATTCCGACCGAACCGCGTGGTTAGGACGTTTCTAGGTTGCAAAGTGCGCTGGGAAATTAGTCTCTCAGTGTCCTCTTGTTTGTTATTCATTCCCAACACTAGATGAAATTGGTAAGATCTGTTTGCTCTCTGCAAGTCATTAATCGCGGCTTTCGCTACTGATATCAATCACGTCAATCGTCGAATGTTTTTCATTATTGGACTACTGATGTCATTCGTCCAATATTTTTTTCTGATTAACTTGGGAGTTAGTGACGTCACAAGCTAGGCAAATATAATAAAATAACACTTTGCTGATAGCAGAGCGCTTTCCAGACTTTTGAAAGTGTTGTAGTACAATGATGCGAAAAAACGACATTCATTAAAAGACATGCATACAAATTGGTATAACCATGGATAGTAAAAAGACTGGATAGGAAACTTGATGGCGTGAGCATAACAACCTGGTTGAAATTGACAAGCTTGAAAAACCCCTTGTATATTCAAACTTTAGGATTAATACAACTTAAAATGCATGATAATCGAACTGCATGTAAATACGACAAAACCACAATACGATAAAATCCCCGTCTATTCTTACTCATTTTAAAAGAAAATATCAAGGTTTACTAGTTAAAATATGCATCACAAATTCCAAGCAAAACAAAGTACTATTTGGGGACGCCAGTTTCATCAAAACAACACAGGAAACATCAAAACAAAGATCAACAACGTTTACCTCGAACACTCGATTGTGGCTTAGGCAGGTTTGTAAGGCGATAAAATCATTTGAAACGTCAACATAGTCATCTGAATGTGAGAACATGACGAATTTGAAGAAAAGTTCACTTAAAAACCTCAGTAAAACAAGCATACTCACGTCATTCGTGACATCACAATTTGCAACTAGGTTTCAACCATTTTGCAAACGTAGTGAATGCGATTTAACCAATCAAAAGGCTCAAAACACCCCACATGACTATTAGTTTCCTATCCAGTCTTTTTACTATCCATGGTTTAACTATAAAGTAAAGATTTTACTTTACCCAGCTTGTGGCGTCAATGCTTGTAAAAATAATTGTCCAAGATGGTGGATGACAAGATTGTGGTTTTTTTTTCGAAATTAGCGATGTTGTTTTTGAAAAGAATCTTTTATATTACTTGGATTACATTAGTATGTTTATTAATCATAACGTCATCTGTCGCCATATAAAAACAGGTGTTTTGAAACGAAAATTAAGTTTGTCTTATTTGAAAGAACTCTTAAAATGACAAATTAACATCTTTTACAAATTTTCGTTTCCTTGTTTCGTTTTTGAGATATTTCAGTTTGTTTCATAAGCAAATTTGATTTATAAGATAACTTTACGTCACAGTTTGCATAATGACTTATCGCAAAGTGTTCTATATCTTTGTTATTATCGAACAAAAGCACTTAGCGAATTAGGAAAGATGTGGAGTGTTTCTCCTACAACAGAGTCTGTAAATTTTAAGTGTTTTTGTTTGACAATAAAAGAGATATGTAATCTTTTGTGATAAGTTATTATGCAAAGTGTGACGTAAAGTTATCTTATAAGTTAAATTTACATATCAAGCAAACTGAAATATCTCAAAAACGAAGCAAGGAAACCAAAAACTGCCAAATATGTTACTTTGTCATTTTAAGTGTTCTTTTAAATAAGACAAACTTAATTTTCGTGCATAGGCACTTTAAGTTATTAGAGAGCTTAAGCATATTAGGCGTTTTTGAGACACGGAAGAACAGGAATACAATACAGAACACTGAACCGCGTATTCTTTGAAAATACTTTCTTTACCCAAAACAAAGGCTATGAATAATCACATATCTAAACTGTTAGCTTATAAGCTTAAATTTCATCTTTATTCCTTTATTTTATATTGTAATGTAATGAAATTATCCCTCTTAAAATACAAGTTTCAGTCTACTTTAAAAGTATGTCTCATTGTAGTAAAACAACGATGACAGGCCTCAACGTTCTAGAAGTTCCCGTCGTCTCAAGAACGTGAAAATGCTCTCAATGACGTCTTGTGTAGAACGACGACGGCGTTCTCTTTGCTCTTGGAATTTTAAATTGCTCATTATCATTGTTTTGAATGAAAAATGCCATTGAATTACAACGCCGTCCGTGGCTCTAAAACGTCTGTTGCTTAAGCTCTCTATTATTATATGCATGACAAAATTACTGCATTCTGATTGGTCGAGAGGAGTACAATTATTTTATTAATTGTACTGCAGTACAATTAATAAAAATGGAGAAGGACCCTGGGACCGATGTTGACAACAAAATTCAAAATGGCGGCTAATGCTGCAATGGAAAGTTTTCACATTTCCAACGACTTGTGGTCCACTATGAACTAAAAATTGAAATGAGTACAGAGAATACCCAGAGTGAAAATGTTTCTTGTCAAGTAATGAAACAAGACGTTTTTAAAGGCGTGAGTGAGTACGAAGCGTACGTGTCGTAATTTTGTCATGCATATAATAAATGAGTATAATCATATGATCTTGCTCGTACAATTAAGGATTTACACTACTCGTGATATTTGAAATTAGCATATACCTCGCAGGTGAATAGTGCTTTTCGCGCAATCTGATTGGTTCCTCTAGCTCGGGATATCCTGCACTATTCACCTGCAGGCAAAACAAGATGGCGACCAGTTTTGCTTTGTTTACCGAGGCAGGAGATTTTGTTGATAAACAAGGGTGATGTCGTAGAATAACGAGAAAAGTCAACAAAATTAAGTAGAAGAGTGTCCACAGGTATGTTTCTTTACAATTTTCTAGCCATTAATATATTCAAAAGCTGTAAAAACTGTTTTGTCGACAAATAATTGAGTACACCGAGTTGCTGGCGGCCGACGGCGACGGCCGTGTCTTGTTTATACTCTTGTATAAACATACCGAAAAATATAAGAATGTTAAACTTGTTATTTCATTTATGAGGTATATGCTAAAACAATTATTCACCTCAGTGTCGGTGAATAGTGTGGATATTCACCTCGCCGAAGCGGCTCGGTGAATATCCAGCACTATTCACCTCCACTTCGGTGAATAATTGTTAAATAATGCCAAATTGCACTCGCCTAACGGCTCGTGCAATTTTGGCAAAATTTTCAAATATCACTTGTAGTGTAAATCCTTAATTGTACTCACTATCATATGATTACCTATACTAATTGCTTTATTCCTACTCACCTGACTTGCGACATCTTCAATGTCGATCAAATCAATATCCAAATGACTCCCAATCATAGGTTGAAACGAAGCAGATCTAGGTTTCAAATCGTGTGCTCTAGTAAATCTTGGTGAAAGATGAAATGCTATATCTGATTCAGCTGCTATATATTTTCCTATGTCATGAGCAGACTTCGCCTTGAATTGAACATGTGGACTTTGGTCACTACTCTCGAGTAATTGGTCAGTCTCTGCAGACCTGAACCCGTACAGCGACAGCGCCTTGTCTCCATTTCTCAAACGATTTTTTCTCCTGCTCATGCCAGGTGAATGCGACAGATGACGTTCTAGTTTTCGTTTAGAAACAACCACTTCTTTATCACCATTATTTTCTTCTTTAACTTCTATCATAGATAAAATGTCGATTCCTTCTTCTTGCAAACTTTTCATATTACCATAGCCAACAACTTTTCCCTTCGTAAAATAAAATAAAAACAAAACAAACATTTATAGCTTGAAACTTAACGGAAAATATTGGAAACTTTATAGTTTAATATAGTCAAGTTGCAATTCTTCACAAAAACTTCCTTCAAAAAGTCCCGGAAAAAACCCTAAAAAACGAAAATTTGTAATTCCAGTGTCCTTTTGTTGATTGGACTCACTGACCTATATATAACTGGACTGCGTGCTCCTATTATTTTTGAGTGGGGAAAAGTGCGACCAAAAATGTTTTCAAAATGGAGGCATTGATTCATTCTGCTAACGGTAAAGATCGCTGACCGATCTGTTCGAACCGTTGACACAGGTTTTTAAAACTGCATTTTGTTCGGAAATAATTCAGTCAGATTATGTTAGAAGACGAAACTTGCGTCTAAGACGAGAAACTCGTTTCACACGAGAAAATGGTTTTCTTAGACGAGAAACTCGTCCGTCATCAGGTGTTTTAAAATCCGGTAAACAACAAGTTTTCCATCATCCATTTGTCCGTTTATTTTCCCGTCGTTAAGACAAGAAAGCCGAACGACAAACTACCAGACGGGGACAGTGGAAGACCATCAAAATCCTTCAGTCATTATTGAGTTATAACGACACTTCGTAAATGTTGATAAAAGACACTCTAAGGAGAATTCGGCTACGCCTCGATTCCTTACGATTTTCTCGTGTTTTTCAGCGCTTCTTAATAGAGCTGGCGACTTCATAAAACAAAATGTTTGTGGAACTTCCATGACCATGTGCATTGTTTAATTTTATTGGCACGTATCAATTCAGAGCTACAAGCCTACATCAGTAATTGTCTAGTAATTGTTGTAGTTCAGAACTACCATAGATAATGGAATGGGAACTGGATAGGAAACTCACGAAACCGGAAACGATGTTTGCACAAGTTACTATGGTAATTATACACTTATAAGCGGCTAATGCACCTAACGGATGGTCCCACATCAGACACTACTGAACTTAAGTATATTACAATATTGTTTAATTTTAGCAATAGCTGATCCTGGCCATATGGGACCACCCGTGAGGTGCATTAGCCGCTTATAAGTGTATAGTTACCATAGCAAGTTGTGCAAACATCGTTTCCAGTTTCGTAACATCGTTTTAAGTTTCCTATCCAGTTCCCCTGCAATTATCTATGAAACTACAATAAATCTCTGATCATGAAAACGCCCCGGGCCGCTGAACAACAAACATAAATGGGAAAGACCACCTAAATATTTTGTTTATACAAACTCGAGATCATGTTCGACTGATATTAATCCTATTTGGTCAGACAAATAATTCAATAGATCGTTTTCATCTGACGTCACGGCGGCCGTATTGGTGTACCAAAACAATGAAATGACGGCAATATTGGTGTACCAAAACAATGAAATGGCGGCCATATTGGTGTACCATCTTTATCCTATGGGAATTTAGCTCTATTCTTATTCAAATATTTCGTATTGTTTCACCGTTTCTATCTCGTTTCTATCGATCGTTGCGTTTTATATGGAAACGGTGATTTTGCAATCTCAGGCCTGCGCTAAACGTCGCACAATAGACGAATTTAATTCAGACGAATTTAATTGTTTGAATTTTATTCGACGAAACTGCGACGTATAACTCGATTAAATTCGACACACAAATTAAATTCGAGTCGAGTCAGACGGATAAAGCGACGATAATGCGTGTTCGGGTTACACGACGAATTATCGTCGTGTAGCTAGAATTAAATGTTTCTCCTCTGTCTGTGACAATTTGGCGCCATTTTTTCAAGGAATTGTTTTCAGGCTCAACGTGTCCAAGTAAAAACAATTAAATTCGACTGAAATTCGACGTTTAACTCGACGTCGCATTTATTCACATTACAGAGGAAGTTAATTCGAATTAAATTCGTCTGAATTAAATTCGTCTATTGTGCGACGTTTACGCGGACCATAAAAACAATGCCGCGATCAGCCATGGATCCCAGCGAGTCATTAAAACAATGGCCGCGATCAACCATACATCCCAGCGGACCATTACAACAATGCCGCGATCAGCCATACATCCCAGCGGACCATAAAAACAATGCCGCGATCAGCCATGTATCCCAGCGGACCAGTAAAACAATGCCGCGATCAGCCATGTATCCCAGCGGACCAGTAAAACAATGACGCGATCAGTCATAACCGCCTTAGCGATCATATGAAAACAGCGACACGATTGTTGATCGTTGCGATCGCCGACTTAATTTTTGAGCGATCGCAGCGATCATATGGAAACCAGGCTTAAGACCAACCGTGCATGTAAAGTGGGAAACATCGCCTTGTATTTACATAAATATTGAAAACAAATTAACAAAATTTAAGGTAAAAGGACCTATTGGGCTCTTGTAGGTGACGTCAAAGTCGCCATGTTAGGTAGCAACTTCAAGGTAGCAACTTCAAGGTACCGACGTTTAGTGGACCAAATAATGAATGGTAATCCTTTTGTTTATATGGATTTGCCACCCAGCTTGAGAATACATGCAAGAGCTCAATAATAAGTCGCCAACTTTCCTGTGTCGCTACCATTAGCAGACGGATCTATAAATGCCGCCATTTTAAAACTGAAAATGATCACACATTTTTGGGCAGCACCCGCCATCCAGTCATATAGCCGCTTTTAAAAAGTATAAGAAACGTAATTTTCACCCTTTGACGTCAATTTCTTTTCAACTTTTCTTTTGAATTCTTTTCAATTTCGTTTATTGTCTTAGCTTTTGTATATTTTCAATAGAATTCAAGAGACTAAAAATGACGTCAATGGCGGGAAATGACGTAATCTGCAGGGTCTGTGCAGGTCAGTGATCAATCGGGTTTAGTCAGGGTGCTGTAGTATCGACTGTTTGGATTGGCAACGATCATTTACACGTACGAGACGGACAATTGGTGCAATACATCTCGATACCAACTTGTAGGTCATACAACAAACTGCGGAAAAACGTACCTCCTGTAGACAGAGTATACGATTAGCGTCATTCAGATACTGCAGCTGGTGGGAAACAAGAATACAGACTTTGGACTTCAAACTACCACGAATGCACCTTGAAGAAAATAATATATAATTTTTTACGAATCAGATAAATGTACAGCTTTCAGTTTTTACACAAAACAAGCCTGTCATGCTTTAAAAGACTCCAATGATCAGAATACCAAAACGGGAAACAACTCTAACTAAATCTAAAAATATCTCTAAAATGTATATTGAATTTATAGGTGTGGTCTACATTTTACTCCTATCGTATTTATGTTAATTTAAGAATATAAAAAACTAACAAACACTTTCAATCTTACTCGTTGAAAATATGCTTGCTGACATGAGAATCAACAGCACTAAGAGGATCGTCCATAATGTAGATACTTGCATCAAGATAGACAGCCCTAGAAAACAAACAACATTTTAACTACATGGAATAACGACATCTAAGCCGAGTCAACACGAGATGGCGAGATCTGGTAAAGAGTTAGGGAATATGTAGTCAAATAGGTCCATAATTATGTAAGTTCCAGCAGCTCACCTTCTTCCCGTCACTTTTGCTTCACACGTCTATTGCTATTCCTCTCCATTCCTTCTTTTCTCCATTTCGTTTCTCATTCCATTTCTCTCCATCGCTACTTCATTCCACTCCCTCTTCCCTCCATTCCCCTTCTCTCCATCACTGCTTGTCTTCGTTGCTTCTTCTCTCTGTTGTTCCTTCTCTCCATCACTGCTTCTCTCTATCGCTGCTTCTCTCCATTCCTCTTCCCTCTATCGCTACTTCTCTCCATCGCTGCTTCTCTCCTTTCCTCTTCCCTCTATCGCTGCTTCTCTCCTTTCCTCTTCCCTCTGTCGCTGCTTCTCTCCATTTCTCTTCCATCTATCGCTGCTTCTCTCCATTTCTCTTCCATCTATCGCTGCTTTTCTCCATTTCTCTTCCCTCTATCGCTGCTTCTCTCCATTCCTCTTCCCTCTATCGCTACTTCTCTCAATTCCTCTTCTCTGTATCGCTGCTTCTCTCCATTGCTGCTTCTCTCCATTCCTCTTCCCTCTCTTCTCTCTCTATAGCTGCTTCTCTTCATCTCTGCTTCTCTCTATCTCTGCTTCTCTCTATAGTTGCTTCTCTCCACCGCTGCTTCTCTCCATCACTGCTTCTCTCTATCACTACTGCTTCTCTCTATATCGCTGTTCGTCTCCATCACTGCTTCTCTACATCACTGCTTCTCTCTATAGCTGCTTCTCTTCATTGTTCCTTCTCTCTAATCCCCTTTCTGTCTGTTGATTTTTCTCATCGTACCTTCCTATTCGCCATCCCCTCTCCCCACCCCTAAACTGTACTACAAACAAGTAGCTCAGATCTTTATTTTCTACAATACACGTCCAACCAATTCAGAAAGGGTTTGTCCTTTGCAGTTTAACTCAAAACAGGACAACAGTGCAACAATTAGCGCTAATCAGCTTTTAAACAACCTGACCCTGCATGGTGGGCATTGATTTTTTATAACTCACAATATTCGTACAAGTTTGACTGTTAGTTTTTTATTACCTTGCTAGGTTGACCCTCGCTTTTTGGCCTCCGCTTAACGACACACCACGCTCACCGACCAATGTTTCATCCCCATCGATAAGGTTTTCAATGTCCTAATTAATTTTAAAAATATACAAAAAATATATACCGTAAACTATATAGCAATAACAAGCCCGACCAAAAATAAAGATCTCCCTAATATTAAACGCAATATCGGGCAATTTGCATTATCGCAATTAGTTGAGGTACCGATTCACTTTCAGGGGAAATGGCCGGCGTCAGGCGAGCATTTCGCCTGAGAGATTAATTCACTGTTTTAGCGGTATTTTCTTTCCCGAATGAGAGATTTTTACTTCTCGTTAGGACAGGTAGGTTATGAACTATGTTTTGTGTAAATGGGACCAAAACTGCTTTTGAAACTGGCGAGAAAATTACTTCAGAGTTGTCGATGGAGTGAAGAACGTTCGAACAAAACCATGCTTGAAGAAACAACTTTTTGCACATTTCTAGGTGAGTAAAGAAATCGATTGCTGTACAGTAAGCCATTTGGCCTCACATTCATGCATATGTAGTAGATCTATTCAGATCGTATAGTTGATGCCCTTGTAAATGTCTCTTCTCTGCATTTTCGCTGGTTGAAATTGACAAAGCTTTGAAACAGCTCACGATCACTTGTTGTTAGAATAGCATCACCTCGTCAGGCTTTGTTTTGATTTGTTTTGCATGAAAAAAAACTTGTTTCACTAGCCACTGTTCAGGTATTTTGCAAAAACTCCGAGTGCAAAGTGATTTCGGTTTCACTTGGGTTTTGATCTTTGTTTTTCTTCTCTCCCCTTTTGTACTGGTGAAAATACTGTATAAATTTTAGTGTGGTGTAAAATACAGTACAATAGGCTAAAATAATTGTTCTAACGTTAATTCTATTCAACTGTTGAGTCACAGAGCCCTAGTCGTCGTTTTTAACCTATAGCTATAAATTGATTCAATAATATAAACTGTAGGCAGATATTTAAACTGTTAGGTAGCTAGCTGAATGCTGTAAATTTCTAATTAAACTGTAAGTCTGAATTAGATATCCAATAATAACTCTTTGCATTTAAAACTTGGGGACTTTTTTTTTTTTTTTACAAAGTCTCATCTGTGATCTGTGCCTGTGGCACCAGCTGCAGGGGGGGGGGGGGCAAGGGGGGAAGCTACCCCTATTTGTCACGCAGACCGTTAGTGTGAAATTTGATGAGAAACAGGGGGGAAAGAATAATTAATGTTAGCAAAATTGCAGATATTTTTCCAAGTTTATTAATAACATCCAGTGGCATAGCCAGGGTCTTGAGTTTTGGGGGGGCAAGAACCTCAAATTCCTAGGGGGTTGGGGAGGCATGCCCCCCGGAAAATTTTGGATTTCTATATATATGGTCTCTGAAACGCTATTTCCTGCATTTTGAGGCAAGAATTTAAGAGTACAGTAATCCAAAAGCCATAAATTACATAATTTTGTTGAAATCAAACCAGAACATAGAATGATACACGTCAGAATATCTTTAGATTTACATGTATTTATAAACCAGTCGTAAATGTAAAAACAAGTTGGAGGCATTTTGTATAGACCTTAGTATTGTAATTTATAGCATAGCATGCCTGCTAAATATATAACACATTTCTAGTCTACTCACTTGGCGTTATCCCCCCTTGCAAGTTTCTCAATGGATTTAAACTTTTCACGAGAATACTCTTGGAGACCATTGGGGGGGGGGGGGGGGGGGGCAACCACCCACCCCCGCCGCCCTTGACTATGCTACTGATAACATTACCATGTTGCATTCTGCAAAACTTAAGTCACTTGCATGATGATGGCTAATTGAATTTTCCTATAAATGTCTAAGAATGTTGTTGAAAAAGAATGTCTGCAATATACAGCATGCCCTCAGACCCCCTCCGGGCCCCAATCCCCCCCCACACACACACACCAATATGCCAGTGCCTTGCACTCTTGTGTGGGCCAAATGGGAATGGACATTAACCTGTTTCGAAGGAAGTCCAGCCATGTTATCTAAACCCTCAAAACTTGTGACACTACATATATGTTGTGTCAAATAACCAGATCTTTCTCCAGCAGACCACACCTACTGTAAGCCTAGAAAGGCATAAAAATAATTCTTCTTTGGGAAATTATTAGTGCCTGTGTCAGTGACAGTGTCCTCCACTTTTCCATTTTCTTTTGATTTGGCTGTTATTGGATCCACTGTATCTTTACAGTCTTTCACAGGTGGGACTGAGAAAGTCATAAAAAATGTTTCATAATTTGGAAACCCAGTGTGCAATTCCCATTTTTTATTACTGTTTTTGAAACATTGAACTGAAAATGTTTGCTGTTCTACTTTCTCCCTTAGACTCATAGAGCCAAAATTTCATCATAACCATATTAGATTTTATTTTTCTCTGGTCCAGTATCCAACTCAATATTTGTGTGCTCTGATTGGCTCAGTGGCAAGCAGTTTGTATATCCTCCTATCCAGATCTTGCAACCAAACAGTTTAAATATATGCCTACAGTGCATTCTTTACATGTTAAAACTACTCTTAGTTAGACTTAGTACTACAGTTTATATTATTGAATCAATTTATAGCTATAGGTTAAAAACGACGACTAGGGCTCTGTGACTCAACAGTCGAATAGAATTAACGTTAGAACAATTATTTTAGCCTATTGTACTGTATTTTACACCACACTAAAATTTATACAGTATTTTCACCAGTACAAAAGGGGAGAGAAGAAAAACAAAGACCAAAACCCAAGTGAAACCGAAATCACTTTGCACTCGGAGTTTTTGCAAAATACCTGAACAGTGGCTAGTGAAACAAGTTCTTTTTCATGCAAAACAAATCAAAACAAAGCCTAACGAGGTGATGCTATTCCAACAACAAGTGATCGTGAGCTGTTTCAAAGCTTTGTCAATTTCAACCAGCGAAAATGCAGAGAAGAGACATTTACAAGGGCATCAACTATACGATCTGAATAGATCTACTACATATGCATGAATGTGAGGCCAAATGGCTTACTGTACAGCAATCGATTTCTTTACTCACCTAGAAATGTGCAAAAAGTTATTTCTTCAAGCATGGTTTTGTTCGAACGTTCTTCACTCCATCGACAACTCTGAAGTAATTTTCTCGCCAGTTTCAAAAGCAGTTTCGCTCCCATTTACACAAAACATAGTTCATAACCTACCTGTCCTAACGAGAAGTAAAAATCTCTCATTCGGGAAGGAAAATACCGCTAAAACAGTGAATTAATCTTTCAGGCGAAATGCTCGCCTGACGCCGGCCATTTCCCCTGAAAGTGAATCCGTACCTCAACTACCAGCATGCATTGCGATAATGCAAATTGCCCATTAGATCCGCGATTCGCTTATTTGTAACCTAAAGGCCTGGTTTGCTAACTCTTTGATTGCATTTAAATTTAATTTGATAGTGATTTAATAACGGCCGCCACTTTCTTCTCGACAATTGCGTGATTCGGGCGCGAAAAGGACTCATTTCTAGATCAGTCGCAAAAAAATAGCATCTTAGACTAATCGACGGTTTTCTAAGGCGGGTTTTTGTGTGCATTAGTACAATTGAGAAGTGTCAAAAACAAGAAGATGTCGCAAATTTTAAAGTATTTTTTTATATTAAGAAATATACGACAGTGCATCAACAATCGGCCCGAATATCATCGAGAAATAACCGATTAGTGGGCTCATCTCTAGTCAGTAATACGGTTTACTGGGTGTCCGCATACAAGCAGATCTCAGTCTTAGAAGCTGTTTACATGAGGTCATCTAGCCCGGTTATCGGGCTGATTTTATGTCACGAAAATCTTTCTTTGACTCCAAAAAAAAAGAATTAGAATACCCCTGCGCTATACTTACAGAAAATCAGCACGGTAATAAACGGGCTATAGCCCAATTAATATGAACGGCCCCTAAACCATAAAATAGTCACAACGAACGCACGTGATGTAGTTATAACTCGCATATACCAAGTTTGACTATATATAGACTGTGAGTTTCCCCGTGTCCAGTTCTCCTCTAAAAGAACAACGATAGCATGACAAAGAAATTACTCACGAACCTTTTCCAAAGCGCAGACCCGGATAACCTCCTGATATTTTGTCGTGTCATATTCCTTTCCAAATAAGATGTTTTCCTTAAGTGTTCCAGAAAACACCCAAGGTAGTTGCGAGACATAAGCAATGCTTCCACTGAGACAAATATCACCACTAATTACTGGATGTTCGCGAAGTAGAGCCATTAATAACGACGACTGCAAAATAATTAAAAAAATAACAACAGTTAAAGGAAGAAAAGAATGATACAAAAAAGACCAGTGAAATCTGGTAGAAATACTATAGAGCACATATCTCTCATAAAAGTTAATATCAAAGTGCTTATGCCACAAAAATTTCCCGCAATATTTTTAGAAGAACACTTAGGGGTGATTACATGGACTGGGCTCACGATCAGAAATGGCGGCTGTCGATGCTCGGGCTGACCCGTATTAGCTACGCATGCGTAGAACGAATATCTTGCGTGTAAACGTCATCAATACACGGCCGACAGGAGCGAGAACACCCCGAGCTCAAAGTCAAACATCTCCGCTCAAAATCGTCGCTCGACCATAATTCTTCTACGAGCGCATAGCACGAAGGTTGGGCTTGCCATAGAATACGGTTTGTTGACAACTCGTGGAATTTTCGCGATGTACGAACCCATTACCCTTCTCAAATTCATCAGTTTCAAATGTCCTCAGAACTCACTTGAGCCAGCACGCACGTGGACTGCGAACTGCCTCATGAAAGTGGCCGATTTTCTATGCGATTTCCGATCGTGAGAGCGGTAAACCGGGCTAGCCCGCGTCCTATATAAATTATATGCGGGTTTTTTTCAACGTTTCGATTACATGGCAAGCGCGGGGTAGCCCAGTTTGCTGGGATGAAAATGCCCATGTAATCGTTTCGTCCCGGCAAAGCGGGCTGAAAAGCTGTTGAACTCGCTTCGATACGCGTTCGTTTGCTTGACTATGTGAATACATGGTGCTGAAAGGAACTAAAATAGAACATCAAAACGTTGTTCGTGATCATATATAGCGAAGACTTAATAAATTAGTTAGTCTTCGTGAAGACGCTTTCGTGGGCTAGCTAAGACTATAACAATCTTTTTATTAACGATGGGCTTTCAAAAGATTGCGTCGACATAAATAATATAGAGTGCATATCAAACGAGTGCATATCAAACGCAGCGATAAGCAGTTCATGTCGACAGCCAAGTTCCAAACTTCAGCTTTTCCAAAGGAATGGCGAAAGGGAAGGTTTGTCGGAGTCGTTATTTCTTAAATATTCATCCTGTGATGTGGAGACCGCTTTATCCACAAGCAAGCGCTTGGGTGGCAAAGGTGGTGGATCCTATGAGGTTAATCGCAGAGCAGTGATCGCTTCCCATCAGTTTGGTCATGCTGGATTATCTCAGTTTTGTGCTGGAATGAATTTGCCTCCTCCAGTGACAAAGAGAGCATACAACCAGCACCTAATCCAAATTGAAAAGGCAGCCACAAGCAATGCTGAACAGCTAATGCAAGAAGCAGCCAAAAGGCTTAGAGAAAAGATTGCTATGGAACGACCAGGTAACATTGAAAACAATGGTCAACTTGATATTGGCCAAGTTTCCGTAACAGTCGATGGTACCTGGCAAAAAAAGGCCATTCCTCTAAAATAGGAGTAATATTTGTAATTTCGGTTGACAATGGAGAAATCCTAGATTACTGTGTCAAGTCACTCTTCTGCCATGAGTGCAAAGCCCGTGTTGCCATGGATAAAAAGAGTGTGGAGTACGCTGATTGGAGAAAGGCCCATCAACCAACGTGCCAAATCAACCACCAAGGCTCGTCCGAAGAAATGAAAGCTGTGGCAGCTGTTGAAATCTTCAGTAGAAGCATCAGTTCACGACAACTCAAATATGCCACATTTGTTGGTGATGGCGACAGTAGCAGTTTTGGCAGGGTGAAACAAGCAATGGATGATAAATTTGGTTCTGATTATATTGTAGCTAAAGAGGAATGTGTTGGGCATGTTCAGAAGAGACTAGGAACTGCTCTGAGGAAATATAAAAAGGACATGAAAGGCAAGAAACTTTCAGATGGCAAAACAGTTGGAGGACGGGGACGATTGACTGACAAGGTCATAGACAAGATGCAGAACTATTATGGAAAAGCAATAAGGGGAAACAAGGAGAATTTAGAAGGAATGAAAAGCAGCATAAAAGCCATCCAGCACCATATGATAAAAGGTGAGGGAACACCACAGAAGCAACAGCATCGGTACTGACCTAAATCGAGTGATACGTGGTGTAAATATCAGAAAAATAAAATGAACGGTACATTATTGTATAATGAGGACAGTCGTTTGCCGGGTTTTTTTTATGAAGGAACTTGATCATATCTTCACCAGGTTATCAAAGGATGATCTCCTCAAAAGGTGCCTAAAAGGGATGACCCAAAACCAAAATGAGGCAGCCAATGGGATTTTGTGGTCCAAGTGTCCAAAGACGGAATTTTGTGGTGCAAGGAGAGTCCGCATTGCGGCATCTGATACAGTTGCTGTATTCAACACTGGTGCTGCTAGCAAAGCTGTGCTCATGGAGATGTGTGGAGTTACTCCTGGTGTTAATATGCTGAGAGCTTTAAGACAACAGGATAAAACAAGAACATATACCTCTGCCAAAAAAGTGAAAGAGAAATACAGAAAACAAAGGCAAAAGTTTCGTTCCCAGCGAAAGTCAAAAGGAGACCAGAATGCCTACCAGTCCGGTGGTTTTAGCTTGACTGCACATCCAGATGCTAGTCAGAACAAGAACAACAAAAAATAATAGAATAGAATAGAATAGAATAGAATAAAACTTTATTTTACGAGGGAAAAAGACGTATTAACCGTAAAGGTTATCTAACATACGGCCCTCACAATATTACAATATTTACAAATACAACAGACATAACTAATACACTATATATGGAAATAATGTCAAGTGATAAACTAGTCAAGTAGAAACACATTTACAATTCAATAAAAAATTACAATTGACGCAAAAAAGGTCTTTCAGATGGTTAATACAGGTAAGTTTATGAAGAAAGTAATTACGGAGTTTGCGTTTAGTAGTAGTTAATCTTAACGTCATAGCATCAGAAGTACATGCAGGTGACATGGCAAGCTGTTTGCAATCACTATCTAAGGCGTTAAAGAGAATTGAGGCGCTGTAGAGAAATGTTCGTTTACCAGAATTGGTGCGCGGGTATAAGGAAGCTTAAGGTCATATAAGCAGGCTCTAGTACGAGCGTGTTGTCGAGTGGCAGATAAGAAATTGAACATAAATTTAAAAGACGGTGGAGCATTAGGATTGATTAGTATATTTAATAGTAGAAAAAGCTTCCTAAACTTAATTAGATCAAAAATTGGAATCCACTTAAGTTGGGAAAAAAGGAGAACAGAAGGAGTAGAATACTCAGCATCTAAGATAATGCGTCCTGCACGCTTTTGAAGGCGAAGAATTCTTTGCAGAAGTGTTTTGGAACAATTACCCCAAGTGACAGAGCAGTAAATAATATTGGCATGAATGCAGGAGTTATGAAAACGAAGAGCACAATCTTTAGTTAAGAAAAGCTTAATCCGGCGCAGTAATGCAAGCCTACTATTGAGGGTTGAACATAAGTTTTCGATGTGATTAGTTCAAGTTAAATGGCTGTCTAAGGTCACACCCAGTACTTTAGCTTGCGTGACCTGTTCAATTCCTTCGCTGTTTAATGTGACCGAGAGAGATCGATCAGAAATACCCCTTAATTGTTGGATGGAATGGATGAGCATGGTTTTAGTCTTGTACTCTTAAAAGAAGTACGTTAACTTTGTGTACTTAACTTAGCAGAAAATTAGGTAGAAACATTTGTTTATCTTTAACCTCAATTTTCTCAAAACGAAGGAATTATACTTGCTCAAATTTGTGGCAAGTCTAAATTGTAGGGGTTTTAATGGATTGCCCTCATTTTTAGACTGCAGGTGTATTTCATGGTGTTTTATGCAATAAGCAGACAGATTTTAATAATGAGCAATATTTCTTTGGTTTCCATGGAAACAGTGTTTTTTAGTGTGTGGACCTAAGTATTTGACTAAGAGAAAATCTGTCTGCTTGTTGCATACCTGAAGGCAAATAAAGCAACTCCTCCAAGTTTGGAGTTGATATCTATTTTTGTTTTTGAGATATTGCTTCCACGAGTTCTTGTTTATGATGTATTTATTTGTTGTTACCATGGGAACTTTAAAGTTTTTGCCACCTTTAGTAAGTTTAAAAACTGTGTAATAGTTAATACTTGCTTCTCACCAATTTTTGTGGTAATTGATTAAATTGTTTTGAAACTAGAGCAATAAGAATGTTTTGGGTAATTTAGGGTTAATTATCCACCTATCGGAGAATAGGATTGTTTTGACTTTTATCTGTGAACAAATGAACAAAGTGTTTAGACTTAACAGATCTTAGTACTGCATGTGCCAACCTGCGTATGTATGTGCACTGTGATTTTGCATTAGCCCGAGTGAATTACGCCTGACCAGGCGTCTTGTTTACTTGATAATTGCGAATTTCGGCCTTAAATCATCCACGTCAACTCAAAACTCATCCCGGCTTACCGGGCTAGCCCGCTCCATACAATCGCAATTAAAACTCATCCCGGCTAACCGAGCTAGCTCGGTTAACCGGGCCAGCCCGGTCCATGTAACATGATGACTTTTACATCTTATCCCGTTCTTGAATCATTGTGTAATTTGAGCTATGACATCACATATTCGTATGTAGGACAAAACAGAAGGTGGGTCTTATCTCAGTCAGATTGATTTGATTGAAGTGAACCAAACGTTGCAGAAACTTTCCCTATGGACTGATTAAGTCTGAAGTGTTTACAGTAGTTCAGATTATAGTCAAAGCAATCTGATTGATAAGAATATAATCTAAAGAGATATGGCTGATTTTTTCGTTTCGTCGTCCCACACACAACGTGCAACGTCATAGCTTAAATTACGTAACTCAAGAGCGTGAAATAATCTAAAAAGTATGTAAAAGCCATTTTTCAATTTTTAAAGTTTTCTTTCAAATACAATCATAGAAGAATATGAAGAATTTTTGTTGCATAAGCACTTTACGCAGAGTAAAGTAAAATTGTTGATTTTCTCCTGAACCAGCTTAATTAACAATTATTCGCCGAAGGCGAGGTGAATATCGGTGTTAATAACCGAGACGAAGTCGAGGTTATTATTCACCGATATTCACTGAGCCTGAGGTGAATAATTGTTTTATTATAAATACACATTTTCATACTTTTAAGAAGAGCGTTTTGTTTAAAATTGTTAATTTCCTCTTCTGTCATTGACAAACCGGCTGGCGGCCATTTTGAATAAACGCTGTAGGTGATTATCGGGAATTAATCCACGGTAGCTCGACCAATCATCGCACGAGATTTTCTATAATCACCTGTGTATTTATACTAATGGTTTTTGTCCAAGTTTTTTGGTTTTCCTCCCTCCACAAAAAATATCATGCAACAATACAGCCGCACCCTATCAGTTCTAAGCTAGTAAGCTAGATACAGTTGGTACTTAAATAAAGCTTATGATTAGAAAAAACGACAAACAGAATGTTCAAAGCATTAACAGAAATTTGATTTTACCTTTCCACAACCAACAGGTCCAATTACCATCAACAACTCTCCCTGAAGCAACCAACAAATGATAAAAAGAAAAAGAACAAACAAGGTTAGAGAATATCGCGCGACATTCATGAGAAAAGTTCATAACAAACAATTGCCTCATTCTTTAAAATTACCTGATTAACTTCATTACAAACAACAAGCACATACAAATTCGGCTTTACGTTAATTAACAAATAAAACATAAAGCTCCGTGCATATGTGCTCCTACGCACTCCTCAAAAGGCCCTGGGGACGAGGTTGTATGGACTCTCATAAAGGCACGTTTGACGAACACCGCTGCCAAACGTTTTGCGCATGTGCGACGTCCGAGCTCGTCCTCGAAAAAAGAGCGGGAAAACACTGAAATATTTGGACTGGTCCGAGAGTCCGACACAAAAGTTGAAATTATAAGCATACCACCAAAACGATAAGGTAGGTAATTTGTGCATGGCTTCCTTGTCGATATTGTAACATATTCTGAATTTACCCCTTCGTAATTTTCTTTACCCTTTTTTTAAAACACAAATGAATAGTCGAGTCTTACTTAGTCTTCACTGTCTGGTTGTTGTCGCCACGGCTAGTTCCCACTTCTCTTGCAACGTTTACTCAGCGAATTCACGCACGCGCAAGCGTTTGGCAGCGGTGTTCGACTGTTCGTTTGACGTCATTTAAACACGAAAGAAGTTGACTTCGTGTTCAAATCACGTCAAACGTACCTTAATAAGACTACATATGCACAGGAGCGGTATGTTTTATTAGTTTTATAAAATATGAAGAAAGAGAAACTAAAAGTGGGGTAGTTTTGAACGTTCGCTAGCTTTTACCGCCAGGTGACGCCATCCTACGCCACTACACGCCACGTTACGTCATTCAGGATCTTCATAGTCATACTTAAATGCACGGGGCCCAGCCAATCCGAGCGTGCGTAGAGAACACCTTATTTTACAAACCCTATTTTAGAAAACCCTAGCTTGTATTTTTGCCTATAAAGAGAAATTCAGAAGTGGCAGGGTATTCCATAATCGTTCCCAAAAAGGAATGGTTAAGTAAACTTCTTACAGCTAGGGGGTGCAGAAACACGAAAACAAAAAATAGGAACTGGTATACTTGGGGAAGAGCTAGATTAATTGCACAATGCTCGTTCATTCTATAAGTTGCCATTTCATGACCTTGCCTTCAAGAACTGGCCTTGATCAGTAGTGTCAAAATGCCCAAAATTCAAATATTAGAATTGCAATTTCATCTTTATAATATACTTGATGAGATTCTGCTCTTATTTTTGTCTGTAATTTAGGAACAAAGAAAAAAAAAATAGACAAAACAAGAACGGAGATCGGATAAAGAATAAGGATAACAATATGAACGGAAAGATAAGCAGGATTATTAGTCTGAAAAGTCGACGCTTTTGCTGTAGTAGAACGACATACGTCTCGCAAAGTTGATAAAATTAACGATACACGCAGTGGCGTAGCCAAGGGGGGGCGAGGGGGGGGGCGACCGCCCCCCCAATGGTCTTCCAGGCCATTCCTGTGAAAAGTTTAAATCCGGGGAGAAACTTGTTGAGGGGGGGGGGGGGGGTAATGATGTTACGTAGTGAAGCCTTCAAGGGAAAAGCAAGTTGACTCGTAATGATATTACTATATATTACTGCCCTAGGCCTAGTTCAAGTTCAAACGTCAAACGCACATAAACCTAACTCAATTGTCAAGAATGTTTTCCGTAATTTAACCTAATTTGCATTGATTTTGGTTCATGTGAAGTTCCAGGTTTGAACTTGGCCTGAAACTTTTTGATGGGTCAAATTTCAGTTTGGTGTAGTCTAGATGGAAAATATAGCATTACAAGGACCACATACATGACTTATCATAAATAATTCTCAATAAATTTTGATATGTGTACTACATTGTTTTGGTTTGGAGACAACAAAACTTTGCTATTTATGGCGATCAGTTATTTTTTTAAATCTCGCCTCAGAATGCGGGAAATGCAGTCTGAGAGATTCTAGAATTCCCGACCCCCCTAGGAGGCTCGCGTCTCCAATTTCGCTCCCCCCAAGACAGAACCCTGGCTACGCCACTGGATACACGACAAAAACTACCTACCGCTGATACTTGGAAACTAACATCAGACAACGTCTTACAAGTACTTTTCTGAGGATATATAAGAAAGAAAGAAAAAAACAACCATATTTTTAAAAGCATATTTTTAATACGTCAATAGCATAAAATGACATGGCGTGGAATGGTATGAAATGGAATGACATAGAACAGTATAAACAGAATGGTATGGAATGGTATAAAATGAAATGACATGGAATGGAATGGAACGGCACGAAATGGGGTGGAATGGCACGGAATGACGTGAACTGGCACAGAATGGCACACTGATTTCTATATAACTGGATTGCTCATGCCTCATGGTCAGCAGTAAACATTTTGAAGCCTCTGGCGGCCATATTGGTACTCCAGGTCCAGTATACCTTGCGGGCTTAAGAGTAGTAAGAGTTTACCGGCGGGCGGGGGGGGGGGGGGGGGGGGGGAGACCGTAATTCCATAAAACAATTCTCAAATGTCAATTTACCATTACCACTGGAAAACAGAAGGAAAATACAAGCAAATACAGTTCGAAATTGTTAACTACATACTTCAAGGTATGTAGGTATAAGCAAGGTTGTGATGTAGGCAAGTTTATCGATTACCGGGCAGAGTAAAAAAAACCCTACGAAATAGCACGTTTTACTGCTAAATAATATCAACAAATGCAAAAAATAAGCTTCTTAACCCTTTACAGTGTTCTTTGTTTGATACCAATAGCAGAAATATTTTTAATGTGGCTTTTTTCGTCTCTTTTCGTGCTACAAAAACATACAAAGTTTCCGTGGCGGCCATATTGGTACTCCCAATTCGTCATCTCCGCTGGCTTCATTTTTGGAGCCGGGTGCGCAATCCAGTTTATAGATCGTTTTCGCTCACGTGATCGGTGGCTGCGTTGGGATGGTAAAACAATGCGAAATGTTTGAATAAGAATAGATTTAAATTCTCAAAGCATAAGGATTGTGCACCAATATGACCGCCATTTTATTGTTTCTGTGCACCAATATGGCTGCCGTGACGTCAGATGAAAACCAAGAAATCAAGAATAGAGATCAGTGGAATGGCATCGCACGGAATGGCGTGAATGGAGTGGCACTGAATAACGTAGAATGGCATAGAGTAAATCACCTTATCCCACGACGAATACACGTTTTGAACAACCACGCTAGACTGTTCTACTTCAACTTTGTTCGTGGACAGCGTCAAGCCTTCATCCAATTGTAAAAATCTCTAAAAGATAATATCAACGACTAGAAAATTGTGTCATTTGCCTGCATTTTCAAATAAACATTTTCTGGCAATCGCCATGGTAATCCGTCGAGCTCGCAAATGTAATATTGAAAACATGCGCTACACTCGCAAAAAAACTTTTGATTAACATTTAACAGTTCGAAATTTCACCGGATAATAGACAACCACTGTTACAACCTATATAGTTGTCAATTTTTAAATAAATTTCCCAGATTGCCAAAGAATTTTGCATCATCCAGCAAAAAATATTATACTGCATAAAAAACAGGGTTAAAAATCGAACGATCATCTTTTGATCATCTTCCGGTGTAAACTTAAGAAAGATTTCGTGATGCACGTTAGAGGGTGAAATGAATGTTTCTTTCAACTTTTTAGCATTTTAATATATCAAATGAATGGGAATAAATCGTTTAAATATTTTACATAAAACCCATGTTAAATTATGCAAGAAAATTTTAGTTTTCCTTCACTCACTGTACGGGATCAAGTGAAATGTCGAAAATGACTATGTTGAACGTTTGTTGTTGGCAGTTAAGAAATATATTCAAAGAAACTTCAAAGAATACGTTACACGCGAGTTGCACGATTCATGCGCACGCACCATTTTGGAGGGTCACAGGCATAATTGCATAACATGTTAATAATTATTGCATAATGTGGTATATGAACGAAATTCGACAACTTCTGAATATATTAGCATCAGGACTTATTTCTCTTTAAAAATAGTTAAATTTCGTTTAGTATTGGCCACGTTTTAATGCATGTGGCCCGCCAAAATGATGCGCGCGCAACATCGTGCAACTGGCCTATAAGCCGTGTTTACACTGCAAGCCATGGCCTGGATAAGCCGTGTTTACACTGCAAGTCATGGCCTGGCCTGTGTCGTGTTTACACTGGAACGCCCAGATATTCTGGTCTAGGGCTCTAGGCCAGCCCAGGACGTGTTTACACTGCCAAAAAGTAGGCCAAAGTTAGGCCAAGGCTTGCAGTGTAAACAATAGTCGGGAATTTAACTTCGCCTCGTTAACTATTTGCTCAAATGAAACTCAGGATCATTGTCTAAAAGTTAATTATTAAGTACATGCAATATCAAAATAACACACTTACCTTAATTCTACTTAATGAAACACCACTTTCCTTAAGGGCCGTGATGCTCTTTGGGACAAAAACTGACGTTACAATATTGACAGATCCAACTATTCCAATAACTGTAAATACTTTCTCGCTGCTCAAAATGTTTCCCGTTAATATATAAGGAATAAACATCGACAAGGTTACCATCGGTATTGCAGCCAAGTAAAACGCCGCGTTAATAGCCAAAAGCCTGCATGTCTTTAAAATTTGTTTTGTTTCCTCTCTAAACAAATATTGAAATACACACATTCAGTAAGGGGGTGTTTACATGAGGCCGGTCTGAACTCGGACCGGACTGAATTTTGCATTGAGGTATTTGTTTACATGAGGCCTTACAGCTTGTGACCGCCGGAGAATCATTATCTTATGTGGATTTGACACCAATCTCATTTAAAACAACGTATTGAGTTTGAGAGGTGAAAGTGCTTAAGTTTGGTCTAGCATGCAGGCGACCTGAGATGAGGCCGTCGTGAACTGAATCGCAGGCTGGACTCATGAAAACGATCTATAGTAAAAACCACGATCGGAAATGGCGGCTGTCGAGCCTCGCGAAATACGGGCTGACCCGTATTAGCTACGCATGCGTAGAACGAATATCTTGCGTATAAACGTTATCAATATACGGCCGACAACTCACTTGAGCCAGCACGCACGTGGACTGCGAACTGCCCCATGAAAGTGGCCGATTTTCTATGCGATTTCCGATCGTGACTACAACCGACCCGAAATCATTCCGGCCTGAGTTCGGGACGGCCTCATGTAAACACCCACTAAGATCAAAACAAACAGCGCACGCTTTCTTTGATCCTGTACATGCATGGGCGGCAGAACCAGGAGGAAAGGTTATAGGAGATTATAGCCGCCCCCCGCACCCCCTCCCCCCCCCCCCCTAGAGGGTGCATCTAGAAAGTCTATTCACATATCTTCATACAGAGATACAGTACTTCTACAATCTATCAACTACTCAAAAACTAAACTTATCTATTGTGGGTTGTCAGTAACTAAATACTGTCGGATGTTACTATTTTGCCGAACTGGTGTTTAGCCGATGTTGCAAAATATATCGGCCATTTACTATAAACTGATTTTTATGGAGATGGAGGTAGTCATCCACTGTATAAGTGAGTCAGCAATGTGTACAAGTCATCCCGACCAGCGAAACTAAAATCAAGTTCCCATCTGCCAGTCTGTTTGACAGTAGTGCGCAATATTTCCGCTTTTAGCGCAGACCCAGTCAATTTTTACTGTCGAAAAACTTTACAACTACAGTAAAAACGCGCATATAAGAACCTGGAGTTTTCCAAGTTAGCCTAAAGATGTTCTTATCTATTTGATGTCTACTAAGAATTTATGCTATTTAGGTTCTTAAAGGGTATTAGCAATAAAAATTAAGTTTGTCTCATTTGAAAGAACTCGTCAAATGGTATAAGAAGACTTTTTACAATTTTTCTCTATCTTTCTTGTGTTTTGAAATATTTCGACCAAAGACAGCGTGCTGTCCGCCATCTTGTTGTAACATCGGGACTGGTGACGTCACAAGCACGGTAAACCTGATGAAACTACTCCGTGGGTGACCAAATTTCCACGGAAGTCTTTTTAAATGTTGTGGGTCAATTTAAAATGGAAATAGCGCAACTAAAATCGAGTTTATAGCTCATAATGTCATAAGGTTGGCAAGATAAAAATTTCACTTTATCCTGCTTATGTCACATGCATATCGAAAAGAATTCCAAGATGGCGGACAGCACGCTGTCTTTGGTCTTCTTATACCATTTGACGAGTTCTTTCAAATGAGACAAACTTAATTTTTATTGCCAATACCCTTTCAATATAGGTTCTTATTTAAGAGTAAAACACTTGTCAGTCAACTCTAGAACTACAGTACTTGTACTCTACACTGGTTGACAACTGCTATTGTTGTTGATAAGAGTCTAAACAACTGTACTCACTAAAACAAATAGATTTATAATCAGTGCAGAGGTTGTGTACAGTACACGTATATCAAACTTTTATATTGAAATTACAAGAGTCTGGTTTGCACGTTCGGTTGCCACATAAAAACAGTTATTATTATTTTTTCTCGTTTTTCCTGATATTTCAAATAAGACCTGTTCCAGTTTTTAGACTCAACAGGTTCTTGTATAATGGGGTTTAAATGGCAAAATTTTCGCCTACAAGTTCTTAACCACTAGGTTCTTATATGCGGGTGGTTTTTACTGTAACGTTTATAAACTTAAAAACATATAAAGAACTTGAAGGAGAAGGTGTTGTAAAGAATTATGTCATAAGTTCCCTTACTTTCTAACTCGACCAATAATCTTGGCAAATGCATGTTCCCAGGTATACATTTTGATAACTCTCATACCGCATATTACTTCATTCATGATTTTTATTCTTTCATCTCTCAGAATGGCAGTCTTAACTCTAAAAAGAAACATTGGTGCAAACGATTAACGTCCAAGACAATGAGTTTATTTATTATATGACTATTTCCGTGAGCGGTCCAGAACGTGAAATCCAGCAATCTGATTGGTTCCTGAGCTGTCCAGAATCTGCCGTTCCGGACCGCTGAGAGAATTTTATAAACAAAATGAAAGTCATGTTAGTATACATGCAACAAGAAGGATAATAATTTCAGAATTCTCATTGTTGAAATATATCAGGCAAGTATGTTGTTAGAAATTGTGTTAACTTTCATTTGATGTACAGTTTAAGTTTCCATGTTATGTGAAACTTTTTAAAATGCTCAAAATGTTCGTAGCAATGTTCGTAATAATAACGTACGTATAACTACGTAACGTACAACCTTGAGCGATAAGTCAAACAAAAGCAATTGAAAAATGCTATTTGGGATAGAAAGTTTAGGGTTCTAGCTAAACGGAAAGTACTTCAAAAATGGGAAAACATATACCATTTTGGTTTAGTTCGCAAGAAAGATGGTGGCGAATACGAGCCTAACACTTTGTCGAGTTTTCACAGAACGTTTACAACACTTGTAGTCATCCCCGAACCCGGGCGGAGGGTGCTACAATCTCGACACGCGTGGAGTCCAATTACACGCGAAATTACGCGCGAGTGGGAAAGAAATGTATGTATGTATGTATGTATGTATGTATGTATATGTATATATATATATATATACATCAAATCGCAACTTTCGTGGCTCGAGCAAAAGGAATCTTTGTCAGAAAAATTGATTTACAGCTAAAATATATGCAATTAATACTATGGAAAAAGAGCGAAGAAAGAAAGCTAAGAAGATATGTTGCAGTGGGATGAACCAACGATATTAAACACGACTAGAAACCTTTGAAAAAGCAAAAAAAATTGCGATAAAGACCAGAAAAGATGCTGACAAATGACTGAAAAAACCCAAAAAGATGTCTTCTCATGTGTTTGTTCATGGCCGGCAAAAGACTAATATGTACTGGTATATCTTACTTAAAACAAACTGATTGTTTTTTTTTGTCAAGAACAGAACGAGAAAACCAGGAGAAACCAAACGCCATAGGTAAAAAGACAATTAGTAAAAAAATGGTAAGAGATTCGTATTTAAGTTACCAGTTTGTTTAGCTGATTAGACTCGGTATATATCCCAAACCTTTTCAGTAACTCAGTTAAAACAGCAAAAATCTTGTCAAATAATTATACTTTTTCCCAGGTGGTTTTTTTCCAAATGTTCGAGTGAAACTTTGGACTAGTTCTTCCCTGGTTTGTTTTTTCTCTCTCATACTTATAGTTTTTCAGGTTGTTAACTATGTTTTTTCTTTTCTGATGTTTTTTGAGGTTTAACTTGGAGTTATATTAAAACAGATTTAGTCACCGTTTATATAAGCCTCTGTAATTGTTGTTTGTTTTTGCTATCAGTTTTTGGCGCTATTAGGACGTGGCAGTAGTTTTTCCTAAACGACTGCTATATATTTTGGAATAAAACATTGCTTTGAAAAATATTGAATAATAGAAAAGCTACATGTATAAAATAGGATTTATAAGGGAGGGGCGGGGGTTTATACTTATATAAAAAAATAAATCAGGTGTTGCTTATTTTATTTGGGGGGGGGGGGGGGGGGTGTTACGTAAAGGCATGTAAAACCGGGCGAGATGTTGTTGCGTTTATGTATTTCTAGTATAATAAACTACTTATTGACCTCGCTTGTTCGGTTTGTATTAGTGAAATATCGGACCTCCGTTTTTTTGCAAGGACCTCGCTTATTTACAAAAAATATACTGATACCTTATTCAAGATTGTAAGCGTTTCTTACTTTCTCTTCATTACTTGTACTTGAAACAAAACATTTTCAGAAGAAATAGAAGAAATCCGAAGAGATATCCTCGCTGAAACGCTTGGTTTTCTGCCATGTTGCTCCCAACGGTTTACATTGAGCTGAGTACTTCATGTAATTATCTACGAATGTCATGTTTTGGGGAACCCATGGCGGTCATGCGCAGAACGGACTGTACTTCACCTTTAAGAAGTGCTTTCAGTCGGAACCAAAAAAAAATTGGGGTTAGGGGCACTTTAACAATTACATTAAACAAACCTTAAAGCAGCAAAAAATCTCCCGAGCCAAGACTGAAATGGAGTGAGGAAAAAAAGTAAAGCCATTCCAGGAAGAAACGAATAACCAATTTCTACCCAGCAAAAATAACAAGCTACTCCAATCAGGAATGGTGCAACCAACAAATACAAACTAAAAAGTGTTGCCTTAAAAAAAGATAAAATATATCTTCAAAATTTCAATCACTGCAACGCGTAAGACAATGTTACTTTTCAAAAGGAAGTCCCCTGAAAGGTTAAAGGTGACGTACAGTCCGTTCTGCGCATGACAGCAATGTGGTCCCCCCAAAACAGACATTCGTAGATAATTACATGAAGTACTCAACTCAATGTAAAGCGTTAGGAACAACATGGCAGAAAACCAAGTGATTCGGCGAGGATATCTCCTCGGATTTCTTCTATTCTCACGAAAATGTTTTGTTTTGGGTACAAGTATTGAATGGGAACCAAGAAAAGCTTACAATCTTGAATAAGGTATTAGTATTTTTTTGTAAATTTAGATGTAAACATTAGTTTCGTACATGCGCAGAACGGACTGTACATCACCTTTACGAATCGTTAAGTGTACAAACGAATAAACCATTATATAGTGAGTCAAGTCAGCGCATAAACTATTGAGGGCAAACTCGGTTACTAACAAAAGTTTAGGAATTTAGGAAGACATTATTACACAACACATTATTATAAGGCTCTGTCACCTTCCTGGGATTTGATTGGTTCATGAGCGGTCTTTACAAAATAACAATTTTTATAAACAAAAAATTAGAGTTAATTAATTAACAGATATACAACAATTAATATTCATTGTCAACAATTTGAGGCCTGTCTCAACTGCCAAACACTGAAATTGAGTCATTTTAAAATAATTCAACAAATGTTACCCATATCAATATCATAGACACAAAGTATTTTAAATTACAACTTTTATAGACCAAAATTTAGAGTTAATGTACGATACGAGATAAATGCTAATAGCATATACCTCGCAGGTGAATAGTGCTGCTAACGTAAAACGTATTTTAAAGTATACTTTCTTGTATTATGTGCATCTATCTATCTGGAGATCATCGCTAGAAATTTCGGACATTTGAGCCCACAGCTAAGATCTGCGGTTATTCCCATACGCAAGAGCCCCTGGTGCTTTATCAGCGGTTAATCCAAAAACTGGTTTGACAATAAAATGAAAATTTTCTCCACTGAAGTAAAGAAGTTCCAGGTACGTTACATGGTTACATTCACCACCGTATCTTTCAATTCCCGCAATTTAAGCATCACTTTGGTGGATATTTGGGGAGTCAAACATGTACCATCCCGTTGTTCACATAAATAGTATATTCAGCACTTTGTAATTGAAAATTAATTTTTAATTGCTCTTGCTAAGAGCAATTGTCAAACGTTTCAGTGGAGACAAATATATTTCCGGCTTGAAAGTTGAAAACATTTCATATCAGGGACTAATAAGCCAGCGAAAAGCGCTGGGACTTAATCTAATTAATCGTGATGCATAATGTTTGGGTTAGTTCAAGTACTACCCAGTCTGTAGGTATACCACTAATCAAACATATTATTATACAGCTAGAAAGTGGAGAGAATAAGCTTTCCAATGCACTTTTTTCTACAAAACTCGGTGCATATTTGGCCGAGATATCGAAGTTTGAACTCAGGCAATTTGGACGGTTTTACCGTGGAATGATTTCCGATATTAGTTGGTTTCATTTTAATTGCAGTTTTCAACTGGATGAAATAATCATTGAAACTAAATTTACTGGTCGACGAGCAATCGCAGGTTATATCACATCCGTTTGAACATTTTTATACTTTCGTCTTCAGTTTAACCATAATTAAAATCTATAAACTATATGACTTTTGGGATTTCGCTAAAGTTCTAGGGCGATTCTTCTACACAATTTCAACTGCTAGCACTTTTAAAAAAGCACTCTAAATAATCATGAAATTTTATAAATTAGCTTCAACTGTTTTACAATCTGGGAGATTATAGGTAAACTTTTCATGCCACGTTTGAACATTTTTTATTTTAAATTGTTCTATAGCGATATTATGTACCACCCTATACACGAAATTTAACATGTAAATTGGGTTGCGCAATCACATGTCCCGAATTTCTAGCGATGGTTTAGTTTCACTTCACAAAACAAACATGGCTGAACATTTGAACAGTAATGCCCTAACACAGAATGAATAGAAAAGAAAAGAGAATCAATACATTTTTTTCACAAAAGAACTTACTTCTTCAATCTTCTGCACGTCATTAGTAACTAAGTTAACAATTTGTCCCGTGTTTGTGAAACTCAAAGAAGCCTGACTCATCCTCAGTGCCTAACAACAAATTCAAATAAACCATAGTTAATCAATATAGGGACGGACAACTCAGCAAAAGTCTTTGTTCCATCTTTTTGTTTACGTTTATGCAAACTTGTGCACGGTGGTATAATAAAGCAATCAACCAATAGAGCGTTTTCATCTGACGTCACGGCGGCCATATTGGTGTACCAAAACAATAAAATGGCGGCCATATTGGTGTACGGTATGGGAATTAGTTCTTTCTTATTCAAATATTTCGTATTGTTTCACCACCCCAATGGGGCCACCGATCACGTGAGTGAAAACGCTCTATAGCAGCGTTTAGATTCAACCGCTCAACAGTGTTATTTATATAATAAGCCAAAAACAAAAGATTTGTGCACGGTCATTACCGTTCCAACATAAAACTAGAAATACATGAACGCAACAACCCCTCGCCCGCTTTATATGCATTTTTAACACACACCCCCCCCCCCCGCCCCACCCCACGCCCCAATTTCTGTTTTTGGTTGTATTAATAACACACAGAAAACACCCCAGAAAATTAATTAGCAAAGTTCCTCTGTAGTCATGTATTGACAGTCCGAAAGAACATGCAAAGTAAATATTAAAAAAAACAAAAAAAACAAGAAGAACCAAATGACAAATTCTCATTCAAAAATAGATAATAGTGGCCAAAAAGACACACGTCCTAGCGTCCAAAGACAAACAAGATATTATATTGATTTTCATTTTCAAGATTTCTTCCGTTTTAACTCAGCTAAACTGGTAAATACGAATCTCCTACCGTACGTTATTAAACTTTCTTCTGCTTTTGTTACTACAAACACTGCCAATTCAGTCTACTCTTTTCGGATTGTTTTTCTCGTTCGCGGTTTCTTACTTTTTTCGTTGTTGACAAATAAATATGACAAGGCATCATTCAGTTGCTCCTCATGATCTAAAAAGCCGTTTGTTTCAAAATTTCTTCATCGTTCTCTCTCGAGTTAAGTAGAATACACCAGAGCAGAATTCTTTACCGGCTTTGAACAGTTTCAGGACACATCCTTGTTCTTGTCGGCATCGTTTTCGGTCTTTATCGTAGTTTTTAGGCTTTTTTTTCAGTGGTTTTAAATCATATTTATTGTTGCCTCTTCTCGCTGTCACATGTCTTCTTAGCATTCTTTCTTTGGTATTTTTCCATAGTAATGTTAATGTACATTTTAGCTGAAACCATTTTTTCTGGCAAAGATTTCTTTCGTCATGATCGTTGAAAAATTATTTCGTAATCCAACCGAACTTATAAATTATAATTTGCTGACGTAATTTAAATAATTTGAATAATTTAACAGGTTAATTACCAGTAGCCTGCTATCCGAACTGCACAAGTTGTGGATTTGATGTAATATTTAAAACAAGTGATGCGAGTGTTTTGAATGGCTTCAAAAACGATTCGTTATTGGATGTTATGTTCATTAGTATTCTTTATAAAAAATTGTATGTTCATTAGTATTCTTTCTGACGTCAAGAAGTTTTATCAGGTATAAAACCACGGACATGGTACTGATTTCCTTTGTGTTTTCCTCGTAAATTATTAATGAGTTTTTGAAGACTATATAAACAGGTTTAAGAATTACTTTCAGGTTTTCATCTCGCGTGTAAATGGTGTCCACGCATACCGAGATTAGCACCCTCACCGGGGCCCTACTCCCGGGCGGGGGGTCACAGCTCATGGATGATTTGATGGTTTCCATACCATTTCTCAATTGACTCTGATAAAAACGGATACGTCAGTCATGCATATACATGTATGTACATGCAGTACGTATTTCTGATTCTAAAAAATTTATCCAGGAGTCTAATCAATATTTTAAACTAAAAATTGAAATCCATCAGGAAAAGAATTTGACGTAGATAATTGTCAGTTTAGTCAGGGTTTTCGGAACAGAGAGAAAAATAGGTACGCATTGCGTACATGCGGATACTGGTATTTATTTGGCTTACAAATAATGATTGAACAATGAAAATTGTTCACTAAAACCTACTGAAAAATGCTAGATAATCTTGTGAAATATCAGCATATACATAGGCGTAGCAGCTGCCCTCTCAAAATATTTGAAAAAGGAAACTTCGGGCACTTTATGCTAGGAATTTCGGGCAATTTTGACATGTATTGCTGTGAAATGTTCATGAAGAATTCATACGTTAAGCTTAAGACTGAAAAATACGACTTAAAAATCAACATTTAACCCTAAAAGTTTCGGGCAAAAATATCTGCCCCCAAACCGAATTGGGAGCATATACTCTCACGTATCACCCAGAATTGACAATAATCATTAATTCTTAAACGCCCTTAATAATAATACTTAATTCTAGCCCTTACCCAAACTCCAACTCAATCCTTAACCCAAGCCCCAACCCTAATCTTAACCCTAATCTTAAAATGACAATTTTAGGTAAATTGGGAAAAACAGGAGACGCGGTCGCTAATCGCATTGTTACAAGAATGTGATACTACACTATATCGCTTTCGTTCTAATCTTTACTACGTTAGAATGGGTTTTTTTCTTGTTTATATTTATGCTAATCGAATAAAGAGCACAACAGATCTATCCAGCAGATCAGATTCTGCCTGTGAGTTTGTCCATGCCATTGACCATGCGCAATTAATCACTTCAACACTAAACAGTGCACCACTCTTTAGCACTGTGTCTGGTCTTACTCAGTGTTCTCTCTCTCTCTCTCCTTGGTTGTTGTTGCCACAGCTATTTTTCGCATTTCATGCATTGTTTACTCCAACTTGCAAACATTATATACGCATGCTCAAATGTTTGGCAGCGGTGTTACTCTGGTCTTACATACAGTAGAGTCAGTGGCGTGGTGGCAGGGCCCCCCCCCGGCTGGGGTTGCAGAAGGGGCGCCAAAACTAGCAAGGGCGCCAAAACTTAACAAAATAAACCTATTTCTTTGTATAGCTGAGGTCTTCAATGGGGGGATATAAAGATCTGAAATCTGTAATCTTTTGTGTTTTTTATGAAGTTTTATAATCTTCAGAATTCTGTAAAATCTCACTCCAAAATGCAGGAAATGGCATATCAGAGACTCTAGATTTCAAAATTTTCCGGGGGACCCCCGGACCCCCTAGAGGTTTGGCGCTATTTCGCCGCTTGCATTGGCGTGGTCTTTGAGAGAACCCGTTGTTTGTTGTAATATTATATATTGCTACTTCAGTTATTTTAAAACAAAAAATGTGATCATTTATCAAATACAGTAATGTCTTTTTGCGGGGGGGGGGGGGGGGGGGGGGGGCAAAGCTAATCTGGCCACCCCAGCCTGAAACTTGCCGCCACGCCACTGAGTAGAGTAGCCTACATTATCTTACCTTCCTGTACACCAACGCAGACAGAGCGACCCTGAGATGCATTCCAGTCCTCAAAAATTCGAGAAACAACGGATGATGTATAATTGCCTCTGTAAACGCACATATTCCAATAATAGCAGCGAAAGTGTAACCACTTCTTTTATCCAATTCTTCGCTCTGAAAAACCCCAACGATCTTGCCAATGAATATCGGCTGTATTAAACGCACTGCAAGCTAAAACAACAAAACAGTTCACCAGTACATAATTTACGACAGCCCTGCACGCATTAAACAAATTGTCTACCATTATTGTAGTTTGACGCTACCCTGGTTTAAGAAATTTAAAACGTACAGTAATTTAAACTGTTTATTGCACACTAATGACTGTTTTCAAAGGAAAATAAAAACACTTCATTGTCGAGCTACATTATAAGCTTCACTCGCGATATGGTTAAATCTGTTCTCACACGATTGATTAACTCTTACCTTTTTGTGTCTACAAGTTGCGCCTACGCAACCGTGACGTATGTGCCTGACTATGTTTCGTCAAGCCACAGTCGCACGAGTACGTGATATGATAAGTAACCAGTAAACTCGTTCACAGGGCCACCGTGTAACACGCAGCACCTTTAAGACGCATGCACGCTGTGCGTACCTATGTTTTAATATAATATGGTCCACAGCTACTGTACAATGTTAACAGCAGACCTGTCGGTGTTAACAGAAAGCTGTCGATTAGTCACAAAAGTCTAAAAGTACTTTGATATAACTATTGATATTCATTGCTTATGCTAACAGTTTTAGCTGCTTGCATATTTAACCGTGTGATTAACATACCGATTGACAAGCAGAGCACGAAAAAAACCCACTTTAATATCACTAATATTTGTTCTTACCAACATTCATTTATGCTAAAAACTTTGCATACCTGTACTAATGTACTTAACTGTGTTACTAACAGCTGAGATGTTGAAACATTTCCAACAGAGTTAGCAACTTCCGGAGTTCACTGCTAATATAGTATCAGGTAATGACAATGTAACTGTGCGCATGCACGCAATAGACACAAAAATTTCTCTCACTGTCAAAAAATCCATTATTGTTAGTATTAATTGATTACCAGAACAATACATGTAATTGATTAACAAATAAATTACAAACACAGTTAGGTAAAGTATGTCAAATAATAAATTAACCAGGCACATCTCAATGTTGTACTGTGGCATAATTATGCAATGGTTGATTAATTTATTATTTTACATTATTCAGTTGGCTGTGTTGGTAATTACAATTGGTTACATTTCATTCCATGATTATGCGAGTTCAGTTTAAGTTTAAGATTTATAACAAAACATTTTCCGAGTTCCATTTACCAAATAGGAAATTGCTTGCGTGTCTCTGTACAAACACGAATAACGTAATTTCAACCAGAAGAAATGTCCAGTGGAAACAGGAGGTGCAGTCGAGTTTCATGGTTTGATTTCTGTAAACCAATCACGGATCTCGCTGCAATATCACGAGTCAATGACGTTGTATAGATCATGGATCACGTTAGCTGACGCGATTCCTCTTTTTCAATGCCGCAAAAATTCCCCAGGAAAACAAAATCTTTTGAAAAGTATCTTTTTTTCTATTTTTTATCGTATAAAACAAAAAAAGATTCCATTTTTTCGTTGTCTGTTCATTTATAGATGCACAGAGGACGTCACAGCGTGGTAAGAACATCAGTCTCGCCTCGGCAGCTCGTGGTTCACTTTTTTGTTTTCACGACGTTGTGACGTGGTACATGTATAACGAAACGTGTGTATATTTATTTGTCAAATAGAAACACGAGTGGAAGTCTGAGTGAAAGAGAAATGTTACTATTTCGAGTTCTTCCAAACTTCCGCAAGTGTTTCTATAACTGCATGAATGGGAACACGGAAAAAATGTTTTTTATTTCTTAAAAACGTAAAAAAATAAGAAAAGTGTAAATTGCCGTTACGGCGTGTAAGGTGGCACGCAAATGTACTAACCTTCAGTTTGGATGATAGTTTACCACAGGGTGCCCAGTTTAACATTATGAATTAAAAAAATCAAATTGGTGAACTTACTTGAACAGTTGAACGAGAAGAAATCACTTTGCAGTTTGATTCCTTCAAATATTAAATATAAAACACGAAACGACTTTCATTTAAATTTACACGAAGTAAACCTGAATTCCGAGCGCGCCATGAAGCGCGGGCGCACGCGAGGGGACTAGGGGAGAGAGGAAATAAAAGAAAGAGATCATATATATCATACCAGCAAGCGTTAGTGACTGCAGAATTAGTCCCTTTTGCTCTACGCCGCCAACATCTCACTGACAAACTTTTCCAGCAAATTTTGAACGATAATACTCATAAGCTACATAAATTATTACCTGCTGTAAATAGTTCTTCGGTGAATTTAAGGAATAAGCGTAAATTTACAATGCCTAGGGTTAAGACTGACCGTTTTAACTTTTAAGAAGAGTTTCATTATTTTTAACTCATTGAAAGCATATCATTAAGTATAGGTTAATACCTGTATGGCTAATTGTTAATATTTTTTATCAATTTATAACTTGTAAACTTGACTTAATTCAGCCAATGGCTGCAATGTTTTAGTGATTAAATTATCTATCTATCTATCTATCTATCTATAAATACTAGAGGGGGCATTGGCGGGAAAATTTGGTAACCACATGGCAGCCCAACCTCGTCCCCAGGGCCATTTGTGGGGGCTGGGCCTGCCTCCTCCACAGGCCCTATTGCATCATGGACAGGTCACACTGTTGAGAGGGCCTGCCAGATCCTGTAAACAAAATGGTGACTGATCCCATTATGCACAGCGAGACTAGGCCCTAGAGGCGATAGTTTTGAGAGGGCCTGCAAATTTTTTCCGGCCGCTGTTCGACAAACGTACGTCCAAATTCTTTAAACACTGTGACCCACCAGGAAATTCGGTCTAAACTTTCTTACAGATCATGACAATGAAGAAACCAGTATGTTTTAGAATTACCGACCTTCTGCCAATTATATTTTTAGCGACAAAAAGGAATTGAAGGGGGGGGGGGGGGGGGGGGGAAATATCTGCCGAACAAAAGCAAATTCGACGGTCAGGAAAGTAACAGGTTTTTCGTATTGTTTTTTGGTTTATTTAGCTATCGAAGACTGTCAACTGACCAAGAGTTAGGCCGGGTAGACTAAATAAGGGGCTGTTTACATGGGAGGCGGGACGGGACGTTTGCCGGGATCTCACCATGCATGTATATCTCTCTTATTTATCCCGTTCCGTTTATATGGAAAGATGTTTGCCGGGACGTTTTTCATCCCGGTTCGCTCAGCCGGGATCCGGGCAAATCCAAGACAATTTTTCTCATGTAAACACTCCGTCCCGCTTTGCCGGGACGATATTATGCTGACTTTGCAACATTTGTCATGTGATGCAAAAACAAAAATGCCTAGTCGTTTGCCACTCCGAACGTTTTCTCAAGAAATAGTCCACTGTAGAAGCTATAAAATATACTGGAAGAAAGATAATTCATCTGGCTACAAAATACGTACAGTTTATCCGACCAAATAGCTTAGTTTTCTTAAAAAAAGCGAAATACCGAACATGTCCAAATAATAGCGGCCGCTATTTTGAAATTCTTTTTCGTATGTATTATAATCTGTTTTCTTCGAATGTTTTCTTGAGAAATAAACCACTGTAGAAGCTATCAAATATACTGGAAGAAAGATAATTCATCTGGCTACAAGATACGTACAGTTTATCCGACCAAATAGCTTAGTTTCCCTAAAAAAAGCGAAATACCAAGCATGTCCAACACGAACTAGAGATGCTTGTTGAACGTCCCGGGTGGTAGAACTCATGCAAACCCGGGATGAAAAACGTCCCGTCCCGGCAAACGTCCCGTCCCGCCTCCCATATAAACAGCCCCTAAAGTGTATTTTCGTTGATTATTCCGGCCGAAAGTTGACAAAGTTCAACCGTAATTGCTTTCTTCAACAATTCCTGCATTTTAAAGCTAGGATTCGTATGTAATAAGTCTTCAATGGCCTTCAAAATCTTCGGATATAGCCATGGCTATTAATAATGTAGTTAATTATGCAAATTTATTCCGTGCCAAGTTTTGCCAAATTTTTTACAGGATCTTGCAGGCCCTAGATTCGGCGTGTGACCTGTCCATGATGCAATAGGGCCTGTGGAGGAGGCAGGCCCAGCCCCACTGACCTATATATATAACTGGACTGCGTGCTCCTATTACCTTTGAGTTAGGAAAAGTGTCCCCATTTTCACTTTCAAAATGGCGGCATTTATGGGTCCTTTTGCTAATGGTGAAGGTCGCTGACCGATACCTAAGAATCTCTAGTTCGTGTTGGACATGTTCGGTATTTTGCTTTTTTTAAGAAAACTAAGCTATTTAGTCGGATAGACTGTACGTATGTTGTAGCCAGATGAATTATCTTTCTTCCAGTATATTTGATAGCTTCTACAGTGGTTTATTTCTCGAGAAAAGATTCGGAGAAGACATTACAATACATACGGGAAAAAATTTCAAAATAGCGGCCGCTATTATGATTTGGACATGTTTAGTATTTCACTTTTTTTAGGGAAACTAAGCTATTTGGTCGGATAAACTGCACGTATGTTATAGTAAGGTGAATTATCTTTCTGCCAATATATTTTATAACTTCTACAGTGGATTATTTCTTGAGAAAACGTTCGGAGTAGACGGACTAGGCAAACTATGTCGAATTTTCTGTCAGAATTTTTGCCAAGTCAGCATAATATCGTCCTGGTCTCGAGTTTGTGTAAACAAAATATTTGTTGAGCGGCCCGGGATGTTTTCATGATAAGAGTCTTATTGTAGTTCTGAACTACAATATAATAATCCTAGACAATTACTGTTGTAGCTTTCTAGCAGTCTGAATTAAAGACGTGCCGGCCGGCGGTACGGCACGAACACTTGGCAATAAAATAAACAAGACTGTCAATACACATGGTCATGGAAATCTACAAACATTTCGTTTTGTGAAGTCATCAGCTCTATAAAGAACCGCTGAAGATCACGAGAAAATCGTAAAGAAGCGAGGCGTACCGAGTTCTTCTTAGGGGGTGTTTACATGGGAGGCGATTTTCCTATTTGGTCAGACAAATAATCCAGCAGGCCTCTTGAGTCGTTCCACAAGAAATTAACAATGACCAACCTGCATGCATTAACTCTTTCCTGTCCGAATTTATTGGTCTTTACTCTTTAGTATTTTGTTCTGGCTAACGCAGTAACGCCAGACGATTTTATTCACTTCTGGGGAAGCCCTCGCATAGGAACGATTTATTAATATAGTAAGAAAATCGCTTTGTATTTACATAAATATTCTTTTTTCCTACGATAAGTACATGTCAGTGGTCGCTACCATTAGCAGAAGGACCCATAAATGCCGCCATTTTGAAAGTGAAAATGGGGACACAAGTTTGGCCAGCACCCGCAGTCCAGTTATATATATAGGTCAGTGCCCAGCCCCCACAAATGGCCCTGGGGACGAGGTTGATGGCAGCCACCATTACCTACATATGATATTTCAGTCAATTGGTTGGCAAATGTACTAGACCCAGTCCTTTGCCAAACAACACGCCTAATGTTTGCCTCAAAAAAATCCAAGATGGCAGCGTTCAATTGGTTACACGCGGTTGACTGAAATTAAGATTGGATGCCCCCTCTAGTATTTATATGATCTCTATGGTTGAAACATGGGGCAACGATCGTTCGATGTGTTCCATAAGTAGCCTGTTCCAACGGCAATTTCCAAACACACGACGGGAAAGCTAGGTTAGTTATTATAAACGAGTTACATAGCGGAAATCCTGCCGTAGTGTTTACTACACATCCAAAATTGTCTCAAAGCTTAAGAATTATGCCCGGACTAAAGCCAAAGATTGTTGTTCTCTCTCGAAAATTACTAAGAATGTTCGCTGTTATAAATCCCGTAAAAGTAGGAGTTCGACACATTTTCTATAATTGTTGTGTTTATTCATCTAAAAAGTCATAAAATTTGTGGCGAACTGTTCAAAACAAGTTTAAATGGACAATTTTTCAACCCTTTCTTCTTCTCCTCTCTTCTCTCGTCCTCCCGCTTGCGCGCCCACGGTTTTTAGTGTCCATATCACAGAATAGAAATACAACCAGAAGTCCAACTCGAGTGACAACTTGTCCGCATTTCTTCAATGCGCAGGCGCGATATTTTACGCCATCCTACGCGATCCTACGCAATGTCCTACGCCATCCTACGCAATCCTGGCAAGTTCCCCCGGCAGTTGTAACCTTTTGAAGGTCCAAACTGCCGGGGGAACTTGCCAGGATGGCGTAGGATGGCGAGGAATCAAGATGCGCGAGGCGACATGCGCGAGGACATAAACTTCAAAGATTCCGACGCGAGTTGGACTTCTGGTTGTATTTCTATTCGGTGTCCATATTGATATCAGCTCGGAAGATACTTCGTGTAAATTCCAATGAAAGTCATTTAGTGTTATTGTTCAAAGTGATTTTGGTTCAGTTCAAGTAAGTTTAATAATTTGATTTTTCTTTAGTCATACTGCCAAATTGGGCACCAAGTGAGTTTACGAGAAAAAATATAGCGCTAACTATTTCAAATAAAGAGAAAAGGAATATATATATAAGTAGCAGACTTACCTCTAAAATCATATAAATCAGACTTGAAAAATAATGAGTACCAGCCAGTTTAGCGAGTGGTACAAACAAACTTGGTTTCTTAGAGATTTTTACTTCGTGTTCCCAATATCTAAAATGCAAGATGTACGAAATCAATTAATTCATATTCACCGCTCGATTATGTTCTCAGCAACAGACTGGCTAGCAACCAATCCAATATATCTAAACAAAATATGTTGTTTCTGACAACCTGGCCAATCCTAAATAGCTAAAATCTTTACCACTGACCTAATTTTATTGTTAGTGGGAAGAATGTGGTTGTGTGGGCGTTTGAAAAGAAAAAATAATTCAGTCACGGAATAGCCCGCGTGTACAGTAAGCTAGTCACGTTACTTCCAACCTCGTTCCCAGAGTCTCTTCCCCGCTCTCGTCTACTACCCCGTCCCTCGTTCCCCAACCACGTCTTCGGGGCAGCAGAATAAAGACCCTGAGGACGGGATCGTGTTAGTTTGTATTAGCTTATACACGGTTACAGACCAATATAACGTAAACAAACTCCTAGCCATGCGCAATTCGAACTGTAGATAACCTTTAATAATGAAAGTATGATAGTACACACTAAACCAAGACAAGTGCATATGGACTATAATGGGCTGATGATGATTGCTTACATGCATGTAAGCATTCCGATAGAGAAACGTGACAGGTAGACACATGTAGGTAACGCCTACCTATTTATATATGCGATGTTATGTTTTGGAAGCAGCGAGTAAAGATATATGTATGTACATGCCATGTTGAAATGAGCAATATAAGAGTCATAAAATAACTATCAATTTCTTTGTGTGTTTGTTTTCTATTTTCACGTTTTCATGTGCTGCTTCTCCTTAATTTCCTCTATATCTTTTTCTGTGTTTCACATATTAACCAAATTTATACTCCAAGTCCTAACATTGATATAAAAATGTATAGACCAAAACTAGGTTAGTTATAACTTGTTAATTACCTTTGTAGATTATCTGTAAGACATTCAGTCGAATCTCTTGGAAGCACTTCGCCAACATCCGAATCATCTAACGCTTGTTTATAGCCTTTCTTGAGTAAGCTGTTCATCCAACTGAAATAGAACATACAAACACAAAGTTTACTAAATAAGATCTCGACATGTACTGTACTAAAATAGTAAATCACCATTGTTTTGCATAATTTTCGGTTGGTTGACTAGTTCGCCTCAATTAAGAGAGGCCTGGTCAAAACTGTATTTCCCCCCAAATTTCTCATCAAAATTGAAGTTGCTGTTATAGCAGCTCCTTAAAACGCAACCCCTCTTAATTAATCTACACTATAGTAAATTAATGGCTGTCGCCAAACTTTGTGGAAAAAAGCTCAAAATTTGCAACCTTAAATTTATTGCTCACTTCCGCTTGGCTTCACTTTGCTTTCCATCGCGCTTGCTTAGCACTTCGCTTTGTCTTGCGCTTTGCTTTGCTTTGCATTTTGCTTTGTGCTTTGATTTGCTTTGCACTTTGCTTTGCCTTGCACTTTGCTTTGCTTTGCATTTTGCTTTGCTTTGGACTTTGCTTTGCACTTTGCTTTGCTACGCACTTTGCTTTGCACTTAATTTGCTTTGCTTTGCTTTGGACTTTGCTTTGCTACGCACTGCTTTGCACTTTGCGGTTTGCTTTGCACTTTGCTTTGCTTTGCACTTAATTTGCTTTGCCTTTGCTTTGCACTTTGCTTTGCACTTTGCTTTGCGCTTAACCTCCTTCACAGGCATCTCGTGTTTCTGTGATCAAACTGGATATGCTTTGGGCCTTGTTTCTTTTCGTTTTCTTGTGGGTTTTTTTGTTGTTTTCTATTCTCTCTTTCCTAAAAGAGTTCTGTTTTCCAATATCTCTTTCCCAGAAGAATTGCTGTTAAATCTTCAATCAGTTTAATAAATCGTACCAATACATAATAACCCGGCTGTTACCCTGGGTGTTCAGGGTACCCGACTGTGAACTATAGTGAAACAATAATTGTGGGATACGGAGCATCAACGATAATACGAGCAAAGAGCAAAAAGTCCTCACTTCTCTTATTACAGCATAATCACTGATTAACTGCAGGAAGGGTACCAGCGCATTATCGCTTATCCACATTTTCTTAAATAAAGAGTAAATTGCTCTAGTTTGACTCTTGCTGAATGGCTACAAACAAAATAATAGGTATTATGCATCCATATGTGTGTTTACCAACCGCGATTTACCGAAGGAAAGAAGAAAGGAAATTATATTACTTTTATCGGGCATTGTGGTGTATTGTGCAGGCTAAAATGGAGAATTCAGTGGACTAAGATATATTTTAACCCGCTGATCTGAGCCTATCAGTTTAAACAGTTCTAAATCACTATTGGTACTGTACGTTTGTTGTTTATCCAATTGTATACTTTTCTTGTCAATACTACGAGCAAAGATTGTTTTGATGACAAAATAATGTTGTGTTTTTCTGCCACGTTTTACATGTATACAGTACATGTATAAAGTTATGAGTTATATGTAAATATTTAATGCAATAAAAAAACGCCAATGCAAAGGCAGCACTGTTCAAGATACTGTTTACGGTACTGTCTCTGATTTTCTTCTAAATGCCATTTAAAATTATTATAATAGTAATACAGTTGTTCTTGGCCATAAATATGTTCTTGGCCATAAATACTGTACATATGTTTTGGCCCTTCTCAGAGCTAATTTTAACCCTCATCTGTGGCTTGGGCTAAAATGAGCCTGAGTCGGGCCAAAAACATATTTATGCTCACAAACGTCAACTCTGTTGTTCTAATATATAAATTAAGTTCAACACTTCTACATTCATGAATAAAAATCAACATTTCATGGTTCTATTATATTATATACTAGAAGTTACTATCGCAAGCGAAGTGCTGCCTCAAATGGGACAAAAACCTTTAGCCTACTCCACAAGCAAATCTGTGCAGTTTGTGGCCAATGTGACAACCCCCTTGCCAACTCCACCCAAGATTGCCCACTGCATGTGAGATTGCCCACTCCACCCAAGTTTGCCCACTCCACCCAAGATTGCCCATGCCACTCAAGATTGCCCACTCCACCCAAGATTGCCCACTCCAAGCGAGTTGGCCCACTCCACCTGAGTTTGCCCACTCCACCCAAGATTGCCCACTCCATCCAAGATTGCCCACTCCACCAGAGTTTGCCCACTGCACATGAGTTTGCCCACTCCACCCAAGATTGCCCACTCCATCCAAGATTGCCCACTCCACCAGAGTTTGCCCACTGCACATGAGTTTGCCCACTCCACCCAAGATTGCCCACTCCATCCAAGATTGCCCACTCCACCAGAGTTTGCCCACTGCACATGAGTTTGCCCACTCCACCCAAGATTGCCCCACTCCACCCTAGCCTGGTATCCTGGCCCAATCAAAGAATATGGGCCCAGTAACCACTAAAGATTTCTGCTTTCCTATTGGTTGAAACTCTCACACATTCAAGGCATGCACAGACGTATACGAGTTTTTACACATTACTACAAGTTACTATAACTTATCGCTTGACATGATATGGCAAGGGTTTTGACAGGATATACACATAATTAATATACAAATATTAAATAATCATGCCTCTTGCTCTACTGTCAGTCTGTCAGTGCATGGTGGTCAGTGCAATCCCAAGTACTTAATATGTTTTGACAAATCTAGAGCTTTATTAAAACTATACAGCAAGTACCATTGAGCCCATCAGATTATTTTGCAGAATTTGTATAAATAAAAATACACACATGCATGCAGATAGTAGCGTACGTCTGATCAGAATGCTGATCCGTGCAAACAGTTACACAATGAAGCCACACCAATATTGGCAATATACACCTAAAAATAAAAGAAAACAACCATGAAATCTCCTACCAAGAAAAAAGGTTGTCAGTTGCAGAAACTAATATCTTACCTCGACAAGATAAACTCTCCTCACCAAAATTGTAAGACAGATTGCCAATTCAGAAAATCCATCGCCGTTGTCGTGTTGACCAACTTCAAACCATAGTTCAAACGTACATGCAATTTCATCAAACAAATCTTTCTGGTGTATGTGATGTAAGTTGTAGGAAGAAACTTCCTACATCATTTCTTCCTACATCACAAAACGTCATAAAATGGTCAACAAATAAATGTCGAACTCTCAAATTGAGATTTCGTTGACTATACTGTACATAACTCGGCAAAGAGGTCTGGAAATGGGACACAGGCAACCCATGTCAAGATTAGTACGCTGCCTCGCTACGCTCCGCAGCAATAATTGTTTTGTTTTTAAGCTGCAGTAGGGCAATTCCACGGTAGAGTTGGCATTCAGTAGAAAAATAAATTTGTGAATTTTACAAAATATTTTAGTGATTATGGTAGAAAATAGACCTAAATAACATAAATTGAGCAGAATCCCTAAAAATATTGATTACTGTGAATTTTTAAGGGTCCGAGAGTAAAGGACATTTTTTGTAGTTTTGGAGTAGTAAGTATAAGAGCTTATTAATGTCCTCAACTACCAAATACTGCTAAGATTGATACTGACACAGTAAATAAGGCAATGTTTTTGTGGGGTTATGGAAGTATGGGGCAACTGCTCTATATATTTTTGTTTATCTGCGATGAGCTGGGTCCTGAGAGATTCCAAGGGCAGATACTCGTAATTGAAAGCTGGATCTTGAGGAAGGCGATTAAGACAAATGCTGATTTTTAGCTGGGTCCTAATCTGCTCAAGACATATACTTTCACCGCGCGTATTTGAGCTGGATCCTGAAAGGCGACTAGAACATATACTCAATGGAGTTGGATCCCAGTCTGCCCTGCAGGACATATACTCCGAGTTGGACCCTTGATCTGGCTCAGGACATATACTCGTATGCAGAAATCAGAGCGATTGCCAAATTCCGTAAAGAAAACGTGAGGTCTATGGTAAAATTGCGACCTCATACTAGAGCAATTGCCTCAGACACTTCGTTTTTATTTCATAATTCAATTTAATTCATTAACATTTTGTATATATTGATACAACATTTCGTCTAACGTTTTTGCTTTCGTCACATCTCTAATTGTTCGTAAGCACGGTCGTGAACGATTGCAAATGTTCCATGTCGCCGGTGATTGCATGCATATCTTTAGGTTGCAGAATAGTTTAAATCGTCCAATATATAGGTATAACATCCTATTTATTAAGCTAAGAGACCATATATAGTAATTACAGTAACCATATTAAAATATCACATAACACAATATCATTAAAAGTAGCCCAACAATTGGTGAAAAAGGCTATTGCCTATGTTTTGGGGAGGTGGGTGGGATTTCAGTCTTTACTGCTTGCGATCCAAGTAGGAATGATATTGAAATATGAATTTTACTAGGGTTTATGCCAATATATTTTACTATAGTACCATTGTTATTTGTGAATGAATCAAACAGTCACAGAGTATCTGAACAATAATTAATGATACTGGGCGTAGTAGCCTACGGGTTTAGCAAGCAATAATGAAAGTCTGTGATAGAGTCTTTCTTTGTTTAGACAGTTGTCCCGTTTAGGGCTATATTGTCGTGTAGACAAAGAACTGTTTTTTTATGACGAGTAGCTCATACCCTTAGGACTAGTGCGGCCAGTATCGTCCATTAACTCTAATTTTTAGTGCTAAAAATTGTCATTTAATGTCCTCAACTACCAAATACTGCTAAGATTGATACTGACACAGTAAATAAGGCAATGCTTTTGTGGGGTTATGGAAGTGTGGGGCAACTGCTCTATATATTTTTGTTTATCTGCGATGAGCTGGGTCCTGAGAGATTCCAAGGGCAGATACTCGTAATTGAAAGCTGGATCTTGAGGAAGGCGATTAAGACAAATGCTGATTTTTAGCTGGGTCCTAATCTGCTCAAGACATATACTTTCACCGCGCGGGTTTGAGCTGGATCCTGAAAGGCGACTAGAACATATACTCAATGGAGTTGGATCCCAGTCTGCCCTGCAGGACATATACTCCGAGTTGGACCCTTGATCTGGCTCAGGACATATACTCGTATGCAGAAATCAGAGCGATTGCCAAATTCCGTAAAGAAAACGTGAGGTCTATGGTAAAATTGCGACCTCATACTAGAGCAATTGCCTCCACAATCACACATATACAATGTGTGTGATCCCCATAGACCGAAAACCGCGAGCACGTATAATCGAAATTGGTGTAAATTAAGTCTTATTTCCCTATCAATCGTTTTGAAACGTCTGCAAGAACATTCACTGGTGTACGAATATATCTGAGATAACAGTCGGATGACCAGCGTCCTAGTGTTTGAATGAGCCAATGAGGCAAACTCTGTGAAGCGGCTGTAGTAGCCGCTCCAATTCTAAAGCTGTGACCAGCATAATGTACAGTGTTGTAGCCACCTTGAGCCAATAGTGTTCGCAGTTCCTTAGTAAATTGACTACGTGATAGAGGAACACCGTTCGAGTAGCAAAACAATGGTCCCGCATGGTTTGATGACGTATGAGAAAAGTAGGTTTGAAGAGCCCGCACTGGACAATAGATACTCGAATTGCTGCCAATGGTTATTGTAACTGAAGATCGAAACGGATCGGTCTTAGAAGCTTTAATGTTGAGTTGCAAAAAACCAGCCTTATGGTGTTGGTCACTGTGAAAGCTTACGTCCGATCGGCTAAGATGAGTAGAGGAATTAAAAGGACCGGAGCAAGTCATTTCACCAATCCGCAGAAAACCAAAAAATGCTAAAGAAATAGCGGCTCAAAACATTGTTTCATCGTGCGTTGGTACTTTGCGTGAATGCAATAAACCGTGAAAAAGTTTGAGGTGGTCTAATGTTATAGGTAGACGCGTCCTTGTAGAAACACCTTTAACTCGCTTTATGCCTCGTAAAATATAGTTCAGACGTTGAAATTTGGCTATAGGAAGGTCGTAGCCATTGACCAAATGCAGGTGGCGAACTGAGGCAAGATACACTTTTATGGTGTCAGGATTCACCGTCTTTGCCAGAAAAACAGCAAAATAGATAAGAACAGTTTCAGTAGTAGGCAGAAGAGGGACATGCTTGTATAAATGAAATTGGTAGTAAAATTTCATAAACTATTTTTCGCCGCTGCTATAAGTTTTAGTCGTACCTTGGGCTAACGAGGCAATTTGATAACGACGTAAATCGGCGTCTAAAGACGAGAAAGTTCCTCTGGCAGAGGTTGTGGATGTTGATCTGCATGAGGTGCTAGGCGCCGAAATCTGGTTAGCTGAAAACGGGAGATAGAATCAGCAATGTCATTAGAATGACCTGGAACATGCAAGGCTTTGAAGTAAAAATTATACTTTAGTGTTTGAAGGGTTAAGGCCCGCACTAAATCCATCATACGTGGGCATTTTGAACGTTTAGAATTAATGATGGAAACTACAGCCTGGTTATCACAATAAAAGATCAGACGTTTTTGAGCCCGCAAAGGTCCCCATATGTAGGAAGCTGCTACGATAGCATAGAGTTCTTGCCAATCAATGCTGATGTTCTTAGTGTCAAGAGTTTGATGGGGTAACCATTTGCCTTGAAACCACTGATTTTTGAAAATCCCCCCGAAACCCAGGGTACCAGAGGCATCTGTATACAGGAGAAGTGTTGTAGAATTCTCCCAAAAAGTGTTTAAAAAGAAACTTGCGCCATTCCAGTCCTTAAGAAATGTTTGCCACATTTTAACCATCTAATGTGATGATGTGGTGCTGTAACCCCCCGTGTAAGCTGTATTATACGCTGAAGAAATGCCCGACCGGGGACAATTACTTTGCAGGCAAAGTTTAGAGTACCTATCAGTGATTGGAGCTCCTTGAGTGTAGCGGACTTTTTAGTGTGCTGAAATTCTAAATCCGTGTGGAGACGACTCAGTTTATCGTAGGGAAGACGAGCTTCCATTTTGTGTGAGTCAAGAACAATGCCTAAGAATTCGATGACTTGGCTAGGGCCCTCCGTTTTGTGATCTGCAATAGGAACGCCTAACGTATTAAGTGTTAACAACATACTAGAAAGACTTGTTTGACATGCATGAGAAGGTGGCTCGGTCCTATCTGGTGGTTCCATTATCAGAAAATCGTCTAAGATATGCCCAACATAACTTATAAAACATTTGTTAGTTAAAATCCACTCAAGCGCGTCAGAAAGTTGGTTAAAAATATATGGCGCACTTCGCAAACCAAAGGGCAGCACTTTATCGAAATAAAAGGATTTATTCCAGTACATGCCTAATAATTCCCAGTCGTCAGGATGAACAGGGAATTGACGAAAAGCAGACTCTACGTCAGTCTTAGCAAGATAAGTGTCTTTGCCTAATCGGATCAAAGCCGCAATGGCGTCATCGATTTTGATGTACTGCAGTGAAAAATCGTCTTTCTCAATAAATGAATTAATTGATTCGCCCGTTTTTGGAAACGAAAGGTGAAAAATGGTTCGAAATTTATCGGAATGCTTTTTGGGTACAATACCGATTGGCGAAACTTGTAAGTTAGCAAATGGAGGATTGATGAAAGGACCGGCTGTGTGTCCAAGAGCAACTTCCTTAGCTAAGTTACTCGAAACAATAGTTGGATTGTCAGTGGCGGACTTGAGGTTTTTAGAAAATTTAGGCATGCGAGGACCATCGTAACCTAGGCGCGCGCCGAAACGCAAGTCTGTACAAAGTTTCAAAACGAATGATGTGTCAGGATGCCCACGAAGAGCATCTTCAAGCGCGTCGACGCGAATTGGCGTAACTATAGTATTATCTAAAGGTATTAAATTACTGCTACTATTAAGAATAGAATAATAACTACGAGTTCCATTTTCTTTTGTCGTTCTTGGAGCTACGGTCAGATCTGGAGGGTTGGATTTCGTTTTGAACGTTTTCATTACGGGATTTGGGACATTGGTACCCAGGATGGTTTCCCCTACAGCCAAATCTGTTGCATCGGTGAACGTAGGGGCAGTTTGGTTCAAGAGGGCATGGCCTACCCCTGTTGTAGCTGTGGCAGATTCCGTCCCTCGCTGCCCCAGCTCTGAATGAGGGTTCATTTGAAAAAAGGGAATAGTCCTCGCGCAACTGCGTAGAACTAGCCGTAAAAATACGTAACCACAATTGCATGTCAATGTTGGCCCACGACATTGTCCGACACGCGGCTGCTTTGTAGCGAAATTTATGGTCGTAAATACACCAACCTAGTCCGCCATGCGCTTTTGCCGCATGACGGATAATTTCCATATACTGAAGCATTTCAGACGCACGATTTGGAAATTTTTGGACAACAATAAGAGTATACGTGTTGAAAGCGGTTGTCCATTCGTCAATATTTGTAAGGACCTGCGGTTTACGAGGCGTTAATGAGATTCCCGTGGAGGAAATAGTAAATCCTACGTTGTCCGGGTAATCAGAGCCAACACTTGACTTATTAATGTTTTTTGGCAATAATCTAGCAAGTTCAAAAAACTCACCACTCTCGATGTCACGAACATACTTGTTTGGAAGTTCTGGCGTGAATCCCCCGTCAGCTGACTGGTTCGAGGCAACAGGCGCATTCGGCGGTGAGTGCTGCAGTTCTGTTAACGTTAAAAATGGGAGCTGTCCGAGTTGTTCGAGCCTTCCAAGCGGTGTTGGAGGCGGCGGATTGGTCGCTTGCTCAGTACGGACCGTACGCGTAGGGTTGGACTGTTGTTGGACGGTTTGGGCAGTACTTGGTGCCGGTTGGTCCTCGAAAAACGACGCGATCGACTGCGACACGATTTCAGTTATCTGTGCTACCTGTTCGTCGCTAAAGGTCGTCCGCGGACGCGAGACTGCTGGCGCGACGGTTGCTGGACTCGAGGTTGAATTTGCTTCGTTGGGCTGCGTCGAATTGCTACCGAGACGTTCTCGCTCGTTTTGAAGGCGCATTGTGAGCACTCGTCGACCTCCTGCGCTCGAAAAGTTCAGTTCGCGACAAAGGTCTTTCAACTCCGAGATACTTAGCTCAGTGAGATTACTTGGTATTTCAACTGACGGTTGTGCTGCGTTAACAGTACGTAGATTTTGAAGACGGGCGTGTGATCTGGATCGCGTTTTGCTAGGTCGTGGTATTTTTTGAACGAATGTAGATCAAGGATAAAGAACGTCAAAACACGTAAGATTATTTCAGTCTTTACTGCTTGCGCCTTGCGATCCAAGTAGGAATGATATTGAAATATGAATTTTACTAGGGTTTATGCCAATATATTTTACTATAGTACCATTGTTATTTGTGAATGAATCAAACAGTCACAGAGTATCTGAACAATAATTAATGATACTGGGCGTAGTAGCCTACGGGTTTGGCAAGCAATAATGAAAGTCTGTGATAGAGTCTTTCTTTGTTTAGACAGTTGTCCCGTTTAGGGCTATATTGTCGTGTAGACAAAGAACTGGTTTTTTATGACGAGTAGCTCATACCCTTAGGACTAGTGCGGCCAGTATCGTCCATTAACTCTAATTTTTAGTGCTAAAAATTGTCATTTTGAGACTGGAATAATGTTATGTATTAGGGCTACACAGGAGTTATATTCTTAATGCTAGCAACATTAGGCATATATATGTAAGAAAAATCGGTTTATTGGTCAGTAAATATTTTTGAACTTATAATTATTTAATTAAACTACCACATTCAAAATTTCATGTAACGTCCATCACGAAATATTGCCAAAGTTTATTTCTGTTGCAAGGTAGTACTCTGAATTAATGAAGTACAACTTATTTTGTTACTTTATGTATGAACAAGTATGAAAAACTGATAAAACCCAAAAAAAGTTACACACGTGCTCAACAATTAATCGTTAAATTATGTAACGTCCGTCACATGTAACGTCCGTCACATTCAAAAGTGGGTAGAGATGTCACTTATCAATACAACTTTTATTGCATTTAAAAAAGAAAATAGTATCACTGGTACTACATGAAGGATATACCCCTAATAGCATTACTGCTGACCAGTTTTGATGCTGTATGGTTAGGCATGCTGTCTGGAAAGATACTAAATTTAAAATTATTTGTTGGAAGTAATGCCACTTCCACTCACTGCTGCTCAAAGACACGCCAAGATATCTTATTCTTAGTATATATTTATATATAAGTTCTCTATAAACAATATTTGACAGTTACTTTGGCTTTTGCCACAGTTTTATAGTTGATTATTAAAGTTGGCAATTTTGTAACGTCCGTCACGTAACGTCCGTCACGGCATCTTTGGCCTCTCCTCCCCCCTGGAAAGGAGTAACTGTAAACTACCTTCAATATAGATAATTTGTCCTTTTGTTAAATGTTATGTCATGAAACTTTTATCTTTTATCTTTAAATTTGCAAGACAACATATATTTAAACAATTTTTATACGGTAAACGTCTTTGTCCAGGATTGGTCAATGCTTGGGAACACTACAATTTCTCAAACGTTAGATAACTGTAAGACTAGAGGTATTCTGGAACTTGGCATTATATTTTTTATAATAGGCAAATTAGTTTTATATTATTACTGCAGTGGTCGATTTTGTAACGTCCGTCACGTATTTTATTGAATACTGGAAAGAACAGATTCAACAGGGTGAAAACAATGGCAAGTTAAGAATTTTCAAAAAACTGAAAACTAACTTTGGTTGTGAAAAATACCTTTCTGAAATTCACAATTTCAAACACCGTCAAGCTGTCACAAAATTAAGGATTTCAGCTCATAGATTACCTGTTGAAACTGGTCGATACAGCAATGTTTCATACAGTAATAGACTATGTAAACATTGCGATCTTAACGAGATCGGGAATGAAGAACACTTTTTAACGTCATGTACATACACAAAGTTCGCCGATCTCAGAGTAAATTTTATTGATAACCTATATAAAGTAAATAGTTCATTCAAATTGTTTAATTCCCAAGATATTTTTATGTACCTTATGTCTATGCAAGACAGAACAGTTATGGCTTTGGCAGGGAAATACTGTTTCGATGTTTTAACAATTTTTGATAACTTAACGTAGATAATAGAAATTAACTTTATATATATGTAATATGTATGTCATGTAGTTGTAGTTAGTGTCACGTTTGTATCCTATATACCAAAGCTGGTATTGATGTTGTTGATCAAATAAATATATATGTATACGTAACGTCCGTCACGGCATCTTTGGCCTCTGCTCCCCCCTGGAAAGGAGATTGACAGTAAATTACCTCCAATATATATAATTTGTTCTGTTGTTAAATGTTATGTCATAAACATTTTATCTGGTCTAGTAAAGTTTGAAGACAAAATTTATTACAAATTATGTGGTAAAAGTCTTTGTCCATTTTGTGTAACGTCCATCACGCACATTCAAATACCGATTGTAGCCGACTAGTGCAGATTTCAGTAAATTGGACTTTTTCATGAGATAGATGTTGTAATTACTTATTATTGTAGAAATAATTGTGTGCTAACATATTATAGCTGAAGAGATATAAGTTGATTTGTGTCTGAAAAATTATCTGAATGTAACGTCCGTCACCATGGAATTGCCCAGTACTCTTGCATGTTATTTCCTATAGTATAAGTTAAGGGTAAAGGATAAAGAACTGGGGGGCTAATCAGCCTTACTCACAGGCAACAGCTGAATTGCAAAGGATGCAAATCAACATGGCTGTGTCGATCAAGGCATATCAAAGTGCATTCCAGGCAGCCACCATACGACACAGTTCAGACCACAGCTATAGTAAGATGTACAGTGTAGGTGTTGATTTTATGGAGAGAGGAAAACCAGAGAACCCGTCAAAAAAAAACTCAAAGCACAGGAGAGCTCAACTACCGTGGAGCCTCACTATAGCGCGCATCATTATAACGTGCGACTCGGTATAACACAGTTGATCTTTGGACCCCAAAATTTTACTTTTCCTTGTTTGTCATTTGATGACTTATACAGATGTTTACCTACAACATTAAAGTTCACCACAAACTGCTAAATTCCACAAAATAGCAACAGAATTGATATGTGTATATGACGATGAAACTGAAGTTTCTATTTTGCTCACGGGAGACAATTCAATCTTGATGGGGAGACAATTCATTCTTGATGGCTGACAATTGCTTATCATGCTGAATAATCACAATCATTATGAGATAAAACGACAACACGGCAGTGTGATCATTGTGAGAAATGAAAACCATGCTCAAAAATCTTATTTCAATTCCATTTCAAGTCTTGAGTCACGATTTGGATTGTTAGAATCGAACAGAAAGTGCTTCTGGCAGTACTCAATCTCGCTCCCAGTACTCGGCCCACAATATTGCATCAGAACTGAGTGGGAAGAGTACTACTGGGAACAAGATTTGGCTGTACCTCGCAATAACACGCTTCATCTATAACGCAGTCACCACTAAGGACCCCAACCACCACATTATAGCGAGGCTCCACTGACTCTAGATATATCGCAACAACAGGGTCATCCCCAAGTGGTCACCGATCCAAGTACTAAAGTTATTGTGGCTGGCCTCCCTAGCTTCCTCTGGGCAGGAGTTGATCTCTTACGCGTTATTCAATATTTCAAATCATAAACTTTATTTTAAACGATAGATATATACAGTAGATAACAACCGTAAGGGACAGTGTCTAACTAAAGAATAACTAAAAAAACATGGAGGTCACAACTTTTTATACTTGGTGAGAGTCCACTGACTCTAGTGAATCTGCCAACCTAATCAAGTCCGCTGACCTACTGTAAGTTGTATTGTCATTTAACTGATACATCATGGCAGTTACACCCCATCTAACCAACAGCACATGCCACCTGTGCTCCCCTCAGCTCTATAGCCATCAAACCTAAAGAACTAAGTGTCAGAACTACATTTCATGGCAATGAAACAGTACAGCACACCAAGCTTTTTATTTGTTTTCAGCTTTGGTATATTGAGCTTAAATTTACACCCCCTGAGTTTGTTGAAATACAGAGTAGGTGGAGCTTTCAGAAAAATTATTTTGTTAATATGTTCAGATGATGTAATATATAATAAAATGTGTCAATGTTGACAACCAGTGTGCTGCTTACACTGGTTGTCAATATTGACACATTTTATTCTATATTGCATCAAGATGAACATATTAACAAAATAATTTTTAGTATGCACCAGAAGTACATCATCATGTAGAAACACTAAGACCTTTCAATTTCTAATTAATGTGGTTATCTGTGCATGCACTCTTTCATTCTGACAGCTTCACACAGTCACGTGCCTGGGTCGAGGTCTTCATTGAAGAATGAAGTGTTTTAGGCAAAGTCATATTACTTACCTCTGAGACACAAACTTCGAGAAGATGTTCGCCGATGCAGCAGGATTTTCACTAGGCTGCCCGTCCTTTTTATCCATTGAAAAGCAGTCCGTGGTTACAAGAAATAATAAACTTCGCCATTCACATATTATCACACATCCTCTGCGCGCGCAACTGCGCGCGTGGCAGCGTGGCGCCCAATCTCGTTCCCAGAGCCAAATATGCCCGGCCGCGCACGCGTATGGGTCTGGGTACGAGATTGCGTGGCGCCTTTTTCGAAGGGCCCCGGGAACGAAGCGGCCTTTTGCCAGAATAAAAATGGGGACACATTTTTGGGCAGCACCCGCTGTCCAGTACTCCAGTTATATATATAGGTCCCTTAAAGCTGTCAATGGACCTTTTACCTTTTAGGAAAAACCCGGTAAGGTCCATTGACCGTGAGTGGGACTCGCCGAAATATATAGAGCGTTTTCATCTGACGTCACGGCGGCCATATTGGTGTACCAAAACAATGAAATGGCGGCCATATTGGTGTACGGTATGGGAATTAGCTCTTTCTTATTCAAATATTTCGTATTGTTTCACCACCCCCATGGGGCCACCGATCACGTGAGTGAAAAGGCTCTACAGTGTGTATCAAAAAAATTCGAACCCTTAGAAAATGAATTAGCATTCTTTTCAAACAACCTATTGTAGTAGTTTGAAAGCCCTAAGCACTTCGCTGAACCCACAGATGTGTAAAACACACGGTCTTATACACCTGGGAAAGTAAGATAACTTGAAGTTTTGCATGGTGAAAGAATTTAAAAGCTTTTTCGCTTCGTTTAAAGTGTCTATGACATGAAAAAATGGTATACGATTTTTTTGTACTAAGTGAAAGATATACTTGTGAAAGGTAATCTCACGAAGTTTGGCATCATTTCGTCGCATATTTTCCGAACTACGACTCTTCGAAGTTCACCTGAAACGACTCGAAGAGTGCGAAATTCCATCGCGCGGTCAGACCGGCTATCTGGTTACTTATGACGTAGGCGTGTGGACACATCTCAAGCCGACTAAACAAAATAACAGGTATTATTAGCTGTTTTTGAGCAAATTGGGATGGCTATGGGTCTGAATAAAACAACTTTATTTTAGCGAAAAAAGTGAAATTCTATATTACTGATGTGTTGACGACCTCTGGATATTCATTTTTCCATTGAAGCGCGAATATAAACACTCCTAGTAGGAATGAAGTTAGGGCAAGAAACTGAACGTTTTGTTTACTTTTGATCAGCGTTCGCATAAAAACGTCGTCGCCGTAAACTGTTGAAGTGATCGCAGCACAACGTCGTGAACAGAACCATCATAGAGGGTAGAATGTTAGTCTAAGAATTACGTTGTTTTGCGTGCAATTTTTGTGCAAGTTCATCGTCGGTCTGGTCATGGGATTTGCTAAAAGTTAACTGTATGTTATACTATAACAATAATCACTTAGAAATCAATTTGGCAGTGAGTGGTGTTACATAGAACTGTAAAAAAAAGTGAAAGTGATGTTAATGTTGATCCGTGCGTATATGGTCAATTTAATCTCTAGCGCGAGTTTCTTTACGTATTTATATCAGTAATAAGTATTTGGTTAACAAGGGTCGAGCGAGCTTATGACCAGGCAGTTTTATCGCCTGCACAAATTATGTCGTGATGGAACAAGCCAGCTGAAAATGCACGAGTCGCTGAAATGTGGGATATATAAACAGTAACTCAGATCAAAATAGTTATAAGTAATAGAACCAAGAACCAGAGCAGAAATATTGTAACGCTAGACGACTGGAACTAAAGTCGTACTGATCGAGGAGGTTTCGTATATCACAACAATCAGGTGGAATAATATATTTTAGGGAAAGGCCAATACAGTAAATACCCGCTAACAAGAACCTACCACTATTAAGAACCTCAGGCTGAAATTAAGAATTTATTTATATAAGAATATATAAGAATATAAGAACCTATCCGAGGCTGATTTGGTAAAATGTAGGTTCTTGTTATCGGGTTTTTACTGTATATAAGATTATGTTTCGCCGCTATGACTATGGCCCAACCCAGCCTTCAAGAGGACGGTACTGTGGTATGGATCAGCCGCAAAATGATTCGCATGCACCAGAGTAACTGGACAGGTTTCGCAGAAGAACAGAAATTATGTATGATGTACAAAAATCATTGTCCCGACTTTTGACTCACGCCACATCTTTGCTCTGCGCATTTTAAAGACCTGTTGTTATCCGCAGTGCTATTTGCTTTATAACATGAGAATCTCGCAAGACCCAACGTAATTTACTTAGACCCAGAAGGCAGAAGCGATACTCATTATTGTCTATTGGAGTATTGGCACACATGTGATTCCACCTGAGCCAACTGGCTTGAGATGCGTGAATATATTTTATAATATTATATATAATAGAAACAGAATAGAAAATATTGCTGTTTTAGTTCTATTTGTTTTGTTAATACTCGGCAATATTCAGAATAATTCACTATTAACTGTAACACTCTGCCAAATCTTTGGACAATATTTCCCGAAGGAATCAGGAATTATGTAACCTCATCGACGATCGCCTCTCGACAGCATCATGATCTGATGGTTCATCACTATCAGCATCAACCAAAAACTGCTTAATCGTATCCTCATTTGATTCTTCGTCTTCTATAGTAGCTGGTGACACAAAATATTCGTTTTCTTACTCGTTTTCAAAAGCTCTATCTTGCTGTATTTACCTGTATTACCACAGTGAAATTTACGATGAGTCCACACGCCTACGTCATCGCTGCGTAAACTCGGTCCCAGACTTTTCGTACTTTTTATTCGAAAATATGGCAAAATTGGCAACTTCAACGCGTTGTAACTCGAAAAATATTCATCAGAATTACGCCAAACTTTCTGAGATTATTATTTGGCTGGACATCTTTCAGTCTGTGTAAAAAACGCCATACTAATTTTTTCATGTCATAGACACTTTAACTTATGTGCTGATTAATTTATAACGCAGCGCTTTAGGGTTTTCAAACTACTACAATAGGTTGTTTGAAAAGAATGCTAATTCATTTTCTAAGGGTTCGAATTTTTTTGATACACACTGTATAGTTCAAACTCGACTCGGCATCAACATCAACAAATACAAATACAAAGCAGAAACAAAATGATAAGAACAACATACGCAGCCCCTCCCCCCAAAGTAAATGAAAACACTGTTCGTGCAAGAAGGTCAGGTGTCAACACGATCTCTTACCAAAATTAAGTATATATCTTAATTGTAAACTAGGGCTCAAATTAAGACATGGCCTTAATTTATCTGTTGGATGTTAAACTTGAACACATAAAGCTAAACATCCTAGATAGGGGTGTTGTGGTCGGGGTATGAGAGGCGGGACATTTTTCCGGAGGGTTGTGATTAGGTTTAGGGACACCGGGGTTGTGGTTTGGGGTTGGGGTATGGGGGATGACTTTTCATTTAAAATTAAGGATTATCCTTAATTCTAGGCGAGTTGACAATTAAGGATAATCCTTAATTTTGGAGTGAGGTCGACCTGCAGGTGTACGTTTGGGCCTCTGTGGTTCGGCCGCGAGAAAAAAGACTAAGACTGACATCCAAGATGACCACGTAGGGGCCTAGAACTTACGTCCAAAAATTCCCCATTGCCGCCATGTTTTGCCTCACTTTTTTATTGGCAGTCAGCCTTCCAGGTATATATAGAGTTCACTCGTACTCAAAAATTCAAAATGACGGTCAAAAACGGAAAAAAGAGCCTGGGAACGAGGTCGTAACCCCCAAAACGCAGAGCATTATGAGCTACGGGAATGTAGAGAATAGAAACAAAACCTTTGTAAGAGTCTTTTGACTTCTGGGAGAGAATATACGTATGTGAACACGCAAAAAGAATGTCGGTATATCGTTGTTAGAAAACGTTATCATGCAAATGTTCATTGTGACACCAATCGAAAATCACGCATGAATTTCACTGCCCTCGAAATCTTCCACGACATCGAAGAGCGGTAAAATGGGGGAAATCGCGGGATTCGCGATAGATGTATTTCTTTTCAATTTTGCCTGATTACCCATGATGCACTGGTTTGTAAACAAGGGCTATATAAGGCGTTGTAAATAGCCAACTTAAGCTAATTACATATATGCATATCATCTTGCTTATCATGCCAGTCTCAATAAATTGATAGAAAAGATGAGTTTAAACCATTTTTAATACAGTTGTTTGCAAAAGCGTGTACACCGCCCGTTTGTTTTATTTGAAATTTAGATGCTTACTTTGGGAACGTATTGTTTTCGTGCGAACAAACAAATTATTGTCACATAAATGTGCCTTTAGCCAATCATGTCTTGCCAATCTCCCGCTGTCAAAACAGTTAAATTTGATTTAAATTTGACAGGCTATAATACTCCATGCACTATACCTACAGAAAAACAAACCCAATTTGGCTTCGTTATGTGATGTTGCATTTCTCAAATATAGTCGTAATAAGATTTTCGTGACATAAAATCAGCCCTTGAAAATTGTATCACGGCTAGCTGGAACTGAGCTGAAAATATGCGTGTATATCCCATAGGGAGAATTCGAAGAATAATTATGCGTTGAAGAGTCACTCCAAAAAAGCGTACGAGATTTTTGGGATTATCAAAGTCTCGTGGGACTGAGATTTTTTGAGATTTTTTAGGATTTTTTTGAATTTTAGGATTTTTAAAAGTGTACGAGATTTTCGGGAGTGATTCGCCCCTCGGAAAGTTAGGTTTTCTCCGAATTTTCTCCCTGTTTGTAGCGAAATACCACACTGTATATTTCCCCGTTAAGTCGTTGAGCTAACCACTTGTTCTTGATAACAGCCATCTTAAGAGATTCACAAGTAAAGAGCGCGTCATAGTTTGTGTGGATAGTTCTGTAAAGAAAGAATGCATCACGTTCAATTGATATTTGATTGGTTATAGGTTTAGACTAATCAGAAAAATAGCACTGAAATGTTGGAGAGGAAACACATGTTCCAAATACTTATCGGTTCTTACTTCTAGGGCTCTTGGTGACTGGGAGCTCTCCCCATAACAAGTAAAATCGTCTGACGTTAGCCAAAGTAAAATACAAAAGTCTGCATCAGTCCCAGAAGACTGATTCAGTCAGGAAAGAGTTAATAAAACAGTTTTTGAATTGTTATTAACCCTTGGTGTCTGGGAGCTCTCTCCTTGCCAAGTAAAATCGTGTTACGTTAGCCAAAGTAAAAAGCTAAAATCTGCATCAGTCCCAGAAGAGTAATGCAGTCAAGGAATTTGAGAAATAATTCATAGATGGATAGTTAATCTCGTACCCAGAGCCAAATATGCCCGGCCGCGCGCGTATGGGACTGGGTACGAGATTGATGGAGTGTATCCAATTTTCTGACAATTTATGTTGCCACCTTCGACGGACATGGGTTTGCTATATCTCATGTGAGGATCGGATCTCCCTGGTCAGCAGCCAACAAACGTGTGAAACTTCGACGTGCAACTGACATTGTATTAATACGATTTTATGGATCATCATACAAAACCCTTTGGTTTACGGCATACTCGTACCCAGACTTACACGCCAATGCGTCAAATGGCTCTGGGAATCTCTGTAAATGTGAGCGTTCTGCTTGGCTTCAAGAAACAATAAATATAATTCAAACAAATTCAACAAAACAAGAATTTCACAATCTACACTGTTTGCCATGAACGTACGTTTGATATAATTTGGACAAACATAATAACAGCAATACACAACATTTGAATTCGAAAATATTATCGTGATATACTAACTCATGTTGCGCGGATCGTCTCGCAAAACAACAGCCTTCAAGCTTAGTATTCTTTAGTTTCACTAGCTGGTCTTCCATGAATGCGTTTAAAAATGAGATGAGCAAAACAACACTTTCTTCCCAGACTGTGCTGATGTCCCTTATTTTGGATTGTAGAAAGTCAAACATGAGGGGATAAAGTTGATAATAATAGTTTGCCAAACCTAGTTGTCAAATATACAGCTATGACGTCCTCGACGCCGCAAACGATGGCTGTTATGGCATCTTTCTGTTCTCTCTTTAACACTAAACTAGATTGTCCCATCCTTATACTAAAGCACATCGCACAGCTTCGTATCCCTCAAAATTCAAGAAAGATACGACGATACGATTTACACGAGATTTATACACGAGATCTGTTGAAACGAGAGAAAGTGATCACAAGCCGATGACTATATGCATGAGTATGGGTACGAGAGTTTGGAATGCTTGGAATGCGTTGGGAATTCGACGCAGAGATCCAGGGTTTCCCAGAGAAGGGGAGAGCGCGTGGGTCTAAGTCCAAGAATAGGTTTACCGCCTATAGTTGCGAATCCAAAAATCGCATCCATTGCCTGCTGACCATAAAGATTTCGCGTTCACCTTTCTATATTTGCAAAGCCCACCCACGACTCTGGTCATTGGGGAACTTAAGCTGCTAGAACGACGACGACGGTTAAAAAGCGACATTAGTGAATTTTACAATTCAAACAAGTCACAGTTAACTATTATATGTGTAATAATATACACGGCAAAATTACTTGAATATGATTGACCAATGAAGAGGGCATTTTTTTTGTAATTCAGGGCAAAATTACTTGCACTTGCTTTGTTACTTAGCAACAGTGAACCTCAGAGGACTGACATTTTTTCAACAAATCTGCAAGGTTTTTCGGTCTGAAAATGCTTTTTTGTTTGCTTTGAACTAATTTAAACTATTGAAGGAGTGTAAACTATTAGTGAAAATGAATATACTAGAAAATTTACGAATTTTTTCCTCTGTTTACAAAAAGAAAGCAACAGGCACCGCGATATAGCGAGGAAAATTGGAATGTTGCCGAGCACCGACCGTGATAAGGTACATGTACTTCGACATTTTCTGGACATAACATAGCTCTTGAATAATTTTGCCCACTATATTATTAACACATAATCGCATGAGTTCTCGTAAAATTAAGGTTTAATTTCACTCGTGTTTTCAAAATCATACAAATTACCCTCGTCGCTTCGCGACTCTGGCAATTTTGTAAAATTTTGAAAACACTCGTGAAATTAAACCTTAATTTTCCTCGGCCCCATGCGATTACCTATACATATTTGAAGCTAGTTTAATGACTTCCAAAACTCCCCATGCAGTACAGTAAAAATTATCGTAGTGTCTGTATTGATGAAGTCAATTTTGAACAACAGTTCTCATCTTTTAGTAAGTTGACGTTGTCCTGAAGACGTGAAAATTCTCTAATAAATGGCGTTGTATAAAGAATGAGGACGGTTTGAGATTACTCTAGGGACTAAAAATTATTTATTCTCTTTGTTTTGCAAAAAAAATATTTTGATTAAGGACGTCGTCGTTGAGGTTGACGTCATACATCTTAAGACCTGGCCAAACGCTTTCAACATTTCATTCAACATCGTTCAACATTGTTGAATTCAACCGTGAAAGCGTTTGGCCACCCTGTTGAATGATGTTGAACGTTGTTGAATGGTGTTGAATGATGTTGAACGGAATTTGAACATGTTCAAATTTTCGTTCAACATGCGTTCAACAATGTTGAACGATGTTGCATGAAATGTTGAAAGCGTTTGGCCAGGCCTTTAAGGTGTTTTAATACTACAACAACAACTTTATTAAAACCCATAAATGACAGTCACGAGAACACTGAACAACGAGAACGCATCAGATTCTATCACAACACCATAGTTAATAGAACTTATACATGGTTTGGAAACCCGTCCAAATCATTGTTCTATGTTTTTGTTCAAGTGTACGGAAATTTGTGCAACTTCACGGTATTGTATTTTCTGTATAATGAAGCAGTAATCCAATAGCAACGATCGGGTTTAATTAGTTAGTCCTTCATCGTCACGTGTTGTGGTGCTTTATCGTCACGTGTCCATAGAATTTATGACTATCACTTCATGTTGAAAGACAATGGAGCTTCCAAACCATGTATACGCTATATTAACTATGATGACACACAAGACAAATTTTCTTGCAACATCTCAAATCATTAATAGGGAGTTTACGAACTACGACGACGACGGCAGTGGACAACGCGATATAAATTTTGGTATTTAAAAGAAAACACGGTTGAAAAACTTCCCTGTTTGCACTCAAAGCTTATTTTATGACTTTTAAAACGTTCGACAACTCGTAAAATGAACGCATTGAAAGTGTTGAAGGCATTCATAAGCAACAGCCTTCATCAGTCCATGACTTAACGTCGTCATGAATATGTGAAAATGCACTCAATGGCGATGTAAACATAACGAGGACGACTTAAAGATTTCTCTTGGGACTGCAAATTATTCATTTTCTTTCTTTTAAAGGAATAATTATTTTGTTTGAATGCCGCGTCGTCGAGGTTGCCGTCGTAGATCGTAAACTTCCTAATAATCCATGAGATAATCAGCCGATTACAATAGTTCAATCATTCAGTCACCTGATTGAAGTTGGATACTCCACTAAAACACGCTAAGATCGTATACCACCCAAGATATTAGATGAAAACCGGTGTTACAATTCTTAAGATCCCAATTATCTATGCCAAATAAACAAGTTGCTGTATGAAGAAATTTTACATGAATAAAATCTCATGAGGGTTTATTTTAATTGCATTTTCCAATTGAAATCGCTCGATTGAGATGCGCAATTTCAAAACACGTGCACGCGTTAGTTATGCTCCAGCATAGTGAACAGCAACTTCTTTTTAAAGTATACTTGAAAAGATGCAGTCAAACTACTTAGGGGCTGTTCATATGAGGCGCGCTAGCCCGGTTACCGGGCTGGTTTTATGTCACGAAAATCTTTCTATGATCGCAAAAAAGAATTAGAATACACTGTGCGTTATGTTTACAGAAAACGAAGCCGATTTTGCTTTGTTATATCATTCTGCATTTCTCAAATAGTCGCAATAAGATTTCCACCTCATATGAACAGCCCCTTAGCTAGTCTGGTATCATGGCCCAATCAAAGAATATGGGTCAGGTAACCACTAAAGACTTCTGCTTTCCTATTGGTTAATGATTTCGCGCGTTTTTAGTGGCTATGAGTAAAACTGCAATCGTCATAAGTGGATTTAGCCCTTATGACGCGAGAATGTAATTAGTGGTTACCTGGCCCATATTTCTTTTGAAATTGGGCCAGGGTACCAGGCTACCCCTTAACATCCTCTAGTTTCCCATATTTGTTTAAAATCGCATCTTCTAGATTCTTAAACGAAAACTAACAACATATAAACTAAGTTTCCTCTACTTGCATCACGTAAAATATTTACCTTCCCATTCCTTCTAAAATAATCAAATCTGCATCAACACATGTTTCAACAAGTTCAGCATCAACTCGCCTAAAAATAAGCAAAAAGTTAAGTAAAAATTGTTTAGATCCAAGTTTATTCAATTTCAATAATAGGAAAACCGATATATTTATTTCCACAATAAGAGATTTTTTACGAAATTATTATATAGTAACAAAATATCAATAAAACGTTTTTGACTATTCAGCAAAAACGTGAAAATGTTTTGCTAAGACAGTAATATTTGAACTATATATATATAAATTCTATAGCAGAATTTTATCGACTGCAAACCTACCGCTTCAAGAAACACCGTATTTTATTCAAAATCTTAAGAGTGCACGAAGTATAATTATTTTGCATTTAATATAGTCTAACAACAAAATACTCTAGCATCATTACCCAAAAAGCAGTATTATTTGTATACATGCTAGAGGTAAAATCATAGCTTCAATTCCACGAGCAATGGTGACTTTAGTAACAGTATTTATTATATAGCTTTGCAATATCTGAGTTCTGATTGGTCAATGCATGGCAACTGACCGCATATACTAGGTCAGTCTTTTCCCGTATTCGGAGTTCGGACCGCTGTCCTGGATGTTGATTTTGCTGGTGGGATTCTAAGGCTTTCACATGCACGATTTTCAATACAATAAGTACCGAAAAACTTAAAATAGCCATAAAAGAAACGATTTATTAACCTCGTTTACTCGTCTGCGGCTCGGTCCGTGCTGTCAAGAGATTGGTCTAATATTTTCCGTGCAGACCTCGTTCTCGGTTAATAATCTCTTATCTTTCTTGTCACTCGTGGTGGAATGGTACGAATTCACGAAATTTGATTGGCACAATACAATACAATACAATACAATTACAATACAATACAATACAATACAATACAATACAATACAATACAATACAATACAATACAATACAATACAATGCAATGCAATGCAATGCAATACAATACATACCTTAAATCTAAACAAGGAGAAAATGTTCCAGACTCCATTATAAGCAATCTTTTCTTATCTAATGCTTGTCTAAAAGTTTAAGGAATTTCAAAAGTGAAATACAAGTAAATGAATGAAACAAATAAATATTAAATAGATTCGGGTATAAATAAAACGAATAAAACAAAAATTCAGGTTTGAAAAAAATTGAATCTTATTTTCTTTGATGCAACAAAACATTAGAAAGAAAACTTACTTTATTATTGGACAAATAGCAGCTACTTTTTCAGTAATGATCTCTAACTCACTGTATGTAACATCATTTAAGGCAGGTAAAGAGTTAGCTGCTAAGACAACCTAAAATCACAAAGTAATTGTTAGAGAGCGGAATGACGCAACGCGTTAACAAAAGCTAAATCGTACACTTAGGCTAAACCTTTTTAAATAGCTTACATGTAAAAATCTTAAAAGTGGCAAAACAAAATCGAAGCTCAAGCAAAAAAGGTGTAAAACGTCATGTTCCCTCAAGCTAAATTTTAGAGATGTGCGGAAGCCTCATCAGTAGTGTCACTACCCTGGGTACCAGAGGCCGGAAAGGATTGGGGGGAAAACCACGCACGCGGGAGGCATAGTATAGTGTCACTTGTCATTAACGAATTAAACGTAAGGTATAACAACGCAACATAACGTCCCATAACCTAACGTACATGCATGGTCTCAAAAGGCAACGCAACGTATCACAAAGTAATGTATGGTATATATCACAACGCAACGTCTCGAAATCTAACGTATGGTCTCAGAAGGTAACGTATAGTCTCACAACGTAACGTAATGTCTCGTGTCACAGCTTGAATTATTGTTTCACGAGGTAACGTGTATGTAATGTATAACGTATATGCAACGTAATGTATGGTCTTACAAGGTAACGTATGATCACACGTTACCTATAGTCTCGTGCACAACGTAACGTATGGTCTCACAACGCAACGCAACGCAACGTCTCGTCTCACAACGGGAATTATTGTCTCACAAGGCGACGTGTATGGTCTCACAACGTAATGTATGTTCTTACAACGTAATATGTGGTGTCACAACGCAAAGTAACGTCTCAAAACGTAACGTATGGTCTCAACGCAACGTATGGTTTCATAACGCAACGCAAGGTCTCACAAAGTAACGTAAGGTCTCACAGCGCAACTAAAACTAAACTAAACTATATATGCTGTTATATAACTTTCACAAAGTCTCCTAACGTAACGTAACGTAACGTAACGTAACTCTTAGCAGCGTACAAAACTATTGCCGTAGCGTAGCAAGTAACATGGTAAAGCAAAAGACAACGTTGTACAATAGATATTATGTTATTTGAGCATGTGAATCAGAGCTGCGTGCTGCTGGTTAAGTACGTAATATTCAAATTGTCTTTGAGACAAAATACTCAGCGTTATTTATTGCTTGTTTTCTCATTTTCTTCCGACCTACAGTACCAAGCATTTGTTTAAAAAAGAAATCGGTTAAACTCTGGGCTTTATGTATAACAATATACTTACCACAGTACCTCGCGAGAGTAACTCTCGAGCAAACGGAAATACTCCTAAAACAATATCGGCGCCACTATTATCAACAAACATTACAGCCATGCGATGAGGTTGGCCCTAACATAAGAAACAAATTATAACACAAGTCTGTTTATTGGTAATATAAATTAAGATTGCCTAATTTGAAAGAACTCGTAAAATACTAAAGGAAGAGACGCTTTAGAACTTTTCCGTATTATTCTTTGTTTTGGGGATATTTCAATTTATTGAATATGTAAATGATATGGTCTCTGCATGGCGTCAAACAGAGTACGTCATTTCCACGCATTACAAAATAACTTTTACCTCCACGTGAAATGTTCAGTGTCACGAAAAGTTTTAATGTGCACAGTTTCAAGTGATTTTGCTGAACAAACTTTGAGATCACTAATTTTGGTGTGTGTAAAAATGCCCTACCCTTGCTATGACGACCATTCATTTACATATCAAACAAACCAAAATTCTCAAAAACGATAAAAGTTACGGAAAAGTTCTAAAAGATCTCCCATTACCATTCAACGAGATTTTTTTCAAATTAGACAAACCTTATATTCATGTTGCCAATTCCTTATTACTATTATAAGTATTTAAATATATGTTCATTCATAAAATACACTCTTACTTAAATGTGTTTATATGTAAAAGCTCTCCGAGTGGTTACAATCCGCAGTACAAAAGCCAACTAACGTCACACCACAAAGAAATGACAACTGGGCATAAACAAGCTTGGTAACAACCTTCGGAAGGCTGTTGCCAGTTCCTAGCTCAATGATCAGAGCACTTAGCATAGTTTCTAAGCCTGTCGTTTCCGTCATGTGCTTGGCCGTGTAGTCGGTTTGGGTTCTTGGGAAGACTGGGGAGAGGCTGGAAACGAGAAGGCCTAGCAACATTCGCAAAAAGGTCCTGCCTAGAATCGTTCTGGCCCTTCGAGTGTTCCTGGGATCTAGCGTAGCGACAGTATATTATATAAAAAGCATAAGGATGTCTGCGAAGATTTTACCAAAGATCTTGGCGATCGAAAGAAGGAAATTATTGAATATATTCCAATTGGAGCTCGAAATGAAATTTAACTGTTTAACTTTCGGCGGTTGCAGAAGGAAAGCTAGTGATAAGAAAGCTAGGCTAGTGAAACTTCGTCGATCCGAGGTGAGCAGGCTTGTATTATTTTATGCAGATGAATATTAAATGTCGAAAAACACTTAGAACATCATAATATCACAACTCTTCCTCAATAAACAACCAAGCTGTAAAGTGAAAGTGTTAACGAATTTTGCTAGGCCTTCCCCAGCGGATCCGTTCGGATCACTTCCGAAACGTGTCAACCGAGGAAGGCCTAGAAACTAGGCTACAGAGCACTCTACTTGGATTTGCAGGGTCCCGAGTTCGATTTCGGTCGGAAGAACTTAGTGTACTTAAAATTATATTTTTTTTGTCCAGTATCCAACTGAAACACGTGCTTTGATTGGCTGGCGAGCGGTCCGGTATCCAGCGCTCTGATTGGCTAGTGGGCAGTCCGGTATGCTCCCATCCAGATCCCTGACAACAGGACGCTCGCGAGTTGAAAAGAAACATTTAAGAACAAAAACATTTTACAGTAATTTTGCTTTATCTTTAATACAAAAAAATAAAATTAACACAAAATTTGATTTATTAAAGCTGGAAATGACTTTATTTTATCCGAGAAATAAAAGTATTTAGTTTGTTTTCTTCCTCTTAACAATTAATGCAATTTTGAACTTATAACACGGCTTCTAGACGTTTTTCGTGTCTAATTGTCTAATAAGAAATACATATTGTTATTCACCGTTCTATAGAGGAAAATAGAACAGTACTTGTTAACTATAAGCTCTCAGCAACAGCCTCAGTAGCTCAGCTATCAAAGTTTGGTCTTAAAATGTATATTTTCTGTCACATTACTAAAAACTTCAGTCATGCACCTTTACAATAATGAGAAACGTAATGAGAAACGTAATTTTTAATTAAACGGTCCATTTTTAATCAGCGAATTAAATATTGTTTAATACCGTTGTTTTGTGTCTGATTCTCTGTTATAAAATAAATGGACCAACTCTTACGCTTTTTCCGTGCTCACCAACTTCCAGTGTGCATTCATTAGTCGATGGAGCACGCCAAACCTTGAACCATTTCTTAAATTTACTACGAATTTTGAGATGCTCCTTCAAGTAGTTAGGCTTATTTATTTTATTAATTTTACTAATTTTTACTACTCCCCTCCCCGTGCCCTCGCAAATCCTGAAATCCCCGCTTATAAAGTCTTTTTCACATTATTTCGGCTAACATTAGACACTTTTATTCTGCCTGAAAAGGTTCTTTAGATGGGAAGAACTTGAACACGTTTATATACCAACACGAGCTAGAGTTAAATAAAAAGCACACAGTCCAATTTCATGTTTTACTGCTCGAACAGGCGAACCGAGGCCATGTATGCTTACAAACTAAATCAATATTTCCAGTTAATCTTTCGCTTTTAACAAAAAATGAAAATATTGACAGATCCTGTAGCTTCATCTTAATTTGCAGCAAGTTTAAGAACTGTCAAATATGATCAGTTAGTTCAAATTTAGAAATGTATTAACTTTGTATAAGTGGCCTCGGTTCGCCAGTTTTAGCAGTAATAATCCTACTCGACAAACCTTCAATCTTTCAATCCATTCATCTAAATCATCATCTAACCAAGGTCTCGCTAGAAAATCAAATAAAAGCAGGTATCAGTATTTTGTATAGTTTGTAGGCATTTATCAATCTTCAAGTTTCAAACTTTTATTTCAAATACGTTTCGGGGCACAGCCCCTTCCTCAGATTTAAAATTACAAGCAACGTGCAGAGTCTTATATAATGTTGAATAAATTAACATAATTGAAAATAAAAAAACAACTTATTCTATTAAAAGTCCTTGGAAGTGGAATCCCAATGGAACATAAATAAACAAAGTCTTATAGCAAAGTAATTTATAATCTAAAATAAATTAAATTATAACATAACATAACATAACATAACTGAAAACTAATTAATAATCTAAAGGTCCTTGACATTAAGTATAGGTTAGTTACCGAAACCGAGGAAACTACGTCAGTTATTTACCGCGAGGTCCGAAGGGCCGAGCTAAATAACTTACGTATAGAGCGTTTTCACTCACGTGATCGGTGGCCCCATGGGGGTGGTGAAACAATACGAAATATTAGAATAAGAAAGAGCTAATTCCCATACCGTACACCAATATGGCCGCCATTTCATTGTTTTGGTACACCAATATGGCCGCCGTGACGTCAGATGAAAACGCTCTATAGTTACCGAGGTTGAGGTAACTAACCTACTTAGTTCAAGATCACAGAGGTCGCCTAAGAAAACTGAGATCCTGAGTTCGTTATCAGAGGTTGTCTAAACAACACTTCAGTCGCGATGATAAATCCTTTATCACATTCATGACCATTGATTAATATATATTAGCCCGGGGATTAAGTATAGGTTATTTTGAGGCCACGAGGGGATATGTGATTTATTCACCAAGGGCGTAGCCTGAGTGAATAAATCACATATCCCGGAGGGGCCTCAAAATAACGTACTTAATTTTCACATGAGCGAGGTTGACAGGAGTCACAATAGAAAATAAATATTGAGGGGATATTAGAGAGAATATTAGAGGGGAATATTAATCTATTGTTTTGCCATTGTTATCAGGGGATATTGAATATAGTCCCCGAAAAGAACAAAGGAAACCGATAATAATAATAATAAAATGCTCCTTACAATAATTTTTGACATGGCGGAGTCGAAGGAATATTAAAGGCGCTCAGGCAGCCGCCATACGACACATATCGGCCCACGAATTACAGCTAAGACCTAGGTGTTTGTTTTGCGGAGGGAGGAAAACCGGAGAACCCGGTGAAAAACCCTCGAGGCACAGGAGAGACCAATGTAATTGGTCTCTCCTGTGCTTATGTAATTGGTCTCTCCTGCATTACATAAAGAGCCATGTGAAAATGAACTTGATTTATCCGTGGTTGGAAGTAATTATTATAAATAAACACTCGCGGTACATCAAAGAAAACCGAGGTGATCATGAACTATAAAGTCCTAATGGTACAAAACAATTTAATTTTTCTATCCAAAAACCTTCTCTCTGAGTTGGAACCCTTACATCCGTAACATCAACAATTTGAACCTTCACATCTTCCAAACCTGAATGTCCATCTTCAAAGAAGTGAGCATATATATAAACGTTCACCGCATATTCCCCTTTGCCCCCTTACATACCTATGAAGTGAACTTTTATGGTTATTAAATCTGGACCTAAAAGGCGTGATGGTACTTCCAACATATTGTTTAGCATATTTTTTGCATGTAATTAAATACACTATATATATATATATATAAATACTAAATAAACAAGTCAAATGTTATCAATGTAACCTCTCCCTTTGGGAATAACTTAATATTATAAATATTCAGTTGGCTGGACGGCTGTTTGTATTTTTACTATAGTAACCCTGAAGATGCTGTTATTTAGTCGAAAACATTTGGTTTTATTAAAAGATTTTTAACTATACCTGTGTATAACTTTTTAGCATATATATATATATATATATATATCATTAAACATGGATTTTCTTTGCGTTTTCCTCATGAATTATTAATGAGTTATATATATATATATATAAATTAATGAGGATTCATTGTATTACTCTGTCTAACACCAATATATTTTACTCTGTCAAACACCAGACGATTTTACTCTGTCTACTTCCCACATACCTTGCAGGCTCTTTCTGGCTGTATCAAACTCTAGTTCACCTTTCTCCATTAATCTGTAAATAGTAGGTTAAAATTATAAATGTCTTACGGAAGAAATTGCGCAGAGTCGCCCGAGTGAAAAATGCTCGGCCTTGCACGCAAGCCCTTAAAGCTTGATATAATTACAACACTCATTAAAAGTTCATGAGAAAAACACAAAAGAAATCAGTTTTTAAAAATAATAAAACTTATTAACGTTCAAAAGAATAAGAAACCTCATTACGAATACATTTATTGATTTCCTTTGTGTTTTCCTCATGAATTATTAATGTATTTTTTACATTATATTTAATAATAATAATCAAATAAACAAACGAACCACAAAGAAAAAGAAAAAGACGAAATAGAAAATTGATGTCTTATGCCGCCAAAATGTCTTGGCCTTAAAATGTCTGTGTGACTTTGAAATGGTCGCACTTGCTATTGGTGGATAAAATATTCTTATCTTTTTTTTAAATTACCCAAGTTTGTGAGTCTTATATCCGCACCTAGTGAGTTCCACAGTTGAATATTATACTAACAATTAAGACGCCTGCTTAGGCGTTCACTCGGGCTACTCATAGCAATGCAGCTTGGCATAGCCTATGCACAAAACAGCGTGCACATATTAAAGTGCCTCTATGGCCTGTGGGGTCTTTACATATTTAAATAACTTAGGTTAAAAGAAAATGTTTCCCGAAATTTTTTCTCAAAAATATTAAATCCCCGCCCATTAACAGCGCTTCAAAGTTGGTACCTCTTTAACTGTGACCGTGCATGGTGCGAGTTTACTCTGTGACGTCACGGTCGGAACCGAACTTCTGACTATTTAGTGTGTTTTTGGTATTGCGTCTCTTAAACCTTTATTTAAGTAATGAAAACTTTAAATATATTCATCAATATGTTCCAAGATGGTTCGTCTGACTCAGACTCGGTGGAAGAAATGTTGGTGTTCCGACTGTGACGCAAATGTGACGTAAATCTATCAATTAGAGCCCAGGCCCAAGAAAACGGTCTAACTTTCAAAATGGCGTGATTTGGGCTGATTTGGCCAACTTCGGAGCACTGTTAATGGGCGAGCATTTAATATTTTTGAGAAAAAATTTCGGGAAACATTTTCTTTTAACCTAAGTTATTTAAATATGTAAAGATCCCACAGGCCATAGAGGCACTTTAAGCGTTTGTTAAAAAGTACAAAATAACCTAGAAATTATAGTGTAAATTGAACGTATACCAGAATTTGGACGACAATAGCAGCACTGCTATATTTGCTCTGGTGTAATAATCATATATAGGTGTCTTTTACATACACTTTTTAAAAAAACTAAATAATAGTTCAGGAGGAAAACACAGAGGAAATCAGTACCATGCAATGTCGGTGGTTTTACATCTGATAAAACTTACTGACGTCAGAAAGAATACTAATGGATATGAAATTTTATATAAAAAGTAATAAATGAACATAGAATTTTACATAAAGAATATACCAATGCATAACATAACAATAGCAATCAATAACGGAACGTTTTTTAAGTAATATTTAAAACATGAGCACCATGCAGTGTTTTATCAGATTTAAAAAACCAGTGTTGTCGAGTGTTTTAGATCTGATAAAACACGTACTGCGAATGTTTTAAATAGCTTAAAAAACGACCCATTTGGTAAGTTCATTGGCGTAGTAAGTTTGAAAAATAACGTTGTCTAAGCCGAGAAAATCAAAGCTAAAGTTTATGTAAATCAGAAGGTTTCTTTATCAGATATAAAACCACGGACATGCAGATACTGATTTCCTTTGTGTTTTCCTCATGAATTATTGAAGCTGTTTAAAAACACTGTTTAACAACACGTGTATTATTGAGGCTAAAAATTCTTGCGCTGTACGTTCGAATATTTAAACTTGATAAAGCACTGCTGTTTTCTCGTGTTTTAAACATTTAAGAAAAGGTTTATGGTTTCGCGTGCTCCATCGAGTTATGGATGCACGCGGGAAGTTGGGAGAGCATGAAAAAAGTTGAGTTGGTCGAGGCGATAGCCGAGATTTTTGAGTGCTCTCACAGTTTCCCAAGTTCATCCATAACTCAATGGAGCTTGCATGCTAAACCATGAACCATTTCTTTTATAACAGAGAATCAGACACAAAACAAAACAACGGAAAGCAATATTTATTTCGCTGGTTAAAAATGTGTTTCTTATTACGTTTGAAATTGCCGTGCTCCATCGGGTTTTAGTATCGACCAACTGGTGGTCTATTACAAATCCGGCTTTCTGATTGGCTGAGTTACCATGGTCTATTGGTGATAGACCATAGTAGCGTTATCCAATGATAAATCTTCTTATAGCTGGAGCCTGGAATACTCCTATTCTGACCAATCAGAAGCCACGGCATATTCACGCCGCAAGCAAAACCTGGAAACTAGACTAAAAAGTCAAACATGGCGTCTACTAAAATTTTTGTAATAAGAAAATGAATTCGCTTATGCCTATGGAGTATATCTACACCAAATTTGAAGCAAAATAGTTACAATCTTGTGTTTTGTGAGCGATTGTTTACCATACGCCATCGAACTGCTCTGCATTATGTATGGGGAGACTTCTGCAAACAAAAAGGTAAAACTATCTGAACATTTAGAACAATGTTCGATAAGACTTCTTTACGTTAAAGAAAAGTTGTTTATGGTTGATACTAAAACAATTACACAACTCGTCCTCGGTTTCTATGAGCAGATAGTCAACGTGGCGATAGTCAACTCGGCTTCGCCACGTTGACTATCAGCTCATAGAAAACTCGGCCTCGTTGTCTAATTGTGAAATGGAGCACGCGCGGTAGCCAATCAGAAACGCTGTTGTATTACATTCATGTTATAATACATAATTGTCTGGGGGCACAGTATTAACAATTTTGATCATCGTGCATAATTTCCTAACACGGATAATGTCATCTATAGATCATTTTCATCTGACGTCACGGCGGCCATATTGGTGTACCAAAATAATGAAATGGCGGCCATATTGGTGAATGGTGTACCATCTTTATCCTATGGGAATTTAACTCTATTCTTGTTCAAATATTTCGTATTGTTTCACCACCCCAATGGAGCCATCGATCAAGAGAGTGAAACGATTTATAGGAACCACGATTGTCGTATACGATTGTCACTCTGGCGTATGCAATTTTGTGCACGTACACAATTCTTGTTCATGATTCGATGGTGAATGTCGAAAAACGTCGTTTACACAATTGGCGATGAATCACGCACATCACGATGACAATCGTATACGACAATCGTAGTTCGTGTAGATAGGCCTTTAGATAGTTTTACAGAGCTAACCAGGCTGTATGATATTAAACAAGCACATGCAGCGTTCACATGCATGCAGCAGAAAGAACTCCGCTTGAAACGTCAGTTTTCGTTCAAACAAATCTCGCCAGTTTACCATCTTTTCACTTTATATATACATTTCATATAGTTTAATCACATAAATAATTATTAAAAAACAAATCATTAATCAAACCAACCAAGTAATCACTTTCAACCAAGGTATATAGACGACCAATTATTAAAATTGTCTTTTTTGGTACTTACTTTACAACCTCTTTGGCTCCCCAGTCAAAAACATTACCAGCCAAAATGCCCTCCACAATCTCAACTTGTCTGTCGTACCATGAAAGCTTATCTAATTTTTCAAGGCGCTTCGATAAAAGCAGTAAAGCAGCTTCATTTTCTCGTTGTTTCACCTAACGAATGATTTAAAAAAACGAATAAACAATCAGTTGAATCACACAAAGACGACGCATGGTTAATAGTACGCAACAACCTAAATGTAAGGGTTAGAAATTAAGTCACGAGTGTTCTATATAGGATACAGTGTCCCGAGCATAAATAACAAATAAAACATAAAGCTCCGTGCATATATGTATACGCTTATAAAGGCACGTTTGACGTCACACAGAGAGTAGTAAGCCTTTACACTTCTTTCGTGTTCAAATGACGTCAAACGTACTTTTATAAGAGTATACATATGCACAAGACCGATATGTTTTATTTGTTTTATTAAATTTATTTTTTTATGACGACATTGTATATTATTTAATCTTTTTAACTCTGTTTTAATCGATGAATAAAATCTGTCCACCATTTAGAAAATAAGAAAGAAAAAACAAGCTCAAATTAGATGGTTTTGAAAGCTGGCTGACTTTTCACGCCAGGTGGCGCCATCCTACGCCATTCCATGCCATTTTATCATGCCAGGTTAATTAGAGCATGCGTGGAGGACACTGTATTTTATAAATACTTTTAGAACACAGTCACATCCACCCAACTAATCAGAACCCACTATTCTTCTGCTCTGTATCCCATAGTGTTTTAATTCGTCAAGTACTGTGGGCTTTAAAGAAGGGGAAAATGCAAGGTAAAAAAACGAGTGCCGGTTCAGTTTATGAAAGAGGGCTGAAAGACTGGAGGCTAATCATCCTTACTTGCAGCCAGTGACTGAATTGCAAATTGCGAAGGACGCAGATCAACGTGGCCGTGTCGAGCCATATCAAAGGCTCTCCAGGCAGCCGCCATACGACACAATTGAGACCGCGCATCACAGTTAAGATGTATATATATTGGTGTTGATTTTATGAAGGGAGGAAAACTGAAGAACCCGGCGAAAAACCCTCGAAGCACAGGAGAGATCAACTACAACTCTACTCACATGAGTTCCAAGCTTGACAACGCAGTCATTTCCATCTAGGTACTCACCCCGTCTAACCAGGCAGGTTTAACTTATGGACTACAGTCACTGAATAAAGATGAACCAGAAGTCAGACTCGCGTGAAAACTTGTCCCTTTTTTCTCAATGGGCATTATGCCATTCCGGTAAGTTCCACCGGCACTTTTGACGGTCAAATCTACCGGTGGACTTACTAGGATGGCGTGAGATGACGAGTACCGTATTTACTCGATTAAGCGCTGCGGCGCTCTTTAAGTTTTTAGTGTTTCGGATGCGGCGCTTATTTGAGGGCGACGCTTATTTGAGGGCGGCGTTTATTTGAGGGCGGCGCTTATTTGAGGGCGGCCCTCTTTAAAAATCATATCATTTGTAAACGATAACAAGAAAATGTTAACAACAAAATAAACATGTTTCAAATGGGAGAGCAATGAAATACACCCACTTTGAACTGAATAACATTGTAATACAGGAGAATAAATTTCCTCATGATTGATTATTTGTTTGTTTGTTTGTTGGATTGTGAGGCTGGTTTAAGATTGAGGTGTACCGTAATTGCATATGCGTATTAGGCGGGGGTGGGGGGGGGGGGGGAGCAGGGGGCAATTACCCCCCTCAAATATTTGAAAAAGGAAAATTCGGGCACTTTCTGCTGAGAATTTTGATGTTTATTGCTGTGAAATGTTCAATCAAAATTCATACGTTAATCTAAGACTGAAAAATACGACTTAAAAATCAATATTTAACCCTACATTTTGCGGGTAAAAATCTCTGCCGCCCCCAAACAGAATTGGGCTGCTACGCCTATGCGTACTTGTTTTTTTAGTTTGGCTCCTCGAACAATTCAGTCTGACGGTGCTTCGATTAAGCGCCGCATTGTTGTGAATAAGTGCGGCGCTTATTCGAGGGCGGCGCTCTTTAATATTTTTGCTCTCATATGCGGCGCCTAATCGGGGGCGGTGCTTAATTAATCGAGTAAATACGGTAATCGCTACACGATGTCGGTATACATACCTCCCCTGAAAGAGACGGCTAGACGCGTGAGCCATGCAGCGGGTCTGTGATGTTTGCGTAAATTAATTTCACGATATAAAAACCCATAGAAGCTGACTGTAATATAAGGGATTTCCCTGATCCTGTAGCCCGAATGACGAGAACATCTTGGCTATTAACCAATTTCTCTCGAGTTTCCCGTTGTAAATCTTTTAGGGAAGCATGGGTGGTGTGTGCTGTTAGCGCGCTGCCTCTCACCAAAAGTTAAGCCCGGTTAGACGGGGTTAGTACTTGGATGGGTGACCGCTTGGGAATGACCCCGCTGTCGAACTGGAAACTAATGTGAGTAGAGTTGTAGTTGATCTCTCCTGTGCTTCGAGGGTTTTTCGCCGGGTTCTCCGGTTTTCCTCCCTCCGCAAAACCAACACTTACATCATGGTAGTCATGTTCAATTGGGGCATTTCGCTGTTTGACCACCAGTTGCTATAGGCAATAAAGTTACTAAATCTAAAATCTAAATCTAAAACATTCGAAATCTAAATCTTAGGCAATCAATCTTAAACGTTTCTAAAATGTCATCGCATGCTATTATTATTAACTTATTCATGCAATAATCTCAATAATGTATGCCTGCTGAAAAATTCATGTTTGTGATTGGTGCAAATCGACAATGGACAAGCTCACGAGTCCAGCCGTGATTTCGGGGGAGGTAAGTACCGTGGCCCGAGATACCATGACAATGATTGAGATGCCGAGAAGGTAAAAAGTGCCTGCGGAACTTACCAGGATGGCGTAGAATGGCGACGTTTGACGTGTGCGAGGCAACATGCGCGAAGACATTTACATCAAAGGTGACGACACGGAGTTGGACTTCTGGTTGATCTTTATTCTGTGCTACAGTGCATGGTGAGAGGCAGCGCGCTAATAGCACACGCCATCCGTGCTTCCTTCTATACACAGCCTATTAACGAGTTACATATAATAAAATCGAGAATTTGTGGTAGGTAACACCACGTTTAATTGCTGAGCTTTCGATTTGTTGACTGAGACTTTCATCAGAGCATATAAACAAAAACAACTAAACAAGCAGAACCACGTAAGAACACAATGGCGTAGTTACGTGCCTAGGTTTATCCTAAAATCAATTAAAATTACAAAATGAAATCGAAATTGTTGACCAAAGATAGCCAACCATGAGTGCTATTCAATGACCAACTCCACTCTGAAATCGTAGGATTTTTCAAAACTTCAATAGATTCCCTCATTTTTCGACTGAAGAAGTGCTTGTCGACTTTTACGGAAAATAGAATAACCTGGAAACGTATATAGTTGCCCTTTAAGTGTTCCTCAGCACAAATAGCCAGTGCTCGATGAACGAGAGTTTTATGGATTTATTTATTGATTTTATTGATTTGTCAATAAACCAATAAACATCTGCAGTTTGGAAGCCACCGCAATATCCCAAAAAGACACAAAAAGATGGCCTGGTAGAGTAACGAATTATTTGGTATATTACTTTAGGTTGAACAGTTTAATATGTCACTAACCATTGCAAAAGGATCGGAAAACTGGAATTCATTTAAACACTGTTCCCTTGTATCCAAGAGACTTCTGACTGTTAAGTTTCCGTAAGCACTAAAAAAAACACAAACAAAAATTTAATCAATTAATACAACGTCAAAGAGTGAGGACAGCAAAAAATCACAATTTTCAACTTATGGCGTTCTGATGAATAAACATACTTACTACGGTTTTTGACAAGATTACTAATTCGGACAAAACACAATCGTACATCATCCACTATCATGCATGTTTCAATGCTTTGCCTCGCTAACTTTTAAAAAAGTTAGTGACGTCACAAGTTCGTCTGTTGGGTAAATATTATAAAATTACACATTGCTGATAGACGAGAGCTTTCCATGCTTCCATCTCGTGCTCACCCGCTGACAAAAAGCAGGGAGACTATGGGCTCGAGATTGTCCATGCTTTTGAAAGTGTTTTGGTGCAATGATGTGAAAACGACATTCCCTAAAAGCAAACTTCAGACATATATATACGTACCGGTATGACTAGGTAAAGATTTTGCTTTGTCTATAATTGCTGAGAAACCGCTACTCTGTTTTAACATAACATTTTTTTCCGTTTTCATTATTGGTTTCCTATCGTTTCCAAATTTCAAGAAGGCCATGGGAACGAGGTTTGTGTCGTGTCGTTGTGTTGTTGCTGTGTTGTGTTGCGTCGCGTCGCATCGCATTGCATTGCATTGCATTGCAATTTGTGTTGTGTTGTGTTGTGTTGTGCTGTGTTGTTTGGTTTTCTTTTCAAAAGAACATACAGTACTTATCCACTGAAAACAATCTTTTTTCTGTCACAGTACTTTTCTCGCTAAAAAGAAACGTTTCAGTAAATGATTTCCCTCTCTTGTTACCAGTGCCCAACAATCATAACCGCGCACGTAAACCGGAATTCACCCCCCCCCCCCCCACACACACACACACACAAACACCCACCCACCCGCGGGTTTCGTTAGGATGAGGCTCGGAAATAGCGTCATAAATAAACAATATTAGGGAGCTTAAGCAAGCAGGGACGACGACGGCAATCTAAACTTCAGTATCTAGCAGATATCTAGCAGAAACCAGGAATCCATTTACGTAGTATTGAATGCTCAAAGTATGTTTTTTGACATCCAAAAGCTTTAGAGTTCTAAAAGAATTTTGTCGCATAGTTTGAACTGCAACTCAACTAACAGGTTTCGCCGTTTCACTGCTGAAAACGTAAAAACGATCTAAATACTGTTGTATGTAGAACGGGAACGGCGTTAATCCCTCTTGGGACAAAAAATGATTCATTTTCTTTGTTGTACGAGGAACATTATATTGTATTAAGGACGTCGTCATTGACGTTCGCGTTGTATTTGCTTAAGCTCCCTAATAACTATATACTCACAACGACTTTCTTCGTAAAACATTGAGTCTTTCCAGGTATTTAGCTTTAAATTGTGAAGCTCTGTCTTTAGCGTCGGTTAATTCTGGTTGGCTTTCGATTGCCCGAGATACCACCTGAACGGGAAAAAGATCTGTTTATAACTGAACAACAAAGACAGCTACTTTTGAAAGAGCAATTCACCAATTGTATGCATGTTATTAGATTCAGAGCTGCTGTCAACTTCATTGCTCATCTTACACTGTACCAGGCCATGACCACACATCACGATTTAAATCATGTTCAACAGTGAATATAGTTTGAAGTAGGGTATACCTTGCGGCACAGATTTCACAAAATTGCCAGACACAAGACGCACAGTGAATATACTTTGAAGTAGGATATACCTTGCGGCAAAGTTGTCAATCTCCTGATCATTCTTCTAAGAAGGCGTTTAAATGAACAGGGCCTGCGGCTATAGCCCTAGTAAGGCTTAAAGCCTGGTTTCCATATAGCCGTAAGAGCCGGCGGCATGGCTGCGGCAAGGGGCGATGGTCCAATCACAGACAGTGTTGAATTAGCCAACAATAAAAAGCTGTATGCGATTGGACCATTGCCTGTTGCCGCAACCATGCCGCCGGCTCTTACGGCTATATGGAAACCAGGCTTAAAGGGCTAGATGATCACCTCGAACTTACATGGGGATTTTCTAGCCCTTCGAAGAGGGCTGGCCCTTCATGGTCATGTGTGGTGATGAGGAGCACGGGTTGGCGTGTGCTGTTAGCGCGCTGCCTCACTGCTGCAGTCCACAGTTAAGCCTGGTTGGACGAGGTTAGTACTTGGATGAGTGACCGTCGTGAAATTACCCCGTTGTCAAGATGTGAGTAGAGTTGTAGTTGTCTATAGTTCATCTCTCCTGTGCTTCGAGGATTTTTCGCCGGGCTTCCCTTTTTTCTCCCTCCGTAAAATCGACACTTAGATTTTAGCTGCATGTGATCTGTGGTCTGACATGTGTCGTATGGCAGCTTTCTATAGAGCGTTTTCATCTGACGTCACGGCGGCCATATTGGTGTACCAAAACAATGAAATGGCGGCCATATTGGTGTACGGTATGGGAATTAGCTCTTTCTTATTCAAATATTTCGTATTGTTTCACCACCCCAATGGGGCCACCGATCACGTGAGTGAAAACGCTCTATAGCGTCTTTGCTATGCCTTAGATTCGGCCATGTTGAAATTGCTCTTGAAAAACCCCTTGTGGAAAGAAGTAATTAAAGTATATGTATGTTTCAGCCCTTGTAAGGACTAAGAAGGCCAGCTCTCTTGAACGTTGTTTACACGGAAAACTTCCGGTAAGTATAGTAGAAGGCTATGGTATAAACGGGTTTTCTGATTGGCCATAAGTAACCAATCACATTGTAAATTATGAATTCGTTCCCATGCTCGTTTGTGAGTAGGGTTTGGGTTTTTGTTTGGGTTAGGTTATCTATTATTATTACTTGTCTCAATAACTTCTCTATAAAAATTTTGAATTAATATGATTCTATGTTTTTTATGTAAGTTATATAGTCTAGCTTTCTTACTGTGTTAATTGATTTGTATATAATTATCTAATGACCTAACTTCATGTAATCCTAACTCCAACCTTATTTAAATGTCTATGTAAAATATTTTTTTCTAACCGACCTATAGCCGCATAAGCCTCTGGCTTTGGCTAATGTAATTTATTAATTTGCTTTTCCTAATAAATATATTATTATTAAACCAATCAGAGACTTTCTTACTATAGCTACGTACCTGATGAGCCAAAACGTCCAGCCCTCATTGGCGACATCTCGGGTGGTCAATAGCGAGATCTCGGGTGGTCAATAGCGAGATCTCGCCATATCAAATATATCAAATAGATCTCCAAACCAAATTTGACAAAGGATTTGATTGCTCAGGCGAGATCTCGTCAAAGAGAGCTAGTCCTATTAGAAGGCATGGCCCTCTTCCATACAAAAACCTTCTAATCAAAACACTTCTTTACAAACTTATGTTTTCTATAAGCACTTACCACGTCTAGTCCTTCTGCAAAACAATCTAGCCAATACTCTCTTGCTGCTATATCTGCTGTTAAGTCTTCAGTGTCGGGATGATACTTGCTGGGATGATGCAATAACGGAAATGGTACAAGTGATCTTTCCATCCGGTCCAACTCCAACACGTCACACTGACCAAATAAATAAAAACGGTGATTAAAGTTTGGAGTAGAATAGCCTAGGATTTTTTTCTCTGGCTCATACGTTAAATATATTTAAATGCAAGAAAATTATAGATTTTATGAGTTATAAAGTTTCATAGCATTTGATTTAAACCTTTCCAGTCGGTGGATTTTTTCCTCTGACTAGTAAAATCGTCCGGCGTTAGTCGGAGTAAAATACATAAGACTTGAAAGTCGGGTGCGGCGAACTGCGGCCACAAAGAGTTAATAATTTAAACGATATGTACATGATTTCCTAAAAACTAAAGTATCATAAAAGATAAACCAGACGTCCCTTTCACGACATCTGTATATATGATAGCTAAGCAAATAGCCTTAAGTAAACTAGGCATAATGAAGACATAATAAATGTTTTTCTATGTTAGTTGTGTTTTCAGCTTGAAGTTGGTAAAGATTTTTCGTTTGTTTTTGCTGTACAAGCTGTCGTAAGTTAAACTCAGAGAAAAACTCTGAGCTCCAGAGGGGAGTAGAACCCACAACCTTTTGAATGCCAACTTCAAGCTGAAAACACTACTAACATAGAAACACATTTACTGAAAATACTGAACTTGATGCAACTTGTAGCCCAACAAGTACTTGTGACACACGTACGGTTTGACTAGTTCCCAGACATATAAATATCGAAAACAACCTCGGTGAAGACCCGGTCTACCATCTGAGTTCCAGTGGCTCATTGGTGAGCGTCCGGCTGGCATTCGGAAGGTTGTGTGTTCGAGTCCCATCTGGGGCTCAGAACTTTTCTCTGAGTTTAACTTACGACAGCTTGTACAGCAAAAATGAGTCTCTTTAATTATTGATTTGTCGAAAAATAACTTAAGAGGAATTAGGATAGAACTAAACTCAGTACTATGTATTCCCTCTCTTACCTATATAGGGTCTCCAAGTAACACTAGCAAATTTCAAACATTAAGTATACCTTAATATCAACTTGAGCTTGAGGTTCTTTCAGTGATTTGGTAGGTAAACCAGAACTTCCTGCATAGTTTTCACCCCAGTTGAAATTGAATGGCGTACCATTTGCGACTAGAAATATAATGTAGATATAGATATGTTGTAACCTAATGTCTTCATCAGATCCATAAGTGGGCTTACCTCAAAATGTTATCTATATCTGAGTTCAGATTAGTTTTGTTGTCAAGTGGTTTGCTACTAAGACTTTATATAAATACCTGCTTCCTCTTCTGCCCCTGTAAGAAATGCTCCAATGGCTCCTAGATACCCTTCATGCCGTAAGAATAAAGCTTTTTGTTCGCCCTGTAAAAAATAATAGAAACATAAGTCTCTCACAAGTGACATCGATATAGTCTTTCCTCTTTAGGTAAGTAATAACAGTATGATAATTAAAATTATTTGGAACTTGTATTAAAAATTAGATAACATTGCAGCCATTGGCTGAATTAAGTCAAGTTTACAAGTTATAAATTGATAAAAAATATTGTGAAATTCATGAATAATTAATGAGGTTAAGAAGCAATCAAAACGTAGCATTCAAGTCACATGTATACGTCTGTAAATCCCAATAAAGATCATCTTTTGACTTTTGGACAAAGTGATCTGTATCTGCAAATGTTAAGAATACTAATTAGCCTTCTTGGTGATCTTTATCAAAAGTTATGAATACTAATTAGCTTCATTCTATTGTTTCATTTCACAAGTACGATAAAGCATTCGCGTCCGATCTGTATGGGCATTTACTTTGGCTCACCTGCGGCTCGCCTTGTAAATCCCCATACAGATCGGCCGCTCATGCTTTATCTATTACTTAACAATTAGCTATACAGGTACTTAATGATGTGCTTTCAATGAATTAAAAATAATAAAAGTCTTCTTAAAACTTATTATATTTATTGACCTCTGATTTGTACAGTTGACAAGGAAAAATTATAACCTGCTATTAACAGTGGCGAAAATTAATTGAAAAAGGGTGTAGCAGAATGCCATTAATAGCTTCGTCCAAATTCAAATTCAAAATCATTTATTTAAACATAATCGACTATTACAAAAATTACACAATACCGCAAAATAGCAAAGCTAGTCGAGGCGGTATGTGCTCAGTATTTTTTTAAAGAAAAATAGACAAAACAATATCTTGAAACCTTGTGTCTGTTTTCTTCTAAAAAGAAACCAGGCACAATGTTATAAATTATATTCGAAATTTTGGCATAATGTAAAATAACAAAGTGTATAATAGACAGAGCAATTAGATCGACAAAAATGTGTTGCAATAGAAAGTAATTTCATTCTAAATTTCTTTTATTAAGACAGCTACATCAACATAGGTCCTCTGTCAGGGAGATATGTCCTTGGGTGAATAGAAGCAATATCTCCTCAGGAAAGGGGGTATTTTAGAAGCCTAGTTAGTAGACATTGATTAACGTGCATTGGTACTACGAGAGGCAGGATTTAACCTTTCGTTGACTAGGACAGAACAGAACAGAACAGAACAGAACAGAACAGAACAGGAACAGAACAGATTTATTATTAACTCCGAGTCTGATATACATAGGTTTAACACACCCACAAATAGCTAACGCTAATCGAGATGGGAAGTGTTTTAGATGATTAGCCCAAGTGTAGACCCATGAGTGGTATGGCTCTACAGGTAGACTAATAATATATTAAATAGTATTAAAGAATACTAATGAACATAACATCCAATAACGAACCGTTTTTGAAGCCATTCAAAACACTCGCATCACGTGTTTTATCAGATCTAAAACACTCGGGCTGCACCCTCGTGGTTTTAAATCTGATAAAACACTCTTGCTCGTGTTCTAAATATTACTTAAAACCCACATAATTCTACATGCAAGCACAGTATACATATATACGCATATACATTCGTACATGTACATATGCCCATATATACACATATATATATACGTACCGATGCATACATATGTATTTCTTTAATTGTTTTTTATTTTAGAAACCTCATTGATTATCTCAGAGACAACAACATAAGAATCCTCCTGCATTAAAACTTGCACAAGAGTTTTATGAACATTTTTCTTAAATGATATTTTAGATTGCTTTTGTAAACGCTCAGGCATTTCATTCCATACTTTCGTGCCAATACGGGAAAAAGATTGACGCTGATAATTAAGTCTCGAGTACTGGTGATACAATTTTCCAGTTTTTGATGGTCTCGTATTATAAGGACATCGACATGCAGTTCTCTCGTAATACGACGAAGACTCTATACATTTGTTTTAATAAAGATATATACTACAGTAATGCGTTAACTTCATTTGACTCTCGTAAACATAGCTTAGTTATAACTTGTACATTCAATTACCTTGGACCAATAATTTATTGCAAATGTTATAGTATGCATCGTTATTGGGTAACCTCGGATAAAAAAGCCACCGAATATTATTCTTTTTAAACCATGCATCTTGGCGTGCAAAGATGCAAGCTAGAGAAAGAGAAAGAAGAGAAAGAACAGCGATATTAAATGGTTTCACTTGTATAGCAAAAAGGTGTTGCTCTATACATAGCTATATTTTTAGATCGTATTATTGCTGGCCATGCGTTAAATCACCTCTTTTAGCTCTCTTTTCCTAAAAGTATTAACAAATATGTTGCAATAAAACGGGGGTATAAAAACACAGCATGCATACATTGTAGAACAAGACAAATGAAAGAGAAGAAGATGCAGCTTATATTTTACGTTTACATTTTCATTTACAGTACATTCAACTTTAAGGCCCGATTACACAGGCGATTTTTGCTGCAATGTATATGCTTTTGAGACATGCAATCGAATTGAAGTTTTGAAGCATTTGTGTAAAGCATTTGTATATTAGGTTTCAATCACGTGACTTTTTAAATAAACCATTTGTGTAACGCATTTGTATATTAGTTTTCAATCACGTGACTTTTTACTTGAGATTTCATTTCTGATTTCCAGATGGTCGTCAGGCAAAATAAAATTAGATTGATTTGTACAACTTAGCACAACGCAAGTGTACGGCATTTTCCAACACGAACGTTAGCAACTCTTGAGTATCAATATCATGTAAATATTTTGAAGTAATAATTGACCTTGCTATTTACCCTTGACCACCATCTGGACAAATAAAACGAAAGTGACGTCATGTGAAAGTAAAGAATAGATTTCAATACTTTCATGAGTCATCCATTAAATTATATGCGCCAAGATGAGAAAAGTCGCAGCAAAAGCCGCCTGTGTAAAGGGGCCTTTACAAATATTATTAAAAGTAGATTTGCATTTACAATTGAATAACTAACACTTGCATTTGCATACCATAACTGAAACCTAAAATGAAACTCAATTTCACCCTTGCCTACACCCTCACACCTACAAGAACGCGCACATGCACTCCAACCCCCACACCGACATTCACTTAAATTTACGCTTACATTTGCATTAACATCATCATTACATGCAAGTAAAACTAATGATTTTATTATACTGTTGACTTACTTGTCCAATATCGTTGCTTATCATGTGCAATAAACTTTTAGCTATGTCCTTTTCTGAAAATGCTTTGGTTTCTAAAAAAATAGAGAAGGGTGCATTTATGCCTTTCGTTCACATGACCCGATATACAATATGTTCCTTCTAAAGCTCTAAAGAGTTTCGCCGTAAAAGATAAGGGTAGTCTTATATAGCCTAAAATTGAGAGGCGAATAGGCGAGTTTCACGGTGTTGCGCGGGCATCATTTATCTGGCAAATTGGCAAACTCCACTCAAAGTAAACGTACTGTTTAAAATCAACAAAGTATAGATACAGTTTCTAGATGTTTAACACTGTTATTCTGCTGTTGTTGGCTCGCTAGCAAGTCTGTTTGCCATTGCTTGCTTTATGGGGAGCCCGCCAAGAGCCCGCCAACTCCTTTGCAAAATGATGCGCGCGCAATACCCTGAAATTCGCCCATTACACCATGCAGGGCAAGCTATTCCAGCTGTAACGGTTAAGCTGAGCTGTTTCTTTAAGCAGTTTAAGGTTATATTTCATGACTTCAAATACAACCCAATAGTGAATATAAGAAACAAAACTAATTTAGTTTAGATTGTAGCTTGCCTTCAAAGCTTTAAGCTACAAATTCAAAAATAGGCACGCTTGGGCGTACAGCCAGACTGCCCGGACTGACTCGGGATGTAATAGGAAAACCTTCTGAAATTTCACTGGTCCCGAAGAATATTCTAGTGTTAACTAACATCGGAAAACCTTGCATGCCGACATAGTATCTACTCGCATGCGCAGTAGATACAAAAACGATAAGAAGCACGCAAAACATGCCAGCCCATCCCAGCAAAGCGGGCTAGTTGTGGACAGTTATATATACACAACAAGCATAGTTTATTGGTCGATAAAAACACGTCGGCTATGACATGATGTTTAAAATAGAATTTTATAACAAAAACAACAGATTTCAAGAGTAAATCCTACGTCATCGTGGTTCTGTATGTTATGCACATTAATCACAATTTTAAGTTAAAAGATGACGCGAGGTCTTGGAGCACTTACTATTAGGATTTGTATCTGAAGTGACTGATCTTACGGCTTTTCCAAAACTAGAAGCTGTTAAGTCACCAGGTAATCCGACAAGTGAATAATCACCACCATAGATATCTTTTACCTGCATGTATAAAGACATAAACTATCATTATAAAATACAGTGTAAGTAAGTAAGTAAGTAACAACAAACAACAGGGCGTTAGAACTCGATAACAGCACGCTGATACGAGTGATAGACGCACATTTACTCACAGCTAATAGAAAATAACAAACTAATAGAAAATACATGTTCTAAGGATTTTGGGTGAAGGAAAATTCGAGTGTAGAATATATACATTTTAAGACCAAACCGGGACCAGTTGCGAAAAATGCAACTACACAGACCTCCTGGCAGGAATTGAACACACGACCTTGCGATTCTAGTGCAATGCTCTGACCACTGAGCCACGGAGGGCGTTGCTGAGAGCTTGATCGAGAGTTCTGTATATATAATAAGGTGGTAATGCCAGGAGAGAATTGGGTATATTATAAGTGATATTGGGCATTTCACTCGATTACTACGCATGTACTTGCATTTTTCGCAACTGGTCCCGGTTTGGTCTTAAGATGTATATATTCTACACTCGAATTTTCCTTCACCCAAAATCCTTAGAACATGCTATGTAATCGAGTGAAATGCCCAATATCACTTATAATAGAAAATACACATGGTTTGGATACCCCACAAACTTAAAAGCGGTTAACAATTGAACTACGATTCATGTTGAAAGGGTACTCAAAAGTGTACAAATCCTTTGTTTTAGCTTTATCAATATCTAAACATGCATTACGGTTGAGCAATTGAACCTAATGTTGCTATTGGACGATTGCTTCATTATACAGAAAACACAATATGTTCAGTAACTGTGAAACTACACAAATTTCCATAAACCTGAACAAAAACATAGAACAATAACCTTTGTCGAGCTTCCAAACCAATTGTTTATTTTCTATTAACTATGTCTTACTATATTTGCTGTTTGTGAATTTCAAGTTATTAATCAGTGGAGTTTCAGCGTTGGCTTTGACGTGTAAGATCGTCTAGTGCAATTAGTATAGGTAATAGCATAGTTTCGAGTGCAATTTGGAAACAAAAACATGCACGAGTGAGTTTTTCAAATACTGTCAAAATAGCACGAGTCCGAAGGACGAGTGCTATTTGAAGTATTTGAAAAACTCACGAGTGCATGTTTTTCCAAATTGCAGGAGAAACCATGCTATTACTTATTAATAATATACAATATGAAAAAATGTTCAAAACAACTGTACTATTAACGTACGTGTTTAGCCGTCCACTCCTCGCATATTTATTTGTTAAAAAACGCTTCGCTTCCTTTACTACTTGAAAAAGTTTACTCGAGGCATAAAGAGGCTTCTGGTCTTCTTGTAGGTACTTCACGTGGCAATATTAAAGGCTTATTAACCGAGTTCGAGGTCTGTACGGGAAAGTATTTGCCTGAGGTTTTCGTACAGACCGAGCGACGAAGGAGCGAGGTTTGTACGAGAGAAACCGAGGGCAAATACTTTCCCGAACAGACCGCGAAAACGAGGTTAATAAGCCTTTTATTATATGGCTTTTGGTTTGTTTTCTTATCTGTTTTTAGTTCTACGTTTGTCTTGATCAGGTGTCACTGTTCACCTTAGTTCTTACTTTTGAGCTTGTTCGTTTCGCTTCATGTTTACACCTGTTAGGCTTTTATTTTTCGCGCTTTTAAAATAAGAAGATTTTATAAAAAGAAACACTGATGTTTCAGATCGTATCATTGTTCAAAATTTCCCAACGAATATATCTAATTCGATTTTATTTTCATTCAAATCAACTCAGTAATGTTCCCGCCAAAACTTGCAGGCCATTAAAAAGGACGTAATGCCCTCTCACAGCGCCGAGAGGGCATTACGGCTTTTTCCGGACCTCTCAGCAACCAATCAGCGTGCGCCGCTTGGCGTAATGACCACTGATCTCTATAAAAGGACCCGAAAACAAGCCCAGCCATATAATAATAAAGCATAACAAGCTTCAAATTTGAACAAATTATCCCCAAAACCGCCGAATCTTGGCCGCCATCTTTGTTTGTTTTGTGTCGGGAAAAATCCGCTGTATAATCAATTTGATTGGTTCTTAGTGATAACAGATTTTTGCACTGTGATTACAGATTTTTGCACTGTGATTACAGATTTTTGCACTGTGATTACAGATTTTTGTACTGTGATTACAGATTTTTGCACTGTGATAACACAATTCTGCACTGTTGTTTGGGATTAACTGCACTGGAATCAGCCAATCACAGTCGAGATATTTTTTCATGTATACTATTAACCACATTAATATATATAAAAAAACATTAAAAGTCGTAAGCATGCATGTCCGTAGACAAATCGAAACAACATTGCTTTATGTTAAAATACCCTCGCAAGTTAATAAAAAATTTGAATACTTTTATTCTAAAGTGTCAGTTTTAATAAACGATGTGGGCTTAAGGTGGCTCCCTACTGTTTTTTCAATGGAAAAAATGCAAGTTTCAACTTCAGATACTCATGAATATTTTGGAAAAGAATGGAACTAACGTTATGCATAAAATAACGTTAAGGGCATGAAATAATGTTAACAGATAATTGTTTCAGCCATTGCTACGACAACAGTGACGTTTCAAAATGGCTGTAAATTTACATTTAATCCAATTTATTTCAAAAACGACTTTGGGGCCCCCCATTTTTTTTCTCCATTAAAACATTTCTTTAAATTTAAGTAATCAATAAAAAAAATTTTGAAAACAGAAAACCATAATTTTTCTTCGATAATAATATACATGAAAAAAATTCTCAATTCTGATTGGCTGAGAGCAGTGCAGTTTTGAGGAAATACAGTGCAGAAAAAAGGAAATACAGTGCAAATTTTTTATTTTTTAAAATTTGTACAAAAATCATTTTTGACTAGAAAAAAAGCTCTTCCTGTTAAATTTTTTCATGTATGTTATTTGCACAAAGCATTTTGACTGGAAAGATTCTCTTCATGTTAAATTTTTTCATGTATATTATTAATAAGTAATAGCATGATTTCTTTTGCAATTTGAAAAAACACGCACTCGTGAGTTTTTCAAAGACCTCAATTTTGATAGTCTTTGAAAAACTCACTCGTGCATGTTTTTTCCAAATTGCACTTGAAACCATGCTATTACCTATACTAAAAAAAATGGATCTACAGAATTTTTTTTAAAATCTGCCTATTGATTACTTAAACTTAAAGAAATGTTTTATGCAAAAGAAAATTGGGGTCACCAAAGTCGTTTTTGAAATAAATTGAATTAAATGTAAATTTACGGCCATTTTGAAACATCACTGTTGTCATAGCAACGGCTGAACGTTATTCTATGCATAAGGTTAGTTTCATTTTCCCCCAAAATATTCATGAGTACTTTCTGAGGTTGAAACATGTATTTTTCCAACTTTTCCAGAAACATTAAGGAGCCACCTTAATAATAATGTACCAAATAAGATGCGAAACATTCGTATAAAAGGTGGAAAGACTTATTTATGTTCACGTCTCGCACAAGCCGCGGCTTGCTCAAAAACACCGTATTAATGGGGTCAGATCGCGTCTTATCTAAGGCGGGTCTTGTGTAAGCCACGTCTTATCGACTCTCGTATATAAACAGCCCTAATGTTCTGTAAAAACTTAAACGAATTAAAACTTAACTGAGTTATTATTTTTTAATAAAAGAAGTACATGGCTTTACAATTAATGAATTTTCCAATCTATTCAATTATTTTTAGAGAAATGTGGAAAAATCAAAGTTTTCAATGCAGTTTTTAATATAAATCTTAATTTCAATTAAAAATTATTCAGTACGCCATTTTTACTGATAAAAAGAAGTGTCTACAAAGCGTTTGCACTAACATGTGACTACGATACAATAATAACTGTGACGTCACAGTTAACATTTTCCAAAGGTATTTCCAGTGAGCTCTATATATAACTGGAGTGATATATCTTGTTCCCAGAGCCCGAGATCTTTTTGGGCCTAAAGTACGTATAGTTCCAGTCTTCTACGCGGTCTGGTCAAGTCTAATCCAATCAAAAGACCGCGTAGGAGACTGGAACTATACGTACTTTAGAGGCTACATGTCCGCCATGTTTGACTTCACTTTTTGTCCGGTGAATGACCAGCAGATATCACTCCAGTTATATATAGAGCACACTGGGTATTTCCAACAACGCGCCATTTTGAATTTAACACGATTTACAGAAAAACCAAGATCTCCAAATCTTTAAGAAATTTATAACCAGAGATATATATAATCATTAAATTCAAAATCGATATCGGATTCTTCTCCTGGTGCATGTGATTTAGTGAACTTACTCACCAGATTATTGAGATAATTTCGTTCGCAAATTCTCACGAATACTATAGTTGTTAGTTTGGTAGTTAAATCACATGCATCAGAGGGAAAATCTGAACGTGTGAATGCGCCTTAATTATACAATATCCCTAATTTTATCGCTATTAAAACGTTTATACACAATCATCCTCATGAAAACGTTCAAACTTGCTAAACCACCTTTTCACTTTGTCTAACCATATAAGGTTATATAATGAGGTTAAGGGTTTCTTTTCCGTCTGGAACACAAATAGAACACGAAAGCCGTTCCCAACTTACCAACATATCAACATTACTGTGTTGTCCGCCAATAGCAAGCTCGAGTAATTCGTCAAAACCCTAAAAATCAAAGAAAAACCCAAGCTGGTTTTTATTTTTTGCCAAATCATTCAACCCTTGGTATTACAGTTAGTTTTTAGGATTTGGATAGGAAATTTTGTACGAGAGTTAGGTTTGGTGTTAGGGTAAGTTGTGCTTTGGTATTTTATACTAGTTAAACCTAGAAAGTCATTCATTTCTAAGAAATTCCAAAGGTTGAGTGACCATGATGAGCGTGGCTCACTTATCCCTGAGTCACCCAACCTCGTACCCAGGGTCTTCTCTAATTTCAAAATGGCGAGAGCAGAAGACCCTGGCAAAGGCTGGTCACGTGATTTCATAATACTTCAAGATTCTGGAGTATTTGGTCACGTGGATAATTCAAATATAGCCGGTCCTGTTGGGGAGCGGTTGATTCGGTTCTTAACGTAGAAGATTGTTGCAAGTTTTGTAAAGGTAAATTCGAGCAGTAATTCATAATTTAAAGTATTGAATGAACATTTATTTGTGATATATTTAAAAAAACTACGTTGATTTACGACATTTGCTGGATATTTCGTATTTGTTGTCGTCACTCGTCAGAATAGGGACCTTAAGCAAGCTAGGACGAAGACGGCAAATAAGTTACTACATTTAAAAGAACCATGGATCAGGACATCGTATATTGTATATGCTTTATGTATTTTGTAAGATCTTTAAAAGGCAGCCATATAGCTTCGACAACGTGACGTATGATAGATTAAGGCCAAAGTAAACTAACAACTTCTGCTGTTTCTTGTCAACATCGTCTTGAAAACGTGAAAACGCTTCAGTTGACGTTGTATGTGCAACGAGGACGGTGTTGTGATTACTCTTGGAACTGCAAATTATTCAACGCTTTGTTTTGGTTGAAAAATACTATTGTACTTGGGTCGTCGTCGTGACGTCGCAAAGGCGACGAACGATCATATAAAAATGGAAACCCACTTTCAATAGAACTACTGCAGTACAGGTACAGGTACAGCTACAACAATATTCGAATGATGTTGATTGTCGAAATTCACTTACTGTCCAGTATAGCGCTTTTATCTTTCTTCTCCACACGTTTGGGATTTGTGGAAATTTGATTTCTGTTTTAATTCGTCGATTTATATTCAAACGACATATTCGAATATGCTGTCCTCGTTGAGGTTGTACGTTAATATAAATATTCAAACACGACCGACGAACATAGATCAGCACTGAAGACTTTGACTTTGTATATTTATAAACTCTATAAATTCTGTTGAGAAAGTCCAGAAACAAATAAACACTTCTTGCTTGCATCAGTATAAAGCAATTAATGTTGTAGTAAATACGCAACTCGCTAAAGATGGCCGTGAATTGATTTGATAAATTTGTTAAGAGAATGTGTTGTTATTTGCACGGTTTTGGATATCCTTGGTTGCTTAAATAGTTCGCTAAATAGTTTTACATATGCACTCCAACTCTGTTTATCATTGACTGTACCGATCCCCCCCGGTACAGTGTGAGCCACTCAGCAATATATTCCGAAATTCTTGGAATGACGTGACCAGCCGTTTCCAGGGTCTATACCACTGATCTATATATATTCCTTCTGTCCAGCAGTCAAAATTTTGAAGCCAGATCCGCCATCTTACTAATCCCTGTCCAGTACTCTTTGCGGGCTTAAGAGTAGTAAGAGTTAACCGGGGGACCAGGGCAGTTGGAAAAGCCGAAAACAATACCACTAGGAAACAGAAAGAAAATACAAGCAAATACAGTTCGAAATCATCAACTAACATACTTCAAGGCTTTGTAAAGACATATTTTACTATCAAACGTACATAAAGTGTTTCATAATTAAGTTAAGTTATTGACTGTTTTTGTTGTATTTTTACGAGTTTTGTAATGTAGGTACCGGCCAGAGTAAAAAAATTACGAAATAACACGTTTTACTGCTTAATAATACCAACAAATGCAAAAACTAAGCTTCTAAACCTTGTACAGTGTTCTTTCTTTGATACAAATAGCATAATTTTTTTAATGTGGCTCGTTTTGTCTCTTATCGCGCTACGAAAACATACAAAGTTTCCGTGGCGGCCATCTTGGTATTCCCAATTCGTCATCTCTGCTTGCTTCATTTTTGGAGCCAGATGAGCAATCCAGTTTATATATATATAGATCAGTGGTCTATACTCCTCCGTCCCGCTATTTTGAAAAGGCCCTGGGTACGAGGTTAGGAGTCTCCAATCAGCGCAAAGCAAAGAACTCTTAAGCAAAATAGAGAAACCCAAAACCGTATAATACCACCTAATCAAAATAATAGAGAAATTCTGCTTGAAACGAACAACATTGTTTAAACGTTGGCTGACCAGCATGAGCAACATTCATCCATGATAACACGTTCTTGCAACATTGTTCAGTCATTAATGTTGTTAACAAGTTGAAACAGATATGTCGACAACAAGGAAAAAAGTTGTTCTATTTACCCTGTTTCAATAAACGTATTCCTTCATTATTGCTAAACAAGAATGCCGAGAGAAGAACGAACAATTATATTGTTGGTCAAACAGTATATACTGCTCCTATTTAGAGTGGCACGTGCACATAATTTTATTACATGCAGTATTGAACATTACGCTAGAACAGCTTGTGACATTTCTACGTGTGTGAGCTTTACATAATTACTCGGGCTATCTATGGTAGACCGAGTCTATGTTTCAGCATGTTTTTTTCTCCCTCACAAAATTGCATTTTTGCACAATTTACTTCCGCTACTATTCATGCTTCTGGTGAGTTGTTAGCCGTGTGACCGAGTGAGGCCGTGAGACATTTCTTTTCTCCTTTCGCTTTTGGAGTTGCACATAAAGTTGAACTTTTGATCAAGGTGTTCGGCCACGTTGTTGGTAGATTTTGAAATAGACGGACTAATTTTGTAGTTTATCAGTGATGTGGCTGACAACACAGCTCTCCACTGTCTTCATCGTAAATATGTTCACCAGTGTGAAGTATGCACTATATTCAGCCTTCACTTCAGGCTTCGATTTTCTGATTGCTGCAATAACGTACACTTCAATCAGTATACCTTTTACTCAAGCACCTCCGCGTTTTGCCAGTAGCCCCAGTGAACGGGAGTAACCCAGGCGTCTTAATTGTTTTGTAAGAAACTGCAACTTTGATTGACTACACTATATCATCGCACGTTCGATTCTAGTTGAAATCAAGGCATTGGTCATAGACTCATAGTCAATTGAGATATAGTCTGGACACTCGGCAAACTTCAAACCGCCTATAATGAACTGTGATTTTATGTTGAGACGGTCCTGGCACACAAACCATTTTGTTTTTCGCTTGTTAATATTTCAACAACAAGGATGAGGTATTGAACTCAAACGCAGCTACATGTATTGGATGATTACTTAATTATTCCAAAAATACATTGTGCTCGTCGTGTTACATAGACGTGAACAAAAAGATAGAATAAAAACTTTCGCTCAGTTTCCAGACCATTTCTCCATTGACTATGCCTTAATGATGTATTTCCGCAACTGGTCCCGGTTTGGTCTTAATATCTATATATATATTAAGACCAATATTGAGTTACAGCTCAATATATATATATATATATATATATATATATTGACCTGTAGCTCAGTCTGTAGAGCGTTGGACTAGTAAACCGAAGGTTGCGGGTTCGAATTCCAGCCGGGCCAAGTAGAGTTTTCTCTACTTGTCCAGTATGGTTCGTCACTCGGAGTAATACCTAATATCATTATTCTCCACCCGAGTTCATTGTCCCATAATAATTGTTCTAAATCTATATGTATAAAGACTAATGTCTAGATATTGAAGAAACTAGTATCTGTTTCGAAATATCAAATCCCAAATACCATCATTCGACCACCAGCTCCCAACTTGACCTGTAGCTAAGTCGGTAGAGCGTCGGACTAGTAAACCGAAGGTCGCGGGTTCGAATCCCAGCCGGGCCAAGTTCTCTACTTGTCTGGTATGGTTCGTTCATTGTCCCATAATATATATATATATATTGCAAAGAATCTACATGAAAATCCCAGGAACGTTAACTGTAAGTACGTTAAATAAGAAACTTAATTAAAATTTAGAATTAAAATTATACCTTAGCACTAGTAAGAAGCGAGCCCAGTCCCCAAAATGTTCCTCCTCCCATGCTTGTGCCGCCAACACGAACGAAGCTATTGAAAGATTCGACCTAAATCAGAAGTAATGTACAATATTAGGGGCAGATATTTCCTCGTTCAATCCATTTTCGTTGGTAGAAATAGTTCAGGTACAAGGCCGATAAACCCAATACGAACTAAGCTTCTAAGTTATCATCTCTAAAAAACTTTAGGTCTAAAAAATTGTAAATTTTCTGGTTGTCTTTTGAAGCGAGTTTTCAGTTTTTCATTGTGCACTTCATACGTTCTGTGGACGTTCATGGTTACCCCCAGCGGCGGGAAGTTCACCCAATCACAGGGTCTGTCTTATGGAGTTAGCGTTCAAGTTTACTTTAGGGGCGGACCATTAGAAAAGTGATGGGTGGGGGGGGGGGACCAAAAAAAAAAATTCGTGCAAGGCAATGTGCTCGGGGGAAAAATGCATACACAAAGAAAGTTTGAGAAAAAAAATTCGTGCATGCAGAGCCTTCTCATGGTGAAAACTAGGTATGTGTAATAAAAAAAATTCATGCAAAGGATTAGACAATAAAAAAAAATTCCTGCACAAGCAAATGATAAAGAAAAAAATTAGTGCAAGCTGAAAAAGTCCTATCCCCCCCCCCCCATCACTTTTCTAATGGTCCGCCCCTTGGCTTAGAGTTCAATTGTCAGGACTGTTTCAGATCCGGTAGAGCACCAAACCAAACCAAAACACTAACCCTAACACTCAGCATGTAGGAATCCCACAATATTTACATCATTGGTTTTGGTATATAGGTAATAATTAGGTAATAGTGATTCAGTTAAGGCTAGTGTTTTGGTTTGGTTTGATACTCTGTCGGATCTGAAACAGTTGTGACCCACTGAGCCGCACTCGCCCCAGACTCTTTGCCCACATTTCAACATGGCGTCCAATAACCTTGAAATCGTCTATGGGGAAGCAACGAAGGAGAAACTGTTGAAATCAGAGTAATTCGTAAACAGTAAGGATCCAGACACCTTGAATTTCACATATACGTTTACAGGTTGCTAAGGAAGCTTATAATCAACATAAATGGTTACAACCACGTGGCTCCAAAGATTATAGAGCCATGCAGCTATAGAGCACTTTCATAATAGCGACTAATTTGAATATTCTTTTATGTGCATTTTAATAAGCTATGAAAAACCTAAAACTCTAGGGCCAATCATAATGCTTTTAAATACTCATTGAAATTTGCACTGTATTTCATTTTTCTGCACTGTATTACATTAAAATTGCACTCCTCTCGACCAATTAGGATGCAATAATTCTGTCATGTATATTATTATGAGTATATAACCTTGAAACCTCTGTAATAAACACAGTAGTAGTAATACCTACTCTACTCCCGCAGGCATGTCAGTCTGTAAAAAATCAACTCTGTAGCAGTCCTCTTTTGGGTACATACCTTGATAATACTGACTCCAGATCCAATGTTAACCAATAAATATGGAAAGAGATCGTAATCAAGCAAGTTCTTGAAAACGTACTGCGAACTTTGATCGCGACGAAACTCGAAGACTTCGTTAGGAATATTGTGAAGTATGAAATTGCATCCTTTGATTAAACAATGCATCTCATCTTCTTTGTCAACCCTATACAAGAAACCAAGAAATTCTAAGAAAGAGTATACTTCATCGTTTTAAAACTATAGCAATAATAAGCGTTTATAGAACGCTAGTGTATAAACGAGAAACACAAAACGGGAATCAGCACTGCGACGCCATTGTGCTGCGACAAGGTCACAAGGTTGTTAGATTTTAAGTAGCCTCCTCCTCTATTAATGACATCTCTATTAATTTTAGAAGAGAAGTCAGAAGACAATCATATTTTTGATGTTGGGTTCCCTGCGGTATCAGCTGAGACCACGCGTTTTGGAGATCGAAGAGGATTTCTATGCCACCCGCCCCAGTCTCTCACGAGAGCTGCAACAGACACCACAGTAACCCAACAAACCAACACGAAATTCTCTTAATTTCTCTTCTAAACTAAGATAAAGATGCCTGCGGAAGAGGCTAGATTTTAAGCAAGTTGGTATCAGAAGTAATTTTATTCGTTCCCAAAAACTGAAACATGATTGCGTCTCGTTGCTGGTTCACGTTCAGTGTATATACGTCCCAAATGGCCTCCATTTTCTAAAACCTTTGCGATAAATGCTATGTACGCAATGTCAATTAAACCAGCGATAGAAAAAGCAGTAGACGTGTAAGCAATGTAGACGTGTACAAAACGAAAATGTTTAAAAAAAGTAGATGCATTGCATTGTCAAAATACCCATACAGAAGTCTTTTGTTTTTTGTTTATTACACAGGGAAAAAAGAAAAACTAACACATTTAAAACTCTAGTCCAATTTTCCAAAATTAACTCCAAGTGTTTTACATATAAGAGCATGGTCCCGAGGCGGAAAGCGTATTATATAAGGCGCGGCTCATTTTCTGCCGTACACGATCCTAATATTGTATTGCAAAGTTTGCCAATTTGAATCAGTTTGTTCGCATCTGAGTTCGATCTAACATTTTCTTGAAACGCTAATGGGAACTGAGCTCCCTCGTCCAAGATCGATAAAAAATGTCAGAACTATCAGAATGCAATCAAGTCTATATTTCTATACAGAACAATAAAGTCAGTTGTATAAATTTTAAAGTTCTAATGACAGTTAAACTACCGTCACGTAGTTAGATCGTAGTAATTTCTCAAACGCCAGTCCTGATTGGCTAGAATTAAGCCCTATAACTACAGCTAAAGTATAACTACCTTATACAAACGGCCTTGGATCTGTATCCGCATCAACCCAATGAACTCAATTTTTGATAGCTGCAAAGCTAAAGTGATTGGGTACTAGTCTAAACGTTGGGTTTTTTTACCACTATACATACCATGCCTGAGGGGTTAGAACCAAAGCACAGAATACAAAATATTGCCGTCATTTGTTGAGCCGGTAAATGGCTGAATTGTACCAAAACTGATAACAGTAAAAATTGTAAGCGATCTACAGTACTGTATCCTTATTGTTGAGTAGCCAAAACAAATTAAAACTCTCGGTTGGATTGGTCCCTTTTAACGGAAGTAAACACATTCCCAGACACACGCGCTCCATCACCATCGCGAGGCTCCGGGAAACCCTGGAGCTCTGCGTCCGTTTCCCGATGCAGTGACGTAACAGGCCCATTCCAAACATTCCAAACTTTCGTACCCAGACTCATGGTAACGGTTCGTCATTTTTTCAAAATGGTAATGAGATGACGCCAAAGTATAGTCATCATTATCTATACAATATTTATTTGCAGGAGTGCCATGGCCCAATTATTCCATTAATGGTGTGTTTGAACAACATGTTCCATATTGCATGAGTTTTTCCACAAAAATTCTCAGATAGTTAATCTTGCCAAAAAGAGAAAGAAAGCCAAATCTCTAGATAGATCTCATTACCATACTAGAAAAGCGAATCGCCAAAAAACATTGAAGAATAGCTCCAATCAAAAAAATATTTCACTGAACAACTGTTTGCTCTACGTAGAACGTATTCAGATGATAAAAAATTTGGGTTTACATGCACTTTAATAAACAAAAACTAAAAAAATACAACGCAAAAACAAACAAACAAACAAACAAACAAACAAACAAACAAACAAACAAACAAACAAACAAACAAACAAACAAACAAACAAACAAACAAACAAACAAACAAACAAACAAACAAACAAACAAACAAACAAACAAACAAACAAAATAACACTAAAAATAAGTAAAGAAAATATAATTATTAAAACTAACCTCACGTTAAGTTTCTTTGCTATTTCATCTTTATATTTGTATGCGCCTCCACCTGTTCATAACAAAGCACAAACATAAAGTGTACCCATATATACATATATATCAAACTCATTAATAATTCATGGCAACACAAAGGAAATCAGTACCGTGTCTGTGGTTTGGATATCGGAGGAAGAAATTACATAAATTAAGCAAACTTTCACCTTGATTTTCTCTTAAAATACTGATTTGTTTGAGATGCTATATCATACACTCGAAGGAGTGTTTCATCAGGAAATCCAAACACCTCGAAGTTTGTTCAAAAACCTCGGCTTCGCCTCGGTTTTCAACAAACGTCTCGGTGTTTGGATATCCTGATGAAACACACCTCCTCGTGAATGATATATTACATATACATATGCAACGCTCACTACCCTTGTGGAAGTTTGAGCACTCTGGGCCCATGCGCACTTCACGCTATCTGAATGTATTTCACCGATGCTGTCCCACATGCGGTTGTCACCGACGATCGCATGTGTATAAGTAATTGATGAAATTCATTCAGATTGTTTCCAAGCTACACTGATGAGCTGTTGTACAGCGAAACACCGTGTCTGTAGATTGAACTATGTACGCTCCTTCACTTCGGTGTTGTTGAGCACTCTGTGAAGTTGCCGTGGGTACCTATTAGCGATAATGCAACGCTCACTACCCTTGTGGAAGTTTGAGCACTCTGGGCCCATGCGCACTTCACGCTATCTGAATGTATTTCACCGATTGCTGTCCCACATGCGGTTGTCACCGACGATCGCATGTGTATAAGTAATTGATGAAATTCATTCAGATTGTTCCAAGCTACACTGATGAGCTGTTGTACAGCGAAACACCGTGTCTGTAGATTGAACTATATATATATATATATATATATATATATATATATATATATATATATAGGGGGTGGACAAAAAAAAGTGGGCAATCATTAAAAATACGGTTAATGTGGAATAATTATTATTCGAGAAAAGAAAAATATGTAAAGTGATATATTTTAGAATGCATACATCAATATCTGCTCAAATATGATATCCAATTCTAATTTTGTTATTGGTTTAAAAAATACATTAACTTTGAAAGCATGCCACGCTGTGAAGCTGTAGTGAAATCAAGTGAAATGGCAACAAAATATCTAACTATTTTGCCGTTATAACACTTTCACTGTACAAACTCCATTAATCATTTTGAAGACCAATTGGAATAAGTCAAACTAAGATTCACTTCCTTTGTTACAAGATTGAAAATCATGAAAAATTAATAAATTTTTTAAATCAATAGATAAAATTATAATTTGATATCATATTTGAGCAGATCTTGACGCATGCATTCTAAAAATATATAACTTTACATATTTTTCTGTACTCTAATAAAAGTTATACAATGCACATTAATCATACTTCCAATGATGGCCACTTTTTTCTTATCCACCCCCTGTATATATACTAGAAATACATGCATGCAATAACCCCTCGCCCGTTTTGTATGTATTTTTGTAAATTACTCCCCCCCCCCTACCCTTGATTAAAATAACCACATATTAAAAGCACGTCTGATTCGTTTTTGTATATAACCCACCCCACCCCTGCGAAAATCTCGAAAGCAAATTTTTATTCGAAAATATACAGCAGTGGTCGACGAAAAATAAAACTTGTGACTGAACCTCAAAGGAAAACGTACATATAAGTTTTTAAATGGCTTCCATGCATCATTTCCATAAATGTTTATATAAGAACAGTAATAAAATTAACAGCCTGAAAACTATAAACACGAAAGGAAAAGACAAACTGGTAGTAGAATCGAGTTCGCGGGGAAAACTAAACTAAATTTGAAAAAAATACCCGAAAGAATTAGCAAAGTTTACATGTATACTCATGTACTTGCATACTAAAAGAGCAGGCAAGTCAATAAAAACCACCGAAATGAAACAAACGGCAAATTTCTATTCGAAAATAGATAACAGTGGTCAAGAAAATATAAAAACATTTATGCCACATATTATATATTTAGCTGACAAGATAATTCTTGTCGTTTACTTGAGTGACTGAATGTGTTTTGGTCTTTTGGATATATCATACTGACTCCAATTAGCTAAACTGGTAAATACGAATATCTTACGACGTAATAGCAGCGAGAACAATCGCGTAAAATCTAATTCGTCACCAGGACCATTTGCGGGAAGGCGCGCGGACGTAATTTATACGTCCTGGTAGCACTGATTAGGTTTGCCGAATTTGGCAGCCATTTTGACTTAATGAGGTTATGCAATAACCAAGGTTAACAGCTAGGTAACCGCGCGTGGTGCAAGCTTGGGGTCCGCGGCAATGGAAGACTGGCACTAGTTGAGCGTCGTCATTGCCACGTTAACGGGCTAGCAGTCAGACGCAGTGTTGGAGTCAGAGGAAATTAGATATTCCCACTGTCCCTCCCTTCAATCAAAGAGGTAAGTGTAATACTTCCACCAATTAATTGGTGTGATCGGTGCAAGCCATACCGAGTGGGGGTGGTCAGCTCAAGATCCTGCATGGATGGATCTTAACCTGGATCCAAGTACTGCTACTCGCGCCAGGCCCCCACCAGGCTACGGCTTGCACCAACCTTCCAAAGGGGTAAGTAAAAAGGTGAACGAAGATGTTAATTTACCCTGATTTAGCCACTCTGATTGGTCAAAACTAGGTAAATTCTGAGCACTGATTGGTTTGCCGTATCTGGCAACCATTTTGACTTATCATGGCCCGATTTAGCCATTCTCATTGGTTGAACACGGCTTGCTCCAAATCTTGACTGATTTACCTCAAATTGGGCAATCTGATTGGCTATGCAGAACCTTGACTGCCTGCCTAACTTGCCAGCCGCCAAGTGTGCGATCTGTTCGCCTCGATCATGGCTTCTACAAGCATGTTTGATCGTGTGCAATCCGCTTTAGAAAGCAACAACAATTAAGGTGTTATTGCGACAAATATGCAACGATTTCATGCAATCGGCAGTGCTCTTGGAGTTCTCGGTAAAGAAGAACATTTCCTCGAGATTGGTGAGACTCTATACCTACATCGAGATATTGCATATCGATACGATATACCTTAGTACCGCAACATGAAGGCCGGACAAGAAGATCTGAACATGCCTTCTATATATCGTTGATTAAGTGCAAGGCAAGTTTAATTTAAAATATATTTCATATATTCATTGACGTTCATAAAGCTCTCCGACGCAATAGTGCTGTATTGCTTTCAATTCTTGATGTCATCACTGGTCTCGGAGCGCGAAAATGTTTCTCAATTTATCTGCTATAAAAGTTTATCGAAATTACAAGCTGACAGCTGTTTTATTGCGCTTTCGAAATGCAGCTTGAGATACGTGAAATATCTGACAACATGGTTCATTATTCCCGTGATTATGGTCGTTCTACGATATAAAAGATTGCTAAATCTTTGTTAGAATTGTTAAATTTATTCAGGGTTTTGGTTTCAATTTCAATTTCAATTTCAATTTCAAAACACGTCCTGCGAGTACGCAAGTTAGGGTTTTCCCTGTATTTGTGTGCTCATTTGAACTGGGTAAACAGTCGTAATTTACAAGTTTTAGAGTAGCTAATGAGAACCACACTGGCGTTAAAGTAGCGTAATAGCAGATATAAGGGAGTAAATCGTCGACGGAGATTTGAATAATAAAGCGCGAATGAATTAGCCTTAGGCTATGTTGCGTATCAAATGACGACGCGGACCTAGCAATGTGCATCATACATTGCGACACAAGGCGCCATTAATAACATGTGTTAAGACTTCTAAAATTTGCTCTCAAAAGTGCTGTCAGAGTGCGGGAAATGTCGTTTCAGAGGAGACCCAAATTTCAAAAATTTTCCAGCGGGCACCCACAACAAATTTGACTAAGGTGTAAAAATTTCTAGATCCGCCCCTGCTGCTCAAATGCTTTTGTCACTACAAACATTGCCAATTCATTGTTGGCAAATAGCAATCAGTTCTGTTCGACATAAAAAGCTGTTTGCTTTGATTTTCTCTTCAATTTTCTCTCCATAGAGTTGCCGGCTTTAAACAGCCACAGGAAACTGACATCTATTTGACCTTTTGTTCTTTAGGTCACAATTTGTCTGTATCTTTTTCGGTCGGCGTTTATCGCAATTTTTCGGCTTTTTCCGTAGTTTCAAGTTGTGTTTAATATTGTTACTTCTTCTTGCTGTCACATCTCTTCCTAGGTTTCCTTTTTTTTCCTTTTTCCACGGTATTAATGATGTACATTTTGCTGTAAACCATTTTTTCTGGCAAGTTTACCAGTGCCCAAAAATTGCAACCGCGCAGGTGAACATCCATCCAAACATACATATTACATATATATATATATATATATACGCTCAAACTGATTCGCATTTCAACACGCGTGTAAAGTGGACTCAACGCATGTCGAGATTAGCACCCTCACCGGTCTCCAGGCTTTCGGCCCTACGCCCGGGCTCGGGGATAAGCCTATCGGGTTGCTTTATAAATTTACAAAGAAGAATTGGTTTAGTTTAGATGTAAACTAATCCTAACGTTGATTAAAATCTCCTTTTGTGGCCGAGGAAAGAATTTCGTGACACGAGTCAGCCCGTAGCCCGGCTCATGCTAGCCCGGCTCATGTATAATCGGCCCCTTAGACAAGGTTATTTTTCAAACTTACTACGCCAATGAACTTACCAAGTGGTTCGTTTTTGAAGCCGTTTAATTAACTCGCAGTTCGTGTTTTATCAGATATAAAAACACTGGGCTTCGCCTCGTGTCTTTATATCTGATAAAACACTCCTGCTCGTTTATTAAACAGCACTTAAAAATGCTTAAAAACAGTTTTAACTGTTTTTAACCATATAAGAAATAAACCCACAGTATATAAAATAATTTAACGCAATATACATAAAATAATATATAAACTATAAAACATAAAATTAGATAAACTTTAATTTTTTGTCAAAGTTAAATCAATACCTGTGACCTTCAGTGTGCGATGTTTTTCTGTGGAATCCTGTTCGGTTGGTGCATAGAGATTTTCCTGAATAAAATCAAGGCACTTTTCTAAGAATTTCGTTTCAAATTTCACAAAATGTAACCGTTCGCCGGATTCTTCTTCCTCTCTTACTTCGTACAAAGGAAAAGAAGTCGCCAATGGCTTAACAAATCAAAAAAAGTAAAAAATATATATTATACATTAGCTTTAAATTGTACGAAATTAGAAAACTGGTCCGGTTGTTCAAAAGTCGATATTAGCGCTAACCTTGGGTTAAATTGTAATCTGCTATTTTATTTAAGTATGCTCTCTTTGGTTAGTTTAATCCAAACGTTCCAAGACAAACGCTTAACGAATTTGCACGTTGTTTGTAAAAGAAAAATTCAAATTCCTTTTCCATGCACTATTTTTATTATTTAATCCACAAATTTACAATATTGAAGCAATTAGATTAAGCTACATGTAGTTTGCCTTTTGAACAACTGGAACCAGGGGTTTTAAAATGCAATTTCAAATACCAGACAGTTTAGCATACGAGATATACCGTAGAATAGTACTTCTATCAATGTTACGTACTGTACACAGGGTGGGATTTTGAATTGAGAGCGCTTTAACCAAATGACTCTGCAAACCTTAAAGGACATTGGCAACAAAAATAAGTTTGTCTAATTTGAAAGAACTCATAAAATTGTAAAAGAAGATCCTTTACAATTTTGTCGTATCTTTCTTCGTTTTCAAGATATTTCAATTTGTTTAATATGTAAATGAATGGTTTCTGACGTCATGAGCAGGGTACAGTATTTTCACACGTAGAAAAATCAGTTATATCTCTAAATTTGTTCAACGAAATCATTTGAAACTGTGCACATAAAACGCCTTGTGACACTGAACATTTCATAACTGATGTTGCTTTGTGTAAAAATACTGTACCCTGCTCATGACGTCAGAGCCCATCTCATTTACATATTAAACAAATTTAAATATCTTGAAAACGAAGAAAGATACGAAAAAGTTGTAAACGATCTTCTATTACAATTTTACGAGTTCTTTAAAATTAAACAAACTTAATTTGTATTGCCAATACCCTTTAATGAAGATCTTAAATGCCGGGTGACAGTGTGTACTATGCGGTCGGGTCTACTTTGCTTGGCGTGAGAACATCCCTGCATTATTTGCTTAACAAAAACCATACGTATATTCTTAAAACATATCATCCATAAAATTTATTACTCATTTGCAGTTTGTTTTTTTGTTACTCCCAAGAAGAAAAGCATTATGATTGCGCAGCTAATAATTAGTAACTTACAGTGATTAGAAACCCAGCACTTTTTTGCCATCCCTAGTAATGTACCCAAACAGAAACATTGGGAAAGATAAACGCAGAAATATTTGAAAAACAAAACAATATATGTATTGTCAGTACTATATAAAAATTTACAGGCGCATGAAAAACGTAATATGGGGGCAGGGCTACTTGGGTCTATAAAGCACAAGGCCATGGTTTGCCATGTATCGTGATACTTACAAGAACTATATAATCAACATAAAAAGTCACTGGGACACTGGATATCGTGTATTTTGCAATATGCACGCTACGCCCCCCCCCCCCTCCTTTATAATGTTGCCTAACAAAACAAGTTAGCACTTCCGATGGATTCACTGTAAATATGGTATAACATTGGACGGGGGGAGGCAGAATCACAAAACCAGTGCAAAAATGGCTGTCAAACTTTATAATTCTCCCAAACTAAATATACAATGTTATTTTACACTGTTATGTTACATTGTTGTAATTCAACTGAGATCCAGTATTTCCTTTACCTTACTATAATCATCAGTTTTGTCTAATACAGTAAACGATTGATGTTTTGTTCGTTTTCTTGAAAATGTGGACACATAAGATACTTTAGTCAAAGATCCTCCTAAAAAGCATTTAAAGTAAAACACAAATGACAAATACAGACTGTATGATATACATGCAAACTGTACAGTACAACATTCATTTTATCAAAGTTTTTCTTATTTGTAATAATTTAGTTCTGTTTGTTAATAAATGTTATTATATTATTATTTTAGACAATTTTCGTGAGCGGTCTAAAACGTGAAATCCAGCAATTTGATTGGTTCCTGAGCGGCCGGAATCTGCAGTTCCGGACAGCTGACATGCAGTTGCTGACTGTCAGTGTGTGCAACAAGATAGATAATAATTTCAGAATTTCTCATTGTTGAAATATATCGGGCAGGTATGTTGTTAGAACGTTTCCGCGTTATGTGAAACATTTTAAAATGTTCAAAATATTCGTAACATTGTTCGTAATAATATAACATTTACTTCTCAAAAGTATATTATAGAATTTCAGATGGGGTTTTTTTATTCAACTACTTAACGCACAAGTCAACAATATGTCAAATCAAAGCAATTAAAAATGTTATTTGTGGTAGAAATTTCAGGATTCTAGCTAAACGAAAAGTATACTTTAAAAATGGGAAAACATCTGCTAATTTAGTTCAGTTCGCAAGAAAGATGGTGGCGAATACGAGCCTAACACTATTGTCAAGTTTTCACAGAACGTTTACAACACTTGTAGTCATATAATAAACTACTTATTGACATTGCTTGTTCGGTCTGTACTAGTGAAATATCGGTGGGCTCGCTCAGTCCGTACTAAAAACGTCGGTCTGGTATTTCACTAGTACAGACCTCTCTCAATAAGTAGTAATTATTGTTATATATCAAGTGTCAAAGTCCATATTTCTAGCTTTCTGATTGGGCGAGCGGTCTTCGCGTGGTGGTCCGAAAATCGTGATGTTTCCCGCGTAACCCATGGCAGCGGGCAACATTACTTTTATTTTAGAGAGAGAAAAAAAGTAGATGGTCAGGTTCAGTTTATCTTCAAAGATTTTTCCAGTTTTCGTTAATTTAAAACAATGCATGTCTGAAGGTTTTGATCAAGATTTTTGTTGTCAAGACTTGGTTTATAACAAAACACTTATTTACTGGCACCTCGAGAAAAGTGTGCTTAATTATGGCTCTTCGAGCGCCCGTTGTTGCCGTCGGCTTCGCCTCGGGAAACAACAGCGGTCCCAACAGTAAATTAGACCTGGTTCATACGTCGCATTTAATTCAGACGAATTTAATTCAAAGTTCAAGTCGACGTAAACTCAAATTCGTTTCATGCGACGAATTTAATTCAGTGACGAGCAAGGAAAATCCCGCTAGATCGCGCCAAAAACATCCATACGCATGCGAAGTAAACAAAAATCTGATTAAAGGCTCAAAAAATATGTTATCATAATTTATGCATTTAATTCGACGCGACCTCTGAAACGAACACGCATTTCAGACGTTGTATCCGTCTCACAGTGACGGATACAACGTCTCAGACGAATTTAACTCTTCAGTCGAATTTAATTCGTTTCATACGTCGCACTACAGTCGCATTTAATTGATTGAGTTACATTCGTCTGAATTAAATGCGACGTATGAACCAGGCCTAAGTATATGGCGATTAGCATTCATTTTACGGTCGTTTTTCCCGCTTACACACGAGTTACCGGCGGCTCCCTGCAGCAGATTTCTTGCGGTCTTACTAAACACTGTCCGCGAACATCCGTCGCTCTCATGCTAACAATCCGTGATCAGTATTTGTAATAAATTAGTTGATATTTAAAGATTTAAGAAAAACTTTATTTATACCATGGTATTCTGACCGGTATGACGGTCCCGTAGTTTTAACATTCACTGATCACGCTCACTTTTTTTAAGACTAAGTCTAAGAAAAAAGTCATCGCAATTCGTGAAAAAAAGAAAAAAAGAATTATAATAAACACTCAATAAATTGTCATGAAAGTCACACATTTTAAATTAAAAGGAATTAAAAAAAAAAGCTTTTTGTCGGTTTACTTTTAGTCGACGGTGTTTTTGTCGTCCGGAGCCGGGTTTTTTTACGTGTGTAGGGTAATTTGGGGCCTTGTGGGTAATTTGGGGGCTTGGGGGGTAATTTTTCTTGAGTGCATGTTTTTCTGGTATATGGGGTTAATAGTCTTGTTTTTGTCATTAAGAAATTAGGTTGCGTAACCAGTGAGTCAAAAAAGTGCGTAACCAGTGAGTTTTTTGGTTATCAATATTCGTGCATTATTATTATTATTCTTTATTTAAGGAGGATACGTTTTTCAGCAGAGCTGGCGGGGTCCTCCATTTACAGCTAAGACCTATAGGTGTTGATTTTACGGAGGGAGGAAAACCGGAGAACCCAGCGAAAAACCCTCGAAGCACAGGAGAGACCAACTAAACTCTACTCACATGAGTCCCCACCCCGAGAGCATGCATTTTTCTATTTCGGTGAGTGAAACAGCGAAATGTTAAAACCGCTCAGGCTATATGCAAGTGGGACCATCATACTGCGGTCGAAAAACTATGGTACAGATAAAATTTTCAATTTAAAATGGTTAGTTTTTCTTAAATCTTTAAATATCAACTAATTTATTATAAATATTCATTAGGGACGGTTAAAATGACAGCCGCGGACGGTGTTTAGTAGAACCCGATTTCTTGACTTCTCACTCTCCTACGGCTACGCACAACCTACGCACAACCCTTTTCAATGCGCGTGCTCAAATCTCCCTCCCCACCACCTGACTTCCACACGTCGTCCTAAGCCTTCCTCTCCTTCCAACACATTCCACGTCATTTTCTCACCCAGTCACTACATTACATTAGTCACTACATTGTTACGGACCGTAACACATATCCCAGCCTTCTCAACAGGTCCGGCTTCACCCAACTTCAGACACCGTCACACCGAGTCAACCGCTACCCCCCCCCCCCCCCCCACCCACCCTAACCTTAGCTTCGCACTCGCTGGATACACCACACATTCATGACACATGTCATCACTCAACACACCATTTCTCGCAAGCTCCTTTCTCCTCAAAATCCCCAGCAACTCTTTAAACTCTCTCTCGTACACAACGCAGCCGAAGCATAGTTCACTCCTCTATTCCCTTTCAGAAAATCCCCTAGTTAACAAAACTTTCCAACATTCTCAGTATGCATGATCCCATTTCCCAGATATAATACATGCTTTCAACTACACGACTATATCCTTTCCTCCATTACCTGTTCTCTGGCACACAAATGTATCCTCAACTCTAGCAAGCAAACCCTTCACATCTGAATACCACTTGCAAACCCACGCACTGCATATTGAGCATCCCGTGCATTGAACTAAATTACACGTATTTCCAACAATTTCCTATAATATATATATGGCCAAACTATATATCACCTTTGTTTTGCTAAATGTCTTTTTAATGCACGACTTTAGCGTCTTTAACCTCTACGCACTCTTCAGTACCACTTCAACACATTCTTCTTTAATTTCTAAAGAATGCTCTCAGCCATCAAAAACAAATCGTCCAGTGAGTGTATACAACAGCTTTCACGGAAGCCCTTCTCTGACCTCTTATGCCACCACCTCCAGCACAGCTAAGAACAATTATTATAACAAACTCAAAACCGACCTCGGGTAAACAGAAGTGCCCCAAGCTAGCTTCACTTCAAACTCTTCACTGTTTTCCATGCTTCGTTTTCACCATCGTCCTTAGTTTTTTTATACACTGTCGTTTTAAACTGTCTCTTGGACCTTCCACCACCCCATATTCTGGAATTGAAAACTAATTATTTTCTACATTCAATAGCCACCCATATATACCTTCTCCAAATCTTCTTTATCGTCTTCAGCTTCACAACTACTGTATACTTGTTCAAGCAGTTTACTCCAATTGAATCTCTGCCCTTCTCCTCTCAGTATTTAATATATTGAGCTTTTCTTAAAATCTCTTCCGCAGCAAAATACACTGCCTTCTAAAAAGTACTCTTGGCCTAACATCACGTCTTGAAGAATTCAACTTCTCCTCACTCACCTTCCTCCCAACCTCGACTTCATTCCATTGTAATGTCTGCACATGCTTCAATGGGCCTATTGCCCACTAAGACACATCATTAGCTTCCTCCAAGAACCCATTCAGACTCCACACCTCATTCACATGCCCCTACAAGTATGGGTGGTGGGATGGGACTCTTAATACAGTGTTATTGAGAGAGCCCATCAAAGAGAGATTTGAAGGCATCCTTCCTTCTGCTTAGAGCCACACCTTAAGGCAGGTGTGACTAGCTCTCAACCCTCCTTTGTCAAGGTGACAAAAAAGTGAAAATATGTGCAAGATGTTGGATGTACTGTAAGCTGTGGCTTGCAACAGTTGTGTGGATTCAATAGCATACCATTGAGCTGCTATTTATAGCAAAAAATGTGGACAAACAAACCAAAATTGACTTTCAAATTAATGCAAATGAGCCACTATCTATTGTTTGGACTGCAATAATTATGGGTAAATAGTGACATCATCACAAAGGAGCACTATTGACACAACTCAGGTCTTCTATGAAAACCAACTGCTGAGTCAGGAGGGATCGAACTGCAAGGCATTGTGTGTGGGTATAGTATATACTGTAGTACTGTACACTGTATACAGTAATGGAATAAATGCTGAAAGTGCACACAGATGTCAGAAAGTTGTGTAAACTATGTGGCCTGTCTCTGCAGTCACATCAGGGTTCGAATTAACGGTGTGCAATGTGCAATTTGCACATCGTTTTGGCCCAAATAGTGAAAATTGCATATCACTTTTCAAAACGATGTGCAAAAAAAAATCAGACTTAGGACTAATGAACATCCGTCCACGTTTACAGGTAATGCAATGCCAATCTGTAATTGGTACAGGTATTATGATTTCATAAAAACGCTTTCGCTTTGCTCTATAGCAGCGTGTTCGCGAATCTTTGAAATGAATAAAGTTGTTTTTTATCTCAATGCTCAACACAAATATGACCAGACTGGTAGGTGTTATATTTTTAGCCGCCATGACAGGTGTGAATTTTTTAGCTTTTCCATATTTGGCTTTAGTGCTTTTGTTTTGCTTTTCGAAAAGCTGTTCAATCGAAATCGCTTTCCTTACTTATGGCTTCTTTATCGAAAGGCTGTACCAGCAAAGTAAACACCGTTGAGAAATGGAAAGAAACATTACATGCCAACTGGCTTCAGTACGACGGTGATGGCAAAGTGGTGCATTCATTGCGTTGCAAAGTTTGCACAATGAAAGAAAACAGAATTACCTCCGCGAAAAACTTCTCACGCACATTTATAATTGGTTCAGCAATTGTAAAGAAGAACTCCGTAGTAAATCACATGAATTCGGATCAGCAAAGGATGGATCGGTGGTATGGTCAAAAGAAGTGCAGAATTGGATTTGGAGGCCATGTTTATCCCGAGAAACAAAAGAAGAAAAACAACGACAGTACAACACGTCCGACGCAGTGCACCGACACGCCTACTTTTCTGATCAAGAGTCTGAAAGCAATTTAATAGCTAAAATGCATTCAAAGTTACTGAATGTCATGTTTATTTATTAAAAATAGATTACAAATAACGTTTTAAGATTATTAAATTATCGCAGGTGTGACCATAGGTTTGACTGAGTAGTTAAGATTATGATAGAGCTATTATATTTTTAGCCTTTTATTTAACCATATACAGCTAAATCAATTAAGGTAGTCCTGGCCAAAGCCAAAAGGCTAAAGCCAAAAGGTCAAAGCCAAGCGCGAAAAGTACGATGTGAATTACTATTTAAATAGAGATCAAGCACGCATTTACTATATTTATAGGCCAAAATCATACAAATAAACCAAAATTGCCTTTCTGGGGATTATTAACGAGCATTTTCGCGCTTGGCTTTGACCTTTTGGCTTTGGCCAGGGCAACCTTAATTGATTTAGCTGTATAGTTAATGATTTAACTGATATTTTCCAGAACCACATATTTTCGAAAAATAGTTGCACATCGTTTTTTCTCAACTAATTCAAACCCTGAGTCACATATTTCTCTACTTGTCTCAAGACATGGATAAAACCGTCTGTGGCCAAGTTATTTGTACACCCTCTGCAAATGTACCACCCTCATGTGCATGCAGTTACACACGTAATAGAAACAGGTGTTAAGCATGCTAGAAGTTTTTATCATTACTCTTAGTCATGGCAGCTTGTGGTGATGAGTCACTGATTGGAAGCAGGCTGATAAAGGGTTCAGCACTTGGTAAATACAAGGTAGGTGCCCTATTTAGAGACATACACCTTCCCTCAATATGGGACCACAGAATCAACACCTAGGGTTAATTGAAATATGATATTTTACAGTTGCAATTTTTAAGTTCCTTAGCCATTCACATTTCAAGAATCACATGACTGATGTTATCACACCATTCTTTAATGACATAAATTCCTATAAAACTTTTGCTAAAAGCTTGCTTTAAATATTCCTTTATGTGGATCTAAATGTGCCTTTTTGGCCTCGTTATGAAGCAAAAATTATTTTGAATTACAGACACACAAACAAGGCGAGAAAGGCTTATTAAGATTCAGATAAAAGAATATTTAAATTAGTTGCACTGTTGCCGATCAATTCAGCAATAATAATACAGGTACATAGCCACAGCTCCCCCCCTTTAGATATAAAACAACAGACATCATGTAACTACAAAACTGATGCAATATGAATTATGTCAGGAAATAAACTGTAAACAGTGTATTCAATCTACTGAATGTATGCATTTTGAGTATCTATGTGACGTTTGCGTGTTTTGAGTATTTTATATGACGTTTTTTAACCTTTAGGGTTTGTAAAATCTTCCTCCAAAAGCCAGGAAATGGCAAGAAATGGCATTTCAGCGACTCTCGATTTCAAAATTTCCCGCACCCCCCTAAATTTCCCCCCCCCCGCACCCCCCTGATTTCGGCTTCCCCCCCTCCCCTTTTTAAAATCCTGGCTACGTCCCTGTAATAATATACCATGCATATACTTTAGTTTTAAAAGAAAATATATAGTCCCAGTATTGGTAACAATAAAGTCAATGTAAATATTAATTTCCAACGTTTTGCCACACCCTGAAATTTTACTTTGCAATTGCTATAGCCCTCGTTCCAGTCTTTGTTATCTGTTTAACCTTGATTTTCATTTCATAAAGCTACTGTCCGTGGCTGTAAAAAAGTTATAAAAGCGCAGGTCTAAACTTACCGATGTCTATGGCCAGTCTCTTGGCGAACTTTAGATCTCGAAATGCTTGAGGTAAGTTAATTGGAAAAATATTGTCGTGGTATTCACTAGCTGCTGACTCTTTGTTACCCGCCATGATTAACTACCATGATAAACTGGATTTGGTGATTTGATGTAGGATAAAAAAAAGTGGGTTCAGTGCGTTATCATCAATTCTTGCATGAAGTATTTCACTATTTCGCTTGAAATGTAACTGACCAGTAGACTAAAAAGTGGTTAACGATGCAAGAAAATCTGGTTTATTTTTTAGTTCAAAATATTTTTACTGAAAAAGTATACATTTTATGACTTAGTAGCTCCAAAACTCTTATTTCTATACGTTTGAAGAACGGTAGCTCACATTTTTGTGTTGTGTCAGTATATGTGTGCGCCTGTCGTAGTGCCCGCGAACAATATCTGAGTTGTAATGCGGTTTCCCGTGACAATTTTACACGAGTTGTGTGAATGTGTGGTGTCCGATGATCGTTCTTTTTCGTTTTTAGTCGTTACCTAATTACAACCGATTTCAATTGTTTTGTACATATTGTTTATTGTAGAGGATACGATGTTGTTAAAGACGTTTTCAGAACCAACAGAAGGTGTTTACCACGTTGAAGAAAATACTCAAGCATTTATTCGAGATAAGTGTTTGGGCAAGGGTACTCTCTATGTAACCGAAGAGTAAGTATTACACGACGTACATATGGGATTCTATATTATATTCACATTCTGTGTATATATATATATATATATTGTATGTAATAAAAGTAGCGTGCTGCGTAGGCAGTGTTGAAACAACAATGGAAATATAGTAAGGTTAGATATACAGTCAAACAGAGGGAAACGTGACGACGGGCCTTCACTCAAAACGTTAGACTCCTATGTTCATCAGCACAATGTAGCTGATGGTGAGCAGCACATCCTAAAAGTATATATAAACATCTCAATCACAGACTGGATATGGGATATACCACACTGCTCTGATATACATGTCACAAATGACAATCACAAAAAAAGGTGAAACTGTGGATAGCTGTCGTCCTCTAGAGACTCATCAGCAATGTGCTGATGGCAGCCAGATATTGCATTTGTCATTTGTCATTTCACCAACCAAACTGCCTGGTGCAGAGACCATGTGGAATTAGGCATAAATCATTTGTGAGTCAGTGAGATGCGTATCAGCTAGAGCAGTGTGGTATATCCCACATCCAGTCCATGATTGAGATGTTTATATAATTCCTTTTGGATGTGCTGATCACCATCAGCTACACTGTGCTGATGAGCCCTAAAAGGGCGAAAAAGCTGTCCACAGTTGCTGATGGTGGCCAGATACTGCATTTGTGATTGTCATTCCACTGGCCAAACTGCCTGGTGCAGAGACCACATGTGGAATTAGACATAAATCATTTGTGTCATGCCTAGTAGGCTGGCTATATTTTCCATAAAACAATGCAGTTGAAGCACTTATAAGCAACCACCTGGAGGATCTTGAGATCATAAGTTTACTGCAGTTGTAACAAGAGCTGGGAGTGAGGGAGTCAAAGTATTCCAATGAAAATTAATAGTGATATACATCACGTTAATACACCTACTGTATCTAATAATATGTTCAACTTCTACTGACAGTATGTACAGTACCGTAAGAATTAAAACACACCACAGCTATTAACCGTGAACACACACATGGTACATACATATATTATTGCTGTAAATATTTATCACTTTGTAAATAATTATTAAAATTGAAAGTTAACAATACTTTAATTTCTTACAGTAATCTGTCATGGTGTGATATTGCATCTGGGAAAGGATTTTCGTTGGACTACCCTGCAATATCTCTTCATGCTATTTGTAAAGATACAACATATTTTCCTTATGAGTGTTTATTTTGTATGGTTGAAGGAGCATTTGAAGGTAATTAGTATCAGTAAACATTTGCTATTGCCTAAATGTTCGGAGCTCTGTTTACTTTCATTTAACTTCATTTGGAAACTAGTATTTTTGGAGGGTAGTAACTGAGTTCATTTTCCCCAACCACATGTACTAGCTTCATTCAGATTATTCAGTCTACATAATTTACAAGTTGACTTACAAATTAAAATAAACTATTTACTGTGGTGACTTACATTCAAAAACCTGTAAGGTTAATTAAAAAGTGCTAGCAAACAAGAAGGTAACGAAGGTTTGCTGAAAGGTTTCCTGACATTATTTAATTTATTTTTCGAAGTTCTAGCTGTGACGAGTACTGTAAAGGTTTTGTCGTTTTTGGTATATTTCGATTTTGTATGATTGTTGAAACCACGTAGGTTTCCTAGTAAAAATAGGCAAGTTGTATTTTGTTCCCTGAGCTAAAATTTATACTACAGTGTCAGTATGTGTTCCCCATGGTTCAATGTAATCTGACACAAGACAAATATCCTCGGAACCTGTGAACATTAGTTTCTCTGTGCAATTAAAAACAATTGAACTTTTACAGCATTTTAAAAGTGTGTATAAAGCGAAAATTAAGTTTGTTTTATTTGGCCTGAATAACACCTCAAAGTAAGACAGTAAACTTACTTAAACCCAGTTCAAACGTCGCTCTTCTCATGCGCCAAACCTAATACAATTAGATTCGACTCTGGAGCGACTGAAGAGCGAGTCGCTCTTAATGGTTTTAATTCATAAACAAACGTCAATTCTATTTTAAGCACGTAATAATGTTATCGTCCCGACAGACTTTAATCCACACTACATCGAACGCATTTGAAGCACAAATTGCTCGAATTTAATAAAATTAGTTTGATTCTAGCTTGATGACACACTGCCCATAATTTATACACAACGCTGCATCTTTCAATTTGAGATTTTGAGTCAAGTTTCACTTTCAAGTCCACCGTGTATTATACTTGTCAGACAGGCATGGAAGAAGATGTCTAATAACTTCTTAAACGTATTATTGAAAGATATGTACGTGTGTTGTTAGAAATTTCATATAAAGCGTTTGTCCTACGATTCTACCGCATTCTCGTACCTCTGCACATGCTCAGTTCTTGTTCAGCCCGAATTTTAAGGTAAAATAATTTATGCATTATGTTCGGCACATGAGAAGTTCGACGTTTGAATCAGAGTCGCTCCAACGTTGCATAATGCGACAGGCCTTGCCGCTCCAAATCATAGGCGTACGGGAAAAATTTTGTAAGGGGGGCTGAGCAGAATTTCCCCGAATAATCTGTGACGTCATATGCCATCACATGACAATAAATTACGTCATAGCGTCATTCTCTCGCATTGGTCCGTTTGTATGAAGTTTCTCGAAAATTGCTTATTTCTCGCTATTGAGAAATGTCAACGCCATAGAACTCCGATCGATGTAAATTTGATATTTGCGGTTTTGCACTAGCTCAGAGGCAGCACGATGGAATGAGAAATAACATAAAACCGAGAAGCTAGCTTGCGTTCTTAACAATGAAAGGTGTTTAGACTTCTGAACCTCGTGTCAAGGCAAGTGTTGGGCAGAAAATTTTGAATTTTGAAACCTCCAAAACGTATTTTCTGCCCCTTCTGGGAAATATTTTCAGTATTTTAGCTTCCTAGCCATAAACTTTTCAGACATTTTGAGATGATAGTAGTTATGTCCACACGAACATGTATCAAAAGAGTAAATTAGTGTGCGCACCTGTTTGTTTTAAGCTTTGAATCAAAGTGGAACAGAATTAAGTTTGCGCATGACCACATCAAATCGAAGCTTACTTGATGGAGACATCTAGGTTTGGTATTTGAATAGGCATGCAATTGCCAAAAAAGACTGAAACGATGACGTCGTAGAAGACATCAACTAAAGACTATTATATACTTACTCACGCACGCATGCACGTGAACACTGAACCGAGGCTCGGTTTGAACCTCAATGTCAATGTGTTAAAATATTAATGACAAGACCCTTTTTGCCCGAATTACGAGACGATTTCTGCCCGAATAGATCAATTTCTCCAGTTAACTGGGGGGCTGCAGCCCCAGCTCCCCCGGCCCGTACGCCTATGCTCCAAATACAATCTGCGGCTCCTAATACAATCTGCCGCTCTTAATTGATTCAAACGTCGCTCTTCTGCCGCACTTAATGCTTGTTTTAGGTCCGGCGCATGAGAAGAGCGACGTTTGAACCGGGCCTTATTAGTTTCACTAGAAGGACAGGGGCCATTAGACGCACGCATGTGCGCATTGCGCACCTATTTTTATACTAGTAGCTACAGTTACTGTATATACCATTTTCTCGTTTGAAAGGTGCACTTTCACTAAGGAAGTCTAATAATGGCATAAATATGCAAAATATTGGCATGCAAAAATTGCACATAACTCTTTCTAGGCGGCACGTGACTCTCAAGTCTTAAGTATGAATGTTGTTTAACACCCATTTGAAAGTGGTTTAACAACTCAAACAAATACTAGTTGCGGATACAAAAGGTAAAATTACATCTATCCGTATCAAATCATTACTCTATAAACTATAATTATAAAATAGTTATACTATAGTTTTAAAATATTTAAAAAGGTGAGGTCAATTAAGACATATAAAAATATAAAATTAATAACATTGAAATAAAAAATATTTACATTCAACGCTCTATCTATATTAAATAATGCTAAATTTGGTAAAGTGCTTGTGAAAAGTAAATTAAGTCTGTCTTATTTGAAAGAAAACATAAAACGACAGGGTAACATCTTTTGTAGTTTTTCGTTACCTTGCTTTGTCGTTGAGATATTTCAGGTTGTTTGATATGCAAATTAAATATTTTGACGTCACATGTGCATAATATAATGACTTATCGGAAAAGGTTGTATATCCTTGCTATTATCAAATCAAATTAAGTTGAAGAAAGCGTGTTGGTGTGTTTCTTTCACAACACTAAACTTGTACTATTTTCAAGTGATTATTAAAGGCTTATTAACCGAGTTCGAGGTCTGTACGGGAAAGTATTTCCCTGAGGTTTTCGTACAGACCGAGCGACGAAGGAGCGAGGTTTGTGCGAGAGAAACCGAGGGCAAATACTTTACTTTCTCGTACAGACCGAGAAAACGAGGTTAATAAGCCTTTTATTATATGGCTTTTGATTTGTTTTCTTATCTGTTTTTAGTTCTACGTTTGTCTTGATCAGTGTCGCTGTTCACCTTAGTTCTTACTTTTGAGCTTGTTCGTTTCGCTTCATGTTTACACCTGTTAGGCTTTTATTTTTCGCGCTTTTAAATAAGAAGTTTTTATAAAAAGAAACACTGATGTTTCAGGACGTATTATTGTTCAACATTTTCCAACGAATATATCTAATTCGCTTTTATTTTCATTCAAATCAACTCAGTAATTTTCCCGCCAAAAATTGCAGGTAATTTAAAAGGACGTAATGCCCTCTCACAGTGCCGAGAGGGCATTACGGCTTTTTCCGGACCTCTCAGGGGCGCACGCTGCCCTTTGGCATAATGACCCGAAAACAAGCCCAGCCATATAATAAATAATATTAATTTTGATAATAGCAAATATACATACCATTCAACGATAACTTATTATGTACGTGTTACATCAAGGTCTTTAATTTGCATGAAATATCTCCACAATGAAACAAGGAAATGAAAAACTGCGATATTCTTTTTAAGTGTTCTTTCAAATGAGACCTAAAAGGTTACCGTATGTACCTTCAGGGGTGTCTCCAGTCTAAAGGACGTAGGGCGTTTGCATTACGTCGCAGATACTTTACCCCCATCAAATTAAAGCTTATAAAATTTGCGACAAGAATATGCCAATAATTTTCGATTTTAATGAATTAACGATTTTTCGAGGATTGCTCTAGACGGATGTCGCGATTGCCTTTAACTCAAAGTGGTTTTTTGATATTTTAATTAGATGATTCTTTTTGGGGGGTGTACGATAACCCTAGTTTTCGTTTCATAGGCACTTGAATCTGGAAGGAAGTTGTGTCTATTGTCCACCGTAGCTGAATAGTACTGATTAGTCACCATCGTGTATTATTACATTTATCTAATATTTTACTTTCTGCCCCAGATGAGACAGAGACAGAAATTGACAATGAAAACGAAGAAGATGATCCTCCTGCAGTAGAAATTCGATTTGTACCTGATGCCAAAATGACATGTATGTGCCAGAATTTGTGGCTTGGCTACAAATACTGTTACTTCACGTCACTTCACTTTACTATACTATACTTTACGTCACGTCACTTCACTTCACACCACTCTCCCCCATTCTAATCCATTCTATTCTACTCCATTCCACTCTACTCCACTTCGTTACTAAATCACTTCATTACCACATCACTTTACTCCATTCTACTCCGTTTCACTCCACTCCACTCTGTTACCACACCATTCTACTCCATTTCACCAATTTTCACGCCATTCTATTCCACTCCACTCTACGTTACCACATTACTTCACTCTATTACCACTACCCTCCATTCTACTCTATTGTACACCACTCCGCTCTACTCTACTCTACTCTACTTTACTCTACTCTTACTTTTACTCTCGCTCTCGCTAGCTCTTACTGAGATTGAGTAAGTACCGGTAATTAGCATGGTTGGGTGGTTCGTGCGTTGTAGCTCATATTACAATTAAATGCAATATTCTATCTACGGGCTTGCTGTGGATGTGGAAGCCCCTGGTCCTGGATGACCCAGGCACCCAACCTGCACAAGCGATGTAGTTGTTAACTGACAATTACAACGCACTACTCAGAATGCATCACGACGCACGATCTGCCTCCTCGAGAAATTTAGTCATTATTTACTTTACTTTACTTTACTTTACTTTACTTTACTTTACTTTACTTTACTTTACTTTACTTTACTTTACTTTACTTTACTTTACTTTACTTTACTTTACTTTACTTTACTTTACTTTACTTTACTTTACTTTACTTTACTTTACTTTACTTTACTTTACTTTACTTTACTTTACTTTACTTTACTTTACTTTACTTTACTTTACTTTGCTTTGCTTACTTGCAAGACAGTATAATACATTTTACTATATGTTTAAAGTACATTAGATAAATCTCATTTTTGTGTCTATTTTTGTATTTAATAAAGTGGATAACATGTATATTGCTATATCTGATTGCCAAGTATTGCATCCTGATGAACAAGAACAGCTTGAGGAAGAAATGGCAGGTACAAAGAAAGGGTTTCCTTTATGATCATAATATTTAAGTGGACCTTTTCACCAAAAGCGGCGCCATCTTGAATTTGCAATGCATGGTGGTCTATCCAGAGTAACAAGCTTAATTAATCAAAGGTCTCAATGAGACGACTCACGGATACGCAAGCCAGCACAGCTAAAACCACTAGAAAACGCATTTGTTTGACAATGTAAAGAAATAGTGTAGTTCGAACCGTGAGTGTTTTTTTTGCCCAATACACTTACAGTTGAGACATAATGAAATTCATTCAAATGACCTAGATGTATAATTTGGGGTATTTTTTTTATGATATTGAGGATGAACAACAGTTGTCTCATTGAAATTGACAGCTGACTCAGTAATAGTAATTATGCACCTATCAATGTTAAGCACCCAGGGGGGGAGGCCGGGCATACCCACGGGATTCGCCAAAGCAGCAGCTTCACCCGTGATCGGGACATTTGACCACCTTTCGGAGCCCCGGGGTGTGGCTATTTGACAAATTCGAATCCAGGTTCTTTTTGGGCCGCGCAAAAACCGCTGACCGGTGACATCTGTCGTGCATGTTTCGTGCATGGGCAACCATGTGGAAAGGCATCATGGCGGGCAAACTCAGCGAAGCAAAGTACGAGAACTACGAGCAGATTGAGTACAGGAAATATATTAAGTACAGGAAAATATACAGGGAAATATATTAAGTACAGCCTCCCCCCATGGGTGCTTAACATTGATAGGTGCATTATACAATTCAAAGCATCAGCAACTGCCTGTACCATAAGAGCATCACACCAAGTGCCTTGAGCTGACATATCCTTAATATAGTTTGCCCAAGACTTATCAGTAACACTGTCAATAAACTGTTCTGGATGAGCTTGAATGTAATCAACACCTGCTTTCCTTACATTTAGATGATAATTAGGATTGTGATATAATTGATGAGAAACGGCTTTAAAAAAGCAATCACCGTTGCCACCAACATCAAGAGGCTTCAGATTTTTCAAAAGGAGCCTAGCTTCCAATGTTGACATAGGAAAGTCTCTTTTTGCTTTTACTATGGAAAGTTTACGGCTTGTGAAATCGTGTACAGGTTTTGCTTTAGAGGTTATGTTTGGAATGAGCTCTTGGGAAACATCTTGCACTACATCAAAATGCACGTTATTACTATTCTGAATGTAAATCGCATGGTTATCAATGGGTAATGGCTCATTTTAACATAGTTCTGGAAAATGTTGCCCACTTGTCATTATTACCAAATTTTGTATATACATAAATGTCTGTGCAAAATATAAAGAAGCTGCAGTTAATATTTCAATATCAGTTCCCCATACACCAACATTCTTCATTTTAGATGCTGTTAAATAATTATCTACAGAAGTACCAATGTGTGGTAATGAAATGAAGCATGAACAAATGTTTGCAATAGAACGAATGATCGACAACAGACTCGTGTAAACCGCAGAAACGGTGAAACAACAAGTGAACTACGAGTTCATCATGAAACAAACGGTTAAACTGCAGAAACAGTAAACATCAATACACTGATGGAGCTAGTAATATGCTATTAAACGGCAAAAACACATGAAAAGAAATCAACAAACTCACCTCCTAGCTTTCGAAGGGCTCTGGATAGAAGTAGATACCGCAGGCGGACTAAACCGGTTTATCTGGTTTTAGAACAGAGCGCGCAAAGCAGGCTGGAGGATTATATGCAAAAATCGAGTGATAGCATATACTCCCAATACTCCTACGGAGTATCCGTGAGTCAAAAAGGTGATTGCGTAGTGTTGAGACGCAATGCGGTAATTTTTTCTTTATAAAAACTTACGTTGTAACAATGTCTAAATAACCTATAATCGTATTGGTATTGGTAAAAGCAACAATTCTCGGATGTGTAAGGATAGATTCATGACAAATGTATCCTTATACGTCCAAGCATTATTACTTTCACTAATATTACAACGTTCATATTTAGACATTGTTGCCACGAAAGTATTTATAAAGTTAAGTTTACCTCATTGTGCCTCCACACTTAGCAGTCACCCTTTTAATTGAGCTTGTTACCCTGCTTGCGAATTCAAGATGGCGCTGCTATTGGTGAAAGGGTCCATTATCATAACATCAGTTTGATGTTTATTTTTATGGCTAGTTTTGATGTTAATTCCTTGTTCACTAATGTCCCGCTTGATGAAACCATTGATATTATGATTAATAAGGCTTTTCAAAATTCCACTCTTTTTGAAGGTTTTTCGGTATCACAGCTCCGCAATCTTTTAAATTTTTCAGTTAAAAATTGTCATTTCCTATTTAATAACTGTCTTTAAGAACAAGTGGATGGTGTAGCTATGGGCTCGCCACTTGGTCCTCTATTTGCCAACACCTTCTTATGTTACCATGAACATCATTGGTTAGCTAATTGCCCATGCACTTGAATTTAAACCACTTTTCTTTCGTCGTTATGTTGATGATTGTTTTGTTATTTTTCGTTCTCGTGATCATGTTCGTCCTTTTCAAGATTACCTTAATTCTCAACACCCTAATATTACCTTTACCAGTGAGTTAGAAAGCAATTCCACTCTTCCTTTCTTAGATGTCTCAATTGATCGCTCTGACAACTTTTCTACGTCAGTTTATCGTAAACCCACTTTCACTGGTTTATTTACTAATTTTGATAGCTTCATTCCTCTGTCTTTCAAATGTGGTTTGTTTTATACTCTTCTTGATCGTTATTTCAAAATTTGCTCGTCATGCCATTTGTTTCATTCGGAACTAGCTAAACTTAAGAAACCAATGGCTATCCTAATGTTTTTCTTGACCGTTGTATTCGTGCTTTTCTTGACAAACGGTTTTCTCCCACCTCTTCTCGAGACGTTAACCCCCTTCATAAAACTATTCTCTACTTTTCACTTCCGTTTACTGGATTACACTCGCTACAGCTCCGAACTCAAATTATGAAATTATGTTCTTCTGCCTTCCCAGATGTTTCTTTACGTTTTATTTTCAAATCTGGTGGACTGTCGAGTTTCTTTTCGTACAAGGACCGAATCCCCATGTTGATGAGATCGCGTGTTGTTCATCAGTACACGTGTCAATGCTGCGGAGCGTTGTATATCGGTCAAACTCGCCGACATCTTCACACGCGAATCTCAGAAAACATGGGGGTTTTCGCCTTTGACGGGAAAGAAACGGACCGTTTCGTCTTTCTCAGGAATTCTCTCACATGTCCACCGAACTAAACACAACATCTCACCAATGACTTTACCATACTATATCTTCCTCTCGTTCTAACTCTAATCTTGAATTCCTTCTTCGCGAGATCTTACTCATTTCAAAATCTCGACCTTCTCTAAATGAAAATATTTCCTCTATACCACTTCCGTTGTTTTGATATATATTTTATTTTTATCATCTTTATTATTTTTTCTTTGCCTTTTATGTTATTTCACACCTCATCTTATTTTGTTCATCTTTCATCACATTCTTCACACATTTCTGTTTTGTACTTCAGGGACTCAAAATAACGGCCGGTCACCAGTCAGTTGCAATGACCGGTCAAATTTTTAATGTGATCGGTCAAATTTGTATAACGCCGGTCATTTTCACCGGTCACATATTAATTTTATTACTTCCATTTGAAGGAACTTAAAATGATTGTTGTTGTGCTGTTGTAGACCCGTTTCATAATGTCTGATATATATTGAAGTGAACTATGCATGCATTTCCTTTTTATGACAAACGTTCATATCAGTATATACTAGCTTATATATATATATATATATATATATATATATATATATAGTGTAGAATATACTTCACATGTTTTTTGTTGTGTTGTGAGTTTGTTTGTTTGTTTGTTTGTTTGTTTGTTTGGCGTCGTGAAATTTGACCGGTCAAAAATCGCCTTTGCCTGATCACAATTAGAACTAACCAGTCACCATGACCGGCGTGACATGAAACATCATTTTGAGCCCTGACTTGTCACCTGGTAAGCATTTCATTGGTCTATTATATAATTTTAAATTTTAAAATTGTTTAATCTCTTTTTGATCGCTTATAGTTTATATTTTTTAATTGTTTTAATCTCCTTTTCACCGTTTTTTCTTGTAATATGAAACTATATTAATGTTAGATATAAGCTGGTTAAGTAACGAAACGTCAATAAATATATTTTGTTTTTAAATGGTTTCCTTTCGTTATGGTATTGCATTTTAAAATTTTGAGCTGGGCTCTTATATTCATTTTGCGATTACGGTTTCCGCCCGGTAAATCATATAGTCATCTTTTTGCCATTGAACAATTTTGGCTCAACATGCATTTAATTTTGTAAATTAAATTAAATTAAATTAAATTAAATTAAATTAAATTAAATTAAATTAAATTAAATTAAATTAAATTAAATTAAATTAAATTAAATTAAATTAAATTAAATTAAAGCGTAATAAAGACAGCTGACGTTTCTTATAGGATATCCTTTAGATTATGGAGAAGAATTTTTTACTAATCAAAATGATGCAAATGCAGGTCTCACTGAAGATGGACAGGTAAATATTTTGCCAACATGCAGAGAACTTATACAACTGCCGATATGCTTTCGTGCTAATACCGGTTTCAGTCCAACTTTTAAAATGATTAACGCGGAGAATCAAATTATAATTGCAGTTTATTCATTGAAAAACCAGAAACACCGTATGACTTACTGTCGTAGCTGGCAATAGGCTCCATTTCCATCTTACCCCGGCCCCGGTATACTTACCTCCGCTGAAAGAGACGGCTGGACGCGTGAACCACAGAACATTAACTAATTTCTCTAGAGCTTCCCATTGCAAATCGTTTCGACAATCAATCTTAAACGTCTCAAAATGCGATCGCATTCGCATGCCTCACTCGTCGACACTCATATTGATTGTCATTTTGAACTTTCGGAGTAATTCATACATGCAATAATCCCAATCATCCCAATAATAATATGCCTGCTGAAAATGTGCAGGCACGTTTGTGATTGGTGCAAATCGACATGGACAAGTTCACGAGTCTAGCTGTGATTTGGGGGGAGGTAAGTACCGATGTTTTGAATTTGAATGAAATAATAGTGATCGAATGTTGACCATACTGACATCAGGCTATGGTTTTACGGAACACGTTATGCCACACTTATGGGCTGACGTCAGTCTTCAACGAGTATAATTTAAGTACGCGGTCTAAATTCGATCACTATCATTTATCAGACGTAGCACTTGACAAGATGACTGCCCAAATGCGTCACGTTTCTTTTTAATATTCTCAAGCTATTCTTTCAAAAGTTTTCTTGGGAATACAGTCCAATATATAGCCATCTTTAATAGCTTAGTAAATGAAATCGTGTATACCTTCGTTTCGGCGATTTGTTTTTGTTTATATTATATTATATAAAGTTTATTTTATAAACAGTTCTTGTAAAAACCTTAAATCTTTGTTAAAATTTATAACACTTCTAGTAAAAACTTTTCAGTAATAATTTATACCATTTCACCGTGATTTTGACGTGGGTTTTTTTCTATTTTTGTTATATATTTTGGTCAGGTTTGTGTTGTATTGATTTGATTTATGCGCAGGCAGCCCAGACTTGTACATTAGGGTTTTGCGGGTTGACAGTATGACAGCTGCAATTAAGGATTTGAATGAGAAATATTCGGTTATAATTTGAAAAATATTGCCGTATTTTCGTTAAATCTATAAAATAAACTTACCTTTCATATTGTTTACCTTGAGTGAGTTGAGACTTCTAACAACATTATTTTGAACGGCCGTAGTTGAGCCGTGTTCTCTCTGTCATTATACAGGGTGAATAAAAAAAAACTGATGCCTTTCATATTCAAATTAGCCGCATAGCGGCTGTAATTTGACAGAAGTTCCCTAAATATCTCATGGGTATACGAAGCATATCAAATAAGTGAACCCTAAATATCTCATGGGTATACGAAGCATATCAAATAAGTGAATATCAAATAAGTGAACCTTATTTGATATGCTTCGTATACCCATGAGATATTTAGGGTTCACTTATTTGATATGCTTCGTATACCCATGAGATATTTAGGGAACTTCTGTCAAATTACAGCCGCTATGCGGCTAATTTGAATATGAAAGGCATCAGTTTTTTTTTATTCACCCTGTATACACACCGTCAGGGGCGGCGTGGCCCACCGGGACACCGGGAGATTTCCCGGTGGACCCCGATGATCTGTACTTTGTGGGCCCCAACAATTTCTGACTGGTATCGTGACGTACAGTTCAATTCGTTTTATGAAACCTTTAGTATTTCGATATTATTTTTCCAATTCAACGTTTCCTATGCAGAACATTTGTTTTATTGTATTTTGTACAATGACACCCAAATTTCAAATAATTTCTGGGGGAGCATGCCCCCGGAGCCCCCCTAAACATGAGGAGCCAAAACAAATTTGAGAATGAGCAGTTCTAAATTCTTCCTATGAACACTGAAAGTGGGCCCTAGAACTGTCACTTCCCGCACACCGTTCAAAGTATATAATGCTGTAACAAGTCTCAACTCACTCAAGGTAAACTATGAAAGTTGAACTGTTAAAAGTAAGTTTATTTTATAAAGATTTAACGAAAATACGGCAATATTTTTCAAATTATAACCGAATTCTCATTCAAATCCTTAATTGCAACTGTCATACACTGTCAACCCACATGCACAACCCTAATCTAAAGGCGGAGTACAAGTCTGGGCTGCATGTGATTTATGTGCGTTTTTGGTGTTGTTTTTTTAGTTTGTTAACTTTATAATTATACAGGCCACACTAGAAAGACTAGAAAACGTGTTCCAACTTCAATCACAAGAAGAGTTTTTAGAAATGGCAAACCAAACGAACGGAAGTGCGAATGGACATGGTATGTACTGAGCGACATTTAATTTACTAAGCTAGATTGAACGCCACGTGTTTAATTATAATCATTGATCTGTTGGGTTATCAGCAAATATAAATTACTGTCACATGTTACTTTCAATAAATATATTCACTTACTTTATTTTTTACTTGCATCATTATTATTTTGCAGCTCACTGCATTTTTTGTTTTGGACAATTTGCAATGAAAATATGGCGTGTGATATGGTTGTGTCGCAACGATCATATTCTTTTGCACCTTAGAGTTGCATGAGAATAACTACGTGTAATCATAGTCCAGAGAATTAATTATACTATCAGTTATATTTTCTTATTATTACCGTTATTATTTAGAGGATGCAGAGGGCGGGCAGTTTGACGATACGGATTCCTAGGAACTAACCAGGGGAAATTCAACACACAGAAATGGAAATTCCTTTCAGTATTTACAACATTTCAAGTTTGAACTAGTACTTATATAGTCCTTTTTTGATACGGACCATGGAAACTGAGTAAAACGTCACCAGGCATCCACTGTACATTAATAGCTCTATACCATGAAGAATAATATACATATTAGCTATTATACTTTGCATATCCTGTCAACGTCACAAGAAGATACAGTACACGTCATTCTAGAAGTTTTTACTGGAACCGATTTCTATAACGAAGCACTATTGCCCCCAAAAGCAATTTCTCGAATTTTGTTTGCATTGTACGGCAGTAAAATTATATTGATTTCTGTAATATCACCTTCTTCTTTTTCTTAGTTCTTCATTAAAGGGTGTGATTAAAATCAGTATATTGTGAAATTGTGATTTGCTAGTTAACTAAGAATCTTATCACCCGTCCGCACGTTGCAAGCCCTGACATTATTTTCACAACGTAATTCATTACAGTGATACGTGGTACGTTTGCGAGCTTAGTGTAATATAACAGACGTTTGGTGGACGTTCGTCAGGCTCAATTACTTCTCAGCCCCAGCCAGGTTAGACGCTCTAACCATTGAGCAACTGAGGCTCGGATGGAGAGCTAAGGTTACAAAATGAATTCATTGTCATATGTGCTCCAAAGTAACGTTTGCATATGAGATGTAGTTAAAGTAATACATACATATATATATATATATATATATAAATTTCGTTTCATAGGCACTTTAAAAGTGGTAGAGTATATATATATATATACCACTTTTCAGTAAAGTGCCTATGAAACGAAATTTCACTCCAGTTTTTTAAGACTGTATTTTACACGCCTTTCAAATCTTATCTCATTCTTGAGCTATTATTATAGCTATATTATATATTAGCTATGCAATCTGAGCATGTGGGAGAAAACGGAAAATCAGCCATATCTTTGGATTGCGTTAACTACACCCAAACCACACATTGCAGATGTAATCAGACCATACCCCAAGGAAAATTTCCAACGTTTGATTCAGTTTAGTGAAACCAATCCAAAGATATGACTGATTTTCCGTTTTCTCCCACATACAACGTGTGACGTCATTGCTCAAATTGCACACTTTCTAAAAACGATGCCTCAGCTTGGATTTTGCTATTTGCCTCTCAATATTGATTACATCATTGCATGTGTTTATTACGCCTTCTACTGCTCCTAGCTTCTCGCCAGCTCTTGGCGTTATATAGTGAAATGAAAATGAATGAATCATATATGGTTTACTGCTTATTTATCATTATATGCAGAAGCTAAGAATTTAACAAAGGGTGCTTTTTAATTAAACTTTAAATAATAGCGCCCTTTGCGCCATGAGATATTGGTGGTTCTGACTTCTGGTTTTACTCAGAAGCTTCCAAAATTAACATATTTCTCATCTCAAATGATCAAAGAATAAAACCGTGTTCGCATTTTTTGACGGGTATTGTATTTGCTTTGATATTACATGTAAGCGGGCAAGTTCACTCATCTTGACTTGGTAAAAACGATAGAAGAGATGCATATTATTGGGAAAATACTGCACTAGCTAAATCTAAAATGCGAACACGGTTTTACTCCTTACCGTTGTTCAACGTTGTGGCAAAGTTTGGAAAGAATTGGATAAAGCGCAAGCCGCCAATGCCTATTTTTGTAAAGGAATTTAGCTTCAACGGGCAACTCTGTGTGGCTTCCCAGAAGTGTGACTTCTATACTGTACGGGCAATATTTTAACAAGATATTTTGACTTTATTTCAAATGTACGGGCAATATTCCTTACAGTCCTTCCGTTCCCTTTTGTGCTCTGTTAAATTGAATATCCCAACCAAAATATTACCCATATAGTTGAAATAAAGTCAAAAGTATCTCGACCAAAATATTGCCCGTTCAGTTGAAATAAAGTCAAGATCTCGACCCGTACAGTAGAAGCCACAGTTCTGGCAAGCCACACAGAGTTGCCTGCGGAGGAGGCTAGAGGGAAATGACGAAATTTTCCGCTTTCTATGTAAAAGAGGATAAAAGATTACCAATCAGACTCAACGTTAGTGAGTTTCTTGGCAAGGTTTTCTCCCCGATCAAATGACGAGAGAAACCTGATAGGAACACTTCTTTACATTATGCCGGCGAAACGCAAATGTAAAAAAGGCTGGCGCGGTTATCTTCGACAAAAGATTTCTTGCTTCTTCCAGCTTAAGGTGACGTACAGTTCGTTCTGCGCATGACCGCAATGTGGTCCCCCCCAAAACAGACATTCGTAGATAATTACATGAAGTACTCAACTCAATGTAAACCGCTAGGAACATGGCAGAAATGCCAGAAACGAAGCGATTCGGCGAGGATATCTCCTCGGATTTCTTCTATTTCTCCTGAAAATGTTTTGTTTTGGGTACAAGTAATGAATCGGAACCAAGAAAAGCTTACAATCTTGAATAAGGTACATGTATTAGTATTTTTTTTGTAAATTTAGATGTAAACATTAGTTTCGTACATGCGCAGAACGGACTGTACATCACCTTTAATTTTTGTTACTTGCGCTCGCAGTCATTATTTCCGTTGTCGAAAATTAAGAACTGGGAGGGTCGAATTGTTGTGGCCAATCCCATTGTTGTTCCTGAGAGAACTATGAACTAATGTCATTATCCGCCAGCGCTTGTCTTTCGTTCACCCGGCGAAATCCTTCCAGCGAAAGACTTGTTTTTCCTACGACAATGTACTTTGATTTCAAAGGCATGCATGGCGCCCGCGGACTCGCGGCTCGAGAGAGACCAGTTATAAGTAATACACTTTTTTCAGAATTTCATATGGAAACGCTCCAATTAACTAAACATTACCGGTGGGTTTTCTCAATAAAACAGCGAATACATTCCGTTTGTACCGACTGAGGTTAGCTTGAGATCCTCCAATATACAATTCAGTCTGATTTAACCTTGTGGGGGTTCATTCGAATGCTGCTGTTTTTAAAAAACAAAAAGTTAAAAACATACTGGTATCGATGACCTCATTACAGCTACCTGTTACTTCCGGTGTAAACATTTCCCGACAAACATTGCGCAGTCATTCCCAATCACTTCCGGAACATGGGGGTTGACCAAAAAAACCAGTCTCCTCGCCAGTGGTTGTTTTGTTGAGTTGAACTTGACGATGAGCTGTTGGCAGAGTAAAAATGGATCACGTAGCCAGCACAACAATCGAGTAGTGAATAAGGAGATGGCTTTTTTCTGTTTCGATGTACTTCATTCCCACCTGAGACGAGTTGGATCACCCCAAGCGCCAAAGTTCACCAACTCAGCGTTGTAAGTACAACATGACTCAGTTGATTGTATGCATGAAATATTTTATTGCTTGCCGCCGGCTTAACAGTGTCACGAAGAAAGGAAATGATCTATTCAAGCTTTTGAATGTCTTAAAAATAAGTTATCAGTTTTGAAATTGTCTTTTGCTCCACTCTGGCGAAAATATTTCAAAAATTGTGTGTAATATCTCGATATTTTGGAGCGACTTGTGTTGCCATGTTTGGGATGACAAGAAAAGATATATTAACGCGTGGTCAGCTATCTGTTCGCTCTTAGGCGACTAAACTTCTTTCTTTCTTTAACCAAAATACAAATCCCACACATTCGTAAAGACTTCTTGCTAAATATGGCTGGACACGGTTTCTTCGCTTTTCATTGAGAGCCAAAGCCCAAAGGAAAGTGTTTCCTGATCTAGTCAGAACGAAATGATCTCATATGAATGGATCTCACAAAAACACTGTCTTCTGAAGGATTAGCAGTTCTTTGGTTGGTCTTTGTTTAAAACTAGCAATCCCTTTCAGTTTTTTTGTTGTTGATAGTAATATTCAAATGAGGGTTCTCAGCTGGCTGGTAGCTCTCTCGCGTCAACCAATCTCGAAGCTGACAGGCCCTTTCTATAAATGCAATATGGCTTGATACTTTATAATATAGCCTCATATCGTCTATCTCCGGACTATTGTTTGTTTTAAATGCGATTTTTTTCCCCAAACGGCAGTTTTAAACTTGAAAAGCATTGTGATTATGCTAGAAAATGGTAAAGTAATAGATTGCAAGTTCAAGGACATCTGCTATTTAAACAAATTATCACAATGTTCACATATGTCCATATTTTATTTTTGGTAAAAATCTGTCACATTGAAAATAGCACAGGTTTTAATGATTATCTTTACATTGTACTAATGATTAACTTATTTTTTATTTTTTTGGTATTTACCAAAGTTATTTATATATATATATATTACAAAGTTATTTATATATATATATATATATAGATATATATATACATATAAAAGTAGCGTGCTGCGTAGGCAGTGTAGAAACAACAATCGAAATATAGTAAGGTTAGATATACTCCCAAAACAGAGAACGTAGGAATCTAACGTTTCGAGCGAAGGCCCTTCGTCAGAGAGAAACGTGCTCTCTGCCGAAGGGCCTTCACTTGAAACATTAGATTCCTACGTTCTCTGTTTTGGCAGTATATCTAACCTTACTATATTTTGATATATATATAACAAAGTGTAAATTTAGTGTTCACTTGGTCAAGAGAGAGCTCAACACGACAGTTAATGTTGTGGAGCAATGATATTTGGTTTAAAAAGGATAAATGCAGTTTTAAAAAGTTCAGTTACTCGAGTTTCATGCTCAAAGTGATCATCAGACTAAAGGTTTTTAAAATATGAATATGCCTATAAGTATTTAAAATCCAAATATATAAAAATTTGTTTTGGTGTCTACATTTAGACACAAGCTAAGATCTTTTGTTCAATAAAAATCATTTGTTCAGTGTAAAGAATGCACAGTTTTTCTGCTAAACACAAGCTGTATGGTGAACGTAACAGAACAGGGTCACCATTTCAAACACTTGCCACATGAAGAAAAAAGTGAGATGCCACCAGGCCTCCCACGCACCATGACGAACTTTACAAGATAAATGAAATCTAAGTCAGAACTTTCACAGTTACCTGAAGATCACTATAGGCATGAAACATGGAGTAGTAATTAACTTATTTTAACTTTTATTTATATATGCTCTACCACTGGTGGTATTGAGCACTCTTGGATCAATTACAAACATCTAACTTGTTTAGTGTTAATCTGTTTATATATATGTATATATTATATATTGATGTTTCTCTCTGACGAAGGGCCTTCGCTCGAAACGTTAGATTCCTACGTTCTCTGTTTCAGCAGTATATCTAACCTAAGTTACTATATTTCAATTGTTGTTTGTACACTGCCTACGCAGCACACTACTTTTATTATATATATATATCAGGGTTCGAATTAACATTTGAAAACTGCATCGCAAAAGTGTCGTAAAAGTAGGGGGGCTGGGACTAATCCCCCCCCCCCAGTTTCGACTTCCGCTTCGTTATTTCAGACAGAAGCGGTGTTGGGGTTCTGGATTAGACTAGAATTCGAAACGCCGCGCAAAAAAAACAACGCATTTATTTAAGCTTGTTTCAAATGTCAAACTCATCAGTGCGTAATTCGAACCTTTCCAAGCATTTTACTCATATTAAATGTGACGTTTGAAACTGCAGGCGAAACAACTGTGTCAGAAATGTGTCTGAAATGACATGTGTTTGTTTTATTTTTGCGCTCAAAATCTCACTGAATTATGAAAGATAAATTTACAGTAGTAGTGTTTCAGTTTCACGACGTTTTTATTGTTATGATGCGATGTAACGTGAGAACTATCCAAGGCTGTTTTGTAATAAACCAAAACACGCTGCGAAGAAGTTATTGGAAGGCACTCAACGGTTACTTGGCATCGCGATTTTGGAGTTTTTATGTTTGTTTTTATGTATGTTTCGCATATTTCAAAAAGTGCATTCGCAAATCGCGATATGTTAATTCGAACCCAGCTGTATATATATATAGTAAGGTGTCCTCTACACATGCTCTGATTGCCTGGGCCCCATGCATTTATAGGAGTATAAAGATCATGAATGATGTAAAATGGCATGGAGTGGTGTAGAATGGCGTGACCTGGTGGGAAAAGCTATAACAAACTATCAAAACTATACCTCTTTTAGTTTGTTTGTTTTCTTCATATTAATTTTATAAAACAAATAAAACATACCACTCCTGTGCATAATTATGTACTCTTATAAATGCACGTTTGATGTGATTTGAACACGAAAGAAGTGTAAAGGCACTTGGGTATCACCTCATGCCTCTACTCAACTTCTTTCATGTTCAAATGACATCAAACGTGCCTTTATAAGAGTACATATGCATGGAGCTTTGTTTTATTTGTTAAATAATATATACATGTATATTTATGTGTATATATATTTAAAAATTATTCACCGAAGTGGAAGTGAATAGTGCTGGATATTCACCGAGCCGCTTCGGCGACGTGAATATCCACACTATTCACCGACACTGAGGTGAATAATTGTTTTAGCATATTACCTCATAAATGAAATAACAAGTTTAACATTCTTATATTTTTCGGTATTTTATACAAGACATGGCCACTAGCAACTTGGGCACTATAAAACGGCACTTGGCATACTCGATATTTATATATATATATAAAATGTGTTAAGCAGATCAACAAAAAAGATTAAAAGGCAAATGCTTATCTAAATCAAAAAAGTCTCTTTACTGGTGATCTCCTACGAAATATGTGTTGTAAGCTTGATTTTAACCGTGAGTTTCTTTGTTTGGCAACAAATTCATATCAACCCGTTAATTTAGTCGGGTTTTTGAAGACGTAATTTTTAGGTGAACTTTACCATTTAACATGCTAAATTGTGTATTTGTTAATGTATTTTTACACAATGTTGTTTTTTTATACATTGGTTTGAGGGTGTTGATGTTTTTCTGTATAAAAATCCATCAATTTCAACTCTTTTCGGCAGTTTAAGAAAACATGCTGCCATCTTGTTTTTCCTCTACTAGCAGGATATGAGCTGATAGCCTGGTAGTAGGGAACCAATCAGATTACGCAAAAGCTCATATCCGATAGCATGCTATATAATAAATATATATATATGAACAGTGAACTAAAAGTACTGTGCTGTGTAGGCAGTGTTGAAATACAAATCAAAACATAGTAATGTTTGAGTGCTGCTGAAATTATTGAATGTAGTTTTCTAACTTCTCAAGCAAAGGCCCTTCGTCAGAGAGAAAAAGCACCTTTGCTCGAAGAAGTATTAATTGCAATATTGACTCAAAACGTTAGAAAACTATGTTCTATATATTGTATATAGATGAGAACACTTGTTCATTGATGTTTCAGGCATGGCCTTTTTTTAGAATGTTCAGAATGTTCTCAGCCATTCCACAGAAATGACACATTGTTGAAAAAAAGTAACATAATAACACCTACATTACCATTTTTGGGTGCTACAATACTTTGCCCTTCTGGAATATGAAAAAAAATAATACCAGAATTACCCATGGGCATTGTGGGAACAGAAATAAGAACCTAGATGCATTGATTAGAACAAATATTGTTACTTTTTAAGAAAAGTGTCCTATTTCTTGTATCAAAACTAAATTTCTTCATTATTTTATGTATTCAACTTGCCATTGCTATTTAATAACTTATTTCAAATTCTAAATTTCAAAATGAGGTATTGGCTTTGTGAAAACACACTCATTTTTTAATATGGTCATGCAAGTCACAATATTTTCACATAATTAAGTATTCTCATTTCCTGTCAATTTGAACAACTTCTTTAAGTCTATTACAACTTGGCACTCTTAGTTAATGAAACCAATCCCAAAAAATCTAGGAAAATTTTTTAGTAGTTTCAGAGAAAAATCACCCTCAAATTCGTCATGTGAGTCACATCACATGAGTCACAAGCATAGATAGAATTCAAAGCTGTTGAGACGTTCATATTAGTAGAATGGAGTGGATCAAGGAACAAATCAACACATAATGTTAAATAGATGTATTTAATTCAAATTCTATTCTTAAAATATTGATTTGGCTGTTTTAACAATATTATAAAAGCCATTTTATACAAATTCTCATATAGTGATCTTGGGGTATTGTGGCATTTCTAAAAATATGCTTCCAGTTGTCCAGTTTTAAATCTTGTCAGTTCTGACTTATTATTGCAAATGGCATTAATGGCTCCAACAAACAATGGTAAAACAAAACCATTGACTTATTACATTATTTAAACTGAGTTTTTGTTATGTTATTTGCCACTGGTCACAAGAGTCACATTTTGATGTCACATATTAAACAATGAATCGAGGAGTTCAGTTCGATTTACTACAAATGTTTTTGCTCAAACTTCACTGGAGTGTCATTGTATAGAATAAAACATAATCCGAAAATCGTCATCTTGTGACTTGATATTCAAGTTAAAAACAAGATAAGACAAAATGAGAGGTAATATTTCGACTCTATTTCAAAGTCATTATCAAACCAATAATGACTTGATAATGACTAGAGTCGAAATAATACCTCTCATTTTGTCTTATCTTGTTTTTAACTTGAATATCAAGTCACAAGATGACGATTTTCGGGTTATGTTTAGCTTCTCAAACTCATTAATAATTCATGAGGAAAATTCAAAAGAAATCAATATTTAATCAGTATTTAGAAATCGGAGGAAGATTACGGTCAAATTTAGCAAACTTTGAGGTCGATTTTCTCTTAAAATATTGATCCTTTTGAGAAGCTATATCCAACACTCGTCAGTGTTCATCCTCCGATGTCTAAATGCAGCCAAGCTGGTTAAAAAAACTCGGCGAACCCGCTTGGCTGTATTTAGAAATCGGAGGAAGAACACTGACTCGTGTTGGATATATTACTTTAGCTTTATTCCTCATCAATCACAATACACAGATGATGAAAGGACTAAGTACTAAAATAAAACGTCATAGCTTAGTAACCTAGCTATATAGCTTCAGTTTGGAATCAGCGAGCAGCAAACGTACATATTAAAACAGAATAATAATATACAAATAGTAAAATAATATTATAATACATATAGAGTAAACTCTGCAGATAAAGTAAGATCGCAAATAGCGACCAACTGCCATCCAAACGAACCAACTGCCAGTCTGCCACGGAAGGTGAGGACACCCTGTCTAAACAGAAATAAAACGAACGCATAGTAAAAGGGATGGGAGGGTGGGATTGTTATATCTCACTTCTGTGTTCTCATATAATCTCGACTTTACTTCAGGCGCTTCGCGGCCTTGCAAAATCTTCAATTATATTTCAAACACAGAAGCTCGATATAACAATGCTTGTTTTAAAGCTAAGAAGGGAAAAAACACCAAGTGAGAAAATTCCCACCCATTAGCATAAACATCGTCAAAGGTTGGCCGATAGTAAAAACGAGTAAATGAGGAGGATCCCGACCAGTTAGCCATCCAGATGACTTCCTCCAGAGACACCCCTCCTTCCATGGCTTTCGAAGTTGACGCGGATCTCGTAGAATGCCCTTTAAATATAGTAGTGTCAATGATCTAATCCAATGGGCAATAGAACACGATTTGACAGGATTATGGGGTCTGCATGTACGATAACTAATAGAAGCTGGTTAGCGGAATTTGAAGTCCTTGACTAGTCAAAAGGACTGGTGCGCACAATATAAGTAAACACCGAAGAACGCAAAGGTTCTCGCTTTCTTCATACTTGGCAAAAAATGCCGAAGTTACCTCGGAAGATGTTTTTGTTAGGCCCGGCAATTTAAACTCCACGCCTTCAGGCAGGATACGCATAAAACGTGGATCAAGAAGTTTTAGCTCAGAAGAACGCTTGGGGGCTGTAAGAGCAAGCAAAATAGATAATTTATGTGTCAATGTTTTGAGCGACAGATCTTCGTTTTTTGGTAGCAAACGCAAATAAGCTAGTACAATATTCAAAGCTTTTGCAAAGCTTCCAAGCATTGGTTCTAGGCTTCTCACACTTCCCTAAGGGGGTGTTTATATGGAGGAGGACTTGGTAGGGCTAGCCCCACTGGCTAGCCTTCTTGGCCGAGATCCCGTATCTCAGCGTAATTCTTTGTAAAAATTTGTTTGCGTTTACATGACAAGAGGGCCAGCTCTCCTAGGCGAGATTTCGCTATTGACAACCCGAGATCTCGCCTAGGAGGGCTCGGGAAACGCACTCAAGAGAGCCCCTCGTATAGGAGGGCTAGCACATCGAAGCTCAGTATAAATCGAAGTATACACGATAAAGTTGGCCTTTACTAATATTTTTGGTCAACTTTTTATTTTTGTTCATGTGTTTGTTATAAATTCAAATCGTGTTTGCGAAAACATGATTTCGGGCTTCCGTGGGAAAAGTCGGTAAACAAGCCAACGCGAGTTAAAATCGAGTCCTCTTGCTAGAGCTAGCCCCACCAAGAGAGCTGGCCCTACTCCATATAAACACCCCCCAAGTATCTTCTGGTTTTAAAACAACAAATTTATATACACTGTACATGTACCGAAACCACACTTTCTCTTGTTTTAACTGAACATTTTGAAATCTATAAAAAATAAAACATACTATACACACTCTAATGAGCAGGAAGCAAGTTATTACACGCACTATTATTTTATCTGTAGAACTTGACTCAACCTTAATTGTATTATCTCACTTTAGTAATTAGCGTGGGAAAACTTTATTTCAACAAACTCATTGTAATTGTAAATCGTCTGTTTTTCCAGATTATGTAAACTCGGTCACATTGATCAGGAAAAGAAATCAAAACAATGTTTGATCTTGGCATATCTATTAGAATTTGACTGTCAGTGTTCATGCACACTTACATTTATACTCTATTCCTACTGTCAACGAGTGTAAAGCATTTTATTACTAAACTGCATTACACATTAATACACAAGTCAGAACAACTATATAGGGGGTGACCCCCTATATAGTGTTGTTCTGACTTGTGTATTAATGTGTAATGCAGTTTAGTTATAAAATGCTTTACACCCGGTGATTACATGGACTGTCCAATCTCCGAAATTTAACTTCTGCGGAGGAGAGAGGGCTAGCCCGGTTAGCCGGGCCATCTCGGTAAACCGGGCTAGCCCGCGTCCTATATATTATAAATTGTGTTTTTTCAACGTTTCGATGACATGGCAAGCGCATGCGCAGGCTAGCCTGGTTGTGACAACCGAAATGAAAGTGTCCATGTAATCGTTTCGTCCCGGCAAAGTGGGCTGAAAAGCTGTTGAACTCGCTTCGGTACGCGTTCGTTATACAGTAAGAACCCGCTAACAAGAACCTACATTTTACCAAATCAGCCTGGGATAGGCAAGGGAGCACGCCAGACTGACCTGTGTTTCTTCTTTGTTCGGAGTTATTTCATTTATATTCAGCCATTTTGAATAATGCGGTATATATCATTAGCGTATCGCAGGCGCGGGTTACGGCGCCGAAGGAAACCCGAGCGCGTTACGAAAATTAAATAATTTAATTTAATTTCCTTCGGCGCCGTAACCCGCGCCTGCGATACGCTAATGATATATACCGCATTATTCAAAATGGCTGAATATAAATGAAGGAACTCCGTACAAAGTCAAAGAAGAAGAAACACAGGTCAGTCTGGCGTGCTCCCTTGGGATAGGTTCTTATATTCTTATATATTCTTATATAAATAAATTCTTAATTTCAGCCTGAGGTTCTTAATAGTGGTAGGTTCTTGTTAGCGGGTTTTTACTGTACTTGACTATGTGAATAAATAGTGCTGAAAGCAACTGAAATAGAACATCAAAACGTTGTTCGTGTGTTTCGTGATCATAGCGAAGACTTAATAAATTAATTACTCTTCGTGAAGACGCTTTCATGGGTTAGCTACAGTAAAACTATAACAATCTTTTTATTAAGGATGGGCTTACAAACTAAATAATAGACTAATTAGTGTAAAACTGAAGTAAAACTAACGTAACTTTGCACTTGTTCACTTGCATGATAATTGCGAATTTCGGCCTGAAATCATGTAATCGCAATTAAACCTCGTCCCAGCTAACCATGTCCATGTAATTACCCCTTAAGACTTGTGTGCTGAATACCATAATTAATTGCAATTTGAAGGGCTAGGAGTCGAGAGAGATTCGCCATAGTGAATGGCATGCATTACTCATGGGATGGGTACGATGCTGTTGTGTTGTTTCACTGATAGACTGTGTGCAATTCCGTAACGGCTATAAAGTACATTTAGTAATAGTGTAGTGAATATTTACAATCATTTCCAACTCACTTTTCACCCAAATCTTCGGAAGTTCGTTGGGAAGTTCAAAGTTCGTTTTGAACTACGCATTTGATTGGCTGCTAGGAACCAAGAAACCAATCAAATGCAGAGTTCAAAACGAACTTGCGATCTTCCAAAGATTTGCGTGAAAAGTGAGTTGGAAATTACTGTAAACAGCTAAAAAAGTCTTCGACACTGTTGTAGTTAAAAGTTTAAGAAGGTTCGAAGGGATATCATCTGGCTGGGTATCACCAAAAATGAAGCCAGCGGAGATGACGAATTGGGAGTACCAAGATGGCCGCCACGGAAACTTTGTATGTTTTCGTAGCACGAAAAGAGACGGGGAAAAAACACATTAAAAATATTTCTGCCATTGGTATCAAACAAAGAACACTGTAAAAAGTTTAGAAGCTTAGTTTTTGCATTTGTTGGTATTATTTAGCAGTAAAACGTGTTATTTTGTAGTTTTCTTTACTCTGCCCGGTAATCGATAAACTTGCCCACATCACAAAACTCGTAAACATACAACAAAAACAGTAAATAACTTCATTATGAAACACCTTGAAGTATGTTAGTTGACGATTTCGAACTGCATTTGCTTGTATTTTCTTTCTGTTTCCTAGTGGTATTGTTTTACGGCTTTTCCAACTCCCCCGGTCCCGGTTAACTCTTACTACTCTTAAGCCCGCAAAGACTACTAGACAGGGAGTAGTAAGATGGCGGATCTGGCTTCAAAATTTTGACTGCTGGAGTCAAACCTGTATTAAGCGGCCCTCCATTAAACAATACCAAATCCCTGTGCTAAGCGGACAGCGTTTTCTTTTATTGTATTCATTGATTTTTAACATAATGTTTCTCCTTGAGATGGTAAAGTGTAGCGGTTGTTATAACTTAACTTTACTAAGGCGTTAAAATGTTTAATCTCTAGCGTGGGTTTGTATCCCCATTCTTGTAAGTAGGTTTCCAGATCATTAGTTTTACGTAGTACATTGACGTATAGATAATGTTTGTATACCGTATTTGGCAAAGAAGGTATTGGTGAATAACCACGCAGTTTGTTCCTACGTAAGGACTGACGTAATGACCGTGATTCAGCAAGCTGACTGTCGCTGAAATGTAAGATATATAAACACAGCAACTCGATGTATTCGGTTAGATTTAGAAGCGAGAGAGGTGAGACTGAGTGACCGAGATGTGAGAACCGAAGGTGCGATGTAGCTAGAGAAGACGTTTGTAACGTTCAGCTGTTCAATCTCGTTTGTCAATAAAGTTGTTCCAGAATCAGAGAAGAAAGTCTCTTCACTATGGCCCAAAAACACGCTACAAAAGATTAGATTAGCGTCTTTCTTGTTTTCAATGTCTCACGACGGAAATCAATAAATGCATGACAATAATCAGTATACTTTCTTGCATATTTTTCTAAACTGCGTTTGGTTCGAGTTAATGTTATTATTTATTGGAGACTTGGAGTCAGTCCAACGTCAAAGTTGGGAAGAAATGCTGCAAGATTACTTCCGTTATCATGGACAAGAGGAACTTTCTTTAGCAATTTCTAAAGTCAATTACTTGTTGCAAGAAATCATAGTGATCTGCAGCCTGCTAGCAACTCAGGCACGATCAGTACTCGTTCAGTAATAAACTTAAACTTGTTTTTCATGTTATTGTTAAACACATTTGTATTACGAATATCGTTTATTGGTTTCTATATATTTAATAATTGGAAAAACCGTATCTGGCATCCGGGGGGGGGGCATTGGTCTGGGTACGAGGTTGACAGGGGGCCTGGGTACGAGAACCTCTATTAAGTTTGAAGTACGTATTGTACAGGTATTGACATTACCATGCAGTGTTGTTAATTTCTTGTTTCGGATCAAAATGACACCATTTATTAAATAAAGAATGTTGACTATTGACGAATAAGTAAGAACTCGAACCGGAAACTTCAGTTTCCTTGTCAGATCTATTTTAAGAACAATCATATATTGCACATCTGTTTGACTATTCAGCATTTAAAACAAGAGATATTGCTGCTTTGCTTTTATGATAAATCTTGTTACTTACTTTACGTCAAAAGACTCCTGACTAGACGCAGTAATTTTAGGGGGGGAAACAGCACAAAAACTAGACTTCAGTCCAGCTCATGCTCTTGAATTTTAGGAAAAACTTTTCAAAATGAAATTTTTCATGTTCCGGAAAACGAAAAATTGTTGTTGGTGAAATGTGGCCGTTAAATTGTGTTGTTAACTAAGCTAAATATTTCCTTGGTGTTTTTAGTCCACTGTTTGTAACATGGAAGATTGGGCATGGACCAGATAAAAGATTACGTGGGTGTATAGGAACGTTTACTGCAATTAACTTACATCTTGGATTAAAAGATTATACGATATCAAGGTACCGTACTGTATATATCGGTAAATAATAACTTTAAGAAATATTGAATGAAGAGTATGCTATCAGATAGTTTATAATTTATTAATTAAAAAGTAAGCTGTTCTTTATAATAAAATATAATTAATTACTTGACCTTTCTTAGACGTAAAACAACAAAATAGAATAATAACAACGCTAATTAAGGATATATTGGGCTTTCGTTCAAATGTTACTATTTTTCTTGTCTTATATATAATCTGTTTGGCAGCACCTGCCTCTAACTAGTGTTTTTCCTCTCTCTTTATGCTACTGTACATACTGTACTTTGTCTTCTTGATTTAGCATAGATAATAGACGAGGAACTGGATAGGAAACTTAAAACGATGTTCCAAAACCGAAAACAAAGTTTGCCTAACTTGATATGTTAATTATACAATTATAAGTGGCTAAGCACCTAACGGGCGGTCCCACATGGCTACGTTCAGCTATTACTGAATTTAAGCAATAGTGCAATGTTACTTAAGTTGAGTTGTTAAGTGCATTAGCCGCTTACAAGCGTATAATTACCATAGCAAGTTGTGCAAACTTCGTTTCCGGTTTTGTTAAGTTGCCTATCCAGTTCCCCTTCCATGATCTACATAGTGTAGAAATGCAAATAAAATATTGAAAGACTGTTGTGTTGCCGAGATACTAGACATAAAGAAGTCGAGGAGATATTTTCTTTCATTGTATAGAGAGAAATGTAAGACGGGCTTTGATGAATAACCTTCATTTGAAAGTCAAAACATTCGACATCCTTTATAACTGTTTTCTAGCTGGGCTAACTTGTGTCACGATTTTTTATTTCTTCAGTCGCAAGACGACATTTGGATCAGCGTTATAGGATTTGTTTGCATCTAAACCAAATAAATTATCTTTGCAAATCTATGATTTATGCGAGTTTTCAACTCCACGCACTTTAGGATCTTAACCAAACAAGTCGTCCTGGTTAAAACGGGGCTAGCCCGGTTTGTACCGGTCTGAGATTGTCACCGTAGATCGATTTGTGTAATCGGATATTTCACGTCTAGAACAGTCAAACCTTTTGCAACTTTGAAATGCTTGATTGATGATTGCAATTGCTATTAATAGTTGGATATACAGTACTATCGTAAATCGTTTGTTGTCACGAATGTTCCCGTATATTGTTGATGTATACATATACTATATATCAACCAAAAGTATTGCTAATCTTCTGGATATATTTAATTGAATGGAACTATCGCTACAAGAATCCATATGATATTTTGCATTAAAAGTACAATTAGTTATCGCAAGTTTTGCCCTAAGCAACAAAATCAACTATTCCAACTCAAGGGAAAAGGTTTAATCATGGTCATAAGCTCGACAAAACAAACTGATATGCAATCTCAGCACGGTGACAATCTTAAGCTGGATTTCCACTAGGCGTAAAATATCGCGGGCTCGGCTTTTCTATTGTATAAATTAAATAGTTTTCTACTTCATTCCACATTGAAACTCACAAGACAAAAGAAAAAAGTCGAGTGCGCGATATTTTACGCCTAGTGGAAATCCAGCTTAAGACCGCCACGCGTGCTCTTGTAATAAGCCCATAAGCGTTTTAAGGGCGTCTACATTTGCAAGCTTGCAGTACACCAAACATTTAATATTACTTGATAAAATTTCTCTCCTTTAAGTTTGACATTGAGTTTCATATTTAAGTTACAAGCATTTGATTGCCACGTTGATTGCTTCTGGTTTTAGATTCAGGCTGTGGAAGTGAAAGGCACCTATATTCTTTGCTATAACGATGTAGTATAATTTATTAAGGCCTAGTTCAAACGCCGAATTTTGTATGTGCCAAATCTAATGGAAATGAGCTTGAACAAAGGATTTTGCTATTAGATTCGGCACGTGAAAAGTTCGACGTTTGAACTACAGGCCTATAAGTATCTGTAACTGTAATTTTAATAACAATGATGTTTTAATTGTAGTTAAACAGCTTTCATTGTTTTCTTGTAGTGCTTTAAGAGATAGTCGTTTTGCTCCAGTTACCTTAGAAGAAATTTGTAAATTATCTTGTTCAGTATCATTGTTAACTAATTTTGAAGATGGCGATAACTGTTTTGATTGGGAGGTATGATATAAAAACTATTTTCGTTCTAGCTGCTTAACCCTTTCAGTACCAAGCACGTACTTTATTTAGTACAGTACGTCCCCGCATGTAAGAAACGGACATATAAGAAACTACAGCAAGTAGAAAGAATATTTCCTCCTTTGCGTATAAGAAACTGAACAGCCTGATTTCAAGAAAGTCGGTTTCTTATAAGCGGGGACGTACTGTGTTTAACTCTGGCTAACACCAGAAGATTTTGCGAGTTTCAGGGTGTTGCGCGTGCATCATTTTTCAAGAAAAACTGGCAAACTCCACTCAAAGTAAACGTACTGTTTAAAATAAACAAAGTATAGATACAGTTTCTGGATGTTTAACAATGTTATTCTGCTGTTGTTGGCTCACTAGCAAGTCTGTTTGCCATTGCTTACTATGTGGGGAGCCCACCAATTCCTTTGCAAAATTATGCGCGCGCGATACCCTGAAATTCGCCTATAGGCAAACCCCTGGTAACTCTAAGGGTTAATACTGTAATCTAATACTATAGTACTCTCCAATGTACGTATATTTCGCAAAAAAAACTATAAAATTCGCGGAGTTACATCGAACGTTTTTTTAACAAAAGAATGCAACCATTGTAGAATTTTCTAAAGTTACCTCGTCCGCGTAATTTCTATGCTACATTTTCAGAAAAAAAGAGAAATGAATATTAGAGTCTTATGTAGTATTTAATGTCTGGTTGATGTTGCCATATTAGTATAGTGTTTACTCAGATTGCAAACTAGGCTCGGTTTCCAGCCTTATTTCGGGCTGCGACCCGCCCCCGAAATCACGGCTGGGCTCGTGAGCTTGTCATTGTCAATTTCCACCAATCACAAACGCGCCTGCACATTTTCAGCAGGCATATATTATTGAACATTTGTATAAATTATCGTGACAGCCCAAAGTGGCGGTCAATGGAAAGCTAATAAGTGAGGCGTACGACCGAATTTTCGAAACTTTTGAAGATTATTTTTTAAAAGATTTGCAACGTGACCATTAGTGGCCAAGATGTGTTTGTCATTTAGCCTACTAGGTCAGGAAAATCACTGATATTTCAGTCAGCGTCAATAGTTTGTTGATATCGTAAAACCTAACTCGAAATCAATCACAACTGCGATTTCGCCTTTGATTTATTTCCTGGAAGATGATCAGATGCGGTTTCTCAAGTCAGTTTGAATCACGGCAGAGTTCGGCGACGATTTATAGAACGACGAAGATGCTAAAAAGCGAATTGAACCTGGTGAATGTCAGATTGTTTATTTACATTAATACCGTTTGTGTCTTCGTGAAATGGCGGGCCTAATTGTTGATTCATTAAAGATGTCCATAAGAAAAGATTGCACCTTGCTTCAGTTCACGAAGCTCGCTGAATTATAAGTCGTGTCTTTGCTGCATATCTGCGATTTATCGTTCACTGACTCTGTTTATAGTGTTGGTTGGATGAATGACAAAAATATCTTTGCCGTGTGTAAATTACGCATTACGTCACAGAGATAACAAGCCGCTCACGCGTCCAGCCGTTCGTAGAGGGCGGGTAAAGTCCCGCGAGTCGAAATAAGGCTGGAAATCGAGCCTAATTGCAAACCCGCACTTGCACAGCCTGTTATATTAAATTTATATAATGAGCTACTATTATTGACTGAGCTTACTGGCGGGAAATATATGAAATTCAATAATTTTTTTAGATATTAGCTCAAAAATTATTTTCTTAAGTTTGTGCCACGTTTCTATGCATGTGGCCTGACAAAATAACGTGCGCGCAACTTTGTGCAACTGGCTTACATGTATTAAGTCTTGCTTTGTGCATGTTTACTCAATCGACTTTCTTTTAGAATAATTATAATTATTACAAACATGATAATAAGACGTTCATAATAATAATAGCGATGGAAAGATGAAATTTGAGAAGCTTGTGCCTTTTCAGACGTACTAAAAGCATTTTTTGAAAAAGAAAAAATAAGGCTCGCCAACTGTACTTTTGCAGAACAAACATGCCCCTTGTTAAACCCTTGCTTTTTCTTGTCGACTTGTTTCGTTTATCCAGGTTGGAATTCATGGTATTAGGATAGAATTCTACAACGAAAAAGGAAATAAAAGAACTGCGACTTATCTACCTGAGGTTGCCAAAGAACAAGGTACTGTAATAATTCGATGATTAATAAGAGAATATATGCAACTTGTAGCCAAGCATAACATGGTATAAGGAACACATCTATTGTATCATCATAATTCAGGGTGTTGTGTGTGTCATTGTTCTTACTAACTACAAACTCCTGTTATTTTTTCTAACGAATTTTCGCAACCAACAATATGTACATATTGCTTATGTGCGATTCTTATCAGCAGTGACGTTTGCATATGAAATGCAGTTACATCACTTACATGTAAAGTGACATTAACCCTGAATTCCCTTTTAGTATTTTACTCTGGCTAAGGCCAGACGATTTTACTCGTCATTGGGAGGCCGCTAGGGTTGAAAGGGTTAAGAGTGGTACATATAGATTCGGTACATATGTCTGTTTGATCACTGTCTGGGGCTCAGAAGTAGTTTCTGAATATTAGAGACCTTAAGATTGACGTTAATTTTATTTACCGCTGACTGCAGTTCGAGCTTATCAGTTTGACGTTCGAGGTAAAAATGAATTACACCTTTTCTTTACACGTTTACTTTATTTCCAGCTTACCCCGAAGAATTGTGAATAATTGACTGGCTTAAAAACTTAGAAGATGACATTTCCAAAATGTTCAAAATAACAAACACAAACTTGAGAATCTATGCAAGTCAAAACCAGACAGAAATACTATAATTATAAGTAATACCATGACATGAGGGAAATTAGTGATTAAATGTCTGTGAAAGGCGAGGGAGGATTTGTGGACTTTGTCATGTCAAATACCGACATGTCATGGTATTTGTAATACCATGATTATCTTATAATTATTGTGTAAAAGAGTACTGTTTGGATGTTTGGTCATGCATGCTTGCTAATGAGGAGGAAATTAGAGATTAAATTACCCGGTGAGAACAAAAGAAACCGAGTCAGTCATGGTATTATACTACAAATAAAACAAGATCTTTATTTTAACTTCCGAAATTGGGTGCCATGTTTATCTTTACCAGTCAACGATGCTTCGCGCTAAAGTACTCAAAATAGATAGATTTTATCATTTTTGCGAACAAAAAACCTACCGAATCAAAGATTAGATAGTGTTTGTCATATATATAGTTATGAAACGTGTAGTCACTGAACAGTTATTCGTTAATATCTTGATGTAAATTATTTACGTAGAGATCGGCTAGAGATGGGGGCACTGATCTCTGTATAGCTGGATCCAAAAATGAAACCAACGAATATGACGAATTTGGAGTACCAAGATGGCCGTCACGGAAACTTTGTATGTTTTCGTAGCACGAAAAGAGACACATTAAGAAATGTTTTGCTATTGGTATCAAACAAAGAACACTGTACAAGGTTTAGAGCTTAGTTTTTGCATTTGTTGGTATTAATAAGCATGCAGTAATAACTACTTATTGACCAAGCGTGAGGTCTGTACTAGTGAAATATCGGACCGATGTTTTTTTAGTACGGACCGAGACGCGCAGCGAGTTGAGATCTGTGCAAAAAACAGAGGCCCGATATTTCACTAGTACAGACCGAACAAGCGAGGTCAATAAGTAGTTTATTATATGGCCATAAATGTTGTGAACGTTCTGTGAAAACTCGACCCATCTTTCTTGCGAACTAAACGAAAATGGTAGACATTTTCCCATTTTTAAAGTACTTTCCGTTGAGCTAGAACCTTGAACTTTCTACCCCAAATAGTATTTTTCAATTGCTTTTGTTTGACATATTGCTCAATATCGTACGTTGAGTAGTTGAATAAAAAATCATCTGAAATTCTAATACTTGTGAGAAGTAAATGTTATATTATTACGAACAATGTTACGAACGTTTTGGACATTTTAAAAACTTTCACAAAACGTGGAAACTCGAACTATACATCAAATGAAAGCTTATAAAATTTCTAACAACATACCTGCACGATATATTTCAACAATGAATAGTTCTGAAATTATAATCCATCTTGTTGCATATACTGACATGACTGCCATTTTGTTTATAAAACTTACGGTCCCGAACGGCAGATTCCGTCTTGAGCGGGCGGATACGGGAAATATCCGACCGCTTATGAACCAATCAAATTACAGGATTTCCGTATTCGGACCTCCCAACGCTGCTGCCATATAATAAAACGTGTTATTTCGTAGTTTTTTACTCTGCTCGCTAATCGATAACTTGCCTGTATCACAAAACTCGTAACAAACCCAACGAAATCAATCAATAACTTCATTATAAAACTATTTATATACCTTTGGTATTAAAACATAAGTCTTTACAAAGCCTTGAAGTGTGTAGTTGACAATTTCGGACTGTATTTGCTTGTATTTTCTTTCTGTTTCCATGCAGTGTTAATGGTAAATTGCTATCTGACAATTGTTTACGGCTTTTTCGACTCCCCCGGTAAACTTCACTACTCTTAACCCTGCAAGGTACACTGGACCTGGAGTACCAATATGGCTGTCAGTTGCTTCAAAATCTCTACTGCTGACCATAAAGGGTGAGCAGTCCAGTTCTATAGAGATATGCATGGGAGTCTTGCGGTTGAAAACGTCAAGAAATCACGGCAAATGCAACGACAGGCTCTTGGTCACGTGGTTTTTAGTGATTTGTGGTTAGGCGTTAGCAAAAATGTCCCTACTTAAGCTTGACAAACGCCTACTGCACCAAACGCCTATACTATACCAAACGCCTACTGCACCAAACGTCTATACTATACCAAACGCCTACTGCACCAAACGTCTATACTATACCAAACGCCTACTGCACCAAACGTCTATACTATACCAAACGTCTACTGTACCAAACGCCTACTGCACCAAACGTCTATACTATACCAAACGTCTACTGTACCAAACGCCTACTGCACCAAACGTCTATACTATACCAAACGTCTACTGTACCAAACGTCTACTGCACCAAACGTCTATACTATACCAAACGTCTACTGTACCAAACGTCTACTATACCAAACGCCTACTATACCAAACGTCTACTGCACCAAACGTCTACTGTACCAAACGTCTACTATACCAAACGCCTACTATACCAAACGTCTACTATACCAAACGTCTACTGCACCAAACGTCTACTGTACCAAACGTCTACTATACCAAACGCCTACTATACCAAACGTCTACTATACCAAACGTCTACTGCACCAAACGTCTACTATACCAAACGTGTACTGTACCAAACGTCTACTGCACCAAACGTCTACTATACCAAACGTCTACTATACCAAACGCCTACTATACCAAACGTCTACTATACCAAACGTCTACTGCACCAAACGTCTACTATACCAAACGTCTACTGCACCAAACGTCTACTGCACCAAACGCCTACTATACCAAACGTCTACTATACCAAACGTCTACTGCACCAAACGCCTACTATACCAAACGTCTACTATACCAAACGTCTACTGCACCAAACGTCTACTATACCAAACGTCTACTGCACCAAACGCCTACTATACCAAACGTCTACTATACCAAACGTCTACTGCACCAAACGTCTACTATACCAAACGTCTACTGTACCAAACGTCTACTGCACCAAACGTCTACTGCACCAAACGTCTATACTATACCAAACGTGTACTGCACCAAACGTCTACTGCACCAAACGTCTACTGCACCAAACGTCTACTGTACCAAACGTCTATACTATACCAAACGTCTACTATACCAAACGTCTACTGCACCAAACGTCTACTGTACCAAACGTCTATACTATACCAAACGTGTACTGCACCAAACGTCTACTGCACCAAACGTCTACTATACCAAACGTCTACTGTACCAAACGTCTACTGCACCAAACGTCTACTATACCAAACGTCTACTATACCAAACGTCTACTGTACCAAACGTCTACTGTACCAAACGTCTACTATACCAAACGTCTACTATACCAAACGACTACTGCACCAAACGTCTACTGCACCAAACGTCTATACTATACCAAACGTCTACTGCACCAAACGTCTACTGTACCAAACGTCTACTGTACCAAACGTCTACTGCACCAAACGTCTACTATACCAAACGTCTATACTATACCAAACGTGTACTGCACCAAACGTCTACTGTACCAAACGTCTACTGTACCAAACGTCTACTGTACCAAACGTCTACTGCACCAAACGTCTATACTATACCAAACGTCTACTGTACCAAACGTCTACTGTACCAAACGTCTACTGCACCAAACGTCTATACTATACCAAACGTCTACTGTACCAAACGTCTACTGCACCAAACGTCTACTGTACCAAACGTCTACTGCACCAAACGTCTATACTATACCAAACGTCTACTGCACCAAACGTCTACTGCACCAAACGCCTACTGCACCAAACGTCTATACTATACCAAACGTCTACTGTACCAAACGTCTACTGCACCAAACGTCTATACTATACCAAACGTCTACTGTACCAAACGTCTACTATACCAAACGCCTACTATACCAAACGTCTACTGCACCAAACGTCTACTGTACCAAACGTCTACTATACCAAACGCCTACTATACCAAACGTCTACTATACCAAACGTCTACTGCACCAAACGTCTACTGTACCAAACGTCTACTATACCAAACGCCTACTATACCAAACGTCTACTATACCAAACGTCTACTGCACCAAACGTCTACTATACCAAACGTCTACTGTACCAAACGTCTACTGCACCAAACGTCTACTATACCAAACGTCTACTATACCAAACGCCTACTATACCAAACGTCTACTATACCAAACGTCTACTGCACCAAACGTCTACTATACCAAACGTCTACTGCACCAAACGTCTACTGCACCAAACGCCTACTATACCAAACGTCTACTATACCAAACGTCTACTGCACCAAACGCCTACTATACCAAACGTCTACTATACCAAACGTCTACTGCACCAAACGTCTACTATACCAAACGTCTACTGCACCAAACGCCTACTATACCAAACGTCTACTATACCAAACGTCTACTGCACCAAACGTCTACTATACCAAACGTCTACTGTACCAAACGTCTACTGCACCAAACGTCTATACTATACCAAACGTGTACTGCACCAAACGTCTACTGCACCAAACGTCTACTGCACCAAACGTCTACTGTACCAAACGTCTATACTATACCAAACGTCTACTATACCAAACGTCTACTGCACCAAACGTCTACTGTACCAAACGTCTATACTATACCAAACGTGTACTGCACCAAACGTCTACTGCACCAAACGTCTACTATACCAAACGTCTACTGTACCAAACGTCTACTGCACCAAACGTCTACTATACCAAACGTCTACTATACCAAACGTCTACTGTACCAAACGTCTACTGTACCAAACGTCTACTATACCAAACGTCTACTATACCAAACGACTACTGCACCAAACGTCTACTGCACCAAACGTCTATACTATACCAAACGTCTACTGCACCAAACGTCTACTGTACCAAACGTCTACTGTACCAAACGTCTACTGCACCAAACGCCTACTATACCAAACGTCTACTATACCAAACGTCTACTGCACCAAACGCCTACTATACCAAACGTCTACTATACCAAACGTCTACTGCACCAAACGTCTACTATACCAAACGTCTACTGCACCAAACGCCTACTATACCAAACGTCTACTATACCAAACGTCTACTGCACCAAACGTCTACTATACCAAACGTCTACTGTACCAAACGTCTACTGCACCAAACGTCTATACTATACCAAACGTGTACTGCACCAAACGTCTACTGCACCAAACGTCTACTGCACCAAACGTCTACTGTACCAAACGTCTATACTATACCAAACGTCTACTGCACCAAACGTCTACTGTACCAAACGTCTATACTATACCAAACGTGTACTGCACCAAACGTCTACTGCACCAAACGTCTACTATACCAAACGTCTACTGTACCAAACGTCTACTGCACCAAACGTCTACTATACCAAACGTCTACTATACCAAACGTCTACTGTACCAAACGTCTACTGTACCAAACGTCTACTATACCAAACGTCTACTATACCAAACGACTACTGCACCAAACGTCTACTGCACCAAACGTCTATACTATACCAAACGTCTACTGCACCAAACGTCTACTGTACCAAACGTCTACTATACCAAACGTCTACTGCACCAAACGTCTACTATACCAAACGTCTACTGCACCAAACGTCTACTGCACCAAACGCCTACTATACCAAACGTCTACTATACCAAACGTCTACTGCACCAAACGCCTACTATACCAAACGTCTACTATACCAAACGTCTACTGCACCAAACGTCTACTATACCAAACGTCTACTGCACCAAACGCCTACTATACCAAACGTCTACTATACCAAACGTCTACTGCACCAAACGTCTACTATACCAAACGTCTACTGTACCAAACGTCTACTGCACCAAACGTCTACTGCACCAAACGTCTATACTATACCAAACGTGTACTGCACCAAACGTCTACTGCACCAAACGTCTACTGCACCAAACGTCTACTGTACCAAACGTCTATACTATACCAAACGTCTACTATACCAAACGTCTACTGCACCAAACGTCTACTGTACCAAACGTCTATACTATACCAAACGTGTACTGCACCAAACGTCTACTGCACCAAACGTCTACTATACCAAACGTCTACTGTACCAAACGTCTACTGCACCAAACGTCTACTATACCAAACGTCTACTATACCAAACGTCTACTGTACCAAACGTCTACTGTACCAAACGTCTACTATACCAAACGTCTACTATACCAAACGACTACTGCACCAAACGTCTACTGCACCAAACGTCTATACTATACCAAACGTCTACTGCACCAAACGTCTACTGTACCAAACGTCTACTGTACCAAACGTCTACTGCACCAAACGTCTACTATACCAAACGTCTATACTATACCAAACGTGTACTGCACCAAACGTCTACTGTACCAAACGTCTACTGTACCAAACGTCTACTGTACCAAACGTCTACTGCACCAAACGTCTATACTATACCAAACGTCTACTGTACCAAACGTCTACTGTACCAAACGTCTACTGCACCAAACGTCTATACTATACCAAACGTCTACTGCACCAAACGTCTACTGCACCAAACGTCTACTGTACCAAACGTCTACTGTACCAAACGTCTACTGCACCAAACGTCTATACTGCACCAAACGTCTACTGTACCAAACGTCTACTGTACCAAACGTCTACTGCACCAAACGTCTATACTATACCAAACGTGTACTGCACCAAACGTCTATACTATACCAAACGTGTACTGCACCAAACGTCTATACTATACCAAACGCCTACTGCACCAAACGTCTATACTATACCAAACGCCTACTGTACCAAACGTCTAATGTAATTTCTAGAAGTTATTTTTTTACCGAATTCTCAGAACCACGCTTGATAATATATAGCTTGATAATTCTCACCCTGTGCATTATTAAATGGGTGTCTAGTTATAACAACATGCGGTTTTTATTTTCCAGGGTGGACAAAAGTTCAAGCTATTGACTCCTTGTTGCGAAAAGGTGGTTTCAAGGGAACGATAACGCCAGAAATTCGTAACTCTGCCAAACTAGTTAGGTATCGTAGTGAAAAAGTTAGTGTACATTATAACGAGTATGCTGCCTCAAAGCGACTTTAACGCTTAGCTTTAGAATTTAACGCTTAGCTTTAGAATTTTATTGAGTTATACAGTATTATATTTATCGGTGGATTGAACGACTAGGAGTTTTTACAATAGACATGTTTAATAAGTCTGACTCCAATCTCGTTCCCAGAGCCCACGTCCCCCCCCCCCCGGGAAACGAGAGACTCTGGGAAAATCCGTTTCACATCGATATTTCATTGGCTGATGAACACAGTGAACTCTATATAACTCTTCTTCCGGATAACAAGAATCCTGTGATGGCGTAAACGGATTATCCCAGAGCCTCTCGTTTCCCACCCGCTGGGTAAGGGGAACGTGGGCTCTGGGAACGAGATTGGTCTGACTCATTAAGTCCAGGGGTTTTCTTTATCCGCATCTACGTCACGAAGATACAGCTGACGTCAGTCTTATTAAAAAGGTCTATTTGTTGTTAATATTTTTAAACAAAATGACAAAACTGTTGTTGCACTCGGGAAAGATTCTCATGTGTGGACACCTTGGCGATTGTAGTGTTTTCTGTATGGTGTTGACAACTGTGTGTTGACTGAGCGAGTGGACAGTGGCTCAAGTTAGCCATTCATAGCTTGTGCAACGGATGATGTCATTCCTGTTGGCTTAGAATGGCGTAGGGCCAGTGTGACAATATCTGTATAAAGCTATATAGCGAAAGAATCATTTCCGTGCAGAACAAATGTCTACGTTTTATTAATGAAGTAGAGCAAACGTTATGAACTTAGCCAGTTGTTTCAAAGGTGATTAAGACTATTTCTGGGAGAACGTGTTTAGTCTGTTGTTGTACCATGTATTGTAGTTAACTTTTTAAGTTCAAACCTTACCAGGTTAGCTCGGTGTAAACACGCAAATTAAAGTCGGTTGAAGGAAATGTGAACTAAAGCAATGTCGTAATCTTGCTCCAAGCCAGTGGTGCCATGGTTATTGATTCCACATAATCGAACTAACAAGCAGAATATAAAGCGCTGCTAATTCGTGACTCGTTACGGCACCACAATGTTTATCAATTAACCAGTGAATCACCTTTTTTGTGCAACTGAGCTATTTTCCTAGGATTATGGCATATTGTTAGACAGGACAATATGTATATATATAGAGAGAGCTTCAACAAATACTTTTGGAGCGTGAATAATGATTGACATGACAAAAGAAAACGGGTGCTCTAGTCTCACAATCCTTTGCGAAAACTTTTTTCTTTGTACTTTCTCGTACCTCGTAATTACTGACCTACGGTATATGTAACTAGCCTGTAGATCTCCTGACCAATGACTGTCAGAGAGTGACCAAATTAAGATGGCGCAAATGTGCAGGTCGTTTTCTCCTGCACCTTTTGAGGCAGAATTTATAACTTAAAATATAGGTGGGAATAAGGTCAGCGGTCGCTACCATGGGAGAAAGTGCCCAAATATCCGCCATGTTTGTTCAGTCACGTTTTGGACAGGACCTTCAGTTCAGTTATATATACATACAGTACATAGGTCAGTGCTTCGATCATTTTAAACGATGTGGGTTTTACAGCTATATGACAAGGCTTTTCGGAAAGAGTGCACAATCCACCTTAGTGTAAGAAAAAGAATAAATAGTTTTTAATTAATTTATTTTAGGTTTATTACAACGTCAATGATATGAGTTTTTGCTCAAATCGTAAAACATCGTGGTTTTCACGTGACGTCACCAATATCCTAAAATCTAAATTATACTATAGAAGTCTTTGTAGAATATTTCAAGTCGATACAGTACTTCGTTTCTCAATTAGTGAGCGAATATTCCTCTAAGGGTGCTTCGGAAATGTCAGGAAAAGCTGTATTTTTTTACTCATTTTCAGTTAGGTTTAATTAATTTTTGTCCAAGGCATTCTGAAGCATAACCTGATTATTCTAGTTCAAAATTTGGATTCGTTCGTGCCGTACTTGTGTACCAAAATAGTACAAATTCTGTTTAAGAAATGATCTGGAAACTCGGGAAACTTTAAAGCGTCTACAATGAGCTGTGACTTTATGTTGGAATGGTCCTCGACGTGCACAAATCTTTTATTTTTTGCTTATTATTTAAATAACATGGTTGAGTGATTAAATTCGAACACTGCTATTAGATGATTGCTTCATTATATCAAAAATACATTGTCTTCACCGTCCACACGTTTGACAGTAGTTTTTTGTATATAAACGTACACAAAAAGATAGAACAGAGGCATTCGCCGAGTTTCCAGACTACATTTTCATTAACTGTATGTGGTCAAATAAATGGCATTTTTGTTTTCCGATAGTTCTCGCAATTGTTGCCACAAAATTTTGGTTACAGGATTGGTATAGTTTTATGCACAGAATAAAAACATGTCAATTTTTGAAAAAATCCAATTAGAAAAAGAAAAAGGATGACGCAAGTGAAAATCACTAGTTATAAACACATATTGTTGACCGTCAGTTGCCATGTGCATCTACCACATATAGATATTTTTATGACTCCATATTCTCAACAAGGAACTGTATGATATTTTGTTAAAAAGATAAATGAGATAATTTTCTGTATGTTGAATTATAATTAGTGGTACCGCGTACTGACGTACAATAAGTATACATTTGCTTCAGGGCTGTGCGTTTACGGCTAGTTGTGGAAGTGGGTATACCCAGTGATCTCTATTCTCCATATCTGAAACGCTAACTTCAGTCATTGGCACGCTTCAAAAATGAAGTCTGGAGTTTTGTATATATCACGTCACGTATATGTGTGTCGCCTTTTTACCTAAAAAGAGAACAGTTTGTGGGAAAACTGAAAGCGACGTAATATAGTTGACTTCACTTTCTGCCTCGGAGTTAGAGTTCCAGTTATGAAAATTGAATTCATTGAGTGTACCCAATTTCCACAACGGACTTTTGGAAGGCATATTGTTTAGTTAGGGAAGACAGAAGTCGTGGTACTATCAATATCCCCAATATAAATATGAAACACGTTTTTGGTGCTAAGAATCGAACGACACAATATCGACCAATGTCGAAAATACAGTCCTCCTACAAAATCCTAGACAAAACACACGTGGACAAAGCGCGCGCTTTTATATTAAGAATTTTAATCGGAACCAAAATGATATGGTCTCCCTCCCTCTACTGACGTCACATGTGCATTAATGATTTATCGAAAAAGATTATGTAGTTGCTATTATCAAACCAAATTAAGTCGAAGGAAGCATGTGGGTGCATGTGTTTCTCCTGGAATACCAAAAAATAATTTTCAAGTTATATTTGATAATAGCAAAAAAATTATTGTTTATATTTTATAACTTTTGTTTATATTTTGTGACTCCGATAACTCATGTACGTGTGACGTCAAAATTTGCATATCAAACAAACTGAAATTTCACAACAACAAAGCAAGGAAACGAAAAACTACAAAAGTTGTTACTTTGTCATTTTAAGTTTTTCAAATGGCAAAGACTTAATTTTTGTTTCAGACACGATAAGAATACAAACATGGCTGCCATACCTTTTCTATTCGAATCTCTGGGGACTTTGTCAAACCGCTCTTCAATTGCTAGATATTGTTTAGGACTGGCATTTGTTTGTCTTAAACGTTACATCGATCGAAGTTTGAAATGTTGACTTTTGTCGCGTCGCATGACTTTGTTACACACCACAGCCCCAGTAGGCCATCGGCACAAGCCGAAAAAGCTTCTAGAAAATCAAAAATTTTTAAAGTGATGGTGACTACATTAATTTTTCTAAATATCAACGTGTAGTATAGTACTTAAAAAACACCTAATAAAAGTTAACCAAAATTCACCTTGATCAATCAAAAGTTACAAGCCATTTTGTTTTAAAGGTGTTTGGGAACAGCGCCGTTCTCGAGCTTGGACCATGTGAGTAGAGTTTAGTTGGTCTCTCCTGTGCTCCGAGGGTTTTTCACCGGGTTCTCCGGTTTTCCTCCCTCCGCAAAGTCAACACCATCTGGGATGGAGTGGCGCCCACCCTTGCCTTAGGGAAGCAGCTAAACGAAAGAGGGGCCTTCTGGCTGCCTCCGACTGCGGTCGACCTGTATGTATGTATGTATGCCTGGTCACATGCATGACTAACACAACATTTTCAAATAAACTCAAATAAACCTCGTAACCTTGAGGAACATTGCAAGATACACAGTTTTAGCTTTCACTTTATAATTTTGATAGAAATAATGAGTATGCAATAGTTAGTTAATAATTTGCATATATGTCATCATTTCTTCAAACATGAAAATGCTAAATTCAAAATATACAAAATTGTGTATATATTACAATGTTCTTTAAGTTTACGAGGTTTCAGTTTATTTGAAAATGTTATGTTAGTCACTTGACCATCAAATGCTTTAATAACAAAATATATTGTAACTTTTGATTGATCATCGTGAACTTTGGTTAACTTTTATTCAGTGTTATTTGAGTACTATACTACATGTTGTTTGGAAAATATAGTCACCAGTCGGCTTGTGCTGATGGTCTATATTCTGCTTAAGTATAGTTCGACTTTGCAAAGCTTTCTCATTTCTCTTTTTAACATTAATTTCTTATCCTTAAATCTAGACATAGAAACCAAGATGTGAATTAGGTTTGACTTATTGTTATTAGGTTAAAATTGTACGTTATAGGTGTTTTATGATCATTAAAAGTACTTTGCGTTGTTTTTCTGGATTTCCAGAGTGTTGATTAAAAAGATCGATTAACACTCTGCCATTCCAGAAACAACAAATGTGAACCATGTACATGCTCTTGTTATAAATTAATCACTATCTTGCATGTAATGAACCATATAACAACGAAACTTCTGCTTGCTTCATAATCTCGTTTCTAGAGCATTCGGTCCTTTTAGCCAACTCTAAGTTGGATCAAGTTTTGACGACATTGTCGAGTAGGAAAAACATGGACTTCTAAAAGAACCAGACCCAGTCCTAAAGCATGCTAGGATGACGACGGCAATTAAGTACTGCATTTAAAAGAAACCATGGATCATGCAGGACATCGTATATTGTATGCTTTATGTATTTTGTAAAACCTTTAAAAAGTAGCCATAGCTTGGACAACGTGACGTATAATGGATTAACGCCCAAGTAAACTAACAACTTCTGCTGTTCTTTGCCACAACGTCGTCTTGAAAACGTGAAAACGCTTCAGTTGACGTTGTATGTGCAAAGAGGACGGTGTTGGGATTACTCTTGGCGCTGCAAATTATTCGACGTTTTATTTTGGTTGAAAAATACTATTGTACTTAGGTCATCGTCGTGACGTTCGTTCCGGATGGGCGAACGAACGAACTCAGGCAGAATATAAAGCGTTGCTAACTCGTGACGCGTTACGTACGGCACTGCAATTGAGCCACGGTAGTTTCGTCCTCGTATGTCCAGGTTTTTCTTATTCGTCAATGCCGTTACTACCAGAACCGAATAGCCTTGGCGTTGACTAATAAGGACCAAAGCAGGGCGCTTATATACTATATATACTATATATATAAGCGCCCTGGTATAGTATATAAACGCCCTGGACCAAAGACTATAGGGACGAGATTGCTGGCTTGATAGGTGGACACTAGAGGCAATCCGGTTGGGTGTTGGATTAATACCGCACATTACAAATAAAAAGGCTAAATTTATATGTAATAATAGTATACCATGCACGATTTAGGCCATTTGCACGATGACGTGAGATGGCGTTGGGTGACTACAACTACCAGAATGCTTTGCCAGTATTCTAGGGTTTCACTTTCGGCTCCTTTCGCCGCTTTTCCAAAATATGTCGTCAACTATGTTTTTCCGAAAAGCTACAGGGTAAACCAAATTTCTGATTAAGGTTAGGGTTTATGTTGTGGATAGTAAAAAGACTGGATAGGTTGATGGCGTGAGCATAACAACCTGGTTGAAATTGACAAGCTTAAAAACCCCTTGTATATTCAAAGTTTAGGATTAATACAACTTAAAATGAAAATCGAACTGCCTGTAAATACGACAAAGCCACAATACGATAAAATGCCCATCTATTCTTACTCTGCATTTTAAAAAAAATATCAAGGTTTACTAGTTAAATATGCATCCCAGATTCCAAGCAAAACAAAGTACTATTTTGGGGACGCCAGTTTCTTTGAAACAACACAAAAAAAACCATCAAAACAAAGATTAACAACGTTTACCTGCACTCGATTGTGGCTTAGGCAGGTTTGTAAGGAGATAAAATCATTTGAAACGTCAACATAGTCATCTGAATGTGAGAACATGAAGAATTTGAAGAAAAGTTCACTTAGAAACCTCAGTAAAACAAGCATACTCGCGCCTTTCGTGACATCACAATTTGCAACTAGGTTTCAACCATTTTGCAAACTGAGTGAATGTGATTTAACCAATCAAAAGGCTCAAAACACCCCACATGACTACTAGTTTCCTATCTAGTCCTTTTACAATCCATGGTTGTGGTTAGGGTATTGAAAAGATTGCTAAAATCTTGAAACTCACTGAAACTTGACGCCAAATTTGGGAAAAAACAAATTTGACGACATGTTTTGGAAAAGCCGCGAAAGGACTGGACGGGTCCTTTTGGGTCATCCCTTTTAGCCGAAGTTGTAGTCACCCAACGCCATCGTACGTCAACGTGCAAATGGTCTATTTTAAAGAACTCACAGTGGCGGATCAAGGGGAGGGTACTTTGGGCAAGTGCCAGGGGGCCCGCGCTTTTGAATCCTTTTAGTTTTTTAAGGCCCTATGTTTTTCGGGACGGCACCGCACGTCCCCCCCCCCCCCCCCCCCCCCCCCGCGCATTTTAATACAATTATCATGCAATCAAATCAGTTGACTTTGTGATATTTACTTGACATTTGATTTGTAATGAAATCATTGTTTGTAAATTATATTAGAAATAGAACCAGAGTTGCAGAAATGTAGGTTGAGTACCATAGATAAACAGTAGCTATTCGCTGCTGCCAGCCGGTTGCCATTCGCATATTTTTTTTCTAGTCTCTTTTTGATTTCGGGGAGGAGGGGCTGATGTGAATTAGCTACTAATGTGCCAGGGCCCCCGCTAGCTCATGCTTGATCCCAACTCAGTGTCCCAACCTCGTTCCCAGGGCCCTTTTTAAATTGGGAGGGTGGGAAAAGGCCCTGGCATCGGCTGGTCAGAGCACCCAGAAATACTGGGTGTAATAAATTAGCAATTTAATTTAGTATGCAAAATCCTTCGGAGTAATGGCAGTCCCATGGGAGAAGTTCATTGTAACGGGTGGTCTGCATAATTACGTTTTCTGATGTTTAAGAAAAGCAATCAACCAATATAAATACAGGGGCCATCGGCTTGATCTGCCTCTGAGAACTCAAGTACCGTCATGAAGAGTGAAAGTACAATAATACAAAAGAATTGAAACAGAATATATAACACTACCCTAAAACAATAGCAGACCCTAAATCAAGCATATGTATAATACCCATATACCGTAACAGACCCACTCAGTTTAGCTATACATGTCGTCTGGCTTGTCCCGTTTACCTGACTCGTCAGTGGATATACCAGTTGGCTTGTAGACCAATTCTATAAATCCGACAATGCATCATCATACGTGCATACCTTCAACTTCATTCTATTCAATTCTCTTAATTGTTCTAAGCTTTTGTCTATTTTCAAAAAGAATAAAGTTGAGGCTATGCGTGAATAATTACTGACCCTTATCAAATTCCATTGTTCTCTGTCTGCATTATATCAACGATTTTCAGCCAGCACACTGCAATATTTTAAATATTGCAGCCAGCACGTTTACAAGCCTTTCGTTTCTCGTTTGCAAGGGTCTAAAGTCAGTGTTTCTTTAATATTTTATTGATGACATTTTCTTACCAAACAGAAACTATGATAGGGGTCAGTAATTATAATAGATAATCACTTCGGCCAAACGGTATTATTGCATGAATATATTGCAGCCCATTTCGCTGCGCCTTCAGCTAGCTGCAATATATTCAATAATGCCGTTGGCCTCAGTAATTATCTATTAAATAATGATGCATTGTGGTATTTATGCAATTAGGCCATTGCCAAACTCTTACTAAAATAATACTGTCCAAGTAGGTTATTTAGTCCAAAATGAATATTTTGGATGTGTCGTCTTTGCATATACACCTTGCATGTTTTTGTTTTTCATGCCAAGTTAGAGTGCTTCGTCTTCCATTGAGGTGAGAAGAAACTCGGTTCCTGAACGATTTCTGTATCTTCGATACATCCAGACAGCGGCAAACACCAATAGACAAGCGACGAACAGAAGAATGATGACAAGAGCAATCGTCTTGGTTTTGTCTCCGCTTGATTGACCTTAAAACCAATATAACAAATTAGGTATACGTATATATGTTTGTAGTAAACGGAAACTTAAAAGGAATAAGAACGTCAAAAAATAAAAATAAATAAAAATAATATAAAAATAAATAGAAGAAAAACGTTCGTGAAAGCCATTGGGGTTTGAAAATTAGACGCTTTTCTTGAGGCTGAGATGGGAAAGATGGCGCAGACTTTTATGTCTGAACTACCGAAATGCTGGGCCACAGGTTTGTCAACGACATTGTTGCTCGCAGAACAAAGATGTTCAGCAAACTTGTCTGAAACCCCTGTTTTTGTTTCATTTCATCACATTTTACTCTGATGAAGGACTCCGCTTGTTATAAAAACTATTCTCGACAGTTTACCACCTTTTCGCTTTGCTCCATCTAAAACACTGCCTACGCAGCACTCTAGTTTTTAAAACTATATTTGTTCTATTACCTTGAGTACGACAACCAGAATCGATAATTGTGTATTCCCCTTCCATTATTGGAAATTTTCCTCTCAAGCCATTATCTGGCATGTCTAGCACAAGCTAAAATAGTAACGCACGTTTAGTATTGTCGCATGGTATATCACAACCACAGTTCTAAGCGATATCGTTATGTAACACATAATTATGTAGTACATATAACGAACAAATATTAGTATCTCAAAATCGAAGTGAGATATAGAAGAATAGTAAATGTGTGCGCTATAAAAAATGTTTTGTATAAATACACAGGTCATTATAGAAAATCGCGCGCGCTGATTGGTCGAGCTACTTCGGACAAATTCTCGATAATCACATACAGCGTTTATTCAAAATGGCTGCCACCCAATTTGTCAATGCGACAGACGAGGAAATTAACAATTTCAAAGAAAATTTTGTTCTTAAAAATTGTATTTATACTAAATTATTCAGTGAATATCGGTGAAAAATTATTCACCTCGACTTCGTCTCGGTTATTTGATTCACAGATATTCTCCTCGCCTTCGGCGAGTAATTGTTAAATAATATGGCTTTGTATATAACATCCTGAGTTCTGATATTGGTCAACGCACGGTCCGTAAAAATGCGTAGCTGGATCACTGTCCAAGATGCTGTTATTTTGCTAGCATTAATTTCTAAGGTTTTCACCCTTATTTTCGGATACAATAAGTGTCAAAAAACTTGAAATAGCATATATACAATAAACGTATTTATTAACCTCGTCTGTATCGGGAAATATCAGACCTCAGTCTTGCCTGCGCTTCAATCCGTACTATCTCAAACTCATTAATAATTCATGAAGAAAACACAAAGGAAATCAGTACCGTGTCGGTGGTTTGGATATCGGAGGAAGAAATTACATAAATTAAGCAAACTTTCATCTTGATTTTCTCTTAAAATACTGATTTGTTTGAGATGCTATATCATACACTCGGAGGAGTGTTTCATCAGGATATCCAAACACCTCGAAGTTTGTTCAAAAACCTCGGCTTCGCCTCGGTTTTCAACAAACGTCTCGGTGTTTGGATATCCTGATGAAACACTCCTCCTCGTGTATGATATATTACGTCAAGACCTTAGGACCTTCGTTCTGATCTCGGTTAATAATTTCTCAATCATGCACACATGCCCATCATACGTGCATACCTTTACTTTATGTATGTTGCCGTTGGTAGAATTGTCTTCAACAATAAGAGTTAAATACCACTGAGCAAAATGAACTCTTCCTTGGATATTGGTTGAGATTTTTTGGTTTTTAAATCCTTCAAGTTGCATCCTGGCTTGAGTATTGTTTTCAAAGTCCATGTCCAGTAAAGAGTTATTATTGGATCCGCTGCTATCACGGATTTGAAGATGGAATATTTTAGCGCAAGGGTCTCGCAATGTTAAAATAAAAGTGGCATTTAATTTTTCGTCCAAGTTATCCAGGTACCTAGGGCACTCAAATGTATTCAACTCTGACCAACGGCATTTCTCTGAAATATAAATTATAATATAAAATTAAATGAGTAATTTTGTCATGGTGATAAATAGAAAGATAGATATTAAAGTAGAAGGAAGAACTGTTCATTTCAGCACACCACTCTTTATATAAGTGCAACATCTGTTGCATATATACGGTGCTGTGAGTAAATTCGTAACAAGTAACTAGTTACAGTAACTATAGTTACATTTTAAGGTAACTGTAACTGAGAGTAGGTGCACACAGAAACGTTTGCGAGCGTTTTTGTACTGTTTACTGTTCTCAAGGGAATCGAGGACAATCAACTCATTACTTGAAACAACACGAAAACGCTCGGAAACGTTACCGTGTGCACATAGTCTAAAACTAGTTACTTTCTTCTGAAGAGGTAACTGAAACTAGTTACTTATTTTCAGTTGAGCATGTAATTCTTTCTTGATAAAAATGGTTTTAATATAATAAGAAAGGTGCATTATATTAATTTGACTATTTCTGTTTAATCACAACTATATTTACTAGCTGTTAAAAACATAATTCACTACTGGCATCTAAAAACCAGTAATTTCTTTGTTGATTCTAGTAACACGGACAAAGAAATGGAACTTTGACTAGTTGGCTTTTCTAACGATGTAACTGTAACTAGCAGGTTACAAAAATTACGTAACTAACCTTTACAGCACTGGTTACATAACCAAAATCAAAATTAGACTTATATTTATATATATTCATGTATAAAAATAAACCTTTAAAAGGCGATGATATCGTTTCGTGGGAGGGATGAAACATAAAAAAAATAACATTAGCTTGAAGACAATTCAAACTATTTCCTTTATTGAGTGTCTTTTATCTGCTAAGTTTCCAACAGTTTAGGCCATTGAACTCTAAGTAAACGGCTTAGGCAGTATAGTCATATAGCCATTCACCATCATGGGACATGGGATTGCATGACGGGTGTACTAAAGATAGCAAAAATAGGCATAGGCGTGGCAGTCCAATTTGGAAGGGGGGGGGGGCTTCCCCGGAAAATTCAGTATATCAAGTATATCAATAGAAAAGTTTTCACATTTTGGCATCAATTTGCCGCTATGAATTAGTTATCACATTTTAACTTACATCGAGTTCACTGAATGCACATGTTGTTATTGCATTATGAAATAACAACGATGAACAACAATGTTACAACAATGGTGAATATGGTTGATGTATCAACACGTTCTTCGGTTGTTACAACATGCGTGAACAACGGTTGTTGTTTCATCAAGCGGTAACAACTTGTTGAAACAATGATCAACAATGTTGTTCATTCATCAATGTTGTTGACATATGTCAACAAGTTTTTACAGCATTGTTCAGGCAACAGTGTAGCCTAAATTGTTCCAAAACAGAATGGCACAATGGCCAGACCAAGCCTGATACGTCATCTTTTTCTGGGAACCTTGTATGTCTCACAAAAAAGAGTTCCGCCATGAAATCTGGCCTGATATATAACCTCGTGCAGGTATATTTTTCACTGAAATTCTGAGTTCTTACCTCGATCACACTTTGTTCTAGTCTTGAATTTTTGATCTATGACTTCCCACGTTTGATATGATACTAAGTTAACTATGGAAACCTATAATAACAATGGCGTGAAACAAATTAACGTTTAATACAGTTTACCCTGCTGTACATACCACCATAGTCAATCGAGATATGGTCTGGAAACTCAGCTACAGTAAAGTCTTTGGTCTGTCTTTTTGTTCGCCTTTATGCATTTTTGTGCACGGTGTACGGTCACTGAACACATTGTATTTTAGTATAATGAACGAATTGTCCAATAGCAACGTTTCAGTTCAATCACTCAACCGTGCTATTTAAATATTAATAAACCTAAAACAAAGGATGTGCACGGTGTAAGGTACGGTTCAACATAAAATCACAGCTCATTATAGGCGCTTTGAAGTTTGCCGAGTCTCCAAACCATATCTCGATTGACTTAGGGGGCTTTCCATTTACACGGTTAGACCTGTCAGTCCGGTTAAATGGAACACGATTCATTTGAGACTAAGGATGGTCAGACTGGGAAATTTGGTCCTAATCAAAAGCAAGTCCATTCTGGCCGGACTGACCGGTCTAACCTTGTCAATTGAAAAGCGCCCTATGATACCATGCGCATGCTAAAAATTAACTTAAGAATTGTATGGTGATCATAGCAGCAAAATTGTATGGATATTCAGATATTGATCTTTGAAACGTTTTTGTTAGACGTTTGTCACCTTTAAATATTCAGAAAATGTCTGGAGCTCAGAAACTCCTGAATATTTGAGCTTTTTGTTGGTCAACAATTTTCTCATACATGCATGTTGGAACTATTCTTAGCTCGCACTGCCAGTGATAGTTCTATTGTGTGTGCCCACGTTTTGGGGCATACATGGTGGAGCTATCTCTGGTGTGCATTACTAATTCTTCAAAACCTTTTTAAATGAGAAAATTGTCTCTAAAAATTGTTAAAAAACTTTAGGCCAATGATCGCCTAACTCGATTAGCTTCTTAGTTATTTTAGGCAACCAATACCATATCAATTTATATATACTTATGTTAAAAAATTCTTGTAATTTTCTTTTCTATTTTTCTTATGGTATAAATAAATCTTCTTCTTCTTCTTCTTCTTCTTAAGCATCCACCAAAAACAGGTGTCCCTTTCGCAGGTGTCTTAGTTTTTCTAGCAAATTTTAATAACCATGCACTGATCAATCTTATACAGGCCACACAAAGCGCGTGTGAGCTGGATAGCGCTTCTCACTGGATCACTCGCACCACTCCCCAGCTTGTATAGCTGCCAATAATTAAAAGCGCTACTCGTGCTGCAGAAACAGAAAAAAATTCAAAGATGTATAGATCTGGATAAGTTACATCAAGCTAATTGTAATCATACCCTATAGGTAAGTGTATACCATGCACCCTTAAGCTGATCTTTGACTATATTTATAACAATTTGAATTTAACCTTGTTGAGTTGGAATTGAAATTAGAATCCAAATTGGAAATGGAGTGGAAATTGCAAATGGAGTCGGAAATACATGTACAATTGGAATTGGAATGCTTCTTAACTCTTTCAACCCTAAAGGCCTCCTCCCAATGACGAGTAAAATCGTCTGCCGTAAAATAGTAAAAGGGATTCTGGGTTGAGAGGGTTAACAACAAAGTTACGATTACTAGCCTCGATGTATACACTAACAAACATTGCCTTAATTATACGAATCGATAATTTCTTTGTATCTTCAATCGCGCACGTGGCTATACCCTGCAGGTCCCAGAGGTTTCTCTTCCTTCTTTATTTAATTATAACGGTAAGACGAGAGAGAAGAGAAAATTACCTCTGGTGGAAAGCAGTACGATGATTGATTCAACCGCGCCAATGGAATTCTAACGTGTTCACCAACTCTGATTGTATGGATAACCCTCAAACAGAGTTTTGACTCGCAAAACTTCTTATATACTAGGGTAATATGATTGGTTAAACCTGTTTCAGATTAGCCTTTGAGATTCGTAGCCAAATATAGCCTGAATTACATGACAGCGAGGTTCGTACAGTTTCCTACAGTACCACATGTTTTCTCTCTTAATTTCTGTCTTACCGCTATCATAGTAATCAATCGAGATATGGTCTGGAAACTCGGCAAACTTCAAAGCGCCTATCAAATGAGCTGGGATTTTATGTTGAACCATACCTTACACCGTGCACATCCTTTGTTTTAGGTTTATTAATATTTAAATAGCACGGTTGAGTGATTGAACTGAAACCTTGCTATTGGACAATTCCTTATTATACTAAAATACAATGTGTTCAGTGACCGTGCACCGTGCACAAAAATGCATAAAGGCGAACAAAAAGATAGACCAAAGACTTTAGCTGAGTTTCCAGACCATATATCCCGATTGACTATGCCGCTATAAAATTACGGGAGAAAACATCTGCGTAACCAGAAATTTGAAAATTTGAAAAACGTGTTATCTTCAATTACTCACTGTAACATGGAGATGATCTTTATAATGTCCCTCAGGATGGATGTGCATCTCCAATTTCATACCATAGTTAGAATTCTTGTCTTAATAATGAAAAACATTATAATGAGCTTATAACCACGAGAAATTTTCTTGTTGCAAAGCCGGTGAATGATAATTGTGTATAAATATTGTTAAAATGCGCATTGTTTTTATCAGTGATAATAAATTTGCACATTTTATGTTTGATAAGGGTATAAGTAGCCCTGGGTCCTGGTCGCTTGTCCTATCTGATCGACATATAATTTCTTTGAAGGCTCTGAAACCAGCATATAACCATATTTAACGTAAAGCATGGTGTATATAGTGCTACTCTGGTTTAAAGTAAAAACCTGTCAAGTTTCCTAAAAAGAACTATGTGGAGTCACCACGTAACGTGGGTATCCCCTACAGGCGCAGGTAGAAACGTTTTATTGCACTAAACCAAACCGAACATGTTTTAGTAATAACCTTGATACAGCTATCTTTCCGCGCCTAGAGCTTAGAAGAAAACTATTTTTGACTAAGGGTGTATAACGCTTGTTAAGTAGGTAGAGTAAGATTGAGAACTAAGAGTCCTCGACAGTTGATATACTCATATACTGCTTAACAGTGGAATTATACTCCGCAAGATATAACTATTCCGTGCACTGTTTTCAGTCAGTGCTCATTACCGGAACCCAAGATATATAACCAAACTGGAAAACTGGTCAACAAGGAGTACGGTAATTTATCGTAGGTAATTTATCCAAACGTGAGGAAATCGTGAGTATCCATGCAGATATAGCTATATATTTACAATTGAGATTGTTTAATATTGCATGATCATTGTTACGTACTGCAGTCGGTGCTTTAAATAAACGAGGAATAGAATAATTATATAGTAAGAGAGCCTCTGTCGCCCACGTTTTACGCGCGCTGTGATTCGTCAATTCCCGTGTTCACATCAGGCAAAATGCAATCACGTGCGGTTGCAGTCAGCTGGGCGCATATCAGAGGGCGCACTTATAATTTTTACGTCTTATTTCATAAAGGAAATAGAAAATGGACGCCTTGCGTTATTTTTATACACATGCATGTTACCTGATGCAAACATTTGATACGATATAGAATACATACTTGTTTACTATCTCCAAAATTCCGACAAAAGTGGAACGTTTCTACATTTCCGACACTTTCCAACACTAACCCTCCCAGCCATGACGCCCCTGTGCCCCGGCCAACAATAACATTTAATTAGGCTAAATATATAACTTACCAAGTCTCAATGCTTTAGACTGATCTGCCGTAAAATTTCGTGTCCAATAAATTCCTTTTATTGGTTCAAAAACCTGGAGGCTTGCAATAATTGGAAGATGGCAAGAATATACATGAAGAAGAAAACGCATCAAATGGCCTCCAATTTCTTTCTTGGAAAAAGTCGTATAGTACCAATGAATTGGTAATTTATGACCTGAAAGTAGCAAGGATATTAAGACTGACTTGTCAAAATTATTATTATTTTTTTAAATAGAAAAGCTCAGGCGGATAAATTAACACTTATTAAGAAAGTAGAGAAAAATATCGCTACTTATTGATGACATACAGTATACATAAACACAAAACATTTAATTGTTTACCTATGCCAAATATACACATATACACTATATTTTTAACCTGTACGTGAAAAATAATTGTCGGAGGTGGAGCGAGGTCACTGCGCATGAATAAGTATTATTTACAAAAACGGCGTTTTTATTATAAGTAATAACATGACTTAAGCGAAATTAGCGATTAAATTTCCCCGCCGCCGAGGGAAGGTTTGTGAAAGTCCGAGGGCCGCAGGCCCGAGGAGTTTTACAAATCTTCCCGAGGCAAAGGGGAAATTGAATCGCTCATTTCCCGAAAAGTCATGTTATTAGTTTGTAATATTATGATCGCCGCGGAAAACTTTGAGAATCTTACCGACAGGAAATTTACACGGTTGATCAGAGAAGTTGCATCAAATTTTCCCGTGCATGTTGATGAGGGGAAATATATGCAAGCGGGAAATTTAGAAGAAGACAAAGTATTTCTTTGTCTTCTGATTTTCCCTCATCAACATGCACGGGAAAATTAGAAGAAGACAAAGGATTTCTTTGTCTTCTAATTTTCCCTCATCAACATGCGCGGGAAAATTAGAAGACAAAGAATAAATTTCCCTCTTGCATGAGCGATGAGGGAAATACGAGGTTTACATTCCCTCCGAGAACAAAAGAATCCGAGGCGATCATGGTATTACTGTGTTAATATCCACTTGTTGTTCTGTTCTGTTCTGTTCTGTTCTGTTCTGTTCTGTTCTGTTCATTGTGCATTGCGTTGCATTGCATTGCATTGTGCATTACATTGTGCATTGCATTGTTCATTGTGCATTGCATTGTGTATTGCATTATGCATTGCATTGTGCATTGCATTGCATTGTGCATTGCATTGCATTGTGCATTGCATTGCATTGCATTGCATTGCATTGTTCATTGTGCATTGCATTGCATTGCATTGTGCATTGTATTGTGCATTGCACTGCTCACTGTGCATTGTGCAATGCACAATGCATTGTGCATTGCATTATGCATTACATTGTGCATTGTATTGTGCATTGCATTGTACATTGCATTGTGAATTGTATTGTGCATTGCATTGTGCATTGCATTGTGCATTGCATTGTGCATTGCATTGTGCATTGCATTGTGCATTGCATTGTGCATTTCATTGTACATTTCATTGTGCATTGTATTGTGCATTGTATTGTGCATTTCATTGTGCATTTCATTGTGCATTACATTGTGCATTGTATTTTGCATTGTATTGTGCATTTCATTGTGCATTTCATTGTGCATTTCATTGTGCATTGTATTGTACATTGTATTTTGCATTGTATTGTGCATTACATTGTGCATTGTATTGTGCATTGTATTGTGCATTGTATTGTGCATTTCATTGCGCATTTCATTGTGCATTGTATTTTGCATTGTATTGTGCATTTCATTGTGCATTTCATTGTGCATTACATTGTGCATTGTATTGTGCATTTCATTGTGCATTTCATTGTGCATTACATTGTGCATTGCATTGTGCATTGCATTGTGCATTGCATTGTGCATTACATTATGCATTGAATTGTGCATTGCATTGTTCATTATGCATTGTATTGTTCATTGTGCATTGTGCATTGCATTGTGCATTGCATTGCATTGTGCATTGCATTGCATTGTGCATTGTATTGTGCATTGCATTGCACTGTTCATTGTGCACTGTGCATTGCATTGTTTTATGCTGGGCATTAATATTTTTGCACAGCACGGTTGGGCAATTGCATCTAAACGCTGCTATTGTCAGATTGCTTCATTATAGCGGGCTAGCGGCGATTCTATACTGAACACTTTAATTTTAAGACTATGATTAAGTGATTAACTAAATTTAGTAATTCTGTAAAGTGATTTCTACGAATAACCTTACTTTGAAGTCGAAGATAAATTTCTTTCTCAGCAGTATAATTATCACTAGGCCTACGAATTAAGCACATGTACAATGCTTCGTCATCTGCTGTGAAGTGATCAATAGTAAATCGACGAGTTGTAAATCGATAACCACTTTTCCAAAAAGAATCTTCATTACTTTTAATCAATGTTCGTGATCCGTTTAAAGCAACTTTGAACCAAGACATAACGTAAACACCTTTTACATTACAAGCATATTTTGCTTTTCTCCCTGGAGATATTGGAAATTGGACCGTAGGATTCACAATTGGAATTTGATTTGATATATCTGAAAATAGATCGAGTGAAGTAAAAGTAGAGTAAAACTAGGGAAAAAATAACAATACAATTGGTTTGTATTATACTCACCATTCGATAACCTTCCTACGAATTTTGTTTTATTACAAAGTTTACAATAATAGTATCCGATATCACTATCATTTAAACTTAACAAAGTAAACACTTGTTGTTTCTGAATAAGAATTCTTCCATCTGGATGTCTTTTTTGCCAAGGAGAATGCTGGGTTTTTCCTTGCAACAATATTACATCAGTCTCTAAGGAGCCATTAAAACGACAGTCAATTCGCCATTTCTTGCCAACGTAATTACTATGGTCGTTGTCTACTTGTTCAGCAGCAGGAACAAGCCAACTGATTTCTAGAAAGCAAATATAATAGTGGATTCATAAACATTCGCGGTGCTAGGCGAGATATTGCCAAGTATTGTGTTTTGTGAATTTTTAAAAATCTTATTGGCAGGCAGCATAAACCACTTTCTTTTCAAATACACACAATTTCACATACACCGAATCAATATAATAATTGAAGATGGCGGCATTTTATTTTATATCCAATTTAAGGTAATTGCTCAGTAATTCTTCCAGAAGTCATGAAAAGTTGCCACTGTTGCCAAAACTTCCTAGTATTAAAGTTTATGATATGTTCATGGAAAAATAACAAAAAAAATTTAGGGTCACCGAACGCGTTTAGAACTGAATACAGCGTCCAGTAAACCATGACATTTTCCCAATTTGTAGCTATTTTGGCTAACTTTTGATTTCGTCTTGCTAAAGTCTTGAGAAATCCTCATAAAAGCACTTAGTTTATACTGACTGGAAAAATATTTGATATTGTAGATGTACTTATATATGAATTATTTAGTGGCAACAAATAATGGAAGAAAATTTTAAGAAAATAACAATTGACAAACATTTTTTGCGATATTTTGCGATATAATTAGAATGTCGACATTATTTCTTGTTACATTTTTTTTAAGCTGCGAGAACGAAAAACGTACGATATTTCAAATTCTCAAAGTGATTGTTTCTCTATTCTTTCATATATGCTGTAGAGCGGATAGAGCTAGAAATAATAATTGGAAAAATAGTGGAGGTCACCGAGTGTCTTCGTGAGCTACACAAGGTTAAAGTGCCTATCTCACCCGTGGGGATTTGACATATTCGTAATCTTTGGGTTCTCCTGAGCAAAATTACAATATATCTTGTCAGCCGAAAATGTCATCTTCATGGAGTTTTCGCTGTCATATTTACCGGATGTGATGTCACAAGCGGCATTTTTGTGGCAAGTAACAAAAGAAAACTGGTTTGGAATGCATCTTGTGACATCACATCCGGTAACTTTGACAGCGAAAAACTCCATAAAGATGACATTTTCGGCTGACAAGATATATTTCAATTTTCCTCAGGAGAACCCAAAGATTACGAATATGTAAAAATAAAAGGTGAGATAGGCACTTTAAAGCTTGAACATTCAGCATTTCCCTATAATTTTATCTATATTATATGAAACCACGTAACTAAAGTTTTATTTTTTAAAAAACCCAAAAATTAAGTTGGCATCTTCTGGTCGAAGTTATTATCATAGCTGATTTCAGTCTCTTTAGTGATATTTTTACATGTTTTCGGTTGTCACTGACACTTGGATACATCTTGAATTAGTACTGCGGAATTATGCGCAGAAAAGCTGCGCAATGCAAAACTGATAACCTTCAGACGAGAACGACGCTGGACAGGCTAATTTAAATACATATTGCGGTCATCTTTATGAATACGAGGTATGTTCTTATTTTCTTTAGTTCTAAGCAGTGTTATTGGGCCACGCAAATGCGTTGTTGTGGAAAGCGCAGAAATCCAGAAATCCTTCTTACTTTTGAAAATATTTTACTGATTTACAGCGTAGCCCTTGGGTAAACAAAATGGCTGATTAATTACCTGATTGATTTTTTAGACAGATCTCCGAAGCATTGACATTGAAAGTGAGCATCAGCCAAATAAACAATAGTAAGGCTTCGACGCCATTGTCACGTGGAGGAATAAACGTCATTGACATTGGTTATCTAAAATCAACAAATTAATCAATTTAAAGTATATAACCCCAAATTTTTTTATTATCTAAATACGTTCTACCTTTGGCAAATAGTTGAACAACGAAATATTTTTTAGATTGGAGCAACCTTTATTGCTTTAATAGAGATTTTTGTTTTCAAAATGGTAATGAGATGACGCCAAAGTACATTTGCAGGAGTGACACGACCCAATTATTCCATTAATGGTGTGTTTGAACAACATGTTCCATATTGTATGAGTTTTTCCACAAAAATTCTCAGGTAGTTTATCTTGCCAAAAAGAGAAAGAAAGCCAAATGCCTACATAGACGTCATCTCATTACCATACTAGAAATGCGAATCGCCAAAAAGCATTGAAGAATAGCTCCAATAAAAACAAAATTTCACTGAACAAGTTTGCGCTATGTAGAACGTATTCAGATCAGATAAATTTGGGTTTATATGCACTTTAAGCGTCCAGTTGAACGTTGCCAGTAGCTTTAGTTCAACTGACGTTTCGTAGACGTTTGTCAAGCTCAAATATTTATATTGATAAAAAGCTAATTCTGAGTCTCAGACTATAGTAATCAACCTTGTAACTTTCCTCATCGTGACCTGTTGGACAGTCTATATCCATTGGGCAACAGAGAGTATAATGATTGATAAAGAAGATTGCAAATTCACAGCCCCACACGCTGCCTAAGTGTTAGTGTTAGCGTATATAAACTAATACAGTGTTAAAGTGATGTTAACTAAAAGCATCGTAGTAAACAAGTGCCGGTAATGTGCAAACTTGGTGTAATACAACAGCTCTCCATCCAAGCCTCAGTAACTCACTGGTTAACGGAGTGGCTAATTATAACCGGTTGTCAGAAGGTTGGATGCATGCAGTTCGGTTCTTAGGCTAATTAGTTTAGAAACCAAACTCAAAAATGTTTATTTAGCAATTAGACAACGCGACCGAGTTGTCTATGAGCTGATAGTCGACGAGGAGAAGCCGAGTTGAAACCTCAGCAAAATGCGAGTTTTCCGCCATTTAAATTTGACATTTAAAACTTGATTCTTTCGCTATTAGTGGTCCATCGGAAATAGACAGTGAGTAGCTCAGTCAATTAGAATGCAGTATTTGCAATACTGCCCGGTAGATGACGGTGGATGATGGCTCAACACTACTCACTAGTTGGTTTACACAAATAGCTAATAAACTTACTATTTAAGCTCACCAATGCATGCATGTACTAAATACCTAGCTATATATATAATATGACCGCGAATATCGAATGCACTTCTTCATGCTCTGAAAAAGCGAGAAAAAATACCAGAAAATGCTAAATGCGAGAAATAGATAAAATGTTCGACCGTATACTGCATGTCAATCAAACACTCAAACCATTTAATGAGATATATTATTTTTAGTTATTTTAATTTTGACGCTGGTCATTTTTCGGTTTGCAAGAGCGTACATAAAAATGTGAAATGCGGATATTCTTTTTATGCAATACTGCGGCGTTTCTTTTACCCTTATCAGAAATATTAAGTCCCTAATATATAATAATGTCAACTATAAATGCACAATGATATTGCCGTCACAACATGCAATTGTATACGTCCATGTTAATCGACGGCGTCGGTAAGTGCGGTATAACTTCTGACGTGATTGACAACCAATCTTCTGCATGTCAATGAAACGTATACATTGAGCAAGGCCATGCGAATCAATATTTGCTTGACTTGCATCAGTATATTCGGCCATGCATGTACAGGACGTACAGAACCGGCTATATAAAATTCAAATGCCACGGAATAGTGCTTGCTAACTGTAAGTATATAAATGTTATATGTTTATATGTTTTCAATTCCAAAAACTGCGCATGTCCAGTAAAAGCAATGAACAGCTCCCCCTGTTTAACAAAAAAACGCTATCCTGTAAAGGTCTTCGGCTAATACCTAATTACCCATGCATCGCAGGATCCTCTTCAAATACTAAAATGTTAGTTACAACAATTGGGCATGTTGCTAGGGGTATAGCTGACGAGTATGGGAAATGCATAACTGAAATAATCTGGTGTACTAAATTCGCATTAATAATTTCCGAGGAAAATTTTGTATATTGTGTCAGGAATTTAATTTGTTCAAACTAGATCAGTTTGCAAAAACAAACATTTAATTTGCTTGGAAAAACATCAGTAGAAGACGCCGACCCTTTGTTGAAATATATGCTTTTCATAGTGTATCATAGTTTGATTGCTATTACAGGAATAGATCTAGATTTGTATTATAAAGTTATATTGCATGTGCCTATAACCACACTAGCTAAACTTTCTAAAGTAGCATCCCCCCAAAAGCTGGCTACCTGAAAGTAACGGCTACCCAAAGGTAAAGAAAAATTTCAGTCGACTGTTTTTTGACATTTGTCAAATCAATAATATACGTGTACACTACCACACACCCGACCCGATAGCGAGCGACGTTTGTCGCAATTCGCAAAAAATAAAGCAATGTTCAAATGTTTTAATTTAAAAAACGTTACTCGAACATATTTAATTTTTTAGGGCGTAGTAAAATACGCCCAGATTCGGTTGTTTTTTTTACTACGCCCTGGTTTAACTAAGACCTGCTGCACAATGTAATTTATTCGTGCAACTTGTCTTGCAGACGCCGCGTTAACGTTACGAAACGAATTGCAATATACAGCCATTGTCATTGCAACGCGTGCATGCATGTAACATGCTGTGCAATGGTAAAGATCGTTGCAAGGCAATTAACTTGTAGTCGTTAGAATTCAATTCTACTTTATGCAACAATATATTACCGCAATGTATCGCATATAATTTTGAAATTAATGCCCATAGATAGCAATGTTTCGTGAATGTACGTAACTATAACAACGCCGTTGCCAGACAACTGTATATGCAAAATTGCACAAACAATGTGCTACGGGTGTACGATAATCAAGTTTCTCATCAATTTTTAACAATGTTCTCAGTTAACAAATTTTATTTGAACGTGTGGACAGCGGCTGAAAACGTTTTTCGTAACGAAAACAAATGTTATATAATTTAAGAGCATGTTAATGTTAGCGCATTATCTAGAAAGATCCAAATTTCAAAATGAACAAAACCAAGTATATAGCAATGGACGTCTGAGAGCTCATTTTGCAAGGACGTACTGCATATAGTTACGTACAATGCATTGTTTAGTTTCCCTTGACGACCATATGTACACAAACACGTATCTTGTCGGTGGGGCCATTTTGTCTAAAACCCGGCATAACCATGCATATAGCCTTCATCTTCATTGAAGAAGTTCTATATGCGAGGGGATCGAGCGAATCACATAAAACGTATATATACCGTCTGCAACGCGGAGGCTAGCATGACCATAGGGATTAGCTTTGTTTTACAAGCTTACTAAACTTGTCAATTTGTCTTGTACATTAGCAAATAAAAATAGTAAAAAAAAAGACAAAACGCGGGGGCGGCTTCAACAGTCTCTAAAATATTATATATGCGCATTTGATCATTATATGCATTCTCACTAATAGTTAAGACTTTCGAACTCATTCCCAATAAGCGCTAAACAAATTTCCAGACATAGACATATGGGTCCCAGCCCCGACCTCCCCATAAAACACCTCATTTATCGAGGTTACTATTAACTAGCCGAGTATATATGATAAGATTCCATCATAGTCAATCGAGATATGCATGGTCTGGAAACTCAGCTAAAGTCTTTGGTCTATCTTTTTGTTCGCCTTTATGCATTTTTGTGCATGCGGTGCCCAGTCACTGAACACATTGTATTTTAGTATAATGAACGAATTGTCCAATAACAACGTTTCAGTTCAATCACTCAACCGTGCTATTTAAATATTAATAAACCTAAAACAAAAGGTGTAAGGTACGGTTCAACATAAAATCCCAGCTCATTACAGGCGCTTTGAAGCCTGCCGAGTTTCCAGACCATATCTCGATTGACTATAATGATTCCATCGTTTCGACATATACATATAAATCATAATACTATAGCCTCCTGCATGTTCAAACTGAAAACATGCATGAATAATTTGGACAGTTAATTATTACTGAGTTAGGATGATAAAACAATAATAATGAAAGCTTCGTTGTTATTACAGCTATTCTACAACATAACATAGCAGTCACAACTTGCTTCACTTCCCAACCAACCACAAACTAAGGTTTAATCATTTGTACAAAAACTCCAGTTTAAACAACACGTATATGTAGTTGTTCACTGGCATGAGCCGTGTGTTAGCATGTGTGAACGCGTTATAACATCTGCAAGCAATTTCATACATTCTTCATTCAATGATCCAATCGATCTTAAGACTTAGATAAATATATTGAAACCAATATTATGGGCGATCTCTATGATAGAAATCCTAGGCCTGTTTTGAAAACATGGTAGTTTACAATCAAAATAATACAACGAAAATATATAATCCAAAGCACTGAACTTACCTCAAGCTTTCAGTTGCCATGTATGTTCAGCAGAGTGAAACGAACGGTAATTTATTCTACGTATTGCATATAGTTAATTGTTCTCCCTGGGCCGCTGGATTGGTATCACTTGGAACTCATTTATATCATCTTGTTAGTTGTTGCAGGTTAACTCGAATATGAGCCTTTTATGAGGTGTATAATTTGAAAGCTGCGGCTGTGTTTTGGAATTAGTTTTATTTTTTACTTGGACAAAATTAATTAAAAAAAAGCAGAAACGTGAACAAAATTGTGGACAAAGTGCAAGGCGCGCCACAGCCAGAAAAATTCACCAAGATTAGAAGGTAACGTGGCTTTTTATCATAGTTAATAGAACACATACATGGTTTGGAACCATTACCTAAAAAGCCTTGGCAATTTACCAGATTTTTACTTTTAGTCTCTTCTGCATGTTCGAGCCTGCATGAATTACGTTGTGTAAATATGAAAGTTTAAAAAAACTTTCTAGATTATGTTTATCCAAGAATTGACTTGCAAATTCGGGTTAATTAACAATTATTCGCCGAAGGCGAGGTAAATATCGGTGACTGAATAATAACCGAGACGAAGTCGGGCCTGAGGGATACGCATTTTCGTACTTTTAGGAACAGCATTTTCTTTAAAATTGTTAATTTCCTCGTCTGTCGCATTGACAAATTGGCTGACGGCCATTTTGAATAAATGCTGTAGGTGATTATCGAGGTTGATGTTTCATGTAATCGGTCACTAAATGAGTTAGATAAATTTCCATATATAATGTCCTAAAGTGTCCTCTTGGTATAGTCAGTGACTTGACATATCTATCCAAATATACTATCTTAGGCTACGTCCATGGCCACACGTATACGTTTTCGGGCTTTTCGTAGCGTTTTCATATTGCTTCAGGTAAGTAACCATTAATTTGTTTTCTATTCCCTTGAGGACGGAGAACAATATGAAAACGCTACGAAAACGTATACGTGTGGACGTAGCCTTATAGTTATCCTAGTTATCCTAGTTATATCCTAGTTATCTTAGTTCAGCTTAGTTATCTTAGTTATCTAGTTTAGTTATACTAGTTAATAGTTATCTTAGACTCTTAGTTATCCTATAGCTAAAGCCCTGTTTACACGGCCAAAATTTAAGCGGGATCTGAGCCACATCTGACTTTAAGCGGGCTTAAAATGTCCATATAAACAGATCGGCGTAAATTAATCGCGACTAGTTTGCACCACCTCAAGGAGGTGGATTAACTTAGCACGATCAGTTAATCGCGCTTAACTTGGCCGTGTAAACGCAACGGGATTGAAAAACGCTTGCTATTATTAAAATACGGTGTTATTAATACGATAAAATGCTTTTTTTTGCCCTGCTGTAGAAGCTTCATCTCGCTTTTCTTTGTTCCTTTGTTTGTTTCTTTCTTTTAGCTATTACTCTTTCTCGTGTACCGATGTACCCATACGAAGCTTCCAAAAAATATAGCTCGTCCTCCATGTTGAATAATTAATGGTGTATGTGTTTTAGTAAGGGTTATTAATTATAAAATAACATGTATACTACGCGAGCCCTGATTGGTCAATTGCCGTGTTTGGATCAGAGTATCCAAACACGGAAAATTCCCGCCAAAACGATTTTTTGAAAATGTCGGACAGTATATCATATTCACTTGTGATTATTTTATAAAAGAAATACCAAATGGTTTTTTCCGTGTTTGGAGACTCTTATCCAAACACTTGGGAAATTGCTCGACTTTCGAAAAGCTAAAAACACTCGCCTACGGCTCGTGTTTTGTTACGCTTTTCTCCAGTCTCGCAATTTCCCGCGTGTTTGGATCAGAGTATCCAAACACGGAAAACCATTTGGTATTTCTTTAATGACCGTGTAAACGCACCAAGGTGGCGCATTTTAAGCACGCTTAACTTAAGCGTAAGCACGCTTAACTTAAGCGTGCTTAAATTTTGGCCGTGTAAACAGGGCTTTAGTTATACTAGTTATCTTAGTTATCCTAGTTATCTTAGTTATCCTAGTTATCTTAGTTCTTTTAGTTATCTTAGTTATCTTATTTGTCTTAGGTCTGCGTGAACAAGTTTTGCAAATTTTGCTTTCTTGTAGAATTCAGTCCATCACATTAAAAATCTTTTTTTCATATCAATTTGTACAATATATATAGTATTATCTTGTGATGAAATAAAATTAGAATATATATAATTTCAGGCATGCAGAACTAAGGACGCGCTGCTCACTATTCTGTGGCCTGGGTCCGAGCTAGCAACGGTAACGCTATTATATTGTAATTTGTAAATTACATAACACTGTTTGAAATGTTGATGATATTAAACGACATTTAAAGTTTACTGTATTCGCCCAAAATATTCTTCTTCTTTACAGAAGTGCAGAACTGTAGGTCGTGGAGGCTCGGTTACTATCTTGGGAAACTTTACAGTGTTGTATTAAACATTCAGTCGACTGTGTACACTGCTCGGGACTGTTACAGTCATCCTAAATATGGGCACTTGGAAGCATTTGTTATTTTTTACAAGTATGGTCAAATATCTTGCCATTAAATCTGTGTTCTGTGGACATTCTGCTTCGGAATGGTCTTATTCGGATATTTCAGATTGGAGAAATGAAATGCCTCAGTGTGGGGGAACTCGCCAGAGTCCTGTTGATATAAATGACAACGAAGCGATTACAGTCAAGAAACATACAGAACTTAATTTTGACAATTACAATACATCCATTGACGTTGTACTTAAGAACAATGGCAAAACAGTTAAAGTTGACACGGTGTCTCCTCATAATGTTACAGTGGAAGGACAAGGAATATATTTGCAAGGCAAGTTTACATTAGAGGAGGTGCACTTCCATTGGGGAAACACTATGTCTATGGGATCTGAGCACAAAGTGAACGGGAAGAGCTCGTCAATGGAGGTGCACCTTGTTCATTATAACTTTAAATATTTGGACTTTAAAACTGCAAGAAACAAGCGCGATGGAATTTTGGTATTATCCGTGCTTGTGGAAGTGTCCAGTACGCACAGTTCATTTAACAGTATTTGGAAAGACATTGTATATAAACTTGCTTTTGTTAAGAATCCTGATACGGAGATCAATTATGGAAGTTTATGGTTTCAACAGTTTTTACCAAAAAATGTTCGTGATTTTTACAGCTACCAGGGCTCATTTACCACTCCACCTTGTCTTGAAACAGTAACGTGGGTCGTATTCAAAGATAAACTATTAATTCCAGAAGAATATCTAATGTACTTTACAGATCTACAAACTGCTGTTAACAAAACTCTAAAAGAACGTATTACCTCAAATATAAGACCTGTGCAGCCATTAAATTCAAGAACTGTTCTGAAGACATTTAATTGTAAGTATAACTGCTGTCTATACTGTATTGCTGCAATTTTTCTCCACAGGGGAGATGTGCATCGATCTTTTTAAAATTCATAGAAAATCTATATTATATAGTCTGTGTTTTGATCAGCATTTGTTCTTAAGTTTGTACATCTGCAGTGTCTACTTGATTTTCATGTGACCTACTGTATGTACAGATTTTATAATTTATGTGTCTTGTACTTTTAAATTTATACATTAGATTGAATAAATTATGCAGTCATAGACATATGTACCTAAGAGTAAAGTCCTATGCACATAAGAATGACAGTATATTAAGTACAGTACTGTATTTATCAATGACATCAAGAAAAACATAAAAATTCCTACCCTAACAAGGCCAACCTATAGGATTCGATAGGCTTATATAGGCAATTGGAACATTTCCTACAGGTGACCTATAGGTATACAATCCTATACACAATCAACAGGTCTATAGTCGATCTCTATAGGCACCAAGTGCTTCGATAGGCAATTGGAACATTTTCTATAGGTGATTGCCTATAGACTTTTTTGCAATTTTTGGTAAGGGTATAGGTAAACTGCTGACAATTTCAGCCAGACCTTGTCACTAAGGAATACATATGCCATCTCAAAATTTATTCTGTGGTGGCATGATGAACAAATTGGAAATTATATATTGCATAGTATTATGTAAGCTGGTAACAGAATTTAGAATTATGTGGCTTCACATGAATCCCTAAGGCAGAAACTGCTGGTGGGCATTTAGAGATCCATGCAAAGCCTCTGCAGAGGAGAGAGTATATATACATTCAATTAACAAAAGATCTACAGACACATTTCGCAGACAATGTTGGACAAAAGTATTCGGACACAACAACACATTCTTCACTTATAACATTTCATTCCGCTTCAGCGGCTTCTGCTTGAACGATCGATGCCTAGCAACCCCCTCCTCCCTTTCAATGTTGTTCACTGTATCAAATATAATGTATTTTCACGCATATGTGCCATTTATATCCGTCAACATTGATTAGTGTACATTTTATTAATATATATAGAACTGGCAGTTAACTGACATTAGTTGATTCATGCATAAATTATCTTTGATGTGGGGTCATGTGCCGCGGTTAATATATCTTTATTGACCTTGCATATTAAATGACCTACTATATCGCTTTAAAACTACGTCTAGAATACTATTTTTTTTGGTAAATAAAGACAAATATCATCTGTATCATGAATAAACTAAATCAGTTAATTTCCTCGAAGTCAGTAACTATAAGCTAAAGTTAGTTACCTCGGCCCTTTGGGCCTTGGTAACTATAACTACGCTTAGTTACCTCCTTCTCTGTAATTAACTCTTATATAATATTTTAGAGTGCTTATATTAGTAAGAGCAGGCAGCTTTGGCAATATATTAGTCAGACTCAGGCAATTTTGTACTGTACTTTAGTTACTCTGTGTGTGTGTGTGTGTGTGTATATATATATATATGGACTAAATTATATGTGTCAGATGGAAAGAATTGCCAAGAGAAGAACCTGCTTTTGACATTACTTTATTTGCTTGTTTAAAGGAGCTAATTATAAATCTATATGTTGGAATTATAGTCCGTTTCAGCTTGAAATGAAAATTCCGGACTTACATTGCAATGTTCCGAACTGCGTTGCGAGGTAGATACAAATTTAAGTCGGCAATTTGTTTCTGCTTAACCAAGTATCTATTATTAAATTCTATACAACAAATAATCTTCTTGTCCGTGATTTTACCAAAGGAATTCAATTCAATTCAATTCAATTCAATTCAATTCAAAGCTTATTAAATTCGAACTTCACGACGAACTTCCGTAGCAAGTTCCCAACCTTCCAACGAATGTTGACAAACGAATTTCAAAGCAAGCTGAAACTGACTATAATAGATGAAAAAAATACGAAAATAGAAGTTATTCAGTGCAATTTCAACTTGCTCACTTGTTGTGGAAAGAAGAATATTACTATCATTTAAACAGTATAGTCTCACACAAGAACCTGGCTCAGCTAATTGTATCCATGGAATTTTTTATAATTTCTGTATTTAACAGTGACAAAAATGCACTACAAACTAGTAGTGGTCATACCACTTAACATATATGTAATTTTTTGACAATTAAGTCTGGGAAAGAACTTTTAGAAATAAACATTAGATACAATAATATAACTACAACATTATAAGAACAGTCTGTAATAATACTAGGGACTTTAAGATGCTAGGACGACGACGGCGGTTAAAACGCAAGATAAGTTTTACAATTTAAAGAAGTCACGGTTAACTGACTATTATATTTGATATTTGAAGCTAGTTTAATGACTTCCAAAACGCACCAGTATTGCTAAAATGATTGTAGTGTCCATATTGAAGTCAATCTCAAGCAGCAGTTCTCATATTTTGGCCGTTGAGGTCGTCCTGAAGACGTAAAAATGCTTTAAGTGGCGTTGTACTTGTATATAGCCTGCGTGCAGACTTTCCCTGCACGCAGGCTAGGTTGTATAAAGTACATGGACGGTGTTGAGATTACTCTTGGGTCTAAAAATTATTCATTCTTTTTGTTTTGCAAAAATAATTCTTTTTTTTAGAGGACGTCGTCGTTGAGGTTGACGTCGTAGATCTTAGGGGGTGTTCATATGATCTCGGTAACCGGACCACCCTGCTAGCAGGCCCTTATAAAGTATTTATAATGGTCTGCTAGCAGGGTGGTCCCTTATAAAGTATTTATAATGGTCTGCTAGCAGGGTGGGCCCTTATAAAGTATTTATAATGGTCTGCTAGCAGGGTTGTCCCTTATAAAGTATTTATAAGGGTCTGCTAGCAGGGTTGTCCCTTATAAAGTATTTATAAGGGTCTGCTAGCAGGGTTGTCCCTTATAAAGTATTTATAATGGTCTGCTAGCAGGGTCAACATGGTCCCTTATAAAGTATTTATAAGGGTCTGCTAGCAGGGTTGTCCCTTATAAAGTATTTATAATGGTCTGCTAGCAGGGTGGGCCCTTATAAAGTATTTATAAGGGTCTGCTAGCAAGGTGGTCCCTTATAAAGTATTTATAAGGGTCTGCTAGCAGGGTGGTACAACGCATGCACGTACAGCCAAGATTAATTTTGTTGGTAAAATCCAAATTAGTTTATATGTTTCCAAAAGTAGCCAAAGATTCTGAGTTTTTAATATGTGAAGAGAGTTCATTCCATATATGACTAACAATGTAGGAAAAAGAGTTGTGTAAATACAAATGTATTATAACGTGCTTGTTCAAAGTTCTGTCCACTATTCCTGAGGTTATAATTAGACGATCTTACTTATTAGGGCCTGTTTATATGGAGCCGAGTTACTCGGCAAACCGAGTTACCCGCCATGTATAGAAATTCAAAGCTATCCCAGCAGAGTGTTTATATGAGACAGGCGGCTAACTCGGCTAGCCGAGATCCCGGCAAAATAGCCGAGATATCGGCATGCGGGGATGAAAATATTTATATCTTATTAGATGTTTTGGTGTGTAGTAACGCTGTATATTTTTACGAGTTGTGCCGTATCTATTATACAACTGCTCTGATAAACAAATTTTTATGGAAAAAGAAAACTCTAAAAAGGCCAGAGAAGTAGCGTGACTTGCACCAAGACAAAATAATAAGCATACATGAAGTAGTCTCCCGTGTGATAAATTTGATTGGCTATCCAAATAACTAATCCAATCTCGTACGAGATTGCTAACTATCCAAATATCGTTGTATATTTGTACTCATTTTTAGCGTTATTTGGATAGTTTTTAATGCAGTTGTATAATAATCCCATATAAACACTCCCTTGCCGGGTAACTCGGCTAGCCGAGTTGAATTCGTCACAACAGCGCACGCGCCACTTAGGAACAGACAATCGGAAACTACTCATGGAATGGGAAACCATTATAATGCGTGGGCGGCTTTGCCGAGTAACTCGTCTCATATAAACACTCGCCTAGCCGAGTAACTCGTCTCATATAAACACTCGCCTAGCCGAGTAACTCGTCTCATATAAACACTCGCCTAGCCGGGTAACTCGGCTCCATATAAACAGGCCCTTAATTGCCTTAAACATGTTCGAAATATATTTAGGGGCTTGAAGCTTAATAAATTTAAAAGCTAAAATAAGTGATTGTTTGTAACGTCTTCGCTCAAGGCTGTTCATAAAGTGCCGCGACTTTTGCAAATACCTTCTTGGGCTCAGCGTCTCTTTTACATGCGGTGCAAATGTTAAGATTTTATCTATTAAAAGTAACTCCTTGGTATTCTGAAATTGGAATCTGTGGAAATCGACAGAACTCTAATCTCATACGTAATATTTAAAACACGAGTAGGAGCGTTTTATCAAATTTAAAACACGAGCGCATAGCGCGAGTGTTTTAGATCTGATAAAACGCGACTACGAGTGTTTTGAATAGCTTCAAAAACGCCAACAATAGATTTGCTAATTAGGATGACATTTTATATAAAATTTCACGTTCATTAGTATTCTTCATATAAAATTTCACGTTAGTTAATATTCATAGTAGTTTTATCAGGTATAAAAGACACATGATCAAATACGTGCATATTAGTGGACAATTTAGTTCATGAATATTAATGAGGTTTTGAATCATATTTAGAGTTTCCCATTATATCATAGCTTGTGTCTTCATTGGATTTATGGATAGAAAATTGTGTTATAATAGATAACTATACCTTTTAAAAATTTTATTGTAAAATAGTAATTTATTTTAATTGTTGTAATTCTTAATTAATTATTGTCAAGCATTTTTAACATGAGCCTAATATGCCACCGACATTAAATAAATATCAAATACTTTTATTTCAGCTACTGAACCTCGACAATTGGGTGTACAGATCTACACAACAGAAACAATTGTTGGTGATAATAAAGTAATTGTATTCTTCAAGTTTTACCAATGCCATCTTCCACTCTCAGCTAGTATCTTTCTTATTATTCCATCTTTGGACATTAGTTGGAAACGTTCAAACCTTACTTCAGATCTGGAAAACATTGAAATACTAGGTAAGCAGCTTATATACAGTATACAGTACTCCCTTACTAGTCAACTGATGGTAAAACAGAGTGAAAATATTTTTCAGAACATTCGAATTTCTTATAAAGTGGGACTAGCATGTATGAAAATTTATATTATTATTTATTATATTATTATATTTTATTTAGCAATATTAATATTGAGCGGATATTGAGCGCTTAACGACAATAATTGTCGCGTTAGTTGCAACTGACTAATTATATGACGTTTCTAGGCAAAATGTCAGACGTTGCTGGGCGGGGCGCAAGTTCTTATTAAATTCACACGCAACGCAAGATATTTTTAGACAGAACGTTGTACTGTAAGTCCCGCCCAGCAACGTCTGATATTTTGCCTGGAAACGTCTTAACTAACTGTTGCAACTAACGCGACAATTGTTGTCGTTGAACGCTCAACCTGAATCCGCTGTAAGTATACCGTATAATTACACCATGACAAAAGGTGTATTAGCTATGAAACCTATCGCCTGTTTCGGGTCATTTAGTAAAATACCCTCGGGCTGTATAATACACCCCTTTTCATGGTATTACTTATAAGAATTACGCCATTACGGTATGCTCTGGTATTACTTACAAGAATTACGCCATTACGGTATGCTCATTAAAATTCATTTCTACTAATACTACCTCCATTGACGTCAAACCAAGGTCGTATTTAGCCTGCGTAGCAGTGCTTGGGGTTGGGGGGCAGTGGCAGATCCAGGGGGGTTATGGGGGTTGCAACCACCCCTGGGTCGAAAATATGTATTAACTTAATGTAATATATGCTTATTTAAATGCAGGAAATAGCATTTCAGGGTATCAGAAATCAAAAATTTTCCGGGGGAGCATACCCCCGGACCCCCTAGAGGTGTCAACCCCCTCTTTAAAAAATCCTGGATCCGCCCCTGGGGGTGTGTGCCGAGAGAGGTACACGGCGACGAGCGAGCGACGAAGTCGCGAGCGAGGGGAATGGGAGGGAAGAAAGTACTTCACCCTACTTTCTCCTCCCTCCTCCTAACCCCAAGCGCCGCTACGCAGGCAATTTTTGCTGCGATCTTTCTCATCCTGACGCATGGAATTGAATGGACGACTCACGAAAGTATTGAAACATATAAAACTTTGCACAAATGATCTAATATATTTGTATGTCTATCCAATCAATCGCATGTATCACATGGAGAAAACTCGCAGCAAAAATCGCTAGTGTAAACGGGCCTTAATTAATTACAGGGGCGGATCTAAGAAGTTTTTTACGCCAGTCAAAGATGTTGTGGGTCTATATTTCTAGGGGGGCGGGGACCTTGAAATTTTTTGAAATTGAGTCTCTGAAATGGCATTTTACGCGATCTGACAGCACATTTGAGCAAAATTTTGAACGTTTTAAAACATATTTTTAATGATACATTTTATCATTTTTACAAAAGATTTTGTCCAAATTGGACGTCTTTTTAAACTTTGATGAGAAAACGTTTACAAAGACCTTAGAAGAAATAAATTGTAATGAGGTGTATTAGTTGTTAGTATAAATACACAGGTGATTATAGAAAATCACGCGCGCTGATTGGTCGAGTTACTTCGGATTAATTCTCGATAATCACCTACAGCGTTTATTCATAATGGCCGCCAGCCAAGTTATCAATGCGACAGACGAGGAAATTAACAATTTTAAAGAAAATGTTGTTCCTAAAAGTACGAAAATGTGTATTTATACTAAAACAATTATTCGCCTCAGGCTCAGTGAATATCGGTGAATAACAACCTCGACTTCATCTCGGTTATTATACACCGATATTCACCTCGCCTTCGGCGAATAATTGTTAAATAATATGACCTATAAGAACAAAAACAAAATTCAGTAAACATAGTATATTACTTTATATTTATTCCGGTATTAAAAGCAAAATAGTACTATTTGGCCTGGAAATTTTGATCTTTCACATTAAACTGGACTATGAGGTATTACATGTATTTTTAAAAGGAGGATTTATTCACTTTTATTATATAAAATAGAGTGTTTTATTGATTTTTCCACCACTAATAAAAGTGATAATCTCACATGTGCGATTATTTATGATAATCGCACATGTGACGATTATCGCTGAATCAGCATTATAGTTTAATGCAATTTTTGCAAGGCAATTGGACAATTTTTTTTATATAATAAACAGAACAATACATGGATGCTTGGAAGTATGAAATTTATTTCTCGTGTTGACCAGGATATGTCACTCGTTCGCTTCGCTCACTCGTGAGATATCCTGGTCAACACTCGAAATAAATTTCATATTTCCGCACATCCATGTATTATTCTCTATATATCTAATTACAATAAAAATATATGTATATATAATTTAAACAAATTACTATAAGTATAATACAAAAAAAAAAGTAAAAGCAAACAAACAAACAAACATACAAACAAACAAACATACAAACAAACAAACAAACAAACAAACAAACAAACAAACAAACAAACAAACAAATAAACAAGCAAACTAATTGTTCAAATTAAGAACTAAGGTTCTTTTTACTGTTAAAAGATCCTTTGAGGTATTTTGTTAAAAGGAATCAACAATTCGAAGTTTATACATTCAACAGACTATTTTGCAGCCGTTTTGGTGATAGTCATAATTTTAGGACCGAAAAATACGACTCAGACAAAGCGGCTGCGAGGTAGTCTAAGAAATAGAAGCCATCCAATTTGGGAAAATTGGACGGTTGTACAATGTTGTACAGTACTTGCAGGGGATGCATGAGCCCTCACGGTTTGACTAATAACACAAGACTTTTTTGTTTTATTACATGCAGACCCAAAATACGAGTATGGTGTAACTCTTGAAATGCATTACCATCCTAGTGGGATGTATAAGGATAACATACATGTTACGGTAAGTTGGGTTTGTAAACAGATCAATAAGAGGACTCTACCACAGAATACTCAACCCAACTCTCGTGAAATCTTCTCCCATTCTTTTTATGCGCATGCGCGAAATTCGTCATTTTCTTAACAAGGCAGTAATTAAGTGTCGGCCTCGCCACCCTGACCAAAGATAGCTACCTGTAGTCTTCATTGTGTTAATATAGTTTAAATCTCTTTTTCTGTGACGATGCTCAGATCATTGTCTCTACAATTAAGGTGGTTCCCTGGGGTTTTATGACCGCGCGTAAGCTGGTTGCTAATTTGGCGGGAAATTCACTGATAATCGGGAAATTGTATGACGTCAGCATGCTTAAGAACGCCCAAGAATGAACGCAGATATCTTGCGTTTCCTACGGTAAATATTTTCGAAAATTTTCACAGTTTAAGAAGAAACGTATACATTTCTAGTTCTACTACTTTTCTTTAAAAATATTCTATCGGACAAATTTTGCTTAATGTTAAGAAACATTAAATTTAGTGATATAAAAAATCATCTAAATAACCCAACATTTATTTTGCACTAAAATGTGTCTTGAAGCAATTTTTTCAAGACTTGTTTGAAAAAAAAATTACCGAAGGAAACAGACGTTCGCTACGTTTCCAGATCATTTAATTCCTGGAAATATAGTCAGATTAATGGCTTCTGTATAATCATGGATAGTAAAATGAGTGGATTGGAAACTAATAGTCACGTGAGGTGTTTCCAGGCCGCCGATTGGCTGAAAAGCGTTTTTCTTTGCTCGAGAGATGTTGAAACCTAGTTGCAAATTGTGATGTCACGAATGGCGTGAGTACGCTTGTTTTACTGAGGTTTTTAGTGAACTTTTCTTCAAATTCTTCATATCCTCACATTCAGATGACTATGTTGACGTTTCAAATGATTTTATCGCCTTACAAACCGGCCTAAGCCACAATCGAGCGTTCGGGGTAAGCGTTGTTGATCTTTGTTTTGATGATTCCTGTGTTGTTTTGAAGAAACTGGCGTCCCCAAATTGTGCTTTGTTTTGCTCGGAATTTGGGATGCATATTTTAACTAGTAAACCCTGATATCTTCTTTTAAAATGAGTAAGAATAGACGGGCATTTTGTCGTATTGTGGCTTTGTCGTATTTACAGACAATTCGATTATCATTTTAGGCTGTATTAATCCCAAACTTTGAATATACTCGGGGTTTTTAAGCTTGTCAATTGCAACCAGGTTGTTATGCTCACGCCATCAAGTTTCCAATCCAGTCTTTTTACTATCCATGGTATAATTTATAGACGTTTGGTAGACGTTTGTTGTCTCTGAGCTCCAGAGAGGGGTCAAACCCTGTATATAGTTGGGACAATAATACGGGACATTTTTCCTATAGAAAATTTTTGATTTTCTCACTCTCTGAAACGCAATTTCCTGCAGTTTGAGGTCAGTTTTACAACAAAATATGATTATAAACAATATTCAGCCCCCTGCTTCCAGCGAATAGTACGGCGCCAGCCCCCCGCGCCCCCCTGCTACCTACGGCCATGCATGAAATAGTGTTATTAAGCGAATATATGCTCAAAGGTATATAGGTAATGGGTAACGTCTGAAGAAGAACGCAGAAAAACACAAAATAAAGAAGAAAACGAACCAAAAGCAAAAATTATAGATTTGTTGAATGTTTATATTTAATGTTTAATATCACTTTGTCAATCCATACGTACAAATAACATAACAATATTTGTATAGGTAATAGCATGGTTTCGAGTGCAATTTGGAAAAAACATGCACGAGTGAGATTTTCAAAGACTATCAAAATGGCACGATCGAGTACGAAGGACGAGTGCTATTTGAGTTTTTCTTGCAGGTACTTTACTTGGCAAGAATAAGGAATAATTAGTTTCAAATTTGAACGAAATGTTTTCCTTTATTCCAAATGTTGGCCGCCATCTTTGTTTATTTCGTGCAGGAAGAGTCTGTGTACGAGATTGGAAAATGTCATCCGTCAAAATCTGCTGTAGAACGTGATTGGCTCTTTTCAATTTTTATTGTTTTTGATTGGTTCATTGCATGGCTTAAAAAATTTGCACTGTATTTCCTTTTTTCTACACTGTATTTCCAACACGATGCATCTACAGCAGCTATTTCCCCCAAAATGCCGTTTATTGTTTTGGAGTACTTTTTGATAAAAGGAAAAAGACAATTGATCCCCATTTAAATTAATGATCGCTTAATCGCTTTCTTACAGAAGACAATCAATTGAAGACCATTGTGTGGTCGTCTCCTGGATATTATTATTTACGCATCCAGGTGTAGCATAATAGTGAAATAACAGTAGCGTGCTGCGTAGGCAGTGTAGAAACAACAATGGAAATATAGTAAGGTTAGATATACTGCCGAAACAGAGAACGTAGGAGTCTAACGTTTCGAGCGAAGGCCCTTCGCTGGGGCCTCTGACGAAGGGCCTTCGCTCGAAACGTTAGACTCCTACGTTCTCTGTTTCGGCAGTATATCTAACCTTACTATATTTCGACAGGTGTATCATAGTCTGCTTAGGTCTGCGTCTTGACGCATAATGATTCAAATTTCATTTTTGTCCATCATGCTTTGCGATCGGAGGCCGCACGCCGCCTAGTATTTCCTTAAAACTGCACTGCTCTTAGCCAATCAAAATTGAGAAATTTTTTCATGTATAATATTAACATAACGACATTCAGATACTATTTACATAACAACATAACGGAAGTGTAATTGAATGGCCGGATTGCAGCAGGGGAAATTAAATTCCCATATAAAAGCTTAATCTTCTTATTAACCTTGTTTGTTCGGTTTGTACGGGAAAGATTCACGTTCAGTTTTTTCGCACAAGCAAACCTCGTTTTTTCGTCTCTTGGTCTGTACTATTAGTATAAGTCTTCAGTATATTTGATATTTTAGGTGAAGTTGACGGATTCTCCAAAGCACCATCCTGTGGCCATTGACAATAAGTTCAAAATGGACAGGGAATGCTTTGACAGTAAGTACATAGTAAATTAGGAATGTCTTTTCTTTATGAAATTAAAAGACATTTCCATGTTCCCGTTGAGTTGCAGCGAGACACATTCTCAAAGGAAGAGCGAGAATTTCCACAGCCAATTTGAGTTGGCTCAAACTTTCACGAATTTTTCAGTTCGATAACTCTTTGGGAAATATGAATTTTTTTTGTCGCGACGTACACTATTTCTTTTATTATATATAACAAAAGAAACACATAACTCCGCTTCGCTTCCGCGACCGCGTTAAGGTACTGTTGCGACCAAATTGATATCGGTTCTATTCCAGCCGGAGGGCTTTCTGTTGGTGTTACATTTTTGCAAGTGCCCCTGGTTTTGTCTTATTAAAATGGGGTTTATTCTTACACTCGAAATTTTCCTTCACCAAAAATTCGTATGAAGTTTAATCGAGTAAAATGACAAATATTATACTGTCTTGCGATATGAGAAAAGTGAGCTCATATAGAACAAAATACAACCCGAAAATAAACTTCTCTTCAAAAATCATTTAGTAATTCATGAGGAAAACACAAAGGAAATCAGTACCATGTCCGTGGTTTTATATCTGATAACATTGTGACGCAACGATTTTATCACCGTCATGTGTTGCCGTTGCGAGACGAATCAGTATTGCACGTGTATCCGTATAGTTAAAGAATCCTCCTGATTTACATCGACTTTAGCTTTGATTTTCTCGGCATAAACAACGTTAATTTTTGCTAAATTACTACGCCAATGAACTTACTAAATGGGTCGTTTTTGAAACTATTCAAAACATTCGCAGTACGCAGGCGCGCAACGAGTGTGAGGAAAATTTTGGAAGTCAAAAGTTACTTCTACTTTCTCCTCTTGCTGACACCTAAAACATGTGGTCAGACGTACTATCCTCAGAATACAGGAAATGCCGTTTTAGAGATCCAAGGAGATCAGGAGGCATGTACCTGGACCCCCCTAAATATGTACCGTCACTTTAGGCTAAAACCGACCGCCCTCTGAAAAATCCTGATTGCGCCCTTGGCAGTACGCGTGTTTTATCAGATCTAAAACACGAAGCTATCGTCTCATGTTTTAAATCTGATAAAACACTGCTGTTCATGTTTTAAACATTACGTAAAAGCCCAAGATGAAAACAATCTTTTCTCTTTTATTAAGAGTCTTGTAGTTGGTTAACGTCTGGGATAAAGCGCACTTGTACTCGGCAATTGATTGACACTGACGACACGTTGTCTTTCACTCTGACGCTTCAAGACTCTTGTAGTGATTTGTATAACCTGGTTATCGAGAAGCAAAATCGCGTCATCTTTAACACGACCATAAGCTCCCACATGCGAGTGCACTTACAACCAGTGGGCGTCGACAAGGCATTAAATATTACTTTAAGTAAATGGTATCTTGTGCTGTATGTGGAAGAAGCCTCAGATCATAATAATAATGCAAAGGTAGGGGCGTCTGTATAAAGAGCATTTTATTATAATTTTACAACTCTCCCAAGATTTAGTCTCCTTCGCAGCCGTGAGTTTGTAGTACCACCGTCTCATTTCTCTCAGTTATAGTAGTGGAGGGAGCACACTGACATATGAGAAGAAGGCTATCCCAGGTGCAGACAGTAGACAATTCTCATTTGCAGGTCAGGTTTTGGCTAGTAAGCTTGGATGTTCGTTTTGGTTATCGGTCATCTGATGGGATGTCCGTCAATGATCGGCGTGTAGTTCTAAAGCCGATATCAGACACCTGTCCAGCTATTATATTTCCTCTACTATATATTATACTCTACACATTAATAAAATTGCAGCTTAATTTTTCCACCTTATGTATTTGAATAGTCGTTTCATAGAGTTTGCTATGTGGAAAATATTCTACCCTGGTTATGACTTTAGAGACCATCTCATTTACATATCAAACAAAATAAAATATCTCAAAAATGTACTAGAAAAAACGTCTACTTTTACCATTTCACGAGTGCTCTTAAATGAGACAAACGTAATTTATATTGCCAATGCCCTTTCAAGTTTACAAGTTTACAAATTAATATATAATTGCTAGTTCTAGTTCTAGTCGTTCGAATCTTTAGTTTTTTAAATTCGTAATCGTTCGTTTTTATATACTTTTTTTATGTACATATCCAATCTCGTTCCCAGAGCCCACGTTCCCCACCCGGGAAACGAGAGACTCTGGGATAATCCGTTTCACATCGATATTTCATTGGCTGATGAACACAGTGAACTCTATATACTCTTCTTCCAGATAACAAGAATCCTGTGATGGCGGGAACGGATTATCCCAGAGCCTCCCGTTTCCCGTTTAAGGGGAACGTGGGCTCTGGGAACGAGATTGGTACAATTCTGTTTATTGTTAATATGTTATTTAATACTCACTGTATAGTAAATTTTTAATTCCTTCGTAATTCAGTTTGGTATTTTTTTTTAAATCATTAAATCGAAGGTCTGCGGTCTAGTCTATGTTATTTTACGTTAATTGCTAAGCTTGTCATCTAGTACCTTTACTACAGGCTACTACTTCAACATTTTGTATCAGTTAACTGGACGATAAAGATTATTGTTTTTTTATCTTGCAGCTCTTTTTGTCTATGCCTTATTCTGTTATTAATTACAAGACTTTGGTGATGGAAGGAAATTATAAGGACAACTGGAAATGCATAAAACGTGTTCTAGCACAGTCAGGTAAAACCATATCAAACATAAGAGCCTGCGGTCCTTTTGTTCAGCGACAAGGAGCCATCGTCTTTGGCCAGAGTCACAAAAACGTGGACTTCCGAAAGAACACACATAAGACTTTGAGCCAATCACCTTACTGCTTTACTTCGCCCTGGCCAGAGCTGATGGCTCCTGGTCGCTGGACAAAAGGACCGCAGGCTGTGGGAACGAGATTATTAATTGCATAGAGATCATAAATAAAGACTAGAGGGGGCATTGGGGGGAAACTCCAGTCAAACGCGGGTAACCAATTGAAGGCTGCCATCTTGGATAATTTAGGGGGCAAAATTGCAATCCCGGATGTAAAAATACCCTGTTCCAGACTTTTCCTACTACCCGAGAGCTCCTTGAGCATGTGAGAGCTCTTCCAGCATGCTCGAGGTAAGCATATTCGGTATTTGTATAATACTACCGCTGTGACCAGATCCGAACAGTCTGTTACAATACAAACTGTTCTCATTCTAATTCAAACTTCAGTCCAGTACAAACTGTTCTCAGAGCTTATTTATGGGACAATGCCCCATTTGTCATATCTTGTAGAGGAGAGCTGAAGGTCGAATGATAGTACTTGCGCTATATGATATTTCGAAACAGACTAGTTTCTTCAATATCTAGACAACAGTCTTCATACATGACGTTTTCGAATGATTATTGTGGGACAGTGAACTCATTCGACCTTCAGCTCCCAACTTGACCTGTAGCTCAGTTGGTAGAGCATCGGACTAGTAAACCGAAGGTCGCGGGTTGTAATCCCAGCCGGGCTAAGTAGAGTTTTCTCTACTTGTCCGGTATGGTTCGTCACTCGGAGTAACACCTTAATATTATTCTCCACCCCTGTTCGCTGTCCCACAATAATCATTCGAAATCGTCATGCATGAAGACTGTTGTCTAGATATGATATTGAAGAAAATAGTCTGTTTCGGAATATCAAATAGCCTAAGTACTATCATTTGACCTTCAGCTCCCAACTTGATATGTAGCTCAGTTGGTAGAGCATCGGACTAGTAAACCGAAGGTCGCGGGTTTTAATCCCAGCCGGGCTAAGTAGAGTTTTCTCTACTTGTCCGGTATGGTTCGTCACTCGGAGTAACACCTTAACATTATTCTCCACCCGAGTTCACTGTCCCATATATATTGTTTTTCTTTAAGGTGACACTGCTGACCATGTGAAGTTAATTGTTGGAATTGGAGTTGGTGTCTTTATATTGTCAATGATTGTAATCACTGTTGCTTTATTGTGGAAAAGATCTCGTGCAAACACCAAACAAAGTTTGCTGACGGATGAAACAGAACAGGATACAGTTGTTTAGCGTGAAGGAAATTTTCGGGTTGACGCTACATGGTTGAAGTTACATGGTTTTAAACCGTCCTGATAAGTATAGACAAGCTTAATTTCAATGTTTACGGCTATGCATGAGAGTTGTGACTTTCCCTCCAAATGCATGCACGTTAGGTTTTATTATATAGTCAATTGAGATTTGGTCTAGAAACCTGGCAAAGTTCAAGAATGAAATGAGATTTAATGTGGCACAAATCAGTTTTGTTTTACGCTTATTAATATATTTGTATTACTGATTAATATAATAATGCACGATTGAGCGATTGATCAGTTTTGTTTTACGCTTATTAATATATTTGTATTACTAATATAATAATGCACGATTGAGCGATTGATCAGTTTTGTTTTACGCTTATTAATATATTTGTATTGTTAATATAATAATGCACGGTTGAGCGATTGAACTTAAATGCTGCTATTGAATGACTGCTCTATTATACCAAAACTACGTCGTTCTTGCAACTGGCGAGCTATAAATATAAACAAAAAAATTCCTTATTAGGGCCTGTTTACAACTCGCCTACCCGCCTTCTTGTTATTAATGCTTGGTAACCACGTCTAATAAAGTTGATTCGGGCAACAGGGTGCCCCTAAGGGCATGTTTACATGGAGACGAGTTACCCGGCTAGGCGAGTTACCCGGCAAACCGAGTTGAAAAAAGATGAGTGTTTATATGAGACGAGTTACTCGGCTAATAATATACATGAAAAAATATCTCGACTGTGATTGGCTGATTCCAGTGCAGTTAATCCCAAACAACAGTGCAGAATTGTGTCATCACAGTGCAAAAATCTGTAATCACAGTGCAAAAATGTGTTATCACTAAGAACCAATCAAATTCATTGTACAGCGGATTTTTCTCGACACAAAACAAACAAAGATGGCGGCCAAGATTCGGCGGTTTTGGGGATAATTTGTTCAAATTTGAAGCTAGTTATGCTTTAATATTGCCAAGTGAAGTACCTACAAGAAGACCAGAAGCTTCTTTATGCCTCGAGTAAACGTTTTCAAGTAGTAAAGGAAGCGAAGCGTTTTTTAACAAATAAATATGCGAGGAGTGGACGGCTAAACACGTACGTTAAAATGTTAGTACAGTTGTTTTGAACATTTTTTCATGTATATTATTAATAAGTAATAGCATGGTTTCTCGTGCAATTTGGAAAAACATGCACTCGTGAGTTTTTCAAATACTTCAAATAGCACTCGTTTTTTCCAAATTGCACTCGAAACCATGCTATTACCTATTACATCACAAGAAATTGTTCTTATTGAACATGAATTAAGTGCAAAAAAGCCGTAACACAGGATCCAAAACACCAGAATAAAAGTCTTTTTAGCATATATTTGAATGTATGTACAAGTTCAATTCCAAAGTAAGATGTTGTTTACTCTTTTTTTTGAAATCTGATTTACTGACAGACTGTGGCTTGCTATTAACGTGAATAAACAGAATCACCACTGTTAAAATGAAAGCAGTTGTTTAAAAGTTTTTGTTTCAACGTGATTGGTTTTTTATCAACCTCTGAAATTATACTAAAACAATTAGTCACCTCAGTCTCGGTGACTATCGGTGTATTTACCGATAGTCACCTCGACTTCGGTGACTAATTGTTAAATAGAAACCTCTGGCGATAAGCCAATCAAAAGCCCTCTTTTAACGAAATTAACCAATGATAAAATGCGTAGTATATATCATCGTATTAGTAATATTGATTTCCTTTTTTTAACTGAAACTTGGTGTAGCACAATTATTGATGTTCCGGGTTTCAGGGCTTTTGTCTCTGATACTGCGACGCCTCATACCAACCGGGTATGTCGCAAGTCAGGTGGTATCACCTTACTAACCAAAACTAAGTATGAAAAATTTATTTCAATTGTTAAAAAGTCTAAAAATGTTTTATGGTGTAAAATATCAAAAGAAATGTTAAATGCTGAAAATGATTTATTTCTATGTGGTGTATACATTCCACCAGAAAAATCTGTTTATTTTGAAAACGAAATATTTGATGAATTGGAAAACGATATAGTTTTCTACTCATCAAGAGGAAATGTAATGATCCTCGGTGATTTTAATGCTAGAACTAGTACTCTCGAGGACTTTATCTCTAAGGATGGAAGTCAGTTTATAAATGATATAAGTGAAAACTGCTTACAACCTAAAGAAAGACTTAATTTTGATAATCAAATTAATAACCATGGCAAACAACTAATTAATCTATGTAAAAACTTTGACTTGAGAATTTTAAATGGCCGGACAAAAGGCGATTCTTTTGGAAGAGCTGATTATTCTAAAAATAAATTTAGAGAAACACTAAGATCAGCAGAAATACAAAAGAAAATCAATGAATTTGTTAATTCCGACTTTACGGATGATTTGAACGGAATAAACAAATGTGTATCTGAATTTCAGAACATTTTACTCGAAACATCCCAAAAAAGCTTAAAAATAAAAATGAGCAAACTTAGAAGAAAAATTACAAATAGGCTACTGCTCAAAAGAAATGGTTCGACAAGGACTGTCGAATCAAAAGACACCATTTGAGAAAACTTTCAAATTTAAAACATAAAGATCCTACTAATATTGAATTAAGGAAAAACTATCATGATGCTTTGAAATCTTACAAAGAAACACTAGAACTGAAACGAAATGAATTCCAAAATAACAAAATCGATGAACTAGAAAAAGCTAGTCAAAGTGATCTTAATCTCTTCTGGAAAATCCTAAAAAAATCCTCAGATGATATTGATACTGAGGCAAATTCTGAAAATTCACCCAAAGAAAATGAATGGTTTTCACATTTTGAACAACTACATTGTGAACACCAACTATCAAAAGAACAAGAAGAAATTACTAAAACTTTAAAACAAAAGGAAATCTCAAAAAATCTCCTCAATGAACTTGATACAGAAATAACTGTTGAAGAAATAATGAAAGCAGCTAAGAAAATTAAGTCGAAAAAGTTGCATATTCTGACAAAATTAACAACGAAATGTTAAAATTTAGTGTTGATATCCTTGCCAATGGCTTTACCAAAACATTCAACACGATATTGAAGTCTGGAAACTTCCCAAGCTCATGGTGCGAGGGACTTATCTCACCAATTTTTAAATCAGGAAATAAATTAGACACAAATAATTATCGAGGAATATGTGTATCAAGCTCATTAGGAAAATTCTTCTGCTCTGTCTTTAACGACAGACTGATGAACTTTTCAAAATCTAAGAAGCTTTTACACCCTTCTCAAATTGGATTTATACCAGGCAATAGAACTGCCGACCATATCTTTACTTTGAAAACTCTACACGATAAATATGTTAATCAGAAAAATGAGAAAATTTATGCATGCTTTGTTGATTTTAAAAAGGCCTTTGATTCCGTCTGGCATAAAGGCCTTTATTTGAAACTATTAGAAAATGGAATTGGAGGACGCTTCTATGATCTGATAAAGGATCTGTACTCTAATACTCAGTGTGCAGTGAAAGTATCAGGTCATAGAACGCCCTTCTTCTCCTACAATCGAGGTGTACGCCAAGGTTGTGTTTTAAGTCCCCTCCTGTTTAATTTATATATAAATGAACTTCCTAATCTATTTGAGAAAGTAAACTCAGACCCATTTCTTTTACCAAATGGAACAAGACTAAGTAGTCTTCTATATGCTGATGATCTTGTTATACTATCAAGATCGAAATCAGGTCTCCAAAATTGTCTAGATTCTCTTAATGAATGGTGCAAAAAATGGCTAATGAATATCAATTTCAAAAAAACCAAAGTTATGATCTTACAAAAACATAACTCTAAGCTACAAAAGCTTGACTTTTTCTTGGGAGATAAGCGTATTTACATCACAAATGAATACACTTATCTCGGCCTAAAACTAACTCCAAACACTAAATTCTCAGTCGCAACTCAACAACTGAGTGAAAAGGCTATGCATGCTTTATTCAAAATTCGAAAACATCTTGATTTTCACAAACTTACTCCAAAACTTGCAATGAAAATCTTTGATGGCATAATATAGTCTCTCCAATCTTACTCTATAACTCTGAGGTTTGGGGAGCCTATACCAACAACGATTTTACTAAATGGGACAAGACTCCAACTGAAAAAACACACCTAAAATTTTGTAAAATCTATTTGGGTGTGAATAGGAAAGCAAGCAATATCGCTAGCTGGGGTGAATTAGGTAAATTCCCTCTGTTAATCCCCATATTCAAAAGACTATTTTCTTACATTAAACACATTAGTCAACTACCAGATTCAAGTATAGCGAAACAAACTTTTTACCTTTCAAAAAGACTTTACTCAATCGGTAAAGATTCATTCTACTCTAATGCCGCAAACATTATTAAAAACTTTTATCCTAATACCGATGAAACAATAGATATTGAAAAATCTGTTCAGGATACGAACGTAAGAGATTTCGCAAAAACTATTAAAGATAACTATACATCATTTTGGAAAAATCAAATTGAAAACTCGACTAAACTATCATTCTATTCCACTTTCAAAAAAGATTATAACTTAGAAGAATACCTAAATATTATTAAAGATCCTAACCAAAGAAGACTGTTCTCAAAATTTCGTATAAGTAACCATAAACTAGAAATTGAGTTCGGTCGTTATAGAAATGTACCTCGAGAGGAGAGATTTTGTAAATGCTGCGATAAATCTGCAGTTGAAGATGAATTTCATTTTTCATTTGAATGTGAAAAATACGAAAATTTGCGAAATAATTCGCACAACATCCTAAAAGAATATTTTCAAATCAACATCACCAATGACTCAAGGAGAAAATTATTGAGTGACGTTATGTCCTTGAATGATCCTGTGATAACGGATCTATTTTCGAAACATATTTCGAAATGCTTTCATATCAGAGACATCAGCCCTTAAACCGGAAACATAAGTTTCTATGTATTATATTCACTTTCCTTTCACTCTCCTTAATTATATTATCCATATTCCTATCTCTTCTTACATTTTGAAACTTTAACTTTTCTATATCTTTCCTATATTCTATATACTATTTTAATATTTTCTATATTACAATATTATACCTGTAAATATAGCACTATTGTTCCATTAGTTAAAGTTGTTTCTATAGTTAATTTTTACACTATTTTATATATTCTACATGCTTAGCAATACCTGTAATTAGGTCATGCAAATAAAGCTTTATAAATAAAAAAAAATATCACGAGCAATGATCATTATAGCCAGCGGTTGTTCTGTTATGCAACAATGGCGCCGAAATTATAAATGGAGTGGGCAAATGATAGAAGAAATTGAACATTTAGGCGAAGCTCTATAGGAGACAAAAACGGCTACAAAATGGTTAGAATAGAAATTATTAATTTATCTGTGTTCGTTTAAAACGAAATAACTGCAAACAAAACACATTTCAAAATTACGCTTGCTACTGACAAGATTTCGTGATGTAAACTACATGCTAAATTGAATGTTTCTTTCAACTTTTTGTCATTTTTACAAATCAAATGAGAAGATATACGTATATTATTTCAATATTGTACATGAAAACCCATGCTAAATTTTGCAAGAAAACTTTACATTTCCATCAGTTACCGTACGGGACCAAAGAAATGTCCGAAATGACTGTTGAACGTTTGTTGTTGGCAGTTAAAAAATGTATTAAACGAGCCTCAAATAATACGTTATGGTCGAGAATTTATTTAACTTTTGTTGGTAAATTTATACTAAAACAATTAGATAACTCGCCTCGTTGACTATTCGCTCACAGAAAACTCGGGCTTGTTGTCTAATTGTTAACTAGTGAACAACATTGAATAGGGGGAAAGGGGGAAAGCCTTAAGTGCCCCAATATTTTTGTCCTAGATTGTAGGTCAATTATTACTACAAAATATTTACATGATATTGACATTCTAGAGTTGTTTACGTTTGTGTTGGAAATTATCGTACGCTTGCGTTGTACACTAGGTTGTACAGTCGATCTAATTCTATTTTGCCTGACCACCTTCTGGAAATCAGAAATGAAATCTCAATCAAAAAGTTACGTGATTGAAACCTAGGAAAAGACTTAGGCTGGGTTTTCAGACCATTACTTAATAGGTTTTATTTATTTATTCTCATCGTTTCTTATTTTGAAAACGTGAGAAATTCTCAGCAATCGACTGCTTTTAAGAAGATAAATCTCGTAGTGGATACAATGAGTTTATACACGACAGATTTGAATATTTCCCCCTTTTTTTAAATAAAATATTCGCTTTGATGGGAGTAGATAACCCCCCCCATATAGCGTATCAAAGGGATGCCGCCTCATTAATATTCAGCGTGACTCACGCACCGTGACTCACGCATGACTCACGCCTGTGACATGATTGGGCAAGATTGGAATAATTATAGTATACATGAAGCTATATAAGCTCGGACATTACGATGTTAGGATTACACCTGGTCTGGTCATCTATACTTGTTCGAGACTTTAGAGAAGGATTGGAACGTTTTTGAAAGCATTAGAAATTCTACCGTCGCACAATGGAATGTTTACACGGTGAACCTGCATCTTCGACAATTACACAGAAGGGTACGTTTTGGTTTTGTGGACAGAAACCTAGTTGCGAGTTCTTTTGCCCAGAAGAAGATTGCTACATGTTTGGAAAAGCCGTAGCCTCCTTCCATGAAAGTGGATGTATACATCCAAGGTGCTATGGCCATGGACGACTGGCACAAATGCGAATGGTTAAAGATAAGATGAAGGAAAGTTACGGGAGACCATACTTTGTTTGCTGCGAACGAGGAAATCCCTGTTCGTTTTGGCAATGGGCTGATGTCTTCGAGGGTATCAAACCAATGTGTCGGCATGGTCTGATTTGTCGTACTAGCAAAGTCAAGAAAGAGGGTGACAACCAAGGTCGTCTGTTTTACTCGTGTCCCAACGAGAGAGAAAACTGCTGTGACTTTTTCGAATGGAAACCGGAAGAAGATCCCCTTGAACCATTCTCCACTGTTCTGTTTAGTATGCCACCATCTTACAGATATACAGTCAAAAAGACTGGAGAGACATTCACGAGCCATGAAACTGATCATAAGAAAGCCTACGAAAAGTACCTTTTTCAAAAGTCGGTAAATGACTTGACTATAGACTTGGAAAAACTGAACATTTGCTGAACATGTATAATTTTGTATTCTAATTATCTATCTAATAAATATATGTTTATACCGGACTCTTTTGTGATTCATTTATCTCCAACTTTGGTCGTGTGAACACTAATTGTTATAGACCAATACGCATACGCTATGGATACAATTTTTGATGAATTAAAACAACATAACATTGATATCGATAAAGATACGTTATCATTTTATATTCAGACATGTCTTGACGATCATCGACACCTGTTTGATAGTTTTAGCGATCAATTAGATCGTGTGAACCTTCATCATATCTATGAAGAAATGGATCTAAATAATTTTGGAAGAATAGTCGCTTATCTCGCTTTCGTGTACAGAGTTAGCGATTCGTACGATAACCAAACGGTTCGAGAGGCCGTTCGACGAACGGTGAATGATTTCCACAACGTAGATTTATCACAATACAAGAGGCGTAAGAATTCTTCGTTACGAATGCTTGGTCAACTGTTCCAGAGATTAATATATGCATATATCGCCTGAGTGTATATATATATTGCGTCGTTGCCTTTTTTCATTCATTTACCTCTAACCTTAATTGTGTGAACATGACTTGCTGTGGCGGTTTACCACAAATAGCCCTTCGTAATATTTTTCGAAAGATTCGCTGCATCTCGGCGTGCTGTGGGGGGAAGATTGTGATACAGGCATCCGAATTAGATGGCGGAACAGTACCTTCACGACCTGTATTACAACCCAAAAAGTCCATCAAGTTTTGGAGGCGTAGATGCCTTATACCGTGTCGTAAAAAGTGACGGTAAATTCCAGATATCCCGAAACAAGATAAAAACATGGCTTAGACAGCAAGATACCTATACTTTGCATAAACCCGTACGACATAATTTTAAGCGAAATCGTGTTATTGTTGGAGCGATGGACGAGGAGTGGGAGGCTGATCTAGTAATTATGGATTCGCTTAGTAAAACAAATAATGGTTATAAATACGTTTTAACTGTTATTGATGTACTGTCCAAATTTGCGTGGGTGGAACCATTAAAAACAAAGACTGCAGAGAGTCTGGTTAAAGCCTTTGAAAAGATACTATCGCGAAGCGCAATCGGACACAAATGATTTAGTAGATGATGAGGAGGAAGTTGGGGGAGACGAGAATGAAAACGACGGGGGCGAGGGAGGTTACAATCAATTATTTTTCTTCGATTTTGAATGCGTGCAAGAAGGCGGCGAACACGTACCGAATTTATGCGTTGTTCACGACGAAAGCGGTCAAGAGTGGGTGTTTAGCGGTGCAAATACACGGGACGAATTTTGTGAATGGTTATTTCAAGACCACAATTCGAACAGTCTAGTGATGGCTCATAATTTCCAGGGATATGACGGGTATTTCATCCTACAATATCTCCATAAGAATGGTTTGGTACCGGAAGTTATTATGAACGGTGCAAAGATATTAACACTAAACGTTCCAGAATTAGACATTAAGTTTATGGATTCGCTATGCTTTATCCCAATGAAGCTCGCGAGCTTTCCGAAAACGTTTGGTCTGAACGAACTTGCCAAGGGCTATTTCCCACATCACTTCAACACCGAAACCAACCAAAACTACCAAGGTCCTATACCCGACGCAAGCTTCTATGATCCAGACGGAATGCCTGCCGATGATCGTGACAAGTTTTACCAGTGGTATAATAATCAGAGAGCCAATAACTATGTTTTCGACTTTCAAGAGGAAATTCTGAATTATTGCCGATCGGACGTCGACATCCTTCGACGTTGTTGCCTAGAATTTCGCGAACTGTTTCGTTCTGTTACTGATATCGACCCGTTTAAAGATTGTCTCACAATTGCCTCGGCATGCAACTTAGTCTTTCGAAAGAACTTTCTTCGTGAAAAAACAATTGCCGTTATTCCACCGCATGGTTATAGACCTCATGATAAGCAATCGGTTATTGCCCTAAAATGGTTAGCGTATACCGCGCAATGCAACGATATTTCCATTCGGCACTCTCACAATTTTGGCGAGCAACGTATCGGACAGTACCGTGTTGATGGGTATCATGCAGAGTCAAACACCGTCTACGAGCTCCATGGGTGTTTCTGGCACGGTTGCGTCTCTTGTTACGCACGAGACACCGTTAACCCGGTCAGTCAGCAAACCATGCAAGATTTACATCAGCGCACGCTCGAGAAAACGCGTTTTCTAAAACGTCAAGGTTACAACGTGATTGAGATGTGGGAGTGCGACTTGAAACGTCAACTCGAAGCAAACTCGGACATGAAAACGTATTTCGATAATTTTGAAATTTCTGAGCCTCTCGAACCCAGACACGGACTGTACGGGGGGCGGACGAACGCGGCGAAGTTGTTTCATCAATGCCAGCAAGACGAGCAAATTCATTATGTGGACTTTACAAGTTTGTATCCCTGGACGAATAAGTACTGTTCATATCCAGTGGGCCATCCTGAGATTATCACCGAGAACTTTGGCGATATCACAGAGTATTTCGGTTTGGTTAAATGTACCGTTCTCCCCCCACGTGGTCTTTACCATCCGGTTCTACCGTATCGTGCTCACGGAAAGCTTATGTTCCCGCTGTGCCAAACTTGTGCTGACGGATTGAACCAAGAGCCATGCAATCATACAGACCAGGAGCGTGCAATTCAGGGTACTTGGGTCACCATTGAATTAGAGAAAGCGTTGGAGAAGGGTTATCGTTTGGTTAACGTTCACGAAGTATGGCATTTCCCTAGACAGAGCAACGAGCTCTTCAGCGAGTACATCGATACATTCCTGAAGATTAAGCAAGAATCCAGTGGTTTCCCCGAGGGTTGCGACACCGATGAGAAAAAGCAGCAGTATATCGACGAGTACTATCAACGCGAAGGCATCCTGATGGATCGGAACAAGATCGAGAAAAACCCTGGCCTACGTGCACTGGCGAAGTTGATGTTAAACTCGTTCTGGGGTAAGTGTAATACTGCAAAAAACTTAGTGGTAAAAATGGGGGAAGTAAGTTAAATTGAACAGAATATTGATACGGTTATCTTTTTTTGTTTGTTTGTTTGCAGGAAAATTTGCGCAGAGAACCAACATGACCCAAGTAAAACTTATTACAGATCCGCAAGTGTATTTCGACATGTTGACATCCGATGAGATTGAGGTGACGGACGCCTCGTTTGTGAGTGACGACGTGGTAGAGCTACGATATGAGTACAAAGGCAACTTCATCCAACCGAATGCCAAGACCAATGTGGTGATTGCTGCGTTCACAACTGCTCACGCTCGGCTAAAGCTTTACAATACGTTGGAACAACTGGGAGAAAGAGTGCTATATTACGACACGGATTCAGTGATTTACGTGAGTAAACCAGGAGAGCCAGAACCGGAGACCGGCGTTTATTTGGGCGAATTGACGGACGAGCTAGATGGTGGTCATATCACGACTTTCGTTTCTGGGGGTCCTAAGAATTACGCGTATGAAATGAACAATGGTAAAACGTGTTGTAAGATACGAGGTATAACTTTAAATTTCCAAACATTGGAGAAAATTAATTTTAATGTTATGTGTGATCTCGTGTATCTTAATATCCTGTGTGATATGGAAAGCACAGGTCCACCGAAAGTTGCTGTAGATATACCGTTCAAAATTACTAGGGACACTCGCACGAAGCAGGTTATCACAAAACAACAACACAAGGATTATAGAATAGTGTATAATAAACGGGTAATTATAGATAATTTCAACACTGTTCCGTACGGTTACTAATTTTTGCACATGGGTTCTGTAAATAACTGTAAATAGTTTAGAGATTTTAACTTATTAATTAGTAATTTTAACTTACTTGTAAATAGGAAATTTAATAATATATCTTTTATTAACACTGTCTGTTGTCTTATTTTGAAGAAAATGATTGCCAGGTGTGGGATTCGAACCCACGTCTTCTGGGACTTTAAACCCAGCGCCTTAACCATTCGGCCACCCTCGCGCTTACATTCATGGTTCTATATTTTCTCTTTATAAAAAATTGGATCATGAGGTAAAATAGGCTCCTGGGGCATCAGAAAGGGTACATGATGTATTATTCAAACGGGGCGAATATAAAACCCTTAGGATTCAGTCTTAGGATTCAATGATTTAATCTTAGGATTCAATGATTCAATCTTAGGATTCAATGATTCAATGATTCAATCTTAGGATTCAATGATTCAATCTTAGGATTCAATGATTCAATCTTAGGATTCAATTATTCAATCTTAGGATTCAATGATTCAATCTTAGGATTCAATGATTCAATCTTAGGATTCAGTCTTAGGATTCAATGATTTAATCTTAGGATTCAATGATTCAATCTTAGGATTCAATGATTCAATGATTCAATCTTAGGATTCAATGATTCAATCTTAGGATTCAATGATTCAATCTTAGGATTCAATGATTCAATCTTAGGATTCAATGATTCAATCTTAGGATTCAATGATTCAATCTTAGGATTCAATGATTCAATCTTACGATTCAATGATTCAATCTTAGGATTCAATGATTCAGTCTTAGGATTCGATGATTCAATCTTATAAAAGCAGTTGCGTGAAAGAGTGACATCAGTTTATGATTGACAGTCACTGGGTGAACATGTCTTATGTTTGTGAAGTCTGCGAAAAATCATTCGCCACATCAAGTAATCGTCTACGCCATACGAGATCTTTTCATCACAAAAGGTCTATCAGTGATAGTGTAACAACATCTGCCCCATTTACTGCTATGACAACTACATTCACCCCTGAGAGTCAGAAAACGTACTCGATACAACTGACACATCCGTTTGGACTCTTGGTCTCTGGAGGCACCAAAAGTGGGAAAACAACTTTTGTCAAACAGTTACTGGTTTATGCTAGCATTATGATCGACCCACCTCCGGAAAACATCGTGTATTTTTATACAGAGTATCAAGATACGTTTGGCGAAATAGAAACCTTAATTCCAGGGATTCAGTTTGTCCAAGGTTTGCCCCAATCGATGTTGGATAACATTAACCCCCAAGCAAGAAATCTATTTATAATTGATGATATGATGGGAGAAAAAGATAGTATTATCGCGAAATTATTTACTAAGAAATCCCACCATGGGAATCTCAGTGTAATTTATATCGTGCAAAACTTATTTCATCAAAGCAAAGATCACCGTACCATCTCTCTCAACGCTAGCTACTTAGTCCTAACGAAAAATGTCCGCGATGCTAGTCAAGTAATTCATCTGGCTAAACAGTTGTATCCCAGCAACACAAAGTTTTTCCAGCAAGCCTATCAGATGGCGACTAAAGAGCCATATTCCTACTTGTTTGTCGATCTCACTCCGACCTGCCCCGATGAAATCCGAGTAAGATCTGGGATCTTTCCGACTGACACCCACTACGTGTACCAGCCCAGAGTATAAAAGGGGCTGTTCAGTGACAATGCGATCATTTGACCATGTCTGCTTGTATAAGAAGGAACTGCGATGTTTTAAAAGTATTGGCAAAGTGTAATCCTCAACTGCGAAACGCAATTATAAAAGCTGCCGACGACGATTTATTAGAAGCCATTAGACAGTGTCTTTTGAACGTGTGGTGTGAAACAATTAAGATTACTCCGAAAACAGCAAGGAAACTAGCCCCTTATAACGATCATATTAAGTTTGTTGCTGATAAACGTCATCCAGTAACAAAAAGAAAGAAAGTTATTCTACAAGAAGGTGAAGGTTTTTTACCGTTTCTCTTAGCTCCTGTACTTGAACAACTGGCGAGTTTTTTAACCAAATAATGGAACACGTCAGGAGATTGGTGCTTGTTCCAGAACATATGACAGATCGAAAGAAACCCTTGGTCACTCCTTTAACAGCGCAAGTAAATGAACTAGATTCAGAAATGCAAAATCTTCTTAAACGTCAAGATATAACACAAGACGAGAAAGTCAAAATGTACGATCAGTCGCTTCAGCGTTATCTGGGTTATTACGATAAAAGAATGAGTAGACCTATACGTGTAAGCGTTATACCGCCACCTACTCCTGAAGAACCAGTGAATACAGAAGAAACTGCTGAAACAGAACCCGCCGAGTTGCCTGAAGAGATAGAAACTGACATTTTAGAAAGTGTACCTGTAACAATGAAATCAAGAGCTCGCCAGCTAGTTAAGAAACTTAAAGCGAACAAAGACCTCATCGGGTGGAACGACCAAGGACAGATGGTGTTTAAAGGCCGACCTATTCCTGGTACAAATGTTATCGACTTGGTCAACGATTCTCTACGTCAACGCAAGAATTTCAACCCTGCTGGATGGCAGCTTTTCGCAAAAGCATTAGGAAACATGAATGTTCCCGAAGGCATCATCAGAAATGAAAATCGTTTAAGTATGGTACGAGAGTATAAGACTAAGGATATTTCAGACACCGCCCCCCTGACGTCACAGGTAGCCCCAGCAACATCAAAAAGAACAAAACAAAAACAGAAACGAAGAGACAAAAACATTCCATATAAATGGGTTAAATAAATGTATTCCTTGTAAAGCTTTTGATATTACAATAAAGAATTGTTTACAACATTATTTGTTTTGTATTTATATTACACACTATAATATTTATGCATAAAGTCCCGAACTAGCATGTCATTCCATTCTTTATTATCAGTAAACATGCCAACAATTGTTGACATGGGCATATTTCTACATCGATGTAAAGCATAAAACAAACAATATTGCCCACACACGCGAGACCCTAATGACTGTAAAGTCTGTACATTCCAAGTAAAACTGCTAGTATTATCTAGTAAAAACGTTTCAAAAGTTTTGGTATAAAAGCTCGGTCCTTGTCCATACGAGTCCATGAACTCCCCTTGTCCATCTGAGGTGAGATAAATGGCTACCCAATGCGTACCAGGTCCATTACTAGGATCCACATTCAGAATAAAACCGCTAGGTCTTTTCAGTATCTGACTTGGTAGACGATCCGATGGTAATACGTCTTTAAATACGGTCTTGGTAAATGGATCACTTTTCAGGACGTTCAGGATTTGTAGAGTGTTCATCTTAACTGTTAAAGTCACATAGAACGTTGCGGTTGGCGTCAATTTCGATAAGACTTTGAAATTCTCCAAGCACCACGATATTTATAGCTGCTGTCAGAGCTGTTCCAAATTGACATTCTATCGATACGTTTCCATTTTTAATCGGTTGAATATGATCACTCAGGCACAGATCAGCTGTCAGATCAAACACGAATAGAGTGTACCCATTGGCATACTCGTCTCGTGTAATACCATTGCCATCATTTTGAAATAACTTGTTAGTGCCTGCATACAAGGTTTGGAATGCAGACACGTAGTTACTTCCTCTCGCAGCAGCAAATTTCAGTTGTAGGGGTTTTCCAGGTAAATGTTCCCCATTTACCGTTAGACCAAGAGAAGTAATGTCATAGTTTTTGAAATTGAAAGGATTTTTGGCATAGGTACCATTATAAGCATCTGCATCGACCATTCCAATAACCACTCGATCAGGTATAGGGCCTTGAAATATATTTGGTTGATTGCCCGACATATTTCCTCTCGGTACAGAAACCACTTTACAACTGACACGATTGGTAGGGTACTTGGCCGTGATGCGTTGAAGGGCATGGGTATGAGCCAACATCACGGTAGAAGAGACGTTGACACGACGAACGCGAAATACACATTCTTCCAAAACCACTTTAAAGTCAGGATGATCTGCTGACGACACCAGGGAAAATGGGTTTCTTGAACGCACTAGCTTGAGCTTGATTGGTACAGAACCAAGTATATAACGGTCTTGTGCAAACAGGTCGGAATGGATTCTTCCTTCCATAGCCACAGACTTACTTTGGCTTGCATGAACATACCGCAGTTTCAAACCCTTGTTTGCATCGGCATCTACTGCTACAGGGTTCACGACATCCATTCGACCAGCTTGATCTTTATAGAACAGCGCTGAGGTCAAATGAGATGATTTTGCGTCTTTGCTAAAGTTCAGTACAGTCTCCATATATGATCGGTAGGGATAAGCAGTACTCGATGGTGTGACAAGCTTGTTGTTCAGGTAAACTTCTACTTGAGAAAATAAAGCATGCATCCACAGATTTACAGGTCCGACTTGCACATTTTCATCAAGATTAGATCCGTCGTTGTTGGTTATTTTTGCTTTCACGTGTAAATAGCTGTTTGCTAAATCGGTATACACATCAGAATTTGCAGCACACAGAAACTCGATAGTGTCTGAAGCTCCAATACTCGATACTGGATCTATATCTTCCCAAAATCCTTTATTCATCTCTACTTGTGTAGCAGGCATTACAAATAAATCTAATTCTGATTTTCCACACCCACAGGAATCTTTATGCAGGGCACTAAAAGCTTGACTCATGATTTATATTTTAGAAACGGTCCAATCTGTGCTTCCGTAGGCTCAGATGTTTTCTTCTTCACAGTTTGTGAACGACTGACGGTTTTACGTTTTGTGTTGACTTTTATAGGAGAATTCACCCGTTTGCGTTTACGACCGGCTCCTGATTGGTTGGTAATCCGACGGACCCCTTTTTGAGCAAGATCTTTCACGGCTTCAGAACCACGCCCTTTTATCGCTTGCTTTACATTCTTCCCTGCCAGAACATCTTGACCAACGTCTTTTACAGCTTGCAGAGCTCTTCTTCCAATAGCTTGAGCTCCTCGTTTTACCAGAGGTATTGCAAAGCGTGCAATACTTTTAAAAAAACTTCCAATGCCGTAACCTTTCTGAATACGTGCACCTCGGAAACCAGGTAAACTTCCACCTTGTTGTCTTCTTAAATAATGCTGTTGAAATTGCTTTACGTCTGGAATAATTGTATGTCTCATTTTTAAATGAAATACGAAGATCTTCGCTGTCTAAAGTGAAGTGTCACGATCGACTTCCCGAAGCCAAATGATACGTTTTCGTTTTTGTCGTCCTTTATATTCACTTCAATTGTTTCGAAGGACTTTACTTTGACAGGAATATATTGTAGGTTGCGGAGACTGACATTCACGTTTTCACCATAACTTCCTTGAGTATTGACAATTCTGAGTAGGGGCACTTTGACATCACCGACAAACTGTGCATCCACGATATCGGTGTATACATACATGGCTGAAAATCCACCGTTAACATCTGCTACGTACGGGCTTAGGGTTTTCTTTTTAATAAAGGTGTCTTGTTGAAACCCCAATGTTGTAGCAATGTCACCACTAAACCAAACGTTTGCCCCATTTTTTACATCGACGGCAACTTTCCGTGTACTTCGATTATACGTAAAATTTATCTTGGCTCGTGCCTCTTTGTTCATGCTACGGTTTAAAGCTCCCACCAGCTCATCAATGGTGTTATAGTAGCCATTTGGGATAATACCCGTATCGTCATATTTTGTTCCAGCGTTATAGAGAAACGTTTGTTGACTACCTTTTCGAATCGCGCTCCATGTATGGGGGTAATATAACTCTGATAAAGCTACTTCCCAGTCGCCTGTCAGTTGTATAGTTTCAGCAAGCTTCACTTTAAAATTTGCTACAGTATTATCTGGAAAATATTCCATTGAGCTATTGCTTGGAAGCGTTAAATAAAACTGTGTTGCCATGTCGAAGAATAATACACAAATGAACACAAATTGTAAAATACACACATTTTTATTTCGTTATATCTTTTACATTATCGGCTGACACCCAGGAATTAAAATCTTCAGGGTAGCCTAACCATTTTACAAGATATTCTCTACGTTTACCACGCATGCGTGACGTAATTACTCTTTCTATTCTATAAAAGTCACTATCTGTCTTTGTAACTCTTTGCAATTCCTGTTCGTAAAATGTTCCTTGTAACTCTTCTCTGTGATAATCAGCAATCTTGTACACTGGCGGTCGTCTGGGTACTCGCTTCGTGATGGTGAACACCTCTTCGGTCCAGTTAGGTAAGTAGCCTTTCTTGAATGTACGTCTTGCTTTGCTAATCCGAACTTGGTCATCAATGTTGAATTTATATTTGATGGGTTTGATGGACTCATCACCATACAGTTTTTGCCATACAATACTTTCGTTTTCTCGATTAACATCAGCTGGTCTCATCCCAATACTACGGTGTCTCGAATGGTTGTAGGAATATACTAATTTTTGTAGTACATCGGTATATTTCAACGTATTCTTTGCTGTAAAATATTTCCACATTTTCCCCTTTAAGGTTCGGTTAAATCGTTCAACGATGGATGCCTTGGTATCGTTGTGTGTTGTAAAAAATCGAATATGTTTGTCCTTCAGTAACTTTTGAAAACGTTTATTGGTAAATTCTGTTCCTTTATCGGTATGAAGTTTTTCCGGCTTCCTTCCTTTCTTTAGTATCTTTTCAAAGGCTTTAACCAGACTCTCTGCAGTCTTTGTTTTTAATGGTTCCACCCACGCAAATTTGGACAATACATCAATAACAGTTAAAACGTATTTATAACCATTATTTGTTTTACTAAGCGAGTCCATAATTACTAGATCCGCCTCCCATTGTTCATCCATCGCTCCAACAATAACACGATTTCGCTTGAAAATATGTCGTACGGGTTTATGCAAAGTATAGGTATCTTGCTGTCTAAGCCATGTTTTTATCTTGTTTCGGGATATCTGGAATTTTCCGTCACTTTTTACGACACGGTATAAGGCATCTACGCCTCCAAAACTTGATGGACTTTTTGGGTTGTAATACAGGTCGTGAAGGTACTGTTCCGCCATCTAATTCGGATGCCTGTATCACAATCTTCCCCCCACAGCACGCCGATATGCAGCGAATCTTTCGAAAAATATTACGAAGGGCTATTTGTGGTAAACCGCCACAGCAAGTCATGTTCACACAATTAAGGTTAGAGGTAAATGAATGAAAAAAGGCAACGACGCAATATATATATACACTCAGGCGATATATGCATATATTAATCTCTGGAACAGTTGACCAAGCATTCGTAACGAAGAATTCTTACGCCTCTTGTATTGTGATAAATCTACGTTGTGGAAATCATTCACCGTTCGTCGAACGGCCTCTCGAACCGTTTGGTTATCGTACGAATCGCTAACTCTGTACACGAAAGCGAGATAAGCGACTATTCTTCCAAAATTATTTAGATCCATTTCTTCATAGATATGATGAAGGTTCACACGATCTAATTGATCGCTAAAACTATCAAACAGGTGTCGATGATCGTCAAGACATGTCTGAATATAAAATGATAACGTATCTTTATCGATATCAATGTTATGTTGTTTTAATTCATCAAAAATTGTATCCATAGCGTATGCGTATTGGTCTATAACAATTAGTGTTCACACGACCAAAGTTGGAGATAAATGAATCACAAAAGAGTCCGGTATAAACATATATTTATTAGATAGATAATTAGAATACAAAATTATACATGTTCAGCAAATGTTCAGTTTTTCCAAGTCTATAGTCAAGTCATTTACCGACTTTTGAAAAAGGTACTTTTCGTAGGCTTTCTTATGATCAGTTTCATGGCTCGTGAATGTCTCTCCAGTCTTTTTGACTGTATATCTGTAAGATGGTGGCATACTAAACAGAACAGTGGAGAATGGTTCAAGGGGATCTTCTTCCGGTTTCCATTCGAAAAAGTCACAGCAGTTTTCTCTCTCGTTGGGACACGAGTAAAACAGACGACCTTGGTTGTCACCCTCTTTCTTGACTTTGCTAGTACGACAAATCAGACCATGCCGACACATTGGTTTGATACCCTCGAAGACATCAGCCCATTGCCAAAACGAACAGGGATTTCCTCGTTCGCAGCAAACAAAGTATGGTCTCCCGTAACTTTCCTTCATCTTATCTTTAACCATTCGCATTTGTGCCAGTCGTCCATGGCCATAGCACCTTGGATGTATACATCCACTTTCATGGAAGGAGGCTACGGCTTTTCCAAACATGTAGCAATCTTCTTCTGGGCAAAAGAACTCGCAACTAGGTTTCTGTCCACAAAACCAAAACGTACCCTTCTGTGTAATTGTCGAAGATGCAGGTTCACCGTGTAAACATTCCATTGTGCGACGGTAGAATTTCTAATGCTTTCAAAAACGTTCCAATCCTTCTCTAAAGTCTCGAACAAGTATAGATGACCAGACCAGGTGTAATCCTAACATCGTAATGTCCGAGCTTATATAGCTTCATGTATACTATAATTATTCCAATCTTGCCCAATCATGTCACAGGCGTGAGTCATGCGTGAGTCACGGTGCGTGAGTCACGCTGAATATTAATGAGGCGGCATCCCTTTGATACGCTATATGGGGGGGGTTATCTACTGATGGGAGAAGGAAGAATGTGTATGGAAGAAACAATGCATGGGAGATGATCATCCATGAGTTTGAGAGTTAATCTTGACTGTTAAGATTGAGTTGAGTCACCAAACTGACCCTGTGGATTCGAGCGTTACTAAAACACGAAATAAGTAATAAAATAAATCAAGAATAATACATGGATGTGCGGAAATATGAAATTTATTTCGAGTGTTGACTAGGATATCTTGGTCAACACGACCTCCAAGAATTCATGTATTCTGTTTATTATATCAAAAAATAGTCCTATTTCTCCACAAAAATTGAGTAATAAACTCTAATGCGTTTCATGATAATTGACACATGTGAGATTATCATAAATAATCACACATGTGAGATTGTCGTTTTATCAGTGGCGGAAACATCAATAAAACACTCTATTTTATATAATAATACGCAATAATCATTCTTTATTGATTAATCATCCACATGCAGCCAAGAATGTTGGAGTTAAATTGTGTTATTCCGATTTCCTTCGATTTCAAGCAACTTACGAGCAACAAGAGCTAAACGTCTTGTCAAGAAAATATAATTCCACTTTTGAGTTCTCCGGTCACAAAGACATACTAGGGATGTAGTCGGCTTCGTCAATGTTTTGGGCGTAAATCATGACATGTTTTTATCGTAACATGCCGCGGATCATCGGTTTTGTTAATGACTCAGACTAGCAAATTAAACTCGAACTTATAAATTCCTTAGTACCTGAAACAGTAGCTTGGGCCGCTTTCAGACTGAGTGCTCGTTCCCAGTACCCAAGCGAAAACCTCGGTACGGTGCCCAAGCACGGACACTACGTCAATAGGGAGCCGGTATTCCGGGACCGGAGAAGATTGCATATAGATTGTTATGAAATTTTCAACCAAAAAGTAATGGATTAGCCTATCAGGTCAATCCTTCGACAATGTTTCATGAAAATCCATCCAATACCTGAAATATTCTGCCTACAGACAGACAGACAGACAGACAGACAGACAGACGGACGGACGGACGGACGAACGGACGACGTACAAGCAAGCGCTTTCAAGCACTTACTTCAGGCGAAGGCTAAGCGCCAACCGCTTTTGCCCACATGTGCCCACATGTGGTTATTTCACTAGTGTGAATGGCGGAGCTAATAAACTTGTAGCCTGGTCCCCTGGCCCAATCAAAGAATATGGGCCAGGTAACCACTAAAGACTTCTGCTTTCCTATTAGTTAAAATTTCGCGCGTTTTCAGTGGCTATGAGTAAAACTGCAATCGTCATAAGTGGATTTAGCCCTGATGACGCGAGAATGAGATTAGTGGTTACCTGGCCCTTATTTCTTTTGAAATTGGGCCAGGGTACCAGGCTAATAAACTTGCAGCATCACAGCATGCTCACTGACGTATAGTAGCACCAGGCTACCAACGTTTGCCTGAATCTGTACCATCACTATTATTATAAAATCTCAGTTTTACTATCTGTCACTTTATTCATGCAATATATTTTTACCAGTGTAGCTTACTGTAATACTGAAATTATTACAACTTTCTTTGTTTTTACACTTTAGTTCTAAGTAATGACATTGTTCTAATTAAAGTTGGAAACTGACTAATATAATCGTCTAATATAATACATATTATAGATTGTTTTATTACAAAATTGTATGCTATTTAAATGACAGTTTAATCGGCAATTACTGGCTAAACATACTATTGTACATTAGTATCAGCCAACTAGTGGTCTGTTACAAATTCGGCTTTCTGATTGGATAAGCTACTAGTGGTCTATTGATGATAGAACGCTAGTAGCGTTATCCAATGACAAACCTTATAACTAGAATATTCCTATTCTGGCCAATCAGAAGCCACGACATATTCACGCCGCAAGCAAACCCTGGAAACTAGGCCAAACATGGCTTCCGCTTGAATTTATCTACGAGCAGTGATACGAGTGAAAAATTGCTTAGTTTGACATTTTCGAATAAGAAAATGAATTCGCTTATCCCTATGGAGTATATCTACACCAAATTTGAAGGAAAGTAATTGCAATCTCGTGTTTTGTATGCGATTGTTTCCCATATGCCATCGAACTACTCTACATTTTGTATGGGGAGACTTCTGCAAACAAAATGGTAAAACTATCTGAAAATTTGGAACAAGGTTTGATAAGACTTCTTTACGTGTACTTAAAGAAAACTTGTTTATGGTTGATACTAAAACAATTGGACAACTCGCCCTCATTTTCTACGAGCAGATAGTCATCTCGGCTACGGTCTCGTTGTCTAATTGTTAACTAGACCATTGCAGATATAAGCCAGACTATACGCAGCACTTATTTAATGTGGTTCTCGATTATATTCAACTAATTAAAGCTAACATTTCTAATATTATCACCCGGATTTTAATGAATAAATTATACTCTAGCTGAATTAATTGTTTTTTAAATAGACCAATCAGGTGATAGAATCGACCGGCCAATGCCAGAGCCATTTTTGTTGACCTTCCACCGTGGAAGCAAGATGGCCTGGGTCCGAGGTTGCAATATTGGCTGGCATCGAGACGATGGCATCTAAAATCCTACCTCGTGTGAAGCCTATAGCGTGAGCCTTATTAAAATGCTAATATAGTTGGGCGTTATCTGCACGGGAAAATAAAACTGTAAATTTTTTTTTAAATCAACATTAAATTTTATTTGAAAATCTTTTTTATTAATTGAAGAAACTGAGCAAGAAGTACGTATAACACAGCACATATTATCAGCAGGAAGGACACAACGAAAGGTGCAACAATGAGAATACTTTCTATGGTGTCTAGTAAATTGGTGAAATATGGACTGATGTTTAATGCTACTTTGTCACCACCATTATAAATGGCCTTTACGTGGGTAAACCCACAAAGAATAATTAACGTGCTTAAGGACAGCGTTTCTAGGATGTTATCGCTTGATTTTTTGAATGGTTTGACGAGTAAATGAAAGACCAAGATCAAGACACACGACAGAAGAACTAAATGCATGCGCAGATTGATATCGTAGACAAAGGTAAACAGAACAATGATGATCAACCTACGAAAGATTAAGAAGCCTTCCCAAGGAATTGGGGATTCTGGAAAGCAAAGAAATGCCGAATGAGATCTGAAAGGTCCAAGAAGGACCTGCAGGATGGCTAATCGTGGCGTTGCTACGTTATTGCCATCAATACTATCTTGGCCGCCGAATAAGGCTTCGAGTTGTGGCGAAACAGCAACATAGCCTTGGGAAATTCGTCCACGCCACCTTTTGAAAAGCAATTTTGCCCAGTGACAACAAAGGGGCAAGGGGAAAAGACAGCCAAGACAAAACTGTGTTAAGGATATAGAACCGGAAGCCAAAAGATACGAGCCAAGAACTGGAACAAGGCAAAATGGAATGATATTTATTACAACATATACCAAGACAAAATATTGAAATGACTGTAGGCACTCCAAATTACCATCAATGAAAAGTACGTTGCTTTCGCCGATTGGAATACAATGAAGCAAGTTTAGGCAAAGTAGTGCTGACGAAGAGTACATCAGTAGCGAGACATGAGTGAATGCACTAGCGATACGACACTTAAAATAATAGTGTTTACCTTCTGTACCACTATCGTCTTTACCGTACGATAAAGCATCAATATACAAAGCACTTGAATTTGTTGGACGGTTACGACAAGAAATTAGAATTTTCCAAGCAATGTAAAGAAAGCCGATAGACAGTAACAAAAGGAAGCCCAATGAATGCAAAATAGCGAGCTTGATAACTGGCTGAAGATCTTTAAATGGACATTTTGTAAAAAGCAAGTTGGAAACAAGAAGATTAAATATTGGTGCAAGGAAATGCTGTATTTTTTTAACAATTTTCCCTGGTCCGCCAACACTTGAAGTGAAAATGTGGATTATTTGGTAATAATAGAAAATTATTTTTAGATAGCCACCACACAGATCTCGAGCGTGAGTTTCTGTGGACTGGAACTGGTTTTGCTGTTCACGTGATTTCCGCGTGAAGAATTTAGTGGCCGAACACACCGCACTGTTTAAAAACTTCATAAAGGCTTTGTGATAAAGAAAAAACAGACAATATAGAGGAACGATTATGGAAATACCAATCCAAAATGAATTACTGTCGCATTCTTCATTCCGTTGACATTCTGTCCCAAAGAGTAACTCCGACGTCCCTCGCTTGCATCTTCCACATAAAGTTCCACGTCTGTTTCCATGGCAACTATTGTACGTCTGGCATTTGTCTTTGTCCTCACAGCAGTATCCTAAAGGACAAGTTGAGAAATGGACAGTACCATCTGTTGTGCTTTTAATCCCCCAAAAATTTGGCTTTGGCGTTAGTCTCCCATCTTTGCACTCGCCACCAGGTGGACAGTGGAGACATGTGATGTTTTGAATATTGACGTTATAGATTCCTCCTCTTTCGACTGAGTAAGTTTTATAACTGCATTGAAAGCAGTTGAACTCTAAGTAGTCAAAGATTCTTTTCTCAAGCGGTGCAGGTGTATAGCTCGTAAAACGATAGCCTTCTGGGCACGTCAGATTGATTTCACCGCGTAAATGTATGTATCCTCTGTACGTATCCGAGCACGGTGAAGAATGTATGATAATAGGTTGATTTCTTCTCAGTCTAACTAAGTTAAACACATTCTTTTCTTTCAATGTTAGACGGGTATTTCCAGGAGAATAAATTTGAAGTACATGTGATTGATCCTCTTTTGGCTCTGTATTTTCAAAATGACATCGTCGGAATGTTGCGTGGGCCTGTGCCATTAATACTACCACCCCGGTTAAATACCTGTTTTCAAAGTGGTTATTAACAAATCTGGATGAGACAACATCATATTTTCCAGTTTTAAAAGTCACAGCAGCTCCACGGCCACGGCCATCTCCAGGGTTGTAATTTCTAATGAACGTAGTATCTTTTATGGTAACGCTTGAACCGTCGTGGTATTTGAGTGATGACTGCATGTTAATCTCTAACGCTCTGGTATTATTAAAGAACTCGCAGTTCAGTATCTCTATCTTCACCACAGATCTGTTTCTTAAAGTGGGACTCAACCAAACTGCGCTTCTTTGATAGGTTAAAATATTTTTTACGATAACTCGATCAAAATTAATAATAGTCGTTATGCCAGATTGGCTTCTTTTATCGTCTATGTGGATTGGCGCTTTTTTTGTATTATTATTTTCTCCAGAAAGGTTGCCAAACGTTGATGAGATCACGGTAACATTTAAAACTGATGCCTTAATGCAGGTTGTTTGCAAAAGCCCGTTTTCTCTGGAAATACTTGCGCTCTTTCTGCGCGAGCTGCTTCCATAAAAGGAATTATTTACAACGAGCACTTCAAAATGTTGGTCCGAACCATGCGGAGCGTTAAACAAGAAGACAGGACTAGCACGAAACGTAACATTTGACAAGCGTACTGTAATGTTAGCACATGTTTTCGCGTAGATTCCCCATTGCGTGTTATTTACAAAAGTTGAGTCATCCGCCTGAAGGTTGCATTTTCCTGGATTTTTTAAATAAATAGCAATACCGTTTTCATGGAATAAGCAATTAGTTATCTGAATACGAGTGTCGTCGTGAAGATTTGCCAACGCTTGACTGGCATGAGATAACTTTATAGAAGTAAATGATATCCTTTGCATCTTTAGACTATTTTGTGGGATTTCAAAAACGATTCTTCTTTGTGAATGGCACTGTATTTCTGGCTTGCCTCTCTGAGAAACGAAGGATAAGGTTTTGTTGAGCACAATGGCGGAATTTCGAGATGCGAGGTCACATTCCTGGTATGGTACACCATTTGCATAATCAATAGATATTGTGTCTTGAGCATGTGAGATAGCCACTGTAAATCTAATTGTTTTGCACGGAAGAGTAATATTTCCACAGTGAGGTAGGTCACGTCCAGTTTGCGCGACATACCGAACAGTTTGTGTAGCGCAACCAAAAGCTATAGAAAACACGAACATATACGATATTAGTATGCGCCAATAAACTGAAAACGTTTGTTTTTATGTCAATTATGGCTTGTATATTGATTAATAATGATAAATATTAAACGAAATCGTTTATTGATGTCCCTTGTGTGGTGTACTTTAGCTATATATACGCATAATTAATCTACCGGGCAAGTAGAAAGTTACTGCTCTACCAACTGAGCTACGCGGTCAACGCCGGAGAAGGTCGAGGGAATGGGGTTAAATACTGAATTTCGAAACTATCTTTCATCAAGTCAGCATCGAACTGTACTCATGTGGAAATTGATATTCGAAATTGATACTCGGGTAATTAATGATGATAAAGGTGACTTGATGAAAGATAGTTTCGAAATTCAGTATTTAACCCCGTAGCTCAGTTGGTAGAGCGGTAACTTTTCTACTTGCCCGGTATGGGTTCGTTCACTCGGAGAACAATCTTTATCATCATTAATTACCCGAGTATATCTACCAACCGAGCGACGCAGCCAAACGCTGGAGAAGGTCGAGATACTGAATTTCGAAACTATCTGTTCAGACTGTCGTATAATGCGATGTGGATACTCGGGTAATTAATTATGATAAAGGTTTATTGCGCGCGCTCTATGCTAGTTCCCTGGCTACACAAACGCGAATTATTTTCCTAAAAAATTATAAGAAGAGCCTGCGGAGGAGGCAGATAAAGGTTGTTCTCCGAGTGAACGAAGCCATACCGGGCAAGTAGAAAAGTTACTTGACGGACCACGGCTGGATTCGAAGCCGCGACCTTCGGTATACTAGTCCGACGCTCTACCAACTGAGCTACGCGGTCAATGCCGGAGAAGGTCGAGGGAATGGGGTTTAAATACTGAATTTCGAAACTATCTAGTTCAGACTGTATAATGCGATGTGGAAATTATACTTGACCACGGCTGGATTGGAACCCGCGACCTTCGGTTTACTAGTCCGGCGCTCTACCAACTGAGCTACGCGGTCAACGCCGGAGAAGGTCGAGTATCAGGTTCCACATCACATTATGCAGTCTGAACTCAGAGGTCTGAACTGAGTACAGTTCGATGCTGACTTGATGAAACGAAGTCCTCGACCTTCTCCGGCGTTGATCGCGTAGCTCAGTTGGTAGAGGCGTCGGACTAGTAAACCGAAGGTCGCGGGTTCGAATCCAGCCGTGGTCAAGTATAACAGTTTTCTACGTTTACCCTTACCCTGTATGGCTTCGTTCACTCGGAGAACAACATTTATCATTATTATATGTATATATATATATATATAAAATCAGTAATCATGAAGAAAACACAAAGGAAATCAGTACCATGTCTGTGCACCAAACCACGTGGTTTGGATATCGGAGGAAGAAATTACATAAATTAAGCAAACTTTCATCTTGGTTTTCTCTTAAAATACTGATTTGTTTGAGATGCTATCATACACTCCTCCTTGTGTATGATATATTACATATATTTAACAGTTATACCATGAGCTCGAGTCGTATATGAGCTCATAGCCAACGAGGCGCTTCGCCGAGTTGGCTATTAGTTCGTATACGACGAGAGCGAATGGTATAACTGTTTTATTATATAGCCAAGCACTGTACAAGAGACAAAATTACAGCGAAATGTTTGAAACAACAAACTTCCGGCATAGGCAACTAATACTTCCGCCATGCGTAATGATGCATTCACATAGAGTTTCTCGCTGAGCTGTTCGGTAAACAGCTTCGAAATATTGTATAAATGTTGCTCGAGAGGCAAAAAATGTTAAGCAGATCAACAAAAAAGATTTAAAGGTACCTTTATGAAGTCAAAAGGTGGGTCAGTTGTTTATATTAGCGTTGCTGTCGTGAAAAAGGTTTTGATTTCATGCACTGAAAATGAAACTGAAACACCTTCGGCAGTGAAACTAAATTACTTAGTTGGTTGTTTTTGAAAAAGAACATGCTTTTAATACTACTCCAAATGCTTATCTAAATAGAAAAAAGTCTCTTTACTGGTAATCTCCTACGAAATGTGTGTTGTAAGCTTGATTTTAACCGCGAGTTTCTTTGTTTGGCAACAAATTAATATCAACCTGTTAATTTAGTCGGGTTTTTGAAGTAAAAAGACGTAATTTTTAGGTGAATTTTACCATTTAACATGCTAAATTGTGTATTTGTTAATGTATTTTTACACAATGTTGTTTTTTTATACATTGGTTTGAGGGTGTTGATGTTTTTCTGTTTAAAAATCCGTCAATTTCAACTCTTTTCGGCAGTTTAAAAAAACATGCCGCCATCTTGTTTTCCCTCTACTAGTAGGATATGAGCTGATGGCCTAGTAGTAGGGAACCAATCAGATTACGCAAAAGCTCATATCCGATAGCATGCTATATAATAAATATATATATATATATGTAATAGTTAAAATATGAGCGGCCGATCTTTATGGGCATTTACTGGATCTAGTTTCTGCAGCTTAACTTGTCTTTTGAATTGCCCACGCATTATTTCAACGGAAAATAATGTGGCGTAACGGAATGCGGAAGAACATCGTTGTTAACTCTACGATCTGAGCTTCGTCTGACACACATGCATGTATCAGTTCCAAAAACTGGTAATATCTTCAGCTGTTTGCAAGAATGGTAAATCAGGAGTACATCATATGTCGTCAGCCCTGTAAACTATAGCGGCCAGTTTCACTGGGCGGTGTCGCAGGCGGAAATATATAATGTATCGCAATATCGCAATGCTACATATAACTTTATACGATAGTAACTGCAACATTCTGTAGAGGTTTTACCTAGAGGCTATACAGATGGAAACAATGGCGTTGCGATAATTAAACATCTCATTTCGAGCTCACTGACATTCCATATCTCATCGATGTTGAACTGTAGCGGTAATGTTTTGTCTTTTAATGTTACGTGTTAGTATACACGTACAGAATTTGACGTTTTTTGACAATAAACGTATTGAACTACTGCATGTTATAATATAAGCGAAAATGAAACAAAGAAAAGAAAGTGAACATTTTGGTCATCAGACCTTTACATACAGGTTTACTTAAGTGAGGATAATTCCGATGGCCGATTAAATCTTTCAGTTGATTTCGGTATCAACTCTGTGTTTTTCGGTATTTGAAACAACAGAAGTTTGGTGTATATATTATATACAATATATATTACAGACTTACAGTGCATTATAACCGTGAGATTAAATATAATTAACTCACCAATACTTGAGAATAGAAATGCCGTATGAAAGGCAAACAATCCCATGGTTTGATTGACACAATGAAAGCTAAATCACTGCCCTGTGTTGTGAAGTGTTGTAAATGTACCTCTTCGGCTTTTACAGCTGCACACTCGTGTCTGAAGATGTGGCCAGTCTTTAAGTTCATTAGATTCAGTTTATTTATATATATATATTTTCCCCTAGCTTATATTCACTTCGTTGTCGGAAAGGAAGCGGTTGCTACCACTTCCTGGGTGCTATCTCGTAACCAAGCATCTTGTAAGGCCGAGCGAATGCACTGAGCGAATGTGAAGCAAAAGGAGATCGCAACCTCGTACCCAGGGTCTTCTCAAAATGGCGGGGTGGAGAAGACCTAAGGCTGGTCACGTGACACCAATAATTTTGTGAATATTTTGATGAGTGACTCACTCTGCACCGGGGGGCGCGGTACAGTCACTGATAAACAGTTGGCTTGCGTATGTAAAACTATTCAGCGAACTATTTAGGCAACCAAGAATAACCAAATCGTACAAATAACAAGACATTCTCTTTTAACAAGTTTATCAAATCAGTTAATGACCATCTTTAGTAAGAAGCGTCTACACTACAACACATTTGCTTTTATATTATGCAAGCAAGTATTAATATTTCGGTTTCTGGACTTTCCGAATCTAATTTAAACACGGAGCGACGCTATAAAAGGGCAGGTCCCTCCCCCTTTCTGGCTTCACTTGGCGGTTGGAAATTTCAAAATGGCGGGTATTCCGAAGCGTGATTGAACTTGACATAGCTTGGAGGTCCATAGAGGACCACAAGCGCTTCTTAGGTTCTAAAGTTTACGGAAATACGTTTAGATTGTATTGTTAGATTAGGCCTAAACTATATGTAATGCAATAAATGTCAGAATACCCACGATATTTTCTGATTTCCCAGTTATTAGACGTCATAATATATTCGTGATGCTCGACGCATCTTGATTCACGTATGATCACGCTGACCATCGCGTTGTATGGGCACAATCCACATTTCTATAACGTCCGCAATGTGTTATAGTCATCTATATTCTTTTTGACGCATGCTTGAAGCCTGCAATATTAAAACCATCGTGGCGCACAGTGGTTGCAACTATGCTTGGTTGTTCGACTTCGACGTCCGCTCACGCGCAAAGCACAACTTCGAATTCCACAGAACTAAACAAGCACGATCGCAATAAAGCATACTACCAGAAGAATAAAGCTACAATCAAAGATACCAAGCGCAGTACGGCTTCAGAATCGAAGTAAACAAGGATGAAGAATGTCGCTTGGCAGAAATACGTAAACAAGTCAACATCGTCAGAAATCAGCTACTGTCTAATGGAAAATCGGGAGGAAATGTTGATGTGATGGAAGCGCTTTTGGATTGCTGGAATAGTCGGACCAGAACAGTTCTTCTGCCCAACCAGCTAAGTCGTTTCAAACAATTTCAACACGTATACATTCTCCTCCCTTGATCGTGATACTCGACCACCGGAAATAATGTGTCAACCTAAAACCCAGCTGCACAGTTCATGCAACGAGAAAGATGACATTTCTTTGGTTTGCGGTTCTGCTCTTCAGCGATTGTTTGAATACTTCTTTGACGGGAATGGACGTTGCAAATGTGGTGAAAATTTTGACTTGTCGACGCTGAACATCAATAGGATTACCAAAAATAACCACTGTGTAAAAGTAGAATGGAAATGTAACCGCAATGGTCATAGAATTGAGCCGTGGTTCTCTTCATCAATAATTTCTGGAAAATACTATGTCAATATGAGGTAAATGTTTGTAAAATGTTATTACTATTTGCAAAGTATATCAGCAGTGAAAGTAGCAGTGGAAACTAACATACAAACATGCATTTTTATAGAATGGTTCATGGATTTACTTCTGCTGGTCTTCTTGAGTCCCAGTATGAACGTTTTTGTCAAGGTGCTAGACTTGGTCACTTGAGCGATCATTACATAGCAAGAGGTACAGTTATATAATGATATTATTACTAAAAACCAACCCATTCACTCTAAAGAAAGTCTGGTTAAAATTTATCTATAGTACAGTGGAAATGAGGACATGCACAAAGTCTGTCAAGGAAGTTAAATTCCACCTGCATGGATCTGGGACCATACACATGGCACCTACAGTACATAATCCTGGTTACATGTATAAATGTAACAAATGTTGTGGTTAAAAGTCTTCTATTTAATTTGATGGAATGTATAGGTACCTTTACCAGGAAATTTGCTAAATGTAATGACTGGGATTATGTACATGTAATTGGCAAATTGACCCATGCAGAGCCTGATGGAATATAACACCAAAAAATATTAAATCAGTCTTTTAGAATGTTGTATTGGACATCAAACATTGCCATCAATTATTTAGTTTATGGTGAAATGAAATACATGTACAAGGAAGCCGTCACAACACTGACGCAGTACAACTTCTCGGGATTAATCCAAACGATTAAGGAAGATCCTGACTACTTGGAAAAAGGAGCGGTATAAAAAATATGATACTATTGTTTATCCTAAAAAATAACAGCTTTGGACAGATGATTCCCATTCCCAGTGATAATTGCAAAACTTCATCATGTTTTCTTACACATGCATACAATTATTCTCTATAGGGAGTAATGATAGATGCAAGATATGATTCTGTGCGACAAGCTTACCATACAACAGTGACTGCTATTAGTATGATGTAAGTTAATGAATATATAGATATTTATGTAATTATCTAGTATTTACATTATTCTTTGTAGTAAGTTGTATTATTTTTCTAAGATATCTCTGTTTTTATGATATGTTCAGCAACCACAAATTAAGTAATATCAGTAAAGAACTGTGCAAGAAAAGAAATTGCCAGCTCAGCAGCAAGAGAAAAGCCAATGACAATTGACGTGATAAACTCCTTGATTGACCAAGAAGGTAAAACTTTGAAGCATTCACTCATCGTAGATAAAATCAATTGTTGTAAACACTAAAATGCTAAAATTATGAATCTTCCACATAATTATCTTAATAAAATAGGTTTAAATCTAACTGAAGTCAGCCATGATTCTGTACTCAGCATCAAGAATGACTTGCTCAATCGTGGAATTTCAAACTCTTTTGATACTTGGCATGGTGAGTTGAACCAGATTGATCTTCACTGAATGACAGGATGCTCAATAAATTTGTACCCGGTTCCACAGTTGTGCATCAAGGCCCTGTTACACAGTGCAATATTCATGCAACCTGGGTGCATGCATGAATGTAACGTTGTGAGAAAATAATTATGAATCACCAAGTTGCCACTGGCAATTCCTATAGTAGTTCTATAGCTGCAAAACAAATTGCATAAACATTTTCACCGTGTAACTGAGCCTATGCTGTTGGCCTTGTGTATACAGTATCACATGGTATCACCATCTAGACCATCTAGACAATAATCAAGTAAACATACATTAGTCATTTGTATATATTTTTAATTATAATTTAGGTGGTAAAGGTGTTAAGAAAGCAATGGCAAAAATTACTAGAGGGACTTTGAAATCTGAGGGAAAAGTCTGGTTCACAGAATTGTCTGACAAAGGTACATGTACAGTAAAGGGGGAAATAATATTTAATTCAAATTTCGCTGCTGATATACTGCAATATTATTTTTATGACTGTACTGTTTATATTATTTTATATTTAGCCAAAAGCATCAAGACTCACTTCTATTACAGCATGAAAAACTGTAACGGTGATCCTGTGAAACTGCGCAAGCAGCTTCTAAATATAGTCGAGCACTATAAGGTACTGTATGTTATACCTATTTGAAAACATATTCCTAAGCATTTTTCAACTTCAAAAAATTCACATGCATATTCATTCACATAAGTGTTTATTCTTTACAGGGCAAACATGATAATTGCAATATTGAGTCTCGGTGTAGAGTACAACTTGATGATTATGTGCCAACAAAGAGGATAATCAGAAGTATTGATGCAGCTAATGCACTAACAAAGTCTATAACAGCAACAAACATTTACAAAAATGCAGAGGATTTTGCACAGGTATTAATAATACACATGCATGCAGCTACATGTAAGTGATGTGGCTGATATCACCTAGTCACATTCTATTAAATAAAACTGTCAGGCTTATCAATTTAATACTCTTTCGTACTCAATGATTTTCTGTTCCAGTGTAGGGATACATACTACATTAAGAGTTTTCACAATGCGATATTGATATATGCCCCAAAACGAATTCACTTTGGTGATGATGTTTACGACATGAGAGTCAATCTTGCTTGCCTAGACTGGGTATGTAAAATTAATTCTGCTGCATGAGTGCAACATAAAACTAATCAGTATAAATTTACTGATAGAAACACACTTGTCAATTATACAGAATGAGAATGTGGACAGAGATGTATATACGAAGAAGTACTACGAAAGCATCAAGAGACCCGATAGAGTGGCACCTTATCGAGTCCTAAAACCAAAGACATATCATGTTCAAGGATGATGTGTGGGCCATATTTTATTCATTGAATTGGTGATATTCAACAGCTGTAGATACATCAAGAAAGATAATTGTATATACACTGTAGTACCTGTAAATAGTCTTCATGTCACTGTCATAGTGGGTACATGACCTTTGTACGGAATATCAGGTGGATTTGGCCATCGTTTCCTAACATCCCCAATATCACAATTTGGCAGAACCTCCCTCACATCGTCGATGAATATACCCAGCTCGTGTTTTCGATTGATATATAGAGGGTTATGCCACAAGCGTTCCTTCTTCAGCATTTTGTAGTATTCCTTGTAGTCTCTAAATCTTTTAGAAATGTTTTGGGGACGGGGAGGTCCATATGCACTTAGGAAAGTGGCTCTATGGTTATTGGATCATTTGGATGTAGTCACGCATGGATTTTGTAAACAAAATTCACACGGTCGACTACATCCGGCTTCCTCTTCGTGTTCCCTGCCAGTGTTCCTGCCAGGTTCATAAGACGACTCTCTTTTATCTATTAAACGTAAACAAATCGAGTATTTAACAAACTATCACATATGAAAAACACGCAGGAACAAGGTTATTAATTGTCAAGCCCAGCGCAGTTTATGATTATATTTATATGGAACATATGCTAATTTGCGTCAAATGAATCTTTACCTTGCGTCACATCTGTACTTTCGGTCCCAACTTCATCGTTGTCGTCATGCTTCCTTTTCCTCACTCTGGACTCTTTTATAAATATTTGTCCATCTGACTGATTGATGAACGAGCGAAGACTTTCGAGTTCCGAAGATGGAATAGTTAGAACTACCTGCATACATAACTGCTTACCTTGGTCAAGTTTTCAGACGACATCGAATAAAATTTTGATATCAATTTGCTCCAGCTAAGATATTTCAATTGCCCTTCGTCTCGCACACGTGAGTAGGGAATATATGGGCACTGAAACACACCTGAACCCTCACCCTCGTTTATCCAAAAACTGCGCCAAAAACTTTTCTGGCACACCTGAACCCCCGTTTACCTTAAAACACACCTGAACCCTCACCCTCGTTTATCCAAAAACTGCGCCAAAAACTTTTCTGGCACACCTGAACCCCCGTTTACCTTAAAACACACCTGAACCCTTACCCTTGTTTTCGCAAAGAAATTATTTCCCGGGGGGAAATATTTTCTGTCTTTTAAGCTAGGTAGTGGCCTAGTGCTGAATTGTTTTTACAAACTATTATGTACAAACAAACATAAATGGAAACAGAGGTACCTTACGACAAAGCATACCGACTTAGAAACAAAGAAAAACGTAACAAACAGGCAAAAGAATACTACCAAAAAAACAAAGAAAAAAGACTTAAACAGGCAAAAGAATACCGCCTAAAAAACAAAGAAAAAATAGCTTTACACAAAGCTGAATACCGTTTGAAAAACAAAGAAAAAATAGCTTTAAGAGCAAAAGAATACAACCTTAAAAACAAAGAAAAAATAGCAGAATATCGCCTGCAAAACAAAGAAAAGATAGCAGAATACCGTTTGCAAAACAAAGAAAAAATAGCTTTATGTAAAGCCAAAAAAAGAGAAGAGCAGGTTCAAAAAGATTACGAATTTTGTCTTAAAAGAAACAAAGAAAGGCAAGATTTAAACGAAAAACTTTTACAAAAATAAAACAAATGAATTACACAGCTTTAGAAAATGAATCCAGGCACAGATGTTCGGTTTGTAAAAAAACCTTTTATTATATTCTAGTTTTGAAACCAAACTTCACATAAAAGTTACACACAACATTAAAAACCCACCCACAGTTTTTACTTGTAACATATGCGACAAAAAATTTAGAACTAAATCCAATGCTTTAAAACATATCTATTCCAAACACAAATAAAAACTTCTCATTCCATACTTTTTAGTATGGAATAAATGATAATTATGTCCATTGATCCTGGAATTAGAAACTTTTGTTTTAGTACTGAAAACTACACCGAAGACCCATTTGTTTTAGACATTGAAAACACAAGTCTGGCAAAAGATGGTCGCAGAATTACAGTTCCAGTACTAGACAAAATTACAAACATAGTACAGAACCAGATTAAAAAACACAATGTTACAAATATTTTAATAGAAAAACAACCGCCAAAAAACTATAACACAACAAGAATAATGCAACACATTTGGACCTTGGTACATACTTTTTACCCTGAAATAAACCTGGTACTTTATTCTCCAGTTTTTAAAACCAGGGTTTATGGCAAACATTTCCAGTGTTACTCCGACCGAAAAAAATGGGCTGTACTTTTTACAAAAGAAATGATGACTAACAGGGGCGACAAAATTACACTACAAAAGTTGTGTTGTAAAAAAGCCGACGACATGGCAGACTGTCTTTTAATGACAAACAGCTGGTTTATTAAGAATAAATGAAACCATACACAGTTGAAATTTGTCCCCAAGGTCAGCTTTGCGAAAAGGTAATAGCATATAACCCATATAACCCTTTTGTAATAGTATATTTTAATAAAAACCACAGAAACATTTGTAACTTTTTGCATCCAAAAGAAAATATAACCAAAATGTTAGAAAGAACTGGTGTTTGCGATACTGTTTTTTAAATTATTTTTTAAAATAAACAATGAGTTACTTCTATGGATATGAAAAACGACGAAAAGGACATTTGAGTTTGGGTGAGGATTCTTCGGGTTTGGAAAAAAAAATAAGTGCTATTGAAAAACAGTTAAGTGGTCTTTCTTTGGATTACAAAACTGTTTTTGATATTAACTTAACAACTGCGGTTAAAACATTTGAAACTGTTAACGGCGAAAAAAGGTTAACACAAGCACGAAATGAAAAATACTGTTTATGGCAAAATGATAAAACCCATGCCCCAACATTTGGTTCCGATGCCGCCGGTTTAGGCAAAGATTACATTGAAAATAAGGGAGGCAACTATATGTGTTTTGTTTGTCCTGAAATGCAGTTTGGCGATATTTCTGTTTTTGTTGTTTGCACTGTGGCTGACACATCTGTTTCTGGTTTTTGTTGCTATCTTATTGGAAATGATAATGGAAGTTGGGACAAAAGTGTTTCCTTTAAACCATACTCCTACTCCAAATTAATTATTGGTGGTATTGAAGATGATGACGGTAAAACTATAGATATGAATGTTGGACATAGCATTCTTAGCAAACACATTATTTCATGCCATTGGTTAGGAACTGGAGGTCTTATATATTTAAATGGTGTTTTTTGTACAGGATCAAAATTTGAACCGGATTTGACAGATTTAGGATCCCCATTTGGATCTGTATTTTTAAATGAAAGATTTAATGGTACCCCTTCACCTAATAATGAACTGAAAGGAAAAATATATGGGTTTAAAGTTGTGTATGGTTCATTAACTACAACCGAGATTGTAAAAATTAATAAGGATATGATGAAAGAATATGGAAACTTTATATAAATAAATATGAGTTTTGAAAAAAGGGTAAAAGATATTGAAAAGAAGTTAAAAAACCTTTCTTTGGGAAAAAACTACAAAACTGTTTTTGATATCAACCTGTCAACTGCTACTAAAACTTTTGAAACTGTTAATGGCGAAAAAAGGTTAACACAAGCAAGGAATGGGAAATACTGTTTATGGCAGAATATTAAAACTATTGCCCCAACATTTGGTTCTGATGACGCAGGGTTATGTCCAGATTACATTGAAAATAAGGGAAATAACTATATGTGTTTTGTTTGTCCCAAATTACAGTATGGAGATGTTTCGGTTTTTGTTGTTTGCACTGTGGCTGACACATCTGTTTCTGGACCTTGGTGTTACCTTATTGGGAATGATAATGGTGGATATGACAAATATTTAGTCTTTAAATCATACTCTTACTCCAAATTAATAATTGGTGGTATTGAAAATGGTACAGAAGTAACTGTAGGTATGCCTTCCACACACAGCATTCTTAGCAAACATATTATATCTGGTCATTGGTTGGGAACGGGAGGAATGGTATATTTAAATGGTGTTTTATGTCCAGGATCAGAATTTAAGCCGGATTTGACAGATATAGGCAGTCCATTTGGATCTGTATTTTTATATGAAAGATTTGCTAGTAGTAGGACTAGCCAAAGAAATTACCAGTTAAAAGGAAAAATATATGGGTTTAAAGTTGTGTATGGACCATTAACTTCAACCGATATTGTAAAAATTAATAAGGATATGATGAAAGAATATGGAAACATTATATAAATAAATATGAGTTATTACTATGGATATGATGACCCAGATTACTACAGTGAAGACACTGGGAAAACAGGTCCAGCAGGTCCGCAAGGAGCAACAGGACCAAAAGGTAACCAAGGTCCGAAAGGACCAAAAGGTGACCAAGCACAACAAGGAGGACCAGGAGCAAAAGGTGACAAAGGAGACAAGGGGGCAAAAGGTGACAAAGGAGACAAAGGAGTAGCAGGTCCAACAGGTAACAATGGTACAAGAGGTGCTAAAGGTGAAAAAGGTGATAAAGGTGATAAAGGCCTTGCAGGTCCAACAGGAGCAGCAGGATCAAAAGGTGACAAAGGTGATCATGGTACAGCAGGGACAAACGGTTCTAAAGGAGACCAAGGTGATAAAGGAGACAAGGGTGACAAAGGAATGGCAGGTGCTGCCGCACAAAAGGGAGACCAAGGAAACCCAGGTAACGATGGAGCAAAGGGAAATAAAGGTGACAAAGGAGACCAAGGTATTCAAGGTTTGCCAGGACCAAAAGGATCAACTGGACAAAGAGGTATTAGAGGGTTGAGAGGTGTTACTGGAGCCACAGGACAAGCTGGAAATTTTACACAAGTAACAAAGTATAGAAAAGGTAGTGGGAAAACAAGCTATAAAGCAGGTAGTTGGGATAACACAAATAACAACAGCACTTTGTTAACATTTACCGTAACAAATTCTGGAAAATATTTGGTTAAGTATTGGTTTACACTAGAACCAGATGGGCACAAAATAGATCAACAAAGTAAGACATCTTCATGGTATGCTTCTTCATATAGATCATATTTTGACCTTAAAACAGATCTTTACCATGGAGATATTAACATAAGATCAAACAAACTTGCGGATTTGGAAGTTTTAACCATGGGGAAAACATATAGCGAAACACACCCCCACCATATATTTTGCGAAGGCATTGCATCCTTAATAAAGGGAACCAAAGTATCTTTACATTGTTATTCTGGTTCTGTTGGAGATGACTATACCTTTCTGTTTTTTGATGTTAGGGATGTGGAAATTAACATACTTAAGATTAACTAGTTGTTTAAACAAATCCAGCTAGCTTAACAAGCAAAGTTTAAGCAAAAAATAACAAAAAACCAGCTACAAAATCTGTATTCAAAAAGAATACAAATTTACTTACAATAAATGGAAACAGCAGACCAAACAATAACAAAAGCAACACCAGTTAGAGAAAAAAAACCTAAAAGAGTAGCACAGGGTAAAAGACTAGCCGAAATTAGCAAGCAAGCCAAACAAAGAAAAAAAGACAAATTAAAAAAACTTGAAGAAGAAAATAAAGACCCAAAAAAACCGGCAAGTGAAACAAGCCTTTCTACAACTTGTGCAATACTTGGAACAGCAGCCGCAATAATTTCAACATACATAACCTATAACCAAATGAAAAAAACTGAACCAGAAAAACCAGCGCCAAAACCTAAAACAGTTTTAAAAAATCTTGACGTTTTTAGCCTATAATAAAAGAACCCTTTGTTCAAAATTCTTATCCTAAAAAGGGTAAGAATTTTTTTTTTGCGTTATAATAAATGAATACTGAAAGACAAGTTAAACTTATTCCCGGTTACAACCGGTTACACAAGAGCAAAATAACAGGCGACCGATCAAGAAATGTAATTACCTTTAATCCAAACAGTGCAAACCCAGGGGAAGTTATTTACATTAACATCCCGAAATTAAAAGCTGGAACCGCATTGGTTCCCGACGAAATGTATCTTCTCTTTGACTTTAAAAACAGTAACACAAAGTCATGGTTTAACAACAACCTGGCGAAACAACTACAAGAAAGACTCCAAGTCCGTTTCGCAGGAGAACAAGTATATGACAACACCGGCGAAAGTCTTTTAAGCACTTACGAAGACTTGTGGCTTGACAACCACCGTCGCGACAATATGGTTGAAGATGGTATTGCCAGTCTTAACCAACGAAAACTTATTTCTAAATCTGACGACTCGGTTAATGACTCTTTTGCAGCTGTATATGGTACCAAACAAAGAATTCGTCTTGGCAAAATTTTACAAGACCATGGTCTTTATGCACCACACAGTATGGCCAACGACCTGCAATATGTTATTACACTTCCAAAAGCTACAGATATTATGACAGCACAAACAAGCCAAACAGTTGGCGGATATGCATTAGAAAACATTGAACTAGAATATGAAACTATTAACAACTTGTCCTTAGTTTCTGAAATTGAGTCTGAATACAATGCTGGCCGGGTCCTTCCATTCCAACATGTCACTTTGATGAAAACTACAAACTGGTTGGCAGGCTCAACACTTATTAACGAAACTATCAACTTGCCAAGAAAAAGTATGAAGGCGGTAGTAATGTTATTTACAAAACCAACCCGGGCAGGATCCGAAGAATATGTCTTCCCAAACATTGACCAAGTGAAACTTACAATCGAAGGTATCCCTAACAGTATTTTTTCCCAAGGTTTACCAAAGAAAATACTTTTTGAAGAAGCAGAAAGAGTATTTAGACAAACAGACCATTCCGTAGTTAATGCCAGTAATTTTTACACATCTGACAAATTTGCATTAGTTGTTGATCTTCGGTCCATTAGTGACAATAACTTGTATGGAAATGGAACCAAATTAATGACAACACAATCTGGAATAATGATGGAAATTACCAAAAAAGCAACCACGACTAACTTAAAATGCCATATTTTCGTTCTTTCAGACGCAGTATTAAAAGTACAAGCAGGCGCATTTCAAGGAGTAGATTACTAAGCAATAAATGAAACCATTTAATATGATAATTGTAGGCATGACTGGATCGGGGAAAACATTTTACCTGTTAAAAATGTTGTCACAAGATTATAAAAACCATTTTGAAAATATATTTTTAATTTGTCCCACTTTTGAATGGAATAAAACTTACCATGACTGGAAATACCTAGGCGACCCAAAATTTTTTGTCATTCCCTGTGAACATGAAGAAACAGAAGATTTTTTAAAATATATTGTTGACTACTGCAAAGGTACTACTAGCTTAATTATTTTAGACGACTGTGCTTCTAGCCAAAGTGTAAAAAACAGAACTAGCGAACTAGTTAAACTTGGATTTTCAGCAAGACATATGGACATAAGTACAGTAGTTATTACACAGCAGTTAACAAGTATTGCAAAACCTTATCGAGAAAACATTTCTAAGTTAGTCACTTTTTACAACCCAAACAGAAAAGACATGCAAGTTATTCTTGATGACTACTTAGACATACCAAAAGAAGAAGAAAAAAGTACAAAAAATTCATTAAAATTTCATGAATATTCAAGACTAGAAATAAATTTAAAACACCCATACACACATAAAATTATAACGTAAATAAATGAGAAATATAAGAATATTTTTAAACAAAGGGCAAACAAATGTTAAATTTGATGACCCATTAGTTATAAACAATAACAAGATAGAAATTAAATCTGCCACTGTAATTTGGGACTTTGACAACATAACAGAACCATTGCATATTACAAACGGTGTAAACCAGGTTAATTTTTTGGCTGGATATTGGACAGCATCAATGATAATGGAACTGCTAAAAGAAAACAAAATAGTATGCAAATTATTACCATTTAGTTGCAAAATCCGAATTACACCCGCAGAAACTGTTAACCTTCTTAAACTTGGTCCACTTTTAGGTTTCCCTGAAAATTTTGTAATTACAAAAGGATCTGGTGCCGTTAGTCCCGAACCTGTTGATGTAAATCTTGGGTTAAGATTTGTAAGTATCCAGTGTGACATGGTTGATGGTAACAAAACTTCTTTGGATGGCAAGCGGGACAAAATAGTAGCTGTACTTCCAATTACTACTGAACAAATTTTGAAAGGTTCTGTCACACATTTTGGAAGCATTAATTCTGTTGCAATGATGGACAACGGTATTTTTTCTGAACTAAATTTTCTAACTAACAAGGAAGTCGGACAAATTTTACTTGAAATAGTTATTTGGTAAAAAGACAAATATTCTTATCCAAAGTGGATAAGAATTTTTTTACGTAGTAATAAATGAATGAGTATTTAAATGACATTTACCAAGCGGCACTAGTTACAGTAGCTGCAGTTGGTGTAAGTATGGTGACCAAAAAAGCTACAGGACAATCTTTAGCAGCACCAGCAAGTATTAAAGAAACAGCGAAACTTGCATTAGCAGTTGCTGTTGGTACTTACGCAGTGAAAAAAGCACAAGAAATGAAATATATTCCAAAAGATTTTAAACCATCTTAAATAAACAATGGTGTCAGTTGCAGTAGCTGGAACATTTAACGCATTTGCCTTTGCAGGTGCAGGTTTCATATTTTCCCTTTTAAGAAAAAACAAAGATTATGCAAAAGAAGTTGAAAGACATAACCATGCTACAGAAAAACTTGCCGCTGCTAAAGAAAGATTTTACCAAGATGAAATTAAAAGAAGTGAAAAACGGCGAAAACTTCAAGATGAAATCCGGGTCTCAAAATCTAACATGCAAAATACATCCCGGGCATTTTACGAACTTCAAAAACTAAATATTCCAGAACCAGTTTTGAACGACTTTTACAAACCAAGTGACGAAATGAAAGACTACCAAATTGTTGCAATGGCTTTGGCAGGTTCTGGTCTTGGCTGGTTAGCATTTCAGTTTGTTTAAAAAAAAAAATTCTTATCTTTTTTTAAGATAAGAATTTAAACTTTAGATTATGGTCTTATACAGGGGATAGTTTCTGTAACTTGTTCGCCTGGTAGTTTACCAAAATCCAAAATATGATGAATATTACTTATATATTCTGGCATTTTTTTCATTTGTAATTTGGACAACTTAATTTTTTTTGTCAGGTCGGTTCTTCCCAGTTTTTCTAAAAAACAGTACATAATGGTTTTCATATTTGGCAATCTTGGAAGCCCTTTTTTGTGGTTAGTTTCTAGCTGTCTGATAAGAAGGTTTCCGGATATTACTGGTTCATCTGGAAACATTTCTGTAAATAATTTTTTGTAATTTTTTATTCTTACAGGTCCGGGTAATTTCCAAAATTTTTCGTGTAAATGTGGTGGTACTGTTTCAACTTGTGAAAAACACCCGGGACAAACAAGATGCATATCAAACTGGACTAACTTTGTTTTACAAAATTTACAACAACCTTGACCTGCTTTGTGCCAAACAAAAAATATTGTTCCATCTGCTCTTAAAAGGTACCTCCCTGGACCTTTATGTTTCATGTTTTTTAGTACCAAGTGACAATGCATGTATTGTAACCAATCTTGGTTTGGTTCTGGAATATAGTTAATACCGTAATAGTCATTACTAAGTTTAATTTCTTGTTCCAAATCCATTTATTTCAAACTAGCATTAGTCTGGCTATATATACTCCTATAAGGGAAACCGTAAATGCTACTGGAACTAATATGTTATGTTCTTGGCCGGAAAATTTTTTAGGTTGTGGTTTTGAAAATTTTTTAGGTTGTGGTTTTGAAAATTTTTTAGGACTTGTTACAGGTTTAAAATTTACTTTTTTGTTATTTCCAAATGTCATTGTTTTTTCAACTAGGGTAAGGTCATTATTGTAACCAGCAACTGGTTTTTCTAAAATAATAAGGTTACTAGGTATTAAAATTAAACCCGGCGATATTGCATAATTTAGAACAACATTAGTACTTTTTATAGCCTGTCTCATATTGGTAATACTAACTGTAATGTCATCTATTGTCAAAGTGTCTTCCATTAACCGCTTAAAAACCTCTTGTGTTTGTAAACTTTTACTACCCTGACCAACAATAGGCCATCTTGTTTTTGCTTGTGCACCTAAAATACTGTAAACATAACTTTCTAAACTGTGTTGAAATAATTTCTGACCAAGTTTTGTTAAACCATTTGACTTTTCTGGAACAAAATACTTGTAATCTTGGTCACTTTTTGCATGAGACCAAACAAATTCTTCATACCTGGTTGAAACCCCCATATTTCCATGTACAACATACCTTACATTTTTTACCCTTTTTCCCTGACGACGAAGTTCTTCCCTGAAAAGACCAAGTTTCGCCATAGAAGTACTGTGCCTGGTTTCCCATTTTTCTGTTTTCGGTATATTTTTCTGTAACTTTTCAACTACATCGCTGGTCATGTATCTACTTAACCTGCTGGGATTTTTCATAAACCTCCTGAAATGAAAGACAAAATGATACCTAGCAATACTTGTTAAAAAGTGTGACTTAGACCTTTCTGTCTTGTTTAAAAAGTGACTACTAGAAATACCGCACAAATAACTACTAACATAACTACTTGCAATAGCTGTAAAATATGGGTTTCCTAGGTAATTAAAATTTTCTGTACGAATATTTTTACTAGGTGTACCAATGTACTTTGTGCTAACCGGATCAAGAAGTACTGAAAACCTGTCAGCCTCAGAAATGTAAATTAAAAGACTTGAAACATCTGGTGCAACTTGTTCGCCAATATTTAATTTTTCAACTGTACCAGACCCCCATTCTTTTGGCCAATACAAATACTGTGTGTATTTTAAAAATGACTCACTGGTAATATTATAACTTACAACTGCGTCTTTTTTAAACCAAATTTCTCTTTCTGTAACTAAACCATCTTTTCCAAAAGTGACTTCAAATTCAAACCTGCTTAAATCTGCACTTGGATATTTTTTTTCAAATTCTTTTTTAAGTTTTGCTTTTTCAATAGGCAAATCTTTCAAAACTTTTTGTAAATTTTTACCGAAATATGCTTTTTCAAGTTTTAACATTATTTATTTAAATAAAATGGAAAAAACTATAGCTACCGATCTCAGTCTTCGGAATTTGTATTTTAACCCGGTCACTGGTTATCAGTCTGCTGAAAAACTATACCTGGCTGCCAAAGAAGAAAATGTTGAAGGTATTTCCAGAAAAAAGGTTAAAAACTGGCTTTTGGACCAAAGTACTTATACACTTCACAGACCAATTAAAAAACCAAAAACACAAAAAACATACGTAAAAAACCTAGCTGACCAGTTACAGATGGACTTGGTTGACATGAGAAAATTTAAAACTGTAAACAACGAAACAAACTGGATTTTGACTGGCATTGAAATTCTTAGTAGATTTGGTTTTACTGTGCCTGTAAAAAGAAAAGCAACTGACGATATGGTTCCAGCTGTCACAACTTTACTCGATGAATTTAAAACACATTTTGGAAAATATCCTGAAGCTGTCCAGTTTGACAGTGGTATGGAATTTCATAATGTTGGTGTGAAAAAACTTCTGGGTGAAAAAAACATAAATTATTTTCCCAAAAAAAAAGAAGGTGTACAAGAAAAACCAACTAGCAAAAAAGCTGCAATTGTGGAAAGATTTAACAGAACTTTGAAAACAAGAATGTGGAAATATTTTACAAAAGAACAAACAAAAGTTTGGCTAGATGTTTATAAAAAATTTACAAAAAGTTATAACAATACTATTCATTCTAGTATCAAAATGAAACCAAAAGATGTAAACAACAGTAACCAAGACAAGGTATTTTTAACTTTGTATGGTCTTCCACTGACAAAATTACCAAAGCCAAAATTTTCAGTTAATGATCTTGTAAGACTGTTTGTATACAAAAAACCTGGCTATGCAAAAGGTTATGACGCAAATTTTTCTGACGAAGTTTACAAAGTAACAGCCGTATTTAAAGGTGACCCAAATATGTACAAAATAACTGACAAAGAAGAAGATATTTACGGGAAATTTTATGAAGAAGAACTATCACTAACAACAGGACCTGAAGCCGAAGAAAAAGCACTTGTTAGTAAAAAAGGAGATTGGGAAAAGTTTCGCAAAAAGAAAGTTAAAACAAAAGAAACAGAATAAATGGATCCAATTTTAAAAAATTTAAACCCGTTTGAAACTGTAGAAGAAGAACAAAGACGGTTAGAACAAGAAGAAGAAATTGAAATGGATGATTTGCAAACAAGCTATACCGAAAACGACGTTGTTGAAGATGATGAATCCATGGATGAAGATGACTACGATGCACTTGACATGGATTTGCGGTTCAAGGCACTTAAAACCAACAAAAATGCACAAATATTAACCGATGTCCAAGATGAAGAAGAACAACAAAAAGAATTAAAAAAATGGGAAACTGCAGAAAAAAGAAAAGAAACAGCTTTGCGTAAAAACTTTTTTCGTAAAGTGATGGGACAAGAAGTAGTTAAAGGGGATGGAAAAGAAAGTGCAAAACTAATAAACAAAAGTATAATAGTCAGAAGTGAAAAAACAGGTGATGTTCTTGGTATAATATTTGATGGTGTTAGAGTAGTTGTTAAAATTGGAAAAAGGTATGCAATGTCAACCGACAAAAAAGCGCAAAAAACGGTAACAGAATTCAAAAAACTAATGGAAAACGCAATGATTGAACATGGGGGAACCGCAAATTTCTATATTGAAACAGTTATCGATAATTTACCAGGTCCTTCTGTTGTAAAAGAAATACGAAAAAGTCTTGTAGAAAATTTACAAGATGAAATACAACTTTTAAAAACACAGATTGAAACAGCTGCATTACAAAACCCAGGGCTAATAGCCCAAGAAATTGCAATTAAAAAATTAACCGGTACTATTGCTAATCTACAAGCCGAAAAAACCTTTCTAATGGATTTACTTAAAAAAGCAGCAACAACTGACACAAAAGAAGTACAAGACCTAACAACAAAACTTAGGAAAATACAAGAAAGACTTAACAAATATGAAAAACCAGATGCATCTGTAAGAAACCTTGCTGGTGTTTTACACCTGGATACCAATGTCCTAGAAAACCCTGAATTTAGAAACGGTAAACTAACAGCACTTAATGATGAGGCTGAATACTGGCAAAAAGAAGCTGACAAAGAAGAAGACCAAATACTAAAAACAGCTAGCCAAAATGTTTCAGATGTTGCCAGGTTACAGGCTGAAAAAATTAGGTTAATATACAACGAAAAACCAAAAGAAGAAGAAACAATGGAAAAACTAAAAAATCTTGACCTAACAAAGTTTGAAAAGTTTAAAAAATTTGCAAAAAAGAATTTAGGTGTGACAGCAGGTATCTCAATTAGCATTGCAGGTATTATTGTGACAGTTATTATGGCTACAAGAACGGGAGTAGTTGCTGTTGCAAAAACAACCGGTGCATTAGCAAAAGCAGTAGCTAGGGTAGGTAAGGCATTGTTACCAGTTTTAGCACCATTAGTAAGTATACTTGTTACTGCATTGTCACTAGGTGCAAAGGGTATTGCTTGGCTAGCACAAAACTTGTGGTTATTAGCTGTAGCACTTGGCTATGTTTTGTACAACAAATTGACAAGAAAATAGTTTAAAAAAAGTAAAAGAAAAATGCCAAGAAAAAACATTGTAGTTAAACAGTATACCATAGAAGACTCTTACCAGTGTAGCCATTGCAAAAAATCCTATGCTACAAAAATCGCAGCAAAACTTCACGCAAAAGCTGAACACCAATCAGCATACAATCTTGTAAAAAATAGCTGTACCATCTGTCACAAAGATTTCAAAACACAAAAAGAAGTAAAAAAACATTTAGAAACTAACCACCACACCAACATCAAAGGCAACAAAGTTAGATAAAAACTTCAACACATAACTTTTTTAAGTTATGTTTTAAATAAATGAATGACTATGAAACAAGAGATGAGCTTATCCGCCTTTCACTTGCAAAAGAAATTAAATATTCTGAAAAATATCTAAGAAAAGCATCCCAAGAAGCCCTTGAAAAAATTATGGATGAATATAGCCGCAGTAAACTGGAAAAAGTCAATGTACTTTTAACCGAAACTGTTATTGCAAAATTTTCAGAATTAATGGAACAATTGGACATGGTACAACAAGACGGAAAACTGGACAAAGAATTGTCTGCTAACCAACTTGTTTTTGACGATGTAAAGTCAATAGTAATGAAAATATCTCCCTGGATCCCAATGATTGGACTTGTTTCTGGATGTTTAATTTTGGCTAAACAAATGTTAAACAAATCCCGGCCATGTGATAAAGATGAGCCAAATGTTTCGGATACTTGTATGGACAACAGTGGTGTCAATGTTACTGATCCCGGTGACAGTAGAAATGATACTGCTAAAAATACTGATTAGTTAAATGGGAAATACAAAATCTAAGCCAAAAGAAAAATTTAATAAAAACCATATTGCAAAAAAGGGTTTCCAGTTTGGTTTAAGTTTTGGTAGAAATGACCTGGCTGTAGAAGGCAATATACAAATTGGCTGGACAAGTAAAACAGTTAAAAATTACACAAAAGTACCAGCGGAACAAAGTGAAGCCAGGGAAATTATAAATGAAAACCTGGATACAGAAAACCTAGGTGAAGAAAATATTACTCCTTAATAAATGAAGCCCAAATTTACACCAGAACAATTAAAGCAAATGTTTAAAGAAAGAATGACTAACCAAAAACAAGAAAGAGAAAAACTTGCAATTAAAAAACACAAAAAAATCCAGAAAGAGATCCGAAAAGTTAAAAGCGATATGAACAAAATTTGGGAAGACCTTGTTACAAAATAAAGTAAAATAAAGTTTTGTTAAAATTATTTTTAACAAAATTTAAAATTGTAAAAAAATGACCAAAAAAATAATAAAATAAGAAAAGTTTAAAATGAGTGCTTACCAAAAATTAATGAACGAAATGAGATCTAAAGGCTACCACACTTCTAAAGAACTTAAATCTATGGTAAAAGAAGATGGACTGTTTTGTACCTGGAACAAAAATACAATAGACCTATGTGGCTTTCTTGGTATACCCCATGTTACAAATGAATTTTTTGAAAAACACCACAAAGATATAAACAAACCAGTACCAATCACATGCAAATCTGGAAACGAAACACTGGAATTTCCAAGCATTTGCATGACTGCAAAACACTTTGGTTATAAAAGTACCAGTTCTATTTCCAGGGTGTCAAAACGCAACGGCAAAATAACCCACAACGGAAAAACCTGGACATTAAAAAGGTAAAGTGTTTAAAGTTAAGTTAGGTTTATATCTAACTTAATTTCAGTAATAAATGAACAGAGAAGATGTTAAACTTAATAACCGTATTAAAAAACAAAACCAAAGACTAAGGGACAAAAATATGAAACCTGCAAGACCTGGAAGACTTGTAAAATTACTAGCCGAAAAAGATGCCAGGGTCAAAAGAAAAGAGGCCAAAGAAACAAAGAAACTTTTGAAAAGACAGGCAACACAAATTCGCAAAGACGAAAAAGTAAAAAAACGGGCAGAATTTCTACAGTTGCCAAAACACATCCAAAAAGAAATTCGGGCAGAAAAGTCACTGCTGCGAAAAACTTTAAAAATAAGAAAAGGTCCTTTTTTATCTACTCATGCTATTAACAGAAAATCCCAAATATGGATACAACCTGCTTATGGTTTTAAGGATCCGGTGCTGTTTTTACAACATGCAAAAGCTGGTGTAGAAAAAACTATTAATAACAACAAAAATGCTAAAAAAGTTAGTTTAAGTATGGTTGTTAATCTTAGAAAGAAGGTCACAGGCGAACTAATCTCCGGTAAACATTTTAGAAGTGACACACATATGGTTATTTCTGACCAAGACTTTGACAGTGAGTATGATGAAATGACCGAAAAATTTTTAGAAAGACTTGCGAAATTTAACCAAAATGGATCCGGACTTGTACTTGTTAGTATAGACAAACTTGACATTGAATTTACACACTTCAAGCCTTTAAATGGGGAAAGTTATAAAAAGTTGCCAAAATTTGTTCGTGACAAAAAAGCTGTTATTAACATACAAAATAATGATAATCTTTGTGGTAAGTATGCCATTGCCAGGGCCTTAAACCCGGTTGACAATAATCCACAAAGGGTTACAAAAGAACTTAAAACACAGGCTGACAACTTAAAATGGGGTAACATTAAATTTCCATTACAACTTAAAGATATTGGTAAGGTTGAAAAACTTAATAACATAAAAATTTTGGCAATAGGTTGTAATGAGGGTAGTAAAAGGTTTTCACCACTTAACAAAGTTGGTACAAATTCAGATAAGGTTATAATACTACTACTATTCAATGGTCACTGGTGTGTTATTAAAGACAGAGAAAGTTTAAGCAGACTACTAAGGGATCAGATTACCAAACACCATGCGTCTGTCCATATATGTTTTGGATGTTTTAATGCATTTCTTTGCAAAGAGTTACTAGATATTCATACAGGGTATTGCAACGATCATGAAGCCCAAAGACAAATATATCCTAAACCTGGTACAGAAATGTACTTTAAAGAGTACAGAAAGATAGCCGATGTACCAGTTGTAATTTATGCTGACTTTGAAAGTTGTTTACCAGCTGTAAAAGGTAAAACTGGTAACAATACCGAACAACTTAACATGCACAAACCAGTGGCTTATAAGTATACTGTAAAAAGTATAGATGAAAATATCATACCACAAAAAACATATGGTTTTACTGCCAAGACAGAAGATAACAATATTGGAAAAAGGTTCGTTCGAAGTTTACACAAAACTGCTAAAGAAATTTACCAGGTACTGAAAAAAGATGCGCCAATGAAAATTACCAAAGAAGAAGAAAAAAGGTTTAAAAAGGCAAAAAAGTGTTATGTGTGTAACAAAAAACTAAAAAATGACCGAGTAAGGGACCATTGCCACTTCACTGGTAAGTACCGGGGTGCATGCCACAATGATTGTAATTTGGCAATGAAAAAGCCTAAGTTTATACCTGTTTGTTTACATAACTTGTCAGGCTACGATGCTCATCTGTTCATAGAAAATTTAAACGAAATACCAGGTACTTTTGACTGTATCCCTAATACAGATGAAAAATATATTAGTTTTAGAAAAAAGATTGTAATGGACTCAGGTATCAGAGACGGTAAGAAATGGACCGACACATTGGAACTTCGGTTTTTGGACACATTTAAATTTACACTAAGTTCTTTAGACTCACTTGTTAAAACTTTGGATGACCAAGATTTCAACTGTCTAGACCATCCAGATAACAGATTCACCGACAAACAGAAAAAACTTTTAAGAAAAAAGGGTGTTTTTCCATACGACTTTTTAACAGATGTTAGTAAGCTAGACTATCCTAAGGTTCCGCCGCAAAAAGACTGTTATAACAAACTTAATAATGAAGAAATGTCAGATGCCAATTACGCATTTTTCAAACTGGTTTGGAAAACTTTTAAGTGTAGAACAATGAGAGACTACCTAAACTTGTATCTAAAAACAGATGTGTTACTTTTAGCAGATGTTATGGAAAAGTTCCGAAAAGTCTGTAAAACCAACTATAAACTTGACCCTATGTGGTACTTCACTAGTCCAGGTTTGGCATGGGATGCCTTGTTAAAAATAACCGGACAAAGTTTAGACCTAATTTCAGACCCAACAATGGCACTTTTCATTGAAAAGGGAATTCGCGGGGGTATAAGTACTGTAACACACAGATACGCAAAGGGTAACAATAAGTACATGAAAGGGTTTTCTAAAAGTCAAAAAAGCATTTTTCTAGCATATTTAGATGCTAATAACTTGTATGGCTGGGCAATGTGCCAGGCACTGCCTTACGCAGCTTTTGAATGGATAGATGAAAATAACCTTAAAAACTGGACAAAGTTTAACGGCGAAAACGGAAAAGGTTGTATATTAGAAGTGGACCTTAGTTACCCAAAAGAGTTGCATAACAGCCATAATGAGTATCCCTTAGCAGCTGAAAAAGTTACTGTTAACAAAGTTAAGAAACTAATACCTAATCTTAACGATAAGAAAAACTATGTAATACATTACAAAGCTTTACAACAGTGCCTTGGCTTTGGACTGGTACTAACCAAGATCCATAAAGGAATTAAGTTTTTAGAAAAACCCTGGATGAAACCTTACATTATGTTAAATACCAGGCTAAGAACCCTGGCTACCACAGAGTTTGAACAAAACTTCTTCAAATTAATGAACAACAGTCCCTTCGGTAAAACCATGGAAAATGTTAAAAACAGGGTTACAATCAAATTAGTTTATGATGAAGAAGGATTAGAAAAGCTGGTTAAAAAATCAAACTTTGTAAGGGTAAATATTTTCAGAAAAGATTTTGTTGCAGTACATTTAAAAACTAATACAGTTAAAAATGACAAACCAAAATATGTTGGTATGTCAATACTGGAAATAAGCAAAACCCTTATGTCAGACTTCCATTACAATACGGTTAAAAAAATGTATCCAGGTGAAAAGTCTAAGTTGTTGTTCACAGACACAGATTCCCTGTTTTACGAAATACACACAGAAGATTTGTACAAAGATATTAAACCAATAGTACAAAGCAAATTCGACACAAGTAATTTTGAACCTGGCCATAGCATCGGTGGTGCCAACAAAAAAGTACCGGGTATGTTTAAATTTGAAACTGGCTCAAAACAAATTAAAGAGTTTGTTGGGCTAAGAAGTAAGTTGTACTCATTTACAGACGAAAATGGAAATGATGTTAAAAAGTGTAAGGGCATGAAAAAGCTTGTAGTTAAAAACGAAATTACACACCAAGATTACAAAGACACAGTTTTTTCCGGAAAAGAAATGTACAAGAGCATGAAAACCTTTAGAAGCCGGCAACATATTATTTACACAGAACAAGTAAACAAAGTAGCACTTTCGGCAAATGATGATAAGCGAATAATTCAGAAAGACGGAATCAGCACTTTGGCACTAGGCCACTACCTAGCTTAAAAGACAGAAAATATTTCCCCCCGGGAAATAATTTCTTTGCGAAAACAAGGGTAAGGGTTCAGGTGTGTTTTAAGGTAAACGGGGGTTCAGGTGTGCCAGAAAAGTTTTTGGCGCAGTTTTTGGATAAACGAGGGTGAGGGTTCAGGTGTGTTTTAAGGTAAACGGGGGTTCAGGTGTGCCAGAAAAGTTTTTGGCGCAGTTTTTGGATAAACGAGGGTGAGGGTTCAGGTGTGTTTCAGTGCCCATATATTCCCTACTCACGTGCACTCACTGCACGCTTTGGATAAAAGGCTAAAATTAGTCTATACTCAATTAACCAATAGCCGCGCGTCCTTGTTAATTATAACTGACAGGCTGAGTTACTCAGCCTCTACTTAGGGACTAGTCTCCTTCGCAGCCGTCAGTTCGGGTTTGTTCTCACTCCCCTCAACTACCGGCTGCTTACCCGAGCAGTGAATTCCTTTCCAATTGTTGACCAATCAGAGCCAGACTTCCAATATCTGGAAACCTGACCTCCGACCTTGAGCTGCCGTTTCAATGTTTGAAGTTTGAACCAATATTTCGAAAACTATTGCTTAAAATTTAGTAAAAATTTTGCGTAAATGGAATCAATAAGATGATGTTGTAACTGTGAATCGCAATATGAATACATTTATTCAAACAACATAAATACCAGATTTGGTATATAAGATACATACATATAACATATAAACTAGAGTACGTGCTCAACTATAAACTTTCAAAACTTCTTAAAACATTAAAACAGTATTTAGCTACCAAAGTCATAATTGTTTTATCTTGCATAGCAATGACATACATGAAAAGGTCTTGATAGCTAAATTTAGAAAATGAGTTATTTATTTTACAGAGACTTTCCATAAAATTAACTCTAAGATCGGCGAACTTTGTGTTTCTGCATGACATTAAAAGGTGTTGTTCGTTCCCAATCTCATTTAGGTCACAATGTTTGCATAATCTTTCACTGTATGAAACATTTCCGTATCGACCAGTTTCAACAGGTAGTTTATGAGCTGAAATTCTTAATTTTGTAACCGCTTGACGATGTTTGAAGTTGCGAATTGAAGAAAGATATTTTTCAAAGCCAAAATTTATTTTCAGTTTTTTAAAGACTCTTAATTTGCCATTATTTCCACCTTGTTGAATCTGCTCTTTCCAGTATTCAGTATAAAACTCATGTAATTTATTCCTCAAGTAATGGCAAAAATTTCCTTGTTCTTTGGGTGGTATTACAAAATTTTTAAAATTATTAACTTCTATATTACATAGTTGTAGTAAATATTTTGTAAATAATATTGGTTGTAAATTAGAGTCCATACAGACTCTCGCTGCTTCACCAGCGAGGGTATCTGTAAAAGTTGAGCTTTTGATGCGAAACCAATATTTTGTTATAAGTGTAGCTATTTGTATAATTAGGGGTGCCCTTCCTAGTTCACCATAGACAGCTAAATTTGTAGATTTTGAGTGAACACCCAAGATTCTTTTGCAGAATTTTAGATGTAGTCTTTCTATATCATTTGTTAATTTAAAAATTTTAGTTTTAAACATCGCAAAAGAGTTTATTTTACCCAGTAAGTATGGACCCCAAACTTCGCAGCTATACAGCAAAACGGGAACTACTGTTGAAGAGAAAAGTTTTAAAAGTAATTTTATTGGTACATTCTCCACGTTTGAAAAACTTTTGAATAAACAATGATAGGCACGTATTGCTTTACCATAAAGTATTTTTTGTGTTCGTTTAAAATTACCGTACATGTACATGAAAATACATGTACATGAAATAAAGTTAAAAGCGCCACTGCGCATGGAATATGAAGCTGAATAACATTGAGGTTGCTAGCCAGACATGGCCAGACATCCCCGTAAAATTTATTATCCACTAGATACAGATTTAGCCGACACTTCTAGCTTTTTAAAAACTTTTCGCACAGATTTATTTACACGACCAGCAAGAACATATTCATAATACCATTCTTCGTAAATTTTGTAAAGCTCTGAGCTATAGTAAGCGAAATATTAGCTTTCAAGTAAACTAATTCGGGCAGTCGCTTCAGACACTACAAAACCGTTAACACCTTTGAGCGTTTGTTTACAATCTTCAATTTCTCTCAACGCTCTTACGCTTTACACTGGCTTTCACGCTTATTTGTTTGCATAGGCAGCAAGAACATAATCAAAACAATATTCTTCGTAAATTCCGTGAAGTTCTAGGCTAAACTTTTCAAAATATTAGCTTTCGACTAAACAAATTACACATAACACTGGCCCAGCACGGCTTTAATTATTTAGCACGACAATGGTGTAATTTCATTGGTCCATGTACACAAAGGGAATGGAATGTAGCTCTCGGGTGAGCAGACGTTAGTTTGGGGGGTAAGCGAGCCATAAGAACGTCTGCGAAGGAGGCTACTTAGGGACGGAACCATTATATTTTTTTTGGGGGGGGGGGGGGGGGATTGGTGCAGGAATATTTTTTTTATGTATATTAGAACCGAATCAACCGCTCCCCTCAGGACGGGCGAAGCCCAAATTATCCACGTGACCAAATACTCCAAGATCGTGGAGTATTTGGGAATCACGTGACCAGCCTTTGCCAGGTAGCTTGGTAATAATTCCATGCCCTAACTAACCCAGGTATACTTCATGAAAGCCTGACCCCAACACACACCCTCATGGCTTCTCCTCTCGCCATTTTGAAAGCAGAGAAGACCCTGGGTACGAGGTTGAGGAGATCAATGGGGGAAGGCACCAATCCCATCGCTCCCTGCACGCTTCCCTCTTTCAATCGAGCCTTGGTACGAGGCAGCGGTGATTTCTTGTTGGCCGAATAGGATGCATAGTGATGCATATATGCAGTAATCACTTAGGCCCCGTTTACACTAGAGCAAATTAAAAGTATCCGGATTCACATTGTTTTTCATCCTCATGGGAATTAAAAACAATGCATGTGAATCCGGATACTTTTGCTCTAGTGTAAACGGGGTCTTAGACGATTGCTCTTTTAATGCTGCAGTATATGAAATAGCTCATGGTCCTTTGCACTTTGATGCGGACCGCCTTGATACTTTATTATTTAATCCTATTGATCAATCTCATTTCAATGACTTATCAGGTCACTTAGACCCTGATATCAACTTTCCGACACGTCCTCCTACCAGCAGTTATTTGGTTCATGACAAGGTCAATGCAATTCTTGAATCAAAACAAGAAAATGCTTGCTTTTCACTTCTGCATATAAATGCTCGTAGTTTGCTCGGTAAGTTTGATGATATAAAATCTTTCGTAGTAAATAGTCATCAACCTTTCTCTGTAATACATCAGACCAAGTCAATCTCCCTGGATATACCTTTTTATCTAATCATAGATTTGCAAAATCTGGTGGCGGAGTTGGTTTATATTCGCAAAATGGTTTTGAATATCAGATACGTTCGGAGTCTAATTTTTCGGATCCTAATTAATTGAGTCATTGTTTGTTGAAATCAATGTCCCATGGGCCAAATGGGAAGAACATTGTGGTGGGAACAGTTTATCGACCACCAAATCAAAATCTACCATTATTTTTGGAAAAATTCAATAAAATTCTTTCCAGCATTTCAAAAAATAACAAGCACTGTTACATAATGGGGGATTATAATACAGTAAAAACTCGCAACAAGAACCTACCACTATTAAGAACCTCAGGCTGAAATTAAGAATTTATTTATATAAGAATCAGGGGCGGATTTAACGTACGTCAAACCCGTCGAGCGACTAAGGTAAAAAATCCGAACAATAAATAATCCAGAAAACGGCGTTTTCCCGATCACCATTGTTTCAAATCCAAAATTTAAAACAAATCCGGATAATATTTCTTGGCTTAATATATTCTGTCATTCTGGCCAATCACCACTCGTAATATTAAATTTAAACCAATCCTGAGCGAAATACGTCGAGAAAACGAAGTCCGTCGAACCGTGTTATGGCAGCCAATCAGCGCCCGTAATTTTCGACCTGGGCCAATGAAAAGCCAAGTACGTCGAAACTGCTTGGCAAGGTATTTCGATGGTTTGCTGGTTTGCTGCACGGGCTCTAGGCTTCGACGTATGCGCCTTGAATTTATCCGCGGAATGGCTTCTACAAGCGTGATTGGACGGTGTGGTACAGTAGGCGCTCTAAAGAGCAATGATGAAAATTTACTTCACCAAATCTTTCATGATTTGACGAAGAAAACACAATCCTATTCTATTCTCTCTGGTCACAGTGTTTGGTCGAGAGCCTATAGCGCAGATTGGGAAGACTTATATACCGTCATTTTGGAATGGAGACATATATTCCTAAATACGCCAAGTATAGTAGAATAACTTTATATCTCTACCATATCTCTGCGCGAATCATTAGTAATTACATTCTGATTTACTTGTTCAGTTGTAAGCTAATATTTTCGCGTCGATACCGAATTATACGGCCTGGAGTTGATTGCTGTATGGTTTCATTATAATCCGTTAATAGCTTTATTGAATGTTCTGTGATTGGGAATTTGTGGTTACTGACCGTCAAACTTGAATTAGTTATTTTTACGTAAGAATAAACAAGAATAACGATTGCGCTTTTTAATACACATTAATTTATGATATGATTCGCTTCGCTTCGCCTTGAACAAGTCAACTATCTGAGTAATCTGACCACTTGTCTGCCAAGTGTTTAATATCAAATAACATATAATTGTGAAGTTGTGAACGTTCTCGGCACATGATCCTTGTTGATAATATTGATTTTTTTTCACACTCTGAATTCTGTGTCAATAGTAAATTTTTATAGATCCGAAGCATCTGGCAACTGTTTGTATAGCTCTTGTTCTAGTCGGTGATAATTCCTTGATCGAAGACCTGGGAGCACTGCGTTCTTACCATGTGTAAATAGCTGATTGAGTACTCAATATCAAACGATTTGCCACAGCCATATCCAACTACACCTATTGTCCTCGTAAGTTTGTTGGGGAACTTTTTACGTGCGTCAAAATTATTAAATTTATTCAGGCTTTTCCCTGGTCCACGTTGTGATTTAATACGCAACATAGCCTATACTCATTTATACCCTAAAACTTACATAATATTCCATAAAAGTGGTAAAATGCGCCATTAAAAACATGTTTTAAAACTTTTAAAATTTTGTTCAAATGTGCTGTCAGAATGCCTAAAATGCCATTTTCAAGACCCAAATTTCAAAAAATTTCCGGGGGAACATGCCCCCAGACCCCCCTAGAAATCCGGGTTCGACGTAGGTATATAAATTCCTACATCCGCCCCTGAGAATATATAAGAATATAAGAACCTATCCCAGGCTGATTTGGTAAAATGTAGGTTCTTGTTAGCGCGTTTTTACTGTATAGACATGTACCGTTTAAATGAACATTCTGCCACTCAAGAATTTGTCGAAAATCTCTTCTCTCATATGTTTTTACCTTTAATAAATAAGCCAACACGCATTACAGCACATTCTGCTACGCTTATTGATAATATTTTCACTATAATAATCTTACACAAAATTTATTCAGCGGTATTGTTATCAATGATTTATCCGATCACTTATCGGTCTTTGTTTATGTCTCCAAGGAGACCCTTCCCGATTGTAAACGCGTTGAGAACATCGTTCTTAGAGATTTTTGCGATAATAATATTATTAAATTTCGCACATATCTTGCTAATGTAAATTGGACTAATCTTCTTAATCAAGATACAAACAAAACGTTTAATGCTTTTATAACTGAATTTTCTAAGCGATTCACACTGCATAATTTAGAGCATCGCATATAAAGGTCAACAAACTATGAATAAATTGTCAGTGTGGTCAAGTACAGCTAGCGACTCCGACAACATGTGCTTCTATGCTGCACCGTATAGCCTTCCCCAGGAGCCTTCGCCAGTACTTTACAGGAAGACAAGCTCTTATGGCCTTCTAAACAAGGTCTACTACAGTTTACTTATATATTGATGGTTGTCGGGTTTTGCCAGACGGGCGACAAAGGCTGGAACACCTGAAGCATGCATGTCAAATATTTCCGAGTTGTCCCTGCATGCTGGGGTATATATTGCTTATTCTTCTAATCTTCTTCACTTTCTTCCTGTTAACAACTAGAATATCTTGTCGGGCTCACGGCTTGATCGACCGAAATCGATGCTTACTGACTATGGTATTTAAAAGACTTGTGTGCATGTATTGATGAAATGATTTCCCCCGCGACATGTTCGCGATCGAGGGATTATCATAAGTTTGTTCTTCATGTGTTGTTTATTGAGCTTTGTCTATTGATCAGCGCTAATGGGCGAGGTTTTGCCATGCAGTTGTTTGTGAAATGGTTTCCTCGACCACATGGTTCTGCGGGGTGATCACAACTACGTTATTCCCGTAAGGTTTATCGATCACCAGTCAAGGTTTGCCAAGGCTTGACTTCCTTGACCAGATGGTTCGAGGATGATCACAAATGTTATTCCCGTGAGGTTTATCGATTACCAGCAAGGTTTTGCCAGGGCGAGATTTCGCCAGGTGTTTGTGAAATGACTTCCTTGACCAGATGGTTTGAGCGAGGGATGATCACAAATCAGTTGTTCTCGCGAGGTTTATCGATTACCGGCAAAGTTTCGCCAGTTGTTTGTGAAATGATTTCCTTGACCAGATGGTTCGAGGGATGATCACAAATGTTATTCCCATGAGGTTTATCGATTACGGCAAGGTTTTGCCAGGGCGAGATTTCACCAGGTGCATGTTTGTGAAATGACTTCCTTGACCATGCAGATGGTTTGAGGGATGAGTCAAAAATCAGTTGTTCCCGCGAGGTTTCTCGATTACTGGCAAGGTTTTGCCAGGGCGAGATTTCGCCAGTGGTTTTGTGAAATGACTTCCTTGACCAGATGGTTCGAAGGATGATCACAAATGCTATTCCCGTGAGGTTTATCGATTACGGATTACCTGCAAGATTTGGCCATGGCGAGATTTCGCCAGTGGTTTGTGAAATGACTTCCTTGACCAGATGGGTCGAGAGATGATCACAAATGTTATACCCCGTGAGGTTCACTGATAACCGGCAAGATGTTGCCAGGGCAAGGCTTCGCCAGATGTTGGTGACAGGACCCCCTCTGTTCCTCATGCAACCAGATGTTTCGAGGGATGATCACATATATGTTACCCAAAGCGTGTGAGGTGTCTTGATTACCAGTCAAGGTTTACCAGGGTGAGATTTTGCCAGTTGATTTTGGAATGACTCCCTCGACCTGGTGGCTCAAGCCAAGGGATGAGCACAAATATGTTGTTCACGTGAGGTTTATGCCTTTATAGATTACCATGCAAGGCTTTGCCAGGGAGAGGAGTCTCCAGTTGCTGGTTTGTGATAGTATACAAGTTCCTCCTCTATATGATCCGATGATTGCGGGTGAGGGTTGTCGATTACTGCATGGGCAAGAATTCACCAGGGCGTGCTTTCACCCGGGTTTTTTTTGTGCTATGCAATTCAGAGTTGGGCGAAGTTTCCCAAGTTATCTACAATGATCACATGCAGCGCTAACGGGCCTGTGCGACATCGGTTCTATGTTGATTGTCTTATAATACGTGACTGTGTTGGTGCTTTGGGTTTGACAATAGATGACGCGACGTTGCTGTGTTATAGTTATTACGTCGTATAGGTTTTGACGGTAGGCGGAGTTCCCGTCATGGAGTCTTGGTAGTTCTGAAAATGTGGTACCTCAATCAACCCTCCCAATTTACTGGGTCAGGACTGTCACTTCTCCACTGGAGGTGGGTTCCTCCTTTTTCTCCTTGTTTTATTATAGATTTTGTTGTTGTCTTACTTTATATGACGTATTTTCTTATGCTAACTTGTACGTTGCTTTCCTGGAATGGGCGTATCATACTACATTTGCTCCTAAACTGAAGTTACTAACTGCTCAAGCAGGTTGAACGTCCATCACATGGCTGAACTTTGTGGAGGACCCCGCTGTCGGTGGCGGGGTGATGTCCTTGACCTGGTACATGATGTTAACGCGTCACTGTGGACATAATTCCCACCAGTTTGTTATCCAATTTTGTTATCTCCTCATTCATCAGAGCGTGTGGGTAATCACCCTAAACCACAATCGGTTCATATCTTTAGTAGATTAAGAAAATGATTCCTCTGAAGTTGCCGTCTTCAACTTTTCTGGGTTTTCCTACAGACGAAAACATTCCCCCATATCGTCTAGATCACCGCGGCTAGCTATATTTCAACTGAATGAACTATTCTACAGTTTCTCAGCCTTTTTAATTTCTTTCTATATAAGCAAGTATTAACGATTGGCGCGTAGGGTTTAAGCCTAGGGGAGCCTTCGGCGCGCAGAGCTAGGGACTGAGCGCCATATTCTAGTGTTTAGCAATAGCAAACGGTACAGTCTGTGACTCCAACTTTACAGAAAACCAAGTCTCTTTTTAGGTGGGTTTAGTTTTGGAATTAGGTGTCCGTTGTCGATCCCATAAAGTAAGTATTATATTATGAGACGAAATCAATGATTGACTTAACATATATGGTGACTGAGTATTATTAGTTGCTGCGAGTTTGTACAAGGCTTCAACAGTAGACCATTAATGGTCTCTTGTGTTAAGGGATGAGAATTGGGGTGTAAGGATTGGGGTATATGAGCCCAATAATGGTCTCCTGGTAGTGTACAGAAGCATGGAAAGCTGCAGAAAGGGTGGGGAGGCGAATTTTCTCCCCATACCTTAATAGCGATGCGATATTGTTGCAGTGTGAAATAGAATACTATATGATCTTAGCTTTCCACCTAAAATAATTAAAATAAAAAATTCAAATAAACCTTGAACACCTTCGATGACAAAAGGATTATTAGCCTCGGTGAGAAAAAAGAATAAACTTTATAAAAAATTCATCATTTCACAAAATCCTGATATTAAATAGTCTCAATACAAGAAATACAAAAACAAGCTTATCCAATTAATTAAGATTGCTAAGAAAACGTATTATGAAAACAAATTTGAAACAGCAAAAAATGATCACAAAACAACTTAGAAATTACTAATAAACTCACAGGGAGCTCTAACATGTATTTTTTGTTTTAAACAGTATATACATCCATACACACATACATATTATATATAAATTAGTAAAATTACCGTATAGTTTAGTAGTGTCCTTGCTCTTGCTTCTTGTTGCTCCAAAATGTCCAAAACCAGGTCGAATGAAGGATTCAAGGATTTTCTCGTACTCAACCTCCGCTCGGCCAGCGGGGATTGAGTACGAGAAAATTACCAAAAGGATCGCAGGCTCTGTGTACGAGATTGTCTTGCTTCTGGAGCAACAAGAGGCGAGAGCATGGACACTACTAAACTATACGGTAATTTATAGGACTAAACCATCTTTACCTTCTTCATTCATACTAGATAATACTCTGCTATCTGATCCTAAAGACATAGCAAACAAGTTTTGCAAATATTTTACCAACATCGGTCTGGATCTTGCAAGTAAAATCCCCGAGACTCTTACTTCTTTTCGTTCTTTCCTAAACTCAAATTATGATGAAGCTATTTCACTTCATCCCACAAATGCAGATGAACTTCAGGAAATCTGCAACTCATTTAAGACAGGAAAAGCTCCAGGTTATGATAACACTTATCTATGTATGTTATCAAAAAACATTTTGATCTTTTGGCACAACCTCTTGTCAACATCATAAATCTCTCTTTGTCTAAAGGAATCTTTCCAGATAAATTAAAAATCGCCAAGATTGTTCCAATTTTTAAGACAGGAGACCAACATTTTTTTACTAACTACAGACCTATATCACTCCTGACAAACTTCTCAAAATTCTTCGAAAAAGTTATGCAAAATAGATTAATAATTCATTGAGCGATGTGAAATTTTATACAGATTTCAGTTTGGATTTCGTAATAACCATTCTACCTCACATTCACTTATTTCTCTAATTAACAACATTGCATCGGCTATTGATTTGAAACATATAGCTGCTGGTGTATTTATTGACCTTTCAAAAGCTTTTGATACTTTAGACCATGAAATTCTATTTTCAAAATTAGAATATTATGCATGCATCCGAGGCATTCCCTTACAATGGATCAAGAGTTATTTCTTAAATCGTGAACAATTTGTTCAATTCAAGGAAACTTGTTCTTACTCAGAAAATAAAATGTCTAGTACCTCAAGGCTCTATTTTGGGTCCATTACTTTTTATTTTATATATTAATGACCTTCCAAATGCCTTAGAGCTGACAGAATCTTACCTTTTTGCGGATGACATTAGTATATATTATTCTCATTCAGATATTAAGCAACTTGAGTCTGTGTTGAATAATGAACTTCAAAACCTTGATATCTGGATGAAGTCAAACAAATTGTCTGTCGTCAACATAAGTAAACTACAAATTATGTAATTTTTCGGCCTAGACAAAAAAAGATAAATTTAAATCTATCTCTCCAATTCGACAACCATATAGTTACCCAGAAACAGCATATAAAATTTTTAAATCCTTATCTCACTTATTGTAATATAGTATGGTCTTCCACTTATGCATCTAATTTAAATAGGATTTTACTATTACAAAAACGAGCTGTACGTACTCTTACAAACTCCGATTACCGTGCCCATCTGATCCACTTTTTAAACGACTAACTGAAATATTAGACATATTCAAGCTAAATTCATTTCATATTGCTAAATTTATTTTTTTATTTCATCATCACATGCTGTTAAAAGTCCAATCAAGTTTTAGAAAGCAACCTGTAGTTTGTGTCGTGGAATCTAACTATCTTTGTTATCAGTATAAAAGATCCCGTGATTTTTGCTGCAATTTTTCTCCTTTTGATGCATGTGTTTGAACGGATTTACTCACGAAAGTACTGGTTTCTTTTGTGCAAGGCTTCAATCACATGGTCACGAGAAGATAAATCGTCAGACAATCGCCAGTGTAAACGAGCCTTTAAACCGTGCATATGACACAATTTTTTTTTGCTTCAATTGTCGTTTATGCTTCGCGAGTACTATTAGTTTATTACCGAAACAAGACGCATGCTCAGGCGTTCACTCGGGCTACTGACTTCTGAAAGCTTGGCGTAGCCTGTGCGTATTCTAGCAAGACTACATGGCAATGGCCATGCATAATTTTGACAAATCGAATCTATGGTCTTACATCAGTGAACTGCAGCGGTGCAGGAAGCGCCGAAGGTTTGCTAATAAACAACAAGGCCGTTTTCCCGAAAATTAAACAACGGATTCCTATGGAGCAGCACGCAACATGCCTTACAGTTTCGCAAGGCCTGACGGGATGATGCAATAATGCAATTTCGAGGAATATCCCCACCCCACACCCCCACACCCCCACCCCCACCCCCACACACCCCCCAAAAAAGGAAAAAAGACGACAACCTAGATTCGGCATACCACAGGTAGCCCGAGTAATTATGTCAGAAATTATATCATCTAGTTTAATTGAATGTGATCTGTTTGGTTTTCATTGCAAGGAGCAAGTCCCAGTGTCGTTACCGACACATAAAAACCATGTATGTGTATTGTATTACACCATATGGGCCGTTGCCGAAAGTTAGAAGCTAAACGTGCTAAAAGACTCTAAATTATTGTAGAAAACACATTGAAGTTTTTTACGTCTTTTTCCTCTTTTTTACAAATTTCTGCACAGTCCGCAAGTCCGCAGTCCGCGTTTTCCACCAAACCGTATACCTCATGACTAGTAATAATGGACTAAATTTAAAATTTCCCTGACGTCAGCTTGCCTAGTTTAAAATGATAAACGCATTAATTAGGCTCGATTTGCAGCCGTATCTTGGGCCCCGGTACTTACCTCCCCCAAAATCATAGATAATGGAAGGGAAACTGGATAGGAAACTTACGAAACCAGAAACGATCTGTTTGCACAACTTGGTATGGTAATTATATACTTATAAGCGATTAATGCACCTAACGCTTATAAGTATTTAGTATAAGGTGATTGTAGAAAAATCTCGTGCGATGATTGGTCGAGCTACGTCGGACTAATTCTCGATAATCACCTACAGCGTTTATTCAAAATGGCCGCCAGCCGGTTTGTCAATGACAGAAGAGGAAATTAACAATTTTAAAGAAAACGCTGTTCCTAAAAGTATGAAAATGTGTATTTATACTAAAACTTCGTCTCGGTTATTATACACCGATTTTCACCTCGCCTTCGGCGAATAATTGTTAAATAATTACCATAGCAAGTTGTGCAAACATCGTTTCCGGTTTCGTAACATCGTTTTAAGTTTCCTATCCAGTTCCCCTCCATTGTCTATGCCGAAATTACGGCTGGACTCGTGATCTTGTCCATTGTCGATTTGCACCAATCACAAACGTGCCTGTACATTTTCAGCAGGCATATATTATTAGGAATATTGCATGAATTACTCCGTAAGTTCAAAATGCGATCAATAGAGTGCTGATGAGAAAGCATACTATCTCATTTTAGAAACGTTTAACTATTCAGACTGTCTAAAATATTTACAACGGAAAGCTCAAGAGAAATTGGTTAATAGCCAAGATGTTCTCGTCATTCAGGTTACAGGATCAGGGAAGTCACTAACCTCGTACCCAGGGTTTTTCTCTGCGCCCGCGGGAGAAAAGACCCTGCCTGGTAGGAGCTGCTGACGATTTGCTGACGTTGCACCGAGCAAAAAATTTAATGCGGGAGGGGATGTTCTTTTTGTTATTTTGGCGAGTTCTGTCATCTACGCCGGCTAATCTAGTTGTTATTAATAAAGCCTGAAATGTTTCTACCTGGTTGTCGATTATCATTGCAAACACTTACTGGTCAATAATTACTTGTTTAAAAATGGAGACATCAATTGAAGATTACTTATATTGGAGATTTCATACCTAAAACATTGTCTTGGCTAGTTGAAAATTCTATCTTCGATTTATCGCTTTGGAATTTTAAAGCTAGCAGTGGCAGGTCGATCAAACAGTTCGAAGTCTGGCATCTTCATTTGGTACCAAGTATAGAGCATTGTTTTCAATTTAAAACCAGTATAACGCCAATGGATATTGTATTAAAAACTTAAGTTATCTGCCATTTTTTGAGTTCACTCCATGCAATCTTTGGCCTAACCTTATATATGACCTTTCAGTCAGCAATAGCGATTATTCATCGTTAAGTATAAAATATGCGATTTTTAACAGTGTCCCACGTTATTTTGTCACTGATTGTAGTTTATAATGAAGTTAAGTTTTGTCGAAGAAGTATGCAGAAGAGTTTTTCAGTTCTGTTTTAAACGTTTGTACGTGTCGTTTCAATAACATTTCTTACAAAATTCTAATCCTCAAATACCAAGATATAAATTACACAGTAAAACCAACTGCTGTTTTGTATAATTTTAATGATATCTGCGATTCAAGAAGGGGAGAGAGAAATTTGGAGTCGGAAACATGAATTAACTAATAAACAGATAGTTTATATTGTGCCGAGTTTCAGGAGTTTTTCATTTTTGATGAGTTTCTGTCGGTTATTGTCGGGGAAGGATAGAGGGTTTTACTTTTGTCAAAATCGGTCGCAAAAACATATGAAAACGAAACATATGAAAGAACAACAGCCCATTTTTTTACGTACCTTTTTGTCATGTTGGTTTTCGGTTGAAGTAAATAAAGGTCCGGCCATTTCTATCTTTTTTAAATGCCGTTGAGGAGTGGAAGTACTGCATCTTTTAACTCTAGTAAAAGTGGCTTGGCTTTCAGAAATAACATACTTGAATGTCTCGAAACTGTAAAGTCGCCTTTCACAAGCTCTGCAGACCAAACGTGGAAGTGATTCGACATTGGGAATTGAAGCACAGTATATATCTTCCGCGGCCGATAAGATCTTGTTCTTTATTTTGAATTCATTTTTTCGAGTGTCGCACATCACAAACAGAACGACACAGGCGACAGCAATTTGTGTTTATATTTTGAGTTGCGTAGATTTTTCTTGGACTTTCTGGTACAGCTTTACTTTTAATGACATTGCTCAAGACTGATATTATGTTTTTACATTCAATGGGAAATATCGCGAGTGATAATATTTATAATAAAAGTAAGGAAAATCATGACGCTGACGCTAGCCGACTCCGAACACAATATTACTTTGCCTCCCCTCTCAGAAAAAAATAATTGTTACCACCCAGTATCTGGGTGGTGGCAGGTCTTTTCTCTCGCTAGAGTGAAAAACCATGGGTACGAGGTTGGGAAGTCACTTATATATATGGAGCACGGGTGGCGTGTGCTATTAGGGCGCTGCCTCTCACCAATAGTTAAGCCCGGTTAGACGGGGTTAGTACTTGGATGGGTGACCGTCTGGGAATAGACCCATTCTCGGGGTGGGGACTCATGTGAGTAGAGTTTAGTTGGTCTCTCCTGTGCTTCGAGAGTTTTTCGCCGGGTTCTCCGGTTTTCCTTCCGTAAAATCAACACCTATAGGTCTTAGCTGTAAATGGAGGACCCCACCAGCTCTGCTGAAAAACTTATCCTCCTTAAATAAAGAATAATAATAATAATATTTCAGTCAGCTTCTATGGTTTTTGATATCGTGAAATTAATTAATGCAACGTCACAGACACACTCTGTGGCTCACGCGTCCAGCCGTCTCTTTCGGGGGAGGTACGTATACTGGGGCCCGGGAGACAGTTGTAAATCGAGCCTACGAATTAAGCCTCTATTGTAAAAATTCTTTCACACTTAACGAGTGACTCATCAACCTCACAATCAACTATTTAAGTGCAACTAAACACTCAAGAGTCAATGGGCTCACTGAGTATGAAACCACACTGGCCTTCCAACTGCATCCACACATTTGCACTGCTAAGTTAGTTACTTTTGCTAAGTTAGGCCAATTAAAAAAATATTTCTGTTTTTCATCGCCGCCCGCCCCCAAAAATTCGTCCGCCCCGATTTCTTTTTTTTTTTTCTTGATCGTCAGTTATCTGTTAGAAACCAAAAATTTGGCGCCGTAATGTGCTATTATTTGCAAGAAAAGAACGGTAAATCAGGTTTTTGCTTTTGTTTGTACCGTCGCGCATGAGCAAAGTACAGTAGCCTTCCAAAGAAACTGGAAAAGAATCGTGCAAAACTTTGAAAGTTAAAATTAGCTTTAAACGTGCAATAGCTTTGGACAGTAATCGTTAGCTATGCAGGCAAAGCGTACGAAATAGAAAACATCTCAACTTTTAACCCGTTTTCTGTATAAGAAAATACGTTACTAATAAAAATAAAAAACAAAAAAAATCGGGCCAAAAAAAATGTGGTCGTAATAATGGGGTGGTCGTCTTAACGGGGGAGTATTACACTCTTAGAATGTATTCAGGCCAGAAAAAAGTGGTCGTAATAACGAGGTGGTCGTATTAACGGGGTGGTCGTATGGCGGGGTTCCACTGTACTGGCAATAAAGCCAAATGAAAATACAATGTGATTTATACATCAGTTTCGAGACGAAAGACCATATATAGTGGCTGGTGCGTGAATCGGCATCTTCCAGCATAGTTTTTGTAGTAGGGAACCAACTAGACTACGCCAAAGCTAATGAACGACAGCATACTATATAATAAATAAATCAGTATATTATAAAATAAAGTGCATGTCCTCTTCGCACGCTCTGATTGGCCAGGCCCGTGCATTTATCCGCAGAGTATGGAAATCATGAATGACGTAAAATGGCGTAGGATGGCGTCACCTAGCGGGAAAAGCCAGCCAGCTTTCAAAACTGTTTTTTTTTTTCTTCCTTCTTTTTATTTTATAAAACAAATAATTAAGCATATCGCCCCTGTGCATATGTAAAGAGGCACTCGGCTATCGCCTCGTGCTTCTACTCAACTTCTTTCGTTTTCAAATGACGTCAAACGCCGGTACCTTTATAAAAGTACATATGCACTGAACTTTATGTTTTATTTGTTAATTATACCATGGATAGTAAAAAGACTGGATTGGAAACTTGATGGCGTGAGCATAAGAACCTGGTTGCAATTGACAAGCTTAAAAACCCCGAGTATATTCAAAGTTTGGGATTAATACAGCCTAAAATGATAATCGAATTGTCTGTAAATACGACAAAGCCACAATACGACAAAATGCCCGTCTATTCTTACTCATTTTAAAAGAAGATATCAAGGTTTACTAGTTAAAATATGCATCCCAAATTCCGAGCAAAACAAAGCACAATTTGGGGACGCCAGTTTCTTCAAAACAACACAGGAATCATCAAAACAAAGATCAACAACGCTTACCCCGAACGCTCGATTGTGGCTTAGGCAGGTTTGTAAGGCGATAAAATCATTTGAAACGTCAACATAGTCATCTGAATGTGAGGATATGAAGAATTTGAAGAAAAGTTCACTAAAAACCTCAGTAAAACAAGCGTACTCACGCCATTCGTGACATCACAATTTGCAACTAGGTTTCAACATCTCTCGAGCAAAGAAAAACGCTTTTCAGCCAATCGGCGGCCTGGAAACACCTCACGTGACTATTAGTTTCCAATCCACTCATTTTACTATCCATGATTATACCAAGCTCGCAAGCATACCAGGTGCACTACATAACTTATTGGATTCACCTAAGCCCGATATGGCAAAATATTTAAGTCCAAAATTCAATATTGGGCGAGACCTGAAGGTCGAGCCTAATATTAAAATTTGAGACTTAAATATTTTCCATATCGGGCGAAGATGAATCCAATAGGTGTTTTATTATATCGAACAAATAATCGTGCAATTGGCAAGTAAATATACCTTGTGCACCTGTCCAAAGGTTGCTGCCCAATATGTAGTTGTCCTACATGACTATATACGTTCGATAATTTTGGCAGTACTCAAACCTTACTATATTTCTATTTGTATTTCAACACTGTTCATGCCTTACTTTTATTTCACTGTTTGGCATATAGTTAGCATGCAGATTACGACATGAGCTAATTTTGATAAGTGGTAAATTTTTCTTAAGACGTTTCTGGACGTTTCAGCTTGTTTCAGCTTATTGTGTTGCAGACAGTCTAAATATATATAGTCAAAGCAATTTATGGCATGTTATGTCCTACTGTGTTAAATGGTTCAAGTCAAGACCTGAAGATTTCTTTGATAAGCAAGAACAACCGTTGGCAGTTGCGGCGATATATAATTAACCTCTTCGTTTTTGTCATTCCCGACATTTTCTTTTTTATCTGGGCTCAGTTGTTTGAAATATTATTTAGCACTTATTCTGGATTAACATCTCAGTATAGTATTTAATTAACTATTTATAGACACAAATTACAAAATCCGAATTAAATATTTCAAAATTAAGATATTTGGTCCTGTCAGCGATATTTTAATTAAAGATGAATTATTACATGGTAATGATGGTATATATATATATATATATATGCATGTGTAGGCTGTTTATTAACCCTTTATATAACTCCCACCATGTCAAGAAGTCTTCCCTTGACGAGTGACATCGTCTGGTGTTAGAGTAAAAAATAAAAGTGTAATGCAAATGGCTGTTAAAACTTGACAATTTACAGTCGTTTGCCTCTGCATGGTTTACGTTTTCATTTGTACAAACATTTGTACAAACAAAAAGATATCTGATGTGACAAGACGTCGCTTTTGTCGTTATTTTGTGTTAGTATATATATTGCAACTCATGCATTGCAGTGCATATTAACTGAAAATTATTCACTTGCCACTCGCTTTAATTCTCTATTCTGTAAACAGATCTATACTTATTGAATTTGAACAATTATTTATATACTGACAGTATTCATATAAACCAGAAGCAAGACGTCGAACTATATTTCATTGCTCTTATATAACCATGCATTGACACTTGTGAAATGTACAACTTACAAGTAGTCCAATCACAAAATCATCTCCTGTATATATACTGTCGTTGAAAGCCAAATTTACAAAAACAGTTAGTATATAGACAATTGCTGAATAGGTATATTACTCGACCACCCATTGACAAGTTAATTTAAGAAAAGTTAAAAGCTTCGTAACTTTAAGAAAAAACATATAATTACAATGGTAACAAGAAATTGCATCGAAAGCAGTTTATACAATTCAAGGAATCGTCTTTCCAAGAAGAAGATTCATTGTTATAATAAAAATGCATATGTCATGCAATCCTGGCGATCCTTTTTAGACTACCTACTGACAATTGAATTATTAAATTTAAGAGTAACACTTGGAGTACGCATTTTACACAAATCAGTCAAATGTATGTAGTGGCTTTTGTAGCACAAGACTTATCACTTTGCCTTTGGCAAACATTTGTATACATTTGTATAAATAGAACTGATTGACATGCCAACTATATAGGTTAACGGAAACAAGGCTTGCAAGAAAACATATAACAATGGCGAGAAAAGTGCATCAGAAGCATATTTTGTACTAACTATAATTAGGGATTTGAATAACATTAATATGAATATATTTATATATTATATATAATCTAGATGCTACGCATGCAAAATCATTAATGCTTTACGCCAAAGCGAAAACATGTTATGATGGTATACAGAGCAATGGGCGTCCTTGTCTTCGTCTTCTTCTTTGCCGTCTTTGCCTGGCATTCAGCTGTACATGGTCTTAGACCAGGCGGGTAAGGCTTCAGTTTTTATATTTGTAATACAGTATATATACATATAGTATACATATTAACTGAATGATTTACGTTCTTTTTTTCAAGAAATGTCGAACGTATATATATAAGGGCAACGCGATATATGGGCGTTTTATAAATACGCAAAGGAAAACTTGCTAAGTCATGGGAATAAAACAATTGAGAAACCTTCCTATACATGACCGTTGTGGGAGTCAAATGTTCTCCGGTTTATTTACGTCAATGATAGGTCGAAGTTAAAGTTAACTCTCGTCTATTGTATAAACATTTAGTTGTCCTTTATTACTTTATCGTTTATATTCAGCCAGATGATAAAATTCACCAACGTGCTTTATACATTATGTGGTAACTCGTACAACGGCTTCAGCATGCAGGCGAGCCATTTGCTACATCCTCTACTGTATATCACACCAAACCATTTTCCCTACTGTAAGGATTACATGCAGTGTATCAGTGCTACAAAGTGTAACATTTCAGATATTGATACATTATGTGTATTAGCCAGTGAAGGCGCTTGTGAAAAAATATTTACAATCGTCAATCGTGCATGCATGCCCTTCATCAACATCTAATCAGTTTTATCTCACGTTTATATTTTTGCGATCCGGTTACTGATATAGCTATAAAGGACACACATTGATAACATTGCATGTTTACTACATCGAGTTTAGGAATTATTTTTAAACAAAAGTTTGGCCACCAATCATTATAGCCTCCTGCTCCGCAGGCAACGTACTCTAGCTGTGTGGCTTCCCAGAACTGTGGCTTCTACTGTACGGACAATGATGTTTTGGTCGAGATCTTGACTTTATATCAACTGTACGGGCAATATTTTGGTCGAGATTCATTGCCGACGGTTGCCTGCGGAGGAGGCTACAGCAATCATATCGTTTGTGATTCATCCTGTCAAATGCATGAAAGTATATAACACATCTTTTAATCAGGGTTTGTGCATGGAGTCCAGGTTATTATCATTTCTATCATACAGTAAAATCCCGCATAAAAATCAGGTTGAAATGGTTCTTACACATAGGTGGTCCCTGAAGGCGACGTTTATTTTTTTTATCTTTTTTTTATCGGTTGTTTGAATTTATTTATCACTAATTTGTGTACTAGTCAGCAGTTTATATTGGTATTTTGTTACGTTTTGTTACACAGCTATGATTTTTATGTATCATTTTTCATGTCAAAACTCCAGCGTTTTAATTTTTCCAAGCTAATAGAGCGTTTTCATCTGACGTCACGGCGGCCATATTGGTGTACGGTATGGGAATTAGCTCTTTCTTATTCAAATATTTCGTATTGTTTCACCACCCCAATGGGGCCACCGATCACGTGAGTGAAAACGCTCTTTAAGACCAATATAGTTAAGCCGAATATGCATATATTAAGTAATGAGTATTCAAAGCGTTAATTTATTGAAAGAATGTGAGCCGGGTGGACGTTAACTCATTTGTGTTCAGTAAACTTTTCTACTGTTCTACAGTTTGGAGCCACACAACAAAAACCAACAAAAATAAGTTACAGTTAGTTCAGAACTTTGCTGGTCGAATTGTCCTTGGTCTTAGAAAATACGACCACATCTCAAAGGGGCTCAGATCTCTAAAGTGGCTTAATATTGAAAACAAATTATATCTTAACGACTCTGTCACAGTTATCTCTCTCAGAAATTTGTACGTAGATCTCAAGTATATAGTAGAGTAACAAGGTTTAACCAGGATTTAACTTTACCAAAATGTAGGTTAACAACTGGACAGCGCTCCTTCGCCTTTCGAGGCGCTAAGATATGGAACGAGCTCCCCAAAGACATAAAAGAAATTGAAAACATTAAAGTTTTCAAGAAGAAGTTGTTCAACCACTTGTATGCTATCTAAGATTTTATATATATATATATATATATATATATATATATATATATAATTAAGATTTGATGCTGTGTCGCTACTCCGAGTTTCACGCTATCGCGATCTTCAGGCAACTGACAGATTAGGTTCTGCTATTCATTATATACATTGGCTACGTCATTAATTAAGTTGGTGTTTAGTTACGTGTCGACACTTCGAAAATAATTCAGATCGTTTGTTCAAAAAGTTTTTCTTTTTTGCCTTCATCAATAAAAGTTTTTCTTCCAGACATAAATTGCATCGTTTTGATCCTGCCTTGTATGCCGCTACGTGCTTTATTACAGACCACTTGATGTGGTGGTCTCGGTTTCCAATTTTCAATTTCCAGATATGTTATATATATATATATATATTATTATTTATTTATCATCTAATATATAAATCATGTCAATTCATATATTCTAATTTGTAATGTAGCTAGTCTCTTTTGTGTAAAATTATCGCTGAAAAGCCCTTATTTATAGGGAGCTTCAATAAATCGTATGTATGTATGTACGTTGTGGGGATATCAGAGGGTTAGATCACAAGTATCAAAAACATCACTCCTCAAAAAATATTCCTCAGATGAAAAGGTTTCATTTTGATACGAAATATTTGCAATATTTATTTGTCGTTTTATATTCAGCCAATCTAAGATTCACACTGAACGAGGATAAGTGTAAAGAAATGCGCATACAGTTCTCAAAAACCGGAAGTCAATGTTGCCCCTTGACCATAAATAATAAAGAACTGGAACTTGTTAGTCAAGTGAAAGTTTTAGGAATTATTATTAGCAACGATCTAAAATGGAACTGTCATGTTGATTGTGTTATAAAAAAAGCATCCGCTAAACGCATGTACTTTCTGAGACAACTTAAACGCGCCAAAGTCTCCATCAATGCCGACACGGTCTACTTCTACCGTGCGTGTATTCGTAGCGTTGTGGAATATGCATCACCCGTGTTCCATTACGCTCTAGCTGGATATTTCAGTGACGAGCTTGAACGCATTCAAAAACGAGCCCGCTTCTTATCATTTTGGGACCTGGGATATCATACAGTGATAGTCTAATAATCTGTAATCTCTCCTCACTTTCTGACCGTCGTCATGTTTTTAGTCAGAAACTATTTAAGTCAATAGTTAACGACCCTAGTCACAAGTTGTACAAATTATTACCAGCTTTTAATGTCAATTCAAGATACTCTTTAAGACACAAACGAATTTTTATAGAACCTCGTTATCATACTGATAGATTTAGAAAGTCCGGTCTTTGTTCCCGCTTCAATACGTTCTTGTAATTCATAGTATTTATATTAGTTAGTTCATCCAATGTAATTCAGCATATTCTTAATAAATTATTATTATTTGTTATAAGTTTTACTGAATTGCCCTGTAGTACTCGAAGTATAAAATTGGTTTTATTATTTTGTGTCCAGGAGCCACGTTATTAGGAAACCTCGAATTTATTACACGTCTGCGAAAACATCTGCAAAGGAATTAAGAAGTCGCAGAACATGCACCCAAACTGGTTGGTGGTGGTGGAGGGATACACGATGTTGGTATGTATAGAAATCTTTACAGTCGATGTACCAACTGTATATTCAACAATGCAATTGGTCTTCTTTTGTGGGTTTTTATTATTTATTTATTTATTATACAAATATTTTCTCAAGTTTAATAATTCTTGGGTTTCAATCACGTAACTTTTTGTTTGAGATTTCATTTCTGAATTCCAGAAAGTGGTCAAGCAAAATCAAATTAGATCGATTTGTGCAATTTAGCACAACGCAAGCGTACGGCATTTTCCAACACGAACATAAACAACTCTAGAGTGTCAATATCATGTAAATATTTTGAAGTAATAATTGACCTTCTCTTTTACTAATGACCACTATCTGGGTAGATAAAACGGAAGTGACGTCACGTGAAAGTGAAGAATAAAACATGCAGTGATTTTGTCGTGGTTACAAATTTAAAATACCTATAAACTCAAGTAAGATATTACTTATATGGACAAAATATTTTCTGACTTTAACTTCTATTTGTTATTATATACGTCAATGTAGGCATTTGTGTGCGTGTTTTTTTCTTTTCTTATGATAAACCGCTTGAAGATTTTAATGAAAAAAATGATAAAATATAGAATATACTATTCAAGTATTCCATTAACATGTGAATAGGGTAATATTTCTGCTGTAACGTACGGAACACTGCGTATGCAAATTATGGCTACATAGACGTCATCCTCATTACCATTTTGGAAATACAAACTTCAAAATAACAACAAATAAAAGTTCAAATCAAAAAATATTTTGGCATTCAACTATACACATTAAATAAAATCCATACGCAGTAATATCATATTTGGGTTTATAAGCACTTATATTCATAAATGGCTGAAGATTTAAAATCCTTTTATGTGCATATAAATTAGCCCCTCTGTCCTCGTTTTAGAGTAAAGATTCTTTTGAATTTCGCACATGAAAACGAGTTTAGAGGGGGTAATTTATATGCACATAAAAGAATATTAATTCCACAGCATTTATGAATATGGTCTATATAGTTCTGAAAAAAACTATTCGAAACATGGCAGCAGAAGAAGAATAAAAATAGAGCTTAGATCTATCTTTTTTTCCTACTGTATTTATTTTTCTAGTAATATCTATTGTATTATCTTAGGACCACATATTATTACAATTGGGTGACAAAATACAAAACCGTCGCTAGATACAAATGGGAATATGTTTGTGAATCTGGGTACCAAGAGTACGGCGGTGAATGTAAACGTACGTATGTTAATGTTGTGTGCTTTTTTTGTATATTTGTTTTTCAAAACTTGGATAAGTGGCTGTTTTTGCTAGTGTTTCGTTACTTAGCCAGTAACATTGTTAAGGTGATTAGAAGTATTATGTTGAGTATAGTTAAAAAATTGAAGCTTATAGACAAATATAAGTTTAGTATTACAAACGGTCAAATTAAAATTTGGATTACAACGGTCAGAAAGAGATTGATCTAAAAATTTAATATTCACACACTGTGTTTAATATATCGCAAAAACGGTTGGAAACAATTAAAACCAAAAACAAGTGAAGAAATGGAATATGAAATACGCAGACGGGAAAGGCAATGAGAACAAAGATAAGGGTATTAAAGAGATGTTGTTGTTTTTTTAAATCAAAACTATTATTAATCAGTAACGGAACGTTAGTAAAATCTTGTAGTTTTTGTGATTCGTTTATACTTCAACATAGGTTTCCACAGTTGAAATTTTGACCTGGGCTTTCATATATTTTTCTTGAGAGTTGAGATTACTTTTTTTGCCTGGTAAATTGATTGCCAAAGTTTCATTTTGTCTATATTTTTAATATTTTTGGAGAGGAGAGTGAATAAATTTTAGTATTATCTCCAAGATTGTATGACGACAACAACTGTTTATTTAATATTTTATTAAAGCGGATTGTGGTAGTTATGGATGTCGAAATAATGGTACATGCACATCTCCTCAACAGTGCAGCTGTAGAAGTGGATGGGAAGGAAGTAAATGCGAGAATGGTAAGCTTATGATAGTTTACAATTGTTCACCGTAGTCGAGGTGCATGAATAGTGCTGGATATTTACCAAACCGTAAATATAATTTACACTATTCACTGACATTGAGGTGAATAATTGTTTTAGCATATACTTCATAAACGAAATAACAAGTTTTATTTATATATTTTTCGGTACTTTAATTCATGCAAGACAGGGCCGCTAGCTTAGAAAACGTTGTTTTTTCATAATTATATTTTATATCAAATAAAACACTGCTGCTCATGTTTTAAATATTACTTAAAAAACTAGTATTAATTAGTTGTAATTCATAGTTACTGTTACTGGCCTGGAAGTAGACGCAGAGAAGGCGATAGGGACCACAGTCAAAATTATTGTTCAGTGAGAAATATAGGGAAGAATACAGCGTTGTATTCTTCAATTTCTGCGATTTTTCATAAAAATGGCAATATGTTTTAATCCAAGCAAACCAGTTATTGAAAGAATGAAATAACAATAGAAACAAACAACACAAACGTTTTATATTTAATTTCTATAGATGTTGATGAATGTACATTGGGTACGTCTGGCTGTCAGCATTCTTGTAAGAATAGTATTGGTAGCTTCAACTGTTCTTGTAATCTTGGATACACATTGGCTAAAGATAAAAAAATTTGCATTGGTAAGTGCTTTATTATATCGATGTTACACCAATGGTGAATTGCTTTGTTATAAATGTGCCATATCATTTCCTTCTTAATTCTAGCGGAAGGACGGTTATTTGATTGATTGATTGATTGATTGATTGATTGATTGATTGATTGATTGATTGGTTGGTTAGCATGGTTGGTTGCATGATTGGTTGGCATGGTTAGTTGCATGATTGATTTGTTGGTTGGTTGGTTTGTATGAATGGCTGGCATGGTTGGTTGCAAGGTTCGTTGCTTGCATGATTGCGTGGTTAGTTGGTTGCATGGTTGGTCGGTTGTATGGTTGGTTGGTTGGTTGTATGGTTAGTTGGTTGGTTGTATGGTTGGTTGATTGTATGGTTGGTTGGTTGTATGGTTGGTTTATTGCATGGTTGGTTTATTGCATGGTTGGTTGATTGCATGGTTGGTTGATTGGTTGGTTGTATGATTGGTTAGTTGCTTGCTTGCTTGCATTGTTGGTTGGTTGCATGGTTGGTTGGTTGGTTGGTTGGTTGGTTGGTTGGTTGGTTGGTTGGTTGTATGGTTGGTTGATTGCATGGTTGGTTGGTTGTATGATTGGTTGGTTGGTTGGTTGGTTGGTTGGGTGGTTAGTTAGTTGGTTGGTTGCATGATTGGTTTGTTGCTTGCTTGCTTGCTTGCTTGCATGAATGGTTGGCAAGGTTGGTTGCAAGGTTCCTTGGTTGCATGATTGCATGGTTTGTTTGGTTGCATGATTAGTTGGCATGGTTGGTTGCATGATTGATTTGTTGGTTGGTTATTGCATGAATGGCTGGCATGGTTGGTTGCAAGGTTCATTGGTTCCATGATTGCATGGCTAATTGGTTGCATGATGGTTTGTTGGTTGGTTGCATGGTTGCATGGTTGATTGGTTGGTTGCATGGTTAGTTTGTTGTATGATATGGATTGGTTGATTGCATGGTTAGTTTGTTGTGTGATTGGTTGATTTCATGGTTAGTTGGTTGTATGATTGGTTAATTGCATGGTTGCTTGGTTGTATGGTTGGTTAATTGCTTGCATAGTTGTTTAGTTGTATGGTGGGCTGATTGCATGGTTGGTTGGTTGCATGATTGGGTGGTTAGTTGGTTGCATGATTGGTTGATTGCATGCTTGGTTGGTTGGTTGCATGATTATTTGGTTGCATGGTTGGTTAGTTGACTGGTTGGTTGGTTGGTTGGTTGGTTGGTTGGTTGTATGGTTGGCCTGGTAATTGGTTGGTTGCATATTTCGTTGAATGATTAGTTAGTTGTTTGGTGGTTGTTGTTGTTCGTAAAAATATAATGGTTAGTGGCATTTAAATAATTATACTTTGGAAAAAGCTATTAACCACATCAGTAAATAGTCCTTCCTATATAGATACACCCCTGATTCGTACATTTAGATTGATAAAAGATAATAAACAATTACGTAAAAACGCACCAAAGTCAGTTGGGTAATTTAAAAAAAAAATGAAATAAATGAAATATTTAAATAAACTTAAATTTAAGCAAACCAGTTATTGAAAGAATGAAATAAGTATAGGTAATCATATGATAGCGAGTACAATTAAGGATTTACACTACAAGTGATATTTGAAAATTTTGCCAAAATTGCACGAGCCGTTAGGCGAGTGCAATTTGGCATAATTTTCAAATACCACGAGTAGTGTAAATCCTTAATTGTACGAGCAAAATCATATGATTACTCATTTATTATATGCATGACAAAATTACGACTCGTACGCTTCGTACTCACTCACGCCTTTAAAAACATCTTGTTTCTTACTTGACAAGAAACATTTTCACTCTGGGTGTTCTCCGTACTCATTTCAAAATATTTACATGGAATTTTTAGTTCATAGTGTACCACAAGTCGTTGGAAATGTGAAAAGTTTCCATTGCAGAATTGGCCGCCATTTTGAATTTTTGAGCAGAACAATTAATAAAATAATTGTACTCCTCTCAACCAATCAGAATGTAGTAATTTTGTCATGCATATAATAAGAATACTGACAAACAAACATAACAATCAATAATTTGTAGATATTGATGAATGTACACTGGGTACGTCTGGCTGTCAGCATTCTTGTAAGAACAGTATTGGCAGCTTCAACTGTTCTTGTAATCTTGGATACACATTGGCTAAAGATAAGAAATTGTGCATTGGTGAGTGCTTTATTATATCATTGGTGTATTGACTTGGTTAACGAACGCGAGTTCTTATGCATGTGTTACATATAACATTTCTCCCATTTATCTAGCGGGTATTTTCAACTTTTTTTATGACATACATGTACGATAATATTATTTTACGATTGGAAAATTGCTAATATTCCTTGTTGTGGATAAAAACTTGAATTATTTTAATGCTCTTTTAACAGATATCAACGAGTGTGAACAAAACCACGCCAGTTGTTTTCATAAATGCGTCAACACTATCGGAAGTTATCACTGCAGCTGCAAACCAGGATTTGACCTGAAAACAGACAACAAATCTTGCCAAGGTGTTTCGCTGTACTACAGCTCATCAGTGTAGCTTGGAACAATCTGAATGAATTTCATCAATTACTTATACACATGCGATCGTCGGTGACAACCGCATGTGGGACAGCATCGGTGAAGTACATTCAGATAGCGTGAAGTGCGCATGGGCCCAGTAATATTTATATACTAATTATATACTAATATTTCCCGCAATGTATGACGAAGCGAACGAGGTTAATAGAAGGTACATTATGTGACTTCACTGGTATTGACTTCAATTTCAACTTTCCGAATAGTATTAGACCCTGTTTACATGAAGCGGATTGACAGTCCAATCGGATCGAAAAACACAAGTGAAGTCAATCCGGGCACATGTTTACATGGAGAATCCGATCTGCTTGGAACATTGTTTTCGCTTTTGGAACACTATTTTCTGTGCTTCCCTCAATTTCTGCCATTTAGCACGACACGCACCAACTTCACTCATGCGTATCAAGTAATTTACATTTGAATCTGAAGTCAACCCACTCCACTTCAGCCATTCGTTTCCATCAGATCGAAAACTTTCAATCTTCTTCATGTAAACACAACAAGGAGAAACAACATAGGAGATTTGACTTGAACACTCCATCAGCTTCATGTTAGCAGGGCCTAACTCGCTTTTCGAGTGTTCTTTGGTGACTTGGCCTAAAACTGGAAAAACTTTGTAGTGCAGTGTTGTGGGTTTTTTTAAAGTTTGTTCTTGTGCTTCTCGAATCTTGGTCTTACTGATACAAGGAACGCAGCCCATGGTTCAGATTCAAAGGAAACAGCTGCAAAAGAGATGAAGCATTCCCGAATTTGATCAAAATTATTGGCTTATTGCAAAAAAGTTTCAAACTGGCCTGTGACATTTGATGAAAGTCAAGAAATTACTCTCGAGTGCAGTTTTCTGTTGCAACCCGTAATGAACCCGGTTTTCTCACATTGCATGCAAGTTGCAGTTGCATTGCAATGTGAACTCGTTTGTATCTGAAGAATGACCTTATCCCTTGTTTGGTTGTAAAGAAATAACAATTTTCCTAATATTACCATCATAGTAATGTAATAGGCAATTAGCGACATAACTGCATTATTCCTGGTCAGAAATCAAACACAGTATAATTTTGTCATAAATATTTCATTGTTTATTGTTTGCAGAACCTATTCCAACACGAATATCAAATGAAATTCCTTCAGATGGTGCACGTGATGATAGCAAAGCACAAAGTGGCGATAATAACAATATAGTCACAATTTCTGCTTTGGTTGGTGGTGTTGGTGGTGTGATCTTACTGATTTTCGTAGTTGTTGGTAAGTTAACGAAGAAATACTGAAATAGCTGAAATATATATTATGCATGCTTCCGCTGAGATTTAGTAAAAATATCAAAAATGCCTAGCTTATAATACGTTAACCCGACCACTAGTGAGTTTACCATCAAGATGGCTGCTCCGAGTTATTAGACAAGCGGTTAAAACTTGGTAAGACGTAGCCAGTATGAGAAGTAATACGAGCAACAAATTGCTGCAACATGCATTGTTGCGTTGCAAGTTGAATAGCGTTGTTGCACGTATTACCACCCACATGAGTGTCACGTAACAATGATTTTGTTGCAAGTTGAATCGGCATGTTGCAGCAAGTAGAACTGGAGTCTACTTTTTTTAACAATTTCAGTTTTCAACTTGCAACAAAATCATTGTTGCGTGACAATGTTTAAGGTGGGTGGTAATACGTGCAACAACGCTTTCCAACTTGCAACGAAACAAAGTTGCGTCGCAGGTTGAAGAAAAATCATGTTTCCCGTATTACCTCACATTAAGATAAAAACTTTATTTTAAGAGGGTAGCACATTACACCAAAAAGTGATAAACTTGTGGTCCTAATTGGCTATAACTAACAAATCATTATGAATTCGTTCTCGTTTGTGATTAGGGTTAGGATTAGTGTTTTTGTTTGGGTTATAGGGCTTTTATACACCGTATTCATAAAGATGGCTCTAATTTATATACTCCGTTATGTGCATTTAAATTAGTCTTTCGAACCCTGTTCTTGTGTTTATAATTGAAAATAACTTTTACTCAGGAACGAGACTGGAAAGGCTGCATAAATAAGAGTTTATATTGGCGGCCATCTTTATGAATACGGTGTATTGGTGGTGTGCATTTTACGTCATTGTAGCCATGTTGGATGAATTTGACAAAAGTTTTTCATCATCTGCAATTATAATTTCATCCAACATGGCGAAAATATCTTTGCCCTTCGAATCTCAAGGGATTGGTTGCACACCACCTATACGATAATCTTGCTGTAGTATGTTGAATGAGGCATGGTGTACAGGCAAATCTAAAAAGGCGAGGCCAAAATATTATTTTGGACACCCTGGGGACCGTCATTTGGTGTCCGTAATAACGAGAGTCCGCAAAAAGAGTCCGCGAAATATCGCGATTTCAGGTTGTAAAATGTCACTACAATGTATTACTGCTTTTTTGTTTAAAATGTCCAGTTTATTTTAATTTCTAGTTGACGTTTACTGTGATACATAAGTACACAGTACAAGTCAAAATACAAGTCAAAAATTTGCATTCAAATATTTTTTTTATTCCAAAATCAAAAATACAACGGTAACATGAATCAGTAACATAAATATGTCACTCGATAAATTAAAAAGTCATTCACTTTCATGTGTCGAGAGAAAAATACGTCCAAGGTGTCCGTTGTAACGAGAGTAGAACAATAAAAATGTTTGTTGGGGACCACATGAAGTGTCCGCAATTCCGTAAAGCGAGAGTCCGTAACAGCGAGAGTTATTTCAATACATTTCATAGTAGTTTCGGCTGGGGATTTACCAACTGTCCTTAATAGCGGGGTGTCCGTAATAGCGGGGTGTCCGCAAGGCGAGAGTTGACTGTATTGCTTAGTTGTAGTTAGTATATACAGTGTGTATAAAAAAAATGGAACCCTTAGAAAATGAATTAGTATTCTGTTGAAACAACCTATTGTAGTAGTTGAAAGCCCTAAACACCTCTGAGCCATGGATGCGTAAAAAACACGGTCTTATACACCTGGGTAATTAAGATAACTTGAAGTGTATGCATGTGAAAGTATTTAAAAGCTTTTTCTCTTCCTGTTTAACTTATTGCTGATTAATTTATAACGCAGCGCTTTTAGGGCTTTCAAACTACTACAATAGGTTGTTTTAAAAGAATACTAATTCATTTTCTAAGGGTTCCGGGGTTTTTTTTATACACACTGTATAGTAGACTTGTGATTATTGTTATCAGTGTTGTGGGCCGTATGTTAGATAACCTTTATGATTAATACGTCTTTTATTCCCTCGTAAGTAAAGGAATGCTCATGCATGACTATAATAATGAACGATATTAATATATTAATTTTAATTATAGCAGTTGTCAAATGTTACGCTAAGAGAAGGTCTTTGAAACACGCGAGTGAAACACGTCCAAATGGATATACCAATCCTGCATTCAACAATGAATACTATGCATCTACATAGAGCCGGACGAATTAGATCAGAACTATTACGACACACCAAAAAGTACCAAGCCTGGCGGCTCCGGCAACATGCAGAGCGAAAAATCATTGATCAATTTGCTTAATCAAGATCTGAAGAAAATAGTAGGAGTAGAGACGCGGGAGAGATTAGCAAAAGAAAGAAAAGAAAGAAGGACTCAGTTGTTCTCTCGTTCAATTCCTTGAAGAAAAACTTAGATTGCTGAGCTTTGATTTCTTGTCGTAGTAGAAACATAATCTTAAGGTAGATATGGTTGTTATGAGGATTAGTCATGTTCACAATTTTATTAGTTTGGTGAACGAAAAAAAATAATAAACTATATTTATGTAATCATTAGTATTTAAAAAATACGTTTTTAACCCACAATACAAGGCAATCTAATTTAGCGATATTTTGTATCTGCACATGCATGGCGCATCGTGGCTTTGTAGCTCTTCATATAGTTAAAGTGCCTATAAACTCAGATAAGATATTACTAATATGGATTCTATATAAAGTGAATAGTTGAATGCCAAAATATTTTCTAACTTGAACTTTGATTTGTTGTTATATTGAGGTTTGTATTTCCAAAATGGTAATGAGGAGGACGTCAATGTAGGCATTTGTGTTCAATCTTATGATAAACCGCTTGAAGATTTTAATGGAAAAAACGATAAAATACAGAATATACTATTCAAGTACCCATTAACATGCGAATTGGGTAATATTTCTCGTGTAACAGAACATTGTGTATGCAAATTATGCCTACATAGACGTCACCATTACCATTTTGGAAATACAAACCTCAATATAACAACAAATAAAAGTTCAAATCAATATTTTTTACTTTAAATTAATATTTTACTATATAGGTCAACTCAAAGGCCTGTTTAGTGTTTACAGGTTGATTATTCTCCTGACGCCTGCAATCAAATGTACTGACTTACGAACTGGCCATTTGCGCAAAACTATATATGTTTCAATACTTCCGCGAGTCATCTACTCAATCTTTAGAATAAGAAAAACAATACCAATGTAAATTTAATAGATTACTAAATTCTGCTTTTCATGATAAACGCTTTTATAGAAGAGAAATCAGTACACTATTTGGCTTCTTTCTTTTTTTTTGCACTAGTAGTACATTTTGTATGTTAAAAGGTGTTACTATACGGACGTAATAAATAAAATCACTTTTTTGCTTGTTGTAAGAGTGATAGGTATACTTATTATACCCTCGCAATTAATCGTCCAATCAAATGTCTACATTAGCGTCACGTGCCAGCCCAATATTTTACTCTAACGTTTCGAGCGAAGGGCCTTCGCTCGAAACGTTAGAAAACTATACGTTCAATAATTTTGCCAGTACTCGAGGTTAGCCATTATAATTATTTTAAAACATTCATTGAAACGAATGTTGCTTACTAAACCTACAGTCTTCTGTTAATGAGAGCGACACTGCCACAGTCAGACAAGCAACTCTGATTCACAGTTTTACTTTCGTTTCGCAAGGGACAACACCTCAAATCCTCAATGTTCTCGTGATAAAAGGTCACGACCCCGACATCCTTTTAAGGCAAGCGAAGTAAATAGTAAATCCTTTACTAAGAATTTCTAAGTAGTTCTAAGAAAATGCGGTTGGTTCTTCAAAAAACTAAAGGCTATCCTTTCATTGGTCCAGAGGAAACCTGTGGTGTTTGGTGAATATCAGGTTATTGTCAGTGTTGTAACAACTCAAGTCATCAATGACTCGGCCTCGAGTTGCAATTTTTAGCGACTCGACAGTTTTACGAGTTAGAATGGACTCGACTCGATTCAAATCGCTAACCTTAAATGACTCAACTCGGACTCAACTCAGTGAGTCAATGACACAACTAACTTAAATGTTGATTCTGATCTGGTCTTTCAACAGTAAAGCTACGGATATATACACGGGTGCAATATTGGCAGTTTCGCAACGATTGCAAAATCGTTGCGTTGCATTGAACTTTCCGCAACGATTGCGGGAAGCTTTGCGTTGCTGTCGCGAGGAATAATAGACAAGAAATTTTCTCCTGTGTATCCGTAGCTTTATAGCTCCCCACCCCATCCGAGCCTCACTAGCTCAATGTTAAGCCACTGGTCTAGGTTGTCACTAGAAGATTACGAGTTTGATACCTGTCTAGGGCTCATTTTCTGAGAAAACTTCTACCAAATATCATATCACATCACACCAAACTCTCAAATCACAATGTACCACATGTATATTCGCAAAATGGTTTTGAATATCAGATACGTTCGGAGTCTAATTTTTCGGATCCTAATTAATTGAGTCATTCGGTTTGTTGAAATCAATGTCCCATGGGCCAAATGGGAAGAACATTGTGGTGGGAACAGTTTATCGACCACCAAATCAAAATCTACCATTATTTTTGGAAAAATTCAATAAAATTCTTTCCAGCATTTCAAAAAATAACAAGCACTGTTACATAATAGGGGATTATAATACAGTAAAAACCCGCTAACAAGAACCTATACCACTATTAAGAATCTCAGGCTGAAATTAAGAATTTATTTATATAAGAATATATAAGAATATAAGAACCTATCCCAGGCTGATTTGGTAAAATGTAGGTTCTTGTTAGCGGGTTTTTACTGTATAGACATGTACCGTTTAAATGAACATTCTGCCACTCAAGAATTTGTCGAAAATCTCTTCTCTCGTATGTTTTTACCTTTAATAAATAAGCCAACACGCATCACAGCACATTCTGCTACGCTTATTGATAATATTTTCACTAATAATCATCTTACACAAAATTTATTCAGCGGTATTGTTATCAATGATCTATCCGATCACTTATCGGTCTTTGTTTATGTCTCCAAGGAGACCCTTCCCGATTGTAAACGCGTTGAGAACATCGTTCTTAGAGATTTTTGCGATAATAATATTTATTCGCACATATCTTGCTAATGTAAATTGGACTAATCTTCTTAATCAAGATACAAACAAAACGTTTAATGCTTTTATAACTGAATTTTCTAAGCGATTCACACTGCATAAATTAGAGCATCGCATATAAAGGTCAACAAACTATGAATAAATTGTCAGTGTGGTCAAGTACAGCTAGCGACTCCGACAACATGTGCTTCTATGCTGCACCGTATAGCCTTCGCCAGGAGCCTTCCCCAGTACTTTACAGGAAGACAAGCTCTTATGGCCTTCTAAACAAGGTCTACTACAGTTTACTTATATATTGATGGTTGTCGGGTTTTGCCAGACGGGCGACAAAGGCTGGAACACCTGAAGCATGCATGTCAAATATTTCCGAGTTGTCCCTGCATGCTGGGGTATATATTGCTTATTCTTCTAATCTTCTTCAGTTTCTTCCTGTTAACAACTAGAATATCTTGTCGGGCTCACGGCTTGATCGACCGAAATCGATGCTTACTGACTATGGTATTTAAAAGACTTGTGTGCATGTATTGATGAAATGATTTCCCCCGCGACATGGTTCGCGATCGCGAGGGATTATCATAAGTTTGTTCTTCATGTGTTGTTTATTGAGCTTTGTCTATTGATCAGCGCTAATGGGCGAGGTTTTGCCATGCAGTTGTTTGTGAAATGGTTTCCTCGACCACATGGTTCCGCGGCGATGATCACAACTACGTTATTCCCGTAAGGTTTATCGATCACCAGTCAAGGTTTGCCAAGGCTTGACTTCCTTGACCAGATGGTTCAATTCGAGGATGATCCCAAATGTTATTCCCGTGAGGTTTATCGATTAGACTTTTTTTTTTAGACTTTAGACTTTTTAGACTTTTATTAGAAATACACAAATAATATATATACAAGATAAGACTTGCCCACAGGTAGCTTTAGCTAATCTAGGAGGGTCAGTCCAAATAATACAATTAATAAAAAAAAAACCCCAAAAAAACAAAACAAAAAAACAAAAAAAACAACCCCGAAAAAGAAAACCTTTTTGCAGGAGAAAGAAAAGAAAAAGTTATCAAATAAAGGTATTATAGATAAATCATAACAATACGCATATATATTCATGTGTACATTGTCACATATGCTTGTATATACATACGCATGCACATATACATACTTAAATTTAAAAAAAATTTATTACCAGCAAGGTTTTGCCAGGGCGAGATTTCGCCAGGTGTTTGTGAAATGACTTCCTTGACCATGCAGATGGTTTGAGGGATGAGTCAAAAATCAGTTGTTCTCGCGAGGTTTCTCGATTACTGGCAAGGTTTTGCCAGGGCGAGATTTCGCCAGTGGTTTTGTGAAATGACTTCCTTGACCAGATGGTTCGAAGGATGATCACAAATGCTATTCCCGTGAGGTTTATCGATTACAGATTGCCTGCACGATTTGGCCATGGCGAGATTTCGCCAGTGGTTTGTGAAATGACTTCCTTGACCAGATCCGTGAGGTTCACTGATAACCGGCAAGATTTTGCCAGGGCAAGGCTTCGCCAGATGTTGGTGACAGGACCCCCTCCGTTCCTCATGCAACCAGATGTTTCGAGGGATGATCACATATATGTTACCCAAAGCGTGTGAGGTGTCTTGATTACCAGTCAAGGTTTACCAGGGTGAGATTTTGCCAGTACTAGTTGTTTTTGGAATGACTCCCTCGACCTGGTGGCTCAAGCCAAGGGATGAGCACAAATATGTTGTTCACGTGAGGTTTATGCCTTTATAGATTACCATGCAGGCAAGACTTTGCCAGGGAGAGGAGTCTCCAGTTGTTGGTTTGTGATACAACTTCCTCCTCTATATGACCCAATGATTGCGGGTGAGGGTTGTCAATTACTGCATGGGCAAGAATTCACCAGGGCGTGCTTTCACCCGTTTTTTTTTGTGCTATGCAATTCAGAGTTGGGCGAAGTTTCCCAAGTTATCTACAATGATCACATGCAGCGCTAACGGGCCTGTGCGACATCGGTTCTATGTTGATTGTCTTATAATACGTGACTGTGTTGGTGCTTTGGGTTTGACAATAGATGACGCGACGTTGCTGTTTTAGTTATTACGTCGTATAGGTTTTAACGGTAGGCGGAGTTCCCGTCACGGAGTCTTGGTAGTTCTGAAAACGGGGTACCTCGATCAACCCTCCCAGTTTACTGGGTCAGGACTGTCACTTCTCCACTGGCGGTGGGTTCCTCCTTTTTCTCCTTGTTTTATTATAGATTTTGTTGTTGTCTTACTTTATATGACGTATTTTCTTATGCTAACTTGTACGTTGCTTTCCTGGAATGGGCGTATCATACTACATTTGCTCCTAAACTGAAGTTACTAACTGCTCAAGCAGGTCGAACGTCCATCACATGGCTGAACTTTGTGGAGGACCCCGCTGTCGGTGGCGGGGTGATGTCCTTGACCTGGTACATGATGTTAACGCGTCACTGTGGACATAATTCCCACCAGTTTGTTATCCAATTTTGTTATATCCTCATTCATCAGAGCGTGTGGGTAATCACCCTAAACCACAATCGGTTCATATCTTTAGTAGATTAAGAAAATGATTCCTCTGAAGTTGCCGTCTTCAACTTTTCTGGGTTTTCCTACAGACGAAAACATTCCCCCATATCGTCTAGATCACCGCGGCTAGCTATATTTCAACTGAATGAACTATTCTACAGTTTCTCAGCCTTTTGAATTTCTTTCTATAAGCAAGTATTAACGATTGGCGCGTAGGGTTTAAGCCTAGGGGAGCCTTCGGCGCGCAGAGCTAGGGACTGCGCGCCATATTCTAGTGTTTAGCAATAGCAAACGGTACAGTCTGTGACTCCAACTTTACAGAAAACCAAGTCTCTTTTTAGGTGGGTTTAGTTTTGGAATTAGGTGTCCGTTGTCGATCCCATAAAGTAAGTACTATATTATGAGACGGAATCAATGATTGAGTTAACATATATGGTGACTGATTATTATTAGTTGCTGCGAGTTTGTACAAGGCTTCAACAGTAGACCATTAATGGTCTCTTGTGTTAAGGGATGAGAATTGGGGTGTAAGAATTGGGGTGTAAGGATTGGGGTATATGAGCCCAATAATGGTCTCCTGGTAGCTAGTGTGCAGAAGCATGGAAAGCTACAGAAAGGATGGGGAGGCGAATTTTATCTCCATACCTTAATAGCGATGGGATATTGTTACAGTGTGAAGTAGAATACTATTCACACTCCATAAATTAGATCATCGCATGTAAAGGTCAATTACAAACTATGAATAAATTGTCAGTGTGGTCAAGTACAGCGGTGTAGGCTACATAGCGTGCGATGCAGCCCAGTATTATTGGAAGGTCTACTGTGATTCCTGATAGTGATGCCCATTTATCGTGAAAAATTACTTCCCACCCACCCAATTGTGAGCATTTGCACTGCAGCTCTTGTTCGTATCGCCGAATTTTCTCCCCATACCTTAATAGCGATGCGATATTGTTGCAGTGTGAAATAGAATACTATATGATCTTAGCTTTCCACCTAAAATAATTAAAACAAAAAATCCAAATAAACCTTTAACACCTTGGATGACAAAAGGATTATTAGCCTCTGTGAGAAAAAAAATAAACTATATAAAAAATTCATCATTTCACAAAACCCTGATAAAGAATCTCAATACAAGCAAGAAATACAAAAACAAGCTTATCCAATTAATTAAGATTGCTAAGAAAACTTATTATGAAAACAAATTTGAAACAGCAAAAAATGATCACAAAACAACTTAGAAATTACTAATAAACTCACAGGGAGCTCTAACATGTATTTTTTGTTTTAAACAGTATATACATCCATACACACATACATATTATATATAAATTAGTAAAATTACCGTATAGTTTAGTAGTGTCCTTGCTCTTGCTTCTTGTTGCTCCAAAATGTCCAAAACCAGGCCGAATGAAGGATTCAAGGATTTTCTCGTACTCAACCTCCGCTCGGCCAGCGGGGATTGAGTACGAGAAAATTACCAAAAGGATCGCAGGCTCTGTGTACGAGATTGTCTTGCTTCTGGAGCAACAAGAGGCGAGAGCATGGACACTACTAAACTATACGGTAATTTATAGGACTAAACCATCTTTACCTTCTTCATTCATACTAGATAATACTCTGTTATCTGATTCTAAAGACATAGCAAACAAGTTTTGCAAATATTTTACCAACATTGGTCTGGATCTTGCAAGTAAAATCCCCGAGACTCTTACTTCTTTTCGTTCTTTCCTAAACTCAATTTATGATGAAGCTATTTCACCTCATCCCACAAATGCAGATGAACTTCAGGAAATCTGCAACTCATTTAAGACAGGAAAAGCCCCCAGGTTATGATAACACTTATCTATGTATGTTATCAAAAAATATTTTTATCTTTTGGCACAACCTCTTATCAACATCATAAATCTCTCTTTGTCTAAAGGAATCTTTCCAGACAAATTAAAAATCGCCAAGATTGTTCCAATTTTTAAGACAGGAGACCAACATTTTTTTACTAACTACAGACCTATATCACTCCTGACAAACTTCTCAAAATTCTTCGAAAAAGTTATGCAAAATAGACTTAATAATTCATTGAGCGATGTGAAATTTTATACAGATTTCAGTTTGGATTTCGTAATAACCATTCTACCTCACATTCACTTATTTCTCTAATTAACAACATTGCATCGGCTATTGATTTGAAACAGATAGCTGCTGGTGTGTTTATTGACCTTTCAAAAGCTTTTGATACTTTAGATCATGAAATTCTATTTTCAAAATTAGAATATTATGCATGCATCCGAGGCATTCCCTTACAATGGATCAAGAGTTAAATCATGAACAATTTGTTCAATTCAAGGAAACTTGTTCTTACTCAGAAAATAAAATGTGGAGTACCTCAAGACTCTATTTTGGGTCCATTACTTTTTATTTTATATATTAAAGTGCCTATCTCAGGGTTGGGGATTTCACATATTTAGGATATTTTGAACATTTTAAGAAGATTTGTGATATATCTTCTTTTCCTAAAATTTCATCTCCATGGACTTTTTTGCTGTTAAAGTTGGCGATTTTGACGATGGCCGTGAAAATGTTTTACTGGGTTCTAGTCGCCGGAAGTGACGTAGAAGCAGGGAGACCTTCTCAGACAGCAACAGTGTTTACATCGGGAGTTTACGGTTCATCTTGGATTTTCTTGGCTTTATTCAGGTTATTTTGTCGGAAATTATTTTAAAAACTATGCCAAACAGGTGCGTAGTGTTTTTACTCTCGAATGAACCCAATTGATATGCTAGAATAGCGCTGTATGCCATTCTTTTTTTTTCGACAATAACGATGTACAATCCTGACTCACGGGAGGCGAATAAAAGAAGGATAGCTTCGGGTGAAAGGAACGCCGAATTGTCAAGGATAAAGGTGTGAAATGAACGCCGACATCTACTTCTATGACCTGTTCGTTGTTCGAAGTAGTTTGGTAAGACGACAACAATGGAGCGTGTTTTTCCGGAAAGTGACAAGAACTTGTGCATGTCATCAGTCTCATATTTCTTTTTATCGAATTCGATCTTCGATCAAGAATATATCGAAATATACTCCTTGACTTGGTAATGTCGTCTACCTCTGGTTCTAATGCTGATAGCCAAAATGACTAGACTAGGAGGTAAACATTCCGGGATACGTAATCGAGATCGAAGACGAAGTATTACTGTCTAGGCCATTTATACCTGAAGACGAATCATCAGAATGAAGACGAGCTTAGGATCAAATGCGACTTGAAAAATATCTTGTACGATGGCTATAAATTCGCTTTGCCGGGCACAATAAGGTGAACGATTTGTAAGTTATGAAAGTTTGCTTTATCAGTGAATTTATGTTTACGTTTTATCGAATGTTGTATACTGGCATGCTATATTTGCAATTGGCCATATTTGCTAAAACAAAATTGTATGCTGTCAAAGCCAAATGATTCGCATGTTTATGTTTGTTATATATCTGGTCACTGCGTCTAGCGGGCTGCAAATATCGAAGAATTGACGAGGCAAAGTATAAAATAGAAGATGTAGAAAGCAGGTAGATACTGTCAGTATTGATTAATAGAATACCCGTTCGCTTTCCGATTTCCACTTGCGAATAAGCCAGCTGCGCACAATTCACCTAGACTAATAGAATTGCTTCGTTCTTCAAAATTGCCACAATTCAGTGCTCGTCCAATTCGATAAACAACAACAATTGTGCGATTTCATCTTCAAACTTGAAGAAATTGACTCTGTATATATACTGTCGCCTGCAAGTTCAAATTTCAAAAGTGGATGCAAGTATTCCATTAACTAATCAACAGACAGTTCCTACCTGTTTTCTGTACTGATCTTTTATTTGATACTTTATCTTGTCAATTTTTCGATGTAAGTGTCCCGCTAGACGCAGTGACCAGATTTCCAGGCAAACAAGTGTAAAGAACTTGATCACTGTTATTATAAACCATTTCAATGCAAGCTTCGATTTACTGACATTCCTTCGCATATATTCGCATTAAGCAGTTCAGTGTCAGAGTAATATCGAATAGAATTAAACATGCGAATCATTTGGTTTTGACAGCACACAATTTTGTTTTAGCAAATGCGTGAAAACAACATTGCAGATAAAACGTAAACATAAATTCACTGATAAAAGCAACTTTCAATTAAACTTACCAATCATTTACCTTATCGTGCCCCTCAAAAGCGAATTTGTAGCCGTCGTACTACTGCGACCTTTTTCAGGTCGCATTTGCTCATTATTATGATTTACGATCCAAATTTCATCGGCAACCGACTCGTCTTCATACAGCTTGACAATGCATTCAGATGATTCGTCTTCAGGTATGGCCACACTGCACTGGAAGACAGTTTTACTTCGTCTTCGATCTCGATTACGTATCCCGGAATCAGTGTTAGAACCAGAGGTAGACGACATTACCAAGTCAAGTATATTTCGATATATTCTTGATCAAAGATCGAACACAAACAATACTTCGATAAAAAGAAATATGAGACTGATGACATGCACAAGTTCTTGTCACTTTCCCACGCTCTATTGTTGTCGTTTTGTAATCGCCACACCGACGGGTTTTCCTCGTGATAAACTGCTGTGAATCGTCTTAGTACCAAATATTCCCGCTGAAACTACTTCGAACGACGAACAGGTCACAGAAGTAGATGTCGGCGTTCATTTCACACCTTTATCCTTGACAATTCGGCGTTCCTTTCACCCGAAGCTATCCTTCTTTTATTCGCCTCCCGTGAGTCGGGATTGTACATCGTTATTGTCGAAAAAAAAAGAATGGCATACAGCGCTATTCTAACATATCAATTGGGTTCATTCGAGAGTAAAAACACTACGCACCTGTTTGGCATAGTTTTTAAAAGAATTTCCGACAAAATAACCTGAATAAAGCCAAGAAAATCCAAGATGAACCGTAAACTCCCGATGTAAACACTGTTGCTGTCTGAGAAGGTCTCCCTGCTTCTACGTCACTTCCGGCTAGAACCCAGTAAAATATTTTCACGGCCATCGTCAAAATCGCCAACTTTAACAGCAAAAAAGTCCATGAAGATGAAATTTTAGGAAAAGAAGATATATTACAAATCTTCTTAAAATGTTCAAAGTATCCTAAATATGTAAAATCCCCAACCCTGAGATAGGCACTTTAATGACCTTCCAAATGCCTTAGAGCTGACAGAATCTTACCTTTTTGCGGATGACACTAGTATATATTATTCTTATTCAGATATTAAGCAACTTGAGTCTGTGTTGAATAATGAACTTCAAAACCTTGATATCTGGATGAAGTCAAACAAATTGTCTGTCGTCAACATAAGTAAAACAAATTATGTAATTTTTCGGCCTAGACAAAAAAAGATAAATTTAAATCTATCTCTCCAATTCGACAACCAAATAGTCACACAGAAACAGCATATAAAATTTTTAGGGGTACATATAGACGAAAATCTGTCCCAGAAAATACACATAAATTATATTTGTACAAAAATAGCCAAATCTGTTGGAATAATTTATAATCTCGTTACCTTTTGTCATCCGCAACAAAATTATCTTTATACTATACTCTTATTAGTCTTATATATCCTTATCCCACTTATTGTAATATAGTATGGTCTTCCACTTATGCATCTAATTTTAATAGAATTTTACTATTACAAAAACGAGCTGTACGTACTCTTACAAACTCCGATTACCGTGCCCATTCTGATCCACTTTTTAAACGACTAAAAATATTAGACATATTCAAGCTAAATTCATTTCATATTGCTAAATTTATGTTTTTATATATCATCATCACATGCTGTTAAAAGTCCAATCAAGTTTTAGAAAGCAACCTGTAGTTTGTGTCGCGGCATCTAACTATCTTTGTTATCAGTATAAAAGATCCCGCGATTTTTGCTGCAATTTTTCTCCTTTTGATGCATGTGTTTGAACGGATTTACTCACGAAAGTACTGGCTTCTTTTGTGCAAGGCTTCAATCACATGGTCACGAGAAGAAAAATCGTCAGACAATCGCCAGTGTAAACGAGCCTTTAAACCGTGCATATGACACAACTTTTTTTTGCTTCAATTGTCGTTTATGCTTCGCGAGTACTATTAGTTTATTACCGAAACAAGACGCATGCTCAGGCGTTCACTCGGGCTACTGACTTCTGAAAGCTTGGCGTAGCCTGTGCGTATTCTAGCAAGACTACATGACAATGGCCATGCATAATTTTGACAAATCGAATCTATGGTCTTACATCAGTGAACTGCAGCGGTGCAGGAAGCGCCGAAGGTTTGCTAATAAACAAGGCCGTTTTCCCGAAAATTAAACAACGGATTCCTATGGAGCAGCACGCAACATGCCTTACAGTTTCGCAAGGCCTGACGGGATGATGCAATAATGCAATTTTGAGGAACACCCCCACCCCACACCCCCACCCCCACCCCACACCCCCACCCCCACCCCCACACACCCCCCAAAAAAGGAAAAAAGACGACAACCTAGATTCGGCATACCACAGGTAGCCCGAGTAATTATGTCAGAAATTATATCATCTAGTTTAATTGAATGTGATCTGTTTGGTTTTCATTGCAAGGAGCAAGTCCCAGTGTCGTTACCAACACATAAAAACCATGTATGTGTATTGTATTACACCATATGGGCCGTTGCCGAAAGTTAGAAGCTAAACGTGCTAAAAGACTCTAAATTATTGTAGAAAACACATTGAAGTTTTTTACGTCTTTTTCCTCTTTTTTACAAATTTCTGCACAGTCCGCAAGTCCGCAGTCCGCGTTTTCCACCAAACCGTATACCTCATGAATAGTAATAATGGACTAAATTTAAAATTTCCCTGACGTCAGCTTGCCTAGTTTAAAATGATAAACGCATTAATTAGGCTCGATTTGCAGCCGTATCTTGGGCCCCGGTACTTACCTCCCCCAAAATCATAGATAATGGAAGGGAAACTGGATAGGAAACTTACGAAACCAGAAACGATCTGTTTGCACAACTTGGTATGGTAATTATATACTTATAAGCGATTAATGCACCTAACGCTTATAAGTATTTAGTATAAGGTGATTGTAGAAAAATCTCGTGCGATGATTGGTCGAGCTACGTCGGACTAATTCTCGATAATCACCTACAGCGTTTATTCAAAATGGCCGCCAGCCGGTTTGTCAATGACAGAAGAGGAAATTAACAATTTTAAAGAAAACGCTGTTCCTAAAAGTATGAAAATGTGTATTTATACTAAAACTTCGTCTCGGTTATTATACACCGATATTCACCTCGCCTTCGGCGAATAATTGTTAAATAATTACCATAGCAAGTTGTGCAAACATCGTTTCCGGTTTCGTAACATCGTTTTAAGTTTCCTATCCAGTTCCCCTCCATTGTCTATGCCGAAATTACGGCTGGACTCGTGATCTTGTCCATTGTCGATTTGCACCAATCACAAACGTGCCTGTACATTTTCAGCAGGCATATATTATTAGGAATATTGCATGAATTACTCCGTAAGTTCAAAATGCGATCAATAGAGTGCTGATGAGAAAGCATACTATCTCATTTTAGAAACGTTTAACTATTCAGACTGTCTAAAATATTTACAACGGAAAGCTCAAGAGAAATTGGTTAATAGCCAAGATGTTCTCGTCATTTAGGTTACAGGATCAGGGAAGTCACTAACCTCGTACCCAGGGTTTTTCTCTGCGCCCGCGGGAGAAAAGACCCTGCCTGGTAGGAGCTGCTGACGATTTGCTGACGTTGCACCGAGCAAAAAATTTAATGCGGGAGGGGATGTTCTTTTTGTTATTTTGGCGAGTTCTGTCGTCTACGCCGGCTAATCTAGTTGTTATTAATAAAGCCTGAAATGTTTCTACCTGGTTGTCGATTATCATTGCAAACACTTACTGGTCAATAATTACTTGTTTAAAAATGGAGACATCAATTGAAGATTACTTATATTGGAGATTTCATACCTAAAACATTGTCTTGGCTAGTTGAAAATTCTATCTTCGATTTATCGCTTTGGAATTTTAAAGCTAGCAGTGGCAGGTCGATCAAACAGTTCGAAGTCTGGCATCTTCATTTGGTACCAAGTATAGAGCATTGTTTTCAATTTAAAACCAGTATAACGCCAATGGATATTGTATTAAAAACTTAAGTTATCTGCCATTTTTTGAGTTCACTCCATGCAATCTTTGGCCTAACCTTATATATGACCTTTCAGTCAGCAATAGCGATTATTCATCGTTAAATATAAAATATGCGATTTTTAACAATGTCCCACGTTATTTTGTCACTGATTGTAGTTTATAATGAAGTTAAGTTTTGTCGAAGAAGTATGCAGAAGAGTTTTCAGTTCTGTTTTAAACGTTTGTACGTGTCGTTTCAATAACATTTCTTACAAAATTCTAATCCTCAAATACCAAGATATAAATTACACAGTAAAACCAACTGCTGTTTTGTATAATTTTAATGATATCTGCGATTCAAGAAGGGGAGAGAGAAATTTGGAGTCGGAAACATGAATTAACTAATAAACAGATAGTTTATATTGTGCCGAGTTTCAGGAGTTTTTCATTTTTGATGAGTTTCTGTCGGTTATTGTCGGGGAAGGATAGAGGGCTTTACTTTTGTCAAAATCGGTCGCAAAAACATATGAAAACGAAACATATGAAAGAACAACAGCCCATTTTTTTACGTACCTTTTTGTCATGTTGGTTTTCGGTTGAAGTAAATAAAGGTCCGGCCATTTCTATCTTTTTTAAATGCCGTTGAGGAGTGGAAGTACTGCATCTTTTAACTCTAGTAAAAGTGGCTTGGCTTTCAGAAATAACATACTTGAATGTCTCGAAACTGTAAAGTCGCCTTTCACAAGCTCTGCAGACCAAACGTGGAAGTGATTCGACATTGGGAATTGAAGCACAGTATATATCTTCCGCGGCCGATAAGATCTTGTTCTTTATTTTGAATTCATTTTTTCGAGTGTCGCACATCACAAACAGAACGACACAGGCGACAGCAATTTGTGTTTATATTTTGAGTTGCGTAGATTTTTCTTGGACTTTCTGGTACAGCTTTACTTTTAATGACATTGCTCAAGACTGATATTATGTTTTTACATTCAATGGGAAATATCGCGAGTGATAATATTTATAATAAAAGTAAGGAAAATCATGACGCTGACGCTAGCCGACTCCGAACACAATATTACTTTGCCTCCCCTCTCAGAAAAAAATAATTGTTACCACCCAGAATCTGGGTGGTGGCGTCAGCAGCTCCTACCAGGGTCTTTTCTCTCGCTAGAGTGAAAAACCATGGGTACGAGGTTGGGAAGTCACTTATATATATGGAGCACGGGTGGCGTGTGCTATTAGGGGGCTGCCTCTCACCAATAGTTAAGACGGAGTTAGTACTTGGATGGGTGACCGTCTGGGAATGACCCCATTCTCGGGGTGGGGACTCATGTGAGTAGAGTTTAGTTGGTCTCTCCTGTGCTTCGAGGGTTTTTCACCTGGTTCTCCGGTTTTCCTTCCGTAAAATCAACACCTATAGGTCTTAGCTGTAAATGGAGGACCCCACCAGCTCTGCTGAAAAACTTATCCTCCTTAAATAAAGAATAATAATAATAATATTTCAGTCAGCTTCTATGGTTTTTGATATCGTGAAATTAATTAATGCAACGTCACAGACACTCTGTGGCTCACGCGTCCACGCGTCTTTCGTGGGAGGTAAGTATACCGGGGCCCGGGAGACAGTTGTAAATCGAGCCTACGAATTAAGCCTCTATTGTAAAAATTCTTTCACACTTAACAAGTGACTCATCAACCTCACAATCAACTATTTAAGTGCAACTAAACACTCAAGAGTCAATGGGCTCACTGAATATGAAACCACACTTCCAACTGCATCCACACATTTGCACTGCTAAGTTAGTTACTTTTGCTAAGTTAGGCCAATTAAAAAAATATTTCTGTTTTTCATCGCCGCCCGCCCCCCAAAATTCGTCCGCCCCGATTTCTTTTTTTTTTTTTTTGATCGTCAGTTATCTGTTAGAAACCAAAAATTTGGCGCCGTAATGTGCTATTATTTGCAAGAAAAGAACGGTAAATCAGGTTTTTGCTTTTGTTTGTACCGTCGCGCATGAGCAAAGTACAGTAGCTTTCCAAAGAAACTGGAAAAGAATCGTGCAAAACTTTGAAAGTTAAAATTAGCTTTAAACGTGCAATAGCTTTGGACAGTAATCGTTAGCTATGCAGGCAAAGCGTACGAAATAGAAAACATCTCAACTTTTAACCCGTTTTCTGTATAAGAAAATACGTTACTAATAAAAATAAAAAACAAAAAAAATCGGGCCAAAAAAAATGTGGTCGTAATAATGGGGTGGTCGTCTTAACGGGGGAGTATTACACTCTTAGAATGTATTCAGGCCAGAAAAAAGTGGTCGTAATAACGAGGTGGTCGTATTAACGGGGTGGTCGTATGGCGGGGTTCCACTGTACTGGCAATAAAGCCAAATAAAAATACAATGTGATTTATACATCAGTTATTTGACGAAAGACCATATATGGTGGCTGGTGCGTGAATCGGCATCTTCCAGCATAGTTTTTGTAGTAGGGAACCAACTAGACTACGCCAAAGCTAATGAACGACAGCATACTATATAATAAATAAATCAGTATATTATAAAATAAAGTGCATGTCCTCTTCGCACGCTCTGATTGGCCAGGCCCGTGCATTTATCCGCAGAGTATGGAAATCATGAATGACGTAATATGGCGTAGGATGGCGTCACCTAGCGGGAAAAGCCAGCCAGCTTTCAAAACTGTTTTTTTTTTCTTCCTTCTTTTTATTTTATAAAACAAATAATTAAGCATATCGCCCCTGTGCATATGTAAAGAGGCACTCGGCTATCGCCTCGTGCTTCTACTCAACTTCTTTCGTGTTCAAATGACGTCAAACGCCGGTACCTTTATAAAAGTACATATGCACTGAACTTTATGTTTTATTTGTTAATTATACCATGGATAGTAAAAAGACTGGATTGGAAACTTGATGGCGTGAGCATAAGAACCTGGTTGCAATTGACAAGCTTAAAAACCCCGAGTATATTCAAAGTTTGGGATTAATACAGCCTAAAATGATAATCGAATTGTCTGTAAATACGACAAAGCCACAATTTAAAAGAAGATATCAAGGTTTACTAGTTAAAATATGCATCCCAAATTCCGAGCAAAACAAAGCACAATTTGGGGACGCCAGTTTCTTCAAAACAACACAGGAATAATCAAAACAAAGATCAACAACGCTTACCCCGAACGCTCGATTGTGGCTTAGGCAGGTTTGTAAGGCGATAAAATCATTTGAAACGTCAACATAGTCATCTGAATGTGAGGATATGAAGAATTTGAAGAAAAGTTCACTAAAAACCTCAGTAAAACAAGCGTACTCACGCCATTCGTGACATCACAATTTGCAACTAGGTTTCAACATCTCTCGAGCAAAGAAAAACGCTTTTCAGCCAATCGGCGGCCTGGAAACACCTCACGTGACTATTAGTTTCCAATCCACTCATTTTACTATCCATGATTATACCAAGCTCGCAAGCATACCAGGTGCACTACATAACTTATTGGATTCACCTAAGCCCGATATGGCAAAATATTTAAGTCCAAAATTCAATATTGGGCGAGACCTGAAGGTCGAGCCTAATATTAAAATTTGAGACTTAAATATTTTCCATATCGGGCGAAGATGAATCCAATAGGTGTTTTATTATATCGAACAAATAATCGTGCAATTGGCAAGTAAATATACCTTGTGCACCTGTCCAAAGGTTGCTGCCCAATATGTAGTTGTCCTACATGACTATATACGTTCGATAATTTTGGCAGTACTCAAACCTTACTATATTTCTATTTGTATTTCAACACTGTTCATGCCTACGCAGCACACTACTTTTATTTCACTGTTTGGCATATAGTTAGCATGCAGATTACGACATGAGCTAATTTTGATAAGTGGTAAATTTTTCTTAAGACGTTTCTGGACGTTTCAGCTTGTTTCAGCTTATTGTGTTGCAGACAGTCTAAATATAGTCAAAGCAATTTATGGCATGTATGTCCTACTGTGTTAAATGGTTCAAGTCAAGACCTGAAGATTTCTTTGATAAGCAAGAACAACCGTTGGCAGTTGCGGCGATATATAATTAACCTCTTCGTTTTTGTCATTCCCAACATTTTCTTTTTTATCTGGGCTCAGTTGTTTGAAATATTATTTAGCACTTATTCTGGATTAACATCTCAGTATAGTATTTAATTAACTATTTATAGACACAAATTACAAAATCCGAATTAAATATTTCAAAATTAAGATATTTGGTCTTGTCAGCGATATTTTAATTAAAGATGAATTATTACATGGTAATGATGGTATATATATATGCATGTGTAGGCTGTTTATTAACCCTTTATATAACTCCCACCATGTCAAGAAGTCTTCCCTTGACGAGTGACATCGTCTGGTGTTAGAGTAAAAAATAAAAGTGTAATGCAAATGGTTGTTAAAACTTGACAATTTACAGTCGTTTGCCTCTGCATGGTTTACGTTTTCATTTGTACAAACATTTGTACAAACAAAAAGATATCTGATGTGACAAGACGTCGCTTTTGTCGTTATTTTGTGTTAGTATATATATTGCAACTCATGCATTGCAGTGCATATTAACTGAAAATTATTCACTTGCCACTCGCTTTAATTCTCTATTCTGTAAACAGATCTATACTTATTGAATTTGAACAATTATTTATATACTGACAGTATTCATATAAACCAGAAGCAAGACGTCGAACTATATTTCATTGCTCTTATATAACCATGCATTGACACTTGTGAAATGTACAACTTACAAGTAGTCCAATCACAAAATCATCTCCTGTATATATACTGTCGTTGAAAGCCAAATTTACAAAAACAGTTAGTATATAGACAATTGCTGAATAGGTATATTACTCGACCACCCATTGACAAGTTAATTTAAGAAAAGTTAAAAGCTTCGTAACTTTAAGAAAAAACATATAATTACAATGGTAACAAGAAATTGCATCGAAAGCAGTTTATACAATTCAAGGAATCGTCTTTCCAAGAAGAAGATTCATTGTTATAATAAAAATGCATATGTCATGCAATCCTGGCGATCCTTTTTAGACTACCTACTGACAATTGAATTATTAAATTTAAGAGTAACACTTGGAGTACGCATTTTACACAAATCAGTCAAATGTATGTAGTGGCTTTTGTAGCACAAGACTTATCACTTTGCCTTTGGCAAACATTTGTATACATTTGTATAAATAGAACTGATTGACATGCCAACTATATAGGTTAACGGAAACAAGGCTTGCAAGAAAACATATAACAATGGCGAGAAAAGTGCATCAGAAGCATATTTTGTACTAACTATAATTAGGGATTTGAATAACATTAATATGAATATATTTATATATTATATATAATCTAGATGCTACGCATGCAAAATCATTAATGCTTTACGCCAAAGCGAAAACATGTTATGATGGTATACAGAGCAATGGGCGTCCTTGTCTTCGTCTTCTTCTTTGCCGTCTTTGCCTGGCATTCAGCTGTACATGGTCTTAGACCAGGCGGGTAAGGCTTCAGTTTTTATATTTGTAATACAGTATATATACATATAGTATACATATTAACTGAATGATTTACGTTCTTTTTTTCAAGAAATGTCGAACGTATATATATAAGGGCAACGCGATATATGGGCGTTTTATAAATACGCAAAGGAAAACTTGCTAAGTCATGGGAATAAAACAATTGAGAAACCTTCCTATACATGACCGTTGTGGGAGTCAAATGTTCTCCGGTTTATTTACGTCAATGATAGGTCGAAGTTAAAGTTAACTCTCGTCTATTGTATAAACATTTAGTTGTCCTTTATTACTTTATCGTTTATATTCAGCCAGATGATAAAATTCACCAACGTGCTTTATACATTATGTGGTAACTCGTACAACGGCTTCAGCATGCAGGCGAGCCATTTGCTACATCCTCTACTGTATATCACACCAAACCATTTTCCCTACTGTAAGGATTACATGCAGTGTATCAGTGCTACAAAGTGTAACATTTCAGATATTGATACATTATGTGTATTAGCCAGTGAAGGCGCTTGTGAAAAAATATTTACAATCGTCAATCGTGCATGCATGCCCTTCATCAACATCTAATCAGTTTTATCTCACGTTTATATTTTTGCGATCCGGTTACTGATATAGCTATATATAAAGGACACACATTGATAACATTGCATGTTTACTACATCGAGTTTAGGAATTATTTTTAAACAAAAATTTGGCCACCAATCATTATAGCCTCCTGCTCCGCAGGCAACGTACTCTAGCTGTGTGGCTTCCCAGAACTGTGGCTTCTACTGTACGGACAATGATGTTTTGGTCGAGATCTTGACTTTATATCAACTGTACGGGCAATATTTTGGTCGAGATTCATTGCCGACGGTTGCCTGCGGAGGAGGCTACAGCAATCATATCGTTTGTGATTCATCCTGTCAAATGCATGAAAGTATATAACACATCTTTTAATCAGGGTTTGTGCATGGAGTCCAGGTTATTATCATTTCTATCATACAGTAAAATCCCGCATAAAAATCAGGTTGAAATGGTTCTTACACATAGGTGGTCCCTGAAGGCGACGTTTATTTTTTTTATATTTTTTTTATCGGTTGTTTGAATTTATTTATCACTAATTTGTGTACTAGTCAGCAGTTTATATTGGTATTTTGTTACGTTTTGTTACACAGCTATGATTTTTATGTATCATTTTTCATGTCAAAACTCCAGCGTTTTAATTTTTCCAAGCTAATAGAGCGTTTTCATCTGACGTCACGGCGGCCATATTGGTGTACGGTATGGGAATTAGCTCTTTCTTATTCAAATATTTCGTATTGTTTCACCACCCCAATGGGGCCACCGATCACGTGAGTGAAAACGCTCTATAAGACCAATATAGTTAAGCCGAAATGCATATATTAAGTAATGAGTATTCAAAGCGTTAATTTATTGAAAGAATGTGAGCCGGGTGGACGTTAACTCATTTGTGTTCAGTAAACTTTTCTACTGTTCTACAGTTTGGAGCCACACAACAAAAACCAACAAAAATAAGTTACAGTTAGTTCAGAACTTTGCTGGTCGAATTGTCCTTGGTCTTAGAAAATACGACCACATCTCAAAGGGGCTCAGATCTCTAAAGTGGCTTAATATTGAAAACAAATTATATCTTAACGACTCTGTCACAGTTATCTCTCTCAGAAATTTGTACGTAGATCTCAAGTATATAGTAGAGTAACAAGGTTTAACCAGGATTTAACTTTACCAAAATGTAGGTTAACAACTGGACAGCGCTCCTTCGCCTTTCGAGGCGCTAAGATATGGAACGAGCTCCCCAAAGACATAAAAGAAATTGAAAACATTAAAGTTTTCAAGAAGAAGTTGTTCAACCACTTGTATGCTATCTAAGATTTTATATATATATATATATATATATATATATATATTATTATTTATTTATCATCTAATATATAAATCATGTCAATTCATATATTCTAATTTGTAATGTAGCTAGTCTCTTTTGTGTAAAATTATCGCTGAAAAGCCCTTATTTATAGGGAGCTTCAATAAATCGTATGTATGTATGTACGTTGTGGGGATATCAGAGGGTTAGATCACAAGTATCAAAAACATCACTCCTCAAAAAATATTCCTCAGATGAAAAGGTTTCATTTTGATACGAAATATTTGCAATATTTATTTGTCGTTTATATTCAGCCAATCTAAGATTCACACTGAACGAGGATAAGTGTAAAGAAATGCGCATACAGTTCTCAAAAACCGGAAGTCAATGTTGCCCCTTGACCATAAATAATAAAGAACTGGAACTTGTTAGTCAAGTGAAAGTTTTAGGAATTATTATTAGCAACGATCTAAAATGGAACTGTCATGTTGATTGTGTTATAAAAAAAGCATCCGCTAAACGCATGTACTTTCTGAGACAACTTAAACGCGCCAAAGTCTCCATCAATGCCGACACGGTCTACTTCTACCGTGCGTGTATTCGTAGCGTTGTGGAATATGCATCACCCGTGTTCCATTACGCTCTAGCTGGATATTTCAGTGACGAGCTTGAACGCATTCAAAAACGAGCCCGCTTCTTATCATTTTGGGACCTGGGATATCATACAGTGATAGTCTAATAATCTGTAATCTCTCCTCACTTTCTGACCGTCGTCATGTTTTTAGTCAGAAACTATTTAAGTCAATAGTTAACGACCCTAGTCACAAGTTGTACAAATTATTACCAGCTTTTAATGTCAATTCAAGCACAGTGATTCAAGATACTCTTTAAGACACAAACGAATTTTTATAGAACCTCGTTATCATACTGATAGATTTAGAAAGTCCGGTCTTTGTTCCCGCTTCAATACGTTCTTGTAATTCATAGTATTTATATTAGTTAGTTCATCCAATGTAATTCAGCATATTCTTAATAAATTATTATTATTTGTTATAAGTTTTACTGAATTGCCCTGTAGTACTCGAAGTATAAAATTGGTTTTATTATTTTGTGTCCAGGAGCCACGTTATTAGGAAACCTCGAATTTATTACACGTCTGCGAAAACATCTGCAAAGGAATTAAGAAGTCGCAGAACATGCACCCAAACTGGTTGGTGGTGGTGGAGGGATACACGATGTTGGTATGTATAGAATTCTTTACAGTCGATGTACCGACTGTATATTCAACAATGCAATTGGTCTTCTTTTGTGGGTTTTTATTATTTATTTATTATACAAATATTTTCTCAAGTTTAATAATTCTTGGGTTTCAATCACGTAACTTTTTGTTTGAGATTTTATTTCTGAATTCCAGATAGTGGTCAAGCAAAATCAAATTAGATCGATTTGTGCAATTTAGCACAACGCAAGCGTACGGCATTTTCCAACACGAACATAAACAACTCTAGAGTGTCAATATCATGTAAATATTTTGAAGTAATAATTGACCTTCTCTTTTACTAATGACCACTATCTGGGTAGATAAAACGGAAGTGACGTCACGTGAAAGTGAAGAATAAAACATGCAGTGATTTTGTCGTGGTTACAAATTTAAAATACCTATAAACTCAAGTAAGATATTACTTATATGGACAAAATATTTTCTGACTTTAACTTCTATTTGTTATTATATACGTCAATGTAGGCATTTGTGTGCGTGTTTTTTTCTTTTCTTATGATAAACCGCTTGAAGATTTTAATGAAAAAAATGATAAAATATAGAATATACTATTCAAGTATTCCATTAACATGTGAATAGGGTAATATTTCTGCTGTAACGTACGGAACACTGCGTATGCAAATTATGGCTACATAGACGTCATCCTCATTACCATTTTGGAAATACAAACTTCAAAATAACAACAAATAAAAGTTCAAATCAAAAAATATTTTGGCATTCAACTATACACATTAAATAAAATCCATACGCAGTAATATCATATTTGGGTTTATAAGCACTTATATTCATAAATGGCTGAAGATTTAAAATCCTTTTATGTGCATATAAATTAGCCCCTCTGTCCTCGTTTTAGAGTAAAGATTCTTTTGAATTTCGCACATGAAAACGAGTTTAGAGGGGGTAATTTATATGCACATAAAAGAATATTAATTCCACAGCATTTATGAATATGGTCTATATAGTTCTGAAAAAAACTATTCGAAACATGGCAGCAGAAGAAGAATAAAAATAGAGCTTAGATCTATCTTTTTTTCCTACTGTATTTATTTTTCTAGTAATATCTATTGTATTATCTTAGGATCACACATTATTACAGTTGGGTGACCAAAGACAAAACCGTCGCTAGATACAAATGGGAATATGTTTGTGAATCTGGGTACCGAGAGTACGGCGGTGAATGTAAACGTACGTATGTTAATGTTGTGTGCTTTTTTTGTATATTTGTTTTTCAAAACTTGGATAAGTGGCTGTTTTTGCTAGTGTTTCGTTACTTAGCCAGTAACATCGTTAAGGTGATTAGAAGTATTATGTTGAGTATAGTTAAAAAATTGAAGCTTATAGACAAATATAAGTTTAGTATTACAAACGGTCGAACTAAAATTTGGATTACAACGGTCAGAAAGAGATTGATCTAAAAATTTAATATTCACACACTGTGTTTAATATATCGCAAAAACGGTTGGAAACAAAATAAACCAAAAACAAGTGAAGAAATGGAATATGAAATACGCAGACGGGAAAGGCAATGAGAACAAAGATAAGGGTATTAAAGAGATGTGTTTTTTTTTAAATCAAAACTATTATTAATCAGTAACGGAACGTTGGTAAAATCTTGTAGTTTTTGTGATTCGTTTATACTTCAATATAGGTTTCCACAGTTGAAATTTTGACCTGGGCTTTCATATATTTTTCTTGAGAGTTGAGATTACCTTTTTTTGCCTGGCAAATTGATTGCCAAAGTTTCATTTTGTCTATATTTTTAATATTTTTGGGGAGGAGAGTGAATAAATTTTAGTATTATCTCCAAGATTGTATGACGACAACAACTGTTTATTTAATATTTTATTAAAGCGGATTGTGGTAGTTATGGATGTCGAAATGGTGGTAGATGCACATCTCCTCAACAGTGCAGCTGTAGAAGTGGATGGGAAGGAAGTAAATGCGAGAATGGTAAGCTTATGATAGTTTACAATTGTTCACCGTAGTCGAGGTGCATGAATAGTGCTGGATATTTACCGAGCCGTAAATATTTACACTATTCACTGACATTGAGGTGAATAATTGTTTTAGCATATACTTCATAAACGAAATAACAAGTTTTATTTATATATTTTTCGGTACTTTAATTCATGCAAGACAGGGCCGCTAGCAACTTGGCGACATTGGCGTACTCGATATTTGTCGACAAAAGAGTTTTTAAAACTCTTGGATATATTAATAGCAAGAAACGTTTAAGGAAACATACCTGTGGACATTTTTCTACTTAATTTTGTTGAATTTTGTTTATTAACAAAACCTCCTGCTTATGAATGAACGAACGAACGAACGAACGAACGAACGAACGAACGAACGAAACGAACGAACGAACGAATCATGACAGTTGATTTGTTCCAGAAGTATATTAATTAATTGTATCGACTGAGCGATAATAAAGTCAATACGTTCAAGACCGAATTTGGATATTTCACTGTAAAGCCAGAACTTTTAAGTTTTAAAGCTGTATCAGGATTTACAAATGCTGATTAAATTAATTTAGTTTGAATTTGCTTTGAATTATTGGGAGCTGGATAACTTCATTATATTATAATCTTTGTATATATATATATATACAAAGACAATATCCGTCAGCTCCGTAAAATAGACTATATTTTGTAATGAGGTAGCCAATTAAGAAATAGAAAATGGCCACTCGAGTGAGTTGGGAGAATTCGAAAGTACCTATGTAAACCCTCGCCTACGGCTTGGGTTCACATAAACTTTCGAATTCTCCCATCTCACTGAAATAAGGCTAAAAAATGTGCCGTGACATCACAACCGTATTTACGTAGCCTGATATAAACACGGTAATCGACCAATCACAGCGTGCGTAAGACACAACCTATTTTATAAATCTAAATATTCCTTTGTTATTTTTTTGCGGTCCGGTATCCATCTGATTCGCGCGCTCTGATTCGCTAGGATAATAGCGGCCAGCCAACCTCGATAAAAGTGTCTCGAAAACACCGTTCTTGTTTGTTATAATTGTGAGTTACGCGAATTAGAATAATCAGAACTTCAGGCACGCTGATTGGATAGAATTCTGAATTAGCCAATTCAAATAAAACACAAACGTAAATAGGCAGCACTTTACAGATATCCCATCCATCACATTGGGCTTTCAAAAAGCTCTAAATTTTAGTATATGAATCAATAATTACGGCTGCCAACACCCCTCACCTTCAAAGTATACACTATCCGATACGATTTAGCATGGTTGCCTGCTTGGAACAAGAAATGCCATCAAAAGTAATATTTTGAAGCCTTGGCCGGCCGCCTAATACGGACCGCTGTGGATTTAAAAACAAAAACAAATAAGTTTTACACTCTGTCATTTAAAATTGATCGATTTTTATAACTATTTCGCTTGCCACAGAACAAATATATTTAGCAGAGAGCTACGGGGATGCAAATGAGTTTTATTATCCAAATGGTTTTGACAACTGCATGTGAAAACAGCGAATTTTAAAAGAAACGCTGGGAAAACGTTTATGACAAAGCAAAATTTACGAGCGACATTTATAAAGTTTTATAGTATTATTGCTCAATGACGTATGAAAACAGTTTAAAACGGTAGGCAAAACATACATAAACTTGTGAACACAGTATTTTGAATCACTAAATGAAACTATATAGAAGTATATATAAAAAAAAAATCATACCACGAGAAGACAGAAAAGCTGAAACCTTTTGATACTAAACTGTCATTCTTCTGTTGTCCAACTATACTCAATAAAACCGCTACAAGTCTTTACCCTTTAGTCAAATATTTTCCACATGCCAACCTCATCGTGTCATGTCTTTGAAAAAAGTTACAAATGGCTTACTACAAGCATTTTCGTCCTCAAACTCGAACGACCCAGAAAGCGATTTCCCAAGCGAACTGCCAAGCAGCAAGCAAGCGACGAAGCCGCGAGCAAGCGACGAAGCCGCGAGCAAGCGACGAAGAAGAACGACGAAGAATCTTTATCAACTAAACTTTAAAAACACTAGGACTGCATTCTGACTTCCCTTCGTAACTAGATCTTCAAGTTTTGACTGTTTTTTTTTTATCACAAAAGAGGTTCCAAGCTTCCCTGTCAGACTGCATGTCGGCAGTTTACTGTCGAACGATAAACTTTGGACTTTTGAATATCACGTGTATGTCATTGTCATCTCGATTATGCAATTCAATTATGTTAATGATAAAATAGAGTGTTTTATTGATTTTTCCACCACTAATAAAAGTGATAATCTCACATGTGCGATTATTTATGATAATCGCACATGTGACGATTATCACTGAATCAGCATTATAGTTCAATGCCATTTTTGCAAGGCAATAGGACAATTTTTTTATATAATAAACAGAACAATACATGGATGCTTGGAAATATGAAATTTATTTCTCGTGTTGAACAGGATATGTCACTCAGCCTCAAAAACGACCCTCGGCCTCCGGCCTCGGGCAGTTTTTGAGACCTCGGGAAATATTTCTCTATACGGACCTCCCAGCCGGTAAATAACATATATATATTCTATTTGGGATTCTTTTCTATGATTGACTTACTACTGTATTTAGTATTTTTTGTGGCAAAAATTAAATTATTCATTCCTGGTTGTAAATATATTTTATTTTATCTTATTAACTTTGCCACAATGGAGTCATTTACAAAAACAAATGAATATGCAAAAAACAACTCAAACAAAAATTAGCAACACACTCAACATCATAGCAAGGTAACCGCAACAGCATATTAAAGGCCAATTACCATGGGCCCATATCGTGCAACTCTTAGCTTGACACATCCGCATAACTTTAAAGTTTAAGAAATACCTAATGGGTTTCCATGTTTGGATAGCCTGATCCAAACATGAGGGATGTTGCGAGACTTTTGTAAAGCGTAAAAAAACACGAGCTGCTAGGTGAGTGTTTTTTAGCTTTCGAAAGTCGAGCTGACTATATATATAAAATAACAAATTTTGTGAAAAAAAATAAAAATGATAGGAATACACATTCTCCCGAAATTCATCAACTACCAATCACGATTCGTCTACTTTTCCCATGACTTTTCCCCAGACTCGTAAACAACCAATCATATTTCGCCTTGTAACGTCTTGATGACGAGCCGACAAGCGAAACGAGAAAGAAAGTAATCCAAAAATTATTTTTCCGACAAATTCAACGTTAAAGATGGGAATGTCAATAAAGAAGTGAACTCTGACCATCGAAAACAGCGAATATTATTAGGAAAACGCTTAAACATTACTATAGAATCAACCGCCTCAGTGTCTGGCTCATGGTTTCAGAGCAAATAAAAAAACAACAACATTCTTGGCCATAAAAAGCCGCTGAAACCTCGCCCCGAGGTATGATAATGATCGACCCCGAGGGGTAATATTTCATCGAATTCCCCGAGCGAAAGGTCTATAAATTATATATTATATCGAAACAATTAATCTTTCCAAAAAAAGCTTAAATAATGTTAATAAAGTTTAATAGCTTAGCTTAACTTTTGTCCGCTTTTCATTGTCTGTTTCCATTCTTTTGTCGTCTCAAGGCTTCTGGATGCATTGTTTGTTGCTTTCTTTATATTCCCTGAATCCTTGTTTTCTTGTAACCTAACAATCTTCTTATCAACATCTGAGTGTTCAGGCGAAACGTTTTCTTATCTCGCCAAACTCCGCCATTGTTGACAGCTTCGTGAAGCGTGCGTGACATTCACGCGTCGTACACGAACTCGAATACCCCGCCACAGCGGGGTACCCCGCTGTGGAGGGTAATTCTACGATAAATTAACTGGTCACGTGGTACAAATCAAGCTCTCTGACTGGACAATTTACAGTTGAGATATAATATTACAAGTAGTAGTATACTACAAGTTTACCACACTTACACGTTTAAATGTATTTGAATTTGTTTAATTTTATGTAAAGTCTTCGCCCAGCGATCGGCTTTAAATATCAGTTAAAATTGATAGCAGGTAATAAAAATAGGCACGCTTGGGCGTACATGTATCTACTGCGTCGTTCTCAATTTGTATTATCTCAAATTTTAATTAGCTCAAATCATGCATGTGGTAGAGCAAGGTTACTGGAGATTTACCCCCTTCATCGCTTATCGTAGTTTTGCTCTACGTAACATGCAGACAGCTTTGCTGTCAGTCTATGTGCATTTATTGGATTATAATATAGATAATGTCAGTGTAAATTTTAAGTATAATGGTTAAAATATGACCGACCAATCTTGGCGAGCCGAATTATTTTAAGTCAGAAAGGCTGAATTTGAGCCACTAGTGTCTTATAATTTTGATAAAACATTGATGTTTTATTAATCAATATTTTAACAGAATTTACAAGTATTGTTTAAACGTTTACTTCTTTTGAATTTTCCTTATGAGTTATTAATGATTTGATAAATTAACTTTAAAAATTCATTAATAATTAATTCATAAGGAAATCAGTACAAGGTCTGTGTTTTTATATCTGATAAAGAATCCTTCTGATTTACATAAATTTTAACTTTGATTTTCTTGGCTTAGAAAACGTTGTTTTTTCATAATTATATTTTATATCAAATAAAACACTGCTGCTCATGTTTTAAATATTACTTAAAAAACTAGTATTAATTAGTTGTAATTCATAGTTACTGTTACTGGCCTGGAAGTAGACGCAGAGAAGGCGATAGAGACCACAGTCAAAATTATTGTTCAGTGAGAAATATAGGGAAGAATACAGCGTTGTATTCTTCAATTTCTGCGATTTTTCATAACAATGGCAATATGTTTTAATCCAAGCAAACCAGTTATTGAAAGAATGAAATAACAATAGAAACAAACAACACAAACGTTTTATATTTAATTTCTATAGATGTTGATGAATGTACATTGGGTACGTCTGGCTGTCAGCATTCTTGTAAGAATAGTATTGGTAGCTTCAGCTGTTCTTGTAACCTTGGATACACATTGGCTAAAGATAAAAAAATTTGCATTGGTAAGTGCTTTATTATATCGATGTTACACCAATGGTGAATTGCTTTGTTCTAAATGTGCCATATCATTTCCTCCTTAATTCTAGCGGAAGGACGGTTATTTGATTGATTGGTTGGTTAGTTAGCATGGTTGCGTGGTTAGTTGGTTGCATGGTTGGTCGGTTGTATGGTTGGTTGGTTGCATGGTTAGTTGGTTGGTTGGTTGATTGTATGGTTGGTTGGTTGGTTGTATGGTTGGTTTATTGCATGGTTGGTTGATTGCATGGTTGGTTGTATGATTGGTTAGTTGCTTGCTTGCTTGCTTGCATGGTTGGTTGGTTGGTTGGTTGCATGGTTGGTTGGTTGTATGGTTGGTTGATTGCATGGTTGGTTGGTTGCACGATTGGTTGGTTGGTTGGTTAGTTAGTTGGTTGGTTGCATGATTGGTTTGTTGCTTGCTTGCTTGCATGAATGGTTGGCAAGGTTGGTTGCAAGGTTCCTTGGTTGCATGATTGCATGGTTAGTTGGTTGCATGATTAGTTGGCATGGTTGGTTGCATGATTGATTTGTTGGTTGGTTGGTTGTTTGGTTGTTGCATGAATGGCTGGCATGGTTGGTTGCAAGGTTCATTGGTTGCATGATTGCATGGTTAATTGGTTGCATGATGGTTTGTTGGTTGGTTGCATGGTTGATTGGTTGGTTGCATGGTTGATTGGTTAGTTTGTTGTATGATATGGATTGGTTGATTGCATGGTTAGTTGGTTGTACGATTGGTTAATTGCATGGTTGCATGGTTGGTTGTATGGTTGGTTAATTGCTTGCATAGTTGTTTAGTTGTATGGTGGGCTGATTGCATGGTTGGATGGTTGCATGATTGGGTGGTTAGTTGGTTGCATGATTGGTTGATTGCATGCTTGGTTGGTTGGTTGGTTGGTTGGTTGGTTGGTTGCATGATTATTTGGTTGCATGGTTGGTTAGTTGACTGACTGGTTGGTTGCATGGTTGGCCTGGTAATTGGTTGGTTGCATATTTCGTTGGATGATTAGTTAGTTGTTTGGTGGTTGTTGTTGTTAGTAAAAATATAATGGTTAGTGGCATTTAAATAATTATACTTTGGAAAAAGCTATTAACCACATCAGTAAATAGTCCTTCCTATATAGATACACCCCTGATTCGTACATTTAGATTGATTAAAAGATAATAAACATTTACGTAAAAACGCACCAAAGTCAGTCGGGTAATTTAAGAAAAAAATGAAATAAATTAAATATTTAAATAAACTTAAATTTAAGCAAACCTGTTATTGAAAGAATGATATAAGTATAGGTAATCATATGATAGCGAGTACAATTAAGGATTTACACGACAAGTGATATTTGAAAATTTTGCCAAAATTGCACGAGCCGTTAGGCGAGTGCAATTTGGCATAATTTTCAAATACCACGAGTAGTGTAAATCCTTAACTGTACGAGCAAAATCATATGATTACTCATTTATTATATGCATGACAAAATTACGACACGTACGCTTCGTACTCACTCACGCCTTTAAAAACATCTTGTTTCATTACTTGACAAGAAACATTTTCACTCTGGGTGTTCTCCGTACTCATTTCAAAATATTTACATGGAATTTTTAGTTCATAGTGTACCACAAGTGACAAGTCGTTGGAAATGTGAAAACTTTCCATTGCAGAATTGGCCGCCATTTTGAATTTTTGAGGAGTACAATTAATAAAATAATTGTACTCCTCTCAACCAATCAGAATGTAGTAATTTTGTCATGCATATAATAAGAATACTGACAAACAAACATAACAATCAATAATCTGTAGATATTGATGAATGTACACTGGGTACGTCTGGCTGTCAGCATTCTTGTAAGAACAGTATTGGTAGCTTCAACTGTTCTTGTAATCTTGGATACACATTGGCTAAAGATAAGAAATTGTGCATTGGTGAGTGCTTTATTATATCATTGGTGTATTGCCTTGGTTAACGAACGCGAGTTCTTATGCATGTGTTATATATAACATTTCTTCCATTTATCTAGCGGGTATTTTCAACTTTTTTTATGACATACATGTACGATAATATTATTTTACGATTGGAAAATTGCTAATATTCTTGTTGTGGATAAAAACTTGAATTATTTTAATGCTCTTTTAACAGATATCAACGAGTGTGAACAAAACCACGCCAGTTGTTTTCATAAATGCGTCAACACTATCGGAAGTTATCACTGCAGCTGCAAACCAGGATTTGACCTGAAAAGAGACAACAAATCTTGCCAAGGTAAAGTAACTATGTTTTGCGTGATGAAAGTGGAGTGCTGCAGTAATAGGCAAACGCAATGAGTACAATGGTCTATAATTACTTCCGCAAGAGATACTGATTATATATATACATATATATATATATATATATATATATATATATATATATAGTAACTTAGGTTAACCTAAGTTACTATATTTCGATTGTTGTTTCAACACTGCCTACGCAGCACGCTACTTTTATTTCACTATTTGGATTATATATATATATATATATATAATGTTAGAGAGTGCTCAATACCATATATAGATAGAGCAAAATACAATATATATATATATATTGTATTTTGCTCTATCTATATATGGTATTGAGCACTCTCTAACATTTCGTGAACCAAAACTCACTTATATATATATATATATTTCTAAAATTCATTAATAATTCATGAGGAAAACACAAAGAAAAATCATGAGCGTATCGGATCTATATATGTGATATAGACTCGCTCTAAGTTTCTCGCTGGTTTTTAACGGCTGAGATAAGCTTAATTTTCAAAATTACTACGCCAATGAACGTATGAAGTGATTCTTTTTAGAAGTCATTTAAAAACCTTGCAGTACGGGCTTTATCGGCTCTAAAACACTCGGCTATCGCCTCGTGTTTTATATCCGATAAAGCCCTCCTGCGCGGTTTATAAATATTATATATATATATATATATATATATATATATGTACTATTTATAAACCGCGCAGGAGGGCTTTATCGGATATAAAACACGAGGCGATAGCCGAGTGTTTTAGAGCCGATAAAGCCCGTACTGCAAGGTTTTTAAATGACTTCTAAAAAGAATCACTTCATACGTTCATTGGCGTAGTAATTTTGAAAATTAAGCTTATCTCAGCCGTTAAAAACCAGCGAGAAACTTAGAGCGAGTCTATATCACATATATAGATCCGATACGCTCATGATTTTTCTTTGTGTTTTCCTCATGAATTATTAATGAATTTTAGAAATATATATATATATAGATAGGTTGAGTAGGTTATAATAACATTTGGCAGAGTGCTCAATGGATACCCAGAGCATATTAAACAAATGGAGGTAGAACGACTCAACAAATTTGATTAGGCATATTTATTACTATTTTTAGTTTCGTACCACGAGATGTGGCACTCTTCAGATAAAACGGCCTAATGCCTGACAGCTAAAACTTACAATATTTTGTACAAACAGATGACGCTTTAATTATATATATACACACACGGTGTTTCGCTGTACTACAGCTCATCAGTGTAGCTTGGAACAATCTGATTGAATTTCATCAATTACTTATACACATGCGATCGTCGGTGACAACCGCATGTGGGACAGCATCGGTGAAGTACATTCAGATAGCGTGAAGTGCGCATGGGCCCAGTAATATTTATATACTAATTATATACTAATATTTCCCACAATGTATGACGAAGGGAACGAGGTTAATAGAAGGTACATTATATGACTTCACTGGTATTGACTTCAATTTCAACTTTCCGAATAGTATTAGACCCTACATGAAGTGGGGATTGACAGTCCAATCGGATCGAAAAACGCGAGTGAAGTCAATCCGGGCACATGCTTACATGGAGAATCCGATCTGCTCGGAACATTGTTTTCGGGTTTGGAACACTATTTTCTGTGCTTCCCTCAATTTCTGCCATTTAGCACGACACGCACCAACTTCACTCATGCGTATCAAGTAATTTACATTTGAATCTGAAGTCAACCCACTCCACTTCAGCCATTCGTTTCCATCAGATCGACAACTTTCAACTTCTTCATGTAAACACAACAAGGAGAAACAACATAGGAGATTTGACTTGAACATTCCGTCCGCTTCATGTTAACAGGGCCTAACTCGCTTTTCGAGTGTTCTTTGGTGACTTGGCCTAAAACTGGAAAAGCTTTGTAGTGCAGTGTTGTGGGGTTTTTTAAAGTTTGTTCTTGTGCTTCTCGAATCTTGGTCTTACTGATACAAGGAACGCGGCCCATAGTTCAGATTCAAAGGAAACAGCTGCAAAAGAGATGAAGCATTCCCGAATTTGATCAAAATTATTGGCTTATTGCAAAAAAGTTTCAAACTGGTCTGTGACATTTGATGAAAGTCAAGAAATTACTCTCGAGTGCAGTTTTCTGTTGCAACCCGTAATGAACCCGATTTTCTCACATTGCATGCAAGTTGCAGTTGCATTGCAATGTGAACTCGTTTGTATCTGAAGAATGACCTTATCCCTTGTTTGGATGTAAAAAAATAACAATTTTCCTAATATTACCATCATAGTAATGTAATATGCAATTAGCGACATAACTGCATTATTCCTGGCCAGAAATCAAACACAGTATAATTTTGTCATAAATATTTCATTGTTTATTGTTTGCAGAACCTATTCCAACACGAATATCAAATGAAATTCCTTCAAATGGTGCACGTGATGATAGCCAAGCACAAAGTGGCGATAATAACAATATAGTCACAATTTCTGCTTTGGTTGGTGGTGTGATCTTACTGATTTTCGTAGTTGTTGGTAAGTTAACGAAGAAATACTGAAGAAATAGCTGAAATATTATGCATGCTTCCGCTGAGATTTAGTAAAAATATCAAAAATGCCTAGCTTATAATACGTTAACCCGACCACTAGTGAGTTTACCATCAAGATGGCTGCTCCGAGTTATTAGACAAGCGGTTAAAACTTGGTAAGACGTAGCCAGTATGAGAAGTAATACGAGCAAAAAATTGCTGCAACATGCATTGTTGCGTTGCAAGTTGAATAGCGTTGTTGCACGTATTACCACCCACATGAGTGTCACGTAACAATGATTTTGTTGCAAGTTGAATCGGCATGTTGCAGCAAGTAGAACTGGAGTCTACTTATTTCAGTTTTCAACTTGCAACAAAATCATTGTTGCGTGACAATGTTTAAGGTGGGTGGTAATACGTGCAACAACGCTTTTCAACTTGCAACGGAACAAAGTTGCGTCGCAAGTTGAAGAAAAATCATGTTTCCCGTATTACCTCTCATTAAGATAAAAACTTTATTTTAAGAGGGTAGCACATTACACCAAAAAGTGATAAACTTGTGGCCCTAATTGGCTATAACTAACCAATCATTATGAATTCGTTCTCGTTTGTGATTAGGGTTAGGATTAGTGTTTTTGTTTGGGTTATAGGGCTTTTATACACCGTATTCATAAAGATGGCTCTAATTTATATACTCCGTTATGTGCATTTAAATTAGTCTTTCGAACCCTGTTCTTGTGTTTATAATTGAAAATAACTTTTACTCAGGAACGAGGCTGGAAAGACTGCATATAAGAGAGTTTATATTGGCGGCCATCTTTATGAATACGGTGAATTGGTGGTGTGCATTTTACGTCATTGTAGCCATGTTGGATGAATTTGACAAAAGTTTTTCATCATCTGCAATTATAATTTCATCCAACATGGCGAAAATATCTTTGTCCTTCGAATCTCAAGGGATTGGTTGCACACCACCTATACGATAATCTTGCTGTAATATGTTGAATGAGGCATGGCGTACAGGCAAATCTAAAAAGGCGAGGCCAAAATATTATTTTGCATGTTTGATAAGGGTCCCATTGGGATATTCAAATGCCATCTCGTGATCATATGCGACTTTGTTATTGGATATTTTCATGCTACAGTCAACTCTCGTTATAACGGACATCCTGGGGACCGTCATTTGGTGTCCGAGTCCGCAACAGCGGGATGCGATGAAAATATCCCGATTTCAGGTCGTAAAATGTCACTACAATGTATTATTGCTTTTTTGTTTAAAATGTCCAGTTTATTTCAATTTCTAGTTGACGTTTACTGTGATACATAAGTACACAGTACAAGTCAAAATACAAGTCAAAAATTTGCATTCAAATATTTTTTTTATTCCAAAACCAAAAATACAACGGTAACATGAATCAGTAACAAAAATATGTCACTCGATAAATTAAAAAGTCATTCACTTTCATGTGTCGAGAGAAAAATACGTCCAAGGTGTCCGTTGTAACGAGAGTAGAACAATAAAAATGTTTGTTGGGGACCACATGAAGTGTCCGCAATTCCGTAAAGCGAGAGTCCGTAATAGCGAGAGTTATTTCAATACATTTCATAGTAGTTTCGGCTGGGGATTTACCAACTGTCCTTAATAGCGGGGTGTCCGTAATAGCGGGGTGTCCGCAAGGCGAGAGTTGACTGTATTGCTTAGTTGTATTAGTATATATACAGTGTGTATAAAAAAAACGGAACCCTTAGAAAATGAATTAGTATTCTGTTCAAACAACCTATTGTAGTAGTTGAAAGCCCTAAACACCTCTGAGCCACGGATGCATAAAAAACACGGTCTTATACACCTGGGTAATTAAGATAACTTGAAGTATATGCATGTGAAAGTATTTAAAAGCTTTTTCTCTTCCTGTTTAACTTATTGCTGATTAATTTATAACGCAGCGCTTTTAGGGCTTTCAAACTACTACAATAGGTTGTTTGAAAAGAATGCTAATTCATATTCTAAGGGTTCGAATTTTTTTGATACACACTGTATAGTAGACTTGTGATTATTGTTATCAGTGTTGTGGGCCGTATGTTAGATAACCTTTATGATTAATACGTCTTTTATTCCCTCGTAAATAAAGGCTAGGAATGCAATGCTCATGCATGACTATAATAATGAACGATATTAATATATTAATTTTAATTATAGCAGTCGTCAAATGTTACGCTAAGAGAAGGTCTTTGAAACACGCGAGTGAAACACGTCCAAATGGATATCAGTACCAATCCTGCATTCAACAATGAATACTATGCGTCTACATATAGAGAGCCGGACGAATTAGACCAGAACTATTACGACACACCATGCAAGAAGTACCAAGCCTGGCGGCTCCGGCAACATGGAGAGCGAAAAATCATTATTTGCTTAATAATCAAGATCTGAAGAAAATAGTAGGAGTAGAGACGTCGGAGAGATTAGCAAAAGAAAGAAAAGAAAGAAGGACGCAGTTGCTCTCTCGTTCAATTCCTTGAAGAAAAACTTAGATTGCTGAGCTTTGATTTCTTGTCGTAGTAGAAACATAATCTTAAGGTAGATATTGTAGTTATGAGGATTGGTCATGTTAAGCACAATTTTATTAGTGAACGAAAAAAAATAATAAACTATATTTATGTAATCAGCAGTATTTAAAAAATACGTTTTTAACCCACAATATAAGGCAATCTAATTTAGCGATATTTTGTATCTGCACATGCATGGCGCATCGTGGCTTCGTAGCTCTTCATATAGTTAAAGTGCCTATAAACTCAGATAAGATATTACTAATATGGATTCTATATAAAGTGAATAGTTGAATGCCAAAATATTTTCTGACTTGAACTTTGATTTGTTGTTATATTGAGGTTTGTATTTCCAAAATGGTAATGAGGAGGACGTCAATGTAGGCATTTGTGTTCAATCTTATGATAAACTGCTTGAAGATTTTAATGAAAAAAAATGATAAAATACAGAATATACTATTCAAGTATCCATTAACATGCGAATTGGGTAATATTTCTCGTGTAACAGAACATGTATGCAAATTATGCCTACATAGATGTCACCATTACCATTTTCGAAATACAAACCTCAATATAACAACAAATAAAAGTTCAAATCAATATTTTTTATTTTAAATTAATATTTTGGTATTCAACTATACACATTAAATAGAATCCATATTCAGTAATATCATATTTGGGTTTATAAGCACTTTACTATAGGTCAACTCAAAGGCCTGTTTAGTGTTTACAGGTTGATTATTCTCCTGACGCCTGCAATCAAATGTACTGACTTACGAACTGGCCATTTGCGCAAAACTATATATGTTTCAATACTTCCGCGAGTCATCTACTCAATCTTTAGAATAAGAAAAACAATACCAATGTAAATTTAATAGATTACTAAATTCTGCTTTTCATGATAAACGCTTTTATAGAAGAGAAATCAGTACACTATTTGGCTTCTTTCTTTTTTTTTGCACTAGTAGTACATTTTGTATGTTAAAAGGTGTTACTATACGGACGTAATAAATAAAATCACTTTTTTGCTTGTTGTAAGAGTGATAGGTATACTTATTATACCCTCGCAATTAATCGTCCAATCAAATGTCTACATTAGCGTCACGTGCCAGCCCAATATTTTACTCTAACGTTTCGAGCGAAGGGCCTTCGCTCGATAAAGGGCCTTCGTTCAATAATTTTGGCAGTACTCAAACCTAACTTGATGAACTATTTTCCGTATATATTATACTCTAATACGTCATTATACTTCTAAAATCTGAATTTAAAAACAATTATTAGATTATTTCTAACTTTTTTCACTGACTGCCTTTACTGCATGTGCGTTTCCAAAATAATAATTTCCTAAAAACTACGAATTTCTCAACACTATACCAATTTGAATACCAGTGTGAAGGTATCACCACATTCATCCTCGGATTCATCACCAGATTCATCACCAGTTTCATCACCACATTCGCAAAGCAAATATTTCACCTTCAATAATTACTTCAATAATGAACCGATCGGCACACACGATACACCAAATTAAAGCTTATTATTCTATCTTTCTGGCCCAAGATTAACGGCGTTTGTTTCAACAATTTATAGAGGAGAAAAATAACGATTTACTAGAAAGTACTCGCTCTTCGGTCTTGGGGGAAAGATTTCGATGGCTTCGGTTATTTTTAACCGGCTTTCCTATATACGAAATTGAAGCTAAATCTATCTTCTTGCTGGCCCAAGAAAAATTAGAAGTGGCCCAGATCTGGTTCAAGAGTTGTTTCGCTTTTAAAGCAAGAAGCCCAAACTGTCAATTACATCGCGCCGGAAACAGAAATCTTTATTAATTGTAGTTGCCAACATAGTCTTTGGGGGGGGGGGAAATTTCGATGGCTTCTGTTAACTTTAACCAGCTTTCCTATATATCAAAATTAAGCTCATTCTATCGTCTTGCTGGCCCAAGAAAAATTAGAAGTGGCCCAGATCTGGTTTAAGAGTTATTCGCAAACGCCGAAACTGTGAAGGTATCACCACATTCACTTGGGGGGAAAATTTCGATGGCTTATTCTAATTTTAACCGGCTTTCCTATATATCAAAATGAAGCTCATTCTATACCATCTTGCTGGCCCAAGAAAAATTAGAAGTGGCCCAGATCTGGTTCAAGAGTTATTCGCGTTTAAAGCGAGAAGCCCAAACTGTCAATTACAGCGCGCCGGAACTCATACTTCAAGGAAAATTTTAATGAAAAAAAAAATTGGGGGTCACCAAAGTTTTTTCCGAATTAAATTAATTTGAAGGGTATATTGTAATTGGCAGCCATTTTGAAACGTCATTGTTGCCATAGCAACAACTGTTGCAATTTATTTGGTAGCAGTTTTTGATTGTCAGAGTTTTATTCTTTTTTCGAATTGCTTAATCACGTGTTTTGGACTCTCAAACTTGTATTTTCCATTTTTCAAGAAACTGTATGGAGCCACCTTAATAAAGATTTCTATTTCCGGCGCGATGTAATAGCGAACAACTCTTGAACCAGATATGGGCCACTTCTAATTTTTCTTGGGCCAGCAAGAAGATAGAATGAGCTTCAATTTGATTTATAGGAAAGCCGGTTAAAATTTAAAGAAGCCATCGAAATTTTTCCCCCAAAACCATCCCGACGAATTTAATATTAAAGTGTCTATTTTTAGCGCGCTGTGTAATTAACAGTATGGGCGTCTCGCTTTAAAAGCGAATAACTCTTGAACCAGATCTGGGCCACTTCTAATTTTTCTTGGGCCAGCAAGAGGATAGAATGAGCTTCATTTGGATATATAGGAAAGCCGGTTAAAATTAGAATAAGCCATCGAAATTGTTTCCCCAAGACCGAAGAGCGAGTACTTTCGAGTAAATCGTTATTTTTCTCCTCTATAAATTGTTGAAACAAACTCGGTTAATCTTGGGCCAGAAAGATTGAATAATAAGCTTTAATTTGGTGTATCGTGTGTGCCGATCGGTTGATTATTGAAGGAATTATTGAAGGTGAAATATTTGCTTTGCGAATGTGGTGATGAATCTGGTGATGAATCTGGTGATGAATCCGGTGATGAATCCGAGGATGAATGTGGTGATACCTTCACACTGGTAATTTGAATACATTATGACAGGAGCGTTGTAGCTCTGAGATTTTAGGGGTGGCCAAGACCACAATTTTTCCGACAAACAAGATTTTCCCGACATGTATAGAGAAACACCTTCATAAAATATGAGGTAAAAATCCATATAATAAATTAATAATAAAGTATCATTTCAGAAAAGAACTGTTGTCGCAAAGCTTTGATATAGGATACATCTTTAATTAAAATATTCATTATATTCATGAGTAAAACTTCTAAAGCCAGGAGGATCTACAAATGGTATCTTTACAAGCTTACGGTACTTCATAAGTCTAAATCGAACAAGGAATGGAATGAAGGCATCAGTCCTTTCATCGTATACTCAATCTTAGCCGACAGTATATTATACTTTTTTACCATCTCCAAAATTCCGACAAAACTACAACGTTTCTACATTTCCAAACACTTTCCAACATTAAGGGATCATGCCATCACGCTCCTGCATTATGACCAGAACCCAACATTAACCTTAATCCGAACATTAACCCTAATCTTAACCATTTATCTAATCCTAACATAAACCTAATCTTCATATCAACCACAAACCTGACCCTAACACTATAGCCCTGACTTATAAACAAAGATGGCAAAACAGAATTAAATATAATTATTAACTGGACTCTTGACTAACTGGACTCTTGTATTTTAATTAGATCTAATCACATTTTATTGATAAATTTTAATACTTCCCACAGGACTTTTGCAGTAAATATGTTATAGGTAATTTATCTTCAGAACGTTCTGAAGAAGGGGCAGTGCCCGAAACTTTAATAAAACTTTTTTAATCGTTCCTATTTGATGACTATATAGATATATATATATATATATTTATTATATATATTAAAGGAACCCCGTGAAAATTTATCTGATAATTTTTTTAAGAACAATCACAATAACCTAAAGTTTCAAGAATGTTTACCTAATAGAATTTTAACTAACTATGAACTAAGACTTAGCGGATTTTACAACCATTATTTATGTAAGACTGAACGTTTTAAGAACTCGTTTTTCCCTCAAAGTGTTTTAAGAAGTAATATATCATACACGAGGAGGAGTGTTTCATCAGGATATCCAAACACCGAGACTTTTGTTGAAAACCGAGGCGAAGCCGAGGTTTTTTAACAAATTTCGAGGTGTTTGGAATCCTGATGAAACATTCTTCCGAGTGTATGATATAGCTTCTCAAACAGATCAGTATTTTAAGAGAAAATCGAGGCGAAAGTTGGCTTAATTTATGTAATTTCTTCCTCCGATATCCAAACCACCGTCTCGGTACTGATTTCCTTTGTTTTCGGCTCATGAATTATTAATGAGTTTGAGAAGTAATTGTAAATAATATGTATAAGTTAGAATTCTTCATAAATATGTAAATCTTTTAACTACTACTGATGTAATTTAACCTTTATAGGTTACAATATCGGTTTTTTAATAAATCTAAATCTAAATCTAAAAAAAAAGAAATACAGTTGAACTTAGTGCTTGTCGAATCTTTTCAACAACCAGCACAAGGCCCGACATTATTTAGTCTTTTGAGTTTTGAGCAAAAGTTAGAAAGAAAACTTAACTGGCGTGGAAAATTTATTCATACTGATGTTTCTCGTCTCAAAGATGCATTGTCGTTGACATTCTCTTTAAAAGAAAGTTTCGATATTTGACAGAACCTAGTCTGAATCAAAGCAGAAAACGAAATCTACAGATTTCGGCCGTAAGTTCGTCATGGTTCTAGGTAACTGCATTAATCGCTGCGCTGTGTCAGCCTTCCCCACAGTGTTTAAGCTACGATGTCTTGATGATCTAAGACTAACTGAGTGATAATGTCGGACCCTGTGTTGTTGTTGAAAAGATCCGACGAGGACTATATAAGTGTGAAATAAACTGTATTGCGCACGAGTTATGTCAATGTTGGATCAATAGCATCGAACCTAAGGATCCGGTGTCGGAACTATAACCACGGCATAAAGTTTATGTCCGAGTCATCAGACTGATAAATGGTTTTAAAATCTGATTCACTGCTAGACTGCTAGACATGATTGCTAGACAATTCTGAGAACTTTAAGAATGTGAAGTGTTTCGAGCGCCAGCCGAATCGATCGAATGATACGTAAATCAAAGCAGCTCAGATCATCGAAGCAACAACATCAAAGCTATATACCGACTACCTTGCGTGACGTCAAAAAGACGTCCTAGACCCAGGCTCCTCCCAAAAGCCAAATTCAATACGCCATAAAAACAGGACAATTTAAAATTTTTTTCACTAAAACACTTCAAATAAAGAGTACATTCGATGAGCTGAAAATTGATTTTGGGGTTAGGGGCACTTTAACAATGGCGAGCCAAAGCTTACTTAAACTACGATGACTTTATATCATGAATACCTCAGTTGTTTACCAGTCGTAGAAAAGGCAAAAACAAATTATTTACCTTCGGCATTCCACAATATATCTCTCTGAAGAAGTCGAACGTATCCAAAGAAGAGCTTTAAGAATAATTTACCCGCAACTATCTTATAAACAGGCTTTGGAAATCACCCATTTGCCAACTCTATCACAAATACGGGATAACCTATGTAGATCACATTTTAATAAATTAATGAACCCTAATCATAAACTACATTATCTTCTTCCTGAGAAACGTAATAACAATCTTCGAAATAATGACAATTTTACGAACTTTCGTTGTCGCAGTTCTCGTTTTAAAAATAGTTTTATCCCAAGTAGTGTAGTCCTTTTTAATGATACTTCAATTGTCTCCTAGTTTTATCTGTACATTTACTTAAATTTTAGAGTTGTCATTTTTAAATTTATAAACTGAGCAATTCAGCTCTGTGAGCTGCAATTCGGTTTTTGCATATTAAAGTTTAAAGTTTAAACAAGGAAAAAGCTCAATTTGAGCCAATGGGTCCTAATTAGTATGCTGTAAATCGGATCTGATATTTTAACTACAACTCATAGTACAGGAGGTAAGTATAGTAAGGCCAAGGGTTAGTATATAACAGACCTTTGTTTACCAACTCAAATACACAGAAAATGTTTCGGAGCCCAAGTTTCAATTAATCGGAACCAGGATGTCATGGGCCTGCTATGAGTCAATGCATGACCATTGATTGAGCTATTGGAGCTCAGATTATAAGAGCTTAGGGGTGCAAATTTATATAGATATGAACTTCATAAGTATATTAGCATATTTAGTACGCTGCATGGCTCTGTAATTAATTACCCGTATGGCATAAATCACAATATTTGACACGGTGGTGGACTGGTTCAGGCAAACCGGATGTTCTTTTGCGCGCAACATTGCAATATTCAGGAACAACATTGCAATTTTCATTGGCTATTTGGCCGGGTCAATTTGATATAATAAGTTGTAGCTACGTATACAACAGACGTTTGTAACAGTGAAAAATATGTTCCAAGGGAAATCAGCTCTTGTTCGAGATAGCGAAGCTTTCGAGATACCCGAGTTTAAGATAGCGAAGCTTTCGAGATACCCGAGTTTAAGATAGCGAAGCTTTCGAGATACCCGAATTTGAGATAGCGAAGTTTTCGAGATACCCGAGTTTGAGATAGCGAAGTTTTCGAGATACCCGAGTTTGAGATAGCGAAGTTTTCGAGATACCCGAGTTTGAGTAGCGAAGCTTTCGAGATACCCGAGTTTGAAATAGCGAAGCTTTCGAGATAGCGAAGCTTTCGAGATACCCGAGTTTGAGATAGCGAAGTTTTCGAGAACCCGAGTTTGAGGTAGCGAAGCTTTCGAGATACCCGAGTTTGAGATAGCGAAGTTTTTGAGATACCCGAGTTTGAGATAGCGAAGTTTTTGAGATACCCGAGTTTGAGATAGCGAAGTTTTCGAGATACCCGAGTTTGAGATAGCGAAGCTTTCGAGATACCCGAGTTTGAGGTAGCGAAGCTTTCGAGATAGCGAAGCTTTCGAGATACCCGAGTTTGAGAAGCGAAGTTTTCGAGAACCCGAGTTTGAGGTAGCGAAGCTTTCGAGATACCCGAGTTTGAGATAGCGAAGTTTTTGAGATACCCGAGTTTGAGATAGCGAAGTTTTTGAGATACCCGAGTTTGAGATAGCGAAGTTTTCGAGATACCCGAGTTTGAGATAGCGAAGTTTTCGAGATACCCGAGTTTGAGATAGCGAAGTTTTTGAGATACTCGAGTTTGAGATAGCGAAGTTTTCGAGATACCCGAGTTTGAAATAGCGAAGCTTTCGAGATAGCGAAGCTTTCGAGATACCCGAGTTTGAGATAGCGAAGTTTTCGAGAACCCGAGTTTGAGGTAGCGAAGCTTTCGAGATACCCGAGTTTGAGATAGCGAAGTTTTTGAGATACCCGAGTTTGAGATAGCGAAGTTTTTGAGATACCCGAGTTTGAGATAGCGAAGTTTTCGAGATACCCGAGTTTGAGATAGCGAAGTTTTCGAGATACCCGAGTTTGAGATAGCGAAGTTTTCGAGATACCCGAGTTTGAAATAGCGAAGCTTTCGAGATAGCGAAGCTTTCGAGATACCCGAGTTTGAGATAGCGAAGTTTTCGAGATACCCGAGTTTGAGGTAGCGAAGCTTTCGAGATACCCGAGTTTGAGATAGCGAAGTTTTTGAGATACCCGAGTTTGAGATAGCGAAGTTTTTGAGATACCCGAGTTTGAGATAGCGAAGTTTTCGAGATACCCGAGTTTGAGATAGCGAAGCTTTCGAGATACCCGAGTTTGAGGTAGCGAAGCTTTCGAGATAGCGAAGCTTTCGAGATACCCGAGTTTGAGAAGCGAAGTTTTCGAGAACCCGAGTTTGAGGTAGCGAAGCTTTCGAGATACCCGAGTTTGAGATAGCGAAGTTTTTGAGATACCCGAGTTTGAGATAGCGAAGTTTTTGAGATACCCGAGTTTGAGATAGCGAAGTTTTCGAGATACCCGAGTTTGAGATAGCGAAGTTTTCGAGATACCCGAGTTTGAGATAGCGAAGTTTTTGAGATACTCGAGTTTGAGATAGCGAAGTTTTCGAGATACCCGAGTTTGAAATAGCGAAGCTTTCGAGATAGCGAAGCTTTCGAGATACCCGAGTTTGAGATAGCGAAGTTTTCGAGAACCCGAGTTTGAGGTAGCGAAGCTTTCGAGATACCCGAGTTTGAGATAGCGAAGTTTTTGAGATACCCGAGTTTGAGATAGCGAAGTTTTTGAGATACCCGAGTTTGAGATAGCGAAGTTTTCGAGATACCCGAGTTTGAGATAGCGAAGTTTTCGAGATACCCGAGTTTGAGATAGCGAAGTTTTCGAGATACCCGAGTTTGAAATAGCGAAGCTTTCGAGATAGCGAAGCTTTCGAGATACCCGAGTTTGAGATAGCGAAGTTTTCGAGATACCCGAGTTTGAGGTAGCAAAGCTTTCGAGATACCCGAGTTTGAGATAGCGAAGTTTTTGAGATACCCGAGTTTGAGATAGCGAAGCTTTCGAGATACCCGAGTTTGAGGTAGCGAAGCTTTCGAGATAGCGAAGCTTTCGAGATACCCGAGTTTGAGAAGCGAAGTTTTCGAGAACCCGAGTTTGAGGTAGCGAAGCTTTCGAGATACCCGAGTTTGAGATAGCGAAGTTTTTGAGATACCCGAGTTTGAGATAGCGAAGTTTTTGAGATACCCGAGTTTGAGATAGCGAAGTTTTCGAGATACCCGAGTTTGAGATAGCGAAGTTTTCGAGATACCCGAGTTTGAGATAGCGAAGTTTTCGAGATACCCGAGTTTGAGATAGCGAAGTTTTCGAGATACCCGAGTTTGAAATAGCGAAGCTTTCGAGATAGCGAAGCTTTCGAGATACCCGAGTTTGAGATAGCGAAGTTTTTGAGATACTCGAGTTTGAGATAGCGAAGTTTTCGAGATACCCGAGTTTGAAATAGCGAAGCTTTCGAGATAGCGAAGCTTTCGAGATACCCGAGTTTGAGATAGCGAAGTTTTCGAGAACCCGAGTTTGAGGTAGCGAAGCTTTCGAGATACCCGAGTTTGAGATAGCGAAGTTTTTGAGATACCCGAGTTTGAGATAGCGAAGTTTTTGAGATACCCGAGTTTGAGATAGCGAAGTTTTCGAGATACCCGAGTTTGAGATAGCGAAGTTTTCGAGATACCCGAGTTTGAGATAGCGAAGTTTTCGAGATACCCGAGTTTGAAATAGCGAAGCTTTCGAGATAGCGAAGCTTTCGAGATACCCGAGTTTGAGATAGCGAAGTTTTCGAGATACCCGAGTTTGAGGTAGCAAAGCTTTCGAGATACCCGAGTTTGAGATAGCGAAGTTTTTGAGATACCCGAGTTTGAGATAGCGAAGTTTTTGAGATACCCGAGTTTGAGATAGCGAAGTTTTCGAGGTAACCGAGTTTGAGATAGCGACGTTTTTGAGATACCCGAGTTTGAGATAGTGAAGTTTTTGGGATACCCGAGTTTGGGATAGCGATGTCCTACTGTATATACCACTACAGTTGATCCCTGCTGTCTGCTGACAGATCTGTGATAAAATTTATGATCATCTCTAGAAGTTATGTCCTGGGTTTTTAGGAGCTTGGTTTTCTTTGAAAAATATTTTCTGCTTTAAGTTTATTTTTCAATTCTTGAAAAATGTAATTGTATACTTTTTTATGCTAAACACGCTTCGTGGTCAAAACTCGGGATGTTGCTCGACTTGCGAAGTCTCGCAACATCCCTCGTGTTTGGATCAGGCTATCCAAACAAGGAAACCCATTAGGTATTTCTTAAATCAGTCATATATAAAATGTTCTCCCTTGAGGTCCAGTTAGAGCCATCCCTAATTGGTACCATGTTACCATAAGAGGAAACCAGAGCAAACTAAACTAACTTTATTTATTTATGCTGGATAATTAACCATACCGGTCATATCTAAACTGTTCTCCTTAAAGGTCCAGTAAGAGCCATCCCTAATTGCTACCATGATACTACAGGAGGCAACCAGTGTATACTAAACTAAACTAACTTTATTCATACTGGATAACCTTATCAGCCATATCTAAACTGTTCTCCCAAGGGGTCCAGTAAGGACCATCTTCATTCGTCCAGTGTTATATAGGAGGAATTCCGAAGAAACCAGAGTAAACTAAACTAACTTTCTTTATACTGGGTAATCCTATCAGTCATATCTAAATTGTGCTCCTTAGTAGAAGGTCCAGTAAGGACCATAGTCCAGTGTTACTACAAGAGGAAAACCTGTGGCGGTCTTTCGCATTCAATTATTGATATAAGAATTCTTTCAAATGAGACAAACTTAATTTTCGTTTCAAATGCACTTAAAATTTTCTGAGCATATAGCTGAATTATTTATTGCATTGATTTGAACTTCTTGAAACAAAGTCTGATAATTAAATACAATATGATTCACCAGGCATATGGTTTGATTAAACTTTTAATAACATTTTGACAATCAATAAGAAACAGGTGATTTACTACAGTAGCTAGACAAAGACTCACATCTCTGACATATTTTCAAATAACAGCTAGAAATTCTCAGTTAATGCATAAAAATCTAATTCTAAAGTGTTCTTTTATAAATCATGTTCAAATCATCCAAGTAAATAGTATTAATTTATACACAGTAAAAACAGAGATTAATTATAGTAGGAATTGTTTAAATGACTGGCTTTAAACAGCAGTTGGAAGCAGATAGCAAAAGGCAATTGTGGCATTTGCTTACATTGATTATTAGCTATATCTTATAACAAAACACTTGTGACACTGTCCTTGGTGCTGTCTGTGCATGGGGCTTCCTCCAGCAATCAGGATCTTGTCATTAATGAGCTGTGAACCATGCAAAGATATTGGTTGTGGCATTATGAACAACAACTTTGTGGAATACGTTCAATACGGAGGGGTAAGACGAATTTCATAGATACGATTGGAGAATTCAACACCATTGTATCCTATCATTATTAAACAATCTTCATAAACATTGCTGTATCTTGTGGATTCGAATGGCAATTTCGCTTCAAATTCTATCCATTGTGCTGGCTCCTGGTTAATATTCATTCTTTCCATACTATCCAGCCAACAACCATGGCGATTGGACCCTCCAGCAGGGCGGGGTTAGTACTTGAATGGGTGACCGTCTGGGAATAGCCTCGTTCTCGAGCTTGAGACTCATGTGAGTGGAGTTTAGTTGGTCTCTCCTGTGCTTCGAGGGTTTTTCGCCGGGCTCTGCGATTTTCCTCCCTCCGCAAAACCAACACTTAGGTCTTAGCTGTAATCATTGCCAACCACGATTGTAGTGCGCATTTGAAAATTGTAAGATTGATAAGTGCGCAATATAAATTTAATAAATTATTATAAATTATGATGATGTGTGACGTCGTTCTTTGATGGGTTGTAGTGGTACCCAGGCTCTCTTAGCCCAGGCGAACATTTCTACCGAATTAAGCACTGATTTTCTGTCATAACCTCCAGCCAGTGCCACCACAATATTTCCTCTTATGTTGCGTTGGTGGGGCCTTCCACGACTTTCTCGACGTATTTCATCTTTTCTTTAACTTCAGTTGCTTGCTGAGTCAAGTTATTCATCTGGTCTTTGATTTCGACCATCATTCCCCTGACTTCTTTCATCATTTCTTCTTGGTTACATTGCATTTGGTTCTTCATAAGCTCCAGTTGCTCTTTCATGTCGGTCTTCATGTCGCTTAAATTCGTTTTCATTGCATTCATCTCCGTCCTTATTGCCATTAAACAATTGTGCATTTTGTACGTTTTGTACTACACGTCTTTACCATATTCTTCGCACTTCAGTAACCATTCGAAACTCACAGACTTGGGACTCGTGCCTTTCCTTCTCTCGTTTGTTAATAATCGTCAAACATCCATCGTTTCCACACTTTGTTGGCGAATATCCAGTTTACAACATGGCGTTGAAGAAACTCCAGCTCAACTGACTAACCACAACCTCTATTGGTGTAATCACAATGAATCTTGAGATCCATTGTGATTACGCTAATAGAGGTAAAATCAGTCACAATTCTTGGCGGTTGTCCTAAGGTTTCTGTAAGGGACAGGTTTGTGAGTTCTGTTCCAAGTGTCTCTTAATACATGGAGTGCAGTAATAGTGTTGATTTCGTTGACACTGCACGGGATCTTTCAAGACATTCATACATATCCGGCAATGGAAATTTTTGTCGACATCTTTCTCAAATGTCTGTCTTCATCTAACCTCGACCAAGGATACGAGAACATCTGTCTTTGTATCCTTGGTCGAGGTTAGCCATTATAATTATTTTGAAACATTCATTGAAACGAATGTTGCTTACTAAACCTACAGTCTTCTGTTAATGAGAGCGACACTGCCACAGTCAGACAAGCAACTCTGATTCACAGTTTTACTTTCGTTTCGCAAGGGACAACACCTCAAATCCTCAATGTTCTCGTGATAAAAGGTCACGACCCCGACATCCTTTTAAGGCAAGCGAAGTAAATAGTAAATCCTTTACTAAGAATTTCTAAGTAGTTCTAAGAAAATGCGGTTGGTTCTTCAAAAAACTAAAGGCTATCCTTTCATTGGTCCAGAGGAAACCTGTGGTGTTTGGTGAATATCAGGTTATTGTCAGTGTTGTAACAACTCAAGTCATCAATGACTCGGCTTCGAGTTGCAATTTTTAGCGACTCGACAGTTTTACGAGTTAGAATGGACTCGACTCGATTCAAATCGCTAACCTTAAATGACTCAACTCGGACTCAACTCAGTGAGTCAATGACACAACTAACTTAAATGTTGATTCTGATCTGGTCTTTCAACACTAAAGCTACGGATATATACACGAGTGCAATATTGGCAGTTTCGCAACGATTGCAAAATCGTTGCGTTGCATTGAACTTTCCGCAACGATTGCGGGAAGCTTTGCGTTGCTGTCGCGAGGAATAATAGACAAGAAATTTTCTCCTGTGTATCCGTAGCTTTATAGCTCCCCACCCCATCCGAGCCTCACTAGCTCAATGTTAAGCCACTGGTCTAGGTTGTCACTAGAAGATTACGAGTTTGATACCTGTCAGTCTAGGGCTCATTTTCTGAGAAAACGTCTACCAAATATCATATCACATCACACCAAACTCTCAAATCACAATGTACCACATGTATATTCGCAAAATGGTTTTGAATATCAGATACGTTCGGAGTCTAATTTTTCGGATCCTAATTAATTGAGTCATTCGGTTTGTTGAAATCAATGTCCCATGGGCCAAATGGGAAGAACATTGTGGTGGGAACAGTTTATCGACCACCAAATCAAAATCTACCATTATTTTTGGAAAAATTCAATAAAATTCTTTCCAGCATTTCAAAAAATAACAAGCACTGTTACATAATGGGGGATTATAATACAGTAAAAACCAGCTAACAAGAACCTACCACTATTAAGAATCTCAGGCTGAAATTAAGAATTTATTTATATAAGAATATATAAGAATATAAGAACCTATCCCAGGCTGATTTGGTAAAATGTAGGTTCTTGTTAGCGAGTTTTTACTGTATAGACATGTACCGTTTAAATGAACATTCTGCCACTCAAGAATTTGTCGAAAATCTCTTCTCTCATATGTTTTTACCTTTAATAAATAAGCGAACACGCATCACAGCACATTCTGCTACGCTTATTGATAATATTTTCACTAATAATCATCTTACACAAAATTTATTCAGCGGTATTGTTATCAATGATCTATCCGATCACTTATCGGTCTTTGTTTATGTCTCCAAGGAGACCCTTCCCGATTGTAAACGCGTTGAGAACATCGTTCTTAGAGATTTTTGCGATAATAATATTATTAAATTTCGCACATATCTTGCTAATCTTAATCAAGATACAAACAAAACGTTTAATGCTTTTATAACTGAATTTTCTAAGCGATTCACACTGCATAAATTAGAGCATCGCATTAAAGGTCAACAAACTATGAATAAATTGTCAGTGTGGTCAAGTATAGCTAGCGACTCCGACAACATGTGCTTCTATGCTGCACCGTATAGGCTTCCCCAGGAGCCTTCGCCAGTACTTTACAGGAAGACAAGCTCTTATGGCCTTCTAAACAAGGTCTACTACAGTTTACTTATATATTGATGGTTGTCGGGTTTTGCCAGACGGGCGACAAAGGCTGGAACACCTGAAGCATGCATGTCAAATATTTCCGAGTTGTCCCTGCATGCTGGGGTATATATTGCTTATTCTTCTAATCTTCTTCAGTTTCTTCCTGTTAACAACTAGAATATCTTGTCGGGCTCACGGCTTGATCGACCGAAATCGATGCTTACTGACTATGGTATTTAAAAGACTTGTGTGCATGTATTGATGAAATGATTTCCCCCGCGACATGGTTCGCGATCGCGAGGGATTATCATAAGTTTGTTCTTCATGTGTTGTTTATTGAGCTTTGTCTATTGATCAGCGCTAATGGGCGAGGTTTTGCCATGCAGTTGTTTGTGAAATGGTTTCCTCGACCACATGGTTCCGCGGCGATGATCACAACTACGTTATTCCCGTAAGGTTTATCGATCACCAGTCAAGGTTTGCCAAGGCTTGACTTCCTTGACCAGATGGTTCAATTCGAGGATGATCCCAACTGTTATTCCCGTGAGGTTTATCGATTAGACTTAGACTTTTTTTTTAGACTTTAGACTTTTTAGACTTTTATTAGAAATACACAAATAATATATATACAAGATAAGACTTGCCCACAGGTAACTTTAGCTAATCTAGGAGGGTCAGTGCAAATAATACAATTAATAAAAAAAAACCCAAAAAAACCCGAAAAAAACAAAACAAAAAAACCAAAAAAAAAAACCCGAAAAAGAAAACCTTTTTCCAGGAGAAAGAAAAGAAAAAGTTATCAAATAAAGGTATTATAGATAAATCATAACAATACGCATATATATTCATGTGTACATTGTCACATATGCTTGTATATACATACGCATGCACATATACATACTTAAATTTTTAAAATTTTTTATTACCAGCAAGGTTTTGCCAGGGCGAGATTTCGCCAGGTGTTTGTGAAATGACTTCCTTGACCATGCAGATGGTTTGAGGGATGAGTAAAAAATCAGTTGTTCTCGCGAGGTTTCTCGATTACTGGCAAGGTTTTGCCAGGGCGAGATTTCGCCAGTGGTTTTGTGAAATGACTTCCTTGACCAGATGGTTCGAAGGATGATCACAAATGCTATTCCCGTGGGGTTTATCGATTACAGATTGCCTGCACGATTTGGCCATGGCGAGATTTCGCCAGTGGTTTGTGAAATGACTTCCTTGACCAGATCCGTGAGGTACACTGATAACCGGCAAGATTTTGCCAGGGCAAGGCTACGCCAGATGTTGGTGACAGGACCCCCTCCGTTCCTCATGCAACCAGATGTTTCGAGGGATGATCACATATATGTTACCCAAAGCGTGTGAGGTGTCTTGATTACCAGTCAAGGTTTACCAGGGTGAGATTTTGCCAGTACTAGTTGTTTTTGGAATGACTCCCTCGACCTGGTGGCTCAAGCCAAGGGATGAGCACAAATATGTTGTTCACGTGAGGTTTATGCCTTTATAGATTACCATGCAGGCAAGACTTTGCCAGGGAGAGGAGTCTCCAGTTGTTGGTTTGTGATACAACTTCCTCCTCTATATGACCCAATGATTGCGGGTGAGGGTTGTCAATTACTGCATGGGCAAGAATTCACCAGGGCGTGCTTTCACCCGTTTTTTTTTTGTGCTATGCAATTCAGAGTTGGGCGAAGTTTCCCAAGTTATCTACAATGATCACATGCAGCGCTAACGGGCCTGTGCGACATCGGTTCTATGTTGATTGTCTTATAATACGTGACTGTGTTGGTGCTTTGGGTTTGACAATAGATGACGCGACGTTGCTGTTTTAGTTATTACGTCGTATAGGTTTTAACGGTAGGCGGAGTTCCCGTCACGGAGTCTTGGTAGTTCTGAAAACGGGGTACCTCAATCAACCCTCCCAGTTTACTGGGTCAGGACTGTCACTTCTCCACTGGCGGTGGGTTCCTCCTTTTTCTCCTTGTTTTATTATAGATTTTCTTGTTGTCTTACTTTATATGACGTATTTTCTTATGCTAACTTGTACGTTGCTTTCCTGGAATGGGCGTATCATACTACATTTGCTCCTAAACTGAAGTTACTAACTGCTCAAGCAGGTTGAACGTCCATCACATGGCTGAACTTTGTGGAGGACCCCACTGTCGGTGGCGGGGTGATGTCCTTGACCTGGTACATGCATGATGTTAACGCGTCACTGCGAACATTCCCACCGGTTTGTTATCCAATTTTGTTATATCCTCATTCATCAAAGCGTGTGGGTAATCACCCTAAACCACAATCGGTTCATATCTTTAGTAGTTTAAGAAAATGATTCCGCTGAAGTTGCCGTCTTCAACTTTTCTGGGTTTTCCTACAGACGAAAACATTGCCGCATATCGTCTAGATCACCGCGGCTAGCTATATTTCAACTGAATGAACTATTCTACAGTTTCTCAGCCTTTTGAATTTCTTTCTATAAGCAAGTATTAACGATTGGCGCGTAGGGTTTAAGCCTAGGGGAGCCTTCGGCGCGCAGAGCTAGGGACTGCGCGCCATATTCTAGTGTTTAGCAATAGCAAACGGTACAGTCTGTGACTCCAACTTTACAGAAAACCAAGTCTCTTTTTAGGTGGGTTTAGTTTTGGAATTAGGTGTCCGTTGTCGATCCCATAAAGTAAGTACTATATTATGAGACGGAATCAATGATTGAGTTAACATATATGGTGACTGAGTATTATTAGTTGCTGCGAGTTTGTACAAGGCTTCAACAGTAGACCATTAATGGTCTCTTGTGTTAAGGGATGAGAATTGGGGTGTAAGGATTGGGGTATATGAGCCCAATAATGGTCTCCTGGTAGCTAGTGTGCAGAAGCATGGAAAGCTACAGAAAGGATGGGGAGGCGAATTTTCTCTCCATACCTTAATAGCGATGGGATATTGTTACAGTGTGAAGTAGAATACTATTCACACTCCATAAATTAGATCATCGCATGTAAAGGTCAATTACAAACTATGAATAAATTGTCAGTGTGGTCAAGTACAGCGGTGTAGGCTACATAGCGTGCGATGCAGCCCAGTATTATTGGAAGGTCTACTGTAATTCCTGATAGTGATGCCCATTTATCGTGAAAAATTACTTCCCACCCACCCAATTGTGAGCATTTGCACTGCAGCTCTTGTCGTATCGCCGAATTTTCTCCCCATACCTTAATAGCGATGCGATATTGTTGCAGTGTGAAATAGAATACTATATGATCTTAGCTTTCCACCTAAAATAATTAAAACAAAAAATTCAAATAAACCTTTAACACCTTGGATGACAAAAGGATTATTAGCCTCTGTGAGAAAAAAAATAAACTATATAAAAAATTCATCATTTCACAAAACCCTGATAAAGAATCTCAATACAAGAAATACAAAAACAAGCTTATCCAATTAATTAAGATTGCTAAGAAAACTTATTATGAAAACAAATTTGAAACAGCAAAAAATGATCACAAAACAACTTAGAAATTACTAATAAACTCACAGGGAGCTCTAACATGTATTTTTTGTTTTAAACAGTATATACATCCATACACACATACATATTATATATAAATTAGTAAAATTACCGTATAGTTTAGTAGTGTCCTTGCTCTTGCTTCTTGTTGCTCCAAAATGTCCAAAACCAGGCCGAATGAAGGATTCAAGGATTTTCTCGTACTCAACCTCCGCTCGGCCAGCGGAGATTGAGTACGAGAAAATTACCAAAAGGATCGCAGGCTCTGTGTACGAGATTGTCTTGCTTCTGGAGCAACAAGAGGCGAGAGCATGGACACTACTAAACTATACGGTAATTTATAGGACTAAACCATCTTTACCTTCTTCATTCATACTCGATAATACTCTGTTATCTGATTCTAAAGACATAGCAAACAAGTTTTGCAAATATTTTACCAACATCGGTCCGGATCTTGCAAGTAAAATCCCCGAACTCTTACTTCTTTTCGTTCTTTCCTAAACTCAAATTATGATGAAGCTATATTTCACTTCATCCCACAAATGCAGATGAACTTCAGGAAATCTGCAACTCATTTAAGACAGGAAAAGCCCCCAGGTTATGATAACACTTATCTATGTATGTTATCAAAAAATCTTTTGATCTTTTGGCACAACCACTTGTCAACTTCATAAATCTCTCTTTGTCTAAAGGAATCTTTCCAGACAAATTAAAAATCGCCAAGATTGTTCCAATTTTTAAGACAGGAGACCAACATTTTTTTACTAACTACAGACCTATATCACTCCTGACAAACTTCTCAAAATTCTTCGAAAAAGTTATGCAAAATAGATTAATAATATTCATTGAGCGATGTGAAATTTTATACAGATTTCAGTTTGGATTTCGTAGTAACCATTCTACCTCACATTCACTTATTTATCTAATTAGCAACATTGCATCGGCTATTGATTTGAAACAGATAGCTGCTGGTGTGTTTATTGACCTTTCAAAAGCTTTTGATACAGTTAGATCATGAAATTCTATTTTCAAAATTAGAATATTATGCATGCATCCGAGGCATTCCCTTACAATGGATCAAGAGTTATTTCTTAAATCATGAACAATTTGTTCAATTCAATAAAACTTGTTCTTACTCAGAAAATAAAATGTGGAGTACCTCAAGGCTCTATTTTGGGTCCATTACGTTTTATTTTATATATTAATGACCTTCCAAATGCCTTAGAGCTGACAGAATCTTACCTTTTTGCGGATGACACTAGTATATATTATTCTCATTCAGATATTAAGCAACTTGAGTCTGTGTTGAATAATGAACTTCAAAACTTTGATATCTGGATGAAGTCGAACAAATTGTCTGTCAACATAAGTAAAACAAATTATTTAATTTTTCGGCCTAGACAAAAAAAGATAAATTTAAATCTATCTCTCCAATTCGACAACCAAATAGTCACCCAGAAACAGCATATAAAATTTTTAGGGGTACATATAGACGAAAATCTGTCCTGGAAAATACACATAAATTATATTTGTACAAAAATAGCCAAATCTGTTGGAATAATTTATAAATCTCCTTACCTTTTGTCATCCACAACAAAATTATCTTTATACTATACTCTTATTAGTCTTATATATCCTTATCCCACTTATTGTAATATAGTATGGTCTTCCACTTATGCATCTAATTTTAATGGAATTTTACTATTACAAAAACGAGCTGTACGTACTCTTACAAACTCCGATTACCGTGCCCATTCTGATCCACTTTTTAAACGACTAAAAATATTAGACATATTCAAGCTAAATTCATTTCATATTGCTAAATTTATGTTTTTATATATCATCATCACATGCTGTTAAAAGTCCAATCAAGTTTTAGAAAGCAACCTGTAGTTTGTGTCGCGGCATCTAACTATCATTGTTATCAGTATAAAAGATCCCGCGATTTTTGCTGCAATTTTTCTCCTTTTGATGCATGTGTTTGAACGGATTTCCTCACGAAAGTACTGGCTTCTTTTGTGCAAGGCTTCAATCACATGGTCACGAGAAGAAAAATCGTCAGACAATCGCCAGTGTAAACGAGCCTTTAAACCGTGCATATGACACAATTTTTTTTTGCTTCAATTGTCGTTTATGCTTCGCGAGTACTATTAGTTTTTTACCGAAACAAGACGCATGCTCAGGCGTTCACTCGGGCTACTGACTTCTGAAAGCTTGGCGTAGCCTGTGCGTATTCTAGCAAGACTACATGGCAATGGCCATGCATAATTTTGACAAATCGAATCTATGGTCTTACATCAGTGAACTGCAGCGGTGCAGGAAGCGCCGAAGGTTTGCTAATAAACAACAAGGCCGTTTTCCCGAAAATTAAACAACGGATTCCTATGGAGCAGCACGCAACATGCCTTACAGTTTCGCAAGGCCTGACGGGATGATGCAATAATGCAATTTTGAGGAACACCCCCACCCCCACACACCCCCCAAAAAAGGAAAAAAGACGACAACCTAGATTCGGCATACCACAGGTAGCCCGAGTAATTATGTCAGAAATTATATCATCTAGTTTAATTGTATGTGATCTGTTTGGTTTTCATTGCAAGGAGCAAGTCCCAGTGTCGTTACCGACACATAAAAACCATGTATGTGTATTGCATTACATCATATGGGCCGTTGCCGAAAGTTAGAAGCTAAACGTGCTAAAAGACTCAAGAAGTTTTTTACGTCTTTTTCCTCTTTTTTACAAATTTCTGCACAGTCCGCAAGTCCGCAGTCCGCGTTTTCCACAAAACCATATACCTCATGAATAGTAATAATGGACTAAATTTAAAATTTCCCTGACGTCAGCTTGCCTATAGTTTAAAATGATAAACGCATTAATTAGGCTCGATTTGCAGCCGTATCTTGGGCCCCGGTACTTACCTCCCCCAAAATCATAGATAATGGAAGGGGAACTGGATAGGAAAATTACGAAACCAGAAACGATCTGTTTGCACAACTTGGTATGGTAATTATATACTTATAAGCGATTAATGCACCTAACGCTTATAAGTATTTAGTATAAGGTGATTATAGAAAAATCTCGTGCGATGATTGGTCGAGCTACGTCGGACTAATTCTCGATAATCACCTACAGCGTTTATTCAAATGGCCGCCAGCCGGTTTGTCAATGACAGAAGAGGAAATTAACAATTTTAAAGAAAACGCTGTTCCTAAAAGTATGAAAATGTGTATTTATACTAAAACAATTATTCGCCTTAGGCTCAGTGAATATCGGTGAATAACTCTCGGTTATTATACACCGATATTCACCTCGCCTTCGACGAATAATTGTTAAATAATTACCATAGCAAGTTGCGCAAACATCGTTTCCGGTTTCGTATAACATCGTTTAAAGTTTCCTATCCAGTTCCCCTCCATTGTCTATGCCGAAATTACGGCTGGACTCGTGATCTTGTCCATTATATCGATTTGCACCAATCACAAATTAAACGTGCCTGTACATTTTCAGCAGGCATATATTATTAAGAATATTGCATGAATTACTCCGTAAGTTCAAAATGCGATCAATAGAGTGCTGGAGAGAAGGCATACTATCTCATTTTAGAAACGTTTAACTATTCAGACTGTCTAAAATATTTACAACGGAAAGCTCAAGAGAAATTGGTTAATAGCCAAGATGTTCTCGTCATTCAGGTTACAGGATCAGGGAAGTCACTTATATGGAGCACGGGTGGTCTTAGCTGTAAATGGAGGACCCCACCAGCTCTGCTGAAAAACTTATCCTCCTTAAATAAAGAATAATAATAATATTTCAGTCAGCTTCAATTCTATGATTTTTGATATCGTGAATTAATTTATGCAACGTCACAGACACGCTCTGTGCCTCACGCGTCCCAGCTGGTTTATTACTTTGTGTTTCGCGCACGAATATGCATTAGGGTTAGGATTAGGATTGGGGTTAGGATTATGATTGAGGTTAGGATTAGGGTAAGGATTGGGGTTGGGATCAGGGTTAGGATTAGATTAGGGTGTTTTCAGGATCAAAGAATAACAAATTCGTGCGCGAAACACAAAGTAAACACCTCCAGCCGTCTCTTTCGGGGGAGGTAAGTATACCGGGGCCCGGGAGACAGTTGTAAATCGAGCCTACGAATTAAGCCTCTATTGAAAAAATTCTTTCACACTTAACAAGAGTCAATGGGCTCACTGAGTATGAAACCACACTGACCTTCCAACTGCATCCACACATTTGCACTGCTAAGTTAGTTACTTTTGCTAAGTTAGGCCAATTAAAAAAATATTTGTTTTTCATCGCCGCCCGCCCCCAAAAATTCGTCCGGCCCGATTTTTTTTTTGATCGTCCGTTATCTGTTAGAAACCAAAAATTTGGCGCCGTAATGTGCTATTATTGTTAGAAAAGAGCGGTAAATCAGGTTTTTGCTTTTGTTTGTACCGTCGCGCATGAGCAGAGTACAGTAGCCTTCCGGAGAAACTGGAAAAAAATTCTGCAAAACTTTGAAAGTTAAAATTAGCTTTAAACGTGCAACAGCTTTGGACAGTAATCGTTAGCTATGCAGGCAAAGCGTACGAAATAGAAAACATCTCAACTTTTAACACGTTTTCTGTATAAGAATATACGTTACTAATAAAAATAAAAAATAAAAAAAGCGGGCCAAAAAAATGTGGTCGTCTTAACGGGGGAGTATTACACTCTTAGAATGTATTCAGGCCAGAAAAAAGTGGTCGTAATAACGAGGTGGTCGTATTAACGGGGTGGTCGTATGGCGGGGTTCCACTGTACTGGCAATAAAGCCAAATGAAAATACAATGTGATTTATACATCAGTTTCGAGACGGAAGACCATATATAGTGGCTGGTGCGTGAATCGGCATCTTCCAGCATAGTTTTTGTAGTAGGGAACCAACTAGACTACGCCAAAGCTAATGAACGACAGCATACTATATAATAAATATAAAATAAATTAAGTGCATGTCCTCTTCGCACGCTCTGATTGGCCAGGCCCGTGCATTTATCCGCAGAGTATGGAAATCATGAATGACGTAAATTGGCGTAGGATGGCGTCACCTAGCGGGAAAAGCCAGCCAACTTTCAAAACTGTCCAACTTAAAAGTTTGTCTTTTCCCTTCTTTTTATTTTATAAAACAAATAAAGCATATCGCCCGCCTCGTGCTTCTACTCAACTTCTTTTGTGTTCAAATGACGTCATTATAAGAGTACATATATGCACGAAACTTTATCAGTTTATTTGTTAATTATACCAAGCCCGCAAGCATACCAGGTGCACTACCGATTATAACTTATTGGATTCACCTAAGCCCAATATGGCAAAATATTAAAGTCCAAAATTCAATATTGGGCGAGACCTGAAGGTCGAGCCTAATATTAAAATTTGAGATTTCAATATTTTCCATATCGGGCGAAGATGAATCCAATAGGTTTTATTATATCGAACAAATAATCGTGCAATTGGTAAGTAAATATACCTTGTGCACCTGTCCAAAGCTTGCTGCCCAATATGTAGTTGTCCTACATCGTAAAATATTGGGCTGGCACGTGACGCTAATGTAGACATTTGATTGGACGATTAATTGCGAGGGTATAATAAGTATACCTATCACTCTTACAACAAGCAAAAAAGTGATTTTATTTATTACGTCCGTAGTAACATCTTTTAACATACAAAATGTACTACCAGTGCAAATAAAAAAAGAAGCCAAATAGTGTGCTGATTTCTCTTCTATAAAAGCGTTTATCATTTCTTATTCTAAAGATTGAGTAGATGACTCGCGGAAGTATTGCAACATATATAGTTTTGCGCAAATGGCCAGTTCGTAAGTCAGTACATTTGATTGCAGGCGTCAGGAGAATAATCAACCTGTAAACACTAAACAGGCCTTTGAGTTGACCTATAGTAAAGTGCTTATCAACCCAAATATGATATTACTGAATATGGATTCTATTTAATGTGTATAGTTGAATGCCAAAATATTAATTTAAAATAAAAAATATTGATTTGAACTTTTATTTGTTGTTATACTGAGGTTTGTATTTCCAAAATGGTAATGGTGACGTCTATGTAGACATAATTTGCATACACAATGTTCTGTTACACGAGAAATATTACCCAATTCGCATGTTAATGGATACTTGAATAGTATATTCTGTATTTTATCATTTTTTTTTCATTAAAATCTTCAAGCGGTTTATCATAAGATTGAACACAAATGCCTACATTGACGTCCTCCTCATTACCATTTTGGAAATACAAACTTCAATATAACAACAAATAAAAGTTCAAGTTAGAAAATATTTTGGCATTCAACTATTCACTTTATATAGAATCCATATTAGTAATATATTATTTGAGTTTATAGGCACTTTAACTATATGAAGAGCTACAAAGCCATGATGCGCCATGCATGTACAGATACAAAATATCGCTAAATTGGATTGCCTTATATTGTGGGTTAAAAACGTATTTTTTAAATACTGCTGATTACATAAATATAGTTGATTATTTTTTTTCGTTCATCAAACTAATAAAATTGTGCTTAACATGACCAATCCTCATAACTACAATATCTACCTTAAGATTATGTTTCTACTACGACAAGAAATCAAAGCTCAGCAATCTGAGTTTTTCTTCAAGGAATTGAACGGGAGAACAACTGCGTCCTTCTTTCTTTTCTTTCTTTTGCTAATCTCTCCCACGTCTCTACTCCTATTTTCTTCAGGATCTTGATTAATCAAATTGACAAATGATTTTTCGCTCTGCATGTTGCCGGAGTCGCCGGGCTTGGTACTTCTTGGTGCGTCGCAATAGTTCTGGTCTAATTCGTCCAGCTCTCTACTTGTAGACTCATTGTTGAATGCAGGATTGGTATGTCCATTTGGACGTGTTTCATTCGCGTGTTTCAAAGACCTTCTCTTAGCGTAACATTTGACGACTGCTATAATTAAAATTAATATATTAATATCGTTCATTATTAGTCATGCATAAATAAAGGGTAAATGCGTAAATAAAGGCTAGGAATGCAATGCTCATGCATTGCATTCCTAGCCTTTATTTACGAGGGAATAAAAGACGTATTAATCATAAAGGTTATCTAGCATACGGCCCACAACATATAACAATAATCACAAGTCTACTATACAGTGTGTATAAAAAAACCCCGGAACCCTTAGAAAATGAACTACTATTCTTTTAAAACAACCTATTGTAGTAGTTTGAAAGCCCTAAAAGCGCTGCGTTATAAATTAATCAGCAATAAGTTAAACAGGAAGAGAAAAAGCTTTTAAATACTTTCACCATGCATACACTTCAAGTTATCTTAATTTCCCAGGTGTATAAGACCGTGTTTTTTACGCATCCGTGGCTCAGAGGTGTTTAGTGCTTTCAACTACTACAATAGGTTGTTTGAACAGAATACTAATTCATTTTCTAAGGGTTCCGTTTTTTTGATACACACTGTATATACTAATACAACTAACTACAACTAAGCAATACAGTCCACTCTCGCCTTGCGGACACCCCGCTATTACGGACACCCCGCTATTAAGGACAGTTGGTAAATCCCCGTCCGAAACTACTATGAAATGTATTGAAATAACTCTCGCTATTACGGACTCTCGCTTTACGGAATTGCGGAAACTTCATGTGGTCCCCAACAAACATTTTTATTGTTCTACTCTCGTTACAACGGACACCTTGGACGTATTTTTCTCTCGACACATGAAAGTGAATACTTTTTAATTTATCGAGTGACATATTTATGTTACTGATTCATGTTACCGTTGTATTTTTGGTTTTGGAATAAAAAAAATATTTGAATACAAATTTTTGACTTGTATTTTGACTTGTACTGTGTACTTATGTATCACAGTAAACGTCAACTAGAAATTGAAATAAACTGGACATTTAAAAACAAAAAAGCAGTAATATATTGTAGTGACATTTTACAACCTGAAATCGGGATATTTTCATCGCATCCCGCTGTTGCGGACTCTCGTTATTACGGACACCAAATGACGGTCCCCAGGGTGTCCGTTATAACGAGTGTATAATAAAGACTTATTAACTGAGTGCGAGGTCTGTGGGGGAAAGTATTTGCCTGAGGTTTTCGTACAGACCGAGCGACGGAGCGAGGTTTGCGCAATAAAACTGAGGGCAAATACTTTCCCGTACAGACCGAGCAAACGAGGTTAATAAGGAATTTATTATATGGCTATTGGTTCATTTTATTTTTAAGTTTCAAGCGTTGTTTTCGTCTTCGGAGTATGCTGTTTACCTTTTAACTCGTGTCGCTTCTAATTGGCCTTCTTGTTTACACCAGTTCGGCTTTTATTTGTCATGTTTTTAGATAAACAGCTTTAAAGAAAACCAGCAGCAATGTTCTAGCAGATTTTATTGTTCAGATTATTTGAATAAAGATAACCAGTTCTCTTTTATTTGTATTCAAATCAACTCCGAAATGTTCTCGCCAAAACTTGCAGGGTCGAGAAAAAAGCGTATTGACCTGGACACAGACCGGAGGTCAATATCGTAAAATCCCAACCGCTCAGGAACCAATCAGCATGCGCCGTTTTGCGTACGGACCGGAAATCAAACCCAGCCATATAATAATGAGACCTATAACCCAAACAAACACACTAATCCTAACCCTAATCACAAACGAGAATTCATAATGATTGGTTAGTTATAGCCAATTAGGGCCACAAGTTTATCACTTTTTGGTATAATGTGCTACCCTCTTAAAATAAAGTTTTTATCTTAATGTGAGGTAATACGGGAAACATGAAAAGCGTTAATTGTTGCACGTATTACCACCCACCTTAACTCTTAACTCATTCCTGTCCGAGGGCTTCTCCAGAGGTGAATAAAATCGTCTGGCGTTAGCCAGAATAAAATACTAAAGACCAATTCGGACAGGAAAGAGTTAAACATTGTCACGCAACAATGATTTTGTTGCAAGTCATGAAAACTGAAATTGTTAAAAAAAAGTAGACTCCAGTTCTACTTGCTGCAACATGCCGATTTAACTTGCAACAAAACCATTGTTACGTGGCACTGGGGGTGGTAATACGTGCAATAACGCTATTCAACTTGCAACGCAACAATGTTGCAGCAATTTGTTGCTCGTATACTTCACCTTTATCTACCTTACCAATCAGAAAACCCGTTCATACTGGCTACGTCCTTACCAAGTTTTAGCCGCTTGTCTAATAACTCGGAGTAGCCATCTTGATGGTAAACTCACTATAAGCTAGGCATTTTTGATTTTTTTTACTAAATCTCAGCGGAAGCATGCATAATATTTCAGCTATTTCTTCATATTTCTTCGTAACTTACCAACAACTACGAAAATCAGTAAGATCACACCACCAACCGAAGCAGAAATTGTGACTATATTATTATTATCGCCACTTTGTGCTTGGCTATCATCACGTGCACCATTTGAAGGAATTTCATTTGATATTCGTGTTGGAGAAAGAATAGGTTCTGCAAACAATAAACAATGAAATATTTATGACAAAATTACTGTGTTTGATTTCTGACCAGGAATAATGCAGTTATGTCGCTAATTACATGTTACATTACTATGATGGTAATATTAGGAAAATTGTTATTTTTTTACAACCAAACAAGGGATAAGGTCATTCTTCAGATACAAACGAGTTCACACTGCAATGCAACTTGCATGCAATGTGAGAAAACCGGGTTCATTACGGGTTGCAACAGAAAACTGCACTCGAGAGTATACGAATTTCTTGACTTTCACAAATGTCACAGCCAGTTTGAAACTTTTTTGCAATGAGCCAATAATTTTGATCAAATTCAGGAATGCTTCATCTCTTTTGCAGCTGTTTCCTTTGAATCTGAACCATGGGCTGCGTTCCTTGTATCAGTAAGACCAAGATTCGAGAAGCACAAGAACAAACTTTAAAAAAAACCCCACAACACCGCACTACAAAGTTTTTCCAGTTTTAGGCCAAGTCACCAAAGAACACTCGAAAAGCGAGTTAGGCCCTGTTAACATGAAGCTGATGGAGTGTTCAAGTCAAATCTCCTATGTTGTTTCTCCTTGTTGTGTTTACATGAAGAAGATTGAAAGTTTTCGATATGATGGAAACGAATGGCTGAAGTGGAGTGGGTTGACTTCAGATTCAAACAAGGATCGACTTGAATGTCTCCAATCTTATTAATCTAAACACGGTTTGACTTGTAAATGACTTGATACGCATGAGTGAAGTTGGTGCGTGTCGTGCTAAATGGCAGATATTGAGGGAAGCACAGAAAATAGTGTTCCAAACCCGAAAACAATGTTCCAAACAGATCGGATTCTCCATGTAAACATGTGCCCGGATTGACTTCAGCCGCGTTTTTCGATCCGATTGGAATGTCAATCCGCTTCATGTAATAAACAGGGTCTAATACTATTCGGAAAGTTGAAATACATATATATATATAGTTCAATCTACAGACACGGTGTTTCGCTGTACAACAGCTCATCAGTGTAGCTTGGAACAATCTGAATGAATTTCACCAATTACTTATACACATGCGATCGTCGGCGACAACCGCATGTGGGACAGCATCGGTGAAGTACATTCAGATTGCGTGAAGTGCGCATGGGCCCAGAGTGCTCAAACTTCCACAAGGGTAGTGAGCGTTGCATTATCGCTAATAGGTACCCACGGCAACGTCACAGAGTGCTCAACAACACCGAAGTGAAGGAGCGTATATAGTTCAATCTACAGACACGGTGTTTCGTTGTACAACAGCTCATCAGTGTAGCTTGGAACAATCTGAATGAATTTCACCAATTACTTATACACATGCGATCGTCGGCGACAACCGCATGTGGGACAGCATCGGTGAAGTACATTCAGATTGCGTGAAGTGCGCATGGGCCCAGAGTGCTCAAACTTCCACAAGGGTAGTGAGCGTTGCATTATCGCTAATAGGTACCCACGGCAACTTCACAGAGTGCTCAACAACACCGAAGTGAAGGAGCGTATATAGTTCAATCTACAGACACGGTGTTTCGCTGTACAACAGCTCATCAGTGTAGCTTGGAACAATCTGAATGAATTTCACCAATTACTTATACACATGCGATCGTCGGCGACAACCGCATGTGGGACAGCATCGGTGAAGTACATTCAGATTGCGTGAAGTGCGCATGGGCCCAGAGTGCTCAAACTTCCACAAGGGTAGTGAGCGTTGTATATAATCAGTATCTCTTGCGGATGTAATTGTAGACCATTGTACTCATTGCGTTTGGCTATTACTGCACTCCACTTTCATCACGCAAAACATAGTTACCTTACCTTGGCAAGATTTGTTGTCTGTTTTCAGGTCAAATCCTGGTTTGCAGCTGCAGTGATAACTTCCGATTGTGTTGACGCATTTATGAGAACAACTGGCGTGGTTTTGTTCACACTCGTTGATATCTGTTAAAAGAGCATTAAAATAATTCAAGTTTTGATCCACAACAAGGAATATCAGCAATTTTCCAATCGTCGAATAATATTATCGTATGTCATAAAAAAAGTTGAAAATACCCGCTAGATAAATGGAAGCAATGTTATATATAACACATGCATAAGAACTCGCGTTCGTTAACCAAGGCAATACACCAATGATATAATAAAGCACTCACCAATGCACAATTTCTTATCTTTAGCCAATGTGTATCCAAGATTACAAGAACAGTTGAAGCTACCAATACTGTTCTTACAAGAATGCTGACAGCCAGACGTACCCAGTGTACATTCATCAATATCTACAAATTATTGATTGTTATGTTTGTTTGGCTGTATTCTTATTATATGCATGACAAAATTACTACATTCTGATTGGTTGAGAGGAGTACAATTATTTTATTAATTGTACTGCTCCCAAGGCCCTGGGAACGATATTGACAATAAAATTCAAAATGGCGGCCAATTCTGCAATGGAAAGTTTTCACATTTCCAACGACTTGTGGTATACTATGAACTAAAAATTCCATGTAAATATTTTGAAATGAGTACAGAGAACACCCAGAGTGAAAATGTTTCGTGTCAAGTAATGAAACAAGACGTTTTTAAAGGCGTGAGTGAGTACGAAGCGTACGTGTCGTAATTTTGTCATGCATATAATAAATGAGTAATCATATGATTTTGCTCGTACAATTAAGGATTCACACTACTCGTGATATTTGAAAATTATGCCAAATTGCACTCGCCTAACGGCTCGTGCAATTTTGGCAAAATTTTCAAATATCACTTGTAGTGTAAATCCTTAATTGTACTCGCTATCATATGATTACCTATATACTTATTTCATTCTTTCAATAACTGGTTTGCTTAAATTTAAGTTTATTTAATATTTTTAAATTATTTATTATTTCATTTTTTTTTTCAAATTACCCGACTGACTTTGGTGCGTTTTTACGTAAATGTTTATTATCTTTTAATCAATCTAAATGTACGAATCAGGGGTGTATCTATATAGGAAGGACTATTTACTGATGTGGTTAATCTTATAGCTTTTTCCAAAGTATAATTATTTAAATGCCACTAACTATTATATTTTTACGAACAACAACAACCACCAATCAACTAACTAATTATCCAACGAAATATGCAACCAACCAATTACCAGGCCAACCATGCAACCAACCAACCAACCAGTCAACTAACCAACCATGTAACCAACTAATCATACAACCAACTAACCAACCATGCAATCAACCAATCATACAACCAACTAACCACCCAATCATGCAACAAACCAACCATGCAATCAACCAATCATGCAACCAACTAACCACCCAATCATGCAACAAACAACCATGCAATCAGCCCACCATACAACTAAACAACTATGCAAGCAATTAACCAACCATGCAACCATGCAATTAACCAATCATACAACCAATTAACCATGCAATCAACCAATCACACAACAAACTAACCATGCAATCATGCAACCGATGAACCTTGCAACCAACCATGCCAGCCATTCATGCAACGACCAACCAACCATTCAACCAACCAACCAACAAATCAATCATGCAACCAACCATGCCAACCAATCATGCAACCAACTAACCATGCAATCATGCAACCAAGGAACATTGCAACTAACCTTGCCAACCATTCGTGCAAGCAAGCAAGCAAGCAAGCAAGCAACCAACCAACTAACCAACCGACCAATCATGCAACCAACCAACCATGCAATCAATCAATCAATCAATCAATCAATCAATCAATCAATCAATCAATCAATCAATCAATCAATCAATCAATCAATCAACCAACCAACCATGCAACCAACCAACCAACCAACCAACCATGCAAGCAAGCAAGCAACTAACCAACCATACAATCAACCAACCATGCAATCAACCAACCATACAACCAACCAACCAACCAACCAACCAACCAACCAACCATGCAAGCAAGCAAGCACCTAACCAACCATACAACCAACCAATCAACCAACCATGCAATCAACCAATCAACCAACCATACAACCAACCAACCAACCATGCAAGCAAGCAAGCACCTAACCAACCATACAACCAACCAATCAACCAACCAACCATGCAACCAACCAACCATACAACCGACCAACCATGCAACCAACTAACCACGCAATCATGCAACCAACGAACCTTGCAACCAACCATGCCAGCCATTCATGCAAACCAACCAACCAACCAACAAATCAATCATGCAACCAACCATGCTAACCAACCAATCAATCAATCAATCAATCAATCAATCAATCAATCAATCAATCAATCAATCAAATAACCGTCCTTCCGCTAGAATTAAGGAGGAAATGATATGGCACATTTATAACAAAGCAATTGGTGTAACATCGATATAATCAAGCACTTACCAATGCAGAATTTTTTATCTTTAGCCAATGTGTATCCAAGGTTACAAGAACAGTTGAAGCTACCAATACTATTCTTACAAGAATGCTGACAGCCAGACGTACCCAATGTACATTCATCAACGTCTATAGAAATTAAATGTAAAACGTTTGTGTTGTTTGTTTCTATTGTTATTTCATTCTTTCAATAACTGGTTTGCTTGGATTAAAACATATTGCCATTTTTATGAAAAATCGCAGAAATTGAAGAATACAACAATATTTCTCAACAATAATTTCGACTGTGGTCTCTATCGCCTTCTCTGCGTCTACTTCCAGGCCAGTAAGAGTAACTATGAATTACAACTAATTAATATTATAGTTTTTAGTATGTTTTTGCTGTACAAGCTGTCGTAATTTAAACTCGGAGAAAAACTCTGAGCTCAAGCAGACGGAACCCGAACCCACGAACTTACGAGAGCTTGTACAGCAAAAACACGAAAAAACTTTACCAACTCAAGCTGAAGACACTAATAACGTACTAACTACTTAATAACCGAGAGTGAGGTCTTTACGGTAAAATATTAAACCGAGGTCTTGCTGTATTGACTGAGCGATAGCGAGGTTAATACGCTTAAGACCGAGGTTTAGTATTTTACCGTAAAAGACCGAATGGTCGAGGTTATTAAGTAGTTTATTATATGGCACTTTTTATTTCAAAATCAATCTTGTATTTCTTGGTCTTCGCTTCCTTTAACTTCGTCAAAACACCGAACTAGCGTTATTTTCTTCTGTTTCTTTCTCGTCTGGATACTAGAATTTACTTTTATAATGTTCATCGTCGTCTATTTCATCTATTTTCGCCGTTTTTCGGCAATAAACGTTTCTTATTAGGATTTTTTGTTTGTTTCCAATCGTAGGGATTAACAATTTTCATAATGCCCGTGGGCATTACGGAGAAATCTTGCCCCGTCAGCAACCAATCACAGCGCGTGATTTTACCGGAAGTAATCCGTGCCATATAATAATAAGTATAGGTTAGTGACCGAAACCAAGGTCACTACGCTGGTTATTAACCCCGAGGGCCGCACTTAGTTTATTCATGACACAGACGATATTTGTCGTTATTTAACAAAAAAATGGTATTCTAGACGTACTTTTAAAGCGATATAGTAGGTCATTTAATATGCAAGGTCAATAACCTATTTATTAACCGCGGCACATCAAAGATAATTTATGCATGAATAAACTAATTAATAATACCAACCAAAACATGTTTTATTATCAGTCGCCAATTGAAAACCAATGTTGCATGAACAGTTGAAGCTTCCTACGCTGTTGATACATAACTGAGAGCATTCAGATGTCCCCTTCTTACATTCATCAATATCTTGAAAAATAGATGTTTGTAATTCTTAAAATAAAAATCACATTTGATCGTGCTTTCAGAGTGGGGGCAAGGGGGGTCTTATCATGAGTTCACAGATACTTTTTTGGCATTTCACGAATCACAAAAAGTAAAAGAGCATCTTCACGACTTTTTCAACAGTTCAATCACGGGACAATATTGCTCTAAATCACGATTCACAAATTCAAAAATAGCCAATCATGATAACGGGTTCACGAAATACCCTTGCCCCCCTTTCACTGCAGTCCTAACATTTGTAATTATTATCAGAACAATTAACTATATAACAAACAAACAACAAACATATTCCAAATTTATTATTAGTGGTGTTGGGAGTACGTTTCTGCCTGAGCATGCAGGGCGACGTTAGTTAAAGAGAGTTAAGCCTATGAAACGAAAATTAAGTCTTTCTTATTTGAAATAACACTTAAAATGATAGAGTAACATATTTTGAAGTTTTTCGTTTCCTCGCTTCGTTCTTGATATATTTTAGTTTGTTTGATACGTAAATTAAACATTTTGACGTCACATGTGCATAATGAGTTATCGAAAAAAGCTATATATCTTTGCTATTATCAAACCAAATTAATTCGAAGGCAGCATGTGGGTGTGTTTCGCCCAGAACACTAAACATGTAGATTTTCAAGTGATTATATTTGACAATAGCAAAGATATATATAACTTTTTTTCGATAACTGCATGATTATGCACATGTGATGTCAAAATGTTTAATTTGCATATCAAACAAACTGAAATATATCATGAAGGAAGCAAGGAAACGAAAAACTGCAAAAGATGTTACTCTATCATTTTAAGTGTTCTTTCAAATAAGGCAAACTTAATTTTCGTTTCATAGGCACTTTAAGGACAAAACAAAAGGCAAAACAAAAGAATGAAGTCAAGCCTGCGACAAATAAAGACAGTCATAATTATAATAATAAGATCATAAGCCAAGAGCAGAGCAAAAGACAAAATAAAGAAAATTTCTCGTTGTTTAGTCTTCGCAAGTCCCAAAGTTATGCTTTGTTTTTGTGCTTATGCGTATGTCACTAGTGTGAACCAGGTTTTAGGCAATAAGGCACAGAAGAAGTTTTGGAGCCCAACCTGCAAAAGTGACGACATGCATAATTCTAGAGGAGTTCGGGCGCATGCACCTCGGAAATTGTTTTTTTAATTTGGGTCTTTGAAACGCCATATTTCCTCTTAAATCACATCTTTTCACAATGTACAGAAATATTTTGGTCCAAATGAGATTAGAGTTTTAATTGGCTTCCCATTTTAACAACTGATTATTTTCACTTTCACATTTATCGTTTTGACCAAATACTTATATCAAGGCTGACAGCGCTAAGGCCCACCAAGATCCGGGGCCCTGGGCACGTGCCCTTATGGCCACATGGGGCGGTAATTAACTGGGCCCTGTGGGTTTGAAAAGTACTTGCCTAAATTGCAAGTCGTTTTTGCCAGTGGAAGTTGTTAACATTGTCTTGGGTCGTGCGGCACTTTATAATAATCGGATGACTGGATGAGTTTAAGATATTCGACGTATTTAATTTCGCTTACGCGGTTTGCGTGTATTTCACAGATCTAAATATTATTCAAGATCTAGAACAAGCTTATAGTGCTTATGCAACGAAATTTCACTCCAGTTCTTTACTTCTTTATGATTGTATTTGAAAGAACACTTAAAAGGACAAAGTAACATCTTTTGTGGAATTTCGTTTCCTTTCTTCATTCTTGAGATATTCATTCAGGTTTGTTTGATATGCAAATGTTATACTTATGACATCACACTGTATAATGACTTTTTAGAGAAGTATGATTTTTTTTGACTGGTCACTAAACGTGTGTAGCTGCGTCTAAAATATTTGGACCATCCTAAAATTGTGCTCTTTCAAAATGTCATTATGCAGTGTGATGTCATAAGTATAAAACAAACCTGAATATCTCAAGAATGAAGCAAGGAAACGAAATTCTGCAAAAGATGTTACTTTGTCAATTTAAGTGTTCTTTCAAATGCAATCAAAACCTGGGGTGAAATTTCGTTGCATAGGCTAAAATTAGCTGTTTATATAGCAACTATAACCTAGCATCAGAAACCTCTCAACAAAATATGTTAAAACACTAGAAAAATAAATGTATTACCTGTGCATAAACTAGTATTAGTGTCGTTCACTTCGTATCCACTCTGACACAAACATGTATGACCTCCAGGATGATTTTTACAGATTTGTTGACATTCGCCGTTATTTGGTTGACACTCATCAACGTCTTGTAAATGTAAAACAAGCAAAATTATTAGGTATGCAAAAAATATTGTTTGCCAAAAGCGCAAATTCATTGGCCAATTCGTGATCACGTGGTACTCAGCACACGAAATGTTTCGTCTGCACATGCAGGAAAACATTGTTTAGTACTGGCCATGCGTTTGCGTTAATAGACATTATAAAATAAAGTGTCCTCTATATACACGCTCTGATTGGCTGGGCCCCGTGCATTTATAAAAGTATGAAGATCATGAATGACGTAAAATGGCATGGAGTGGCGTAGGATGGCGTCACCTCATTCACCTGGCCGGAAAAGCTAGCAAACCTTCGCTATCGCTCGTCTATCGCCTCGTGCCTCTACTCAACTTCTTTCGTGTTCAAATGACGTCAAATGTGCCTTTATAAGAGTATATATGCACGGAGCTTTATGTTTTATTGTTAAATATTAACCAAAATCAATATTGTCAAAATTCAATATACCAATAATAAATTAGGACTCTTCAAAACCAGAACTTGTTTGGCACAAAATATATGCTTTTTACTTATTTATTAAAAGGGAAAATGTTAATACATCATGAAATCTGGTCTGAATACCCATTAGAAAAATTTAATGCTTGTGTTTCATATTTTTGGTTGAATTAAATTAAATATGTTTTTTTGGCATTTTGAGTTCTGGTATTTCGGAGTCTGGATGTTTGTTTTTTTTGTATAAAACGAAGCACTTGTTAAAGTTTGCCTCAAGAAACATCGAGTTTTACAGTCCCTTATAAGGCTCTTTTCCAGTCATCGCAAAAACCACTGAGCTCGCAACTCGCTGCGAGTGTTTGCGTCTAATGAGCCATTTGCACGATGACGTAAAATAGTGTTGGGTGACTACTACCAGAATGCTTTGCTAGCATCCTGCTGATAAAATAGAGGATATTGGCAAAGCATTCTGGTAGTTGTAGTCACCCAACGCTATTTTACGTCATCGTGCAAATGGCTTATTAAAAATTGAATTGAAAAACTTGAATTGAAACTTTATTTACCCACGGTAAAATCATCAGGTGTCTAAAACTATATACAAACATGTTGAAATCATACAAAATACATTAATACAATCTATTGCTAATACACTAATACATGCTATTATTAATTAAACCTGTTTTCCATGAATGTCGTGCCCATCTTCAATATAAGAATTCAATAACTGTCGAAACTCGTTCAGAGAGTTAGCTTGCCTTGCCTCACAAGGTAAGCTGTTCCAAAGGAAGGCACCACTATAGCTAAAACTATTCTTAAAATAGTTGGTGCGCGGTAAAGGAACAGCTAGTTTGTTCACAGAGTCTCGTAGTGAAATAAGAAGTTATATCGCTACGATTCAAAAATTTAGAACGTAAATAATGTGGGGTAAGACCGTTTAAAGATTTAAAGACCATCAAGGTTTTTTGGATTTGTTGTTGTGTCTTAGATTATTCCACATTAGACTTCAATGTTTTTGCCTAATCCTAAAGATGTTATGGTAGTTGGTAATTGTGCAAAGCTCCATTTCAAAATTTGTTGAAGAAAAGGTGTTATTTTACGTGTGAAGTTTGTATTTTGGAGCACCGCCATTAAAGTGGCCGAGCTTGGGAAGAATGAGTCGAGGAAGCTTATGACGTCATAGACTCGATAACAACAATGACCATTTTGTTGACAACAACAATGATCTTTTGTTTTTGTTGAGTCTATGACGTCATAAGTTCTCCTCAACTCACTCTTCTCGAACACGGCCAATTTAATGGCGGCGCTCCAAAATACAACCTTCTCACGTAAAATACAACTTTGTTTTTGAAAATTTCGAAATAAAACTTTGCACAATTACCAACTAACATAATATCTTTAGGATTATGCAGAACATTACCAACAATAGATCGTTTTCATCTGACGTCACGCTGGTCATATTGGTGTACCGAAACAATGAAATGGCGACCATATTGGTGTACCATCTTTATCCGATGGGAATTTAGCTCTATTCTTATTTAAAAAATTTCGAATTGTTACACCACCCCAATGGGGCCACTGATCATATGAGTGAAAACGATCCACATTTTGATAAGAGAACCACTCTAAAACTATAATTTAGGGGAACTCTAGTTTGTTGAACCACCATTGTATAGGTTGTGACTCATTAAACTTCTTTCTTTAACAAATTTGCTTTCAATCCATAACGACTTGACTTACATACCTGTACATTGTCGCCCATCACTGGCCAAGAAATGACCTTTAGGACATGTACACGTGTAGCTTCCCGCAGTGTTCACACAACTGCCTGAACAACCATGGCTGGAAGTTTCACATTCATTAATATCTAAAATTGAGATTTTCAAAGATATTAATTCATTACTACAGAGGCCATGTTTTAAATAAACTTTTCTTTATAGCTCTTTTCTAACGTATATTCCGAAGCTAAAACATTTTACGAGATTATAATAATAATATTAATTGGTGATTTATATTGCGCATTTTCCATGACGTGATGATCGAATACGCATTACAGTGTACAACAGAATAGATAAATACGTATAGCTTTACAATACATGAAATAGTTAAGGTGTATGTAGGTGTGGCATAAAAATGACGAGACATTTCATACAACAGAATCATGTTAGAATACATTAAACTACATTGCAGTCCACTTAGCTACATTACTGCTTTAATTGCCAATGTTTTTACATGTCGTATATTGTGCATATTCTTGTTTACTTGTCTGTTTGTTTGTTTGTTTGTTTGTTTGTTTGTTTGTTTGTTTGTTTGTTTGTTTGTTTGTCTGTCTGTCTGTCTGTCTGTCTGTCTGTCTGTCTGTCTGTCTGTCTGTCTGTCTGTCTGTCTGTCTGTCCGAAAAGAAAACACTGACAATTTATCAATATCAATCTTATATATAACAAATGATGTGATATTAGCAATGGAATATAATAGCAATGTGTTATTCAACACATTGGTAGGTTTTGGTGATAGAATTAAAAAAATTCCAACCGTATTATATTGATTCTTAATATAAGATATTTTCATATAAAATGTAGTATACCATTGCATGATTTTTTATTCAAGGCTAATGTAAAACCATCTCTACAGGAACAAGTAAAACTACCAACGTTGTTTGTGCAAAAATGAGTGCATCCAGATGTTCCAATAATGCATTCATTGATGTCTAGAAAATGGTGAATAGTTTTGTCAAAAGCAGTGGCGGTAGAAAGAAAGGGAGCTAGGCAGCGAAGCATGCGTACTGATTACAAGAGCATGGCCGTATTCTCTGACTGGTCAAGAGCGTAACCCAAGCTTTCTAGGGAACAATGGTTCTCAGTCAGGAATGCTTCTCAAAATGTTTGAGTTTTGAAAACAAGCTAACAAATGAACCATACATAACCTTATACATCATTGTTTCCAACAGATAAGTTTAGTTTTTGAGTATAGTTAATATTATTGTTGTAGAAGTATCTCTTTATGAAGATTTGTCTAGATGCGCCCTCTAAGGGAGGTATAGCCCCCTTTATTAACCACCTGGTTCCATTGCCCTTGGTCAAAAGTGTACAACCATGAAAAAAATAAAATATGACAAACGCAACGTTTCACAGAAAATTGAATCTATAAATAAATCAACTAACCAACTGAGGTTAAAAATACATTAAACATGTGGAAGTGAAATTCCAACGAACTATATAAGATATGCTTAATAATTGAAGCTTGCAAATGTTGCGTTCCAGCTAGAGTTAAATTCATAATAACATCATTTGTTAGCGCAGCGCTGTGGTAAATCTCACATCAAAGTAAATGCAAAATAAAAGTAGCGTGCTGCGTAGGCAGTGTAGAAACAACAATCGAAATATAGTAACTTAGGTTAGATATACTGCCGAAACAGAGTTAGACTCCTACGTTCTCTGTTTCGGCAGTATATCTAACCTAAGTTACTATATTTAAATGCAAAATAGATGTCTTACTTTTCCAAAAAAATATTTGCATTCTCGCATTTTCACTAATATAAACAATATATTCTCAACTGAATTTGCCATTTGGTAAAGTATATAAGCACATATCTACATTTATAAAATAGGTTACGTCTTATACGCACGCTGTGATTGGTCAGTGACTGCATGTGTATATATCAGGCAATGCACACATGGTTGTGACGTCACGGTACATGTCTTAGTCAGTTTATAAAATGAATAATAAAAAAGAACGCCTTGTGTTTACAAACACTTGAGCAAGTTTGGGAAAATTGGAAAGCACTTATGCATGTAAACTCACACCTATGGCTCGGATTCACATAAAACTTCCTCCTAATTAACTCACTTTTGTGTTTCCACGTATAAACATGGGCGACCATTGTCTACTTGTTAAATGTATGTTTTAATTTTTTCCCAATTTTGTACTGACCTTTGCATGCTTTCTTGTCTGATTCCAATTCAAATCCAGTTCGGCAAGAGCAACTGAAACTTCCAATACTGTTAGTGCAATAGTGCGCACATCCAGACGTACCTTCTTGGCATTCATCAATATCTAAAGAAGTTACATAAAAAACTTACATCGGGTTTAAATAATAAAACCGGCAAAGAGTAATAAAAAGCAATATAATTAGTATTCAAACTAAATGTGTCTGTAAGTACCCTGCGAGTCACAGCTCCTTTCCGAACTACGCAGGCTTCGGGGGAAAGTGAGCTCTGCCAACAAATTCGATCTTCGCCCAAAACTTGGGGCGAGTCAGTCAGGTTTTAAACTGGTCAAACAAGTTCTAGTTTATGAACACACGTAAGCAGGAAAATAGCAAGTAACGTATAGTATCAAAATAGTATCTTGGCAACCGTTCACGCATGTTCAAAAAGATTAAAAGAAGTATCGAGTTTGTTGGCAGAACCCATGCACTTTCCTCCGAAGCCTGCATACATAGGTCGGAAAGGGGCTCTGACTTGCAGGGTAGTCTGTAAGTAGCTAAAACGTAGATGTAAATAGCGCTTATATATATGAAATTTACTATAAAATGTAGTATACCATTGCATGATTTTTTATCCAAGGCTAACGTAAAACCATCTCTACAGGAACAAGTAAAACTACCAACGTTGTTTGTGCAAAAATGAGTGCATCCAGATGTTCCAATAATGCATTCATCGATGTCTAAAAAAAGGTAAACAAATATATCCAAGATCACAATTTTACCAAAAGTGGCAACCACGAAAACAACCAAATATGAGAAACGCGACGAATTCTCTCACTCACTCTTGTGTCTGTACGAGATTATAAACATATGGGCGGCCATTTTCTATTTCTAAAGTATATATTTTTAATTTTTTCCCCTTTCTACTTACCTTTGCATGCTTTCTTGTCTGATTTCAATTCAAATCCAGTTCGGCATGAGCAACTGAAACTTCCAATACTGTTAGTACAATAATGCGCACATCCAGACGTACCTTCTTGGCATTCATCAATATCTAAGGAATTAGGTATACATGCATAAGAACGTAAGAAAATCAAATTTTTTTAGTTTTCGAAATTGCGAGTTAAGTAATAATTGTAAAAGTCTTACAGTCGGTTTCAGGTTTCTTTTGACGGAAATGTTTAGAAGTTTGTTCCGAGGTTCACAAGTTCGTATTGAACTAGGCATTTGATTGGCTACTAGCAACTAAGAAGCCAATCAAATGTGATGGTCAAATGAACTTGCGAACTTTGGAACAAACTTCTAAACATTTCTGTCTTAAAGGGTATTGGCAATAAAAATTAAGTTTGTTTAATTTGAAAGAACTCGTAAAATTGTAATAGAAGATCTTTTACAACTTTTTCGTATCTTTCTTCGTTTTCAAGATATTTCAATTTGTTTAATATGTAAATGAGATGGGCTCTGACGTCATGAGCAGGGTACAGTATTTTTACACAAAGCAACATCAGTTATGAAATGTTCAGTGTCACAAGGCGTTTTTATGTGCACAGTTTCAAGTGATTTCGCTGAACAAATTTAGACATATACCTGATTTTTCTACGTGTGAAAATACTGTACCCTGCTCATGACGTCAGAGACCATTCATTTACATATTAAACAAATTGAAATATCTTGAAAACGAAGAAAGATACGAAAAAATTGTAAAGGATCTTCTATTACAATTTTATGAGTTCTTTCAAATTAAACAAACTTAACTTTTATTGCCAATACCCTTTAAGCAACCTGAAACCGACTGTAAGTAATATTTAAAACACGAGCAGCAGTGTTTTATTTGATATAAAATATAATTATGAAAAAACAACGTTTTCTAAGCCAAGAAAATCAAAGCTAAAATTTATGTAAATCAGAAGCTAGGATTCTTTATCAGATATAAAAACACAGACCTTGTACTGATTTCCTTATGAATTAATTGTTAATGAATTTTTAAAGTTAATTTATCAAATCATTAATAACTCATAAGGAAAATTCAAAAGAAATGAACGTTTAATCAATACTTGTAAATCCTGTTAAAACATTGATTAATAAAACATCAATGTTTTATCAAAGTTATAAGACACTAGTGGCTCAAATTCAGCCTTTCTGACTTAAAATAATTCGGCTCGCCAAGATCGGTCGGTCATATTTTAACTATTATACTTAAAATTTATAATACAAATTGAGAATATTACGTGTGTGACCCATCTGGGTTTTATTTAACCAGTAAAATAATAACCATTAAAAGTAAGTTTCGATACAATAAAATTACAAACATATTAGTTTGAGTACCTATATGATTTTTTTGTATCTACTGCGCATTCGAGTAGATACTATGTCGCCATGCAAGGTTTTCGGATGTTAATTAAATAATACCATGATCGCCTCGGATTCTTTTATTCTTCGAGGGAATGTAAACCTCGTATTTCCCTCATCGCTCATGCAAGAGGGAAATTTATCCTTTGTCTTCTTTTAAATTTCCCGCTTGCATATATTTTCCCTCATCAACATGCGGCCCAAGGACTTTTACAAATCTTCCCGAGGCAAAGGGGAAATTTAATCGCTAATTTCCCTCAAGTCATGTTATTACTTATAATAACAATAGAATATTCTTCGGGACCAATCCAATTTCAGAAGGTCATTTCCGATCACATGCCGACTCAGTCCTAGCAGTCTGACGCAGTAGATACATGTACGCCCAAGCGTGCCTATTTTTATTACCTGCTATCAATTTTAACTGATATTTAAACCCGATCACTGGGCGAAGTCTTTACATCAAATAAAACAAATTCAAATACATTTAAACGTGTAAGTGTGGTAACCCACCGAGAGCCTACATTAAGGAAATTTCGAATATACAGATTAAAACGTAGTTGTAATTAATTAGCGCTTAAAAATGAAATTTACTATAAAATGTAGTATACCATTGCATGATTTTTTATCCAAGGCTAACGTAAAACCATCTCTACAGGAACAAGTAAAACTACCAACGTTGTTTGTACAAAAATGAGTACATCCCGATGTTCCAATAATGCATTCATCGATGTCTAAAAAAGATAGTAAATACATCTCAAATAGAAAAGTGTTAAACCATGAAAAAGTGTTGAAATATTTGACATAAATTTTGCCATATTCTGCAATGTTTTATTATCCTTTCTACTGACCTCTGCATGCTTTCTTGTTTGATTCCAATTCAAATCCAGTTCGGCAAGAGCAACTGAAACTTCCAATACTGTTAGTACAATAGTGCGCACATCCAGACGTACCTTCTTTGCATTCATCAATATCTAAGGAAGGTATAAATACAAACAGCGCCGGATTTAGGGCTGAGCGGACTGGGTGGCCGCCTAGGGAATTCTACAAAAATGTCTTGAAAATGTAAGTGTTATACAAAACAAAAATAAACCAATAAAAAACATCTTGACAACCCAAAATTTACTCTTAAAACAATTTTTGATGCAAGACTGCAAGTAGTATACTACAAGTAGTAGTATACTATAAGTAGTAGTAAACAGTTACAATTCTTAAAAATGTCTCAGATATCGACAATATAAAATGCAAAAGCACAAAGTCCGATTTGGACAAAATCTCTTTAATTAAAAAAAAACAACAATAAAATGTTAAATGCAATTTAGAACTATTGGATCTTGCTGAATAGTGCTGTCAGAATGCAAGAAATGTCATTTCAGAGACGCACATTCTAACAATTTTCTGGTTCTCTCTGATCTAATTTTCTTATCACGTTTTATACTGCAGCCCATAAAATACTATAGAAAACGGGCCAATTGCCTAGTGAAATAAAAGTAGTGTGCTGCGTAGGCGGTGTTGAAACAACAATCGAAATATAGTAAGGTTAGATATACTGCCGAAACAGAGAACGTTATAGGAGTATAACGTTTCGAGCGAAGTCCCTTCGTCAGAGAATAAAAGAATCAGTTGAATAAAATATTTTGTAACGCTTCTGCTACAACAATGAAGTATGAGTGTGCCATAATAAGATAAAATCTTCATCATACTCGCGTAATGATTGATTAACCTCGGCTTTACTTAGCAAGGTGATCCATACAGCTCAATGACTGGTATCCATAAAGGCCATGTAACTATGTAATAAAAACTACAAATACATGCAGAATACTTATATAACCAAGTACTATAATATCCAAGCTACATCATATTGATTAATATATTTATATAATTGCTTACCGTTGCACAACTTTTGGTCAACATTGCTTTTTCTGTATCCTGTTTGACACGTACAGATATGACCACCGGGAAAGTTGGAACAATTTTGCTCGCATTCACCATTATTTTCTGTACATTCGTCGACATCTAGTTCATGCAAAAATAGATTTGAGCTTTGCTCAATTGTGAAATTCGTTAAGCAATATTTATCTGGGCGTTAGTAATATTATTTACATAGTAACCCAAATCGTTTAGGATTTAAACAAACAAACAAATAAACATTATTATTATTATTATTTATATTAAAATTTATATAATTATTTATGTTATTATTTATGTTGCCATTTATGTTGTAATTTATGTTGTTATTTATGTTGTTTTTTATAACAGACGTTTGTTGGACGTTGTTATTTATGTTGTTGTTTATGTTATTAATTATAGACCTTATTCAAAAATGGCCGCCGAATTAGAATTATTTTATGTGCATATAAATTAATTATTTTGAATTTCACACATGAAAACGAGTTCATAAGACTAATTTATATGTATATGAAAGAATTTTAATTCGGCGGCCATTTTTGAATAAGGTCTATTTATGTTGTTTATGTTGTAATTGTTGTTGTTGTTGTTATTGTTGTTGTTGTTGTTATTGGTTTATTATTCTTACCAGTGCAGTTTCTTCCGTCAAATGCTAGAAGGTAACCAACAGGACATATGCATCTGTAACTCCCTTCAGTATTTACACAGCTTCCTACACAACCATGAATAATACCAATCGACTGATCGCATTCGTTAACATCTACAAACAAAAATACAAACAGATAATTCTTTGTGAATTATCGAGCAAAGTACGTCAATTAATAATAAGTGCAGTGTAATACAATAAAAATATGACACGGTTGTGACGTCACAACAGTGTTCGCATAGCCTGATATCGTTCTTAATTTAAGGTAGTTCCTTAGTAATTCTTCCAGAAGTGAAAAGTTGCTGAAACTCTCCAGCTTATTATGTAGTAAAATAGCAAAAAAAGTTTAGAATATACAGCTGCCGGTATTCCATTGTTTCCCCCAATTTGTAGCTATTTGGGATAACCTTCGATTTCGTCTTGTATTAGAGCTGCTCCCATCGGTTAATTTTCGTAATCGATTAATCGTTGTCAACAATCGATTAATATCGATTAATCGTATTGATAATTAATTTAAATATGACATCATTGACATGCCCATGGTGGTTTGTAATTAAATTGAAGTTTTTACTAAATTTTTGGGGGTTGCACCAGTCAGTATAAACGTTTTAAATCTGCGTTTAAAATTAACGTTAATCACAATTATAGATTACGCACTTTCTCGCGCTCTTACAGTTACACTTCACACAAGAGACATGCATGAAAAGACAGAGACGATATTAAGGATGTTTACTTTAGTTGTTTACCTTTGACACTCCTAAGTGAATTTGCGAGACTCTTATGGATAATTGGTTTATGAATTATGACAGGTTTAATTAACTAAGACGTGTTCGTAAATCGTAATCATAGTCCGTTATTACCTATCTGTTTAACAAAACTGTCAAAACAAGTTGTCAAGATTAAAGAATAATATCACTCTACAATAATTTTTCAAGTGAACAAAAAGTCAAAAACTAAAGAACGTAACAAATACAATGTATATAAACGGTCTAAAGTCTAATACAGTTCATTAAAAACGTGACTGTCACTCAGAGTCTACATGTTATTTTTGTTTAAAAATAAAAGTGCGTCGACAACGGCTGGCTTAAGCGAGGCACGTTTCTTTGAGACGACAAGTCCAGCCTTGCTGAAAATCTGCTCGCTTGGCACAGACGTCGGCGGAGCTGCTAATACTCTGGCGGCAAGGTTCCGTACGAGAGGGTATCGTTTCTCGTTTTCTTTCCACCACATTAACGGATCTTCCGTCAAACCAATTGGTGCCTCGTTGCTGAGCTGCTGAATCTCCTTATCAATCTTTTGGTTCTTTTCCGCGCGAGATTCTACTTGGCAGGTGGATTCCCCAGAGCTATTTGACGATTTTCCTTTACCAAGCAACTCTTCCATGGCTACCTCTGATTTGGACTTCTTCTTTGGCGGTGGCAAGATCTCCGGTTCCGATGAACTGGTAGCAGCAACGTCGCTACTTGCAGGTAATGATGGCATGGCTTTCACGGTCTTTGACGCAAACTCCACTGATGCACTCCGCTCGGTTTCGCTCAGAAATGACAGATCACGAAACCTGGGATCCATGAATGAAGCCAACAGATAAAATGGAACCATTTCGCAGGTATCTGTTTCTTCACTGGTAACATCCAATTGGTCGAGAAAGAATCTGTCAGTCAACGACTGGACGAGGGTATCCCTAAAATTCTGACCTGGCGGAGTGGTTGTCCGCCGTCGGCCATCGGTTACCGCACGCTCGAACGTCATGGCTTTCAATTGTTGAACTAAACCGGTAATAGCAGGCAGGACAACACCGGATGTTGTTTTGGACTGCGAGCTAAAAAGAACAGTAGCCAGCTCCACCTTCCTAATAACTGGAACTATTTCCTCAGCAAGTTTCCAAGATTCGACGGGCATATCTAGGACCCTTGCTTCTTGTGGCTTGGTCAGAGATTGATCAGACAACACCGCAACGACTGGCCAACGCAACAGCGACAGACGCTCCAACATGTAAAATGTTGAGTTCCACTTGGTAGACACGTCCTGAATTAATCCCTTGCCATGATGTTCAGACGCCAGCATCTCTTTCACTTTAGCACGAAGACCATTTGTTGTCAGACTGGACATTTTAAAGTGCCCCACTAGCCTCCTGGCTGCAGCAACCATCTTTTCAAAGGGCTGGTCAACCCCTTTCTTCATTGCATCTCCGATCGGTCTCTCTTTTGTGCCATTGATCATTTGGCCGGCGAGATTAACATTTGCAGCATTATCATGAATACAGGCAAACACACGATCTTCAAGGCCAAATTGTTTCATCGTGTCGTTCACCTCAACAGCTAAATTCACCCCGGTATGACGATCAAGGCTTGCTCTTGTCGCGAGGACTTTGCATGTCATTTCCCATTCACGAAGGAAGTGCACTACAAAAAATATTAAAATTAAATAATTAATAAATAAGATATAAATTAGCAGAGCAAAACATGAAAACAGGTGTAGATTGAAAGTTACAACTTGGGAAGAAACTGTCAATTTAAATCTGTGACTTACCGGTAATTGTGCAGTAACTATCCTGAGCCATACTGGTCCAGCCGTCAGTTGTAATAGAGACGTCAGATTTCAATCTTTCCAGTTCGCTCTTTAAAGCTTTTATGCCCGCAGTGTGTCGAAGCATGACCAGTTGACGGATCGTTTCTCGTTTTGGAATTTGATAGGTTGGCCATGCATGCTTAATGAGATCACGGAACCCAGCATCTTTAACAATGCTAAATGACGCAAATCTTTAACACAGACGTTGGCAATATGCGCAGTGATCTCTTTTGCTTTGTCTCCTGATGGGTCAATCTTCTTTTGAAAAAAGCTCGTTATCGATGAACTGCCAGCGCTAGTTGATGCGGTTGGTTGGTAAACATTCGAGTGGCGTCTAATAAGGTGTTCTCGAAGATTTGTTGTATTGCCATGTCGGCGAATTGTTGCGTCGCAGTGTTTGCATTTCGCTGATGTTTGATTCTCGGCAACAAAATGGTCCCAGACGTCACTTCGGCTTTGAGACATGTCGAAAAGACAGAAAACTGTGCGACAAAGCGCAAGTTGAATGTGTCAGGTGTCATGTTTGAGCAATGAAACTGACACGTTTGGGCGGTTAAATATTAACAAACATGTTTTGCTCATGCACTTGAAAGGTTTTTAAGGTTTCCCGATTTTTTTCGCACGTTTGTAACTTGTAAGCAAGTATTATACCTGTGGCATTACTGAATAAAGAATACAGTTGTATTTCAGAACTTGATTGAACGTAACACCAGCAAATTAAAATATAACTTTATTCTTTATTACTTAATAACCTTATAACCTTGCTTACAATTACAAACGTGCGGGGGGGAAAACGGGAAACCTTTCAAGTGCATGAGCAAAACATGTTTGTTATTAATGTTTAACGCCCCCAAACGTGTCAATTTAATCGCTCAAACATGACACTTGGCGTGGCGAAACTAACGTTTTGAAACGTGAAACAAGGTTTTAAAATCCGCACGCCGCAATGTTGGACGCAAATGGTAATAAATTCTTCTAATAAAAAACTTTAAAGATATTTTCGCAGCACTGGTAAACCCGATCAGACTACGGTAAACTTTGCACGCTGCGAGTGAATTTTTTAATCCGGAAAGAAATTAACTCATTCCCGCATCACACTGTGTGGTGTTATAGATGATCCGATTATCCGATTACTGTTAAGCATAATCGATTGTGGAAAAATAATCGATTAATCGATTAATCGATTAATCGGGAGCAGCTTGTTATCTCCATCGAAAATCCTTCTAAAGCACTTAGTTCATACTGACTGGAAAAATATTTGATATTTTAGATGCACTTATATATGAACTGTTTAGTGGCAACAAATAATGGAAGAAAATTTTAAGAAAATAACAATTGACAAACATTTTTGCGATATAAGAATGTCCACATTCTTTCTTGTTACATATTTTTTTGAAGCCGCATAAACGAGGAACGTACGATATTTCAAATTCTCGAAGTGTTTTTTCTCTATTATTTCATATTATATGCTGTAGAGCTGGTGGAGGGAATTAATAATTGAAAAAAAGTGGGGGTCACCGAGTGTCTCCGTGAGCTACACAAGGTTAAAGCTTGAACGTGAAGCATTTCCCTATCATTTCATCTATATACGAAACCACGCAACAAATTCTTAATCTTAGTTATTGTCTTAAAAATTAAGTTAGTATCTTCTTCTTGTCAAAGTTAATTATTAGCTGGTTTAGCCTCCTTAGTGACATTTTTATGTGTTTTCGTCACTAACATGCAAAAGCAGACAAAATCTTTTTAATTAAAAAAAAACCCAATAAAATGTTAAAATACAATTTAGAACTATTGGATCTTGCTGAATATAGTGCTGTCAGAATGCAAGAAATGTCATTTCAGGCCCAAATTTTAAATTTTAACAATTTTCTGGTTCTCTCTGGTCTAATTGCCTTATCAAGTTTTATACTGCAGCCTATATTAAACTACTTTAGAAAATGGGCCAATTGCCTATAAACTAACCTATAGAATTCTATAGGTTGCCTATGAAGAACCTTATAGACCATTCTATAGACTTTTTCGTAAAGGTATAAAATCAGTCGAATAAAAGATCTTATAACGCTTCTGCATACTACAACAATGAAGTGTGACTGTGCCATAATAGGATAAAATCTTCATCATACTTGCAATGATTGATTAACACTTTGCGGAGGCCTGGACCTCTCCCGGTGCTGAATAAAATCGTCTGGCGTTAGCCAGAATAAAACACTAAAACTTGTATACATCTTGAATTATTATTGTAGAATTATGCGCAGAAAAACTGCGTAATGCAAAACTGAGGAATTACGTAAGTACTTTATGGTGGAATTTAGTGCAAGACAAGACAAGTTAGCTTTTATGATTAAATTAAATTAAAATAATACATAGAAATGTTTATTGCTGTAGAGAACATTTATGATGTAATAATTCGGCCAAATAAACCATTTTCTTCTTCTTAAATTTAACAAAATTTGTGCTGTGCACCAAAAAGTTTTGCAAATCATCCTTTTTATCGTTATAATACCTTTGCAACGTTCATTAGATCGAGCCCCTTTGTCTTCTGTCGTGAAGCCGTCTGGGCATGACACACAACCTGTCTGTCCTTGAACCGGTTGATATGTTCCGATGTCACATGATACACAAGCAGTTAACCTATCATCATTCAGCAAACCATGTGAACCAGAAGGGCAGTTTGCTAAAAATAGACGGACAACGTAATCGTAAGTCCAGAGTCCTTACAGTTTTTACTTTTACAATGGTGTTGTTGTTGAAATAAGTTCTTATTTAAAGAGTATAAATAATATATCATATATAATATATATCGGCACTCCCTTAAACCTCGTTTTCATATAATCGCTATACGATCGCCACGATCGCTCAAAAATGAACTTGGCGATCGCAGCGATCATATATATGCAGGAAACCTGACGCAACAATCACAACGATCGCCGAGGTAGAAAATGTTCTATCTCGGCGAATCGGCGATCGTTGTGTTTTATATGGAAACGGTAATTTTGCAATCTCAGTGATCTTGGCGATCAGTGTGCATCTCAGCGGACCATTACTGAAACAATGGCCGTGATCAACCATGGCCGCCTTGGCGATCATATGGAAACAGCGACACGATTGTTGATCGTTGCGATCACCGAGTTAATTTTTGAGCGATCGCGGCGATCGTAGCGATTATATGGAAACCAGGCTAAAGATACACACATTTTTTAACTTGTATAAATACGTACTGCAACTAAGATACTCCTGGTCAAATCTCTGTCCATTGGGACATTCCATGACAAATCCACGAGTTGCAAATGTATTTCTTCTCAGCTTGTAAACTTTACCTTTGACCAAAAATTTCCGCTGTTCACCGTCAATGTAATCTCTTAATTGTTCAACAACGTTTTGTAAACGATCTGACTCGTTTCTTACGGCGACGATCTCGTTTTGAATGTTTCTGTTGCCAGTCAAGTTCATTCCCTTCAAAAGGACGTCCCAGTCGCACGCCAAAAAAGAGGTAATATTATTTTCATCATAAATACGACAAGATAAAACTTGAGGATTATTCACTGAAACATTTTGGACATTTTCATTCAGAGTCAACACCAATTGTTGAGCAACTTTTTCGTACGACTGATTCAAATTGTGAAGATCATCCTCAAAACTTTCGACAGTAAACGTAACGGACATGGAAGGAACTGACAGGCTGTATCTCAGTGGTTCCATGACTGTGGGCTTTGACTCAGTTTTGCCGTATGAATTAGAGACAATACACGTGTAAAATCCTTCTTGAGCAGATCTGACGGATGAGAAGCTTAACACAGGAAATGTTTTGTTTGGAAGAATAGTGATATTAGTTAAATTACCCGGTTGATAAATCCACTGATAAGTCATGTTGGTGTATTCCTTAACTTCTCCTTTGAATTCTAAATAAGCATAAGAGCCTATCTTGGGAGCAAGGTGTGGTACTGGGTGTGTTGTTATCAGTGGTGGCGTGTGAACAATCAATAAGGTAGGTGACGATACTTCTCTGCTTACGCGATTTTTGACAACACATGTGTACGAACCTTCGTCAGCTCTTGTCACACTCGTAATATCCAGGTTATTGGACGTTTTACCTTTTATATTAGTACCATTTAGTTGCCAAGCATATGATAGTTCATCACCCGTTGCATTGCAAAACAGCAGAAGTCTTTCACCACCGACTAGCTCGATCATGGCAGGAGGATGTTGGGTAATATTTGGAGCTTGAAGACAGAATATATCTTCCTTTGATAATGCTTCAAGTAAAAATAAGGTCATGTTACTATATTCCAGGACAGTTGACACAGAAATGTTTAACTTGCTCGTTAAGTTCTCGAGATGGTCATCAAGGGCTTTAAGTATACCAAAAACTGGATGCGTCTTGTCAGTGTAGATGTCGTCAAACAATGTGAAAATGACAGTCACTGAGTAGTGCAAGCAGTCAGAAAGACCAGAGCAATCTTTATGAGTTTGATTAGTGATACTTTCCATCTTTGCGTGCAATCTTGATAAAGCCACTGTGGATTCAAGTTTAATGTTCTCTGCATTGGATAGCAGAGAAATGTTCAAAAGCTCCTGGACTTTATCAACCAAAGAGCTCTCGGTAGAATTGGTATCATTCCGAATTTTTGTAATATCTACTCCGAGTTCTTCAGCTAGCGTTCGATTTAACTGCATGTTCTGGGATAACAATGGCGGATGAACAGTTGTCAGCGTGGTTTGATTCAAAGTGTTATTCTCCAGCAGTGCCTTGGCAAAGTTATTAAAAGACAATGCCACTTCACGTAATCCGCTCATCGAGTTTTTAAATGACGAACAAAGCTTATGGAAATCTTGGATAGACACAATGCTTTCTGTCGATTCACTGTTTTCATCATTACTAACAGATCGTCTCTTTCTTAAATGCGAAACGTCCCCCATAACATTTCTAACGACTTCTTTCTGAACGGATTGTAGGGACTGATTATAGTTATCAAAATCTAAGACGGTATCCAATGTCCTTTCGTGGCCTTCAGTAACATGGAATTTGATTTTAATAGGAAGTAGTCGTCGCTTCGGTGTCCCTGTGCGTTCTTTTGTACTGAAAGTGGTACTTTTTACCATAATAAACGGGACTTCTTGCCTCATTAGGAATGGCTCAAATTGTAGTACCTGTGATGACAGCTTTCCGATTTCGTTTTTAGCAAGACGTGAGTTGTTAACCGCTCGTCTTGATGTCTCGATAAGACTTTTTACGATGCCTGAAGCGTTCATGGTTGTTTCTTTTTGAAACTTCAGCTTTCGAACTTCAATCATTTTTCTATCACGTTCAAGTCTCATACGGTCGTAGTCTCTTATGAGGCTGGCGACTTCTTCTTGGACACCGGACACTGTTCTCAATGTTTCTTCACGAATTCTTTGACATTGTTCATTTGCAGCCAAGCAATTTGTATCAGGAATCTTTATAGCACATTTCTCAGGGTAACAACAGGAATACGGTATCCTTTCTTTAACAACATGCTCTGTACAAGGATGTGTGCATTCATACGGCAACTGATAGTATAAGTAATTGAACACATTTCTTGAACAAGGCACCCAACGGTAGAAACATTTCCACCAGCCATTACGAATTCGAGGTGGATATCCACAGTTCAAAGCATTACTTACAATGTGACTGGTCGTCCTACCAATAATCATATCTATGAAACTTCTTCTTTTAGACCTAGAATAACCATAATCTATTCTTGATTTAGTAAACGCACAAATTGGAGGACCATAGATTTCGTCTATTGGTAAACCTGTAGGGTACCATAAATTCCTTTTAGAAAAAAGTATTGGTGATCTCCAGATAAAGTAGACAGATAGATAACGATGGATAAAGACACAATGTTGGCGATGGCAAAGCATACTTCGAATATAAGGTAGAAAACGATGTATTCCTGATTTATAGCAAGTTGCTCGACATTCTTTTCTGATTTCCACTTCGTGGTAGTCATAACAAGTGGAACAAACCGGACCCATTTGACAAATATCGTCACATGTTCTAATCGGGCAAAGATCGTTCAATTGTTCTTGCCATTTTACATATTCTTGCGAATGAACTTTTGCAGATGTTTCTACGCTCTTGAGTTGGGCTTCCACTCGCTCTAGATCATCTCTTGCGGTGGAAAACTCTAGACGAGCGTAGTTCGCTTCTTGTTCTTTCTTTCGGTATAACTCAATGGTATCACGCAGCTTTTCATTTGAACGGATTTCCCTTTCTGCAGCCTTTTCAAATCTTTTCTTTGCCTCATTATAACGGCCTAGAGCAAAATTGTTGGATCCTTCTTCAATCAATTTCGCCAAACTGTCCTCTCCGTTAGTCAGACTCCCTTCTAATACAACTGTTTGTAGTTTCACATTTAGTGTAGCATTGTATTTCGCTCTAAATGAATCGTGGCCGTAAATGTTTGTTTCACTGCTCCAAAAAATGTTACTTTTTGAGGCATTGCATCTCACTGAATGGCTTGTTCCAAATACATTTACATCAGCATCGAAATTTATTCCAGGCTTCTCATCATTTGAAGATGGTGTCATGTCTACTTTCAATGAAACATTTGGGCTTGCATCAAAGACGTCTCCAAAAACCTTTAAAGAATCCTGATATCCCATTCCGGTTATTTTTATTTCTTGGCTACGGTTTTTGGGAATAATTTTCAGTTGAACGTCGAGTCCAGGAATAATCAAGGGGCCGTCTTTTAAATCTGCTGGAAACGCCATTGTTGCCGAGTGTAACTCGTTGTTAACGTCACTGGTGTTCAGAGGTGCATCTATTGATATAGATATATTGTTTTCTTTTTTAAGTTTCAAGTATTTCTCCAAATGAGATGTCTTAAATGGATTTTGTGAGTCACAAGAGTTTACCATTAACTTGTATTTCATTGCACGATCAGTGGTCGTTTCGTTTTTTCCTAAAAAATATTTTATAGATATTGTCATATGATATTTTACACTCAGTTATATAGTTTATAATTACTGACCCATATCAAATTCCATTGTTCTCTGTCTGCATTATATCAACGATATTCAGCGAGCACACTGCGATATTAAAAATATTGCAGCCAGCATGTTTCTCGTTTACAAGGGTCTAAAATCAGCGTTTTTTAATATGTTATTGATGACATTTGAGATTTAGTTGATTTTACCAAACAGAAACTATAAACTCAAGATATGAGTTAAAACAAGTACTTCGGCCAAACGGCATTATTGAATACATTGCAGCCAGCGTCGGGCTGCGCCCTCAGCTAGCTGCAATATATTCAATAATGCCGTTGGCTTCAGTAATTATCTATTAAATACTGCTCAATGCATGTAAAAACATTACAAAACCTTACCAAATCATCACCAATTGATTGGCAGATTATTGATCACGTGATATTAAATAAAATGACACTGCGTGCGCGTCATTCAACTTGTATTTTTATTCTATTCACCTTCCAGAAATTTTGTTTCATTGTGTGGCTCGGTTTGCATTGGATCCAATTGTTCTAAAACCTTACTAAAACCTTACAAAAGCTGTAAAAGCTTACCACATAAGTAATGAATGTCTATTTTTGTGTTATATAATTAAACCTCAGTCTCAACATCGCAATGGTTCGAGCGTCTTGTCATCATTAAAAGATTGCAGGTTTGATTCCTGCTTGACACTTCTGACTACTTGAGCTTGCAAACGAACCGCGGCATCCACATTATTTTTATTATCATCGTCATTATCATTATTATTATTATTATTATTATTATTATTATTATTATTATTTGTTGTTGTTGTTTCACGGTAAAAATGTAGATACCGGTGTTTAATCCTCACTGACAGGTTTATTCAACTTAAGCCAGTGAGTACTTCTGATGTTCTTCAATTCGTCGAAGTAGCACCGAATGTTGTAGGATGTTCAAATCATTATTATTATTATTATTATTATTATTATTATTATTATTATTATTATTATTATTATTATTATTACCATTACCATTACCATAATACCATTATCATTACCATTACCATTACCATTACCATTACCATTACCATTACCATTACCATTACCATTATCATTATCATTACCATAATTAATACCATTATCATTACCATTACCATTACCATTACCATTACCATTAGCATAATACCATTATCATTACCATTACCATAATACCATTACCATTACCATTACCATCACCATTACCATTACTATTATCATTACCATTACCATTACCATAATACCATTACCATTACCATTACCATAATACCATTACCATTACCATTACCATTACCATTACCATTACCATTACCATTGCCATTGCCATTACCATTAACATTACCATTACCATTACCATTACCATAATACCATTACCACTACCATTACCATTACCATTACCATTACCATAATACCATTATCATTACCATTACCATTACCATAATACCATTACCACTATCATTACCATTACCATAATACCATTATCATTACCATTACCATAATACCATTATCATTACCATTACCATAATACCATTACCACTACCATTACCATTACCATTACCATTACTATAATACCATTATCATTACCATTACATTACCATAATACCATTACCACTACCATTACCATTACCATTACCATTACCATAATACCATTACCATTACCATTACCATCATTACTGTAATCATCATCATCATCATCATCATCATCATCATCATCATCATCATTATTATTATTACTATTATTATTATTATTATTATTATTATTATTATTATTATTATTATTATTATTATTATTATTATTACTATTATTATTATTATTATTATTATTATTATTATTATTATTATTATTATTATTATTATTATTATTATTATTATAATATTATATAGCCGTTTATATTAGCCTATTAAACGGCTTTAAGTTTTAGCTTGACATTTTCATAAGCTCAACTAGGACAGAATATTTTACTAACATATACTGACACTAACAATCTTTATCTTACCTTGAAATTGTATAAAAATCGAACCTTTTTCACATTTGAGCTCAATATGTGACGAGTTTCCTTCAACATCTAAATCTAAAGACACACTGGTTTTTCCTTCTAGATGTACATTTACAGGAGTTTTCAACCCGTAATCCAGAAGCTGTAAAGCAAAGATAAGTATTATAAAAATAAGAATTCACAAGGAAAAGCAACAGGAATCATAGAAGGTGCAGCAGTACGGAAGGTACTGGTTTACAGGAGTGTAGAAGAAAAAAACCCCACCCATCTTGAACTTGTTTTTTGACCGGTAACAAGTACTTCTCGTCTTGAGAATATTAAAAACTTGTTAAGAAGTGAATGTTTTTGGCAAACTGCCAAGAATTTCAGCAACAAAATACTGACGTTTCAAGCAGGAATCCTTCATCAGAGTAAAACTCGTATTACTCTAATGAATGGCTTCGCTCGAAACGTCGACCAGTATTTCGTTGCTAAAATTCTCGACAGTTTACCACCTTCTCACTAATTTGCTCTGCATACGCATATATATATATATATATATATGCAGCTCTACTTTCTACACTCTAATAACCTTATTTTTCAGTAGACACCAAATATACAGTATAAGAACCTTTTAAGGCTAACTTGAAAATATAGTGGTTCTTACACACGGCACGCAGATCTTTATTGTATCGCCCGTCGTTCTGCAATTGACATATTTTACTTACTTCATTTAAGTCACCAACTTCTGCAGTGGCAGTTCCATTAAACTTCAAAGTACTATTAAACGATCCACTTACAATAACATCTCTGGTCATCTCTATTTGCATGCCCAAATTCCCTTTAGAAATTCCCTTTCCTTCGAAAGCTATACCGTTGAAATAGCTTCGGAAAGGCATCTTGACGTCTTGAAGGAAATGTATAGATCTTGTAAGAATGTTCCAGCCAGACCGTTTAAGTCTTTTCAGTACATCCAGTTTACTAATCAAATCCATACTTTCAATTGGTAAAGCAATCAAAGTAAAATTTGTGTTATTGCCACACAATTCAGTCACCAGAGTAATTGGTGAAGACTTTTTGTATCGTGGGATAAGCACTGAATCATTTCCCACTGTCAAGTTGGCGCCACCTGCTGCGACTTGAACGGAGTAAAGTTCGTTGTCGGCGATAGATTGGCTATATCCATTTAAGTGATGTTTAAGCTGTTTACCAGATAAAAAAGAAGAATGAAGTTGATAGTTATGGACGCTGGTGTTTAAAATTTCATTATTTGGAAATGTTATATTAAACCAGGATGGTGATTGACTGTACAATGACGAAGCATAGCCGTTTTCCTGCGCTCTTGTCGCTATCAAATCTTGAACAGAGATGTCATTTTGTGAGAAACTATCACAAGTTCCGTTGATCAAACCAAGATTCTCAATGTTGCTTTTCTCTTCAGTTGCTGGTAAACTGGCGCCTAAAATGCTTAGCGGTCGTTTCATGTTGTTGGTGTGGATGTTAACGACTCCAGATGTGAGCCAATTGTTATCAAATTTCGACCAAGGAGATGTTGAGCTAGCCGTTACGTTGTCATCACTGTTAGCACATTTATAAAGAAAAATGTTATGACAACCCTGCACTTTCTTTAAGTCGATTTTCTTACTAAAGTTTGTCTTACGAAAAACAAGCAGCACGTCACTTTCGAGACGTTTATAATCTTTACTATTAGTGCCAGATATAACGTAATCAATATCAAAAACGCCTTGACGGGAAACAGAAATGCGAATGCATCTTTTTATCTTTACTTTGTCGATTTCTGGTTTGAAGGTAAGAGTTGGAGGAGTGATATTTACTCCGTTAGCAGATATTATGGTAAGAGTGACGTCTGTATTGGGCGAAGATGCTACGAACTCAAGTCTACTAGATGTGTCTCCAACATTCATTGCTGGATAGTTTGGTGTTGTAATTTCTCCAGTTTCACAACGTTGACCTTTGTAACCGGTGTCTTCGCAGTTGCAAGTATATCGATTGTTATCAATGGGCGTGCACAATCCATTCCTCAAGCAAGGATTCGGTTTACAAGCTGTTGATTCTATAGTAAAAGTAATCCAGTTCGAAAGACAAAAAGTTAATTCCATACAATACGACTATTTTGCGTTCAATGTTTATAGCCGATTTACTTTTCCTGTCGTACGAACATTAGAAAATAGACATTACAAATGAAAAAAAACTGACTGGTGTTTACAAAAAAATATATTACTTTTAAATGAACGTCATTAATTGAAAATGTTAATATAGTTTCACGATATCTACTCAAGACATGACGTTATCATTCTCGTATTTTATGCCGTCAATTTGAGTTTGTAGAACGGCTCAATTTTAAAGGCACAGCGTCAGGTATTAAATTACCGCTTAATTAATAGTTTTACGCGAGACAAAAATTATATTTGTGTGCAAAGGAAAGGAATAATACCGTAAACCTCCGAATATAAGCCCTTTTTGGTGAGGGTGTTAGTAAATTGGTGGGCTTATACATGGGGGGCTTATAGTTCGGGGGTCTTATATTCGGAAGTTTACGGTATTCTTAAAACGTTAAAAGGTCATTAGTGCGTTAACTTTTTTACGGACTATTTAGTCTAAGTTTTGACGTGTGTGATATTCGTCATAATTTTAATCATGTGAACTTGAATTTGTAACATAGCATTCTATGTTCTGGTTTGATTTCAACAAAAATTATGTGATTTATAGCTTTCAGATTACTCTTAAATACTTGCCTCAAAATTCAGGAAATACCGAAATACATGTAAGAATATATTTAGATTTATTTATAAACAAGTCGTAAATGTAAAAACAGGTTGGAGGTATTTTGTATAGACCCTTAGTATTGTAATTTATAGCATATGCATGCCTGCAATATATATAACACATCACTGTCTACTCAATTGGCCTTAAAACAACTGTACCCCTACACGTTTCTCCGCGAAATTAAACTTTTCACGAGAACGGTTCTTGGAGACCATTGGGGGGGGGGGGGGGGGGGCGAGGGTGGTAGCCCTGGCTACGCCACTGCAATTGAGTCGCTCACATGAACATTTTCAAATATGGCATAGAAAGGACTTAATTCATGCATGTATTGACTAAAGTTCCTCTTCATCAAAATTATATGTTGTGTAAATACTAGTAAGCAACTGAATTATAAATTGTTTTTTTGTAATTTCGTATACTTTGCAATATTCATGTAAACATTAATTCATTTATATTTCATTCATTCATTCATTCATTCATTCATTCATTCATTCATTCATTCATTCATTCATTCATTTCATTCCCTCGTGAGACAGGAAGCAGTTAATCGACTATAATAAATTTAGAATATTTAAACATCATCACGAAATTCAAAATCATTGAAAAAATGCTAATTGGCCATTAAAAGCTAATTGGCCATGCAGAAAACAAGGAATCTTATTTTTATTTTAATGATCTTTAGATTCTCCCACAAAAGCTTCCACGTATTTTTAAAGCATGATTGATTGATTAATTGATTGTTTGTTTGTTTGATTGGTTGATTGATTGATTGATTGACTGATTGAATGATTAAATGATTGTTTGTTTGTTTGTTTGTTTGTTTGTTTGTTTGTTTGTTTGTTTGTTTGTTTGCTTGCTTGGTTGATTGATTGATTGATTGATTGATTGCTTGCTTGCTTGATTGTTTGATTGATTGATTGATTGCTTGCTTGATTCAATGATTGATTGATTGTTTGATTGATTGATTGATCTACAGTCTGCTGAACTTGAATTAAAAATAGGTTTATTAAAGTTTAAAGCTTTAATTAAATGAGCTGTATATTTTTATCTTGATATACTGCAAAAACAGAGAATGTAGGAGTCTAACGTTTCGAGTGAAGGCCCTTCGTCAGAGAGAAACGTCATCTGGAGAGAAACTGACGGAGGGCCTTTGCGGAAACGTTAGACTCCTATATGTTCTCTGTTTCGGCAGTATATCAAACGTTACTATATTTCGATTGTTGTTTCAACACTGCCTATATAGTGCCTACGTAGCTTCCTCCGCAGGCAACTGGTGTGTCTTCTTAGTTATGTGGGCAACTGATGTATCTTCTTAGTTTATTATGTGGGCACTTTCACTTTTTTCCAGTCAAAAAGAGCTTTCGATTCAGAGCTATACGAGATTTGAATACGAGATTGCAACGCTGATGCAAATTAGGCCGAGTACAAGACTGGGGAGAAGCTACAAAATATACTGTGGGGTAGGGGGAGGGGGAGAATACGCTCGGTCTAATTTGCATCAGCGTTGCGAAAGCTCTTTTTGACTGGAAAAAAGTGCAAGTGCCCACATAATAAACTAAGAAGATACATCAGTTGCCCACATAACTAAGAAGACACACCAGTTGCCTGCGGAGGAGGCTAGTGCCTACGTAGCACACTACTTTTATTTTTATCTTGATTTTCACAACACCAAAATATTACTTAGTCATGTACAGTAACATATACTTACTCTCACAGGTGACGTTGCTAGGTTTCCAAAACTTAGACGGTCCACATGTAATCAATGATTTTCCAGAGAGAAAAGATCCTTCATCGCAGCCCAACTGGCATTGTGATTTATACTTTATATCACATGGCTGATAAATAAAGCCATTACCAGGCTTTTGCGGTAAACCACAATGAATAACTAAAAAATAATCAGTAAACCTATATTTACTAAAAAAATATCCCACATAATTGCAGACTGATAATTTTCTGTTCTATTTGATTTCTCTCCCACTACCCTTGGCTCGAAAAAGATATTGATGTTTCTCTATACTATCATATTGTTAAAGAAAGATGTTCTTTTCTCTTTTCCTCAGTTTTTCTGCCTATACTACTTTGTTTTCAGCGAGAAGGGCATTAATTAGATTCAAAACTAATGTTCTGAAGGTCTACGCTTGGAATGTTGGCCATGACCATGCGGATCACATGGTCTGACTGGCGCAATGTTTCATTTCAGTTTCAATGATAATTTTTTTGTCTTGATGTAGTTAGTAGAAGAAGGTATAACACCATTTTTACAATAGAGTGTATAGTCAACACAAAACTCAAAACTTCTTTATTTTTACAATTTTAAACAATTTTAAAGTTTTTCTTATGGTTCTTATGGTTCTTGTTATTAAAATTTACTGAACACTCCATGCATGTGTTAGCTCCCCTCCTTCAAAACTGGTTGCGATGTATAGAATTTCAGGAAACATTAACAACTTATATAACTTCCTTACCCTGACACACTGCATCAGATCCTGACCAATCTTTTGATGGCAGACAAGTCCGATTCGGCGAACCACTCTTCATTTCATGTCCTACATCACATGTAAGATTACACACACTCTCCGTGACGTATCCATCGCAACTCTTGGCTCCATAGAGAGGAGCATACACGGGACGACATGGCCTTCCTAGAATAAATGCAAATATAATAAAGTATTTATCAGCCTGAATATGCCGACGTTTTGACAAAAATATTTGAACTTCATTTACCAACATGGCTAAACGATTTTGCCCTGTTTACGTGCAAAGTTTGTATTTTGTTGTTATTATTTTTGCATTGTTGTTATTGAATCGATGATAATGGCGGCGCTTCAAACTACAAACTTTACACGTAAAATATCACCTTTACTTCAACGAATTTTTAAATGAAACTTTGCACGACTACTAACTACCATAACATCTTTAGAATTATGCAAAAACATTGCCAACAGTATTTTCATTAGAGAACCAAATTAATCCATTAATAGAATGATAAAAAGTGTATTTTGACACACACATGCACAGCAGCAAATTTTAGGCCATCTTTAGCCCCATCTTCAGAGATATTGGGAAGATTACCACCCTCGTTAGAAATATGAAGAGGGAGGGCTATAACCCTTGTTCCATCGCCCTTGATTGTCTGAAACAGTGACAAGGTTTCTTCCAAATCTCACAAACATACACAAAAACTAAAATAAACATACAACAATTGATACAAGCTTTTAAGATACAAAACCGTTTATCTAATGCTACACTTCTTAATTTCACGGTTAAAATATATTCTGTAATTCAAAACCATTGGCCGTTTCTCACGATCCACGGTACCATTCGAAGGGAGACGGCGTCTCCTAATAAGTATATTGTCTTCGGACAGTAATTTAGACATGACCTTACAAAGAAAAAGGAAAGGTTCGAAACAAAAGTAGTATTTCTGCGATCTTACCTTGACAAGCCTTTTTGTTTGAACTAAGATCAAATCCTGCTCTACAGCGGCAGTAATAACTTCCAATGGTGTTGACACAAATATGTGAACAGCCAGACACATTCAATTGTTGACACTCGTCCATGTCTAAATAGAAATAATTATATATTATATACTGTCAAAACACATCAATACATGAAATACCAACAAAAAGCACCTAAACTTTTTTCAAGACCAAAGTCACTAATTACGTAACCTTCACGTAATCATACAAGAAGAAGAGTGTTTCATCAGTTTCATCAGGATTTTCAAATACCAATTGCGTTTGTTGAAAACTAAAGCAAGCAGGGGCGCACATTCGAAACGTTTTTGGGGGGGGGGGGGGGGGGTGCTTTTCGTTCTGGGACCGACGTTTTTTTATCAGTAGTATCGAAGCTATGCACCTTCCCAGATCAGGATCTATCTAGAGGGGTTTGGGGGCATACCCCTCAGAAAATTTTGAAATTTGGATGCCCAGAAACACCATTTCCAGCACTCTCAGGCGAATATTTCGGTCAAAAAGGCACGGTAAATTGATTGTCATTTTACGCTTTTTTTCCAATTAAAAATGAAAACTGACATATTTACCGAGCTACCTCCTCCGCAGCCATTTATTCCCCAGCTTCTTTCTTTCATAAGGGGGTGTAAATAAATTAAAAACATCTGCGGAGGAGGTAGCATACCGAGTTAAAGCTCGAGAAATCCCAACTATACCTACTCAAATTAAATTTATCATGCTCGTATGAATCAACGCGGACGAATTAGGTTTAAAATTAAGTATTTTAAAACTTTGTCAAAGTTATTTTGAATTTCCGTGAGCCAACACTATGGAGTACAGCCCTAAAACAAGTACTTTCACAGGTATATGGAAACAGACCTCTATCTGGATACGAAAAATCCCGATTGAAGACCAGATCTATAAAATCGGGATTTTTCATTATCGCGATCGAGGTCACGTCGGGATTCAGGATTTTGAAGCATTTAAAATCAGATAAATACCCGAGGAAATTGGAATGGTTGGATACTCTGGATCAGTCTATTTGATAAGTTTAACGACCATCTCTCCTTAAACTCATTTCCTCATGATCAAGTTCCCAAAACCATCACACCGGACGGTCAAGACGGACCGAAAAGGTAGTCGGATCGACAATTCGCGGACCGACTTTTTTAACCGACTCTCAATTGTTGTGTGAAATATAGATGTAAAATTGACCAATTAATGAGTTACCAAAAAAGGTACCAATGAAAGGTTGATTAAAATTGAGATGTTTAAATGCATTTTTTCGTCAGTACAACATGTATAATTCAAGTACTCACCATTGCACGTCTTTCTATCCCAGGCCAAACTATATCCAGTTCTACAAGAACAAATAAAACTTCCAACCGTATTTTGGCAAGTGTGAGAACATCCTGCAGTACCTGTTGTGCATTCGTTGATATCTAAAATAGTTTCAAAACGTTTGCTAAAATCATTTAATTAAACAATATTTTACAAACAAGAACTAAAAAACCACTATCAAAATCCTACTCAGAATAAATGTTATGCAATAATCCGTAATTATAACTAGGAATGAGGAATTGGGAACAGACAATTGGGAATTGGCAACACGCAATTGATTGAGTCCTTCATCAGAGTAAAATGTCTTGTTCAATATTGTTATATTAAATTATTTTAGCTACTTTAACACTTTGGAGCCTGAAGACGAGTCTTTAGTATTTTATTCTGGCTAACGCTAGACAATTTCATTCGCACAAGGAGAGGTCCAGGCCTTAAAGTGTTAAAACCTATCTCTTAAACACTTTGAAGCCTGAAGACGAGTCTTTAGTATTTTATTCTGGCTGACGCGAGACGATTTTATTCGCACAAGGAGAGATCCAGGCCTCAAAGTGTTAACTTAATTTACTTTAGTTTTTCTTGTCATTGTTATGTGTTCTGCAAGTTCTGGTTAGACCTAAAATAAAATGTACGTGCTGTTGTCGATTCTATCAGTCGTATTTTATCATTTTTAAATTGATATATATACATAATTATGACGATAAACATAAATAAATATGAATACAAATGCAGATATTGAAAAACAAACGGAACATTTACCAGTGCATGACTTTGAGTCCCATTGGCTAACTTTGTACCCATTATTACAATTACATTTATATCCACCAGCAAAGTTGTCGCATTTTTGACTACAGCCTCCGTTATTAACAAGACACTCGTTATGGTCTGGACAAAAAAGAGAAAAGAAACATTTTAACCTCGCTATTTAAATTTCAGCATGAAACTTAAAAATAGTATAGCTGACAATTAATCACTCGTAATAAATTATCAGCTATACTGGTTTTGGATTTCTTGATTATTATCATTTTTCTGGCGTTCCGTTACCCAAAAGAATGAATCGTTTTTATGTGACGTCTTAAAATTTTAATATTTAAATTATAAAATTTGTTTTGTTCCTTTTCACTCACGTGAACGATGGCCCCATTGGGATAATGGAACAATACGAAATGAGAGCTAAATTCCCATAGGATAAATCTAATACACCAATATGGTCGCCATTTCGTTGTTTCGGTACACAAATATGGCCGCCGTGACGTCAGATAAAAACGATCTATAAAATCATGCAAGTTAACGGACCTACGTCCGTTATACATAAGGCTATTCTAACGTTTTGTGTGATCAGTCATTTTTGTTCGCTTACAGGCGACCTTGATTATTACAATGACAGACCGTATTATTTATTTTTACAGCAAACAGAAATGTCAACTCACCAGAGCAGGTTCTCCCATCACTAGTCAGGTAATGACCATCACGGCATTCACATCTGTAACTTCCGTATGTGTTGATGCATTTATGTTCACATCCATGGTATGTATCACATTCGATTTTGTCTTAATAGTAAGAAAATTTTAAAAAAAGTGTGCTGCGCATGCAAGTAGTGTAAAAATACAAAACCAATTGTTAAAAGATTTGGTCTACTACCGAGTAGAAAGGACGTCATGACTATCTCGACAGTACACCAAACTTTTAACATTTTGAATAAGTAGAATTTCAGGTATTTTTAGAATACTATACAGCTCTACTATAGGTCTTACTAGAAATAGATAGCTTAAACACAACTTGTCATAAAGTTTATTCATAACAATAAAAACCAAAACATCAGCAGCACACGTAGGGCAAGAGGTTTGCATTCCTCTTTGTGTAGTTATCTATAGTTCTGTTACCAACGTACAATAAACACACTTAATAATAAATGTATTTCTATTAACTAGTCATATAATTCCTTACCTCTACAATACTTTCCCGTACTTGACTCGAATCCAGTCCTACATCGACAACGGTAACTTCCGGGAGTATTTGTACAATCTGAATTGGAGCCGCATGTATAGGAACGTACACACTCGTTGATGTCTAGGAGAAGAAATAGTCATGTATATATCTTTATTGTAGATCTCTCATCTAGAGCTGCTTAGCGTAATTTCAGTTGATGGATATATTTGCTATAGTTTGTAGTAGTTGTAGTCCAATCTAATCAAATCCAATTCATTCTAATCAAGGCTAACCAAATCTAAACCAAACCAATTCAATTCAATTCAATCCAATCTAATCTAATCCAATGCAATCCAATCCAATCAAAAGCAATCCAAACCAATCCAAACCAAACCAATCCAATCTATTCTAATCCCATCCAATCCAATCCAATCCAATCCAATCCATATAATCCAATCCAATCCATATAATCCAATCCAATCCATATAATCCAATCCAATCCAATCCAATCCAAACCTAACCAAACCAATCCAATCCAAACCAATCCAATTCAATCTAATCCAATCCAATCCAAACCTAACCAAACCAAACCAATCCAATCCAATACAAACCAATACAATTCAATCTAATCCAGCAATCCAATCCAATCCAAACCTAACCAAACCAAACCAATCCAATCCAATCCAATGTAAACCAATCCAATTCAATCTAATCCAGCAATCCAATCCAAACCAAACCAAACCAAACCAATCCAATCCAATCCAATGTAAACCAATCCAATTCAATCTAATCCAGCAATCCCAACCCAATCCAATCCAATCCAATCCAATCCAATCCAAAACCCAATCCAATCCAATCCAGTAATCTAACCCCATTCCAACACAACACAACACAACACAACACAACACAACACAACACACTACAAGTCTACAACACAACACAACACAACACAACACAACACGACACGACACGACACGACACAACACAACACAACACAACACAACACAATACAATACAATACAATACAATACAATACAATACAATACAATACAATACAATACAATACAATACAATACAATACAATACAGTACAATACAATACAATATAAACCAGTCCAGTCCAGTTCAGTTCAGTCCAGTCCAATCCAGTCCAATCCAAATCCAGTCCAATCCAAACCAATCCAATTCAATCTAATCCAGCAATCCAAACCTAACCAAACCAATCCAATCCAATCCACTGTAAACCAATCCAATTCAATCTAATCCAGCAATCCCAACCCAAAGCAATCCAATCCAATCCAAGCCCACCTAATCCAATCCAATCTAATCCAGTAATCTAATCCCATTCCAATCCAATCCAATCCAACCCAACACAATACAAAACCAGTCCAGTCCAGTCCAGTCCAGTCCAATGCAATGCAATGCAATGCAATGCAATGCAATGCAATGCAAATCAATGCAATACAATGCGCAATGTAATGCGCAATGCAATGTAATGCAATGCAATGCAATCCAAATCAATGCAATCCAAACTAATCCAATGCAATGCAATCCCAAAACTAAACGAAACTAAATTAAACTAAACTTAACTTAACCAAATCAATCCAATCCAAATGAACCGAACCAGTGACACCTATAGTTTACCAAACAATTTTCATATGTTTCGTTTCAGAGGCTCATAGCTACACCGTACTCAACCTCGTACCCAGGCTCTTTCTCTCGCTAGAGTGAAAAACCCTGGGTACGAGGTTGCACCTACTCGGCATAAGCTTTATGTGTAGTATTTTGAAAAAACAACAACAAGAAAAATCCGAAAACATCGTAAAAACGTTCCTAAGAATAGAATTTCCAAGAAATCTTACCTTTACAGGAACGACCATTAGACTTAAGAGTGTACCCAGTCCTACACGTGCAGTAATAACTACCCTGCGTATTTCTGCAATTGTGTGAACAACGATTATCACTGTACGATGAACATTCGTTCTCATCTGAAAAATAGAGGAACATTTTTTCACACTCTTAATTACCCATTCGTACTTTTAATAATCATAATAATAATTAGTGATTTATATTGCGCAATCTTCATGATCGAATGTACATTACAGTGTACAACACAATAGATAAATTTACAATACATGAAATAGTTGAGATGTAGGTGTTGATTTTTATGGATGGAGGAAAACCGGAGAGCCCGAGATGAGTCGGATGAGTCGCAAGCTCGAGAACGGGGTTATTCCCAGACGGTCACCCATCCAAATACTAACCCGTCCAACTGGGCTTAACTTTGGACTGCAGTGGTGAGAGGCAGCGCTCTAACAGCACACCCGTTTAAGATTAAGAATTATTCGACACGTAATGGTATTTTAGTTTAAACAAGGGTGTATTTTTAGCACGTTACCATTGTGGACCGAGTTTATTTAAAGCCTAAAGGTGAGCTAATACGGGCAACGTTTTTCTTCAACTTTCAACGCAATTTTGTTGCCACCCACCTTAAACATTGTCACGCAACAATGATTTTGTTGCAAGTTGAAAAAATTTGTTGAAAAAAGTAGACTCCAGTTCACCCTGGGTGCCAGAGGTTCTTCCACGCTCGTAGGGACAATGGAGATACGGGAGGACGGCCTGGCTTCCTGGCGTGTCCCCGTTATCCCCCACGAGAGCGTCGAGAAACCTCTGGCACCCAGGGTAACTCCAGTTTTGTACTTGCTTTAACATGCTGTTTCAACTGGCAACAACGAAATTTTGTTGCGTGACAATGTTTGATGTGGGTGGTAATACGTGCAACAACGCTTTTCAACTTGCAACGCAACAATGTTGCAGAAATTTGTTGCTCGTATTACTTTTTATAAAATAACATGTATGCTACGCAAGCGCTGAATGGTTAATACCCATGTTTGGATCAGAGTATCCAAACACGGAAATTTGCAGCAATTTTGAGTGACGCCTTTTATAGACTTTAATCTATTTTTTAGTACTGACACAAATAAAATAGCATTGAAATTACTAAAATATTATTGGTAAGTATCAGGGTATGTGTAAGGGCTTCAACAGGGAAAAGTTTTAAATAAGCGAGGGCGAAGGACTAAATGTCCAATTACTGTACGAGCAAGCAAATAATTTCTTGAACGAATCTTAAAGTTAAAAAGCACCGTCTTTGAGTCTTTTTAAGGCAGTAAAAAACAACAACACTATGTTTATATATTGTGAGAGAACTATAACCAATCTTAAAATTGTTTTCTGGCACTGTTGTGTTCAAGAGCCAAGCTAAACTCGCTAAAATATACGGTGGTTTGTACTTTAATATTATGGTAACAAAACAACGTAGTTTGGAAAGTACACGTTTTGAAAACGATATTAAAACGGAACAACATTCTGTTCAAATAACTTTCATTTTCTTCCCTGATGAACTCACTTGGTAAAAGAAAAAGACTTTGTCGATATGAAGTAAAATACCCAAGAGCTCTCGACATAAAATCCAAATCCGATGAAAATCTTTTTTCGGAAGCTTCAGTTTCAGCGGCTTTTTACGGCCAAGAATGTTGGGGTTTTTTTATTTGCTCTGAAACCATGAGCCAGACACTGAGGCAGTTGATTCTATAGTAATGTTTAAGCGTTTTCCTAATAATATTCGCTGTTTTCGATGTTCAGAGTTCACTTCTTTATTGACATTCCCATCTTTAACGTTGAATTTGTCGGAAAAATAATTTTCGGATTACTTTCTTTCTCGTTTCGCTGGTCCGGCTCTCGTCATCAAGACATTACAAGGCGAAATGTGATTGGTTGTTTACGAGTCTGGGGAAAAGTAGACGAACCGTGATTGGTAGTTGATGAATTTCGGGAGAATATGTACTCCTATCATTTTTATTTTTTTTCACAAACTTTGTTATTTTATTGTCGGTCGTTTTATAAAAGAAATACCTAATGGGTTTCCATGTTTGGATAGCCTGATCCAAACACTCGGGATGTTGCTCGACTTTCGAAAGCTAAAAAACACTCGCAACATCCCTCGTGTTTGGATCAGGCTATCCAAACATGGAAACCCATTAGGTATTGCTTAAACCTTAAAGTTATGCGGATGCGTCAAGAGTTGCACGATATGGGCCCGCAGTAATTGGCCTTTAATATGCTGTTGCGGTTACCTTGCTATGATGTTGAGTGTATTGCTAATTTGTTTTTGTAAATGACTCCATTGTGGCAAAGTTAATAAAATAAAATAAAATAAAATAAAATAAAATGAAGTGAAATGAAATGAAATGAAATGAAATGAAATGAAATGAAATGAAATGGAATGGAATGGAATGGAATGAAATGGAATGGAATGAAATGAAATGAAATGAAATGAAATGAAATGAAATAAAATAAAATAAAATAAAATATATTTACAACCATGACAGTTGATTTGTTCAGTTGATTTGTTCAGTTGATTTGTCCTTGATTTGTTCAGTTGATTTGTATATTAATTAACTGTATCGACTGAGCGATACTGAATAAAGTCAATACGTTCAAGACCGAATTTGGATATTTCAATGTAAAGCCAGAACTTTTAAGTTTTAAAGCTGTATCAGGATTTACAAATGCTGATTAAATTAATTTAGTTTGAATTTGCTTTGAATTATTGGGAGCTGGATAACTTCATTATATTATAATCTTTGTATATATATATATACAAAGACAATATCCGTAAGCTCCGTAAAATAGACTATATTTCGTAATGAGGTAGCCAAATCTAAATATTCCTTTGATATTCTATTTGGGATTCTTTTCTATGATTGATCTACTACTGTATTTATTATTTTTTGTGGCAAAAAATTAAATTAATCATTCCTGATTCATTCGTTCGTTCGTTCGTTCGTTCGTTCGTTCGTTCGTTCGTTCGTTCGTTCGTTCGTAAGCAGCTGGTTTTGTTAATAAATAAAATTCAACAAAATTAAGTAGAAAAATGTCCACAGGTATGTTTCTTTAAACTATTCTTGCCATTAATATATCCAAGAGTTTTAAAAACGGTTTTGTCGACAAATATCGAGTACGCCAATGTCGCCAAGTTACTAGCGGCCCTGCTTGCATGAATTAAAGTACCGAAAAATATATAAATAAAACTTGTTATTTCGTTTATGAAGCATATGCTAAAACAATTATTCACCTCAATGTCAGTGAATAGTGTAAATATTTACGGCTTGGTAAATATCCAGCACTATTCATGCACCTCGACTACGGTGAACAATTGTAAACTATCATAAGCTTACCATTCTCGCATTTACTTCCTTCCCATCCACTTCTACAGCTGCACTGCCGAGGAGATGTGCATGTACCACCATTTCGACATCCATAACTACCACAATCCGCTTTAATAAAATATTAAATAAACAGTTGTTGTCGTCATACAATCTTGGAGATAATACTAAAATTTATTCACTCTCCTCTCCAAAAATATTAAAAATATAGACAAAATGAAACAGTCGCTTTGGCAATCAATTTGCCAGGCAAAAAAAGTAATCTCAACTCTCAAGAAAACGAATCACAAAAACTACAAGATTTTACTAACGTTCCGTTACTGATTAATAATAGTTTTGATTTAAAAAAAAATAAAATCTCTTTAATACCCTTATCTTTGTTCTCATTGCCTTTCCCGTCTGCGTATTTCATATTCCATTTCTTCACTTGTTTTTGGTTTATTTTGTTTCCAACCGTTTTTGCGATATATTAAACACAGTGCATAAATATTAAATTTTTAGATCAATCTCTTTCTGACCGTTGTAATCCAAATTTTAATTTGACCGTTTGTAATACTAAACTTATATTTGTCTATAAGCTTCAATTTTTTAACTATACTCAACATAATACTTCTAATCACCTTAACAATGTTACTGGCTAAGTAACGAAACACTAGCAAAAACAGCCACTTATCCAAGTTTTGAAAAACAAATATACAAAAAAAGCACACAACATTAACATACGTACGTTTACATTCACCGCCGTACTCTCGGTATCCAGATTCACAAACATATACCCATTTGTATCTAGCGACGGTTTTGTATTTGGTCACCCAACTGTAATAATGTGTGGTCCTAAGATAATACAATAGATATTACTAGAAAAATAAATACAATAGGAAAAAAAGATAGATCTAAGCTCTATTTTTATTCTTCTTCTGCTGCCATGTTTCGAATAGTTTTTTTCAGAACTACATAGACCATATTCATAAATGGCCGTGGAATTAATATTCTTTTATGCGCATATAAATTAGCCCCTCTGAACTCGTTTTCATGTGCGAAATTCAAAAGAATCTTTACTCTAAAACGAGGTCAGAGGGGCTAATTTATATGCACATAAAAGGATTTTAAATCTTCAGCCATTTATGAATATAAGTGCTTATAAACCCAAATATGATATTACTGCATATGGATTTTATTTAATGTGTATAGTTCAATGCCAAAATATTTTTTGATTTGAACTTTTATTTGTTGTTATATTGAAGTTTGTATTTCCAAAATGGTAATGAGGATGACGTCTATGTAGCCATAATTTGCATACGCACTGTTCCATTACAGCAGAAATATTACCCAATTCACATGTTAATGGAATACTTGAATAGTATATTCTATATTTTATCATTTTTTTTCATTAAAATCTTCAAGCGGTTTATCATAAGAAAAGAAAAAAACACACACACAAATGCCTACATTGACGTCATCCCCATTAACATTTTGGAAATACAAACAATATAACAACAAATAGAAGTTAAAGTCAGAAAATATTTTGTCCATATAAGTAATATCTTATTTGAGTTTATAGGCATTTTAAATTTGTAACCACGACAAAATCACTGCATGTTTTATTCTTCACTTTCACGTGACGTCACTTCCGTTTTATCTACCCAGATAGTGGTCATTAGTAAAAGAGAAGGTCAATTATTACTTGTTTATGTTCGTGTTGGAAAATGCCGTACGCTTGCGTTGTGCTAAATTGCACAAATCGATCTAATTTGATTTTGCTTGACCACTATCTGGAATTCAGAAATGAAATCTCAAGCAAAAAGTCACGTGTTTGAAACCCAAGAATTATTAAACTTGAGAAAATATTTGTATAATAAATAAATAATAAAAACCCACAAAAGAAGACCAATTGCATTGTTGAATATACAGTCGGTACATCGACTGTAAAGAATTCTATACATACCAACATCGTGTATCCTTTCCCCACCACCAACCAGTTTGGGTGCATGTTCTGCGACTTCTTAATTGCTTTGCAGATGTTTTCGCAGACGTGTAATAAATTTGAGATTTCCTAATAACGTGGCTCCTGGACACAAAATAATAAAACCAATTTTATGCTTCGAGAACTACAGGGCAATTCAGTAAAACTTATAACAAATTCAGTAAAACTTATAACAAATAATAATTATAATAATAATAATTTATATTAAGAACCAATATTGCAGCAATATGCTGAATTACATTGGATGAACTAACTAATATAAATACTATGAATTACAAGAACGTATTGAAGCGGGAACAAAGGACTTTCTAAATCTATCAGTATGATAACGAGGTTCTATAAAAAGTCGTTTGTGTCTTAAAGAGTATCTAGAATTGACATTAAATAGAGAATAATACATGGATGTGCGGAAATATGAAATTTATTTCGAGTGTTGACCAGGATATCTCACGAGTGAGCGAAGCGAACGAGTGACATATCCTGGTCCCAAAATGATAAGAAGCGGGCTCGTTTTTGAATGCGTTCAAGCTCGTCACTGAGATATCCAGCTAGAGCGTAATGGAACACGGGTAATGCATATTCCACAACGCTACGAATACACGTACGGTAGAAGTAGACCATGTCATTGATGGAGACTTTGGCGCGTTTAAGGTGGCTCCATACAGTTTCTTGAAAAATGGAAAATACAAGTTTGAGAGTCCAAAACACGTGATTAAACAATTCGAAAAAAGAATAAAACTAAATGTTGTGCATAGTTAAACAGTCTGACAATCAAAAACTGCTACCAAATAAATAGCAACAGTTGTTGCTATGGCGACAATGACGTTTCAAAATGGCTGCCAATTACCCTTCAAACTAATTTAATTCGGAAAAAACTTTGGTGACCCCCAATTTTTTTTTTCATTAAAACTTTCCTTGAAGTATGCGTAATCAATAGGCCGATTTTAAAAGAATTCTGTAGAACGAAATTTTTTAAAAATTAACAAACATGATTTTTCCGGAAAAAAATTATTCGTTCTACAGAATTTTTTTTAAATCGGCCTATTGATTACTCATACTTCATGAAAAGTTTTAATGAAAAAAAAATTGGGGGTCGCCAAAGTTATTTTCGAATTAAATTAGTTTGAAGGGTAATTGGCAGCCATTTTGAAACGTCATTGTTGCCATAGCAACAACTGTTGGTATTTATTTGGTAACAGTTTTTGATTGTCAGACTGTTTAATTATGCATAACATTTAGTTTTATACTTTTTCCGAATTGTTTATGTACGTGTTTTGGACTCTCAAACTTGTATTTTCCATTTTTCAAGAAACTGTATGGAGCCACCTTAAGTTGTCTCAGAAAGTACATGCGTTTAGATGCTTTTTTACAACACAATCAACATGACAGTTCCATTTTAGATCGTTGCTATAATAATAATTCCTAAAACTTTCACTTGACTAACAAGTTCGAGTTCTTTATCATTTATGGTCAAGCTAGGGGCAACATTGACTTTCGGTTTTTGAGAAGTGCATGTATGCGCATTTCTTTACACTTATCCTCGTTCAGTGTGAATCTTAGATTGGCTGAATATAAACGACAAATAAATATTGCAAATATTTCGTATCAAAATGAAACCTTTTCATGATATCCCCACAACGTACACCCGGCTCACATTCTGACAATAAATTAACGCTTTGAATACTCATTACTTTATATATGCGTATTCGGCTTAACTATATATATTGGTCTTATTAGCTTGGACGGTTAAAACGTTGTAGTTTTGACATGAAAAATGATACATAAAAATTATAGCTGTGTAACAAAACGTAACAAAATACCAATATAAACTGCTGACTAGTACACAAATTAGAAAAAATTAGTGATAAATAAATTCAAACAACCGATAAAAAAAAGATAAAAAAAATAAACGTCGCCTTCAGGGACCACCAAGTGCACCAACTGCGAATTATCTTTTGAGTATAATGTCTATAGGGAAAAAACAATTGTTCCTGATATGCATGGTGTATTTTCTTATGTAGAGTGCATGCATCTGGTTAAAAAAGAGTGTACACAATGTATTACACTACATATTGCTATAAAGAAGCAAATGAACCATACCATAGAATACCACCAGTATTAAATAGTACTATTTAGTTTCTGACATTGATTCAGTATTAGTACTTTATTAATGTCTGTTTCCAATGACCTTTAAAGCATACTCTCTGTATCTGCAGGTGTGTTCTGAGCTTTAGTAATTTTATATTAATCATATATTTGTCAGGCTGAACTGGTTCTTATATATATTGGCTGCTTAACCCTTTGACTCCTCTAGCGAAAGGCAAGTTTTAAATGCAAAACAATGAGAGAAAACTCGCGTTTTGCTGAGGTTTTAGTTTGTTCCTAAATAACATTTTGTCTGCACGTCATATAGACATGCAACGCGAGCTCATTCTACAATAATTGTTCATTATATAAGAACCTATAAACCTGATTTCTCACTACATACCAAACATATGTAAGAACCATTTTAGCCTGATTTTTATGCGGGTTTTTACTGTATGATAGAATGATAATAACGTTACCTGGACTCCATGCACAAACATTAAAAGATGTGTTATATACTTTCATGCATTTGACAGGATGAATCACAAACGATATGATTGCTGTAGCCTCCTCCGCAGGCAACCGTCGGCAATGAATTTCGACCAAAATATTGCCTGTACATGCAGTTGATATAAAGTCAAGATCTCGACAAAATATCATTGTCCGTACGGTAGTTAAGCCACAGTTCTGGGAAGCCACACAGCTAGAGTACGTTGCCTGCGGAGCAGGAGGCTATAATGATTGGTGGCCAAACTTTTGTTTAAAAATAATTCCTAAACTCGATGTAGTAAACATGCAATGGTATAATTTTAACTCAACTTGACAAAGGTTATCAATGTGTGTACTTCATATAGCTATATCAGTAACGATCGCAAAAATATGGAAGCCGAGGAGGCTCACTCCGCATTTTCATTTGATCAAATCGCAGAAGCAAAATGCCGTTTAAACATTTCATTTGCGAAATAGCGAAACCAAAATGCCATTTGAACATTTCATTTGCGAAATAGCGAAACCAAAGTGCGATAATTTTTTATAATCACGTTTCACTTTTAACTTTCGCTGTTCACATTTCACATTTAACTTTCACTGTTCACGTTTCACATTTAACTTTCGCTGTTCACGTTTCACAATTAACTTTCGCTGTTTGCCTTTCATATTTAACTTTCGCTGTTCACGTTTCAAATTAACTTTCGCTGTTCACGTTTTACATTTAACTCTTTCGCTGTTCTTGAGCTGGCATAGCTTAGCCGAGGAGGCTCAAACTCTCGGTCCCAGGTTTCCGCGCAATCGCGCATTATTAGAGATCGATAATTTGTTCTGTTTGTGTCTGGTTTTTGTGTAGTTTCTAGTTTGCGTTTGGTATTCCAAGGACAAATGGTGAGCACGTTTTATTTTCCGTTAGTTTGTTTTAAAACCGTATTTTCGACACTGCATGTAATACTGTATTAACGTGTTTTAATAGATCACAATAAAGTTGGCAGGGAAAATGCAAAATCTATAGATATTTAAAAGCTTTAGCTGAATCAACCAATCGCCAACATTTTTTTGACATGAAACACCAGTTGAATTTTGCTTTTGCAAGTGTGTATGTATACTATAAACATAAGATGAATAATTGTTCTCATTTTTATCATGCATGTTTGTTGTTGCATGTGTAAGTGTAATGTGGTTAAATTTTTCTTGAAGTAAAAGAATATTGAAATTACATGCTTTGCTTTAGATTTATCTCGTCTGCCCCCCCCCTCTCCCCTCCCTTCCCTTTATGAATTTTATACGCTGAAATTTGTAATCCCTGAGCCCGGTGAGGGTGCTAATCTCGACATGCGTGTAGTCTACTTTACACGCGTGAAGAAAAAGCGAGGGAGACGAAATCTGGGAAATAGTTTATATATATATATATATATATAATTAAGAAATAGAAAATGGCCGCCTGTCTTTATATAGCCTGATGCAAACACGAGAGTGAGTTGGGAGAATTCGAAAGTTTATGTGAACCCGAGCCGTAGGCGAGGGTTTACATAAGTACTTTCGAATTCTCCCAACTCACTCGAGTGTTTGCATCAGGTTATATAAACACAGGGCATCCATTTTCTATTTCGTTTATGAAATAAGGCTAAAAAATGTGCCGTGACATCACAACCGTGTTTACATAGCCTGATATAAACACGGCAATTGACCAATCACAGCGTGCGTAAGACACCACCTATTTTATAAATATATATATATGTATGGCACGGTGTCACGCGGTAAGAATAGTTGGACACTGGTGACTAGCGACGAAGAAAACTATAAACTCTCAAACAAATAGTGTTTTGCTTTCGTTTATTTAAACGAAACGAAATAAAATGGAGCACGAAGAAAAGGATACAAACAACCCGTTTAATATATCTTGAAGAGAAACCAGAGAACTTGAAGAAACCAAACGCCGTATGGTAAACAAAAACTCGATCTGCAGTGTATGTAGCCCTGGTTTGAAGACACTCCTTTTCAAGTTTTCGCTTAACCTAAACAATATTCAGCTTCACGTTTTCGTGCTTTCCCTTTGCTCATCCAAACCATAAGTCAGCTTAACTAAAGCTAACTTAAAACACTACCTTTAAGGCTTATATTAACCGTGGTGGACGTGCATGCACTTTTTATTATTAAAAATACTCATGGACTTTGTTGGTTTTCTTGGCTGTGTTTCGACTGAAACGTTGTCTTTTGAATTCTTCTTTCTGGAATCCGATTCTACAGAATTGTTTTTATCTCAGACTCTATTATAAATGTAATTTCTGAGCTGTGATTACTTTTAATACTGCCTTTGCAAAATGTACATGCATAGAGAAGCCATTTAAAGGCTTGCTAAAATTAATCCCTTTTGAAACCTCCTAAAAACAATATATTTTTTACAACCAGAATTTAATAATGAAATCTAAATTTTGCTTTGATATGTTCAACTTTCATTAAATGATTTAAATCAGTTTTGTCATCCTATCGACCCTATCCATAAATTGTATAATTTAATATCCCAAGGATTTAACATCATTTGTTTTTATATCTGTTTGTTTTTGTATTGGCTGTATATTAGGAGTGCTTATTTTAATCAGGGGGTGGGTGGGTGTTTTAAAAAAGCATGTAAAAGCGGGCGAGGGGTTGTTGCGTTCATGTATTTCTAGTTTTAAATTAATCAACCCATTATCTGTTTGTCTCCTGCTTGCTGTATTTTATGAAAGACAATACCACCCCCACCACTGGACACCCTTGCCTTCTAATAATTCCTGCCCAACAAATTGAAGGAAACATGGCAAAATTCAGATTATCAAGAGTGTAATTACACCTACGTGTTGAGACGAGACATGACTGCATGGCCACAAGCATTTGTACCAGGTTGCAGCTTGTACAATAAACATGTGCACAATTTGCATTTTCCCTGCCAACTTTATTGTGATTCGGCTATTAAAACACGTTAATACAGTGTCGGAAATACGGTTTTAAAACAAACTAACGGAAAATAAAACGTGCTCACCGTTTGTCCTTGTACTAATTGCAGCCATACTGCAAGCGGAATACCAAACGCAAACTATAAACTACACAAAAACCAGACGCAAACAGAACAAATTATCGATCTCTATAGTAATGCGCGATTGCGTGGAAACCTGGGACCGAGAGAGTTTGAGCCTCCTCGGCTCAATCTCGTTCCCAGAGCCAAATATGCCCGGCCGCGCGGGCAAATCAAATGGTTTGCGCGCGCGTATGGGTCTGGGTACGAGATTGTCCTCGGCTAAGCTATGCGGTATGCCAGTTCAAGAACAGCGAAAGTTAAATGTAAAATGTGAACAGCGAAAGTTAATTTGAAACGTGAACAGCGAAAGTTAAATATGAAAGGCGAACAGCGAGAGTTAAATGTGAAATGTGAACAGCGAAAGTTAAATGTGAAAGGCGAACAGCGAGAGTTAATTGTGAACAGCGAAAGTTAATTGTGAAACGTGAACAGCGAAAGTTAAAGGTGACGTACAGTCCGTTCTGCGCATAACCACAATGTGGTCCCCAAAACATGACATTCGTAGATAATTACATGAAGTACACAGCTCAATGTAAACCGTTAGGAACAACATGGCAGAAAACCAAGCGATTCGGCGAGGATATCTCCTCGGATTTCTTCTATTTCTCCTGAAAATGTTTTGTTTTGGGTACAAGTAATGAATGGGAACGAAGAAAATCTTACAATCTTGAATAAGGTATTAATTAGTATTTTTTTGGTAAATTTAGATGTAAACACTAGTTTCGTACATGCGCAGAACGGTCTGTATACATCACCTTTAAAAGTTAAAAGTGAAACGTAAAAATTAAAATAAAAAATTATCGCACTTTGGTTTCGCTATTTCGCAAATGAAATGTTCAAACGGCATTTTGGTTTCGCTAATTCGCAAATGAAATGTTCAAACGGCATTTTGGTTTCGCGATTTTGAGAAATGAAATGTTCAAACGGCATTTTGCTTTTGCGATTTGATCAAGTGAAAATGCTGAGTGAGCCTCCTCGGCTTCCATACAAAATATAAAGGTGAAATAAAACTGATTAGATGAATTCATGATGAAGGTCATGCATGCACGATTGACGATTGTAAATATTTTTTCACAAGCGCCTTCACTGGCTAATATACATAATGTATCAATATCTTAAATGTTATACACTTTGTAGCACTGATACATAATCCTTACAGTATAGGAAAATGGCCGGTTTGGTGTGATATACAGCAGAGGATGTAGCAAATGGCTCGCCTGCATGCTGTTGTACGAGTTACCACATTATGTATAAAGCACGTTGGTGAATTTTATCATCTGGTTGACACGCAAACACAATAAACGATAAACTAATAAAGGACAACTAAATGTTTATACAATAGACGAGAGTTAACTTTAACTTCGACCTATCATTGACGTAAATAAACCGGAGAACATTTGACTCCCGTTGTCATGTATAGGAATAAGGTTTCTCAATTGTTTTATTCCCATGGCTTAGCAAGTTTTCCTTTGCGGATTTATAAAACGCCCAGCATATATCGCGTTGCCCTTATACGTTCGACATTTCTTGAAAAAAAAGAACGTAAATCATTCAGTTAATGTATACTATATATATATATACTGTTTTACAAATATAAAAGCTGAAGCCTTACCCGCCTGGTCTAAGACCATGCACAGCTGAATGCCAGACAAAGACGGCAAAGATGAAGACGAAGGACGCCCATTGCTGTGTAAGTACCATCATAACATGTTTTCGCTTTGGCGTAAAGCACCAAATGATTTTGCATGCGTAGCATCTAGATTATATATTAATATATAATATATTCATATTAATGTTATACAAATCCCTAATTATTATATGTCGCCATTGTTATATGTTTTCTTGCAAGCCTTGTTTCGTTGACTTATATAGTTGGCATGTCAATCAGTTCTATTTTACACAAATGGATACAAATGTTTGCCAAAGGCATGCAGTGATAAGTCTTGTGGTACAAAAGCCACTACATACATTTGACTGATTTGTGTAAAATGCGTACTCCAAGTGTTACTCTTAAATTTAATAATTCAATTGTCAGTATAGGTAGTCTAAAAAGGATCACCAGGATTGCATGACATATGCATTTTTATTATAACAAAGAATCTTCTTCTTGGAAAGACGATTCCTTGAATTGTATAAACTGCTTTCGATGCAATTTCTTGTTACCATTGTAATTATATGTTTTCTAACATGCACTAACTCGCAAACCTATATATAGTTAGCAAATAAGTTGTATTTCAGTATAACTACACGGCATTCGTGTAAAATTTTTTTCTCAAAGTTACGAAGCTTTTAACTTTTCTTAAATTAACTTGTCAATGGGTGGTCGTAATATACCTATTCAGCAATTGTCTATACTAACTGTTTTTGTAAATTTGGCTTTCAACGACAGTATATATATACAAGAGATGATTTTGTGATCGGACTGCTTGTAAGTTGTACATTTCACAAGTGTCAATGCATGCATGGTTATATAAGAGCAATGAAATATAGTTCGACGTCTTGCATGCTTCTTGCGACGTCATGCATGCAAACGACTGTAAATTGTCAAGTTTTAACAGCCATTTGCATAATTGGCACTTTTATTTTTTACTCTTAACACCAGACGATGTCACTCGTCAAGGGAAGACTTCTTGACATGGTGGGAGTTATATAAAGGGGTTAAGAAACAACCTACACATGCATATATACCATGTAATAATTCATCTTTAATTAAAATATCGCTGATAAGACCAAATATATTAATTTTGAAATATTTAATTTGGATTTTGTAATTTGTGTTTATTAAAATAGTTAATTAAATACTATACTGAGATGTTAATCCAGAATACTAAATAATATTTCAAACATGCACCGGGCCCAGTAAAAACGAAAACGTCGGTAATGACAAAAACGAAGAGGTTAATCAGTATATATCGCCGCAACTGCCAACGGTAAATAACTGTAATTGTTCTTGCTTATCAAAGAAATCTTCAGGTCTTGACTTGAACCATCTAACACAGTAGGACATAACATGCCATAAATTGCTTTGACTATTTAGACTGTCTGCAACACAATAAGCTGAAACAAGCTGAAACGTCCAGAAACGTCTTAAGAAAAATTTACCACTTATCATATATAAAATATAGAAAGTTGTCATTCAATATAGCTAGCAATATAAAAAGAAATTTAAAGCCTTAAAAATTGAAGGAGGCTAACTTGACTGCAGTTGAGTCCAAACTTTCGTCTATGGCTATATGACATCATCATACAGTGCAACTCTCAAAGAACATGCATGCATCAGAGTTTCTACATGTTTATACAATACATACGCCAACAACATGCATGCATCAGAGTTTCTACATGTTTATACAATATATACGCCAACAACATGCATGCATCAGAGTTTCTACATGTTTCTACAATATATACGCCAACAACATGCATGCATCAGTGTTTCTGCATGTTTATACAATATATACGCCAACAACATGCATGCATCAGAGTTTCTACATGTTTATCAATATATACGCCAACAACATGCATGCATCAGAGTTTCTACATGTTTATCAATATATACGCCAACAACATGCATGCATCAGTGTTTCTGCATGTTTATACAATATATACGCCAACAACATGCATGCATCAGTGTTTCTGCATGTTTATACAATATATACGCCAACAACATGCATGCATCAGAGTTTCTGCATGTTTATACAATATATACGCCAACAACATGCATGCATCAGAGTTTCTGCATGTTTATACAATATATATATACGCCAACAACATGCATGCATCAGAGTTTCTGCATGTTTATACAATATATATACGCCAATATATAGCAAAAAAGAAAGTTCAAGTAAATTTCAATTGCATCAGTTGCATGAAATCAATTTAATATCAGCACAAAATAGATTTGCCATGTTAGTTTATTATATACTTTGTTATTGTGTAGCTAACATATAGACATCTGTTCCAGAGACCAACAACTGCGTATTGTCTCCGATACGAAACTAAATTAGCTCATGTCGTAATCTGCATGCTAACTATATGCCAAACAGTGAAATAAAAGTAGTGTGCTGCGTAGGCAGTGTTGAAATACAAATAGAAATATAGTAAGGTTTGAGTACTGCCAAAATTATCGAACGTAGTTTTCTAACGTTTCGAGCGAAGGCCCTTCGTCGGAGAGAAACGTGACGAAGGGCCTTCACTCGAAACGTTAGAAAACTAAACGTGACGAAGGGCCTTCACTCGAAACGTTAGAAAACTAAACGTGACGAAGGGCCTTCACTCGAAACGTTAGAAAACTACGTTCAATAATTTTGGCAGTACTCAAACCTAACTTGATGAACCTTATACTATGATACGTCATTATACTTCTAAAATCTGAATTGAAAAACTACTAACTTTTTCACTTACTGCCTTTACTGCATGTGCGTTTCCAAAATAATAATTTCCTAAAAACTACGAATTTCTCAATACTATACCAATTTGAATGCATTATGATAGGAGCGTTGTAGCTCTGAGATTTTAGGGGTGGCCAAGACCACAATTTTCCCGACAAACAAGATTTTTCCGACATGTATAGAGGAGCATCTTCATAAAATATGAGGTAAAAATCCATATAATAAATTAATAATAAAGTATCATTTCAGCTGTTGTCGCAAAGCTTTGATATAGGATACTAGGACCTATTTGTTCCTTATTTCAAAGGTTATTTCGTTCCCTTTATTCGTTCTCATAGGAACAACTAGTTCAGCATGAGCTAGACCGCTTTAAATTGGTCCTCCTTGTTCTTTATTTTAAAGGTTATTTCGTTCCGTTTGTTTCTTCTCATAGCAACAAGTAAAGAAGTTCATATAATCTGACCCACCGGCTACCATCAGTCGGTAGCCGGTCGATTTAACAAGGTTTTTAACTAGTAGCCGGTCGTATGAATACCAATTAAGTTACAGATCTAATTTACATATATATTCTCTCGAATTAAATATAACCCTCTTTTCTCAAACAAAAACAGCAATTTTGACAGTGGGAACGCTTTGTTCAGATTCAGTAATCTGAAGTAAAAGTTAGGCACTAAATGCTATATCGTAAGGCCCACTCATGGAAAATTACGATTACCTAACCCCCATACAATGGAATCATTCTATCACAAATCGGGGACGTTTAATTTGTGGTATGGAAAATTACGATTACCTGACCCCCATACAATGGAATCATTTTATCACAAATCGGGGACGTTTGTGGTAGGGAAAATTACGATTACCTCACCCCCATACAAAGGAACCATAATTACAAATCCGGGAAGTTTGTGATGGAAAATAACGATTACCTGACCCCCATACAATGGAACCATAAGTCCTAACCCTAATCACAAACCTGTGCCATAAACGTCCCCGATTTGTGATTATGGTTCCATTGTATGGTGGTTAGGTAGCTAATCGTAATTTTCCAAACCACAAACGTCCCCGATTTGTGACAAAATGACTCAATTGTATGGGGGTCAGGTAATCGTAATTTTCCATACCACAATTGTACACATTTTGAAATGAGTGGGCCTTACGATATAGCATTTAGTGCCTAACTTTTACTTCAGATTACTGAATCTAAACAAAGCGTTCCCACTGTCAAAATTGCTGTTTTTGTTTGAGAAAAGAGGGTTATATTTAATTCGAGAGAATATATATGTAAATCAGATCTGTAACTTAATTGGTATTCATACGACCGGCTACCCGGCTACTAGTTGAAAACCTTGTTAAATTGACCGGCTACCATATGGAAACGACCGGCTACCAAGCAAAGGTAGCCGGTGGGTCAGAATAGTAATTAGAAACCTATGCAAATGAGATCTAACTTAAATTAATTGGTATCAGTGAACTCTATATAAAGACTGGAACGATACCTCCATAAGGTCGGCCCTATGATTGGATGAAGCCAAACTTCCGGCTGCTGGGGGCAACACATGAACGTCTGATGGTCTGACCATGGTCTGACCAACGTCCAAGGAGCGGTAGAAAACAGACAATGGCCCAGCGAGAATTTAAACATTTTTTTGTAGTTGAACTTCATTTGAATTGATATAACGAAGCTAGTATGTATTAGAATCATTGTCCTTTCTGTCTGAGGTATGTTTGCTGGCAAAAATAGATTGAAGCAGGAAATATATTGTCAAACGAAAGCAAAATTTTGCTTGCCGATTGATGGAAACTCCTGACGAAAATTCAGGTTATATTTAGTATTTATTCGTCTTTATTTTATGAATTCTTGCAACCCTGTCAAGCTGTGCCTTTGCTCTTATGAATAGTCTCCTCATACCTTTTGAATCATTGTAAGACCACATATATTTTGATCTTTGATGCCTTTAAAACACTGTCGGTTCGTATTTCTGTGTTTTGTTCGATTTTTTGACTGTTCAGAAAATTTAATATTTATGGTTTTTATTGATCATGTCAACATCCATATGCTCGACAGATTATAGCCACTAGATTTCAGTAGGCCTTAGCCCTGATTAATGCTATCTTTATTTGATTCAAGATAGTTTATAGACTTTTTTCTGGACTTTTGATACCTCAACTGACTCAACACTTTGAGCTGCCCTACAAAAAATCAAGAGATCCGCGCGGTTTCGGACTCAAAATGTGTTTTTTTGTCAAATATTCAAGCTACGTTTTTGCTGCTAAAAGCCTTTAGAAGAAGTATATATTACTGTAGCATGTTTGCATTTCTTTGTAATTGGTTCATAACAAAATATAACTTAAAAAATAAAGATTTTCTTGCATATAAAGAGGACTGGGGCCGCCCTGCATGTCAGCCTCCATGACGGCTTCAAAATTTGGTTTGTAGGTATCGTTCCAGTCCTTATATAGAGTTCACTGATTGGTATTCATACGACCGGCTACCCGGCTACTAGTTAAAAACCTTGTTAAATCGACCGGCTACCGACCGGCTACCATATGGAAACGACCGGCCACCGAGCTATGGTAGCCGGTGGGTCAGAATATATTAACTTCTTCATTGAAAATAGGACTAATTATATCTATATCAATTTAGACTTTGACTACGAATGTGAAAACGTGTTATCATTTAAAAATGATCATATCATCACTTGAAGTTCCTCAAAAAAAACCTGCCTAAAATATCTACTGTGAATCAGATCTCTCGGTTTCGTGGTATGGAAAATTACGATTACCTGACCCTCATACAATTGAACCATAATCACAAATCGGGGACGTTTGTGGTATTGAAAATTACGATTACCTAACCGCCATATATACAATGGAACCATAATTACAAATCGGGGAAGTTTGTGGTATGGAAAATTACGATTACCTAACCGCCATACAATGGAACCATAATTACAAATCGAGGAAGTTTGCATGTCGTATGGAAAATTACGATTACCTAACCCCCATACAATGGAATCATTCTATCACAAATCGGGGACGTTTGTGGTATGGAAAATGACGATTACCTTACCCCCATACAATGAACTTATAAGCCTTAACCCTAATCATATAATATATAACTCGTGCCATCCACGTCACCGATTTGTCATTAAGGTTCCATTGTATGGTGGTTAGGTAATCGTAATTTTCAATACCACAAACTTCCCCGATTAGTGATTATGGTTCCATTGTATGGGCGTTAGGTATTCATAATTTTCCATACCACAAACGTCCCCGATTGTGATAAAATGATTCCCATTGTATGGGGGTCAGGTGATCGTAATTTTCCATATTACAAACTTCCCCGATTTGTAATTATGGTTCCATTGTATGGGGATTAGGTATTCGTAATTTTCCATACCACAAATGTCCCCGATTTGTGATAAAATGATTCCATTGTATGGGGGTTAGGTATTCGTAATTTTCCACTACAAACTTCCCTGATTTGTGAATATGGTTCCATTGTATGGGGGTTAGGTATTCATAATTTTCCATACCACAAATGTCCCCGATTTGTGATAAAATGATTCCATTGTATGGGGGTAAGGTAATCGTAATTTTCCATACCACAAACGTCCCCGATTTGTGATAAAATTATTCCATTGTGTGGGGGTAAGGTAATCGTCATTTTCCATACCACAAACATCCCCAATTTGTGATAAAATGATTCCATTGTATGGGGGTCATGTAATCGTAATTTTCCATACCACAAACTTCCCCGATTTGTATTTATGGTTCCATTGTATGGCGGTTAGGTAATCGTAATTTTCAATACCACAAACGTCCCCGATTTGTGATTATGGTTCCATTGTATGGAGGTCAGGTAATCGTAATTTTCCATACTACGAAACCGAGAGATCTGATTCACAGTAGATATTTTAGGCAGGGCTTTTTTGAGGAACTTCAAATGATGATATGATCATTTTTAAATGACAACACGTTTTCACATTCGTAGTCAAAGTCTAAATTGATATAGATATAATTAGTCCTATTTTCAATGAAGAAGTTAATATATTCTGACCCACCGGCTACCATAGCTCGGTAGCCGGTCGTTTCCATATGGTAACCGGTCGGTAGCCGGTGGATTTAACAAGGTTTTTAACTAGTAGCCGGGTAGCCGGTCGTATGAATACCAATTAATTTAAGTTAGATCTAATTAGTGCATAGGTTTCTAATTACTATTCTGACCCACATGCACCGGCTACCTTTGCTTGGTAGCCGGTCGTTTCCATATGGTAGCCGGTCGGTAGCTGGTCAATTTAACAAGGTTTTCAACTAGTAGCCGGGTAGCCGGTCGTATGAATACCAATTAAGTTACAGATCTAATTTACATTTATATTCTCTCGCGGGCGTTAAATATAACCGTCTTTTCTCAAACAAAAACAGCAAATTTTGACAGTGGGAACTGCCTCGTCCCCAGTCGCTTCAGATTGAGATCTGGTCGATTATTGAGGGAAGGAGAAGGGGGGGGGGGGGGGGGGGCGTATATGGGTGCGCGCAAAGAAGCTCTATGCTAGTTCCCTGGCTTCACAAACGCGAATTATTTTCCTAAAAATTATAAGAAGAGCCTGCGGAGGAGGCAGCAGTGGGAACGCTTTGTTCCGATTCAATAATCTGAAGTAAAGTGTATGTAATGAACCCAAAGTTGGCTAGCAAAAGGAACGTCTTTTCAATTTCTCGATCTGTCTAATCCCAAAGGAAGAACAGCAAGAGGCATAGCAGAGTATAAATATGCGAGATACATTGAAGATAGAATGTATCGCCGTTCAGTAGTTCTAGAAGTTACCGTGGCCGTTGGATGCCTCGTCGAAATAACCAAGAAGCCTAGACGGTTACATCTACAGAGAGACGAAGAAGGCCTTAATCATTGCCCTGTTCCTAACTGCGAACATCCAGGATTTGCCAGTCGAAGAGGCTGTCGGAAGCACGTCAAAGTAAAACATCCTTGGTACGCGTACTTCGATGAAAAACCGACAATTCTCACCGACAATGTCAAGCCTGCAATTGAAGTTACGTCGACGAAAAGCAAACTGACACTGCCGTGTTGCTCATCAGATAACGAATTCGCTCGTTCTCTTTCGCTATGGTTGCAAAGTACAACGGGGGGAGGGAAAACGTCAAAACAAGCAGAAATTTCGGTCACGCGAGCTCTTAAATTTCTCAAGTTTTGTTGCGGAGAGTCGAGCGAGGAGGAGTCGACCGTGTTGTCCGCCGTGCAACTTATCGACTATTTTCTGTGCTCTTCTAAATTTCTAACGGATTTTCTCGACTACCTCGAAGACACCTGGCAGATGGGTCAGTCGGGCCGACTCGGCTACGTAACAAGCATTTCTGACCTACTCAACTTCCGCAAGTTTAACTCTCCACCTGGTCCTGTCCTTCAGAACTTCTCGGTGACTGAAGTGTACATCAAGCGAGCCAAGAAGTGTCTGGCAAAGCAGATGCGATCGCATTGGACGACAGATTTGGACATTGAGACACTGGAATCGAGAAGAAGCTGGGCTTCGTTAGCCGAGTTGCAGACAGTCGTTCCATTTCACATCGAGCGCTACAAGCGGATTTTAGAAGAGTGCAGAAAATGTCGAATTTTGTTACGTCAACCGACTTAACATTTGCCACGCGATTCCTCGCAGTATTTATGTTTGTTAAGGTAAAGGGTTGTCGTCCGATGACTTATCAACATTTGACAGTCACTATATGTTTGAAAATGCGAAGCACAACGGTGGGATGGTAGACCAAACAATTTTTAAAACCGCTAAAAAGTACGGTTTCGATTCTTTGTATTTTGACGAAGTCAGCTTGGGAGTAGTCGACGACTATGTTCGTTTTGTCAGACCTCTTCTCCTGCCGCAATGCGAGTACCTGCTCGTAAACCGAAACGGTGCGCAATTTCAGAAATTGACTGAACTATTAAGCGTGCTGGTGTTTCAGGCCATAGGAAAGTACATTCACCCGACAAGATACCGACAGATAATAGAGACCGAAAGTGCCATTGTGTTAGACGTGGAAGAACAGAAGATGTTTTCGGAAGATCAGAAACACAGTTCGAACGTTGCCCGAGTGCATTACCAGAAGTTACGCTCGCCGGATGTCGCCATGAAAGGAAAGACATGCATGGACAAGCTGCGGGGAGTCGAAGGCGAAGCAATGGACAGTTGCGTCGAGCAGTTAAAAGACGAGCCTTTGCCAAAAGAAAATGGGTGTGAACAACGTCAAGGTGAAGACGATTCTGTAAACAAAATAGCCAGACACACGGGACGAAAGGAACCGGTGAGGTTTACCAAGCAAGAAGACAATTATATAAGAAGAGGTATCGAGAAGTTTGGACTACGCTGGTACGTCTTCCATCCTCCGTCATCCAGCTTTTCATTTCCAAGAGAGTATAGAGAAGCAAGAACGTTGAGAATGAGAGCAGTAGCTTTGAAATTAATTTAACGATGCTGCCTTCGCCAAACACAAACAGCTTGATAGGTGTAACTTTTCATATAACATGTATACATGTATAAAAAAACAAGGAAAATACATCAATTTACGACAACAACGTGTAGGGTGACTCTCCCTCATGTTCCGAAGGTGTGTACATTTGTGGTATGGAAAATTACGATTACCTGAACCCCATACATTGGAACCATTATCAAAAACCCGTGCCATAAACTTCCCCGATTGGTGATTATGGTTCCATTGTTTGGGGGTAAGGTAATCGTAATTTTCCATAGCAAAAACTTCCCGGATTTATTGTATGGGCGTCAGGTAATCGTAATTTTCCATGCCAGAAACGTCTCAGATTTGTGATTATGGTTCCATTGTATGGGGGTCAGGTAATCGTAGTTTTCCATACCACAAATGTACACATCTTGAAATGAGTGGGCCTTACGATATAGTATTTAGTGCCTAACTTTTACTTCAGATTACTGAATCTGAACAAAGCGTTCCCACTGTCAAAATCGCTGTTTTTCTTCGAGAAAAGACGGTTATATTTAACGCGAGAGAATATAAATGTAAATTAGATCTGTAACTTAATTGGTATTCATACGACCGGCTACCCGGCTACTAGTTGAAAACCTTGTTAAATTGACCGGCTAACCGAGTGATGGTAGCCGGTGGGTCAGAATAGTAATTAGAAACGTATGCAAATTAAATCTAACTTAAATTAATTGGTATTCATACGACCGGCTACTCAGCTACTAGTTAAAAACTGGCCATTTGATAAATATTATAAAAACTTCACAAAAATGTGGCTTTAAATTTTAATTTCAAAGAAAGAGCAATGCGTACATAATTATGAGGGTAACAAGATAAATTCATATACAAAACTATACCAGCTATCTAGCTTGTAGAGTGTGTACGAAAACAGGAATAATTTTCGAATTAGTACTTCATTCTTAACAACATAATTTATTAAATAGTGAAGAATACGTTTCCAAGTCAAAGAAAAAACGTTCTACCATGGTTTCCATGCTTTAATTTTGTCCCAGTAAGTTGTGCTACTTAACTCGGGACATCGCGGCTGTCCTTCACTGTCGATTTCGTCTTCTCTTTTATCAGTTTCTACTACTCTTCGGCCTTCTTCCTCCATCCTCTCCAAGGCCTTGTAAATGGGACAGGAAGAGGGAAGCACTTGAACGTTGACCAACTGTCGCACGCGCTGCACGTAGCGATGCGCGTCGGTATATTTTGTGACGAAAGCGTTTACATCAAAGACGTCGCGTACCTTGCCCATTGTCAACATCCAGGCATCGGTGGTGGGATCAGCTTTGGTCCAAAATTATTTTTCTTCACTGTTGCTTCTCTTTTCTGCTTTTCTTTTTTTTTCGTTGAAGGATAATGCGTAGACCCACGTCAGATTTTCTATATCGAAGTTGCAGCGTAATAGGTTGGCAACCTTAGTCAAATAAGACGGGCTATTCAGTGTCCACGAAGAAGGCGTGCCAACGCGTGCTTTGTCTATTTTACTCTCGGAGTTCTCTTTACAATCGTTCCCAACGTACTCCGCCCCTGGGTGGTTGGCTTCTTGGGGACTTCGGTTTGCCTTTGAGGATCTTCTCTAATGTACTCGGTCGTTGCTCCAGACGTTTCTTCGTTTTCTGACACCTCCTTTTCTGAATTTCTTTCAATGTAGTCGGTCCTTATTCTAAGGTTTGTTGAGGCGTCGTTGCTGAATTCTAATAGTATCTGTTGAGAACCTTCGCTGAAATCGTCGGTCACTGCGTAGGACGTTTCTTGCCGCGCTCCGTCTGGGGTTTCTTGTTGAACACCTTCTTCAGAGGTTGTTGCCTGATCTATCACTTTAGTCGCGTAACACTCCGTGTCAGAGCTACTCTCTGGTATGAATGTCTGTGAACGTCTCTTTCGAGCCAGACGCCTTGTCGTTGATTCGGCGTGGAAACTGTGGTGAACAGGTTCAGGACTTTCACGGTTCAGGCAAGTTGCATCAGTTGGTTGCTGAAGGTCGACATGCGAAATTTCCTTCACTCGGTTTGAATCGAACAATTTCATCCCTTCGTTGTTATCAATGATGCATTCGTGTGGAGTTGGAGCCTCGTACCATAGTTCCTCCGGATCAATTACAATCCGATACAATCCATGGCGTGGTCGTATATCCATCGATCTACTCCTGGAATGGTCGTTGACAACGATTTGCTATCGAACACTGCATGCAATCCTCCTCTTCACATTATCATCTTCTTTCCCGAAGTTTGGCACGTGGTTGGTGGTGATATAGTGGGCTATTATTCATAACAGTTCTTCGCGGCCCGTGCTTGATAGCCGTCACCATGCATCCATCCACCTTGCAAGATTGTTTTTGCAAGATCAGATTGGATAGTATCGACCGACCATTCGTCGACAATGACCAGTTGTGTGTCGGGTGTGATCATCGCACCAGAAAAGTGACGCTCGCTAGTAATTGACGCGATGTTTGTCAGTGGGATTATTCGGTGGAATATTGATGCCCATGACGTTTTTCCAGAATCTTTAGGACCAGCCACCACTAATTTTCGAACCTTATGTGGCATTCGGGCAGCAATCAGGCATTGGTAAAACTTGTTCAGAAACTTTGTTCTTGTGCTGGTGTTATCGAAGGAATTGGAAATACCTTCTCCGAAGAAACCGGCGTCCGGTGGTGTGGACGAGTCGTAGGGAACGAAAGCACGCGGTGAAAGAAGACCATCACGTCGTGGAGATATCGGACATCGTTCAAACTGCCGCCTGGAAATTCTAAAGCAATATCCGTTGCTGACCTCTATCAAATCTAGATCAAACTGGAGTTGTTCTACAATTTCACACGCCGGATGAGCCAAAACTTTCGATAAAGGTCTGAAGAACTTCAAAATGTGTTCCCTGATAGCGTCCGTGGAAAGAAGCTTGTTTAGATAGCTGTCGACGTCCATCATTTTGACGAAGGTGATAGTTGCCCCTGGTGGTTTAGCGTAAATATAGCCTCGGTGGAGCGCGTGGTCGCACAGCGTCATTACCTTCTTGATTTTTTGCAGCGTTTCAGTAAATTCGCTAGTGTCCGAGAGAGCCGGAATCGCTAGATCGACGTTTTCAGTGCTGTCGATCTCTAACCGCATGCCGTCACGCGCAAGTTAGCCGCGGCCTCGTAGAGTTGAACAGCGAACTCGAGGTAGTTCATGATCACCAGCCGACATGGACTGCGGGGATATTTGCTCGGTTGACTCGGCTGACTACTGTCCCATTCGTCCGACGTTTCAGCTAATTGGGCGTGTCTGTAGCATGCCTGGTTGGAAATGTCGCACATCTCTTGGACGAGGCTGTTTTTGTGCACTTTGACCACCTGGAAAAGCTGCCTCGTCGCCTGCTCAATGACTGCGTTTTGGCATCTTTGTGATCGTGTTCGTATGGGCGAAATCGTAGCATCCACATTTTGATTATGCAGTAAGGAGAAGATCACATCCTCGTTGCATGTTGCTTTCTGCCGATACTAAACGATGAAGTAGGCGACGGCTGGGTAAACTGCTTCCTCTTCGTTGTCGTTATCGCTATTGCTGTCACTCTTTGCTGATTTGGCGTTTGAGGAAAGACCTGTGATGGATGAAAAGTAGAATTGAACCCCATCGATTTTGGCCAAAGCATCGTCGAGTTCCATCCGTTTAGAACAAATCTGTTTTTTGGCCAGCTCGAGATCATCGGGCTTTACCCCGCTCGAGATGGCGCGACACGCAAGGGCATGGAGGTCTTTAGTAATCTACCCGACAAAATAAAATTAAATTTTAACACACAGAACACAATGGAATAAAAGCAAACTGTATATCACAGTTCTACAAGAAATATTGACTTACCAGCCTAAGGATGTTTGCTCGTAGAGAATTCTGCACGCACTTCGAGTCGAGCTCTCTCGCAGGACGCCTGGCAAACATCGCCTTGATAATGAAACTTATTAAGTCTTCTCAGCACTTTCTTACAGTATTATATACACACGAAAATGAACCGTAGAGCAAATAAAACATTGAGGCTCAGTCGCGGCGTGGCTTTCGCTTTTATACACAAACTTTGCATAAAAATTTGCATGACAAATTAACCGAAGGGAACTAAATTTTCGACTTTGGTTGTTGTTGTTGTTGTTGTTGTTGTTGTTGTTGTTGTTGTCGTTGTTTTTGTTGTTGTTGTTGTTGTTGTTGTTGTTGTTGTTGTTGTTGTTGTTGTTGTTGTTGTTGTTGTTGTTGTTGTTGTTGTTGTTGTTGTTGCTGTTGTTACTGTTGTTATTGTTGTTGTTTTCTTTCGATAGAATGAGGTGGTTGTGTTTGGAAATAGCGCTTTTGATGTTTTCCATGCAGCTGTAGCTTACTTTGACTGTGTTCCGGTTGAAGATTTTTTTGAGTTTTGTATAGATTTGAAGTGGTGGTCGATTAGGTTGAGGAATTTACGTCCGATGTTGGTCTTGACATTCTTGGAGAATGGAGGGTTGCACCATATAATATTCCTTTTTCGCGTTCTTTGAGATGTCGGTGACTGCGCGTTGTGGTACTGTTTGGCGTGAAGTGAAGATTTGTGTTGAAGTGACTACGTTTGAATGCGTCTTCGTAGAGAGGGGCTGCTGTATTGAAAGATGGTTCGTCGGATGAAAGTGATGAAATTATTTTCTTGATGGAAATTGGAAGTTGTTTGATAATGGATGGTGCATGGTTGGTTGGAGTGACTGTCGATGTACAGTGGTTCGTCGTTCGGTTTCCTGTAAGGTTGGTGTTTGCCATTTCGCAAGTTGAGACAAAGCGATTACGTGGGCCAGCAGGATGACAATCCATCTCTGAGAGTGATATAGCTATCATTAAGCATGTTCGAAGATCAGTGCTATTCAGCGGAGAAAAGCCTTGGATCAAGAAAAACAACACGGGAACATTCGACGTTACGATGGGAAGCTTCGACGGCGCAGAAATATGCGAATTGGTGGGTCTGTTTATTTTGGAAAGTTTAACAAAGAAATTCGGAAGAAGAAACGTGGGTCTTTACCGAGACGATGGATTAGTTGTTCTTGAAAACACCACCGGGAGACTAGCAGATAAATCCAGAAAAGATCTCACCAAGATTTTTGAAGAATTTGGCCTGAAGATCACTGCCCAGTTTAACCAAAAAACCACCAATTTTCTCGATGTCACCCTCAACTTGCGAAATGGCAAACACCAACCTTACAGGAAACCGAACGACGAACCACTGTACATCGACAGTCACTCCAACCACCCACCATCCATTATCAAACAACTTCCAATTTCCATTTCCAGCAATCCGCTGTAATCTGTGCCTATAGCAGAAAAGCTGCTTATTCTGAAAGCTAACAAGGCGAACTTGCTCAACAAACGATCGCAGCTAATTTAAAAATGCCGGCATGAAAATAAATTTTATGCTCGGAACGTCCGCCGCTCTAGGAACAGATGCACATCCGAGAACAATCTCTCGAACTCATCCCACGCAATTTCGCGCGTGCGGTGATGTCACGTGTGCCGCGATCTAACGCGTGCCACGCAATATAAACAGAAACTAAAGTGAAACTTTTTCAGTTGCCTGATGATCGCTTAACGCGTGAACTAGGAGTAGCAACGTTCATTTTATTAAATAAAATCTATCTTGCTCTACCTTCAAAAGTATCGAGCACTCTGTGGTCTATTGTAAACGACTACTTTAACTATTATATATATAGATAATTAAAAGATACTCATACGTATATATAGATAAGGGGTTGTGCCCCGAAACGTAGTTTTTGTTGAAATAAAGTCATCAGTTTTTCTTTGATGTTATATATATATATATATATATATATATATATATATATATATATATAATATTAAATATACCAATATTAATTATGGTAAACAAATAACATGAAAACGGAAATCCCCTGTGTTAGATGTTAGACGTAATTATTTCGGAATATTTACCTTGTCGTTTCCTCTCCTATTAATTATGACATATATGACACTATATTAATAATTTATTAAAATCTTTAACGACGTCTAACACAGAGGATTTCCGTTTGTAGTTTCTCATATGTAATATAGACCCTTTGCACATGAATTAAAACGGCCAATCTAGCTGCATGGATGACATGCAATAACATAGCAAATCATTAAAATATTTCCCTGCACTTTAGTGCAAATTAAATTAATTAGATTAAGTGCAAAGGTTTATTATAGCAAACAAAAAACATGAAAACGGAAATCCCCCTCTCTCCTCCGCAGAGGCTTCTTGAGCTTTGTTGAGCTCTTCAATATATAGGGGTTTAGAATATAGAGCATAGAGTGTAATGGGAAATAAGGAAAACCGCTGAAATTCGGATTTCAGCGGTTTTCCTTATAGGCCTAGGTCAAACGTCGCTCTTCTCATGCGCCGAACCTAATGCAAATCAGCATAAACAAAGGATTTAGCTTATTATCATTAGGTTCGGCGCATGAGAAGAGCGACGTTTGACCAGGCCTAATTTCCCATTACACTCTACCAGTTTATAGACTATACAGTGTGTATCAAAAAACTGAACCCTTAGAAAACAACCTATTGTAGTAGTTTGAAAGCCCTAAGCACTTCGCTGAACCCATAGATGCGTAAAACACACGGTTTTATACACTTGGGAAATTAAGATAACTTGAAGTGTATGCATGGTGAAAGTATTTAAAAGCTTTTAATAGAACTGATATGAATACATTTAACATATTTCTTTGCAGTTATGCTCCTTCATACGATTATAAGTTATCTTAGGGCTTTCAAACTACTACAATAGGTTGTTTTCTAAGGGTTCAGGTTTTTTTTATACACACTGTAGAGCATAGAGTAATGCCCTGCAATATAAATTATTAAACCCCTATATATTATTGAAGAGCTCAACAAAGCTCAAGAAGCCTCTGCGGAGGAGAGAGGAAATCCCCTGTGTTAATAGACGTCAGAGAGTGAAACGGAAATCCCTTCTGCAAGACTATTAAGCGATGTTGTTTCCTCTTTTTCTCATTTGATATAGTCTTGGCCAAGAAGAAAAGACAAACATGAGATCTCTTCCTTTCTTGCAGCTTTGTGTGCTCGTTCTGCCTGCCTTTCCAGCGAGTCTGTTAGCAACAACTAAAACTGACGGCGAACAGGTACTTTACATATGTCCTATATATAGCCTGCGTGGCGACCTTCGTCCTCCATGTATGTCTTGACAGGCATAGTATAGTAGCTCGAATCATTTTTGTGCTCGTGTACTCGGATTCGTTCTTGAAAAAAAATATCGCTAATCTCCCCTTTTCGGGTGACAAGTTGTGTTGACAAGTGCAAATTTATATAAGTATAAATCGTCTTGAAAGGATTAATAAAACATATAGAAACCCTTTTCGGGTGACAAGTTGTGTTGACAAGTGCAAATTTATATAAGTATAAATCGTCTTGAAAGGATTAATAAAACATATAGAAACCTATATACAAACGCAAGCCAAGGCAAAACTGACTTGGGTATTTTTCTATATACGTATAACTAGTACAGTGCGCACGACTAGTAGCGTCACATCACCATTCAATTCCCACTGGTGCAGTTAAGTGATATCAATTAAAAAACTCCGATTTTTATGGCAGTTTGAAATTGGTAAAACTGTGATCTTAGCTGGCACACTTCCGTGAAAATAATTCGTTTCGAGGAGGCATGGAACAAGTGTATTTTATGACGTCACGCAAGGTACTCGTAGACTATAGCGCCTTCACGGCTTCATGCTATAAATTTCGATATCTACATATATTTGCGTTTGCTGTATCGTTAGAAAGCTTGTGAAAGATGGTGTTTAGTTGCGTTTCTGCCAATTGTACGAATAAAGCTAGTCTCAAGGATGGTGTAAGCCATGCAAAATTTATGCTAGGGAATGCCAATACACTTGAAGGAGAAGCTTTTAAAAGTGTTTTTAAAATCAGGTTCTTTCCCCACATTCTTGGGGAAACCCACGTGACCAGAACAAAGCTTTTGCGTTCCGATCCGCAGTCTCTACAGGAAACCTATTTCAGTTTCCGGGTAGAGACTGCACGCAGGCTAGATCATCTCGGGATTTGTGTATTTCCAAGTATTTATGGCCAAAGACCAGAGTGTAAACACATCGCTAAACACCATTCGCTTATTTCCACGGAATCATTTAGTCTTTTCGTTAGCTTTTCCTCGACCTCTAGCCGTTCCTGTTCTTCTCTGTTGTAATTTTCCAACCAGTCTTCGTCGGCCAAAGGTTCTTCGGCATATGCTAAGCCGGAGTTTAATACCTTCCTCTCAGCTTGAATATTCATGTTGATTTTCATCGACATTGGTTTCTGCATCCTCTATCACACCATATCCCCGAATAAAGTTTACGCCGTGGTTATAGTTCCGACACCGGATCTTTAGGTTCGATGGCTATAGATCCGACATTGACATAACTCGTGCGAAATACAATTTATTTTGAACTTAGTGCTTGTCGAATCTTTTCAACAACAAGCACAAGGCCCGACATTATTTAGTCTTTTGAGTTTTGAGCAAAAGTTAGAAAGAAAACTCAACTGGCGTGGAAAATTTATTCATACTGATGTTTCTCGTCTCAAAGATGCATTGTCGTTGACATTCTTTTAGTCTCTCAAATGATTAAAGTTTAAAAGAAAGTTTCGATATTTGACAGAACTTAGTCTGATTCAAAGCAGAAAACGAAATCTACAGATTTCGGCCGTAAGTTCGTCAGTTCGGTAACATTAATCTTCCCGTTTCTATATTTCTATAATCGCTGCACTGTGTCAGCCTTCCCCAGTGTTTAAGCTACGATGTCTTGATGATCTAAAACTAACTGAGTGATAATGTCGGACCCTGTGTTGTTGTTGAAAAGATCCGACGAGGACTAAGTGTGAAATAAACTGTATTGCGCACGAGTTATGTCAATGTTGGATCAATAGCATCAAACCTAAGGATCCGGTGTCCGAACTATAACCATGGCATAAAGTTTATGTCCGAGTCATCAGACTGATAAATGATTTTAGAATCTGATTCACTGCTAGACATGATTGCTAGACCATTCTGAGAACTTTAAGAATGTGAAGTTTGTCGAGCGCCGGCTGAATCGATCGAATGATACGTAAATCAAAGCAGCTCAGATCATCGAAGCAACAACATCAAAGCTATATACCAACTACCTTGCGTGACGTCAAAAAGACGTCCTAGACCCAGGCTCCTGGTTATAAAAAATTCCGACGGCACTGGGCCACCAAAAGCCAAATTCAATACGCCATAAAAACAGGACAATTTACAATTTTTTTCACTAAAACACTTCAAATAAAGAGTACATTCGATGAGCTGAAAATTGATTTTGGGGTTAGGGGCACTTTAACAATGGCGAGCCGAATCTTACTTAAGCTACGATCACTTTATATCATGAATACCTCAGTTGTTGACCAGTCGTAGAAAAGGCAAAAACAAATGATTTAAACAAGGAAAAAGCTCAATTTGAGCCAATGGGTCCTAATTAGTATGCTGTAAATCGGATCTGATATTTTAACTACAACTCATAGTACAGGAGGTAAGTATAGTAAGGCCAAGGGTTAGTATATAACAGACCTTTGTTTACCAACTCAAATACACAGAAAATGTTTCGGAGCCCAAGTTTCAATTAATCGGAACCAGGATGTCATGGGCCTGCTATGAGTCAATGCATGACCATTGATTGAGCTATTGGAGCTCAGATTATAAGAGCTTAGGGGGTGCAAATTTATATAGATATGGACTTCATAAGTATATTAGCATATTTAGTGCGCTGCATGGCTCTGTAATTAATTACCCGTATGGCATAAATCACAATATTTGACACGGTGGTGGACTGGTTCAGGCAAACCGGATGTTCTTTTGCGCGCAACATTGCAATATTCACGAACAACATTGCAATTTTCATTGGCTATTTGGCCAATTGGTCAATTTGATATAATAAGTTGTAGCTACGTATACAACAGACGTTTGTAACAGTGAAAAATATGTTCCAAGGGAAATCAGCTCTTGTTCGAGATAGCGAAGCTTTCGAGATACCCGAGTTTAAGATAGCGAAGCTTTCGAGATACCCGAGTTTAAGATAGCGAAGCTTTCGAGATACCCGAGTTTAAGATAGCGAAGCTTTCGAGATACCCGAGTTTAAGATAGCGAAGCTTTCGAGATACCCGAGTTTGAGATAGCGAAGCTTTCGAGATACCCGAGTTTAAGATAGCGAAGCTTTCGAGATACCCGAGTTTAAGATAGCGAAGCTTTCGAGATACCCGAGTTTAAGATAGCGAAGCTTTCGAGATACCCGAGTTTAAGATAGCGAAGCTTTCGAGATACCCGAATTTGAGATAGCGAAGTTTTCGAGATACCCGAGTTTGAGATAGCGAAGTTTTTGAGATACCCGAATTTGAGATAGCGAAGTTTTCGAGATACCCGAGTTTGAGATAGCGAAGTTTTCGAGATACCCGAGTTTGAGATAGTGAAGTTTTCGAGATACCCGAGTTTGAGATAGCGAAGTTTTTGGGATACCCGAGTTTGGGATAGCGATGTCCTACTGTATATACCACTACAGTTGATCCCTGCTGTCTGCTGACAGATCTGTGATAAAATTTATGATCATCTCTAAAAGTTATGTCCTGGGTTTTTAGAAGCTTGATTTTCTTTGAAAAATATTTTCTGGTTTAAGTTTATTTTTCAATTCTTGAAAAATGTAATTGTATACTTTTTTATGCTAAACACGCTTCGTGGTCAAAACTCGGGATGTTGCTCGACTTTCGAAAGCTAAAAAACACTCGCCTAGCGGCTCGTGTCTTTTTACGCTTTGCGAAAGTCTCGCAACATCCCTCGTGTTTGGATGAGGCTATCCAAACAAGGAAACCCATTAGGTATTGCTTAAATCAGTCATATATAAAATGTTCTCCCTAGAGGTCCAGTTAGAGCCATCCCTCATTGGTACCATGTTACCATAAGAGGAAACCAGAGCAAACTAAACTAACTTTATTTATTTATGCTGGATAATTAACCATATCGGTCATATCTAAACTGTTCTCCTTAAAGGTCCAGTAAGAGCCATCCCTAATTGCTACCATGATACTACAGGAGGCAACCAGTGTATACTAAATTAAACTAACTTTATTCATACTGGATTAAAGAAATACCAAATGGTTTTCCGTGTTTGGATACTCTGATCCAAACACGCGGGAAATTGCGAGACTGGAGAAAAGCGTAACAAAACACGAGCCGTAGGCGAGTGTTTTTAGCTTTTCGAAAGTCGAGCAATTTCCCAAGTGTTTGGATAAGAGTCTCCAAACACGGAAAAAACCCATTTGGTATTTCTTTTATAAAATAATCACAAGTGAATATGATATACTGTCCGACGTTTTCAAAAAATCGTTTTGGCGGGAATTTTCCGTGTTTGGATACTCTGATCCAAACACGGCAATTGACCAATCAGGGCTCGCGTAGTATACATGTTATTTTATAAAACCTTATCAGCCATATCTAAACTGTTCTCCCAAGAGAGGTCCAGTAAGGACCATCTTCATTGGTCCAGTGTTATATAGGAGGAATTCCGAAGAAACCAGGGTAAACTAAACTAACTTTCTTTATACTGGATAATCCTATCAGTCATATCTAAATTGTACTCCTTAGTAGAAGGTCCAGTAAGGACCATAGTCCAGTGTTACTACAAGAGGAAAACCTGTGGCGGTCTTTCGCATTCAATTATTGATATAAGAATTCTTTCAAATGAGACAAACTTAATTTTCGTTTCAAATGCACTTAAAATTTTCTGAGCATATAGCTGAATTATTTATTGCATTGATTTGAACTTCTTGAAACAAAGTCTGATAATTAAATACAATATGATTCACCAGGCATATGGTTTGATTAAACTTTTAATAACATTTTGACAATCAATAAGAAACAGGTGATTTACTACAGTAGCTAGACAAAGACTCACATCTCTGACATATTTTCAAATAACAGCTAGAAATTCTCAGTTAATGCATAAAAATCTAATTCTAAAGTGTTCTTTTATAAATCATGTTCAAATCATCCAAGTAAATAGTATTAATTTATACACAGTAAAAACAGAGATTAATTATAGTAGGAATTGTTGAAATGACTGGCTTTAAACAGCAGTTGGAAGCAGATAGCAAAAGGCAATTGTGGCATTTGCTTACATTGATTATTAGCTATATCGTATAACAAAACACTTGTGACACTGTCCTTGGTGCTGTCTGTGCATGGGGCTTCCTCCAGCAATCAGGATCTTGTCATTAATGAGCTGTGAACCATGCAAAGATATTGGTTGTGGCATTATGAACAACAACTTTGTGGAATACGTTCAATACGGATGGGTAAGACGAATTTCATAGATACGATTGGAGAATTCAACAGCATTGTATCCTATCATTATTAAACAATCTTCATAAACATTGCTGTGTCTTGTGGATTCGAATGGCAATTTCGCTTCAAATTCTATCCATTGTGCTGGCTCCTGGTTAATATTCATTCTTTCCATACTATCCAGCCAACAACCATGGCGATTGGACCCTCCAGCAGGACGGGGTTAGTGCTTGGATGGGTGACCGTCTGGGAATAGCCTCGTTCTCGAGCTTGAGACTCATGTGAGTGGAGTTTAGTTGGTCTCTCCTGTGCTTCGAGGGTTTTTCGCCGGGCTCTGCGGTTTTCCTTCCTCCGCAAAACCAACACCTAGGTCAGAGCTGTAATCATTGCCAACCACGATTGTAGTGCGCATTTGAAAATTGTAAGATTGATAAGTGCGCAATATAAATGTAATAAATTATTATAAATTATGATGATGTGACGTCGTTCTTTGATGGGTTGTAGTGGTATACCCAGGCTCTCTCAGCCCAGGCGAACATTTCTACCGAATTAAGCACTGATTTTCTGTCAAATCCTCCAGCCAGTGCCACCACAATATTTCCTCTTATGTTGCCTTGGTGGGGCCTTCCACGACTTTCTCGACGTATTTCATCTTTTCTTTAACTTCAGTTGCTTGATGATCGAATGATGGTCGAAATCAAAGATCAGATGAATAACTTGACTCAGCAGTCAAGTTATTCACCTGATCTTTGATTTCGACCATCATTCCCCTGACTTCTTTCATCATTTCTTCTTGGTTACATTGCATTTGGTTCTTCATAAGCTCCAGTTGCTCTTTCATGTCGGTCTTCATGTCGCTTAAATTCGTTTTCATTGCATTCATCTCCGTCCTTATTGCCATTAAACAATTGTGCATTTTGTAAGTTTTGTGCTACACGTCTTTACCATATTCTTCGCACTTCAGTCACCATTCGAAACTCACAGACTTGGGACTCGTGCCTTTCCTTCTCTCGTTTGTTAATAATCGTTAAACATCCATCGTTTCCACACTTTGTTGGCGAATATCCAGTTTACAACATGGCGTTGAAGAAACTCCAGCTCAACTGACTAACCACAACCTCTATTGGTGTAATCACAATGAATCTTGAGATCCATTGTGATTACGCTAATAGAGGTAAAATCAGTCACAATTCTTGGCGGTTGTCCTAAGGTTTCTGCCGTCAATTCTTCCTGGCATAAGGGACAGGTTTGTGAGTTCTGTTCCAAGTGTCTCTTAATACATGGAGTGCAGTAATAGTGTTGATTTCGTTGACACTGCACGGGATCTTTCAAGACATTCATACATATCCGGCAATGGAAATTTTTGTCGACATCTTTCTCAAATGTCTGTCTTCATCTAACCTCGACCAAGGATACGAGAACATCTGTCTTTGTATCCTTGGTCGAGGTTAGCCATTATAATTATTTTGAAACATTCATTGAAACGAATGTTGCTTACTAAACCTACAGTCTTCTGTTAATGAGAGCGACACTGAGTGCCACAGTCAGACAAGCAACTCTGATTCACAGTTTTACTTTCGTTTCGCAAGGGACAACACCTCAAATCCTCAATGTTCTCGTGGTAAAAGGTCACGACCCCGACATCCTTTTAAGGCAAGCGAAGTAAATAGTAAACCCTTCACTAAGAATTTCTAAGTAGTTCTAAGAAAATGCGGTTGGTTCTTCAAAAAACTAAAGGCTATCCTTTCATTGGTCCAGAGGAAACCTGTGGTGTTTGGTGAATATCAGGTTATTGTCAGTGTTGTAACAACTCAAGTCATCAATGACTCGGCCTCGAGTTGCAATTTTTAGCGACTCGACAGTTTTACGAGTTAGAATGGACTCGACTCGATTCAAATCGCTAACCTTAAATGACTCAACTCGGACTCAACTCAGTGAGTCAATGACACAACTAACTTAAATGTTGATTCTGATCTGGTCTTTCAACACTAAAGCTACGGATATATACACGGGTGCAATATTGGCAGTTTCGCAACGATTGCAAAATCGTTGCGTTGCATTGAACTTTCCGCAACAATTGCGGGAAGCTTTGCGTTGCTGTCGCGAGGAATAATAGACAAGAAATTTTCTCCTGTGTATCCGTAGCTTTATAGCTCCCCACCCCATCCGAGCCTCACTAGCTCAATGTTAAGCCACTGGTCTAGGTTGTCACTAGAAGATTACGAGTTTGATACCTGTCCAGGGCTCATTTTCTGAGAAAACGTCTACCAAATATCATATCACATCACACCAAACTCTCAAATCACAATGTACCACATGTATGTACACGATATGCACGGAGTAACTAACTAGAAATCATCAAAAGTATTACATGTACTTATATTATTTAATCCTTTTTATCCAGCAATGCACGCTCGTCCAAAATTGCGTGGAAAAAGCAGCAAACGCCAGCAAAAGCTGCTATTATTTTCTGAATTTGGTGGATGAAAAGTGCGGAACCGTATCATCTTATTGTGATAAATACAAGCAAAATCTGATCAAGGATTGCACAGCAGGTAATTGAAAGATATACTCACATATTATATCAGTGTAGGGGTGTGGCACTCTTCCAAGAAACTTTTGTCACAAAATTATCGAATTAGAGTCTGTAGTTAAAATGTGTATTTATTCTTTCCTAAGCACGCAGCACTAAAATTGTGAGGCGTATATATGGTAAAAAGCAAATACGTATAATTTCATTGAGTGGAGCCCTGTGCTTATCGTCGACTCCAAGTTATTACCCAGTTTTAACTTACTTTTAAGAGAGTTGCCTTGGACAGACGCAATATGTTTAGTGGTTTATGGTTTTAAAGATATAAACCTTATTAAAAAATGGTCGCCGAATTAGGATTATTTTATGTGCATATATAAATGATCCCTTATGACCTTGAATTTCACACATGAAAAACGAATTCATAAGGGCTAACTCATATGTTATAAAAGAATTTTAATTCCCCAGCTATTTTTGAATATACAAGGCAATACAAGGCAATATAAGTCTATACATGGCAAGTTTTCAAGATCACGCCCATTTGATAAAATTTAAACCTCTCACCACCTTGTTCAATTCGTTCGCTACAGCTCAGGTTGGTTTGGTAACCAGCACCTTTTTTTAATCTGATTAGAAGTAAAAGTGGATCTTTTAGTTTTCAAAAACTAAGCGAAAAATTCAAAAGTAAAAAAAGAAAAAGTATTAAGAGAAATTTTAGACTCCACCCTAGATATCGCCGACTTTATAAGAAAGATTTTATTACTTTCACATTTCATCGAGTTTTAACAAAATCATCCTGTCCAAATTAAACCCTAAAGGCTCGTCGTCAGGCTTTAACGTGTTAAGGTTAATTTTTTTTTACGTTTTTTCTTTAAACAAACACAACATGGTAAACTCATTTAATATAAAATGTTTTCTTTTGGCTTAGGTTTCTGCAAAGAATGTCTGAAAAAAACTGACGCTGCTTATGAAGATTGTCTTAAATATTACCAAACAGCGATTCCTAATTCTTCGCAAAAATCGAAACAAGTTTGTGCCACAATGAGAAAAGATCTTCGTCAGAAATGCCCTGGAGTTTGCCAAGGTTCGAACACAATATATATATATATATATATATTATATATATATATATATATATATATATTAAGAGATTATTAACCGAGAACGAGGTCTGTACGGGAAAATATCAGACCGACGTCTTGACAGTATGGACCGAGCCGCAGGCGAGGTTCGTACAAAAAAGACCGAGGTCTGACATTTTCCCGTACAGACCGAGTAAACGAGGTTAATAAAGCGTTTATTATATGGCTATTTCAAGTTTTTCGATAATTATTGTATCAAACTTAGTGTGAAAACCTTAGAAATTCACGCGAGCAAAATCAACATCCAGGACAGCGGTCCGGATACGGAAAAAGACGGACCGTGGTCCGGATACGCATTTTTACGGACCGTGCGTTGACCAATCAGAACTCAGGATATTACAAAGCCATATAATATATATATATATATATATATACATATATTTATTTAAAAATGTCAGAAAAAAAATTAAATGTTGAATATAGTTTAGGCAAAAATTTACCGATAAACAAAAAAATTTAAAGCACTTTTTCACCAAAGATCAAGATATAGGATATAGTTTGGTACATAAATATAGCGGTGGAAACAATAAATCCAAATTTGGAACGTGCTCTTATTCAAAACGAGCAACACCTAAATTTGAAATAAAACTATAGTTTTTTGTGACGTTTCCGAAATATGCTGCATGCATGCATGGGTTTAGTTAAAAAATCAACAAGACAAAAAAGTGAATCACATCAAGCAATCTGTAAAACATATAAAAACAAGTGGTTATAGAGTTTATGATTTCGACGATAACACGTGAATACTACCCATGATATACCTTAAAAATTAAATACCGTAATGATCCGAATGAGCGCCCATCTTCAAATAAGCGCGCGCCGCCTCACAAGTAAACGCTCCTTCTAAAAAAGCTCCCTTTCTCAAATAAACACTCCCCCCAATGCAGTTTCAAGTTCTCTTTGTCGCAGACTTCGCCAAAATTTAAATAAGCGCCTCCTTCCAAAATAAAAATAATAACCCACCCCATATTATAAGCTTCCAGGAGCTAAAATGAAATAAGTATTCTGCCCTATGTATGTAACGTTAAAGAACGAATGCGAATGGAAATATATGTCAAACTATCGTGTAGGCGAATTTCATGATATTGCGCGTGCATAATTTTGCAAATAAATTGGCGGGAGCAATGACAAACAGATTTGCTAGCGAGCCAACAACAGCAGAATAACAGTGTTAATTAAACATCCAGAAACTGTACTGTATCTATACTTTGTTTATTTTAAACGGTATGTTTACTTTGAGTGGAGCTTGCCACTTTTTTTTTTAAATGATGCGCGCACAACACCCTGAAACTCGCCTATTGGGATATTTATTTTAGAATGTTAATATTCTTAAATATAATTACCCCTAAAATATTTTCATCTTAATTCAAGAGTTTCATCTTATTTAGATTTGCCGTATTCATTTATTTTCCTGTCATTTCTATACTTACAATGTAATAACAGGTCATATTTTTGGTCTGCGCAACATGTTTGCAATTTGTCGTAATGCTCAGATGATCAACTTAAGTTTATGCTCCATGTTTGTTTGTTTCCCTCCAGATTTGCTTGGCTTAACCAAGAGTAACCCTGGCAAAAACTGTAAAGCTATTATTGAAGCAAACAGCCACGCACCAAGTGGTCTTTACTGGATCAAACCGGATGGTGATGCTACCGCTGTACAGGGCTATTGCGATATGAGTTTCCAAGGAGGAGGTTGGACATTAGCAAGTTACGGTTACGTTGCAACGACTGCATATGGCGTACAAAACAAAAATAACAAAAACATTCCAAATATGAATCATCCAAACGGTTTCAACTGGCACCCGACCACGCGCAATAGTTCCAATGGCTTAATATCGCTTGAACATGGCGCGGTAAACGTGGCGCGAGGCGCTAGCACTATGATCATGGCTGCTGGCAACAATCCTGCGAGTGGTGGTATTAATGATTACAGTTATGTATATTCCATTGACATCAGTCAAAATCCTTATAAAATTACATTTGCAAACCACAACCGTTATAATGGAGCTATCGGCACGAAAACCATTCCCAAAATGCACGTTGTTGAGTTCACTGTAAAAGCGTTGAAAGGAGAAAGTGGTAGTGCCAAAAGATATGCGTTGGGTGAAGCGCTTGGTATTTCATGGAGTGACTCATATCCGACCGGATACGGCTTTTCACCTGTTAAGGCCCAATATGGTACTTGGAACAAAGGTCCGTTCTTTCCCAGTGTTCATAGCGGTGATAAAAAGGGTGGATGTAAATCTACGCAATCGTTTGCACCTGATGTGCAAAGTGGCTGTCCTAATTACGTGCATTATGGTTGGCACACCTTGAACACAATACAAAAATCAGGACAAACATCAATTTGGTTCAAGTAACTTTCTTGGCATTGTTGGTCTGCGCAATTGCTTTGTCAGAAAAAGCTAGTTTGTTTTGCTTATTTCTTTGTTATTTCTATTGCTGCCTTGTTTTGGTTGGCTTAATTTGTTTATTTTTATGTTTTAACACGTTTATCATTATGGCATTTGTCTAATTGAACCATCAATAAATGATTAAATAGAATATCTCTTGTTTTAACTGTTGTGCGTCTAACTAAGAAAATATACAGGATAACACTCAAATAGAACTTTTTTCCAAATAAACAGAACATATTTTCTACTTTTTCCGACTCTCAAACAAGGCATTCATCAAAAACTCGTAGTTTCTCGTGTTAAGCAGTCGCCTCTGGCTCAAGCTTGTATATATATGATACAATACGGCCACTCGTATTGTAAACCACTTTAATTACTATTTGTTTATTTATTTTTATTTAGAGGGGTGGGGGGGGGGGGGGGGAGTGACAACATCAATTTTAGAATGGTGATGTGACTATCTGATATTCGCTCTCATTTGGTGAGCATAAAATATAAAATATACTTCCTTACCTTTATAAAGTTTTGGTTTCACGATATTTGATATGTACAACATCTCAGTGATAAATGTTTTCAGTATTATGCTCTTTTGTTTGTCTCGAAAACTACAGACCCCATTTTGAAAAAAAATAATCAACAGTTCAATGGACCAACAAATTCTAAAATCTAATACTTCAAAATGACAACTCCGAGGGGGAGACTGAAACGAGTAAAGTCAGTGCAGTGTTGAATAAGTACCAGTCTCTTTTCCAAAACTACTTTTGAAGAACAATTTCTTGTGATGCAATAGTCACCGCGCTAGGCGGTGACTATCACCTCAGATTCACCGCTGAGCGGACCAATCAGAAAGCTGGAAAGCCTCTTTTCCACTATGAAATTATACTAAGAGCTGATAGTCAACGAGGCGAAATTAAATAGTAAGAACCATAAACAACTTTTCTTTAACATAAATAAGTCTTATCAAACATTGTTCCAAATTTTCAGATAGTTTTACCTTTTCGTTTGCAGAAGTCTCCCCATTCAAAATGTAGAGTAGTTCGATGGCACATGACAAACAATCGCTTACAAAAAACGAGATTGTAATTATTTTGCTTCAAATTTGGTGAAGATATACTCCATAGGCATAAGCGAATTCATTTTCTTATTCAAAAACGTCAAACTGAACAATTTTCCATTACTTTCGGGCCAATGTTTTCATGATTTCATCACTCGTATATAAATTTTAGCAGACGTCATGTTTGGCCTAGTTTCCAGGTTTTGCTCGCAGCGTGAATATGTCGTGGCTTCTGATTGGTCAGAATAGGAGTATTCCAGCTATAAGAAGGTTTGTCATTGGATAACCTAGTAGTGGTCTATCACCAATAGACCATGCACTAGTAGCTTAGCCAATCAGAATGCCGAATTTGTAATAGACCACTGGTTATAGAAAATGGTAATATTTCGATAGAGCATAATAAGAGCTTTAAAATAATATAGCTAGCTGGGTTATTTTACTTTTATCAAATGAGAGCGAATATTACAGAGGTAGACAGTACATCACTATTTTCAAATTCAAGGTATCACCACGAATCCGCGGTACCATCAAAGACGTTGTCTGAGGCAGGGCATACCATTAGCGTCCACGCTCCTACAAATCGCAGTGATAGTGGTAGTGTATTACCAGAAACATATTCCCATCTTGTTGATAGATAACGTCATCAGTGAGAGTATAAATGGGGAAGCTTTCATCATAACGATGAAGACACTATAGAAAGAAGTGTCGAATTGGGTGCTGTCATGAACATTACATTTTTAAGCTACGTTCAAGAAATTTTAAGCTAGAATAGCACCAAACTATGTCTAAGGATAGAAATTGTCAGTCGACAACAGGACGTCAGGCAAGATACCCACTCCATGTAACCCAGGTGTAAATTTCTACACTTCTTTATTTAATTAGTACACTCCCCCAAGTCTTAAAACGACGCAAACTTTCCGCCACGTTATACGTCAGAACTATTACGCCATCAGACTCATGTTTCATAATTTATTCGACACAATTTATATTTCTTTCATGTATATATTCACATGTTTACATAAAGTCTGCAGCGCGCATTCGTTTCCCCTGAACAGCTTTTAGTTTCGACAGTATTTCTTTGTCGTCTGGTAGTTCTGTCTGTTTGCTTTTCTCTAAGTGTTTAGTATTTCGTGAATGTTGAATCATTTGGCAATCGTGACTTTTGCTTAGTTTGTCTTTTTCTTTCTGCTTATGTTTGTGTTTACGTTTCTTCTTAGATTTACTCCGACTATGTTCTGATTTACTTTCTGATACACAACTAGAAAATGGAACGGTCTGGCGCGGTTGAAGTTCAAGTTTTGCAATATTTTCAGTCTGTCTTGATTGCGGTGGTGGTTTTGGGCCGTACTCAAGTTCATCCATCTCCATGGTGTTTTTGTGTTTGCTATCTTCTTCTCCGGTTGTCTTAGCCTTTGATGCAATCGAGAGTGTCTCACTTAAGTTAGGCACGTCTTTTAATGATTTGTTATTTGAAAACGTCTGCTGTTTTGAAAGAACATTGACATCAGGATTTAAAGTAACTGAAGTTAACGTAAGACCATGTTCTTCATTCTCTTCTCTTTCATCCTCAGATTGAGATTTCTCTGACTCGTCTTCTGACGAACTAGCAAAAATTGCTTTAAATAAATCCATCGAAAGTTTTCTCTCTTGATCTTGATCATTAGATGCCGTTGGTGGCACAGTGCTGCCAGAAGATGTCGCAACTAAGGTATCTTCACGATTTTCTGTTGGTTTTTCATGTTCAGTTTCAGGTGAAACGAGGAGCTGGGGTGACTTTGTCTCACGTGAAGTGGTACTTGGACTTCTTGTACAGGATAACCTCTGGTCAGTGTCGTCTGCAGATGACTTAAAGAGACGACCAAGGTTGAATTTCTCCTTTTTCTCTTCAATCAAGCCAACTGTTTTTGATGAAGGATAAGGCTCCGGGATATTAAATCTCTTACACAAAAGTTTTGCTGGATGCCATTCGAGTGTGTTTCTAGTCAATTTACCAAACATTTCCATCTCGGCCGCTCTCCCTTGCACCGATTCAGTATCCTTCGATGATCCATCGTAGCTCTACAAAACAAATTTTTTTTTATTCGTGCAAATTTTAAAAAAATATGCCATTCCACCTTTTTTATTCGTGCAAATTTTAACAAAAATGCCATTCCATCATTGCATGTTTTTCCTTGTTCATCTTCGTAGCTTCGATCCATCTATTGAATGCTCATTCATTACAAACAAACAAACAAACAAACAAACAAACAAACAAACAAACAAACAAACAAACAAACAAACAAACAAACAAATAAGACAGATAAACAGACAGACAGACAGACAGACAGACAGACAGACAGACAGACAGACAGACAGACAGACAGACAGACAGACAGACAGACAGACAGACAGACAGACGAACGGACAGACGGACAGACAGACAGACAGACAGACAGACAGACAGACAGACAAACAAACAAACAAACGGACGAACAGACAAACTGACAGAGAGACAGACAGACATGTACATTCATTCGCAGTGCATTAACCCATTTCCCAAATTTTAAACAAATATTAAGCTGGACCCAAGGCAAAATTCATTATTTTTTCCCCAACGTCAAAGATGGCCTTCGTTATGACAGATTCCTGTCTACAACAAAAGCAATTTTTGCAAATCGTAAATTATCAACACAATTTAGTTATTGTAAAAAGGCAGCCAAATGTGGTCAGCAATGGTATAAATTTTACCCAGCAACGATAACCAATGAATTTCATGCCCTGAGAAATTGGAAAATAATATTTTCGTTTGTATATGTGCAATGTTTGTCTTGTGAAACGTACAGTATTTCAATACTTTTGCACACGTGATTCCACGTCTACTGTTGATAAAGTAAAAAATATTGCGAAATGTTCCCTTGCCACAACTTACCAAGTTCAAGACTAAAAAAAGAAAAACTAAAACCTAAAGAGAACGTACGTGTACCCTTCGTAAACCAAACAAAAGTTAATGTTTCAAAGTGTCGTTAAATGTTGACACTAAAATTTTAAAAATGTACAGGAAACCCGAGTTCTTGTACCCTGGTCCCTCGCTCCCCCCCCCCCCCCCCCCCCCCCCCCCCCCCCCACACACACACACGAAATATTGAAAGCGGCGAGAGAACCTCTGGTCCAGGACGCCGTTTCTTTGATCGCTCTGAGCCAATGAAGTCGCTAGGGTCAGATCTTGACCCCATTTTCTGATTGGCTCAGAAATCTGTTAGGGGGGTAAATCTGTTAGGCAAGTGTTCTATTTGTTGGGCTTTAATTAGATTTCTAAAACAAGAAAGCGAGATTGGTGGCGTCTTCGACCAGAGGTTCTCTCGCCGCTTTCAGCATTTCGGGGGGAGCGAGCGGCGTAGAACCTCTGGAACCAGCGTAACAACAAAAAATATTTAACAACAAAAAATATAAAATAAACATACGGTATCAGGTTCATCATCAATGTTCCTTCCTCTTGTAAAACGTGCAGCCATAGTTCCTTTCAAAGGCTGAAAAAGCATCGCAGACCTTGAGAATTCCTCCTTTTCACGTACTCTCTCCCATTCAGTCAAGCCTCCACTACAAAAAGATTTTTCATAAACCACCATGTGAAATTAAGTTTATTTGCGGTTTATTCCATAGCGTATCACTGTCATATAGCGTATATAAACTTTAACCAGAACCCCACTCTATATAACCCTACTATATCCTGAACACTCAATTTAACACTTCATCTCGCTCTAACTGCATCTATACTTTTCTAAATCTGTTTCTCTATACTCTGCACTCTAAATCTAACTTTGTTACTCTAACTCTATTTCTTTTAAGAAATAGAATTAGAGAAATAGAGTTTAAAAACTCTATTTCTCTAAGGGGACGATTACATGGACCGGGCTGGACCGGTTAACCAGGCTAGCCCACTTTATATATCAAACGCATGTTGTTTTAACATTTCGATTACATGGCAAGCGGGCTATCCCGGTTTGCCGGGATCCCGGTTGTCGCAACCGGGCTAGCCCGGTTAACCGGGATGAAAAACTGTTGAACTCGCTTCGATACGCGTTCGTTTGCTTGACTGTGTGAATAAATAGTGCTGAAAGGAACTGAAATAGAACATCAACGTTGTTTGTGTGTTTCGTGATCAAAGCGAAGATTTAATAAATTAATTAGTCTTCGTGAAGACGCTTCCCTGGGTTAGCTAAGACTTTAACAATCTTTTTATTAACGATGGGCTTACAAAACAAATAATAGACTAATTAGTGTAAAACTGAAGTAAAACTAACGTAACTTTGCCCTTATTTACTTGATAATTGCGAATTTCGGCCTGAACTCATCCCGGCTTACCGGGCTAGCCCGCTCCATGTAATCGTTTTGTAAACTCATCCCGGTTAACCGGGCCAGCCCGGTCCATGTAATCACCCCCTAATTATATTTATCTATACTCTGCAATCTATAAATCTAACTCTATTATACTAATTCTATTACTCTAACTTCATTACTATAATTCTATTACTCTAACTCTTTTCTCTAATTCTATTTCTCTATGCTTTGTTACTCCACCTCCTACACAAATTCCAGCACCAACACAGCAGCAAACACTAACTTTAGCTGTAACTGTTGCTACACTAGCTTGCAATGCCAACCCTTATAACGCCAGATTCAAGCTATTGCTGTGCCTGTTACATTCGCGATTCCTGTTCTTGTATATTACTGTTGCTGCTACTGTTACTGTAAACCCAATCCCTATTCCAATTCCAAGTCTAATTTCAATTCCAACTCCTATTCCAAATCCAATCTAAATCTCAATCCCAAGCCCAATTTCAACTCCAACTCGTACTCCAATTCTAATTCTAATTCTAATTCTAATTGTAACTTACCATGCCTAACTACGACTCTCACACCAATCTCAACCGCAACTTTAACTTTACAAAATAAATAAAACAAGGCATTCAAGGCTAAAAAATAGTGAAACCAAATGCTTAGTTCATCCAAATATACTAACCACAGCTCATTCGGTATGTTTGTTTCTTTGTTGCTTTTTCTAGATTCCAAGAAACTCTCGTACCGCGCTTGCTTTGCAGGATCCTTAGCAAATGGTTGAAATCCCGAAGAACCAACACGAAGAGATTTCTGTGTCAGCAAAGGCTTCGTCAATGCATCAGTCTTAGATACAGCAAAACTTGTTTCTTTCTCACTTCGGCCTTTAACTGACACTATTCGATCTCTATCACCTTTGCTCATGAGATCAAAAACTGATTTGACAGGCTTTGGTAACGGTTTTTCACCAAGTAGTTGACCCCTTTCGTCTGATGTAAGATGACGAGACGATCGTTTTCCCGTTTCGACATTGTCTGGATTTTCTATATAGGTTTCCTTCACACTTGCAAAAGGTTGGTATCCCTTTGGAATTGAAGGAGGAGAAAAAACTTTATTTGCAGGCCTTGATTTAGAAGCTTGGGAAAAATTTGAAAGCGCTCCCCCTATGAAAGACATATAATATTAATTTATTATCGCCTGAATTATGATATACAAAGAAATAGAACTTTTGATCAAAACAGAGCTACATGTAAAGAAAACCCATTGATATTTTTCCAAAATATTTCTTCAAGTTTGACAAAACCGAAGTTTAGCACAACTCTGTTACGTAGAAAATTATAATTCACATAAAAGTATGCAAAAATTGATCATTATTACTGTTGTTACTATAGTTTGATTTATTTTACAATTCAAAATGTACAACTGTCTAACATATACATACAAGTCCAAACACGTGAGATCAATTACAGAAATCTTGTAATCTGATTGATCCATATAAAGTGGTCGAATATTTCTCGTATTCGCCTGCGTAATTAAATATTTAAAACGTTTGACTATTTAACTAAAAACAACAAAAAACTTTGTGGCAAAATAAGTGGATATGCCTTGTGAGCAAACGAAAGAACGTTGACTATATAGAATGAGGAAATAACAAAAAGCTTCACCGAATGACCGGGTTTGTGAAATAAAAAGTTATCCACTCCCCCTTGGTTCCGTTTTCGACTAATGCGAGCTGCTTGTTTGCCTACAACGCAACACGTCTTATAGATATAGAACAAAACTGTATTTTTGTCTGTAGCACATGCTCTAAACCACACCTTTTTCGGAGCGATTAGGTGGCCCAGTCCAGCCATGATAATGTGATTGTGTCGATTTTCTGTCATGAAGTTCAATATCGTAGTTCGAGATGGAATCTTGTGTGTAGACATCATCATCTTCTTCTTCAAACGCTCCAACACCAAATGCCTAAAGTGCAAAGTACACGTACACTGAAATAGCCTAGCCTCCACCAGGGCCCGCACACATTTGTTCACGCCATTTTGTTTTTATTCGCCATCTTGGCCCAGTCCCCTACAAATAGCCCTGGGTACGAGGTAAGAAGTCAACCAAATTGAAATCAACCAAGATGGCGTGTGATCTCACATGATTGCAAACGATCTATAAAACAAACAGAAACTTGCTTCTGTGCCGTGATAGGAACATGAACGCTTGGCTCCGCATCGTGTTTCTGCTAGGCACTTTTTGCCAGTTGAAATGAAGTCAGTCATGTTGATATCACACTGAAATGTATTATATCCAACTCGATCATTTAAATTTATAAATTTCGAAAAATCGAAGATTTCTTGCACGTAACTAAAACAAATCTGCACTGTAATACACGCAAAGACGACGTCAGAGAATATAAAGAACAACACTGATAGCACTGTTCGTGATTCGACTTCGTCTCGTGGGGCAATTGTACACATTTATTACAATACAGTACAGACGCATGAAAAAGCGGAATCTATAGAACAATATTCAAGAATGGCCACCAAATTAAAATTATTTATGTGCATACTGTGTAAATTAGTCCTTATGACCATGTTTTAAAGTAAAAAGTATTTTAAATTTCTTACATGAAAACGAGTTCATTATAAAGGGCTAATCTATTCTTGGTTTTCATCTGACATCATGGCGGCCATATTGGTGCACAGAAACAATGAAATGGCGGCCATATTGGTGCACAATCCTTATCCTACGGGAATTTAAATCTATTCTTATTCAAACATTTCGTATTGTTTTACCACCCCAACGAGGCCACCGATCACGTGAGTGACAACGATCCATATATGTATATTAAAAAGAATTTTAATTGAACGTCCATTTTTGAATAATAATAATAAACCTTTATTTATAGTCAAACTGGATGTTCTCTTGCGTACGACTTTGCAATATTGATACGCAACATTGCAATTTTGATTAGCAGATTCAATCAGCAATCAATCGCTTTATCGCGATTCCTCGACGGGTTGCTTAAAATATTGATTTTAAACATCGAACAACACATAAATGTGATGTTATACTTGAAGGTAATGGCTCTAACTTTATGTAGAATTTCGCATTATCCAAAGTTTGGCATTTAAAACGATTTTTTAGGGCAACCCGTCGAGGAATCATGATAAAGCGTTTGCAGGTTGCTGATTGAAATTGCAATGTTGTGTATCAACATCCGGCCGGTTTGACTATAAGTGTCGTACTGAAATAGCAGTTAGAAAACCACTAAATGGGGACTGCATACTGCACCACTTGGGCTCACCTGTCCTTTGATCTTTAAACTGCCAGAGTATCCTGGCTTAGAGACAGCTATTGGTGCAGAAGGAGCCATCATTCCTTTATAACCAATACCATGAAGGTTTTCTTTTGGAACAAATTTAATGGATTTTGTATCTTTCGGCGCAAAAAGAAGTCCTTCAGCATAAACATCATGTTCATCATTCTCTGTTTCGTTTTCAGAAGGAAGTACACAGCCATAGACCTACAATAATTTACAAATAAAATGCTTATGTCAACAGTGCTCATATACACACATGGTCATGTGATATGCATGTTTGTGACCGTGCTTCATGACGCTCAGTGTTAATCGTGGTGTCACTGCTTATGAAGAACAAACCATCGCAAAGATCCCTGAGCAAAAGGAGCATCAAGGAAACGTAGGAGGCATCTCTCAACAAAGGGCAAAGACAGATTTGAGTTACCATGCCAAAACTCATCAGAATTATACATCTAATTCTTTTTTTGAAATATGATCTTTTTTTGCATTATTTTAAAGTTTGACTTTAGATACTATAATTTTGCTGAAATGATAAATGCATTTTAGTATCTTCTCTTCTGATATTTTAATTATTTTCCATTTTTTGTCATTTTAGACACCCATAGATACATAACCACTCACTGAAAGAGTTTTGACTCGAAACGATTTTCGAAACTCGAAACAAGTCTTTTTTCTGATGCTACTTCTTCACGCTGACAACTACAATTTTAATTATTAGAGTATTACAATTTTATTAAAATATTACTGTTATTTAAGATTACTTACATGGCAAAATTACTTGGCATTATTACTTGAATATGATGGGCTAATGAAGAGGGCATTTCCTTGTAATTAATGGCAAAATTACTTGAACTTGATTGGTTCCTTGATCAGCAGTACTTGCATGTGATGGGTCATTTTGTTACTTAGCAACAGTGAACCTCAGAGGACTGACTGCAACAAATCTGCAAGGCTTTTCAGTCTTTTTTGTTTAATATATTGAACTAATTTAAACTATTGAAGGAGTGTAAACTACTGTATTAGTAAAAATGAATACACTAGAAAATTTATGAACTTTTGCATGTGACAAAAAGAAAGCAACAGGCACAGTGATAGAGTGAGGAAAATTGGAATGTTGCCAAGCACTGACCATGAGAAGGTACATGTACTTCAAAATTTTCTGGACATAACATAGCTCTTGAATAATTTTGCACACTATATTAACACATAATTGCATGAGTTCTTGTAAAATTAAGGTTTAAATTCACTCGTGTTTTCAAAATCTTACAAATTATCCTCATCGCTTAGCAACTTGGGCAATTTTGTAAAATTTTGAAAACACTTAAAATTAAACCTTAATTTTCCTCGGCCCCATGCAATTACCTATACTAATATTTAATAGTGAATGAAAAATATGTCCAGCAATGTCATCAAAATTATAAGAGCAAGCATACATTAATTGTTCTTCACGACATGCATATATACATGCAGTAGAAGGTAGAATAAATGTTTGCACATTCATGACACAGATTTTGCATGACATTGACAACTGCAGCCTACAATTTTACTCTATTAATACCATATATAGACTTAATAATGCCAGTTCATGCTCTCAACATAGCCTGTCACTGACATTTGACTGCTATTTTAATAATACCATATTTCGCTTGTGGACTACCATAGGTTTTGCACATTGTTGCTTGACCATAAAGCTAAGTAACTGTGTTTTCTTAGAAGAAGGTCATCCATTTCTGTTCGGCAACGCAGTCTTGTCAGTTTATGAAGCTCGATCGGACATGTTGGCCATATAAACTGCCTCATCTGAATATGAATCATTCCAACAACGTCTAGTACATCACAATTAAGAATTGACTACGATTCATACTTAAAATACTTACTAAATTTGTAAAAATTTCCTCTTCTTGAATATCCCTGCTCCTTGAATATCTCACTCCATGCTGTCAACAATCACTTATGAAATACTTGGTGTACTGTAGTTATTTTGGCTTTGGTGGTTTGTCGTGAGGCAATCATTTTATTCTATGTTTTGATTGGCTCCGATGGCATTCTTTTGTTAACTTAACTTAACTTACGCGGGTGACAGCATAGTATCTACTCGCGCATACGCAGTACATACAAAAATGGTAGTCACATGTATGCACTGTGTACCTATTTTTATTGTAGCGACTAGAAAAACGCATATAGGTAATTTTTTCTATATCAACCGTGTTCATAATCAATCGTAATAAATTATAATTAGCTTTATATTACAGTAATTCGCATTCATCACCACGCAATATCTAGTGATGCGGAACGGCTATAAATATAAAACAGTACACTGACCTTTTTCTTTGACAATTGGCGAACTCGTGGACCAATTCCCTGTCCTTCCTTCCACCCCATTTTGTTTAACAACTTTACTCCAATAGACATTCGACAAGGGACAACTAAATCCTCCAGAGCAACTCTCACCATTGAGTCCAAACTGAAATCGGACTCGAGTCGCTCGACAGTCTCGACAGACTCACAGCGCTTCTCCGACGTTTCTGTTTCACGTGAAAATAACTTCGTCGTTTCAACATTTCTTGGTGCTATACCAAATTCATCTAAATCGTCTTCGTCCATAAAATCCTCTGGCTTTTGGTGGGAAGAATGGAGCCTTTTCGCGCGAGAAGAAACGAAAGACGTGGGTTTCCATCCTTCCTTGCTGCCGACTGTGTTAAAATATCCAGCTGAAAAACCTCCCGTGAATGCTCCATGAAACCTCCTTCTTCCCTCCTTGTCCGTAGCAAATTGTTCATGAATAGGAAGAGCCTTTTTCTTTGGAGCATCTTCCTCAGGAATGTCGAACGGTGTTCCGATCGTCACAAAAGTGTCATCATCGTCCGCCATATTGGATATCAGCTCAAGATACACTGAGCCAGCGGAATCCAGCGGATGACTTCAGGAAAATACGACCCTAATGCCCTATTGCCTAGCAACGTGCGTGATGGCGGACGTTTTGCAGCGGGAACGTGGAGATTTACCTATTTATTAGACTAAAAATCTTATCCAGAATAAGGTTTGTACCTAAATACATACGTAAATAGAGAGTAGCATTTATGTGCGTTTGAAAGATGTAACTTTTAATGTTGGCAACAAAGTGGTTCCAATATATCTTCAACTGTCAGAGTGTCGGGAGGAAATTTTTGCCTTCTGTGCGTGTAATATGGTCTCAGTCTCTGACATCAATTCATTATTTCATGCCATAAAAAACTGCCATGACTCGGGTACGAAGTGTAATGTAGTAAAAGTACCTCATATTAAAAAGAGAAATGAGAGTATTACACCACCAGTATGTTTTAAAAATACTGTATATTTCAAGTAGATTTCTCATGTTATTTCATACAATTTATTGTCGTCAGTTTTGTTGATATCACTTTAATGAAGTACTTAGAATAAATAAGCTTGGAAAGAAATGTGTGTTCTATCAGGCTAAACAGCCTTTATCTACAATATAATGTCAGATAATATGACATAAATAAACAAGCCAGAGTGCATTCAATAATTTTCTGTCATTGGATAACTGTGCCAGTGTACCAGGCCACCAGGATCAGTTTAACAAATAGATTCCATTTTGCCGTTGTCTGTTCAGTTATAGATGCACAGATGACGTCACAACGTGGTAAGAACAAAAAAGTGGCCCACGAGACGCAGTCGAGTGGGTCACTGATGGTCTTACCACGTTGTGACGTCCTCTGTGCATCTATAACTGAACAGACAACAAAAAAATGGAATCTATTTGTTTTATACAATAAAAATTTAAAAGGTCTTTGTCGAAACTCGTGGCCAGATTTTGGGGCATGAAGAAGGAAAAAAGCAAGTCAGCTGATGTGATCTGACGTGACCATGTGTCTGTCCTCTAATAGATCATGGCCAACAACCAATGAAAACACGCATAGCAACCAGGGTATTGTATAAACACCAATGTAGAACTCAGGTCTGCCAGGTTCTGTGGGATGCTTGCAAATTGAGAAAATTAAGGGGGGCCTTATGTGATTTATGAGTCTAGGGCTCTGCCAGGATTTGAAGCTGAAATTTCCCACTAATTTTGCTGCCATGGCTGACCAGACTTCATTTTATGCTACGCGCGTGGAAGATCTTCCGCGCGTATTTTTTCACGACACGCCCTATTTTTTTGAATGGTGCGTGCAAAAATGTATTACTGTGTGCACCACGTGCATATATTGTACTGTAAGCACATTTCTCACCTTCACGCGAGACAATTTACACCACATTTGTCTTTGAAAGAATAAATAGAGCTTCAACTTTCATTAAATATCTGGTTCCTTTCGTTTTCTGTCATGTGTACAGCCGCTGACTGCAAGTAGCAGGTTACTTCTGGTTTGATTTTTTCTATGTTTTTGGCGTGCAATTTTTTACCAGTTTTTATCTTCCACATGCACTTTGCAAAGAATGAAGTCTGGTGGCTGGATATGCTAAGTTTTGTCTAGCCGGATATCTCTGGCAAGAAGCACCAGCATCTAGGGGAAAATCCTATCAATTTTCTTTTTATTGATGATATAAAGATATTGACGTGAGACAAAGAAAATGGAAACAGAGAACAAGCTTTTGACACTGGATGCAATTTATGTCTCTTCCATTATGGAGGACTGTGTGGATCAACTTGCTATTCTTGGAAAAATAATGCCATCAAACTTAGATGGAAGACCTGATGCTGAGCAGGTACAGTACACCAAGTTTTAGCTGGACTAAAAAATTATGAATTAAGCTGTTTGCAGATGGAATAAGTTAAGTTTGAATTTGTAGGAATTTGGAGCTACTGTAATAACTGCAGTTATAATATTAACTGATTCATTTTGAGCTAGCTATATCTACTGCATGTACTCACTTGGTGAACTACATGATTGTATGTGTAACTCGATCACTTGTCAATTACTACTAACTATACATTATATACTGTACTGTACATATACTGTAACCCACTTTGCAAATTACAGGTACATATACTGTAACTCACAATTTACAAATTACAGGTACATATACTGTAACTCACTTTACAAATTACAAGTACATATACTGTAACTCACTTTACAAATTACAGGTACATATATTGTAACTCACTTTATAAATTACAGGTACATATACTGTAACTCACAATTTACAAATTACAGGTACATATACTGTAACTCACTTTACAAATGACAGGTACATATATTGTAACTCACTTTATAAATTACAGGTACATATACTGTAACTCACTTTACAAATTACAAGTACATATACTGTAACTCACTTTACAAAGTACAGGTAAATGTACTGTAACTCACTTTGCAAATTACAGGTACATATACTGTAACTCACTTTGCAAATTACAAGTACATATACTGTAACTCACTTTGCAAATTACAGGTACATATACTGTAACTCACTTTGCAAATTACAGGTACATATACTGTAACTCACTTTACAAATTACAGGTACATATACTGTAACTCACTTTACAAATTACAGGTAAATGTACTGTAACTCACTTTGCAAATTACAAGTACATATACTGTAACTCACTTTGCAAATTACAGGTACATATACTGTAACTCACTTTGCAAATTACAGGTACATATACTGTAACTCACTTTACAAATTACAAGTACATATACTGTAACTCACTTTGCAAATTACAGGTACATATACTGTAACTCACTTTACAAATTACAGGTACATATACTGTAACTCACTTTACAAATTACAGGTACATATATTGTAACTCACTTTGCAAATTACAGGTACGTATACTGTAACTCACTTTACAAATTACAGGTACATATACTGTAACTCACTTTACAAATTACAAGTGCATATACTGTAACTCACTTTACAAATTACAAGTGCATATACTGTAACTCACTTTACAAATTACAAGTGCATATACCAGCTGTAACTCACTTTACAAATTACAAGTGCATATACCAGCTGTAACTCACTTTACAAATTACAGGTAAATGTACTGTAATACACTTTGCAAAGTATTGTTTGGTGTATTGTAACTCACTTTTCTAACTACTGTACATGTACTTACTATATTCAAACTACTCATGTACATGTACTGTCAGTACTGGTGGTTCCGTTGGGTTGATAATTGGGTTGATAGGTTTATACAACAGGGTAGATCCCTGGTACAGTATTATGGTACAGTATTTTGTAGCATTAATTTACACTTTATTTGTTTTAGATTGTGGATACTGAGATTGCTGAAATTTTAGCTGGACAGAAACAATTAGAAATAAAATTTGAAAGTGTGAGTATAAATAAATTTCATCTCACAGTTTACCAAATAAAGAAAAAATTAAAGTTATTTTTGTTACTGCTGCAGCTCTGGGCACAGATATCATTTTTTACCTAATAAAGTATTTTAATTGTTTTATTCAACATTATTGACCATTAATCATTTCTACTAGCTGTGCAGATGCTACACGTGTACTGTCTTATGTAGCTGCATTTGGAAATTATTAATCAAATAAACCAGACTCAGTTCAGCTTTGTCTATATTAATTCCGCACAAACGAACGGAAATTAACACAAAATTCAATTTAATTTAAAGCTGGAAATGATTTTATTTTAGATAAGCATGTAAGTTAGTATTTTACTAACCATTTATTATAATTATTTTCCAAATTTTAAGTCGGCTTCTAGAAATCGTTAGCGTTATTATATAAATAATAAAAAAGATAAAAAAATAACTGGTCTTAAAAACAACCTTCGGCTACGGCATCGGGCGCGCGTCTGAGTCCTCCGAGAAATATTTCCTGTCACTCACGTGAGACATTTGTGATGCAGTTCTTTATTGTGACATGCCGTGGCGGTTCTGTCGTTTAAAGTGCTTATATGCAGTGAAAAATCACTTTAAAATAAACTCTCTTACTTGAAAGAACTTATAGAAAATATAAAGATTGGCGTTTACCACTCTTCCATATCTCATGTAGTTCATGGCTGAGATATTAAGATTTGTTTGATATGCAAATGATCCTCACTTTGACGTCACACTGCATAATGACTTACTAAAAAAACATGTTTATCTTTGAGATTATTAAATCATGGCACTCGAATCGTAAGCTAACGTTCTTATTAGTATCATTGGGTATACACTGTCACACACACAAGCACTTGTATATAATATACATTTATTATTAAACAGCTTTAACATAAAGGTCTGCAAAAAAGTTTCCTCATAAATATTACGGGGGAATGTGGAACTTTCGACAGCATAAAATTTTTACATGATGTACAAAAATAGAAAAATTAGACGACCCATAAGCGATTGTGGTACAAAGCGCGCTCCCATTTTATGCAAACGCGCGGTCCAGTTTCAAGTCCAACCGCGATTCCTAAAATGGCGCCGTGACAATTCATGATTCCGTAATTCGTACCACAATCGCGTCGCAAAACCTTGACAGATTTTGCGGCTGCATGTATCCATAAGTTAACAGAAAAACTTTACCCCCTTTCCATTTTGCAACATCCTGAAAAAATACGTAAAAGAAAGTAACAATTACTAACATACTTTGTAAGTCACTCGACCTTGCAGAAAACCGTAACATTTCAATAATGGCTGTGAGTACTCTAGGTCATTGAAGGAGTCGCGATCTGAACCTCTTGTATAGGGTGCAGGCGAGTTAAAATTGTGTGGGTTGGTGGAGCAGTTTTGCATTTTTATGTGCATGATGCATGCCAATCCACTTATTTACACTCCCTCTCACTGTCCTTCTCCCTCTCTACATCCCTCGTGACTCCTCATATACTATTGGTTACTTATTAACTAATTCTTTCCTGAAAGGAAGTAGTTACATCACTACAATAATGAACGTATATGTTCTGAAAAAAGATAACTACTTGTGCTGTAATTTTTCAATAGTTGATGAGTAAAAGGGAGATGATGAAAGCAAGCAAACCACTTCAATCTCGAACACAAGAAAATGACAGGCGCATTTGGGATGCTGCAACAAATCTTAGGGATGGGGCACTGGGTATGTACAGATCTGCCATAATATAATATTCAGTCAGCTATTTCTCTTACGTAAAACTTGCTTTGTTTTTTTAGGAGTTAGCAGAAGTTTTAAACAAAACCCTTTAAGTAGCGATAATCTAGCTAAAATACAAGCTGACAGGTAGGGATATCCACCTTGATAAAATTAAAAAAGAAATCTATATCTATATATATTCTCGGCTATCGCCAGCCTTGACCAACTCTTACGCTTTTGTCGTTCTCTCCCAACTTTCCGCGTGCATCCATAATTCGATGGAGCAGACGACGCCAAACATGAACCATTTCTTAAATATATATCTCTTGGGGAAAAAGATTGACGGAAGCTAGAGAAGAAAGAAGTAGGAAGGAAGGAAGGAAGGAAGGAAGGAAGGAAGGAAGGAAGGAAGGAAGGAAGGAAGGAAGGAAGGAAGGAAGGAAGGAAGGAAGGAAGGAAGGAAGGAAGGAAGGAAGGAAGGAAGGAAGGAAGGAAGGAGGGAGGGAGGGAGGGAGTTAGGGAGGGAGGGAGGGAGGGAGGGAGGGAGGGTGGGGAGGGAGGGAGGGAGGGAGGGAGGGAGGGAGGGAGGGAGGGAGGGAGGGAGGGAGGGAGGGAGGGAGGGAGGGAGGGAGGGAGGGAGGGAGGGAGGGAGGGAGGGAGGGAGGGAGGGAGGGAGGGAGGAAGGAAGGAAGAAAGAAAGAAAGAAAGAAAGAAAGAAAGAAAGAAAGAAAGAAAGAAAGAAAAAAAGGGGTATAAATCCAAGAAGAGAATGAGGAGCGAAGGAGGGGGGGGGGGGGGGGGGGGGGAGTGAGGAAGGGACAGAAGACGGTACAAAGGGGAAATGCAGAAAGAGAGGGGGAGCGACGACAGGGGAGAAAATAGAGAAAAGAAAGAATTAGTACGAATGATTTTACTTACAGAAAATTTCTCCAAGATGTAATCCAGGAGACCCTAGCTGAAGTAAACACATCGCAGACCTACACAACTTTAACTCAAGCTGTTAATCACGAACGAGAGAAAAAAGAGCAACTCCAACGAACGATATTAAAGTGAGATTAAGAACATGTAGCGTGTCTACGTTCACCTCTATTTTATATTTAAGTTGGTATACTTTTTTGAGCTTGTATGTATATAGAGTCATCCACGGCTTACGGCTGGTTTATTCACATGCACGCAAGCTCGTCAGTTCTCTGCTGCAAAGATCCGACACTTTGTTCGATGTAGCCGCCGTCCAGAATCATGGACGTGTCAAACCAGTTTTGAAAACAGGTATTCTGGCTACTGAGCAGCCAATCAGCGTTCCTGAGCCAGTTGAGAATCTGTAACCCGGTTTTTATCTCTTTACTTACTATTTAAAACGTTATGTCCATAAAGAAATAAGAATACTTTGTCACAGCGTCGGTATAAAGTCGTTTACTGTCCTTAGGAAGTTACAAGACACTCGCAGAGCTCGGCTATCGCTCCGTGTTGTTCACGCATATCTCGTGTTTCTGAACTTCGTTGTCAAGGTAACTTCGCGCATTCGCGACTAGTTCGCGACAGGAAAAGTGTCGGATGTTTGCAGAGATCTCTTTCCTGTAGAAAGACCTCTGGTAGCACGGAAGCTCGTCGGTAAAGTAGGTGGGGAAAGAGTGAGGTGCTCAATCGTTCGACGTGTATCTGAGTGTATCTTTATCATCTGAGTACAAGCATCTTTTTGGTTACAGTAATACCTCACTTTGTAATACACAATGCACTTCTCTTTATTTAGGGAAGAAGAAAGTCGAAAAGCAGTTAAAAATTTACAGCGCCAATTAGTTGAAGTGCGAAAGCAGAAGGAGCAAGAAATACAGGTTTGCATGTGGTTGTATTTTTTGTTTTGTTTTTATAAATCTTCTATTTAAAGATGTTTTGTATTAGTATAGGTTCCTATCTGAGACAAACAATCAGATATATGAACAAAGACGTTCATATACTGTCATGTTGTAAATTGTTTAAAAGAGTGTGGTTTTTTCTACACCATGAAAGCAAGCACTAAGTTTTGTCTATTATATAACGGCAGATTGCGGTCAATTTTCCAGATCTCATGCAGTATACTATCAAATTTTATAAGTCATATTACTGTATTTGTATTTTATCAGCGATAAACCAGCTATTATAAAATCTACTGGATTACCAATTATTTAGTAAATAAGTAGCTCTATAGTTTTTCATTGAAGTTTATACTGTACACTTAAAATTTACGAACTCTAACAATCATAGGATGAACCGAAATTGAACTACATGATGAATGATGATTAATGATGGATCATTACACATTTATTGTTGATTTCATATTACTTTACCGCCGTGTGCTGCGAAGTTCGTTCGGAACTTGAGAACTACGTAAACAATGTTGCCAGTTATCCAATCGAAATGAGCTTTTGATTCACATCTCGCAATTTGATTGGATAATTTGGCAACGTTGTTTACGTCGAACGAACTTCGGAACTTCCCTACGAACTTCGCAACATACGGCGGTAAAGTAATATGAAATCAACAGTAAACTGTTTGGATGTTTCAAAACTTATAACTGAAAAGTGACTCTTTCTTCTGATAGAAGTTGAAAAACAATGCATGAGACAACTTTGTGTTTGTGAAAGTGTTCTCAAAAAAGGATTAAACAAATTCTGAATAAAAGCACCTTGGCAACTCAAGATATGATTTAAATAAGACAAGTCAATTTTGCCTGCATTTCAAAGTCAAACTTCAAAGTTATTGTCAAACCTCTTATTTCAAATGACTTTGAAATAAAGTCAAAACATTACTGTTTTAATTGGTTTGTCTTATTTAACTCGAATATAATAGAAATTTAGATGACCGCTCACTGTAAATTAGCCTCCGCAGCAGCAGGCAACTCTTTGGCTTAATCCCAGCTGCGCGGGCGGATGCGCTGTGGCCCTCTGGACGAGGCTAACCGTGATTGTGTTCGTCTAATGATATACATTGAACATAATGATTAAATTGTAGTAAGCATAGCGCAATTAACTTATTGTAAATCTTGAGTATGTAATGGAGAAAACAGCTAGCCAATTGCAACGTTGGTACGATATTTTTCACTAGTGAAAAAATCGTATCACAAATCAGAAAACCGATACACTAGTTTTTACTTGTGAAAAAATGGTATGGCCAGTGAGAACCACAGAAATTTAAATCATGACTTTCATTTGCTTTATTCATTGAACGGGAATCTCAGTACTTCTAAAACAGTCTAATTTATTGAAAAAATTGATGATGCGCGGTCAGGTTTAAACATAATGAAGTAATTAAGAAGCGCTCTCTGACCAAAACAATTTATTGAACGAGCTTTCGACTACCAGGCTGCATTCTGCAGTCGAAACGGCAGAACTTTAGAATCTTGGCATACAGCAGCAACGAAAGAAGCTGACAATAATTCTAAGCCACTTCCGAGACAATACTCGATTCTTTTAAAGAAGTAACCGAACACTTTTTTTTTTTTTTCTCCTACGTGCATGTCATTAATTAGCTAACAACATATTTTTTTATAGATCCTATCACATGTTTTTCTCACTTATCTTTAACCCGTTGAAGACTGCAGACTGGCAGTCGAAAGCTCGTTCAATAAATTGTTTTGGTCAGAGAGTGTTTCTTAATTACTTCATTAAATCTAATTTATCATACCGGATTTTCAAATCTGTCAAAACACCTTCAAAACACCCCACTTTTCACAAAAAGTCATTAAACTATTTCCTCTTTCTGAAACAGCAACGAAATGAAATGATCGCCCATCTTAAAGACCAACTTCAGGAAATGAAAGCGAAAGCAAGCATGGAGGGAAAGTATATTAGAAAAGACGCAGAAGTTCGAGTGAATGTTACTCAAAAGAAATGTACACAAGCAGAAACGAGTTTGAAGGAAGAACTTGAGGTATACATCACATACATATGGTGGCTGGCACTTGTTTCTTACTCAGTATTTTAAAGAAAATATTCTTTAATTTTGCAGTCTGTAGACGAGGGTAAACGAGTACTGTAGCTACCATAATGCTGATGAATTTATAGTACATGTATATGTGGGCTGTACCACCATCATTTTTTGCACTTTTTTTTGAGAGCGAGAGACAGAGAGAGATGGAGGGAAGACATCAGGAAGAGCGAGATGCCGGAACCTACGGGAATGGCATTAACAATGACGTTGCGGAGTCAACGGGGGAAACCCCAGGACTAAATTTAATTTAATATGTGGGCACTTTTTTGTCTATATTATTTGTTTCTGCATGATAACGAAAAAAAAATACAAAAAAGCCTCATGAGTCAAGAAATAAATGGGCTATGTTGTTTAAAGTTAGAAATTAACATATATTTATTAATATTTTATAAGATCTAAAAAATTTCGAATTCCTTTTCAAACAAGAAACACATTCTTCATTAGGCATATATAATACAGACAATTATTAATTGTTACAGAGATATCTGCAAGCATACATTAATGTTCCGTGAATGGTTTCTTTAGGAACTTCGTTATAAGATTGACGAAGAATCCCGCGTGAATGCAGAGATCGAGTCATACTTACGAACCCATCATCAGGTCAGTTTTTGTTCTTTGTTAGAAACTAGTGTATTTTTAGTCTGTGACCCAAACCACCCCGTTCCCTCTCATCCTAGCACAACCCCGTTCCCTCTCATCCCCGTTCCCTCTCATCCCTGTTCCCTCTCATCCCCGTTCCCTCTCATCCTAGCACAACCCCGTTCCCTCTCATCCCTGTTCCCTCTCATCCCCGTTCCCTCTCATCCTAGCACAACCCCATTCCCTTTCATCCCCGTTCCCTCTCATCCCCGTTCCCTCTCATCCCCGTTCCCTCTCATCCCCGTTCCCTCTCATCCCCGTTCCCTCTCATCCCCGTTCCCTCTCATCCCCGTTCCCTCTCACCCCCGTTCCCCCTCACCCCCGTTCCCCCTCACCCCCGTTCCCTCTCACCCCCGTTCCCTCTCATCCCCGTTCCCTCTCATCCCCGTTCCCTCTCATCCCCGTTCCCTCTCATCCCCGTTCCCTCTCATCCCCGTTCCCTCTCATCCCCGTTCCCTCTCATCCCCGTTCCCTCTCATCCCCGTTCCCTCTCATCCCCGTTCCCTCTCATCCCCGTTCCCTCTCATCCCCGTTCCCTCTCATCCCCGTTCCCTCTCATCCCCGTTCCCTCTCATCCCCGTTCCCTCTCATCCCCGTTCCCTCTCATCCCCGTTCCCTCTCATCCCCGTTCCCTCTCATCCCCGTTCCCTCTCATCCCCGTTCCCTCTCATCCCCGTTCCCTCTCATCCCCGTTCCCTCTCATCCCGTTCCCTCTCATCCCCGTTCCCTCTCATCCCCGTTCCCTCTCATCCCCGTTCCCTCTCATCCCCGTTCCCTCTCATCCCCGTTCCCTCTCATCCCCGTTCCCTCTCATCCCCGTTCCCTCTCATCCCCGTTCCCTCTCATCCCAGTTCCCTCTCATCCCTATACCGCTGCCAAACGTTTGCGCATGCGTGAATTCTCTAGAATAAATATCAAGAGAAGCTGTGGCGACAACAACCAGACAGCGAAGACTAAGTAAGACTCGACTATTCATTTGTGTTTTAAAAAAAGGGTAAAGAAAATTACGAAGGGGTAAATTCAGAATATGTTACAATATTGACAAAGAAGCCATGCACAAATTATCTACCTTATCTTTTCGGTAGTATACTTATAATTTTAACTTTTGTGTCGGACTCTCGGATCCGTCCAAATGTTTCAGTATTTTCCCGCTCTTTTTCTGAGGACGAGCTCGGACGTCGCGCATGCGCAAAACGTTTGGCAGCGGTGTTTCCTAGCACAACCCCGTTTCCTCTCATCCCCGTTCCCTCTCATCCCCGTTCCCTCTCATCCTAGCACAACCCCGTTTCCTCTCATTCCCGTCCCTCTCATCCTAGCATAACCCCGTTCCCTCTCATCCCCGTTCCCTCTCATCCCCGTTCACTCTCATCCCCGTTCCCTCTCGTCCCCGTTCCCTCTCATCCCCGTTCCCTCTCATCCCCGTTCCCTCTCATCCCCGTTCCCTCTCATCCCCGTTCCCTCTCATCCCCGTTCCCTCTCATCCTAGCACAACCCCGTTCCCTCTCATCCCCGTTTCCTCTCTTCCCCATTTCCTCTCATCCCCGTTCCCTCTGATCCTAGCACAACCCCATTCCCTCTCATCCCCGTTACTTCTCATCCTTGCACAACCCCATTCCCTCTCATCCTTGCACAACCCCGTTCCATCTCATCCTAGCAATACGCATTTCCAGAGCCTTATAGTTTTTGGTTCAGTAGCGAAAGGAGAAGAAAAAGTCGTGTTATATACAATAGACATAATTAGATATAATAAGCTGATTTGGGATTCCCTTAAGGGTTTTGGTTTGTTTTAATTTGCATCCTTGCGATTTGCCTATATGCAATTGTTTATAAACGTATAACCGTTTCTGAAATGCCCGTTAAATAAACCAAACTACACAGCCCTATAAGTTCTTCATTCGGGTTGCCTTGTGAATCATAATCAGAAACGTTAATGGAATCTACTACTACTATAACAGTAAAACGTAGTTTCGAGTGGATCGAGCCCTCCAAAAATGTTTCGGTGGAAACAAAGTAAAAATTATATATGATGAATATTAGTAGATAGTATAATTTGTAGAAATGTTGTAGCTTGGTGGGCATATTCTTTGAAAGAGGCACATTTACATAGCATAAGGTTTGGCCGACACAAGGTTAAACCTATATACAATGTCAAGGAAACATTTGGAAAAAGTGTTCTTTGTTCAGATACGTGTACCGCTGACATGACAGACTACTGTACTTATAACAACTTTTAATATGTACTCAGGACCGGAAGAAAACAAAAATAATAAATAAATAGATAGATAAATAAATAAAAAAATAAAACAGCTTTCCCCATAGTTTAGTAATTTCCAGCCTTTCTCATGTGCCAATCGCCATGAAGGTTGCTTTCGTAAGAGGCTAGGCAAACAGTAGCCTGGTACCCTGGCCCAATTTCAAAAGAAATAAGGGCCAGGTAACCACTAATCTCATTCTCGCGTCATCAGGGCTAAATCCACTTATGGCGATTTAATTGCAGTTTTACTCATAGCCGCTAAAAACGCGCGAAATTTTAACCAATAGGAAAGCAGAAGTCTTTAGTGGTTACCTGGCCCATATTCTTTGATTGGGCCAGGGTACCAGGCTAGGCAAACAGTTGAAAGAATCCCATGTTCTTTTGTAAGACTCTCTTCAACGATTGCTTTAGGGTCTAGAAGAGAAGGTTGAGTATTGGATGGAGAAATACGACGGAGATGTAGAAGCCAAGCAACACGAATTAGACGTCTTAAAGGTAAGTCCTCAGGATGCTGACACACGAAAACATATTCATACAGTAACTGCTAATACACTGTTAATAATGCTTACGATGAACGAACCAACCAACGAACGCATAGGCGTACGGGCAATTTTTTCCAGCGGGGGGCGGGGGGGCGTTAAACCATTTGCCCAAAAAAAGTCACGCAAGTTGCCCAAATGTTTACGAAACAATCGAAAACAAACGATGGTCATACGATGCACTATAAACATGCTGAAATACAGGTTGCCTAGTACGCGACTCAAATCTACTGATTTTATTCTCAAGTGCGACCTCACCGTTTTCGATACAACTCATACATTGCAGCAAGTAGAATTGGAGTCTACTTTTTTCAACAAATTTTTTCAACTTTCAACAAAATCATCGCAACAATGTTGCATTGCAAGTTGAAGAAAAATGTTGCCCGTATTACCTCACCTTAAGTGCCGTGCATGTTGCGTTTTAGAGACTTTTAATTTTCAACTCACTAAGCGCTCTTTGTAATTCATGACATTTGTTCAACAGCATGAGAGGAAGGGAAAAAATTGTGTGATTACGTACATGAATGAAATTTCTACAAGACCACAATGCTTCTCGGCATTGAAAATGAGAAATTTCAAAATTTTGACAAAAATAAAGCTATTGTTTAGTGACTAACCGACAGTAGGGTAATTTATCCCGTTTAGACATAAACAAAGGTCTTTGAGTCTCACCTTCTTGATTATCAAAAATATTTATCTTTTGAAAAAAATGGAAACTTTTTAAAAACCCTTTGCCCAAATTTCTCTTGCTGCCCAAAAAAATTTGAGATGCCCATAATTTGAGGGCCCGGCCCGTACGCCTATGAACGAACGAACGAACGAACGAACGAACGAACGAACGAACGAACGAACGAACGAACGAACGAACGAACGAACGAACGAACGAACGAACGAACGAACGAACGAACGAACGAACGAACGAACGAACGAACGAACGAACGAATGAATGAATTAATTAATTAATGAATGGGTGTGTGGGTGGTTTCGTGGGTGGATGGTGGAGGGTTGAATGAATGAATGAGTAAAGAATTTCTATTTATATTAAGTATCAATCAACAAGTGTGTTCTTAACTATATAGGGGAGCGCGAGTGGGCGGGTGGCGTGTGCTGTTAGCGCGCTGCCTCTCACCAAAAAGTTAAGCCCGGTTAGACGGGGTTAGTACTTGCATGGGTGACCGCTTGGGAATAACCCCGTTGTCGAGCTTGGAACTCATGTGAGTAGAGTTGTAGTTGATCTCTCCTGTGCTTCGAGGGTTTTTCGCAGGGTTCTCCGGTTTTCCTCCCTCCATAAAATCAACACCTAATATCTTAGCTGTGATCCGTGGTCTGAACTGTGTCGTATGGCGGCTGCCTGGAGCGCCTTTGATTTGCCTCGACATGCATGGCCACGTTGATCTGTATCCTTCGCAATTCAGCCACTGGCTGCAAGTAAGGATGATTAGTCCCCAGTCCCTTTATTAGTATCAACTTTCCCACTCTGTGTGCTTTAGGCGTCAAAAGCAAATGATTTGGCAAAACTGCAAGAACTTACACAAAAGGTAAGCATAAGATTGGTATATTAATATTAACTGGCATATATTAAGCCTACAATCAGTGCATTTATTCGTTGAAACGCTTGATTATGGCAATTTACCGAAGATATGAAAATGGAAAATTAAGCTCAGACCAACATTGAATTGGGGGGGGGGGGAAGAAGGAGGGGGGGATGCACCAGTTGAATTACCTTTCGTTTCAACATTTTTTGCACTGATTGTAGTTCACACGAGCACGTTTCTTGCCAAAGAAACTGGCTCGTGTGTACGGGTCAACTATTTTCCCTTGACAAATCGCCATTGACAAGTTTTATTTGCCAGTGCGGTGAACGGTCAGTCATTTTTTATTTGTCATATTTTCCTTGACATGTATACACGGGCAATTTTCGCGATATGAAGTTTTCCTTGACAAGTCTCCTTATTACTACCCTGCGAGCAGAGCCTTCTTTTCCTTATTTCTTCGCTGAGAGAGAGGAAGAAAAGTAGGCTCTGCTGTATTCGTGACTGGTTTCCATTGCGCATGCATGTCAGTTGCTTGGTTACAATCTCGAACCCAGTCCCAATCAAAGCAGAAACAAAACGAGAACCGGTTTACTTCGTCCTAAATCTTGGACGAAGCCAAACACGAATACAGCAGAGCCTACTTTTCTTTCTCTCTCTCAGGGAAAATAAAACACGGGCAAATAAAACTTGTCAAACTGAAACTTGTCAAGGAAAACATGCTCGTGTGAACTAAATAGGCTTTACTGCATGGCGAGCCACAGGTCTATTACATTGTCAGCTTCAGTAATTTCTATCTGATCACGTGGTTCAGTAACTGACGAACGCAATACCGTGTCTACTATTTTTGAAAAGATCGTGAAGTTTATCGATATGAATATTGTTTTTTCTATTTAAATTGGTTTGTTGATATATAAATTGGTTTGTTGATATCCATACTACTATTCGCGATCAACCATTAGGCGTGAAAGAATTCAAACGCGTTTAACTGGAAAATTTGACGTTTCAACAATACCCCAATCAATCACCTGTCAAAAGATGGCGTGTGATTCATCAGGCTATTGTTGAAACGTCAAAATTTTCCAGTTAAACTTGCACGTTTGAAACGTAAACAAACGCGTTTGAACTCTCACGGCTAACGGTTGATCGTAAATGGTAGTGTTGGTTTGCTGTATGGCAAGGACTAAAACACTTGCGTAAACGTTTTACAAATATTTGGTAACAACATTTCTAACCTGTATTATATCTATGTGCCATCCTGAAACTTACAGCACGTCAATTGCGTTTTTTAACATATATTTATCGGCTCAAATATATAATTTTGAATAGGATAAATGTCATATAAAAAGTCTTTCTGTTTTTTTTTTTTGTATTTTTATTTTTTATTTTAAAGTATACCGAATATGAGAAAGTTGTAATTGAAGATCGAATTGAGAAAGAAAAAGTACGACGTCATGCAGAACAGGAGGAAGAGGAACTAAAAGCAGCGATAAATGTACGTATAGTTCGAACATCATTAAAATAATATGAATTTACAGATAGAGAAATTAGAAAGGGCCTAGGGACGAAAAAGGAAGAGTGCTAAAACTATATTTAACTTGCAGTAATAAGCTCTTTTTTGAAAATAAGCCCCTCTTTTGAAAAACAAACCCTTTTCCTGCAATAGGCCTCTTTCCTGAAAATAGACTCATTTTTAAAAAATAAGCCCCTTTTCTGAAAATAAGCTTCTTTTCTGAAATTAAGCTTCTTTTCTGAAAATAAGCTTTTCTGAAAATAAGCTTCTTTTCTGAGAATAAGCTTCTGTTTTGGAAATAAGTCCCATCTCTGAAAAAAGATATTTTCTTGTAAACTAAACCTTTCTCTTGAAAATAAGTCACATCTTTGAAAATAAGCTCCTTTTCTAAAAATAGGCCTCATTTCTGAAAATAGGCCCATAAGTTGTCCTGAAAATAAGCCACCTCCATGAAAATAGGCCCTTTCCTTGAAAATAATAAGTAACCTTTTGTTATAGTCGACATTTTCCCCACTATGTTCAGTTTGGAGAAATTATTGACACCCTTTGGCGCCGCCATATTGTTGCAGATGTAGACATCTGTTCATGTTCAATATGCATCAATTCCTAGGTTAGGGTTTGAGTGTTAGGCATATAAAGTACTTGTGTTATGTTGGACATGAATTTATGAACAGCTGCTTTACTGGATCTGAAATTGCCTTCACCTATCTGGCACCTTTCTTCTTTCCGTTCCACCTGCACTACTTACGCCGATCAGCACCCTTCGCAATGTCGAGCCCACATTCTTCTTTGCTTTTTGACAGCGTGATGGGGCGCTGTATTTTTGTTATTTTATTCGATAAACGGTTAAATATACCTATCTTCAAATCTAGATGCCTCGTTTTAATACATCTTCTCTCTTCGTTCATTTGGGTCACAGTCCCGCAAACAAACTTCATTAACGAAGACTATTAAGTTTCAAATAACAAATAGTCGCAAAAAAAAAAGGACAAACCTTGGTGCGATTTGTCGTTGATCTTTTATGATGTGTTAAGGTAAAACAAAGTTTATAACAACAAAAAGACAAGTTTAACATACAAAAATCTTTTCAAGAACGTTCATGTTATGTTCCGGAAGCAGCAGCATTGCATGGTCTCTTGCATTCGATCTATATTTGATTCTGGGTTTTGAGAAATAGCTACAGTTAGTAAATTTTCTATTGCGATTTTGGCCAAATTGAAACGAATTCAGGAACACACTGCATTGCAGCTCATATTTTGGGAGATAGTATACTCAGCTGTGATAAAATCCATCAAGTGATCGAAAGTATTCGAACCAGCAACTTTCTTTCTTCTTTTTCCGATGACTTGTAGCTATAATTAAACCTAAAGCTGCTGTTACACGATGCGATTTTTCTTTCAACACAATTGTTTTCAATGCAAACCATTCAGGTGTGAGAACGTCAAGATAGCGCGGCACTCGAGACTGAGGCCAAACGCTGAAGATGACATATTCGAGGAAAATATGTCTGCGTGTAACACCCCTCTAGGCAACTTGCGACTTTTTCTCAATGGGTAAATTTTTTGCAAGTTGCAAGAAAAATCGCATCGTGTAACAGCAGCAGCTTAATTCTTCCCGCTGTCGTAAAGCGACGCAGTCTGGGAGTTCGAAATTGCATTCTTTGGTAATGTTCGCCATTCAGCAAGTAAGGACGATTAGCCGCACAGCTTTTTTCTTATCTATATAGTGTCTGCCACATACATGTATTTCCTAGTAGAAAGAATGTTGAGGAAGACAAGTGGAAGAATTTCGTAGATAAATAAGAATAACTTTAACAACTTTGACTATTTTTGCTAGATTCAATCGTGGTGGCGAGGTGTTATGGTGAGAAAACAACTTGGGCCTTACAGTTTGAAGAAAAAGAAGAAAGGAAAAAAAGGAAAGAAATCTGGAAAGAAAGGAGGAAAGAAAGCAAAGAAAAAGAAGTAAATATTTAAATTAGTAAAATAACCGCTGTATATATAGAGGACATTTCTTTGTTATCGCAAAACAATAGTCTGTATTTCATTAATGGAAAATAAACTCAATGTTGTGTCTGTTTTCTTAAACATTAGATATTGTGGAATGTAGACAAATGGGTCACTGTCGTTAGCTAGCTGAGTATATAATGGGTTTCCATGTTTGGATAGCCTGATCCAAACACGAGGGATGTTGCGAGACTTTCGCAAAGCGTAAAAAAAACACGAGCTGCTGGGCGATTTTCTTTTAGCTTTCGAACAATCGAGCAACATCTCGAGTGTTTGTATCAGGCTATCCAAACATGGAAACCCATTAGGTATTTCTTTTATAAAATGATCAACTATCAATAACGTTTCGTCTACTTTTCCCCAGACTCATAAACAACCAATCACATTTCGCCTTGTAACGTCTTGATGACGAGCCGGACGAGCGAAACGAGAAAGAAAGTAATCCGAAAATTATTTTGCCGACAAATTCAACATTAAAGATGGGAATGTCAATAAAGAAGTGAACTCAGCTCTGACCATCGAAAACAGCGAACAGTATTATTAGGAAAACGCTTCCTGAACATTACTAGAATCAACCGCATCTGCGTCTGGCTCATGGTTTCAGAGCAAATACAAGAAAAAATTCTTGGCCGTAAAAAGCCGCTGAAACTGAAGCTTCCGAAAAAATATTTACATCGGATTTCATGTCGAAAGCTCTTGGGTATTTTACTTCATATCGACAAAGTCTTTTTCTTTCACCCTTAGAAAATGAATTAGTATTCTTTTAAAACACTGAACCTATTGTAGTAGTTTGAAAGCCCTAAAAGCGCTGCGTTATAAATTAATCAGCACATAAGTTAAACAGGAAGAGAAAAAGCTTTTAAATACCTTCACCATGCATACAATCTCGTTCCCAGAGCCCACGTTTCCCACCCGGGAAACGAGATACTCTGGGATAATCCATTTCACATCAATATTTCATTGGCTGATGAACATGATTACTCTTCTTCCGGATCACAAGAATTCTGTGATGGCGTGAACGGATTATCCCAGAGTCTCTCGTTTCCGGTGGGGAACGTGGGCTCTGGGAACGAGATTATACATACAATTCAAATAATTTCCCAGGTGTATAAGACCGTGTTTTTTACGCATGCGTGGGTCAGAGGTGTGTAGGGCTTTCAAAATACTACAATAGGTTGTTTGAATAGAATACTATCTAATTCATTTTCTAAGGGTTCTGGGGTTTTTTATACACACTGTATATAGGTGCCTTTACACACGCTTTGATTGGCTGGGCGTCTGGGTCCCGTGCATTTATAAGAGTTTGAAGATCATGCATGACGTCAATTAACCCACAGGGTGCCCAATTTGGCAGTATGACTAAAGAAAAGAAAATTATTAAACTTACTTCCTTCAACTTGGAAATGTTCACACTAAAACACTAAATGACTTTCATTATAAATTTAAATGAAAGTCATTTCGTGTTTTATATTTAATATTTGAAGGAATCAAACTGTTCAAAGTGATTTCTTCCCGTTCAACTGTTCATGCAAGTAAGTTCATCAATTTGATTTTTTTATTCATAATAAACTGGGCATCCTGTGATTAACCTGGCGGGAAAAGCTGGCGAATTTTCAAAACTATCCCACTTTTAGTTTGTTTTTTCTTCATATTTAGTACTCTTATAAAGGTACATTTGACGTGATTTGAACGCAAAAGAAGTGTAACTCTACTCTACTCAACTTCTTTCGAGATTAATTTCGCAAATAAAATTTTAACTCGCGTGTAATTTCGTGTGCCAAGTGGACAACACGCAGGCAACACGCATTAAACCCTCGTCCAAGGCTTCGCGCGGACGATGCGATATATTCCATTGGCATTTTAGTGACAGTGTACACGTACTACATGTATAAATGCCTGTTTATAAATTCGTGTTTACATTATGAAAATATATCGTTTGTTGTCAGGCTGGCGTTTAAAGACGCTATACCTAAGCGGCAGATGCAGGTATCTTGTTGCTGGTTATTTAGTTTTGGTCTAAATGATGGCTGAAAGTTCCTACTTGTCGCAGCCTTTGAGGACACCTCTCTCGTATGATCCTTCTTTCAAAGGTAGGTCGAAACACAAGACAGTATTGTATTTCAAATAAGAAAATATGTTGCTACAGTACATGTACAGTTTTAAAAATTATTAAAACCCAAGAAAACAATGAAAGTTAGAAATACCTAAGAAAATTAGTGGGTATGTAAAACAAGCTTATTAATTTATATAATCCTAAAATAAATATCCATATTGTAGAATATTTTGTCGATATGTATGTATTAATTTACAGAAATTAATAATCATATAAATGCATGTTTATAGTGTTGATATGTTACAGTCAAACTGGATGTTCTTTACCACGTGACCTTGCAATTTTGACAGCAACATTGCCATGTTGACCCAGACTGTTCTTTGCAAAATGCATGCGGAAGATAAAGAGAATCTGATATACTGTGTCACGGAAGACTAAAAAATGCATGCGGAAGATACTCACACACGTTCTGCGTCGTAACGACTTGCTACCGGATCCAGACAATAATCGTAATCAGCTTGGAATATTAAATATCAACACCAACAAAAGTCTCAATTTCTTCGCATCCAAATCTTTTCACCAGTTCATCCATTCTCTCATTAATATAATCTCTCTCAGAACAGAACTGTTGACCCAAATAAACACTGTATTTGTAACCAGAAATGAAATTTAAAAACAAACAATCAACTTGTGGCATCATTTCAAAGAAACCTGTCAAAATGACACTTCAAGTTGATTGATTTGTTTTTAAATGTTCAACGTTTTCTGGTGAAACTTGCAACTTTCGAATGTAAACAAACGTGAAAATAACTGCAAAACTAATGGTGGCTTGCAAATGGAAGTATTGGTGTGGTAATTTTGCTAGCATATAAAATGCTTGCATTTTAAATATCGAACTTCACATAACATGAAGTTTACTTAGAGTTAGTTGCTCTGACTTTCAATAGAATTTCATATTATGTGAAATTCGATATTTAAAATGCAAATTTTTAGCAACTTGCTAAATGCAATGTTGCTATCAATAATGCAAGGTTGCGCTGGAAAGAACATCCGGTTTGATTGTATTGTAATAGTGCCCAAGCTTGTCTTTCTAATAATTATATGTTATATCAGAGGGCCACTTGATGTGAGTGAGTGGCTGTACTGTATATAATACACAAGTTGAGGGGGGGGGGGGATGTGTTTTAATGGTCTGATGAAAATCATGAAATTTGAAAGACTTTGCAGCTTGCTATTAGTTAACAATCCTGCAATGTCTGGCATAGGGCTTGATACCACGCCATTAACTACTGTACCTGCACTAGTGTGCCTAACAAGGACACAGTAATGTAAACTACGACCTTTGGAGGGTGTAGCTCCGTCGGAGAGGGTTTGCCCTAAGAGCTGAGCAACAGTATACAGGAACAGGCGATCCACCAAGACGGGAGCGGTCTTATACGTAGAGCAGCTCCAGGCAAGCCTAAACTCCCAACTAACTTGTAGCAATGTTGCCGAGAATTACCCTCTCCAATGACACCCTCCAGCTATGCTGGAGAAGGGATTCGAGGCACGAACCCTGCCCAATGGCATTTCTACAACCCAAAAACCTTGTGGTGAATGGAGAATTGCAAATGTAACGACGAGAAGCACTGTTGGAGCACACGAGTCCGGGAAGCACGCTACAGCATGGGTCAGATACATCTGGTGGTGGGGGGGGGGGGGGGGGGGTCAACAAGATGTGGCACGTGCCAAGAGCTTGTTGAACACTTAGAACAAATACAAGCAGCCAGAATGGCAAAGCATGCAAGCACTAGCAACCGTAACCTAAAAGCCACCCACACAGGCATGGTAACTAAACCTACACCCCGGTAGAGTGACCATGGTAACCAACCACCCGGTATGTGCCTCAGCAGTAGAGTGCAACCTAAGAGACGACCAGCGGCAAACAGCAGATGCAGAAGCTATTGACCCCCTAAGCGCATCAGCATGACAAGCGTAAGACCCATCATACACAGCGGCAGGTGGACACAACAATGCAGCACGACCACAAATGTAACACATCAAGCCACAGCTAGCAAAATGTGGAAGTAACTTGCAGCATATAGATGAAAACCAATTAAGACCTGCATAAAACCATACCCTGTAGGAACCATGCAACAGTTAGCAGGCTGAAAGACGAAATGGGTGAACCCAGTGTGTAATTCCCACTGTGGGATAGGGGCTAGCATGGCCCAACATCTCAACTCGCAGCCCAAGAGTGAGGGAAGGCGTACAACACGTGCGGGCTCATAATGCGGATTGGCCCAGAACAGGAGGGGAGAATTAGCAACTTCCCAGCATGACACCCAGACCCAGGACGCTTAGCCCCCAAAAGCAGATAATAGACAACAAAGCGCATACCTGTAAGAGACACAATAGCACAGTCCTAGCACACAAGGCCGAAGCCACAAGCAAGTAATCCCCAAGGCAAATAGACAAAAGGCGCCTGAAAGGCCCAAAAACAGCCTGAAAGCAAGGCCATAACCAGGCCTTTTTGCAGAAAGCGCTACCGTCTGAACCACTAAAGTAGGCTGGCAATCTGGCACCCTACAACATCAAGTCCAGCAGCAAAACGAGCCAGAAACAGAGCTGCCCTAATGTGTGAAGAGCAAGCAATACAGAGTTTAATATAAAATGTAACACAAAATTAAAAAGACCGCGGTGTTGAGGAGATTAACATTGAAATAAGCAACCAGTGAAATAAGCAACGTCGAAGAAAAAACAAATATGCACTTGGACGTCTGGTATAACGTGGTTATGATCCCTGTCACACCCATAAGGAGGCCACTTGGCTGCAGATATTCCAGTGGGATTTGCAGTCGGACGATGTCAAGCCCATAAAACAAAACAAAACACAACAGATAATTAGCAAAACAAATTTTTGCACATAACATCACCGAGCCATAATTTCTTTGTTGCTGTGAGCTACAGCAGTAAACCGCACAAAAGGCAGCACAGAAAATAGGGCCTTATGTAAGCCAACTGTATTAACTAATAAGAACACATACTTGACAAGTTAGACACGGTATCGAAAAGACAACTTAATAGAGCATGCAGAGTAAAATATAACGCTAAGGAAGCCCTATAAAGGATTTACCAAATAATAGTACAGCAAATTGCCAGCGAAGAAGAACTAGGCCCAGTGCGGACGGCAAAATAGAACAGGCCAGGCAATATTTAGATAAAATCGAACGACTCGACTCACCTGGTAATTTATCCCAAATTAGGGCGTCCAACGACTTGACAAAACGTTTGGCCTTTCGAACTTGTACGCCAGAGCGGAACAGTACTGAGATCTGAACAGCTAGCATATGCTACGCGCCGGTCAAACATACAAATGCTTAGCACATAAACACAAGCTGATTGAACTGCGCCGAGAGCCAGAATAAACAGTCTCCTTCGATAAGGCTATAGCTCAAAACGCAACGAACAAGCTGTTGGGGAACTGCAAACAACACCACGGACCAAGTAGCGGTCTGTGAACAATAAAATTCTCCGGTAATAACTGTGGAGAGAACGAAGAACTGAACAAGCCACGGACATGAAGACAAGCAAGCGGCAAAACAGCGGCGTATAAAAATTGCAGCAAATCGATTAGACGCGACAAAAACTGATAATTTAAGCACAAACGTGGCAATGAGCTAAAAAATGGGCTAAATGGGCTAAAAAAAACGTCTGAAAGCTAAGCTACAGTGTACAAACCATACAACCGGCATAAACCGGTCGGAGTGAAGAGCCAGTTGAGCCAAAGTCTAAGGCAGCATATCAAGCGACGAAGCACGACCAGCCAAGGGGCAAGGAAACCCTAGTTTCATGGCAGCGTTTCCCACTTATCTGCCAACAACGCTGTGGACGGGTAAATAGCTGACGGTAGTCTTAGACAGAACCCGAGAAATTCGAGAAACAGCATATAGACAAGCAGCCTCTTGGTAGCGAAGTGTCACATACGGCAGTCAGTAGACGAATGAGCTCTGAGCATCTACGCTCATTAAACTTAGCCAAGGGGCTAGTGGATTTGATACCCCCAAGAAGAACCCCCAAGGGACCTGTGGAACAACAACACATACACATCGCATGATGTTAATTATTTTTATTTCATAAACCATTAAATCAACATCTTTCACCCATATAATTCTACATGGACAAATACTGTATATGCAACAACAAGATGTATTTCAGCATGTGTACTTGCACTGTCAAATTACACATTTCATGAACACAAGTTGACTATTTACCAGAAGCCTCTCTATAGTGTGCATCATTATAATGTGCATTTCAGTATTAATGCAGTTGATTCATCGACCCCAAAACTTTATTTACTTGGTTTATCAATTGACCGGTTGTGGTAATGTTGTCCTACTAGAGCTCAGTGAACACGCTAGACTGCTTAATTGTACAATGACACAACTTTACATTTCATTTTCATCAACGATCAAAACATTTTGGTGAATGAAAATGCAGTTATTGGTTTACCTAATTACAGCAGGTAGTGACGTATTATGCACCTTAGCACTGAAATTGAAATTTCTCTTACTCTCACTGGAGACAATTTCTAATGATCACTGATTCTTGAATGTGAATGGTGACGTGGGTATTGCAAAAAATAAAATCTCACTCCCAGTAATTTTCCCAGTACTTTTCCCACAATATTATGTCAGAATTAATTAAGTGGGAATTCGAGTACTGGGAATGACTGAGATTTAGCAGTACCTCAATAACACACTACATTTATAATGCAGTCCTGGCCACTATATACGGCCCCCAACTAGTACTACTGCATATTTATAATGAGGCTCCACTGTGCAAGGCCAACAAAAGCTTAACACCACTGTAATAATTACAACACTAGCACTAACATTTGAGTCACTGAAAGTTCAATGTATGATGCCATGCACTGAGTTCCTGAAGCTGTAACGAACATCAAAATATCTCTGCTATTTGAGGTGCAGTTCAACATTCAACATCAGGTGCCCAGTGAAAATAGTAGAGTTTCAAGACTTTGCATCATTCGCACAAGTGTGTTCTTTTTTCGTTTATTCTGAGTGCGCTACTAAAATTATTTATAAACCAATTAAACTACTGTATAACTATCGAGCAAATGTAGCCGCGGAATTACCACATGGCCCAGACTTATTTTGTCCCATCTTTGTTTATCAACTGAAGTGTCTTTTAATCTGGTACGTAAGCATTTCTTTTTTAATCAAGCTACCTCGATATTGTAATTGTAATTGTGCTTGGGCTATTGGAATATTTCCTCTATTTTACGGTTATAGTTTCTTCAGGCCTTTTCTTTTGACGCGTGCGATCGCAACTACACGTGCTATTTGTCGCACGCGTGAAAGGCCATGTTCATTCATATTGCAACTGTGAAAATGTGTGAAAGTTTCAGTAATGTCACATCTCACAACGTAGCGTCAGTTCTCACAACGTAACGTAAGGTCTCACAACGTAACGTAAGGTCTCACAACGTAACGTCAGGTCTCACAACGTAACGTCAGGTCTCACAACGTAACGTAAGGTCTCAAAACGCACCGTAAGGTCTCACAACGTACCGTCAGGTCTCACAACGTAACGTAAGGTCTCACAACGTAACGTAAGGTATCACAACGTAACGTCAGGTCTCACAACGTAACGTCAGGTCTCACAACGTAACGTAAGGTCTCACAACGTAACGTAAGATCTCACAACGTAACGGAAGGTCTCACAACGTAACGGAAGGTCTCACAACGTAACGTGGTGTCACAACGTAACGCAAGATCTCACAACGTTAACGTAAGGTCTCACAACGTAACCTAAGGTCTCATAACGTAAGGTAAGATCTCACAACGTAACGTCAGATCTCAAAGCGTAACGCAAGATCTCACAGCGTAACGCAAGATCTCACAGCGTAACGTAAGGTTTCACAAGTTGAGGTCTTGCAATGTAACCTATATCGTCTTTAAGCGTAGGTTACTGTAACAGCTTTCACAGCGTACAGTAGTAGGTTTTACGTTTTACAACTAAACTAATACGTTAAAGATTTGGGACTGCTGAGTGAAAATGATTAACTCAGTGAGAATGATTTTGCATGTGGGTGCTGTGATGAACCGATGCCAGGGCCTTTTCCCGCCCTCCCAATTGAATTGTGGATAGAGTAATTGCCATTAATCAGTCCTATTTTATTATAATTTTTATTGTTATTTAATTTTTATCTTATATCTGAAATAGTTGATATTCTGTTGGATGAGCCATTGTGGAAAGTGTTGTTATCTCCAAGTGATGTTGCAATTGAAATATTGACACTCTGTTCTCAACTTGAACCTTTGTGTAAAAGAAATTACACTGTAAGTTATTTTTTTGTAACTAAGATTAATATCATTTTATATATTAAACCTTTTAAAATTAAATTATTTAATGTCAATAAAGATTTTAGGTAATTCACATTCTTTTCAAAATTTATTGTGAACCTCAGACGTTTTGAAGACGTTCATCAAACTTAAATACTTAGAAAATATTTTTTTAGCTTTAAGGTCTTCGTTAAGGTTTGCAGGGTCATTTCTGTAAAGCGCTCTCAATTCGTCAGAATTTATGCCACAAAAATAAAATAGATATCGTTAGAAAGCTATTAATTTGTAAAATACAATGTTGTCTTTGATTTTGTGATAAACACAAGCCAATAATAGTTGCAAATTTTTTAAGTAAAACCAGAGGGCTTCACTCGGGACGACTTACGAACAAAGCGTTTCATTTTGTTCAAAAATAATTTTCGCAGTCGATTCCGAGATAAATTTCCAGCAAAACAGTGTCAGCGTTTTTTTATTTATTGCCTGGTTTCGATTTTATGACTTATTTCGTCCAAATGTTTGTCAGGAAAACAGCATTTTCAACTTTGATCGTCAATAAAATCAGCAAAACTCGAACGCTGCACGACACCGTTTTGCTGGAAATTTATCTTGGAATTAAACTGCAAAAAAACATTTTGAACAAAATAAAACGCTTTTTACTTGAGTCGCCCCGAGTGAAGCCCTCTGGTTTTAATTAAAAAATCCACAATTATCGCAAAATGAAAAAAATCCTATTCTACAAATTAAGAGCTTTCTAACGATATTTTTGTTTTATTTTTGTGGCATAAATTCTGACGAATTGAGAGCGCTTTACCGAAATGATCTTGCAAACCTAAAGAAGACCTTAAACAAGGATCGAACCTGCTACTGTTCCTTGACATGATTAGCCTGTAGTAATGTAAGCCATTTGTGTGAAGAAACGCTGCCACTCAACCTCGTACCCAGGGTCTTATCTCCGCTGCCACTGCGGTCTGGTTTTTATCAAAACTCCCCTTTAATCGTCTAGCTTTTCAATTTTGGTTTACATGAAATGTTGAGAAGTAATAGATCCAGTTTTACACGAGTTTGGGTGTTTCATCCAGGGTTCCACGAGAAAACAAATGAAAACCGAGGGCGTAGCCCCGAGGTTTTTATTGTTCTCGAGTGTTTGGAGTCCCATGACGAAACACAATAAACAACTAAACGAGTGTTTGATCTTGCAGCTTCTCAAACGAGTATTCGCATGGCGATTTGCGGTGTTTTCTTCATTGATTTCAATATGCAGATGAGATGAGATGAGATAACCTTAATTTTACCACGATAATTATTAAAGCTACAAGCTTGTGGGGTCGTGTACGAAATGTGATCCAGTTCACTACGAAGTTTTCTACAGGTTTTCATTGGGTATCAAAACTTATGCATGTGATGTGTTATACGTTTATGGATTGGCTACGATAATTCATGAATTATTAATGAGTTTGAGAAGACTATGTGAATGTTGGACTTTGCAATAATTGCCAACTATTGTTTCAGGATAAAGTTTGGAACAATCTTATTTCACAACCTGAGAAGCCTGGTAATAATCCCATAATATATACGGATATCATAGATGGCGTTATAATATCCTGAGTTCTGATTGGTCCACGCACAGTCTGTAAAAATGCGTATCCAGACCGCTGTCCCAGATGTTAATTTTGTTGGCGTGAATCTCTATGATTTCCACACTAATTTTGATACAACGAATATTGAAAAACATGAGTACATTTGAAAACCTCGAAATAGCCATATAATAAACGATTTATTAACCTCGTTTACTCGGTTTGTACAGGAAAACACCAGACATCGGTCTTTTTTGTACAAACCTCACCTGCAGCTCTGTCCGTACTGTCAAAATTTTGGTCTGCTATTTCCTGTACAGACCTCGATCTCGCTTAACAATCATTTACAGTCAAAATGGAAATACCTTCCCACCTCTGCTTCTGTAGTTTGTTCTGTAGTTTTGTCTTAACGCTTCACTTCAGTCTGCGACCGTTAAGGCACCGTCGTGACCAGTGCTGTAAAAGTTACATAATTTTTGTAACTAGTTACTTGTAACGAAGTTACTCACAGCACTGGTCGTGACCAAATGAATACCAGCTCCCACCATGTCAGGAGGTCTTTCCTTGACGAGTAAAATCGTCTGGTGTTAGACAGAGTAAAAACTAAAAAGTGCCAAATGGCACCGATGGGCATGAAAGGGTTAAAGAGCACTCTTAAATTGTTAATATAAATTTTATACTGGTCCGTTCACGCCAATTTGATTTTGCAGTCTAGACTGCTATTTTTGCCTGTTGCACGCAATAATGTACTGTATAAAATACAGGACTAGTGAATAAGTTCGGGAGCACGGTTGGCGTGTGCTGTTAGGGCGCTGCCTCTCACCAATAGTTAAGCCCGATTGGACGGGATTAGTACTTGGACGTCTGGGAATAACCCTGTTCTCGAGCTTGAGACTCGTGTCATTGTGAGTAGAGTTTAGTTGGTCTCTCCTGTGCTTCGAGGGTTTTTCACCGGGTTCTCCGGTTTTCCTCCCTCCGCAAAACCAACACCTAAGGTCTTAGCTGTAATTCATGGGCCGATATGTGTCGTATGGCGGCTGCCTGAGCGCCTTTAGTATGCCTTCGACTCGGCCATGTAAAAAATTATTGTAAGGCGCATGCGAAAACCTTAAAGTTGAACCAGTGCGCGGTATAAGTAAATGTTATTTAAGTAAAAAGTGCGAAGGTATAAGCAATGTGAAAAGGCGGTAAACTGCCTAGATATTTGGCAAGCAAATACAGTAAAAAGCCGCCAACAAGAACCTTCCACTATAAGAACCTCAGGCTGAAATTAAGAATTTTTATATATTTATAATAATATATAATTATAATATTTATAAGAATATATAAGAACCAATTCCAGGCTGATTTGGTAAAATGTAGGTTCTTGTTAGCGGCTTTTTACTGTATTGAATATAAGTGTGACTGTCCGCTACTATTTAGGTTTCAATTGCGTTCATTGAAATCAGTGTAAAATCGTCACTCGGTAAATTCGTACAAAGGATTTTTAAATTACAGTCAAATCTGCGCATAAAATCTCTGACGGAAAAAAAATATAAAGTCTAACAATCATGGGTTTATTGTTACTCGCGGCTTCTATTCAACTACGATTTGTTTCAATTCAATTCAATTAGACTGAAATTCAACTGCTGCTGGGTATAGGAACAGGGAGGGGATATTAGAGGAGAGAACGCAGTTTTCCCAGTTCCCAAACACTTTGAGATCGCACTTTCCCAATTTGGATAGAATTTGCAAATCTCGTAACATACTATCTATAACATGCTGGAGATCAGCGACTCCAGTGAGTCCAGTCCCCAAGGAACCCACCTTTTTCCCATGCATTGACTTTTGAGGGCTATCACTACAGTATCTCTCAATGTACATGTCACTGGTAAACGCAGAATTTTTTTCTTTTCTGACTAACACCCTGAATCTATACTAAATAAAATTATAAGTTTAATTATTTACGGAAGATTGTTTGCAATTTCGTATAACTTATTAATTTTACTTTGTCTAACGCTAGACAATTTCAACCGTTAAGTTGAGACCTTCTCAAGGTAAATAATTATAACGTTTCTTTTCGCTAAGATATGGTAATTTTGTTTTATTAATTAGACTAAAAGTGGGAAGATTAGCAACAGTTATAAGATTGAATATCAAAACTCATTTGAACCAAAAGGTACGTTTAAAATATCTTTATTTCTGTGATGATTTTCTTTTATGATGCTTTAACCTATGATCGTGTGCTCCCTCTTGGAAAAGGAGGTCTACAATAGGCGGCAAACTTACCAAATCATGGCATTTTATTTGATTGGTCAGAAACTATGGCGGGTGATGTGTGTCAAAATTAAATAACACATTTAGCAACAATCGTGTAACATTTGGCTATCGGTTCTAACTATTTCATGGCAACAACAAGACGTTTGTTGGCAAAATAACAAAACATTCAATGACGAAAATATCGTTTGGCAACAATAAAACATTAATTGGGCTAACAGAACACACAACATTCGGCAACAACATATCGTTATTTGGCAACGACATAATGACATATCGTTATTTGGCAACGAACGTTTCATTTGGCAACAACAATCCCGTGATGCAAATCGGGCGTCGATGTGATCTCGTATACCCAGGGTCATCCCTGTTTTCAAAATGGCGCGCGATTTATTTCGCACGTTTTTTCAGTAAATATGGCGGAAAATGAGAGCTGAAATTCAGTCATCTTTGGTACAGGCTGGAGGTATTATTGTACAACTACTGGATGGTGTAGGTACTTCGCCTCAAAATCCAAGAACTGTCACAACCAGCAATCCCACCGTAACCACTAGAGCAACATATATCGTGCCAAATGAACCGGAGAGGGCATCCAGAAACCGGGAAATCGAGGAGCATCGTCGTCTGTTTGTTTTTTTGGCAATCTATTGGTTGTAGTGTACAACACAATCTAGTGGCCTTTGGCATCCTTTGCTATACATTCCGTTACCTCAGTCAATAACATTTGTAAACGAGTTGAAAGAGCAGTTCGTACCTCATTTTCAAAATCTTGTTCCGCCATCTTGTGTATAAAACCGATTAAAACGTGAGACTACTGCGTGGGACTAGCGCGTGGGAATTTGCAATGCATCACGGGATTGTCGTTGCCAAATAACGATATGTTGTTGCCGAATTGTTGTGTGTTCTGATAGCCCAATTAATGTTTTATTGTTGCCAAACGATATTTTTGTCATTGAATGTTTTGTTATTGCCAACAAACGTCTTGTTGTTGCCATGAACTAGTTAGAACCGATAGCCAGATGTTACATGATCATCATTGATCGTTGCCAAATGTGCACATCACCCGCCACAAGAAACAAGTGCATGGTAAAGCAAATAACCTTATTTTGATTGGTTTCCATATAATAAACTATGAATTCCTGCTTTCAGGATTTATCAGAGTATAAATTAACGTCGACACTAGTGCTGTGCGCCGGAGCGCCGGAGGCCGGAGCTCTGCCGGAGCTCCGGCGTTTTTTGGTCAGCCGGAGCCGGAGCCGGAGTTCTCCCAGCTCCGGTTGGAAATTCAGAATGACAAGAAATGTGACAATTTCGAAGATGCTTTGGTTACAAATAATGGCAACATAGAATTTGTTGAATGCGCATATCATCTGAAGTGTCAAACCATTTCGGCTATCACAAACGGCCAAATCGCAATAAGTTATTATGTCTGTGATCTATCTTGTCACAGGAAAAGTTGTTATGTCCGTAATACAATCGCAAGCGTCATGCTTTGATACGCTGCATTTGTCATGCGCTGCGTCACTACACATGTCTGTTCATAGTCTGTTGTATTCATGTGCTGTCGAAGTAATGAAATATCCATTTATATTAGCTTTATATTTACTTTTTGGATAATAAACGAATCAATAATAGCAGTAGCTGCAGTACATAAATGTGCCTTCATTCTTTCATATAAGAATTAAGAAATAAAAAAAGTGTTGCATGCCTATATCAATTATCAACTTTTTGAGGGATTATTTGCCTGTGGGAAATCCAGCAGCTCATAAACCACATAAAGGGTCACTACTGACAAACACTGACAGATATTGTGAGTGAGCACATGGGGAGAGCAAGTGGAGCTGTTGAACGGCAACCAGGCACCTTAACACCAGGACAAGAACTCACTGCCTACCTGTCTGAACCAGTGATACCAGTCAGATCCCAAGACGGCAAAGTTAATGCTCAGGATTTATTGGAGTATTGGTATCGCCACAAAACGAATGGCCTGCTTTGACGCGTCTAGCTCTCTTATCTTTCTTGTCCACCGTCCTCTGTTACTTCTGAACGAGTCTTTTCGTTGACGGGGAACATCGTCTCAAAGAAGCGTTGTGCACACCTTCCAGGCAACATTGGTCGCTTAGCGTTCATTAAATATAAAAAGTTTAAAAATTAAAAAAATTATTTGTGGCAATTTATACTTTGTATTTTATTATTTGTAGTAGTGTAACTTTATTCGGTTCTATAAAGTTTTTTTATCATTCCTGACATTGCTTAGTTGTTGCACAAAGAAGATGGGGACAAGTAGCAGAATATAATTAATAAGTTGGACTTTATCCCAGTTGTGAACCAACTTACCAAAGAAGCCGGAGGAGCCGGCCGGAGCCGGAGCCGGATATTTGAGCTGTAAAGCAGCCGGAGCCGGAGCCGGAGCCGGAGCTGAAAAACCGGAGTTTGCACAGCACTAGTCGACACCAGATACTATACTGATATCAATAGCGGTCCGTTGTGATGACGTCACTATTTAAGTTTGTCCGCTTTTACCCTTAATTCTAGCAGTCCGAACAATAGATAATGCCTCATTTACAATCATTTGAAAGTCAATTTTGGTTTGTTTGCAAACATTTTGTACTATAAATAGCAGCTCGACGGTACGCTATTGACCGTACTGAAAAAGATGGTGACTTGTACATTAACCACAATCCTTTGCGTGCAGTAAATATTGTTCCTTGCAGAAATATTGGACGATAGGGCTTTAAAACGATCAACTTTGGTAGGAATGAAGTTCTTGCTTACTTACTCCATCGTAGCATGATTAACAATGTTTAGTTGAGGCTAAGTTGTTATTTGAGCTGATTTGAGGTTGCAAAGCATTGTGGTTAAATGTACCGCCGCCATCTTTTTCGGTACCGTCAATTATAGTTCTTCGACGTTTTCAAATGTAATGAAGCGATTCTTGTTAATATATAGTAGTTCTCTGTCGCAGACTGTCTGTGGCTGATCAGTGATTGACCAGGCAAGTTAAACCCAGTTAAACATTTTAGTTTAATCAGTCGTTGATCAGTCCCAGAACTCTGGTCCCAGACAGTCCATCTAGGTTGTCGTTGATTCTGATATGTACAAAGTTTGTATTAAAGGTTTCTTCTGTTCTCATCCTTCCTTTCTACTTTTTACAAAAAAGAAACGCAGCGATGGCGGAGCTAGCTACTTCTTTCTAACGTTGTTGTGTTTTTGTGCACGTAGCGCGCGTGGTACTTCGAAAGATGGAGAAATATCTACAGTTTCTACCAAGTCCTCAACCATGTTTACAGGTAAACCTTACATTCGTCTGATTTTTACAAGAGTTGTGTCAAGGTACGCAATTTAAGCTGCAAATTGATAGACATTTTAAAAGTTTGTTTGATCAATTCGATTTTACTAATGAAAGCAAGCGTAAATGGTTTTTCTTAATCCCTTAAGTGGGTGAACTTCTGTGATTTTGGATTTAATGAAATACTGACGTTCCGAGTCTAGACCGTTCATCAGTAAATTGTAAAATAGTTCTTGAAAATGCTTTAATGATTCGTCCTCAGAGTTGCACACAGTAGAAAAAAGTAATATTGTAAAACACCAGGGGTTTTTTACATACAGTTTCGTGTACATCTACAAACTTTCTAGGTTTTTTATTATTGTTGTTTTCCCATGTTTTCCAGGAATATTTAGATCAAAGTTGTTTGTCCAACCTATTCCCCAGGGTTATGTCGTACGTAGTTAATCCAGAACGACCGGCTTTTTACGGACAAGATTATCCCCTTGAAGGTACTGTACCACTAATAATGACTTGCACAATTTCTATTTTCTATTGTATTATTTTTTTATAAATAATGACATTTTCAGTGCTTAATTGCAAGTAACTAATATCTTGAGATTGTTATTATTATTATTATTATTATTATTATTATTATTATTATTATTATTATTATTATTATTATTATTATTATTATTATTATTATTGTTGTTAGCCGACAAAATCAAGTTTTCTTTGATTTACCACGGGATATATATCCCGAACATCGGTGCTATTAGTTATATACAGCACTCTTGCCAATTACTTACATCAAATTAATATCCCAAGAGAAAACCTCCTTTGTCAGCTAATAAGAAAGTTTATACGCCCTCGGTTTATAAAACAACTATAATTGACCTCGGTCGGTTCAATAACCCTTACTTATTGGTATTATTATTATTATTATTATTATTATTATTATTATTATTATTATTATTATTATTATTATTATTTTTATAATTTTTATAGTATTATATTGGCAAATACAATATTAGGAAATATTGCTCAACGACGCTTTCCTTTGATCTTTTTCAGATCACTTTAGTACATTTGGATTATTAAATCAACTTGTTACATTGTCACATCAGTTGAATTACGATGCATTTAATCGCACTAATCATAAGTACATGGCTCATCAGCTGGCATTGCTATATGTAAGTACCTTTGCTCAGCCTCGCACCCATGCAGAGGAAGCCGCGCTGTGGAACGACCAATGGTGCTTCCCTGTATATCCTACTTATCTTGACTTGACTAAACATCACTTCTCTTTTCACACATGGAAATCATTATTGTCATTTAAGAAACAGAATGCTTGTTCTGTATTTCCTTCGAGTTACAGAAACACTAGTGAATGTCTGGCAAAACCAAAAAAAAATTTTATTTATGAAATAAATGTTTAAAGTACTATTAAACTTGCGTTTTTTTTCGCCAAAGTTCTATTTTTCGTGCTGTTTTTTTGTTCAAACTGAATATTTTTTGACAAAATTATAAAAATGCTGCACAGGGGCCTAAAAGTGACGTCCATGTCCTCCATATTTGGCTTTTTTCCCGTCCAATGAGTAAAGTTAGCCTTATAGAGTTCACTGCGCCAACCTCGTACCCAGAATCTTTTCGGTCTTTCCCATTCTAACTCGTTTTTTTCATTCTAAAAACGTTCTTTGGAGGTTTTTTGGTGAAAAGTTGCATCGCCTTTTTAATTACTAAGATTGTATTCAGAAGCTTTTATGTCAATCAGCAAGTCATAACTGCCATGTTATTACAATTGTAATAATATACATGAAAAAATATCTCGACTGATTCCAGTGCAGTTAATCCCAAACAACAGTGCAGAATTGTGTTATCACAGTGCAAAAATCTGTAATCACAGTGCAGAAATCTGTAATCACAGTGCAAAAACCTGTAATCACAGTGCAAAAATCTGTAATCACAGTGCAAAGTCTGTAATCACAGTGCAAAAATCTGTAATCACTAAGAACCAATCAAATTGATTGTACAGCGGATTTTTCCCGACACAAAACAAACAAAGATGGCGGCCAAGATTCGGCGGTTTTGGGGATAATTTGTTCAAATTTGAAGCTAGTTATGCTTTAATATTGCCAAGTGAAGTACCTACAAGAAGACAAGAAGCTTCTTTATGCCTCGAGTAAACTTTTTAAAGTAGTAAAGGAAGCGAAGCATTTTTTAACAAATAAATATGCGAGGAGTGGACGGCTAAACACGTACGTTAAAATGTTAGTACAGTTGTTTTGAACATTTTTTCATGTATATTATTAATAAGTAATAGCATGGTTTCTCGTGCAATTTGGAAAAACATGCACTCGTGAGTTTTTCAAATACTTCAAATAGCACTCGTCCTTCGGACTCGTGCTATTTTGACAGTATTTGAAAAACTCACTCGTGCATGTTTTTTTCCAAATTGCACTCGAAACCATGCTATTACCTATACTAACTGTCATGTTATTACAATTGTAACTGCCATGTTATTACAATTATTGTTACTCATAGCCCTCGGCTCTTTTATCATGCATATAAACTAATAAAAGTATACTTTATTTCGTTGCTATTGTGAAAGACAAGAAATATACATGACATTGTATATCATTCTCGTTGTTTCTGTAGCAATCCATCAACCAGCTTGGCAGCAAAGACCTGGCAGTTCAGAAAAAGGAGGTAGAAGGCAACTTTAAATATTTCAAATCCCAACTTGCAGTCAAAGACAAAGGAAGTGTCCCAAAACTTCCAGATGATGAGAAAGAGTGGTGGGTATTAGGGCCGTTTAAACGGGAGAAAATAAGTCGCGACTTAATTAAAACGCGTCCTATTTAAGTCGCGAACACACTCCTATAAATGGTCAATTTGTTCGTAACCAAAGTAAGTCGCGACTAAAATAATAACAGCGTTTAAAGGTAGCTATAGTTCAAAATAAGTCGCGACTTATTAGAAATTGACCGTTTATACGAATGTGTTCGCGGTTTAAATAGGACGCGTCTTAATTAAGTCGCAACTTATTTTCTCCCGTATAAACGGTCCTAATGTCGTTATTTAATTGACCGTACGGAAAAAGATGGCGACTTGTACATTTAACCACAATCCTTTGCGTGCAGTAAACATTTTTTCTTGCAGAATTATTGGAAGATAGGGTTTCAAAACGATCAACTTTGGAAAGAATGAAGTTCTTGCTTACTTAATCCATCTTAGCATGATAAACAATGTTTAGTTATTTGAGCTGATTTGAGGTCGCAAAGCATTGTGGTTAAATGTACCGCCGCCATCTTTTTCGGTACCGTCAATTGCAGGAGTACAATGTTCTTTCGTATTTACTGCAGTGTTGTAACAACTCGAGTCAATGACAGACTCGACACGAAATTATAAGTTTTTAAAGTACACCTTGAAAAAATGGAAAGATTTCTCTACTGCCATCTTCAACAATAGATTATTATTATTATTATTTGAATATTTGAAATACGTATGTTTACATTAAATAATATTTTTATAAAAGGAACTAACTAACTAGGAATATTAAAATGGGTGGTCATCCCAATTCTTAACACATGCAGGTATAAAACTATTTTTAAAACGCATAGTCCTACTCTTAAAAAGTTCAAAACTGCGTGGGTGACGCAATGAGTACGTAATTTGTCTCTGTTCCGGGATTAATTCTCTCAACTTGCTAGTGGGCTGCAAAGCAGAATTGTAAAATCGTTTACAGATTTCACTTCTTCTTTCACTTAATAATTCGAGATTTAGTTCTGCGATAGCTTCCTTATATCATTTTCCTGGCACGAGGACTGCACGCGCTTTGAATTATCGTGCGTTCTCTGTCCTTGTTCCAAGGGCGGTTATAAATTAAAGGGGAAAGTCGGCTACTCGGCGTTAGGTTTCTGCAGAATTCGTTTAGAAGTATTTTCTATTTTTTGTTTGTTCATTTTAGGCTCAATCGAGTAACTACGTCAATCCTTGATGTCACTTCCTGCTTTTCAAAAGGTTTGACAAAACCAATGGAAACATCCATGTCTTTCTTGCAAAAATTGAACTAAATTTTACCAAGTCTAATTTAAATATTAATATAATGTGTCGTATCATAGTATTATTTAACATTAAATTTATATTTATGTATTTTTATTATATTTATCATAAACTCGATTGTTAACATTCTGTAGTTTATTTGTCATAACGTTTGCAAAGGAACTTTTCCATTGTTTATATATGTTCCTGTTTTGGCAGCAAGAGACGGGGAGGGGCCTGGGCTCCACATTTTGTCATAGCCTGGTACCCTGGCCCAATCAAAGAATATGGGCCATGTAACCACTAAAGACTTCTGCTTTCCTATTGGTTGAAATTTCGCGCGTTTTTAGTGGCTATGAGTGAAATTGCAATCGTCATAAGTGGATTTAGCCCTGATGACGCGAGAATGAGATTAGTGGTTACCTGGCCCATATTTCTTTTGAAATTGGGCCAGGGTACCAGGCTAATTTTGTCACAGATAATCGTTTATAAAATAACATTTATACTACGCACGCCCTGATTGGTCAATACTTGTGTTTGGATCGGAGTATCCAAACACGGAAATCTAAAGCACTTTTGTCGTGTTTATATAAAAGCAAAATAAGGTTGAAACAGACAATGTATTACGGTATAGCTATGAGTAAAGTAAGGATGTATAAGGTTTTTAACTGTGAGAAGCTTCTACAAAAAAAAAAGTTCAAAAATGCTTAACTTCTAGAAAAAAAATGAGGTAATTTGTGCTCATGAAAACTCGGCGAAAAGGTTTGATCAGTTCACGTCTTAAAAGCGACTTGACGGAATGAAATTGTTTATAAAATACCTCCAGTCCTCATAAAACTCGCTGACACTGCTAAAAGGAAAGACTCGATACGGAGCAAAATGTCCGCGAGCTCTTAGAATAAATCCAAAATATTCGCCATTTTGAGGCAGTTCTTTTTCGGAGCTCAGGAGCTGAGTAGCTTTCTACGGCAAACGATGTTTGAAAACATGATTCAGACGCTGAAATCAGTGAAATGGCTGATTACGGCAAATGCTTTTCACTGTTTTCGGTTTTCAGAGTTGACTTTTTAACCCAATTTTTCATTTCAAATCGTGTCCAACTCTCACTTTGGCGTAGAAACGACATATTATTTAATGTATCAAAAAATGCTAGACAGCTTGGTCATGGGAACAAAGGTGTGACTTAAACTCGTATGGCCTACCAATATTTTCATATACGTAAACAACTATTTGAATCTTTATTGTGGTAAATCTATTTATTATATAAATAGAGAATAATACATGGATGTGCGGAAATATGAAATTTATTTCGAGTGTTGACCAGGATATCTCACGAGTGAGCGAAGCGAACGAGTGACATATCCTGGTCAACGAGAAATAAATTTCATATTTCCAAGCATCCATGTATTGTTCTGTTTATTATATAAAAAAATTGTCCTATTGCCTTGCAAAAATTGCATTAAACTATAATGCTGATTCAGCAATAATCGTCACATGTGCGATTATCATAAATAATCGCACATGTGAGATTATCACTTTTATTAGTGGCGGAAAAATCAATAAAACACTCTATTTTATATAATAAAGTAATTTAAATAAATAAATAATGTATCTACAGGCTAGAATTGCGATGATTATTTACAACGAATTAGTATTCTTATAATAGATCTATACATCCAATGTAAAGGTTTTTCATTTAATCCAACTTCTATGAGTGAAGCTTTTTGGTTAGGTTAAATAAAATCCAGCTGTTGTAATTTCAGTCTTCAAGACAGTAACACGAGTGAAGCAGTTACTAGTATTATGCTCCGCAGTGCGATTATTGCTGAAGCTGTCTTTGATCCAGCCTAGAGGTGACAAAAAGTATAACGTTAGTTATATAAAAATGCATTTTTACATAATTCTAGTCAATTCAATTAAGATTGTCTATTTGTCTTTAAGACTCTGAACTTCGCTTCTCAAAACGGTAAATTCTATTTTAGAAGAATTAAGAAAATTCGGCAACTGTGCTTCACTGCTTTATGACCTATAACTGGACTGTGGATGTCCCTCGAAATAATGGCGCAGTTACACGCCATCAGGCGCCATCCTGTTAGGTCTGATCTTCAAAATTTATCACAGGTCAGCTTTTGGTTTAGCCGTGTCTTAAGAGCAACTAAATTTGAACATATTTCTCTTTAAATAATAATTCGGAATGGTTTTATGCTGTATTTGTATATTTCTATAGACTTTCTTGGTGGTCGGGAAGATGTTTTAACTGTCAGTTTGTGTTTGCTTTATTTGATAACAAACATGGCAAAGAAAGAAACTTTATCATGTATTTCAACGTTTCTGAAGTTTTCACTTTAGAAAATAATTAAATTTCTGCGTAGACGTTTTTTTTGCTCCAAGAGTTACGAAGACCTACAAGACGGCGGCGGATACACTTCAAGCGATACAAAAGTATCGGGGACCTCAGTCCAGTTATATATAGGTAAGTGTTTATCTATGCTTTAATAAAATTAAGCCACAGCTATTAAAACCTTGGCTGAGCGTTGCCATGACAACGGTATTACAGGTCCCGTTGTACAAATTACCCAATCAGAATTCTCAAAATATGTTGGTGTACTAAAATTGAATATTTTAAAAATAATATTTTTTTTGTGATTGAATTAAATGATTAAACTATTAATTGCATAGTATACAATACATATATGTATATGTGCAAATGATATAATTATATATTGACAAAAAAAGGAATAGTTTAAAAATCATGACTATTTTAAGTGAAAGGAACATAGTTGGAAAGCGTGTTGTCAAACTTACCGAAGATGGAGTCATTTTTGGAGTACTAGCCATTTCTGGAGTCGTTTCTGGAATCATTTCTGGCATTGTCAAGGGAACGGGATTGCTTTTCTGCTTTACCCAGAAATTTAACTTGGTTTTACACAAAGTAGCAAGGAACGTGACTGTTCCTGTCTGGTTCACTGGTGGCTTCCAATAAAATGTCAAATTCTTCTTTTCATTTTTATTGGTATGCGTCAAACTTGATTTAGGTTCAAACTATGTTGTAAGAAAAGAACGGAAAATACAGACACATAAAGATGAATGCATGATTATTTGGAATACCTGGAACGACTGGAAGTTGCATCAGAAGCGCCAGAACGAAACGAGGCAAGGGAGAAAACACTTGGGCACTTTCACTGATGCAGACAAAGATAGTTATACTAGGCATGTATTATTATTACGTATGCTTCTGTACGATTAAAAACCCGTCATCTTTGTTGTTGATTTCAAATCTAAAAAGCACTTCGCCTCTCCTAACAACCCCCCCCCCAAAAAAAATTTTAAAAATGGATCGATGCCTGTCCTGCCCCCTACTTCCGACGCACATACAATTGTTATTAATTAATTTGATAATAAACAAATATATAGGGCATGCGGTTTCCGGTCATGCATTCCAGGCAAGTGAAATATATTATTATTACTAGCTGGATAATATTATATAAACGTTACTTTCAGTTTCAATTAATATTGGCAGTGTTTAGCAGCCGTTGGTTGCCTTGGTAAACTTGGGCAACGGTGATAGGTTGATCGACACGAATTCATAACAAGATATGTGATGTTTGACTCAAGTAAATATTCAACTTGTATTATATTTAGATCGACAAAGTTAATTTATTTTTAATACGTCGACCTGAAATAGTATATAGTTCATCGTATATATTAAATACGTCGTTTAACCCGAGTCTAAAGTACTAATAAAGCGCCATTCAGTGAGCGTTAACCTACCTTAGGGAATGTAAATCTGCAGTCCTGATATGCAACATCAGTTTCGCTAACGTTGACAAATTCTCCAACGGCTGATCCTCCTTGAGAAATTCTCCCCTGAATCAAGAAGCCCTGTAGAACACCGCCAGTTATTGAGACTTGGATTAAATTACGTTGGTGATTCCATTTTGCATGAAGGTTGTACGGACTAGTTGCGATATCAAGCCCTGAAATACGGTTATGGTCTTTGGGATGGATATGGTGGGGTGACATGCTGGTACAACTTACAGGTGGTGCGCCATCTTCATAACACCAACTTAATTTCGCGCAAAAAGCGAGAGAAATCAACAAAAACGTAAACATTTCTCTTACTCTGAGGGAACTTTTCAACTGTTTGTAGTGTTTGTTGCATGTAGTGATTTATTCAAGTGTGTGTTCTTATATAGAAACTGATAAGGAATTATGGTATTGGATCAAGCAGGTGTTGAGTTTTGCATCCGGTTATTAGAGACAGGTTGGCATGCTCGCATACCAAATTAGGAAACCGTATACGGTTTGGGTGCGGCTTGTTCTGACGGTAGGAAGTTGATGGCTTGATGCCATGACGTTGCATGGTCTTATATCTTCGTTTGTGTCTAATAAATATATCAAACTTCAAAGGGGATCAATTAATGGCTTTGATCACGTATCTAAAGTTGAATGACTGCCGGGCCCAAGATCAAATTCATCCAAAAATACAAAGTGTTTTACTTGCCCAAACTTATAACTCTAATCCCTAACACAAAATTCCTAGGCACATCAATCAGATGGATAGGCATAGCCCTGGCGCATGCGGGGTTTTTCAACGTGGGCGATACAGTTTTGTCTGATTCTAATGTTGATAAGCATCTTCTCAGTTGTTTTTTTGTAATTTTACCGTGGCTCACGTTAGACGATTTTACGATCATATTAAGACACGACGTCATTCAGATAAAGTTTGGAAGAGACACAATAACATTTAACGCAGTTATGCAGCGACATTCAGCTTGTTATAATTTTATAGTTATAATAAAAGAGTCTCGAGGCAAAACGTTGTAACGCCATCATATCTGGCTTGGCCGACGAACACTATATTGTCAGGCCGACATGCACGTTTGTTGTTTCTCTTGCCGCACAAACTCGTCAAGCTTGGAGAACCAAGTGTATAATACCATGGTCCATGCCCATGGTCGGCTGTAAATAGAGTCACTCACATGCATGCCACGCGTGTATATATATATATATATATATATATATATACTGCCCCAAGATCGGGACGTTCACTATAGAAGAAGGCTATAGGCTAAAGCTTTCCGGCTTTGATTAGTAAAATTAACCGTGTACATGTTATTAGCCTGATAATATATGTAGTGCAGCGTTAATTATGTGATAACTTGTGTCTTGGCAGGAATTAACGCGTCATGATTAGGCAGTGTTGAGAGGAAAAGGTCAACACTTGAAACTTGTGGTTTTGCTATCTACCTGTATGTCAGTATGTACGTTAATTTAATCTAATATAGCCACGGATGCAATCAACTATAAAAATTGAACAATGCAAGGGCACAAGTAAGTACGTTAACATAAAAACAATTTATATTGCATGTGAAAAAATAAACAATACGTAATAAAAAAACAAACATCCAGAGCTTGTTTCGCCTGCCGCGTTTAATGATATTATCCGAACGCCCCCGATTTCCTGCATATTATATGAATGGTATATTACAACAAATGAATGTCTCATCGTATATTGGATAACATAATTTTAAAATTCATTATTATTGATATTAAGTCCAATATACGAGAAATGTTCTAACTTTAGTCTTTACTGCATGTCGTGGCAATAGAAGCGTTCCTAAAATATCGTTGCAATATATTCTTCAAGTTGACCCATTTTTGAATTTGATTGGTTTCTGGTTTTTAAACAACCAATAAGAAACAGGATTATTTGCCAAACACCAATCAAATTCAAAACAGAATTCAAAACAGGAAGTTGTCAATGAATCTTATCAAATGAATTGTTCAACTTGAGGAATATATTGCAACAATGTTTTACGGAACGCTTCTATTGCCACGACAGTAAGGTAATCGCATTGCTTATATGGCTTCGCACTTTTAATATTATTTCTTTCTGCCAGAATTTTGCATTTATCATTCAAGTAAACATCAGTTGAAATGAAAGAAGACAAAAATAATTAGTTGTAAAAAATCGATAATTTGAATCTCCAGACAGAAATAGACAGAGATATTCTTACTCCATCTTTAATTATAGGTGTCAAGTATACCTGTCGCATGAACTTGCACTATTGTTTTATCAAAGTGATGAGCGAAATACTATATATATATATATATATTAATATATATATATATATATATATTCTGGCTTGCGCCAGAATTTTGTCAACACTACTTCAAACTTATGAATCATAACTACTCCACCAGAAGGAACACCAGAGATATTAAGGTTCCCAAAGTTAGACTTGAAGTGGGCAAAAAGAGTTTTAAATACACCGGAGCAAAGTACTTCAACAACCTCCCATTGGAAATTAAAACTATTGGTTCATTCAATAACTTCAAACAGAAATTGTTTACTCATTTATTTCATCATAGTCAAGACCAGTTGAGGTCGTGAAACAATACGAAATGTTTGAATAAGAATAGAGTTAAATTTCCAAGGGATAAAGATTGTGCACCAATATGGCCGCCATTTCATTGTTTCTGTGCACCAATATGGCCGCCGTGCAGGTCAGATGAAAACCAAGAATATCTTGAACGAACGAACGAACGAACGAACGAACGAACGAACGAACGAACGAACGAACGAACGAACGAACGAACGAACGAACGAACGAACGAACGAACGAACGAACGAACGAACGAACGAACGAACGAACGAACGACGAACGAACGAATGTTTTAATAGTGACTTAAATGGCAATTTACAAAAATTTTAAAAAGTTTACATGAATTTGAAAAACTAAATGTATAAAAGAATGAAGTATATATGTACAATAACCTTATTTATCAGTAAAAAAATTGTGTGGGGTAGTTTGTTAGAATGATCGAGATCACGATCATAAAAAGACAAGCAGATCTTTTGATAAACCCAGAATAATTTTCAGAATATACTTTCAGAAAATCTCCAGGCTAGAAAAATTAATAAAATAAGTTAAGTAATTCCGCCGTAAAGGCGGAAACGTGCACGCGTTTTATGGCGCTGTGCATCCTATATATTTAACAGTTATACCATGAGCTCGAGTCGTATATGAGCTCATAGCCAACGAGGCGCTTCGCCGAGTTGGCTATTAGTTCGTATACGACGACAGCGAATGGTATAACTGTTTTATTATATAGCCAAGTGTTGTGTTTAGGGTACTGGGTATGAATGTGTGTGTGTGACACGTGACAGGATATATGTATATAGAGAGCAAGAAAGGGAGTGGGGAGTTTGTCTGTGTTTGGGTTTAAGAAAGCAATAAACTAAAAGAATATTAAAATGATATAAGTGCGAGGACACTACACCAAGCACTGTACAAGAAACAAAATGTTTGAAAACAGCGAAATGTTTGAAACGACAAACTTCCGGCATAGGCAACTAATACTTCCGCCATGCGTAATGATGCATTCACATAGAGTTTCTCGCTGAGCTGTTCGGCAAACAGCTTCAAACAGCTTCAGTTAAATGTTGCATAAATGTTGCTCGAGAGGCAAAAAATGTGTTAAGCAGATCAACAAAAAAGATTAAAAGGTACCTTTATGAAGTCAAAAGGTGGGTCAGTTGTTTATATTAGCGTTGCTGTCGTGAAAAAGGTTTTGATTTCATGCAAAAATGAAACTGAAACACCTTCGGCAGTGAAACTAAATTACTTAGTTGGTTGTTTTTGGAAAAGAACATGCTTTTTACTACTCCAAATTCTTATCTAAATAAAAAATGTCTCTTTACTGGTGATCTCCTACGAAATGTGTGTTGTAAGCTTGATTTTAACCGTGAGTTTCTTTGTTTGGCAACAAATTAATATCAACCCGTTAATTTAGTCAGGTTTTTGAAGTAAAAATACGTAATTTTTAGGTGAATTTTACCATTTAGCATGCTAAATTGTGTTTGTTAATGTATTTTTACACAATGTTTTTTTTTTATACATTGGTTTGAGGGTGTTGATGTTTTTCTGTATAAAAATCCGTCAATTTCAACTCTTTTCAGCAGTTTAAAAAAACATGCCGCCATCTTGTTTTTCCTCTACTAGTAGGATATGAGCTGATAGCCTGGTAGTAGGGAACCAATCAGATTACGCAAAAACTCATATCCGATAGCATGCTATATAATAAGAGCTGATAGCCTGGTAGTAGGGAACCAATCAGATTACGCAAAAGCTCATATCCGATAGCATGCTATATAATAATAGGCTATAATTAAATAACTGAATTATATTTGTTGCTTTTTCGTTTGAAACAGTGTTAGTTGGTCGTGAACGTGTAGTTTTCATTTATATATTTTATAAATGTGGGTTTTTTTCAGAAATATCTTGTCATGGACAAGTAACTTAACATGCGACTTTTTTCCCTACTCTAGTGGTTTTAAACACTTAAAAATAATGTGCTGTATTTCAAAATGCAGACCCTAGAACCGTGGCTACAACTTTGACTGACGTTTTCAAAATCCTAAATCCGCCCCTGTATTCTATTCTATTCTAAGACGTGACTAGAAATTTTCTTTTAGAACTAGAAATTTTTGCTTGATTTTAATCAATATACATGACCTCGTGCCCTTCATCGCTACAATTGCTTATAAGTTGTTTTCAGATCCAACGAGAGTTTTGCTGCAATAAGGAATCGGTCATAAAGTATATAAACTCGGCTAGGTTGGAATTTTAATTCGGCGGCCATTTTTGGTAAGATCGTCATAAACATTGTGTGGGCCATCAAATATTTCTTGTACAAATGGATGGGCTATGAACAACTATAGCAAAGTGAAAATGTGATAAACTGCTGAGGTTTTTGGTAAGGGAAAACTGACTTTTCGAGCGGAGCCCTTGATCAGAGTGATCTTCATCACATTTCATTCTGATTGGAAGGGCTCCGCTCGAAACGTCAGTTTTTCGTTACCAAACACCTCGGCAGTTTACCACATTTTCACTTTGCTCTATCTAAAACAGGGGCGGATGCAGGATTTTTTTAAAGAGGGGGTTGACACCTCTAGGGGGGGTCCGGGGGTATGCTCCCCCGGAAATGTTTTGATTTCTGACACCCTGAAATGCTATTTCCTGCATTTTGGGCAATATTAGGATCAGAAATAATGATTTTTATACGCTATATTATACACTAAACACAATTTATATATTATATATAATATAATATACTGTTCAAAGAATACATATATAATAGGCTAGGGGGGGTTGCAACCCCCATAACCCCCCTGGATCCGCCCCTGTAAAACACTGCCTACGTAGCTCTCTACTTTTTTACGAGCAAATATATATACCTTATTTTCTTTCATTGTATAATTATTGAACAATTTTCTCAAAAACAACATTCAAAATAGCTCATAATAATTCTTATCAGTAAATTATTCATAATATTAAAAAAATATATAAGCAAGTGATATTTGAAAATTTGCCAAAATTGCACGAGCCGTTAGGCGGAGTGCAATTTGGCATAATTTTCAAATATCACGAGTAGTGTAAATCCTTAATTGTACGAGCAAAATCATATGATTACTCATTTATTATATGCATGACAAAATTGCGACACGTACTCTTCGTACTCACTCACGCCTTTAAAAACATCTTGTTTCATTACTTGACAAGAAACATTTTCACTCTGGGTGTTCTCTGTACTCATTTCAAAATATTTGCATGGAATTTTTAGTTCATAGTGTACCACAAGTCGTTGGAAATCTGAAAACTTTCCATTGCAGAATTGGCTGCCATTTTCAATTTTATTGTCAACATCGTTCCTAGGGCCTTCTCTACTTTTATTAATTGTACTGCAGTACAATTAATAAAATAATTGTACTCCTCTCAACCAATCAGAATGTATTAATTTTGTCATGCATATAATAAATCTTGTTATTGATAGTTTGTGAGCCGCACAACTGCACAAGTGACAACCACATTACTGATCAGTATTAAATCAACTTTAATTTTAATTTTAATAAGATGTAAATTATAAATAATAGTAAAAAAATTTGATGAGCTGGAGAATAGTCTGCAGGCATAATAAGCCGGAATCAACAAAAAATATTTTTAATACGTATATATATAGGAATTTTTGTAACGTACATGTATTAAATCTAGCATAATCTTTCCCAAAGTATTTATTAAATATTTTCTTGCATGTGACACTCAAACAAACACAGATGAATAATAAACAGACAAATAAACAAACATATTGGTAATTAACTTTAATTTAATTTACGATTTAAGATTACTGGCGGCACGTTTGTACCAAAAATATCATTGTAATATTATAAATAATTTATGGACTTCAATAGCTACGTCTTGTAAAGTGAAACAAAATCTTCCTGATTTACAATTTTACATAAACCTTTCGTTCGGTTTTCTCTAAAATTATTCTCAATATAAAATTAATATAAAATTGTTCTAGGAGCTTCGACGATTACGAATGTTTATTCGATACTAAATATTACAAGTATCACAATATTTACGTCTTTGACTTGCGTTTATATTGATCCGATACAACAAGGTCGATTATAAATATGCAGTACGTTTTAAATGTATTTAAATACAGGAGCAATAATATATTTAAATTATATACATTCAATAACTTCCGCATACTATCTGTGTTACAATCAAATTTTATCCTATATATCTATACATAAGGTCTTTAAGCTAACAATATATATATATGCTAATTATTCAGCAAAATTAATATAATAATATATATATTTACAGCGATGTTAGTCCAAACAGATGAAAGACAACGACAAGGGGTAACAGCGTTGGCACTATTAAAGCAAAGATGGATGGTCCACCCTAAAAGATAATAAAACTCACATTAATGTGAAACATTATTCTTTTTGCAGTTATACTAATAGCTCTAAATGCACTAAACTGGTAAAAATGCTCTACATATATAGGGTGTTTCCTATCGCGATGACGGGAAAGAATACTATCATATAGGCTAGCGATTTCTTATCTAGTAGGCAGTATAATTAATGAAATAAAAGTAGTTTGCTGCGTAGGCAGTGTTGAAATGCAAATTGAAATATAGTAAGGTTTGAGTACTGCCGAAATTATTGAACGTAGTTTTCTAACGTTTCGGGCGAAGGACGTTCGTCAAAGAGGAACGTTTCTCTCCGACGAAAGTATAATTAATGTATTTCTACCTGATCATCTGAATCTAATAAAATCTTTACAAAGTACACTCAGTTTCATGTGCTTAGAAATATGCTCCCGCTTTGTTTGGCAAAGTTAGTTTGCCTTTTTCAAAGCCACTTGGACTTTGAAATTTCAGTAAAATCACCCCACTCGTTTTATTTGACCTATTACTTGTAGGGAAAAGGGATAAATAAATCCAGCCCCTCGACATTCTGGGCCGGCTTAATTAGTTTAGTTGTGTGATCATGATCTGGTTGACAAAGCATCAATAAACATGCCGGTTGTACATGTAGCCATAATGCTTTGCGAAATTGAATCAAATAACAACTAAACATTGCAAACAATCAGAGGCAAATAATGTCAAAGGTGAAATGCAACTAATGAGAAACATCAAATGTCAATAATACTTTTGTATAGAATATGCGACGTCACACTTCGCGCGCACTGCATGACTTCGCGTATTGGACATTTTAAGCTGATTGCGCTATTTTAAGGATGCATTCCGATATGTGATTATTTGTACGTGCTCAAAATTGTGATTAAATGTACAAATCGCCATCTTAGTTAGATACAGTTAATTAAATATATTAATTAACTTTTTCTATAGGCAGCATCCGACTCGCAAGTCTTATGCCTTACTCTAGCTGGCTAATGGCAAACAATTTTACTCATCAGTACAGGGAAAAGATAAATGGAGTAGAATTACTTACTGAAGTTGGAGGTTGCCTTGTAGTTTGAGTAACATTTGGCATTGTCTATAAAAATGGAGATGTTAAAACATTTCGGATAAAAAGATTGAAATCATATAGAATTGTCCTTAAAATATACTTATATATACTATATATCTTTGTATACTCCAAACTTCGAAAAGCTGATGTTTGAATGGAACCTAATTATTTTTCAAAATTTCATAAAATTTATATTTTTCTAAAAATAACAAGTGCGTGGTCAGTGTTTTGTTATCAGTATAACCTTAACTAACTTCATAATTATGGCCAACCTTATAAAAACTCACAACTTTTTGACATACACGTTATATATAGAGTATATAAATACTGATCTCTGGTTAAATATGCACTTTTGATTGAAACTGAAAAAAACAACAAGATAGCGGCAGACCTTAATTGAGTACGATAGCAAGTATGATTTCTTACCGAAAGATCGATTTCGTTACTGGATACTGCAACCCAAAATGTGTCATAGTCTTTTTCTATTGTTCCATAAAATACGACGTTTCCTTTTTGGCCCGATGGGGCCCAGAAAACGGATAGGTTAGACTTTGTTGCCATACTGTTGTGCGTTATACTTGCATGTGGATTAAACTAGGGGAAAAAATTAAAATGTTAGTCAGAATTCGATCAAACGCCATTATAATAAGCTTTTATTTTAAGGGGTCGATTACATGGAGATTTTATCCCGGGCTGAACTTCAAACCGGTAAATCCTTGTAATATTTATGAACGTAGCGATTACATGGAAAAAATGTTGAAAAAAATGCTGAAAGTTTAGCCCACGAGATGGAATTTTCAGCCAGGTCAACTGGGGCTGAAATCGCCCATATAATCGCTCAAAACTTTCAGTCATGGCTGAACTCAACGTGTGAACGGCGTATCAATCGTTCATTCAAAATTCTTCGAATTCCAACGTGTTATTGATTAAGGTTTTGGTTTCAGCCTGGCCGGGTTGAAATCGTAAATAAAATCGCAATAAAAACTCAGCCCTGCTAACCGAGCTGAAATTTCAGCCCAGGATGAAAATCTCCATGTAAACGGCCCCTGATTCTTTATCTTGTGCAAAAGCCCTCCTTCATGACTTCCTATTTAGTATGTTAAGTTAAATTATCCTATATTTACTGAATAGAAAGGGCAACAATGCCGATGGATAAACTATGCTGCTAGCTCAAGTTGGACAAGTTCTCGACCCCATGTACGAGGATGGAATCTATCAATGACTGATTTAGATTAGTGTATAAGTGCGTATACATAACTAATTAGTTCAGAGCAGCTTATGCAGCCTAGTCCCTGGCTCTCTCTCTTCGCTGTAATAATATTTGCTAGCATATGGGCGTCTGTGCCCGAGTGCCCCCCTTGAGCGGTGACGTCAGATCTAGGTACCAGTCTCATCAAATACGCGCGTGCTTTAGAACGACGGGACAGGCTGCAGCTTAATGTATTTTACTATACCGTAAACCTCCGAATATAAGCCCCGCCGAATATAAGCCCCCAATGTATAAGCCCCCCATGTATAAGCCCACCAATTTACTAACACTCACCATTCCGAATATAATCCCACCCGTATATATAAAGCCCACCCGTATATAGTATCTTATGCTTGTTTCTATGTTAACCTTGTGTTATATTGAAATAAAGTCAATAATTGTTTAATATTACTAACACAAAATATTGTCCGTATATAACCCTCCAGATATAACCCTCCCCCCCCCCCCCCCATGTATAAGCCCACCAAAAAATTAATCACCATGTCTGTTTTGCATGCTCCTGTTTATAATTCCAAAAGTGTAAGTGATGATAGGAGTTGCACTGTTGTTGTTATTTGCAGTTATTCAATAGAGGAGTTCGACAGAAGCAGCTATCAGAGGATCGTAGGTAATTTTTTCAGTGAAAGGAAACCGATTTGATTCATGACAGACTGCACGTGTCAAGTATTATTTTCCAAAGTAATAATTAAAATTTGTAAAAAAGTAGGCGCAGCTGAGTTGGCAGTGTTTTGGATAGAGAAAAGTGAAAAGGCGATAAACTGACGTGTAGTAACAAAACGTTTTCTGCGTTTTCTCTTTCATTGTTGTGTGCTTGGAACCATCACGAAGCATTATCATTAATTATATGACAGTAACGCCGTCATTATTCTTGATAAAGGCAGGAGAACGCAGTAAATACGCCAAAATATTGCGTGAAAAATTGTCAACTCAATCGAAAATATCGATACCTGGGTAAAATATCGTCGGCTCAAAAACATCTCATGAAATGGTTTGACCACGATAATACAGTTAGGCATTTCACTCGTTTTTTGCATCTGAATCAACAAATGATTATATACTTGCAGTGCATGCTAAGGCTACGTCCACACGTATACGTTTTCATAGTTTTCATATTGTTCTCCATCCTGAAGGGAATAGAAAACAATGGTCTACTTACCTGAAACAATATGAAAACGCTACGAAAACGTATACGTGTGGACGTAGCCTGTCTGCCGAGTCGTTGGATTTTAGTGATTGGAGAGTTCGTTAATTTTCTATGATCGAAAGATATATTTGGAAAGACAGTTTGGCATCACTTTTTCTAACGAACTGTTTAAAAAATATATAATATAGATATGTACATGTAGGTGCACGCTAATATACGCAAGAATATAGAGTGGTCCGCTGCTGTTTCTACAGCTTAGAAAACAGCCAATAAATTTATAGACACACATATATATATTTTTGTTGTGAATAGATGATGGGGGCGGTGACCTGTGTCACCATATTTTGAAAATAATTCTCAGGAATAGTATTATTAACCGAGAGCGTGGTCTGATATTTTTCCGTAATGACCAAGCGGACGAGGTTAATAAGAGGTTTTTAGTATAAATACACAGGTGATTATAGAAAATCGCGCGCGCTGATTGGTCGAGTTACTTCGGATTAATTCTCGTAATCACCTACAGCGTTTATTCAAAATGGCCGCCAGTCAAGTTGTCAATGCGACAGACGAGAAAATTAACAATTTTAAAGGAAATGTTGTTCCTAAAAAGTACGAAAATGTGTATTTATACTAAAACAATTATTCGCCTCAGGCTCAGTGAATATCGGTGAATAATAACCTCGACTCGTTGTTAAATTATATGGTATTTTGAAACAACACATCTTTATACATTACATAGACTCGTCGTTTCCAATGTTGTTGCTCTTGTTGTCATCGCTTTCGGAATCGGCTAAAACTCACTGCTACATTGCTCATCGTCCCACTCACACATAATTTAGTCCTCACTGGGTTATTGAATTCACAAATAATTTAAGGTCTTAGTTGATGCACGGCTAAATTCCTCGACTCGTAAAGTCTGAAGTCATGTACATGTTCATCGGTAAACTTATTTCTTGTTAAAATTTTATATAACTAATTATTACTAATTATTACTAGGGCCTTTAATAAAAAAATGTTTTACTCTGCATGGTGAAGGGGTCCGCTCCAGTCAGTATATTTCGTTTATATCAAAACTAATCTCGTCCGTTTACCACCTTAGCTTTTCATTTTGCTCCTTATAAAAGACAGTCGTGTTACGTTGAGCCAAACTATACACATTCGTACTATAATTGGTTGTTCTGGACTCGTATCAGATTGACACTAACCACAGCATGCATGCACAAAGCACTTCTATATATATACACAATTCTTGTGATTCTGCCAACAGGATTTTGCGGCGACAGGTATAAAGATGTTGAAACGTACCTTAAACTTGTTGCCTGTACAATCTTGATATTTTACTGATTCATTTGAAAACAATTTGAACTCCCCAACGGCTGGACCATCTTTCCATTTACGAGCTTGAATGAGAAAACCTTTCAAGGGCATTCCTGTTACCGAGACACGAATATATTGACGATGTTCTTCGTCCGACCCAGCCATTATTGTGTATGGACTCATAGTGTTTTGTGGTTTAATTGGAATACTTTCGTGAAGCCCAACGTGGCGAAGATGAGCAGGCAACATTGACTGACAACTCATAGGATCAGCACCGTCAGGATGTCCAAACGTTATTCTAAAAGTAAGACACGCTAGGACAAGTCGCAAAAGTAGTGGGCTCATCGACATCGTATATCTTTAATTATTTCTCACTTTAGTGATAAAACTGTATGGCTGATATGAGTTATAGAGAATATTCTTTACCAATTGTTTGTCTATATATACTTGATATACACACATCACGATATCACGCGATAAAAGAGGGAGGATATCCGCTAACTCCGCCCAGTTTTGGCACGCCTTACGTCCTACGACTTTAACAATAGGAACGAGCCTGCGGAACAAGTATAGCTGTTTTTGATTCAATAAGATGACTAATCCTAATCGTAAACAATCACCCGAATCACTAACTATAATTTGATCCTATTCCTAACCGGTATTGAACGTAATTTTGATTGGCTATTGTCGCAGCACACGCATCCATGTGCGTATCAAACAAGTAAACATGCCAATTTAATTATTATCCAAAATTTCCAAACTTCAAATTACGATCTGTGCTACGAGTTTCACATTACAATTCAGCAGGAAAAGCATATGCTTTTTGGTTTTGAGCATGGTACAGTTGTTAACTGTCTATATTTGTTTGTTTTGTAACCATTGGGTTAACAAAACTGAGTATAGATTATAAGCAACTGACAATTAACCTCTATTTGTTTCACGAGTTTCGGATTAAACGGGATTAGAGATAATAACATATAAGGAGATAAACTATTGATTAAAAATAACAAATTGTTTCGTAAATGTTGATTTAACTCTTTCTCGTCGGTGGATTTCTTCTGTGATGAGTAAAATCGTCTATAATAAGCTAAATAATTGCAAAGTCGTGTTCTGTGGATGTTATAAATTATAATGGATGATTATTCGATATATTATTTATACTGATTCATCGGCGGAAAACGTAATTTTTCTTATCCAGATTAACATTTATTTGTAACTACATATAGTTGATTCTTTAAAAAGATTCTGATGTTGACAGTAATTAATGCAACCAAACATTCAATTTTAATAAATCTTTTGAATCACGTCGTTCGAATTTTTATATAGGCTTGTATATTTATCACAGGATTGCATTAGATTCTAATCATTCTATCGACTTTCAACTACAAAGCAGAACGAAGCTGGCGCCCTTGCGAGGGCGGAAAAAATACGATGATATTAATCCTTATAAGAAAATACCGGAAACTTCAAGTACTCTGGCGAATCTCGGTCTGTTTATACTTAGCAGACAATAGGTCGAAATCCGGTCAAAAGTGGAGTGATGTTGATTGTCAATGTGCCAAACAACGAAATACACAACATCATTCTTTTAAATTCTCATTCTTCTGAAAATTTGGTTTTTTTTAAAGAACCTGCGTGTTTTGTAGTATTTGTATAGATAATTTTTGTGTGTCGTCATCAAAATCCAAAAATCTAAATTATAAACATAGAAAGCAGTTGTACATGTTTTAAAGATCATTGTTGTAAATTTTCTTCGAACACTTTTAGATTGATACAATAATTCAGGCTACGTTTACACGGTACCGGTGTCCCAGTAAATATGTCCCCCCAGGGGGACACATTTCCTAGGAAATCTGTCCCGGGGGGGACACATTTTTTGGGGGGACATATATCCTGTGACACCGGACGAATTCGAGACCGGTCTCGTATTCGTCCTATTTCGCCGTGTAAATAGGCGGAACCGTACAAATTCGAGAATGATTCCGAATTCGCCTGGTGTAAACGGGATCTCCGAGTTCAAAATTTTGTTTATGCTGACGTCAGCATAAATTTTAAAAGTCATAAAGAGATTATGCATTACGCTTTAATTAAAAGTGATACTATTTAGGTTTAAATCTGACTATTTTTATTAAAATTTGGCTTGGGTCTTAGTTTCTTGGCCGTCATGTTGGTTGACGAAAGTGATCAACAAACATGGCGTCCCCTTGTTTTTGACATTTTAGTTTTTCTATATATATATATACTAATAGTTTAGCCACTAAACGCCCTATGACCCTATCGCCACATAATGTTGACTCTCGGTTTATTTCTGTCTACTCTATATGTGCAACATAAGAAATGCAACACTAAACTAAGTTAAAAAACGTCGGAAAACGACTTACTGTTTAAGTGCGCCATGTGTCCTACTTTTAATTTATCTTTCTAACAGTGGCGTAGCCAAGGGGTGGGGGGCGAGGGGGGGCGGTCGCCCCCCCCAATCAATGGTCTCCAAGACCGTTCTCGTGAAAAGTTTAAAATCCGTTGAGAAACTTGTAGGGGGGGGGGGGGGGGTACATTGTTTTAAGGCCAAGTGAGTAGACTAGTAATGTGTTATATATTTAGCAGGCATGCATATGCTATAAATTACAATACTAAGGTATATACAAAATGCCTCCAACTTGTTTTTACATTTTCGACTTGTTTATAAATAAATCTAAAGATATTCTGACGTGTATCATTCTATGTTCTGGTTTGATTTCAACAAAATTATGTAATTTATGGCTTTCAGATTACTTTTAAATACTTGCCTCAAAATGCAGGAAATAGTGTTTCAGAGACCCTGGAAATCCAAAATTTTCCGGTGGGGCATGCCCCCGGACCCCCCTAGGAGATCGAGGTTCTTGCCCCCCCAAACTCAAGACCCTGGCTACGCCACTGCTTTCTAACACCTTTGGTTTTACAAAATATACTTATTGCACTCAACTTAGCCTGCATGGGTATGGCAGTTTTCGTAAGTTCCCACTGCAGGAAATTAAGGCGGAATTTTCCGATGTATAAACACGGGCTAGCTAGCGCGTGTGTGCAAACGTTTCTACATTTAATCAATTTTCTGTATCTGAAACTGAATGAGCCCTGAAAATATTTATATTTTTAAAACTAAGAGATATTCTCTTCATTCATGTTATAGAATTTATTAGCCGAAAAAATGAATAATATGCATGCAATGCATGGTATCTGCGTATGCATTAAATGAATGCGCGGTTTTACAATAGCGGGTGTGGAACAATTTATTACCGCAAAATGAACACCCTTCGGTGCCCCTTCTTCTTTCTTCCGGCTCAACTTTTTTTAATATTGTGATATACTGACACTGACTCTTAGAATAACTGCTCATTTTTAATGATTACAACTTTAAATCTGATTAGAGAGAGAGAACACTCAACTCTATTAATCAGTTGAGAATACCGTATATAAACTTCGGATAATAAGGCCTAAGCTTATATTTTAAAAATGACATTTTGTATTAGGCCTATATTTGAAAAGGTTTATAGTTGGGGTATTTTGCGTTTCAAATGTCATTTTATATATATATTACATTTAAGCTCATGGGTCTATTCTCGGGAGCTATAACACAGTAAATTTTACGGAGTAGATACAACTCCAATTGGTGTCATTCTGTCACCGTTTGTACTCCAAACGATGACAAAATGACAATAAATGGAGTTGAATCTACTCTGTAGAATTTACTGTGTAGGGATTATATACGGATTTTTTCCCCCGTTTAACATAAAAGGGGGTTATATTCGGAATATATTTTGAGTTTGATATTCAAATTATACATATTATACTGTATCTTTATTAGATCAATAATGTTCTCTTCATTAGTAATTGATAATATTAAAATATTATAGAATTCAGAATGTAAAATGTAAAAATAATGTAAGAATAATGTAAAAATAATGACTCTAATAATTATCTACGTGTAGTCTGTATGCCAATTAATGCGGCTTTTCAAGAGCGGGTGTGGAAAGATGAACTATTATCACAAAATAAAACGGCACAAGTTAACCACTATAGCCTACGTGCAGGAACACAACGTACGCCTTTCAGTTCCTTCCTTTTTTCCTTGCTCGATTGGTTCTACACATCGTCTTGTCACTTCTCACCACATAACCTCGTTGAATATTGTGATAGAAACGTTTCGAATAACTGCTGTTTTATGGACTATTTCAATTTTACCGAAATAGATGGCAGATTGAAAACTCGGGTTTTGCCGAGGTTTTTTGTCCCACTATATAGCTACTGTAGTTAGTGTATATCTTCAATTTTTTCCCAAATTTGGACTGTCTATAAACAATGTTTATAAACAAAATAAAAAGCTTTGTATATAGTTTCTTTATTGCGTTATTGTGCATGGCACTTGGAAAGTTGAAAGAACACTCAGCTGTCGAGAAGCTATGGAAACAAGGTAAGTGTTTTCGTCTCCGTTGACTGATTCACAATATCAATGAGGTAATAATATAAACGGCATCCGGAATGCAACCACAGAAACATCCAGAGTATACAACCACAATGACGCAGACTCTTCGGCATCAGTACTGTTCATCTGTTGATTTATCATCATTATGACTGACAAGCTAGACGTATAATTACAGGCCACATAACCAGTCACATATCAAGTAGACAAAGCGCGCCGTTTCGTCTTGTTTTAGCTCATATTTTAAGTTTCAAGATGTTTGGTTTCGGTTTATGCTTTGTCTTGTATTTTTTTCAAATTGTCGGCTGGATGTGGGTTTTTTTTGTATATCAAGTAGAGTAGCGTACGTCTACAAATAGAAAACCGCTCCTATTCATAATATTCATAAAATATTAATATAGACGAATAATGTATAATGATTAATCTATTCACAGAATATGACATTTTATACCTCTTGGTTCATCATGTAAGCATTCCTGTTCGTCTGTTGATTACAGTGGTTTGGCTGAGGTTTGGCCAGCTCTGCTGCAAGACAATTGGGCATGCGCGAATTTGCACAAGTAAACACTGCAAGAAATGTAGGAAACAACAACCAGGCAGTGAAGACTATACTCGACTTCTCATTTGTGTTCTAAAAAAATAGTCATGAAAATTGCAAAGAGGCCATGCCATCTCAGAATAGTTAAAGATATTAATAATACATGCAGCTATACTACAAGTACGATCATTTAAACCTCAATATTTCGGTAGTGTTCTTAGAATTTGCAAGAAACGTGCAGCAGACTGGCAGTCTAATCGAATTACAGAATGACAATAATAAATATAGCCCTTTCTTTTTTGGCTGGGGGCTTGGGCAGCCGCAAAACGGCTGGCAGCGGTGTTAGTTTGGCTAAACGTTCTACATTAATGGTTTTCAAACGCCCCTAGAAAAGCGTGAACAGAACAGAACAGAACAGCTTTATTGTACTTCAACTATGATTTTTTACACAGAAATATAAGAAAAAAATAAAATAAAATAATTGACAAGTACATGGCACCTGTAATAACCATTAAGGGCTAGCCTAGACATGTGAATGAAGCTATACGCCGTAATATTTGAAAGTCAGTGAAGCCAAAATACGAAACAAATACAACACAAGCACAAAACACAAGCCATGAGACAAAATGAGGTCATACAGAATACATACAAAATGTCCAAGCTTCAACAGTAAACAAATACTTCTTGAAATTTTTTTGGATACCTGATGAACGTGATCTTTCCTAACTCCCAGGTATTTCAAGCTACTCACTTGATTTATTGGTTTTTGATTTTAATAATAAGATTGATGCAATAATTAGCTTATTTTTTTGAGGAGGATGAAAAATTACAAAGTTTGACATTTCAATGTTCAGAGATAATTTATTAGCACATAGCCATTGGTTTATATCATGGAGGTATTTATCAGTCAAAGATATTTCAAGAGCCTGCAAATTCTTATGAGCAAGAAAAAGATTGGAGTCATCAGCAAAAAGGTGGAACTCCAAATATTTTGCAGAATTGTTAAAATCATTAATGTAAATGAGAAATAATAAAGGACCTAATACTGAGCCTTGAGGAACACCAGTGTTTAACACTTGTGGTTCGGAGGAAACACTGCCAATTGTAACACATTGTTTTCTATTACTTAGATATGAACAAAACCATTCTCTCACAACACCTCTTATTCCATAATGTTCAAGCTTTTGTATTAAAATTTGATGATCAACAGTATCAAAAGCTTTACTAAGATGAAGAAAAATACCACAGCTAAAGAGCTTATCCTATAATTAAAAAGTTTGGGAGATGATCAGTAATATCATATATCAAATTTCTACTGACAGTATAATGTTCAATATAATTCAGATATATATTGTCAATTAGTGTTGCTGAATGATCTATTATTCTAGTTGGTTGAATAATATGAGGTTGAAAGCAATAATATCCTAAAGCATTTATAAATTCATCAGTTGGTTGATGAGATTCGTAATTTAACAAATTTATTTATGAGACATATTATATATTTTTAATGTCAACTTTATTCTTTATTGATAATCATAGCTATTCTATTTGCCATTTACTCACAAGGCAGTACACAGAAATTATTCCCTCCAAATTACCAAATACCAATTTTGTCAATTTTAATACCAACTTTATTAAATCCAATAATAAAACCAATAAAATGGCATCAAATTAAATTTATTAACCAAAAAACATCAATAAAAAGAATTCTGTTTGCTCTGTAAATTCGCCTACTCAGAACTTTCCATGGGAAACGGATAGACTAAACATTTCCCTACCTCGCATGTGCGCGTTGTTAGTACTACTGTAGTATATACAAAATAAAAAACCTAATATTATAAAGACAGACTATACGTTCGTACGTACGAACATAAATGTATAGTTACAGTTGACAATATTGAGAAATCCATATGAATCAGGTCAATAGCATTCGAAAGGTTAAAGTTACAATGAGAAATACTATGTATGAAAAACCACGGTCGTTAGTCACCTACATGCCCCCACATGCACTAAGAAGAAACAGAGTTGGCTACTGAGGATGCCAAAGTGACTCAAAGCTAACCCAGTCCGAACTGTAAAGTTTCTGACGTCACAAAATACGTTCTGACTTTGGTCATTGGTTCCCGGTACAGAGATGCATGACTGTTGATTCATGTCTCGTTAATTAGGGTTATAAGGTTAGGGGAGTATTTCCACAATGTCCTCTACTACGCAATATGACCGAAAAATAGACGCAACCATAACAAAACCCGAGCAAAATAGCTCTGCCTTAATTAAAGTGCCTATGAAACGAAAATTAAGTTTGTCTTATTTGAAAGAACAGTTAAAATGGTAGAGTAACATCTTTTGCAGTTTTTCGTTTCCTTGCTTCGTTGTTGCATGAGATATTTTAGTTTGTTTGATATGCAAATTAAACCTTTTGACGTCACACGTGCATAATGAGTTATCGAAAAAGTTATATATCTTTGCTATTATCAAATATAATAATCACTTGAAGATCTACATGTTTAGTGTTGTGGGCGAAACACACCCACATGCTTCATTCAAATTAATTTGGTTTGATAATAAAAGATATTTAAGCTTCTCCGATAGCTCATTATGCACCTACGACGTCAAAATGTTTAGTTTGCATATTTGCATAGTTAGGAAAGGGAAAACTGCAAAAGATGTTACTCTATAATTTTAAGTGTTCTTTCAAAATAAGACAAACTTAATTTTCGTTTCATAGGCACTTTAATTTTAAAATTACTTTAGTTTTAAAATTTCCACATGGCTTATTGATGCTAGACAAAAGCCAAATATCCGCCAAATATTAATCGAATACAATAAGAACAAAACCAATAAAAGGACATCAAATTATATTTATTAATCCACTTTATGGTTTAAAATATAAATTAATATTACAAGTATTAGGTTTATTATGTATTCTAATAGATTTAGATTATACCGTCTTACAGTAGTATATACAAAACAACTACATGTAGAACAACCATAAACATACTGTATAAATAGTCTTCATTATTGTATATGCATGCATATATACAATGCATACATGCTAGTCTCCACAGGGCCACCAAGAGAAATTTTGGGTCGTCCCTGGGCAAAAAATATTTGTGGACCCCCCCCCCCCCCCCCCTCATGTTTGTCTTATTTTATCAAACCATAAAAAGGACCCTTATAGTGAAATGAAAAGGCTATGTTGAACGTTGTATGGCAACGTTTTCACAAGGTACAAAGTCAAACGTTCCTACAACGTTCTCACAACGTGGTTAGGCTAGCTGCGTTCACCGAGTTGTTGATTATTAGAGAGCTTAAGCAAATACAACGCGAACGTCAACGACGTCCTTAATACAATAAACTTTTTCTCACACATGCAACAAAGAAAATGAATAATTTTTAGTCCCAAGAGTAATCCTAACGCCGTCCCCTAAACGTTATTCAGATCATTTTCACGTCCGTTTAGAACGACGGTAACTCGTGAAATGGCGAAACCTGTTAGTTGAATTTGACTTCATACTATATGCGACAAAATCCTTTTAGAACTCTAAAGCTTTTGGATGTCGAAAAACATACTTTATATAATATAAGCATTCAATACTACGTAAACGATTCGTGGTTTCTGCTAGATACTGACGTTTAGATTGCCATCGTCGTCCTAGCTTGCTTAAGCTCCCTATTATACAGTAGAACTGACTTTATTCTTCAACATTTTAAGGTAATGTATTCTTTTGTTTCGTTTCGTTAAAAACGGGTCCCTTCCGAACATGGGCCCCTGGTTAACGACCAGGCTGACCCCCATTCTCGTCAGGCCTGAGTCTACATATAGTATGCATGCATGCATATACATGACATCATGCATACATGTACTGAGATGTACATGTATAATATGTATAGTTACATAGTTACAAATTTAGTATAATTAGGAAAAAAATTCTAAAATTCTAATCATGTCGACAGCGTTATGAAGATTATAGTTAAAATAAGAAATAGTAAGTTTGACAACAAAGACATTGTAATTGATGAACCGCGATTAGTCACCTAAACAAAAACGACAAAAATCAATAATTTGGTCATATGCATGTTATTATGATAAGTTGTATGTATACAAGTAGTGCATGTGGTACGTTTGCGTCTTTGCGAGCTTGGAGTAATATAGCCGACGTTTGTTGACTTTAACTACGGCCTGCGCTAAACGTCGTATATATATATTTCAAAAACTCATTAATAATTCACGAGGAAAACACAAAGGAAAATCATGACCGTGACGTGTCTCTATATGTGATAGAGACACGCTCGCTATTTTCGATGAACTTTTTCTTCGATTTTGCGGTTCAGACAACTTCAATTTTCAAAATTGATTTCTATATGAGCTTATTATATGGATAGTTTTTGAAGCCATTTAAAACATTCGCAGTACGTGTTTTATCAGATCTAAAACACTCGGCTTTCGCCTCGTGTTTTAAATCTGATAAAACACTGCTGCTCATATTTTAAATAGTACATATATACACGTAATATATCATATACGAGAAGCCATTATCTGATTTGAAAACACCGAGAAGTGTGTTGAAAAACGGAGGCGATAGCCGAGTTTTTTAACTCACTTCGAGGTGTTTTTAAATCAAATAATAAACGGCTTTCGAGTGTATGGTAAAGCTTCTCAAACAAATCAATACTTAAAGAGAAATTTGAGGAAAAACTTGCCTTAATTTATGGGCGTTTATTACCACATTTCACAACGTCGTCTCGGTAACTGATTCTCATTATTAGGCCGTAATCTGTTGCCCCAAAAGTCGCTTAGAAAACGATTTTCGTTGCCCACATCCGGGCACTACATGAAAATTTCAAAATATATAGACTTTTACTCACAGAAGACGGATTCACTTGTTGTCACTTGCAAAAACCTGCAGTTTTTTCATATTTAACGTTTGAATTTCAAAAATCTCCACTCGCCATAAACTAGAAATCCGCCATTATTCCTCAGGAGACTTCATGTAATATACGATATAGATACTATTTCCAGCCTCTTGACAGGGGGGATCTGCGCGGCTTTATTTTTTCCCGTGAGACTTCATGTAATATACAACAAATTGAATTTTTTTTAGTACGATTCGTGGTCATTTATTCACGTCTTTAAACGTAGTAACCTTCGTTTGTAGGACTCATTGTATTAACATTTTTGAAAAGGCACAAAAGTTAAATGGCATCGTCTGCACACAATCTAAACAAAACAATGTTTTGTAATTTGCTGTCATTGTTTCGTACCAGCATCACAGGGGCGTAAACCAAAGGGCCTTGGGTGGCTGAAGCCCCCCCCCCCCAGTTTTTTTAAAACAAGTAAAAATAGACAAGTCTTCCCTAACTTTAAGGCCTTGTTTACATGGAGGTAAGGTGACCCTTCTAGAAGGGTTGCCCTAGCAGAAGGGTCACCCTAGTCCGAGCGTTTACATGATGTAGACCGGTGATCTTTCTAGCAGGGCTGACAATTCTAGCAAGGTCACCCTACATTTGCGTGGCCACTAAACAAATTGATATTGGTGGACAAACAAAGAGTTTTTAATATTTTCGAAAGAGGTCACCTGTTAGATAGACTGAGGCATATGGTCAGCCATTGTTGTTGACAATGCATTGAACGAGCGCTAGTTTTGACCTCTAATTGCCACTGAAACGTGACCCATCTGGGAGGGTTACCCTACCAGAGCCATTTGTATGGCTTAAGTAAACAAAAAGATAGTCTTGCCGCCAACCTCCTAGAAGGGTCACCCTACCTCCATGTAAACAGGGCCTTAAAGTTAGGGAAGACTTGTCTATTTTTACTTGTCTTAAAAAAACTGGGGGGGGGGGGCTTCAGCCACCCAAGGCCCCTTTGTTTACGCCCCTGTGATGCCGGTACGAAACAATGACAGCAAATTACAAAACATTGTTTTGTTTAGATTGTGTGCAGACGATGCCATTTAACTTTTGTGCCTTTTCGAAAATGTTAATACAATGCGTCCTACAAACGAAGGTTACTACGTTTAAAGACATGCATAAATGACCACGAATCGTACTAAAAAAAATTCAATTTGTTGTATATTACATGAAGTCTCACGGGAAAAAATAAAGCCGCGCAGATCCCCCCTGTCAAGAGGCTGGAAACAGTATCTATATCGTATATTACATGAAGTCTCCTGAGGAATAATGGCGGATTTCTAGTTTATGGCGAGTGGAGATTTTTGAAATTCAAACGTTAAATATGAAAAAACTGCAGGTTTTTGCAAGTGACAACAAGTGAATTCGTCTTCTGTGAGTAAAAGTCTACATATTTGGAAATTTTTAAGTAGTGCCCGAATGTGGGCAACGAAACTGAAAGATAATCGGCCATAGATTACGGCCTATATGTTTTCCTCATGAATTATTAATGAGTTTGAGAAATATATTTACAGTACTGTACGCTAATGCAGCTCTTACCGATAAGTCTATTGGATTGCTAGGAAGTCTCAACCAATATACATCATGAGTTTCACAAATTGTTGCATAAAATGTGATGTTTCCTTTTCCATGCAATGGTGGCTCCCACTCAAATAATAGATCCTCTTTGATGGACGGATTTCTGTGTGTTACACTTGCTTCAGGATCAAACTGAGTGAAAAAAAGAAGTGATTTTTAAAATCAGAATAAAGCTTAACTTCAAACTCTATCCTTTATCGTTTTTCTACCCCATTGTTTATCTCTATCTTCCCCCTTTAGTTTTTTATCCCTGTATGTTTTGTTTTTAAATGACTGTATAGCCAGCCACACAGCAAAGCATCATCCATTAAATACTGTAACTGTAAAAGTTACATTTCAATAAGTGCATGCACGTTTATGAAAATTATTAAATGAGTCCTCCTTGATCGACGAATTTCTGTGTGTTGCACTTGTTTCAGGACCAAACTGGGTCAGGATCTACGGCGCAGGAAAGAAGAACACCAATTAATGACTGCCGCATCGGTTTTGGTAATAATGCATGGGCAACAACGCATAATGCACTGTAACCACAGCTGTCTTCCCCCTCTTTGTTCATCGCTGTTTTGTTGTTATGTGTTCCGAAATATTTGTGTTTTACGTGTTATATGTCCAATAACAAAGCATCATCCATTACTATGAAAGTGCAATTTTTAACAATAAATCGTTTTCATGTGACGTCATCAAAATTCTAAAATCAAAATTATTTACATCGTCGAACATTTTATTTTACGTAGTTACGACTATTCCACGTCAACATAGTCCTCAAAAGTCACAATTTTTTCTACGTCTTAGCTAAGCTTTATTATGCCAAAGCCATTTTGTGTTTAAACTTTGACCATTTTGATTAAATTTGGCTTTACTTGAGCCTTAGTTTTTTGCCACCTCCGGCTGTTTTCCACTAGGCAATATTTTTTCGAGCGAAGCGACTTTTTGCTTTTGTCTTGCTGATTAGTTCCACCTGAGAGCTTATGGCATTTTTCGCCAAGTGGAAATCTAGCCTTAATCAGCAACCAAACGTTCTATCACACCAAAATGTTGACGCTTGGTATATTTTTGGAAACAAGTTGTTACATCACTGAAAATAATCTATGTACATTTATATGGGAAAAAAACCCACACACAGCAAATATGTCTGACCTGACTTGTCACTATAACAGCAGAAAGTGCCTTGTTTTAGATTTGTCAAAAAGAACTGGTTCAGAAGAAAGTGTGCAAGCCAAAGCCATGTGGAATAAACAATTTTATAGTTTAGATTTTAGGATTCAACATTGCATGTGACGTAAAGTTTAAAATAAGCCAACTGACTAGTTTAGTCTTGGTGTGCTTATTTCAGTTAGCTTACCTATATCAGTCAAAGTTTCAATTCTGCCATATAAGCAAATATCAGGTACTAAATAAAAAATAGGTACTAGTCGCAATACTACGAACATGCGTGTAGGACTGCTTTCCTATATACATTATACTGTATATAGATACAGTTACCGGTAAAGATAATGATTTGATTGTGTTATTACTGTACATACACACACCTTTTAAAAACAGGAACGCTGAAAGACGACACATAAAACTGAGGCAAAATTGTCAAATAGAGGCCCCTCTAACCTCCGGTTATTAGACTAGTATGTTTGGAGGCATTAGTACCCCCAAGAAAATATTTGAATTACAGAGTCTCAGTCTACAGTAGATGCATTTTGAGAGTGTCAATCTCATATTTTCGGTTAGGATGCCATAAACCCTTGTTCGGTAGCCTTCGGTTTAGTCATCGCTCATTTTCTTACTCCCTCCCTCCCCCTTTTCTCTCTTCATTGTTTTTTCCCTATACTGTAGTTCATCACAGTTTCCACTTCCTCGGTCCAATGAAGGACTACATTGTTGTCACTCACTAGCCCCCCATACCTCACTGCCCTTCCTTGTATCATGCTGGGCAGCATGTTTTTCCGTGGTGTGCAGGGGCGTAACTAGGGGGGGGGGTTGGGTTGGGGGGATGCAACCCCTGCCCTTTTTGTGAGACTTCTAATACTAGGTTAGACATTAGATAAACAGATAATTAATCGTCTGTTGTAGTACGCAATACAATAGTGATTGTTGAGTATTATCGTAGAAGCATAACGAAGATATCTAGTATCCCAAATCAGTGCCCCAAATTTTTCGCAGATAAAGTTCTTTGCCTGTTTTGATAACCTGAATTTAACTTTGTGCAAAATAAGGTTACGACCAAATGTCGAACTTTTCATGTGTCCGAGGGCAGAGGCATCTTAGAAGAATTAGAAGCTATTCAGTAATGTATAGGTATTTAATTATTGAAAGATTAAGCGACTCAAAATCTCAAACGGAGCAACGCAACCCCCAAAATATGTTCACTTTTGTCGTCTGTTGAGGCTTCAAATCCCTGAACCAATCATACTAGATATATGGATTTTGGCAACCTGTAGGGTATGTTGGTGTGATAATTTCTTCGTTTTTACAGTAAAACTTGAACTAGACTCGCTGTAGAATTAGATGGAAAAGTTCGCTCAAAATGCTGCAAATGGTGTTTCCAAGGTTCTAGATTTGAAAAATTTCCGGGGGAGGACCCCCGGATCCCCTACAAATGCGGTCAATAATTGCCACTACTGCCCTCCCACTTTTTGACACCTTACTACGGCACTGCAAATTGTTTAGAATACTAAACGACTTTGCCCTTTTTTGGCGTTCAACCCCTGGCAACCCCTCGAAATTTTCTAGTTGCGCCCCTGGTGTGGTGCTACGTCTATTGTAGATATTGTTTGATGGTCTATATAAGTAATCTTCATTCTTGGTATGGTGAGTTACTTCAACCTGGGTAAGTATATATACTCTATTTACTGGTAATTATTCTTCTTAGTTTTTCCCCGTATTAGATGGGTGACTTTGCAGATCTTGGGATGGAGGAGGTTCCATTGGTTTGGGGGTCATGTGCCGTGCCAGCAGTTGTTGCATCATGGCTCATCATTGTTGGCTGGAATGTTAACCTCATTCCTACTATGGAGGCACAATGCCCTGGGGAATGAGGTTGCAGGTTAGCAACGGACTCCATCTCCTCCAATCTGCATTCTGCCAAAGTAGGTTTGGTTGCAGTAACGTACTGTGAGCCTGTGTATCGTCATTACTGTTAGAACTAACCTTAGCTTGAGGGAGCTGCGAAGGTTGAACACCCAGCGATTAGTTAATTCAGTTTAGTTACTATTGATCGCTCATTGATTGTTCAATATCAATCAATATTAATTAACTAATGCGTGTAATTATTTGATTGTAATTATTTGTTTGAATGAACAAATGAATGCTTTGCCAGTATCCTAGTGCCAATAAATAAAGGATAGTTATACTGGCAAAGCATTCTGGTAGTTGTAGTCACTAACAGCTACTAAACGCCATCAAACCACAGAATAGAAATACAACCTGAAGTCCAACTCGAGTGACAACTTGTCCGCATTTCTTCAATGCGCAGGCGCGATATTTTACGCCATCCTACGCCATCCTACGCGATCCTACGCAATGTCCTACACCATCCTACGCAATCCTGGCAAGTTCCCCTGGCAGTTTTAACCTTCTTTTGAAGGTCCAAACTGCCGGGGGAACTTGCCAGGATTGCGTAGGATGGCGTAGGATGGCGAGGAATCAAGATGCGCGAGGACATAAACTTCAAAGGTTCCGACGCGAGTTGGACTTCAGGTTGTATTTCTATTCTGTGATCAAACGTCATGGTGCAAATGGACTATTAACTAATGCTGGGCTACAAGTATATTTACGGTATTTGTAGGCTGTGTTTAAAAACACATAAGTCATTACACATCTTCTAAAACAGAAACAGTAGTTGTTCCTTCGGATACCAAGCTCGAACCATTTTATTTTACATTTACGCAACATACATAAAATGAAAGGATGGCTGGGATGGGCCATAAATAAAATAATATACACTTGTTGACTGGCGTGGAGGGAAACATTGAGTTTTACCGACCTGAAGGTTTCAATGTCACCCGAGGGCTTTAGCCCGAGGGTGACATTGAAGCCTGAGCAGAGGGACCATAAAACTCGATGTTTCTCGAGGCAAAAGTCAACGTCAAGCGGGTTGTTATATACCAAAGACTTTTAAAATACAAAATACAAAACTGACTCGAAACTTGCAAACGGCGAAAAGACTTAATACCAACTGAAACACTTTGACTTTGTCTTCATAATTTCAATTCAAGTCATTCAACTAAACAAATACACCAGACTCAACACTAAGAACAGCTTTAAATTTCTCCAGGTGTTTTTCAGCCCTTCTTTGAAGATATGTATAGAAATTCTTTCGGAAAATGAATTATTTCGTACCAAACAAGCTCAAAACAAGCTCTTGTTTTCAAAATGCCCGAAGAGTCCAAAGTTCTTGATCTGATACAATAATCGCATATTCACATGAACAACACATGATTAAAGCGATGTCAGAGGGAAACATTGCACTGTTTCCCTCTTCAATGTTGATGTCAGAGGGAAACAGTGTGCAATGTTTCCCTCGATCGGCAGAAAGAAACAAAAGAAACGTTGAGTTTGTTGAACAACATGTGACCATGATTTGACCAATAGGATTTCATTATTGGCAAACGAAAGTCTTTGTATATAACAACATTCATTAAACAATACAATATTTAGAGAATTATAATTAGTCTAAAACATTACAATTTATGATCAACTTCAATATCACAAAAATGAAAGAAAAAATGGAGTAATTATAGAATACCCCACAATTGAAATTGCTCCTCTCAATCGCTATGTGGCTATGTTCCTGGCAACGTGGCAACCAGGCCATGCGCCTACACGGCTACGTGTCTACGCGTCCACGCACGGCGACGTGGCTACCCGGCTACGCGCCTACATGGCAATGCAGTTACATGACTAGTCTCCAACTCCATTACTTAACTTTATGTTAATCGTAATCCTAATATTAAGCGTAACCCTAATCACAAATTTGGGAAGTTTGTGGTATGGAAAATTACAATTGCCTTACCCCCATACAATGGAACCATGAACCCTAACCCTAATCACAAATCAGGTAAGTTTGTGGTATGGAAAATTACGATTACCTTACCCCCATACAATGGAGCCATGTACCTTAACAATCGAGGAAGTTTGCGGTATGGAAAATTACAATTACCTCACCCCCATACAATGGAACCATGAACCCTAACCACAAATCGGGGAGGTTTGTGGTATGGAAAATTACGATTTAATACCTTACCCTCATATAATGGAACCATGAACCCTAATTGCAAATCGGGGAGGTTTGTGTACCCTAACCATAATCACAAATCGGGGAAGTTTGTGGTATGGAAAATTACAATTACCTCACCCCCATACAATGGAACCATGAACCCTAACCCTAATCACAAATCGGGGAAGTTTGTGGTTTGGAAAATTACGATTACCTGTTCCCCATACAATGGAACCATGAACCCTAACCCTAATCACAAATCAGGGATGTTAATTGTGGTATAGAAATTTAGTATAACCTGACCCCTCCCCCAACCACAATGGAACGATTGACCGTAACCCTAATCACAAATCAAGGATGTTTGTGGGATAGATATATTATGATAACCTGACACCCCCCACACTCCCCACCACCACCACAATGGAACCATAGACCCTAACAACAAACTTGGGACATTTGTCATATCGAAAAGTTAGGATAACCTGACCCAGCCCACTCCTCCAACCACAATGGAATCATAAACCAAAACAACAAACCCAGGTCGTTTGTGCTATTAATAGAAAATTATGATGACTTTACCCCCCGCCCACACACACACACACACACACACACACACACACACACACACACACACACACACACACACACACACCCAATGGAACGATCCCTGGTAGAAATCCTAAACAGGATCCTATAGGATCCTACAGGATCCTGTAGGATCCTGTCAGGATCCTAAATATAACAGGATCCTGGTTAGGATCCTGACAGGATCCTGAACTTCGCAGGATCCTAACCAGGATCCTGACAGCATCCTGAACTTTGCAGGATCCTAATCAAGATCCTGACCGGATCCTAAACTTAACAGGATCCTAACCTAGGATCCTGAACTTCGCAGGATTCTAACCAGGATCCTGACAGGATTCTGAATTCTTTTTATGAAGGATACCATTATTTAACACCAGACATTCTAAGATCCTGAGTAGGATCCTACCAAGAAAATCTAGGATCCTGAGTAGGATCCTACCAGGAAAATCTAGGATCCTGAATAGGATGCTACTAGGAAAATCTAGGATCCCGAGTAGGATCCTACCAAGAAATCTAGGATCCTGAGTAGGATCCTACCAAGAAAATCTAGGATCCTGAGTAGGATCCTACCAAGAAAATCTAGGATCCTGAGTAGGATCCTACCAAGAAATCTAGGATCCTGAGTAGGATCCTACCAAGAAATCTAGGATCCTGAGTAGGATCCTACCAAGAAATCTAGGATCCTGAGTAGGATCCTACCAAGAAAATCTAGGATCCTGAGTAGGATCCTACCAAGAAAATCTAGGATCCTGAGTAGGATCCTACCAAGAAATCTAGGATCCTGAGTAGGATCCTTGCTCCAAGTCCGCCTCTTTTTCTGGTGGGAGAGAGGCAGGTGGGTGGGAGGAAAGGTCGGCACTCGGCAGGAGCAACTCTAGATCCTACCAGGAAAATCTAGGATCCTGACAATTAATACCAGCACCCTGAGCAGGATCTTCCTGGGAAAACATACTGTAGGACCCTAACATAAATGACGTTAATAACAAGGAAACTGACCAGGGTCATTCCCAATTAAGCCCATTAATGCCGCCTAGAAATATGACAGAGTCTGAGGGTTCTCTCTTCGAGTCTTTGACAAATAAAATCAGACAGAGTAATGTAATGAAAGGGCCGTTTTGGTCGGCTCAAGAAAGAATTACTAAGAACTTACAGAATCTTGTAAGATCTTGTAAAAATTCTTGTAGAATACAATATTACATCTGACATACGTATTTATCAATCTATCGGCGCATACGCGAGACCTGGTAATGAGTCACGTAATTGTCACATGACACTAGTGCATAAAAATTTAAATTGTGAAGCAGCAAGAATGGTCGTTAGCGACGTTTAGTTGCCGGAGAGACAAAGTTTCTTACAATTGGATGACACTTCTACAACGAATTAGCTTTCTCGACTTGGTTGATGAGATGACTAACAAATATTACCGCTTTTCAGTGTATATATACTCGAAATTTGGGCTGAGACGTGCCATAATGAATATCATTCAGCGCAGTGCCGCAGCTTGTATACTATAGTATAAACTCAGGTAAGGTTAAACTTATTTTATTCCCGAGATTTAGTGTCATTTCTTTGACTGCATGTGCTAGATGCGGCTTCTTTTTGGTGCTTGGTAGCTAATATAGCCAATAGCTTCGCATAGACTTCAATTTCAAGATAAATTGTAACTAAAAATCTACAGTTTAAAACCACAGTTGTTGTTCGAATGTTCTCAGGATGTCGCCGCTTCATAGCGACGTAGTGTACAATATAATTCAGTTTGTAACTGAGAAAATTAGATTTGACTAGTCTTTTGTAGTTACAACCTACAGGTAACCTAATTGGCACCTAGGCTTGCTGAAGGTGTAATAGTCTGGTATTGGGCAACAGTAGAAATGGGGTTATTAATCGTTGATTTGTTGCTGTCTAGGTTTGCTGGTGGAGCTTCCTTTGGAAAGTACATGTACAATTGTCTGGAATTAGACAGAGTAACATTACTATGAATACAGTATTAATAAAATAAAGTAATATAATAGCCAGTGCTGTGAGTAACTTCATTACAAGTAACTAGTTACAGTAACTAGTTACATTTTTAAGTAACTGTAACTGAAACTAGTTACTTTTTCTGAAGTAACTGTAACTATAACTAGTTACTTTTTGAAGAAGTAACTATAAAGTTCTAGTTACTTTTGTAAAGAACTGTAACTAGTTACAATATTTGGTTCAAAAATGTGACTAGTATAGTTACTGATATTCAGTTGAGGATGTCATTCTCTCTTGATAAAAATGGTTTTGATATAATAAAGGTACATTATGTACACATTTGACTATTTCTGCCTTAAGTGACAACTGTATTTGGGCATTTAGCTGTAAAAACATAATTTTGGTACTGGCATCTAAAACCAGTAATTTCTTTGTTGATTCTAGTAACATGGAAAGTTCTAGTAACTTAGGAGCTTTCCAATTGACAAGGTTAGACCGATCAGTCCAGCCACAATGGACTTGCTTTTGATTAGGACCAAATTTTCCAGTCAGACCATCCTAAGTCTCAAACGAATTGTGTTCCATTTAACCGGACTGACCGGTCTAACCGTGTAAATGGAAAGCCCCCTTAGTAACTAGTTACAAATTTTTTGAAGTTACTTTGTAACTGTAACTAGTTACTGTACTTTCTTTTCATTGTAACTTGTATCGGTAACTAGTTACTTTTCTAATGATGTAACTAGTTATGTAACTTTTTTACAGCACTGATAATAGCTCAGGGGAGGAATGGGTTACAGTAAAATGCCCTGTACCTGTGTACCATGGCCACCTAACAAAGTTTTGAATAAAAGTTATTTTTAAAATCAACAAACCTGTATTTCACTGGAAATACTCAAAAAAGTGAAAACAGTGGACTTTCTCATTACTTTGCGGTGTGGATAAATAAAATAGTGTCTGCTCACTGCCTCACTCTACTGCAGTTTAACTTTGTTGGATGGTCACTGTAAAATTTTGCATGATGTTTATTAATTTTTAACTTCTGGTCTGTGGATGCTTCCATATTTCAATTCTTTTTATTTTTTACCAGCTTTTGTTTTATATAGCCATGACTTTCTAAGGGCTTATAACAATTGGTATTGCATTAAAATTGTTAATGTAGTTACTGTAGAATCTACAGTAACTACATTAACAATTTGAATGCAATACCAATTGTTATTGTGATCTACTACATAGTAGATGTCTTGGGCAATGGCATTCAGAGGACAAAAATTTGGAAAATATGGAAGTATCCACAATTTATTATTTACGAGCTAATGTATTATATACACTAGTACTGTAAATTTGTACTTGTACAGTAGTCCCTCAAATATATTGACAATTAATAATGACAAATAAATTATTCTTTACTGTTTTACTGTATATTTTACATGCACATTATTCTAGAGGATTTCATATATTATAATCCTCATGCCACAAGATCTAATTAGAGGATTTCACATATTCTAGGAAATCCTACAGGATTTCATGTATCTTGCACAGGAAATGACGATCCTACAGGTTTCATAACTACATGTATATTCTGGATAGGAACCCTAGGCACTGGCAGGATTCTACAGGATGCCAGCAGATTTTTTTTTATCTTTGTGTAGGATCCTACAAAAATGCTGCTAGGATCCTAAAGATCCTGTAGGATGCTGTACAAGATCCTGTAGGATATTGTATAAGATCCTGTAGCCAGTAGGATCTTACAGATCCTATAGGATCCAGTATAGGATCCTGTAGGATCCTAAGGATAAGTAAGATCTAAGTTCCTATAAGATCCTATAGGATCCTGTAGGATCCTACTCAGGATCCTGTATGATCTTGTAGGATCCTACTCAGGATCCTACAGGAAGATCATGTAGGATCCTATAGGATCCTACATGTAGGATCCTCAGGATCCTACTAGGATCTCTGTAGGATCCTACTCAGGATTGCAAAATTATTAATCTTCCCACAGAACCAATTTAAATGGCATTCGCTTGAAACATATATCTAACCTTACTATATTTCAATTTAAATGGACGGGTATTCTCTGCTTTAGCCAAACCAAATTTTCCCAAGTACTTCCTTCTGAAGAAAGAAACTTGAAATTCAAGCAATATATTCACAAAGCAGCAGCAAACCTGACTACCTTTGTAGCCAAGCCAGTCTAGTAGTCTTCTACAAATACCATTTCACATGCGGGGTATTCTATAATTGTACCGAAAAAATACACAAAACAACACAGCTGAAAAACCTGTGGACAAACAGTTTTAACTAATAATACATACCGTTGAATTTACAAAATTACAAATCTGATATTTCGATTCCTTCGGTATTTTCTTGAATTTTCCAATCGCTGGGCCAAGTTCTGTTTCACGAGCTTGGATAAGAAAGCCTCGTAATGCTGACCCTGTTATTAAAACACGAACATATTCACCTTGTTTGTCCCATGTAGCGTTTATTATATAACGACTATCGGCCACAACTTGGTGTTGAATAGGAAAAGGATGTCTTCCAAGACCAGAATTTGTAACGTGCCCAGGTAACATGAAGTGACAACAAGTTGTTGGAGCACCGTCAGGTCTCCCTAACAAGGTTCTACTGACAAGACACGCCAAAACCATTTGAAGAAGTCTCATTTTATAGAGAAATACTTTATAAATGTGTTTATTTGATCGAAAAAGTCGGAAAAGAGGAAGACCGTGAGTCTGACCGTCGTGACCACTGATCTATATAGATCAGTGACCGATTCGATGAAAACATTATCACCGGAAATTGCAACTATGGGAGGAACCCTCTGGGGGGAGGAGCGAAACTTCTTGGGGGGTCAGGGGGCACGCTCCCCCGGAAAATTTTGAAATCTAGAGTCTCTAAAATGGTATTTCCTGCATTTTGGGAGAAGATTTAACACAATTCTGAAAGTTTGAAAAGTCATAAAATACTAAAAAAAAGCAACCGTTGAGTTAAGTTACATGCGTGCGATACTTAACAATTAGACAACGAGACCGAGTTTTCTATGAGCGAATGTGGCTATGTTCCTGGCAACGTGGCAACCAGGCCATGCGCCTACACGGCTACGTGTCTATGTGGCTATGTTCCTGGCAACGTGGCAACCAGGCCATGCGCCTACACGGCTACGTGTCTACGCGTCCACGCACGGCGACGTGGCTACCCGGCTACGCGCCTACATGGCAATGCAGTTACACGACTAGTCTCCAACTCCATTACTTAACTTTATGTTAATCGTAATCCTAATATTAAGCGTAACCCTAATCACAAATTTGGGAAGTTTGTGGTATGGAAAATTACAATTGCCTTACCCCCATACAATGGAACCATGAACCCTAACCCTAATCACAAATCAGGTAAGTTTGTGGTATGGAAAATTACGATTACCTTACCCCCATACAATGGAGCCATGTACCTTAACAATCGAGGAAGTTTGCGGTATGGAAAATTACAATTACCTTACCCCCATACAATGGAACCATGAACCCTAACCCTAATCACAAATCGGGGAGGTTTGTGGTATGGAAAATTACGATTTAATACCTTACCCTCATATAATGGAACCATGAACCCTAATTGCAAATCGGGGAGGTTTGTGTGAACCCTAACCATAATCACAAATCGGGGAAGTTTGTGGTATGGAAAATTACAATTACCTCACCCCCATACAATGGAACCATGAACCCTAACCCTAATCACAAATCGGGGAAGTTTGTGGTTTGGAAAATTACGATTACCTGTTCCCCATACAATGGAACCATGAACCCTAACCCTAATCACAAATCAGGGATGTTAATTGTGGTATAGAAATTTAGTATAACCTGACCCCTCCCCCAACCACAATGGAACGATTGACCGTAACCCTAATCACAAATCAAGGATGTTTGTGGGATAGATATATTATGATAACCTGACACCCCCCACACTCCCCACCACCACCACAATGGAACCATAGACCCTAACAACAAACTTGGGACATTTGTCATATCGAAAAGTTAGGATAACCTGACCCAGCCCACTCCTCCAACCACAATGGAATCATAAACCAAAACAACAAACCCAGGTCGTTTGTGCTATTAATAGAAAATTATGATGACTTTACCCCCCGCCCACACACACACACACACACACACACACACACACACACACACACACACACACCCAATGGAACGATAGACTGCAAAATTATTACCCAGTCTTCCCACAGAACCAATTTAAATGGCATTCGCTTGAAACATATATCTAACCTTACTATATTTCAATTTAAATGGACGGGTATTCTCTGCTTTAGCCAAACCAAATTTTCCCAAGTACTTCCTTCTGAAGAAAGAAACTTGAAATTCAAGCAATATATTCACAACAAAGCAGCAGCAAACCTGACTACCTTTGTAGCCACGTAGCCAGTCTAGTAGTCTACAAATACCATTTCACATGCGGGGTATTCTATAATTGTACCGAAAAAATACACAAAACAACACAGCTGAAAAACCTGTGGACAAACAGTTTTAACTAATAATACATACCGTTGAATTTACAAAATTACAAATCTGATATTTCGATTCCTTCGGTATTTTCTTGAATTTTCCAATCGCTGGGCCAAGTTCTGTTTCACGAGCTTGGATAAGAAAGCCTCGTAATGCTGACCCTGTTATTAAAACACGAACATATTCACCTTGTTTGTCCCATGTAGCGTTTATTATATAACGACTATCGGCCACAACTTGGTGTTGAATAGGAAAAGGATGTCTTCCAAGACCAGAATTTGTAACGTGCCCAGGTAACATGAAGTGACAACAAGTTGTTGGAGCACCGTCAGGTCTCCCTAACAAGGTTCTACTGACAAGACACGCCAAAACCATTTGAAGAAGTCTCATTTTATAGAGAAATACTTTATAAATGTGTTTATTTGATCGAAAAAGTCGGAAAAGAGGAAGACCGTGAGTCTGACCGTCGTGACCACTGATCTATATAGATCAGTGACCGATTCGATGAAAACATTATCACCGGAAATTGCAACTATGGGAGGAACCCTCTGGGGGGAGGAGCGAAACTTCTTGGGGGGTCAGGGGGCACGCTCCCCCGGAAAATTTTGAAATCTAGAGTCTCTAAAATGGTATTTCCTGCATTTTGGGAGAAGATTTAACACAATTCTGAAAGTTTGAAAAGTCATAAAATACTAAAAAAAAGCAACCGTTGAGTTAAGTTACATGCGTGCGATACTTAACAATTAGACAACGAGACCGAGTTTTCTATGAGCGAATAGTCAACGAGGCGAAGCCGAGTTGACTATCGCTCATAGAAAACGAGGGCGAGTTGTCTAATTGTTTTAGTATAAATTTACCAACAAAAGTTAAATAAATTATCGACCATAACATATTCTTTGAGGCTCGTTTAATACATTTTTTAACAGCCAACAACAAACGTTCAACAGTCATTTCGGACATCTCCTTGGCCCGTTCAGTAATTGATGGAAAAGAAAAGTTTTCTTACATAATTTAGCATGGCGTTTCATGTACAATATTGAAACAATATATATCCACTCATTTGTTTTGTAGAAGTGACAAAAAGTTGAAAGAAACATTCAATTTAGCATATAGTTTACATCACGAAATCTTGTCAACAGCTAGCGTAATTTTGAAATGTATTTTGTTTGCAGTTATTTCGTTTTAAACGAACACAGATAAACAATTTAACGATCTTACCATTAATAATTTCCATTCTAACCATTTTGTAGCCGCTTTTGTTTTCTGTAGAACGTATTGCTTCGCCTAAATGTTCAATTTCTTCTTTCATTTGCCCACTCCGTTATAATTTCGGCGCCCGCCGCCATTGTTGCTTAACAGAACAACCGCTGGCTCTAATGATCACTGTTCGTGCTATACTACGCATTTTGTCATTGGTCAATTTTTTTAAAAGAATGACTTTCATTGGTTTATCCCAGAGGTTTATATTTAACAATTAGTCACCGAATTGAAGTCGAGGTGACTATCGGTGATTAGTATAATTTCATAGTGGAAAAGAGGCTTTCCAGCTTTCTGATTGGTCCGCTCAGCCACAGAATAAGGATTGACCAGAAGTCCAACTCGAGTGACAACTTGTCCGCCTTTCTTCAATGCGCAGGCGCGATACTTTACGCCATCCGACGCCATCCTACGCGATCCTACGCAATTTCCTACACCATCCTACGCAATCCTGGCAAGTTCCCCCGGCAGTTTTAACCTTCTTTTGAAGGTCCAAACTGCCGGGGGAACTTGCCAGGATTGCGTAGGATGGCGTAGGATGGCGAGGAATCAAGATGCGCGAGGTGACATGCGCGAGGATAGAAACTTCAAAGGTTCCGACGCGAGTTGGACTTCTGGTCGTATTTCTATTCTGTGGCTCAGCGGTGAATCTGAGGTGATAGTCACCGCCTAGCGCGGTGACTATTACATCACAAGAAATTGTTCTTCAAAAGTAGTTTTGGAAAAGAGACTGGTACTTATTCAACACTGCACTGACTTTACTCGTTTCAGTCTCCCACTCGGAGTTGTCATTTTGAAGTATGAGATTTTAGAATTTGTCGATTCATTGAAGTGTTGATTTTTTTTTCAAAATGGGGTCTGTAGTTTTTGAGACAAGCAAAAGAGCATAATACTGAAAACATTTATCACTGAGATGTTGTGCATATCGAATATCGTAAAAACAAAACTTTATAAAGGTAAGGAAGTATATTTTCTATAATTCTTCGTATTTTTTGTATGTTTTGGCTAGGTTTTGGTCGTAGCAAAGTTTTCGAAAAATTCGTCATGAGTGAAGAATATATAGAACATGAATTAAGTGCAAAAAAGCCGTAACACAGGATCCAAAACACCAGAATAAAAGTCTTTTTAGCATATATTTGAATGTATGTACAAGTTTAATTCCAAAGTAGGATGTTGTTAACTCTTTTTGAAATTATTTACTGACAAAGACTGTGGCTTGCTAACATTGTCTGTGAATAAACAGAATCACCACTGTTAAAATGAAAGCAGTTGTTTAAAAGTTTTTGTTTCAACGTTATTGGTTTTTTATCAACCTCTGAAATTATACTAAAACAATTAGTCACCTCAGTCTCGGTGACTAATCCGAGGGGGAGACTGAAACGAGTAAAGTCAGTGCAGTGCTGAATAAGTACCAGTCTCTTTTCCAAAACTACTTTTGAAGAACAATTTCTTGTGATGCAATAGTCACCGCGCTGGGCGGTGACTATCACCTCAGATTCACCGCTGAGCGGACCAATCAGAAAGCTGGAAAGCCTCTTTTCCACCATGAAATTATACTAACACCAATTAGTATAAATTTACAAGTTTATAACGCAAATCCTCGAATTTAATTCACTGGCTATTGCAGGAGTTTATAATTGGTGTTAGCATATACCTCGCAGGTGAATAGTGCTTTTCAAGCAATCTGATTGGTTCCTCTAGCTCGGGATATCCTGCACTATTCACCTGCGGGCAAAACAAAATGGCGGACAGTTTTGCTTTGTTTACCGAAGCAGGAGATTTTGTTGATAAACAAGGCTAATGTTGTAGAATAACGAGAAATGTCAACAAAATTAAGTAGAAGAGTGTCCACAGGTATGTTTCTTTACAATTTTCTAGCCATTATTACTAGCCATTATTAAGTGAATATCCAGCACTATTCACCTCCACTTCGGTGAATAATTGTTTAATATAAACCTCTGGGATAAACCAATGAAAGTCATTCTTTTTAAAAAATTGACCAATGACAAAATGCGTAGTATAGCACGAACAGTGATCATTAGAGCCAGCGGTTGCAATGGCGCCGAAATTATAACGGAGTGGGCAAATGAAAGAAGAAATTGAACATTTAGGCGAAGCAATACGTTCTACAGAAAACAAAAGCGGCTACAAAATGGTTGGAATGGAAATTATTAATGGTAAGATCGTTAAATTGTTTATCTGTGTTCGTTTAAAACGAAATAACTGCAAACAAAATACATTTCAAAATTACGCTAGCTGTTGACAAGATTTCGTGATGTAAACTATATGCTAAATTGAATGTTTCTTTCAACTTTTTGTCACTTCTACAAAACAAATGAGTGGATATATATTGTTTCAATATTGTACATGAAACGCCATGCTAAATTATGCAAGAAAACGTTTCTTTTCCATCAATTACTGAACGGGCCAAGGAGATGTCCGAAATGACTGTTGAACGTTTGTTGTTGGCTGTTAAAAAATGTATTAAACGAGCCTCAAAGAATATGTTATGGTCGATAATTTATTTAACTTTTGTTGGTAAATTTATACTAAAACAATTAGACAACTCGCCCTCGTTTTCTATGAGCGATAGTCAACTCGGCTTCGCCTCGTTGACTATTCGCTCATAGAAAACTCGGTCTCGTTGTCTAATTGTTATAAAAACAAGATGCATGGGCGCTATACTGTCAGGACGCTATTAAACGTGGCCCGGGCCCCGGCGTATACATAAACAAGCACGGAAACTGGATTAGGCGCCAAGGAAGGTACCATTTCATATTATTAGTCACCAGTGTCAGAAGAACGACTGAGATCCAGTCAATAACCGCTGGGTAAATCACCTGTGCATCTGAGTACGAGTGTTCAAAACAAAATTTCATCATGCAAAGGGGGGGGGGGGGGGGGAGCGACCGCTCCCACCGCTCCCCCTCTGGCTAAGTATATATAAAACACATAGAAATAATAGATCATCACAGGCACCAGAGCTGCCCTGGAAAGGGTAATTATCCATTTCTAAGTACAACGAGATAAAACTAAAGTGGAAAGCAAGTTGTTAGGAAATTCGATCGATTCAGATGCAGGAGTCGACGCACGCTGGGCTCAGGCATAGGCGGATGGTGCAGGTATGCAGATCGAAATATAGTAAGGTAGTAAGGTTTGAGTACTGCCGAAATTATCGAACGACGAACGTGGATTTCTAACGTTTCGAGCATCCGTTCAATAATTTCGGCAGTACTCAAACGTTACCTTACTATATTTCGATCTGTATTTCAACACTACCTACGCAGCACAAACTATTTCACTAGTACAGGTATATAGACGGATGAACTCAACATTGTCGATATTGAAGAAAAAGAAAGCGAGTACTGACAGAAAACGTCACATGCACCCTCCCGTAACGTTCGCTACGTCCTGGCAAAAAGGGGCCTGCATGCACTCCTCACCGGCTAATTCCCTCATCAACCCCTACTATCCCCATACCTCCTTGCATTCCAGCCAAAACATCGCACAGCCCTTCGTGCATGAGGGTCCTGAAGGGTATTGGGAACTGGGATTTTACCACTGGGAATGGGATTATATAGTGCCAGTGGGAATGGGAAAATTTTAATGAGGAGAACATGTGATTGGGATTTTAAGATTGTTGCTAATGGAGTGGGATTTGCTAATTGTTGTACATTGGGAAATGGGATCTAGACCCCCCCCCCCCCTTCAGGACCCTCCTTCATGGAAGCTGTTTGAATAGTCTGAGAAAAAAGAGTAAGTAGTTTATACTTAAAAAGATACAGAGTTGCCTGCGGAGGAGGCTAAGATATGGACTGATTGCTTTCTTTTGGATCTTTTCACGATTAGAAATAGACACACTAGAATAATTATAACAAGCTAAGTAACCGTGTTGTATTGCACTATTGCAGTATATCGCACTATACATATAACTACCAAGATACTCAAATACTCTTCTTAGTGATCATAAGCGCGGGGTGCAAACATACAAGACTTGGGATTTTCAACACTGATAGAGATTTTATTAGATTTACGTAATTATTCATGAGAATTTTCCAAAGAATTCCAAGGGTTTTCAGGGATTTCTAGAGATTTTTAGAAATTTTTAAATTTAATTTTAATTTTTAGACAGACTTTTTGGACGTAAAATCTGCGGTGATGTCCGTTTTTTAAGGTTTCTTTAACGAGGTGTACGAGATTTGTGAGAGTGATATACGCCGTTATAATAATTATAGCTCTAGTACATCGCTCACATTCGCTCAAGAATTACTATAGTCTGTCATCAGTGCCAATATTCAACGCCTTCGCATGTATGCTCTGCATTATCCGCAGGTTCGATTAGGTGACCGGTGTTGCAATGTTGCATGTTGTCTCCGCTCCCTGACAGACTATATACCACTGCCCACTAGGTCGCCGAGTCGGTGTTCCTGGGTCACAAACTCACAATACTTTCCATTGCAAAAAATAGCTCATCTGTTGCATCTACGCGGACGGTCGAGATTCTGGAAAAGTCGCTTGCTGCAGCCATTGTACACAATCACAGAATGTCCTTTCTTTTCCTGATTGACAGTAATAATTGTGGTTTGATCACATAGTTTTACTTGTAAGTAGTCTACCACCAAGGGCCTGATTAAGTGCAAAGGTCTCTATATAATTAATTAAACTATATATTGAAAAGTCCAAAGGTTTTTCTCCTACTAGGTTCTCCATAAAATAATATTATACCTCAACTGTAAATTGTCCAGTCAGAAGGCTTGATTTGTACCCTCAAAAGTAATATTCCCCGCTGCAGCGGGGAATATGCTTCGTGTACCACGCATTCACGAAGCTGTCAACAATGGTGGAGTTTGGCGAGACAAGAAAATGTTTCACCTGAACATTCATATATGATATTTCATCGAATTCCCCTCGCTCCATGTCTATAAATGCTAAATATCCCATGTCTACCTTCCACGCAACACACAATGCCCTCCCTTTCCCTGACTGAGAGATTGTGGTGTGTCACAGCACTGATGGGTCACAGCCTCTCCCTACATCAATCCTGGATTCCCAGTTCAGTGAGAACGCATTGGGGTCAAAGTCTTTGCTGTAGAAATTTATGTATAATCCCCTTGCACATGACACAGGTTTGCAGAAAAAACCGCAATTAAATATTAAGAAAAGGGGAAAAATATCGAGAAAAGTAATTCCTTCTTTCGCTCTTTTCTTTGGCAGTGTGAACATTGAATGGCTCAAAAGGTTAAAACTCAATCAACCCTTGAAACCAGCACTGAATTGTCTCCTAGCGTTTTACCGGCCTGTCACGAGAAGAGTACTAGGGGACAGGGGCAGCCTAGTCCAGCCTAGCCTGGTACCCTGGCCCAATTTCAAAAGAAATAAGGGCCAGGTAACCATCTCATGCTCGCGTCATCAGGGCTAAATCCACTTATGACGACTGCAGTTTTACTCATAGCTAATAAAAACGCGCGAAAATTTAACCAATAGGAAAGCAGAAGTCTTTAGTGGTTACCTGGCCCATATTCTTTGATTGGGCCAGGGTACCAGGCTAAGTCCAGCCCAGTGTCCAGCCTGGTTCCCAGGCCTCTCTTTTTAACGTCGAGCGGCAGACCGAAATTGACCACTTCACCCTGAAACACGTGTAGTGTAATATGACAAGAAGTCGTTCGGCAACAGAGGCTATATAGCAAGGTGAACATTTTATTTCGATTTTTATCGAAAACTCGCGCTTATGCCCATTCTAAGTGGAAAGTATCGTGCAAGAAATTTTCTATAACACGTATGAACCTATAGAAGCTCCTTACGAGCAAAGGATGGTGAGTTATGAGGAGAAATTCCGAGCGATGTGCGGCAACTCGCTTCGAAATTTAATATATTCAAAAGCGCTACGTGGCGCCTCAGTTAATAGATACTTTAGAGATTTGCCCATTCCGTGTAAAAATTTTAGCGCAAAAAGTCCTCCGTCGCAAGTGTTTACATGTAGGAGTCGTGGTAGTGTTATATTTAGGTCGTTAGGAGCCAGTTTTGCCTTTATACGCTGCTTTTTTCGCGAACAAACACTGCGCTTAGGGAGCATACAGAAACGATTCCCGTTCTCCAGCCCGCGTGGGAAAGAAACAAGAACGGAGACAATGTATTTTTTGTTCGGTTTTCAACGCTAAAGAAAGACCCCGAGCGATGAACGAAATGGATAAAAACAAGTCATCGCGGTGATGGTTCTATTGCTCATGAAAGATAGCGTTTTATCGAAGAGAAAGGGCCAACTGCATGTATCAGACCGGATGAATCCCATATTGTGTAATAAAAGTAGCGTGCTGCGTAGGCAGTGTAGAAATAACAATCGAAATATAGTAAGGTTAGATATACTGCCGAAACAGAGAACGTATAGGAGTTTAACGTTTCGAGCGAAGGCCCTTCGTCAGAGAGAAACGTAAAGAGTGTAAACAAACAATGAGCTTGTTGTTTCGATTGTTGAATCCCATATTGCTTAGCTATACAACGAGCAAAGTTTCACAAACGGTAAGTTCTGAATGTAAACCTGTCTATATAAGGTTTCTTGTTGATATCGAATATTAAAATATTTTGCGCAAATAATGATTAAGAATAAATAATGATTAAGATTTTTTACCTTGATGCTATAATCTTGTTAATGCTCTACTGCATGCTTTAATCAGCTTTACTAGTAATGCTCTACTTGCCTTTTGTATTTTCTAATTACGCAGAATACAAAGAAAACGGAATGCACCGAATGATTAATAATGGTAATTGAACTGAGTGGAGTGCAATTTGGTCTGAAATCAAACGCGTGATTACAAAATCGCACGACCGCGAAGCGGGAGTGCGATTTGTAATCACAAGTTTGATTTCAGACCAAAATTGCACGACACGAAGTTCAATTACCACTTTATTATATGCATTTTGAAATCACACAAGAAATGAAATCACACTACAAATTTATTTAAATTGTCCAGAAAACCGGAAATTGTATTTGCATAACAAATTTGCATATTAAATTTAAAGTCATGTGACACAATCCCAATGGGCAAGAGCAATCAGTTCAACAGTTTTCAAACAAACACGTTTAGTTCGATCGCTGTTTATATAAGCCAGTGGCTAAACGCTGCCATTTGATACTGGGGTGGAAATAACGGAAATCCATTCGGCCGAATGTTGGGATTAAAACTGATGGGCTGATGCCATTCTTCGAGGCTTTGTTGTTGGACAAGAGGACCATTTACTGCAGTCGAACTCGAAGCTGGGCTATTCGCGATTTCAATGTTTACATTTTGAATTCGCCGGGATGTGCACCAGCTCTTAAACACATTCATCCACTGTTTTGTCGAACGAGAGGTGTTATTAATTTATTTACAGCTAAAGACCGTAGTTCTTCTATATCTTCAGTGCCAAGTTCTGGAAATCTAGATGCATCTACTTCGCTGTTTTGAAAAGCTTCATTTGTTGTTGTTTCTTGCGCATTTGTACTGCTTTCATTGCACTCGAGAGGATGCAAAACGTCGCCGTTCAAAGGAAAATATTCTTCTGTACTATCAAATGAGGGATTATGTTCTTCAAACAAATTTGCAGCTTCCAAGAGCTCATTGTCATCGTCAAGAAATTGTAAGCAATTTAACTCACCATTTTGGACTAAATTTAAGTGGGGCATTTAAAATTTTTTAAAAACTTAAATTTTGTGCCTTTTTCCTCTTTAATTTGATTGGTTAGTTTTACTAAGATATTAAACCTGATTGGTTGTCTTGGTGCAGAGCTTCAATCTGATTGGCTCAAAAATGATGCGATTACAGCTGAAGATGATGCGATTAAAGCTCAAAATAGTGCGATTTGGGAATTAATCGCACTATTTTCAGCCAATCAAATTGCATGAAACACCATTGATTTCAAAATCAATATAATAAAGGTATTTCTATCCTTTCAAGTCACTGAAACAAAAGTCAATAGTTAATTCGTCCTTAAGAAACCTTGGATCCAGTGAGGCGCCACGCAGCGCTTTGAAGATATTAAATATTGAAGCGACTTGCCGCTCATCGCTCGCAATTTCTCCTCATAACTCACCATCCTTTGCTCATAAGGAGCTTCTACACGTTCATACTTGTTACAGAAAAATTCTTGCGCGATACTTTCCACTTAGAATGGGCACAAGCGCGAGTTATTCGACAAAAATCGAAATAAAATGTTCACGTTCCTATTTAGCCTCTGTTGACCGAACGACTTCTTGTCCGCATTTTTTGATTTTGGTGTCGTATTACACTCACGTGTTTCAGGATGAAGTGGTCAATTGTGAGAGGCCTGGAATAAAATGTTTTTCTTGGCCCCAATCTGGCCCCAAATTATACAGGCACCAAACGGCCGTTTGGCGGAAAACCAAGGCTAGTATATAGTGTAACACTGATTTAGGAGTATTTCATTAAAGCATTAAAGCATAACACTCGCATCGGTCTGCACAATTCTTTATAACATCATATAGAGCGTTTTCATCTGACGTCACGGCGGCCATATTGGTGTACCAAAACAATGAAATGGGGGCCATATTGGTGTACGGTATGGGAATTAGCTCTTTCTTATTCAAATATTTTGTATTGTTTCACCACCCCAATGGGGCCACCGATCACGCGAGTGAAAACGGTCTATAGCAAGGTATAGTCTACTGCCTGAAACGTGAAAATAGCATATTTCGATTTGTATAAATGTGTTTCAACACAATTACTTCCTACGCCAAAAACTACTTTATAAAGCTTCGTATGTAAAAACCTTTTAACGTAATGTAGAATAAAGAAACGTACTCGTTTGCTGTCTGCTCTCAAGAAGAAGTTTATTTAAGTGCCCTCGTTCATAAAGATTAAAGAATCCGAGCTCCAGCAGGATTCATGATAGATAAAGATGATCATTTTCTGCTAGTCCTCTCGCTCGATCCCTATTCTGTGACGTCACCAAAATACGTTCGAGAGAAAAGAGGACTAGGAACTAGTCTGAGCCTGTCCCGTTGTTCTGAAGCACGAGCGTATATGATGAGACTGGTACCTAGGTCTGATGTCACCGCTCTCACAGCACTCGCGCACAGAACGCCCTAGCCTGGTAACCACTAAAGAATTTTGCTTTCTTATTGGTTAAAATTTTTGCGCGTTTTTAATGGCTATGGGTGAAATTGCAATCGTCATCAGGGGATTTAGCCCTGATGACGTGATAATGAGATTAGTGGTTACCTGGCCCATATTTCGTTTGAAATTGGGCCAGGCTACCAGGCTAAGAACGCTCATGCTAGCAAATATTAAAACAGCGAAGAGAGAAAGCCTGGGACTAGGCTGGGGCAGGGGAATGCGTAATCAGTTCATATCCAATATGCACCATCTTCTGGGTTAGAGTTTGTGTTGGGGTGAGGCCTACATAAAGTACTAAGTTATTCTGGACATGAACTTATAACATGCACTAAAGACCTTTTTTTGTGTGATCTAAGAAAATATCAAATATGTACAAACTATAAAATTTAAAAAAAAATTTAAAAACATTTTGAAAAATATAACAAATAAACAGATAAGTCTGTTCACAGATAAGTAACATACATTTAATTTCAATATAAATATAGAATTGAGTTCAATTATTGTATTAGTAAATATGTCCTACGATACGTCGTTTGACTCGTCGGAAACGCTTCGATTAAAATCAGGAAGCAATACGCTCCGTTACGGATAAAGCAATGGCTATCTGTCGCTATACTATAGCAGGCTTACGATGACTGATACTATTGGGACGCAGAGTGGTTTGCGAGTGTATTCGTTGTCTGAAGTTTTCGCTTGACTGGTTCGGGAGACCCTTATCACTAGTTCTGTCATACGCGCTTGTCTTCCCTAGACCTCAGTCCCTTGCATTTTATCACCAGTCACGGTTACATTTGTAGTCACTGGTGGAGATTTTCGTCTGTATAACATCACTAAGACAATGATGACGATAATCAGTATAACACATATTGATACCACTACACCAAGTACCAATTTCAACGAAATAGAACTGCTCTCGTCTTTCTTGATTTCCTCAGGTTCACCTCCTTGACCATTCATACCGCCTTCATTTGTTAGTTCTAGATCTTCTTCCTTGTCCACATCGTATTGCAATTTAATGGAACGCAACAGTGTCGCTCCTTTCGGCAGCTCTTCCGTTTTCTTGTTAGCCGCGGCGCGTTTTGACACGGAATGAATGACGTGAGAACGTTCGTGAACGATAGTGCTCCTTTTACCAATTCCTCTCGTGGCGCTGTGGGACGAACGGATTGTGTAGATAGCGTGCAAGTACCACTGACGACCACTGGAAACCTAAGCAAAAAAAAAAAGACAAGCGAAACGCGCATGTCTTAAATTTGTCTCTCACGTGATAAATAATTCATAAGGAAAATTAAAAAGATTTTAAAAATTACGGTCAAATTTAGTAATCTTCTATTTAAAAGATAGATAGATACATTTGTGAGAAGCTATACTTAACAATTAGATTATGAGCTTGAAATTCTATGAGTAAATAGAAATTGAGAGCGAATAATCTAATTGTTTTTGTAGAAGCTAACTTGTGTACTTTAGTTCTACAAAAAAAAGGCCATTGTTTCTGTGTGAAAACCAAGGCAAAACAAATCTTTCACTCCTCGTCGCCTCCACGTTGTTTTACTGCATGGCCGCGTGAGTACTGGTACTCAATTTGCTACTCGCTATCTATTGACGAATAGATATCGAATAGAGTAGCCAATCAGATTGCAGCATTTGCAATAGTATACTAGTAAGTTTCTACTAATAAACACTATAGTCGTAAGTGTTCGTCTTTCGATGTCTAAATACAGTCAAGCTGGTTAAAGTTTCACATTTTATTTATTACTTACCTGGAACAATGGTAAACTATCAAACCTAAACCCATCAGAATTAGGTTGTTCTGTGAGAGCTCTGGCCTGAAAATCATCGACAGCTAACATTGCATCAAATGGCACGTTGCGGAATTTTAACATAATCTTGTGAGGAGCTCCACGATCCTACAAAACATTAAGAAATTAGTTGTTGGTTAGAATGCTTGATTAAACACACCATTTAAAAAGAACGACATGTACTGTAATATTTGATAAAAGAAGGCATGGATGGAATGATGGGTGGATGAATGGATGGATGGATGAATACTGTAGCAGTTCGGAATAAAATTCCTCCAAAATTGTTCAAAACTATAATGCTAAATCAAATATTCTACAAGCTCAAAAAAAATAATGATAAATTCTTCGAAGTCTTCATCTGGTACCTTAAAAATTTTCATTTGTATGATATATCTTTGTTAGAGGTACATGTTTTTTCGCTTATATTTTATTTGCCAACGAAAAAAATATTGTCATAAGTACAACTTTTTTTTTAGAGTACTTTAAGCAGACAGACAGACAGACAGACAGACAGACAGACAGACAGACAGACAGACAGACAGACAGACAGACAGACAGACAGACAGACAGACAGACAGACAGACAGACAGACAGACAGACAGACAGACAGACAGACAGACAGACAGACAGACAGACAGACAGACAGACAGACAGACGAGCTCAAGAAAAATCCCACGCTTTCATATCCAGGCCTTCTGTCACTCGGCTTGCTCAGTGGCAGTGACCCTTCAACAAGTAGAAATACGAGTAGAAGCTAAGAAAATTAAAAGCTTACCAAAATCTTAAAACGATAACTCAGCTGTTTTGAATCAGCCAAGCAACCATATTCCTTGCTTTCAGGGTCATACTGTGGAATGTAACCATCCAGCCCACTGCAAACGAAAATTTTTTCAACGGACACGTGGTAAGCACTTCCTAGACTCTGTTGTGGGTCAACCATCACACGACCGTAGATGATCGATCCTATCAATAAAAATAAAATAAAATGATTTTAGTTCTAGATAAAAAACCAAAGATTCTCGTTCAAAATTGAGGTCCAGCTTAAAATCTTTCATATAAACAAAAGTTTTGTTATTATTTTCAAATATCACCTTGATTAAACGAACTATACAATTTTGTATTTCGCACTATTATGATCGAGTTAGCACATCGGTTTGCTGTGATGTACTGTACTGCAACGCAACGTACTGTACATTATATACTGTACCATGTTGTCCTGTTGTAATGTGGAGTTGAGTTGTGTTGTGTTGTGATTTAGATTGATTTATTGCCTATAGCAACTGGTGGTCAAACAGAGCGAAATGCCCCAATTGAACATGACTACCATGATGTAAGTGTTGGTTTTGCAGAGGGAGGAAAACTGGAGAACCCGGCGAAAAACCCTCGAAGCACAGGAGAAATCAACTACAACTCTACTCACATTAGTTTCCAGCTCGACAACAGGGTCATTCCCAAGCGGTCACCCATCCGGGCTTAACTTTTGGTGAGAGGCAGCGCGCTAACAGCACACGCCACCCGTGCTTCCCTTGTGGTGACAAAGACATTACTTTGGTCATAAAATTTGGTCCAGTCCTCAGTCGTATCATTGTATGCACTTACTTAAATCTATAAACCTATACACGATGCCGAGAAAGAAGTAGAAATAAAGGCAACATTACGAATCTTACCTATTGAAAAAGCCGCATCTGACTGCTCCATGACTTCTTGAGTATTATTAGATAACCACACACCTTTGCTGGCAAGAAGGAAGAACTGTGTTCTAACGTTAAACTCGACAGCTTCAGGATCACTTGTTTGTTGAAATCGTATTGGTAACGTGAAGGTAATTGGCAATCTTGGGTTGCACACTAAAGGAACTGAGTATTTTACATTCTACAAAAGAAAATATGTCATACGATAAGAATTTACATTTTGCTTTTCTCCAAAACATTGAGAAACATGATATGGATTAGGGTGGCGGCAATGAGTGGAATAATATAAGTACTGGCGGTTGGCAGGTATTGGGGAACCTTCCCCCAACAACAACAACAACAACAACAACAACAACGACAACAACAACAAGCAAATATTTCATATTTAAAAGTATCGAAAAAAATATCTTATTTCATGAAGAAAAAATCAGTTTTTTGCCACTCGACACCCCGCTATTTATAAGTACGATAACTTTACTACCCTTCGCCCCGGTTCTTCGAGCTTTGCTGTTTCTTTTCTCTTCAAATAATTCACTATATAATTACACCTAATTCCATGTAGGCATCTAGACTTAAACTAATTATATTTATAAACTTTTGTTTTGCTTTCCTTTTGGAAAAATTTTCACTAATTCGAAAATTTTTAATGTCATTCAACCTTAATAACTGCTTTTCTTTTTTCTAAATTTTGCTTTCAAAAAATAAACCAACGAGCAGACAGACATTGGTTTTTCAATGTACTTTAAGGTCAGTAGATGTAGTAAAGTATATACTACAATTAGAGAGACACAAAAGCGTTACAGTAACTTTTTCAGATTTCCTCAAGCGGTAGAATGTTTGGTTGATATACTTCCCTTCATTTAATCGTTAATTGACACATTAAGCATCGCTTGTGGAGATTAGCTTATTCTACAGAATGTTTGCGCCATATCAATTACAAATACACAGCTCTCTTTTATCGATGTTCTATTCCTTTAAAGTGGTTCTCTTATGAAAATATTGTTGGTAATGTTTCTGCATAATCCTAAAGATATTATGGTACTTGATAATTGTGCAAAGTTTCATTTCGAAATTGCCCAAAACAAAGTTGAATTTTATGTGCAAAGTTTGTATTTTGGAGCGCCGCCATAAAATTGTCCGTGTTTGAGAAGAATGAGTTGAGGAAACTTATAACGTCAAAGGCTCAACAAAAGATCATTGATCATTGTTGTTGTCAACAAAAGGGTCATTGTTGTTATTGAGTCTATGACGCCATAAGCTTCCTCGACTCATTCTTCTCAAGCTCGGCCACTTTAATGGCGGCGCTCCAAAATACAAACTTTACATGTAAAATATTACCTTTTCTTCAACGAATTTTGAAATGAAACTTTGCACGATTACCAACCACCATAACATCTTTAGGATTATGCAAAAACATTGCCAATAATATTTTCATCGGAGAACTACTTTAAAACTAACCTGGGTCACGGTACAGGGAATCAATTTAATGTAGTATGTTCCACTATAATCACGGACGGAAAATTCTGAGACGAACTGCCACATTTGTTCAGGAGAATTGTAAGTTGGAGTGCTACGCAATAACTTCAACTTGAAACTTAGGTTTGGTTGATCAGGTGACATCACCATGGAAACCATATTGGGATCTGTAAGGGGCAAAACGCAAATAAATTTAGAACCTCTCTCCAAGACAAAAACAGAGAAAAAATACGCTTTTCATTTAAAATTGGCAAGTATATATAGTCGCAGACAGTCACAAGACCATTGCGAAAGTAGATGGTCAGCAAATGATCGGTGATATACGTTGAAAATGATCCAATTTTCCAGACGTCCAACTATACGTTTGTGTGTATATAAAAATTTCGCGCTGGCTTTGCATGCGACTATGTCTATCTACAAGTTCTTACCAATTTTATGTGAACCAGACTTTTGAAACGGGTCTATAAAACAATTTCTTTCCTGCTTTTTGAGAAGGAGAAAATGCATGTATGCAAAACTTTATTAAAAATGTTGTTCAAATAAAATCCCTTTTCCAGTTATTGTTTGATCCTGATTTATATGCGACAATATATGGAGGGCCTATACATAGTGAGTGACATAAATACCTTTGCAATTGCCATTTTTACAGCCGACCTCAAAAATTTTAAAATGGTATTTACATCTTTGCATATATACATTTCCGACCGCGTGAAATTTGTCACATAAGCTTTCGGGTTTGACTAAAGCAGCTGAAACACCCCTTTGGGGATTGGAAAATAAAGTTTGTATGTATAGGAGGATTGAGACCGTCTGTATAACTTTCGGGTACTCGCCTGACGGCGAATTATCTTTAATCGCTAACACAACCCCCCCCCCCCCCCCAAAGATAGATAAATCGGTCTCGTGTGAACAGGCCCTAAAGCTCCAATCATATGAGCTACTACTATATAGGACTCTAGTAGCCAATGGTTATTTAGATTAATTGATTGGATACACCATGTATAATTGAACACTTTAATTGCTGCAATTAAAACGTTCAATTATACTTGGCGTATCCGCAATCAATTAATCTAAATTACATTTCCCCATGCAAAACGTCCACGTTGATCTGCGTCCTTCGCAATTCAGTCACTGGCTGCAAGTAAGGATGATTAGTCCCCAGTCCTTTATCCTTTATCCTTTAATAGTAATGTAACTTGTTAGTCAATTAACATGAGCGATCTTGGACTTTTAGAAAGTTGCAGTTATTTTTGTTATGTATTTAAAGAAAACGTTCAAAATCTCCGTAGATGCTTCATTTAACAACAAGTATTAGGGTGCAACTATCTTACCTTCTTGTCCCGTGATAAATATTCCTGTGAATCTAGCGACAGTTCTGAAGTTAACTACAAGTCTCTTGTCTTGTTCACGTATCAGAACACTAGTTGGGTGCAGGTAACCCTTTAGAACAGATCCCTCAGGAGTTCCAATGCCGTCCTTCCAAAGGATAGCGGTGTCGTAAGTGAAAGACATTTTGAGATGCGACGAGTGATCGAAGTGCATCCATCCACCAAGAGCACTTGGTGAGTGATAAATATACGACACATACAATGGAACACGTACAGACAAATGAGAACGAGTGAGATCTCGCACTTGACCATCCGTCGAAATTTTACCACCACATTCCTGCACAAGTTCAGACATGGAGTAAAAATTCTCAAATGTCCACATGCATGCCTCCAAATTAAGATTACGATAAAACCTCAGCGTTGCGTTTCCCCTTAGATCACTGCTGTACTGATACGGTTCGGTCCCTCCCATAACATGCGAATCCTTCACGTGATCAGTTAAGAACCCGCTCTTCGTCTGAACTTCGTTAGTGTCGAGAAGGTTGGAACAAAGGTGTTGACCACGACGTGATGCATCAGCTGTTAAAGTTATTTCGAAGTTCGACAGTGATTTTGTGGATATCGCAGGAAGCATTCCGTCGATATGAGGTACGAGAACTTGAACTCGAATCATGTTTGGGTATTTTAAGTTCTCCGAGCCTGTATACGTTATTTGAGCAGAGAAAGCTTCAGAGCCAATGTCACCCATTTGCTGTGGTAAACACAGTCCTTCCGTACGACTGATTGTTACTGGATTGCTGGTGGACTCCAAACCTTTGTAGTTCTTGTATGTCATAGCACGAGCCGTGCATCTGACTCGTGAACCTGGGCCAAAGTAAATACTGTCCAATGTGATGATACTGCTGCTTGCAAAGAACGTTTCGGAGTCTATTGATCTGAAGTCATTCGTCACTCCGTCCAGCCCCGTAGCTGCAGCTACCTCCCATCGATACCATGTTCTGGAATTGTCGATGGACTGTCTGGCACATAAAGAACCTGTTTCAGGATAGCGGGGATGCTTGGGATCGCACGCCTACCAAAATCAATTAGGAAAAAACACACATTATACTAGATAGTTTACTGTACAAGTCGCTATAGAAGATGGTTGTCCAGCGACGTACTTACTAAAGAGGGATTCAGGGCGTTCATACACCCCTCGAACTATTACGTCACACGCTACTTGAGATAATGTTAATCACAACACCGCTGCCAAACGTTTGCGCATGCGTGAATTCTCTAGAATAAATATCAAGAGAAGCCGTGGCGACAACAACCAGACAGCGAAGACTACGTAAGACTCGACTATTCATTTGTGTTTTAAAAAAAGGGTAAAGAAAATTACGAAGGGGTAAATTCAGAATATGTTACAATATTGACAAAGAAGCCATGCACAAATTATCTACCTTATCTTTTCGGTAGTATACTTATAATTTTAACTTTTGTGTCGGACTCTCGGACCAGTCCAAATATTTCAGTGTTTTCTCGCTCTTTTCCTGAGGACGAGCTCGGACGTCGCCATGCGCAAAACGTTTGGCAGCGTTGTTGCTAAGCACAGGGTCATCACCTACCTATACTAAGAAGGCTTCTGATTGGTTTAGATAGCCTAACCCAACACCTTCCCCTAACTCTAATCAGTAAGGAGCATGAGAACGAATTGATAATCGACAATGTGATTGGTTACTTATAGCCAATCAGAAAACTCGTTCATATTAGGTAGGTCTTTACTGTAATCACATTATCACGTGATAATGCGACGTACTGTGGTAGTTCAAACACGAGTAAGAGTTCTTCCTCCGATTAAAATATTTTTTTTCTTACCAAAACCGATGATGGGCGGCATGGCCCCAAAAAACACGCCATATTTCTACCCAAAACATTGACGAATCCGTCTGCATTCCTAAACCTTTTTGGCTGAAGAATTCAAAAGTAGCAAATGGACCAATCATATTGCAGTGATCTCACGATGTCAATTTCAAAGGCTAAGGAATGCAGACGGATTCGTTAATGTTTTGGTGGAATTCATGATATGTTTTTTTGGGGGTATGTCGCGCATCATCGGTTGTGGTAATAGAAATTGAAAAAACAAGGGCGAAGCTGAGCATTTTTAAACGAACTTCAAGGTGTTTTGAGGTCGAAGAAAGAACTATTTAAGTGCGAGTGTTCTTCCTCAAATTTCTAAATACAGCCATGCAGGTTGAGAATACGAGGTGGAGCCAACTTTTTTAATCAGTTTGGCTGTAGTTAGACACTGTACGGCGAACACTTACAAGTGTTGAATATAGGTTCTCAAACGAATCAAGAAATCGCCCTAAACGTTTGCTAAATTTTACCGTAATCTTCCTCCGATTTGTAAATATTGATTAAATATTCATTTCTTTTGAATTTTCCTCATAAATTATTAACGAGTTTGAGAAACTTGCTTCTCAGTTTGAGAAGCTTGCTTCTCATACGTGCAAACCCTGTCTTTCGTGAAAAAATCGACGTGAAAGTTGAACAAATTTATGCTTAAAAATCTTCTTGCAATTTCAAACCCTTCTCCACGGTATTGATTTTCTGTAATTGATTTATGAATTATTTATAATTTAAGAAAGTAGATATAATGATCGGCTATACTTACCGTAACACAAATCAGAGGATAACCCTGAATAGGCTTTACAGGAGATTGGCTTATATCGTCATAATCACGCAAAGAAACCACTGTTGGAATTAACGGGAATGTAACTCCTGTTCTGTGAAGATTCTCTTGAATGTACACAATTACTTTATTTTTTTCAATTAAAGCAACACGATTACTATCCTTACTGAGATGCACAGTAAAAGCTTCTCGCACTTCACGTTCTTTGTCCAGAAGAATTTTTATCTTTACTTCAATTCTGGTCACGTTCTTTCTGAATATTAACACCTACAACAAAAATTACGTGGCAAAATTAAACAAGGAAACGTCAAGGGGTGTAGTAAATAAGGACTTTAAGCAAGCTAGAAACAAGCAGTGCTGTGAGTAACTTCGTTACAAGTAACTAGTTACAGTTTTAAGTAACTGTAACTGAAACTAGTTACTTTTTCTGAAGTTGTAACTGGAACTATAACTAGTTACTTTTTGAAGAAGTAACTATAACTGGTTACTTTTTTGAAGAACTGTAACTAGTTACAATATTTGGTTTAAAAATGTGCTATAGTTTCTGATTTTCAGTTGAGGATGTCATTCTTTCTTGATGAAAATGGTTTTGATATAATAATGATACATTATATACAATTTGACTATTTCTGCTTAGTGACAACTATATTTAATTGTAAATACATAATTATGGTACTGGCATCTAAAAACCAGTAATTTCTTTGTTGATTCTAGTAACATGGACAAAGGAATGTAACTTTGTAACTAGTTACAACATTTTTGAAGTAACTTTGTAACTGTAACTAGTTACTTTCTTTTCATCGTAACTTTTATCGGTAACTAGTTACTTTTCTAATGATGTAACTGTAACTGAAACTAGTAACAAAAATTATGTAACTTCTACAGCACTGGAAACAAGTCTCTAAGAGCTCTACCTTTGAAATATGGTGATAAATTTTCTCTTATGCCTGCTAGAACAAACAAATTTGCCAATTCATTTTTCTGAAGTACTGACAAATGTTGGAACAGTTTAGATCAACGACTTTCTTTACATATTCAGTTTTTTGTTAGTTGTTATTTTGTTTTTCTAGTTTCTTTCTAAAAATTCGGCCGCAAATCTATTATATTTACGTAAACCCCCTAGACGAGTGCACGTGTTGCAACTCTTGATGAAGGTAGGATTAACATATAAATAAATAAATAAATAAATAAATAAATAAATAAATAAATAAATAAATATGATAAATAAATAAACATGATAAACCATGCATGCATCAGTACATCGTATATTGTACGCTTCATGTACATTTTAAGGTGACAGCAACCTCGTCCCCAGGGCCATTTGTGGGGGCTGGGCCAAGATGGCGGCCAAGAACAAATGGCCCTGGCACAGGCTGAGCTATCACCACATCTGATTGGTCGAGATAACATTGGATGTTTTAGGTATTCTGATTGGTGGAAACAAGGCGGGCGGCAGGCTAACTCGCGGGCATTTGCTTTTGGGCTCAAATTATATTAAATAAGTGATACCAGAATTGCCGGCTGTTAAAAACAACTTCAAAATGAATGAAAATGTGAGGAAGGCTGGCGAAACACCTGTAAAAACGTCAGAAGAATATGTAATGATGGGTCGTGTTGTCTCTGTGCCCTGGCTGCCATACAACGAAATCCATGGGACAGCAATTTAGAGTGTTTTCTAAATCGGGTGAACGAAAGACTTGGTGAACAAAGTCAAAAAGTATTTTGGCTGCGAAAGGAAAGTACAACACACGGCAGAATTTACGTGTTTGGCCATTGAGAAGCAGGCTTTTTTCAAACAAGAATTCTCGACTAAATGAAGCCTAAATGTTTTTCAAAACGCTGAATTGAATCCACCGAAAACTCACAAAAACAAGGCGGCCCGGCCAGACAACGGCAATCCAGTTTCTTGCAAATTTGGTACAACTGTGAAGCAAATGATAAATAATAAGCATTTACAGATATTTATTAAAAGTCTATTTATTTTAATAACTCGACAATGTATTTGGAAATGAATGTTTTGATTGTTTTCAGTTTGGGTCAGTCAAGCTGAACTAAATATTCAGAAAAAATTGAGCCTGACTAGGCGCGATAAACTTAGTGAAGACTGGGTCCGAGTCAAAAATGAGTCAAAATTTGACTCATTTTTTGCAGCCTGTGCCAGGGCCATTTGTTCCCGCCATTTTGTTTTTGGCCGCCATCTTGGCCCAGCCCCTACAAATGGCCCTGGGGACGAGGTTGAGGTGACAGTATATTGAAAAGTAGGAAAATGGAAATTTCAACATCAAAACGTGCGCATGGATATTACATAAAAGGATGAAGCTAAAGTTATGCACAAAATAACGTTTAATTCACTTCGGGGCTGTTTATATGGAGGCGAGTTACTCGGTCAGCCGAGTTACCCGGTTTGCCGGGATAAACTTTACGTTCTGTTTATATGAAAGCGAGTTACCTGGCGGGTTGTAATATTTGAGATGATTCTCATCAACGAAAGTGACATGAAGTAACGAATATAGAAAATTCATCCCGCTATGCTGAGTTACCCGGGGGAAAGTGTTTATATGGGGAAATGTTTATCCAGCTTTGCCGAGATCCCGGCTGCCAGTGCCGAGTTCTCGCCAAGGCGAGTTACCCGTCTGTCTCATATAAACACTGCGGTGGGAAAAACAGTGTTTGTTCTACCGACCGGGAACTCGCCATGTGCCGAGGAATTCGGCTGGCCGGGTAACTCGCCTCCATATAAACAGGCCCTTACTTTGCTAAGTGGAGCAAAATCCAAGTCAGCTTTAGCTGACCCATCTTTGGTAAATAATCGAACGACTGATATTTTTGATGTATCGCCATTCCTTATCACAGCTAAAGTCACGGAACTATTTTCACCATTTCCTCTTGGTTCGTTAACGAAATGTCGTTTCTTCTCGAATCCGATACCAGATCCTGTACAAACGAGAAAAACCCCACCAAAATAGGGTTAAATTTGAAATCACGTATCTGCGTATATAGACCAACAAATTAGTCAAGCCACATATAATGAAAAAAATTGTAGTTAAATATGTACACCGCATTCATAAAGATGGCCCGCAATTTATATCCTTATATATATATATATATATTTAAATTAGCCTTTCCAGCCTCGTTCTAGCGCAGAGGTTCTTTCAATTATCCATTACCGAAAAGAGTTGAAGACTGCATGGTAAAGAGCATTGAGCGCTGGTGTTCTTGAGATCGTTTGGAGGGACAGTTTCATCGTGCTTACGCTATCAAGCATAAAATCTGTCCCTCCAAACGATCCCAAGGCCTAGGGTAATGGCGTTCCTAACCCGTCACATGCATTCTTCAACTCTTTTAGGAAATTGCCAATTATAAACACAAGAACAAGACTGAAAAGTATTATTTAAATCCATAAAAAAGATATAAACTATAGCGGCCATCTTTATGAATACAGTGTATAGAGTCAATCATAGATAATGGGAGTGGAAGTGGATAGAAAACTTACGAAACCGGATTACCGGAAACGATGTTTGCACAACTTGCTATGGTAATTATACATTTATAAGGGGCTAATATGCACCTAACGGGTGGTCCCACGTGACTAAAATCAGACACTGCTGAACTTAAGTGCTATTACACTATATTGTTTAATTTCAGCAATAGCTGAACCCCTGCCATGTGGGACCACCCAGGCGCATTTGCCCCTTATAAGTGTATAATTACCATAGCAATCGTTTCCGATTCCGTAACATCGTTTTAAGTTTCCTATCCAGTTCCCCTTCCATTATCTATGAGTCAATAAAATCCCTATGTTTGGTTTAACATACGGTCATTCTTGTCTGTTATTGTAATAATGATGTGTGATCTCTTCCCAATCACGCTTTTACTGATGCCATGCTCGAGTTTTGGTTCTCCAAGAACTAAGCGAAGTTTCTCTTCTCCCTCGTAGTAGGGATCGTCATAAATTTCAAGATGACATTGCTGAGTTTTTTCTCCTGGTTGAAAAGTAACAACTGATCGGTCACTGTTTGCTCTTTCCCGATAATCAATGCCGGCGCTAGCTGAGAGTTGTCGAGTATAACATCGAACTGCCGATGAGCTACTTATATCTCCGCTACGCACAAGTATTGCGGACACAATAATATTTCCTTCGTTGAATGTGTAACCAGTCTCCTTGAACTGAATCTTTGGTACTATAAAATTCAAATTAAACGATATACTTAAAATTTGTGAATTGATTTCCAAAAGATAGCTACTTTTAGTATCAGAGTAACACAACACAACGCAACGCAACACAACACAACACAACACAACACAACACAACACAACACAACACAACACAACGCAACGCAACGCAACGCAACACAACACAACACAGAACAATGCAACACAACACAACGCAACAACACAACACAACACCTCAACCCAACACAACACAACGCAACAACACAACGCAACAACACAACACAACACCTCAACCCAACACAACACAACACAACACAACACAACACAACACAACACAACACAACACAACACCTCAACCCAACACAACGCGGTGCAACGCAACAAGATAATTTAAAGAAAAGAAACAGAGCAAAAAATATAAACCAAATCGTAAATGACAATACTTACAATCCGAATGACTATCATTAATGACCATAAGAGTTCTGTCTGGCATAACAATTCGACCATTAATTGGTAACGCTAATGCCAACTCAAAGTACTCAAGACCTTCACGAACTGGTTTTCCAAGATCATCCAAAATTACGATATTCACCTTCTTCACTTGTACACCACGGGCGAAATATAATGTCTTTGAAACAGGAATGTAATCCTTATTAGCTAAAAATATAAAATATACCATTATATCTCCTATATACACGATAATGCTGTTAATAGTTCAGTATATTTGCCATTTCAGAATTAAAGAGAAGACTGGGGCAGAGCTCAAAATACTAACAAAATTTAGAAATATGTACATAATTAAAGTGCCTATGTCATCCTCAGGGACTTTACATATTTATACTAATTGGAACATTCGGAGAAGATTTGTAATATATCTTCTCAGGCGAAAATTTCATCTTCATGGATTTTTTTGCCGTTAAAGTTGACGGAAGTGACGTAAAAAGAGGAATCTGTAAAGTGGTTTTCATATGGACAAATTCCTCTTTCGACGTCACTTCCGTCAAATTTAACGGCAAAAAAAACCAGGAAGATGAAATTTTCACCTGAGAAGATATGTTACAAATCTTCTCAGAATGTTCCAATTAGTATAAATATGTAAAGTCCCTGAGGATGACATAGGCACTTTAAGATCTTTTCGCTTTACTGCAGTCAGGCGCGTACGCAGGAATTTCTTATGACAATTCCAGGGTTTAGGAAATTCTCATTGGGTGGGTAGGAGGGAGGGTAGGAATTTTTTATTGGGGACTTAAGGTTTTGGAATTTCTCAGGGAAAATTTGGGGTTTGCGAATTTCTTATCAGTAGTTCAGATTTTTGTAACAACCAATCTTAATAGCGTGCAAGCATCGTGGTCAACTGTCTAGCTACAAACTTTTTGCTAAAAAGTTTCAGATTGGTACTGCAAAAAAATTGGGGGGTGGGAGGAGGGGAATAAAATTACCAAACCTTCCCATGTACGTCACTGATTAATATAGTAGAACATCACAGTTCATACCTTTTGCAGATATAGGGTTTGTTTTTTTAGACCTTACGACTACAGAAGTAGGTCGAGAGAGGTCACTGCCAGTTCTTCTTACAATTACTTTAAAGACATCAGTGTTTTCATCAACCACGTGCCTCGCCGAATGAAAACGGATTCGAGGCTCTTGAAAAACAAAAACAATAACACAAATTAGTTCATGGTCACCTCGCTTTTCTTTGATGTAAGTCATGTAACCACGCATAAATCAAGTTAATGCCAGTGGCTTACTGTGATAACGAACTCAGTTCTCAGTTTTCTTAGGCAACCTCTGTGATCTTGAACTAAGCAGGTTAGTTACCTCAAACTCAGTAACTACGTAAGTTATTTACCTCGGGTTCTACGTTACCGCGGTAACTATTTTTTAAGGTGGCTCGATAAGAATATTATATTTTCCCTCCGAAACATATTTGCAGTGTAGATTTGTACAGTAGCTCATTCAAGTCCGTTGCACATCCTTGGAGTGTTAGTGCTGATAAACTGAAAAATTTTACACCTGTCTATCTGAGCAAATTTTACATTTACTGTAATATACATATTTAATGCAAATTAGAATATCTGAACTTATTGGAACAAATATTTCTCTTCTCTGAAATACTACAGATTGTCTACTACTTTTTCAGTACTTAACAGTATCACTAGGGCAGTGCAAGAAAGCTGAATAAATCACACATATTTACACTGCAAAATGTTTTTGAAGAAAAAATCTAATTTTTCATTTTACTATCGAGCTACCTTAACCAGAATTTAAGTTGTAATCTAAAAAAACATTGTTTGAATTGATTTTTACTTTGAAAGACTTAAAAGTTAGCCTACATGTACTTTGTTAAGAAAACTATCGAATTTTATTTCCGCACTTGAGAATGTAGTGTATCTAGACGTACCATCGCGAATGTCTCGTTTTATAACAACAGTAGATTTGTTGTATCTGGGGCTAACAACAGTATTTATGCTTGGTAAGATGTGTACTTCAAATGTTTCTTCGTCTTCGTAAAATGAGTCGTCAATTAACTTTACAGAACAATTCTTGAATCTTTCACCCTTAAAAAGAAATGGTAAATATTCTTCTCTATATAATGTTTATTGATATCAAAAAATCTTATGAAGGACATTGTAAAATGTCTCAGGCCGCACATATTGTGGTTGGTCGGTGATTGTCGATTATCAATTCGTTCCCATGCTCCTTACTAATTATTAGGATTAGGGGAAGGTGTTGGGTTAGGTTATCTAAACCAATCAGAAGCCTTCTTAGTATAGGTAGGTGATGACACACACACTTGACTTCGGATCTTGTATTTGTTTACAACTAAAACTTCTCTTACTTTATTTATTAGAGATTATTAATTCTTTGAAAGTTTTCATGGCTATAATGTAAGTATAGGTTATTTTGAGGCCCCTCGGGGATATGTGTTTATTCACCGAGGGCGACGTACTTAATTTTCACATGGAGTCAATAGAAAAGAAATATTGAGGGGAATATTTGAGGGGAATATTAGAGGGGAATATTAGAGGGGAATATTAGAGGGGAATAGAGGGGGATATTAATCTATTGTTTTGCCATTGTTATCAGACAGGGGTTATTGAATATATTCCCCGAAAAGAACAAAGGAAACCGAGGCATGTGAAAATTAACATAGATTATTTTTGTGGAAACACCACGTAAAATATTTATTTGCTAAGTTTTCACTAAACATCGTATTATCTCTCAAGGGACAGCCATTAAACAGCACGTGGTGTGCCCTATTCGGAGAACATCCTTGATTTTGTTTTCTAATAAATAAAATTAACGTGATACGCCATTGTATTCTTACGTGATTTAATTGATCAGTTGCTTACCCAGCCGGAAACGCACATGTTGTAACAGGTCTGCAGCCTGTCTGTTACAACTTGTCATGGACAAGCCGATATCCGGATGCGTTCGCATGCCTTGTTCCGGTTTGTCCTGACAAATCTGCAACGGGTTGTTTGCAGACTTGTTGCAAGTTGTTCTGACAAGCCGGAACAATATTGTCGTTATCAGACCTGTAACAACTTGTTCCAACAACTTGCTGCAAGCTTGTTGTGAACAGATCGTAACAATATTGCCGTCATCAGGCCTGTAACAACTTGTGAACAAGCTGTAACAAGTCTGCAGTTGACAAGTTGTAACAAGCTTGATGAAACACGCGTTATTCTCGCGTTGTTCATGCACTGATTCTATCTGAATTATTAGATTTCTTAAGTATAGAAATAACGAAATTATCACACCCTGTGATACTTTCGTGATTTCTATACTTAAGGAATCTAATTCAGATAGAATATAGACAAGTCAAATATAATTTACACAACTGCAAATATCTATCAAAGCAATTTTATTTTACAGAAGACAATTCAATACTCATTGCAAAAATTCGGTCCACCGATGAAAGCGAGTTCACTCACTCATTTGAATGTTTTAGTACGTTCATTTAACCTCGCATTTAACTGAATAAACTCAGCACTAAAGGTATAAGTAACAGATGATAAGATAAATTAATGTTTGTCATAGAAATAAAAGTATACCGCTTCTTTTTGAACGTTTGTATTCCTCAGCATCAGTTTCATTCGTGGTTGGCACAAAGTTCCAGTCTGATCACCCTTTTTAGTTGACAGCTCTTTACGTTGAGTGCTGGACCAGCGGACCAGTTCAGTCCCTTTTAAACAGTACGCACTTGCATGGATACTTGAAAGTAAATCGAAAATAGAAATGAACTGCCACTCCCGACACATTTCATATTGAATGTTGCCAACGACTGTTATAATTTGATTCCTCAAAACTGAAATGCAAATCCACTGAGAACTTCTTCCAAACGGTGAACGTATGATGATTTAACACGAACCAGAGTCATATTTCAATAACATATCATGTCCGGATCAAAACCGATAGACTTTTATCCGTGGAATCGTGGATCCCGGTCGTCTGTTTCAACTTTCAAGCTGTGAAAAATAAAATTTAGCCAACGGTCGTCCTTGGTGACGCAAGTTTGTTTTCGTAATCTCATTCTCATTGACTGGTGATTATATTTTCTCGCATATGATTGGCTCTCTGAGCATAAGATGATGCAAGCTCATTACTTCCTGTTTTTAGCCTCGAAGCTTCGAACTTTATTTACAAGCTGTTCGAAAGAAACACTTTGAAAGTCAAAGATTTTTCGGACAAACAAAACTTGGCCCACAAACATTGAATTGGAAATACAAACAGGGTCTGTAACAGATCAATCAACAAGCAGTTTTGTATTCGAATTCGAAAGTCGCTTTTGCCGTGGCCGTGGAGGAAACATGCAGTTTTAGGCTTATAAGTTTAAAGATATTTTGAGCTAAGTTCTATTTTTTTGTTATAAACCCAAAATAAGCCTGTTGTGAACTTGAACATAAGATTGAAGTGATAAATATGTGTATTATGATCGTATTAACGTTCCTATAGCTTTGATAAGTTGATATCTTTCAAAATTTTGCAAAATGAATTAGTGATGTCTCGACATGCCTGGCCGCGATATGGCTGTCTTCGTAGAGTGTTGTGATATCAGAAACCGATGTTGTGCCGTCTTTCTCCTGAACATTTATACTTTGAATAAATAGCAAAAACTAGCTTATAATTAGCTGCAATTGTTCTTCATTATTGTTTATTTTTTTATTTTTTTCAAACACTTTTCCGTTCACAAAAAACGTTTTGAAGTTTTCACCCACACAAAGACGTAAGTTATAAAATACTAAATAAACGTTCTCTCTCTCTCTCTGCTTCAAGTGAACCGCTATTTAATATGTTGCTCATTTCTGTAAGGGTAGTCCCATGCAGTATTGATTTATTAGGAAAACTGGCGTGTTTAATATACTTATAGCAGCTTAGGGGAACTGAGCAATCAAATTATATAGCTGTTTAGCGGCTTTAGCCTGTTATAAATTGCGGTTTACATGTAATAAAATAATACCACAACGAATTTGTGTTCGACCAAACGTGATAAAGCAACCATAAATTAATTTGTCGGCGCCAGAAAAGCTAAAAAGCACACAGCAAAACGTCCATAAATTGTAAGGATTTTATTTGAGATTCTCTGCAGACTTGTTCCAATTCGTTGTGACAAACGAAACACGGGTTGTTAATAACAAGTCCGTCGCAAGTTGTTGTCAACTTGGTGCAAGCTTGGCAATAACATCTTGCGACAAGCCTGTTGGAACAAGTTGGAACAACCTTGTCGGCTTCATCAGACGTGCTACAAGTTGTTCTATCAGACCTGATATTCCATGTTCTCAACAGGTCTGTTACAACTTGTCCTAACAACTTGTTACGGCTCTGTGGCCAACACGTTGTAACAGATCTGTTGTAACAAGTCTGTTAGAGCATGATGAAATCAACAGGCTTGTTGCAACTTGTCAACAGCTTGTAACAAGCCCGAAAATCCTGCAGGTTGTAACAAGTCTGTGAGATTTCTGGCTGTGTAGTTTATAAATGACGTGAGCCAACAGCTTGTTGTTATTGCTCTGATGAAGGCCTACACAGCCGGAAATCTCACAGACTTGTTACAACCTGCAGGATTTGCAGGCTTCTTACAAGCTGTTGACAAGTTGCAACAAGCCTGTTGATTTCATCATGCTCTAACAGACTTGTTACAACAGATCTGTTACAACGTGTTGGCCACAGAGCCGTAACAAGTTGTTAGGACAAGTTGTAACAGACCTGTTGAGAACATGGAATATCAGATCTGATAGAACAACTTGTAGCAAGTCTGATGAAGCCGACAAGGTTGTTCCAACTTGTTCCAACAGGCTTGTCGCAATATGTTATTGCCAAGCTTGCACCAAGTTGACAACAACTTGCGACGGACTTGTTATTAACAACCCGTGTTTCGTTTTGTCACAACAAATTGGAACAAGTCTGCAGAGAATCTCAAATAAAATCCTTACAATTTATGGACGTTTTGCTGTGTGCTTTTTAGCTTTTCTGGCGCCGACAAATTAATTTATGGTTGCTTTATCACGTTTGGTCGAACACAAATTCGTTGTGGTATTATTTTATTACATGTAAACCGCAATTTATAACAGGCTAAAGCCGCTAAACAGCTATATAATTTGATTGCTCAGTTCCCCGAAGCTGCTATAAGTATATTAAACACGCCAGTTTTCCTAATTAAAGAAATACCAAATGGTTTTCCGTGTTTGGATACTCTGATCCAAACACGCGGGAAATTGCGAGACTGGAGAAAAGCGTAACAAAACACGAGCCGTAGGCGAGTGTTTTTAGCTTTTCGAAAGTCGAGTAATTTCCCAAGTGTTTGGATAAGAGTCTCCAAACACGGAAAAAACCATTTGGTATTTCTTTTATAAAATAATCACAAGTGAATATGATATACTGTCCGACATTCTCAAAAAATCGTTTTGGCGGGAATTTTCCGTGTTTGGATACTCTGATCCAAACACGGCAATTGACCAATCAGGGCTCGCGTAGTATAGATGTTATTTTATAAAAATCAATACTGCATGGGACTACCCTTACAGAAATGAACAACATATTAAATAGCGGTTCACTTGAAGCAGAGAGAGAGAGAACGTTTATTTAGTATTTTATAACTTATACGTCTTTGTGTGGGTGAAAACTTCAAAACGTTTTTTGTGAACGGAAAAGTGTTTGAAAAAAATTAAAAAATAAACAATCACTAAAAAGATATCAACTTATCAAAGCTATAGGAACGTTAATACGATCATAATACACATATTTATCACTTCAATCTTATGTTCAAGTTCACAACAGGCATATTTTGGGGTTTATAACAAAAAAATAGAACTTAGCTCAAAATATCAAAACTGTTTTCTCCACGGCCACGGCACTTCACGGCAAAAACGACTTTCGGATTAAACTGCTTGTGTGACTGATCTGTTACAGACCCTGTTTGTATTTCCAATTTAATGTTTCTGGGCCACGTTTTTGTTTGTCCGAAAAATCTTTGAGTTTCAAAGTGTTTCTTTCGAACAGCTTGTAAATAAAGTTCGAAGCTTCGAGGCTAAAAACAGGAAGTAATGAGCTTGCATCATCTTATGCTCAGAGAGCCAATCAGAATGAGATTACGAAAACAAACTTGCGTCACCATGGACGACCGTTGGCTAAATTTTATTTTTCACAGTTTGAAAGTTGAAGGTTGAAACAGACCGGGATCCACGATTCCACGGATAAAAGTCTATCGGTTTTGATCGAGACATGATATGTGACTGAAATATGACTCTGGTTCGTGTTAAATCATCATACGTTCACCGTTTGGAAGATGTTCTCAGTGGATTTGCATTTCAGTCGTTGGCAACATTCAAGATCAAATGTGTCGGGAGTGGCAGTTCATTTCTATTTTTCAAGTGTGCGTACTGTTTAAAAGGGACTGAACTGGTCCGCTGGTCCAGCACTCAACGTAAAGAGCTGTCAACTAAAAAGGGTGATTAAACTGGAACTTTCAGAGTGCCAACCACGAATGAAACTGATGCTGAGGAATACAAACGTTCAAAAATAAGCGGTATACTTTTATTTCTATGACAAACATTAATTTATCTTATCATCTGTTACTTATACCTTTAGTGCTGAGTTTATTCAGTTAAAGTGAACATACTAAAACATTCAAATGAGTGAGTGAACTCGCTTTCATCGGTGGACCGAATTTTTGCAAAGTATTGAATTGTCTTCTGTAAAATAAAATTGCTTTGATAGATATTTGCAGTTGTGTAAATTATATTTGACTTGTCTATATTCTATCTGAATTAGATTCCTTAAGTATAGAAATCACGAAAGTATCACAGGGTGCGAGAATTTCGTTATTTCTATACTTAAGAAATCTAATAATTCAGATAGAATCAGTGCATGAACAACGCGAGAATAACCATAGGCAGCCCAAATATATAGGTCGTTTAGCTTGTTATTCCTGACGACAAGCTGCCGAATATACGAGCTAAGCGAGCTGAGATGAAAACTCGCCCCGCTCCCCTCATTGCCAGTCTCGCGCGACACGCTACCGAAGCTGACGAAAACTAGTCAAGTAGTAATAAATGATAAGGTTGGCAAGTAAATTCACTGTTTGAAGCAAACACTTGAAGAAACATACGTACTATTCAAAAACCATAAAGAAAACTAGCGAGAAAACAACATTAACATATACATGGATAAATTTACTAACCTGTCAGTAAATTTTGTTGTCAAAAACCATTCGGTAAGGCCATAAATTATTGAATGTTTACCGTACTTCGCCGAAATATTTCGCCGTGACTATGCGGGATGCTTTCATCCTGCTACTGGTCATTTTATTCAAATTGAAAAAAAGCATCTCATTGGCTGTTAAAATTCACGTCAATCGGAGGAAAACATACAACAGGGGGGTTGTCACACAAGCGGCAAAGAGGTTTTTTTCAACTACAGAGAAAAAAAATTATTGTGTATCGTGAAAAAATTATAATTTAAAACCCGTTAGCCAGCGAAAACGTTTATGACAAGTTAATTATTGGTGTATCACTGGAACTGGCAAGATGTAAAAAGAAAAGACAACAGAATTCAACACTCCAGTAAGTAAAAAATATTGAATTATTTTATGCTTTTCTCAACAAATACGACGTACTATATCTTACGTATAAAATGTAAACTTTTATCCAAAGAAAGCACTACAAAAACATATTAAAAGTCAGTTTCTTTTCAAGTTTCCTTTGGAAATGAAACGTCGTCAACAGCGTCAAAGTTCTCCTCTTTATATTAATGTTCCTTGCTTCACTTTGTGGTAAGTTTGTTATAAAGTTTTTTGACTTTCCTCCATTTATAATAGCCTTGTTTTAAAAAGTTGTTCCCGCGGATCGCCGGCGCTCAGTTCTCGACTTTTATCAATAATTCAACATGAATTCACTGTCGCACTGGTGTTGCCATGCAGATAGGCAATAAATAGGCATACAAAAGACTGCAGGTTTGGGAAAGTTTTTCTGAGTACTTCAGTATAAAATAAGGACAGCTTTTATAACAATAACAACAACAACAACGGAGTAAAAGTTATGTTGCCGTGAATATTTTCTGTGACCATTCAAAAACAAGTAATAACGACCAGAAATATGCTTTATCATAGAAAACTCGGGCGGTTATACACAAAGCAAATTTATCTTACCTTGTAGCTACTAAAAAGCGAAATTTTGTATATCGCATCGTCTCCGATCGAGGTGTCAGAAGCTTGAAAACTGGAAAGTAGGATCAAACGACGCCTGTATATAATAATATCAACTGCAGTTTTGGACTATCTTGTGCAGTTGTGGCGTAAAACCAACGCTCTTGCTAGCTTGTCCTGAAAAAAACCCCAACACGTCTAAGATAACAAAACCGTCAATCATTTATTAGACATCAAGGCAATACCTGAAAAACATCGAGGATCGTCCAAAAAACAAACCATGCAACAGTCGATTCGAAATTCGAAATTGTTTCTGCAAGTCACATGCACTGCAAATGTTTATCGTATTTACATACCTTGTGTTGTTGTACGGCAACATGATCTTTATAAATCAGTTTATCAAATTCGATTCGTTGTAAAACCAAGACACATCAAAAAAACATATCCAACGAACTCGGCAAATTCGATCTTAGTAGAAGCATAGTCAACTGAAAAACAAAAACCTGTCAGACGGGTTAGCGACCAAGCCTGGTTTGTTCCCAAAACCGCGTGCGCTAGTTAACATCGTCCAGATGATGACCCATCAAGCAATACAATGGTCTTTAGATTTCAGAATACAGTACTATTTAAATATAAATAAATATAATACAAACACCAAGTTCTAATTAACGAACAATAATTGACCGTACCGAAAAAGATGGCGACTTGTACATTTTAACCACAACCCTTTGCGTACAGTATATGTTGTTTCTTGCACAATACAATTATCGGAAGATAGGTCTTTAAAAAGATCAACTTTGGTAGAAATGAAGTTCTTGCTTATCTAATCCATGTTAACATGATAAACGATGTTTAGTTGTTATTTGAGCTGATTTGAGGTCGCAAAGCATTGTGGTTAAATGTACCGCTGCCATATTTTTCGGTATCGTCAATTGTAACGAACATTAATTGTGTCAATGAAAGATCAACACCCAATTGAACGCGGGTAGTCTAAATGCAGGTGTTATATAATTTGTTTTAGGATCATTTGCAATTATGAATTTAATGAAAGTGATTTTTTGACCACAAAGTCAATATTGGACGATGCTATCAGCAGAAACCAAATTATCAATAAAATTTCCCTGGGACAAGTTATCAGCGATATTTGGGGTGAGAAAGTAAAAAAAATGTCTACAGCCTCAGGAAGGGGATCCGGTTACCGCAACTTAAGAAAGCGTGTAGTGAACGAGGGAGATAAGAAAATAATTGAAACACTCGATCAAGAAACTGTAGACAGCATAAAGTTGCTATGTGCCAGTTACAGTGGATGGATCGTGGATTGTCCACTCCTAAAAGAACAGGCAGTCACATTATTAAAGGTTCCAACATCAGAGAAAAGAACTGTAGAAGGTCGTCGTCTGGTATGCGAGGTTGTCGTCACGCTAGATCCACCCAACATAGCATTGCGCACGCATGGGGACGCAGTTCTGTTGAAAGATATTGCAGAAGAGTTAGGAGTCTCTGTGTCACTCCATTTGATTGATACCGTCATTCGTCTGGTGGAGGCAACATCATTTTGCTTAGGACGACTGATAATTCCTGGAGAAACTGATAGTGATATCAAGCTCTTAGAGGTGCCTGTAGCTGGTTCCAGGGTGTTAAGTACCACGACAAGCGACTCTCTACAGGAAAAGAGGTTAATTTCGACATCTTGCTTACTAATTACCACAGGTAGAACCGCATGCATAAATTGCGTATACGTTTCAAAGTTATGGACAAACCGAGAGAGGAAAAGGAAGGCAAAAGAGCAAGACACACCACACAGAAAATGCAACTTACGGTATATGGCTAGAGATGGATTAGAAGAAAAAATCAACACCCAGCGGAAAGAGTTAAAAAGCGATGGAGCAAGAGAAAAAAGGTTGAGAGAAGAGGACATGATAGAATTTATGGAAAACGATAGTTCAGACCTGATGAAAATATTTGATCAAATCGAGAGCAAGGACGTACCTCCAGACATGAAGTTACTTTGGGACATGCAAATAAAGCAGTTATCCGTGAAGTCACCCAAAGGCTATCGCTGGCACCCAAAAAAATGGGTTGTGGTTAAAATGTACAAGTCGCCATCTTTTTCGGTACGGTCAATTATTGTTCGTTAATTAGAACTTGGTGTTTGTATTATATTTATTTATATTTAAATAGTACTGTATTCTGAAATCTAAAGACCATTGTATTGCTTGATGGGTCATCATCTGGACGATGTTAACTAGCGCACGCGGTTTTGGGAACAAACCAGGCTTGGTCGCTAACCCGTCTGACAGGTTTTTGTTTTTCAGTTGACTATGCTTCTACTAAGATCGAATTTGCCGAGTTCGTTGGATATGTTTTTTTGATGTGTCTTGGTTTTACAACGAATCGAATTTGATAAACTGATTTATAAAGATCATGTTGCCGTACAACAACACAAGGTATGTAAATACGATAAACATTTGCAGTGCATGTGACTTGCAGAAACAATTTCGAATTTCGAATCGACTGTTGCATGGTTTGTTTTTTGGACGATCCTCGATGTTTTTCAGGTATTGCCTTGATGTCTAATAAATGATTGACGGTTTTGTTATCTTAGACGTGTTGGGGTTTTTTTCAGGACAAGCTAGCAAGAGCGTTGGTTTTACGCCACAACTGCACAAGATAGTCCAAAACTGCAGTTGATATTATTATATACAGGCGTCGTTTGATCCTACTTTCCAGTTTTCAAGCTTCTGACACCTCGATCGGAGACGATGCGATATACAAAATTTCGCTTTTTAGTAGCTACAAGGTAAGATAAATTTGCTTTGTGTATAACCGCCCGAGTTTTCTATGATAAAGCATATTTCTGGTCGTTATTACTTGTTTTTGAATGGTCACAGAAAATATTCACGGCAACATAACTTTTACTCCGTTGTTGTTGTTGTTATTGTTATAAAAGCTGTCCTTATTTTATACTGAAGTACTCAGAAAAACTTTCCCAAACCTGCAGTCTTTTGTATGCCTATTTATTGCCTATCTGCATGGCAACACCAGTGCGACAGTGAATTCATGTTGAATTATTGATAAAAGTCGAGAACTGAGCGCCGGCGATCCGCGGGAACAACTTTTTAAAACAAGGCTATTATAAATGGAGGAAAGTCAAAAAACTTTATAACAAACTTACCACAAAGTGAAGCAAGGAACATTAATATAAAGAGGAGAACTTTGACGCTGTTGACGACGTTTCATTTCCAAAGGAAACTTGAAAAGAAACTGACTTTTAATATGTTTTTGTAGTGCTTTCTTTGGATAAAAGTTTACATTTTATACGTAAGATATAGTACGTCGTATTTGTTGAGAAAAGCATAAAATAATTCAATATTTTTTACTTACTGGAGTGTTGAATTCTGTTGTCTTTTCTTTTTACATCTTGCCAGTTCCAGTGATACACCAATAATTAACTTGTCATAAACGTTTTCGCTGGCTAACGGGTTTTAAATTATAATTTTTTCACGATACACAATAATTTTTTTTCTCTGTAGTTGAAAAAACCTCTTTGCCGCTTGTGTGACAACCCCCCTGTTGTATGTTTTCCTCCGATTGACGTGAATTTTAACAGCCAATGAGATGCTTTTTTTCAATTTGAATAAAATGACCAGTAGCAGGATGAAAGCATCCCGCATAGTCACGGCGAAATATTTCGGCGAAGTACGGTAAACATTCAATAATTTATGGCCTTACCGAATGGTTTTTGACAACAAAATTTACTGACAGGTTAGTAAATTTATCCATGTATATGTTAATGTTGTTTTCTCGCTAGTTTTCTTTATGGTTTTTGAATAGTACGTATGTTTCTTCAAGTGTTTGCTTCAAACAGTGAATTTACTTGCCAACCTTATCATTTATTACTACTTGACTAGTTTTCGTCAGCTTCGGTAGCGTGTCGCGCGAGACTGGCAATGAGGGGAGCGGGGCGAGTTTTCATCTCAGCTCGCTTAGCTCGTATATTCGGCAGCTTGTCGTCAGGAATAACAAGCTAAACGACCTATATATTTGGGCTGCCTATGGAATAACGCGTGTTTCGTCAAGCTTGTTACAACTTGTCAACTGCAGATTTGTTACGGTTTGTTCACAAGTTGTTACAGGCCTGATGACGACAATATTGTTACGATCTGTTCACAACAAGCTTGCAGCAAGTTGTTGGAACAAGTTGTTACTGGTCTGATAACGACAATATTGTTCCGGCTTGTCAAAACAACTTGCAACAAGTCTGCAAACAACCCGTTGCAGATTAGTCAGGACAAACCGGAACAAGGCATGCGAACGCATCCGGATATCGGCTTGTTCATGACAAGTTGTAACAGACAGGCTGCAGACCTGTTACAACATGTGCGTTTCCGGCTGTGTAGCCTGGTACCCTGGCCCAATTTCAAAAGAAATATGGGCCAGGTCCACTAATCTCATTCTCGCGTCATCAGGGCTAAATCCACTTATGACGATTGCAGTTTCACTCATAGCCACTAAAAACGCGCGAAATTTTAACCAATAGGAAAGCAGAAGTCTTCAGTGGTTACCTGGCCCATATTCTTTGATTGGGCCAGGGTACCAGGCTAATGAAGGCCTAAAGGCCGAGTCAACAAGCCGAAAGCTTAGCAACGAAATATTTTACGTGGTGTTTCCTGTTTCCACAAAAATAATCTATATTAATTAGAGATTATTTGACTGATATTTTATATTATCACATTTCCCCCCCTCGCCTTAGAGATGTTATTAGGCCAAGTTCGTTTGTTTTGAAAAGTGACATCCAATCTACTCGTCATTTTCCCGCCTTAGTGATTTCATAATAAACTACTAGTAACTAACGCATGCGGACAGTTTTCCGCGGTGTTCAGTACTATACTCCGTGCCCCATTAGATTTTGTCCCTCGTGACTGACCTTTGCGCATGCGTTATTATACTGCACAAGCGTTAGCATTTTCTCGTGACGGCCGCTAGGGCTGTCCAAACGTCAGTAACTACCACCACCACAGAAGAGTTTATATCTATACTGACCTAGATAAGCAACTATCGCACTTCTCAGTCTCACCACCAAGCCTCGCGTTGGGTTTATATGATTCATTAATGTCAAAGCGAGGCTTGGTGGTAATTATATATAAGCCTGACATAGACTAGCGTAAGTTTCAATGGTAAAATACATAAACAACCAAAGTTCTGGAGCAACACAGCGCCCAATTTTAATATTCAAACGGCGGGAAACACGATCTCAGAAAAAGATTAAAAAACACCTAGTGGACAAAATGGACATGTAGCAGCAACCATTCCCAGGAATCACAGAAATTCCCGGATTAAATTTGATTATTTACCTGATGAAACACCACAACGTTTTTCTTCTCTTCCGATCTACTTATAAAATCTGAATAGGACTGAATAGCAGAGCCTCTCGTACCCGTGGCAGTTCCTACAATAAAAACAAACAAAAGTGCTCATGTAATTACTCTGGACCTTAATAACCCAACACACCCCTACATAAAGAAACCCTCCACGAATTATGATATTAGGTGCTACTCCGAGTGACGAACCATAGCGGATAAGTAGAGAAAAAACCTACTCGAGCGCGGCTGGGATTTGAACTGGCGACCTACGGTTTACTATACACGATCGGAAATGGCGGCTGTCGAGGCTCGCGAAATGCGGGCTGACCCGTATTAGCTACGCATGCGTAGAACGAATATCTTCCGTGTAAACGTCATCAATACACGGCCGACAACTCACTTGAGCCAGCACACACGTGGACTGCGAACTGCCCCATGAAAGTGGACGATTTTCTATGCGATTTCCGATCGTGGTCCGACGCTTCATCACTCGGAGTAGCACCTAATATCATTATTCTCCACCTGAGTTCGCTGTTCCATAATAATTATTCCCACGAATTAATTAACGCCCGCAAAGAGTCCTTTGCACACAATTGAATAGAATAAGCAAGTTCGTAATCTCGACTGTGTCGGGATAAAACTTATTTCAGTTCATGGTAATAGATAAGGCTGCAGGATTCATTTGCATTTCACTTACATTTTCCACTTCTTTGTAATGGATTCCTTAGCCTGATGTTATAAATCGAAACAACTTTTTTTTCCATTTTGACGCAGAACGCGTCGTTTCGATGCGCAGTCAAGATTATTAACAGGCTTATTCAGAAAAGGTGTGTATAATAGTCAGTTTTTCAACTTGGTGGTGCATGGGGGGGGGGGGGGGGGGGGGGTGAATAGAGTACCGAAGCCGATACGCATCTTGTTAACAGATAACGTCATCATCGGTTCTATTTGAGAGTATAAATACGAGAAAATTCTACACAAGAGTGTCCAAACGTTGGGTCATGAACAGTAACTTTTTAAGTTGCGTTCAAAAAATTCTTAAGGTAGAATAGCGTTAAACTATGTCTGATTCTTCACCTGACTGAGTTGGGAATTTATTTCAATTATCTTCGCCAGGAGTGAGTGAGTGAGTCTGTCAGTCAGTCAGTCAGTCAGTCAGTCAGTCAGTCAGTCAGTCAGTCAGTCAGTCAGTCAGTCAGTCAGTCAGTCAGTCAGTCAGTCAGTCAGTCCGTCCGTCCGTCCGTCCGTCCGTCCGTCCGTCCGTCCGTCCGTCCGTCCGTCCGTCCGTCCGTCCGTCCGTCCGTCCGTCCGTCCGTCCGTCCGTCCGTCCGTCCGTCCGTCCGTCCGTCCGTCCGTCCGTCCGTCCGTCCGTCCGTCCATCTGTCTGTCACCAGGATATCTCACCAAATACTGCACAGATTTTTATGAACGTTTGTGGAAAGATTGATCATAGACCAACGCCCAACCCATTTATTTGGATAAGAAGACGTGATTTCGTGGTGAAATTTCTCAACAGTTTTGTCCAAGATTGTAGCCTGGTTAGCGGGATGGCTACCCTGCGAGTCAGAGCACCTTTCCGACCTACGCAAGCTTTGGGGGAAAGTCGGCTCTGCCAACAAACTCGATCTTCGCTTTCCCCCGAAGCCTGCGTAGGTCGGAAAGGGGCTCTGACTCGCAGGGTACGGGATGGCCCGTTTTCTTTTAAAACATCTCTAATAACCCGCTGGCGGAGGTGTATGCAGTCTCTGAGTGCCATCTTGTTTATTTGATTGATATGATTCAGGTACCTGTCTGAGTGATGCACACAACTTGATCTTGCTTAGATGTATCTCCGTAACGATAAAGTGTCACATTTGCCAATCCAGCGTTTTCCTCCACAAAGTAGGTTAACTTAGAAACAGCAATTACAGGTCCTAAAAATAGAAAAAACGAGTGAACCCCACGATTTTAATAATCGGTAATACAATTTCAATTGGACAACATTATTTTATTAATTTACCTAAAATATGTCGAGTTAAAGGGAAATGGGAAACTGACTTTTGAAACGACTAGTACAACTTTTCTCATTTGCCCATTGAATAACGGGTGTTGTAAGACATAGTATAAGTAATTCGTATCGTGGTTCATGCTGAACCAGTGGTAATTGCAAAAGTTTGTTTTATTCGTTTAAGTGTACATGATTATCAATTTTCAGCTTCTCACGGACGGACGAGCCGACAGACAGACAGACAGACAGACAGACAGACAGACAGACAGACAGACAGACAGACAGACAGACAGAGTGATGGTGTTTGGGGTATTGCTGTAATCGCTGCTGTCTGTCTGTTTATTACTCTATTTGTTTGTCCGTTTTTTGCTTTGTAGCGTTGGTTTCACTTACTGTCTTCGGGATCTCGTATTCTTATTGTCATTTTGCTTGGTTCCCCTATAATGGCCATAACGGGTGACTTAAGTCGCACGGAGAACTCTTCTAACCTTTCATATAGTTTATCATCAATAAGGAGGACTGCCCAAGTCTTAAATCTCTCACCAGGACTGAACTGCACTTGCTCAGCAGAGTTTGGAACAAAGTCATCTCTTAGCGTCGCGCTTCCGTCTTCAACGCTAATCCCGACAAACGAAACTTCACCCAGAAACCCATTTCTCGTTAATGTCAGCACGACCAGACGGTCGGTTTCAGAAACTGTGTAGACAGCGCGATCAAGTGAAATCCAGGCCCAGTTTAACGAAAATCTTTGGCTTGGCAGTATATTCTTACCAGGATCGGTCAAATCAAAATAGAATCTATCCTCAGTGGCATTCGTCGAATTCTGGTTCAGGACGTAGTAAATAACCTCCTTATCAATATCACCTTGTTGAAACATCGTGACGTTCTTGTTGCCCATGGCAACATTCTTAATCGCACCATGATCAGGTGGGACTGAGACAACGTAAATAAGTTGGGTATTATTGCTATCGGGATCAACAGCTTTCAAAAGATCATTCGTTATACGCAAAACTAAATCTCCTCCAGAGCGCATCTCCAAGGTAGTTCCACCACGGTTGACAATAATCTGAGGTATTTTGTTATCAATGGCTTCTATGTCGATTTCTATCGTCTGAGATTTTCTCGTTAAAGTCCTTGTGTTAGGATAAACGTAGAAGTCTAGATGAGGGCCATCGGTAACGGTAAAGGAAAAAGAGTCCCGAGTTGTATCGGAGCCATCGTGCTGATAGCTAATCAGGTTCTGATCAATATCGTCTTGAGTGAACATCATTGTCGGTGAGCTATGTTTCATAATAAAACCATTCACGGGGATCTGGGTTATTGAAAAAACAAGCAACGCTGGTTCCGTGTCGGGATCTTCTGCTTTAAGTTCAAATGACGTAATTTCTTTCGTTTCGCCCTCGAAGATTGACAGCCGGGTATACTTCACGACAGCGTGCGTATTATCACCGTCTGAGAGCCAGATACGAAACTTTCTCATCACCGGATTGCTCCCATCGCTAACCTCGAACTCAAAACTGTCCAAATTGCTTCCATCCGAGCTCGTGTGTACGTACCTGACTTTGTGGCCTGCCAAATGAAGTTGTGTGAACTTACTAATAGGGAGCCTTGGTTGGTCCGACATTTCAATAATACCCTTGGACGGTGGCTTGGTTATGTAATATTCGAGTTTTTCGTCCGGGCTGTTCGGATCTGTGCTGCTAATCACATCAGTGTCAAAAACGATAGATGAACCTTTCCTCAAGTGAACACCTTTGCTTAAAACGATTGGATGAATTTTATCTGAAGGTCTCATATAGATGTAGAAGACTTGGTTGATCAAATAATTTTTTCCATCAGTTACATCAAAGCGAAACTCATTGCGCCCTTTGGCAACCCTCGAATGATCAGTGTAATACACCATACCATGATCAATATCTCCTTGGGAGAATGAAGACCCGCGAGTCAAGTTCACTGCCATTCCTGTAGTATCATATCGTATCAGTTGCCCACGTTTCGGTACGGTTCTCAAGATAAACGTTAAATTTGAATTCAGAGAGTCGATATCATCCGCGCGTAATGCTCTCGACGAAAGCATGCGTGTTTCGCCAATTCCCGTCAGAGATAATCCCATGTTCGTAACAAGTCGTGGCGTTTCGTCGTTGACCAACAAAATCGTAACAAGGACATCTTTTCTAACCTCGTGTATCCCGTCAGACACTGCGAACCCAAGTACGTCCTGAGTAGTTTCGCTTCCGTCGTGGTTGTACGTGATAAGACCCTCTCTGATTTTCGAGAACGGAAAGCTGGTAACGTGTTTAGACGGAGACTGGGACCGATCGGAAATGACGCCGTGTTTTGGATCCTTCACGACTTTAATCGTTAAATTATTTGAAGGAACGTCGTTGTCGACCACGTTTAAATATGGCGTAGTAATCGTCATACGTTCCCCCTCCTTAACACTGAAGTTTTTTCGAAACAGTTTGGGCACTTCGTCGTTTTCAGGTTGAATAATAATGATTATCAAGTGACGTAATGAGGTTTTCAAACCGTCTGAACAAGACAAAGCAAACATATCTCTTTTTGGCTCGTTGCCAATATGGTCGTTCTGAACATAATTTATTCTTTTCAATAGAAGATCTTCCAATGTGAATGATAAGATAACGATTCCTTCTTGACTTTGTTCCATTCCCTTGGAAGGAGCAATATTTTCTAAGAATCCAAACAAAGGCTGAGCATCTATCGTGCACGTTACGTCTTCAGGTCTCGTATCTACGTCAGTGACATTGACATTGGTCGTTGTGACGGTCGTTTTGCCTCCCTCTGATACGAGAATTGGTGCCTTGATATTTAACACAGGTCTCTTGTTATCAACGGGCGATATTTTCACAAAGAAAGAAAAACCTAAATAATAACAAAAAATAGAAGATGGTAACGATAACTATAATGATACTTAATAATCATAATGATATCAGGGAGGACTATTAGATCCAGCGCAAATTCGAGTTCAAATTCGGAAAGAAACCTAAAGCCCCGCACAGACGACCATGCAAGTTTTCCTTGAAATTCAACCGAAATTGAGAAACCGTCGTCTACCAAACGCTGGACACTGGACTAATGTCATCAATCGTTAAATTGTATCAAAATTTAAACAAAAATTAATATTTAAGTATATGATGCATCAAAAGAGCTCGACTTCAAATGGTGAAAGTCTAAAAAGTGTCACGATCAGAAGGCTGGCAACCACTGATCTATTTATAGTACACACACCAGTATTATCAATATACCTATACTGCGAGTTCCACCAAAATGATCTTGTGAATCATCTGATAATGTAAGGTTAAAGAAGTCTTGCACTTCATTCACGCCAATTTCACTCATATCGTGTCTATACGTTACCACGCCATTGACGACGTCCTCTTGGGTAAAATTATTCGCCACTTTCCCATTCACCAAAAGTTCGCCTCTCTTCGGGAATGAGTTGACCATGAAAAACAGTTCGAGGTCATCAGTATCGGGATCCGTGGCTTGCAAAACTTTGCTTGTAATAGTGGCCGAGCCCCCTTCTTCCACACTGATGGCGGACATTTTGACCAATGATGGCCCATGCTTCCTTGCCAATGTTGGAGCAATTCTGTGCACAGATTTTGAAGCTAGAACAAAAGATAAAATCGTATACATGAGTTTAGTTGTCAGTAGAAACATGGTATATAAAATTTAAGTACTATTTAATCTGTAAATTAATGTATTGACAATTATGCCAAATTAATTTCGTCCGATTTCAGGAAACGCTGATGTTAGGAGTCAATGGGATAGAGTTGATAATTCTTTGTGTACTTCTTTGCCTTGAAAAGGTCAAAGATTTCCACGATATCAGCGGCATGCTCCAGCAGTTCAGGAGCAGACTTGTCCTTGCCCTGTGTATGTCATACTACAGTAAAGACCAACAGCTAGCCTAGCAAACTATCGTGACGTCATAAGAAGAGGCAAGTCGAAAACATAATGACGGTTTTTTAAAACAGGTTTTACACGATGCCTATATAATCAATGATGTCTGGCTGAAAAGTGTTCATGTTCGAGACGAGGGAAAGAAGTGACTTATATACTCCTCCTTTAAGACCGGACAAAATTTGCAAAACTCTCCAAGCGAAGATGTTTGTGACGTTACGATGACGCGCCACATAGCCATTGGGCACGGAATTTTCTGGGTCGCAAGAAAGAAGGTTTCTGATTGGTTTAGATAACCTAACCTAAACAAAAACCCTAGCCCTAATTAGTAACATTAGTAACAATGTAATTTTCAGCTATTTTGAAACGTCCTGTTGTCATAGCAACTGCTGTAACAATTTATCCATTAACAGTATTTGATGTCCTGAAACTTATTCTAGGCAAAAAGTTAGTTTCATCCTTTGCCAAAATATCCATTATAATTTCTTGAGGTTGAAACTTGCATTTTCCCCACTTTTCAATAAACAATGGGGAGCCACCTTAACTAATAGCGCTAATCGTGAGAATTGTTATCATGCAAGCACGGTTTACTCGGAGTCGTCTATAAGAAAACATGACATATTCATTGCCTCGTAGTTAAATGTCGCTTTTTTAATTAGTTGCAATCCACAAATCAAGTGCCAAATAACGATGCCGTCTGTTGTGTTTATTCTAGTTGCTGCGAACGAAAAACAAAAATCGTAACAGGAAAGTAGGAAAAAATATTAACCCTTTCGCGACTGTACTATCGTTTCTTTTAGAAAACGTTTATCGTTTCTTTTCTGGTATTTTACTCTGGCTAAGGACAGACAATTCTACTCGTCAAGAGGAGAGTTCACGGGGGCCAAAGGGTTAAAAACGAAGGGCCTTCGCTCGAAACGTTAGAAATCGCCCAATAATTTCGGCAGTACTCCAACCTTACCGTATTTCAATTAAGGTAATCAATTAAAATCGGTACAATCAAAGTTAGAACCTTAAAATAGGGCCTAAGCAAGTTTATAGCACCCTTTTTTTCTTACTACCTCCGCCTAGCCTTAGTGTTAAGAGAGCATGTTGTCATAAAGACAAAGTCAGGCTTATATACTGGTTTGATAGTAAAAACAAGAGCCTGAAGTAAACTCTCATAAGCCAAATTGACGTACAATAGTTATTGTTCGACATCTGCTCCGAGTGCAACAAAAGAATTCGCCAAACATTTCGTAAAATAACAAAAGCTAATTAATCTTACACATTAATCTCGCTGGCTTACAATTGATATAACTTGACATGGCAGATGGTTAGCACCTTTCTCTCGATGACATTAAATTAATTATATCTATCTTATTAATAAACAGTAGAAAAGGGAAGCAACGTGAATGTAGCGTTGGGCAAAAAAGTTTCTCTCTTTCAAAAATTTCGCCAAAGTAGCCACGTACCTAGGTCCTAGGGTCTTTACTCAGCGCTGCCATAAACTTCAATGCACGCATGCCGTAAGAATCCCCCAGAGTATAGTAATAGAAGTAAAGCTGTCGTATGTGATCAGTTGATCACACGCCTACTACAATATATTTAACAAATAGATTCCATTTTGTCGTTGTCTGTTCAGTTATAGATGCACAGATGACGTCACAACGTGGTAAGAACAAAAAAGTTGCCCACGAGACGCAGTCGAGTGGGTCACTGATGTTCTTACCACGTTGTGCCGTCTTCTGTGCATCTATAACTGAACAGACAACAAAAAATGGAATCTATTTGTTTTATACAATACAAAAATTTAAAAGGTTTTTATCGAAACTCTTGCCGGATTTGGGGGCATAAAGAAGAAAAAGCAAGTCAGCTGACGTGATCTGACGTGTCCATGTGTCTGTCCTCTAATATAGATCATGGCCAACAACCAATGAAAATAGGCGTAGCAACCAGGGTATTGTATAAATATATATAGGTCATCGTCTATAAAAATATTATGCGGGACAATGGCCAGTCATTGTTTTAAGCCTGGTGCGCCGTGACCGCGCTACGATTTTAGTCGACCGATCTTTATCGGTCGACTAAATTTAGGGCTTACGATCAAAATCGTCACGTGTGTTTTAGTCGGCCGATTTTCGTCGTAAAATATCAAACTGGTTTGATATTGCCCGATTAAAATCGGTCAAAATATCGCATCATGCCGCGTGTAGCGATTACCAATTTTTATCGTTCACGCATGATCACTCATTATTCTTCCTGAAGTTATTTGATGTTCATAAAAATGGTGGCTCCAGTTGCTAAAGATGTGAGCTTTTACATGTAAGTATGTAACTGGCAACCATGTATGGTAAACACCACTTTTTATCGGTTGACCAGCCGATAAAAGTCGACCGACTAAAATCGTAGCGTGCATGCGCAAGGCTATATGAAATAGCAAAATGGCCAGTTCAAGCCTGCCATTAGTGTGAACTGCTTAACAGACAATGCATGCATCCGTGCATGTAAAACGTATAGTACTGCATAGCCAGTGATTTGGATTTAGCAAAGCCAAAAAGTGGTGAACTGCCAATATTTTTTTGGAACAAAATACTGACGTTTCGACAGAGCCCTTCGAAAAAATCTCAGCAGTTTAACCACCTTTTCGTTTTGCTAAGCTTATAGTAATTACATGCAGCATATGTGTTCGCTTATATTGCGTATGGAGCACCAATATAGTACTGTAAAATAACAATATCGCGGTATTGGCGTTTTCTAACCGATATCCGTGACGATATTTACTACCGGAGTACCGGTAGTAAATATCGTCACGGATAAAAATGCGAAAGAAAATGTCAAAATTATAACAAATATAAAATCAATTCGAACAGATAGTTGACGCCTAACTTTTCAGACAAAGTTTTTATACTCTCATTAACAGTTATCATGCTAGAAGTTAATTTTTCGACTGACCTACTATATATATATAGTTAATTTCCTCAATTTACTTATCGCGTATATTTTCTGAAGTGAATAAGGCCTTGTCCACACGTATCCGTTTTCGTTTGAAAACGCAATTTTTTTTCTCCGTTTTTAAAAAAAATCCGCGTCCACATGCACGAGAACAGGAAAACGGCGTTTTCAAAAAGTTCCACTTTAGAGACCGCCTTCGAAAAGTTCCGTTTTCAATAACCGCTTCATCGTTTACGTATGGACGGAATAGGCCCCGTAACAAAAAAGTTGCGTTTTCAAAAAAATCCGGATACGCGTGGACGGTATATCGGCACAATAAAAACGTCAATTATCGGAATATCGATAAATTCCTTTATTATATGGAGAATAGTATATCTCACTACATCCGGGAACCGAGTGGCGTATTTCTCGTATGTATCGTATAAACACTCGCGAGTAACATATCGACAAGTCAAAATTTACGTCTTTTGCCGTAAGTTTCGAATCAAGTAAATTTTAGCCAGTAACTTCTCTTAATTCAGTATTTCACGTAAAATGACGTACTCGAATAAGCTGTTGTATTTTTCATCTGTATTTTCTAAAAGTTTTAGGTCAAGTGGTTGTAGTTTTTGCATTAAACTCTTTATCAACATCGCTTCCACGCATAATTTCATTGTCCATATAATAAATAGAACATTACACGGTTGCTCAAAGACTGATATGGATTTTATGTTCTCGTGGCAAGAGCAATATCCTTGCCACTCGAACATAAAATCCATATCTTCTCGCCACCGTGTAATATCCCCTTTATATACATGTACATGTATGAGAGCAATATTACACGGCGCTTCGCCTATATATGGCTGATCAGCGTTCAAAACTAACTTCAAAACAGTAAAATAGCATTTCTCTCGTATATTTTCAATTTTCAATTCGTTCCAATTTGGCTAGTCAGACGACCACGACGTCCAGTAACATGAAATTGTAACTTCAAATATAACTTTCGGCCTTAACGTTCGTATACATCAAACAACATGCTAAGATAAAAGTGTTGTTTATACCCTTTTAGTCCCACATACAAGTGATATAACTGAGACGGAGCAAAGTGAAAAGGTGGTAAACTGCCAAGAATAGTTTTGGTAACAAAATACTGACGTTCCGAGTGGAGCTCGGCCGGCCTTCATCTTTTCCGCTCGAAACATCAGTATATTTCGTTATCAAACTGACTATTCTCGGCAGTTTAACACATGCAGCATTTTCACTTTTTCCTATCTAAAATAATGCCTATGCAGCACTCTGCTCTTTTATAACTGAGACGTCTGTACGCAGGCTATATATTGAAGAGTGAAACTGAAAGGTTAAAGAACTTGAAAAAAGTAGAGATTAAACTAAAACATAAAAATTAATAACCATCATGACGTGAAAAAGCAAAAGGCAAGGCGAAGAACAATTCTGCCGTTTGTTAGTTCTTGACTGATGTGAAACTTAAACTTGATGATGTAAGATAATTCTCCTTTTAAGCTTTTTGGCATTTTCTATACTGTGAACTGTTCTTTGGCGGTTAATTGTTGATTGGCACAAAACCCACAAATGTCGAAAATTTAATATCTTGTGCTAACGACAGGGCGTTTACGAGACGAGTTTCCTTGGCAATTAATTGCATACTGTTTACCAATCAAAAGTAGTCGTTTAGTGAAGCTTTCTTTACACAAAAAGTAATTTACTGATATTGTAAGTTTGTGTAATTAAGTCTGGGTTGATTTTGGCTTTACGAAAATGACACAATGAGCGTCAATCGCAAATCCGCTTTGATTAATAGTCACCATTAGTAAGACTTCTCATGAATGAAAGATAATCTTGAAAGCTTTCAGTTGAAATCATGCTCGCACTGTATACTGTATTTAAGTTACACTACGTCGTGTTAATAAGCACATGTCAGCGAAGGCCAGCGAAGGATAGTAATAAGCAAACAAAACAACTGATATACAACACCAAACCATATACAAGTAATAAAAGTGGTGTGCTGCGTAGGCACGCAGTGATGAAATACAAATCAAAATATAGTAAGGTTTGAGTATACTGTCGAAAATATTGAATGTACAGTAATTTCTAACGTTTCGAGCAAAGGCCTATCGTCAGAAACGTTAGAAACTACGTTCAACATTTTCGGCAGTACTCAAACCTTACTATATTTCGATTGATATACAAGTACATGTACACTTTTGAAACGCCATGGTATTGACTGAAAACGGAGCAGCAAGACTGCATTATTTTCATGTACTCAGACTCATTATTTTGTTCACTGCAAGGATCGTCAATAAATCTTTTCCACACAGCTTGAAAAATTATTTCAAACATTTATTAACAGCGCCGAAATATTCCAGAACAATCCAGCAACACAGGCATTTTAAACATAGGCACAATCATAGATATTTTTGCTATTTATAAAACAAACATGGTTTTGTGTCTATGATGATCACTTAAATACCTCAAGGGGTTTTTAGACTTATATGTCCTCCAAATTACCAGGTGATTAGGCTCAAAGTGTTATGGGTCCACTTATAATATAGTTGAATTTCTTTGTTATCCATTTGCCATTAAAAAATTTATAATATCATAAAGGCATAGGCCATCAACAATACTAATTACAGAAGTGTAATTTAATTTGGTATTATGATTATATGCATGTTTGCATTCTTTCTCCTGACCCCTTATTAACCCCGTGTTTAGGAATAGAAGTAAAGATATTCCAGTTGTTTCTAAATCAGGTAATAAACTAAATGTGTCACTGAAAATAGCACAAAATGATGTGCCACAAGCTTTATCAATTAATATATCAATTTACAAAATTACCTGCTTGAATCTGGAAAGTTGTTGTTTCCCTGCCACTTTGCAGTCTTATTCTGATTTCATCTGCCTTGCCACCTGTGCCATCCTGTATGTACAGTAATCTTTGGTTTACAATATCCTCAAAAGTAAAGCTGTCACCAACATCCAGTTGCTGTCCATTTCTATACAGCTTGCCATAGGCTGGGGGGAATACAATAAAAAATTGTTGCTGTCTTTTTCCATTTAGGTATGAAACATAACCTAGTGAGAAGTACAATGTCCCTGCCTCATTGACTTGTAGTTTGAACTTTCTGTAAGGCATTTGGCTGTTGTCAGCATGGAGTCTTATGTTAAAACTCTGGTTCTCAACAGTGTGTCCAACAGGATCGGAGACAGAAAATGTGAACTGGACAAGCTGATCTGTAAAACTGTTAAATTTTATGGGTGGTTTATAGGATATCTTGTGGTGCAGCAACTGTCGTTGAGTAAAGTTGGATAACACTCTGTTTGGTTTTTCAGATGAAACAATAGTGCCTGCATCCTTTGTTTTATTTGAGTACGGAACAAAGTGAGGAGCTTTTGTTATTGTATAAAGCAGTTTCCGATCATCAGAGTCTGCATCTGTAAACCACAGCATTTCTCTATTTAGCTTAACCTTATGAGAATTTGTCACTTCAACATACATGGTACACTCAGAATAGACCTCTGGAAATTTGATGTCAATTTGATTAATAGAAATATGAAATGTTTTTAAACCAGATGCATTTGGCTTGTCAGCATTATCCACCAACAGAAAATAGAATACATCCTCAAAAATCTCTGCCCCATTATGTACATAGAACAATCTTCTTAGAAAAATGTCTTCTTGAGTAAAGCTGGTCACTTTGGTCTTTACATAAAAAGAATCTGACTGTAGAATCCAATTTTTTGGGTCAGCTGGTATTTCTTTTTGCCGAAGCATTAAGTACCCAGCCTGAAGGCCTGGCTTGCGCATTTCAGTATTAAGATGGCTGGACTGTATTTGTGCCCCAAGCACAAAAAATTCCAGTTTCTTGGTAGCTGAATCAATGTCTGTTGCTCTTAAGGAATATTCATCAATGATGGCAATGCTATTCTTATCTAGTTCCAACCCTGTGTTGTAAACTAAAACTGGTTGTTCATCATCGACAGGAATTATATTAACCACAAACACAAACTCCACAAACTGCTGACCATCAGTAGCATTCAGAATGATGTTATCACTGTTTGTATCTGAATTGTCATGTTGATAGATAATCGTTCCATTATCCAGGTCTCTTGGTGTGAATGACCTAGCTAGTTTCCCTTTTACATATAGTTCACCATGTCTCAAGCCACCAATAACATTAATTTGAACATTCTCAATGTTATCCTTGTCTGAAATTTGAAGGTTGTCTTTGGAAGATATAATACGAGATTGTCCTTCAAACAATAGAAGTTCTTTGTTTTTGGTGACTGTTGGTGACAGGGTGTTTCTAGGCCAAACCTTTATTTGAACATAGATAGGCTCAGAATGGGTAGCTTCAGTATCAATAGCTTCAAATACAACTTTAAAAAGTTTGTATATCCATGTCTTGCTGCCCATGATTGTTGGAGGTCGGTAGGCAATTTTTAGGTCCTTCAGATCCTTTCGATAAAATGATGTTATTGAATTATAGGGGTCATCTGTGCTGATGATCGAACCTTCACCTGGTCCAAGTGGTTGGGTCACATTAAATATCAGATAATCTGGATTTGTTTCCGCATCCGTAGCGTCAAAAACGTCTGTTGTGATAAGCTTGGTAACAAACTGGTTAACAGCCATGAACATTGAGGGTGTGAATAAGGGCTCAGGCCTTTGGTTGGGTCTTGCACCAAGTATCCTAACCGCTACCTGAAAGTGCTCCTTGGCCAGCCCACTACTCCCGTGTATTTCGACGACCATTGGTATATAGTCCCTGTTTGGAGATTGGGAACTTTTTGTATGATTATAACGTATTTCAGCTCTCAAAAACTCTGCACAATCTAAAGGTCGAGCGTATTGATCGACGCTCCTGCTGATGTTGACTAACCGACCGTAGCGTGGAAGACCTTTTTCGGAGTCGAGGACTATAATTCTGCACCCTTCGTGTCTTACATTATAATTCAAATGCAGCACCTCCTCATCAATCGGATTGGACATTCCCCCTGGATGGCTAATGATAAGTCCAGCATTCTTGGTCACGATTTGCATGGGCGAGAAGTCCACCGTTATGTCAAGCACGAGACGTCGAAGGAGTGTTTTGGTTTCCGAGTCCACTCGAACATTGAGCTTTACAAAGTCCTTGCTCGGTGCTTTCGATCCCAGATGAACGTAGTGCACTTCTCCTTCGGCGAAATCGCAGGGAAACTTGTCAGGCGTTAAATAACCAGTTCGTTCTGAGAGAGGGTCATCGCGAACAACCGTTACCTCGCATCGAAATTTGTCAGGAACCACAATTTTTAGGTGCCGTTCTGGATTGAGTTGCAGTGTTCTACCGTAGGAGACGACCAGGGGGTCAGTCCTTGCAATCTGTGGCACTTGTTTATCCGCCAGAGCAGACGAGAAGAGGACGGCGATCAAAAATACGCCAGAAACCTTCACGGCCATCTTTGTGTGAGCGTCTCAAGGCCTAAATGGAAAACCCATAGTGGTCAAGGTTAGTCAGACTAAAATGATTTGGTTGAGGACAGTATTGAGGTGGCATACATTTATAATCACGCCAATTTGGAAGCGACATGAAAAGAGCCAATCACAAAGACTACGGACAAAAGGGTCGCGATCTTGCACATAAAAAATACAGGCGAACAACCAATAACGTGCTCGCAACCAAATCTGACCTAATTCGCATTTTTCAATGTCATGTCAAAGCAATAAGCCCTGTTTCCGTGTCTCCCGCGCGTGATGTACAACCCTTACGCCTATTTTGTAAAGGCGATTACCTTCTAATGCAGTCGTAGCAAGATAATGCCCTAGTTTTACTGTGTTAGGCCTGTGAACCGAACGCCACCACAACTTGTTGGCTTTCCTTTACAAACAACTCTGTGGTTTCACGTTGCCGTCAAAGGACTTCTGGCCGTGCTCTTTGTCCTCGTAATATGTCAAAACAAACTTAGCACCGGGGGGTACCATCAACTCAAAGATACGAAATCAAGAAAATATTGACCTTTATGCGCCACGAAATTCTCCGTTCGTTATAGTCTTGAGTAAAACTATGACCAAAGGGACCCTATGTGACAACAACAAGCTAATGTTGCCGGATTGGTCAGGGGGGAAAATATGATGAATTGCCGTTTAGCACCCATTTGAAGGCATGCCACTTGAAACACTCAAGTTTGTTTAATTTACAAGCGGTCAACTCGGCGAGGGAAAACATTTCGTGGGGCCAAGATGAAGTTTTAAGAATGGTAAGCTTTTGCTTATTGGTTGCGTTTCTTTGCTTTTGCCTGTTCCCGCTGGCGTGTAAATCCGCTTTGATTGGATCCCGCCAAGTGTTTTCATCGCCGAAAACCTTCTCGCCATGTTTATGTAGTCTTCCAAAGTATATTTAGTGTTCCCCGCGCTCTATCGCTCGCTCGCCAATCGCACCCTTCAAGAAGCAAACAAACTCGTTTGGATGAACTAACCTGAATATCGTGACGAAGATGTAATTTCTTGCGCCGCTGATTTGGTTCTTTGCCCAGTGTGTTCGGAATACAAAGAAAATTGCGTAGTTTTTAGAGCATGCTTACAGATTAGCGAACAGCATGAGGTAGACAAAGATGTATCCTCGACGTTTGCAGATGCCTGTACCCTACCAAGGCACTACAAAGTCTTACTGCGTCAAAAACAATCCGGTTTCCTTTGGAATGTGTTCCTGGCGCGAGGCGCTTGGGAAAGACTCAAACGAAATCGAACGCCGAACTCGGGTTGAACAAATGAAACAATTAAAATAATTTGTTACGACCGTGTTTACTCAACAGCAAAGTTGTGATTGAAGGCCTCGGTACTTTTCATTGACATTTGTTTATCTAAGGACTTATTCTTCCGATGACCTTTTCAAAGAATGTGAATCTCTCACGTCCTATCTCCGCAACAGAAATGTTATCACCACTTTGTCCCTAGCAGAAATTTTATCATCACTTGCAGATGGCGAGATCGAAATTAAACTGTCTATCGCTATCTTGATGGGTACCAAAACCTACAATTTCTCTTATTACAAAAACGTGATCTTTTAAAACATCTTTGCACTTTCTATAACATCTATATATTAACCCTTTCTTCTCGTCGTTGGCGTTACGACTGAAGAATAAATCAAGTCAAATGAAACCATGAAACAAAGAAATGCGTAGGACATCCATTACAAGATTAGACTAGCTTGTTTTTCTACAAGTTGTCAAAGCTGTTTTCAAAATATGAAACGGGGATTCACCTTTTCTTGTTATGGTGTTAATCTGTCGACTGATAGCCTCAAACCAATTCCTGGTTAAAAACAATATTCTTTGACAGCGGCTGGATGCATCGCCATCAGACTTTGACAGCTTCTCATAGCGAAAATAATTTACAGTTGGCAAATGACTTAAAATCAGAAATAAACCCGCTGCCTCTTTGGAGGTCACGGAAGTTATTAGGAATAGCAACAAAAGCCTTTAGGGCTTGCCATTATTGCGCGTTCCCACTATTCACTAATGATTTTCAAAAATCACGCGCGTAAGTAAATAATACATTATCACATTAAACTCTAAAAGGACTCATCTAGGCCAATTTGGAACGACCAATAAAAGACGTTAAAAGAGTATTTAGCGAATACGATGTCATACAACAAGTATGTGCTGACGAGTTCTGCTGCGGAAGACGAAGATCCGGCGTGCATGTGTAAAACAGTGAATGAGTTTTGATGTTTGATCACAGCAAGAGTCAAAAACATAGCTTTCACCTTTTAAGCAAAGAAACCATCGTGCGGAGATGCTCTGTTGTATATTCCCACACAAATCATCATAGACGCCTGCTGAAATATGCCCTATTGCTAAGTGCCTAGGTGGAGCTGTCACTGATTGCAAAGCATAAAACGTAATCCTATAAAGCTCCTCCTGGTGTCCAAGTGTTTCCTGAATGCATCAATGACTGAATGTTCACAAACATGAAAACGAAAATGCGGTGATATTATTAATTTCGTAGGGTCTTTTCCATATCTGATTCTGCTTATCCGTGCTTGTTATTATATATAATCTTGCTAATTCTTAATCGTTTATAGAAATCGTAAATATTTTAATGGCAATGAGGCAATCGTTCCTGTCAAACTAACACTGCGGTGCGTAATATACAATCATACAGATCGCTTTTTGATATACTGGCTGATATAGCGATCAGTCTTATATTTGATCTTAGGCGAACAGTTCGTTATGAAGTTTGTTTAAATATTTTAATAAAATGTAATATCATATAACAGCGCGTGCGTGTTCGTAAGGCTAAACGTATACCATCTAAGTTTAATCTTTGTTCAAACTACTGACATGCACACAATCAGGTCGATGTCAGGAATATTCTGTGCGTTAATTTATCTGACTATTATAAGACTCTTCCCTTCAGCTTCGCCTCAGGTTAGTTAGAGAGTCTCGAGAACTGAAATCCGGTTTTGCTAGCCTAGTTTTCCGCTTTTTAACGGCTAATACTGATATACAAATAATCTGTGGAGCATAATAAAGCAGTTTATAAGGCTATGACTAGGATTTGATCCAAGTCTACTTTTTCTCCAGCTTACTCTAAAAGTGTAATAAATATATCCTGTGTTGCCCATAGAAAAAAAAAATAACCGGGAGCCAAAATGTAGAAGTGTTGGGACGTGTAGTGGCTGAACTATAGGGAAACTAAAATGTCAAGACGGGGCGCCATGTTTGTTGATCAGTTTGGTCAACCAACATGGCGCCCAAAAAACCTAAGGCTCAAATAAAACCACATTTTGATGGAACATTTTATCAGATATTTAACAGAATGACTTAGATATGACATTCAAAGCTTATCTTAGCATAAAGACGTCGAATTGTGTGAAAGAAATAACTTTCCACGACCTTTGAAAACTACATGTTGATGTCAGCATTAATAAAATTTAAAACTCTGTATAAGAAGGAAATCAAGGGATAGTCGTATTAACCTAAAATGTTCGACGAAAACTTACAACAACGATCTTTAAAACATGTAAAACGACCAGCCTTATAGGTTAAGAATTTAGGTTTTAGAATTTTGATGACGTCACACGAAAACTATCTATAAATCAGAAAGTATCGTCAAGCGTCGGAAAACAAAATAAAATTCATAATTGAGGGATACCTTGAGCTTGTGATTTGTATTCTTCACAGTTTAAACCATAATATGCAATGACGCCTGTTATGCACAAGTGAGTTACACAATTGCATCGATGATAATAGTCACAATACATCAAAGCGCTGAATGCGTCGTATATATCACAGCCTGTGACGGCGGTTATTGTACCCCGGAGACGTTTCCTTTTAGAGATTATCAGCAAAGAAATAGAAAAACGTTGGTTTTAGAGAAATTTCTGAGAGAACTTTTAGTACGTTCTTCTGACATATTATCCCCGGGCGTAGGGCCGAAGGCCCGGAGCTAATCTCCGTGCTAATCTCGACACGCATGGAGTCCATTTTACACGCGTGTAGAAAAAGCGAGGGAGACGAAATATATATTTAGTATAAATTTACAAGTTTCTGTTACAAATCCTTGAATTTCATTGGCTATTGCAGGAGTTACTATCTTGAAAAGCCTTCTTTTAATAAAATTGACCAATCACAAAATGCGTAGTATATGTCACTAGCAAGGGGAGCACGGGTGACGTGTGCTATTAGGGCGCTGCCTCTCACCAATAGTTAAGCCCGGTTAGACGGGGTTAGTACTTGGATGGGTGACCGTCTGGGAATAGCCCCGTTCTCGGGATGGGGACTCGTGTGAGTAGAGTTTAGTTGATCTCTCCTGTGCTTCGAGGGTTTTTCGCTGGGTTCTCCGGTTTTCCTCCCTCCGTAAAATCAACACCTATAGGTCTTAGTTGTAAATGGAGGACCCCACCAGCTCTGCTGAAAAACTTATCCTCCTTAAATAAAAAAATAATAATAATAATAATTAACAATTATTGGACGAGGTTGAGCAAAATATCGTGATTTGTCAGTGGCGAGCAGACCAGTTATTTGCCGATGCCAAAGGCAGAGGCAAATAACTGAACTGCGAGATATGTAAAAGTGATAAAACTCATCTGATATGTAAAAGTGACAAAAAGTTGAAAGAAACATTCAATTTAGCATTTTACATCACGAAATCTTGTCAACAGCAAATGTAATTTTGAAATGTGTTTTGTTTGTGGTTATTTCGTTTTAAACGACCACAGATAAACAATTTAACGATCTTACCATTAATAATTTCCATTCTAACCATTTTGTAGCTGGTTTTGTTTTCTGTAGAACTTATTGCTTCGCCTAAATGTTAAATTTCTTCTTTCACTTGCCCACTCCGTTATAAATTTCGGCGCCATTGTTGCTTAACAGAACAACCGCTGGCTATAATGATCATTGCTCGTGCTACACTACGCATTTTGTCATTGGTCAATTTCGTTAAAAGAATGACTTTCATTGGTTTATCCCAGAGGTCTATATCACCAAATAAATTCTATAATTATCTCGAGGATTATCATCTGTTTGTTTTTATATTGGCTGTATATCGTTAGTTTTCAGTATACCAAGTTGAGTTGAAGAGTTACCTATATATGCCATGGACTGACATGGCAGCTCGAAAGTAAATGTTAGTATTGTAATCTAAAACCTAGGCAGTTCACTGTGCTTAACTTTTCTTATAATGAATGATTTGTTCCTCACTATATAGCATGGGTCTAGACAGAGAAATTAAGTCACATAAAAACTAGGAAAGTATTTTAGTAGACCAGAAGTTTTGCGTTTATTTAATCTGTATGCATGCGCAAGCGCGCTTGTCGCTTGACAAGTGATCATATATTTAGTTCTATAGTTTTCATTTAGTTGAAATTGTTTTTGGAGTATATATTAGAATGTTATAAAAGTTTTCTATAGCCTTGGCCCTTGTACAAACATCATGCAACTTAACGTTCACGCGGGAACCACAAATTAAATTTCTCATAGACTTAGAAAATCACACATTCCAGTTTTTTTGTACAAAACTCATAAGCCACATTTCATTCAGCTCGCGATAATCTACAACGATTTCTGAAACTTGTCTCGCAACGTTTCTGACCTCACCATATGAAATGGTATTGCCGCATATAGCATGTTATATTGATATGACTAAAGTTGTACGTATACATGTAGGGCGTCTAACCAGTGCCGTATTTAGGACAGGGCGGACTGGGCGATCGCCCAGGGGCCCCCACAAAATAATGTTTAAGGGGGGCCCTCCACAAAAATGTCTTGAAAGTTGAAAAAATAGGTGTTGAAATGAAAAAAATCTTGAGAACCCAAAATATGAGTCAAAAACAAGCCAAAAGACATATGGATGATATATAGTGAAATAAAAGTAGCGTGCTGCGTAGGCAGTGTTGAAACAACAATCGATAAACCGGCTACAAAATGGTTAGAATGGAAATTATTAATGGTAAGATCGTTAAATTGTTTATCTGTGTTCGTTTAAAACGAAATAACCACAAACAAAACACATTTCAAAATTACATTTGCTGTTGACAAGATTTCGTGATGTAAAATGCTAAATTGAATGTTTCTTTCAACTTTTTGTCACTTTTACATATCAGATGAGTTTTGTCACTTTTACATATCTCGCAGTTCAGTTATTTGCCTCTGCCTTTGGCATCGGCAAATAACTGGTCTGCTCGCCACTGACAAATCACGATATTTTGCTCAACCTCGTCCAATAATTGTTAATTATTATTATTATTATTTTTTTATTTAAGGAGGATAAGTTTTTCAGCAGAGCTGGTGGGGTCCTCCATTTACAACTAAGACCTATAGGTGTTGATTTTACGGAGGGAGGAAAACCGGAGAACCCAGCGAAAAACCCTCGAAGCACAGGAGAGATCAACTAAACTCTACTCACACGAGTCCCCATCCCGAGAACGGGGCTATTCCCAGACGGTCACCCATCCAAGTACTAACCCCGTCTAACCGGGCTTAACTATTGGTGAGAGGCAGCGCCCTAATAGCACACGCCACCCGTGCTCCCCTTGCTAGTGACATATACTACGCATTTTGTGATTGGTCAATTTTATTAAAAGAAGGCTTTTCAAGATAGTAACTCCTGCAATAGCCAATGAAATTCAAGGATTTGTAACAGAAACTTGTAAATTTATACTAAATATATATTTCGTCTCCCTCTATATATCATATATATCATCTATATATCATCCACCGAAATATAGTAACTTAGGTTAGATATACTGCCGAAACAGAGAACGTAGGAATCTAACGTTTCGAGCGAAGGCCCTTCGTCAGAGAGACGAAGGGCCTTCGCTCGAAACGTTAGATTCCTACGTTCTCTGTTTCGGCAGTATATCTAACCTAAGTTACTATATTTCGGTGGATGATATATAGATGATATATATGATATATAGAGGGTTGTGTCCCATGTACTATATATACTGAATATTACTTACGTATCTTTAATCCTTTCTTATAATTGTTTAACTTACTCCCGTATCAAATTTACACTGCGCCTTCAACCGTCGTTGTCTTCGCAAGTTAACAAAAAATACAGCAAGATGCGCTTTTTGGCCTAAGGCCATATACCGCATTCTTTGCAAATTTTATTCATCTACATTATATAACCCCAGTGTCAATCCAATTACCTACATCTTATTAAAAAAAATTTGACTATGTAACTTAGCATACATTCAGACATATAATTGATATATTGTGCTGGTCAGTGACCGCCCAGGGGCCGCCACAGTCCTAAATCCGGCGCTGCGTCTAACCAGTCATTGGAGGGTTGTAAGTTCAAACCCTGTCTGGGGCTTAGAAATCTTTTCTGAGTAATTCATTCAGCTTGACAAACGTCCATCAAACGTCTGTTGCGACAACTTGTCCGCTTGCCATACTCTAAAGCTACAGTATTACAGTATCTGTTTTAGCACTTTTGCGTTCTTCTTTAGCAAGTTTCGATAAAAGGTATGACGCCATCTTTCTAGGCAAACATGCGACCTTTAAACCTTATGTATGTTAATCTTTCGGACAAGGGGTAAAACCCGAACACTTGTTTTCAGACTCGTTTGATTTGTGTGGCTGTGCATGCGCATTTTATTGACACACAACGCCGGCGCAAGAACAATTATGTGAAAGAACAGCCATTTTCCCGTATTTTTGGCGCACAACCACGAAAATCGAAACTGCTGTCTAGCGCGAGGGAATTGTAGGTTTTAAACATTACTGATGGTTTTGATGACAACATCAAGTGTGACTTCAGATTTTCTAGTTTTTACTCTTACTGTACAAATGTTTTAACGTTAAGAGGTTTAAACTTCTGATGATTTAGTATATATAAATGATAAGTTTGACTTTCTATTTCGGTTAATCCCCCCCCCCCCCCTTAAATACATAATACCCGTAAATATATTGTGTCTGAGCAACACCATAGCTCGGAGGGATACTAGCCGCTGTGACAAACGGTAAAGCTATCACTTGCCATACAAATAAAAATCCCACGATAGAATTCTTTTGTGAACCTTCTGATCTCCCGTGTAGCAAGACCAGAGTTTAGTAAGCCAAGGTCAATGCCAACAAACATTCTTGTACGCTTTCCATATATTAAATTAATCTATGCCTATGGCGAAGATTGCAAAGAGTTGGTAAGCTATCTCATCATTGCAGTCACTCATAGAATCGATGTCTCGGTGTGTGTCAACGGCGACCTTGCCATTTATATAGAGTATTCGACTGTATACTCAACTGAGTATTTGATAAAAACAACTTTACTATTACAGACAGTATATGAGCTTGACTGTCCTCACTCCCAGCTAGCTAGGGCAAACACAGATATGTTTGTTAGGTTCTGTAAATAAACTCTCACGATTATACGATGCAAACGATGTACTGAATTCACTGATTGTCCGTAAACATTTTAACTCACTAAAAGAAATATCTGTTTATAGTTCGTAAAAAAATCTGTTCGGAAACAGGGGTCTAAAGACTTCCGCTCTCATGGAAAGCAAGAACATAAACTTTCGAAAACCGCTGTATCCGTGTGAACGACATGTCCAAACGATAAACTTTAGACTTAATTTCCGTATGACACTTGCAGTTTTTACTTTTGTCTATCTTGCCTTGGTGTGTTTTTCTGTACCTTAATTGAGGTAATAATTTAAACATCTTGTATTTTTCTGCGTCATTGTCGATTGCGTGAGGTGAAGACGAAGTTGTTTTAAAAAATCCAACACTAAATGAGTATTAACCAGAAGCAAGATGCCAAGAAAGCAATGGGATAGTCTTGCACCCCACCTTGCCATGTGTAATAAGTTGATAGATATACAGGAAAAAGGGAGTGTAAAAAAGAATGCCTTGACGCGGTAAACTTGTCATTTTGATTAAATAATTAAATTAGGGAAAAACACATCCGAAAGGAAGAACTGCAGAAACGGAAAAACTGGGTCAATCATTTCTTAAATAATATATCACAGGACCATCTAACACGTCGGTTAGCGTTCAAACTTTAATATTCGTGTCTCCTGGTAGAGCTCTATAATAAGAAAGAACGAGATGTCATAGATTGATACCTTCTGCCAAAATGGTATGTAGACCACCCTGTCGCAAATGAGTTAGATATAGTCACTATCATGATTGGCTTTGACACGTTTAACCTAAGCCATTTCGAATAAATAATAGTTAAGAAGTTGAAAAATGGTTTACAATTGTCAAGTTTTCTTTACGGCTTAAATATGAATTGTTGTACTGTTACGCAAACATTATCAAATAGCTACTAACATAAATTCCAGTTAATTTTATTGCATGTAAAGATTGAAACATAATGGTAAAATAACGGTGAAAACTTAAAATTTTGTTACGCCCAGTGGCGATCATCAGACTTAAAAAATAGAAGGTGTGGTGGCTTAATGTTAATGGAATTAGATTTATTGCCATGCAGTTGATTGATATAGATGTTTACCGTTGCGAGCGAAAGCAACCCTTCGTCAGTGAACTACGCTTGAAATGTTAGACCGCCATTATATTTTGGCAGTACACTCGCCTTTTAACATCTCCGATTTAATATATAAATTATACTGTGCATCAGTACAAGTGCGTGTGGAGTATGTGTGTATCTAGTTTATTAATAATATCCACATGTCATTCTTTCCGTAGCACAAAAGATCAGTTTTTCTCCCCAAAATGATTAAAGACATTAAATTATATTTCAGTACATCTATATGATAGGCCACTCCACTACACCCGGGAAACAATGTGGTTGTTGTCGGTTTGTATCAGGCTCTATGTTCAGCTTGTATAACTTCAAATATTATTTTAACCAGGTTAATTGGTGTTAATTGTTACTAAAACTTGTTTACGTACGCACCTTAGTCGGCCACGGGACACAAGAGACGTTTCATCGCCTAATCTTACTGTGGAAAAGAATTAAAGCTAATATTTGGAATAACTACACTTGTTCTGCACTGTCGGCGTCAGATTTTTTTGCAAATCCTGACCCGAAGCAGTTTATGCTCTAACACAAATTTTTTCCCAAACATTGCCTTTTATGGAAGTCGATGCTGCGCAGCAAAAATTCAATTCATTAATTTATTCTGGTTTAATTTTTAGTATTTAACCTCATTAAATATATCAATGGCTTAGTTATCCACATTGTAGGAATACATGCGAGAAGGCAATCGCGTCAAAAAGTCGAGCAGCTCGCTCGGATGTTTAAAATAAATATCGCGATGTTTGGCGGTGTAAACGCTCGAGTTTATTTTCCCTTTAATGGACTATTTTGCGTGAAAAGTCGCATGCTGATTACTCAGTATCAAAGAACAGCGAAAAGATTAATGAAAAACAGAGAAAGGAAATCGCAAACGAACTTGACCGCCTAAAACATTGAAAGATATAATTGCTAATTAAGCGCAAGCCTTGAGGCTTGTTAAACAAATTAAGATACATCTTTGATGAGATTACTCTTCCAACATAATTTAGAACCATTAAGCAACTTAGCAACGAGTGCGTACAATTTTACGCCAAGTTATCAAGGATGACAGAGCCTCCGCTCTAGGTCGCCTTTTGTAAGTGTTGTCATCGCAGCTATACCTTTGGATCCTGTCGTGTGCTTGTATTTGATTGAAGCTGTGAACTAATTTAGTTATCTGTTTCAACTCGACAGCGTGTTCATTTATCGGTTGATAAAAGTCTCCAGTTTAAATTTCTCAGTGCGTTGAAAAAGACGCAGTGCTGATGCATGGGGACAAAACGCACGAGCAGTATGACCATGTATAGAAACGCGGTCGCGGATTAATAACAAAAACCTATCTGATTATTGCCATTAGATACCTGTGACAAGTCAGCCTTCTGGAGAGATTAATCACGGAAACAGCAACGAAAGTGTTCTTGTGACACGATAAGTTGTACGTATACATGTAGTGCATGTGGTACGTTTGCGAGCTTGGAGTAATATGTAACAGACGTTCGGTGGACGTTCGTCAAGCTCAAACAGTTATTTATGGCGTAGGTAAGGTTAACTATTTTCCGAACTTCGGCGGGTAGTTCGTATGCTAGTGAAAGGATTTTACGTAACATTCTATATAATTGAACAACATATGGCTTTAGCACTAAAGTGACTTGGAGTTCTTTTAATAGATGGGAATAGCCCAACAAAGACAAAAAGCAAGGCGAAAGAGTTACTCCTCTAGTCCTCTGTTTATTTATGTCTTGCGGGTGTTTTCAGGTTATCTATATACAATGGCGGTATAACGCTTATATTCGTTTTTGCCCCGACTTATCGTCTTGCGGTGAGCCATTAAAGTGAGACCGACATTGTTATAGCTACATAACTGCGAATAAAATATAATAGCGGGGCTGATTATACATGATTGCGGCATCATCCAAGAGGCTTTGCATATAAACACGTGTACCAGCACTCGTCAGCGAGCGTAATAAACTGGTTAGGTATATATATTTACGTATTCTAGCTGTCATGAACTCACCTTATAGTTACAAGTCAACCAGCAAATTGCGTCTTGTCTGCAGTACAGTTGCAGTGTTTACTTCCCCTAGAGGCAGAAGTTTCTGTTCAAGGTTGGTATAGCGCCACTAAGCTTGCTTCCTTGCATGCTCTGATGCAGCTAGTGTGCGTATACTATTTATAATCGGCTCACACAGACGGTGTCTCGTCGTGTCGTGGGAGGACACTGAAACGAGGATTAATTGTTTTTTTCACCACGGAGTGTTATAAATAGGTTTCGAACACCAGCTAGGTTACCCGGGCTAGCAGGAGAGTTGTCAAAAATAACTCTAAACAAGAATGCGATCGATCTTGAGCGTGCCGAGTATAAGAGATATTGTGTGTCACGATAAGAGTTGGGAGGTCTGTATTTGTCTTCCTGATAAGACATAACTGTTAGCAAAAGGTTAAATAAATATCCCTGCACGGGTGCTTGGCGTGTAACCGCAGCTGTGTCATCAGAAGGCATTGTTTTATCAGGCGCAAGCAGAAAAACCGTATTCGTTGTGATGTGTGTTAAACGATGGGTCGGCTTTTTAACAGGAATTATCACATTATTCAAGCTGTGGCAGTTGCACTGACATTCGGCTAAAGAACTTGATCGCCGTTTACGTGCGATCATACAGGAATGAAATACATTCTTATTGACACGAACTTATTGAAAAGCTAGTATTAGACGTTCGAGGACGATCAAAAACGATTTCCTGAATGTCGACCTGTGTATGCACGTGCACCACTTTAAATAGTGTTAAAATTGTTAACTTAGACTGATAGCGCCATAGTGGCGAGGATATTTGGTTTGCAGACAAGTGGTTTGCTGAAGTCGTTTCGAACTTTGATTTTGTCGGCAACATGCTTTGGTATTGATAACCTGTTGAATGGTCTTGTGTCTAAAATAGGTCAAGTTTGGCGGGCACCCTGATCTTGCATACGTCAGCATGCATGGTGTATAAAAGTAGCGTGCTGAGTAAGGTTAGATATATACTGCAGCCGAAACAGAGAACGTAGGAGTCTAACGTTTCGAGCGAAGGCTCTCTGAGGAAGGGCCTTCGCTCGAAACGTTAGACTCCTACGTTCTCTGTTTCGGCAGTATATCTAACCTTACTATATTTGGATTGCATGGTGTATAGATATATATAAATAATATAATAACCGTGTTCACCAAATACTGAGTACGCACGATGGTATTAAGAGTGAAAACTGAAAAAATCCCCAGAGTTCAAATCAATAGTGTTCATTTCAAGTATGAATTATAATTCCGTCCTGACTACTGCTGGTTTGTTTAGACTATATAGTCTTACCTTTATTTCAACTGAACGCAGCGGAACGTAGCTATCGTTGCCAAAACTCAAATGTGTGAACGAATCTCTTGGCAACAAATCAATTCCGTGGTCTGTTGTAACGGGAATACCAATATCGTAACGCAACAACTTTAAACGTTTGGTAAAGTAAACAATAGATCGTAACATTCAGCTTAGACACTTGCTATACATGAATATTTCCACTGTGATATTTCTCAAAGCCCAGCTTATTGAAAGAAAGCGATGCGAGACTTACAGTCCCTGATCTAATCTTTCAACCCAATTATAGGGTTGGCGTTTTCGCAAAACCGGAAATAATCTTACGAACCTTTGATCTGCTAAGCGGGATTTGATTCCGGCGTGTCCAAGACTCTGTTCGGACAGGCTGTGAAGCAAAGTCGTTATTTAATCAGTACCTCGTTATAGACGTGATCACATACTGATTTAATATGACTAGTAAATCCTTTTTAAATATCGTGGGTGAGAAATTCTCACGATGGTAAAATCCGTTAAAATAACAAAAAGCAAAACAAAAACACATTGTAACTAAATACCAATCTGAATGTATTATAGATTCTGAACTTCATCACAGAATTTAGGATCTTCCATTGAAGAATGAACATGAAACTGCGTGGGTAGACTGCATGGTCGCTTAAAAAGCATATTTATGATTCGCCAAAACTCTATTCGTGATGGGGAGAAGTTCTTAAACATGAAAGTAGAATGCTGCACAGCTTACTATGTTACAACTTCTACATCATCATGTATATATATATATATATATATATATATATAGGATGGTGAGCATATAGAAAAATATTATTAAATTATTATTTATGTGAAGTTAAGAACCATAAATCATTCAGTCATTACGCGTTAACGGTTTAGGATCCTTTTTATATTTGTCTTTGGTATAAATTGTGATCGTGCAATAGTACAGTACATATAGGTTAAATACAAATTTTAGTTTATCTGAGACTGAAACGAAACCAAAGCACACAGGGGGATAAAAACTGTTAACTATTGAAGTTAATGATCAATGTCCGGCCCTTGAAAAGTCGATGGAAGCCAAGGTTTTGTCTAGACAAAGCCAGGAAAATTAAAAATGTTTATAAATTAATGCATCACATTAATGTGTTGTCATCAGTTTCCCAAAACACATTCACTGTCAATTGGTTAAATCCTTTACGACGACAAAGAAAGAAAATAACCTTGTATATATATCTATTTTGGGTATTTTTTTAGTGTCAATTCCGTTGATACAGGAGACTGGGATAAATTTTAGCTTTTGGCAATACCGATAATTACCATCATATGTTAACATACTAATCACCATCCCACAATCATGATATATATCTCCTCTGACAGTGTCTACGTCACAGTTAATTTGTCGACACTGGTCATTTATCTCAGTGCTCTGCCGCAGCCCGCAGATAAATTATTTTGACCTGTGGTTTAATATATATATACACGTATACGGTTGAGGATCGTGTTTATATACAAAGCTACGACATGATATTGTTTTCCAAAAATTTATGATTGACTCCGGACGTACATGCATTTAGAAAGGAAGTACCTCCTTCACGATATCGTATTAAACTATTGAAACAACGTCGCCATGGTCCGTGCAATATATATGCATGCATATGGTGGATTTAGGTTTTGGTTTACTATTTCATTATTATTCTCAACTTCTATATACAAAAGCGCGTATACTAAAGGTTGTGGTTATTCTAAGTATATCATATACGAGTCGAGAGTGTTAAAATTGCTGATCAAATGAGAGCGAGTCACTGTCTCATGCATGAGTCGTCCGAGTCGATCACCAAACTCTCGTCAACTTAGAAGTAATAGTTCAAATATAGAAACGGAGGACTTTACGGTACTGGGTTTTCAAAGTCCGAGTGCTTTTTAATGCACGAGGGCTTTGTAATCCCGGTAACGTCCGACGTCGAGTATTCAGTGAACTGACTTCTCAAACTCAAAACTCCGAAGATACCTCTGAAACGTAATATACCTTATTTCAAAGTCCCAAGACTTTGAAAACGTATTTTGCATTATTTCAAAGTATAAAAGTACTTTTCCTCCAATTTCAAAGCACTTATTAAACATTAATTTCTTTTGTTTTTGGTTCATGAATTATTAATGAGTTTGAGAACACTGATGCAGGTTCGAACAGTTTTGATAAAAGTCGAGTGAAAGTTTTAATTGTTTCGTTTGACCGCTAATGCATGGGAGTCAATGAGTCATGCAAGAACACACTAAAAATAAAACAGGTATATAATATATAGCACTTCACTACTTATGTATGATCACCACACTCTCGTCAACTTTGAACAGGTTCGAATTTTGATAAGAGTCGAGTGAAAGTTTTGTCAGTTCGTTTGACCGCTAATGGAGTCAATGAATCATGCAAGAACTGAAAATAAAACAGTATAGCACTTCACTATACTTATGTATGTTTAGGGCATTACAAATTATAAAATCAACAAAACTACAAAGTTAGACATTTATAATCATATTGACTTTCATTCGTGTTTGACTGGAAGCAACCAGAGTTGTAACAAACTTCATCCAAGCTTTTGTTAACTAGCTAGTGAACTCTGTATTGCCGTTTTATCATTGACGTTTTCTTGTGTAGCGGTTGTTATAACTTAACTTTAAGGCGTTAAAATGTTTAATCTCTAGCGTGGGTTTGTATCCGCATTCTTGTAAGTAGGTTGCCAGATCAGTAGTTTTACATAGTACATTGACGTATAGATAATGTTTGTATAGTACCGTATTTGGCAAAGAAGGTATTGGTGAATAACCACGCAGTTTCTTCCTACGTAAGGACTGACGTAATGACCGTGCTTCAGCAAGCTGACTGTCGCTGAAATGTAAGATATATAAACACAGCAACTCGATGTATTAGATTAGATTTAGAAGCGAGAGTTGTGAGACTGAGTGACCGAGATGTGAGAACCGAAGGTGCGATGTAGCTAGAGAAGACGTTTGTAACGTTCAGCTGTTCAATCTCGTTTGTCAATAAAGTTGTTCCAGAATCAGAGAAGAAAGTCTCTTCACTATGGCCCAAAAACACGCTACACTTGCTCTTGCTTGTCGTATCCATCGTGTTGTCAAGCGTCTATCCGCACTTTTATACAGATATTTCTGTACAGATATTTATCATCGGCTACTATTTGTTTGTTCTATCTGTTTGTTTTGGGCTCTTTTTTTGTTTGGCTTTTTACTGTAAACAATCTACATAACTCTATTTTTTACCCTTTTAATTCCTATATATCTTCAGTGACTGAGTCATACGCATGCTGTGATTGGCCAGTTACCGTGTTTATATCAGGCTACGCAAACACGGTTGTGACGTCACGGCGCATTTCTTAGTTTTAATTCATAAAATAAATAGAAAATGGATGCCCTGTGTTTATATAACCTGATGCAAACGAGTGAGTTTGGCAGAATTCGAAAGTACTTTATCTAAACCCTCGCCTACGGCTTGGGTTCACATAAACTTTCGGATCTCCCAACTCACTCTCGTGTTTGCATCAGTCTATATAAACACGGGCGGCCATATGTCTGCATGTATCTATGTACATATGTAATCGTCATGGAAATAATCCACTGCATGGGAATAAGTTAAATATATGTTGAAAATTAATCGACTTCAAGTTTACCCTGCTATAAGCCATATCGTTTCTGATTAGGTTTCCTCGCCACCACTTATTTATTATTGTTATTCATCACTGTAAATATGTAGTATTTTGTGGCAAATAAATTTCAAATTCAAATATATCCAAATTCAGTAAAAAGTCATGTCGATATATTTGTAATCAGACTAATATATCCGCCGCCACTGTTACCAAATTTGTTCAAGGATTTATTAGTATAGATTGCATGACCACCTGCAAGATTGTGAAATAGAATTCTCATTCATTATTAATTCAGAACCAATTGGAAAATCAACTTATTAGTGGTCGAGAATTGAAAATGAAGAAAAAATTTATATAAATTTTCACCAACTTTAATCTTCATGTTCTTTCGGAGTACGAATTCATCTGAGGACTTATACTATACAAGCAGAGAACGTGCTATAAGTGTTCCTTGCACTCTGCAGTGTGCCTATATAAACATCTCTATGTCTGTCAAAAAAGACTCAGTACATTGCCTTCTCTTTTTAACCCCCTTTCGAGGTTTTGAAATGATGAATCACATGTCATGTGCTGATATATCATTATACAATCTAGAACTAGCGACGTTAAGTCTTTAAATGATGGCTAAAATTATATGTTTCAAGTGAATGGTTCGTGAGGTCATTGCCATGTTTCTTATCAATACCGAATAATCTAGAACTATATTTGCTTTAAAAACTTACTTGTTTGAGGCGGATTTTGACACCAGAATCTTTGAAGACTAATTGGTGTGAATCTTGCTGAGCGAGAACTGGCGAGAACGCATTGAAAACTTTCCACGTCGTTCTGTGAGTGTGGCGAGAATGACGCGCGTAAATATCACTGATATGTAAAGTCGATATATCTGTTCCATACAAGGTGGTTAACAAGTCGTGAAAGATTGATTGCAAATCTTTAGTGATACAATCAACACTTTAGTTAGGAATTTTTCGGAATAAAGAATACATCTTACCGGAATTTAACGTCCCAAAATATTGACATAATTCGTTCTATGCACCGCAAAAACATATTTCATTCAGTCTGTGCTTGTATAGCTCGGCTTATAGTGGGTGTACATGTACTTATACAATATACTCACCATCTTTATTAATTAAACAAACAGTCTTATCAAAAGAATGTTTATCACGAGCAAGATATGTGTTGACGAAGTTAATCCCCCTGCATGGCCTTGACGATGTATGCACAAGGCAGGGCATTTCAGTACTTGAATTGGAAGGAAATTTGGTTTGCCCAAATAATTTACTGTAATGTTATGAACTAGCAGCTAGTTATTGTTGTAACATTGCTTCCAAAGTGCAGGAAAGTTTAAAATTAAAATACATATTTTCCAACCCCTGATGGTGTGTATATCTTACGATCAAAACTCGTGCATGCTCAATCGGTTAAACCGATTAAATGCAGAAATGTTTAATATGCGTCAGTCTGATATAAAAAAAAATTCCAACAATCCGAGACGGACTTAACGTGAAAAGCTACTCCTTAATAGTCCTTAATATTCATCTGCAGGTCAGTCTACCACTGATAGCTGAATACATCTGCATGTGTCAATGATTTGTTGCAGACTTGCAGTTAAGCAGTTTCTTGTTTCTGGTGCATGTGAACTGAATTCGTCACTGTGTATTGTTTATCTGTTTGATAATGGAAAAATGCCAAAATATGAATAATTTTTATTTTATTTTAATTTTGTAACAAATAAATCGTTTTCTATCAATGCAAAAAAAAAAATCGTAAAAATGAGATTTTTGTGGGACTTTTCAAGTCCGGTTTTTCTCAGGCCAAAATTTCTCTAAAATGTTGTTTTCGAAAAGTTACAAAGTTGCAACGTTTTAGTATTTTTGCTGAAATATTTGTGGTTGCTCATACCTTTCTAGAAAAAAGGTGTGTGTCAGAAATTTTTGATAACTGTTATAGTTTTGAATTTAGGAAATGTGAATTATGTTATGACACAATGCAATCATGTCAGTATTAAAAATTGAACAAAACTGCATCAAAAATCACCGGAGACGTTTTGGTAAGAGGGTATACAATAGTTAGCAACCTACGAACGGTTCAGGTGAAAATATTAAAACGTTGTTGTAGATGTAACTTGAACACTAAATTTTAGTATAAAATTGACCCGAAAATACGTAGTTTCCTAAGGCACGAAGTATAGTAGGAAAGTATATTCATTACGTCAAATAGCAGTATTCCCAGGAGGAGGGCGTGTCAGAAACAAGTGTATAAAAGAAGTCGTTTTCCAGATAAGCATATCGGTCAGTCAGTATATAGGCAGCTCAAATTTGAACATTGAAACTAGGAATCACGTTTTGATTTACTATTTGCTGAGCGGGCAGTGAGCTGGTTATCTTGGTCCCGCCCAGATTTCCTGGCCACCTCGGTGGAAGGTTTTTTCTGGCCTCCCTGATACCAGCTATGGCGCAGATCGGAGTGGCGCACTGACTAGGACTGAAGCGAATTAACACTAATTGTGAACTTTCAGCAATCCTCAGTGATAGTCGAAAGGACATTCTTGCTACTCAATTTATAACTTACGATTGTAAATACGATTCAGAATTATCGATAGTTACAATAAAGAGCTGTCGTCTACTACACTGGACCACAGCAAGGTTTCTCCAACAGTTGTTGTCGTTCCGTCTATAGTGCGTCCAATAGCAATGAAAAATATTTTATAGTATAATTTGTTTCACAAAAATCTTATTTTTCAAGTGATTTTCATGTTGTAAAATATATATTCTAATTCGATTTTTTTCACTGATAGAAAATTATTTATTTGTTATAAAATTCAAATAAAAACTTCATATTTTGGCACTTTCCCACTATTTTACCTTAACAGATTGAAAGGTGGTTGCCCATAATTCATCAGGGAACTTCAATGTTCAGAGACAGAAGATATAGTATAGTACGGTGTATGCTATCACGCGCTGTATCATCTTAAGGCAATTCCTCTTGTATTGCGCACCTTTTCTGCGCATAATTCTGCAATCAGACTAATTCAAGATATATCCAAGTGTTAGTTACGAAAATATATAAAAATAGGTACACATTGCGTACATGCGGATACTGGTATTTATTTGGCTTACAAATAATGATTGAACAATCAGCATTTATAGACCTGGAGCGAGGGGAATTCGATGAACTATTACCCCGAGGTATGATATATTATTCCGAGGGGTAATAGTTCATCGAATTCCCCGAGCGAAAGGTCTATAAATTATATATTATACCGAAACATATTAATCTTTCCAAAAAAAGCTGAAATATTAAATGTTAATAAAGTTCGCTTAGCTTAACTTTTGTCCGCTTTTCATTGTCTGTTTCCATTCTGTTGTCGTCTCAAGGCTTCTGGATGCATTGTTTGTTGCTTTCTTTGTATTCCCCTGAATCCTTATTTTCTTGTAACCTAACAATCTTCTTGTCAACATCTGAATGTTCAGGCGAAATGTTTTCTTATCTCGCCAAACTCCGCCATTGTTGACAGCTTCGTGAATAGTGCACGCGTGGTACACGAAGCATATTCCCCGCTGCAGCGGGGAATAATAGTCGTATTCCCCGCTACAGCGAGGAATATTACTTTTGATCAGGGGTAATTCGATGATTAATTGACTGGTCACATGGTACAAATCAAGCTTTCTGACTGGACAATTTACAGTTGAGGTATAATATTGTAAATTGTTCACTAAGACATTCTGAATGTGCTTGATAATCTTGTGAAATATCAGCATATACTCTCACGTATCACGTAGAATTGACAATAATCATTAATTTTTAAATGCCCTTAATAACTTTACAATTGCAATAATACTTAATTCTAGGCCTTACCCAAACTCCAACCCAATCCCTAACCCAAGCCCCAACCAGTACTGCAATACTAATTCAAGATGTATCCAAGTGTTAGTTACGAAAATACATAAAAATGTCACTAAGGAGGCTAAATCCGCGACTAATAACTTTGACAAGGCGATACTAACTTAATTTTTGGTTTTTGAAAATATTTTTTTTGCGTAGTTTCGTATATAGATGAAATGATAGGGAAATGTTCCATGTTCAAGCTTTAACATAATTGTGTAGCTCACGAGGGTGTGGCTTTGGGAGAACCGCAGGCTACTCACGAAGACACTCGGTGACCACCACTATTTTTTCAATTGTTAATTTCCTCCACCAGCTCTACAGCATATATGAAAGAATAGAGAGAAAATCACTTCGAGAATTCAGTGAAATATCGTACGTTTTTCGTTCTTGCGGCTTCAAAAAAAAACATAACATGTAACACGGTGGACATTCTTATTTCATACATCGTAAAGATGTTTGTCAATTGTTATTTTCGTCAAATTTTCTTCTATTATTTGTTGCCATTGAATAGTTCATATACAAGTGCATCTAAAATGTCAAGTATTTTTCCAGTCCTTATAAAGTACTTTATACTTTATACTTTATACTTTATACGGACTGGAAAAATACTTGAATACTTGAAAAATACCTTATGAAGGATTTTTCAAAATAACAAAACGAAATAAAGAACTGACCCAAATAGCTACAAATTGTGAATTCTTGATCATGATTTACTGGCAGCTGTATTTACTATCATTGTTAATGCCATTCTCGTAGGTTCCGACATCTCGCTCTTCCTGATGTCTTCCCTCCATCTCTCGCTCTCTCTTTTCACAGCCTTATAGTGTCCAAACATCTTCGTCACCTCCGCGTCCATTTCATCTCCGACTCCGATGGACTTTCACTCAACGTGATCAGAATACAAACTGTTCGAATGAGAATGAAGCTAAATTTCCATATATAGGATAAAGATGATACACCTAAATGACCGCAATTTCATTGTTTCGGTACACTAATATTGGGAGATCAAAACGATCTATATTTTATAAGGAGATCTAATTGTCGAAGTGTATAATGTGTAGGTTGGGACAGAGCAATAGAGATAAGTCCAGTCACTCCCTGTGTCCTCCCCTGCAGTGTAATCTCATGAAAGGTGTTATCGCATGTCGGACCTGCTGGCTCAGTTCGTTTCAACAATCCGTGACAGTGGATGGCAGTTCGCACGGTTATCTCCAAACACTCTTGAGCCCAAACCTCTCGTACATACATACGATAATTTGTATATATTACTTAATAATATGATGCTCGTCAAAATGCTGCATTCCGTAACTGGAGAATGTGGTGAAGATTTTGACATTTAAAAAAGAAAAACATCCGCCACCTACAATTTCCATGCCTGGCATCTTATATAGTCGCACCTCTCGAAAAATTCTGTCTCCATCTCAGTTGTACAGAATACGATTTATTCAGACAAATATATTCAGACTTTTACGGGTTCACATGTACAGACTGTACTGCAGAATCCCGTCGATTCGCCGTCTTGTTACAGTTTCTATTATTGTTTAAAGTGCTTCTTTGATAAAAATATTGTTGGTAATGCTTCTGCATAATCCTAAAGATATTATGGTAGTTGCTAATTGTGCAACGTTTTACTTCGAAATTCTCAAAAACAAAGTTGAATTTTACGTGCAAAGTTTGTATTTTGGAGCGCCGGCATTAAAGTGGCCGTGTTTGAAGAATGAGTTGAGGAGAACTTATGACGTTAAAGACTCAACAAAAAATCATTGTTGTCGTCAACAAAAGGGTCATTGTTGTTATTGAGTCTATGACGTCATAAGCTTCCTGGACTCATTCTTTTCAAGCTCGGCCACTTTAAAGGCGGCGCTTCAAAATACAAAGTTTACACGTAAAATATCACCTTTTTAACGAATTTTGAAATGAAACTTTGCACGGTTACTAAAGGTGCATGAGGTAATACGGGTAACATTTTGCTTCAACTTGCAACGCAACGTTACGTTGCAAGTTGAAAAGCGTTGTTGCACAAGTTGGAAAAAATTTGTTCTATTTGCAACATGCTGATTCAACTTGCAAAAAAATCATTGTTGCATACGTGACAATGTTTAAGGTGGGTGGTAATACGTGCAACAACGCTATTCAACTTGTAACACAACAATGTTGCAGCAATTTGTTGCTCGTATTACTTCACCTTAACTACCATAACATCTTTAGGATTATGCAAAAACATTGCCAACAATATTTTCATCAGAGACTGACCACTTTAACAACTCAGATTTTTATTTTCAAGTAGAAATAATCACGGCGCGCCCCAAAAGCTGTCTCCAATAGGCAATAGACTTCCAGAGCCTAAACTAAAATTAGCTTTACGGACAGTCGGACACTACAATCGATAAAAGTGCGCCAAGCCTAAACTACAAAATAGAGCTCATATTCTATATAGGATTATCTTTTAACTGAATAATGAAAAATAAGATCTATAATGATTAATTTATACTGATTGCGGGATGAACTTAGGTAAGTTAGTGTTTAAAAACACTATTATACAATATATACTGCATGTAGGCGGTCGAATTCACACCTCTAATTGTTCAGATTTGTAAAAAATTTAAGCTGTTAAGCTGAGAAAAACGATTGGAAAGTTTATGTCAATCAGGAGATCAAGACAAATTCGTACCGGATTTATAACACCTGATTAAACATTCGTTTCTTTCGAATTTTCTTCATGAATTAATTGGATAAAGATTATAATGATGATTGACGCTTTAATTGTGCTCTAGAAATTGCGCTCTGGAAATTGCGCTAGGGACTTGCAATTGCAAGACTTACAGCCAAGATTAAATTTGTTAATAAAATCGAAATTTGCTATGCGGTTTCTAAAAATAGTGATAAGGATTCTACGTTTTTCATATGCGAAGGGAGTTCCTGCCATACACGAGTAACTATGTAGAAAAACGAGTTGGGCGACTACAAAGTATTATAACTATTGATTGTTCATAATTCTGTTCTGCGCTGTTCCTGAGATTATATACAGTTGATAAATTAAAGGATAAAGAACTGATCATTGTGGCCGTGTCCAGGCATATCAAAGGCTCTCCAGGCAGCCGCCATATAGCGCCTGCGTCACACTCGCGCCAAAATATGTAGACACAGGCTAAAACCACTTTGTTTAAAACCATCTTAGTTTCGTTGCCGAAAACACAAACTCAGTTTTAAACTTAACTACTCTTAAAAGTATCTTGGAGACATTTCTGAAACAATACAGTAGGTTGGCTTTCTACAACAAATACTGCGACAATAATGGCCATAGAAGCATCTTGTGTGATTCAGCTGAAACATTTGTTCTAGCTTTTGCTCTTTCCGCATTGGTTCTGATGCTTGTCGTATAGGCAGTAGCCTACGTCATAGTGTTCAGACTACGGATCACAGCTAAGATGTAGCCTCCTCCGTAAGGAAACTCTGTCAGTTCCCTTATAGTCCACACTCTGCCGCTCCCAATCCCTTGCTGTCCCTTCGTGCTCAGCCAAAACATTGAAAAGCTGCCTTTTGGGAAGACACAGAGTTGCCTGCGGAGGAGGCTAGCTAAGATGTAGGTGTTGATTTTTTAAGGTGGTAAGGTGGGATTAAATATAGTTGATCGTATGAATAGCCAGACAAACGATTGAAGTAATTGCTGTACCACATATATCAATCGAGCTTTGTTGGAAAGAAGATGTTTGAACTTATTCCAACATATTTCATGCAATATTATAACTATCCAACAAATGTTGGATTGTTTGACCACACGTCATAACCTGTGTCTAAATTTGGAAAACAAAGGCTACCAACATATCGAATGTGTAAATTTCGCGTATGCATGGCCAATCAAAATACTCACAAGCGTGCATCCGTTGACATGTTACCAACAAGGGCGGAGGAACAGTTTAAATATAGGGGGCAACGCCTGAGTCATCTACGGGGGTGTCCGGGGCATGTCCCCTCGAAAATTGTTTAATTAGCAAGTCTCGGAAACAGCATTTCCAGCGTTTTGGGGACAGTTTTCAGGGAAATATATATATATATAAGGAGAAAAAATCACAAAATTTTACAATCTACGTAGACTCATAGTTATAATTACACAAACTTTCATATGTGCACAGCTTTTCTTATTGATTATTGTGGATGTTTTAATCGTTTTAATCTTCCTATAATGTATATTAATCTTTCTTCACAAATGTACTCTTAATTCATCCTGAAGCCCTGAACATTAGTTTTTGGGCCTAATTTGCCATCCAAAATAGTCATGCCATTAAGACACGCGTGTCTGTCGCGAAAACAATATAAATGGATGATGGAATGACAATAATTAATAAATTATGAGTATAAGGCTGGGCTCAATCGACACTTTAGGTTTCGTGGGGGACGCCAAAAAGTGTTGTTCAGCCCAATTCAACGAAGTTTGATCATGTCATACAGAAAAATTGCTTGAGCAGAGATTTATGTTATTTATAATAGATAACTTTAAATTTAAATATTTTATTGTAAAAAAATAAAATATAGTAATAATAATTAATGCTGAACATTTTTAACACAAGCCTCTGGATCAGGAAACTGGGCAACCACGCCTTATGTCACATTAAATATTCATATTATATGATCGACTGTTTTCGATAGACACACACTTAAAATAACCTAACCGAATAATAAATGAATATAATTTCAACAGGAACATTTTCCCTTCCAGGTACAGGAAGGTGTTTCTCCAAGCAGTATCTTCTCCTTTCTTGTTTTGTTTGTCGCCTGTAGCCTGATGTCAGGTTGGTGTTCACTAATCCCTTCAATAATCATCTGAAATAGTTCCTTCACGTTAACTCCAGTTTTTGCACTTGTTTCTATATGACGAATACCCATCATTTGAGCTTTGATTTGTGCATCATCGAGTGATACCTAGAACACGAGAATGGACGGCCCAGTGTGAGAGCGATGAGTGACCCCTAGGGATAAGTGACCCCAGACGTCACTCTCCAGGGATGAATATGACCCCCTAAATTTAACTAATCTAAAATAACAAAGGATAACTTACCCCAACTCTAACCATAATCCTAACCCTAACACGAAATTTCTAATTTTAACTCTAGAAGGTCACTGATAACTAGGATGGAATGACTGGTGGGCCACCCAGCACTTGGGTCATTCATCGCTACGACACCTGAGCAGTAGAAAGCGGTTTGGGTTGAGTGTCCAAATTTGAATGCGTATATATGGTGTATATGGAAAAGGTGGACTTAAGTAAATAAGGTATGTATGGAAAAGGTGGACTTAAGTAAATAGGATATGCATGGAAAAGGTGGACTGATGTATAGGGTATGCATGGAAAAGGTGGACTGATGTATAGGGTATATGCATGGAAAAGGTGGACTGATGTATGGGTATGCATGGAAAGGGTGGCCTTAATAAGGTATGCGTGGTAAAGGTGGACTTAAGTAAATAAGGTATGTATGGAAAAGGTGGACTTAAGTAAATAGGGTATATGCATGGAAAAGGTGGACTGATGTATAGGTTATGCATGGAAAAGGTGGACTGATGTATAGGGTATGCATGGAAAGGGTGGCCTTAATAAGGTATGCGTGGTAAAGGTGGACTTAAGTAAATAGGGTATGCATGAAAGAGGTAGAGATAATAGGTAGAGGTAGAGTATGCATAGAGAAAGGTGGACTTAATAAGATATGCGTGGAAAAGGTGGACCTACGGTATGGCTTTTATTCTTTTTAGTCTCCCACGTTTCCCAAAGTGAAGAATTAATTTGATTTGCATTTCAATTCTTTTGGACGAGTTCAGGATGGGCCTATATATAAGCAATTGTATGTATACCTCTCGTTTTGCTTCTTCATCAACTTTACTGCCAACTAAAATAATGATGACGTTACTTCCTCTTTCAGAACGAACGTTTACGATCCATTTACTGACATCTAGAAAACAGAGACAAAAACTAGCAAGTTTCATTTAGACACAAAACAATGTGTGGGTTACGTGAAACAAGTGGTACTAATGTGTTTTGCGTAGTCAATAATGTATTCCTAAAACTTTCTAATTGTAATTGTTCAACTCTTGTGTCTCCATCAAAGTTCTTCACTAGAGTTCGGGCCGGCCTCATGTAAACACCCCCTCAGTCAAGTCTAGCAGGCGACCTGAGATTAGGCCGGCGTGAACTGAATCTCAGGCCGGAATCTCATGAAAACAATCTATAGTGAAAACACTACAACCGACCTAAAGTCAGGCCGACCTGAGTTTGGGCTGGCCTCATGTTAACACCCTCTCAGAGCTAGAGTCAATAATTCAAAAATTTTCTGGGGAACATACCTGACCATTTTGCCTGGGCCTTCAGTCTTCTGCGGGCCTGCAGGCCTTGCAGATTCATGTAGGATTATAGTAAATTTGCATACCGCCATATTTCTTAGCGAAGATAGATTAGACAAACCATAAGCGCGCACTCCGCTCCAGAGCTTTCTTTTGTGCTGTTAATGCAAATTTTCATGAAATGCACTATTCTTGCGCTCACATGGGTGTTTCCGATAAGGAGGTTGGAGACAGAATGGGGACAAAAAATTGCAACTGACGTGCGGGCCTGAGATGACGCCGGTCGGGTGAATATATTTCCCTTTAAATTAATTTGCCCTTACAACTGAATATGAGTAGACTGTGTGGAGGAGAGTGATTACTGCGCTCCAACTGGCTATTTTAGATCCACTTAACTTTAGTCTTTAGACAAGGAATTAGCGTTCCAATTATCAATACAGTAATTAAAGTTTGCTGATTGTAACTCACCAACGAAGCTGGTTTTGTTAGTGATATCGTAAATAACTAACGCCACGCTAGAATCCCGTATGTACGACGGCAAAAGGCAAACGAATCGTTCTTGACCTGCCGTGTCCCACATTTGAAATTTCATAGGACCGTTTTCTGCAAAACACACAAGTTCAGAGAAAAAAATTAAAAGCCCGTTTTCACTGCTTCCAAGTTGACGGTAAACGCGTCGGTGAGTTGGATTAGCGTATTAGCTACGCTGTAAAGTCGGCTAAGTACTAGTCAGGGGTTTTGTTTCGGTTAGCTAGGTAACATAAGATAATCTCGATTAACTTCTTATGGTTCATATTAACACAGGAATTATAACCTAACGTATCCGTAAGAATAAATTTATCACCTAACGCATGCGTAAGACGCAATTTATTTCACAGTACATATAACTGAATAGAACAACGAACTACAACACAGAAAGTTACCAAGCATCATTGTTTTTGTGAAAAAATCCATTCCAATGGTTGATGTATAAGAGTCTTCAAAGACGTTGTAAACCAAACGTGTTGTTAAAGCTGTTTTACCAACTCCTTGGTTTCCGAGTAATATCAGTTTGTGTTCCGCCATTGAAGTTGAAGAAAAATTACGGACACGATTGATGAACGGACATTGTGACGTCATAATTAGTTAGCGATGTAGTATTGTGACGTCATTATTAGTTGCAACCTCAGTGGTTGCAACACGCACGCCCGGCTAACCTGAATGTCAGGCCTTTATTTGTTCCCGCCTTCCGCTAAACCCGGCAGCGCGGGCAGAGGTGCGGGCGAGCGCGAAGGCGAGAAAAATAAAGGCCTGAGGAAACTCTTATTAAAACCGTCTTCCGCCCACTTTGTTATTTTTAAAAATTAACGAGATATGATTGATATGTGTTGTCAAAAGAACAAAGCGTATGTTTTGATTTCATCCCACATAAATATATAGTCTTTCTCCGCGTCTGGTTTTAGTCCAGACTAGTCTAGGTAGACCTGAAATAAATACACGAGCTCGAATTGAAGGCGTTTGTCCATGGTATCTAGACCCGATCTAGAGAAGAAGTCGAAGAATTGGATAAGAAACACGATAAGAAACCGAGAAATTTGACAATTTGAGAGTATACATATATGAAATGTTATCAGATAACAATCCTAAAGAATTCTGGAAGCTAGTTAATTCTATAAAAACACGTAAACCATGTACGTCAAACGAAATACCATCATCGGAATGGTTTGACTATTTTAAAAATTTGAACAAGATTAATTTCAACACTGAGAAAATTAGCAACGAAGTTCAAATTGTGAAGGATTTCAACATTTGGGCAGCTTGCAAAAACGATACTCTTGATAAACCAATCTCACTTGAAGAATTATGCAAATTATCAAAGAGATTAAAGAACAAAAAAGCTAGTGCTAGTGATTCACTGTCCAATGAGATCATTAAGTTATCGGTTGAAGTTTTACCATCCTATTTTGTAAAATTGTTTAATATTATTCTATCCCACGGTGGGTTTCCATCACTTTGGTCTAAAAGTTTTATTGTTCCAATATATAAATCAGGAAGTAAAATTGACCCTAGTAGCTATAGGGGAATCTGTATAGGTAGCTGTTTGTGAAAATTTTTCACATTGATTATGAATACACGTCTGAATACATTTCTGGAAGATTGCGAAATTATGAATAAATGTCAAATCGGTTTTCGGAAAAATTCTAGAACAGCAGATCATTTATTAGTTCTAAAAACTCTAATAGATTTTTATAAGTCAAAACGTAAACCAATTTTTGCCTGTTTCATCGATTTTAAAAAAGCATATGATAGTGTATGGAGAGAAGGTCTTTTCTTCAAACTCATCCTTTATGGTTGTAGTAAGAAATTTATACGTCTAATGTTAAGTATGTATTCTTCAGTCAATTGTTCGGTAAAGTTGGATAAGGGAAGTACTCCTTTCTTTAAGTCCTATATTGGAGTAAAGCAGGGATGTAATCTAAGTCCTACTTTATTCAACATGTTTATAAATGATATACCTGATTTATTTAACAGCTCGTGTGCTCCAGTAAAACTTGGTGAAACAGATTTAAATTGTTTACTTTATGCAGACGATTTAGTTTTGTTATCTGAATCCAAGTCCGGTTTACAAAACTGTCTCACAAAACTTGAATTTTACACCAAGAAATGGAAATTAAACATTAATTTAAAAAAATCCAAAGTCATATTATTTGGAACACCAACCCAAAGACGTACACACTTATCATCAAATTGGTCCTTTGAAAATAACATTTTAGAACAAGTTGATGAATATTGTTACCTTGGTATTACTCTTCATTTTTCTGGTAATTTTAAACGAACACAAAAAATAATATATGGTAAAGCATTATGTGCCTATCATAGTTTATTCAAAAGTTTTTCAAACGTGGAAAATGTACCAATCAAATTACTTTTAAAACTTTTCTCTTCGATGGTAGTTCCAATTTTACTGTATGGCTGCGAAGTTTGGGGCCCATACTTACTGGGCAAAATAAATTCTTTCGAAATGTTTAAATCTAAATTTTTTGAAATAAGAAATGATCTTGAAAGACTTCATTTAAAATTTTGCAAAAGAATTCTAGGCGTTCATTCAAAATCAACAAATTTGGCCGTCTACGCTGAACTAGGCAGGACACCCTTAATTATACAAATAGCTAAACTAGTAACAAAATATTGGTTTCGCATCCAAAGTTCACCTTTTTCAGATACCATCGTTGGTGAAGCGGCGAGTCTGCATGAACTTTAACCTACAACCAATATCATTCACAAAATATTTACTACAGCTAGGTGGGGTAGAAATTTACAACTCTCAATCTTTTGTATTACCTACCAAAGAACAAGGAAATTTTTGCCATTACTTGAAAAATAAAATACAAGAATATTTTATTGAATACTGGAAAGAACAGATTCAACAGGGTGAAAACAATGGCAAGTTAAGAATTTTCAAAAAACTGAAAACTAACTTTGGTTCTGAAATTCACAATTTCACCGTCAAGCTGTCACAAAATTAAGGATTTCAGCTCATAGATTACCTGTTGAAACTGGTCGATACAGCAATGTTTCATACAGTAATACACTATGTAAACATTGCGATCTTAACGAGATCGGGAATGAAGAACACTTTTTAACGTCATGTACAAACACAAAGTTCGCCGATCTCAGAGTAAATTTTATTGATAACCTATATAAAGTAAATAGTTCATTCAAATTGTTTAATTCCCAAGATATTTTTATGTACCTTATGTCTATGCAAGACAGAACAGTTATGGCTTTGGCAGGGAAATACTGTTTCGAAGTTTTAACAATTTTTGATAACTTAACGTAGATAATAGAAATTAACTTTATATATATGTAATATGTATGTCATGTAGTTGTAGTTAGTGTCACGTTTGTATCCTATATACCAAAGCTGGTATTGATGTTGTTGATCAAATAAATTTACTATATGTTGATTCAAAATTCCACCATAATAAAAGATAAACACGATTTGATAGATTGTTTTGGTCCCCACCTACTACAACGAAATTCCTCACCGTGCCATGTTGAAGTCGATGAAGTTCAGAGAACACAAATGGCAATATCTGATATATCAGACTTTTACCAAAACCAGTGGGCAAAACAGCAAAGACATCTTGGCTGTCAACAGCGAGCTTTCGAATGCACGTCGTTTGTTCTGGTTTCAAAGACTCATAGCCGAAATGTGTCAATGAATTTAACAAAGCGGTTTCGAAAAATCCTTCTATGGTTTGATTTCCCGACAAAATAAATGATTAAATGAACGAATTGGTCACAGAAATGTACACGATAAACACATTGGAGAAATGGCGATGACCTTGTCACGGTGTGCACCTGGACGGTGCACATTTGGGCAAGTTGTTTATCTGAATGAACCAATCAAAATCCTTACTTCAATTAGTCAGCCAATCAGTCCACACAGTTTTGTTAAGAGTTTCCTCAGCCCTTTATTTTTCTCGCCTTCTCGCTCGCCCGCACCTCTGCCCGCGCTGCCGGGTTTAGCGGAAGGCGGGAACAATTAGACAGTTTGTTACAACTTCTGAGTTCAGTCGTCCACTTACCAAACAGAATGGAAAACGAAAATGAAGCAGGCATTTTGCCTTGTTAAGCCATTGATTTTTGCGAGAAAATGTTTACTTGCTCCAGTCATCAAGACGATTATGGCAACAAGTCAACTGGCCAGAGTTGGAAAACGTTTTCATCCTTCCTCTAGGTTGGTTTACAAGTGGGGGGGATGAATGGATGGACTGAATGAATAAATGGATATGGATGGGTATAAACGGACATGTGGATACAAATGATCTATGGGTGTAGATAAATGAATGGATGAAGTGGATGAGGTCAGATAGAATAAGTGAATGAGGCGACTTCACCATTCACAATACCGTGATTTTACCTGAACTTTCCAGTTATGCGTGAGTAAGCTTTGCAATACTGCTACCCTTTGACGTCAACTTCTTTTCAATTTTTCTTTTGAATTATTTTCAATTTCGTTTATTGTCTTAGCTTTTGTATATTTTAAATATAATTCAAAAGGCTGAGAATGACGTACTCTGCACTTATTAAAGGGGTCTATGTAGTCTGCTGCTAACTACCCTGGATTGTTGCGGAATTGCCACATGTAGTGCATTTGTTGGATATAGACAATGTTTTGCTGCCAAACAATATACCTTCCAGATCAAGTCTCACCTTTTAACAAGAAGACAAACCTGCGTTTGTTGTAAAAAAAACGACCGTGTTTTAATATCTTAATTGGACCAAATTTTTAAACAATCAAAAAGAAAACAAACATTTTTGTTAATATTTAATACTTTATTACCTGCAAGGAATGTCCTTATACAGTGTTTTAAACAAATCAATATACAACAAAAATAACTTGCCACGAAGGTCCCAGTATACATATTTTGTAATCACCTATGCGTATAAAGGATTGCTCAATCACCCCAATGCTTTGCGAGATATCCATCGCACTTAACCATTGCTTTTATCGTGAATATTTATACTGGTGCGCCTAGGCTCAAGGCGCGTCAAATATTTCACAAAAAATACTTTGGAAATTGCGAGTCAGGCGACGACAATACCAGACATTAAATATGCAAGAAAAAAGACCTAAAGTTCGCGCAAAAGCATTCTGGGACGAGGCCGGGATAAGTGGGGAGGCAAGTATATACTATCCCAGGATCTAAATACCTGAGCATTATGGTTTACTTTTATTTCACTATTTACAATACATCACTGCAGTCAAACGCAGTCTGGCATAAATGAAAAATAATTTGTCGTGCATTCAGTTCAATAACTTACTGCATAATTTAATATTTATATTACATATATAGATATGAACAATGTAACAATTAGTAAGTTGATATCAAAATTACATATAGATATGAACAAAAGTAACAATACTATAAATGTACAATTTTCTAAAGCAGGGATTGGCAATTTATTACTTACGTGGCCCACTAGTGCCCATGAAGACAATACATGAAGACAATATACTGAACCATATAGGTTAGTAGCCACTAGTAGAAACGATAAATATTTTCTTGAAACACTTAGCCACAATCAATACCATGTGCCATCGTGCAGCAAGGCATGCACCTCAGAATTTGAAAGGGTCAGTATATTAACCATCGAGAAACGACATGTTGGTACAAGCGGACATTTTCATCATAAAATTCCAACAAGTACAGAAACCCAGAAATCCTAGCACAAGATGGGAGAAGAAGGGAAGAAAAAAGAAGTGAACTGAAGAGTTAAGTTGAGTAGAGTCGAGATGACATTAAGCAGATTGTCTGATTAGACTGTCATAGAAAATAAAAGGTGGCTAGAAAATCCATAGTCATTCTCAACCTTTCGTGGTCTATCAAAAATGGTCTCACCAGTGGGATTGCCAACCCCTATAATCTTAAAGGTGCAGTCTACTCCGTTCTGCGCATAACCGCCATGGGGGTCCCCAAAACATTACATTCGTAGATAATTACATGAAGTAATTCCGCTCAATGTAAACAATGCTCAACATGGCAGAAAACCAAGCGATTCGGCGAGGGTATCTCTTCGGATTTCTTCTGAAAATGTTTTGTTTTGGTACAAGTAATGAAGAGGAAGTTAGAAAAGCTTACATCTTGAATGACGTATCAGTATATATTCTTGTAAATAAAGATGTAGACATTAGTTTCGTACATGCGCAGAACGGACTTCACGGCATCTTTAAAGCCATACTTACAATTATTTATTCGGATATGCATTACTATTGTGGAATATTCAATCCGGCGAGGTACTGGCAAAATACGACAAGAAACTCGCATTCAGAAACGGCCTGTCTTGATGACCGGAACGCTTCAAGCAGGATAGTGTCTCGGAGGGATACAAGACTTTTAAGTTCCTAATAAAACAAAGACGCGATACTTTAGAAATAGAACTTACGAAGTTTCACATTATTATTCCATGGGGGGGATAGGAGATCCGCAAAGGACCACGGGTGTTTGCTTTGTATGTCTTTGGGTTATGTTAATATTTGCAGCATCTGTGATCTCTGCTTGGTAAAATTAAGAAGGATGACATCTGATAAAGTTTAACAGTCCCCATAGAAGCTTTCAACAATGAGAACTGACAACAGAATTTGTACCCAAATGAAAAAAATATATTGCAACCACTGACCTGTATAACTGGACCGCTTGCGAGAGTTTGAGTCCTTCTGCTCATAGGAGCGACCACTGACCTGTGCTGGCACTGGTCTGTCGGCGTTTTATGCGTATTTTGCAATTGTATATAAAACAGTCTTTGTCTTTTCTCACCTTGATACAGCACATTGTTGGCAATTTTAGATGGAGTAAGTAAATGCTCATGTAATCACTGTAATTTGAAATACATGTATGAATGCGACATAAATATATTTGCAGTTTACTTTGTTTGTTTTCATGTCGTCTTTTTCCGAAAATGTCCTCCAAGTTCACTAAAATGTGCCAATTTTTATGCAAAAAATCAAGACTTTTTTACATGAAAACATTTTGTAAGTGTAAATATCTTGTTACCATATTTTATTGATCTCGAGTCCCCTGAAATTTAGTAAATTGTATTCGTGAAATGAAACTACTTACTCGCCATTTTAGTTTTTCATTTTAGAATATTCAGTCGGCTGAAGGCTTGAAAATGTGTATCAAAATCGACACGGTGCCAACAGTCCCGTCTTTGATTTCAGTCAGTGGTCGCTCCCATGAGCAGAAGGACTCAAATTCGCCATTTGACGCCACATTCAAATGGCCACACTTTTCATCACTCAAAGATAATAGGAGCAAGCGGTCCAGTTATATACAGGTCAGTGATTGCAACGTATGGATATTAACGTGGGTATAACTGAAATAGTCATGAAAGGGCTAAATGAATGAGGAATATAATTTTGGTCACATTAAACACTGGTCAGCACAACAGGTGGGCAATTGCGAGTTCTCTGAGCTTTTCTTCGTTTTTAATCCAAGCTTGTCGATCCAGCGATTTGCTGTTCAACTTTGGTGTTTTTCGTTGAAGCTGAATAGGTTCGTAATCGGAGCAGCGGAAATACGGCATTTTACGAAGATGGTCTAAAGAAAATTTATTTCAACTCATCGAGTACTTTCTGTTCGAGCTCACAGGATCGATTAAACGTTTTCTTTTACCTCAAGATATATATATATAGTTCGTACTTTTAGTTTACATATTCATTTCAAAGCTTTTCTTGCGAACACGAGTTGATCGAATTACTCTATTCTCAACGAAAACAGCAATTAATCTAGCCGTTCGCATTACTTTCAAAATAGCTTTAAGGCAGTTTACCTTTATTTATCTGTTTTCCTGAATCAAAATTATCTTTGGGAAAAATGGGTAACACCTTCAAAAATCGCTCACGACTGAGCAAAAAACCACACTTGTTTTGTCAACGGCAACTTTTGAAGACGCTTTGACTATTATTTCTACATATCTTTTTCCAACTATGTGATTTTATCACACATCAAGCTTATTGCATGTGTAGTTCTGGGGGAACGTCATTTTCAGCGGTTGACTGTGGCGAAATTCGAAAGGCAAATAAAGCAGAAATGCAAAATTATCTCAAAAACTAGACGTTCACATTACTTTCAGACCGTGATTTTATTAAATCTTTGGTTGGCAATTGAAATGCTGAGTCGGTAATTCATTCGGTAAAAAATGGGCCAGGTAGATTAATTCGACATTGAATATAGCATTTTGTTTATTTCCTTCCCAATTATATCGCGGACGGGAATGTCCCACGCGTTTCACGAACCCACGCGAAAGTCACGCATTCTTGCCGCGCATGTGCAGACAAATTGCCCACCTGTTGGTCAGCACTATAAACGATCCTCAACAAATTAGATCAAATCAGGTAGGTATACAACCCTGATCAAAATTTTGAAATTCGGTTTCATTCATTCCTGAACGGATTAGATCAAACCTGGCACGGAGCAACGGCATTGTAAAATGAATTTATATATGTAGAAACAAATTCGAAAAATCTGTTATTGAAATTCTTGAAAATGAGCAGCTATAAATGTCTGCAGAATGTTGCAACTTTTCTCCCCTCGTAGCTTCTCTTGCTCGATCAAACAAGTACCTAGTGATGTATCTTTAAAGAGACGAGCATGCCACAAGTCCAGGATGTAGAAAATGCCACAGTTCTTGTTTAATACATGCAGTAAAAGACATCACATCTTTTTAGAAATTTCATACAATACGTGCGTAGTACGAAGAAATACCCACCTGAAGTTGATTTGCTGTAATGTGACTGCTTTTATGAAGTTCTGCAATGGCTGACAAAATACGTTCCCATTCTTAAAAAAATCAAAAAAAAACAAGAAAACTTAAGTATATAAAAAAAAACAACGAGAAAAGGAATAACAAATTAAATTGAGTGAAACTGGAAGAAAAAGATAAAAATTTAATTCTTGGAACGCAACTTGTCTCGTAAGTTTCACGCAATGTTGAGAATTACTATATATACCTACGTGCAACCCGTCTCGCAACAGTTCTTGCTGCAAGGGTTGCAACAAATTGTTGAAAAATTAAAGAAAATTTGTTGCACGTCTTTCTTACCTTTGTCTGTTTTGTCGTTACTCGAGTTATCCGATTGTACCCGAACTTCAGGAAAATACTGAGACATTTCATGAATAAGATCAGAAATCCCTATGTTGCCCGGTAGGATATCAAGCTCAAATGGAATTGTGTCTCCTGGGCTCGATGGTTTTTCCACAGGTAAGTAAGTGAACTCTACTGAATCACTGCTTATGTAGGTTGACCCTTTGCCACCGCAGATTTCAACGTTTACGGTCAGCGGGGAAGTAATTGGCTCTTGGAGACTAGGACATTTAACAACACCAGCACCCTAGAAATTACGAGAAATGAGACGACATAGAGGTATAAGTGTTGCAGGTATCCGAATTACGATGTTTTGCATTTGCCTGTTTTAAAAGCAATGTATCAAGTACAAGTCACTTCTAAGTGTAAAAGGTGCTATGATCCGAAACTTAATCGTCTTTGACGATAATTTTTATTCCAGTAATTTTTAAAATAGCTTTTTTGTATACTATTTACCGTTTTTATACGATAGTGAATGTGTAAATTATATAATTAATTTTTTCCTCTAGTTTTTTAATGTTCGTGCATGTATATAGTTAGCATGGCAATAGTTATAGCTTTTTATTAAATGACATTTATTGTATATATAGAGAATAATATATGGATGCTTGGAAATATGAAATTTATTTCGAGTGTTGACCAGGATATGTTCTGTTTATTATATAAAAAAATTGTCCTATTGCCTTGCAAAAATTGCATTAAACTATAATGCTGATTCAGCGATAATCGTCACATGTGCGATTATCATAAATAATCGCACATGCGAGATTATCACTTTTATTAGTGGCGGAAAAATCAATAAACACTATTTTATATAATAAATTGTAACTTTTAACACACAGCCTCACGAAAAACAAACCTTATTACGGATTGATGGGGTATCGTGTACCGTTAAATAATAATGTAGATTCAGTTCAAAAATCTATTGAACTTGAAAGAACTGATAAGACTGGCAACTCACTTCGTTGTTTAGATATCAAGATTTGTTTGATATGTAAATTAACACAAGTCATATACGACATCACAGTTCTAATCATTAACACATTAAAGTGTTTATGAAACGAAAATTAAGTTTGTCTTATTTGAAAGTACTTTTAAAATGACAAAGTAACACCTTTTGCAGTTTTTTGTTTCCTTACTTTGTTTTTAAGATATCACAGTTTGTTTTATAAGCGAAACTAACCAGTGACGTCACGATGTGCATAATGACTTACCGGGAAAGGTTATATATCTTTGCTATTATCAGACGGAATCACTTCGAAGCAGTTGTGTGTGTGTTTTTCCCTTACAACAACAAAAGTATACATTCTCAACTGATTCCGTTTAATAATAGCAAACATATATAACCTTTCCCAGTAAGTCATTATGCACGTTGTGATGTCACTGGTTAGTTTCACATATAAAACAAACTGAAATATCTCAACAACGAAGCAATGAAACAAAAAACGGCAAAAGATGTTACTTTGTCATTTTAAAAGTACTTTCAAATAAGACAAACTTAATTTTCGTTTCATAAGCACTTTAAACAAATCTTCATATCTCGAGAACGAAGTGAGATATGGAAAAGCTGTAAATGTCAATCTTGTATTAATTCAAGAGTTCTTTCAAGTCAAATAATACAAACCGAATTTTTCATTCCACACAGACTTTACATTGTTTGTAAATCACTGCAATGTTCATGCACCATGCCATCACAATGCTTATATAAAATATACATACCGGGTTTGATTTTGCCCTGTCCACTTCTCCAAATGCCTCCCATTTCTCACCTAAATAACGAAATATGCTAGTTTAGGGCGGAGTTCTCTAACTTTTACCCTATATTTAAAAAGGAATGGGGGGATAAAACCAAAACCCCGAAAGGAATTCTCAAGATGCATTTGATTAGAAAATCCCAGTTAAAGACCATCCCATCCAATTCGCCAGTTTAGCATAACTTGAGAATTCCTCGCTTACTATAAGTACAACACAACAGTACACAGAAACACGTATCACACACAAAACACAACATAAAAAACTCTAACCTTGAGCATATCTTGAACAAAACCCGAAAGTAAATAAGAAAAGAGGTTAAGTTATTTGAAAGGTTTGTGTGAACAATGGAGTACTGGTTAAAGAACCAACACTACACAGGTAAACGACATTTTAGAGTGTAACACAGTACAACTCTTAAAGTGGACAGTGCATACATAAGAGTGCAAATGAAAACTAAGAAATGGAAATTGGTAAATTCAAGCTACAAACGGAAAGATAAAAAAATGGAAGACTGTAAATTCAAGCTGCAAGTTGAAAAAGAGAAAGAGAGAAATAAGTGGGTTGCTAAGAATGCCCAAGGTTAGAGTAAAAAAAGACGGAATCCACGTATGAGCGGGTGACCTAAATGTATTTTAACAAACCACGACACCTTCAAAACTGTTTTTTACTGCCCCTCCCCGGAACAACACTAATGCAGCGGTTAAAAAAAACAAACCGAAGGTGCCTTGGAAAGTATGATAAAGTTGGGGAAAATGAAAAAAAAAGAAAAAAAGTTGGGTAAAATAAAAAAATTAATAAAAAAACTCCCTGTGCAAGGAACAAATGGGACGAAGGAATGAAGACTCCATTTGGCCCAGCTATACACTACCCAGCACCCACCCTTCCCTTAGCCCCCTTGTTTCACAGCCCCCTCTTTTACAATCCCTCCCATATCTTCCCACTGCCTCTGTACAAAATTTTAATTTTCTGGATTGGTTCTTACTGTTACTCTCTGAGAGTTTTTTGTCTTAAAGATCACAATGACACGCAATGAGCCGCCCCAGCTGTCACTGTAATCAAAGAAAAAATTTCTCAGGGGACATTCTACGTCTCCAAGCGCCATAATCTAGGAACCAAATAGAAGCAAAACACAATAAGCGAAAAGAAACAGAAACTCTTGAAATGGTAAGTAATAGTCTACATTGGTCAACAATTTTACGGTTTTTTTTGGCTGTTCTTCCACTAATAAACCAGTTTGGAGTTTCGATGGCAAACGAGATCTGAGTTGGAGAATATTGTTCAGCGACGAATGCGCACGGAAGATACGACATGGAACACTTTTCTTTTTTAATTTGGTTCTTTGATTGGGCTAGTTGGAATAATATTTGCTCTGCTCATTGGTTGCTATCTATATCCAAATCATAAATTGAAGTTTAAGTCTCTGATGCCAAAAAAACAGGTCTAAGATTATCTGCCCCGTTGTTGTGATTTATCCTAATCTCATTTGCCCTTGAAGCTACGAACTGGGTTTTAGTCAATAAATAGGAACTTTGGTTGTTTCAACCAAAATAATTGGTCTGCAACTGAGACAACCAATTTGAATGGGTTGTTTCAACCAGTCAGTTTTTACATTGTAAGATATACACATGGTTACCATTATGCGGGAAATTCTAAACAATCTAGTAAAAAGCAGTAACAGTGGCAACTCCCATGTACGAAAAATAACTAGTTGAACACCAGTTTTAATAGAATGTTTACCGTTCTCATCAACTTGGCAATATTAAAATTTATAGTGGATTATTTCTTCCTGTCTGAGAAACACTGCAAAGTTTACACGAATATCTCATGAAAAATCTCATGTGCTTTCTAGGTTTTGCAAATCATGCATGCAAATTTGATTTAATTAATCAATTGACATTCAGTTACTAGTTGAAATCAACCTGCATGGGTTGTATTTTTTCTTCCAAACCCTTTTCTATTTTCCAATATTCTTGTACACTTTGCATTATTGTCCGGACAGGAGGCAGTGAATCAAACTATAAGAGTGACGTGAACAGCCAAAATGAAAAAAATTGGTAGTTGGTTAGGTATATTTGTGAAATAGTCGGGCCTCTTTTTTCCGTATCATCGTTGAAAACCACAAAGAGTTCGCTCTGTTTTATAAAAAGTCGTATATAAAAAGTTTTACAGAGTACATTCATGCCTAATTCTAGTCCCATACATAGCCCAATTGTCAGTGCTAATACATGAAAAGGTTTATACATGCAGCATTTGTGTATCTGGACAAATTACATTTATTGTAATATGCAAATTTTTAGACCAAATAGATCACCCAAACACCAGGGAGACTAGAATACCGCACAAATATACACAAAAAAATAACGTTTTAGAGGAAAAAATCTAATTTTTTTATAGTCTTTTCCTATCGGGGACCTCCTTAAAAATCTGTTTTAGTGAGCGAAGTTTTAGAGTTTGAACTAAAACATTTCAACAAACACTTTAAGAACAGCCAATACAACAAACACGTAAAAATAACGGCCAACGTTTTTTTAAGACCAGGATATATATCTGCCAATATTGGTCCGATACGTGGTAACGAAAAGCAGTCTAGTATCAACACTCGCACTATAGTGTCGAGCTTACTGATGACAAAACGTGGCACCACGCATAAGACCTATTCAAACGATAAAGAAAATAAACACAATTTTTTTTCACTTGAGACATTCAATGCCTACTGGTTAGATCGCGTAGAGATCTTTTATGCGCATGCTCAAACACGTTCGGTACAGAAACAGGTACAGAAGCCAGAGCGGTTGTTTTCGTAGACTTTAGATGAATACAGATATATATCCTTTTTTCAATTACATACCATCTCGATGAATTTCTGTTTTACAATAATAAGTAGTATTTACAAATCTATGTCATGCGTTACTAACGACGTCGGTATGCCAGTTCTCGAATGATGTCGAAGAAAACGAGCTGCCAATACAAATCAATTAAATATTAGCAACTATTCACAAGAAATGGATCTCCAAACTGGCATACCGTTCGCGGGGTATATACAGACGCATGTTTCAAAACCTAATGAAGGGTCTTCACTTTGGTTTGTACATCAACATAAAAAAATCTTGCATCATTACAGTCGGTTTCAGGTTACTTTTGACGGAAATGCTCAGAAGTTCTTTCGGAGGTTCACAAGTTCGTATTGAACTAGGCATTTGATTGGCTACTAATTGCGACTGTAAATCTTTAACGTGGGTTAAAACCACCAATTGCACTGAATCAAAGTTTTCCAGATCAATCACTGAAATTTGTTTCGAATATTTAACAAAAGATAAGCACAGAATGTGTATTAACGGCGGATTCCATGTACTTTAGAGTTGCAGGACTTCAGTGTACAGGTATCTACCATACTTTGCAAATTTAAGACCTTTTAATGTTTTCCAGATAAACAAGTTACTGTAACGAATCTAAGTCCAGAAATAAGGAACAGAAAGTCGAGGCGTAAAACGATGTAATGCTAGGTATTTGCGAATGCGCATTTGAATTAAGGTGATTCTTTGGCCCAGTTTCAGTCTTTTTTAAACTCGTATTATAAGCAATAGCGGGACGTTTAATAGCGAAGGCACCTCTTTTTATGTTATTCCTTTGTAATATCATGTTTGCGGGAATTTCTTTTGTCACCTCCGTCGACGTAAAACCGGGTATGATTAGTTCACTTAAAAAACTACCACTAAACAAAGTACCAAAAAAGGTTGTGGTCACGGATAAAATAGGGTACCGTCGAGCTGCTATTTATAGCACAAAATGCGGACAAACAAACTTCAAATTATTGGAAATGAGGCCATTATCTATTACTGCAAGAATTATGGGTAAAAGCGGACAAACTTAAATAGTGACGTCATCACGATGGAGCGCTATTCATATAAAACTGCCAGCATGGCTACTCTCATGCTCAAACGTCAATCCGGTAGATACAAAACTTAGAATTAGATGGTCAATAGACAACCGGATAAAAGCTCAGGCTAGTGTTTTTATAAATTACTCAAAATATTTCTGTTAGCTACAAGATAAAAGATGTTCATTTGAATCATCATTCAGGAATTGAGCTAATTAGCTCGTTTTTTTATTTAAAGTACCTGCTTACAACCAAACATGTCTATTACCTTTTAGGCAAGTATACATTACATTTCTTTCCACTCAATTTGGTAAATTTACAGCACGCATGCAGCGGCGCACCAAATACAAAAACAAATGCCAATAGAATGCGCATTGATCTCTTTGTTGCATTTATAGGGTTGTACTGTATTAACTAGCGAAATAAGAAACCAAATCAAGATTGTGTGAAATGTAAAAATATATGTCAACGCTCTTAACTGTGGTTCGAGGTAATACACATTTATACCAACAAAACAAATACCATTGTAATAAGATCCGCATAATCAAATTAGTTTTGTAAGAGGGTCGCAAACCCTCGAAACGAAACCAGACGAGAAATTATTTACCAAGGGAAAAAACAAGGAATTCCACGAGAAAGGTGGGTAAATGACTATACTACAGTAGTATATATTAACTAAATAATGTTAATACAAGGAATTTTAACAAAACCTTGACTTTTTTAGCAATCCAGGTTGTTCTTCAGCACTGATATGGCACTGTCATTTATGTCAAAGATATGGCCAAGCTGAAGGCTTAATGGCACAATATTAGCAGCCAAAAAATACTTTCACAATTTCAATCAGCTTCTCGACACTTACTACATTAAACTATGTTATAGTACACCACAAAACATACACAAAACTCAACAATTAGAGACCTGACCAGTAGACCTGAAAGCACGTACATATTTATACAGGCTACCAGTTAATCCTGCAAAGAGTCCAAAAACAAACACATGCCGGTAATTGAAATAAACTAACTACAGTAACACACAAACAAACACATATTGGTAATTGAAATAAACTAACTACAGTAACAAACAAACAAACAAACAAACAAACAAACAAACAAACAAACAAACAAACAAACAAACAAACAAACAAACAAACAAACAAACAAACAAACAAACAAACAAACAAACAAATAGTGAAAAAAAACAACAAAAACAAAACAAACATTCAAACAAGGAAACAAACATGCAAAGAAAGAAAAAAAGGTTGTTTTGTGTTGTGTAAAACACTGTGATATGTACATTGTATGTACAGAGTTATGTACATTGTATGTACAGAGTTCTTCTTGCCGACATTTTGTATAGTAGCTCAGGTTTACTGGAATCAACAATGAATATTTGGTTGATATTATCAATGTCACCAAAGTTTACACAAGTGCTAGTTTCAATTACTAGAAAATGTTTAACCAAGTTATAAAACACACGAGAACGTCCAACCAACCGAAAACATTTAAAAAAACACAATTAATTTTACAGTTTTCTGTTAATTCAAATACCTGTACTGCAATCGCATAGTCAGGTAAGAACCATGTACATACACTAATCTGAAAGCTTTGTGATATTCCAAACCAGTTTTGTGCAATAGTTCAAATGTACTGTACAGTGCATCCTATCAACTTGTAAGCCAGTCAAATGTGTTAAAATATTATGCCAAAGTCATGACTTAAATTTGGGGCACAATGCATGGCTAATAACAGTTTTTCAGTAAACAAAACAAATTCTTAAAAACTTTAGATAATTGTTTACAAAATAAAAAAATTATAAAACCAAATTTCTCAATTTTATGATTTTAATTCCTTTTAAAAACTGAAGGGTTAAATGATGTTAAAACTTTTTTTAATCAGTAAAACCACGTCCCAATTATTTTTGCTGAGCACTCTTCCAGATTTCTGGCAATGAAAATACCAATAATTTTGTTGCTCTTATACAGTGTATAAAATGAAGTTTATTAAGGTGGTTAAAAAGTTTATTTTTAGACTTAAGCAAGATAGGACGCATTCAAATTACAGTTGTTCCAGTTTTAAGGCCTGTTTAAGTTGGGGGAAAGATGTCAATGGCTGCAGAGTTACCTTTGGGTAACACCCTTCTCCTCGCATCAGGATTGTGCATATTTCCACAATGCTTCACAGCACATCTTTGCCACCATTGTCGTCACACAAGAACTCACAAAAACCATACCATACATGTAAATACACAAATGCTTCTGCAAAACATTGCCTAAATACCCTTTCCTCTCCACTGAACAAACTCTTGACTTGCATGTCCACCTAGCTGAGACACATCTGCCCTTGACATACACAGTAGTTGGACATCAGATAAACAAGTACATGTACTAATTAAATGGAATCCTACACTGCATGTACAAAAAAGAACTTAAAATTTTTTCCTGAAAACAGTTTCCTGCAATTTGAAAAGAAATTCATGAAAGTTGCACTGTTGCATCATCCAGAGAGACCTAAGGGTAATGAAGAATAACCCTACAGCCACAAGAAAACTTTCCCTCACATACAATAAACTGGCTTTTAAGAAAATTTTGTGAATTTTTCAAAAAATTTAAAGCTCTCATTCAAAATGATGGTATGAACTATGATGGCGTGTTTGCAAGTACATGTACATGTGTGTTTAGAAAAAATGTAACCCTCTGAAAGATAAAAGCTACAGTACACCCATAAATTGATTTTACAAGAAAAAAAGAGATTAAAAATAGAAAAATAAACAAAACAACCCCACAGTAAATATTTACCACATTAAACAATGGGAATGGATATACAGTAAATAACATGACAGTACAGTACAGTACAGTAGATATAAGAAAGTTGGGGAATCTTTTTCAGTTCAAACAAGGTAATCAAACCATTATACTCCACTTTATACTACTAGAGTTGTACCAGAAACATATCTGCCTAAAAATCAGTACATAAACATTTATTGTGTGGAAACCTGGTTGGAAAAATCAAAGTCTTTTTTATAAAATGTCAAAATAATCACATTGCCCGTGAGAAATGTTGATTTTAGGTAAACATGTCATGCTACGGAAGAAACCATCAGAAAAAAGTTTTATGGCATTGTTTCTTGATTTGTTTGTAGATGCAATACTTTAATCAGGGTCTTAATTTATACATGTCCAGTAATGTGGCCTAAAAATTTAGACATTCAAATCATTTTGATTTAGATGAAAATGAGAGATACAGATTGTGTAATTATAGAATTTGAACAAGAAAATATATGTATGATACCTTTTACCATTGAACCCAAAACTTTAAGCACAAACGTGTTACAAAGTGCACACATTTTGACTTGCAGCATTATTAAATTTTTGGCAGTATTAGTGTTTGTTTTTAGTAATAGTGACTGTAAAAAAGCAAAAACATCATCAAGGCCCATTTTGTCCTCATACAATCAAGTAACAAAATGTAGGCACCATAACTTTTTAAATTACATTTAAGCCAGAGTAGTGCCAAACTACGTCTGATGTACTGTAGGACTTGTACAGTATTAGTCATATTACAGCATGGGATGTGAAGTGTTTGATTACTTTGCTTGAGCATAAAAGATATTTTATACAAATTACAAGAAAGAATTCTCCACTCCAATTTCTTTTGGAATGAAGATTTCATAACTAACACTAAACACAAAACCTACCAGATGGCAAGTCTCCAAAAAAACGCACTTTAAATCCTGAAAAAAAAATAAAAAAAAATACACTATTAATACTAAATACATGTACATGTACAGTAGTTACTCTTTGACTGACTGAATCTTTAGGCTGACATTTTAGCATAAATACATCTTAAATTTAACTGTAAATCCAACTGTTTGAAAGGACATTGACACAATTAATCCCTTGGGCAAAACAAAGATAAAACAAACTCAAAGTTAAACATTCTAACCTTTTGGAAATTTTTTACCAATCAGGCCAATTTCTTCACCACCTGCTACAGAGCCTTCTAGTGGCTTCATCCACCAGATTTCTGGATTTCCTGGTGGAGCAGCTGAAAATAAAGCAAAAACCTAATTAGAAAAAACTCAACCTACACAATACTGCAAAAACTGTATGTGAAAACATTTAGAAATCTAATTTTCTGATTAGAAAAATTACCCAGCAAATCATTTGAGATCCATTGTTGGTTAACCATAACAAGAAACTAAACGTACTTTAACATGCATACTGTACATGCATGCAACTGTATGACCAGTTACATCTGAGTGAAAAGAATTATTTGTAGTGATAGATTAAAAGCGTGTAAAATTAGTTATATTTCAAGCTCTGCCTCAAAGACAAAACAAAACATTTTAACCTTTCTGAGCTTGGCCAAGATTGTAAAGTTGAAAGTCCGAGCAAAAATAGTTGTCTAAGTCTGTAAATACAAAGCTAATAAAAAACTTACTGCACTGAAAGACTCTGGACTTGCATGTAACAGTCTGAGGAAGAACACCTGGTATTTCTGCAGTGAAGCAAAGACATGCTTCCTTCCTCTCAGACTTCCAATCAACTGGATTTAAACCTCTTCTTTTCAACTCTTTGTCTGCCTCAAAATTTCTTCTTCTTTTCAAACTTAAGCAATCCAAACTTTACAAAAAAAAGACATAGAAGTTACTTTTCAAGTTAAAACTAAATTATTACTATAGTAAAAAAATGAGAAAGAGAGTTGCAAACTGAAAGCTAATTAGCCACTATAGGGTATCTAATAGAGCAAGTTATATGTTGATATAATTTTCAAATATTAAACCAGATAATTGCCTAGAGGACACAAACATCAAAGCAAAAAAAAATGAACTGAGTAGTAATAAAAGATTAACAAGGTGTAAAACTGTAGTTCAGACGTTTTAAATACTTACGTAGCAGTCATTCCAGTTTCTGGACCAACCAAAACCTGTATAGCTGTAAGACCACCAGGAAGCATTATACTTCTACAAGGCAACTTAGTAGAACCAGGACCACAAAGCAAATGGAAATGAGGAGTGCCCTTCATAGTTGCAAGATATACTGTTATCCACAGAGAGCCAGTATAGCCAACAACCTGTTCATTAAAATATATATAACCATACAATCACAAATATGACAATAATAATACATGTAATAATAATAATACATAAATAATGACATATCAAGATCAAGTCTATAGTACATAATTATGTACTGTACTAGTGTCTGGTAACATTTCATTTTGAGGAGTAAACTTATACTCAGGGTATCACAAAAACCACAATGTTTTTGTTTTCCAGCTGAATTGTTATGAGAAATTACCTTGATTGTTGGAAAAGTCATTTCAGAAGAGCCATGAACTGGACCTCGACACCCTTCACTTTCATATCGAGCACGATAATTCTAAAACACACATTTGCATAGCAAAAAAAAAAAATTTAATATGTTGTCTAAATCAACAGTTATTGTCTGTAGTGTCACTACACTATACAGTGGGCTGACACCAATATTTTTGTGCCTATATTCCCAGTCGATTTTATATCAGTGTGTAATAAAGTCTGTTGGAAATTCATTCAGAACTTGGCAACTATGTTGTCAATTGGTAGGTTGCAATCAATCCCCTGAGATTTAGAGGGCAAAGACACAGTGGCCATGTTGGTTGGTAGGTACAATAGCATCTAATAAATTATATATTTTTTTGTACCTACCAACATGGCCACCATGATGTACATTATGTGCAACCCCACAATAATATTAGGAATTTTAGTTAAAAAAAACTTTTTTTTATTTAAAACCAGGAATAAAGATATTGGAGTTTGCAATTTCATTGGCTAATAGACAAGCATAGTGATAAAGAACAAACTTAATTGCAACTTTGCAAAAAGACTTTGCAACAGTCTATGGTAGAAAAACAACACAAAATCAACTGTAACACACTTGACACTAAATACCTTTTCTGGTTGTTCCAATATAACTATACTTGGTTTGACTTGTTCATCATTTAGATCCTCCATTCTTGGTCCTTTACGAGGAATTTCATCAATAGACACATTTGCTGCTCTCTTTCTACTCTGGCAAACCTGTACTGGAGCTTGCTCTGCATTAGGCAACAGTGACTGCAAAACAGGGTCTTTCTTCATTGAATTGGTAAGCATGGTAGTCAGCAAATTTGAAATTAAGTCAGGTTCATCAGTTGATTTGCTCATTACAAGCAGCTCAAGCAATTTTTTAATGGTTCTCTCATCCACACCTTTTGTTTGTGTTGTTAATGATGGTAAATCAGAATTGGAAGAACTTGGCAAAGTTTGTAACACTGTTGGTTGAAACAGTAAACCACTAGTTCCTCCATTTATGGAACCAACTACATTATTATTTTCATTTACAGCACAATTTATGGGAACTTCTTGCTCTGGAGAGAAAGGGGATAATGGAGAGCTTGGTGTTGAGATGTCACATGTTGAAATGGGTGATTCAACCATACCCGAATCAACACTGCCTGGACTGTCACAGGGTAATCCAATCATAAAGGCATCATATGCATCAACTAAAAGGAAGTCGTACACATATATTCAAAATAATGTCATAAATTCAAAATAATGCAAGTCATATAGTAATCCAATGCTACAGTACAGGGTACAAGTACATAGCTTCAATTAGTCAACCTCAGAGAAATGCCTAAAATATTACTAGCAATCATAGCCATAGCTGAATAAAAATTTGTGGAATGTTAAGGGTCCTGGGAACCAGATTGTATTAAGTTTACTAATATTACCACATGTTTTTTTGTTTTTGTACTGTAGTAGCTGCACAAACTGTCAAAAAACATACATATATATATATATATTATATATATATTATATATATTTATATATATTATATATATATATATATATATATATATATATATATATACTCACAGAATGTCATCATGAAATCACATATGAATCTGTTGTTAGGACAAGTATTTTAAAGAACAAAGCAATTCAGACTATTACATGAATTTTGAACAATTTGTTACTACTGATGGTTGAACATAAACAAGCGAAAATCATGAAAACAGATGGTATTTATACTATAATATTGTATTATAGATTCAAAAACGAAGAACATTACAAACAAAAAAAGTTACCAATGAGAGAACAGCTTTTGAATGAAATACTGTACATGTAATAACTTAAATCCGGCTATGTTAATTCCCTTCGAACGCCTATATGAGGACGTTCTCATGTATGAGGAAGTTCAAGTGATCCAACAAGATCTAAGTTCAAAATAAACTAATTGCACACACGTTATGTCAAATATGTCGGATCCATAGCCATCGAACCAAAATTGATCCGGTGTCGGAACTATAACCACGGGGTTTGTACCGCCTCGTGCTATTAGTCATGCATGCTGCACTTGTTTCGAAAAATTCTCGAAATAAACTATAAATATAAAGTAAAAGAAAAAAAAAAACTATCCGTGAAGAACGGACTTACAGCCATTTTATAGCCACAAACAAAAAACCTTGAAAGAACGAGTTCACATAGGCACTGCACTACGGTCTACAGACGTGTACTCAGTACTGACAAAAACGTTCATCTACTTCAAGTTATTTCAAAAGAAACCCAACACATTAACCTTTCACAACAACAAACAGCCTTAAATTAACATTTTCGTATATGTATTATACCTATCTATAACTTTATTCCCTAAAAATTGCGAAAATTATAAAAATATTTAGGCGCCAAGTTCGCAACCACAGTCCGAAGGGCAAAACAAAAATCTCGACCTACCTTCTGTTTGAGAGTTAAAAGGGTTCGCCAAACCGACACTATCATTTATTTTCTTCATAATAATAACAAAAACTGGTGTAGTAAATGTCTTATTGTTTTCAAAAGGTTAGATTTGTTCAAGAAAGACTTCAGAAAACACACTATTCTGGAAGCGCCCACAACGAATGATGTCACTATTCGCCAGTAGCCCCAGTTTTTTTGCGCGGTCAATGTCAATTTGCGCGAAAGGCCCTGGAACGATAAGTCTATATTTGGTAAGTCGGACCATAATTCTTTGCAAGCACGAAAACCCCCTGATCGCAGGTTATCTATGGGCCGGATATAGAGATAAGCCGTAATTGCGAGAAATATATAATAATATACGTTTGTCGTACGCCCAAAAAGCATCTCATGGGGGGAGCTTTATGTCAATGTATATTTTCCATGTAATCCTCGTTAACACGGATTTTGATTGTGGTCCACAATCACAATATTTCTATTAATTACTATTATTTTTTCTGCTTGGCAAACTTCCAGTGGGAGCGCCCATTCTTTTTGGAGGCGTGCGCTCACCCACACACCATCCTGGCTAGTATCTCTGACCTCAAACATGGCAAAAACGCACTGTAGATGATGATTTCAAAATTTTTCATTCACCACCTCCGCCTGAAACTGCCACAACAAAAGTGCATGTCTGCCATCTAGACTTTCTAGTAGGGTATAGAGACTTATAACTAGTCTAGCCTATACATCCACTCCATGATTTTCTCTAGCTCAACCAATTACAATATTCTTTGTTGGTGAAACACTGAAACATAACGTTTATAGAACTATAATATAACGACAGAGTTCGTGGTAGAAAGTTGCATAATGTTTCGTTCTAGCCAATGGGCAATAAGGATCAATATGATCACAAACATCAAGGTGTTCAGTCATGCATATTTTCTTATATAGACCTTAGCTTGTTCCGGCTGGCTTAAAATGGCGGGCACTGTAAAATTATTTTGTGTACATGTAAATTAGCCCTTATGACCTTCGTTTAATTTTAAAATAAAACTTCTTTTAAATTTCTCACATGAAAACAAGTTGATTCATAAGAGCGGCCAATTTTTATGTACCCAAAATAATTTTTATTTGGCGGCCATTTTGGACTAATAATTACAATTTGATACGTGATAGTTTCCGTGACAAGCTTGAGACTGCTTTTCTAATCAGCTATGGAAATTATTGAACAAATTAGCAAAACGTCATTACAAACGTCAAAAAACTGTGTGGTGAGACTGTTAATCGTTCCCAATGACGTATTTTCTATAAGTGTGGAAAATTCGAGTCGATTTCGTTCTTTTGTGTTATGAATTATTATTAGTTCATAAGGAAAACACAAAAGAACGAAATTGAGAACGAAAACATATCAAGGATCAACCCTTATCGGTCATTAGACTTTATTTCCTTTTAAAGTTTTATTAAACTAAAACTGGCCTTGCTAGTCAATAATGACAATTATGGAAGTAACTGGAAAAACGTAAGCACAATGCCACGCGATGTCGCGATGGAGCGCTCTAATTTTCTTGATAACGTTCTGTACGTGAAGTATATAACTATGGAACATTTGATATTTATATGTTACGCAAAATAGTCGACGAGAATTTACAAATATATAACAATCATCGGCAGCACACAATGACATACATGCATGCATTACTGGCAGATACACGATCGAAGCATATTACTTACTAGTTCGTGTGTACGATGGCCAGGTATCTACTTCCACCTTTACCAGTTTAGTTAACGTCATGTCTTTTTTAAAACTTTTGGCAACTTCTTGCTGGAAAAGATGATGACTCACGATGAAGCAAGGTTTTTCTAATCAGACTCGATAACATCATCGCTACTATATAGATTATTGTATCACGTGCAGCATGGAATAGCTAAAAATGTTGTATGACGTCTACGAAGTTCTTTGCGCGATTAGGCTCACGGTATATACCAGCACGGCAGAACTAAGAGACATGAACTTAACGCTTAGGAAAATAGATTATAGTTTAGCTGTACCGGTACAGTTTGTACAACGTTTAACAACGTAATATAGCTGCGACCAATTTTAAACTATTCTGAAAACATATAAATGATGTAGCCTTAGCGGAATATTAATGTCCTAGAGAACAGGCTGGATGGCAGATTAGAGTGCGTATTCATCCCCGCGGCGGAGTTGAATTTGGGAATTTCCCAAAAAGTGCACAAAGACAATGTTCTGCACGTCTAGACCAAGAACGATTCTCGGTAAAGCCCCTCTGCATCCAAGAATAGAGGTATTTTTAATTAGTAGTCATAGCAAATTTAACGTTTCATCTTTTTCAAAAACATTTTAACACGCCTGGCCAAACCAGTAATCATAGATGCAAATATGCCAATAAAGCCCATGGCTGTCATTTGTAATAAGGATCTAGATCAGTAGTAATAAGCAATTGCATATATATATATATATATATATATATATATATATATATAAAGTATAAAGTATAGTTTTACCTTAAAGTCTTCGCTACCAGAGGTTTCACCCTAAACGGGATCATCAGGCGACTGATGACCCCGTTTAGGGTGAAACCTCTGGTAGCGAAGACTTTAAGGTAAAACTAAACTTTATACTTTGTATTTTGCTCTATCTATATATGGTATTGAGCACTCTCTAACATTTCGTGAACCATAACTCACTTATATATATATATATATATTTATATATATATATATATATATATAATATATATATTGACTTATGTAGAAATTAATACCCAAATTATAAATCGGCAGAAGCTACGGAATGCATGCATTATTGCCGCTTTTACAAAGGGGTAAAACGCAGTAGATAAAAAAAGAATGCTATTCGACACGACCATATCTTTGTCTTTAATTTGACTAAATTGACTGTTGTGCACATGTACGTATACCGGTTTTCACTAGTGACTGCATGGGACAATATACATATAGGTGAAGTTTGCCGCTTGGGCGGAATTTTTGTTTGTCTGCTGACCTCTCGGGTGCAACTTGTGAAAACTAATGGCAACAAATACAAAATGTTGAAAAAGTTACATCTATAATAAACATTTATCACTATTGATATTGAACTATAATAACCCCGAATCTTCAATATTTCCCACGCTATATAATTGCCAATACTCAGAAATCAGTCATGACAGACTTCCTTGTTCAAAATCTCCAGGATATCATGCAATTAACTGCCGATAGGAATGTTCAGACAATGCGGAATTGTCTTTACAAAGAAATTAAGAGTCTTTATAACGCATTCCTTGGCTTGTGCATTCAATTTGGTTTAATTAATCTATCAATAACAAGGTAAGAAGATATATATATATATATATATATACAATACCCTGGTTGCTATGCGTATTTTCATTGGTTGTTGGCCATGATCTATTAGAGGACCGACACATGGTCACGTCAGATCACGTCAGCTGACTTGCTTTTTTCCTTCTTCATGCCCCAAAATCCGGCAAGAGTTTCGACAAAGACCTTTTAAATTTTTATTGTATAACTGACAAATTGATTCCATTTTTTTGTTGTCTGTTCAGTTATAGATGCACAGAAGACGTCACAACGTGGTAAGAACATCTGTGTGAGCAACGTTCTTACCACGTTGTGACGTCATCTGTGCATCTATAACTGAACAGACAACGGCAAAATGGAATCTATTTGTTAATTATATATATATATATATATATATATATATATTCAGTGCTGCCCGAATTGGTCCTGACGATAGGATTATCGCCAGACGATGTCGTCGATGACCGGCCTGACCTCGGTTGACCTCTGCCCAAGACAGGAATAGTACTGTAAGATAAAAGCATACTGATATAGACTATCGTATATTGCTCGTGAGTACTCGGTCGTCCGCCGCGCTTGAATATCAGCAAGCAGTATAAAGCTTTATAAAATTTTAAGACGTTGACCAAATAGAAGACTATATAATTTCTGGAAGAGGTTTATATTACTTCTTTCTTCAATTTACCATATATGCATGCAGTCACGGCTTTTTTAGTTGCGTGATAAGTCGATAAGTGATAACAGAGTCTACAGAGTCTGAGAAATACTAGCCTCTCCGCCACTCCTGCGGAGGGCCACTATGAAGAACACGAAAACACGAACGAAGAAGCTAAGCTTAAAGGGCTTATGCAGCGGAAAATAAGTTCGGGAGAGACTCTCTTATTTACAAGAACTTTTGAAGTTATAAAGATTGACGTTTACAGCTCTTCCATATCATATTGAGATTTGTGTACTATGCAAATAAATCACTTATTAGACGTCACACTGTATATATAAGGGGGAGTAGCGGGAGGCGAGCGACGAAGCCGCGACCCGACTTGTGTGTGGGCGCGGGAGGGAGAAGGGATAAGGGATCTATTTATAAAATTGGGGACTGTTTGTTTTTCGCACTTGCTATAACACCTTTTTGACATTTCGCCATATTTCACCTGCGGGTCTGCCCCTTTTTCGGCCACTATAGTTGTCAATTTCTTCTCGAATTTCTTCACTCGAAACCGAAGGACATGATCATGAGCTTTGTAAAAACGTTAGGACTTTATGGATCAGTTGCCGAACAATACACCGACAAAACCTGCTAGACGCACAGTATTAAAAAGCGAAAGATTCAGCCGTGTTGACGATATATTCCGTGTCGGTAAAATAAATATTCGTTTATTATTTCGTGCAAAAGGGTACAGGACGTCGACGGAAAATATATTTATTGTCTCAACAAGACCATAGACAAAGTGTACCGAAACAAACTTTGGCTAAGTTGCTCCAACTCCAAGTCATTGAAATTCCAAACCTTCGGATTATGGGGCGCCAAGTGTTCATTTATTATTTAGCGTTAATGTTGTCATTTTCCCCTGATTTGTTTGGTTATATCAAATAACCAACCTGGCTGCGATATTTTAATATGAGTTGGTTATATCAAATAACCAACACAACATGACTTGGTTATTTCAAATAACCAATTTTTCCATCATGATTTAATTTGGTTATATCAAATAACCAAATCGATGCAAAATGGTTGTTTCAAATAACCACTTTTTATATCACAACTTAATATTTGGTTATATCAAATAACCAATTTCTTGTCATGATTTGATTTGGTTATATCAAATAACCAAAATAATTTCTGAACACTCGGCACGCCAAATGACGTATTAAGGAACACGTGGCTCGCACTGGTCCGGGGCAGTGGTCCGGGGGGGATCCTTGGCGCCTAATTTTGGCGCGTTTCTCTTCGAACACAAGTGAGTTGGCAAGGTGATCGGGAGAGCGATAACTCAAACTCTTGGCGAGGCAGAGGCAAGTACACGTTTTAGTGAAATAATTGTTCTTGATTGACCATTTTTGTTATAGCTAATTTATTATTCATTTATTCATTTTTGTCGAGTGGCATTGTTTGTGTGGGGTACTTCAATAATCATTTATAGTGGCAGGTTTAAACATGTGGGTCGAAAGAATAGCTGTATGTTCTCTTTTGATTTATGTTTGTGACATTGTAGACTCCAGTCCAGGCAACGTACAGCTATTCTTACGACCCACATGTTTAAACATAAATTACATATAACGTAGCCTGCCACTATAAATGATTTATATTGAAGTGCCCCACACTGGCCACACAAACAATACTACTCGACAAAAATGAATAAATGGATAATAAATTAGCTATAAACAGAAATGGTCAATCAAGAACAATTATTTCACTAAAACGTGTACTTGCCTCTGCCTCGCCAAGAGTTTGAGTTATCGCTCTCCCGATCGCTTCGGTTAATGCTCGGGTTAATGACCTTGCGTGACCTTGCCAACTCACTGTGTTGACCATTTCTGTTTATAGCTAATTTATTATCCATTTATTCATTTTTGTCGAGTAGTATTGTTTGTGTGGCCAGTGTGGGGCACTTCAATATAAATCATTTATAGTGGCAGGCTACGTTATATGTAATTTATGTTTAAACATGTGGGTCGTAAGAATAGCTGTACGTTGCCTGGACTGGAGTCTACAATGTCACAAACATAAATCAAAAGAGAACATACAGCTATTCTTTCGACCCACATGTTTAAACCTGCCACTATAAATGATTATTGAAGTACCCCACACAAACAATGCCACTCGACAAAAATGAATAAATGAATAATAAATTAGCTATAACAAAAATGGTCAATCAAGAACAATTATTTCACTAAAACGTGTACTGGCCTCTGCCTCGCCAAGAGTTTGAGTTATCGCTCTCCCGATCACCTTGCCAACTCACTTGTGTTCGAAGAGAAACGCGCCAAAATTAGGCGCCAAGGTTCCCCCCCCGGACCAGTGCGAGCCACGTGTTCCTTAATACGTCATTTGGCGTGCCGAGTGTTCAGAAATTATTTTGGTTATTTGATATAACCAAATCAAATCATGACAAGAAATTGGTTATTTGATATAACCAAATATTAAGTTGTGATATAAAAAGTGGTTATTTGAAATAACCATTTTGCATCGATTTGGTTATTTGATATAACCAAATTAAATCATGATGGAAAAATTGGTTATTTGAAATAGCCAAGTCATGTTGTGTTGGTTATTTGATATAACCAACTCATAATATCGCAGCCAGGTTGGTTATTTGATATAACCAAACAAATCAGGGAAAAAATGACAACATTAATGCTAAATAATAATTGAACACTTGGCGCCCCATATCGGATTGCCGGAATTCTTCTTTAAACTGCATGAAAGCGATAGCGAAATCCGGTTGAAACGAATGAGTACCTTTCCATGCGTTCAACAATGCATGTTGAACGATGTTGCATGAAATGTTGAAAGCGTTTGGCCAGGCCTTTCAGTAATTTTCAGAAAAACGGCCTTGTTTACATTTCTACCGATTAGCAAACCTTCGGCGCTTCCTGCACCGCAGCAGTTCATATAAGACCATAGATTCTATTTGTGAAAATCTATGCAATTATGCATTGCCATTGTCGTGTAGGCTTGCTAGAGTACGCACAGGCTACGCGAAGCTTTCAGAAATCAGTAGCCCGAGTGAACGCCAGAGCAGGCGGCGTCTTGTTTAAGATGTGTAAGGTATTGAAAGAATTCAATATAGTATAGTTTTAAATGTGTGTAACACTATACGGGATTTTCCCAATGTCCCAACCCATTGAACTCTGTTTGACCACAGACCCAACCCAAGTTGCTATGTAAACCTGGACATGAAGTAGTTAACCTGTTTTTCTATATTTCCGCTGATAATATAACAAACTTGCGGGCTCACAATGCCACATTTCCAAAAGTATGGCGCAGAGGAGGCCGGACAAGTGTCATGTGATTGTCACGTGATGCTGTCGACCAATGAAATGGCTTCATTTTCTCATCGTTTGATCGGCTGAAATTTTTGCATTGGACTTAGAATACCGAATATTACGCTATTGTTATTCATTTTTTTCTTTAAAAAAGCAGCGATATCGTTTGATATATTGTTGGACTATCCATATCTGCAGGATTTTGCAAGGTAACTGTATTTTTTCTACTTTGTTTTGATCGTTTATGTAGGTCGTGTCGCGCGAAGCGAAGACCCCACTTCCGGTTTGTCAACAATCTTCAAAGCAAAAAATCTCGAATTCCAACGGTTCGAATTCTCTAATTTTAGCGAAATAAGTTGAAAAAATGTCTAATGTTTGATTCTATCCGGACGACCCCTGGGGACCTCTCAACCGTTTTCGAGATATTCACCGTTGAACCGACCATGGTATTTTGGCTTTTTCTAAGATGGCGCCTAATAAATTTAAGAGAGCCTTTCGCCAACTAAAGCTTGTTTTTTCTCAAGAATTTTGGAAGTTTCCTAATATTTCGAGCTTTATTCTTTAGAGTAAGTGTAGAATGAGTGGTGGACAATTATTAAAGAGTAAAATTTGGTATTTCTCTGTTTTTATGGTCCAAAACGCTTGACCTCGCTGTATAAAAACACCATTCAGGTGCATATCAAGCCTATACATACATTCTGTAAATATTATTACAGAATGTACTGAACTTTCTTAAAGATCTGTTATATATGTATACAGGCCTGATATGTATAGATATTTTTTTATATAATAAATAACATTGTGTTCCATGGCAGCAGTATGATTATTAAAATTGATGTGTGGATTATTTGTAGTTTATTGTTGGTCATTGTTATTGTGAATAATATATTGCAGTTGTAGTATTTTTTATTTTTTGTTAATTTGTTATAATTTGTTGTTGTTCATATTGTTTCTCAGTTACAAATATTTATTATCCCTTTTGCCCCAGTTGTCCATTTCAACTGAGTCAGTGATGTAGGAAGCAAGCTGATGGGGTGGGGGAAGTGTACACTTTCAAAAGTACCTTGTTTCAGGGCAGAGCTTCAAAACGACCCTTGAGGCACATGTCTTCTGATAAAGGGCTTTTTTGTTGCAAAAGGGGGACTTTAACCAAGTGTGTGTGTGTGTGGGGGGGGGGGGGGGGGGGGGCATGTGCCCTTGTGTCCACCCCTTGGTTTGTACACCCACAAAGTGAATACAATAGTTAGGCATTGGCTGTACAGTCAACTTTTAAGACATGAAAATTCCATCGCACTTCTTATTTTTTTACAGGAAGTGAAGAGATACAGTACAGATGTCAGTGTTGGAATAACTTACTTTGGCAGTGTTCAGACTGAGTTGCCCGTGCCCAGTGCCCGGGCACAAGCACCAATCTGAACAGGATTTTTATGATGATAAATTGATGGATTCTCTTTTGCCAAATAACATTCAAATATGTAGTTTGAAGTTTTGCATGTTGTCAGTTGTATAATTACATAACAATGCATAATTGTGGACATAACTAATAAAATGTTAACACAGAGGTATTATCTCACATAGTATTATACAATTGAAATGCTGTGTCTCAAAGCCTAAATAAATGCCTGGATATTATTCATCCCTTTGCCTTTGAGTGCTACTGCATGTATATACTGATAAACAGTGAACTCTGTCTAAGACAGACACCCTTGGGCTGAACTTTGTCTGCCTTATAGTTCATTTGACTTTGTCTATCTTTTAGTTCGATTACCCATTCACATCATTGTCTACCTTAATTAACTTTTCTGATGCCCTCGCTAAAGTTGATGTTTTCTTGGCAGGGGAGGGGTGGGGGGGGGGGAGGTGGTTGACTGCAAAAATGTTGGACCAATGTTAAAATGTTAACAATGCCCCTGATTGAATACCTGTATCAGTGTCAGTACAGTAGTGCTTTAGAAGCAACCAAGATCAATATTGAGCAACATTTTAATTCTATTCAAGTTCCTTATTTACATATATATTTAGGATACAGGAAATACACTTTATTTGTTAAAATACAATATTTGACCAGTTATACCAAGTTTATCAATAGATTCTGGAGGCAATTAAATAAATTATCTCGATTTCGGATTTTGAATTCACCTTAATACAAAGAAAAATACAAGATAGTTATTGAATAAAAAATTTTAGGCTAGCTTTATTCACAATTTTATAAAATTTGGAATACAAGTAAGTAAGTATGAAGGAAGAGAGAAATCATAAACCACTAAACAACAAATAATGTTGATTTCTCATATCTCACCTCACGCTTTTCTCCAGTTGTAACGAATCACACGTTGCACCGCACAACCAAATCCCTTCTTTGTTGTAAATATCTAATTCATTTCTGATTTGTTACATTATTTGTAATATAAAATGCGTTCGAATCCGAAGGATTGAGTGGTCCTTGAAAACTATCTTGAATGCCCATCCGCCATTGTCAAGAATATACGCCAAATAAAGCACAATCTGATCATATTAATTGTCTATGATCGTCACGAATTGTTCTCGCATTTTCCTGACCATCAGATTTATCAATTCTGGATCAACTGTGACGAGTTTTCAAAAGGTTTCGCGCATCTAGTCCACCGGGCAGAGTTCATTCCTCGTCTGCGGTCAGATGCAAATGAATCAATAATTTATCAATTTTAGCGTTAGGACCATGATGCTTTGCGGCACTTGTCCAACCTCCTCTGAGTATGGCGGTTAAAAGTACATTTTGTATATTATTTATTGTTTTAACATTGTTAAATGACGAGTCTATTGGCGAGACAATCAGTGAAATATCTGACCAAGACCACTCAACAGATATTTCAAAGGTAAGAAATATAAATACATTCACAGTAATATCAATGGTGTTACGAAATTACAAAGATCTTTGTGTAGATGTTTGTGTAGAGTTTTTGCCAAGGTATTGTAGCGCTTATATAATTTAATAGATGTTATCATGCAAAATGTCTGATTCCAAGGCAAACAATTTACTTTATTTCTGCCAAGAGTCTCTGTGATTCACGAGATAAAGGTTGGAAATGTTGGGGCTCAATGAAATACACTTCCCATATAAAAAGCAATAAACTTGCCAGCCATTGCTATCCATACAAGTAAAATCATCTGGTGTTAGACAGAGTAAAACAATAAAAGGGTCATTTTTTTGCCAGCTCAAGGTAGGATTAATGCACCAGTCAATATAAACCCCTGCACCCCCTGGCCGGGACATAGCGGGGCATTTGACTTGCACACAGGTCAAATATCGTCTAATGCCCCGCATCCCAGGGCAGTTTCTTTATTCTAATAGCATAAAAAGCCCCGGTCAAATGCCCCCGCCCTTTAAAACACAACACAACATTTAAAACAACATTTTAATGAAAACTGTTTTAGCTTTTCATGAAAGGGCTCTGGGGATGAGAATGGAGACAGTCCGGAAATTTCCATACCAGTCTTTTCTCCGTCAGGGTAAAATGCCCCGGTCCTGTCCCCCACTGATTGTTTGTATACAGTACAAAAGCAGTAAAATACCCTGGTATGCGCGGATGTTTTTCCTATCAAATCACAGGAAATTCCCCGGTAATGCTCCGCTATGTCCCGGCTGGGGGGGTGCGGGGGTTTATATTGACTGGTGCATAATGGTGTATTATTAAATCACTTGTTAACCCATTACTGCCTAGGATGTCTGAGGGTTCTTCCTTGGACGAGTAAAATCATGTCATCTGGCATTAAACAGAGTAAAAAATAAAGAAAGCTGTTTTTGGCTGGCTTAGGCAGGAAAGGGTTAAACATGGTTCAAATCGGTTCAAATGAACTTTTTTTCTGGTCATGAGTTTATTATTATTGGGGGTGGGGACTGGGGATAGTGGGGGTTTAACATTAACAGAATGCTTGAGGTTTGCTTTGGTTATGAATGGTACACTTTCTGGTAATATTAAGACATACAGTTTGATGTTACTCTGGCTTAAAGGTGTTTGAAAGTTACTGTTTAAAAGTTATATACTGTTTATGATCCAACGTTTAACACTTTAGTTTAACCCTTTAACTCCCACCATGTCAGGAGGTCTTCCCTTGATGAGTAAAATCATCTGGCGTTAGACAGAGTAAAAAATAAAAAAGTGTCAAATCATAATGTGCCAAATGGCACCAATGGGAATGAAAGGGTTAATCAGGGGTGATATGGGACCTGTATTCACAATGAAGTACTGCATTTTGTGAAGTACTGTACTGTTTGTTTTAAAACCATTGTCAGAGCATGACTCATTCTTAATAACTACAGTAATGCAATTTTCAATTCCCAAGGTGCATATTTTTTACAGGCCATCAAAGTGTGAGCACATTACCGGTACTTTTCACCAAAATGTTTGGAAGTTCATTAGGAAGTTAGCAAGTTTGTTACACAGTTCATAACAGGTTTGATTTGAACTACTGGTACATGATGTTATATGCATTTTATTGGCTGCTTGCTTCCCAATAAATTTGCAAACTTTGGAACGAATTTCCAAACATGGTAAAAAGTCATATACCCATGTAGCCAGGTGTGGCTACAACCCTTAGAATATAAAAATATAATTCTTATTGTATATTATTATTCACTTGGTTCACAAATCCAAAGGAACCTGCAGTGGCTGTCTGGTTTACAGAAGGATCTTTTTCATTGTATTATTACAGTCGTTGGCACCTAAGCATGTACACCACCCATCAAAACATGTTTTATGCCAATGTCAAAGTTAAATGTTTACCTTGCAAACGTATTAGGTTTTCATTCGATACATTCGAACCAATGCATTATTGTCACATGAATGTGCCCTTAGCCAATCCCACGGTGTTGATTTCAAAACGGTTAACTTTGGCTTAAATTTAGAACATGTTTTGACAGGTGGTGTACACGCTTAGGTGCCAATGACTGTATTGGTATTTAGATCTATGTGACTTATATACAGTCAGGGGGTCAATTCAAATGTTTTGTGACATCTTTATAATTACATATGTAAGCCTTGTTTTGTTTTATTGCATTTTACTCAATGCTGGTGAAGGCTTTTCTCGAAATGTCACTTTTTATTTCTTAAAATGTCAGCAATTCACTACATTTTCACTAAAAAATTGCTGATTAAAAATTAAATAATTATAAACGCTATTATGTACAAGTATATTACATGTATATCAGCAAGGCTAGTCACCCTTTTTATAATTATTGTATGCATCAATTTTTGACTGCGCATATTGGTATACAGTATGAGTTTTTGTATAATGATAGTGTTGTGTAGTAAAGCATGCATGTACGTGTAGTGCTTAGAGGTGTGCGTCGGATTGGATTCACCCCTTATTATAATCTGAGGGTTTGTCTAAACTGTCAATCCGATCCGAAACCATAAAATCGTAGTCCGATCCGATCAGAAAACAACCGCTCAAATCCGATCCGATCTGAAAAAATTAAAACACCAGATATATGTTGCAATAGTTGCGCTACCCTGCGAGCAGAGCCTTCTTTTCCTTATTTCTTCGCTGAGAGAGAGGAAGAAAAGTAGGCTCTGCTGTATTCGTGTTTTGCTTCGTCCAAGATTTAGGACGAAGTAACCCGTTTAAGACCCGATTAACCGGTTCTCGTTTTGTTTTCTGCTCTGATTGGGACTGGGTTCGAGATTGTAACCAAGCAACTGACATGCATGCGCAATGGAAACCAGTCACGAATACAGCAGAGCCTACTTTTCTTCCTCTCTCTCAGCGAAGAAATAAGGAAAAGAAGGCTCTACTCGCAGGGTATAGTTACGCAAACTTTCCAAAAAGAAAACCAATGAACAAATAAATTTAAGAAGACTAATATACAATAATAATCTTATGCAATAATAACCTTATATTGTGCAATATGTGTAAAAAGACTGGATAGGAAACTTGATGGCGTGAGCATAACAACCTGGTTGAAATTGACAAGCTTAAAAAACCCCTTGTATATTCAAAGTTTAAGGATTAATACAACTTAAAATTAAAATCGAACTGCCTGTAAATACGACAAAGCCACAATACGATAACATTTTCATCTATTCTTACTCATTTTAAAAGAAAATATCAAGGTTTACTAGTTAAAATATGCATCCCATATTCCAAGCAAAACAAAACAAAGTACTATTTTGGGACGCCACGAACATATATAACAAAATCATTTGAAACGTCAACATAGTCATCTGAATGTGAGAACATGAAGAATTTGAAGAAAAGTTCACTTAAAAACCTCAGTAAAACAAGCATACTCACGCCATTCGTGACATCACAATTTGCAACTAGGTTTCAACCATTTTGCAAACTGAGTGAATGCGATTTAACCAATCAAAAGGCTCAAAACACCCCACATGACTATTAGTTTCCTATCCAGTCCTTTTACAATCCATGGTACAACTAGTGAAGTTTTTAATTTTATGAATTTATGGCAAAAACGATGACAAACGCGAATCTGATGCGGGTAAAAAAGTACAAAATCCGATCCGATTCGATCCTAATAAAGGAACAAAATCCAATCCGAGAATAAAGGAACAAAATCCAATCCGAACGTATGATCGGATTCGCACACCTCAAGTAATGATTGTACCATTATACAAACACAATTTATAGTCACAAATCTGTTACAAAACTTTTGAACAGCACCGTGTATTTGGGAAAACCTCTGGAAGGTTCCTGTGACAGATGTTTACAGTATATTTGAAAAGATTACTCGTAAGGGATTTTCCACATCTACGATGTCTAACAAGCCAAACATAACTACAAACATAACTACAACACACAGTTTGTGAAAACTGAAATGCCACATATCACAATGATATAACCAATTCTTCACTGGCATTACTACCATTATGTTTTCAGTACTTGTGACAAAGCTCTTGGCAACAGCCTCAGGGCTGTGGGAGTTGGGGGGAGGGGCACAACAATTACCAACGAGCTTGTGAACAGTCAACTTTTCTTGTTACAGAATTGTCACATATAGTTTCGAGAATTAACAACACTCCCTGTTTAGACCTTGAAATTTTGTTAAATTTTCCTCTCCAAAATGCAAGAAATGCCATTTCAGAGGTCTCAGAAATCCAAAATTTCTTGGGGGAGAAGCCCTCAGAACCCCCTTAAATAATGCTGTCACATGAAATTTTGCACCCCGCAGGTGAAATTTTATTCCTACGGCACTGCGCCTCCATATGTAGCTCCGTGGTCAGAGCAGTGCAAGAATTACAGGCTTGTTCATGCATAGGTTCAATTCCTAGCTGGAAGGCTGTAGTGTTGCCTTTTTGCAACTGGTCACTGTTTGGTCTTAAAAATGTATATAATCTTTCATTTGAAATTCTCCTTCATCCAAAATCCCTACAACTTGCAGTTTAATCGAGTGAAATGTCAAATATTACTGAACAAAGAAACGTTTGTTTTGAAGTACAGTAAAAAACGTTTACCCAGCCAACCAGGATCGAATGAGTTGCTGCTTCATTATTCGTTACATGTACATGTAATGGATCAAATGAGTTGCTGCTCCTTTATTCGTTACTGACAGTACTACATGTACATGTAACAAACAAAAAAAACCTTAAACTCTGCATAACACTATAACACCATATTACTGGTAAAAAGGTTGCGACCTCTGATATCTAAATTATTAAACATTAAACGTAAACATAAACGTAACGTAAACATATAATAATTTATAACAAAAGTGTGTAACATTAAACATGTATAGTATACTTGTATCATCATCACCTACATAAATCATAGTATAATTTTAAACTTTTATTTGATCAACTTTGCTAGGCAAGGACTCTGTGTCAGTTTGAGAACTTGACTAATGTACAGGTAATATAATGATTACAAAATAACATTAGTCTGTAATAATATACTGTAAATTAATGTATAAACTTTCAGTTAAAAATACTATTTGATCTATTAAATTGAAATTAATTAGCATTATCTTCATCATAATATAAAATATATCTATAGTATTTAAAGATCCACATAACTGACTGTACACCTGTATTTGAATTTGATACCTAAAATAACTTTATATATTATAAATGATTTTATAATATTGAAAATATTATAAATTAAACGCTAAAAATCTACACTAAGCTAACATATGTGTGCATGTACCACTCCTATACGCCATATTGTTTAGGACCCGCATGTAAGCGTTGCGTGTATCACTCTAAACATCACTCACCAAAACAATATACTTGTTCAGAAACAGTTGATTAGTATAGGTAATAGCATGCTTTCGAGTGCAATTTGGAAAAAAACATGCACGAGTGAGTTTTTCAAATACTGAAAAACTCACGAGTGCATGTTTTTCCAAATTGCACGAGAAACCATGCTATTACTTATTAATAATATACATGAAAAAATGTTCAAAACAACTGTACTAACATTTTAACGTACGTGTTTAGCCGTCCACTCCTCGCATATTTATTTGTTAAAAAAACGTTTCGCTTCCTTTACTACTTGAAAAAGTTTACTCGAGGCATAAAGAAGCTTCTGGTCTTCTTGTAGGTACTTCACTTGGCAATATTAAAGCATAACTAGCTTCAAATTTGAACAAATTATCCCCAAAACCGCCGAATCTTGGCCGCCATCTTTGTTTGTTTTGTGTCGGGAAAAATCCGCTGTACAATCAATTTGATTGGTTCTTAGTGATAACAGATTTTTGCACTGTGATTACAGATTTTTGCACTGTGATAACACAATTCTGCACTGTTGTTTGGGATTAACTGCACTGGAATCAGCCAATCACAGTCGAGATATTTTTTCATGTATATTATTATAAGGTATATAACAAATTTGTTGGTTTTTGTTTGCGGAATTAACTTGTTAGTTGTAAACAAGTCCTTGAAATCGGTTTGTGTTTTACATAAAAGGCAACTGTTTTGAGCCTTGTTTCCATATGGTTGTAGTTTGGTTTTATACAATAACGTGGCTTCTACATGTATGTGCATTTTCACTGGTTGTTGCCCGTGATCTATCACACACACAGATGACGTCAAATCCACGCCAGATTACGTCAGCAGACTCCCCCCAATTCCACAAGATTTTCAATAAACCATTTGAAATTTTATTGTATAAAAAAATAGATTAGATTTTGCTGTGCGTGTGTGCTGTAATAGAACACAGGTGGTGTCCCAGTGAGCTCCATACATTTAACAAATAGATTCCATTTTGCCGTTGTCTGTTCAGTTATAGATGCACAGATGACGTCACAACGTCGTCTGGAATCTATTTGTTTTATACGATAAAAAAGAAAAAAGAAATTATGTTTTAAAAGACTTGCTAAATTTTCCACCGAATCCCGGGGCATTGAAAGAGATAAATCGCGTCATTTGACGTGATCCATGATCTATACAAATCAAGCAACGTCATTGGCTCGTGATGTTGTAGTGAGATCCGTGATTGGTTTACAGAAATCAGACCACATCAGTGACGTAATCTGTGCATCTGTCCTTTTATAGATAATGGCTATTGACCAATAGAAACGCGCGTATTATTTAAATTATTGTATAAAACTGGAGTGATATCTGCTGGTCGTTGACCGGGCAAGGATTGAAGCCAAACATGGCGGACATGTAGGCCCGAAGTACGTATGTAGTTTCAGTCTCCTACGCGGTCTTTTGACCAGATCAGACTTGACCAGACCGCGTAGAATACTGGAACTATAGTATACGTACTTCAGGCCTACATGCCCGCACATTGTCTACCACAAAGATATGACTCCAGTTATATATTGGTGTGTCCTCCAAAAAGTCACGGGCAACAACTAATAACAATAGAATTGGCAATCAAATCTCAATTTAAACACCAGTTGTAAATGTAACTGATTATTTGATAGGTGATTACCAATTCGCAAAGATTGCGCGAGGTTTGCAAAAGAAGATCCATTGAAATTTTTGTTCCAAAGACCAAATCAACAATAGGGGTTGAAATAGTAATATAAAAGGCAGTGTGCTACGTAGGCAGCGCAGAAATATAAATTGAAAATACAGTGGAACCCCGCCATACGACCACCCCTTAATACGACCACCTCGTTATTACGACCACTTTTTTCTGGCCCAAGTACATTTTAAGTACTGTAATACCACGCCATTATTACGACCACATTTTTTTTGGCCCGACGGTGGTCGTATTAACGAGGTTCCACTGTATTGAAAGATTGGTGCACTAGCCAAATGCTCGTAAAGTAGGTCTGACATGTAGAACGAGGGCCCTTCTTCAGAGAGAAACAGAAGTGAAATAAAAATTAAATTGGAGTTATGCAGGTCAAATTTACAAACTTAGGGCAGGTGAAAATATTTTGAAAGTGCAAAACCAAATAACATCAGCATAGTCATGAAATCAATCTTGGTATAAGTAGTTTGCAGCTTGGTAATAGCAAAGTTGGCAGATTTCTACTTTAGCTGCATGTAAGTACTCCGGAATATAACCCAGAGGCCTCGTGCACTTCCTAGACGGGAAACTAAAATGTATACTATTAGTATTACCATGCTGCTAACTATTTATAACTCTAAAACATTGTTGACTATAATAACTTAAAGGCCTGGCCAAACGCTTTCAACATTTCGTTCAACATTGTTGAATTCAACATGTGAAAACGTTGTTGAATGGTGTTGAACGAAATTTGAACATATTCAAATTTTCGTTCAACACGCGTTCAACATTTCTATTGTTCTCAAAATGTTGTTGAAAAGGTGTTGAACGCATTTGGCCACATTTCATTCAACTTTGTTGAACAGAGACATGCGCCATGCGGGATATTGTCGATTCCAGCTTTTGTGGTAGCCCGCGTTCAATTAATTGTCATTCATGAATGTTGAACGATGTTGAATTCATTTGGCCACTCGTGCTTTCAACATTATTCAACATCGTTCAACAATGTTGAATGTGATGTTGAAAGCGTTTGCATGGCCAGGCCTTAACGCTAACAAGATGCAACTTGTAGTCAAGTAATGAAAAACGTGCTATCGACACCACAGTATCTCAAACTGACTTTAGATGCATAAATATTTGTATATAGTAAGGTTAGAAATACTGCCGAAACAGAGAACGTAGGAGTCTAACGTTTCGAGCGAAGGCCCTTCGTTTCTCTTTGACGAAGGGCCTTTGTTCAAAACGTTAGACTCCTACGTTCTCTGTTTCGGCAGTATATCAAACCTTACTATATTTCGATTCAACACTGTCTACGCAGCACGCTACTTATATTTCACTGTTTCACTGTTTATATTTCACTGGCTTTTACAACTCAATTCGATAATTTAAAAGGCAAAATTTTTTTAAAATGCTTATTTTTGGTGTTGGTTTGTTTCTTGACCCATTTCGGAGGGCTAACATGAACGTTTGAACGGCATTGAATTTCGTGCGTTCCTGGTCGGTCATCCACGGTACATGTCAGTTGCTTGGGGACTCGCGCCATTTTGTACATATGTACAAATTAAATTACAATTGATTATGAAATAACATTTGTTGTTTTTTTGCTCAAGAAATCAGTTGAAAAAGGATCAGTCAGCAACTAATTATACTGTTTCACTTTTTGTTTGTAGAAGAAAGATATAAAATCGGACGTTGCGCATCCTCTTGTGGGCGTTTATGGTTTTGTTCATGGTTTTGTGGCATCTGTGTCCGTCATTATAGTATCAGAACTTGGCGATAAAACCTTTTTTATTGCAGCTATCATGGCAATGAGGCATCCTCGATTGGTTGTCTTTACTGGGGCATTAACTGCGCTTGGTTTAATGACTGTGCTTTCGTCAGCTCTTGGTTATGCTACTACAATTATACCAAGGAAGTATACGTTTTATGTATCTACAGCATTGTTTGTATATTTTGGCTTGAAAATGTTACACGAGGGGTACAAAATGGATCCAAATGAAGGACAAGAAGAATATGAAGAAGTACAAGCAGAGCTCAAGAAAAAGGAAGAAGAGGTAAGTTTGAGTTTCTGAACATTGTATACTGCTGCATGCATAGTATGCATACTACTTTTATTGCCATGTTTAAAGAACGGGTGTAGTTATATATCAAGTATCAAAGTCCATTTTTCTAGCTTTCTGATTGGGCGAGCAGTCCTCGCGTGGCGGTCCGAAAATCGTGATGTTTCCCGCGTAACCCATGACAGCGGGCAAATCAAAACACTTATTTACTGGCACCTCGGGAAAACAGTGTGTTTTGTGGCCCCTCGACCACTCGTTGCCCTCGGCGGTCTCAACAACGGCGGTCTCGGGGCCACAAAACACACTTTCCCTCAGCGCCAGTAAATAAGTGTTTATTATTGTACCATCACAAATAATCGTCCAATCAAACGTTTACATTAGTGTCACGTGCCATTGTAGAACACGATGTAGGACAACTGCATATTGGACAGCAAATTTTTATTTGTTTGGTCTCGCCTTTGCCGTATTCGGTTTAGATGAATCCAATAAGTAGTTTGTAATTATTTTATATTATTTGTTATAACGCATTACTGTAACACTCACGGCTGAGGTCTGTCACTAAAGTTAGTTCAGGTTGGGCTGAGTTCTAACATTCGTGTAGTAGAGTTGTTGGTTAATTTCTGTCAGTTTCGTGCCTCTTAAAAAAAAGTACTACTGTTGTCACCGGACAAGTGAAGTATTATGGAATCATTAATTTATCATGAAACGTAGCCAAAGAAACTGTTCAAGACGAGGAAAAAAGATAATTCGTCAATTTACATTGGAATGAAGCAACATTTGGTGTCATGACCATTATCACAGAGAAAATAATTAACAATTAGTCAACGAGCCCGATGATAGATAAGCAATTGTAGATTGCGCAGATTTTAGTATAAATTTCGTAACAAACGTTTGCGCATGCGCCCAGTAGACACTATGGAATGCTGTAAGACACTATGCAACTCCGGCAGTTGTGTAACTTCGGAAGCTGTTAATTCCAGAAGTTATTGTACATTATTGTACTATAGCATTACGCTTGTGAAATATTATTAATTAAAACTAAAATTATTAATTATAAAAAAAAAGTTTTCTATTTAATGACAAACCTAATCGTTTTACATCTTTAAACCCGTACAGTATAGCATTAACCGTTTAAATATTAACCGATGATTGGTAACGAAATATAGCATGCATGCAGCAGCAGCAAATGCTATAACTTGTCAACCTGTTATTATCTCATACCAAAGTTCTAACAGTATAATAATGACAGTTAATAATTTAATTCTGATATTTTTTGGTTAACATTCTAGTTACAAGAAATATCAAGAACGTCTGTCGTTGAAGATCCAGAATCTGGTATAATCCGAGTGACAAAACCACCTAGTTATTGTTTTGGTTTAGTCTCTGCAATCTTTCTTCAGTCTTTTACCTTAACCTTCCTGGCGGAATGGGGCGATAGATCTCAGTTAACAACCATTATTTTAGCAACAAGAGAGGTACACGTTATTTATCAAATAGATTCTATTATTTCATTTGTACATCTTCAGCATAATAATAGAGACACACGGAAAATATAATGTATATGTTTTGCAACACATTTTCCACACAAGCCATCACGTTTAACGTCTACTACTATATACTCGCATGTCTCTGCAGTCTGTATCTCATAAGCCTCACCATTGCCGAATAGGTGGGAGATATCTAAGGAACTTATCAAGTTCGTCTGTACGGGGCTTTATTCTTAAGAACGTTATACCGCTTGAATACAGGTGTATAATAAGTTAGCTTTCAGTCAATAAGTGGTCACATTCAAACTTGGCTATAGCTGATATGGTAGAAAACTTGCGTATTAACTAAACGTGAAGAATTTTTTAAGATAAAAATTTCCCAAACCTGGTAGCTTTCCTTGCTCGTGTGTACGATGAACAATTTCCCCCCCAAACATTTTCCTTGACAATTTATAATTGTTCGTGTGTACGGTTGGACAAGTTTTCTTTGACGGCAATGGTCGCGTAATAAGCTTCGGAGATGATTATACACACGAACAATTTTCCTTGTTCAAAAGCTGGCATGACCAGCTTTTGAACAAGGCTCCTTGTCAAGGAAAAACCTGTCAATTTGTGTCGTACACACGAACAAATAAAACTTGTCAAGGAAAAACTTGTCAAGGAAAACTTGGTCGTCTGTGCGGCGCTTTATGATGCGTTACAAGCGAACTACATATATTATAAATATTAGTATAGTCTTTGTTACATAATGTTACCGCATCGAAATGTCTTTTTTTATACATTTGTAGGACGTTCTCGGTGTCACTCTTGGAGGAACTTTAGGTCATGCTTTATGTACGGGATTAGCGGTAATTGGTGGCAGGTTAATTGCACAAAAGATATCTGTAAAAACAGGTACAAACAACTTGATATTATTACAGCTCGGCTGATCATTATATCATAATTATCAGTAATTTTTAAATACCTTCAAAAACTCATTAATAATTAACACAAAGGAAGTCAGTACCATGTCCGTTTATACCTGATAAAACTTCTTGACGTCAGAAAGAATACTAATGAACATACAATTTTATATAAAGAATACTAATGAACATACAATTTTATATAAAGAATACTAATGAACATAACATCCAATAACGAATCGTTTCTGAAGCCATTCAAAACACTCGCATCACGTGTTTTATCAGATCTAAAACACTCGGGCTGCGCCCTCGTGGTTTTAAATCTGATAAAACACTCCTGCTCGTGTTTTCAATATTACGTATAATATGCAGGTTTGCATCGCGAACACAGTACGTTAAGGTTGAAACGCGATTTTGTTGGATGAAATGTGTTTCGCTATGTTTCGCTAAACAGTAAATGCTTTTGGCTAGAGCGCCATCACGTGTAAGTTAAAGCGATCGCGTTGTCGTTGGGTAAAGCGCAATGGCGTTTGGGTGAAAAGTTGTCTCGTTGGTGAAACGCAATTGAGAATGAAAATAGTGCGATAAAAGTACTCAGCCTTCTTCATAATATAATGGTCACCGGAATCACTGCTATAAGAACGGTATTCCTGTTTTCAAAAAATCTCAACTCAGCATAACAAATGTGTGTACTTGGAATGAAGGACGGGACCAGTATGGATCAGTTTTAAGCTCATTTGCAGAGTGAGGAGTAAATTGATGCGCGTGTACTGTTATTCTTGCATGATTTGCCATGTGACAGCACTGATCGCAACATTATAGACCACTTTCATAATGGCCTTCACATTAAATATTCTTTTACGTGCATCTAAATGAGCCTTCCTAGCCTCGTTATAAAGCAAAGATTATTTTGTATTGTAGACACACAAACGAGGCCAGAAAGACTGATTAAGAAGCACATAAAAGAATATTCAAATTAATCGCTAATTATGAAAGTGGTGTATTGGATTGCTCGCCTTAAAGGCGATGTGGGCCAGATTAGTACTACAGGACCAGCGTACCTTGCGGTTTAATATCTTTGTTTTCGTAGTTTAGAAGGAGAAAAGTAACCATTAATCCAACAAATTTTTAAACACTACTCTAACATTACTTAAAATGCACATGAGGCATACGATATTCTGATCCACGATTTATTTTAAATGTGGTTGTATAGATTTCCGTCGTCGTCCCGTCATACATTGGCCATTAGCCACAGCTTGGGTTACACAAGATGTAGCCAATCACAGTAAAGCCCTTGCAGCCAATCACAACCACGCAGCCAATCACAACCACACATCCAGTAGTTAATCACAGCACAGGCCACGCAGACAATAGCCAACCACAGTACGGGCTATGCCAGCCAGTAGCCAATCACAGCACGGGTCAGTAGTCCCGCCAGGCAGTAGCCAATCACAGCACGGGTCAGTAGTCCCGCCAATCAGTAGTCAATCACAGCACGGGTCAGTAGTCCCGCCAGGCAGTAGTCAATCACAGCACGGGTCAGTAGTCCCGCCAGGCAGTAGTCAATCACAGCACGGGTCAGTAGTCCCGCCAGGCAGTAGTCAATCACAGCAGAGCCCATCATCCTTTAGTCAGTCACAGTGCATGTGTGTTGTTACTCACTTGTTTTACAATATATTTTGTTTTTCAGTGACTCTTGTTGGTGGCGTTGTTTTCTTATTGTTTGCTCTATCAGCCTTAATAATGGGACCATAACATAATGTAAAAAAATACTTGGCAGATTGAAATGAAAATATGTAGTTAATTCCAATGAATCTCTGTCAGTAACTAGGCATTTAATAGACTTATATTGATCGTTTTCGCCAGCGTCACGGTGGCCATATTGGTGCCCCAAAACGATGAAATGGCCGCCATATTGGTGTACTATCTAAATTATCCAACATTTCCTTTTGTTTCAAGGCTCCAATATGGCCGCCAGTCATGTGAGTGAAAACGATTTTTATAAGAATAGATTTTAATATTTTCTCAAAGAACCCCCCAGGCTTTAACTTTGAAAAAATAGAACATTCTATAAATAACTTAGTAATCCTAATAATAATTCGAGGCTGAATTACATATACACGCATGCATAATTTGGACCATTTCTATTTTCTAAAGAACTCAAGTACCTGAAGCATGAGAATACAATGGAAATACAATCAGTGCCGGATTTAGGACAGGGCGGTCGCCAAGGGCCGCCCACAAAATAATGTTTAAGGGGGGCCTCCACAAAAATGTCTTTAAAGTTGAAACAATAGGTGTTGAAATGAAAAAAAATCTTGAGAGCCCAAAATATGAGTCAAAAACAAGACAGGATATATGGATGATATATAGGGTCACTTCTAAAAGTGTATACCGACACTGTATAGCCAATAGGTACATTTGTACATGCATAAATATAATTTATATGTTCAACTTCCTCAGTTCTGGTCTCAGTTGCTTGTCCTACTCATAGTATACTCAACCTCTAGCATGTTTTGATGTTTATAGTTTAATTAGTTATATGACTATGTAACTTAGCATACATTCAGAAATAGAATTGATATATTGTGCTGGTCAGTGACCGCCCAGGGGCCTCTCAGTCCTAAATCCGGCGCTGAATACAATAGAATCGAAGCATTAGAATATATAACTCTACCCCAAAGCAATGGCTTACCCATAGTCAATTGAGATATACATGGTTTGGAAACTCGACAAACTTCAAATTAAAGCGTCCATAATGAGCTGTGATTTAATGTTGAAACGGTCCTCACCGTGCACAAACCTTTTGTTTTTCTCTTATGATTGAAAATAATTGAACATGATTGAGTGATTGAACCCAAACGCTGCTATTGAATGATTGCTCATTAAACTGAGAATACAATGTGCTCACCGTGCACAAGTTTGCATAAACGTGAACAAAAAGATTGAACAAAGACTTTCATTGAGTTTCCAGACCATGTATATATCTAACATGTTGAAAGCGTTTGGGCCCCCCTGTTGAATGATGTTGAACGTTGTTGAATGGTGTTGGATGATGTTGAACGAAATTTGAACATGTTCAAATTTTCGTTCAACACGCGTTCAACATTTCTATTGTTCTCAAAATGTTGAACGCATTTGGCCTCATTTCATTCAACTTTGTTGAACAGAGACATGCGCCATGAGGGATATTGTCGATTCCAGCTTTTGTGGTAGCCCGCGTTCAATTAATTGTCATTCATGAATGTTGAACGATGTTGAATTCATTTGGCCACTCGTGCTTTCAACACTATTCAACATCGTTCAACAATGTTGAATGCGATGTTGAAAGCGTTTGGCCAGGCCTTTACCCAAGTCAAGCATCATGGAACTAGTACCGAAGAAGCTACTATAGATGTTTTCAAAGGAATCGGGGTGTGGGAAACGGGATACCGACAAAAAACCCACATGACAAAAACCCCGCCCGACAAAAACCCCAAAACCCCACCGACAAAACCCCCAAATTACTAAATTCAGACAAAAACCCCGCATTCTCCTTTTACAAATTATTTTTAGTGAAGAAGTATGGTGTTGCGACACTATTTACGAACATCTGATTTGATGTTGCGTTCTCAACAAATGAGTCATCGTCTCAAACAGTTGGCAAAATGGGAATTGTGGATCACGCTCATAAGCAAGCGACCCCAATGGGAATTGCGTTGGTGTTCAAAATATAGACCCTTTTACGCAATTTCCCATCTCTGACGTCAATTTTGTTTCAATTTGCCTTTGGAATTCTTTTCAATCCCGTTTGATGTTTGAATTAGTGTAGGAAAATGACATATTCTGTACTCTTATTATAAGAGTTCTATTGCGTTTTGACTGTCTTTCATGTTGTAAATTAAAATACCGTAATGATTCGAATAAGCGCCCTCCTTGCAATAAGCGCCCTCCTTCCAATAAGCGCCCCCTCCCGAATAAGCGCCCCCCTCCTTCCCCTCGATAGGGAACTACAGACGCATGAATATCGGTATAAAACCAACTATCCTTCAACATTTTATTTGTCACAGCGAAAATCGTCGTCTTCTCACAATTCTAGTTTCACATTCACTGAAACGGATGGAAGAGCCAATATTTTGTCGAATAAGGCGTGTAGTCTGTTGCTAAGAGTGACTACCATAGAAATATTGCATCATAAACAATTTCTTACGCGTGTCTCTTTCATTTATAAATTACTACCAATGATAATGAATACTTTTGGAAAACGGTGAAAATAGACTTCAGTCGTTCTCACAGCGTTTCAATTCTTTGTTTATATTGTTCTTGTTAAGATTGTTATTAAAGTTCTGCGTTTTTATGGAATCAGATTGCGGTGATCAAAATTAAATAAGTGCTCCCTCCAGAATAAGCGACCCCCCTCGACCTCCTAAAATTAAATATTAGAATCATTACGGTACCAAAATCATCCCAAGCAACCAAAACATTTTACCCGAGGGTTCTGATTAGATCAATTAACACTTTTCCATCAATTACTTCAACCAAAGTTAGTGGTCAGAGCGCTGATTTTTAGGCATGAGTTGATACGCGGACCACAAATAAACGATATGCTGTCCAAAAGTAAAATCGGACGGAAACTTTATATAGATTAGGACGATGCTGTATCTGATTTTGAGTTTTCTTCAATTATTGAGTATAGTTGAAAAGCAAAGTTTGCCTATGTCCTGGCACAACGTTGTGACAGGAAGACTGAGCAAAACACTTTTAAAAGTGGAGAAAACCACAATGATTTTCCCGCCCTTTTTTATTCCTTCCCCCCCCGTCCCATTCGTTAGACGGAAACCACAATAGATCGTTTTCACTCACGTGATCGGTGGCCCCATTGGGGTGGTGAAACAATACGAAATATTTGAATAAGAAAGAGCTAATTCCCATACCGTACACCAATATGGCCGCCATTTCATTGTTTTGGTACACCAATATGGCCGCCATGACGTCAGATGAAAACGATCTATACTTAATAATTATTCGCGAGGTGAATATTGGCGAATAATAACCGAGACGAAGTTGACAAGTTGGCTGGCGGCCATTTTGAAAAATCTAACCTCCAATATAAGTTAGCTTTAATATAATTGCCTAAATTTGAAGTCTAAATTTTTAAGTTAAAATGTGTTTTTAACAGTCAAAGTTTTTCACAGTTTTTCTCGCCCATGCAATACTTCCTGTGCGGAGGAGTTAGTTTAGTTTATCAATCGCATATCTTCTGTAAATTATTACTCATGCACTAATTTTATACTAATTTTCGATGTGAAATATTGTTAAATCCCACTCACCAAACTAAGCTCCCTTGAGTCCTTGACAGAATGACAGTTACTAATACTATACTTGTCTTGCACGCCGACTTCCCGCTCCTGTTTCGTGTAAACATACACGCCTGTTTTTGCCACTCATTCTAGAAACGCGGTCATGCTTCAAGAGGACCTAAGAAGGCTTCGCTGATAAATTATTTTCTTTGTATAGGTAATCGCATGGGGCCGAGGAAAATTACGGTTTAATTTCACACGAGTGTTCAAAATATTACAATTTTACGAGAACTCATGCGATTATGTGTTAGTGGGCAAAATTATTCAAGAGCTATCTTATGTCCAGCAAATGTCGAAGTACAGTACATGTACCTTATCACGGTCGGTGCTCAGCAACATTCCAATTTTCCCTCGCTCTATCGCTGTGCCGGTTGCTTTCTTTTTGTAAACACAGGCCAAGTTCGTAAATTTTCTAGTGTATCCATTTTCACTAATAGTTTACACTCCTTCAATAGTTTAAATTAGTTCAAAGGAAACAGAAAAAGCATTTTCAGAGCGAAAAACGTAAGTAACAAAGCGACCAATCAATGCAAGTACTACTGATCTTTGCATTTGGTTCCTTGATCAGCAGTTCTTGCATGCGATTGGTGATAAGGTACATTGTACTTCGACATTTTCTGGACATAAGATAGCTTTTGAATAATTTTGTCCGCTATATTATTAACACACAATCGCACGAGTTCTTGTAAAATTAAGGTTTAATTTCACTCGTGTTTTCAAAATCTTACAAATTAACCTCGTCGCTTCGCGACTCGGGCAATTTTGTCGATTTTGAAAACACTCGTGAAATTAAACCTTAATTTTCCTCGGCCCCATGCGATTACCTATGGATATACAAATTCATCTTTTTCTTTCGAGTTTGAGCGTTTCATCAGGGGTTCCAAACACGAGAAAAATGGAAATCGAGGGCGTAGCCCCGATGTTTTCATTGTTTTCGGGTGTTTGGAGTCCCCTGACGAAACGCGATAAACGAGGGTTTGATCTTGCTTCTCAAACGAGTATTCGCATCGCGATTTGCGGTGTTTTCTTCATCGATTTCAATATGCAGATTAAAATTTTTATCCAGTTCACTAGGAAGTTTCCTACAGGTTTTCATTGGCTACGATAATCATGAATTATTAATGATTTGAGAGAAGATAGATAACCCTTTCAGAAAATATAACTTCAAAAGGTTTAGTGGACCTTTAAAGGCCAGGAGTCTGTCTGAGTGCAGAAACAAAACAGGAATAACTCGAGAAAACGCAACTGAGACCCACAGGATTTAAACAATTTCAACAATCCACATGTTAAGGCCTGGCCAAACGCTTTCAACATCGCATTCAACATCATTCAACATTGTTGAACGATGTTGAATGTTGAAAGCACGAGTGGCCAAATGAATTCAACATTCATGAATGACAATTAATTGAACGCGGGCTACCACAAAAGCTGGAATTGACAATATCCCGCATGTCTCTGTTCAACAAAGTTGAATGAAATGTGGCCAAATGCGTTCAACACCGTTCAACATTTTGAGAAGAATAGAAATGTTGAACGCATGTTGAACGAAAATTTGAACATGTTCAAATTTCGTTCAACATCATTCAACAGGGGTGGCCAAACGCTTTCAACATGTTGAATTCAACAATGTTGAACGATGTTGAATGAAATGTTGAAAGCGTTTGACCAGGCGTTTACACAACGTATGAACGCGGATTTCAAAATCACGATTTTTTATTTGCCACTTTGCTTAATATGCTTGTCAGGGTTCCGTTTTCGACGATTACTATTGGTGTAACGAAAAGGCATCTTGCCAAAAACTCTAATTAGCATTTCGACGATTACTATTGGTGTAAACGAAAAAAGACAAGGCATCTTGCCAAAAACTCTAATTAGCATTTCGACGATTACTATTGGTGTAAACGAAAAAAGACAAGGCATCTTGCCAAAAACTCTAATTAGCAATCTCGTAGCACACGAGATTCTTGTTATGCTTACTGCTTAGCGCAGTTTATTTTCAGAAGAATGAATGAACCAATGAGAATTTGGCCGATACCTTTAGTGGCAAATTACAACTCTGAATAGGATTTTGCCAGGCGTTCCTTTCGCCTCTATTCTTTCTCTCGTTTAATTCGCACTATAGGTGCACTCCGGTCCCTCCCCCAAACAGAACGCAGGCTACAACAGTCCCGCCCTGGATTCGCCAGGGAAGAAGCTCCATAACGGTAAATCTTGGTGACAAAACAAGTTATATATTTCGTTTAATCATAGTTATCATATTAAACGCACGTCCGGTAAACAAAACAATTAACAGTCCACAAGTTTTCGAAATGTTTATTATCATAATGGTTGTTATAATAATATGATTTTCAGTCATCGGCCTCGACAATTTTGGTTTCCAGTCCTATAAAACAAAGAAGTTTATTTTATATCAGTTTGACGTAAAAAAAACAGTAGTAGAAAATAAGTAATCTATTGATGGTGTCGCATGTAGTTCCGATTTCAAAACACCTGAAAGTTGGTTTAAAAATACTCGCTTGGCCTCACTTTCTTCTAAACGATATTTCAGTATTCATCACAAAGACGGCACTTCTGAATTTTGCAATGCATGTGATCAAACTCAAACACTTCCATTGCTATTTTGTGACAATCACACTTCCGCGTACACAATATTAGCTAGTCACGTAGTACTCTATATACTCGTGAACCAAATGCAAGCACAGAGTTCGTAATTTAATGAGTAGACCAGATTAACTTAAACAATATATAAGCATAATGATAAAAGATCATCTGTCGCGAAAGGTAATCTAAACCCCCAAAATTTCTACCCCAAATCCTCCAGACGTTCTTAGCGCAAGCAAATCCAGCTGGGTTTTGCCTCTAAACCCTACTGGGGGCCTACGCGGTTCAAGGCTTCCACTGAGCATCGTGGAAACAAAGGTTATTAGATATTTTCCAAAGTTACAGAACACTAAATTTACCTTTGAACGTTGGAACTTGGACATGTGATACAAGAGTATATAACTTGTGGGGAGAATCTTCGTCTTCATTCCTACGCCTGGCCAGTCGAACTCTTACACGGAACGGAACATTTCTGTAAAAGTTGAAATATATATCCTTATAAAAATAATTTGCATAGTTTGATTGTTGCAATTGGCCAGTGTTGCGATTGGTTAGTCTTGTGATTGGCTGGCTATACCTTTCTTGATCTTACTAAAGCTACTGTAGATTGCCACTTGCCATTGAATGTTGTATGCTCAACGTTTTCTTTGTCTCAAGTTTTCATGTGGAATATGAAGTAAAACTATTCATTCCACACAAAGAAAAGTCAAGCATGTGATGGTTTTTTTTTCTCTGTGGAAAGCCAGTTTTGATCAGTTTAAACAACTTTAAAAGCTCTGCAAATAGTGCATATACGACTGTGTTTTTAAGGTTAAATTTGTGCTGTACGACTGTGTTTTTAAGGTTAAATTTGAATTTCCCACAACCAGAAGAGTTTGAGCAACTAATAATGTGTTTTAGTAATAGTCTACAAAATTGATATGGCATAGCACTGTACTGTACCATCAACTAAGTTCAAGGTAAGGCCAGACTTTTTTATTTGTTGGATTACGGATTGTTGTTATCAATTTTCCAGGGAGGAGCAGCAAAAAAAAAGAAGAAGAAAGCATTTTGTATCGATACCCATCTAAAATCAAAGAATACATATTGCAAATGTGCACAACATGTCACCTTATGTTATGTATATATGTAGAATCAGCCTACTTGAAAAATCCTTGCCATGAATGGAGTAGATATTATTAAACCTGATATTGTACACTTTTAGTAATGCAAACATTGTGTTTAACTAAAAGAATATTAACTTAAACCCACAATGAAAAAAAGAGACAAACTCCATTTGCCATGAGGCATGCACATGCGAGCTAAAGATTCACCTGCATGCTGGCCCAACTTTCAATTGGAAGAAAAATAAACCACACAAAAACTGGTGAGTGGAAATTGTTTTCTCTCATTTTCAGAAATCACAGCCTGGCTGCAAATCCATAATCCAACACATAAAAAAGTCTGGCCTAACCTTGATGGTAAAAGAATGGCGAGTGTTTTCCTAGTTGTTAATTAGGAAACTTTTGATAGTCACTTCAAACTCAAACTAGATTAAGGGCTAAAACCATTGTTTGGTACCAGTTTCAGGCTTCAAAAAATAGGGTAGGTACAATACATGTAGGTTGGATATTATTTTTAAAAATTTTTTATGCACGAAGCTCGAAGAAATTAAATAGTTACCAACTGATTGATATAACAATAAATGACAATGGCAATTTATTTTCAAAATCCCAAAAGTGAAAAAACAATGGGTGAATCTTTATACCAGGGTCCAAGGATGGCATCACCATTTGGCCACATAAAAAAATTACTTGTTTAGCGTCCCTGCCCAACCTGAAAAAAGCCCCCTGACCTCCAATTTTTTTTTATTTTTCAAAAAACCCTATAAATTTAGTGCAAAAACTCTCATAACAACGTTTTACCTGTAGTATTGAAAATGGTGATTTGCACTTTGCAATCGCCGACAAACTTCATGCCCTGGACGGGTTCCGGACCTCCGACTTATTCTCGTACCCAGACCCTTACATGTTCCATGCCTGCACATTAAGTTAATACAAACATTAAACCTCAACTTGTTTTCTGTTTAATAAAACATGAGTGAGTGAAAACAAATACGTCTTTGTTAGACCACCAATGCCATTTGTGATATGCTGTGTGGCCAAGGAAGGCTGTAGTACGTTTTTGAAACACCCTGTAGTATAGATGAGAGCGGTGCCCCTGCAGGGCAAAAAGAAAAAAAACATACAAAAAACCTCCCTCCCTCCCTGGAAAAATTGAAATAAAGTGGACGCTAAACAAGTAATCAAACAAATGTGTTTTGGAAATGAGAATTTCTTATCTACACTATTTCACTCAACTTTTTTTCTAATTTGTCAGAAGAAAAAAAGATATATATCTTTTATACATGGAACCAAACAATTTTCTTTTTTATGCTTTTGAACCATACAAATCCTAAACCACAGTGATGGCACTTCTTGTTGAGCCAATAGGTATATGTATATGTTGTCATGTACGATACAATGTGAAATAGAACAAAAAACCTTGATGTTATTGGGTTTAAGATAACATGTATGCATGCACCTTGGCCAGAAACAGAAGACTTTCTCTCCATAAAATTTATCTCTACCTTAAATTATTTAACAATACAGTAGTAACAGAAAATATCAGAAAGGCACGGGGTCTGGATACAGGTATGCAAATGTATGCAGACACGAATAACCTTGCTTGTTTATTTCCCTGCAGTTTCACAGAAAAACTAGCTATAGTAGAAAGCTACTTCTGCAAATTTAACAGGTTTTTATTATTTTTTACACACTACATTTTATGGCTTATATATTTAATGAGTCAGTGTGTCTGAGTTGTACTAATTCCAGCCACTAAAATGAAGTTGGAAGCCACTAAAATGATAACCCAAACAACCCAATCATCCATAAACTTGCATGCATGTGGATCAACAGAAAAGTAAATATTTTGACCACTGCTACATTAGTGATAGCACTATACCTGATTCCACGAGACCATATATGTTTGTTGAGACCTGTATCAATACGAACATCTGGTGTACCCATTGTTTTCTCTGCAAACTTACAGATTTCTTTAATTGCTCGAGGAGCTCGCCTCTTGAAACCACTAATAAAAATAATTTAATATATCTGTTCAAAATACACAATTTGACAAGATGTACATGTTTCTCATCCTTAATATATGGGAAGATACTAGTATACTGAATTTGTTGTTGATCTGACATGTAAAACTGCATGAACACCACTCGTGTGATATATAATAGACACAAAACAACAACAGTCTGCAAACCGAGTTTACATCACAACATGCCAGACCATAAGCTCACTACTGCTGAATGAAAAGCTTCTAATCTTTGTTCATGCCTTCCCCAAGACAGACAAGAAATCTTTTTATCCAGGTCATATTTAATTATAGTTGTGCAGTCAAGCCTACATAGTCCTTGTTTTGTAAAGAAAAATGATTGCTCCTTTACGTTTCACCACCATATTTTTACGTTTCACCACCAAATATGGTGGTGAAATGTAAAGGAGCAATCAATTTTCTTTTCAAAACAAGGACTATGTAGGCTTAACTGCACAACTATAATTAAATATGACCTGGATAAAAAGATTTCTTGTCTGTTTTGTGGAAGGCATGAATAAAGATTAGAAGCTTTTCATTATTCTGCCACTCTCCCCTTTGTAAATAAAACCGTGCATGCACAGTCAGGTCTATCACTGAGAAAAAACACAGGTGTGCTGAGGTTAGCATAGGTGTGCTGAGGTTAGCACACCTTGGCTGATCTAGGCATGCAATGCTTTCAGAACACAATAAATAGTTTGCAAAACATAATTTAATGGTTAATACAAGTACTTTAATTTGGACTGATTTTTAGAAAACAATGAATTGTTTTTGGTTGTCTGACTAAAATACATGACAGATCAAAATGCTGTAAAAGGTGGTGAACTGTCAAAATCATTAAATGAAATTATTTCATGGCATTTTGATCTTTCATAACAACCATTACCTACACAGTACTACACTTTTTTACATGGTCTGACAGCTAGTTTAGCTCACTGTAATCAATAGGTCGCTAACAGGATCACCACCATCAACATCATCATCAGGTTGCTGCTGAGATCATTGCTACTCTAGTCATTGTCACTCAGATCATCTTCATCCTGGGTAATTTTCAGCATCATATAGCATGGAGAACAGTTTTAGTCCTTTTTTTAGAGAAAAATAATCTGGACACCAAACTGAATAAAGCAATTTAAAAAATCACATATATATCTAGATATCATTTTCAAATTATTCCTGTTTCATATTTTCAGTGCACTACCATGTGTGTGAATGCATAACTGCAGTGCTTTCAATGAATAAAATACGTCAGCGCGATGGATCGCGCTCGCCAGAGCAGATTTCACAACTGGGCAGCGCGATTTGGTTTTTCTTGAAAAACAGCGCCGGTTTATGTTGAAGACTTCCTGTTACATTTCCTGGGTCAATTTTAACAGTCTATTATATCATAAAAATGAACTTCAAACCAATGTTTTAAGTGTCATTTGTGGTTTTCATCTGCACAACTAGCATAAAGTTTGAGATTTTGTAGTGACGTCCCGTGAGCAAACGAACGCTATTTTGCATTTTCGCCGATTTCGGCTAGTCTTTTAATAATACGAATATCAATTAAACAATATGCAGCAAGACAATACAGTACGTCACTGGACAGTGCAGTTAGCCTGCCACTAGAAACAAACTAAAAATATTTAATATCTAAACCCATTAATTTAATAAAACCAAGAACAATTTATCTCCCTGTGATGCCATAATTCGTAAATATGCGTGCATAAAGTTGTTCAAAACCACGCCGCCGGTTTATTGATTTGTTTTTATAAGCTAGACTCTATACTCCTGCACAGAGTAAACAAGAGACATTCCATTATTTTCATATTATATACAACTGAGCATTTATTTACTCCATTTCTAGGCAGTGGAAGATAATCTGCGAGTGCATTTTATGACAAATTACTTATCTGCCAGCGCGATCAATCGCACTGGCAGAACGAACTTGGGAGCGTGTGCGCGAGCGCGCTCGCCTCATTGAAAGCACTGTAACTGCTATTGCCTATTTGTAAATTCAATTTCTTTGTGTCATTATCTTCTTATGATGGAGCTCATTTACACATTGTATGAACCATTGAACTAAAAATAACTGGAACGCTACGTTCAACCAGAAGTTTGAAGCCAAATTATGCAAGTCGTACCCAGCCTATCCACGAAAAAAACAAACACGGCCAAAACAAAAACACGTAGAAACACACGTGGAAGTGCATGTCTGGGGGTCAAAACTGGCTTCATGGGAGTCAAATTTTGGCTTCAAGATTTGTATGCGCAGTTTACTGAACGTAGCGTTCCAGTTATTTTTAGTTCAATGGTATGAACCAATGGATTTGACTACAAACAATCTGACAAGAGTAAATGGAAACCTGCATCTGATGCATCTGCTCTCATAACATTAATCTCACTCATTTGATTTTTTGGCCAGAGAATATACCACAATTCTGAATAAAAAATCCTGAATTTATGATCTTTTAGGCATGTGACCAAACACACAAACCAAACACATGCCTCGTGTTCTTCAGGCATGTGCCAAGGTGTGCACATGCAATCACACACCTCTCAGTGATAGGGAGTACTCCTTTCATGTTTTTCATCCTCAATATATTAAGAGATATCAACAAGCTTTTAAGTTGCTAAACACTATCGTTCTATCATATGAATTTCACCATAAAATTTTGCACTAAAAACGAGGTGGTAATACAGCAGCAGAAATCCCTCCAACATCTGATTGGTCAATATATTTAGTACATCTTACTTTGTGTGTGGGCAATGATAAACAGTGGCGATCACACGTTTCACTTTGTAATTTATAAATATAGATCTCTATAAAACATATACTGCAGTCACTTCAGTCATGAATACCTAAATTATAACCCTTCACTAAAATATAATAAAGACACGTCTATATACTATATACCGACGAGAAAGAAAGACTTTATAAGTGACTGACAAATATATTGACCGATGAATGGGTTTTCTAACATTCGTTGACGACATAATATTTATTGACGAATTTCCTACCCTATACAGTATGTACGAGTTTCATTTCAGTTAAAATATTCTATGTAACTTAAGCATTCAAACCAAAATACCTTAAGATATAAAACTTACACTCCATGAATTCGTTTATGAAGATGTATCGTATATTCGCGCGTAACGACTTGGTTGATCGCCGAACGACCTTTCTTTTTTTCGTTTTTCTTCGCCATTCCTGCTAAAAATACAGTAATAACCGTAAGAAAATACATAAACAACGTTTCCACTGCATATAATAAATTGTAAAGCTTTTTCAAACTCAGGATGAAAAGGATTGCATAAACATTGATAAAACTTACTTTCTTTGAAGAATGGGAGATTAGAAGAGGACGAGAAGAGGGAAATTTAGGGATAACATAGGAATTCTTCTCTTCTGAGCCTTTGCTGGTTTTGGCTAGCGGTAAGGAGCTTTCCGTGACTACTTCATGTTAACTCCACATAACAGTTCATGTGTCTGATTAGCCTGGTAACCACTAAAGACTTCTGGTTTCCTATTGGTTGAAATTTCGCTCGTTTTAGTGGCTATGAGTAAAACTGCAATCGTCATAAGTGGATTTAGCCCTGATGACGCGAGAATGAGATTAGTGGTTACCTGGCCCATATTTCTTTTGAAATTGGGCCAGGGTACCAGGCTACCCTGGGCCTAGCCTGGTACCCTGGCCCAATCAAAGAATATGGGCCAGGTAACCACTAAAGACTTCTGCTTTCCGATTGGTTGAAATTTCGCGCGTTTTTAGTGGCTATGAGTGAAATTGCAATCGTCATTAGTGGATTTAGCCCTGATGACACGAGAATGAGATTAGTGGTTACCTGGCCCATATTTCTTTTGAAATTGGGCCAGGGTACCAAGCTACCCTGGGCCCTGCCTCCTCCGCAGGCCCTCATTGCATCATGGACAGGTCACACTTTTGACAGGGCCTGCCCACTGATCTCGAAATAAAACTGAATTAAGCATCTATTGTTTACAAAATGAAGTCGGAAGTCACCCATTACTAAGGGACCAAGTGGTGGTCTTTCTAGCGTATTCTGGCACCGATATAAACATTTTGTTGAATGAGATGCTGAATCTTTGAAAGAAAATATAGTTCAATAGTCTTTTTTGATACAGAAGACGTTTTAAGAAGACATAAAGACATTTTTCAGCATGTTTGGTCCCTTAGGAATTACGGATTTCTTTTGTTTAGCTGGCTTCATTTTATGAACCAGTGGACAATAGGTTGCACTATCCAGTTTTATTTCGAGATCAGTGGGGCCTGCCCTGCCAGATCCTGTAAACAAAATGGCGACTGATCCCATTTTGCACAGCGAGACTAGGCCCTAGAGGCGATAGTTTTGAGAGGGCCTGCAAATTTTTTCCTGCCGCTGTTCGACAAACGTACGTCCAAGTTCTTTTAACACTGTGACCCACCAGGAAATTCGGTCTCAACTTTCTTACAGATCATGACGACAATGAAGAAACCAATATGTTTTAGAATTACCGACCTTCTGCCAATAATATTTTTAGCGACAAAAAGGAATTGAAGGAAACAATATCTGCGGCGCCGAACAAAAGCAAATTCGACGGTCAGGAAAGTACAGGTTTTTCTTATTGTTTTTTGGTTTATTTAGCTATCGAAGACTGTCAACTGACCAAGAGTTAATGAGATTTAATTTTGTAAAATTGTAGGTTATAGTCATACGGTTATAGTGTAGCGTAATTCAAGTTTCAGTTGTTGTGGAAACAGAAAAAGTATACTGAACCCAAGAGCTCTCTGGGTAGACTAAAGTGCATTTTCGTTGATTATTCCAGCCGAAGGTTGACAAAGTTCAACCGTAATTGCTTTTTCCCAACAATTCCTTCATTTTAAAGCTAGGGTTCGTATGTCATAAGTCTTCAATGGCCTTCAAAATCTTCGGATATAGCCAAGGCTATTATTAACAATGTTAGTTAATTATGCAAATTTATTCCGTGCCAAGTTTTGCCAATTTTTTTACAGGATCTTGCAGGCCCTAAATTCGGCGTGTGTGACCTGTCCATGATGCAACGAGGGCCTGCGGAGGAGGCAGGGGCTGGGCCATTGAACTCTAAGTAAACTGGAACGCAAACTCCATAAGACAGCCCTATGATTGGGTGAAGTCAAACTTCCGGCCGCTGGGGGTAGCCATTGCACGTCAACAGAAGGTGTGAAGGGCACAATGAAAAAATGAAAACTCGCTGCAAAAAACAACCATTTTTTAGACCTAAAGTTTTTTATAGATGATAACGAAGAAGCTAGTACGTATTGGGATTGGGCTTATCGGCCTTGTACCTGAACAATTTCTACCCACGAAAATGGATTGAACGACGAAATATCTGCCGAACAAAAGGAAAATTCGAGTCCGAAACTCATATAGAAAATGCAGGTTTTTCTTATTTTACTTTGTTATCTCAAAACAAAGGTTGTCATGCCAAGAATTAGTAATAAGATAATGCTAAATTATTGCTTTAACTCAAGTTTCAGTTGTGGAAATGCTAAATCTGACATTTTTCGAGACGAAGAGTAACTCCAGAGCTGTTATAACACCCGGTAAAATGCATTTTATTGGGTTTTTTCCTATTGAAAGTTGAGGAATTTAAAACCTAACTGATTTTATAAACAAACTGTTCATTTTAAACCTGGGATTCTTATGTATTTTCTTTATATTTGTCCAAACCATGGCAATTTTCGGTGCGTATATTGTCGACTTTCATTTGAGAGCTTATATTTTTACTGTTTTTCTTGTTTTTACTCGTCATGTCAGTGTTCACCTACTCTACGGTATATTGGCATTTGATATAAGCCTAAAAGTGGTTAACAAGTTTAGTTTTTCTTTGATTTCAAGCTGTTTTTGCAACCCATTTCACCAAATTCAGCTTCATTTTCTCTCGGTTATACAGTAAAAGGGACTGGGGTTGACGTGCATGGCGGCCCCCATGTCCGCCATTTTTGGCTTCAAAACGTGCAAGCGAGTTATCGTTCCAGTCTACTTAGAGTTCAATGGGCTGGGCCAAGATGGTGGCACAATGCACAGGCTGCAAAAAATGAGCTATATTTTGACTCATTTTTGACTCGGACCCATTCTTCACTAAGTTTATCGCACCTAACCCTAACCCTAAGGCTCAATTTTGTATGAATATTTAGTTCAGCTTGACTGACCCAAACTGAAAACAATCAAAACATTCATTTCCAAATACATTGTCGAATTATTAAAATAAATACACTTTTAATAAATATTTGTAAATGCTTATTATTTATCATTTGCTTCACCGTTGTACCAAATTCGCAAGAAACTGGATTGCCGTTGTCTCAGGCCGCCTTGTTTTCGTGACTTTTCGGTGGATTCAATGCCGCCATTTTGAAAGTGAAAATGGGGACACATTTTTGGCCAGCACCCGCAGTCCAGTTATATATATAGGTCAGTGCTGTTCATTCATCGGGCAAAGATTGAAGTCAAACATGGCGGACATGTAGTTCCAATCCTCCACGCGGTCTTTTGACCAAATCAGACTTGACCAGACCGCGTAGAAGACTGAAACTTTACGTACTTCAAGCCTACATGTCCGCCATGTTTGGCTTCAATCTTCGCCCGGTCAATGACCAGCAGATATCACTCCAATTCGGTGAAAGAGATCCTGCACGGATCCCATTGGAATTTGGATGCATGCGCGCAATGTTCAGATTTGTGGATAATTGGCGTAGGATGGCGAGGAATCAAGATGCGCGAGGCGACATGCGCGAGGATATAAACTTCAAAGGTTTCGACGGGAGTTGGACTTCTGGTTGTATTCATAGAGATCATATAAAATACTAGAGGGGGCATCCTATCTTAATTTCAGTCAACCGCAGGTAACCAATTGAACACACCTATTTAATACGCACGAAGACATTTTTCGCAAAAATACAATTGATATTACAGATATACTGTAACCCCAGACACCCAGTGGCGTAGCCAGGTTTGACTAATTAGGTGGGCACCAAGTGGGCCAAGGCCCACAGTGACATTTCTAAGGGGGGCAGCTAGGATGCCTCCCGAACATTTTTGAAATCTAGTGCTCTCTGAAATACCATTTCCTGCATTTCGGGAGATTATAGAATTCTGAACATTATAACACACCATATATAAAATACCAAAATTAAATATTTTCATTATTTTTGGTAGGATTGCGACAAACTTTGTAGTCAGTTTGTGGAATAATGGATGTCATTAACGCGGATTGGCTGGGCTTGAGCCCGGTCTGGTCCGCCCTTGGATAGATGTCTAGATATAATTTTTGTGGAATTTTATCGACTACGTGATAGAAGACGTACTTGTCGTCTCGATCTATCAGTGTTGAATGATAATTAAACTCGTGGACGTCCATTTCCTTATATATATATATATATATATATATATATATATAACTCCATTCTTTCCACATACATGTAGGAACTAAGAGTCTCAGAGTTAAATTGGACGAAAATATCGAGGCCCGCAAAGAACGCCTGCGAAGGAGGCTACACGGCCACCAGCTGTTGCCATTTTCGATTTCTTGAAAAACCACGTGTTGAGCTGTCTCGAATGTCTCATGATCTGTCTGCAATATTTAACCCGGGCACACGCAGGTTTTACCTGGGCCTGTGCCTGGGTAGGCCCGGGTGTAGCTACGCCACTGCAGACATCTAGCTATATTTTAGCTTGCTTTGCTTGTCAGTCCAACAATGGTTAAATCACTGCACAATGCTTGATATGTCAAAGCATCAAAACACAGTCCACAGTGTCCTGAGGTGGATAGTGTGGCATGCTTTCACCTGAGGAGTACAGTGTCAGTACAACATAAGTATTTATTTGAACAATAATTACTGAAACCTAATACATATTACTGTATAACTGTAACATGCTATCAGTACTTGAAACACAATTGAGGGTACAATATAATTTTGTGTAAATAGTTCTTGTACAGTAAAAACCCACTAACAAGAACCTACATTTCGCCAAATCAGCCTGGGATAGGTTCTTATAGTCTTATATATTCTTACAGTATATATATAAATTCTTAATTTCAGCCTGAGGTTCTTAATAGTTGTAGGTTACTGTATTAACTGTAATATAATTTGTAATATTTTCTATAATTGCTTGAATTTATATTCCACAGACTAACTTGGATAATAGACATCTTATTCCATTGGGCACAGTCTGATTCATCAGACAGTAAGTTGTCATGGTTTGCTTCCTCCACCAACTCCCCCCCCCCCCCCCGACCCCAATCTACCAGTAATCAATGGACTACACAGGAGGATATCATGATCTTGACAATGACTTAGCCAGTTTGTATATTTCGTGGAGCCAATTAATGAACATCATTGGCAATGACATGAGGTGAACAAAGATGATAACTATGTACAGTTTGAGAAAATGTTTTCACAATATCACAATATCAATGATTTTACTGTTGTGGCAATAGAAGCATTCCTAAAATATTTTTGCAATTCATTTGCTATGTTTGACCAATTCATTTGATGAAAATTATTGCTAACTTCCTGTTTTGAATTTGATTGGTTTCTGGTTTTTAAACAACCAATAAAAAAAAGGATTATTTGCCAAACACCAATCAAATTCAAAACAGACTTCAAAACAGGAAGTTGTCAACAAATCTTATCAAATGAATTGCTCAAGTTGAGGAATATATTGCAACAATATTTTAGGGAATGCTTCTATTCCCATGACAGTAAAGAACAGTGAATGTTTGTAAGCTTTAATAGCATAGCAGCAATTCACTCTATAATTTTGTCTTAATAATATACATTTCAAGCATATCTCAGTTCTTAAAAACTGGAACCTTTGCAATGATTGGTAGAAATGTACATGTGATGAAACACAATATCCTGTCCATCATACAAAGAAGAAGCAAACAACAATGACAGCATTACCATCTGATAAATCAGACTACATTTGGTGAAGCCTTTTTCATGCAGTAACCTGGCACAACAGCAAATTATACAGATGTTGGCCTTTCAGCCCTTTCCTATCACACTTTATGCCATTTTTAAGTGACTCATGTATAGAATTATTCAGTTACAGTGGATCACTATCCTCGAATAATCCACCATGATATTCATATTGAGAATCTGAATCATAATAATCTGAATTATCTGGGTAGCTACCTGGCTCTTCATCACTGATGGCATCAGACTCAGAATTTATATCTATCAGGAATTCTCTCCATACCAAAGACATTTTAATAACACCAAGCTTTTCCTGTGCCATCACAACAGTCCCTCTAATGAAGGCCAAGAAACCAAATGATCCCTTTGGTTTCACAGTACACAGTGAACCCCCAGGCCCACCATATGGACCCAGAACCTTACCTTTGTTGGTATAGAACATAAAATGATCAATCATCCAGCCAGAACTAACATCAACTTTGACAATACGTTCACCTTGTTCAAGATGAAACTCCTTGATATCACTTTCATCATCTTGACCACCATACAATGATGTCTGACCATTACTGTAGAAAGTTTGCAAGCCACCAATCACTGGCCTACCATCCCATAGTCGAATCCAAATCTTAATACCATTAAGATATGTATCACTACCAGAAGCCAAAAGACTATCGTCAAAAGTGCTCTGTTCAGGCCCCACCCTATTTATTGGACAATGGGTTTGGCAACACTTTTCTAACACTGTTGTTGCTTCTCGTTGTTTGGCCCACAACTCAGGAATTTCAACTGGAACCTTATCAGGGTGGGTTTTGCTGAAGCTATTCATAGCTTGTGTTACCAGCTTTCTAGCCTCAGGGCTGTCGGACAAATGTACGTTTGACTGTAAGTTATCCAAGCATGAATATGAGAGAAGAAGAAGCCGAACATTTTGCAATAACTCCTTGATTAGCGCTGGTTGACTTTCTTTTGATTGGTGGGAAACATAGATAAGAACACTGTCTAAAACTATGTTCTCTTGTTCTGCAACCGAAGGCAAGAAATCTTCTCCTTTATCAACAACAAGTGACTCACTCTGTAGCAAACGGACCAGTTGTTTCACAGGTAATTCTATGAAATCATCAGACTGGCTTACTTTGTAGAAATGTCGGGCAGCATATTTCAGTAGATGACTCTCCAGCTCCATAGCGTTAAACTTGTTAGCAATTAACAGCATTGCTACGCAGTTTTCGTCGTTAACCAGAGACTTTAAATAGACACCACAAGACTCCTTGACGAAATCTAATTGAAGAAAGTCGGCTGCGGCAAGAAGATTCAGTACATTGGTAGTATTCATCAGCAATTCGCCACTGTAAATGAAATTCATTAGGCATTTCAACGTGCGCTCGTCAACGTCTTCAATAACAATTCTCTCTTGCTCGTTTTCTTTCCAACAACTGTCAAACAGTCCTTTGAAATACAAACTGAATGAACTCAGCACGACTTTATGCGCCTTGACTTCTTTCCCTTCTACGATAAGGGTCACATCACAAAACTTGCCATCTTGGTAGCTTTCGTGAAGACCTTGAAGAATCTTAGACGCGTGAGTATCACTTTTGTATATCTCTTGAGGTGAGTCAGATTTCAACATGCCTTGCACATAAGAAAGCATGGAGTTTCCTAAGCTCAATTGGCGGTTAACAGCCATCAGGATTCAGGACTACTCAACACAAGCACAGAAAATTCAAACACAGAAGGAAGGTCGGGTGTTAATATGATTTATGTTTTTTCGGGGGGGGAGGGGGGGAGGCAGTTAAAAATAATCTGTGGTCAACTGGTTTTTCTAACTCACTTTAATACAATTTCTTTGCGCACGCCATTTACGTTATTCAGCCATTTCTACATTACTTATATATTCCCTCCCGGTTTGTTGTTGATTTGTGTTTTTATTCTCTGGTTTTTATTTTTTCCTCCTTTCCGCCCACGTTCCTCACCCCGGCGGCTTTCCCTCTTAGCACCGTACTACAATGGTTTATAATAGAAACTGAAAAAAGAAAACAAAAATACCAACTGAAACTAGACTTGCGAAACTGGGTATATTCACTCAAGATACTAAATCTCGCCTCCACAGGAGCCTTGCGCGGATACTGAGGTCTAACATTAGGCATGGATTTTTTCTGACCCATCGACCGCACTGCCAGCCGTTCCTCACGTTGTAACCAATAAACTATTGTAATTGTAAGAGCATTGTAGGCAATAAATTATTGCATTGTAATGCTAGAAGAGGTTATTAATGAAAACCTCTCCCCCCCGAACCCCAGAACCCTAACCTGACAAAAAATGAATTTCCCGGGGGTTACCCTAACCCTAACCCCAAAAGTGTCGGAGGGGTTTATCCACCTCGTCCATCCACCCCTAATGTGTTCGCAAATTTATGGTCCACCGTCGTTACCAAACATTGTGGGATGCGTAGTGATATTACAATGCAATAATTTATTGCGTACAATGCTCTTACAATTACAATAGTTTATGCATGTAGGTTGGTCATTGTTAATTTCTTGTGGAACGTACGACTCAAGAGGCCTGCTGGATTATTTGTCTGACCAAATAGGAATATCGCCTCCCCTGTAAACAGCCCCTAAGAAGAACTCGGTACGCCTCGCTTCTTTACGATTTTCTTGTGATCTTCAGCGGTTCTTTATAGAGAGCTGGCGACTTCACAAAACGAAATGTTTGTAGATTTCCATGACCATGTGTATTGACAGTCTTGTTTATTTTATTGCCAAGTGTTCGTGCCGCACGCCGGCCGGCACGTCTTTAATTCAGACTGTTAGAAAGCTACAACAGTAATTGTCTAGGATTATTATTATTGTAGTTCAGAAGTACTACAATAAGACTCTTATCATGAAAACATCCCGGGCCGCTCAACAAATATTTTGTTTACACAAACTCGAGACCAAGGACGATATTATGCTGACTTGGCAAAAATTCTGACAGAAAATTCGACAAAGTTTGCCTAGTCCGTCTACTCCGAATGCATGTTTTCCCGAGAAATAAACCACTGACCCTGTAGAAGTTATAAAATATATTGGCAGAAAGATAATTCACCTTGCTACAACATACGTACAGTTTATCCGACTAAGGGGCTGTTTACATGAGCCCGGCTAGCCGGGCTGGCCCGTTTGACCAAGGCGCCTGGTTATATAGTTATTACCTTTGCGAAAAGGATTCAGTTTACATGGAAAGCCGGGCCAGCCCGGTTAGCCGGGATCTCACTTGAGCAAACCGGGGCGCCCGGTTAACCGGGATGAAATTTTCCCATATAAACTGTTCAAGCCGTGCTAGCCCGGTTAACCGGGCTGAAAAATCAAAACGAAAAAAAACACATGATATGCCATGTGATGATGATTCAACACAATAACTAATAAAAGAACTGTCTACTTCTGTAAGCAAAACCGTAAAACAAACAATATTATAACTGTATGGATCAAAATAGTTCTTCTAAAGTGTGTTTGCCACAACCATGAACAAACAATATGAAAAGTCTTATGTTTGATGGCGCTGTCACAGTGAAATGTGTTACCCCGTGAAATCTGTTACCCGCGGAACAAAGTTCCTACCGGCATGAATGAACAAAAATACAACGAGTTGTTAGATTTTCTTAGGGAAAGGAAATATCGCACTGGGGCTACGAAACAAGAGAGGTATGGCTTTAATAAGACGACTGGCGAAAGAATTTGAAGTCGACCAGGTCTCTATAAACACACTTTATTATATTGGGAAAGAAGTGAACCAGTCCAAACGACGTATTGACGGTATTGTCAAAGGGAGAGGAAGGAAAAAAAAGTTTAATACTGTAGTTCACTATTAAAATAATACTGCAGTGATGAGCAAGCGGTTGTCTGTTTGGATCTAGGAATCGAAAGAGTGAAAGACTGGATTCTATAGGGAAATTATACGCGGGTAACAGATTTCACGGGTAACACATTTCACTGCGCTGTCACAGTGAAATGTGTTACACGTGAAATCTGTTACCCTGGACATGCTCCATTGGTGTAATTTCCTATAGACTCCAGTCTTTCAATCATTATTCCATTATTTACCTAGACAAGAAATAATATATTAAATCACGAAGAGCAAACCAAGTGTCATTCGTCTTGAGGCTGTCATGAGGCATGTTCAATGTTTATTTACATGTAATACAATTTCGATTGATTTGGTGCTTATCTGCCTTGAAAAGTTAAGAAGTTGTTCACATTGGCGAGTAGTGTAGATAGTTCCTAGCTTCTATTTGATATTGGATGACTAAAAGAACACATTTGATTTATCATGATTTTACTATTGCGATAAACATGGCCTATATTTCTTTCGACCTAATATAAAAGAAGACTAATTGCATGTAGCCGGTAGGAACTTTGTTCCGTGGTAACAGATTTCACGGGGTAACACATTTCACTGTGACAGCGCCTCAATATGGAATTCCCTACCATCAAACATAAGAGATAGTAAATCCTTTTCAAGCTTTAAACGAAAAATTGCTACTTATGTTGATACAAACTAAGATTTTCTCTATATCTATGTAAATACCGAAACTACCAATGTAATATAGCTAAGTACTGTTCTGTTATTTTCGTTCTGTTTGTAAATAATGTAATTTTGCTTTTAACTTTGTTGTTTTTGCCTCTATATTTTTAATTCCTTACCATTATATATTACTGCTATAAACACTATCTCTTCTTTTGAGAAACAATTATGTGATTACCTATTTAATTATTATATTTGAATATAGTTGAACATGGTCATAACATCAGAGCTAGCTGTTTAACAATGTTAATTGTTATGGTAAACTGTACTCTGTTGTAAATGAGGAGGTCTCTTAGCACAAACTTGGTTTTTGAGGTCTCAAAAATTCCTTCCTTCGAACATGTCCACAAACAATTTTTTAAACAATTATTTTCAATTTACTTTAGATATCTAATTATTTGAACTTTAATTCTGTGAACGAGGTGACCTTTACACAAGCTTTAGCCTCTTGAGGTCTCCTCACCAACTTGTATTTTTCTTTATTTTGTAAATAGTTTGGTTTTGGCAAATAAACATTTATTCAATTTGCCTCTATTTTTTGCCACTGGTGTTCTGGGCATGCATGGGGGTTACAATTGTAACCAGGCCCCACCCTAGTTAGTAGAAGTTGGCAAAATTTGACTGTTTTTCCTCCGATTGGACCCCAAACAAATACCAAATGGCATCAAAATCCATCGAGGATAAAGGGGTCATGCAACAAAGGGTTAACTTAGAAAAACTAAACCTAAAAATCCTAAAAATACTCACCGGTAAAAAGTCTTTTTGTGAAAAACATTTATATCACGAATACAGTAAATGACAGCAAACGGCCATTACCGAAGTATTCGGAAGTGTTCTCGAATCAGGGATTTTCAGGGCTTTGATTGGTTCCGAAGATGTGACCCAAAGATTCTAGCTACGATGACTATGTTCCACTATGGTAAATACTAGTTTCCATCTGTCAAACTGACATGGCACCATTTTGTCATTTATTTTTTCTGCTTTTCGGGTTAAGGTTCGGATTAGGGTTACTTTTATTGTTCAGTAATTTCTTTGGTTGGGGAAAGGGTTAGTATAATCGTCATTTCATGAAAACTTTTGTTGATATAATGATGTCATGATGATATATGCAGTAGACACATGCACGCTAGCGCGTGCCTATTTTTTTAGTTTGGAGCACTATTTTGCATGTTGAGCAACCTTGAGCACTTCTTCGCACTTTGGGCAACATTTGAGCAATATTTCACATTTCGAGCGAATTTCGAGCAACAAAAAGTCAGCGATTATAGAATTCGATTCGTACCTCGATTAACTAAACATACAATTCGGTGTAAGGTTTAAAAATTGACGGGTATTATTCTATATATAATTTAGGTAAAACTCCAAAAGAAAAGCCGTACAGCTGCATATGACATTACGCTTAAAAAATTAGAACGCTGACTTTTTCGCGTTCTCTTTTTTTTGTCGTAAACAACTCCATATACGGAAGTTTGTTCCATATATGGAGAAAGACGTGGAAACAGATTTTAAAAAATGCTGATTTTTTTTGCCAAAATGTTTTTGCCAGAATTTTTTTTGGCGGTTTTCGAGGGCTGAAATGGAAGCACTAAATCAGTCGGACTCGGAGTCGGAAAACAATAGCAATGAAGACGAAGAAGTGATTGATCCAATTACAATAGCAGTAAATGCTGGAGCTTCCCTAAGTGCTCCAGAAAGTGCTTTGATAGCACGAAAGCGAAAAGTTCCGATCAACAAAGGGAAGAACAAGCAAAGAGGAAGCGCCAAAACCACCAATGTGAGTACATGGGATCGTCTGAAAGAGTACCCAAAGCAACACTTTGCCGTGGTAAACGGAAAGCTTAGATGCAATGCTTGCAGTGAAGTTCTTGCTGATAAGAAAAGTTCTATTGAAAGACACACGAAATCAAAGAAACATGAGAAGGGCCTGGCTGATATTGAAAGAAATAAATCAGAACAGCAGTCCATCAAAGAATGCCTGCAGAAGAGGGCTAAACGGGAAAATGCAAGTGGATCAAACGTTGCCTTCAGATATACAACTGTATCGGTATGAGCTTGTCGAGTCTGCTCTGTCGGGAGGAGTGGCTCTATCGAAAGTGGATGCTATGCGTCCCTTTCTCGAGAAATATGGTCACAGGCTAACCAGTAGTGCCCACCTTAGTGAGCTTATACCTGCTGTACTTGAGAAAGAAAAGGAGACTCTAAAAGAGGAGCTAAAGGTTGCAACGGAGGCTTCTGTCATTTTTGACGGGACTGCCAGGTTGGGTGAGGCGTTGGCGATCGTAGTGCGCTACATACAGGAAGATTTTAAGCCGACTCAGAGACTTGTACGTCTAGAGGTGCTCGCAAAGTCACTTAAGGGAGAGGAGTTGGCTCAAAGGCTGATGTCATGTTTGGCTGTGGACTATAACTTTGGTCCGGGGGTAATCATTGGAGAGATGGTGCAGGAGTGAATGGAGCTGCCTTGAGACAACTGAAGTTCTTTTATGCAGCCTTTTTGGACGTTGTATGCTTTTCTCACACTTTAGACAATGTTGGCTCTCATTTTGAATTCCAAGTTTTGGATTCGTTTACCCGCTTTTGGATAGGTTTCTTTTCCCACAGTTACAACGCCAGGCTTGTTTGGAGAGAGAAAACTGGGCAGTCAATTCGTACCTGCAGTGACACACGGTGGTGGAGCAAATGGGAGGTGCTTAAGCAAGTGTTGGAATTGTTTGCGGATGTCGAGCCTTTCCTTCGCGAGAACGAGGAAATTTGTCCAGCAAATCGTCGGCATCTCCTGGAAATATTTGATAATCCCCAAAGCTGTCAAAATCTACGCTTGGAGTTGGCTGCTCTTATCGATGCCGGAGTGCATTTTGTAAATGCAACCTATTACCTAGAAGGGGACGGGCCTTTAATTTTTTCTTGCTACGAGCGTCTTTCAGCTGTTGCACAGGCTGTTGCAGTCGATCACTACCCTAATACCAATGCGGTTGCTCATGAAATTGCAAACGGCAACGTTGCCATCTACAATCAGCTAATGGCACAAGCAAAGGCTTGTATTCGGCCCGGACTGAACTTTTACCAGCGCAAATTCAGCGTACAGTTTCGTGACACAGTAAGAGCTTTTAAAGCAGCACGATTCTGTTGCCCTGTACAAGTGCAAGCCCTACGTCCGACATCAGCATCACTGGAAGAGCTAAGGAATTTCCCTTTCGTCAACAATGACGCCACAATAGCGAATCTAGCGCAAGAGCTTCCTCTGTATATCGCTGCAGCTGATGGGGTCAACGTCGCATGCGAGGAGGACAAAGTCACTTGGTGGGCTGCTCACAGAGATACGCTTCCACACTGGTGTGCACTTGTCAAGAAACTACTGCTGATTCAACCAAGTTCTGCTGCGGCTGAAAGGGTTTTCAGTCTCCTTTCAAATGCATTTACGTCACAGCAAGACTCTGCTCTGCAAGATTACCTGGAAGCTTCTGTCATGCTACGATACAATAAGGCAAAAAGAGTCTAACACTGTTGTACGAAAATTCTTAATCAGTAGACAGACTCACAGAAGTAAGACTAAGAGTATTCAAATTTTATTATGCACGTGATAAAGCATTTTTACGTTCGTCGTTCCATGTGAAGTAACTTGAAAAATATTATTGTTCTATATTCTATCAACCTTTCGTAACAAGTAACACACTAACAACCTGTCGAATAATACTACGCAAAATAGATTGTAAGGTTAATTACTTCAGTAAAAATTGACACATTTACGAAAATCTTAGAGGTAACTTTTCACAATTTTAGCACTTTTTGAGCACTATTTTGAGATTTTGAGCACTTTTTAGCCATTTTTGCCAGCACTTTTTTAGGATTTTACCAGCGCAATCGGGAAAGGCCTACAATTCGTGTAAATAGGACATGGACGTATAACCACTTTTCCTAACTCAAAGGTAATAGGAGCACGCAGTCCAGTTATATATATAGGTCAGTGGTTACAACCTATATTTTCATAATCAGGTGAGAAAACAAAGGTTAGGCAGTGCCACCCATTCCTCACGTTGTAACCAATAAACTATTGTAATTGTAAGAGCATTGTACGCAATAAATTATTGCATTGTAATATCACTACGCATCCCACAATGTTTGGTAACGACGGTGGACCATAAATTTGCGAACACATTAGGGGTGGATGGACGGGGACGAGGTGGATAAACCCCTCCGACACTTTTGGGGTTAGGGTTAGGGTAACCCCCGGGAAATTCATTTTTTGTCAGGTTAGGGTTCTGGGGTTCGGGGGGAGAGGTTTTCATTAATAACCTCTTCTAGCATTACAATGCAATAAGACACATTTTTGGCCAGCACCCGCAGTCCAGTTATATATATATAGGTCAGTGATTTACGCCCTTACGCCATTTTTGTTAATCCTCTAAAGTCACGTGATCGATGACGTCATCGAAATACATTAAAAATTCATAAAAATAGCTATAACTTCTTCAATATTTGTCCGATTTTCATATATAAACTATATTCGAGCTCGCCATAACGAGAGCTTTCTATTGATATATGGCACCGACTAATTTTGCTGATGTCAGCATTTTTCGATGAGGTCATCAAATTCAACATGGTGGATAATGTGAGGCGCCAAAGGATTTGATCGCTATTTCTTGTGATCTAACTAGATGAATTTGTATTTGCTATATGCACAAGCTTCATTTCCTAAGTCGTATTTATCACATGAAAGGGTTATGTTTGCCAGGAGTGACGTCATCACTTCACTCTGTGCAATTACGTAACAAAACCGGGGTGTATGGTACGTAAGGTTAATTAGGCCCCAGTTACACGATAACGGATTACTCTCGTACCGGTTAGCCCAATCCGATATGAAAACCAACCCGTTTACGTTCTAGTTACACTGTACCGGATTGAAACCTGTACACAGGTCCCGTCGCGTATTAGCGTGCACGGCAGCCATTTTGCAGCCAAGTTCGGAATGTATCGGATTCGGCCAGTTACTCGGCAACCGGAACGTATCGGATTAATTTTCATATCACCTCCGAAGCGGAGTGATTTTCCCACGATGGCACGTATCGGTGATTGCCACGGTATCGTGTAACCAGAAGGCCTAACCGGTATGAAAAGTAATCCGGTACGAAAGTAATCCGCTATCGTGTAATCAGAGCCTAACAGAAAGAGTAAAGTCTTACACTCTTACTGTAACCCAAGTGTAAGCTAAATGCACCAAGCGCGGCGAGACGGCGTTTAATCTGGTGACACTGTACAGCGGATACATTTTCAATGCTCATTTCCGTCTATTTCCGTCTAGCTTTCTTTTCACGTCTCCTGGATTTATATTACCTCAATCCACTGGTGCTGGAACTTCTAGATCTTGAGTCGACTGGTAGGAACTTGTATCTTAACAAATCATCTTCTCTTTAGTACTGTTAACTGTATATGTATTGCTTTTATAATTTTGTAAGTTGTTGCAATTTTTTACAACATTTTGGTAAGATTTTGTAACATTTTTTTAGATTTTTGTGACATTTTACTATCCATGGTGTTATCGAGTTAAAAAATCACGTTGAAAGTCGCTGAAGATACGACAGTATAGTTCTCTTCATCTTTCAGGTGCCCCTGGCGACCTCACAAGAGTTTTATATAACTCGATAAAAACAAGGAAATTGCGTTTCACTGCTTTTACAGAATATAAAAAGAATTTATATGAAGAGTTTCGCTTGCGTATTATTAATCTAATTAACTTTGTTACATTTGTAAACAACCGGTGTGAAGTATGCGCCACATTCGGCCTTCGATTGAAACGAGGGCCGAATGTTGTGCACAGTAGTAATTTTGTTGCGTTCACCGTTATAGGTTAATGTAATCCTTATCATTTTTCTTCGTTGCAATTTGATTGCGATTATTCATGCAACGTAACCGTCTGAATTTCAGACGCCTGCCATTATGTCAACATCCGGTTTAGAACCGGAAGTTAGAAAGTGGAGTAACATTAATATATCCCTCTTAAACAGCCATTTCATAGATTCACCGAAGTATCTAGTAACGTTTGTGACCATGACGAACCTTTTGGAAAAGTGCACAAGAGTAATTGGCGAGTAAACGTTGAAGATAAGAGTGATTGCTTCAGAGAGAAGTATGGCCTTGTGACGATCTTTCGGTAACATATGAAGGCTCCGTCCGGTATACGTACGCTTGACAATGATGAAACCACTTCATCCCCTAGTCCTGGAAAGAGGGTAACAAGTAATCGCCATGAAAAAAGCCACAGAAAAGAAAAAAGCTGTATCTGCTTTGAGGAAAAAGAATTCGACCCGTCTAAAAGATATATCAAGGTAGTATTAATGCCGCTAAAAGAATGGTAGAGAGAAAAACAACATATCTTGTAGAAAAATCAAGTTGGGGTTTTACGAAGCATCACGTAGGGCATGTTTTTCTCTAGTATCTTCATCTTGAGCTGAACTTCCCTCTGGAATAGCTGAGTGAGCTAGCAAAGTTCAAGTAACAGGCTTGATGATAATATAAATTTATTTATTTAGATGGCGTATATTTATACGGCAAAAATATCATGAGATGCGCTTTTCAAAAGTAAATCTAGTCTACGTGAGGCTCCGTAGAATTCTTTTAGCGGCATTACTATCCGAGCATCTGCCCAGTCCTCCTTGATTATATCATTCACAAGGCCATACTTCTCTCTGAAGCAATCACTCTTATCTTCAACGTTTGCTCGCCAATTACTCTTGTGCACTTTTCCAAAAGGTTCGTCATGGTCACAAACGTTACTGCATACTTCGGTGAATCTATGAAATGGCTCTTTAAGAGGGATATTAATGTTACTCCACTTTCTAACTTCCGGTTCTAAACCGGATGTTGACATAATGGCAGGCGTCTGAAATTCAAACGGTTACGTTGCATGAATAATCGCAATCAAATTGCAACGAAGAAAAATGATAAGGATTACATTAACCTATAACGGGGAACGCAACAAAATTACTACTGTGTATATGCACAACATTCGGCCCTCGTTTCAATCGAAGGCCGAATGGCGCATACTTCACACCGGTTGTTTACAAGTTTATAAATGTAACAAAGTTAATTAGATTAATACGCAGGCGAAACTCTTCATATAAATTCTTTTTATATTCTGTAAAAACAGTAAAACGCAATTTCCTTGTTTTTATCGAGTTATATAAAACTCTTGTGAGGTCGCCAGGGGGACCTGAAAGATGAAAATAACTATACTGTCGTGTCTTCAGCGACAAAATCTTACTAAAATGTTGTAAAAAATTGCAACAACTTACAAAATTCTAAAAGCAGTAAATATATATATTTAAAGAGAAGATGACTTGTTAAGATACAAGTTCCTACCAGTCGACTCAAGAAGTTCCAGCAAACTCCTGGCAAACATAATACAACTTAGGAAATGAAGCTTGTGCATATAGCCAATACAAACTCATCTAGTTAGATCAAGAAATAGTGATCAAATCCTTTGGCGCCTCAGTCATGTTGAATTTGATGACGTCATCAACAAAAATGCTGACATCAGCACAATCAGTCGGTGCCATATATCAATAGAAAGCTCCGCGAGGTCAAATTCTCAGGTAAAATCTGACGCGCACATGAGAGAATCTTGCTGAGCAAATGGTCTATTCGCTGGCGCCGAGCCTCTGCGGAGGAGACTGAGAGAAATAACCATGATTGTTATCATTATGTCGCTGCTTTTGTAAACGATGTCACACCAATCTCGTTCCCAGAGCCCACGTTTCCCACCCGGGAAACGAGAGACTCTGGGATAATCCGTTTCAAATCGTTACGTTATTGGCTGAATAGTGAGCATGAGTTGGTCTGAAGTGACCGGAAGTAGAATTAATAAAACCAAAATAACAAAGATGTCGGACGACAAGACTCCAGTGAAGACGTTGCCGCGATCGATATCTTCGCCGTAAGATGCTGTAATTCGAGCTTCGCCAGCAACCCCATTGACTTGTTTGGGGAAAAATCAAACCAGGAGAATATACTATCCAGATTCCGTTCGGATATTTACGCATGCGTATCTCAACTGGAATAACAAGCATCCTGTGATTTGAAACGGATTATCCCAGAATGACTGGAAGGCTGCCGCCCAATCGATATTCCCGTCTTTGGAGCGTTCGGTCCTTTCTTCGGATCGTGACTATTCCTGTTCAGTCGACACTGTAAGCGTAGATGTGAATCGTTTTCCTCAGAGTCCAAGAACTTACGTCTAGCTAGCCTGCGTGCAGACTATTAAATGTCTGACTGACCTAGCAGCGGTTCAGCGGACGGTGTAACCGCTAGGCCAGAGTATCGTTTAGAACCACGCATGTTTCAGAATAATGAGTTTGCATTGAGGGGAATGATCTGCATGCTGTTTGTGGCTTCCTGGCTTCGGGAAAAAGGCTTGGACAACTTTAATTGTTGAGGCGTTTGAAAGTAGTCAGCTGACCTTTATTTTATAAATATATGTTTATGTTTAATAATATGGATGATCACGGCCGCTTCAGTTGTCTGACAATATAAACATCTGCTTCTTTAAATTCCCATGGGTGGGGCATTTGCATCAATTTCAAGACCCCTCTGTGGGGATTTTGTACAGCTATGCTGACCACATGGTGGGGCATTTGCAATACCCTAACGCCAAAATGTCAAATGCCCGGGGGGGGGAGGGGATGGTCACGCTTGGAATTGATTGAGACATAACATCGAAAACAGAATATTGTCAGACAAATACGCAGCATCCCACGAATCGTCCCACCCAAGCCCTTGGTTCCGGGTTTATTTTGGGCCCGGGTCGTACCCCAATTCTAGTACCCCGTACAGCCAAACTATAGTGACACAGATATAGTTCACACAAATACATCGAGTTGTGCGAACTATCTCCTGACAACCATAGAGGAACCCAAATCGGAGGTTACATCAAGACTGGAGTGCAATGAAGCAAGACCTGTATAACTATTACACAGCATGCAGTGGTATACTAACCTCAAACCAACCAGCGTTTTCAGCACTGAAAACCGTAGCCAGTCGACAGCTTGCACAACACGCGCACAAGTAATGACGTCACGCTTCCCGCAAACTCTTGTTTATAGTTATTTAATAAACAAGACGCCTGCTCAAGCGTTCACTCGGGCTACTAGCCTTCGCACATCTAGAAAACCTGCGGAACAGCGTGCGCCGCATATGAAGTGTTTGTTACTGAAAGTACAAAACTCTCAGAAGCAATCATTAAGCAATGTAATTATGTAGAACCGCTCTGAAACTGTGTAATTGTACAATTAGGTAACACCGCTGCCAAATGTTTGGCACATGCGCGATGAACTCGTCCTCAAAAAAGAGCGGGAAAACATTGAAATATTTGGGCTGGTCCGAGAGTCCCACACAAAAGTTAAAAATATAAGCATACTGGCAAGAAGATAAGGTAGGTAATTTGTGTTAATGGCTTCTTTGTCAATATTGTAACATATTCTGAAATTACCCCTTCGTAATTTTCTTTACCCTTTTTTTAAAACACAAATGAATAGTCGAGTCTTACTTAGTCAGTTAGTCTTCACTGTCTGGTTGTTGTTGCCACGGCTAGTTCCCACTTCTGGGAAGTTACGCCCTAATTTGTAAGCGACGCCATGTTGGATGGCCCCACCATGAGGAGTGGAATATTTTACTGTTGTGAATTCGTTGTTTTCGCATATAATCACGAAATAGACGAACAACACAAATCCATAGTGTATTTCAAGCAACGGGACACGTCATGGAACTATGGAGGACCTAAGAACGTGAAGGGAAACTGAATCATAAGTAAATAAGTTGATATTTTGACGAAATTTCGAAGCAGACGGAGCTCCCAAAGGGTTATTTACTAAGGAAACGGGAAACCCAACATTGCAAACCGGGCCGGTGGTTAATAAACTGATTTGTAGGATACAAATGTGAGATAATACTGTAATTGTGGAATGTTCACAATTGAGTAGATCATTTTAAAAAGCCGAAGGACGTGTAAATTATGGCACAAGATAGATTGAGCCATTGTAGTAGAGTAGATTTCGACAAGCAGCATATTTCTTTGGCAACACAGGAGGAGCATGTTAATACTCTATAAGTTTGTAATACTTATAATGTTTGGTGCTTCCATAGAAGTAACTGTAGCATTCATCTAACAAGAACGAGCCAGTTTGTTTTATTAAACTCCACACCCAGTGTCCAAGTCATGTAAACTGATTCGTGTTGTGTTGGCATTAGAAATTAAGTTGTCAAAGTTTCTTAACAGCTGAGCTATTTTACTCCCTGGCATTTTGATGAAAAAATTGTTTGTGAGTTGTTTCTGCCCCCATTCTCCGCACGCAGTTCCTTGGCTGTTAACCTTGGTTATTGCATAACCTCATAAAATTGTTTGTGAGTATCGTATCTGTAAAATTGAATGTGATATTTGTATGTTATGTTGTAGGTAGTTTAAAATGAAACAACTATGAAGGAAGAACTTAAAGGTGAAGCAGCATGACAACTTAATACAGAATATAATTGACTGTGTCATTTACAGTTTTCAAACTTTGTCAATGATTTCATTAACTCATTCTCGTCCGGGCGTATGAATTTCCGCTACTGGTAACGGATCATTTTGATTTTGTTGTGAACCTGCGAGGTTTTGACCAAAATTACCCCCCATGGGCTTAAAATGATCCTGAATGATCCCTTTTTAAAATGATACCTTTATAACGATATGCCATGAAGTATTACCCGAGCTCTGACCTGAATTCCCGGCTGTTAAAATCCCGCGAGGATCATGGCGTATTGACAAGAACAAAATGGCTTTTATTTGTCAATATATAAGCGAAACCAACGAAACTTTAGGCTCTAACAACTCCAAAAGTAAGTACAAGCATTTGTTTGTTAAAATTTGGTAAAATTTGACGAAAACCATCTCGGCCGATCAGGTAATTATGGAACAAAATTTGCCGAGAGTTGTCGGCGAGTTGTCGGCGTTGTAATGGCAAACAGGAGTAAATATCACGCAAAATAACCTAAAATCTGAATAGCTGACTTAAAAACGATCTTACTGATGTATTATGGTCGTATGTTCTTGTATAATTCTGTTTTAATTTGTAAATTTCAAAATAAGTTATGATCGCGGGCGGGCGCACCAGGAAAATCATAAAAAATCAATATAATATTTGCTTTTTATTGTATTGCTTTAATTTTTTCAATTTGAATTTGTGAAATGCTGCTTTTCATTTTACATGATCCAAAGTTTGGTGTAAAGTCATTTCTCGTTAAATATTTAACATTTGTTGGATTATAATAATATTTTTAATAATAGTAATTAGCATAAATTAGCATAATTTGCAAAATGGGTTGTCTGACAAGACCCGAAAACCCAAAATTTGAATAGTAGAGGTAAAAACGATTCAAATGATATATTGTGGTATTATTTTTGTGTTATTATGCCATGTTAATTCACAAATTGCCAAGACCACCTGCTGTGACGGCTTTTCGGACTGGACGGGAATGAGTAGAACATTTTTACAATTCATGAGTGTATTTTGTCTTGTGTAGTTTGATTCTGTATAAATCTAGCTACTATATAATAATAAATTTTAAAAATTTAATCTGTTCTCTGGCTTCTGTATGTTATGAAAATTGTGGCAGAACTAAACTGATCAACAAGGCCAGTGTTTGATGTTATAAAGTCAAAACAAATCAAGTTTTAGGGATAGCAATTTTATGTCACCCAGACCCCCCGCAAAGATTAAGATTTTCTCCGATTTTTGCCTAAAATGTCAAGTTTAATAGCGAATTAAAACATATTTTATGTGCAGCATTACAAGTATTAAATATATAACTAATTTTGTTGCAAGCGCCTGACGTTGACGTCACTTTCACGATAATGACGTCACTAAATAAACAGAAATACGAAAGATATACAAAAATTTTGAAAATAGTTAAAAATAAATCGTTCTTTACAGTATTTAACCTCACATTTAATTACAATATCATTAGCTATGGGTTAATGACTCATGCAATTATATCTTCAATTTCGGTTGCATTCTTCGCCAGCTTTGCACAAGGCTGTGTATTATAGACCACCCTTCTCTGGATTGCACTCTCACATCTTAACATGCTCTCGACGCTTCTGACATCGTCGTTCATTATATAAAATCCAGCGATGGGATTCTGATGTTTTACATCCCCACTCCAACACACATTCTTCTGAAGTATAGTTGAAGCAGCTGAATACTGTCGCGACTTCTCTGTATGCTAACCAAGTGACGCAAGCCACGCTTTTTATTCTACCAGCAAAAGCTGATGTTTGGTCGAACTGTATGAATAAGTGGAAAAAGCCCGAGAGCTTGTATACTTTTCTTTACCAAGATAAGTAGTATAGCTAAAGTCTGACGTAAAACTTCCCAGTGAGTCGGCTTCATTTCTGAGAGTAGATGACAACATCTAGTACCTAGTCCAGAGGAGCATTTCTGTTAATGTCCGATGGAAACAGATTATGTCTGACTCTACATAATGACAAATCTGTTTTGTGTAATTCAAGAGAAAACCTCTCCAGCATTTTTCCATGTACCCACAAAAAAGCAGATACCATGCAGGCACATATTGAATGCATTCAACTAAAGGTTCATTCAACTAAAGTAAAATAAAGGGTTTGATTTCGGATCCCGAGTGGCCATACGTTCCCGTACCGATACCGATTGGTCCCTCCTCGGAACAATAACTGAAACTAGAGAGAACCGTACCTATTCAGTTCTCACTGACCAAGATTCTACGCTAATCCGCAACAGAAAGTATCTACGACCTGTACCATCTTGCGATGTTCCCTTCGCAACCTTTATGGAAGACCAATTATTAGACAATCCCGTTCATTGTCCAGAAGATCGTCAATTGGAAAGGAGACATGGGGGTTTACGAAGTACATATTATCTTAGAAAACGAAAGAAATGAACTTATCTAGCTATCGAATTATGAACCTTAATGAAAAAAGACTCTTGTAAAAACGAAAATGAATTTTATATTTACCTATAGAACTACTAAGATAATTATTAGACTAAATAACATTTTGGTTGTCGTTGCTAGATTATCGACGTTTGTTGAACATTAGAATATGTTTATTCGCATGCTGTATTAGTTTTATATATTTAGAAAATCTTAAAAGCAAAAAATATCTTAGGTAAAAGCTATTCCTAAGGAAAGGGGAGATGTGATATTATAATACCGGAAGTATAAAAGTAGAGAGCTATAAAGGGACTGGGTACGAACACATGTATAGTTATATTGATTAGACATTAAACAGAAGGTAATCTGTAGAAACAGAAGTTGTATAGTGCTTGCAATAACATTTTCTCATCGACTGTAGTCTTGATCATCACCTGAGGATAGTTGGATTTCGGAAGACTTTTCGGTACTTATCGCTGTTTACGAAATCTTCGTTAAGGTTTGCAGGGTCATTTCGGTAAGGCACTCTCAATTCGTCAGAATTTATGCCACAAAAATAAAATAGATATCGTTAGAAAGCTATTAATTTATAGAATACGATGTTGGCTTTGATTTTGCGATAAACACAAACCAATAATAGTTGGAAATTTTTAAATTAAAACCAGAGGGCTTCACTTCGACTCAACACCAACATTTGGACAAAATAAGTCATAAAATCGAAACCAGGCAAAAAACTAAAAAAACGCTGACACCGTTATGCTGGAAATTTGGAATGGAACTGCAAAAAAAGTTCCTGAACAAAATGAAACCCTTTGTTCTTAAGTTGCCCCGAGTGAAGCCCTCTGGTTTTACTTAAAAAAATTTCCAACTATTATTGGCTTGTGTTTATCGCAAAATCAAATACAACATTGTATTCTACAAGTTTATAGCCTCCTAACGATGTCTATTTTATTTTGTGGCATAAATTCTGGCGGATTGAGAGCGTTTTACCGAAATGCAAACCTTAACGAAGACCTTAACTCTCTTTCTTACTCTCTTTCCCCCTTAGGGGCCGTTTACATGAATCCGGATTGAGTTTCAATCCGGATTGAAAAGCGAAGTCAATCCGTGTTTACATGGGAATTGGGTTTCTGGATTGAAATCCGCCTGAAATCTGAAATCCGTAAATATTTGAAAACACGCATGCATTGTTTGTTCTAGTCCTCTCTGTCACGTTTTTCATTCCGGAATGAAACTCGCACCGCCTTTACATGATTCCGGAACGAAATTTCAATCCGGAATGAGAACTGGATTGAACTCAATCCGGAATGAGCTAATCTCAATCCGGATTCATGTAAACAGATAAAGGGGTTTGATCAGAAGCGGAATGAGTTCAATCCCGATTGAAACTCAATCCGGATTCATGTAAACGGCCCCTTACTCCACACTTTACAAGAAATAAGACTTTGCCATCAAATCGTAGGTTGCCAAAAAGGATGGCATAAAATAGCGTTGGTTTTCGTAACTGAAAAAAAGTCTTCAATATTACCATGTCTGACTTGACAAGGAACGTAGACCTGCATGTCAGGAAAGATATAACAATTCTGCTTCAGTGTCATCGTGCTTTGCTTTTATTTTGATGATGCTGGTTTTTGAGGTAGAGATTCTAAAAAGAGACTTGTTTTTCTTATAATTACTTTTGTAACTGGTGTGGTCCGCCCTACCAGACGTTCTTTGACATAAGCAATATATTGCTACGCACCAGTCCGGTCAACGATCTTGTCGACTGTTACTGCTACGGCGTTGGTATCAACGTCCAACGACATCCTCTGTGTTTATAACAAGTAGATACTTGCTAGTTTCTATGAATAGATTTGCCATGTTTTCGAGAACAGCAACAATTAGTATTAGAGTTTTATCTAAAAGCTGATTGGGCAATTCCGGTCACATGGGCGATTTCCGCCATTATGGATCCTAGAAAACACTGGATATATATTAGGATTTGAGATGGTGTTTTGTAGTGCGTTAATTTGGTTGTAGTAATCGAAGTGAAGATGGGTACAAGATGTACAGAATACCTTCTGGTAAACAGGCACGTCGAAAGAAGGAAGAATGGCCGTGCGCAATCAAGAGGGAAATTTTTTGACCCAAACAAAGGCTTCTCGACTTTGCGAGGCAACAAACATTTCTTTGTTTTGATTTTGTTCATTAGCACAATATTAAATATTCGTATATAGATTTGTGCACATAATCTATTTATTAAACCAGTGTTAGTATAGATTTTATAAAATAGATGATTATTAAAATATATATTTGATTTTATCCTATCAATTTATAAACGCATTGTTCCCTTGTTAATTTGTGACTTTGTATTCTCTAAACTCTAATATAAAGGGTTCACTTCGAAACGAGTCAATTTGAACCAAACGTGGCCAGTAAATTAAAACCCAACGCTATCCCTACTCTCTTTTCTCATCGGAAGCCAGTTGTTCGAAGAAAGAATCCAGCTAAGAGAACAACGCCGATCGCGAAACAGCTGGCAAGTAAACATTGCTGTTCCAAAAATTCATTCATATGAACCTCGAATCTAAATCATTTTATATTTTATCTCCTAACCTAAACCTAGTTCACTTTTTTCAAACAATCTTCAAAGTATGTGTAGTCAGAATAAGGATGGGGGTGACAGTGTCGATTCTCAACTGCATGACTCAATTCCAGTTAATGATGGCAACATAAGTGAAGTTAATAATTCTACTAATATAGAAATACCAAATCTTTCAGCAATTGAGTTTGAACTGCAGTGTCAAACGAGAATTAAAACTGAGGCAACACTGCAAAAAAAAAAGGCAATTCTTTCAAAGCAAATCTTTCTGCAATTTTGTCTGACTAAAAAAACAGGCTCTGGAAGGGATATGATCAATTTCTTGCAAAATACTGCAAATTCCCAGTTATATGCCCTCTTGGACCTTTGTTTCATGCACATCAGTCTTCTTGATATAGGCTTCAAATATGTAAAAGGTAACAAGCTACCTTGTTCGTTATGTATGCTAGGTAATAGAATTATTATATATGTATAATTATATATTTAGAATATATAAGCCAACTGAAACCCCCTTAATGTAGAACTGCATATGCTGTAAGTGGCTTATCACTGGAAATATACAGTATTATCCTTTTCATCACTTGCACTGTAATTTTAATGTATAGCAGCCTAGGTCAATATAATCGGTCATTCTTATTTTTCAGCACTTTGGTCTAATTCGACTGTTGAAAATGCAATGAAACTGCGATATTCCTGTAGGGCTACTGGCTATACAATGCTATTAAACATGAAGTACCCATTGCCATCAATTTGTATTCTTAATCAGCGCATGCAGTATATTGAATTTTCATGTGGCCTTATTGTTGAAGTTTTTCTTGCATTATCTCAAAAGGTAAATTGTCACAGAGTTGAAACAAAGTACAGTCACAATTCTCCCACCATTAATACTGTACTTACAGTATGCAATGTAACAATTGTATGCAAATAGCAAGAATGCAACTACACCAAATAGTAAATACCATTGTCACATAAAGCAAGTTTTTATTAATAAATTATTTTCATTTTCATTTTGCATGTAAAATCACCAGTTTATCAAGTTGAATCATCACTGTGACACTTGTGTTAAAGCTTTAACAATCCCTCCTGTCCCACCACAACATGACTATGCCCATTGTTACGGATATGCCTATCCTAAGACAGTTAATTAACTAGACGTTATTTGATCACTGAACTACTTAATAAGTACTTGTAACCAATTAGTAAATACTTATGACTTGGCATGAGTCAGCTATGATGTCATTTAGTAATTACGTAAATATATTATATATAGAATGAAGTATGTTACTATAATTATATACTCTAGAAACTATATAAGCAGCCATCGAACATATATCAGGCATGCATATGTATGAGAGTGAGCTATATGTATCAAAGTGGTTACGAAGTCAGTCCTGGAGTTCCTGCCGTTGGTTTTATTATTCCTTCCTTTTCAAGTCCATACGGATTGTTAACCTGTGTCGGAATCTCCTATGGACTGTTTCGTTGTGCGCAGACGACGACAGATAAGTTTCTGAACTTTAGTTTAGTTTTAATCTTTATAGACATTTTCAATATCTGTTCTAAGTTTCTTGTTAATTAAATAAATAATTGTAAATACCAAACAGCTGAGGTTACACTTTTTGTTGCGTATAGCGGTCACGTAACACCATGCAGAGCCAGAGTCTTGTTCAGTTGCGTGATTACATGAAGCAAGCATTAGTTTATATTTCTCCTGCAGTAAAGTACTTGTTAGAAGCAGCTGAGAAAGTCTTCACAAAAAAATGAGAAAGGTATTATGACTTCACAGAATGTCCTGATGACACTTGTTGATGCTTGTTCGAGTTCTGATCACCACAACATTCCTGACTGCCATCAGGCTGTATCCAGAATATTAAAAACATTCTTCAGGGATAACAACCTTACTAGAGGAGAAGAATAAACAAAATCAAAAGAGTTCAAGTGGCAAATTAAAGGATCCCGGTCCGTTGCAATGAGAGAGTTGGTGGACAAGTATAGATACATCATACATGAAGTGGATGGAACACCAAATTTGAATAAATTAGAACCAAATCTTAAACGGTTCTTTTAAGAACCAAATCGGTTCTTTATATAAACCACCACCAAAAATTTAAAAAGCTAATAGCAAACGAAACTCTCGAAACATAACTTACTGTAATTATACAGTATATATAGCTGGGGATAGAGCACGGGTGGCGTGTGCTGTTAGGGCGCTGCCTCTCACCAAAAGTTAAGCCCGGTTTGACGGGGTTAGTACTCGGATGGGTGACCGTCTGGGAATAACCCTGTTCTCGAGCTTGGAACACTCATGTGAGTAGAGTTTAGTTGGTCTCTCCTGTGCTTCGAGGGTTTTTCGCCGGGTTCTCCGGTTTTCCTCCCTCCATAATATCAACACCTAGGTCTGTGATTCGTGGTCTGACATGTGTGTCATAAATGTGTCGTAAGGCGGCTGCTTCGAGCGCCTTTAATATGCCTTCGACTCTGCCACTTGAAATTTAGTAATGTAAATTGCTCTTGAAAAGCCCCTTGTTGGAAGAAGTAATTAAAATCTGTATTCTATTCTGTATTATAGTAATCTATTCTAACTGCACTTCTGCTCCCATTGGCTTACAGGTAGATAGTTTTGGGAAATGCGAGCCCATAAGCCAAGGAGCGAAGCAGTTCCGTGTTTCTCGTGGGAGGGGAGGTGGGGAAAACGCGTAATTACCAAAATGTGACACTATATTTTATTACGGTTTCCCTACAAATACATACACATATGTTTACATAGCTATATCCTCCCAACTACACACCTGGGCGCCTCGTTTAACAAACTGACCCTGACTTACTGAGATCTCACTGTTTTATAGCCAATGTTATGCATGTGTAACAAGTTATATGTAAGCTCAGTTATTCACTATTAAGACAAAGGACAATAGACAAAGAACAATGTAAGGTGGAGTTTCCGGACAAAGCCCAGGAGACTAATTGACCTGGTGTTAGGTCAGGCAGTGTGTATGTGACCGTAGAGAACGAAGGTTGCATGTAACTAAGTTTGTAAATAAAAGGAGTGTTCTCCAAAGCTCGGCACGTTACACATTGGTGGCAGCGGTGAAAGAAATATGGCAAGTGCAATTCTTCCTACAAAGTTCGAGGGTGACGACGTGGTTGCTTGGCTTCGGGAATTCGACGCGTGTGCCCTGGCGAATGGATGGAAAGACGAGGAGAAAATAAAGAAACTTCCAGCCTTCCTCCGTGGACGCGCCTCCAGTCACTTTCACGCGATCCCTGATGACGAGAGGGGGTTAGGATAAAACGCGGATCCGGATTGGCGGAATGGCGGAATGGCGGAATGGCGGATTGGGGGATAAAACGCGGATTGGGGATAAAACGCGGATTGGGGATAAAACACGGATTGGGGGATAAATCGCGGATTGGAGGTGCATATACCGTAAAGTTCCCAAAGTAACGACCCCCCCGGAAGTAGCGCCCCAAAAGTAATTATAAAATTTAGTGTTTGCTAATAAATCCCGAAAATAACGATACCCCCGAAAGTAGCGACCCCCCCCGAAAGTAACGCCCCCCCCGAAAGTAACGACATCGTTAATATATACATATACATATATATATATATATATATACAGACACGAGGCGAAGCCGAGTGCCTGTCATTTACCGATTTATCCACCATCTGGGCCGGAATGGCGGTAAAAGTGTTAGACATTGGTGTCAAAACTGACTTAAAACCAAACAATAAGCATGTTTTGTTTCCATGGACCATGTATTAGCCACTTCGTCCTTAATATAGCAAGAAGGGCTATCTTTAAAATAGAGAACTGGGAATCGGGAAATGATATTGACAATAATGAGCCCTTGTTCTATAATCACTCAATATTGATTATTGAACTTGCTTCTTGCCGAGTTTCGATCTCCCATCGGTCGATCTGTTGTCGCCCATGTTGTAATTTTCGGCCCTTTGACTGTAGCGAACCGTTGGAGTTTTGATAGTTTGTAAAATGTTAGTTTAGACAAAAACAGTAGCGCAATAATATAGTTTTGGCGACGCACATGTTTTTATGTCAAGTTGTAACGAACCGTAGCGCAATAATGAACTCAGAATCTTACAATCACAGCGGCAAATACCATGTTTCTGACCAATTATAATCAAGGAGTTGGAAAAAATGTATAATAATAGCAAATAGTAGCGCAATAATAAATATGCTTACCAAATATTAGCGCAAAAATATATATTTTGGCAGCGCGCATGTTTTTATGGTATATTAAGATAATCTTTCGAAAGCGCAGCTACTTTCCCAGCACTAATAAACACATATTGCGCCCACCGTTTTCTCTTCACTTACTCCGTTCTGCAAGTGTTAACTTGGCAATTCATCAGCTTTTATACATGTTTTTCTCAGTTTTACTGGTCTAAAGATCTGAACTGTGAACTCAATGTATGTGCATTCTGAAACTACCTCAATACAGTGTTCTTGGATAACGTTTGTCTTTCTTATAGTAGTTGCTAAGTCATATAAAACTACACTAAACGCGTAAAGCAGCTCTTAGTGATAAAGAGCTTTGGTTAAAACGTATTTCATACAACAGTATTGGCAGTTTCGAAATTGTCGCCCTTGCCTACGTGGCACTAAATATTTTTGATATCTCTAACACAACCTATAAAGAAATAACGATGCAAATTGGCGATTTAAACTCATTTACGCCCTGATTGTCGGTACCCTTTCTGTGGGCAATCTGGACGGAAACAGCCTTCGGTCTGAACGTCTTGTGGAGAGTACTGACAATGAACAATTGACTGATATTTTATATGTCCTTTGACTGTTATCAAATAAGCTGGGCCAACGTCTCTTGCCAGCATGTAGCGGTATATCAACTGATCGAGGGAGCATACATTTGCTGGTATCGTTTTGAAATATGTCATGCACTATTTGGAGGTTTGGCGTCGACGTCTTCAACCAAAGAATGTTCACCAAGAACAATTCTTGCGTTCGGAGATTTGCCTCGCTATTCGTTCAAAGAACTCGTAAACAAAGATGAGATCGGACATGGAGGTTATGCTTCGGTTTTCACAGCAGAAGTTCCGTTAAGTGGAGAGAAAGTCGCCGTTAAAAAGTTCATTGGTTTAGACGAAGAAAGTCAAAAGATTCTTGTAAAGGAAGCCAAACTTTTGAATAGTCTCCAACATCCAAACATAGTGGGTTTTAAGGGTGTATGCGATGACCAACATGCTCTTCTGTTGGAATACGTGTACTTCGATTTTGCACCATTTGGGATTGATTTGCAAGTGAACTCTCTTGCTGATCTTCTTCGACATTTTGACAAATCAGACTGCGCAAACATCGACAAGAACGTGTTTTACCATGCGGCTGAAGATATCGCCTTAGGACTACAATATTTGCACGAGAATGGTCTCGCACACAGAGATTTGAAACCAGCCAACGTATTGGTTTCCAATCAACATTACTGCCATTTATCCTCCAAACAATTGTCGAGGGTTATGTCCCATGTACTATATATACTGAATATTACTTACGTATCTTTAATCCTTTCTTATAATTGTTTAACTTACTCCCGTATCATAATTACACTGCGCCTTCAACCGTCGTTGCCTTCGCAAGTTAACAAAAAATACAGCAAGATGCGCTTTTTGGCCTAAGGCCATATACCGCATTCTTTGCAAATTTTTATTCATGAGGCAGCACTTCCCTTGCGATAGTAACTCCTAGTCTACATTATATAACCCCAGTGTCAGTCCAATTACCTACATCTTATTCAAAAAAACATGTATATATTAACGATGTCGTTACTTTCGGGGGGGGCGTTAGTTTCGGGGGGGGGGGTCGCTACTTTCGGGGGTATCGTTATTTTCGGGATTTATTAGCAAACACTAAATTTTATAATTACTTTCGGGGCGCTACTTCCGGGGGGGTCGTTACTTTGGGAACTTTACGGTATATGCACCTCCAATGCGCGATTTATCCCCCAATCCGCGTTTTATCCCCCAATTCGTGTTTTATCCCCAATCCGCGTTTTATCCCCAATCCGCGTTTTATCCCCAATCCGCGTTTTATCCCCCAATCCGCCATTCCGCCAATCCGGATCCGCGTTTTATCCTAACCCTGACGAGAGGTCTACCTACACCGACGCTGCCAAAAAGTTAAAAGAAGCTTTATGTCCACTTGTGGAACGCGAATTTTTTTTTGCGCAATTCGACGCCCGTATGCTACGCCATGGCGAAGACCCCGCTGTTTACAAATGGGAACTCGAACAACTGCTCGACAAAGCCCAACCTACACTTGCTGCCGACGCCAAAACTGCCCTTGTGGCGCGACAATTCATGCGTGGTCTTCCAAGTGGTATCAAGGGAAAGTTGATCGAACACAACCCGACTGCATCTCTGCCCGACATGTTGAGTTTCGTACAACGTTTTCGCGCAGTCGAAGGCTACACCTCCCACGCCACAAGCGCAAGTACAGCTACAACCTCCACGACCAGTTCAGAAATCGACAAGCTGGTTGGCCTAATGACCGATCTCGCCTCCCGACAGGCACGGTTAGAAGACCAAATGCGAGAATCCCACAGGCTCTACGCTGCAGCTAGTCAGTCCAACAACCGACGACCAGACAAGCCTTTCTCTTGCTACACATGTGGTAAACCTGGTCACATCGCCCGTGATTGTCGTAGTGATAGCCGCCAACGTAACTTTTTGGACCGAACTACCGTGCGTTGTTACGAATGCCAAGGGTTTGGACATTTCGCCCGCGACTGCGCCAATTCTTTAAACTACCAAGGGGCGTCCCGAGAAGCAGGCCGGTAGAACACCCCAAAGCAAGTAAGACCTGTAGTAACAAATTTACTAGTAGTGTTTGTGATGACAGTTTACCTGTGCATCCGTTTGTAGAATGTTATATTGACGGTGTACGAGTTAGTGCACTTTTAGATACAGGGTCAATGAGATCGTTTATTAATGATAAGATTCACGCTATTATTGATTTTGAATGCCTTCGACTAGATAAGTCACAATCAGAACGGTGTACTTCGATTACGGGTGGGGACTTAAATATCTTAGGGGAAGTTTCGGGAAGTGTAAAATTTGTCCACCAGCGACATAGCTATAATGGAAGTTTTCTTGTAAGTAATAATATACGCTACGACTGTGTTTTGGGATGGGACTTTATTACGCAACATCATTTAAGTGTGCGAGGGCATTTGCGGGATGGTCGAAGTAGTTATCAGTTAGTTGGGATCCACGGGAAAACCCCGATACAGGCGGAGCATCCAGCAGTGAGGGTACAATCGAATGGCGTTGTGACTTCTCATGTAAATCCACCAAAAACTCCCCAAAAAGACTCTCGCGGGAGAAGTGCTTTGCTTGTGCAGTCTCAGTTGAAAGGTGTTAAGAAAGTAATCTTGGGCGAAGGAGTGGCAATTCCGGCTCGGACGGAAATGATTGTTGAAGGTAAGGTACAGACGAAAGATGTGTTACAGGTTGGCATGGTATCATCTTGTCATTCTGCAAGTGTTGCTCATCTAAAAGGTTTGCATGTGGCTCATTTAGTCGTTACACCAGTAGGTAAGAGTGCCAATACGAATCGCCAATACATCTAGTGAGGCCGTAGAGTTAACTAAAGGTTGCAAATTGGCGGAATTTTGTCCTTTAATTGCACCCGCGAGTGTTACAGACGACAATTCAGATAGTATTCGTTGTAGTTCAGTAGAAGCGGATAACCTTACAGCAAAAATCGATGCAAACTTAGATCCAGAATTAAGCAGTGAAGATAAAGAACAGCTAAAAAAAGTGTTAACTGATTTTAGGGAAGTTTTTAGCGACACAATTAGTCAGACAAATCTAGTGCATCACAGGATTGACACGGGTAATAATCAACCTATAAAGCAGCGCCCCAGGCGAGTGCCATATGCATTTAGGGATGAAGCAGACCAACAAATTGCGGATATGTTAGACCAGGGAATCATACGTTCCAGTACCAGTCCGTGGTCAAGTCCTGTCGTCTTAGTCCGAAAAAAGTCGGGTGAAATTCGCTTTTGCGTTGACTATCGTAAACTGAATAACATTACACGCAATGACGCACATCCGTTGCCCAGGGTAGACGACTTATTAGATTCAGTTGGTAACGCCAAATACTTTACAACCCTTGACCTGAAAAGTGGTTATTGGCAAATTCCAGTCCACCCAGACGATCGCGAAAAAAACGGCGTTTGTAACGCATAATGGCCTGTATGAGTTCAATCGAATGCCTTTTGGATTAGCGACCGCACCTGCAACATTCCAACGCGCCATGGCGCTAGTTTTAGCGGGTCTTACCTACAGTATTTGCCTTTGTTATTTAGACGACGTGATAGTTTTTAGTAGCACTATTACAGAGCACTGTGATAGATTAAGAACGGTTTTGTCTCGTTTCCAAGAGTACAACCTTCGACTAAACCTGTCGAAATGCACGTTCGCAGCCCAGCAGGTTCACTATTTAGGGCACATGATATCCAAAGAAGGTGTTAGCCCAGTTCTTTCGAAAGTCGAAGCGATAAAACAAATCCCTGTCCCTCGCTGTGTGAAAGACGTCCGAAGTTTTCTAGGTCTGACAGGTTACTATCGCCGTTTTATAAAGAATTATGCCAACATGTCTGCGCCACTGACAAAACTGACAACTAAAGAAAGCGCGAAGAAGTTCGAATGGACGCAAGAATGCCAGAATGCTTTTACAGAACTTCAGAATTCTTTGTGTTGTGCACCGGTGTTAATTTATCCTAAATTTGACAGGGAATTTATTTTGCAAACAGACGCGTCAGACACTGGACTAGGTGCGGTATTGTCACAACTTGATGACAACGGTACAGAACGGCCGGTAGCATATGCATCTAAAGTCCTTTCTCCTCGAGAAAGAAAATACTGTACAACAGAAAAAGAAGCATTTGCGGTTATATTTGGTGTTCGCACTTTTCGTATTTACTTATTAGGTCGGCCATTTAAGGTAATCACAGACCACAGCGCATTGAAATGGCTCCACACCATGGACTTGAAAGGACGGTTAGAGCGGTGGGTCATGGAGTTACAAGAATTTCAGTTTTCGATTATTCATAAGCCGGGTAAGCTCCATAATAACGCGGATGCCCTTTCTCGCCTCATAGCGCCTCACAAGGACCCGATAGTGGATCTTGAGCGCGCTAAGATCGAGCCAGGCGACGAAGACTCTGTCCAAGAGAACGGTAATTGCGCCATAACTGTCAACCCAACGCTTAATTTAAAAAAGGCTCAGGAAGAGGACCCAATTATCTCTAAGATAGTCGAGTTCAAAACAAACGGCAAACCAAAACCAAAACTATCCGCATGGAGTCATGATACAAGGCTAAAAGCATTTTGGTACCATTATGATAAGTTGTTTGTTCGCCATGGTTTACTTTATCGATCATTAAAAGCCAAAAATACGCATCCAGATCCAGTTGTTGTTGTCCCTAAAGCATTAGAAATAGAAATTCTCAAGGGCACTCATGATAGTCCGTTTGCCGGACATCTAGGCGTTACTAAAACTCTTGAACGTGTCAGGAAAAGATTTTTCTGGCCAGGTATGCGCGAGTCCGTCGAAGACCATATTCGTCAATGCACTGCATGCACGCAGAGGAAAACACCGGCGGCTAACAACGGCAAAGCCCCTCTGAAGAGTATAGAAGTAAGCGAACCGTTCACATTTTGGGCCATAGATTACATGGGTCCACTCCCAGAAACTGCTAGGGGTAACCGGCACATATTAGTTCTGATGGACCATTTTACAAAATGGTGCGAGGCGTTTCCGACAAGAGACCAAAAAGCAGTTACGGTAGCTAAGATTTTGGTTGAGAAAGTTTTTAGTCGATTTGGTCCACCGGTTGTCTTGCATTCCGACCAAGGTGCAAACTTTGAAAGCAATTTAATGCATGAATTATGCGATGTGATGGGGATAACCAAAAACTCGTACAACGGCTTACCATCCTAGATGTGACGGTCAGGTAGAGCGACAGAATAGGACTCTGCAAGATATGCTAGCGGCATTTTCAGCAAAACATGGAAGCGATTGGGACTTGTGGCTAGATTCAGTTGTATTCGCTTACAATACAAGCCAGCAGGAATCGCTGCAATTGTCACCATACCAGGTAGTTTTCGGACGTTCACCTAGAATGCCATTGGAATTAGAGCTGGGGCTGCCACTTAAAGATCCAAGAACTCAATCAGAATATGTGCAGTCGATTAGGAAGGTATTTAAGGAAGTCAAGCAGGTAGCTAGGGATAATTTAGAAAAGGCAAGGGAGAAACAACGAAAGGGTAACGAAGAGAAAACTCAGGCGTGGTGTCCATTTGTGCCAGGTGAGACTGTGTACTTGCAAAGACCGAAAAGGTGGAAGTGTGGGGCCAAATGGATTGGACCATACGAAGTTGTTGGTCGCTTAGGCGTTGATTATAAGATAAAATCAACAAACGGAAAGGTTACTGTCGTTCACCATGATCAGCTGAAGCGCAGCTATGTGCCATTTGGCAGCGGTAACGTTGTCTGTCCCGCGAGAGAAACCGGGGACAATCAGGTGGTTTACAATATGCCCACGACTGAAATTCAACCTCACTGTGATAATGCTCCCCAGTTCCAACGGGTTAGGCCTAGGAATCTCAGGCAAAATGTACAACCGCCTGATCGGTACGGATGTGTTGCGCCGTAAGTCACCAAAGAAATGTAGTCGCTAATTAGTTAATTAGTATTATACCAATTATTGAATATTGTACATATAGTTTATTAATTTTACATTTTTAGATTTTGAATAACATGTTCTTGAGGGCAAGAACATAAAGTTAGGTAATGGTGTAACAAGTTATATGTAAGCTCAGTTATTCACTATTAAGACAAAGGACAATAGACAAAGAACAATGTAAGGTGGAGTTTCCGGACAAAGCCCAGGAGACTAATTGACCTGGTGTTAGGTCAGGCAGTGTGTATGTGACCGTAGAGAACGAAGGTTGCATGTAACTAAGTTTGTAAATAAAAGGAGTGTTCTCCAAAGCTCGGCACGTTACACATGACTGCACTTAGAATAGTAATCTATTCTAACTGCACTTCTGCTCCCATTGGCTTACAGGTAGATAGTTTTGGGAAATGCGAGCCCCGTCGCTGGGTAACCGCCTCTACATTCCAAACTTGGTAACTTTAGCCCCCCCTACCTTCAGCCCAACATCACCCGTAACTCACTCCCCCGCCCAAAACTTATCCTTAAACCTCAACCCAAAACTAGCAAAGTTTCCCGATGGGCGAATAGGAATTGGTCTGGAAACACCTCCTCGGAGGGTCTTGCCAACGCGTTGGTGAATGAGCAAACTTCGGCCATCCGGGTGTAACAAAATGTCCACAGTTTTTAGCCTTCCTAGATCCGAGGCGCGTTGTCCAGTGAAAAATTCAAGACTGAAGATGCCAAATCTCGCGCAAAAACATATTTAGATATGGCCGTCGTGGTGGGGTTGGACAGAAGTGTCCGCAAATGGTGGACCATTTTTTTAAATTTGTCGAAAAAGATAGGAGTAGCTTGGTTTGGGGATATTCTAGCTTCCATCTGCTCTGTTTGAATGGATTTTAGATATTGCTTCACCGAGAAATGTGTAGCCGGGTTTCCAACGCCTGAACGGGCATCGTAATCGCCAGAACGGTCATAGGCGTACGAGGCGGGGGAGCAGGGGGGGCAGCTGCCCCCCCAGACGAATGGAAATGTTGCTAAGTCGGGCAAATTTTCAAGCTAAGTCGGGCAAAAATATAGGGAAAAAATTTAAAAATAGGATGAAAATAAGGAAAAGTAATCAAAACAATTTAATATCGGTGTATTGTAGGAGATAAAGTATATTGAACAACATGCACTTAGTGTTTTTTTTTATATGAAAAGTCGGGCAATTTCCGTTTCAGTCGGGCAAAATGTTCTCTGCCCCCCCTATAAATTTGTGCCCGTACGCCTATGAGAACGGTCCAGAGCGTTGAAGATGGAACGAAGCTTACCGATAGTCGGGAATCAACAGTTCCCGCAGACAAACGCGATGGGCAATCCTTTAACATGGGACCCAAGAAATACGCATGCGTTCTGATGGACTTTTGTTCTCCCTTTCCGGTCTTTCCAGATAAGAAAACGGATTACATCTTTAGGGTCACAAGAAAAAAGCGTTTTTGGAGGGTTGAAGGCACTGAGAAAAGTCTGTAACTCGACCTCCAATTGCGATTTTTGGCGTCCATATTTCGACAAAATCCTGACAGACTGAAGTTCAGCTATGCGACTGTCGATCAACGGTAGGTCGAGCTTTAACTTTTTGGCAGCTGGGCCCTGGATGTTATCGCCGAGTGAGACTTGGCTTGTCCCACACTTTTGACAAAACACTGCACAGTCATCATTTGGGTAATGGCAGTCCTTACACACCTTTGCTGGGCGCCAGATCCGTGAAACCGCCTAAACGGAGAACATAGATCGGAAACCAGCACAACTCCCAACACTCTATAGACGAAAAGCCCAAAGGTCCCAGTCAAGAGGCCTGGATTCAAAAGTTCCCACACGCGCTGGGAAAAACAAAATACCAGGCTGCGCTTTCGACCCTACACGGAATTTGTCTATAGCACGTCCGTTGACCAATGGCCACCAGAAACGTCGAGGAAAAATATCGGGGATAACGATAGTAAACTGACAATGGCAAGAGAGCAACAACCTAAGGACTGGGCCGATCACAGCCAACGGAGGAAATACGTACGCATTCTCTTGCGCGTGGAGAGATTGAAGAAATACATTCACCCCTGCTGAATGCGGTGTGGGCCAAGGGGTAAAGTGGCGCAACGCTTTACCATCCGAACCGTTATGTACATTGGAGTCGAGGGACATCAGATCTACCGTATGAGGGCCCCAACGACGCTCCAAATCATCCCACGATTTTTCAGCGAGCATGCAGTCGGCGGCAGACAACACTCTGGAAGGCGAGTCCGCTAAGTTATCCTTCGAAGGTACGTGACACAAAGTGAGTCCAATCACTCCAATGTTCAATCGTAGGGATAAAGCATGAATAGATTTTATGACCGCCGTGAGCTCAGTACTTTTACCTCCCTGTTTCTTCCACGCTTGAACGAGAGGCATGCAGGCTATCGGTGTGCGCATCAACCCGACAGTTAGATAAAGATGTGGCCGCCGCTGACAGAGTATGGAAAAGTGCGAGGGCCTCCTTAATTACGATAGGTTGGGAGAGATTATCAGGTTTCCAGTAGTCGCGAAGTGTGATAGGAGCCTGCTCATGAGGGAAAACCATTCCACCCCAGCCGGAGTTAGAAGCATCAGCATAGAACTTCAGCAACAGATGGCGCTCATCAAACCAAGGCAAATGGCCTTGCTAATTATCGAGAAATCGCCAGTAAAGGATCTCATCGCGTAAATCCCCTTCAATCTGGATTCGCTTGTGAGGCTTGTTCCCGAGTAACCCGATTGCGCGGAAAACCGCGCGTGAATACAGACGTGCTGCCGGGACGGCAATAGAAAATGACGTGGTCTTCCCCGCAAAACGCTGCAACATGTGGAGGTCTATCGTACCCTGAGAGAGAATCGTCTCCCTTAACGCCTTAAACTTCTCTTTTTTGTCATTCGGAAGTATGAAAGCCAAAAGGAGAGAGTTGGATAGGTAACCCAAAAAACGTACGCACTGGGCCGGGACTAAAGATGACTTCGAAAGGGCGAGAGTATATCCTAAAGCACAAAGTACATAAGTAACAATGTAAGCCGCTGCCTCCGCTTGTTGAAAATCCGTCCAAGGGCACGACTTTGGAACGAGCAGCTGACCATTGTGCCTGTCGTCAATGTATTGACTGCAAGGGACCTTGAGGGAACGAATGTGACTAGTTGCTACCAAACCGGTGGAATGGTATACGTATGCACTAGCTTTCCAGCCGAACGGTAAAGAAGCGTATACAAAATAACAACCGTCCCAACGTAAACCAAACATCACTCGACTAGCCGGGGTTAGTGATATATGATCATAGCCACTCTTATCGTCACAAACTGTCTGAAAATGGCCCGGGCCAACATACCGTGGAAGGTCGGATAGGTAATCCAGCGAAAATGGAAGGTCGCGGACCCACAGGTTAAGGAATCTCTCATCATGACACATCCTGGGTTTAGTTGGTTCAACTGTGATGGGCATTACTAAATGTGGAGGCTGGACCTGGCCAACTAGACCCCAAAATAGCAGAGATCCTGTGCGCACCCTTTCTTTAATAGTTGAATCAATGAAATCCTTGAATTTTCCACAGGATGGGTTGTTCGGGAATTCGCGAGCAGGGGGAAAAGGAGAATCGTAGTGCTGTCCCGCAAATGTTCCTTTATACGGTCGAAAATATTTCCACGCGTCAACACCATTGCGGATGAAAGACAAAACCTCATCCGCCTCGCCCTTGGGAACGATTCTTTCCCATTCATCATAGTGATTGTGGAGCTCCCCAGGGACAAAAGTAGATGATCACGGAAGATTACATCTCGAGGACTGGCAAAAACCTGACCACTTGATACCATACGCGGCGAGGGCCTAGGGCCGACAAAACTAGTGGGCGAACCCTGCCAATCGCACCATTGGACAGTTGGTTTGGGGTGGGTTTGGTTATAAAAGGACCGGGATTCAGCGATCTTCTGACGCTTGAAGGCAGGGACATCCTGAGAAAGAAAAGACCAATAAGAAAAGGAAATATGACCCGAAACCCACCAAGGGAACGCCCACTCCATTGTCGGCCCTAGGCAGCCCGTAAAGGCATAAAAGGCATTAGACGCCCGCAACTGTCTGAAAAGCTATTTTCTTTATATTGTAAAAAATGCCGTTACAGCCAACTTAGGAGCGTACTTTAAAGCCAAGAAAGCTAAAGCAATGTTACAGAAGACTAAATAAACTATTTCTGTGCAAAATTCAGTAAGGAAATATGATATTCAATAGTCAAAATGGCCCCCTGTTGTGCGTCTGTTCTGTCCACGGTTCTCACAACGGTTCTCACCAGAAAAACATGTATTATAACGAAGATTGTGGTTTAAAATGACATTTTCTGCACACCCGCCTTGTGATATGTTAGTTTTCAATAAGAAAATAATGCATATTTACAATTCACGCTTTTCAAATGCGTTTTTTATAACGATGCTCGCTATATTTATATAAATAATTTGATGCTATGCTATATCTTTATACTGCGGAGGTGAGAACCGTCGCCGCTTTACCTCTAAATTATTTTATTTTGTCGATGCAATACCGGTTAAAACTCATTAAATGTAAAGTATACCATGCAGATGATATTAGAAAACAGCAGCACTGACTATTTGTAAAGAAACAAGCGTAAATTAGCAAACTAACGTCCACGGTGTTCAGTGAGCACCGTGGTGAGAACCGTGGACGTTGTGACATTTGTCATGACAACCGTACAAGCGTTGTATTACGTTATATCTCTCTAATAATTTTCCGTAAATATTTCGCGTTTTACCTTAGTATGTATTAGTAATGTTGTACGTAATATTGTTGCTAATGAAAACCTAGAACAAGTTTCAATATGTTTTGTCCCTTTCGTGCCTTTAATAGACGTTGGTAGACGTTGAGAATTTCGGATTTTTAAACTTAGTATCACTTCTCTAATATTTGTTTTTGTGCTGAAATTAAAGTACGCGTACGTTCTACAGCAATTGTTAAAATAATAAAAGGTCCCTACCTCAAATAGCGTTATTGCTAATACCGGCGCAGAACCCGTTAAAGATTGCGCAACTGGCTAAAATAAACACGTTTTAATTCTCGTTTAACGCGACGCCCGTTAGATGAAGAGTGATATTGCACAAGTTATACCCTACACATACATAAATAAATGCGCAATCGAGTGATTGTAAATATATTAAAACTTCGTTTTAGGTAAATCGAGCATTTTTAATTGCATTGCTGATAACGCACCTATTTTAGCCGAAATCGTTTTGCATAATACGTGCAAAGACGCTTTGAGCAGTAAACTGACTTTAAAACAACAAAACTGCCTATTTAATAGCTTGAAAATGCCCATAACAATTTTGTTAACAACAAATTGTGAACATCTTTGTCAAATATAACTATTTTTAGAAAAATAACGGACTGGTAACTAGGTTTATTTTATGAACTAAAAATGTTTTCGCAGACAATCAGTGACAAAAGTGTTGGGACACTTCGGCTAAAGGACAATATTTTCCGCTCCAATTATCCCCCGGTCCCCCTGTTCATTGTTGGTGACTCTTTAGGCGTTCGTTTCAACGCTCACTGAGTTCCTTACTTTAAATTCAACATTGAATAGGGAGGGGGAGGGAGGGATATAATTTACTACCAAAATAATTGAAAGAAATATTAGGTAAGTACCAACAATGCGAGATGTCCCAAGGTATTTTGTCACTGATTGTAGTTCCAACAATGGTAGGACAAAGAAACTGTTTTCGCGAGGAATATAGGGGGGAAACGCTCTATACAAGGCATTTGGGGAGCAGCGACCTCGGAATCGAAGGAAAAATGACTAACAACAAGTTGAAATGCAATAGTTCTTTATTAATATCCTAATTGGTTAAATTAAATACCACAGACGAGGTGAAAAATAATTTTATTCTGCATAATACGTGCAACAGGCACGCAACATAAATGTTAATTCAAATTCAATAATAAAGGGTTATTCTAATTTCTAAGTGTTGGTGAAGTTCCGAGATGGACAATGTCGCTGAAAATGACCCGGGCGGCCACAACTAAAACACACCATGCTGCGCCCACGGCCTGGACGCCAACTGGAGCCGCGACCCCCCGTCGGTCGACGGTATGGATGTGCCATGCCCATGGGAATTGGCGGTCTAGAACTTTTTACCATTTTCGCGATGGTTGACGCGACCGAGGTTTCTTCTTTAGTGCCCAGAAGGCGAATAATGACATCCCCAAATTCTGGCCAATAGATCAAGGGCCTGGTCTGCTAGAGAATGGCCTCGAACTCGGCCGTTTGTGGATGGTTGGTACATCTTGCCTCATCCGACAGGCTTTGCAAAGCGGAAGATATCATGGTTGGGTCACGTAGACGAGCGGGAGCCGACGCCAGTTGCCTGACTAATTGTAAAGCAGCATTCACACCTCCGGAGCCTGCCCGGCTTGACTTTAAGGCCTCTACCTCTGCCTTAAGGGATTTTAATTGATCTTCAACCTGAAAAGAGCAGAAAAATCACAATCATACTACAACTTCCCTGCGAAGTAAAGTAGATCTAAACACAAGGTTGTTTCAAAATCCTTTAAGATCAGTAATGAATGCAACGCATTGCCCTACAAAACGACCGTTTGAACAACACAAATAATAAAAATATGTAGGCATGCACTGTACTGCATGGATGCGTTAGGTATATCTTCGAACACGGAAACAAATTGTAGGCTACGAAAAAAATCCCTGAAAAAATAGGCATGAGAGTGTAAACAACAAAATTAGCATCGCAGCGAATACTAAATCAGTCATGCACGTGTAGACTCAAGGGAACTAATGAGTATTAAGCACGGTATTGACTATTGTTCTATTGCACAGTTGAACGAATGCAAGGCAAAGTGCGATGGAATCGTTAGAAAGTCATTGGCAATTATCATTGACATTGTAAAACCATGTTTTGCAAGTAAAATGACCACAACAGGCACAAGGCGGAACTGAGACGCAAACAACTACATGGAAAATATCAATGCAGTGAAAAAGCTTAAACCAATATAGATAAAAACTATGCAGTCTAGTATCAGCTGTCAAGTATACACAAAACATCTATAAAGTAGCAGTCAATCATCCATTACTCATTCGACATTGCTCATTAGACACTACTCATTACTGACATGAGTCATTATAATTATACTGTATGTCTGTAAAACGAGAAAGCGGCTTTATCATTTAGTCTGGCCCCAACCACACTCGCTTAATCGCAATAGCGTTGAGTTCGTTCTGCTGGCCTCAACCAGATCTAACCCGCCACGAGTGTTTACCCCAGCAAAAGGTCCCAATGCATCGAAGCTATACTGTAGCCGGTCCACAGGCAAAGGGAAGGGCAGCAATCGAAGGCTAAGCCTAAGGTGCCAAAACATGCAGCTATAGAGTATATAGAAGTATAGATACTATCCCGCAGCCGTACAATGGGATATCCGTAGGCGTAGCCAATGAAGCGAACATCGCATTACAACCGTTTGTTTAACTCGACTACAGCCTACAAATGCATCTCGTGTTGTAACTATATAGCAAACATTTCCCTGGACGGGCCCCAACCCATTGCAGTCTTAACTAAAACGACAATACGCCGTTCGCATTGAATACTTAATACAAGATGAGTACGATAAAACAAAAATCGCTCGGCCCCAACCGAGGGAAAAAGCAGACCAAAGTCAGAGATAAATAATGAAGCATTAAAACAAAGACAACCTCGCCAGCTGGCTGGACCGGTCCTTGAGCTTGCGGCGGTTGAGCTGCTTCAGCTTCAGGAACAATATCGGCTTGGTCTTGAACGGCGTCGGCTTCGTGAACGCCAGCAGGGATCTCCACCGGCAAAACAACCGCTACATCGTTGGGGACTTGGTTCTCGGCCATATGGACTAACTGTGCTCCGGGCACAGCGTTTAACAAACTGACCCTGACTTACTGAGATCTCACTGTTTTATAGCCAATGTTATGCATGACTGCACTTAGAATAGGTTGTGTATATATAGGTTGTGAATATATATGTTTACATGTAATAGTATTTCTATTAAAAATAAATGGGGGTTATTCTACTTAACATGATCTAAGTTTTAGTAAATACTACACACAGAAGTTTATAATCTCTTTAAACTGATTCAAATTAAGTTTGAAGCTTTTAGATCTTATCGTACAAAAAAAATAAAGACAAAATCTATACATTATCTTACTTGTTTAGCTGCAGGGGAAGTAACCTGAATGTCAGGCCTTTATTTGTTCCCGCCTTCCGCTAAACCCGTCAGCGCGGGCAGAGGTGCGGGCGAGCGAGAAGGCGAGAAAAACAAAGGCCTGAGGAAACTCTTAACAAAACTGTGGGGACTCCGTCCATCTCATGGACGGGAGCTCTGATTGGCCGACTAATTGTAGTTAGGATTTTGATTGGTTCATTCAGATAAACAACTTGCCTGAAGGTGCACCGTCAAGGTGCACACCGTGACAAGGTCATCGGCATTTCTCGAATGTGTTTATCGTGTACGTTTCTGTGACCTGCAATTCATTCATTTAATCATTTATCATGTCGGAAAATCAAACCATAGAAGGATTTTTCGAAACCGCTTTGTTAAATTTATTGACACATTTCGCCTTTCGGCTATGAGTCTTTGAAACCAGAACAAACGACGTGCATTCGAAAGCTCGCTGTTGACAGCCAAGATCTCGTTGCTGTTTTGCCCACTGGTTTTGGTAAAAGTCTGATATATCAGTTATTGCCATTTGTGTTCTCTGAACTTCATCGACTTCAACATGGCACGGTGAGGAATTTCGTTGTAGCAGGTGGAGACCTTGCGAAAAGCAGTCTACTTGGGTCCTTCGTTCGATGATCAGGGACGATGGCTACTGAAGGCGAAGCCGATGCGAAAGTCCAAGTTGTTTATGGCAGTGCTGAACAATGGTTGTCAGAAATTAAAGTGGACCCGTAAGTTACAAAACGGGAATCTCGGAACAGTTAGTCACTATGTGGTGACTGAGTTTATACGGTTGAGACGTGTTTATAATTATGTATCAATATATTAAATGGCCTACCTGCATTCTAAAATTTCAATTCTAAAACTGTATAAAATAATTCCCAAACTATTGCGTTTGTTTTTAATATAAAACATCAATATCCAGTCGATCCTTTTCTCCAACGTTCTAGCCTGTGCTTACTGCTACAAAATTATATATTTTATTAATTTAGTCGAAACTATATATCAAGGCGGCTATCAAATCGTGTTTATCTTTTATTAACTCTCAAATTGTCAAATTTCTCGGTTTCTTATCGTATTTTCCAATTCTTCGACTTCTTCTCTAGATCGGGCCTTCAATTCGGGCTCGTGTATTTATTGCAAGTCTACCCCCTGGACTAGTGTGGACTAAAACCAGACGCGGAGAAAGACTATATATTTCTGTGGGATGAAATCAAAACATACGCTTTGTTCTTTTGACAACTCATATCAATCATACTCGTTCATGTTTAAAAATAGCAAAGTGGGCGGAAGACAGTTTTGTTAAGAATTTCCTCAGGCCTTTGTTTTTCTCGCCTTCTCGCTCGCCCGCACCTCTGCCCGCGCTGACGGGTTTAGCGGAAGGCGGGAACAAATAAAGGCCTGACATTCAGGTTACAGGGGAAGGCACCAGCGACTTTTCTTTCAAGCTTTCATTTCGACGGAATTTTCATCAATATTCACCTAAACTCTTTAAAAATGACTCAGATCAACTAATACACCAGCTAGCCAAAAAAACAACAACCATCAAGTCCTCTGAAAAGCGGAGTAAATGAGTAATATTCGTTTTTGTGTCATTTGACGGCTTCACGCTATTTCTGCCTTGTTAGTTGTTAGTTTAGGATCCAAAATGGCGGATCACTCACGCCCACACTTCCGGTGTCCCAACTCTTTCGTATGGAGGGCTCTGGGATCTTCTGCTCAGTTCTTTATTCTGTGGCAAGAGCGCACACTAATTTGGACAGCATATTAATTAGGAACAAGGTCGTCATTTGAAACAACGTATTTGGTGTACGTCGTATTAGTGTAAATTAAGATGAAGTTAGTTTTCATTATTTTTAATCTGTTTCTGTTCCTCGGCAGAGTATCTTGTTATCCCAGTGGAGCACCGGATTCTGTTTGTGATAGCATGACTCCAAGCCATGGCGGATCAGTTTCAGGCCAAGCTCGAACCAGCCCATTCCAAGTACAGGTTGAAAAACCGTTCTATAAAGCAGGGGAACCGGTCACGGTTAAGATCGAAAGTTCTGGCAGTGCCTTAATCAAGGGAATATTGGTTCAAGCAAGGGAGGTGGGAAAGAACGACGCGATTGGAACCTTTTTTGATGGCAGTCTACCTTCCGGTGTCGAACACCTTAAATGCGGCAGCAATTTCAAGGTTTGAATATTACTGGGGTTATCAGTCAAGATATAGTTATAAGCTGTATAGTATAGTTTACTATGTTGTATTCCATCTAGTAATATAAAAACTAAACTAAAGTTTATTTCAGCTCAGGCTGTCATTTCTTTGGGTGACTGTGACAAAAATATCTTAACACTGAACGCGGCAGCTTGAGACGCGATTGTATATTAAATACAGTGTTTATATATTTACGAATTCAAGTATGAATTTTAATTTATGAGTTAGTATTTTAGTGGCATTTTCTAGATTTTTCTTTTGCAAAACATCGTCTCGACTCTAGCACTGTACATTCGGAATTTGGATCAACTGTCAACATTTCATTAATTTGCATATTTTATTGTCATACTGTATTTTTCAAACACGCCCGTTTCGCACATATTAGTTTTTAATTACATATCGTCCCCATTCTTGCCTAATCCATAGTATAGCATGTCAGGAGTATGGATATAATATAACATGCAGACCATGACCAATGATCGTAGGAGCTATTCTTTTTACATGGTCTAATTTGCTGTGCGCACTATTATCTTTCAGTTAGGGGCTGTTTATATGGAGGCGAGCCAGCCCGGTAAGCGGGATGGCCCGGTAAGCGGGATGGCCCGGTAAGCGTGATGATTTCTGGCTCGCGTTTATATGAACGAATTTCACCCCGCCTACCGGGATGATTTTACAACAACGACAATAGATGGCGTCGGCATCCCTTTGAAAAATCATCCCAGTAAGCGGGACAGCCCGGTTAGCGATTGTTTACATGGGAAATTTTCATCCCGCTTACCGAGATCTCGCCTCTTTCAAGTGAGATCTCGCTAACCGGGCCAGCCCGCTTGGCCATATAAACGCAGAGGAATTTTTAAGGAAAATAACTACACAGTGAGATCTCGCTTACCGGGCTATCCCGCTTACCGGGCTGGCTCGCCTCATATAAACAGCCCCTATGAGAGGCGAGCCAGCCCGGTAAGCGGGATAGCCCGGTAAGCGGGATAGCCCGGTAAGCGAGATCTCACTGTGTAGTTATTTTCCTGTTAAAAATTCCTCTGCGTTTATATGGCCAAGCGGGCTAGCCCGCGGTTAGCGAGATCTCACTTGAAAGAGGCGAGATCTCGGTAAGCGGGATGAAAATTTTCCCTACCGGGATGATTTTTCAAAGGGATGCCGACGCCATCCAGTAGGCGGGATGAAACTATAAACGCGAGCCAGAAATTATCTCGCTTACTGGGCTATCTCGCTTACCGGGCTGGCTCGCCTCTCATATAAACAGCCTCTTATAGTCATGAGCGAGCGTATACTTCGATGAATAGACCTTTCCGCATAAAGTGAATCGATTACGTGATGTTTCTTTTTGACAAATCTGATTGGCTGATGTACAATACAGCCAAATAATAGACAAGAAAAACTCTCAAATCAAAATTTTATTGATTACTACTGCAGTTAGAGACAGTAGCAAGAAAGTAAAACCTTATTTAGGTTTATTTTTTGGTTTATGCATGGTCATTGAGGTAATTGTTGTGATAAGAAGGTAAATGTTATGTTCATTAATCAAGTTCTATTGTACTATTTCCTATCTTTAGACGTTGTTTGAAATGCCTTATGAGCATCCATAACTTTAAATAACAGAAAAATTATGGAATTATATTAAAAATACTAAAATTTATCAAATACTCCAAAAGAATGAAAAAATTACCAAATTAAAGCAGAATTTCGAAATAGTTGCCATACACGTCATCAAAAACGTGGTTTCCTGGATGGCAACGCTGACCAAATGTAATCATTCTTTAGACACAGAAAAGTGTTCCGCAACACTGTTTATTAAAAGTTAAAAATCTCTCGAAAAGTTACAAAGGTTTAAATTTGCCGCAGGCACTACCCCCCCCCACCCCACCCCCTGCAGTCCAGATAGGGTTAATGTATGTCGCCTGATTTGTATGTTGTTACAGGATGCTGTTACGCACAGTATGAGGCTTGCTTTCAGCAACATAAGCTTAAAGTGGTTACCACCATCCGATGTTTCAGGAATGGCTAACATTTCTTTCTTTGCCACTGTTGTACAAAATTACAGCACATTTTGGGTCAAGCTTGCATCCCCAGAATTGTATAAAGAGGTGAGTGCAAAGTGTAGCGCGGCTATGTCGCCTCTGAAGATTGTCATGTATGAACGTGCACCATTACATCTGCACGTAATCGATCGCAAAGAATTGGTTTCTTACTATACTTTTAGGTTTCTGTTGTCTCTCTCATTTGAATAATAAATATATTCGAGTCAGAGTCTCCTGTCTCCATTGCTGTTGGTGTTTAGCTCGGTTACTTTTAGTAAAAAAATATATCCGATCTTTATAAAAAAAGCTCGAGTTGTATTAAAAAGGCATTCATACAAGTATGCAAAGCCAAAAATACCAAACTTATTATAGCGCCAAAATTGAATTATGCATTATAATAATTTGTACGGTGTTGGCTCGATCGTATAGATCCCCAGCCTGCGAAGCAGGCGCTATGCGTACGGAGCGTACGTATGGCTTAGATGTAATTAGCTCACATAATCTAATTACTAACGTCATTTTAATTGGTTTTCATTTGAACGAAGACGGTGTTGAGATTACTCTGGAGACTGAAATTATTCATTTTCTTTGTTTTACAAGAATAATTATTTTGTTTAAACTGACGTCGTCGTTGAGGTTGACATCCTAGATCTTAACGTCCCTGATCACCAGCGTGCTTCACCGGGCTACAACTCGTTTCCGCACGCCTTCGACGAGCGAGCCGCAGTGCCGCACGGCAGACCTTATTTAAAAATAGGTACGCATTGCGTACATGCGTCTACGTTTAGGACTACACATATCTGTAAAAAACGCGCAAGTTGTTACAGCCTGTTCTGACAAGCTGTCACCGTCATGTGTTCGCAATGGCTGTCCCAGATTGTTGACAAGTCTGTAACAGGTTGTTAGCAAGGTAAACTTGTAACAAGGTTATGATGACTCCAACAGACTGGTGACAGGTTGTTCCAACAGCCTGTTGCCATTCTGCAACTAAGAACTTGATAACAAGCTTGTTGAATGAACAGCATTGTTACAACCTGTTAACAGCCTTGCTACTAGCCTGTTGCGAATACAACATGTTGACAAGCTGTGAGATTTTTACGTGTGTACCAGTAAATCACATGCACCAGGAGAAAAATCAGGTCCGATTAATTGGATCATGTGAATCGGCCTTTTGGTTGAAATAATTAATCATAGACACTGACACTGACAGTGTAATTAATATAGCATTAAAGCGCACAGTAATATTCTAAAACAGGAAATGGCCAATTTAATTTGAGAAAATACATAAAAACTTTTACAGAATATTTATTGATATTTGACCAGCTTAGCATGTAAAAAATTGCTAGTGCACATTATACACATGTAGAAATAATACTGTCATATGTAAGGACCAGTTTTAGAATATCTTGAACACATTTCTGTAAGAATGGTCCACTGGCTAGAAGTCAATAGGGTATTGGCTATACTAATCATAACTACCTGTTACTACTATGTGGGTACTAATGGCTACATGACTACGAGCTAAATGGCTACATGCTAAATGGATACATGGTTTCGAGCTAAATGGCTACCCCTAGCCACTAACCAGATTTAATGCCTAGGTTATCAACTAAACCAACCCACTATCAACTCGCAATCATTCCATGTATCCTACATGAACCAGCCACTTTGTTATTTTAACTTTCTCAGTCTAACGCCAGACGATTTTACTCGTCAAGTGTATGTTAGCTGGGTATTGTAGAGTTTTACTAATAGTAATAAGCAATGAACTTTACTTGGCAATGTTCAACTAATTACTAATAAGAAATAATCATTGCATGTAAAGAAGGTTTAATGAGAACCGTGCTTTACACTGTATATTAATAATATGCACTGTCTATGCAGGATATAAAGCAGGGGAGATCCATATGCATATACTGTATGCATTTCAGTCTAACTAGACTTCACTACTTCAGAGCATCTGTCGCTTTCGGCCAAAAAGTTTTCCATTCTTGTGGTATTCGCTTTTTCTCGTGTTATTCCTTTTCTTTGTGGTGCAGAAAGGATTAGAAGATCGTTTCTGTGATTTAGATTTCAGCATGAGCTCCGGACGCTTTTGTGACGTTTGGATTGAGTGTTATAAAATGACATATATACTGCGCGAGCCCTGATTGGTCAATTGCCGTGTTTGGATCGGAGTATCCAAACACGGAAAATTCCCGCCAAAACGATTTTTTGAAAATGTCGGACAGTATATCATATTCACTTGTGATTATTTTATAAAAGAAATACCAAATGTTTTTTTCCGTGTTTGGAGACTCCAGTGAACTCGATGTAAGTTAAAATCTGATACCTGGAATGCTAACGTCCAGTCATTCGTGAGGCAAAAAGTTCCAGACCCTTGCGCGGTTTGCAGGTAGGTTTCAGTTTCCCACAAAATGTTTTTTTACACGGTCACCGCGGTCTTGAGCGAACTGCGAAGGCTCGAAAAGGTTTGAAAAATGATCTTTTGAATCCTTTTATCACGCTTTGCTAAACGTGCATTTTAAATTTGGAAATAAAAGTAGCGTGCTGCGTAGGCAGTGTAGAAACAACAATCGAAATATAGTAAGGTTAGATATACTGCCGAAACAGAGAACGTAGGAATCTAACGTTTCGAGCGAAGGCCCTTCGTCAGAGAGAAACGTAAAGAGTGTAAACAAACAATGAGCTTATATACGAAAGGTAATCATGTGACCAAAAATAAGCCAATCAGATAAAAATGACAATAACAAATTGATAATGAGAATATGAGATGCGAAAAATTAGCCAATCAAAGCAAAATAACAATAACAAATAGATAATGAGATGCGAAAGACATTTACTATTCATACCGTCGATGAGTAAAAAGGAGGGGTGTAAAAAGGATGAGCGAGAGTAAAAATAGATAAAATAATAAAATGAAAACGCTGTTTATGCCCACCTTTGCTGAACAGAAACAACGTCTTCAGAGGTGTTAAATAAAAGAAAAACGTTCGTTGAGTCCGTGAGGATGAATGGTACCAATTTTGAAAATGAGACGCTTTTCTAGACTTTTGCGGCTGACATTACCACACAAACTTTCATGTCTGAAATACAATGGTTGGCACTATTAAAATGTCGGGCAACAGGCTTGTCAACATCATTGTTCCTCACGGAACGAAGATGTTCAGCAAACCTGTCAGATAAACGTCTGCCAGTTTCACCGATGTAAAGCATGCAACATTTATTGCAAGAAATACAGTAAATGATGTTGGAAGAGATGCAAGTAAAATTATGCTGAATAACAAAATTAGATTTAAGTCCCAAAATACATGTAGCGGAGTTAAGAAAGGAACACGTGTAACAACGGGTACGGGAACAAGAAAAGGTACCCGCTGGTGCCAGTAGATTTTTTCTAAGGGCGCTGCGCACTAAATCATCACGAATATTTTTATTACGCCGAAAAGAGATCAAAGGGTTATCGGTGAAAATAGCTGACGTTTCAGGATCATTCTTTAGGATATGAAAATTGCGGCTAATGATATCCTTAACTTTGTAGTTGAAAGGATGAAATGTGAGAACTAATGGTATTTTATTATCAGAAACTCTTTCTAAAGGTTGTTTTAAAGTGTCAGGACGAGGAATACTAGATGCTTTGTTAATAGCAGTGTCTAACAGGTGGGTGGGATAGCCACGCTGGACAAAAAAAGGATCTCATTTCCAAACATTTGGTCTCAAAGTCTTTGTCATCACTGCATAGGCGGCGAAGTCGCAGAAATTGAGAGTATGGAATGGATTGTTTAGTGTGTTTGGGATGAGAGGATGAAAATAAAAGGTAACTATGTGAATCGGTCAGTTTATAAGAGACAGAAGTCATGAGCGCATTATCACTAATCGATACCAAGATATCCAGGAATGACACACAGGTTTCACTGATTTCCCATGTGAATTTGAGCGCTGGATGGAAATCATTAACATAATTAATAAATCTCTCTAAATTCACACGTGAGCACGATGCTGTTCCCAAACAATCATCTATGTATCTCTTAAAGCGATCAGGAAATGGTCCAGTGTATCGTTCAAAGATTTGTTTTTCAACATAACCAACAAATAAGTTTGCGTAGCTAGGGCCCATTTTGGTACCCATTGCTACTCCACTAATCTGTTGTTAATGTTCAGCATCAAATGAAAAATTATTGAGGGTGAGTACAAGTTCTACCAAGCGAAGTAATGTAGTGGTGGATGGTTCTAAAACGGTGCGTTGATTAAAGAAAAACTTCAAAGCTTCCAGACCATCGTGGTGAGGAACGACGGTGTAGAGAGACTTAACATCCATAGTGAAAATGAATTTACTGGAACCGCTAAAATGTATTTGGTCGAAAATCTGTAGAGCATGTTTTGTATCTTTGATATAAGAAGGCAACTTCTTTACCAAAGGTGACATAACATTGTCTAAAAAGCTGGAAATGAGTTCAGTAGGACAGCTGCAAGCAGAGACGATCGACCTGCCAGGATTGTTAGGTTTATGAATTTTAGGTAAAAAATAGATAACTGGTGTTCTAGGAGGCAATTCACCAGCTTGAATAAGATTGTTAATGGTAGGTAAATTTACACTAAGTTAAATTCCGATTCCACCCCTACTCACCAAAAAACTGTCAAAACTACCATTAACAATCTTATTCAAGCCGGTGAATTGCCTGCCTCTGCCTCCAACCTGATAATCACCACTCCTAGAACACCAGTTATCTATTTTTTACCTAAAATTCATAAACCTAACAATCCTGGCAGGCCGATCGTCTCTGCTTGCAGCTGTCCTACTGAACTCATTTCCAGCTTTTTAGACAATGTTATATCACCTTTGGTAAAGAAGTTGCCTTCTTATATCAAAGATACAAAACATGCTCTACAGATTTTCGACCAAATACATTTTAGCGGTTCCAGTAAATTCATTTTCACTATGGATGTTAAGTCTCTCTACACCGTCGTTCCTCACCACGATGGTCTGGAAACGACGCACTGTTTTGGAACCATGCATCCACCACTACATTACTTCGCTTGGCAGAACTTGTACTCACCCTGTTAATGATTTCCATCCAGCGCTCAAATTCACATGGGAAATCAGTGAAACCTGTGTGTCATTCCTGGATATCTTGGTATCGATCAGTGATAATGCGCTCATGACTTCTGTCTCTTATAAGCCGACCGATTCACATAGTTACCTTTTATTTTCATCCTCTCATCCCAAACACACTAAACAATCCATTCTATACTCTCAATTTTGCGACTTCGCCGCCTATGCAGTGATGACAAAGACTTTGAGACCAAATGTTTGGAAATGAGATCCTTTTTTGTCTAGCGTGGCTATCCCACCCACCTGTTAGACACTGCTATTAACAAAGCATCTAATATAGTATTCCTCGTCCTGATACCTTAAAACAACCTTTAGAAAGAGTTTCTGATAATAAAATACCATTAGTTGTCACATCTCATCCTTTCAACTACAAAGTTAAGGATATCATTAGCCGCAATTTTCATATCCTAAAGAATGATCCTGAAACGTCAGCTATTTTCACCGATAACCCTTTGATCTCTTTTCGGCGTAATAAAAATATTCGTGATGATTTAGTGCGCAGTTAGAAAAAATCTACTGGCACCAGCGGGTACCTTTTCTTGTTCCCGTACCCGTTGTTACACGTGTTCCTTTCTTAACTGCGCTACATGTATTTTGGGACCTAAATCTCATTTTGTTATTCAGCATAATTTTACTTGCATCTCTTCCAACATCATTTACTGTATTTCTTGCAATAAATGTTGCATGCTTTACATCGGTGAAACTGGCAGACGTTTATCTGACAGGTTTGCTGAACATCTTCGTTCCGTGAGGAGCAATGCTGTTGACAAGCCTGTTGCCCGACATTTTAATAGTGCCAGCCATTATATTTTATACAATAACCAAAATGTTTTGCAAGTTTTCATTGGTCGAGAGCCATGATCTATTACAGGACAGATGCATGGGTTTCGTCCAGTGGTTTCGTCACACTTGTTCCTATTCCTGTGAACCAATGAAAATCGTCACTGCAATATCACGAACCAATGTTATTCCTCTTTTTGTATAGATCATGGATCACGTCAGATGGCGTGTTTCACCTTTTCCAATGCCCCGAAAATTCGGCGGGAAAATTCAATGAACCTTATCAAACGTTTTTTCTTCTTTTTTTTATTGTATAAAACAAATAGATTCCATTTTCCCGTTGTCTGTTGCATTCTTACCACGTTGCATTCTTACCACGTTGTGACGTCATCTGTGCATCTATTTGTTAATCTATTTGGAATCTATTTGTTAATCAGACATGAAAGTTTGTGCCATCTCAGCCATTTCTGGCGGTAATGTCAGCCGCAAAAGACTAGAAAAGCGTCTCATTTTCAAAATTGGTACCATTCATCCGCACGGACTCAACGAACGTTTTTCTTTTATTTAACACCTCTGAAGACGTTGTTTCTGTTCAGCAAAGGTGGACATAAACAGCGTTTTCACTTTATTAATTTATCTATTTTTACTCTCGCTCATCCTTTTTACACCCGCTCCTTTTTACTCATCGACGGTATGAATAGCAAATGTCTTTCGCATCTCATTATCTATTTGTTATTGTTATTTTGCTTTGATTGGCTAATTTTTCGCATCTCATATTCTCATTATCAATTTGTTATTGTCATTTTTATCTGATTGGCTTATTTTTGGTCACATGATTACCTTTCGTATATAAGCTCATTGTTTGTTTGCACTCTTTACGTTTCTCTCTGACGAAGGGCCTTCGCTCGAAACGTTAGATTCCTACGTTCTCTGTTTCGGCAGTATATCTAACCTTACTATATATTTCGATTGTCATTTAAAATTTTGATTGGTTGTGCCATGCTGCCGAACTAATTATGCAGTAATTGTTTATTTGTTGCTATAGTAAGGGTCATTGTCTTTACAAAACGTGCACGAAGTTTGTCAGTCAAGAAATTATTTAAATTAAAATCAAACTTTTCGTTATAATATATATAAACCATGCATTTATTAGAGTTTCGTTACTCCGAAAAGGATACAAAAAATCAACACAAACTTAGTATAGAATATGTCGTTAGTACCAGTTTCATGTGTCGTTTTGTTTAAAAACCATTCCTGATTCGTACCGAAAACAACGAGCCATGAGTGAACGTGAAAAATAAACAATCTAGTTGTCAGTTATAATATTTCTTAAAATATCATTAGTTACAAAAGGCCGTTTAACAAAACCGAACAAGAAATTAAAGGAGCAGAAATAAGAAAATGACATTAGATATATATTAAAATATCAAGTATCAATACGTCTTCAAACTCGTACAAGAATAGCTTTCTCACTCTTGTTCTCACCTTTTCAGCTGGCTGTTTTCATCCTAGCCTGCAAAAGGGCGTCTGTTTTCTCAGCCTATTTTCATCCCTAGCTTAATTTACTGTATAGTTTCGGACCGCTATACAGTAAATAAAACAACAACAGCACTGCACAACAATGGGAAACCATTAAATGCACGTTGAATCTGACAAAATAATTTGATAAATAATTTTTTCAAACCTTTTTTCGAGCCTTCCCAGTTCGCTCAAGACGGGCGGCCGTGTAAAAGCATTTTGTGGGAGACTGAATCCTACCTGCAAACCGTGCAGGGGCCTGGAACGTTTTGCCTCACCTTTTGTTTTACCGTTAGCGTTCTGCAGGTATCAGATTTTAACTTACATCGAGTTCACTGGGAGACTCTTATCCAAACACTTTGCTCGACTTTCGAAAAGCTAAAAACACTCGCCTACGGCTCGTGTTTTGTTACGCTTTTCTCCAGTCTCGTAATTTCCCGCGTGTTTGGAACACGGAAAACCATTTGGTATTTCTTTATTGAATCATGAATACTTGTGAAACCGAATTACTTCCGGCAATCCCTGTGAGAATTTAAATTGTTATATACCAAAGACTTTCGTTTGCCAAAGATGAAATCCTATTGGTCAAATCATGGTCACGTGTTGTTTAACAAACTCAATGTTTCTTTCTGCCGAAGGAAACATTGCACTGTTTCCCTCTGACGTCAACAACGAAGAAGGAAACAGTGCAATGTTTCCCTCTGACGTCAGCTTTAATCATGCGTTGTTCACGTGAATACACAATGATTATTGCACCAGATCAAGAACTTTGGACTTTTCGGAACATTTTGAAAACAAGAGCTGTTTCGAGCTTGTTTGGTACGAAATAGTCCATTTTCCAAAGGAAAGAATATCTATACATATCTTCAAAGAAGGTCTGAAGAAAATCTGGATAAATTTAAAGCTGTTCTTTGTACTTGTTGAGTCTGGTGTATTTGTTCAGTTGAATTGAAATACGAAGACAAAGTCAAAGTGTTTTGGTAAGTCTTTTTGCCTTTTACAAGTTTCGAGTCAGTTTGGTATTTTGTATTTTAAAAGTCTTTGGTATATAACAAAACGCTTGTTGACTTTTGCCTCGAGAAACATCAAGTTTTACGGTCCCTCAGGCTTCAATGTCACCCTCGGGCTAAATCCCTCGGGTGACACTAGGGACTTTAAGATGCTAGGACGACGACGGTGGTTAAAACGCAAGATAAGTTTTACAATTTAAAGAAGTCACGGTTAACTAACTATTATATTTGGTATTTGAAGCTAGTTTGGTGACTTCCAAAACGCCCCAGCATTGCTAAAATGATTGTGGTGTCCGTACTGAAGTCAATCTCAAGCAACAGTTATCATCTTTTGGCCGTTGACGTCGTCCTGAAAATGCTCTAAGTGGCGTTGTAGAAAGAACGAGGATGACGTTGTGATTTATACTTTAGAACTGAAAATTATTCATTTTCTTTGTTTTGCAAAAATAATTATTTTGTTTAAAGGACGTCGTCGTTGAGGTTGACGTCGTAGATCTTAAAGTCCCTGCATTGAAGCCTTCGGGTCCGTAAAACTCGATGTTTCCCTCGGCGCCAGTCAACAAGTGTATATTAATTTTCGCGCGAAAACCGAAAAATTTAAATTCGAAAACTTTTATTCCAAAACCGAAGAAAAAATTAAAATCGGTCACTCGGTTCTGTTTTTATGTTCTGTCAAAGATCGAGTTTTGGCCATTTTTCTGAACCATATTTAAACAACGACCGCGTTAAAAGGTAGCCTGGCACTAGCAAACTTGTGACGTCATACCGGTAAAATAGAGCTCGCTTCGGCAAAAGACTACAACATTGTCAACATGCTAACCAGGAGAGTTTATCGAAAAGATACCCGGCCACAAGTTCGACTCCACGACTTATCAAGAATGGCTTTGGTATTTTAGTTTACCAAACGGTACAGCCGCACAACGGGTTTTCGCAACAAAAACACTACGCGTAGTAGGCCAATGTCACCTGGAGGGGAAGACGGGTACGATTCATTTTTGTCTTGATAAGACAAAACTATTGAGTTTTAAACTATATTATTAGTTCTGAGTATTGAGTTATAAATGCCCCAAAATAATGCTAATAGACGTATTTTCGTGAGTAAATAGGTGGCAAACCAAAGCTCGAACACATCCTCGTACCCAGGGTCTTACCTCCGCTCCCCCGCCCCCGCCCACCGCTGCGGAAAGACCCTGGTTTAGGCTGGTCACGTGTTTCGAGGGCAAAAATATAACTTACTGGGGGTGGGATATTTAGAAACGTGGCTAAACTGAATCACACAAAGACAATGTTTTTATGTGATTATTTTATTGTGACAAGACAAGGTGTGCGTTAATAATTCTCAAGAAAGCCAGACTGCATGCCTAAATCGATGTTTATTCACGTCGGTTTCCTCAGTGTTATGCGATACTGTAAAACCGTGTGTACATGTAGAAACAGAATTCGCCGTCCTGAACTTGAAGGCCGCTTAAAAGTCTCGATTGGCTCTTTGGAATAGTAAAATAAGACGTAAATCTCTTCAGTTTATTAGCGCCTTCATACACCGTCAATTTTTCGTTAGCCGTTTTGTGTGATTTGTCATTTGTGTCCCGCCGCTTCGCCTTTGTTGTTTTTAATATTGTGCCAACTGTCAATGTTTTCAAGCGTTTCGTTGCGCGTTGTTTGTACGAAATGTTTGCCTAAAAAACAAAGAGTAGACAGTATCAGTAAGCTCTGAAGGAATACAGGAGCAAAGTAATATTTAAAGGTAATACAAATGTGCCTGAGCTGTTTATAAAGTCTCAAGAATGATGTTGACTGAAGCGAAATATAAACATATTTACTAAAATATACTAGTTGAACGGTGGTCATGCAATAATTTGGATCTTTCGAAATTTAACGTTCATAACGAAGTATTTTCCATAATTTAGGAAACATAGAACGGTAACATTCGCGCTGGTTGAGTGGTAAGTTCTGTTTGTATTATTAATACAGACATGAGTGACAAGAAAAACATTGAACAAGCAACAACGTTCATGCAGCGAGCGATATAATAATACTGTAAAATGTTAACACGTACGAGTAAGTAAAACGCGATACTGAATACTGATAGACAACTTTAATAAAACTGAGGCTAACAAATAACAGTTGATAACATGAACTTGCATGTGGCTCCTTTTGTGATGAATGTTATTAAAGGGTTAGCGTTTTAAAAATCAGCAATACAATTGAAATATAAGTGCCGGCTACTTTATACACCCGCCGCTGCACGAAACGGCACGAAACTGTTGCATTGATGCGATTTAGAATAGTAAATGTAATGAACAACTAAGTAACCTCTTGGAATTTCTAAAGCACAGAATAAGAATCTAAAGCTTTGTTGACAGCTGCAAGCAAAAGGTGTTAATTGAATCTGTATATGTATTCTCAGCGAGTGTTGGCCGTTGCAAGAGATGCAGTGAGATAATTTCCACTTTCTTTCGAATGGAGGTTCAAGCGATTGTTAACTCCAATATAATTTGTGAATTTCGCATAGTCTTGATAGTGAGGAAATTTAAACCCACGTACAGTAAAATTTGAAACTCTCTGTTCCATCTTCAGGCGGCTATAATTTATCAGATCACTGATGACTGTAGAAATGCGTTCGAAGAATAAAATCTCTTTAAATTTGCTGCTCGTCGGATTGAACGACGGAAGACTTTCGGTCGAAGTTCAGAATTGTTCCTTCACTAATACCAGATTGCAATTGTTCTCCGATCCATGGAGTGTTTAATTTTCGCAATGAGCTTTCCTCGATATTTTATTCTTGCCCCCAAGGTACTGCGACAATTTTCAAAATAACCACCCGACCCTGACAAGAAAAGTTTGTTAGCACCCAGATTCTGGGAGCCACGTGACCAGCTTTAACCAGGGTCTTTCCGCAGCGGTGGGCGGGGGCGGGGGAGCGGAGGTAAGACCCTGGGTACGAGGATGGCTCGAACATTGGAATATTTGTTCGGTAATTAGGCAACTTACCGGTATGACGTCACCGAATATGTAGTACCCATTCTTCTAAACAACTCGGTCGTGCATCAAAAGGTACTTAGAATCTCCCCCCAGTAAGTCATGCGCTTTTACTCCAAATTCATTTTCCCCTCACTTTTGTAAAGTTAGATGATAACTGCTTTGAAAATATACATAACCTCAAAAGGTATAGTTGACCTTTAATGCCATAGTACATCGCAAAAATATACTTTTCAGTTTCTTTGATTGAAAACTTTGGATAAATTCAGACGAGATGTTTCAGATGATGAAAGCACAACCTTGTGTATAGTTGTGAGAACGCAACTGTCACAAGCTATGAACTCACACCCAATATCTGTGGTAGTACTCCTAAAACAGAAAAAGAAAATCCAAAAAAATAACAGCTCATGCAACGTTTTTAGGCGAAGTCCGAACCATATAACTTACACGACAGGAGATAAATCAAAAATATATCTTAAAATTATATCTATAATTTATATAGTGTTTCCACAAATTACATATATATCACATTTATGAGTTTAATATAACTAGTCCCTAATCTTCGCGAAATCGAAGAAAAAAGCAGGAACAACAAGTTTTCAATCGCTCATGGACATGACATTTATATGCATTGGAAATTATCTTGATTCCTGGACAAGAAATCATCCGCTTGATCACGTGATTTGTTACACTAGATCACATTAACCTGCGCCTTATTGCTACATCTTCTTCCTATCCCGGCGATCGTTTGGCGCGCAGACAACGCAGACGAATCTGATATTTACGCAACCTTTACGTCACAAAAGTCCCCAATACACATAGTCCGCCAGTCAGATATCTTTCGATGGCATAACGTCTATGGCAACGTAGACGCAAAAAGCGAACCAAATTGATTGATGCGGCGTGCTATAACCGAGCCAATTAGGTGAATAATTAGTTAGGTACGTTCATAGCACGCTGTATAAACCAGACCTAACAAAATGCGCTTCTTTCAGCAATCGAACCCCAAATGGTACGATTTATAAAACAAAAATTATTGTAATAACAGAATTACATCCATACAAACTTATTACAGTACATGGCTTAAATATGCACGAGCCTTGCATGCATAACCTGGAAAAAAACTCTATCATGAAGCTTATTCTTTACTTTGTCATGCCAAAAAGCAGTCCGAAACTTCTTGGCCTGCATGGAAATAATTGAAAATGGTGTTGTACTTAAAAATCTAGAGCTCGTGCTCGGCGTTCTGTCTATCTAATTGAATTTCAATGACTGAATGCTTCATGATAATACATATTGCATTGCTTGGTTTCGCAAAAAAATATATTTTACTGCATTGACACCGGGTTTCCATCAAAACAACTATATCTTGTAATAATATACACCTAATTCTCTAAAACACAAGTGGTGATTGGTTCAAAAGCCATGTTTTTATAACTATATGGAAAACGTGGGAAGATTAATACGCTATCAAATACGTTTAACAAATCGATTACATTTTCCGTGTGTGTGCACTGTAATAGATCACAGATGAAGTCACAGCGTGTAAAGAACAAAACGTAGGACACGATACGAAGTCGAGTGGCGTAACTAGTGAAGCATTTTTGGGGCATGAAAAAAGAAAAACAAAGTTTATTGTCTTATTGACGTTATCTGACGCCATCTATGTGTGCGTGTTCTTTAATGGTCCGGTCAACAAGCAATGAAAATGCACACAGAAGTCACGTTATTGTATAAATATAATACGCCGTATTAAACCTCTTTTTCTGTCATCGCATAAACTGACTCGCAGCGAGTACTACTTACAATTTAATTATTGAAAAGACAAGCACTGCAACTTATTTTTAATCAGATGCAAGTATAAGCAGCTCGCTGCGAGCTATAGTTTCTGCACTGGATGACTGAAATAGACTGAGGTTTAATGTAGGGCTCGTGTTCCCACAACAGTTTCTCGTTCTCCTATAAATATTCAATCTGTAATCTCATTCAGTTTCTTTAATTTGATGGAAACACGATGAAAATGTTTTCCATTTTTTAAGTAACACACATGTATATATGAGTATAAGTTATCTTGGAAAGACAGCTGAAAAGGCATTGCGATTCAAGATGATGCTATACTGCTGGTGAATATAGACAGGATTTTAAAACATCACGACTCATTAATCTCATTTATTGTTTTATATAGGATGTTCAACCTGAAGTTAATGCAACAACTACCATGCAGATGATGACATCGTCGTCGACTATTATGATTAGTAGTAGGCCTACTAGTGCTTGTGAAACAGGATCAAAATGCAATGCTTATATAGCTTTCTTCCTGATTTGCTTCTTTTGTTCTTTTCACTAGTCATTTTGCTAGCTGAACACGTTTTCTAATTTCATGGGTCGGTGAAAAAATCTTTATTTCTTTTTGTTATATTTTAAAATTTTTAAAAAATAATTGCATTTTACGATTTTGTAATGTTCATCATAGTCTCCAGAATTAAATTGTCTGGAAACGCAGTGAATGTCAAAGCGGTTATCAATGAGCTGCAATTTATGCTGAAAGTGCCCCTCATTTATATTTATACAGCATAGTTGAAGTGATTGAACACAAACGCAGCAAAATAAAAAAAAAGAAAATATACTATTATACTAAAGAAAATATACTATTTCAGCAACATCTGCGCAACATTTACATAAACGTGAACAAAAACATAGAACAAAGAGATTGGCGACGTTTCCAGACACTTTAAATCTATAGAGACTATATATATATGTCTTCATATATATATACCTATGTATATATATATATATATATATTATATGCCATAATAACCTGTACTACAATTTCCGGTAACATCATTAAAAATAAAATAAAAAACGTAAAGGGTACGTGAATGGTTTACTTAACAATGCAACTAATCAACAGCTGAGTGGAAAATAAGAACCTTTTCTGCGAGGGTTTTAGGTAATAGTTAAATTAAAAACTTTATTTAGTAAAATGCTGTCACAGGTATTAAGAAACGTTAAGAACATTATTTTTCGGTTTAGGTAAGAGTTTATACAGGATTATCCAATTCATTAATAATTCACGAATAGAGTTCAAAAGAAATTAATGCAGATGTTGTAAATCAGATACATTTTGTGGCCGTTGATTTACACAAGCTTTCCAAACAGTTCTTAGCTTAAACAGCGTGTATCTTAGGGGCTGTTTACATGAGCCGGGCTAGCCCGGCTAACCGGGCTGACTCGTGTCACGAAATTCTTTCCTCGGCCACAGAGAGAGATTTTAATCAACGTTAGGGTTAGTTTACATCTAAACGAAACCAATTCTTATTATTGTACATTTAGTTTATGCGAGTTTCAAAACCACAGTGAGATCCTAATCAATCGCGTGAGCCCAGTTAACCGGGCTAGCCCAGCTCATGTAAACAGCCCCTTAATAGATCGTTGATATACTCGAACAATATCATGCGTAAATTGGATACAGTGGCGTAGATGGTTGGGCGAAAACGAGCGCCGAAGGCGCGATACCTCCAGGGGGTTTCGGGGGCATGTTCCCCTGTCAAATTTTGGATTTCTAGGATCTCCGAAACAGCATTTCTTGCATTTTGAGAAGGGTTTTAAAATGACAATTTTTAGCACTAAAAATTAGAGTTAATGGACGATACTGGCCGCACTAGTCCTAAGGGTATGAGCTACTCGTCATAAAAAAACAGTTCTTTGTCTACACGACAATATAGCCATAAACGCGACAACTGTCTAAACAAAGAAAGACTCTATCACAGACTTTCATTATTGCTTGCCAAACCCGTGGGCTACTACGCCCAGTATCGTTAATTATTGTTCAGATACTCTGTGACTGTTTGATTCATTCACAAATAACAATGGTACTATAGTAAAATATATTGGCATAAACCCTAGTAAAATTCATATTTCAATATCATTCCTACTTGGATCGCAAGCAGTAAAGACTGAAATCCCACCCACCTCCCCAAAACATAGGCAATAGCCTTTTTCACCAATTGCTGGGCTACTTTTAATGATATTGTGTTATGTGATATTTTAATATGGTTACTGTAATTACTATATATGGTCTCTTAGCTTAATAAATAGGATGTTATACCTATATATTGGACGATTTAAACTATTCTGCAACCTAAAGATATGCATGCAATCACCGGCGACATGTAACTTTTGCAATCGTTCACGACCGTGCTTACCAGAACTGCTGCTCCTTGACATTTATAGTTATGAACAATTAGAGATGTGACGAAAGCAAAAATGTTAGACGAAATGTTGTATCAATATATACAAAATGTTAATGAATTAAATTGAATTATGAAATAAAAACGAAGTGTCTGAGGCAATTGCTCTAGTATGAGGTCGCAATTTTACCATAGACCTCACGTTTTCTTTACGGAATTTGGCAATCTGGCTTAGAGCCAATTTTACTTAAAAAATCGCTCTGATTTCTGCATACGAGTATATGTCCTGAGCCAGATCAAGGGTCCAACTCGGAGTATATGTCCTGCAGGGCAGACTGGGGTCCAACTCCATTGAGTATATGTTCTAGTCGCCTTTCAGGATCCAGCTCAAATCCGCGCGGTGAAAGTATATGTCTTGAGCAGATTAGGACCCAGCTAAAAATCAGCATTTGTCTTAATCGCCTTCCTCAAGATCCAGCTTTCAATTACGAGTATCTGCCCTTGGAATCTCTCAGGACCCAGCTCATCGCAGATAAACAAAAATATATAGAGCAGTTGCCCCACACTTCCATAACCCCACAAAAACATTGCCTTTTTTACTGTGTCAGTATCAATCTTAGCAGTATTTGGTAGTTGAGGACATTAATAGTATTCTCAAACTCATTTTTTAATTCATGAGGAAAACATAATTAGTTACCGAGACTGTGAAATTTTGTAAAAAACGCTCATAAATTAAGACAAGTTTTACCTCAGATTTCTAGCTCTTTAAATACTGATTTGTTTGAGAAGCTATACCATACACTCGAAAGCCGTTTCTTATCTGATTTAAAAACACCTCGAAGTGCGTTAAAAAACTCGGCTATCACCTCGTTTTTCAACACACTTCTCGGTGTTTTCAAATCAGATAATAAACGGCTTCTCGTGTACTATCATATATTACATCTCAAATAATTTAGATGTTATGGGGCGGTCACTCGACCATGGAACAATTATACCCCACCCCCCTGTTACGCTTTTCTCAAGTCTCGCAAACTCATGCGTGTAGATAGATAGATAGATACTTTAATAGTTAACTCCCCAAAGGGCTTTTCAGAAACCATTTACAAATTATAAGTAAAATCTATGCTATTAAATGTATTTCTAAAACTACTAGATACTACAAAATCTAAAAATAAGTCCAAATTGAAGCATTAGGTGCTTTCCAAAGCGAGCAAATGTTCCTCAAGTGATACCTTAAATGTTTTGAGCGAGAGACTCTTTCAGGTTCTTATCTAAATTGTTCCAGATGTTGACCGCTTTGTAGGCAAATGTACGCTGGCCGGCAGCAGATTTGAACATTGGTATCCGTAGAGTGTTTGGTTCATATACTGACATATCCAAATACGGAAAACTATTAAGGTATTTCTTTTATCCAAACATCTCGAAGTTGCTTCAACAAACGGTTTTCAACAAACGTCTCGGTATTTGGAAATCCTGGTGATATGCTCCTTCTCGTGTATAAAACTGAATTACATAAAAATTGAGCAAGAGTTTCTTCAGATTTCAAACTTTTGTTCACGATGTTGATTTTCTTTAGTTTTAGTTTATTAATTATTTAGCAATATTTAATTATAGCAAGTAAATAACGTTGCGGTTGACACAGGTCTCTTTTAAGGATTTCCCGGGGGTGGCGTTCACACAAAGGGATTCTTCTAGGGGGGTCTGGGGGCATGCCCCCGGATATTTTTGAAATTTAGAGTCTCAGAAATGCCATTCCCTGCATTCTGAGGGGTGATTTTTAAGAACACCTACTGAAGGTCATAAAATGTCATAAAAACTAGTTAAAATACAACACATTTCTAACTGTTTCGCTTTGTGTCAGAACTCATCAGCATGGAAAATGCTGTGAGGAACTATAAAAAGATTTTTCGTCGCCACATACATCTTATCAAAATAAAAACTATTTAAATAATATATCTATAGCTTTATCTATACCTTTGTAACAACTGAAACTATTCAACTGACTTGCTTATTCATACACATTTTATCCTGGGGCAAAAAGGGACTTTTACTGGGCTGGGGGGGGGGGGAGCAAAATCAATTTGGGGGCGGTGCTCAAGGGGGGACTGGGGACTCGTGGCCCCCAGTTATACAGCTAAAAGAGTTCCTGGGTTGACAAGTTAATACATTGTGCGAATCTGTCCAAACGGGTTGCTATCCACTATGTAATTGGCCTAACATCGCAAAATATTGGTCTGGTATGCTGCACGCGAATTCATTTTCTTATTGGAAAATATCAAACTGCATAATTTTCCATTACTTTGAGTTTCATGCCAATGTTTTCTTCACATAAAAATTTTAGCGGACGCCATGGCCATGTTTGATGTTTTAGCCTAGTTTCCAGGTTTTGCTTGCGGCGTGAATATGTCGTGGCTTCTGATTGGTCAGAATAGGAATATTTCAGAGAATATTTCATAAGGTTTATCATTGGGTAACGCTACCAGTGGTCTATCACCAATAAACCACTTGTAGTTCAGCCAATCAAAACGCCGGATATGTAATAGTCCCGACTAGTTGGTTGATACTTAAAAAGTAATATCATGTGCGTGCAAGCCAGGTGTACATGTAGTATACGGATTTAAAATTTTAAAATTAAATCGTTTTAACTGATCACAATATAATTTTATTGGTAAGAATAACAGCAGAATCTGTGAATAATGCAAAGTAAATACTAGAAAACCGCACAGATATATAAGATATATAATTATTCACATAAAAAATTTCCATATCAAACAAATTTAAATTATCTCAAGAACGAAGCGTGGTACGGAAGAGTTTTAAACGCTAATCTTTAAAATCGCGCGCAAGACTATACTTTTAAATAAAAGTGTTTATTTCTAACTCAATTTTTCGACCCCGTTCACACGAGTCCGGAGCGAGTTGAAAACGGCGCTAAACTGAGTCACAAAACGCCGTTGCGTTCACACGGCACCGGATCGGTGTGAAAACGGCGTTCTAAGCGGAGGGTTTTGAAAGCGATTTCTAGACGGAGCGAGATATAAACGGGAACCCTAAACTTTCAGCTCCTAACCAAACGGCTGGCGTATTTTTCAGCGCTGGAAAACGTTATGATTTGTCTTCTCGACTTCGGAAAGCTTCTGCTATAAAGAACTAATTGTGCTGCTGTTTGAACAATTATAACATTATTTCAACAATGACAAGCCAAATTGGAGAAGATTAATTGTCAATAAGAAGAGTTCCTAACAGAAAGACTAAAATTGTAAACTTAGAATGCACTATACACTTTGATGGGATAATATTCTTGGAATTACCAGGGCCGCATTAACAGATTATGGGGCCCGGGGCAGAGAAATTTGATGGGGCCCCTGATTTTTGGAAAATGGGTTAAAAATCATTTAAAACCTAGCAAGACAACTTCGGTAGTTTTACCAAGGCGGCAGAACAACATGTCATCATCTCCAAATATTAAAAGTTCTCAATGTGACTGAAGCCGCCATGTTTCCAGTTTACTTCCGGCGGTCTCCGAGTCCGACTCCAAGTGTAGTTCCCAGACTTTTCTCGAGAGAAATAGAGCAAATTTCACTATCTCCTATATCTTGTGTGTCGGGAAGGAAGGTTTGCACAGCGCATATATCGAAATGGACTTTTTAATCGTCACAGTATATTCAGTATGTACATTGTAACAGATACTAAAAACTCAAAATTCAAATATCCCTAATTGAGTCGTTTCGCAATTAATAAACTTTTTTTATCTCATGGGGCTGGGGCCCCCCGCTCACGCGGGGCCCAGGGCAGCTGCCCCTTTTGCCCATAGGATAAAGTGGCCCTGGGAATTACTCCTCGTTTCCATTTACTTTTGACGAGATATGGCTATTTAAACAGTGCACAGTTCCGGAGTCGTGTGAACACCTTCAAAGCGTCGTTAAATTATGACGGATTCAACCGCAGTTTCAACTGCGTTCACACTAGTTCGGTTATAGAAAATAAACGGTAAAATGTGGTTACGTTCACACGAATCCGTCATAATTTAACGACGCTTTGAAGGAATTCCCTTCCTAGTCGTTTGGTTTATAGGAGCTGAAAATTTAGGAACTGGGTGCTAAAGCGGAGCGATGAAAAGATCCGGATCTTGTGTTCACACGACACCGCCAAGGGTTCCGTTTTCATCTCGCTCCGTCTAGAAATCGTTTTCAAAAAGCTCCAGTTAGAGCGCTGTTTTCACACAATTTCGATCCGGTGCCGTGTGAACGCAACGGCGTTTTATGACTTTTTAACGCCGTTTTCAAATCGCTCCCGCGCGAGTTGATATATATTCTTTGAATATATAGAACAATTGCAAAATCCATCACGGAATTTTCATTCCCATTTCACCTCACTTCATTTTAATCGCCTCTTTTAAACTCAGATCTAAATGTCTTAAAAGACAAGTGGGTATTTAATCTTTCAGGAAAAAAGTTATTAGACTTAGAAGGAAGCAGTCTAGAAAAAGGTTTATAGTTTGCTATACAGGTTAATACAGTAGCACCTCATCATCGCTGTTGTCAAAATAATTTTTCGACTACATGCAATCAAGGCTGCATTCTTAACGGTAAAAACATGCACCTATTCGGTTTTATCGTCAGATCCGACTATTAAAGTTCAAAAAAAATAAACAAAATTATATATAATTTGAAAAAAGCTGAAAAAATCGACGATATTGCGTATATGAACATGTTTGGTGGTTTAGAAGCAATAGTCTGTCAACAAGATTTTATGCTATGGTTTACCAAAAATTCATTAAGACATATAAATCGTCATAGTTTTGATTAACTCCTCGATGTATATACTGTATATCAGATTAAGTTATTTGGCAAAGGCCTTGTTGCCAACGGTTGGAAAATCGGAATACACTATAATAACTATCAATTCCTTGACTTTACTGGTGATAAGTATTCATCGCATTCATTCGAGGGGTGGCGGGACAGCTCTCTTGTATAAGGAAACAATTCCAGTGAAAAAAGTTTCTGCGGCTATATTTAACTCGTTCGAGTATTCAGAATGGAACATTTGTTCTCATGGATTATCCCCAGTTAAATTAATCATTATTTATAGACCACCTTATTCCAGAGCACATCCAATTTCAATAGGAACATTTCTCAAAGAGTTTACCGACTATTTGGAATCGGTTATACTTTGTCGGGATTCTATTCTGATTATACTGGTGACTTTAACATACATGTTGACGATTCTTCAAATGACGAAGCTTTAAAATTTCTTGATCTTCTCGAATCTGTGGGTCTTGAACAACACGTCAATGAACCAAACACATACATATGGTCATACGTCATGAGATCTAGTTATCACCAGAACTGGTGGCCAGATCCTCAAAGATTCTCCTAAAACTGATTTCTGCTTGTCCGATCACATTTCCATTATATGTCATCTTACAACACCAAAACCGCCACTTTCAGAGAAGACAATACATTATAGAAAATTGAAAGACGTCGATATATCTGCCTTGAAAAAGGACCTACGCTCATCTGACCTCTTTTCACAGCCTTCCTCCAACATTAATGATTTGGTGCAATGTTTTAATACCACCCTCTCTACATTGCTAGATGCTCACGCCCCTCTAGTAAAGAAGACCATTATCACGAGGCCACGTGTTCCATGGTAGGCTATACAGACGAAATTAAAGAATTAAAGAGGTGGAGGAGAAAAGCAGAAAATCGATGGAGAAAAAGGAAGCAATCATCAGATTTATAAAGTATTTAAAATCTATCAAGAATCAGACCAACTACTTGATGAAGCGAGCGAAGTGCGATTTTTACACAAAATTTATGAATGACATGCAACTCTCATAACCAAAAGAAACTATTCACAGCAACTAAGCAACTTTTATTACCTAGAAAAGAATTACGTTTTCCTAATTATGATGATATGGATCTTCTCGCCAATGAATTAGGCCAATACTTTACTAAGAAAATTGAAACAATTCGTTCTCAACTCAACCCTGACAACATTCACCCGGATAGTCCGCCCGCCTTTGTATCCAATAACTTCGAGTCAACTTTTGAGTTTTGAACTTCTTAGTGAAGACGATGTCAAGAAATTGATTTCTGAGTCGGGAAAAAAATCATGTTCGCTTGATCCTATGCCTACCCCACTTATGCTGGAATGTTTGGATGTTTTATTACCAGTGATAACAACTATGATTAATCTATCTCTAGAATCTAGTCAGTTTCCAGTTATTTGGAAGGAGGCAATTGGTTATCCACTTCTAAAAAAGGCAGATCTTGACACAAGTTTCTCAAATCTTCGTCTCATCAGTAACTTATCTTTTATTTCTAAACTTACGGAGAGAGCAGTTTGTCGCTAAATGATTTGTACCCAATACTCCAGTCAGCCTATCGTAGATATCACAGCACGGAAACTGCATTGCTCAAAGTAACCAACGATATTCTTTTGAACACGAATAGTCAGAGCGTTTCACTATTGGTTCTTTTGGATCTGAGCGCTGCTTTCGATACCATTGACCATAAAATATTGTTGAAACGCTTACAGAATAACTTGGGTATTGGCGGGACTGCTCTGTTATGGTTTGCTTCTTATCTTAGCAATAGAAAACAGCGAATTCACGTCAATGGCTCAATATCAGATGAATTTACTTATAATTGTGGTGTCCCACAGGGCTCCTGTCTTGGTCCCCTACTCTTCATAATTTATGCAAGTGACATGTTCTCCATTATTGACAACCATCTGCTTGATTCTCATGGATACGCTGATGATACACAACTTTACAGATCACTAAATCCTAACAGTGCAGATGACCAAGCACAGGGATTTCAAGAAATGGAGAATTGTATTTCAGACTTGCGTGATTGGATGACTAGTAGTAAATTAAAGATGAATGATGATAAGACAGAATGTATATTAATTGGAACACGGCAACAATTGACTAAGTTATCCATAAATCACAGTCATATTTCAGTTGGAGACACAACTGTCGCTACCTCACGGACTGTCAGAAACCTTGGAACGCTCTTTGATTCTGACATGTCTTTTCACGAACAAATAAATAAGCTGAGTAAATCGTCCTTCTACTTTCTATACAACATTAGGAAAATCAGAAAATATCTAACAAAAGATATAACAGCTACTCTTGTTCATGCCTTCGTTACATGCCGCCTGGATTACTCTAACAGTATACTGTATGGCTTACCAGCATATCAAATTGCAAAGATACAAAGAGTCCAAAATGCCGCTGCAAGGTTGGTCTGTAAGGTTCCGAAATTTGCACATATTACTCCCTACTTAAAAGAACTTCATTGGCTACCGGTTAAATTTAGAATTAAATTTAAAATTCTTGTTTTAACCTTCCAAGCAATTTGCGGTTTGGCTCCGCAATATTTATGTGAGCTCATTCGTATCAAAGATCATTCATGTCATCATCTTCGATCAAATGATGAACTACTTTTAGCTGTGCCTTCTTTTAAGTCATTACCCAGACTTGGTGACAGAGCATTCCAATTTGCAGCTCCCAGTTTGTGGAACAGTTTACCAAAAGAAATTAGACAAGTACAATCTCTTTTTAGTTTCAAAAAACAATTAAAGACTTTTTTATTTCGTGCAGCATATATAATCTTAGTTCTTAGTATAACACTATTTTAATAGATAATTTTACGGTTTTAAATATAAATGTTGGATACTATTTTATATATATATGTTTTGTAACTAAATTAATTTGTAAACATAGCGCATCTGAACATTTTTGTATGATAATTTGCGCTTTATAAATCAATATTAATAATAATAATAATAATAAGTTGGTGTCATTTGATGTTGCTCATTGTCATTTGACGTTAATTGTTTCACAAACACTGAGAATGAAAATTCAGTTTGGCAATTGTTCCGAATATTCAAGGTTACAAAACCAATTAAACTTTTTTAATAAGTAGTTTTCACGTAAAAGTTGGGCAAAATCTTTTATACTGAGAAGAAAAAAATAGGCATGCTCAGGCATGCATGTATCTACTGCGTTTAATTCTATATACTGTGTTTAAAGCCTATACCCAAAAACAAATGTTGTTGTAATTGTCTAGTTGTAACAACATTGTATTAAGATTAAGGGCTGAACAAGATTTTTGCTAAAGGGAAGCTAAGGTAATAAAGTATGGTAGTAAAACTTAGACGGCCAATGAAATTAAGACCAGTAACAACTCATAAAATTCGACTTATAGTTAAAGCCAGGATTTTGTTACAACAATAATGCATGTCAGGTAATAGGTGAAAATGAGCAATCCATGCAGTGGGTAAGGAAAATAGGTTGAGATAGCTATAGCAAGTATCTGGAGTGACACTGCTGTAAAGCTAGTAAATGAAGAAGATATATGTCCAGCATGGTCATATCAAAATCACGAGTAATAATACATTGGTTGTTCTTCAAGACATATATGCCTTGGATGCATGCAGTAAAATCTAGAATACTGAATGTTTGCACATTTACTGTACTATCAAACAAATCTTGCGTGGCATGGACAAATGCAGCATACAATCAATTAATTTATACTCCATTGATAAAAATTCTGTAGAACGAATAATTTTTTCTCCCGAAAAAATCATGTTTGCTAATTTTAAAAAATTTGGATCTACAAAATTTTTTTTAAATCGGCCTATTGATTACTCATACTTCAAGAAAAGTTTTAATGAAATCAAAATTGGGGGTCACCTCTCTCCTCCGCGAGGCTTAGAGGGGGCCTGGAGAAGAGGGACAACTGAGGAACTTGTTGGGCGTTAGATTTTTCTCCTCTCCCCCTCGGGGTCCCTATTTTTCTCTAACGCCCGACAAGTTCCCCAGGTGTCCCTCTTCTCCAGGCCGGGTCACCATAGTTTTTTTCGAATTAAATTAGTTTGAAGGGTAATTGGCAGCCATTTTGAAACGTCATTGCTGCCATAGCAACAACTGTTGCTATTTATTTGGTAACAGTTTTTGATTGTCAGAATGTTTAACTATGCATAACATTTAGTTTTAGTCTTTTTCCGAATTGTTTATGCACGTGTTTTGGACTCTCAAACTTGTATTTTACATTTTTCAAGAAACTGTATGGAGCCAGCTTAAGTAATACGGACAACAAATCAGTGCTGCAACATTGCTGCATTGCAAGTTGAATAGCGTTGTTGCACGTATTATCACCCACCTTAAACATTGTCACGCAACAATGATTTTGTTTTAAGTTGAATCAGCATGTTGCAGCAAGTAGAACCGGAGTCTACTTTTTTCAACAAATTTTTTTCAACTCGCAACAAAATCATTGTTGCGTAACAATGTTTAAGGTGGGTGGTAATACGCGCAACAACGCTTTTCAAAAACAAAGTTGCCTTGCAAGTTGAAGAAAAATGTTGCCCGTATTACCTCACCTTTAACTTATCTTAACACGATGACAGCAAAATATCTACACGCGCATGCGCAGTAATACAAAAATGCTATTTTTTCATTCCATGCAATGACTGTATAATCAGGAAAAAAGAACACCAAAAGGTTGTTTTCTTTTAAAAAACAAAACAAACTGTTTTGTCGGAGCACGCTTACTGAACCAACCATAAGATTGTGTGGGATGATATAGAAATTACCACTACCAATTCACGGTCGGTGCCAACAAAGGCAGGTTGCCCAGAGGCTAGAAGCTATTTGCATCTTGATCGTAGATAACGTCATCAGTGGTTCAATAAAAGTGTAAATATATGGATCATGCTTGATCACGCTGCTCCACAGTGACTACCCTCTACACATTGAAATGTTACCGGGCTAATAATACAGAGGGCAAAATTACTTGAATATTATTGGCTAATGAAGAGAGTATTTTTTTGTAATTCAGGGCAAAATTACTTGCACTTGATTGGTTCCTTGATCAGCAGTTCTTGCATGTGATTGGTCGCTTGGTTACTTAGCAACAGTGAACCTCAGAGGACTGGCCTTTTTTTTCAACAAATCTGCAAGGTTTTTCGGTCTGAAAATGCTTTTTTGTTTACTTTGAACTACCGTCCGGTAATTTAAACTATTGAAGGAGTGTAAACTATTAGTGAAAATGAATACACTATAGAAAATTTACGAACTTTTGCCTGTTTGCAAAAAGAAAGCATGCAACAGGCACAGCGACAGAGCGAGGATAATTGGAATGTTGCCGAGTACCGACCGTGATAAGGTACATGACATGTACTTCGACATTTTCTGGAATAACATAGCTCTTGAATAATTTTGCCCACTATATTAACACATAATCGCATAAGTTCTCGTAAAATTAAGGTTTAATTTCACTCGTGTTTTCAAAATCTTACAAATTACCCTCGTCGCTTCGCGACTCGGGCAATTTTGTCGACTTTTGAAAACACTCGTGAAATTAAACCTTAATTTTACTCGGCCCCAGGCGATTACCTATACTAATTATCTAAAATTAGCTAAACACATCTCAAACGGCAGAAAGTTACAAGATTGGTGTTCTCGCAACGTTGATCAACAAAATTTACACTGGTGAAGCCAGTTTCTACAGCTCAATGGTTTGCCTGTTTTCGTGGCGGTCATCTTAGCCAGTTCTCCAATCATTGTAATGGTTTCATATATCTCTATATAACTGGACTACTCACCCACCTACATATAAAGGAAGTCGGGATGACAAAATTTGGTGTAGCAAAATGGCCATCACGAAAGTAAATCCCCATACAGATCGCCTTTGATAAAGATCACCAAGAAGGCTAATTAGTATTCTTAACTTTTGATACAGATACTTTGTCCAAAAGATGATCTTTATTGGGATTTACAGACGTATACATATGACTTGAATGCTACGTTTTGATTGCTTCTTAACCTCATTAATTATTCATGAATTTTGTATTAAAGAAGCCTAGGGGGCATTTACACGGTTAGACCGGTCAGTCCTGTGAAATGGAACATGATTCATTTGAGGCCTGGGATGGTCTGACTGGAAAATTTGGTCCTAATCAAAAGCAAGTCCATTCTGGCCGGACTGACCAGTCTAACCTTGTCAATTGGAAAGCGCCCCTAGTCTTTGTGTTCGTTGGTACCAAACTATAAGCGCGTTTTTTTAAAGTTTTCGGTACAGTGAAGGATAATCGATAACTCTCCGTAATACCAAAACTGTAATGGAACAAAACATTAGTCAATAATTTCAATGTAAAGCTATTCATATATTTGTGATAGCAAAACATATTTATTAATAATAAAGTCTTGGAATGTCTAGTGAATGATTTCCGACTGCATGGCATTTGCTTGTATTTTCCTCAGTTTGGTTTCCTAGTGATAATAGCAAATAAAATTAAAGTGCACCTAGCCACTAAAATGAAATTCATTTTGTTGGAAAGAGTGTTAAAAATGATGAAGGATGGCGTTTTTTTCAGTATCTTTTTTCGTTCGAATCTTGACGTCTATACAGGCCAACAACTGTTGCGGCAAGTCTTGAAATTAGACATAGGTTCGAAATTAACTAACAGAATAACTTGAAACTTTCCATGTGGATACAGACAACTAAACATTACAGCTAGTTTAGTAATAGGTTAGTTTCCACGCCTCCAAGTATCGTTATCAAAAATCTTCGCTTTCTCCCATAATATATTTTTTCACCAACTTCAAACTTCAGTTTTAAACTGCTTAGGTCGTTAGAAATGTATCCAACTAGTGCCAACCCGAGAAGGTTTGTCACCGAGGAGATAACACATAATTTTGTTTTAGAAATTAAGAGGTCCGGAAACTAATCTGTTACTATGGTAACAATAAAACCGGCAGGATGTTATACTCGTTGGTGGTCTGTGTTATTTTGTTTATGCCAACAAGATTGCGGCAAGTCTTGAAATTAGACATAGCTTCGAAATTAACCAACAAAATAACTTGAAACTTTGCATGTGGATACAGACCACCAAAGAGTATATTAATAACATCCTTCTGGTTTTTTAATAAAGAAACTCAGAGGCCTGGAAACGAACCTGTTTAAATACTATGGTAACAATAAAACTGGAATAATGATGTTATACTGTTTAGTTTTAGTTATCTGTACAATACAATACAACAACTTTATTTAAAGAGGGTAAACACATAACAGCTTTCGCTGACAAACCAGTGGCCCTCATCTGTATACACAGGCACATGCAAAGTTTCAAGTGATTCTGTTAGTTAATTTCGAATGTTGGTCTACATAGATGTCATCATTATTTCATATTAGCAATATGAGATATGTAATAGACGTTCGGTGGACGTTCGTCAAGCTCAATTACTCAGAAAAGATTTCTGAGACCCCATGCAGGCAGGGTTCGAACCTGCAACCTTCTAATGACCGGTTAGACGCTCTAACCATTGAGCCACTGAGGCTCAGATGGAGAGCTAAGGTTGCAAATTGACTATGAATTTGCTGAAAATGACTATGAATCGTAAGTGAAACGTAAAATCACGCGTTGTGATTGGCTGCTGACGGGGCGAGATTTCTCCGTAATGCCCGCGGGCATTATGAAAATTGTTAATGCCCTACGATGGAAACAAACGAAAAATGCTAATAAGAAACTTTTATTGCCGAAAAACGGCGAAAATAGATGAAATAAACGACGATGAATATTATAAAAGTAAATTCTAGTATCCAGACGAGAAAGAAACAGAAGAAAATAACGCTAGTTCGGTGTTTTGACGAAGTTAAAGAAAGTAAAGATCATGAAATACAAGATTGATTTTGAAATAAAAAGTAACATATAATAAACTACTTAATAACCTCGACCTTTGGGTCTTTACGGTAACTAATATTAAACCTCGGTCTTGAGCGTATTAACTTCGCTATCGCTCGGTTAATACAGCAAGACCTCGGTTTAATATTTTACCGTAAAGACCTCACTCTCGGTTATTAAGTAGTTAATAATAGGACAGAATTTTAAAGTGTGTTTTGTAAAATGTCTGTAGCATTTAAAACATGAGCAGCAGTGTTTTAGATCTGATAAAACACGACTGTGAATGTTTTAAATACTATTCTTCAAAAACGACCCATTTCGTAAGTTCATTGGCGTAGTAAGTTTGAAAAATAACGTAAGCTAAAGTTTATGTAAATCAGGTTTCTTTATCAGATATAAAACCATGGACATGGTACTGATTTCCTTTGTGTTTTCCTCATGAATTATTATTAAGTTTTTGAATCATTTTTAAAATAGGTTTAAAACCACCTTGAATGGCATTTCGGTACCTCCCCAACGTACAGTCCGTTCTGCGCATGACCACCATGGGTCATGACAATGTAAACTGGCAGAAAACCAAGCGATTCGGTGAGGATATCTCTTCGGATTTCTTCTGAAAATGTTTTGTTTTGGGTGCAAGTAATGAAGAGGAAGTAAGAAAAGCTTACAATCTTGAATAAGGTACGTATCAGTGTATATTTTTTGTAAATAAAGATGTAAACATTATAGTTTCGTACATGCGCAGAACGGACTGGACGGCACCTTTAAGTATGATGCTATCGGTTTTACAGAAATAAGTCCTTAAAGGAGCAGTGTCACTCGCAAAGCCCACGCAATAATCACGCACCAACTTGAAAAACTACAGCCTGTATGTTTTCAAGTTTGTTGATCCAAGATGGCGGCCGCACTTGGCGGAGAGTATAGTGGAAGACGCGATAATTCAGGCCGAAAGAGAAAATACGAGGGATCAAATAGTTCACAGAAAGCCTGGAATAGTCAGCACAAACGTATTTACTTATCACTGACTATATTTGAGTCATGGAAAGATGCTAAAATCGTAGCTGGATATGGTTCATGTAGCGATAGCGACTTCGCAGCCCATCTGCTCTCATTGGAATACCGTAGAAGGTAAATATCATTTGATTCATTTCTCTGGTCTCTTGTCCGATTTAGAGCTATTTCCAACATTTTCCAAAGTTATTTCTATGTGCGCAAAAAAGATGCGCAAATGGTGACACTGCTCCTTTAAATTCATCCCACGCATGTTAATTCTTCCCACGCATGTTAATTTATCAGTATATACTTACATAAAATATTAATATTAACAATATAATTATAAGCCTGTAGCTTTTGAATTTTCTTTTGACAGGATTTTGATGAAGTTTCAATATTCAAGTAGCACTGATCGCAACCGGTGATGGCTTTATGACCAATATAGCTACATCAAAACATCGGATAAAGAAAAAAAGTATTGTTACTAAGCAATTAAAATATCACGTGAACGATGTTTGCATTAATATCAGTTTAGCTATTAATATAGGCCACAACTCTTTCCAGTTGCTACAGTAATTGTTACAGTATAGCTAGACGAATGGTTAATAAAATGAATCAACACGGACTTATTTTCAGTGCTGTCATTTTGTTGGTAGTTCACTATGGAGCGACTCTCCCAGATGGTGCTCCCAAGGGAGCTTGCGTTAGTATGACTCCAAAGCATGGGGTAGATCCACAAACAAGAGACCCACCGTTCGTTATTCAAGTAATGAACAAAAATGATCCTGCAGCAGCAACTGAAATCGTTAAAATGGTGTATGTTAAAACTACTGCCGCAACAATTGGTGGAATTTTAATTCAAGCCAGAGAAAAAGGCAGTGAAAAAGCTGTGGGAAACTTTACAGAAATTCCAGACGGTACGAAGTATCTTGATTGTTCTGATCCGCGCCCCGAGTACAATGCTAGTTTACCGGTAGGTATATATAATATTTTCCATTTCATCGTTATTTTTTACATTATGCGTTGAGAAACTATAAAATAAAGCAGCAGCCAACATTGATAAAGCCATACGGGAGAGAAAGGATTGATTGGTAAAGGTGCCAAGGCGATATAGTGTATATACTTTGTTTTATGTAGCGTCAGCAAGCCCTCTATTTTCTTTGCTGCCCCAATCATTTATTGACCATGATTGTAGTTATCAGAAATAATTAAAAGGCAAATAGAGTGGTTAGTGTGATTGCTAATTAAAATGTATATAGTTGTGCATGGCAATTAAGAATTTTCTTTGCTGTTTTTTTGTATGAACATAAACATAAACAAGCTGAAAGATTGCATGAAACACTTTAACTTCTTGACTTTTTCAAAGTAACTATTCATATCTTTAAGAATATATTAGACTTAAAGTTTAATATTCTCGAAGAGCTATTAGCAGTGTAACCATGCAATATAAACATTAGGCAGTAAACACTTTTGTTTCTACCGAGTTTACATAAATGAACTTCCTAATTACAACCTTTTGTCGCAAGGTCGTTTTACTTTATACTTGAACTTAAAAAATGGCTGAATATACTATATAGTAACAAGTTTAGTCTTAATGCAATTAAAACTAAATGTATGGTTATTGCCACTCGACAAAAACTTGCAACATTACCAGAACAACCTATAGCTATTGTTGCTATTGATGGACAACAAATTTCTCGAGTCAAGACTTACTAGTATAATGCCTAAGATTATATAGTATATGTACATATAGTCTCTAAAGTTATCAAGGCAATTGGAGCATTAAGGATACCTAAACCATACCTCCCTCGACAAGTAACTATGATTCAAATTTACCAATCACTCATTCTACCGCATTTGATTATACTATGACAGTGCATGGGAAATGTGGATAAAGGTCTTGCACTTAAGCTTGAACAACTTCAAAACAGAGCAGCATACATGTAAATCATAACAGGAGCTGAATATGATGTCAGATCTTCCAAACTATTGTCCGAGTTTTAGAAGAACGACGTTCACTGCAAAAAATCCTTGAGTAAATTAACTCAAAAAATTGAGTAAAACCATGCACCCACAGTGACTCCAAATAGTGAGTAAAATTGACTCAATAGTTTGAGTAAAATACTGTTTTACTCAAACATTTGAGTCAATTTTATTAAACGAAAAAATTGAGTAAAATGATCATTTTACTCAAATGTTTGAGTAAAATTACTCAAAATTTGAGTAAAATTGACTCAAACAAAATGCACCCACAGTGACCCAAATTATTGAGTAAAATGATTACTTACTCAAAATTTTGAGTAAATTTACTCAACATTTTGAGTAAAATTACTCAAAATTTGAGTAAAATTGACTCAAACAAAATGCACCCACAGTGACCCAAATTATTGAGTAAAATGATTACTTACTCAAAATTTTGAGTAAATTTACTCAGGTTTTGAGTACAATTGACTCACGCTGAATATGTGATTACAGTGGCCTAAATTTAAACCCTGAGGAAAATAAACATTTTACTCAAACTGTGAGTAAATTGACTCAAAAATTATGCAAACTTCACTCTAAATCAGTGAAAATATTGAGTAATACTTTCTAAAACTGACAAAAACATATGGAAATGTTAAACAAAATATCAACTTGAAAAGTTTGCAAAATTATATCTTGAATAAAAATTAATGGCTAGAATAGATAAAGATACAGAGGTCTATGACTTTTAGATATTTCAGTATAACAGCCCAGCTCAAAATTTTTAAATGTAATGCCATAATGAAAGGAAACCATGGTTAATCTTTTCATCGTTGTGGCATTACATTTTTAAAATTTTGAGCTGGGCTCTTATATTTATTCTGCGATTACAGTTTTCACCCAGTAAATCACTTGCTACGATTTCAGTCTATATATTCATGCAGGTATAGTATAGTATTTACATTATTAACAAAATGAATAATGGAAGCAGGTACCTTTCTTGCATCCTGACAGTATATTTAAAATGCATTTCTGCATATTATATAAAAAAAAATATTTAAAGAGTTTGGATATTCAAACATAAAAACATAATACATAGCCAAAAGTCCAAGGCATGCTTCGTCTATTCCACCACTGATGGAAAACAGCATCTGATGATCTGCAACAATGCTTATGTCATCTGGTGACTCAATAGTGCCAGTGACCACAATTTTGATACCACAAAAATATATTTTTGCTAACTCTGGCCTGAAATTTGTTGGCAACACTATCTTTGATGGCCACAGCTTCTTGGCATTTGAAACAACAACTTGGGGTCCAATTGGACGGGAAATTTCCCTAAAAATATTCAAGATAACAGACTTACATGTATGTATTGTTTCAAAATACATAGGTACATGTAAAGTCGGTAAACTTATGCAGTACACTACAGCACTCTACTGTTATATCTAAAATTTGTTTCACATGTGTGTTTATACTGTACATTTATTTACATATTTAAATATATAAAATTAGTCTTATAAATAAAAAATATCTCGTGTTTACTTAGCAGTCTGATGTAGTTTTGAGTTCACTAGACGAATATTTTACACCTTCTATAAAAATTCAACTTATCTACTAAATGATGACAGCTTTCTAAAATTGTCTACAAGACTTGTCAATTGTTCTGTGGTGCATCTGGTTGAAAAATCTTCCAAGCACTTCTTTGCAATTTCCTTAATTGGTTTATATTTACAAAATCTGTATATATTTGCAAAAACAATGCCAGCATAGTATACATCATGTTTATTTCAAAACAAATTTAGCAATTGTGGATTACTATAAATTTATGTATCTCTTCTTTAATGGGAGGCTTGCATAAGCATGCCACCCAAAAGAGGTGCCGGTACAAGGCGGCCATAAGCCACCCTCTCGACAACAGAATTAACTGCAACAACATAAATCAGGGATGTAGCTACGCTGGGCGGCGCCGGGCGGCACCGCCCGGCACAAACTATAAGCGCCCGGCACTCGAAGTAGTTTTTCCGAAAGCGCCCGGCACATTATGCAGTTTCTGTGGAGCAGCATCTTTGTTATGTAATAATGTAATTCATCAAGCTCCGTGATAAGTACGGAACTTTGCCTAAACAGATAAACGTTTGCACGATTTTTATTTGGCATTGGTCACAAAAAGGCAGCTGTTACGGAGTATACGTCGCAGTCTAGACCGGCGCCGCTGATAAGTTTATAAATAAAATTTGAGTGTGGATTCAGAAATAATAAATACAAGATCTGATTATCCATCACTGAGTTGTCATGTTCGGAAAAAATCAAGCTTAATACACATTTTAGTGGAAAACCAGAGATATATTAAGCTGAAATATAGTTAATATATTAACTATGGCCAAACACGGTAGCGGCGGAGTACGATTTCGGTTTTCCATAACCGGTTTGAAAGCAAGGTTAAAGTTTTGAACTAATCAAGCGCGGAAGTACCGAAACAGCTTGTCAACATGGTTTAACCCGGCGTGGTTTAACATGTCTTTACTTAAATACTTTCCTGTCATAACAAAGAAAAGTCTATTTATTAGATTTCCGGAAAGTGTTCGAATTTATACCCCCCCCCCCTAATCGTGTCATTTGATTCTTTTACCGGCACTCATTCTCTGCTGGCTACATCCCTGATAAATGTATAGTGCAAGCCACTAGCCAATAACACTTTTTTAGACCTAACTTTTAAATTTGTTAATAGTCAATACTATAATTATTGTGCCAACTACTGAAAAAGAATTGTTTATTTCAAAACATATTAGCAATTGTGGATTAGTATAAATTTATGTATCTCCTCTTCAACGGGCGGCTTGCATAAGCATGCCACCCAAAAGAGGTGCCGGTACAAGGCGGCCATAAGCCACCCTCTCGACAACAGAATTAACTGCAACAACATAAATGTATAGGGCAAGCCACCAGCCAATAACACTTTTTTAGACCTAACTTTTAAATTTGTTAATAGTCAATACTATAATTATTGTGCCAAGTACTGAAAAAGAATTGTTTATTTCAAAACATATTAGCAATTGTGGATTACTATAAATTTATGCATCTCCTCTTCAACGGGCGGCTTGCATAAGCATGCCACCCAAAAGAGGTGCCGGTACAAGGCAGCCATATGCCACCCTCTCGACAACAGAATTAACTGCAACAACGTAAATGTATAGGGCAAGCCACCAGCCAATAACACTTTTTTAGACCTAACTTTTAAATTTGTTAATAGTCAATACTATAATTATTGTGCCAAGTACTGAAAAAGAATTGTTTATTTCAAAACATATTAGCAATTGTGGATTACTATAAATTTATGTATCTCCTCTTTAACGGGCGGCTTGCATAAGCATGCCACCCAAAAGAGGTGCCGGTACAAGGCGGCCATAAGCCACCCTCTCAACAACAGAATTAACTGCAACAACATAAATGTATACAGGGCAAGCCACCAGCCAATAACACTTTTTTAGGCCTAACTTTTAAATTTGTTAATAGTCAATACTATAATTATTGTGCCAAGTACTGAAAAATAATTGTTTATTTCAAAACATATTTATTTAGCCGGATTACTATAAATTTATGTATCTCCTCTTCAACGGGTGGCTTGCATAAGCATGCCACCCAAAAGAGGTGCTGGTACAAGGTGGCCATAAGCCACCCTCTCGACAACAGAATTAACTGCAACAACATAAATGTATAGGGCAAGCCACTAGCCAATAACACTTTTTTAGGCCTAACTTTTAAATTTGTTTATAGTCAAACTATAATTATTGCACCAAGTACTGAAAAAGAATTGTTTATTTCAAAACATATTATTTAGCAATTGTGGATTACTATAAATTTATGTATCTCCTCTTCAACGGACGGCTTGCATAAGCATGCCACCCAAAAGAGGTGCCGGTACAAGGCGGCCATAAGCCACCCTGTCAACAACAGAATTAACTGCAACAACATAAATGTATAGGGCAAGCCACCAGCCAATAACACTTTTTTAGGCCTAACTTTTAAATTTGTTAATAGTCAATACTATAATTATTGTGCCAAGTACTGAAAAATAATTGTTTATTTCAAAACATATTTATTTAGCAATTGTGGATTACTAAAATTTATGTATCTCCTCTTCAACGGGCGGCTTGCATAAGCATGCCACCCAAAAGAGGTGCTGGTACAAGGTGGCCATAAGCCACTCTCTCGACAACAGAATTAACTGCAACTTACAACATAAATGTATATAGGGCAAGCCACTAGCCAATAACACTTTTTTAGGCCTAACTTTTAAATTTGTTAATAGTCAAACTATAATTATTGCACCAAGTACTGAAAAAGAATTGTTTATTTCAAAACATATTAGCAATTGTGGATAATACTATAAATTTATGTATCTCCTCTTCAACGGACAGCTTGCATAAGCATGCCACCCAAAAGAGGTGCTGGTACAAGGCGGCCATAAGCCACCCTCTCGACAACAGAATTAACTGCAACAACATAAATGTATATAGGGCAAGCCACCAGCCAATAACACTTTTTTAGGCCTAACTTTCAAATTTGTTAATAGTCAATACTATAATTATTGTGCCAAGTACTAAAAAAGAATTGTTTATTTCAAAACATATTTATTTAGCAATTGTGGATTACTATAAATTTATGTATCTCCTCTTCAACGGGCGGCTTGCATAAGCATGCCACCCAAAAGAGGTGCTGGTACAAGGTGGCCATAAGCCACCCTCTCGACAACAGAATTAACTGCAACAACATAAATGTATAGGGCAAGCCACTAGCCAATAACACTTTTTTAGACCTAACTTTTAAATTTGTTAATAGTCAATACTATAATTATTGTGCCAAGTACTGAAAAAGAATTGTTTATTTCAAAACATATTAGCAATTGTGGATTACTATAAATTTATGTATCTCCTCTTTAACGGGTGGCTTGCATAAGCATGCCACCCAAAAGAGGTGCCGGTACAAGGCGGCCATAAGCCACCCTCTCGACAACAGAATTATAACTGCAACAACATAAATGTATAGGGCAAGCCACTAGCCAATAACACTTTTTTAGACCTAACTTTTAAATTTGTTAATAGTCAATACTATAATTATTGTGCCAAGTACTGAAAAAGAATTGTTTATTTCAAAACATATTTATTTAGCAATTGTGGATTACCGGTACTATAAATTTATGTATCTCCTCTTCAGCGGGCGGCTTGCATAAGCATGCCACCCAAAAGAGGTGCCGGTACAAGGCGGCCATAAGCCACCCTCTCGACAACAGAATTAACTGCAACAACATAAATGTATAGGGCAAGCCACTAGCCAATAACACTTTTTTAGACCTAACTTTTAAATTTGTTAATAGTCAATACTATAATTATTGTGCCAAGTACTGAAAAAGAATTGTTTATTTCAAAACATATTAGCAATTGTGGATTACTATAAATTTATGTATCTCCTCTTCAACGGGCGGCTTGCATAAGCATGCCACCCAAAAGAGGTGCTGGTACAAGGTGGCCATAAGCCACCCTCTCAACAACAGAATTAACTGCAACAACATAAATGTATATAGGGCAAGCCACCAGCCAATAACACTTTTTTAGGCCTAACTTTTAAATTTGTTAATAGTCAATACTATAATTATTGTGCCAAGTACTGAAAAAGAATTGTTTATTTCAAAACATATTTATTTAGCAATTGTGGATTACTATAAATTTATGTATCGCCTCTTCAACGGGCGGCTTGCATAAGCATGCCACCCAAAAGAGGTGCTGGTACAAGGTGGCCATAAGCCACCCTCTCAACAACAGAATTAACTGCAACAACATAAATGTATAGGGCAAGCCACTAGCCAATAACACTTTTTTAGGCCTAACTTTTAAATTTGTTAATAGTCAAACTATAATTATTGCACCAAGTACTGAAAAAGAATTGTTTATTTCAAAACATATTAGCAATTGTGGATTACTATAAATTTATGTATCTCCTCTTCAACGGACAGCTTGCATAAGCATGCCACCCAAAAGAGGTGCCGGTACAAGGTGGCCATAAGCCACCCTGTCAACAACAGAATTAACTGCAACAACATAAATGTATAGGGCAAGCCACCAGCCAATAACACTTTTTTAGGCCTAACTTTTAAATTTGTTAATAGTCAATACTATAATTATTGTGCCAAGTACTGAAAAAGAATTGTTTATTTCAAAACGTATTTATTTAGCAATTGTGGATTACTATAAATTATTTTATGTATCTCCTCTTCAACGGGCGGTTTGCATAAGCATGCCACCCAAAAGAGGTGCTGGTACAAGGTGGCCATAAGTCACCCTCTCGACAACAGAATTAACTGCAACAACATAAATGTATAGGGCAAGCCACCAGCCAATAACACTTTTTTAGGCCTAACTTTTAAATTTGTTAATAGTCAATACTATAATTATTGTGCCAAGTACTGAAAAGGAATTGTTTATTTCAAAACATATTTATTTAGCAATTGTGGATTACTATAAATTTATGTATCTCCTCTTCAACGGGCGGTTTGCATAAGCATGCCACCCAAAAGAGGTGCTGGTACAAGGCGGCCATAAGCCACCCTCTCGACAACAGAATTAACTGCAACAACATAAAATAATGTATAGGGCAAGCCACTAGCCAATAACACTTTTTTAGGCCTAACTTTTAAATTTGTTAATATATGCATGGTCAATACTATAATTATTGTGCCAAGTACTGAAAAAGAATTGTTTATTTCAAAACATATTAGCAATTGTGGATTACTATAAATTTTTGTATCTCCTCTTTAACGGGCGGCTTGCATAAGCATGCCACCCAAAAGAGGTGCCGGTACAAGGTGGCCATAAGCCACCCTCTCGACAACAGAATTAACTGCAACAACATAAATGTATAGGGGAAGCCACTAGCCAATAACACTTTTTTTAGACCTAACTTTTAAATTTGTTAATAGTCAATACTATAATTATTGTGCCAAGTACTGAAAAAGAATTGTTTATTTCAAAACATATTTATTTAGCAATTGTGGATTACTATAAATATATGTATCTCCTCTTCAACGGGTGGCTTGTATAAGCATGCCACCCAAAAGAGGTGCCGGTACAAGGCAGCCATAAGCCACCCTCTCGACAACAGAATTAACTGCAACAACATAAATGTATACAGGGCAAGCCACCAGCCAATAACACTTTTTTAGGCCTAACTTTTAAATTTGTTAATAGTCAATACTATAATTATTGTGCCAAGTACTGAAAAATAATTGTTTATTTCAAAACATATTTATTTAGCCGGATTACTATAAATTTATGTATCTCCTCTTCAACGGGTGGCTTGCATAAGCATGCCACCCAAAAGAGGTGCTGGTACAAGGTGGCCATAAGCCACCCTCTTGACAACAGAATTAACTGCAACAACATAAATGTATAGGGCAAGCCACTAGCCAATAACACTTTTTTAGGCCTAACTTTTAAATTTGTTTATAGTCAAACTATAATTATTGCACCAAGTACTGAAAAAGAATTGTTTATTTCAAAACATATTATTTAGCAATTGTGGATTACTATAAATTTATGTATCTCCTCTTCAACGGACGGCTTGCATAAGCATGCCACCCAAAAGAGGTGCCAGTACAAGGCGGCCATAAACCACCCTGTCAACAACAGAATTAACTGCAACAACATAAATGTATAGGGCAAGCCACCAGCCAATAACACTTTTTTAGGCCTAACTTTTAAATTTGTTAATAGTCAATACTATAATTATTGTGCCAAGTACTGAAAAATAATTGTTTATTTCAAAACATATTTATTTAGCAATTGTGGATTACTAAAATTTATGTATCTCCTCTTCAACGGGCGGCTTGCATAAGCATGCCACCCAAAAGAGGTGCTGGTACAAGGTGGCCATAAGCCACCCTCTCGACAACAGAATTAACTGCAACTTACAACATAAATGTATATAGGGCAAGCCACTAGCCAATAACACTTTTTTAGGCCTAACTTTTAAATTTGTTAATAGTCAAACTATAATTATTGCACCAAGTACTGAAAAAGAATTGTTTATTTCAAAACATATTAGCAATTGTGGATAATACTATAAATTTATGTATCTCCTCTTCAACGGACAGCTTGCATAAGCATGCCACCCAAAAGAGGTGCTGGTACAAGGCGGCCATAAGCCACCCTCTCGACAACAGAATTAACTGCAACAACATAAATGTATATAGGGCAAGCCACCAGCCAATAACACTTTTTTAGGCCTAACTTTCAAATTTGTTAATAGTCGATACTATAATTATTGTGCCAAGTACTAAAAAAGAATTGTTTATTTCAAAACATATTTATTTAGCAATTGTGGATTACTATAAATTTATGTATCTCCTCTTCAACGGATGGCTTGCATAAGCATGCCACCCAAAAGAGGTGCCAGTACAAGGCGGCCATAAGCCACCCTGTCAACAACAGAATTAACTGCAACAACATAAATGTATAGGGCAAGCCACCAGCCAATAACACTTTTTTAGGCCTAACTTTTAAATTTGTTAATAGTCAATACTATAATTATTGTGCCAAGTACTGAAAAATAATTGTTTATTTCAAAACATATTTATTTAGCAATTGTGGATTACTAAAATTTATGTATCTCCTCTTCAACGGGCGGCTTGCATAAGCATGCCACCCAAAAGAGGTGCTGGTACAAGGTGGCCATAAGCCACCCTCTCGACAACAGAATTAACTGCAACTTACAACATAAATGTATATAGGGCAAGCCACCAGCCAATAACACTTTTTTAGGCCTAACTTTCAAATTTGTTAATAGTCAATACTATAATTATTGTGCCAAGTACTAAAAAAGAATTGTTTATTTCAAAACATATTTATTTAGCAATTGTGGATTACTATAAATTTATGTATCTCCTCTTCAACGGGCGGCTTGCATAAGCATGCCACCCAAAAGAGGTGCTGGTACAAGGTGGCCATAAGCCACCCTCTCGACAACAGAATTAACTGCAACAACATAAATGTATAGGGCAAGCCACTAGCCAATAACACTTTTTTAGACCTAACTTTTAAATTTGTTAATAGTCAATACTATAATTATTGTGCCAAGTACTGAAAAAGAATTGTTTATTTCAAAACATATTAGCAATTGTGGATTACTATAAATTTATGTATCTCCTCTTTAACGGGCGGCTTGCATAAGCATGCCACCCAAAAGAGGTGCCGGTACAAGGTGGCCATAAGCCACCCTCTCGACAACAGAATTATAACTGCAACAACATAAATGTATAGGGCAAGCCACTAGCCAATAACACTTTTTTAGACCTAACTTTTAAATTTGTTAATAGTCAATACTATAATTATTGTGCCAAGTACTGAAAAAGAATTGTTTATTTCAAAACATATTTATTTAGCAATTGTGGATTACCGGTACTATAAATTTATGTATCTCCTCTTCAACGGGCGGCTTGCATAAGCATGCCACCCAAAAGAGGTGCTGGTACAAGGTGGCCATAAGCCACCCTCTCGACAACAGAATTAACTGCAACAACATAAATGTATAGGGCAAGCCACTAGCCAATAACACTTTTTTAGACCTAACTTTTAAATTTGTTAATAGTCAATACTATAATTATTGTGCCAAGTACTGAAAAAGAATTGTTTATTTCAAAACATATTAGCAATTGTGGATTACTATAAATTTATGTATCTCCTCTTTAACGGGCGGCTTGCATAAGCATGCCACCCAAAAGAGGTGCCGGTACAAGGCGGCCATAAGCCACCCTCTCGACAACAGAATTATAACTGCAACAACATAAATGTATAGGGCAAGCCACTAGCCAATAACACTTTTTTAGACCTAACTTTTAAATTTGTTAATAGTCAATACTATAATTATTGTGCCAAGTACTGAAAAAGAATTGTTTATTTCAAAACATATTTATTTAGCAATTGTGGATTACCGGTACTATAAATTTATGTATCTCCTCTTCAGCGGGCGGCTTGCATAAGCATGCCACCCAAAAGAGGTGCCGGTACAAGGCGGCCATAAGCCACCCTCTCGACAACAGAATTAACTGCAACAACATAAATGTATAGGGCAAGCCACTAGCCAATAACACTTTTTTAGACCTAACTTTTAAATTTGTTAATAGTCAATACTATAATTATTGTGCCAAGTACTGAAAAAGAATTGTTTATTTCAAAACATATTAGCAATTGTGGATTACTATAAATTTATGTATCTCCTCTTCAACGGGCGGCTTGCATAAGCATGCCACCCAAAAGAGGTGCTGGTACAAGGCGGCCATAAGCCACCCTCTCAACAACAGAATTAACTGCAACAACATAAATGTATATAGGGCAAGCCACCAGCCAATAACACTTTTTTAGGCCTAACTTTTAAATTTGTTAATAGTCAATACTATAATTATTGTGCCAAGTACTGAAAAAGAATTGTTTATTTCAAAACATATTTATTTAGCAATTGTGGATTACTATAAATTTATGTATCGCCTCTTCAACGGGCGGCTTGCATAAGCATGCCACCCAAAAGAGGTGCTGGTACAAGGTGGCCATAAGCCACCCTCTCAACAACAGAATTAACTGCAACAACATAAATGTATAGGGCAAGCCACTAGCCAATAACACTTTTTTAGGCCTAACTTTTAAATTTGTTAATAGTCAAACTATAATTATTGCACCAAGTACTGAAAAAGAATTGTTTATTTCAAAACATATTAGCAATTGTGGATTACTATAAATTTATGTATCTCCTCTTCAACGGACAGCTTGCATAAGCATGCCACCCAAAAGAGGTGCCGGTACAAGGTGGCCATAAGCCACCCTGTCAACAACAGAATTAACTGCAACAACATAAATGTATAGGGCAAGCCACCAGCCAATAACACTTTTTTAGGCCTAACTTTTAAATTTGTTAATAGTCAATACTATAATTATTGTGCCAAGTACTGAAAAAGAATTGTTTATTTCAAAACGTATTTATTTAGCAATTGTGGATTACTATAAATTATTTTATGTATCTCCTCTTCAACGGGCGGTTTGCATAAGCATGCCACCCAAAAGAGGTGCTGGTACAAGGTGGCCATAAGTCACCCTCTCGACAACAGAATTAACTGCAACAACATAAATGTATAGGGCAAGCCACCAGCCAATAACACTTTTTTTAGGCCTAACTTTTAAATTTGTTAATAGTCAATACTATAATTATTGTGCCAAGTACTGAAAAAGAATTGTTTATTTCAAAACATATTTATTTAGCAATTGTGGATTACTATAAATATATGTATCTCCTCTTCAACGGGTGGCTTGTATAAGCATGCCACCCAAAAGAGGTGCCGGTACAAGGTGGCCATAAGCCACCCTCTCGACAACAGAATTAACTGCAACAACATAAATGTATTATAGGGCAAGCCAGTAGCCAATAACACTTTTTTAGGCCTAACTTTTAAATTTGTTAATAGTCAATACTATAATTATTGCGCCAAGTACTGAAAAAGAATTGTTTATTTCAAAACATATTAGCAATTGTGGATTACTATAAATTTATGTATCTCCTCTTTAACGGGCGGCTTGCATAAGCATGCCACCCAAAAGAGGTGCCGGTACAAGGCGGCCATAAGCCACCCTCTCAACAACAGAATTAACTGCAACAACATAAATGTATAGGGCAAGCCACTAGCCAATAACAATTTCTTAGGCCTGAACGTTTAAATTTGTTAATAGTCAATTTGTTTTATATTTTTGGAAGTTTCTAGCTACATAGGGTTATGTGAATATAAAAGTATATTTAATGAGCTACAAATATATAATATTTAGAAAAATTAATGATTCACTGAAGACAGCAAATATATAAAAGTATAATCTCATAATATAAAAGTATAATCTCATTAATCTGTATAGTTCTCGTTTAATACTGATTTGAATCAGACTGAACGTGTATATCTAAGCATATTTACAGTATGTATTATGTAGATTCTGACAAATATCGCCTTTAGATTGTAATTAATTCTTTAAAAGGACTGATGTCAACGATGATACATCTTTCAGACGAGAAACATCAGTAGGAGTAAATTTGCCACGCCATTTCAGGTTTCTTACCAACCTTTTTGTGCTGATTATTGAAAAGATCCGACAAGCACTAAACTCAAAATAAACGGTATTGCGCACGCTTTATGTCAATGTCGGATCTATCGCCATCGAACCTATGGCGAACGTTTTAACTCTGATGTCTGATGAAGGGTTCTGCTCGAAGCGTTTCGCTCCAAAATTATCGGCCGTTTAAAACACTTTTGGTCTGCTGTTTCTCAAACATTTCCCAGCACAGTACTTTCTTACAAGCTAATAAAATCGCCATGTGATCGAAGCGCACTTTCCTCAAGCAGGTATATACGCTGGGTTCATGGCCTGTAGATAATTTGATATATAGAAAAGCTTAAAAGAGTAATACCTCCCAAGGTTTTTGAGGACGAAATACGGCAGTGCATACGGCGCATTAGGAGGCGCGTATAATATAAAGCGAACTTTGACACGCGGTTGATCTCGACTCCATGCGCTTCTCCTATTGAGCAAAGATGTTCCTTTCAGTTGTAGATTTGATTGTAGGATTTTGGGAAAAGATAATTTAAACTGTTCGACTGATACAAGCACATCTTCACAGCCATCTTGTTGAGAGGATCATCGTAAACTCCCCGGAAATCATCCGCAAATTTTTCAGCCGGTTTTAAACCTCAAGCCATCAAAGTAAGTCAATTCAACTATGTTTCACTTAACATTTTATTGAGAACAAAGTTATTTATGTAGAATACTCTCAAGCGCCTATATTTCATCGCGCGAATTCGACGCAAACACGCTGTCGGGAAAGGTTCTCGCGCGACTGCTTAGTTCACGAAAATTGCCAAGCCACGACCACATATACGCGCGTCGAACCATACTAAAATCAAAATACCAGTTCGGTTTGATTTAACGTAAACCTTTCCTTGGATAATTGGTTATTTCAGCCACGAGTTTCCTCTGTAGCAGACTCAAGCGAATACCTGTATGCGCTAAGACATATTTCACATTGAACAGCTACCACAACTTCTAGCAGAAATTTACATCTAATACTTCGGAATTTTAGCCGATTTCCCACCTCTGTACCGACAATTTTCATCTCCACCTTCGCGTGTTCGCGCCATTCTATATCCACCATCTTTGGGCCTTCCTTCGCGGCCCTCCTCTTTTATTAAATGCGGGCACGTCGTTCCAGGACCTGCTAGCGGGTTAGAAACGTGCTCTCCCGGCCATGCTTGGAACCTGACGACAACATGGCTCCTTGTTTTTTTCAAAGCTCGGATGTTTTTTTCAAAACAGGGACTCGGTCGAGATAGCGGACTTAGGCATTTATCTCGTCCGTGGCATTTACCTTCTTTTCCGCACCCGGGTTATGCAATTGCTCCCCCAAATTCTCTCCGTTTGATACGAAAACTCTCAGAAATCCTAATACGAATCACCCAACAAACTCATGTCATTGGAGCTCGCCTCGTCGCCACCAGTGCCAAATTCTACTAGACATCAGCGTCGATCTACGTACTCCAATCTCAACGAAGCACAAGTCAGCGGTTCCCATATTTGGACCCCCTACCACAACAAAAATACAATTGACTTCTCCAGAAGGATTTATTCTACAAATTAAAATAAATTATAATTAAAAATAAATTATAATTAAAATCAAAAATAAAAATAAATTATATTACTAACCCCCCACGCCCTACCCCCCACCCCCATAAAATTCAAAACTTAAAATCCACTTCATAAAACCTAACCCTAATCCTAACCCACCCCTACCTCAACCCTTCAAATCCCAACCCTAACATTAATCTCAACCCTAACCCCACCCACCCTACTTATAAAACCCCACTAACCCTAAACCTAACCCTGACCTTAATCACATTTATCAGCCCAAGTTTATTTTACAAATTAAAATAAGTCATAATTAAATTTTAAAATAAAAATAAATTATATTATCATTCATTTCCTTTCTATCCTGCATTCTGATTGGTTAATTCACCTGCAAATAACTGAGTGCAAATAATTTTTTGCTGCAAATAATGTTGTGAGCATGCGCACTAGCAATGGCGCTGCTGACTGCAAATAATTTTCGTAAACATGGCGGCTAGTTCTTCAGCTACCCGAGGAAATAATCGAGAGTATTTGGAAGCATTCATAACGACAATGTACTTTAGAAAAGAAATAGTTAAAAGGAAGATTTAGTGAGATAAAAAGCAACACTCGTGCCAACAAAAAGTAAGTTTTACGAAGATTTTAGTATGCCGAAGACACAGAGAAGAGTGACGATCTCTAACTTCAGGCATTTCAGATTTTTAACTATTTTATGAATGATAAATCAATTATTGAACTCGTCTATCGCAAAATATCATGATTTGTCAGTGTCTCACTACTAGTTATTTGCCTCTGCCTTCGGCATCGGCAAATAACTAGTAGCTCGCCACTGACAAATCATGATATTTTGCTCGGACTCGTCCAATAATTGATAAATACTAACCCCCACCCCCATAACTTAAAAGCCACCTCCTAAAAACCTAACCCCACCCTAAGCATAACCCTCTTAACCCCACCCTAAGCATAACCCTCTTAACCCCAACCCTTCTCCGTAATCTCAATCATATTTATCACCCCAACACCTTAGACCTCAAATTATTAACCATTTTTCACCACTACTCACCAACACAATACACCAAGGATGGTAGGTCACAACCAGGATCTAAATACCTGAACCTTATGGTTTACTTTTACTTTTATTTTACATTTTACAAAACACTCCGTTTGATACGAAAACTCTCAGAAATCCTAATACGAATCACCCAACAAACTCATGTCATTGGAGCTCGCCTCGTCGCCACCGGTGCCAAATTCTACTAGACATCAGCGTCGATCTACGTACTCCAATCTCAACGAAGCACAAGTCAGCGGATTCCCATATTTGGACCCCCTACCACAACAAAAACACAATTGACTTCTCCAGAAGGATTTATTCTACAAATTAAAATAAATTATAATTAAAAATAAATTATAATTAAAATCAAAAATAAAAATAAATTATATTACTAAACCCCCACGCCCTACCCCCCACCCCCATAAAATTCAAAACTTAAAATCCACTTCATAAAACCTAACCCTAATCCTAACCCACCCCTACCTCAACCCTTCAAATCCCAACCCAATTCACAGCATCTTAAAACACCTATGTACAAATCAATCAATAATATGGTCCCTGGTTATTTAAAAAATTTACACAAACCAACTTAATTCATAACCACAATCTACGTCGATCAAATCATAAAATGTTTATTCCAAGACCACTTATTGAAGTTCGCAACTAAAGTTTTGCTTAAGGGACCGTTCTCAGGAAGAGCCTTCCCGATGATGCTAAATAATCTCAATATTTAGTTTTCCAGTTTGTTGCATGTAAATTAATTCACCTTTTGGGCGATGAATGCCACGTGTAGTGTCACGTGATCCTAAATGTAAATAAAGCGCCAAAGTTCTTACAAGCTCTCAATGTTCGATGGTTGCTACCAAAAGGTGCGCTTGGGGTATACATGTAAAAATGATACTAGATATCCAGAACGTATGGTAAAGAATCGCAAGGGTGATCCAGTTACATATTTATTCATTTCCCTGGCCAAAAGAAACGAAAACGATGGATTGATGCGTGTCGTCGCGGCGATTCCTTCGTTTGTACAAAGGATAGCTACGTTTGTAGTGTACATTTTGTTGGCGAAAATGGACCGACAGACGACAACCCTTATCCCATTTCAGCAACAGCGAGTAAAGAAATGGTGAGTAATGATAAAATTAAGATATTTTCGCCGTAAGAACTCAGACATTCGTCTTACGAGCTTCGGTATATAAACTCTTTCATAGGTCCAAAGGATGAATTTAAAATGGAAAGCTCCTAAACAAAGAATGTCGGTGAAAAAGCCCCGTCTTCGTGATGAAAAAGCCGCAGCGAATACTTTATTAATGCTTTCGGAATTATCGTCAAGTGAAGCTGGCAAGACTAAAGACGAGATTTCCGTGACTCTGGTGTCGATTCGGCATGTGGTCTGAAGGAAACCATCCTTCCTGATGAAGAAGAAACCCAAAAGAAAAACAACGAAGAACAGTCATCAGTTCAAGGCACACAGGTAAATGACTTTTTACATTACCAAATACGAAATAAACAATTATTTACAAACGGTAATTATATTATTTAGTGAAACACTACTGTTACCAATCTTTCTAGACTTCTGTTCAGGTATCACACTTAAATCTGTACCAAGACAAAATGCTAAGCAACAGTGCAGAATTGCAAAGACATCTTTTCTTGACAAAGGTGGAAGATCCAAAGAAAACTGTGTATTATACAGGTACAGTAAGGGTAACTAAGTTGAGGTTTATTAAATATACATTTTCATAGCAATATATACTGTACCAATATGATGTACATTTTTGTTTCTGTAAGGTATGGAAAAAAAGTGTCTTGATATGATTTTTGATCATATTAAGGCAAAAGCTGAAAGAATTTATCACTGGAAGGGATCCAAGAAAAAAAAATCAGTTCCAATTCATAAGATGTACTTGAAGGTAGGCAACAACATTTTCAACACCCCCCCCCCATGCCCCCCTGGGGATTAATATTGATAAGAACGTTTTGAAAAACGCTGGTTATTTATTTATGACATTACATATGTATACAAACCTACCTACTCACCTAACATATTTCACTTACTAACATATCAACTCACTAAAATACAGTTAATTTATTTTGTAGAGAAAATATGATTTGTCAAAATTGACAACTAGGGAACAATTTGTGTTTACCCTAATTCGACTGTGGAGGAATACCAGTATTGTCATGTTGGCTGACCTGTTTGGAATTTTGGCTGGTACTGGTAGCAGGATATTTATCACTTGGGTTTTATTTTTGAGCCAGGAGCTAAGATTTCTCTTACCCTTCTCAACAACTAATGATTTAAAGGAAGTAAAAATGCCAAAAGATCTAAGGAACATCAAGAACCTCAGAGCCATCACTGATTACACAGAATTTTACATTCAAAAGCCATCAAGACCATCTAGTCAAAGATCTACTCACAGCCAGTACAAGTCTTCAGACACTTTTAAATTGTTAATTTCCATTTCCCCAATTATGCATTGGGGCATTTAGAGCCACTGTTATGGCTGACAAAGGGTTCAATATACAAGACCTTCTTGCACTTCATAAGACAAGACTAAACGTTGGTCGTGGGAAAAGGCGAGCGAGGGACTGGGGAGAGAGTTGTTGTGTACGTTCGAAGGTCTGAGAGAGTTGGTTTTAAAGCGTTTTTATACAGGTTTTATGTTTTTATTTTGAATAAATTGTTCTTATTTTTTGTACGTGATCTATTCGGTGTGTCTGGGAACATTCCCCACAACATATTGCTTTCATTTAATAGTCAAAGAAATTATTCTACATTAGTAAATATAAATTTTACCTTCAGGAAATTATCTAGGAACATAGATATATATATATATATTCCACAATCATCGCTATTATGTGTTTGTTGAGGCACCTATAAGAACAATCAGTTGACAATTGTATTCAATATTGAATATTATATCATAAAATATCATTCAATTATAATTATGCATACTGTAAGCAAGTGTTAATACAACCTCGTACCCAGGGTCTCTTTTCGGACTATTAATAATAACACGTCGTATTAAATTATAGTCCCTCGCCAATTGTTTAAAATATAATAGGTACGGATATCGACTAACCTTTTTAAAATGAACTTGAAAATTGGCATTTTATATCAAATATATTTATCAATTATCATGTTCGTGGATGACTGACAATAATTTTGTCCGCATGAGAACTGGTCAAAACAACGCAGCCGACATGTAAACCTCACAGTGGATAATGAAATGGAAGACTGTTTCAAACTCTCAATATAAACAATAAAATACGTATGTTTCACCTGTACGTTGTTGAATACCACACGCGAAAGCTGCCGTTATATTTAAGTGAATACGTCCAGTTAAAAGCCTCGCGATTCGAATGCTTAAAACGAATATTCTCCCATCAATAATAACACATGTCGCCAGCGCTACAAAGGGAGTACCGGGCATGTTATGCATACAAGGCAGTTCCATCTTTTCAACCGCTGAAGCAATTTCTACCAAGGCAGGTTTAAGATAACCATTCACACTAACACCACGTTCAACCAAAAAGTTCTTTATTTGTGTTACTGTCATGAGGTTGAAATTACTAGATTTACAATTGCTGGCCATTATTCACCAGTAAACTAATCAAAATCGCTTATAGTACAAAAACACTTATAGTACAAACACTGAATACTGGCTTGTTCGAACATTGAGAGCTTGTACGTATACGAACTTTGGCGCTTTATTTGCATTTAGGATCACGTGACACTACACGTGGCATTCATCGCCCAAAAGGTGAATTAGTTTGCTTGTGGTTAGTAATTTTGTAATTACTCGGGCTACCTGTGGTAGCCGAGTCTAGGTTTCGGCTCCGTTTTTTCGCCACACAAAAGTGCATTATTGCATCATCCCGTCAGGCCTTGCGAAACTGTAAAGGCACGTTGCGTGCTCTGTTTTTTCGAGACTTCGAGTTCTTTTGCCTTTGATCGAGTTGGGTTGAGGTGTTTTCCGACGGTATTGGTGAATTCATGAGTAGTTAGTTGATCAGTAATGTTGCTGACAAGGTTTGTCCATGAAGACAGTCCACAAATTTATTACAGACCACCTACTAGTAACGGCTTTCTCCTGTTTATTGACATTGATCACGACAGTATCTATTATTTTATATGTGCTTTTAATATTACTAAACGAATTTTATATTTGTTATGCTGAGTAGGAAGCTTGTATACACATGTTCTATGTACCATTTGTGTTGTTACTGACTGTTGCTTGTCTTTGAGTTTGAGATCGGCAATGGACAGTAGTCTTATTTATGAGGCGCCGAAGCGGACAAAACTGCTATATGCACAAATATCCATGCTCTTCTGTAAACAGCATACGAATGCATGCTTTGTTAAAATAAAAGCATTCAAAATTCCAAAAATACATCCTGAAACGTAAAAATTCATTTGATCCATTAGGATTTATATTCAATGTTGTATCAAAGTGCTTTGAACCTTTGTTTGTAATTTTGTCAAAAGTATGTTATCCATATCTTAATTGATGTTCATTTTGATATTAAGATTTTGATGCATATATTGAGTATTAAGATAATAGTTCCTCATATATATACAGTAATGTATCAGCCATTATAACAGCAGCCAAGTGTGTGTTTATATGTGGATGGTACAAAATGTATAGAGAAATTAGAGTGCCTGACATTCAACTGTACAGAGTTGAAGAGCCTTCCCAACATGTTCTAAAGCAAAAACATGGAATCAGGATTCATGTTCATTGTTGTATAAAGATATTGCATAGATGTAGGGTGTGGGTATATTTTACCAGTCACCTATTGCATATTTGCTAGTGCTTCTGTACCTGGCCCACACATGTGAAGTTTGGGCACCTCAGACAACTAAAATCAGTAAGGTTGAAAGGCTACAATCATAGGCGTACGAGGCGGGGGGGCAGGGGGGGGGGGGGCAGCTGCCCCCCCAGACGAATGAAAATGTTGCTAAGTTGGGCAAATTTTCAAGTTAAGTCGGGAAAAAATATAGGGAAAAAATTTAAAGATAGGATGAAAATAAGGAAAAGTAATCAAAATAATTTAATATCTGTGTATTGTAGGAGATAAAGTATATTGAACAACAGGCACTTAGTGGGTTTTTTATATCAAAAGTCGGGCAATTTCCGTTTCAGTCGGGCAAAATGTTCTCCGCCCCCCCCCCCCCCCCCCCCCCCCCCTATAAATTTGTGCCCGTACGCCTATGGCTACAATGCAGGGCAACTAAAGATATTTTAAGTTTTTGAACTGGCAGGATGATTTATCATACAATCTATCTGAATAATCATCTGAAAACAGTTGATCTACTACTATACCATTATCATACTGGCATGACTTGAAAGACCTTATCTATTTTAAATGTTATACATGTCACTATAATATTCCTATTAATAGTTTTGTGCAACTCAATAATTACTCGGGCGACCCGTGGTCGGACGAGTCTAGGTTTCGGCTCCGTTTGTCATTTTTTGGTGTCGACAAAATTGCAGAATTGTGTAATAGTTCCCATGCGCATGCTTGATTTGCATGTCGCAGTCTTCACGAACTGCTGTGGCAAAATGGAGGTGTTCGTAGTAGTTTCCAAGTGATTTGCTTGATCTGGCTCAGGCTTACGACTGTCTATCGATTCATAGTATAATCCTGGTAGATGTCCTGGCAAATAGTACGGTGTTGCTGGTTGTATGCGATTTCGGAACGGATTGCTTCGACTTTGTTGCTCACTGTCGCCCTCTCATAAAACAACAAAGTATTAATCGACTTGTGGCAAGTCTACTCCGAAACATTCATATGTACATGTATAAATTAAACCGTCAACCACCAATTTATTACTCTGGTATTAAATGACTTTATAACATTGACATCTGGTATTAATGAAAGAGCAAACAAATTAACACTGGTGTCTGAAGTAAAGGGCCTCTAGGACCACACAGTTGGAGTTGTGAGTTGGACTATTAAACCGTCAACCACCAATTTATGAAATAACTCTGGTATTAAATGACTTTATAACATTGAAATACTGTATCTGGTATTGATGAAAGTGCAAACAAATTAACACTGGTGTCTGAAGTAAAGGGCTCTATGACCACAAATTTGGAGTTGTGACTTGGACTGTTAAACAGTCAACCACCAATTTATTACTCTGGTATTAAATGACTTTATAACATTGACATCTGATATTAATGAAAGAGCAAACAACTAAATGGCTTCTACGACCACACAGTTGGAGTTGTGAGTTGGACTATTAAACCGTCAACCACCAATTTATTACTCTGGTATTAAATGACTTTATAACATTGACATCTGGTATTAATGAAAGAGCAAACAATTAACACTGGTGTCTGAAGTAAAGGACCTCTAGGCTAGGACCACACAGTTGGAGTTGTGAGTTGGACTATTAAACTGTCAACCACCAATTTATTACTCCGGTATTAAATGACTTTATAACATTGAAATATGTGGTATTGATGAAAGTGCAAACAAATTAACACTGGTGTCTGAAGTAAAGGGCTCTACGACCACAAAGTTGGAGTTGGACTATTAAACCGTGAACCACCAATTTATTACTCTGGTATTAAACGACTTTAACATTGACATCTGGTATTAATGAAACAGCAAACAAATTAACACTGGCATCTGAAGTAAAGGGCTCCAGACCACACAGTTGAAGTTGTGAGTTGGACTATTAAACTGTCAACCACCAATTTATTACTCTGGTATTAAAGCATTAAATGACTTTATAACATTGACATCTGGTATTAATGAAAGAGCAAATAAATTAACACTGGTGTCTGAAGTAACGGGCCTCTCGGACCACACAGTTGGAGTTGTGAGTTGGACTATTAAACCATCAACCACCAATTTATTACTCTGGTATTAAATGACTTTATAACATTGACATATCTGGTTAAGTATATGTGTCAATGCCAAAGTTATACAGTATAATTATGTGAACACCAAACTTATATGTAAGAACGCCAAAAGTATGTACAATTGAACATGGCGATGCTAACTTGACATATAGCAAGACCAGTGCTGTTGCGGCCTTCAGATATCATTATGCCAGATCTGTGAACACCATCTAAACAATTTATTAACAATAACTAAAATATTAAAGTGTAATATGTGCACAAAATGTCACAATACCATACATATAGTTCGAGATATAGTTAAACCAATGCCATGATGGCTTTCAGTATTATCAATTCTATGTTGTCCCAACCTAGGTTGTCCATGCATGTAAGTTTATAATAGTAGTCAATAAAAAATTGTTCTTTGTAAAACAAGTGAGTGTGCTTTCTAACTAGCTTTCTAGTAACATGTCCTCCTCCACCAATCTCGTTCTCCACATCACCATCCCATTGCCCATGCCCAGTAGCCCGAGTTAACGCCTAGCGGGCGTCTTGTTGAACTTATAACACCAATGTAATAAATTTTAACTGTGTGCACACGGCTCCAACGAAGAGCACATTTATGTGATTGCGACTCCGTGTTTAAATAAAGATTTTATTAATTCTTTGAACTAGTTTTCATGGCGATAATATAATATAAATAAGTTTTGTGGAAACACCACGCAAAATATTTATTTGCTAAGCGTTCGGCCTGTTGACGCAGGCCTTCATCAGAGCAATAATCTGCTGTTGCCAAATACGCTTGGTATGACCATCGTATTAAGTGGGAAGAGTCGTCACTCTTAGCCAACGACAAACAATACTTCACGCGCAGAACAAGAGAATCTATTGAGATTGCAAAACATCACACTATTTCTCAGGGGGGATAGCCATTAAAAACCCTATTCGGAGAACATTCTTGATTTTGTTTTCTAATTAATAAAATTGACGTGATACGCCATTGTGATTTAATTGATCAGTTGCTTAGTTTATAAATGAGGTGAGTCAACAGCTTGTTGTTATTGCTCTGATGAAGGCCTGAGTCAACAGATTATTATTATTCTTATTCTTATTATTATTCTTATTATTCTTATTATTCTTATTCTTATTCTTATTATTATTCTTCTTCTTCTTATTATTATTATTATTATTAACATGCTTTCATGTTTGTACCGATCAATCTTGTTATTCTCAAATTTTAAATAAATGCAGGACTTGTTCTGACCAAGCTTTTTACGCGCTGCCGAAGTAATTTAGCCTGGGTAGCAGTAATGAGGTGATCAGTATTCAATTCGATCATTCCCGCAAATATATTTTAGTTGCCATGTACACTTGGACGATTAAAGCGATCACAGGAGGTCCAGTTTCCCGCTCCCTCTCTAACTAAAATAAGAAGGGTGAGTGCGGGGGGAAAAATCTTGGGACTCTGTGTTGCGGACAATAAGTCTTAAAATAGAAGATCTTGTGAGAGCTTGAGATCTTTTTACTACAATTTGAATATCCACTTCAATATTCGTCCAACCCGAAATTAATTTGCGAAATATTTACTTGAAAACAAAAGGGTTGTTTGGGTGATTTTGTCATTATTATCAAATGCAATAGTTTTGACATTAAAGGGATCCTCACATGAACAGATAGGTCTTGTCGCCTAGCGTTGCCATGAATGATATAAATATGAGCGCATAGCAACTGAGAAACTCGGTACACACGAGATTTGATGACGCAAATGGTTTTATTGGATGGTTTTATTACAATGGTTTTATTCTTGGTTTTCATCTGACGTCACGGCGGTCATATTGATGCACCGAAACAATGAAATGACGGCCATATTGGTGCACAACCTTTATCCTATGGGAATTTAACTCTATTCTTATTCAAACATTTCGTATTGTTTCATGATCACCGGAGTGCAAACGATCCATTGTTTCGGTACAATAAGTGCAACCATTTTACGTCACCAAATCAAGATAGCGGTGCCCACAATGCCTAAACAAACGGGGATCCCTTTAAATTAAACAAATTTTGTTCGAAAAAATTATTCGATAAATTACTTTGATTCCTAAACTGTACAAATTCTCGCGAAAATTTTATCTAGGCAAATACGAAAAATATGTGATTTGTAATTTGAGATTCTGTAAGTGTGCTGGCGGTATATATTTTTCATCAAATTAGCAACAAGCTCGCGTGCAGTGACAATACCCTAAGCACAGAATAGTAATACAACCAGAAGTCCAACTCGCGTCGGAACCTTTGAAGTGTATGTCCTCGCGCATGCCGCCTCGCGCATCTTTATTTGCCAGGATAGCGTGGGATGGCGTAGATATGCAGCCGGATTGCGTAAAATATCGCGCATGCGCATTGAAGAAATGCGGACAAGTTTTCACTCGAGTTGGACGTCTGGTTGTATTACTACTATTCTGTGCCCTAAGTTGTCATCTTTTCAGGGCTGGCAATAAAACTCGTCTTACTTATTTTTACGGCTTAAGCATTTTTTAAAGGCCAAAACAGGGTTTTTAGTAATGGGAAAGATAATCACATGCTTATGATGATATTTTCTTTAACAATTAAAAAACAATATGGCACCTAAAATTTGAAGTTGCCAAAGAACATTTCAATAACATATTGATAACATAACAAAAAATATTGCCATTACATTGCTTTCAAAAAACTAGAGGATGTTATATATTTTTTTGAAAAGATGCGGTAGAGTTTTCTGATTATTCTAATTTTTTAGACAAGCGTGGTTACCCACAGTAAAATATTGAATGAAAAGATGCCGATGGAATTTCAGTGGACACCTTATGGAATAGATATGAAAAATATTAGCAACATTTACTTTGTGGCAACAGTTGCACAAAGCAAAGAAATATTTTGGGTAAAACTTCAATCAAAAATGGTATGTCTACACGTATTTAATATATTATATATATATATATATATATATAGTATAGTTTAAGTGGGTTTACCTCAAAATGTTGAGTGTCGCAACTGTCAGTTTCACGCGGGGCGATCTCAGGCGACTGAAGATCGCCCCGCGTGAAACTGACAGTTGCGACACTCAACATTTTGAGGTAAGCCCACTTAAACTATACTATATTCGCTCTACCTTTATGGTATTGAGCACTTTCCGACATTCCGTGAACAAAATCACACGTGCTCGTTTGTATATATATATATATATATAATAGTTAAGGTAGTCGTTTACAATAGACCACAGAGTGCTCGATACTTTTGAAGGTAGAGCAAGATGGATTTCTTAGTAGCAACGTTCATTTTATTAAATAATATATATATATATATATAGTTTAAGTGGGCTTCCCTCAAAATGTTGAGTGTCGCAACTGTCAGTTTCACGCGGGGCGATCTTCAGGCGACAGTTGCAACACTCAACATTTTGACTGGTAAGCCCACTTAAACTATACTATATTCGCTCTACCTTTATGGTATTGAGCACTTTCCGACATTCCGTGAACAAAATCACACGTGCTCGTTTGTATATATATATATATATATATATATATATATATATATATATATACAAACGAGCACGTGTGATTTGTTGTACAGCGAAACACCGTGCAGTACGGGCTTTATCGGCTCTAAAACACTCGGCTATCGCCTCGTGTTTTATATCCGATAAAGCCCTCCTGCGCGGTTTATAAATAGTACATATATATATATGTAATATTTATAAACCGCGCAGGAGGGCTTTACCGGATATAAAACACGAGGCGATAGCCGAGTGTTTTAGCCGATAAAGCCCGTACTGCAAGGTTTTTAAATGGCTTCTAAAAAGAATCACTTCATACGTTCATTGGCGTAGTAATTTTGAAAATTAAGCTTATCTCAGCCGTTAAAAACCAGCGAGAAACTTAGAGCGAGTCTATATCACATATATAGATCCGATACGCTCATGATTTTTCTTTGTGTTTTCCTCATGAATTATTAATGAATTTTAGAAATATATATATAAATTATGTTCTAGGGATTTTTGGTGAAGGAAAATTCGAGTGTAGAATATATACATTTTTAAGACCAAACCGGGACCAGTTGCGAAAACTACACAGGCCTTGTAGTTGCATTTTTCGCAACTGGTCCCGGTTTGGTCTTAAAAATGTATATATTCTACACTCGAATTTTCCTTCACCAAAAATCCCTAGAACATACTATGTAATCGAGTGAAATGCCCAATATTACTTATATATAAATTAAACCGGTTTTAACTATAGTTTGATCATAGATTTAGTTTTTATAGAAAAATATTACATTAACATTCACATCATGTTCGACAAATCAAAATCAAACGTTATTCCTTCTATGCGCGCAGTTTTGATTACACAATGTTGCCTCACAAGAAATATATAAAGTTACGCATGATTTTTATAAAAGTAATCGAGAGTGAAATTCAAATGATTCACTTTCCATTACTCTCCACAAACAATAATTTAATGCGAACCAAGACAATCAAACAAGGAGGCAAGCAAAAACACGCTGACATAATGGCTACCGCTCAGCAGTAGTCACAAAGAATGTTAATGTTTCTTTACAAGATATTTTTGCAGCAGGAATTAATCACCACATGCAAGTTACAATTGACCAGATCGCAGTAGGGGGTAGGGACAGCATCTCTACAGCAAGAAATACTATTTCAGAGATTACATAGCTTGCAAAATTTGCGATGAGAGTTGCGACCATTGTTGGACTCCTCCAATAAAATGCCCTTGCTACGGTCATAGTTGAACTGCACCTCATCTTTTGTTTAATATATTCTTGTAAATTTAGCAATTGCACAATGTATTCCACATATCTGAGATTGTATGGTCTATCTTTAGAAGAATTAAAGAAAATGTAATCTATATTATCACAGGGCTAGTTAATAGCGATCACAAAACATGTGATCAACTAATATTTTTTTATTTGTTTTAAATCATCTAGATTGATACGATGACAGATACAAAAACGTCGACAGGCAGCAGTAAGCCTACAGGCAGCAGTAAGCCTACAGGCAGCACTAAGCCTACAGGCAGCAGCGTAGTAAATACATTCAGTTTTGCAATGTTTACAGTCACTCTTGGCATTCTATCTTTCCATGCTTTGTAAATGGTAGCAACCTGCTTTTTTTTAAATATAGATGAGAAAACTCAACCGTGTATTGCTTTTCAGAATGCGTACTAGGCTACTATATAGCTAGTCGCTAAAATTGTTATTTTAACCGGATTGTCAAACTATGGAACAATATTTGTAAAATAGCTCAACCTATTAACTTCTCAAGTGTCCCTATATTTAAAAATTTTCTTTTTTGTTACTACTCAGGACTCCTATTAACAGTTTTTGATGTAAACCTAAGCTGTAATTGGTTAGTCTCCTTCGCAGACGTTCTGGGTCTGCAAAAGAGACTAGTAATTGGTCTCTCGTAAGACATTGTCCCTGCCACAGGAATTAATTTCATTTTACTATTTAATTTGTTAGAAAGTTTGTAATATATAGTTGGGTTTTTTTAATTTTTCAAGCCTCAAAATAAATCTTGGAAATCACGGAGCATTTGTTACTGGTCATATTTGTTTTTGCATCTACTGCGCATGTGTGAGTATAGATACATTGCTATCGTGCGTGTAAGTTAAGTTAACAAAAGAATGCCTTCAGAGCCAATCAAAACAATATAGAATAAAACGATTGACTCACGACAAACCACCGAAGCCAAAATAACTACTGTACACCAAGTATTTCATAAATCATTGTTGACAGCATGGAGCGAGACTGGATATATTCAACAAGAGAAGTATTTTAAGAATGAATCATCTATAGTCAATTCTTAATTGTGATGTACTAGACGTTGTTGGAATGATGATAAAAGTTTTTGAAAGCAAACGAGGCAAATATTTTTGAGTTGTTAGTTATATTAATTTGATTGACCTACTTAAAGCTTTACTACCATACTTTATGACTATAGGTTTTAGTACAATAGCTTTAATAGTCAAGCTATTAGCGCACTGCCTCTCACCACTGAGGACCAGAGTAAAGCCCAAGTGGATTGAGTTAGTATTTGAATGGGTGACTGCATACACCTGTCCGGGCTTGGAACTCATGCCAGATATGAGTAGAGTTGTTAGCGCGTAGCCTTCTGCGCCTTGCTGGCTTTACTCTGAGAGTCTGAGTTGAGTGAGTTCTTTATTAAAGTTAATTACACAGCATGGGCATGGCCTGTGAGCATAGACAATTCTGTCAAAAATCTTGTCAGCTCTAGATATGAATACAAGGTTGTTACAACTAGATACAATTCTATCAATTTTGTCAAGAATCTTGTTCAGCTATGAATGTAAGGTTGTTACAACAAAGTCAATCGAGATATGGTCTGGAAAGTGGAAACTCGGCAAACTTCAAAGCTGGGATAATGAGCTGGGATTTTATGTTGAACCGTACCTTACACCACCCATGACCACCGTGCACATCCTTTGTTTTACGTTTTGATACCTTATTCAAGATTGTAAGGTTTTTTTGCTTCCTCTTCATTACTTGTACCCAAAACAAAACATTTTCAGAAGAAATAGAAGAAATCCAAAGAGATATCCTCGCCGAATCGCTTGGTTTTCTGCCATGTTGTTTCTAACCAGTGTTTCCACTTTTTATTTTTGAAATTCCTTGCTTTCGTGTCAAAATTTCCTTAGATTTCCTTGACCAAGGAAGAAAATTTCCTTGAAATTTCCTTGAGAAAGCTTTTAGTTTACAGTCCAACTTTTAGGCGCGGCCTACAACTGAGGTCCGTGTAGGAGACTGGACCGACCAACTACTTACTTAATTAGTTAATTTTAAAAATATTGAATTAACTGATTGAATTGAAACAAAGTAAAAGAGCGAAAGTGAAGAGAAATAAGATATTAACAGATTAACTATATTGTATTAATTATGCAATATATACTAATATACTATGTCTATATTTCATCTATATTTCACAGTCTCACAATTCACAATCACAAATCACAATTTACACAAAATAATGTAAAAACTCATTACAGTGATAACTATAAATAATCAACAGGCAACAGATAAGAAGTAAAATTCTCCTTAAGAAAAGTTAAGTACATTATTAATTCTTGAGACATCAGTTATATTAATGAACTGAATAGTGAATGCTGACATGCAGACAGCAGTTATATTATAATGCTTATTAGTTATTCCATTACTTCCATATTAATTTCCTTCATGAAATCTTTCCTTATCTGGGTAACCTCATCATTGTCAGCATTTGTCACCATATTCTTGTGAAGACTGAGCATATCCCTTGATGGTTCAAGCTTTACAGTTGCAGGCACATTTAAGTGGTTGGATTTCAAAAGAGTCATTTTTGTTGTTAATAGAGCAAGTAAACTTTCTTGTTTTAAACGAGATCTATGATCTGTTTTGATCAATTTAAGATGGCTAAACACCCTTTCTACTGCTGCGTTGGAGAATGGCAGGGACAACAAGACTTTGATAACTTTCACCAAATTTGGTCTGGCAAGTTCATTTGTCGATTTCTTTTCTTTAAATACAACTTGCCAGTACTCTTCTGCGGTGAGATCTTCGCTTAACTTGGGATTCATAGAGTGACCTCTCCATTCCTTATCTACTTCCTGCAGATCAGCCACCTCTTTAAGGATAGGCATCTCTCTGTACAAGCCACTCAATGAAGGAATCTTCAAGTTGTAGGCACAACTTGGCAGAATGCAAGACACCAGATCAGCTACTTTGTGCAATCGCCAAATCGAGATTGGATTTGCTGCACAGCCTCAATCAAGAACTGCTGGCACTGGGAATAAACAAGTGCAATATCTGGATCTTCATTGCCACGCTCTTCCTTGATGGTATACATAGTATCTGTTGCCAGAATGCCAAGATAAACTTTATCCAGAGGACAATGCTTGTCTTTTCTGGATGGGGCAATCTTCAATGCATCGGTTGCTTCGCACATATACCACATCCCATAAAATCAGAACACATGGCTTTGATAAGGTTGTCTACTTCCCCTTTCAACTGGTGGAGCTGTGGCATTTCACTTTGGAAAAGCAGATTAAACGAAACGAGCCTACCTAAGTTGAAATCCATAAACTCCAGGTAGACTTCAAAGAACTTGTTGTTTAAACTTGCGAGAATTGCATCGTTCGTATATGTGTAGGATCTTCAACTGCAACACTGGTAAAGTAAAGCTGTAAGGCTGTATACTGCTCAAGGATTCTCTTCACACATGATTTCATAGATAACCATCGAGTATAACCTACAGTTTAATAGATAAAAAGAGGAAAATAATTTAAATTTAAATTTATAGTTTTCGATCTTAAACAGACAAAACAGTTAAACTTTGCAGTTTCCAATTCCAAGTTCCAACAGCTAATTGCCTAATTACCTGGACGCATGATTTTCAGCTCTTTCGAATCAAGAAACTCCTGGAACTCTTTGAATGCCTCAGACCTTTTACTGGACATGCTGAAATGAGAAAAGATGTTCCTGCACATATCTTCCACAGCTTTAGGGAAAACCTTTGCTGCATGCGAACTGCAAAGATGAATCAAATGACAGGAACATTTAATGGGTATAATCCACGGATGATCCTTGACGAGCATCTGGGCAACTGAATGATTGACACCAAACATCACATTGCACGTATCAGCACAGAAACCAATTACGTTTTTCATTGGAATGCCTCTTTCTTTTAGACTGTCTAGCAGGGCCTTGTAGATCGTCGCAGCAGCTCCATCTGACATTGGTACAAGATCAATGACAATTATTTCAAGTCTAAATGTTTGTTTGTTAAAATAGACTCCGAGTATGGCAAGCTGTGACGTTGTTGACTTATCTGTTGTTTCGTCCAAAATCAATGAACTTGTTCTCTTTAAGTTTATAGACACCTTCTTTCATGGCATGAAAACCCAATACTTGACGGATTATATTGGTGGCCTTTTGTTTCCCTAGCTTAACTTCGCGGAGAGCTGAATCGGTAGGAAAAAGATTTCGTAGAAGGGGCACAAGATCTTCCACAATGCTGATTGGAAGGTCTTTCTCTGCTATAAATGAACAAAGTTTTATCTCGATCCTTGCTGGATTTGCTCGTGTCCCTAACATAGAGTGTATAGGCGCATTTACCTGCTCTTTTATTTTACACAAGTTCTTGTGTTTCTTGTTTTCCATATGTCGTTTTATGGCCGTCTTGGCGCATGATAGCGAGCAATTACATAGTTTGCAGTAGGGAGCACCATCCCGCTTTTCAAGCCAGTGTTTGAATTCAGTCAGCCAGGAATTTAAAATTTTTTGCCCATACTTCTTCTTCTTAGACTTAGTTACAGGTTTTCCCGTTGGTTCATCTTGATTGGCAAGATCAGATTCAAAGCCGTCTGACTCTGAGTCTGACTCTGATGTTATTGTAGTCATATGCATATTTTAAATTTTTAATACGGGCTCGAAGGACGAAGGCGAAGACTATTTGCATTTGTCATCAACCTCGTACCCAGGGCCATTTGTAGGGAACTGAGTCAAGATGGCCGGAACAAATGGCCCTGGTGGAGGCTAGGCTATCTCAGCCTCTGATTGGTCAAGAGCTTATGGCGTAAATCAGACGGTTTAATTTTTTATTATTTTTTTTTAAATTGTATTTTGACCTTGTCGGTTGTTCCTGCCCATGGCACGAGAAATTATATTTCAAACCATGCAATAATTAGCTGTAATTAGGTATAATTACTGTGTAAAGGACTGAGTTCTAGTTATCAAAATGCGCAATATACTGCGCATTTTGAGCTAGCCTCCACCAGGGCCATTTGTTCCCGCCATTTTGTTTTTGGCCGCCATCTTGGCCCAGCCCCTACAAATGGCCCTGGGGACGAGGTTGCATTTGTCATTTGATTTTGATGAGCCGACTCAGCCGAGCCTGCCGTCGCTGCCGACAGCCGACGAGACGCTTTTGTCGCTTTAGCACTTCATGTAATATAAATGTTCGCGTTCGCAGGCCAGTCCGCAGGACCAGCAGGTTGCATTTTATGACTTTTTAATAGAATACGTTTACTTTATTTATTGAAATTGATGTGACAACAGACAACTGCAAGAATTTATCAAAAGTTGTCTGATTACAATATTTCCTTAGATTTCCTTGAATTTCCTTAGATTTCCTTAAATTTTTTCCTTCCTTGAAAATTCCTTTTTGGGGTCAAAATTTCCTTCAAAAAGGAAATTTCCTTGAAAGTGGAAACACTGTTTCTAACGGTTTACACTGGACTGAGTACTTCATGTAATTATCTACAAATGTCATATTTGAGCTCCATAAACAAAGATTCGGATCATGCGCAGAACGGACTGGACGGCACCCAGGACCAGGACGGCACCTTTAATACTCGTCGTCAGGCTTCAAAGTGTTAAATAGCCTGGTATGGTGGTACCCTGGCCCAATAAAAGAATATGGGCCAGGTAACCACTAAAGACTTCTGCTTTCCTATTGGTTGAATTTTCGCGCGTTTTTATTGGCTATGAGTAAAACTGCAATCGTCATAAGTGGATTTAGCCCTGATGACGCGAGAATGAAATTAGTGGTTACCTGGCCCATATTTCTTTTGAAATTGGGCCAGGGTACCAGGCTAAGTGTTAAATAGCACGGTTGAGTGATTGAACTGAAACGTTGCTACTGGGCAATTCGTTCATTATACTGAAAATACAATGTGTTCAGTGACTGTGCGCCGTGCACAAAAATGCATAAAGGCGAACAAAAAGATAGACCAAAGACTTTCCAGACCATAATATCTCATATTTCACTTATTGGCTATTAAGTCAGTTAGGTCATTATTAAAGGCTTATTAACCGAGTTCGAGGTTTGTACGGGAAAGAATTCGCCTGAGGTTTTCGTACAGACCGAGCGACGAAGGAGCGAGGTTTGTGCGATAAGTTCGTATATATGGGCTATTAGTTCGTATACGACGAGAGCGAATGGTATAACCACAGAATAAGGATTAACCAGAAGTCCAACTTGCGGGAAAAAGTGTCCCATTATTTTTATGCGCATGCGCCAGTCGGCCATTTTGAAAGTAAGTGCCCCCGGAAAATTAGCCTTCTCGTCCTTGTGACCCTCGGGCTCCTGTAGTCAATTACTCTTGGCCGTCTTATGACCTTTTAATTAACTTCATATTGTTATCTATATACATAAATAATATTTAGTTAAGTAAATAAGTAATTTACTTTAGAAAACGATTCTTTGGATATGAAATTCTTTGACCACGGGGTTATTAAAACTTCAGTACGCGGATACTTCGGGTAAAAGTCCGTGGCAAAAAGTCCTGCACTCACGAAGCTGGAGTTTATACAATTCTTGATTATGCCGACACATTTGTTTATAGAAGAAGATGGCTAAAATTTTCGGAACTACGCATTGTTGAAATACATCGGGTACGTATGTCGTTAGAAATTTTATAAGCTTTCATTCGGTATATATTTCAAATCGTAGTGTTACCTGTAACTTTTTAAAATGTTCAAAATGTTCTCACCGTTGACCATAAAAGTTTTAATATTTTTTAATATGTTGAAAAGGTATGATCACTAATTTGCACCAAAAACGTTTTCAACTTCAACTAGAAATCTGCAAACTTTTCCACTCCTTTCATATTTGAATTAGCTTTTGTTTAAGAAATATCTGAGGTTCATACCAGAAGTCTTTCTGAGGTTATAGCAAACACCAAAACAGCAAAAGCTAAAACAAACTTAAGAAATTCATCCATTTCAGACGGTCCAGACCAAAATAATGTTTTTTGTTTTTTAACTGAATACTTCCCGGCAAGAAAATTAAAAGTTCTGACATGAATGGCACTTCACAGTATCCTATGTTTAATATGTTGTTCAGGGCTGTCCGTTTAGTATTTAAAAACAATATCCAAAATTCTATAACACTTGTGAGGAGTCCATTTCCCATCATAATTCTTATTTTACGAACAATGGTGTGCACATTTTGAACATTTTAAAAAGTTACAGGTAACACTAAAGTTTGAATTATACACCGAATGAAAGCTTATAAAATTTCTAACAACATACGTACTCGATGTACTTCAACAATGCGTAGTTCCGAAATTTTTATCCATCTTTTTCTATAAACAAATGTGTCGGAATAATCGAGAAATGTAAAACCCGCTTCATGAGTGCAGGACTTTTTTGCAACGGACTTTTACCCGTAGTATCTGCGTACTGAAGTTTTAATAATAATAACCTTGTGGTCAAAGAATTTTATCTCCAAAGAACCGTTTTCTAAAGTAAATTACTTATTTACTTAACTGAATATTATTTATATATATAGATAACAATATAAATTTAATTAAAAAATCACAAGAAGGCCAAGAGTAATTGAATACAGGAGCCCGAGGGTCGCAAGGACGAGAGGGCTAATTTCCCGGTGGCACTTACTTTCAAAATGGCGCTGGGATCGCGAGGCCGACATTTCGCGAGGACACTTACATCAAAGGTGCCGACACTGAGTCGGACTTCTGGTCAATCCTTATTCTGTGGTATAACTGTTTTATTATAACCAAGCACTGTACAAGAGACAAAATTACAGCGAAATGTTTCAAACGACAAACTTCCGGCATAGGCAACTAATACTTCCGCCATGCGTAATGATGCATTCACATAGAGTTTCTCGCTGAGCTGTTCGGCAAACGGTTTTGAATGTTGCATAAATGTTGCTCGAGAGGCAAAAAATGTGTTAAGCAGATCAACAAAAAAGATTAAAAGGTACCTTTATGAAGTCAAAAGGTGGGTCAGTTCTTTATATTAGCGTTGCTGTCGTGAAAAAGGTTTTGATTTCATGCAAAAATGAAACTGAAACACCTTCGGCAATGAAACTGGACTACTTAGTTGGTTGTTTTTGAAAAAGAACATGCTTTTTACTACTCCAAATGCTTATCTAAATAAAAAAAGTCTCTTTTCTGGTGATCTCCTACGAAATGTGTGTTGTAAGCTTGATTTTAACCGTGAGTTTCTTTGTTTGGCAACAAATTAATATCAAACCGCTAATTTAGTCGTGTTTTGAAGTGAAAAGACGTAATTTTTAGGTGAATTTTACCATTTACCATGCTAAATTGTGTATTTGTTAATGTATTTTTACACAATGTTGTTTTTTTATACATTGGTTTGAGGGTGTTGATGTTTTTCTGTATAAAAAAACGTCAATTTCAACTCTTTTCGGGTTAAAAAAAACATGCCGCCATCTTGTTTTTCCTCTACTACACACATAGGCAGCCCAAGCACTATCACGTACTGTCCGTCGTATTATATAATATACTTAAAGGTTGGCAAGTAAATTCACTAGTTCAACTCACCACTTGAATAAATGTCAATACTATTCGCAAATACGAACGTAAATCAATAAAAAAACAACACTTCTATAAACACAAATAATCGTACTAACTTGTCACGAACGTTTGTTGCTTAAAACTGTTGTGAAACACCAAGAAATTAGTGAAAACAAACGGGGTTTTGTCCAAAAAATTGCCGTACTTATGCGTAGTGCAAAAATCCTGTTTGACGCCATCATTCGTGAGCAAATATAAGGCATGTCATTGGTCAATCGGCAAAACAAGAAAATTATCTCTGCGTGATAAATTTGACCAACAGGGGCGGGTATCGCAACAGTGCAGTTAAAAAGATTCGTGTAATAAATACAAACTTTTTGTACGTAAAAGTTTATATAACCGTGTATAGAAATGGAGCGGCAAGAACGGAAAGGATTCTGTCCCAATGTTCGTTGTCTTGTATGGTAAGTGGCTAAAAATTCTCAATCTTTTTTGCTTAAAATAGAAGGAAGCCAGTTAGTGGCTTACTGGCTTTGACAGACATTTGGCGGAGTTCATTATTATTTATATGCAAGACGACTCATTGTTGTTTGCCGGTATTAGAGGTATCATCGGTTACAAAATATGAAGCTTAACCATCTAATATAACCATCCCACATGCGGGATGTTAATCTTGAACACATAAAGCTAAAAATCCTAGAGGGGTGTTGTGGTCCGGGTCTGAGAGGAGGCACATTTTTCCGGAGGGTTGTGGTTAGGTTTAGGGTTTCCGGGGGGCGTGATTACCGGGGGGTGGTATGGGGGTGAGGATTCGTTTTAAAAGGTTGTCCAATCAGATGGTGGTTTTAATGTTTGTTAAGCTTCATAATTTGAAGGTAATGATACCTCGGTATTAAATAAACATTCAAACCCAAAGTTCAATAAATATGACATGCATATATGGCATATAAAAATAAGGCACGTCGAAAGAGATCTTACATTAAGCTGCATTTACCTTGCGCTATATTTGATATGTTAAAACAACTGTCATCACTCCAACTTTTGATAGACATGCAGGCTTGCAGCAATTTTTTGCAGCTCATATATTCAACTGAATGCGAAATTAATTTTTAGTTCGTACAGAAAAACCTCTGATTTGTTGTCGTCGAGAAATTGCTTCTCAAAAGACACTGATAAAAGTATAAAATATAGCGATTTTTCGTTTCAAATTTTCCACATTTAAGCTTAGAAATCAGCAAATATTCTGAATAAATCAAATCAGTTTATCTACACCACGGACATACTTTTCTATTAAAAACAATACACTTTCCCTTTTAATACAAGGACAAAAAACGTGTCAAAGACACTTTATATATTAAATATAAATGCCTGAGTTTTCGCCCAGTTTTATCCACTTCCATTAGTTCCATATCATTTATATGCATGCACGAGTCCCAAAAAACATATGAAGTATGCCGCAAACCAAAAAAACGGTAAAACACAAAACATATTAAGATTGCACAGACGAAAGACGTGAAAAAGCAATTCAGTTACCTGCTCATGTCCTCGATGAAATGACAAAAACGCAAGATATCTTGGTTGGAACGATGTATTAAAGCTTATATAACTGTAATTGCACATCCACTAATCCACGGACCACGGCACTAGTTTGATATATAGAAAGCACAAAAACCAACATTGACTCTAGCTTGCATGTACTATACGCATGCAGTTGATCGTTTGATTGATGAAATAGAACAGTATATATTCGGCAACCAATATATCCTAAGAAGTAGTCAGAGATCTTCAATGTCCACTAATAGTTTAATACCGGCGAACAACAATGAGTCGTCTTGCATATAAATAATAATGAACTCCGCCAAATGTCTGTCAAAGCCAGTAAGCCACTAACTGGCTTCCTTCTATTTTAAGCAAAAAAGATTGAGAATTTTTAGCCACTTACCATACAAGACAACGAATATTGGGACAGAATCCTTTCCGTTCTTGCCGCTCCATTTCTATACACGGTTATATAAACTTTTACGTACAAAAAGTTTGTATTTATTACACGAATCTTTTTAACTGCACTGTTGCGATACCCCCCCTGTTGGTCAAATTTATCACGCAGAGATAATTTTCTTGTTTTGCCGATTGACCAATGACATGCCTTATATTTGCTCACGAATGATGGCGTCAAACAGGATTTTTGCACTACGCATAGGTACGGCAATTTTTTGGACAAAACCCCGTTTGTTTTCACTAATTTCTGGTGTTTCACAACAGTTTTAAGCAACAAACGTTCGTGACAAGTTAGTACGATTATTTGTTTATAGAAGTGGTTTTTTTTTATTGATTTACGTTCGTATTTGCGAATAGTATTGACATTTATTCAAGTGGTGAGTTGAACTAGTGAATTTACTTGCCAACCTTTAAGTATATTATATAATACGACAGACAGTACGTGATAGTGCTTGGGCTGCCTATGCTACACACGTAAAAATCTCACAGCTTGTCAACAGGATGTATTCGCAACAGGTCTGTAGCAAGGCTGTTAACAGGTTGTAACAATGCTGTTCATTCAAGAAGCTGCTACAACCTTGTTAGCATCAACCTGTTAACAACTTGTTAAGTGCAGAGTGGTAACAGGTTGTTGGAACAATTGCAACTTGTTATCAGTCTGTTGGAGTCATCAGCCTTGTTACAAGTTGTCAACAACCTGTTACAGACATGTTAGCAGACTGGGACAGCCAGTGCGAACACATGACGGTGACAGCCTGTTGAACAGCCTTGTAACAACTTGCTTGCAGGTCTGTAACAGCTTGTGCGTTTTTACTTGTGTAGCAGGATATGAGCTGATAGCCTGGTAGTAGGGAACCAATCAGATTACGCAAAAGCTCATATCCGATAGCATGCTATATAATAATGATCGTTAGACTAAGTCTAAACGAATGTTAATTCTTGGACGCTTTGGAAGTTATCAGAAATGCTCAGTGGCGTAGCCTTTGACTATAATGGCACCATGTTTAGGGGTACCTACATGGTACCAGTATATATATTTGAAAGCATATAAGTTTATAGTATTGAGTCAGGATGCCCACATTACTAGGTGTTTGCAAAACCCAGAACCAGAATATTCAGAATTATTCCCAGATTGAACGCACATGATACCTAACATGTATAGTATAGGCAGCCTTTCTAAATGCTTCAAGAAGGTGAAGTTTTTTCTAAACTAATTACTGTATCTCACTAGTGACATGTAAAAGAGGATATTGAACCCACTTCTGACAAAATCATGAAAGGTGTGAGCTAACCTCTGATGTGAGGTAATATAAACATAATTATTTTATCAATATACAGTAGTGAAATGGATAAAACCCAAACACATTTGCAGACTGTTTGGTGCACATGCATCTACAATCCTGGACAAAATTGTTGGGACACTTTGCCGATTTTGCCGATTTTCGCATAGTGTCCCAAGTACTTTTGTCCAGGATTGTCTGAAAATGACGAATTAAACAAAATCGAAGAAAAAAACAATTTGGGGGCGGCGATTCTGCGCAGTTTGCTCGAAAATGACATAAATACGCTCCCACATGCATGAACAACAAATTGGTTCTGGGGTATAGAAGGTTTGGTGAATATGTAAATTAAATAGAGCTCTCGTGCGGGTGGTACCGGTGCGGGTGGGAACTCTGCAGAGACTCTGCTCCAGTGATCCCTTCCGCATTGAGGGGGTAAGGGGGAGCAGAGATGGGGGCTCTTTTATTAAACTGTATATATTTTGCAATGTTACAAAGTTAAAAAGCTGTGTTTTATTGAAAAATCATAAACTCGTCATTTTCAGACAATCCTGGACAAAATTGTTGGGACACTTTGCCGATTTTGCCGATTTTCGCATAGTGTCCCAAGTACTTTTGTCCAGGATTGTCTGAAAATGACGAATTAAACAAAATCGAAGAAAAAAACAATTTGGGGGCGGCGATTCTGCGCAGTTTGCTCGAAAATGACATAAATACGCTCCCACATGCATGAACAACAAATTGGTTCTGGGGTATAGAAGGTTTGGTGAATATGTAAATTAAATAGAGCTCTCGTGCGGGTGGTACCGGTGCGGGTGGGAACTCTGCAGAGACTCTGCTCCAGTGATCCCTTCCGCATTGAGGGGGTAAGGGGGAGCAGAGATGGGGGCTCTTTTATTAAACTGTATATATTTTGCAATGTTACAAAGTTAAAAAGCTGTGTTTTATTGAAAAATCATAAACTCGTCATTTTCAGACAATCCTGGACAAAATTGTTGGGACACTTTGCCGATTTTGCCGATTTTCGCATAGTGTCCCAAGTACTTTTGTCCAGGATTGTCTGAAAATGACGAATTAAACAAAATCGAAGAAAAAAACAATTTGGGGGCGGCGATTCTGCGCAGTTTGCTCGAAAATGACATAAATACGCTCCCACATGCATGAACAACAAATTGGTTCTGGGGTATAGAAGGTTTGGTGAATATGTAAATTAAATAGAGCTCTCGTGCGGGTGGTACCGGTGCGGGTGGGAACTCTGCAGAGACTCTGCTCCAGTGATCCCTTCCGCATTGAGGGGGTAAGGGGGAGCAGAGATGGGGGCTCTTTTATTAAACTGTATATATTTTGCAATGTTACAAAGTTAAAAAGCTGTGTTTTATTGAAAAATCATAAACTCGTCATTTTCAGACAATCCTGGACAAAATTGTTGGGACACTTTGCCGATTTTGCCGATTTTTCGCATAGTGTCCCAAGTACTTTTGTCCAGGATTGTCTGAAAATGACGAATTAAACAAAATCGAAGAAAAAAACAATTTGGGGGCGGCGATTCTGCGCAGTTTGCTCGAAAATGACATAAATACGCTCCCACATGCATGAACAACAAATTGGTTCTGGGGTATAGAAGGTTTGGTGAATATGTAAATTAAATAGAGCTCTCGTGCGGGTGGTACCGGTGCGGGTGGGAACTCTGCAGAGACTCTGCTCCAGTGATCCCTTCCGCATTGAGGGGGTAAGGGGGAGCAGAGATGGGGGCTCTTTTATTAAACTGTATATATTTTTGCAATGTTACAAAGTTAAAAAGCTGTGTTTTATTGAAAAATCATAAACTCGTCATTTTCAGACAATCCTGGACAAAATTGTTGGGACACTTTGCCGATTTTGCCGATTTTCGCATAGTGTCCCAAGTACTTTTGTCCAGGATTGTCTGAAAATGACGAATTAAACAAAATCGAAGAAAAAAACAATTTGGGGGCGGCGATTCTGCGCAGTTTGCTCGAAAATGACATAAATACGCTCCCACATGCATGAACAACAAATTGGTTCTGGGGTATAGAAGGTTTGGTGAATATGTAAATTAAATAGAGCTCTCGTGCGGGTGGTACCGGTGCGGGTGGGAACTCTGCAGAGACTCTGCTCCAGTGATCCCTTCCGCATTGAGGGGGTAAGGGGGAGCAGAGATGGGGGCTCTTTTATTAAACTGTATATATTTTGCAATGTTACAAAGTTAAAAAGCTGTGTTTTATTGAAAAATCATAAACTCGTCATTTTCAGACAATCCTGGACAAAATTGTTGGGACACTTTGCCGATTTTGCCGATTTTCGCATAGTGTCCCAAGTACTTTTGTCCAGGATTGTCTGAAAATGACGAATTAAACAAAATCGAAGAAAAAAACAATTTGGGGGCGGCGATTCTGCGCAGTTTGCTCGAAAATGACATAAATACGCTCCCACATGCATGAACAACAAATTGGTTCTGGGGTATAGAAGGTTTGGTGAATATGTAAATTAAATAGAGCTCTCGTGCGGGTGGTACCGGTGCGGGTGGGAACTCTGCAGAGACTCTGCTCCAGTGATCCCTTCCGCATTGAGGGGGTAAGGGGGAGCAGAGATGGGGGCTCTTTTATTAAACTGTATATATTTTGCAATGTTACAAAGTTAAAAAGCTGTGTTTTATTGAAAAATCATAAACTCGTCATTTTCAGACAATCCTGGACAAAATTGTTGGGACACTTTGCCGATTTTGCCGATTTTCGCATAGTGTCCCAAGTACTTTTGTCCAGGATTGTAGGATTGGTGCATCTTGGGGGCACTGAAAAGTCTTCAAACCCTGGCACCTTGCTATGCTTGGTTGCCATTTCTTGAATATTTTAGCACCACCTTGGTGCATCAATTCCAGATGCACCTCCCTGCAGTGCAAGTGTGTTTGTTATAGATCATCCCATCTGAAACACCAACCTGGAACTTCCAGGACCCACTCAAAACTCACTGGGTTTAGTCCTTTATACACCCTTTCAAAATACAGTATACATGGAAATATGCTTGAAATTACAACTGATATGGTTGCAAATGCATACATGTACGTTTATCTGTTTTGTGACTAGACATTTTCAGTACTTAGTTGCCAAATTGCAACTAGATCCCATTGTCGATAAAATGCATGTTAATTAATATGCAATTAATATATATATGATTTGATAAAGATTTCTTCCTAAATCACCTGGACCAAGATGTCATCTGATCAAAAGACTCAACAACTTATTCAAACTGAGACTAAGTTTGGGTGGTTTTGATTAAAATAAAAACCGCAAAACCGTCCGACTCTAAACCGGTTAAACCGTAAAACCGGTTTTTCAAAATTTCAGAAACTAACGCAATTTCAGTATTGAACTAATTGAGGGAACGCAATTTCAAATTTTTAATAGCGCTGGAGGTAATAATTTGGCTGTATAATTATAAATGACTGCATAAATCACGACAAAATATTGAACAAAAAACGAACGTTCAGCGAAAACGTTTGTTAACTTTAATTTTATTTTGCTTTTCTCATCTTTAATAGTAACAATTTTAAGAACTAAACCAAATTATACATTGTAACATTGTAATAAATAATGACGGTTTTCAATTTTTTTCTAAAAGCTAAACCGAAAAAAACGGTTTAAGGTGGCTCCTACTGAAATTTCAATAGGGGACTGGTGACTAGAAATAGTATCGCTACGCATGCGTAAATAGCGATCTTGTCGATTCGAAATTCTATGACCGTGTCGACATAGATGTTAGACTTTTAGGCGTTTTCTTCGGTGAATTTTGCTAAAATTTTGTAAATATGTAGTTTATAAAAGTTCTAAAGTATATATAATTTAAAAAAATTTTCATAAGACAGAACTTTTTTAAATCGATAATTTTTATAGCGAAAAATCTGTCCATACAACCATCTCTGATTTTGTGCATGGATATTCTGCACAACAGTATCTATCATCTCAGCAATTTTTAAAAAATTTCACCTAAGCAAACTGAAGACATGCCGCTTCAATTATGCAATATTTGAAAATATACCAAAGTTCCAACGTCATTATTACCATGGTAACAGCAAATAATTGAACTTTTTTATAGATATTTTATATCTGCGATAGTTCTACTATAGTAAGGTCTACTTAGTATTTATCTAACAAATTTTTAAACTTGTGAATAACATTAGATAATGAGCGTATGAAATAGCGCGTATTTATTGAAACAATAGGGAGCCACCTTAATAATAAAACGGAGAAAAACCGGTAAACCGATAAACCGCCAAACCTTAACTGAGACATAATGTAAATATTTCTAAAAATTTCTTGGTTTATATCTGTTAAAGTGTTAGATCTTCAGGTGTATGTAGGTGATAATCCAATAAGCATTATTACATGCATTAAGATTAGAAGCATACAGTATGTTCTTATCAAATTAATTGGATTCATTTAATGATATGGGTGCAGTATTCTTCAGATTAGGAAGCTGTCCGAAGAAAATCACAGTACCATATATGTGAAATAGTCAATATTGGGATTTACATTTATCTGTATAAGGTACTGTAGTGTAATCCAATTTAGGAAGTCAATGCATAGTACTTCTTGGATTCAGTCAAATAAAAAAAGAACTTCCTGTTTAACAAATGCAATTATACAAATTGTGGTGTGTCTTGTGACGTCTGCTAACAAAACTAAGCAGTCGTACATGCAGGATGCTGATGGTACTGCATGAGTTTATAACAAACCTATGGAGCAAATGAGTTCTAACTGAAACTTCTTTAGTTAGATTTAAAAAAGCCTGTACATATATCTTTTGATAAAACATATTTAAAGGTATATGTTTTAATGCATTGTTTTTCTAAACATATTTTTCCAACTTGAATTTGCAAGTACATTTTATATTTCACTTAATTCATGATCCCTGTATAAATTGTATTTGCATACATGCATGCATACACTATTTGCATACATGCATGCATACACTATTTGCATGCATGCATATAAAATAGCTTGCATGGAACTATATGAACTATATTAAATTACAGGGTTTTTAATCTCTTTTTCAGGTTCGTATCAGACTTTATAGACTTTACTCTGCGTCTGGCTATTTTGCCAGACAGTTTACTTGTCAAGTAGTTGTCTAAATTGAACCTAAAAAGGTAAAATATATTTCTTACTGCCACCTTGCAAGCCACCATTTAATAGGCTTGCGATTTTTTTCATGTTTGTTTACGTTTGAAATTTGCAAGTTTCCCCATAAAACGTTGAACATTTAAAAACAAATCAATCAACTTGCGGCATGATTTCAAAGAAACCCGTCAAAATGACGCCGCAAGAGTTGATTGATTTGTTTTTAAACGTTCAACGTTTTCTGGTGAAACTTGCAACTTTCAAACGTAAACAAACAACGGTGGCTTGCAAATGGAAGTATAATTGTATTCAAACTGGTTTGACCCATATAGTGAGTCGTATACTCTGTATTAAGTTACTGTAGGTCTTTAATCGCTCTATAAAGAAAACGAAACGTTTGTATTTGACTGCAGTCGCATTCAAACTTAAGATATGAATGAATTCATATGTTTATATCAGTTAGTCTATACATACATGTATAATAATAATCTTTTCTGAAGAGCAGTCTTTTATGTTTAAAATGTCATTTCCTCTGTAGAAAAGAGTTTTTTGTTTTGACTTCTTTATATCTTATGCTGCAACAAACTTTCACAAAAGTGTTCTGTACATGTACATCCAAGTTGATAATCTTCACTTGACCACATGTATACTGTACTAAATAAATGAACTGCATAGATGCCATCACTACTCGTTTGCATAATGCATATGACAGAAAACCTTAAACAAAACAGATTTTATTTTAGGGGTTAATAGGTGCACTTTCAGGTGGCTTCCTACAGTTTCTGCTAATGTTTCATGGCTTCTTACATGTAGTCATAGTTTATGGTTATTATTGTCTTAACTATTACATAATTATTATGTATACTGAACTGCAGACAAAGAACCACACTTAACATTTAAACCCTCTTTAAATGCCAATATTATCGCCGTCGTCCGGCTTTCTTTCTTTTCATTTTTTTCACTTTACATCTGCCTTTCTGATTAACATGCATGTAATATAATACTTTCTTATATTTCCAATTTATTCATTGTTTATTGTATTTTACCTCACTCTCATCATGTTTATAGTCTCTAGAATCAAAGTTGTCTGGAAACGCGGTGAACATCAAAGCGGCTATAACAATGGGCTGCAATTTATGTTGGGCGTGGCCTGAAAGTGAACAAATCTTTTGTTTTACGTTCATTGATATTTAAACAGCAACGCTGCTATTGGTTGTTTGCTTCCAAAAATACTCTGTGTTCAGCAAGCGATGAAAGTACACAAACGTGCACTATTTTGGCTGTACGTCTTAGTCGCGTTGTATACCCAGTGGTCTTGTCGTATTCTTGTAAACAAATGCACGGCATATTTCACTTTCCCTGATGGCTATGATTGATCAGTAATAGTGGCTCTTCTGTTGTGCAGATTGATGTGTCGTGTTTCTGACTGTATTTCGGACAAATAGTTGTACTCTCGCCATATAGTTGTAAGCCATATAGCTTGGCGTCGTATCCAAGATCTTTCAAACAGGCTTTGAATATTTCTCTGCACCTTGTGTAAGAGAACTTGCTGCCATACAGCTTATAAGTGTTAGTCGATCTATAATATCTTACTGGTGTGAAAAGAGGTAAATTACTGTTTAAATCGATCTTTGCCAACTGAATATATCGCTTTAGAAGCTGTACCGAGCAATACTTACTTTCTAATTTTTTTATGTATACGTAGTTTCCTTCCCTATATATAGACGTCGTTATAATTATTTTAAGATGATCGTCTTTGAACTCGAGATGTTTAGGGAGTATGTTGCTTAATTCGTTATATCGTAAAAAACTGCGAAACCTATCGAACAGATCACTTGTAGATGCTAATCTCAATTCCTTCAAATTAGCTTGCGGCTGAGCGAACTTGTCTACAATTTTTCGGATAATATCTGAAGAAATAGGGAGTTTTTTGCATATTGGGTTCGACTTAGAACGTTTGGCTACTTCTAATGAACTTCGACAAATATCACTATCTAACGGATTACGCGTTTGTTCGGGTATAAAATAATGCATATGCATCCATTTTAATGCAGCGTGCACTAAGACCAGGTTAGCGTAGGATTTGTTATCTTCGTATACTTTTGACATATATATCGCGCCTATAGAAGTAGGAAGAGGAAGTGTTAGTTGTATGCCTTTTTCCTTACACCAGTTACTGAATCGTTTAATCTCTTTTTTGTATCGCTTGGACGTTGATTCATGCAAACTGACAGTAGCGACCATCAACATCTGAGGTAAGCCCACTTATAGTATATATATATATATATATATATATATATATATATATATATATATATATATATATTATCTATTTCTTAAGAAAAAGTAGAGTTTCTGAAAGTTCACGAAAGCAAAGGAAAAGCAGAGGGAAAACAAGTTGTAGTGTTACCACTTGTTATTTTCAGTGATGAAACAATGGTAACACTACAAAAAAATGGAACGGACTAGAGACGTACTCCATGGTCATGGCTGGACTACCTCAAAGAGAAGCAAGAAAATTTGAGAACATCCATCTTCTTACAGCTTCAAACATTGTCAATTCATGTAATTTAGGACAATCCTTAGCAAAAGACCTGAAAGCCAAAGGTATGAATTACAAAACAAAGTTAATATAAAGTTATAATATTACAGTACAGGTACATGTATGCATACTGATACATGTACATGTAATGTACCTACCTACAATCTTTAACAAAAGTACTCAAACACCCAGTGTGAAATGAATTCTAAAATCAAATTTCTTGTCAAACTTCATCTGAAATTGCCCCTCTCCCCTCCTATGCATTGTTGATGGCAATTTCCAGCAACACCACTTTGTATTCTATTTTATGTGCACATATATATAAAGAAATTAGACTAAACTATCAGTTGTGTAAATTCTAGTAAACGTAAATTTACTTTTTAGAATTGGAGGAATTAAAAATGATGTACGACTCTGACAGAGCAAGATGTGCTGGTGCAATGCCCAGTATTGTGTGTTGCTGCAGACAATCCTCGTGCCTCTGAATTTGAACACCATCTTGGCAACAGTGCTAAGAGATACTGCAGAAAGTGCAATGTATGTAACAATTATTGGTACATTTTATTATTTCAATCTTACAGTAACCCTAATTAAATGTGTGTATGTACAATATATGCACCAAGTACATATTAGAATATCATGTACTAGTAAAGTATCAATAATTGTAGTCAATATGTTTTGTTATCAGGCAACAACAGATAATGGAACACAGTTGCAGACCATAAGAACCGATGCATTTGTCAAAGAAAGTTTACGAAAAATAGAACAATGCCAGTACGACAAATAATTGTATATTATTGATTACAAGGCAATAGAGTTTGGCTCAAGTTAAATACCGTAATTGTGACAGTCAATGTGTAAATTGCACTGTTTTATTTAATTTAACTGAATGAATGTTTATTATGTTATTATTTTTTACATTTCTAAAGAAATGAAAGTCAGTGAAAAAAAGTGCGAAAAAACACTGGTGTAACAGAAAACGGTGGTGCATTTGATAGTTTGTCAACTTTTTGTGGTCAAACGTAAGAATACTTATACACTTTTCACAATTGTTTAGTTATTCAGTTTTGTGATGGTATAATTTTTAGATGTAGTATATTAGTATGGTACCGTACTCATCAAAAAGTTCCTGATCAAGATGCATGTAAGAATTAATTTCTATATACTGTAGTATAATAAAATCAAGTTACTTGCTTGGGGCAACAGCTGAAAAAACAAACAAAATGCATGCCAAAGTTGTTGCATTGAATATGAGTGCATTCAGTCGACGCATCAAAGGGAACATAACCAATAATTATGGATCTTATGCAGGCAGAGACTATAAACTTTGCATGCAAGTGACAGTCTTCATTTTGGAAGGACTTATCCCAGCTGAAAATCTTATAGTGTGGTCTTTGCTTGGAGAGGTACTGTATTGTATGTGTCATTTTGACAGTTTTACCACATCAATTGTACAATTGAAAATTGTACAAAGTCAAACCAACAACAACTTTTTTCAAGTCCGAAAATGAACTACAGTGTTACAGTACAAATGATACATGTAACGATAATTAACCTTACTATTAAACTGTTCTGTTGAATTTTTATTGCTTGCAGATATTTACTATAGCTTATAGATCAGCCTTTGTACCAGAGAATATGCCACAATTGGAAGAACTGCTGGAAAAGTTCACTACAGCATTACAAGCAATATATCCAGAACTGGTCAAGAAACCTAAGATACATTTGTTACATCATCTCCCCCAGGACATGATTGACTTAGGTGCAGCAACAGGTTTCAGTACAGAAAGGTTAATAACTAAAATGTATTCAATTGTAACATACACTGTACAATGAGTGCACATCATAGACCTTATTCAAAAATGGCCGCCGAATTAAAATTCTTTTATACATATAAATTAGCCCTTATGAACTCGTTTTCATGTGTGAAATTCAAAATAATTTTTACTTTAAAATGAGGTCATAAGGGCTAATTTATATGCACATAAAAGAATTCTAATTCGGCGGCCATTTTTGAATAAGGTCTATGATAATAAAATTATATACAAAATAACCTGTTGTCTTTATATAGATTTGAGGCATTCAATTCGATTGTGAGAAGTCTGAATGTCAACAGCAATCGACATGCAGCTAGCCTTGATATAACAAAAGCTAGCTGTATAATGGAGAAACGACGTTTTATGTTGAAAGGAGGAGTTTGGTACTCAAATGAGAACAAGTACATGTGACAATAATAATTATACTACCATTTGTATTCAGTTGTGAAGAAGTAGACGTACAATGTATTCTATTTTGTTCTTGTCAAGAGAAAATAGACAACTCTGGTCAAGTTAATATTATCATACCTCATATTTCTAATTACGTCTTTATTTCCCAACAGGCACAATGCATCTTGTAAAATGACCGACAATGACCCCAAGATACAATGTCGGTGATCGGACAGGAACCGGCTGGAATTTTCAGACATATTTAATACTGGGGAATTTAGAAAGTCGTATGAAGAAGATTGTTGTGTAATTTCTGCTCAAAAGAAAATAATGTCTCAGTACAACACGAAGTATTCCCAGGAAGTCACCCAGCCTAGTACTAACTTCTCTCGACGGATCGTCGAGTTCTTACTATGTAGGATATGGCTTTATCAACCATGGTTTAAGAGAGAAAATATCATCTCCTATAATAAGTAATAATACATACGGAAGTAACTTATTCCAATAAACAGATTCTGCTAAAACGCTAGCATCATTTGCTCCACTATAGGCTCCATGCAATATCAAGAAATTAAATGCACTGCAAGTAAAACAATGGCTTCAGTTGGCCGAAAGCGCTTGAAAAGAGTGGCACTTTCCTCATTGTCTTGGCGCAATTAAGGGAAAGCACATGATCGAGTGTCCTAAAAAGCAGGATCGGCATTCTCTAAATATAAGAATTCGCAGCATTAATGCTGTGATCATGTGCTTTCCCTCAATTGCGCCAAGTCGACAATGAGAAAAGTCCCACTCTTTTTCAAACGCTTTCGGCCAAGTGAAGCCATTCTTCAGCAGTTGACGGCGATCGCAGCGATTAAATAGGAACCAGACATACTTTAGGGGCTGTTCATATGAGGCAGGTTAGCCCGGTTACCGAGCTGATTTTATATCACAACTCTTATTACGACTATTTGAGACATTTTGAGTAATGCAAAATGACACAAAAAAGCAAAATTGTCTTCGTGTTTTCTGTAAGTATAGCACACGGGGTAGTTTAATTCTTTTCTGAAATCATAGAAAGATTTTCGTGGCATAAAATCGCCTCATAGGACTGGGCAATATTTTTCAAGTGAAGCGACTTTTCTCGTACAGAGCTGCAAAAGCGTGGAACGAATTATCTAGTGAAGTAACTGATAATCTATGTCATCTTTCAAACGGTGGGTATAAACTAATTTATATAACTTCTTAGGGTAATTTCGAAGATTGAAACGGTATACTTGTGTGTAAGATATGCACATATAGTTTATATAGTGATGTAGTTTGTATAACATAGTTAGTTAATTATATTGTATTGTATAGTGTACACGGCCTTTTGAAAACCAGTACTGTATATATATATATATATATATATATATATATATATATATATATATATATATATATATATATATATATATATATATTATTAGCTCACCCCTGGAGAAGCTTGTGGTCAATCCGAGTGAGTAGTCATCTAAACCATCGAAATGCAATGGAACGTCGTAATTGGTCGTAATTTCTATATAAACTTTGATCTACAGTGTGTATCAAAAAAATTCGAAGCCTTAGAAAATGAATTAGCATTCTTTTCAAACAACCTATTGTAGTAGTTTGAAAGCCCTAAGCACTTCGCTGAACCCACAGATGCGTAAAACACACGATCTTATACACCTGGGAAATTAAGATAACTTGAAGTGTATGCATGGTGAAAGTATTTAAAAGCTTTTTCGCTTCGTTTAACTTATGTGCTGATTAATTTATGACGCAGCGCTTTTAGGGCTTTCAAACTACTACAATAGGTTGTTTGAAAAGAATGCTAATTCATTTTCTAAGGGTTCGAATTTTTTTGATACACACTGTATAGAGCGTTTTCACTCACATGATCGGTGGCCCCATGGGGGTGGTGAAACAATACGAAATATTTGAATAAGAAAGAGCTAATTCCCATACCGTACACCAATATGGCCGCCATTTCATTGTTTTGGTACACCAATATGGCCGCCGTGACGTCAGATGAAAACGCTCTATAGATCGTTTTACAACTTGTAGGATGAAAACGTTCTATTCTGACAAAAGAAACGTCAGTATTTCGTTCCTTAAAATTAATCTCGGCGGTTCACAACGTTTTCGCTTTACTGGACTGAAAAGAGTCGGTGTGCAAGAATATCAGGATCAATCAACCTGTTGCAGAAATGTACAGTTTACCAACTACGAACTGAAGGCGTGCACCTCCACGCCCACGGCCCCTATTAACTAATGCGCATTGAATTCAATTGCGCATTGTGTATTTGTGTATCATCTAATCTTTCCTTTTTGTTTCGTTAATTTCCATGAGGAAATTAGATCTCTCACTCAATACTCCAACAGAAATAATCGATCGGACTAAAGTCGGATTTCCAGTCCTCGCACGAAGCAACTCACATGCAGCTCACTGCGAGCACTCGCAAGCACACTGCGAGTGCTGCGAGTATTTTAGCGGTCGTTGGCAAGTACTCGCAGTTAATAAACCCAATCAAAACAAAATATGTCAACATTTCAAACTCATTAGTAATTCATGAGGAAAACTGTATACAAAGGAAATCTTTACCGTGTCGATGGTTAATTTGCATGGATATTGAAGGAAGAAATTACATAAATTAAATTAATCGAACTTTCACTTCGATTTGTTCGCGACGCTATATCAAACACTCAGAGGAGTGCTTCATCAGGAACACCTCGAAGTTTGTTAAAAAAAAAAAAGTCTTGAAACCCCGCGAGTTATCGCAACGAGCTGCGTGTGGTGGAAATACAGTGCAAACCGTGCGAGTACTGGAAATCCACTAAAAGCTTTTTTTAATTAGAATTAAAAGTGCTTTTTCGCAGTGCTTGTTTTATCGCTCCGAGTTCTTTTTAATTAGATGCAAGTACTCGCTGCGAGCCTGTTTCAGCGATGATTGGAAAACAGTTTTTAATAAGGCTGGATTTCCACTTGGCGAAAAATGTCGCGGGAAGCGACATTTTCTTTTGTCTCGTAAGCTCTCGCTTAATCTTTAATTAAAATTCTTTACACACGGTAGCCTATATAAGCGTGTATATAAACTTGCAAATAACATGCATGGACAAGTCGAATTACATCATAGCCGCGTTCAGAATTAGGAACAGCAAATTCGATAGATTGATAAACCAAAATTAAAGTTTTTCAAAATGGTAAAAGCTATGGTACTGAGGTCTTGACAGTACGGACCGAGCCACAGGCGAGGTTTGTACAAAAAAGACCGAGGTCTGATATTTTCCCGTACAGACCGAGTAAACGAGGTTAATAAAGCGTTTATTATACTGTATAGCTATTTCAAGTTTTTCGATAATTATTGTATGAAACTTAGTGTGAAAACCTTAGAAATTCACGCGAGCAAAATCAACATCCGGGACAGCGGTCCGGATACGGAAAGACGGACCGTGGTCCGGATACGCATTTTTACGGACCGTGCGTTAACCAATCAGAACTCAGGATATTACAAAGCCATATAATAATTATTATATCCTGGTTTAGCTGTGTTCCTCAGGTAAGGCACTCTTCGCTAATTTTAAATTCTGTCGCCTCGGTTAATAATCTCTTATTCATAGGAAGTTAAAAAATTATTAAAAAAAAATCAGCAGGGATAATATCTGAACTACGACATTATACAAACCTAAATTAGCTAAAGTTAATCTATTATATACAGTGTGCGCTAGTTTATCCATATCTCACCTATGGCAATTTAATATGGAGTAATACCATACAAAAAAAATTTTGGAAACCATATCTTAAATATTTTCCAAATCAATGGTCACCTTACTAGTTTATTTATGTTTCGATACAATTGCAAAACTTACTGTATCTGAGATATTTACCAATTATTTTACAACTAATAATCAAATTCACAACTATAATACTAGAATGCCTCTTTCTGGCCTCATTATAATTAAGCAAAAATTATTTTGAATTGCAGACACACAAACGAGGCAAGAAAGGCTTATTACATGTAAATGCACACAAAAAGAATATTCAAGATAATCGCCATTACAAGTATGAAAGTGATCTATATATATACTACAAAATTAGACTTCATTATAGTATAAACATTATAGTGGACACTATTCTTGTGTGTCGTTTATTGTTAGTAAAATTTGAATGGACTTTGCAACTAATTATAATCAATAATAATCTACCCAAAGGGTCTTCTATAAAAAGCCTATAAAGCTTCTGATAGACCCCTAGCTAGCCCTTCCTATTGTAGTTCTAATTATTAACCACAGTACTATTTTAGATATTTTATAATGGGCAAAATTAAATAATAAAAATAAAAGTTAAGTAATAATAATATTACTCACAGAAAACTAGGTAAACCATACAGGAGATTAAGAAATTCTGAGAGGACATTTGACAATTTCGCTCACTGGTTATCTGTAATCTACAGTAGTTCATACAAGTAATTGTAAATAATTGATTTATGCTACAAATACAATACAATAATACATGTGGTATTGTATTTTAGGCAATCTTTAGATTTTGTAAAAACGGAATCAGTTCAACATTTGTTGCAGGGCTCAATGCTGCTATTTGTTCCTGTAATTGTTGCCCATCTTTGGTGAAGTTAGCATGGCTCACTTGTATAGCTGAGTTCATGCAGATCAGAATTTCATTCACTTCATTTTCAATATCAATATTGTAAGCTTGTGGGAGGACCTGTTGTATTGTGTTTACTACCTCTTCTTTCTTCTGCTTGTCACGACACACAAGATTCAGAATGAATAATCCACCAGGATTTAAAATGCTCTTCACTTCTTCCATGGTTTCTTCCTCTACAAACTGAGCTGGAGGGCAACTTAGAGCCTTGCTCACATCTTTGGAATCCACATCAAAGATAACAATGTCATATTGGGTCACACTTGAAGCTGACTTTGAAGCATCCTTAATGACCTGTAGGCCATCACCAACAATCAACTTCATGCGCTCACTCTCATGAAAATTAAACCAATTCTTGGCAACTTCAACAATATCAGGATCAAGTTCGACCACCGTTAAATGCACATGAGAGAAATGACTGTAGATAAACATTGGCAAACCCCCACCACCAAGGCCAATCAAAAGCAAAAAAACTTTCCTACCTTTCATTTTCTCCAAAAGAGAAAATCCAGCAACAATCGCATGGTGGTGCTGACAAGCTAAATATGATAAATCAACACACTTTGGTGGTTTCTTTTTTGCTCCTTTTTTCTTCTTGGCTGACTTGCTTTGGACTCGTGTTACATCATTACACAATCTGGCTTCTGACTGGACAACATTCTTGTTTGAAAGGAAAATCAAGTGTCGAAATGTTTCCTGTCCATCAAGTTGAACATCTTCAATTATGTAATCACCAGTAAATTCAGAATTCCCTTGGTAAACTAGTTTTCGATTTCCCACATCATCCCCAATGGAGAGGAAAGGTACCTGGATGGCGGTGCTCACACCTTCTTGAGCCAGCTCCATAATTTTAGCAGATAACTCTTCCTTGGTCTTCTCCAAGTTGGTGTACATGTGACCTCTGTTCAAAGCCACAATCACAAGTCGCTGAAATCCTGCAGAAACAGCCAGCTGCTCTTGGCCTTCCTTCAATGAAAACATCCATTCATGTTCCCGTCCTTGTGGCACAATAAAGATGGCAAATTTTCCAGTTATCACTTTAGAGTGTTTCTGATCAACAATGGTTAAACTGTAACGGGGTTCTTCCAGGCTCTCCTCAGACCACAGATTCATTTGGAAGTGTTCTCCTGGGTGCAGTTTCTTTAGGTGTTGTTTAACTAATGCATACTCTTGGATGGCCTGGACTGATTTCTTCATTTCCAAAATGCTAGTTAACCTATTCACTTTGTCAGAAGAGTCAGCAACCATTTCTAATATCTGAGGCATTCGCAAAACACTGTTAGGATTTGGTCTAGTTTTTGTGAAGATAAATGCAAAGACAGGCAAAGGAGATGCGTTGGAGGTCATGTCCACTTTGTGAACACGGATAAACCAATTCAACTTTGAAAAATATTCTAACAGAGTTTTAAGGATATGTTCTTGGGCCAACGAAATACAAATATACCTCCCACCTGCTCCTAATACTCTAGAAATTTCTGCAAACATTTTGTTAACATCTTCGACAATCTTTTCTTCTTCATTTGTGAAGATGGCATCCAGTGTTCCTTTGTCAACGACAACTTGAAAACTTTCATTTTCTATTTTCAAGTCGAGAAGATCCATCTTAAGGAACTGCATCTCGGGACGTTTAATCTTGTTCCTCGACTTCATCTGTCTTATGACGACATCGGAGATATCAACGTTTACCACTGATCGATAGCCGACATCGTAAAGATCTTCACTCAGCTGAGAGTTTCCACAGCCTGCCATCAACACATGATCTTTTGCCTTGCAATACTTATGAAGAATGCCGCATAAGTCGGAGTACTCGCCATACCACTCAAAAGCATCTTTTCTCTCTCGGAAAAAGCTGTCCCAGTAGCTTTTTGAACTGAAATCTTTGACTGACTTGGGAAGCAAATTCATCGCGCTGAAAGTTTGATTGAGATTTGAGAATGAACGAGTGGGCGCTAGATGGTTGTAACAATGTAACACCGACCCAGTCTCCAAATAAAACTTCTTGGTGTATATAAATTCACACATGAATTCACATAATTCAGTGTTTTAAATATTTGCAGTGTCACTTTCATCACGGCTTTCATATTGACGCTCAAGCTATGTTTTTACAGACACATGGGATTATTGCTGGTATTTTTGTTGGTATCATTGTTTGCAGTCATGCAGTGTAACCAGTGTTTACACCACTGTGTGGTTCACACATGCTGCACTGGTGGTGAATCTGCTGGTGATGACGCATCAGCATGGCTACAGCACGACCGAGGGAATGAAGGGATATAACTTTACTTGGCTGGATCCAGCCTCCAGGAATATGTTAGCAACTGATCTATCATCGTTTCAAACAACGAGGTTTACTGTAAGATATTAATATCAGCTTTCAAATAATGTGGGACTTGTGACAAAAATTGACCATCCCTCTTGGGGACAGGCTTTATTGTGTTGGTGAGCAGCCAATTTATCAGGCTTTATGCCTATTTGTTGATTTCTTGGCGATTGGGCACCAATGATCACGGTCATGATTTGTCAAGTTGATAGAGGGCTGGCATCGAGAGCAGATAGTTTCCTGCCTTCCCTATTTTTAATACGGTGGAGTACAAATCTCAGCCCAAACTAAATCAAACTTTAAGTAGAGGTAAGTGAATTTTATTTCTAAATTTATGGTATAATTTAGCATTTTGACAAATGAATTCCCACTCACTTCTGAGTGAGAGTCCCCTAAAATAAATCATACATAAAGTACCCTTCCCAGACTCATGTACTGTAATATGATTCTCTACATGTAATACATGTATGAGTCTGAATGCAGACTACAATTTATAAAGATAGGGAAGCTGTCCATTTATGAATTAGCAAATTGCGACGGTGAATCCATAATCCAACAAATAAAAATGTCTGGCCTTATTCTAAAATAGTGAAGCACACAGATGACATTGGATTCATGTTTGTCTGAGTTTATAATTCATTCTTGCATTTCCAACAAAAGAAAATGGCTCATATATTAGAAATCCCTCGAGATCCATTTTTGGTTTGTTTGTCTGAGTTTTGGTCTATAAAATAGTAACTGTGCACTTCACTATTGCCCCTGGGCATGAGATTTGTAATAGATGTACAGTGGAACCTTGTTAATATGACCACTGTTGGGCCAAAAACATGTGGTCGTACTGATTGGGGTGATCATATTAATGGAGGAGTTTTACCCTACTTGCTGTAGAATGTATTTGTGCCAGAAAAAAGTGGTTGTAATAATAAGGTGGTTGTATTAACAGGGTGGTTGTATGGTGGGGTTCCACTGTATACTGTAAGTACTGTACATATACAGGTGTACTGTTCATACTTTTTCTCACCTTTTACAGTACTGTACATGTATGGCTAATTGCCAAACACATGTTGAGGCTAAATAGGGAAATTATGCACCAATCAGTCATTCTTAGTGTAATTTCACCATTCTTTTGAGAGACAGTGATAACATGAAGTGTATTCATTTCCCCCCACCTTCTGGGAAATGACGAACTAGTGAATATAAGGTGAATGTCCCCAGTTATGCCCGAGATCAGGGGTTTCAAATGACTGGTGCATTACTCTTATTAAAGCTGACATGCAACCTCTAGTTTTCATCCCCCCCACCCCCCCCCCCCCCCCCCCCCCCCCCCCCCCCAAAAAAAAAGACAAAAAAGAAAGACCAAATGACCCTTGCTAAGCTCATGAGTACTGTACTTGCCCTTTACAACAAATTTAAGTACATTTTTTTGTTCTATTCATTTCAAAATCTGATATTACCGTATGTATCAGTAAAATTCAAGTGCCCCTCCCCAGGATAGTCTTTAGGGCATTTGATTCTTCAGCATATCCCAGGAGTGGGGCATTTGAAAAAACTTGACTCCATCTGTCTTATGATGACATCGGAGATATCAACGTTTACCACTGATCGATAGCCAACATCGTAAAGATCTTCATTCAGCTGAGAGTTTCCACAGCCTGTACTGTCAGTATTGCACTCATAATGAAATGCTTTCCTTGGTGTGGGGAATTGCCACAGATATTTACCACACTGTGGGGCATTTTCACTTGCTTTTCATCCCCACCATGGGCAATTACCACTAGCACTATTTGAAATATTTGTCAAATGCCCAGGTGTACCATATACTGTATACTGAATTTAGTATAGATGTCCACAAATGCATACACATGTACAGTACAACATATAAAATGATAATTTAATTCAATTTTGACTCTTAATTTCCAGTAATTTCATTGTTACCAAATAGATCAGGACTGATAGTTCTCAAAATATCACCACAAATAATGGAAATTTATTATGGCTAGTACAAATAATTTAATTTGTAGGCCTTGCCCAGAGTAAAACAGACACACTCTTACTATAAAAAGCACTCATTGGAGACTCAAGTTGTTTGTTTCGTTTTCACACGCATACTCAAAACACTTGATTTCACGCACCTACTGTATACTAGAAACAAGTCAGAGTACATGGTTGTTTTTATCTTATCGTAAATATTTAACATTCCCAGTGTAAAATAATGTGTTTTTAATCAACTTGCTGCATCATTCTGACAGGTTTCTTTGAAAATAATCATGCTGCAAGTTGGTTGATTGATTTGTTTTTAAATGTTCAATGTTTTCTGGTGAAACTTGCAACTTTCAAACGTAAACAAATGTGAAAATAATTGCAAGCCTAACGGTGGCTTGCAAATGGCAGTAAGACAAGTATTAAAATTGGGAAACACACTGTCACATTATTGGAGGAAATGGCAAATTAGAATATTTATTGGCTCACGCACATGTGATGGCACGTCATACATATTTTGACGTGCAAGCATTTCTCCGGGCAAGGCCTGAACTTGAATGTATGTGTACATATATAGAGTACAGTAACAGTGATCAATATAATACTAAAATTATATACTGAATTATATGAAAAAATTAAGAAGTATTTCTTGTATGATACTTCAGTGCTACCTAATACATTTGTACTTACTGCTAGCAAACTAGCCAGTTGCTCTTTAATGAACATTGGTCACATGACTTACTAAGCTACTGGCTAAGTCAAACCTGGCATCGCATTGAAAACATATGTACTCCATCCCAGTTGGCTCAATGGCTTCCAGTTCATGGGTCCACAGATGCCAATCAAATAATTCAATACTAAATGTTCCATTGCAGAACCCGCATTCAAAAGTTTTTTCTTTCATATGAGTTTTTTGGTGTTGTTGCAGGTCAGATGACTGGAAGAATGTCTTGTCACAAACATCACATCTAAAAGGCTTTTCTCCAGTGTGTTTTCTTTTATGATAGTTTAAGCTAGATAAGTTGGAGAGTGCCTTCTGACAGATATCACATTTAAAAGGTTTCTCTCCAGTATGTGTTCTTTTATGCTGTTTTAAGCTAGTTAGGTGGGAAAATGCCTTCTCACAGACATCACATTTCAATGGTTTCTCACCAGTATGTGTTCTTGTATGATATTTTAAAGCAGATGATCGGGAAAATGCCTTGTCACAGACATCACATTTAAATGGTTTCTCCCCAGTATGAGTAATTTTATGATATCTTAAGCCAGCTGAGTGAGAAAATGCCTTCTCACAGATATCACATTTAAATGGCTTCTCTCCAGTGTGACACCTTTGATGACATCGCAAGTTACTTGACTCAGAGAATGTCTTGTCACATATATCACAGCTGAACGGTTTCTCTCCAGCATGACATGTTTTTTTGTGACGGTTTAAGTGACTTGATTTGAAATATGCCTTGTCACATATATCACACTTGAATGATTTCTTTCCAGTATGGGTACTTTTATGATATCTTAAGCTAGTTGGGAGTAGAAATGCCTTCTCACAGATATCACATTTGAATGGTTTTTCTCCAGTATGAGATCTTTGATGACAGTTCAATGATTGTAAATGAACAAATGTTTTGTCACAGACATTACACACATAAGGTTTCTCATGTGTTCTTTGATGAGATAGTAAACCACCTGATGACAAAAATGTTTTGTTACATATATCACACACAAATGGTTTTTCTCCATGTGTTTGTTTATGATATTTTAAGCCAGCTGAGTGAGAAAATGCCTTCTCACAGATATCACATTTAAAAGGTTTCTCTCCAGTGTGACACCTTTGATGACATCGTAAGTTACTTGACTCTGAGAATGTCTTGTTACATATATCACAGCTGAATGGTTTCTCACCATCATGACATATTCTTTTGTGACGTAGTAAGCCACTTGACCGGGAAAATGTCTTGTCACAGATATCACACTTGAATGGCTTCTTTCCAGTATGAGTACTTTTATGAGATCTTAAGCTAGATGTGTATGGAAATACCTTTTCACAGATATTACATTTGAATGGTTTTTCTCCAGTATGAGATCTTTTATGAGTGTTCAATGATGATAACTGAGCAAATGTCTTGTCACAGACATCACACTTAAATGGCTTCCTTCCAGTATGTTTTATTTTATGATTCATTAAGCTAGTTGACCATGAAAATGTCATGTCACATACATTACACCTAAATGGTTTCTCCCCAGTATGTATTCTTTTATGAATCACTAAGATACCTGACCGCGAAAATGTTCTGTCACATACATCACATTTGAATGGTTTCTCTCCAGTATGTGTTCTTTTATGAGTCACTAAGCTACTTGACTGGGAAAATGCCTTGTCACATACATCACATTTGAATGGTTTCTCTCCAGTATGGGTTCTTTTATGAATCGCTAAGTGACTTGACTGGGAAAATGCCTTGTCGCATACATCACATTTGAATGGTTTCTCTCCAGTATGAGTAGTTCTATGAATCGCTAAGTGATTTGACTGGGAAAATGTCTTGTTACAGACACCACACTTGAATGGCTTCTCTCCAGTATGTGTTCTTCTATGAGTCACTAAGCGGCTTGAATAAGCAAATGTCTTGTCACAGACACCACACTTGTATGGCTTCTCTCCAGTATGCGTTCTTTTATGACTTACCAAGCTACTTGACTGGAAAAATGTCTTGTCACAGATACCACATTCGAATGATTTCTCTTCGGCATGCAGTTTTTCCATATGACGTTTTAAATTTGATGAATAACCAAATGTTTTGTTGCAGGAAGAACACTTATGAGATTTTCCTTCAGTAGCAGAATTTTTCTTTATAATAGTCACGTCAGATATTCCAGTTATGGTAGACATCTCTTTATTATGTTGTGAACAGTATACGGTAATAAAATCTCTTACAAATCAATGAGGCATTCAATTCTCCTTCGCTCCTTCGCCGCCGACAATACGTTTATAGTACAAGCAAACAACCATGCAACCTCGTACCCAGGGCCTTCTCTGCTTTCAAAATGGCGCGAGGAGAAGAGAATCGCATAGCAAATCGGCCACTTTCATGGGGCAGTTCACAGGCCACGTGCGTGCTGGCTCAAGTGAGTTGTCGGCCGAGCTTGAACTAAATTCAAAACACACACACGCAAAACAATAACAAGTGAACTGTCCGTATATAGCCAAAAACAAAATCAAGACAAAGAAAAAATCAATCAAAGTTATCTGATAGTTGATATATTTATTCACCCTCCGTAGTTGATTGGGTTTGTTTTATGTGATTGTCAACTTGTCACTTCGTCAGTCGTCAAGTACTCAAGTATACTTTCCACGACTGATTCGAACTTTAAAATCCGTTTTAAAAGTCAGTTGGGTACACACATCTGCAAAAAAAAAACCAACCCGACTTCTTTTGGGAGTAGTAAACGGCCAACAAACAACAGATTTTAGTCATTTAACATGGAAGTTCACGATACTAGATCGCACCTTGTTCTTCGTCTAATTTTCCCGCCATATTTGATTTCAAGTCAACAAATGCTTGATCATATCCTACATTAGCATATACCTCGCAGGTGAATAGTGCTTTTCGCGCAATCTGATTGGTTCCTCTAGCTCGGGATATCCTGCACTATTCACCTGCAGGCAAAACAAGATGGCGACCAGTTTTGCTTTGTTTACCGAGGCAGGAGATTTTGTTGATAAACAAGGGTGATGTAGTAGAATAACGAGAAAAGTCAACAAAATTAAGTAGAAGAGTGTCCACAGGTATGTTTCTTTACAATTTTCTAGCCATTAATATATTCAAAAGCTGTAAAAACTGTTTTGTCGACAAATAATTGAGTACACCGAGTTGCTGGCGGCCGACGGCGACGGCCGTGTCTTGTTTATACTCTTGTATAAACATACTGAAAAATATAAGAATGTTAAACTTGTTATTTCATTATCTCAGTGTCGGTGAATAGTGTGGATTCCATTCACCTCGCCGAAGCGGCTCGGTGAATATCCAGCACTATTCACCTCCACTTCGGTGAATAATTGTTAAATATCCCTACTATCCTCTTCAACGGATCCATTATTTTCCTTTATCTTCCTAATTTTATCGTATGAACCCAACATGTACCATAACGCTCCTTCGCTCCTCATTTATCTCGCGCCAAACCTCGCTTGGTCTCGCGTGTATTGATGACGTTTACACGCAAGATATTCGTTCTACGCATGCGTAGCTAATCCAAGGTCAGCCTGGATTAGGTCCCAGTCGACAGCCGAATTTTCCGATCGTGCCTGGCAAAGGCTGGTCACGTGACACCAATAATTTTGGAATATTTTGATGAGTGACTCACACTGTACCGGGGGGCGCGGTACAGTCACTGGTAAACAGAGTATAGTTGGCTTGCGCATGTAAAACTATTCAGCGAACTATTTAGACACTCAAGAATAACCAAACCGTACAAATAATAATACATTCTCTTAACAAGTTTATCAAATCAGTTAATGCAGAACCGACAGGTTCAAGAAGAGTTTTTTCCCATCAATGTGCTCATCGAACTGTAAATAATTCTGATTGACTTAATATTTTTAGCATAGCTTTTATAAATAATTTTCCCTTTGTATTATAGCTGAATTAGTTATTGTAATTTATCTATTTAATATTGTAATACCAGTTCCTCTTACTTTTATTGTTTTACCATTGTAAAAATACGGCAATTCACGTTAAGTGCGAAAGTATTTTGAATAAACCATCTATTATTTATTATTATTATTATTAATGACCGTGTTTAGTAAGAAGCGTCTGCACTACAACATCTTTGCTTTATTATGCAAGCAGGAAGTGTTTATTTCGCTTTCTGGACTTTCCGAATCTAATTTTAAAAGTTTAGAACTATACAAAGTCAAAGTCTTCAGTGCTGATCTATAATGTTCGTCGATCGTATTGTTGTTGATCGAATATTTGTATTAAAGTACAACCTCAAAGTCAACGAGGACAGCAGATTCGATTTCGAATATGCCGTTTGAGTATAAATCGACAGATACAACAATTAAATTTCCACAAATCCCAAACGTGTGGACAAGAAACATAAATGTACTAAAACAGTAAATAAACTTCCAACAATCAACAGCATTCGAATATTTTAAGTGTATGTAGCAGTACCTGTATAAACACAGTAGTTCTATTGAAAGGCTAAATACTAGTGGCAGAAGGTCGGTAATTCTAAAACATACTGGTTTCTTCATTGTCATGATCTGTAAGAAAGTTTAGACCGAATTTTCCTGGTGGGTCACCAAGTTAAAAGAACTTGGACGTATACGTTTGTCGAACAGCGGCCGGAAAGATCTTGCAGGCCCTCTCAAAACTATCGCCTCTAGGGCCTAGTCTTGCTGTGCATAATGGGATTGGTCACCATTTTGTTTACAGGATCTTGCAGGCCCTCTCAAAAGTGTGACCTGTCCATGATGCAATGAGGGCCTGCGGAGGAGGCAGGGGCTGGGCCAAGATGGCGGCCAAGAACAAATGGCCCTGGCAGCTATCACCACATCTGATTGGTCGAGATAACATTGGATGTTTTAGGTATTCTGATTGGTGGAAACAAGGCGGGCGGCAGGCTAACTCGCGGGCATTTGTTTATAGGCTCAAATTATATTAAATAAGTGATACCAGAATTGCCGGCTGTTAAAAACAACTTCAAAATGAATGACAATGTGAGGAATGCTGGCGAAACACCCGTAAAAACGTCTGAAGAATATGTAATGATGGATCGTGTCGTCTCTGTGCCCTGGCTGCCATACAACGAAGTCCATGGGACGGCAATTTAGAGTGTTTTCTAAATCGGGCGAACGAAAGACTTGGTGAACAAAGTCAAAAAGTATTTTGACTGCAAAAGGAAAGTACAACACAGGGCAGAATTTACGTGTTTGGCCATTGAGAAGCAGGCTTTTTTCAAACAAGAATTCTCGACGAGACGAAGCCTAAATGTTTTTCAAAACGCTGAATTGAATCCACCGAAAACTCACGAAAACAAGGCCCGCCAGACAACGGCAATCCAGTTTCTTGCGAATTTTGCACAACAGTCAAGCAAATGATAAATAATAAGCATTTACAGATATTTATTAAAAGTGTATTTATTTTAATAATTCGACAAAGTATTTGGAAATGAATGTTTTGATTGTTTTCAGTTTGGGTCAGTCAAGCTGAACTAAATTTATTTCAGAAAAAATTGAGCCTGACTAGGCACGATAAACTTAGTGAAGACTGGGTCCGAGTAAAAAATGAGTCAAAATATGGCTAATTTTTTGCAGCCTGTGCCAGGGCCATTTGTTCCCACCAATTTGTTTTTGGCCGCCATCTTGGCCCAGCCCCCACAAATGGCCCTGGGGACGAGGTTGGGGAGCACGCCAGACTGACCTGTGCGCGGGCTACGGGGCCGAAGGAAACCCGAGCGCGTTCCGAAAATTAAATAACGGTCGGAAGGTAGAAGGGGAGTGAAACGCCAGAGATTTTGTAAGATGATGCTTGACCGTTGCTAGGAACATTTCCGTTGCTAGGAACATTTCTAATTATGGTTGATATACATGTATATATGATGTTACTATACAAATAGTGAAATAAAAGCAGCCTGCTGCGAGGGCAGTGTTGAAATACAACTCGAAATATAGCATGCCCTGCGAGCAGAGCCTTCTTTTCATTATTTCTTCGCTGAGAGAGAGGAAGAAAAGTAGGCTCTGCTGTATTCGTGACTGGTTTCCATTGCGCATGCATGTCAGTTGCTTGGTTACAATCTCGAACCCAGTCCCAATCAGAGCAGAAAACAAAACGAGAACCGGTTAAACCTCAATCTCGTTCCCAGAGCCTACGTTCCCCACCCGGGAAACGAGAGACTCTGGGATAATCCGTTTCAAATCGTTACGTTATTGGCTGAATAGTGAGCATGAGTTGGTCTGAAGTGACCGGAAGTGGAATTAATAAAACCAAAATAACCAAGATGTCGGACGACAAGACTTGCCACGATCGACATCTTCGTCGTATGTGTGTAGATGCTGTAATTCGAGCTTCGCCAGCAACCCCATTGACTTGTTTGGGGAAAAGTCAAACAAGGAGAACATACTATCCAGATTCCGCTTGGATATTTACGCATGCGTACCTCAACCGGAATAACAAGAATCCTGTGATTTGAAACGGATTATCCCAGAGTTTCTCGTTTCCCGGGTGGGGAACGTGGGCTCTGGGAACGAGATTGGACAAAAAGTTGATAAACAATGCGTAGCCCGTCATTGATTGCAATAATGCATATTCAAATAAAATATATCCCAACGTGGGGTTCATCTTACTTAAAACACGATCAAGTCGGTTTTCTTTGGTTTATTATATCCCATAAATCCCTCATTATAAATTCATAGGGATTATATATATATAATGATGAATTTATAGTTCCCCAATTCATAGGGTGCCTGCTACAACTATCTCGTATGGTAACGCCGCAGCCTAGACATAGGCTTTTCCGTGGCTGAGCTGTGGCCTATGGGACTGGGAACTAAATTCGCTTCTGGTAACGCCGGTAGCGCCCACATACGGGAAGGAGAGCAAGGGTTTGCTTTTCGCTCCACGTAGTGTACGAGAGGAAGGCAAATCAATGAAAATCATCAAAATCTGTTGGTTGAGTCAGCACTTTATTACACTGAACGTTGAGCATAAAATGTGGGATTGATACTGCATCAATACGCATGCCCAATGCTGTAATGATAGATCTGGTACTAATTATTCATACTAATTATTCAAACAAGCTTGTAGAAGTCTGTGTATGTGTTCAATGAACCTTTACGTACTTCTCAAGTTGTTTAATAAACTATTATTCAAAGGTTGCTTTGGAGTCTTATTATTTCATAAAATCCCGTTAACATTTGACATAACAATGCCTTCGACACTCGGTAAATGCTATATTTTAGAAAACCTTCTTCAATCGTGTTTTAAGTCGGTTCGGCCCTCGGGGTCTATCTGGCTTAAGCCTCCGTTCTCGGTATTTATCCTATACTTAGTTAAACTGTACTGTTTGGTGGAAATAGCCTTTTTATTTGTATAAGTAATTCTATTAAAAATTGACTTGAACACGGTTGCAATATTCAAGAATTCTGACGAAGAGTTGAAAATCTTTGACTCTCATCTCAAGCGATTCATATGGTGTGCTACACCCATCTGGGAAATGTGTGTTTATTACTGCTGAAAGTCTAGATAATCTGTTAGTTTATTTTATAGGCAGATTTGAGCTGGTACCCCCCTCTGCAAAATGTTTTAGCGACCCGGCCCTGTCAAAAATAGAATACCAAATACCAAATACCAAAATACGTAGACGCATGTTCGCAACGCGGACCTATTTTTTATTACTGAAAACAGCTGCTATAGTAATTTATAGCGAAACAGGATTAGTGAAAAGTTGTAGTAAATTGGGAGGAACGGATCTCCAAGATGATGTTAAAGGATTGTGGGAATACTATGTTTAGCTCAGTTATACTTGCATGATAAAACGACGAGATTAATTCTTTACTGGATGAGATAAACGAAACAGGCAGAAAGCCTAGCATTAGTAACCTTAGTACTGTTGTTAACATTTCAAACCTTCAAAATCCAACCCTTAAAACCACTAAGGCTACAAATTTGCTTGCGTATATTTTCCCCGACACAGTTCTTAATACATTCAATTAATAAATGCGTGGACTGTCTAAGAACAATGCAAATTGTGAGAATGCATTGGATTAACTTTGTATGTTACCCTCAATAAATAAAGTTTGTTGCACAATTTGCCTAAATATATATAAATTATATTAGGCAGATAATGTAAACTCACTCCCTAATTTTACTTACGTTTTAAATCTTTAATAAAAAAATTTCATTTACCAAATTTAACAGTGTTCATTTCCAAAATTGAGACTCATTACCAAAAAATATTTTTCATTGCCAAACGTTTTTTTCGTTACCAAATTTGCCCGAATTTGGTAATAAAAAATACTAGTTGTCAAGCTCACCAAGTCCGAGTTTATTTATGAGCCGATTCATATTCCGATTCGAGTACGTACGGACACGAATCCGGTACGGAATCGAGTCCTACAACACTGCAGCATATGCAAGTCACTCAGCCAAGTACATGCAATATAGTTATTAGATAACAAACTATAACACAATCATGTTGAGTGTATAATATTTTATTTTACACTTTTAAAAGAAATATTGGTGCATATATATTATAATATTGATATTAGGATTATACAATATAGTTTCTTTTATAAATTAAAAGATGCTAGTCAGCCACGTTTCATTATTAATTACATCCAGGGTACAACGGACTCCAAACTACCAATTAATACCTATACTATATGCATTTACGAAGTACACGTGGAGTGAATACTATTTAGCGAATATATTTTATCTTCTATTTCTGAAAATTGTTTTTCCATCTTCGTGAGTGTAGTGTAGTATGTATATATATAATGAACTCAGTGCCGTACATTGTTAAATATTATATATATATATATATATATATATATAATATTTAACAATATATATATAACGGCACTGAGTTCATTATATATATATATATATATATAATAATAATATATATAACATATACATATATAATAATTATTATATATATAATAATATATATAACAATAATATATATATATATATAATAATTTTCACATGGCTCGGTTTCCTTTTTTCTTTTGGGGGAATATATTCAATAGCCCCTGATAACAATGGCAAAACAATAGATTAATATTCCCCTCTAATATTGCCCTCAATATTTCTTTTCTATTGTGACTCCTGTCAACCTCGCCCATGTGAAAATTAAGTACGTTATTTTGAGGCCCCTCGGGGATATGTGTTTATTCGGGCTACGCCCTCGGTTCGGTGAATAAATCACATATCCCCGAGGGGCTCAAAATAATCTATACTTAAATATATATATTTAGCATATACCTCGCAGGTGAATAGTGCTTTTCGCGCAATCTGATTGGTTCCTCTAGCTCGGGATATCCTGCACTATTCACCTGCAGGCAAAACAAGATGGCGACCAGTTTTGCCTTGTTTACCGAGGCAGGAGATTTTGTTGATAAACAAGGGTGATGTAGTAGAATAACGAGAAAAGTCAACAAAATTAAGTAGAAGAGTGTCCACAGGTATGTTTCTTTACAATTTTCTAGCCATTAATATATTCAAAAGCTGTAAAAACTGTTTTGTCGACAAATAATTGAGTACACCGAGTTGCTGGCGGCCGACGGCGACGGCCGTGTCTTGTTTATACTCTTGTATAAACATACCGAAAAATATAAGAATGTTAAACTTGTTATTTCATTTATGAGGTATATGCTAAAACAATTATTCACCTCAGTGTCGGTGAATAGTGTGGATATTCACCTCCACTTCGGTGAATAATTGTTAAATATATATATTGTCTTTAATTATTTTGTAATTCTATTTACATTTTCTATCAGCTTTACCTACGTTTCAAGGTTTGATAGCATGCGCATGCGCATTGTTTTCGACAATAGACGATCTCTATACACGATTTTCGAATCTCAGTTCTGAATCGGGATCAAACTCATTTTAATTCATAACATCAGGCAAAGACTGATAGTATTCATTTGCATTTGCATTTAAATTTCCAAACTCAATTATACGGCGACCTCAGCTAGATGTTATGAACTGAAATGAGTTTTATCCCGACTCAGAACGCGTCATTCTGATGCGATTCGAAAATCGTGTATTATACTACTACCTCCATGAATACATTACGGACCTTGAGAAAGTCTACCATTAAGTTAAAAATACGACTTCGGTTGAAGTCAGTTTGTTAGGTACTATTAATAGAAATGACTTTTTACGAGGTAGTTTTGTTGTTAATGCATGGAACATATAGAAACAAAACAATTCAGGCACACGTAGTATTAATTATCGGAGTAAATATCCGCAAGGACAGCAAATCTGAAAAGCGAAATCTCTGTGACTAGGTTAGACAGCTGAAATAAGGAAAGCAGTAAACGGCAGCGAGTGAGGCCCCCTCTTTGGAAGACTAACACTTGACGTATTGATCTTTACTGCGCATTCCACAAGTGGTGCTTGGATCGGAATCGTGGGTGGTAACCTGCCCATACACCCCCCCCCCCTCTCCTACCCGTGTGAGATTAGGTTTATAGGCCATCATATTGGGTCAGGTTTCCGTTCTTTTTAATTCCATACGTCAAGTGGAAAAGGGTACCTCACTATCTGTCGTTTGATGCCCACTTTGAAATAAGCCCGTTCAGAGATTTAACTACCCACAAGATCTAAGTGGGGATGATGTTGGGATTTGAAAACTTTTGTCTTTAGTTAGAGCAAAATTTGCTCATTGATCGACTTCAATGATAATAATCAAAATTTCGGTCATTACCGATGATTACGTCCAAAAATTAATTTTCGAACCATAAAAATGCGGCCTAAAATTCGCCGTTATGCTGAATTTTTTTTTTCAAATCCGCATTAAAGCTTTTTATTTTTCTCAACATTCTAGGGTTGTTTTTTTTTGTGTGTGTGTGTGGTCAGTTCATCTTGAGCACTGTCTGCTGGTGCAACAACTATATGCTGTCCACTTCCTAAGAGTTGAAAAAACATTTCAAGTTAGGTAATGTATTCCTATGTTAATGTGCTTTTGCATAATCAACGGTATTTTTTCTAATCTTTAGCATGGAGACGGATTCCCATAGTCCGAGTTGCCTAATTCGACAGGTAAACCGTCTTCGTCAAATCCTTGATAGCTATCGCCACTGATTGGATACGGTTCGTCGATTTCACTAAATGACCATCGTCGACTTTCATAGTATTCCTCTTTAGGAGCTAACATGGCTTTGCCTTTACCACAGACCCTAAAATAGACATAGGTATAACAAAATAAGAACATTACCGGGTTTTTTTATGAGAAGTTAACATACTGTAAACTACCGATAGATAATAAGATCCCCTAAAACATAACATCCCCCAAAATAGCTCGAGATCAATTTCTCCAACGGTATTATTTCTTATACTAAATATTTCTAACGAGAAACTTACAATATAAGAACACAACAACCCATCGTTAGCAGGAGTACTCCAGCAATACAGATGCCAAGTACTAATGGCCAGTCCAGGTCGTTTCCCCCTTTACTTGGAGTCTGTTGATCTTCAGTGGTGATCTTTAATGTTAGACTAGTTTTTTGTTTTATTTTATCTAAGTGCTCTGTCCAGGCGTTTAACAGCACAGATTGGGCTACTGGTTCGGTTATTCCTGTTCCATTGGGATAAGTGGCATAAAAAGATACCAATGCATCATTTCCGTCATTCACAGGCTGATTTTGAATTCGATTTACGTGAAGTTCCGTAAATGTGAATCCGAACCTTAAAGAGAGAGTGAACAGTGTTATGTTGTGTTGTTTTGTTTTGTGTTGTGTTGTGTTGTGTTGTGTTGGGCTGTTGCGTTGCGTTGTGTTGCGGTTTTCTGAGTTGGGTTGGGTTGTATTGCGTTGTGTTGTTCTGTGTTGGGTTGTTGTGTTGCGTTGGGTTGTTGTGTTGCGTTGTATTGTGTTGTGTTGTGTTGTGTTGTGTTGTGTTGTGTTGTGTTGTGTTGTGTTGTGTTGTGTTGTGTTGTGTTGTGTTGTGTTGTGTTGTGTTGTGTTGTGTTGTGTTGTATTGTGTTGGGATGTTGCGTTGTGTTGTGTTGCGTTTTCCTGTGTTGCGTTGTGTTGTGTTGCGTTTTTCTGTGTTGGGTTGGGTTGTGTTGTATTGCGTTGTGTTGTTCTGTGTTGGGTTGTTGCGTTGCGTTGCGTTGCGTTGCGTTGCGTTGTGTTGTGTTGTGTTGTGTTGTGTTGTGTTGTGTTGTGTTGTATTGTGTTGTGTTGGGCTGTTGCGTTGTGTTGTGTTGTGTTGTGTTGTGTTGTGTTGTGTTGTGTTGTGTTGTGTAGTGCGGTGCGGTGTTGTTCTTTTCTGTGCTGTGCTGTTTTGTGTTGTGTTAATATAAGGCAGTAAACTTAATACTTTGAGTTATAGCGATCGATCTTTCAAAAAGGTGTGTTGCAGCTTGTGGCTATATTTGAGGATACATACGTAGCGTGATCTGCCGTGCATGTATTGTAAAAAATCATGGTATCACTAGTGCAGCAAGTTATTAATTAAATAATTGTTGTAAAAAGTTATTCAAAAAAGGTAAAGTTGCACATCGCATTTTCCTACCGTGTTTTAATAACTCGATAGAAATATTACATTCTTGGAATTGTTTCTACTTCTACTGTAGAATTATGTAATGGAATAATGCTTACTAGACTTACCCTGGTAATCGACATTCGTTTCTCCTTTCCTCATTGGCATTACAATATTCTGTAAGAGCTTCAGCAAGAGCATTCCTAAATGCAGTGTCTGTTTTCTTCAGCCACTAGAATAAATACAGATTCAAAGCAACATAATTAAAAACATTTAACATACAAAAAAAAACAAGGAAACGTGAATTCACGCTCACTTGTATTTACAAAAAAAAAACACCTGCAGATTACGTTTCAATAATATGACAGTACCTGGTTTGACTGGAAGTTAGATATACGAAACTCGACTGCGTTAGTACGTTGTGTACTTGTAGCAATCGGAGGTTCGGGAGCTGGCTGATCATTTACAGAAATCTGAGGATTTTCAGGAACTGTAAATATTAAAGATGGATGAATTAGAAATGTTGCTGTACTTCTAAACTGTCAGATGAAAAGTTAAGATTTAGATCAAGAAGAAGAAATATAAAATGAAGAAGAAAAAGAAAAATAGGAAAAATAGGAAAAAGAAGGAAAAAGGAGAAGGAAGTGAATGAGGAGGAGGAAAAAGAAGGGAAGGGAAAAGGGGCGAGGGGAAAGGTGGAAGGGGAGGGGGGAAGGGGAGATGAGAGGAGAAGAGAGCAGAAAATAGGAGAAGAGAGGAAAACAAAACAAAAGAGAAGAGAAGAGAAGAGAAGAGAAGAGAAGAGAAGAGAAGAGAAGAGAAGAGAAGAGAAGAGAAGAGAAGAGAAGAGAAGAGAAGAGAAGAGAAGAGAAGAGAAGAGAAGAGAAGAAGAGAAGATTATTTCAAAAGGGAAATCATAATCTTAAAACTATATAGTGCCCATACCTTGACATGTGCCATTGATTAGAATCAGTCCTTGATTTTCATTACAATCGCATTTAAAACTTCCAGCTAAATTCTGACATATTTCACCAGTCCCAGTACTACATGAGGATGGATCTTCGATACATTCATTAATATCTAAAGGAAATAGTGATTGTTACAAATGATTAATAATGCAAGGCTTGAATTACTTTCCGGCAGGTTTTCTCATAATCGTTTTCAAATCTTGAACATAAGTTATTCAGATCTAGATCAGAAACTTAATGTGAAACTGATATTTTCAATTTCAAAAATGTAATTTTAAAAGGTGAATGTTTTTTTAGATAGATTAGATTTAATCTTGCATTTTCATTACTGTCGTGGAATTACCATTGCAAGTGTATCCATTGCTATGTAATCTGTACCCTTGAATACAAAAGCAATTGTAGCTTCCTTGTGTGTTTGTACATGTCTGTGAACAGAGATTTGTTGGTTCCTTGCATTCATCAGCGTCTAAAATGTTTAAGAAGATAATAAGAATAATAAACATGAGAGTTAACACTTAACCGTAACATATTTTTTTTACCACAGTCGTTTACGCGGTAAACATGTCTTGAAGGCAGACCATTAAAACACATTAATATATTAATATATTTTCAAAATGAATGCTATTACGTAATACATTTATTTTTCAATGTCAATCAATTTTCAGTTTATAAAGTAAGGTCAAGCGCCAAACTTAATTCAGTCCAACGATCGTCAATCGTTATTATATTCATGCTGCTCCAGATGGAATAGGCAATAAAACGTCTACGTCGATCTTGATATTATAGCCGAACTTAACAGTGACAAACCACAAACTTCTCAAGTAATTCACGAGATCGTCTCATAGAAAAATGCATGTTCGCAAATAACTATTGTTTAAAGTACACCCGCTATTTTTTTTTACTTTGATGACTGTTATAACTAATGCAATTGAATAGACAATTATTGGATGAGACTTTCTTATATCAAAGTCTTTGTTATCTGCTGAAGCCGAAGGCTGAGAAAGAAAAAAATGTATAATAATGATAATATAATCATAATTATTATAATCATTATGGTTATTATAATTATTGTAATTATTATAATTATAATAATTATATTGTAATTGTAATAATTATTATAATTATAATAATTAGAACGTTTATCATCTTACCAACACATGTTTTTCCATCTCCGTCAAGTTTATAACCTCGATTACATGAGCACGTTTGTTGACCTGAACTCTGATCCACAAAACAAACCTGTGTACAACTATGACCAGCCGGACATTCGTTTATAGCTGAAAAAATAAATTATATTTTTTTAATTACTTACAATTCCCAGTTTGAAAACACACACGTATGCATTTTACTACATTATACTAAATGTACGTTCTTGAGCGTGCGAGTATTAAATTTGCTATACTATAGTTTTCAAAAATGTCCATTCAAAGTGATACAGGTCTTTTTTAAATCTGATTTTTGAAAAATATTTGCAAGTCTTTGTTTGCAGTTTAGATAGAAAACTAACATGTCAATAGACAACAATAGACATGGACAACAATAACAATTAATAAAATGGTGTATAGTATACTTACGTTTGCAATCTCTCGGATTGTTTTCATCGACTTTAAAATTAGTCAGGCAGGAACATGTGTAAGAGCCTAAAGTGTTTGTGCAAGTGTGCATACATCCATGTCCTTTTTCACATTCATTGGTATCTATATGATCAGATTATAAATAATATAATTTTTAAATATCCTGCATTAAAGAAATTTTGGATTATGAAATTGCCTCATTAGAGAAAGAATAAAAGAATAAATCGCATTTAGTTTAGCACAATAGTTTAATAAGTATATGAAATACTTTTTTACATGAAATCCGTAAGGGTAAAATATTTTTACAATAAATTAGCAAATAAATAATAATCAAATAGATAAAGAAACTAGAGGGCAGTCAGAGACTGCATATACCTCCGCCAGCGGGTTATTAGAGATGTTTCGCTAACCAGCCTAGCTCACGAGACCAACACATGCATGTATGAATAAAATGCTTGATTGCACTCGTACCAAAATTATGCAAAAATATTTGCATAAAATAAAGATAATGATCACAATTAAGCATTTCTTATACACGGAGAATCTTGCGGTCAGATTTTTATTAATTTCCCAAAATTTAATGGATTGGTCGTTGGTCTATGGCCAACCCTTTTGCAACCCTTTTTTTCTCTTCTCGGTGCAATAGTTTTTGAGATATCCTGGCGACAGACAAACAAACAAACAAACAAACAAACAAACAAACAAACAAACAAACAAATCCAACAGACAGACAAACAAACAAACAAACAAACAGACAGACAGACAGACAGACAGACAGACAGACAGACAGACAGACAGACAGACAGACAGACAGACAGACAGACAGACAACAGACAAAAAGGGGTAAAAACATAACCTCCTGGCGGAGTTAAAAAGAAAAAAAGAAACAAATAAAATACTATTATTGGCTTTGTAATATCATAAGTTCTAATGGCTCAACGCACAGTACGAGAAAATTCGTATTCGGACTATGGTCCATCTTTTCTGGTATTCGGACTGCAATGTCCTGGATGTTGATTTTCTGACACTAATTTTAATACATTGAGTATTGAAAATTTTAAATAGCCATATAAAAAATAATTTATTAACCTCAGTCACTTGGTCTCTACTAGAAAATATCAAACCTCGGTCGTTTCTGCACGAACCCCGCCTAACAAACACACAGATACGCCGACAGACAGGCAGCAGACATAAACAAACAAACAAACAAACAAACAAACAAACAAACAAACAAACAAACAAACAAACAAACAAACAAACAAACAAACAAACAAACAAACAAACAGACAAACAAACAAACAAACAAACAAACAAACAAACAAACAAACAAACAAACAAACAAACAAACAAAAAACAGACAGACAGACAGACAGACAGACATACATGATAAACAAAAAGATGAATTTGTTACTCTTAGCGTTTATAGTAAAAACACTGACCGTTGCAGGATTTCTTGTCAGCATTTAGTTGATATCCCAGATTGCACTGACATTGAAAAGAACCAGCGGAATTGCGGCACACCTGTGCGCAGTCATGTGTGCTGGAAGCGCATTCATCAATATCTATTAATGAAAAATACACATTGAGTTTATAGCTAATATTAGTATTGTTTGTATACATCCCTTATAGTGTCTGTCTTATTTGAAGGAACGCTTAAAATAAGAAAGTAACATCTTTTGCAGTTTTTTTCGTTTTTTGTTTCGTTGTTGAGATATTTCAGGTTATTTTATGTGCAAATTAGACATTTTGCCATCACGTGTGCATGATGACTTATTGGAGAAGGCTATTCGTCGTATTTTCAAACCAAATTATTAAATTCGAATTTCGAAAGAAGTGTGCGGTTCCCACAACACCAAACATGTAGAATGCACGTTGATAATAGCAACAATATATGACTTTCTCCGATAACTCATTATACACATGTGACGTCAAGATGTTTAATAACCTGAAATATCTCAAAAACAAAGCAACAAAACGAAAAACTGCAAAAATTCCGTTACTCTGTCATTTTATGAGTTTTTTTAAATAAGACAGACTTAATTTTCGTTTTATAGGCACTTTAAAGTATAAATAATTATTGGTTTTACTGCGCTCAACTAAAATGACAGAGCTCTATAATTCTTTACTGTTTGTTACCAAGAACATTGCAGAGGGAAACAGTTCATTGTTTCTATTTGATGCCATGCAGTGCTAATCGCGCATTTTTTCATTTGACCGACGTATTTTTGAACGTTATTTTAGCCTTGTGATCAACATATATACGCCTGCACTAAAACATCTTTTCAAAAATTTATAATTGTATTATCGAACCACATCTGACACTAAAGATATGATTCTAAAATGTGCAATCTTAAATTGTTGAAATTCTTCAAATAATTAGGTTGAAAATAGTTGTGTTCACAAAACGAACGTCTTTTCTTTTTCTTTATGTGTTAAAGACTATACCGGTATAGTTAGACAAAATATTGCCAATTTAATTTAAACTTACTGTGCTTTACAAACCACAGCTCAAACCAACGGTTTTTTCCCTCAAACAATTGACAACACGTCACAGTATATACATGTACTGTTTTAATTTTTTTTCTTTCAGTACCTGTACAATTCTGTCCATTCCCGCCATTGCCCGTGGGACATGGTCCACAAATATAGCTGGTAGGAGAGTTAGTGCAGTTCGCAAGCGGGTGGCAAGGTGAACCTGACGTAGTTTGGCAAAAGTCCCTTGCTGTTTTACACAACTGACCAGTGTAACCAACAGTACACTGACAATCCAGTACGTAAAACTGTTTAAAATTAATTAACGCCGTTAGTTCACTTTCGTCTTTCTTGTAGCAAGTACCGCCGTTTTCACAAGCGCATACATTAATAGAAGGAACCAATGATGCTGAAGCACCCTTGTCATCTGTTGCTATAAAGTTCAATTCAAACTAAACAAGAAAAAAGATTTAAAACTAAATAATTCAGAAATAGAAAATATTATCTACAAAACACATCATTGGTCTTCCGACCTTTCTTCTGGCAAAGGCTTAATATAAATCTTTAGAAAAGACTTTCAGTTTTGAAACTTATTTAATTTAGTAAACAGTTTCTGTGGGCAACCAGGTATATCTACATTTAGTAGTGATCCTATAATCCCTAATTTTAGTTTCGGAAATATATAAACTCACATTAAGTGGCGACCCCATTCTTCTATAATTATAATTTCGGAAACATATAGTTTCCTTTTTACCTTATCATATATAAGATATATATTCCACAAGTGTTTTGACAACCACAGTTTGTAATAGAAAACCACTTGACTGTTTTTAATTACTTTAAAACAGAGTAGCACTACACACTATGTCTTATTTCATTTATAATGCTTCAAATCTATATATACTGCATGTATAAAAAGCAAAGAAAATGATAAAGAGAAGTGTAAATAGTCTTCATTATAACATACCGGTGTAATACTGTCTACAAGCCAAGAAAAAGTCAGGCTATTTGCAGCTGTACTAGTTGTTGCACCAGCTGGAAGACCTTCAGCCTTTATGTTAATAGGGTCTCCATTACTATCGGTAGCCGTAACAGTATACTTAGTCCTAGATCCTAGCGTTAGGTTGAGTGTAACACTCTTCACAGTGAAGGCAGGTGCAGAATTTTCTGGAAAAAATGTTGAGACAAATCAATGTTAAAAATTATAATAATATATATATATATTTAAATTAAATTAACGATATAGACAAAATTTTCTGTTTATACCGTGTTAGAAAAAATAAAAAATCTTAGAAATTGCAATGAACGAATAAGAAATAATAAGAAATGATAATAATAATTATAATATGATCAAGTCGGTTTTCTTTGACGTACCGCGGTTAATATATACAGGTTATAAACCTCCCAACCATATATAAACCTCCCAAACTTATATAAACCTTGCAATAACAATAGATCGTCATCACAAACTCTTCTCGTGATTTTTGAATTTCTTATTACTCAACTTGGCTATAATTATAATTATTAATTTCTTTACTTATTTCTATTAAATTATTTATTTAATTTATATATATATATATATATATATATATATATATATATATATATATATATATATATATATATTTAAATAAATTGTTAATTAAATAAATTAATAAATAGCATAAGCAAACAAGACTTGCATGGAAATAAAACCTGTCGCTAAATCAGTAATGATCGAAATAAGAAATTTTGTTTATAATTATATCCAAGTTGAGTAATAAGGAATTCAAATTTTCAGTTGTATATGTACATATTATATTATGAGTACTGAATTTTTCTATGTATCTATATGTTTTTATATATTTGTGTAATTTGTAAATTTCTTACGGTATATGTAATAGATAAATCCCAAGAACGAGGGATGTATGCTATATAAAGACCCGACTGACGAGCAGCGTCCGAGGGCTTTATATCATACATCCTGACGTGACTTAATTTACTATTGAGGAGGTTTTCCAACAAAGTTTTGTCTTTTTTTTCCAACTTGGACAAAGATTTTCCTTGTTTTTTTCTTCATTTCGTTTCTAATTATTATTCAAGGGCCTCGAAAGAACAAAGAAAACCGACTCAATAATAAATTAAATATATATATATATATATAAGAACTAGAAAATGGTCACCCGTGTTTATATAGCCTATATATATATTTCTAAAATTCATTAATAATTCATGAGGAAAACACAAAGAAAAATCATGAGCGTATCGGATCTATATATGTGATATAGACTCGCTCTAAGTTTCTCGCTGGTTTTTAACGGCTGAGATAAGCTTAATTTTCAAAATTACTACGCCAATGAACGTATGAAGTGATTATTTTTAGAAGCCATTTAAAAACCTTGCAGTACGGGCTTTATCGGCTCTAAAACACTCGGCTATCGCCTCGTGTTTTATATCCGATAAAGCCCTCCTGCGCGGTTTATAAATAGTACATATATATATATATATATAATATATATATATATATTTATTTATTTATTTATTTATTTATTTATTTATTTATTTATTTATCTATTTATTTATTTATTTATTTATTTATTAATAAGAATGAAAAAAGCGATTCGTAGTGAACAATCGCTTGTATACGACTGATGTATTGTACTCTGGTTAACGCCAGACAATTTTACTCGTCATGGGAAAAACTCACAAGACTTCAAGAGAAAAGGGTTAAAAAAATAAAATACCTTCATGCCTATATATATTCTTACCTATAATTGCGTTGTCGTTTTCAATGGTAGCGGAAACATTTCGAGTAGTTTGGCCAAAGTCTGGGCTAAGAGTAGCCGCAATATCGAACAGACAATTAAAATTATCGCCACAAATTAACTTTGCTTCATTTGCCAAGGAAGAATTTGGGAAAGTATAATTAGTAAAAAATATCGGCGCGTAGTCTACAGGGCAGACAAAGTCTGCATCTGCCGTTGTGTTTACAAAAAGATTTTGTCCAGAAGATAGCCTCCCTATAAAAAAAGAACGAACTGTTAAAAAAAGAAGTGTTGTTATAAGTAGATCATAACATAGATCTAATTAAAATAACACCGCTTTTCATTCGCTTCGGTGCGTTTTCTATTTAAGAAATAGAAAACATTTTCTGTGTTTCTATAGAGTCTAGAAACACGAAGGGGAGTTTGAGAGAACGAGAAATTATAGTGTTTCCACACTATTTCAAGTTCTTCGAAACTTTCACAATTGTTTCTACAAATCAAATAACCCGTCAAAAATAGATTTTAATCTATTTTTAATTTTTATCTATTTTTCTAATTGTTTACAAACGTTAAAATTTATCAAAAAAAGAGCATAAATTCCCATTACTGTCCATGGATGGCGTATTGGATGGCGTTTGATCGCGAAGTGGATGGCGTACAATGGTGTTCAGGGGCGGATCCAGGATTTTTTTAAAGAGGGGGTTGACACCTCTAGGGGGGTCCGTATCTGTACTGCCCCGGAAATTTTTTGATTTCTGATACCCTGAAATGCTATTTCCTGCATTTTGGGGACAATATTAGGATCAGAAATAGTGATTTTTATACGCTATATTATACACTAAACACAATTTATATAATATAATATATCGTTCAAAGAATGGGGTTGCAACCCCCATAACCCCCCTTGGATCCGCCAAGCATTCCGAACCAGGGAAATCTCTATTATGAAATTTCTAAGAAATGGTTTATGGCTTGAAAAGCTCCGTCGAGTATAGATGCACGCGGAAAGTTCGGACAAAGCACAAAAAAACCAACAACAACGTAAAAGAGCAACTCTTACGTCAAGTGTTTTCTCGCGCTTGAAATTTCCATGCTCTATCAAGCCGTGTTTTATTTAAGAAATAGAAAACATTTTCCATGTTTCTCTAGAAACAAGAGGGAAAGTTGGGAGAACTTCCACAAGTTGGATGGCGTACAATGGTTAAATTTTAATTAGAACAATGGCGTATTAGATGGCGTAATCTATCCATGTTTTCCATAGAGTCATAGAAACACGGCTTTTAACCAATCACATGGATAGATATTACGCCATCCGATACGCTATCATTCTAATTAAAATTTGTACAGAAACACCAGTGAAAATTCTACTTTCTGATTGGCTATAGTAAACAGTCCGTAATTTATGAGCACATGCACAGCTATTAAGCTAAAACCACTCAAAAATACTAGTAAAACAATACAGAAAACGTAAAAATATGTGAAGAAACAAAAAGGGGAAATATGCATGCATGTAGGTTATTTACCAAACGTAGTTGGTCCGTATACTGGGGAAACGTTTCCCTGTGTTGACTACACGGAATTTGGTTTCTGGCCTCGGGCAACATTTTCCCTGTATGGCCTATCAGTTTTGTAAATAGCATACATTTATGTTTTCCCAGTCGGTTATTTATCTTTTTCTAATGTCATTCAGTGTAGAAGAATTGACAAGTTTGACCTTAGAACGGCGCCATTTTTGTGTACACTATAAACTAATATCTAGATAAGAACAGAGCTAAATTAAACAATTACAAGTGACACAAAAACCATTTTGTATAGTTGAAACTCACACTTTTCGCCAAAATCATGGTGAATTTGTTCATCTGTTAGTGGTGGCGTTAAGATAGTCCCATCTGGAAGGAGCCAATCATCATTGGTTGTTCTACTCCAGTTACCAAGTAAACCTTTTGTTTTACCAAATAAATGTTGATCTAAGACGATAGTTAGGATCAAATGGCTAACTTCATCTCTCACTTCAATGCCGTTTCCATTTATTGTTGTTATAATTAGCCTATTTTGCTCGGGCTTGCTGACTGCATAGCTTCCTTCGATGAGGCTAGCTGTTCTGCCAAAGCTACTGTAGTCAGAATATTCAACACCGTTGACCAAAAACAGTATACCACCTACATTAAGCAAAAGTTTGATTACTTATATAATACATAATATATCTATGCTATATGTAATATTTATAAACCGCGCAGGAGGGCCTTCGCTCGAAACGTCAGATTCCTATGTTCTCTGTTTCGGCAGTATATCTAACCTATATATATATATATATATATATATATATATAGTGCTGTGAGTAACTAGTTACATGTAATCATTACTTTTTTGAGTAACTTTACCGGTAACTATAAGTTAGTTTTTTCAGAAGGTAACTCAATGACTGATCGTAATTTTGAAAATTATCTTCTGGTCAAATTAAACAATAGTTTTGTCTAATTCACATGCTTTCTCGATTTTAATAGCCGAACGAAAGAATAGGTGTAACTTTGTAATTGTAACTAGTTACAAATTTTTTAAACTAACTTTGTAATTGTAACTAGCTACTTTTTTTCATTGTAACTTGTATCGGTAACTAGTTACTTTTCTGATGATGTAACTGCATGTAACTGTAACTGCAACTAGTTACAAAAATTATGTAACTATTACAGCACTGTATATATATATATATATATATATATATATATATATATATATATATATAATATAACTTATTGGATTCATGATCTAAGCCCGATATGGTTAAATATTTAAGTCGAAAATTCAATATTGCATGGGCGAGACCGAAGGTCGAGCCTAATATTAAAATTTGAGACTTAAATATTTTCCATATCGGGCGAAGATGAATCCAATAGGTGTTTTATTATATCGAACAAATAATCGTGCAATTGACACTGGCACGTGACGCTAATGTAGACATTTGATTGGACGATTATTTGTGAGGGTATAATAAATAGTTTATATATATATAAGAAGCGAGTTGTAAACAAGAAATGCGACTGTGAGTTCTTATTTGATGCAGTTTACAAAATAATTTTAAGTCAATACGTACTGTGTGTTCATTTATGTTTTAGCAGATTAGTATAGTATTTAAAAATAGACAACATGTTGTTGGACATAACATTAAATAAGAGGCAAACGCACTCGGATTTTGACATACATGCATGTATATGCCCAAGTATCGTATTCAGTGGAGAATTATTTTCAGGTCGAGCAATAACATACGGCGCTCAAAACATTTAGCGCATTAAAAAATATATTACTCAATGCATTAACTATCATAGCAGTAAGCCGTGGACGGTATTTTAACTCAGCTCATATTTAGATAATAAAACAAAAATTACGCAATATACCAGAGTGGGTGTCCATGGTGAAAAAATAGAATGAAATTGATCAATATCGCGAACACAAACTAAGGAGTAAAGTTAGCCGGTTAATTACTCAAAAATCACTTTAAATCACAGTTATATATCCATCAATCTTCTATGCCTTTTATACTATAGTCAATTACCAGCTAGTAGTATTTCTATAATAGTTGCGGTGGGTAACCAATATAATTTTTTTAGTTTTATATAAAACTTCGCCATAAACAAATACAAACATAAGAAGACATGGCGGGGAAATCATCACAGCTCCAGAGGAAAAAAATCCTCAGGGGCCATTTACCATGAGCCCAGCCCGTAGAAGTTTCTGTAAAGTATTTTAACTGGTTTGTATGTTATTAGTGTTTTCAGCTTGAAGTTGGTTATGTTTTTTCGTTTGTTTTTGCTGTATAAGCTGTCGTAAGTTAAACTAAGAGGACTAAAGCTCTAAGCTCCAGACTGCACTCGAACCCACAACCTTCCGAATGCCAGCCGGACGCTCTCACCATTGAGCCACTGGAACTCAGATGGCTTAATGGTGAGAGCGTCCGGCTGGTATTCGGAGGGTTGTGGGTTCGAGTCCTGCCTGGAGCTCAAAGTTTTTCTCTGAGTTTAACTTACCTGGAGCTCAAAGTTTTTCTCTGAGTTTAACTTACGACAGCTTGTACAGCAAAAAGAAACGAAAAAACTTAACTGTTTTTTTTTAACTATTCTTGCGGTTTCCCCCCGTTCTTTTTAAGCGACGTCAGCTAGCGCAAACGAATTTGCGGGGTTACTAAGTTTTGAGCGCTTTTGTAGAAAAATACTTGAAAAATTATCTTAAGACTTATACTTTAGTATTTCTTCGATACAAACATATATACTGGCTCAAGATGATTTGTGCTTACCTCCTGCTTTAAGATTGATTTGAATAGCACTTAAATTCGATTGCTTAATCACCACTGCTGATATTATTGTCCCGAGACCAGCTCCAACAGCTCGCGTAAATCTAACTTGAATTTGAAATCGAGGATTGTCGGAATCAAGAAAGATAAAATTACCACAACCATTGAATGTGTAATTCATTTTGTCCATGTTCGAATAATGAGGATCTCCATAACCCCAAGCTGTTAAGAGAAATCTTAATTATAAATATAATTATCAAATTCATTAATAATTCATAAGGACAATTCAAAAGAAATGAATGTTAATCAGGTGTTTGTAAGTAATAGATCAGCATGAGCAGCCGATCTGTATCTGATTTACAAGGCGAGCCGAAGGCGAGCCGTAGTAAATCAGATACAGATCGGCTGCGAATGCTGTATCTTACTTAAAATACAAATACATCTAAGTAATCAAGTTCACCAACTATTTTAGCTATATACTCTATTTTAGCCGAGAAAATCGAAGCTAAAGTTTATGTAAATCAGGACGATTCTGTATCCGATTTACAACCTCTGCTACGGTATTGATTTCTTTTGTGTTTTCCTCATGAATTATTAATGAGTTTTTTAAATACTGTTAAAACATTGATTCAATGTTTTATCAAAGTTATTAGACATGCACTATAGCGGCTCAAAAAAAGTATTCATCATGTACAACTCTTAAACAAAGTATTCATCCTGTACACTTAGAATTTGATAAGTAAGTTAAAATATTCGCGTCCGATCTTTATGGGCAATGCCCTTCAAAAATCAATAATTCATGAGGAAAATTCAAAACAAATTAAAGTTTAATCAGTATCTTTATATGTGATAAAGATACCTCCTGATTTACATAAACTTTAGCTTTGATTTTCTCGGCTTAGACAAGGTTATTTTTCAAACTTACTACGCCAATGAACTTACCAAGTGGTTCGTTTTTGAAGCCGTTCAATAAACTCGCAGTTCGTGTTTTATCAGATATATAAAAACACTCGGTTTCGCCTCGTGTCTTTATATCTGATAAAAAAACTCCTGCTCGTTTATTAAACAGTACATAAAGATCGGCCGCTCATATTTTAACTACTACTTAAACATGGTTTAATTTGTACAAAATTAAATACGGGTGGCACGCTATCTCTCTCCGGTGCGGTGCAAAGTTTTTACCGCCTTGAGTAAATGAATGAGGTTATAGTACTTGGCGTGCTTCAAGAGTTTTTTTGCAGTTCTATAGAATTACAACTAAAAATACATTATTATATTTTGTTGACGTGAGGAAGGCTGTGAAACTCAGCCGAAAATCTGTCAATATAACATTTTTTTGAAATTTGTTTTAGTACTGGCAATCTATTTGTAATTAATATATATAAACAATCGAAGTTTGTATAACAACAATTTTAAATTTACATTATATACTGACTCTTTACAGTATTGAACCTTAATCTTTATTGTTAATTTTTTTTAAGGTGGCTCGACAGTCTAAATCATGAGAAATTACGTTTTTTCCTCACAGAAAGTTTTGCACAGGTCTCATGAGCTTCATTTTCGTTCATTGCATAGCTCTAATTGTGGTCTTTAAGATTTATACTTGTAGCACTTGCATATCTAGAGAAATTGTGTTTATGGCGAGCGGCAGATTTTATGCAAATAAGGTTTTCTGCATTTACTGGAAACACGATTTCTTCACTTAGGTAAACTTTGAGGGTATAAATCTTTTCAATAATCAAGACCACCACTAGAACTATGCATGCATGAACTAAAATGAAGCTCATGAGACCTGTTCCAAACTTTTTATGGGAAAAACGTAATTTCTCCTGATTTAGACTGTCGATCCACCTTAACAAAGTTAACAGTTAAATACGGAACGAAAAATGTTTTGCTTGATATATTTTGTTTCGTTATTTCTTGTAACACTAGTATTTTCATTTTGTGGACACTAAACTTACCCCAATTTTGCGCTATATATGATTCGCCATCTTGAATAGGACGAACAGAATAATATGCGCCACATCTCTCGGACTCTATACAGCATTTCTTATACCCATATAAGTCATCTATTTCATAATACAATGGATTCTTGGAAAGAACACTTCCAGCATTAGGTAGATCCTTGATAAGAGCACCAGAAGATTCATAACAACATAGAACTGCTGTTCCGGTCATTGGAAATTGATTAACAAAACACTTCTGAAAAAAGGTTTCGTTAGTATTAAATTTAATAAATCTGGCGTCCAAACTGGCCGTTGCAAAAGTATCAGGACACTGTAAATCAATATTAGGAGTTACTGGGTTAGATGATTGCTGTCTATACCACTCGTAACATTCGAGAGCCGCGGATTTTTGTACAGTTATCCCAGCTTCAAATATAAATCTTCCAGTTCCAAGATTACCATTATAGTCATCGATACATTCGGCATTTACTGTCCCAGAGCTAAAAGAAAAGGAAATTACTATCATTCAGAACTAATTTTCCTGCAGCTTTAGCTGAATAATGAATTAGCTAGCTCTGCTTGAACTACGAGCTGCGTGTAAATACCAATGCATTCACATTAACTGCTATACTTAAATTCAACCACGCACGGATAGAAGCGGAGTTAAGCCGCTGTCACACGATGCATGCAACGATTTGTGAAACCTGTGTCGCAACGCTATTGCGAGACAGGTTTCAAGACAGATTGCAACATGTAATACCTCCTCGTTTGATGAACCAGTGTCACTTCCCATTGCGAGACAGGTTTCGCAAACCGTTGCGCGAAGTTAAAGTGCATCCTACTTTGGCGAAACCTGTCTCGCAACGCAAAGAGACACAGGTTCATGAACAAGGGTGTGTTACACATGACGTTGTAATATGTCTATGTCGCACAGGTTTCACAAAAAAATTGCATCGTGTAACAGAGCCGCTGTTACACGATGCAATTAATGTTTTCGTGAAACCTGTGCGAGGCAGGTTTCAAGACAGATTGCAACGTGTAACACCCCCTTGTTTATGAACCTCTGTCGCTTTGCATTACGAGACACGTTTCACCAAAGTAGGATGCACTTCAACTTCGCGCAACGGTTTGTGAAACCTGTCTCGCAATGGAAAGTGACACAAATTCATAAAACGAGGAGGTGTTATATGTTGCAATCTGTCTTGAAACCTGTCTCGCAATAGCGTTGCGCCACAAGTTTCACAAATCATTGCATCGTGTAACAGCGGCTTTAGGGGAACAGAATCCGTGAACGGTCGGGATATTGATAGCGACGCCTTTGCAACTGCGGCTATGCATTAATTACTATGCATGCCTAATTGCTAAAACCACGCCTAGGGCTACTTACTCGTGCCCTTAATCAGTTAACAGCGCGATTTCATAATTTCTCATTCCATGATTCAGAAGCGGCGGAACCGTGTGAACAGATAGGGCATCTGCCCCACCAACTTTTGCCAGCTTTATTATTCAAAATGACGATTGGCTCATGCATGCGAGTAATTTGTTAAAAGTGAATTACGCTTCTTATTTTTTAATTTAGTGCACGGAATGGCTTAAACTTCGGAATGCCTTCAAACTAAATTGTTGTAAAGATTACTTACTATGCTAGATTGTGGAATTCTTCCGGGTCTCTGTAGTAAGAACCATTTCCCCCTGCACTATAGCCCATTACCGGTAATCCTGCTTGATTTAGATGTTGGTGGTAATCCGCTCTAAAAAATTAAAAAAAAAATTTAAAGGACATTGGCAATAAAAGTGAAGTTTGTCAATTGAAATTGTAATAGAAGATCTTTTACAACTTTTTTGTATTTTTTTCGTTTTTAAAATATTCCAGTTTGTTTGATATGTAAATTAGATGGTCTCTGACGTCAGGAGCAGGGTGCAGTATTTTCATACATTACAAAATCACTTACACCTCTATGATTGCTCAACATAAAATGTTTAGTGTCACAAGGCGTTTTTAATTATGTGCACAGTTTCACATAGGTGTGAAATGATCATGACGTCAGAGACCATCTAATTTACATATCAAACAAACTGGGATATCTTGAAACGAAGAAAGATACAAAAAAGTTCTAAAAAAGTTCTATATTACAATGTTACGAGTTCTTTCAAATTAGACAAACTTAATTTTTATTGCTAATGTCCTTTAAGCAATTATTTGTGTTGATTATACACAGTATAATTTAGAGGTTCTGCATGGGAGACAAACATGAAAAGCTACAAAACCAACCAGCTCGTATAATTACCCTGGCAAATTACAAAATTTCCTCTACTCCTAAATCTTATAATTATTGTAGCAAAAGTTATCATTATAATTGGCACTGGCATTTTCATATTGTCATAGACCAAGACCAAGGACCAACTATTTCAATTTTGCTGAATTTTGTTGAAATTTCGATGAGAAATTAATAAGAAATGCTTGATTGCGCTCATTGTCCTTATTTTATGCAAACATTTTTTTCATAATTTTGGTGATATTATTATTTCCAATCGTTAATTGCCTGGATATGAAAAAATGGATATGAGAGAGTGTGGTTTGAAAAGGGAGGATGCTCCGGAGAGAGAGAAGTGGAGGAAACTGCTGTGGGGAGCCGTCGGCCAATCCCTGCGTAAGCGGGGAAAACGGCCGTAAAACGATTGTTGTTGTTTGTTTTGTTGATTGCCTGAACGTGTTAATTATGATTAACCGATACATACCTTGCTGCGTTCACTGACCAGTCCATAGCTCCATAGTTATATATAATGTAAAACTTAGTTTCGTCAGATACAATAGCAACTTGAAATGTATTTGTCTATAATAAATGGTAATGATAGTCTTAAAAAAATAATATAATTTTATAAAATAATAAAATTATTGTCTTTCTCGTACTGTACTGAAAAAAAATACAATGTGTTTGCCAATAAGCCACGTAATTTTGTTGTCATAGTAACAAAACAAGTTATTTTCAATTTTTTTCTCTTTTTGGGATATTATTCTGCAGGATGCGATTTTTTGCACGCAACGTTATTTTTGTTTATGACTCGACGACGTAGTTGCAAAACGTTTTGACCACTGACCTATACCGTGCCTATACAAATGTATAACTGGACTGCGCATCCCGCGCAAAAAGTGACCGAACAAAGATGGCAGAAACACGAGTCTTTTATTACGTGGTAGCAACCGCTGACCATATTCTGTCCAATATGTTTAATTGACTGTGGGCTCAGCCTGCAGGCCGATCAATTTGATTATATATTCATTTAAAGAAAGAAAACGTCTACGGTTACTTCTATGAGAGAAAGGACCTGTAAACCGCCATCTTGGGTGGGTCACTCATTCCCAGTCTTTGATGTAGGGCACGCAATTCAGTTGGGTTATGTATAGGTAAGTGGATCTGACACATACGCTCGCTGGTAGATAACATACGTCAATACATGGCCAAGATGAAAATCGTACACAAGAATCGTATCATGTAGATGAGCTTTATACTGGAAGGGCATTAGGCCATTATCAGTATAAATTTTTATCGTTTTTGCGATAATTCAATTTGTTTGATGTGTAAATGAGATTGTATCCGAAGTCATAAACAGGATACAGCATTTTCACATATATTGTAAAATCAGTGGAATCTCCAAGTTTGTTCGATAAAATCACTTGAAACCAGGGCCCTGCTTGAAACTGTGAACTGTGCACGTTAAATCTCCTCGTGACGAGCGCTGAACATTTCACATGTTTAGCAATCATGGAGGTATATGCATGAAAATTCTGTACCTTGGTTATGACGTCAAGACCATCTCATGCACATATCAAAGAAACTAAAATAACTTGAAAACGAAAAAAAATAATACCGATGTAGGTTGTAAAACGTCTTCCTTTACCATATTAAAAAATGTCCTTCGTGGAACCAACTTGACTCAATTATTCAATCTACGTCCTAGATCCAGTATACGACAACAATAATAACACCGTTTATAACAAAGGGTTGTAGATAGGCTAGAGCCTTGGCTTAAAAACTCAAGTCTTTTTTCTGATTGAAATAGCTCAATATACATTTGAGCAACGAGTTTTATACCAAGTAGTTTGTAATAACAAAAATTGTGGAATTACATGATTGTGCATATACATGAGAATTGATAGTTATAAACGTGAGTAAAAGTTAAAGACATTGCATACGCGAAGCCTGGTTCACAAGAGATATTTTAAATCAAGTCAAATCCATACTTTTATCACAGCCTTCCGAGCATGCATATACGTAAACAAAATTAAAATAATAAAGATACAAACCCCTTCAAAACCATTGGCAGAACCATGAGGCTTTAGGTTTTCCCATGTTGCCACCGATACACACTTAGCACTGAAGTTATTATCATTTATGAATGTCCTAACGTCGTTGTTAACTTTGTTAAAGACTTGCACGTTATAGTTGAAGTCTGCGTGGTAGGAATTGTGAAATACTTTGGATTCCCTTGAAGTCTGTAAAAGTGATAAATCTACGCGACTCCAATATGGTGCAAGATAAGAAGACTTCTTGTGAGTTGTTAAAGTACCAATAATGTAAGGCCAAGCTTGCATGTTCTGATCAGTTAAGCCAATGAAACCATTGGGACATATCTATTAAGTCAACGCAAATGAAAGTAACGTAAAAGATGCATGAGTCCTTTTTAATTAATTAATAACCTACAGTAGCAACACATGCAGTGAGAGTCTGCATGTGTTATAAGAATTCTTATGCAGCAAGATCTTTATCTCGAAAAAATCGGGGGGAAAAAATAAAATATATATATATATATATATATATATACTCGTTGAACATCCAAGATACATATAGCTTTATTATATAACTATTTTCGGGAGCAGAATCTGCCGTTCCGGACCGCTGAGAGAATTTTATAAACAAAATGAAAGTCATGTCAATATATATACATGCACATTGTTGAAATATATCGTGCAGGTATTGTTGTTAGAAATTGTGTCATTTCATTTGATGTATAGTTTATAAGTTTCCATGTTATGTGAAACTTTTTAAAATGTTCAAAATGTTCGTAGCAAATAGCAATGTTCGTAATAATCATAACATTTACTGCTCACAAATATTATAGAATTTCAGATGTTTCTTTTTTATTCAACAACGTACAACCTTGAGCAATATATCAAGCAAAAGCAATTAGTGAAAAATGCTATTTGGGGTAGAACGTTCAGGATTCTAGCTAAACGGAAAGTACTTTAAAAATGGGAAAACATATATGCCATGCATGATTTTGGTTTCGTTGGCAAGAAAAATGCTCGCTTCGCTGCGCTCGCTCGGTCCGTACTAGACATACTCCAAGTCCGCCTCTTAGCGCTAGTTTTTGCGGGCGAAAAATGTTTGAAAAGGACTTTGAGAAAGTCTAGGTCCGTACTAAAAACGTCGGTCCGATATTTCACTAGTACATATCTCACGCTCGGTCAATAAGTTAAGTATTGTTTTTATATGATCAAAAAGTTATGGGCATGAGCTTTTTTCGCCATACAACAGATCTTTAGGACACTATTTTATCTGTATTGTATAATACAAAACCTTCTTTCAACAGTTGTATATACATATATATTGGTTTTGTTCAGAAGTTTTTTCAACAAGTGCATGTATATAGTATATTATATATATATATATATATATATATCGAGAGAGATATCGAATATCTCGTACAAAACAATTTTTATAATGTTGTTGTTATCATACACGATCAACCTATACATGCATATACGCAAAACAAAATATATATACTTACAAACATTTCGTTGTAAAATTCTCCTTTAAAATTTAAACCGTCAACACAAGGAAATGATTTAAGCACACATAAAGGAGTTTCCCCGGGTTCAAACGTTAGACCTTCGTCGTTAGAATAATCGACAAGTCTCTCTAAAAATAGAATTTTTAATTATATTTAAGAGAAAGCATGATATACAGAACAATTAATAAAACATTCGTGTCCGTTCTGTATCGCAATAAAAATGTATACTCCGATACAGCGCGACCACTCGTTTTGTAAATAGTACATAAGTATATATATATATATATATATATATATATATATAGTTCAATCTACAGACACGGTGTTTCGCTGTACAACAGCTCATCAGCTCAACAGCTCATTCAGAGTAAGAAAAAAGAGACCAACAACTTCTGATATATAGGCCTTTTTATTAGACGTTTCGGTAAATATTATACCTTCCTCAGTACAATAGATCTCTCTCATGAGATCCTTCTGGATATCGTCTTCCGTTGGCTCAAGCCTCTTCATTTATTTCTTCATATAGAGTATATATACTGACTAACTAACTAACTAACAAGTAATGTAGCGTAATGTAAATCCGAAATCTAATCTAAAAACTAAGTATTAAAGTAACAGTCAGCATGTTTCAGCAAAAGGCAAGGTGGCAAGTCTATTCTTAAAATGGCTTTTGTGACTCCATACTGTGCTAGAAATGACGTTGAAATGACGTCATTAATCGTGTTTCTATACCAGTACATGCAGAGACACGTAAGCGATTTTCTATTTGCCCATACATGCGGTGGCTTCCTTACCATTTTTTACCAAATCGTTGCCACCTCCACTACCTTCACTCCCAGGTACAGCATCTAAACCTTTATTGAAACGTACAGAAAAACATATGTCGTTATTACAGAACAATATGGTTGATTTCAATTATAAATATTTCTGTTACTGTTACTAGCAAGAGAAAGCTGCATATTACATATAATTTACACGTATCCACGTTCGTCAAGTTTGTGCGCTAAAGAGCTATATAATAGTCAAACTCGACGTTTTAGCTTGTTTTACGCAGAAACACGCTGATTTTGTATCTGCTATACATGCATGCGCCTCAACTCACCGGAATCAGTTGTTACTTATTAGTTAATAAATTTGAAAGTGAAACCGTTGTGCAACATGTAATAGTGAAACCTGTAAAGGTACAATCATGAAGCTAAGTGCAGTCCAGCAAAACGGGAAAATAGAGTCCGAATTTCTATTCCTTGTGATTTCCTTAACTAGCGGACTGGTGATTATAACCTTGAGAATAAAGACGTCTATATATTGGTGCGTGATTATGCATCTGCACATTGCCGCAACTCAACATACTGAGCGATGCTTGACTTGTATCTTGCTTTTCCATATTCAGATGAGATGGGAAATATTTACGAAATTTACCAAAAAATTCTTGCTGTTGGGCTGTAAAGATTATTTCAGCTTTCAAAATTACATTGAATTCGAAAATCTCAAAAATTATACCAAACAACAAAAACTGCACCAATTAAGACCAAACTAAATAATAAATGTGAGATGACATATATGTTGAAGAAGTGAAGGAAAATTGTGCATGAGAGTGATAAGTTAAGAAATTAATCTAGACCAACTCCGAAAAATACAACTAATCCAGTGTGCTGAATATTCTTTATAATTATGATAAACTTACCACCATATATAGAGGCGAAAATAAATACGATAAAATATATCCACATTTCCACTTTCTCGCCTTAACGACTTAAGTTTTAGTGCTTGTTCCTAAATGGTCAAGTGGGGTCTAGCGATTAAAATGAGCGTCTAAGAAAAACGACGGTGGGTAACAAGAAAACGAAAAATCAATTGTTGTTGTTTGGTTCCTAGGCAACAACGTTAACTTGACAGTTATTAAACCTAGATCACTTATCAAGAAGTTACCAACTTTAACCAACGTCCTAAAAATAGAACTATACTGTAAACCATGCCCCGATCTTAATAGTCCTTTCTTCCCTAAACGCTAATAGCCATCGATAATTTGGTAATTCGTATATACAAACACCAAAACAACCAGTGCATGGGTGTTTAGTTGTGTTTATATGTCAACATAGTGACACTATAGAGACGAAATGCACCCCGTGAATGTTTTTTATTCGATTTAGATAACGCCAGGCAACGACACAGTTATACGGTACTTGCTATCAATAGTTTATTAGTCACTTTGTTTGTCAGCCGGACACCCGACGTAGGATGTAAAAATCTTGTAGTGAGAAATCTGGTGAACACTTTTATCCAGAAATATCCAGATTGAGTGCATGATTACTTAAATTATACACAGAAATTCCGTACGTGATGTCAGTGCCGTATGTCAGATTGTCTATTTTGTATTAACCAAAAACAAAATTCATTCTAAAAATATTCAAGGTTTACATAGCTATAGGTCTTGCATTTCCGTATAGGGCATTGGACTCGCTAAAAAGGCGCCGACTAAATACATTTACTCGTTTATAGTAGTTTACTAGAAATTATAAACGACGCACATTATCGACACTTCAATGTATACATCTGTTTTATAAACATTAATCACTATACTTTTCATGTCTTTGTAATAATCAGTCGAGGTGCCGAATAAATATTCACCATATTTTTGGCAATGGCTTCATGCCGTGCATTGACATTATATATAGCATTCACATTATATATAATGTAGTGTGTCGGTATTGTTATCACTGAATTAAAGTGCCTATGAAACGAAAATTAAGTCTGTCTTATTTGAAAGAGTTTTTCGTTTGCTTGCTTCGTTCTTGAGATATTTCAGTTAAACCAAAATAATTCGAGGGAAGCATGTGCGTGTGTTTCACCCAGAACACTAAACAGGTAGGTTTTCAAGTGATTATATTTGACACTAGCAAACATATATAACGTTTTCCGATAACTCATTGTGCATCACGTGTAACGTCGCAACATGCGACATTTACATCAAACAAACTGAAATATCTCAAGAACGAAGCAAGGAAACGAAAAACTGCAAAATATGTTACTCTGTCATTTTAAGTGTTCTTTCAAATAAGACAAACTTAATTTTCGTTTCTTGATAGGCACTTTAAACATTTTGGTCATAAATACATGATTAATGCAACGACAAACTGTTCATATATACTGCATCAGCGATGTAAATTAAGCCAGGTCTTTCTTCCACTGTCCAATTTGTTTCATCCTGCAGCCTTACTGCATGCACCAAGACCAAGTCAATTAATTGGAAATTATCTGATCTTTGACTTTGTACGTATTTTAATAATTCTGCTATATGTAGCCACGGAGGCATGACCATGCCACTAACTAGATATTTTCATCTCAAAAGGTTTTGACATATTTCAAATTTAGGTAACTTTGTGGTCGAAGAACTCATTTAATTTTTAAAAATCACTATAAAAATTTAGTGCATTTTTGGAATAACTTTATTAACACAACCACTGGGTTACAAAACATTCCCACGATAATTTCTAACGCACGCGTGCATGCATGCGATCTATAGCAACGGAAATGCGACTAGGACTCAGCCCTGTAACCATGCTATTAAACAGTTGCGGTTTAATTAATTTAAAACACATAGATCTAAGACTAGCAGTGCTACCAAGAAGAGAACATCAAAATTGGTATGCCATTATCTTAATTTCCCAGGTGTATAAGACCGTGTGTTTTACGCATCTGTGGGTTCAGCGAAGTGCTTAGGGCTTTCAAACTACTACAACAGGTTGTTTTCTAAGGGTTCAGGTTTTTTTGATACACACTGTATAGATCTTCTGCAAATATTAACGCAATCTCATTCCGTCAACGTAAATGTAAAACAACTACTTACTATCGCTCATTCTTTATTAGAACAACTAGGACTTGGAACTCTCTCCCCGAATACTTAAGGCTAGATCATTTATCTTTTACACAGTTCAAGAAATCACTATTAGACTATTACGTTAACGCTTTACTATCCTGTTACAATGTGGACGATCCTCGAACTTAGAAGACTGTTTGCCTAAAGTGCAACACATCACGAAGTCTCACTCAGCACTTAACTTGCTGTTCTCTTGGGATATATCGTAGATATACTTTCTAGAGCTGTATATGTACGATATATCCCAAGAGAACCGATAATAAGAAAACCGACTCAACTATTAAATAATGGGCATTATTTGACGAAGTTGCTAGAAGTTTCTTGTTGTCAATCTAATCAGTGTAAGCAATCTAATTGTTGTCAACTTGAATTGTTACAAACAATGCATGCTGCAGCAAGTTGCGGCAAGCTTGTTGGTCATGCTACGAACTATATAATATAGTTGTGAACAACTTAATTGTTGCAGAGTTGTCTTAACAAACAAGTAGTGCGAATAACGTACATTCTCCATGCAGAGGACATATTGCATGTTGGATTACAATGCTGCATAATTGTAGACTTGTTATATAACTTGCTACTGTGTGTTTTTACATGTATGTACATGTAAGAAGTTCACAACTTTTCACCAATAATTTACATCGACAAATGTGTGTAATATTTCCTTGTAGCACCTATAATCTAATACCTTACGATATCTAATTACGATTACTAATACCTTATTCATCTTTATTAAAAGTATTATTGCGTCGAAAATGTATTTATTTCTTGCGCTCACGAAACCCAAATATAAAAAGAAGACATTTTGGCTAGCCCCTTAGTAATTAGGTGTATATTGAAAGTATTTAAAAGCTTTTTCGCTTCGTTTAACTTATTGTGCTGATTAATTTATAACGCAGCGCTTTTAGGGCTTTCAAACTACTACAATAGGTTGTTTTCTAAGGGTTCAGGTTTTTTTGATACACACTGTATAGTAAGCCTTAAGGGAATAAAACGTAGGCTACAGGTAGAATATCGTTCGATATAGATACAATGCCATCATTTATGGCCTTAAAGAAGAACAATAGATCAAGATACTCATGCCAGTAGGAAAGTGGCAGTAGTTCTATAGAAATGCGTCTGTATATATAGATATTGCCCTGGTCAACAGGACAATATCTAGATATTGCCCTGGTCAACAGAGCAATTAAATGTTTTTTCGAAAACCTCAACTATTAAATAAGTCAGTTAATTACCTCGAACCTCGGCTTTTATCCAAATAACCCCCTAGGGACCTGCGGCCCCTTCCTTGGGCTGTATTTGGCTAAAAGCCTCGGCTCTCGGTATTGAGTCGGTTCCTTTGTTATTCATGAGGTTTTATCTCCCGTAAATCCTAATTAGAAACCCAAGGGATTTATACAGAGGGGGTTGGAGGATTTATTTGTTTGAGGGATTTTTGTTTCCTTAGAAAAAGACAACAGTGACCAAATCAGTGATCGTGGCAAAAATCGTAAATAATCACACGATAATCTGTGGTTAGCGATCGACTTGGCAGTAAAATACTGTTGACTCGCTTTCAAATCGGGGGGAGAAGCTGAATTACCCCTGTATAACCTGAAATTAAAGTCACTATAACTAAATATATCTGGAAGATATATGTTAGAACAATAACATCGGATAGGAGCTCGACATGGTAGGAGCTTGAATGTTCCTTATTGTCTATTATTTGTTTGTTCGTTTATTTGTAGTCATAGCTGCAGCAACAAAAAAGAACCAAAATAGGGCTCAATAAGCGCAGTGGGAAAGATTATTTACTCGAATAATAAAAACATAATAGAATATTAGTTTCTATCCCTGCCGGAAGATGCCTATAAAGCCGTGTTTACACTGCAAGCCTTGGTCTGGCCTGGCCTTGGCCTACTTTTTGGCGGTGTAAACACGTCCTGGGCTGGCCAAGGCCAGAATATCTGGGCTTGCTTCTTTTGTTGGCCTATGCCTTGGTCTTGGCCAGGCTTGTGCCAGTGTAAACACGACACGTTTACCCCGGGCCAGGCCAAGGCCAGGCCATGGCTTGCAATGTTAAACACGGCTTTAGTCTAGACTATTTATTAAATAATTTTAATTATTTAAACCTTTTATTTGTTATTATATCCGACTATATCTCGGTGATGTCAATAATATGGTTCTTATCGATGTGATTCAAGTCCTTTCCTGAAATTGACGCATGCACAATGCATTCAACGTGATCTGTCTAATGAATGCATGGACCTATAGGTTGTCTGAGCGTAACTAGCCGCACTGTACTATCATGCAAATGACATTTGCTCGCTATTAAGTAATTTTTGGATCTACTACGGAGCAACAAAATTGCGAGACAAGTTGCACGAAAAATTGCATAGTGTATAACACGACCCCGTCGGTCTTAATATAATTAAAACTATATGATAGTAAAACTTATTAGAAGGCCAATTAAGACAAATAACAACTCACAAAAAAATAGTTTCGTCATATTTATTATTTAAAGAAAACATGATTCATACTTTTTATTGTTACTTAAAAGCAAAATCTGTTTTTAAAATGCCTATAAAATAACTCTTAAAAGATGCTTATGAAGCATGGCGAAATGCCGAAATAGAACTTTGTAATGTCTTACTTTTTTTGGACAAATTTGTTAGCGAAATGAAGTAAAAAAGTTGACCCAACATTGACTTTGGAAAGCCTCATATGCATGTCTTTCAGATGAGATTATAAAAGGACATGATTAATTTTTTTTGTATGTGAATATGAATTAAAATGAATATGAAATTGTCCAACAGCTTTGAAGAAGTTTGAAGAATTTTCGTTATTATTTCAACAACGTTTGGTCAGGTACATTACAATAAAAACAAATAAAAATAAAATAAAATAAAATAAAATTGAAAATGGACTACTTACCAAATTTGCAAAAACCTTCTTTTTAGAGTATACAGTATACAGTACTATATTTTGGTTTGATGAGTTGTCGTCATGCAGTTGTCATTTCATTCTTCTATGTTTGATTAGCATTTTTCTAGCTGATTCAGTTGTTTTGAAGGTATTCTATTGTTAACTTAACTCAACTTAATTTAACTCAATTTAATTTAATTTAACTCAATTTAGTTCAACTCAATTCAACTCAATTTAATTCAACTCAATTCAATTCAATTCAATTCAATTCAATTCAATTCAACTCAACTCAATTCAACTCAACTCAACTCAACTCAACTCTACTCAACTCAACTCAATTCAACTCAACTCAACTCAACTCAACTCAACTCTACTCAACTCAACTCAACTCAACTCAACTCAACTCAACTCAACTCAACTCAACTCAACTCAACTCAGTTCAATTTAACTCAATTCAATCCAACCACAGATAATGAAGGAGAACTGGATAGGAAACTTAAAACGATGTTACGAAACCGGAAACGATGTTTGCACGTGACACCATTCTATGATTCAACTCAATTCAATTCAATTCAATTCAATTCAACTCAATTCAATTCAATTCAACTCAACTCATAACTAACATATGGGTACGTCATGGAGGTATGTCAGTTGTCACGCGCTAAAAAATTATTTTGCGACTCAACTTGCACACGAAAGAGCTACGTGTAACCATGGATTGCAAAGAGACTAGATAGAAACTAATAGTCACGTGTGGTGCTTTGAGTTTTTGATTGCTTAGGCTGATTTTTACTTAGTTTACAAACTGGTGAAAACTAGCTAGTTGAAAATTGTGATACCACGAATGGTGTGAGTATATTATGCTTTTTTTACTGAGATGTTTAAGTGAACATTTTATTACATTCTTTCTTATTCTTAATATACTACTTTATTGCCCTAAAAATTTGCGTAAGCCACAGTTCAGTGTTTGAGGTAAACAATTGAGGTAAACTTTTGTTTTTTAGTGTTGTTGCGAAGAAAGTCAAGAAACTGGCGTCGCAAATTTTTTTGAATTGGCGATGCATATTCTACTTCAGGCTTGATTTTTTTAAAAAAACGAGTAATAATAAACCGAGTTTTAAGTGGCTTTATAACTGGCAGTTCGATCGTCATTTTAAGCTGTGTTATTGCTAAACTTTAAAATTAGTAACGGTTTTTAATCTTGTCATTTACAACCAAGTTGTCGCGCTCACGTCATCGATTTTTCTATCTCGTCTTCTTACATCCCATGGTGCAACAGGGTCTTTAGTTTGCATCCGGGCACACGCGTGTTAATTAGTTTGCCATCTCTCGCGCACGCCCCACTTAATAAACGTAGGTCACAAAGCTTTTTTTGGCGTGAACGTGTGTTAGTTGCACACGCGAGAGTCGTATCAAAGGAAGACATTTGATATATATAATGTAAGTACAACAAAACTCTTAAGTGAAGTTTATTTACGGCGGAAGATGTTGTGTTTGGTTTTTGTTTTGTTTTGTTTTGTTTTGTTTTGTTTTGTTTTGTTTTGTTTTGTTTTGTTTTGTTTTGTTTTGTTTTGTTGTGTTGTGTTGTGTTGTGTTGTGTTGTGTTGTGTTGTGTTGTGTTGTGTTGTGTTGTGCTGTACTGTGTTGTGTTGTGTTGTGTTGTGTTGTGTTGTGTTGTGTTGTGTTGTGTTGTGTTGTGTTGTGTTGTGCTGTACTGTGTTGTGTTGTGTTATGTTGTGTTGTGTTGTGTTGTATTGTTGTTTTGGGGTTTTTTTTTCATGGGTTATCGGGGGAGGAGCTAAATCAAGCGCTGACTTCAGGGTTCTCCCAGGGGGCATGCTTCCCTCGAAAATTTTGAAAACTGGAGTCTCTGAATTGTTGGGATTGAAATTTGCGGATTTTTTTACTCGAGGTTTCTAGAGTTGAATAAAATTTTCTTTTTGACGTACCACTCAAAGCTTTTTATTTTAGCATTATTATGTAGCTCATTCAGTCAATAAACTGTTTAAGTACTGACTGTACTGTGGGTTCAAAAAATATCAAAAGATAAAAAGAATTGTGTAATTAGGGATGCATGCAGATATGATTGATGGAAACCAGTTTTGACTGTGCATGTTACGCGACATAGAAAAAATTCTTCTCATCCGACACAGTGAACGGACAGACAGACCACCAACTGAAAAACCGACCGACTAACAAACGCATCGACCAACCGACGGACGTATAGACCGATCGGCCGACGGACCAACCAGTTAACAGACGGACCAACCGACTGCGTGGCCTGATTCAAATGAACGTAAGTTACCCACCGTGGGTTGACCTTGCCATATACCGTGGAAAAATTAGTAGAATTGCTATACTGTAATATCCTAAAGTCTATAATTGAAGTTTGTCTCTAAATTTCATCATTTTTTCCAGTCATAAAATACTTTTTTGGGTTTTGTTTTTTTTAATATTAGGGAAATACAGAAAGATCATGGTCGACTGTCCCTAAAAGACATCAGGATTGAATTGCTAGCTGGTTGTAATCCTGCTCATGTTGCAATACAATCTTCACAATCTTGTCCTGACATCGGTGTTTCTTTGTTAAGGTATATATGATACAATTCGATATTTGGATAAATGCATGGTCAGCTGTAATCACTTACATCGAGGCCTCGTGGTGATTGTTGTTGTTGTTGTTGTTGTTGTTGTTGTTGTTGTTGTTTTTGTTGTTGTTGTTGTTGTTGTTGTTGTTGTTGTTGTTGTTGTTGTTGTTGTTGTTGTTGTTGTTGTTGTTGTTGTTGTTGTTGTTGTTGTTGTTGTTGTTGTTGTTGTTGTTGTTGTTGTTGTTGTTGTTGTTGTTGTTGTTGTTGTTGTTTTTGTGTTGTTGTGGTTGTTGCTGTTGGTGGTGGTTGTTGTGGTTGTGGTTGTTTTTGTTGTTGTTGTTGTTGTTGGTGGTGGTTGTTGTTGTTGCTAAAATTGTTATTGTCGTCCATACATCGAAGAATTCTTAGCTAAAATTAATTTTGCCGAAACATTTTGTTACAGTGAGACAAAGACCAATCCCGTTAAGGAAAGCAAGTCATCACGAAATCTTATTTTAGTTTCTGAGAAAGATGATCCGTACGCTCAAAGGTAAATTGGTTAACATCGACATAACTCTACCCCTTTCATAGGTTTCTAATTGGCCTGTCGAACTGCTGGGATGAAAAGCGAGACGAGAGAAACAAAAGTTTCTCGGCGAATCTCATTTTACGCGTCTTTTAACTTTGAATGAGACTGTGAAGGAAACGCTTGTGGAAGAGATAAGACGTAGTCAGTATTTTCAAAGAAAGGAGAGTCAATTGCATGAAGCATTTCTAAAAAATTTTTTAGAGAATTTTGAAATCTAGTATTTGGGGAGAGATTTTACAAATTCTGGCTTCCAAAGAATATATGTTTGAATTTATCTGATCATTAATTATCTATGAAGACTTCATTAAGGTTTAATCAGTATATGTTCGGCTCGAGCTTGTATAACCGATACAACACAGCCACTCATATTTATTGTAAATAGTACTTTTAATCTGGTGTTGTAAATCTGATATAAATTTGTTTTGATTTACATAAATTTTCCAATCGCCGCATTTCCTCAGCCAAAATTAACAGTGCATGCACGCACTGTTTTCGTAAAGATGGTCGCCAATTTATATTTTTATATGCATTTAAATTAGCCTTTTCAGGTTCTTTCTCGTGTAAAGCTTTTTTCAGTTCAACTATAAACACAAGAACGATGTTGCAAAGGGCAATGTAATTACTATCAACAAAATGAGTGGCAGTTCTGAGTATACAGACACAAGGCGAAGCCGAGTGTCTTTGTTCCGCGATACAGAACGGACACGAATTTTGTAAATGACTTCTAAAACGTTTCATAAAACGTCCGTGTCTGTAAATGTGATACAGAACTGATGTTTTATTAATGAGTTCTGTATCATTGTAGGTATACATACCATGATTAAACCTTAATTTCTTTTGTTCCTCATGAATTATTAATGAGTTTTAGAAATGCACATCTCAAACTAATTAATAATTCATGAGATAATCAGCCAATTACAATAGTTCATTCAATCACCTGATTGAAGTTAGACACTCCAGTAAAGCCAAAGATATTAGATGAAAACCAGTGTTCATCTAATTCTTACGGATCTTAATTATCTATGCAAAATAAACAAAGTTGCTGTATGAATAAATTTTATACACACTCATGAATAAAATCTCATGAGGGTTTATTTTAATGGTATTTTTCAATTGAAATCGCTCGATTGAGATGCCATATCAACTCGTTTGTCGTGTTTCATCAGGGGAATCCAAACACTCGAAAACAATAAAACCACTGGGCCTTCGGTCTCGTGCTTTCATCATGTTTTCTCGTGTTTGGAGAATTGGATCCCCTGATGAAACACTCATATTGTTGATATATTAGATAAAACATACTGCCACCATCTTTATGCGTGAATACAGTATATGTCATAAATATTGTTGATAAACAAAAAATCAATTGTTGATAAATGACTGTGTAAATTATAATAAACTTGGTACTATATATCTCCATAGCCTTAACGAACGTTTTTTTATTTAATTTCCTACATTTTCTCCTTAGCTTTTTTCCCATTATTATTACTATTACTTTTATAGTTTCTGTATTCTACCACGCTTTATTACACAGTACACACACTGCCGGTTAGCCTTTTGAGTATTTAGCCTCGTTAGCTCTTCTCCTAAAGAGCGTTTTCATCTGACGTCACGGCGGCCATATTGGTGTACCAAAACAATGAAATGGTGGCCATATTGGTGTACGGTATGGGAATTAGCTCTTTCTTATTCAAATATTTTGTATTGTTTCACCACCCCAATGGGGCCGCCGATCACGTGAGTGAAAACGGTCTATACAGTCTGGCAAGATACAATTTTTGCATCTTATTGATTAATTTGTTTACCCTCCCTGATTTAATTGTCTATTTTTATCTACGTTATACCCTTTTGGATTTTTGGATATATAAGCCCTCAGTTCTATTTCATTTCGTCACATTTCACTCAGATGAAGGACTCCGCTCGAAACGTCAGTTTTCCATCACTTAAAATCTCGGCAGTTTACCGCCTTTCCACTATAGTTGCAGTAAATTAGATACGTTTTGCGTTGTAAATGCCCTTAAAGTTCTGACGCGAATATTGTATATTTTGGCGAATTTCAGGGTATTGCGCGCGCATCATTTTAATAATAATAATAATAATAATAATAATAATAATAATAATTTATTAAGAACCAATATTGCAGCAATATGCTGATGATTACATTGGATGAACTAACTAATATAAATACTATGAGTTACAAGAACGTATTGAAGCGGGAATAAAGGACTTTCTAAATCTATCAGTATGATAACGAGGTTCTATAAAAACTCGTTTGTGTCTTAGAGTATCTAGAATTGACATTAAAAGCTGGTAATAATTTGTTGCGGAGAACCTTGAACAGGGCTGTATCACCACTGGCGAGCGCTTCCTGACGTTGTTTAATGAGGGATTTAAAGTGTGGTGTTATCCAGGCAGGTTCATTAGAACAGGATTTCAAAGATTTTAAAGGTAACAGAACGTCCATACCAGTTCGAATGATGGTTTCAAAAGTTGCAAGCTTATCTTCACAGCTTTGATGGGAATCGAGGATTGACCAGTCGATTTTACCAATAAAATCACAGAAGGCTGCCCTGCGACTACAGTAAAAGCCCGCCAACAAGAACCTACAACTATTAAGAACCTCAGGCTGAAATTAAGAATTTATATATATAAGAATATATAAGAATATAAGAACCTATCCCAGGCTGATTTGGTAAAATGTAGGTTCTTGTTAGTGGGTTTTTACTGTAGTTGGTAAATCTCTGATCTTGTGTGTCACTTTCTTATTGTTGGAGATACTTCTTAATTTCGGACGGTGTTAATAAAATCTTGGGAGGTGAGTAATATTTCTTCAAATTAGTTAATACTAGGTCCAGGGTATTAAGTCCACGCGGGTTGGAAATTTAACCAGCTGATTTAACCGAAACTGTCTGGACATTCTGCCAATATCTAATTTGTTAAAATCACCAAGAATAATCAAACCACAGTTGGAAAATGTAGATTCAATGGTAGAAAGCTGTTCAGATAAATATTCAATCATAGCAGAGGCGTTAGAAGAAGGTGGATGATAAACAGTTCCGATGATGATGGGAGCCAATATGGTCGAATCTTGATCCACAAAACCTCAAACTGAGGGAGGTGATATTGGTGTAGAACCTGCATGGTTTTCTTCTCTCCAATACGATGTCCTTAGCGCCAAAGATTGATGAAATCCGTCTTTCTGTACTCAACAGTTCTGTTGATTTCGTATGTTTCACCGAGACATGGTTGAGCGACTCCATCGACGACACGCCAAGACCGCGTTATTGGCCAGCACGGAGACGTTTGCTGTTACATCAAAGACTCTATCCCATACGAGGGACGAAATTGAAAGAGCCTGAATGTTGAATAGCTACGTTGTCTTGAGGAGTTGTTGTGACAGGCTCATCAACAAGCAATTGTGATGTTTCGTAAGCTTGAATATTTTATAAGTTCACAGATTGAAAGTTATGTCGGTTCGCTGTTAAAATCTAAGTTAGATTCGAAACCATATTTTCCTTGACCAATAATTGGTCTGATAGGCCTCTGCTTAAATACACCAGCTCTGCAACCACGACGCGTAACAGATTTCGCGATACCACAAGTCTTAAGCGATTGCCATGCATATGGTGCAGTCGAGTTTGGGAGCAACACGAAACGAAGAAACAATCGTTAACAGCGTGGTCCTTGTGTAAAATATAGTCGACATAGTTTCCAGAACGTGGTTACAGTGAGTTCAGAATATTTAGTCAACTAAGGATGACTAGGAAAGCAAGAACGTAATACAATTCAAAAGGAGCTAAGAAACAGTAGAGTGCAGCCATTAAGGCGCATAAAAAATAAATTTGCAAGGAATTGGCGGGCTCTTGGTGGGCTCCGCACAAAGTAAGCAATGGCAAATAGACTTGCTACCGAGCCAACAACAGCAGAATAACAGTGTGAAACATCTAGAAACTGTATCTATACTTTGTTGATTTTAAACAGTATGTTAGTTGAGAGGCTTTGCCAGTTTTTTTGAAAAATGATGCGCGCGCAACACCCTGAAACTCGCCAAAAAAGATTTTGGCGTTGTACGCACTTTAATAATATAAGACCTAGTTGTGAAATTGAAATGTTTAATTTTATTCAGTAGCATTTCCAGCGACTGTGCACAGGTCAAGGAGAAACAACCTTCAGCTGGTAAGCAACTTCCCGTCGAAAACAACCAAGAGTCTATTTTTGGAGGAAAAGAAGTTTGCGTTGATGGCGAAGAGCTTATTGAAGTTGTTGACTTGAGGCCAGATGGTAAGCTGTATTTTGAGAATGCAATTTTGAGGTTGTTCCAAAATCTCAGTGGTATGTTCAAAAAGGTTGTTTCAACAACTCAGTGCATTGTTTGTAACATGCATACAAGTTGTTGTAATTAACAAGTTTGTCGCTGACACTGATTTCTATGTAACTGGACTGCAAGGTGTCATTGATCACTTTTGACTTACGAAAAGTGTCACCAAAATGACGGCGTTGTAAGCAAGCAATTTATGGGTCCTTCTGTCTAGGGTAAAACTGGATGACCAATATTGTTCGCATCGTTATCAATAACGCCGTTTGTAACGGAGTATGATGGAAAAATCACAGCTTTGATTTGAAAACAAAGTTGTTTTAAAATGGCTCTATGCAGGTATTGTTGTGTGTGTGTCTAATACAAACCCTTACGAAACAAATCTATAGGCCCCTATAGGCAAACTTATAGAAAACGTCCCAATTGCCTATAGAACCTGTAGAGATCTATAGGTTGATTTCCTATAGGCTTGTATTTCTATAGGTCGTCTGTGGGAAATGTTCAAACTATAGAAACATATCAGGATCCTATAGGTTGGCCTATAGACTATTCTATAGGTCAACCTACAGACTTTTTTTTTGTTAGGGAGGTACAACTTGTTTTAGACAACTGCATGAACTGCAGGCCTGCATTTTTTAAATTAAAGCTTAAAGACATAGGTCAAATGCATGGGAAATGCAAGAATCGAAACAGTTTTGCAAATTAATAAATAAATAAATAAATAAATAAATATAATGTAATGTAATGTAATGTAATGTAATATAATGCAATGCAATGCAATGCAATGCAATGAATGCAATGCAATGCAATGCAATGCAATGCAATGCAATGCAATGCAATGCAATGCAATGCAATGCAATGCAATGCAATGCAATGCAATGCAATGCAATGCAATGCAATGCAATGCAATGCAATGCAATGCAATGCAATGCAATGCAATGCAATGCAATGCAATGCAATGCAATGCAATGCAATGCAATGCAATGCAATGCAATGCAATGCAATGCAATGCAATGCAATGCAATGCAATGCAATGCAATGCAATGCAATGCAATATTGAAAAACATACGGAAAAAGACCGATAAAGTGCCAACAATCTAATAATAAAGGGTGGTCAGCCGTCGCTACTATCACAAGGACCCATAAATTATTTGTAACAAGTTTCAAATTCGGACGTTGATGTCAAAGTTTAAGTGTTCGATAACCAAATTGAGGGAGGAGGAATAACTAGTCAGGTTTAAACACAAAGGCCTATCAGTGGAAGTAAAACGGTAGCTGAAAACAGACATACCTTAAGGTCTTCGTTTAGGTTTGCAGGGTCATTTCGGTAAAGCGCTCTCAATTCGTCAGAATTTACGCCACAAAAATAAGATAGATATCGTTAGAAAGCTATTAATTTGTAGAATACAATGTTGTCTTTGATTTTGCGATAAACACAAACCAATAATAGTTCTGATATTTTTAATTAAAACCAGAGGGCTCGGTCACTCGGGGCGACTCAAAAAAAGGTCAAAATTTGGTCAAAATCTTTTTTGCAGTTTAAATTTCCAGCAAAACGGTGTCAGCGTTTTATGATATGTCGAGTTTTGTTGATTTTATTGACGACCAAAGTTGAAAATGCTGTTTTTCGACCAACATTCGGACAAAATAAGTCATAAAATCGAAACCAGGCGATGAATAGAAAAACGCTGACACCGTTTTACTGGAAATTTATCTCGGAATCGAACTGCGAAAAAATATTTTTGAGGCGCCGCGAGTGAAGCCCTCTGGTTTTAAATTTGCAACTATTATTGGCTTGTGTTTATCGCAAAATCAAATACAACATTGTATTCTACAAATTAATAACATTCTAATTCACGATATATAGTTTATATTTTTGTGGCATAAATTCTGACAAACACAAACTGTGAGCACTTTCCTTTTTTCCTTCATTAATTAACAGTTTCACGGTCTATACTTCATTGTTTTGACATATACAAGTCCTGTCTTATTTCATATTAGTACGTCATAGACTACTCTGATAAAGAGCTTTGTTCAAAATGTCATTATTTTGTTGCTAAAACCCTCAGCAACTTATTTGCGCTATCTAAACATGCCATGCACCCTATATACCTTTTTACGTATATATCTCTTATTTTTAGGTCCAATATACTATTGCTGTAAAAATGGTGTTATTGGCAAAGGAAGTTACGCTACAGTTTTTAAAGGATTTTCCATCAAAGACAGCGAAAAATTACCCGTAAGTGCAACATTTCAAACGAGTCGTTATTTTTAACGTAAAACATTTTTTTCATTTTATTAAACTAGATGACGGTGTAAACCTACTGCCAAAATTTTGAAAACTTCAAGTTTTAAAGATATTAATAAAGAAGAAGAATTTCTTAATAAAGTCGAATCACTGTTGTAGAGACAAGTTTTCTGATTGTCCCAATCCGGGAATTGAACCCAACGTCTCTGGTTTAACGTACCAGCGCTCTACCACTGATATATTAGGACTCCCGGATGATCAAAGCGGTCAATATCTTTTCTAACTGCCTTTGAAATTATTATTCTTCATATATATACGCTGCTGAAGGACAACTAAATGTTTATAACTTACGTTGGCTTAGGTCAAGCCGACTTCGTCTTGGAGAAAGATACCTAACTCTTCTTTAGGTGGGTTAGTTATCCTTCCAATGAGTTACGGTAATGGGTTAGCTCATCCTCCGATGAGCTACGGTAATGTGTGCGATATTTGATATATGGATATTTTTGACTGCCTCAGCCGGAGCCTCGATAGCTCAGCGGTAGAGGGCTGGTACGTTAAACCAGAGACTTTGGGTTCGTTTCCCAGTTGGCGCAGTCACAAAACTTTTCTCTACAGCAGTGATTAGACTTCATTTGAAATTCTTCTGCTTCACATATATATACGCTGCTGAAGGACAACTAAATGTTTATAAAAAATTAATTGTTTTTGTAACTGGAAATCCTGTCAAATTCAAAATGGCGTATTGGCAGAAATAGTGCAACCGGGAAAAGGCCACTTGTGACGTCACAGTTGACATTGCACGAAAGTTGTCATCAAATACGTTTTGTAGACGGTTTTTTGTTATCACTCAACAACGGCACAACAATTGGTTCTTAATTGAAATAACGATTTAAAAATAAAGCTTTATTATACCCTCACAATTAATCGTCCAATCAAATGTCTACATTAGCGTCACGTGCCAGCCCAATATTTTACGATGTAGGACAACTACATATTGGGCAACAACCTTTGGACAGGTGCACAAGGTATATTTACTTACCAATTGCACGATTATTTGTTCGATATAATAAAACACCTATTGGATTCATCTTCGCCCGATATGGAAAATATTTAAGTCTCAAATTTTAATATTAGGCTCGACTTTCGGTCTCGCCCAATATTGAATTTTCGACTTAAATATTTGCCATATCGGGCTTAGATGAATCCAATAAGTTATAATATCTATAGCCTAGGTTCTTCTACTTTTCAAAACATCTAAAATACTCACAATATATTGGAATATAATCGGGAAGATGTTTCACTATCGTCGAAATTAAGTTTTACAAGCTGAAAGTACTACACTTGGTAGTTGTCAACCCGAAAGCTAATGCTAACTTTGACTACTGCACGTGATCGCTTATTATATATCTGTTTTAACATCTGAATTTTGTATTCTTTTTCTTACAACTGACAACAATGTAACTTTAATATAATTGATCTCGTGCGAATAAAAAAAAATGACACTAACTAACGACAACTTGTATTCAGCAAGAACTAACAAAACTAAGTACTAATGCTAAGCTGAAAGTATCACACTAACTAACGACAGCTTGTATACGTACAACACAAACTAACAACAATTTACAAACTCCAACAAGCTGAACGTACTATGCTAACTAACGATCAAGTGTGAAAACTTTTAAAGTGCCCCTAACCCCAATTTCATTTTGGTTCAGAATAAAAGCACTCCTAAAGTTAGAAAGGATGTTCTTTTAAATTTTGGCGATAGCTGGGTTTTTCTTAAGTTATTTAAGTTTTTGTAATATGCAAATAAGGCATGTGATGACGTAAGATAAGGAAAGTGGAATTGTCGAAGATTTATTTTCGAGTATATCTTCAAGACTATTCATCAAAATTTCTCCAAACTTTGCACGTAGTTACAGACTACTAAACTGAATAACATAGTTCAAGTTATGTAGTCGTCATGGTAACCGATTAATGTCCAGACCACTTAATTTAAAAAACAAAACTATTTGTTTTCTCTCAAGTGCTGATCATTTTGGAGTAATATTGGAGGAAGATTCTGCAAACTTAACTAATCTTATACTAAAGTCTGAAGTTGTAGTAAACTCTACTATGGCAGAAAGCAAAGATTTTTTTGAACCTGAATTTAGAGGTCTGGAAACAAGTCGGTTGCCATGACGGTTAAATAACTCAAATTATCTTTCTTAATTAGGTGGACTGTATATATGTGCAAAGTTTTGAGAAATTTTGATGTATAAGTTTAAAGATATATACGATATAAAATCTTCCACAATTCTGCTTTCCTTATCTTACGTCATCACACGCCTTATTTGCATATTACAAAAACCCCGATAACTTAACAACAAAAATCGATATCGCCGAACGCCATTCTTCATGAATCTTAAGGGTGCTTTTAATCTAAACCATAACATTTTGGGGGTTAGTGGCACTTTAAACGAGTTTCATAATTATATATATATACTAATTTTTATTAATTTTTTAATTTTGCTCTAGGTGGCTATAAAATTATGTAAATTTGACAACGTGAAGACATACCTGAAGGTATTTCTGTCTCAGTTAATCTTTAGTAAACACATTCTAAACACTGAAGTCGACGGACTGTTTCACTAACCACCTCCGCCAGAAGCTTTGTTTTTACCAACAACGGTTCTTTTGTTTGTTTGTTTGTTTGTTTGTTTGTTTGTTTGTTTGTTTGTTTGTTTGTTTGTTTGTTTGTTTGTTTGTTTGTTTGTTTGTTTGTTTGTCTGTCTGTCTGTCTGTCTGTTGAAAACATTAACGAATGGTTAAAGGCAAATAAATTGAGTCTGAATGTTACCAAAACAGAGTTCATGTTCATTGGGTCTGATCATAATCTTAAAAAAATAAGAGATATACCATTAATCTTTTTAAATGGAAAACCCATTAATAGAGTTAAGGTTACAAAATCATTAGGGGTTTTGATAGACGAAAGACTCTGTTGGTATGAACACATTGATTCTATTTCTAAAAAAATAAGTTCTGCTATTGCAGGTCTACGACAAGCTAGGCAGTTTGTTCCTAAAAAAACATCTATTACAATATATAATTCATTAATAAAACCTTTGTTTGAATATTGCGATATTGTCTGGGACAACATGCCTTGCAGTAGTGTGACAAGAATGCAAAAGCTACAAAACCGTGCTGCCAGAGTCATTACTAGACAAGGTTATGAAATCAGATCCAGTGAAATAAGGCAACAATTAAACTGGAAAACTCTTTCAGAATATCGAGCTGATCATATGTTAATAATGATGCACAAAGTATTAAATAATATGGCCCCTTCATATCTGCAAGACCATTTTGAAATCTCTGAATTAAATGATACCTATTTACTAAGAGAACGAGAAATGACTCTCGTTCTTCCTAAGCCACGGACTGGATTTCTAAAAAAGAGTTTAGCGTATACAGGAGCGAAAGTTTGGAATGATATGCCAGAGAATGTTAGATGTAATAGTAACCTAAATAGCTTTAAACGATATCTGCAATCATCGCTTCCTCAATTGGACTAATTTATTGTAAATATAGACTTGTACATACATACTGTATATATTCGGCTTTCTTGTAAAGCAGTTTTTTAACTGATGAATCTCCGAATTCAAATAAATATTTCTCTCTCTCTCTCTCTCTCTCTCTCTCTCTCTCTCTCTCTCTCTCTCTCTCTCTCTCTCTCTCTCTCTCTCTCTGTCTGTCTGTCTGTCTGTCTGTCTGTCTGTCTGTTTGTTTGTTTGTTTGTTTGTTTGTTTGTTTGTTTGTCTGTTTGTTTGTCTGTTTGTTTGTCTGTCTGTCTGTCTGTTTGTCTGTCTGTCTGTCTGTCTGTCTGTCTGTCTGTCTGTCTGTCTGTCTGTCTGTCTGTCTGTCTGTCTGTCTGTCTGTTTACGTAACTCAACTAACTATAGGAATCGATCTGATTTATTACCAGATGGTATCGAAGCCATTTGTATTAATATCCTGAAACACAAACAGCAAACCTTTCAGTGTAATAAGAGATTATTAACCGAGAACGAGGTCTGTACGGGAAAATATCAGACCGAGGTCTTGACAGTACGAAAAAAAAGACCGAGGTCTGATATTTTCCCGTACAGACCGAGTAAACGAGGTTAATAAAGCGTTTATTATATGGCTATTTCAAGTTTTTCGATAATTATTGTATCAAACTTAGTGTGAAAACCTTAGAAATTCACGCGAGCAAAATCAACATCCGGAACAACGGTCCGGATACCGAAAAAGACGGACCGTGGTCCGGATATGCATTTTTACGGACCGTGCGTTGACCAGTCAGAACTCAGGATATTACAAAGCCATATAATAATAGCGTGTTATCGATCTCCAAATACTAATCCGGATATTTTTTACAATAGCTTGCAGACGGTAATAAAAAATATCGATTATAACTGTACAGAAATGTATATTTTTGGCAACCTAAACAGTAATCTCTTGCCTACAAATGACAACCGAGCTAAACGTCTCTTAGTATCCACATGTGAACTCTATCAACTAAAACAATCTATTGAAGTACCTACTAGAGTAACCAACTGTACTCAGTCACTTATTGGCGTTATACTTGTAAAAACTCCAGACAGAATCATTGATAGTGGTGTACTACCGCTAAGTATTAGTGATCACTGCTTGGTGTATGCTATTAGGAAAATTTCTATTTTCTTAAAGACTGCTCATTCAGTTAAAGAAGTTAGGCCAAAAAAATAAATACCTGGGTTTCCTATTTCTCTTCACAAAAACGTAGGTAGGGTAGGTCGGATTTCTTTTTTTTTTACTTCTTTTTAATTTAGTTCCTAGGAATAACAATGATATTCTTTCCAACACCAAATGTCAATTACGCTAGCACATCTATTAAAGCTAATTTTGAGCACATTACTATAGGTTCTGACGCCATGCTTGCTATCCCAAGATGCAAATCATGCTGCAACTCGGGCCCATGCTCCTTAAAAATTCAATAAAAAGATTAGGGTCGGCATTTTGCTGGCAAAAAACTAGGTAGGGTCGGGAAACCGGAAACCCAGGTATACTTTTTTTTGGCCTTAGGAACTTCAAACATTTTATAGCTGAAGATTTTAAATCTGATTTAAGTGGGTTGCCCTGGTCAAACATTGGTGATTTTGAAAATCCTAATGCTATGTGGAACGAATGGAAGAGAATGTTTTTATCATTTGTGAATAAACACGCGCCTATTAAAAGATAAAGAGTCCGTAATAAGAAATCCCCCTGGATAAACAGCAGGGCTAAACAATTAATGATTCAACGTGATCGTCTAAAATCCAGAGCAAAGAAAACCAACAATCCGGTTGATTGGCTTAATTATAAAAATGCTAAAAATCTCACGAACAATGAGATAAAAAAGATGAAGACAATCTTCGAACTAACTCTGGAAACCAATCAGAGATATGGAGAACAATAAATGATTTGATGTCGCGTAACAACAAAACTGATCAAAACATTCAATCTATTACTAACTGAGTCTGGTATCTGAATCCTTTAATAAGCATTTCACTGAAGTTGGACCTAAATTGGCTTCCAAACTTGGTGAAACAACTAGACGTTACGATAAATTTATTACTCCTGCAAATAGCAATTTCGAATTAAGCTCTGTAACTTTAAATCCTGCATGCATATCGACTCCGCGATTATAGGCGCAGGCTCTTTAACAAGGCGACAAGGAATTTTGTCTAAACCAGTGGCTTTGTTGGCCGGTAGGTTTGCCAAGTGCTGAAGAACTTCACATGATGTGTCTCACATGAATTTATGTTTATTGGATCTGATGACAAGCTAAACAAAATATGCCCTATCTTTTTATTAATAACCTACCTGTTAGAAGGGTTAAGTCAAGTAAGTCTCTCGGTGTTTATAGAGCGTATAGATAAGGCTGCTAAGAAAGTTTCCTCTGTAATTGGTGGTATCAAACAAGCTAGACCATTCATTGATAAAGAAACTGCAATTATTATTTACAATTCCTTAACTCGGCCAATGTTTGATTGTTGTGACATTGTATGGGACAATCTCCCTCTGTCGCAAGCAACAAGGTTACAAAAGTTACAAAATCGGGCTGCTCGAGTAATTATACTCAAGTAGGCTGTGACATCAGATCACATAGCATAAGAGATGAATTAGGATGGGAAACACTTGCTAACAGATGCTTAAAACATAAATATTTTATGATGTTGAAGGTCCGGAATGGACTAGCACCATCATATCTTTCAGATCTATTTATACCAAATTCAACGGCACAAAATTACTGTCTTAAGGGCTGTTTACATGACCCGGCTAACCGGGCTGACTCGTGTCACGAAATTCTTTCCTCTGCCGCAAAAGGAGATTTTAATCAACGTTAGGATTCGTTTACATATAAACTAAACCATATATACTAAACCAATTCTTCTTTGTACATTTAGTTTATGCGAGTTTCAAAACCACAGTGACATTCTAATCAATCGCGTGAGCCCAGTTAACCGGGCTAGCCTGGCTCATGTAAACAGCCCCTTAGACACAGAGGCACAAATCTCGTGTTAGCAAAACCAAACACAGAATACTTAAAAAATAGTTTTAAGTTTTCTGGAGCTAAAATGTGGAATGAATTCATGATCATAGCAATTTATTTTTCGACCCACAGGATAAAGATTATGGTCTGGTACCGTCTGAGGTCTATATGATGCGTCAAGTTGAGGATCATCCAACTGCTATCAAGTTTTATCACTACCATAAATTGTCTGAAGATAATTTTATTATCATTACTGAAAAACCTGTCAATTGCACTAACTTATTTGAGATGGCGTGTGATAACCAATTTCCAATATCGGAAGAGCGAGCGAGAGGAATTGTACAGCAGATAGGAAGCGTTCTTCGTGCTCTGGAGAAGAAGAAAATTGTTCACAGGGATATTAAACTGGAGAACATTTTGTATGATCTTGATAGTTGTCATGTAAAACTTATTGATTTTGGGATGGCAAAGAAATTCAAATCTTGGCAACGGTTTCATGATCGTGTTGGTAAGCATTTTTACTTCTGCCCGCCAGGAGGCTATATTTTTATCTCTTTATTTGTTTGTTTGTTTGTTTGTTTGTTTGTTTGTTTGTTTGTTTGTTTGTTTGTTTGTTTGCTTGTTTGCTTGCTTGCTTGTTTGTTTGCTTGTTTGCTTGTTTGTTTGTTTGTTTGTTTGCTTGTTTGTTTGTTCGTTCGTTCGTTCGTTCGTTCGTTCGTTCGTTCGTTCGTTCGTTCGTTCGTTTGTTCGTTCGTTTGTTCGTTTGTTTGTTTGTTAGTGTGTTGTTTTGTTGTTTTGTTGTTTTGTTGTTTTGTTGTTTTGTTGTTTTGTTGTTTTGTTGTTCTGTTACTCTGTTAGTTAGTGTTCAAGTTTGTAACAATGTCAGAAACCTGATAAAACACTGTTGCTCGTTTATTAAACATTACTTAATCATACACTAATTTAAGGCTATACTTTGGCTTAAAAGTTTCTTCAGTAATATATCACTCTGATCGAAATATTTTGTTACAACAAGCTTTCGGCTACCAGTCTCCAGGTCGAACCTGTCGAAGGCTGCAGACTGGTAGCCGAAAGCTTGTTTCGATCAGAGAACGTTTTATTTTCTTTACAACGAAAAATGTGTTAAAGAATCAAGGCGAAACCGAGGTTTTTAACCAACTTCGAGGTGTTTTGACATCAGATCAAACACAACTTTCGAGTGTTTAATATAGCTTAATTCTCAAATGAATCAATATTTTAAGGGAAGTTTGAGGTGAAAGTTGGCTTAATTTATGCAAGTGTTTGATCACATATCCAAACTCCGTCTCGGTACTGATTTTCTTTGTTTTTATCTTATGAAGTATTAATGAGTTCGGAGAACGTAACTTAAACGTAAGTTTTTTGACTCAAAATATAATTTCCATGCATGTTTATACTGTCATAGAACTAAAGGTTTCTGCTTTCCTATTTGTTGAAACTTGGACAGGCGTCAGGCATGCGCAGACGTACAAGTGGATTTAGCCCTGAATGACGCAAGATTGTAATTAGTGGTTACCTGGTCCATATTTCTTTTGAAATTGGGCCAGGGTACCAGGCTAATAGTCTGCTAGTAATAGAACCTCGTTATCACGATTGAATAAGCGTGAGCGTTTTTACACTTTATAATCATGTGTTTCACGTGACGAGGTGTAGACTCGTGTAGTCTATATATAGAGTTTACTAGTGGAATCGCGCGTTTTAAATGTTTGGTAATACGTGTTTTGGTTGTTTCATTAGGAACACCGATGAACTGGCCTCCGGAATACCTTCAGCAGAAGAAGTATGATCCGTGCAAGGAAACGTCATGGGCTCTGGGAACAGTTCTGTTCTCACTTGTAAACGGTGTTCGTCCTTACGTTGGCATCTCTCATGCTTTAAGCTTTCCTCTTATGTTCTACCAAGAGGTTTCACCAGGTCACTGTTTATTAATATTTTAGACAATACTTCCATTTTAGTATATTTTTTTTGTAATTTATTTGTAATTTTTATAATTCAAATTTTATCATTTTTTTGATAAATACAGGACCCTTGTTGATAACAGTTGTAAACATAACTGATTAGACTTTCCTGTATAAATCAGTATTAAATATTATTATTATTATTATTACCATATACTATACTCTGTCTTGGCTTTTGTATCTTATTTCTTCTCGTCTATTTTCATATTATTTATTTCATCTTATCTCATTTCATCTAATCTTGTTTCATCCCATTTCATCTTATCACATTTCATTTTATTATCTCATCTCATTTCATTTCATCTCATCTCATCTCATCCTATCTCATCTCATTATAATTATCTTCCATCCCATCTCATCTGATCTCACGACTTCATTTTACCCCACCCTCACTTTACCTCATTTTACCCCGCCCTCATTTTACCCCACATCACCGCAAGTCATCTCTTTCAGCTCATCTCATTCCATTCTATCTCATCTAATCTTGACTCGCTTCGTCTCGTCTTGTTTCGTCTTAATATATTTAGCTCATCTTATCTCATTTAAAATCCTATCGCGTTACCGGCTTGTAGGGTTTTCCCCGTCTCGTTTTGTTTCGTATGGCATCGTATATCTCCAGGCCATAATTTTTAACAAATGTTAATTTTTCTCCAAATTATTTTGCTCTGTAGAGCTGGAACATCTAATTCGTGGCATGCTTGCAATTCAGCCAAGAAAGAGAATGTCTTTAAAGAAAGTCTTGAAACACCCATGGTAAGTCAGTTATTATAATTTAGAAATAAGATTGCGCAAACGTTATCCATTGGTGGTCTATATGCATTTGGATAAGTATAACTTTCACAATGAGTTGTTTATTAAAAGGACTCGACCATTATCTTTAGATCTAAGCCTCACTTTCGGTCAATAACCTATATTTACGGACCGCTCATTTTTGGCACGAAAACTTTGTGTTAATATGACCCTAATGAATGAAAATAATACGGATCCTGAGACAATACATTAGTGTTGCTATTTTAGAAACTTGTTTATCTTTAGGCAAGGCCAATAAATACCTTTAAAATCTTCCGCAGGATATAGGAACAGACATGAAGTTTTCATTTGTGTTAATGTCATTAGTTCCTAAGAACGTCACATGTGGAGTTCCTCAGGGGTCAATACTTGGTCCATTACTGTTTCTCATTTATATTAACGACTTTCCGTATTGTTTGCAATATTCAAATCCACGTATGTATGCAGATTATAACAATCTATCAACAACGGGTCAGTCGTTCGATGAAATTATTCGTGCCACAAATTGTGACTTAAACAACATTAGCAAATGGATTTTAGCCAATAAGCTAAGTCTAAATGTGGCAAAAACTGAATTTATGTTTATTGGATCTGATGACAAGCTGAACAAAATTTAAAATATGCCCTATCTTTTTATTAATAACCTACCTGTTAGAAGGGTTAAGTCAAGTAAGTCTCTCGGGGTTTATATAGACGAGAGACTTGCTTGGACTGAGCATATAGATAAGGCTGCTAAGAAAGTTTCCTCTGCAATTGGTGGTCTCAAACAAGCTAGACCATTCATTGATAAAGAAACTGCAATTATTATTTACAATTCCTTAATTCAGCCAATATTTGATTATTGTGACATTGTATGGGACAATCTCCCTCTGTCGCAAGCAACTAGGTTACAAAAGTTACAAAATCGGGCTGCTCGAGTAATTTACCGTGATCAAGTAGGCTATGACATCAGATCCCATATTATAAGATATGAATTAGGATAGGAAACACTTGCTAACAGATGCTTAAAACATAAATATTTTATGATGTTGAAGGTCCGGAATGGACTAGCACCATTGTCCACGGTCCTTCAGCAGAATTACAAATATACTGAAGGTTTATTAACTGAATGTGAGGTCTGTATAATTTGTATAATCTGTTTGGCTGCTGAGCGGTCATTACAAAAATTGAAAAACAAAATCTGAAAATTAAGCACAATTAGATTCACCGCGACAAAAATTTTGATACAAGAGTGTTTACAGAACAGAAAGTGTTTTCGTTAAAGAATCGTTTACATTGAGCTTTGATCTTGATGTTGTATTCTCAACATTCAAATAAAACCAAAAAAGGGTTATTATAGCATGGTCGGTCTTGTCTCTTGGTCTTTTTGCGCAAAATTTGCTGTTTTGTTGTTCAGTCCATACTGATTTAATTTTACATTGTTTTGCCCAGGATGACTGGAGAAGAACGACGTTCAACGTTTAGGCTTCCTTCATTTCTTTGTCGCATTTTAAGACGACCGTAAAACTCAAGACGGAAACACCAAAGTTTATTGCTATTTGTTTTAATATTTCCTTATGTATTCTCCATTAACTCAGTATGTAGTTTTTTTAAGGGAAGAGTGTTGGGATGCCAAGTGGAACTGTATTGAGATGCATTTTATCAGTTGCTCTATACAAGGTAAGTTTGTTGAAGGGTTCATTGTTGTTTGTGGTTTGGATTATTTTCGATCAAAATTTATTGATTGTCAAATGAGAATATGGTGAACATATAGATTAATATTTTTGTTGAAATTATCTATACAGTTTTTCTCTATTTTGTTATTCCTGCAAAAATATATCCATTCTGCATTTACTCACTTATTCATTCATCCATCCATCCATTCACCCATATATCCATCCATCCATCTATTCATCCATTCCATCCATCTATTCATCCATATATCCATCCATCTATTCATCCATATACTTATCCATCTATTCACCCATATATCCATCCATCTATTCATCCATATACTTATCCATATATTCACCCATATATCCATCCATCTATTCATCCATATATCCATCTATTCATCCATATATCCATCTATTCATCCATATATCCATCTATTCATCCATATATCCATCTATTCATCCAAATATCCATCTATTCATCCATATATCCATCCATCTATTCATCCATATATCCATCTATTCACCCATATATCAATCCATCTATTCACCCATATACTTATCCATCTATTCACCCATATATCCATCCATCTATTCATCCATATACTTATCCATCTATTCACCCATATATCCATCCATCTATTCATCCATATATCCATCTATTCATCCATATATCCATCTATTCACCCATATATCCATCCATCTATTCACCCATATATCAATCCATCTATTCACCCATATATCAATCCATCTATTCACCCATATACTTATCCATCTATTCACCTATATATCCATCCATCTATTCACCCATATATCCATCCATCTATTCACCCATATACTTATCCCTCTATTCACCCATATATCCATCCATCTATTCATCCATATATCCATCTATTCACCCATATATCCATCCATCTATTCACCCATATATCAATCCATCTATTCACCCATATACTTATCCCTCTATTCACCCATATATCCATCCATCTATTCATCCAAATATCCATCTATTCATCCATATATCCATCCATCTATTCATCCATATATCCATCTATTCACCCATATATCCATCCATCTATTCACCCATATATCGATCCATCTATTCACCCATATATCCATCTATTCACCCCTACCCCTATATCCGTCTATCTTTTCACCCATATATCCATCCATCTATTCATTCATTCATTCACTCATTCATTCATTCATTCATTCATTCATTCATTCATTCATTCATTCATTCATTCATTCATTCATTCATTCATTCATTCATTCTATTCTATTCTTTATTCTATCATATATCTATCTAACCATCTCCATCCATCCATCCATCCATCCATCCATCTATGCATTCTTCCACCTATCTTTTCTTCAATCTATTAATCCAAGAATCTATATATCTATCCGTTTAGCCTTCTATTCCATTCACTCGTCTATTCATCTGTTCATTTATCTATTCATTTATCCATCCATCAACCATTAATCTGCTAATCAATTATACCATTTATCTTTTAGTTAATCCATCGGATTAATTCATCCACCCCTCAATTTTTCAACATTTACAATTCACCAATCGATCAATCCAATAGTCTTTCAATACTCTTTAATCTATCGAATAATCATCTATCAACCGATAATCCTTTAATCTATCAATTCTTCAATATATACTCCAGTCATCAATTTATGAATTCATCAATTTCTCAATCTATTAATCCATCCGTTTGTCTGTTCTTCAAACGATTAATATATTATATTAATTAATCAATTAATCAACCCATTAGTCCACCTACTTATTCACCCTTATTTCCCTTCTTTCCTTTCTACCTTCCGTCTTTAATTTCTTTCTTCCTTCCTTCTTCTCTTTCTTTCTTTCTTTCTTTCTTTCTTTCTTTCTTTCTTTCTTTCTTTCTTTCTTTCTTTCTTTCTTTCTTTCTTTCTTTCTTTCTTTCTTTCTTTCTTTCTTTCTTCCTTTTCCCTTACTTACTACCTTCCTTTTTGCCTCTTTTTCTTTTTCCTCCCTTATTCCTTTTCCTTCTATTTTCCAGACGCCATTTTTTCTATTATTCCTTTAATTCGTGTATTTCTATTTATTATATTTATATTTAACTTGATTTTATTTTTCATTCAATGCAGGCTGTTTTATTTATCTTTAAATCATTTTATTTCTATTTTATTTCTAAATTATTTTATTTTGTTTTTGTCTTTAAATATTTGTACTGTAGACGTTTTCAAGCAATTATGCATCTCGTTCCGAAACGAAATCACATGAAAATGTCAAACGTTTTACCTATTAAAACGGCATAATTTAAAGTTAATAGTATATATATATATATATATCTTTTCCTATTTTTTTATTTTAATCAATTCTGTTTTTTCTTTTTCGACATTATAGTATTTTTATAGTTGATTCACTTCTTCATATTTGAAGAGTATTGCAACGTTAATAGAAAAGAAAACTAAAAAAAGAGCCTCTAATTTGGTTGCTGGTGTTTACAAATTTCAACTAGTTAATTATGTACCATACAATTATAGGTTAACTTTTGACATTAACCGAATGTTAAACGATTAACTAGATTAAAATTACATAATTTGTAAAACCTAGTAACCAAATTATAGATTTTAAATTTTCTTTTCTACATTCTAATATACATTCATATAAACATCGCAATATTCTTCAGACAAGAAACTGTGAACCAAATATTAGTTTTTGTCAAATATGCTTTGATTTTATTTATGCTTTCTAATTTGTTGAATAACAATTATTGCACAGTTCAAGACCACGGTTTTGTCCGGTCATTTTTATTAAGTCTATCTTTAACAAGAATGAATTGAAGCATTACTTAATAATTTATTTATTTTTTTATATTTAAAGTGCTTATTTTAACCGTATTTATATAAATCGTCGTTAATTTAATTTTTTTGACATTTAAATTAGTCTTTCAAACCTCGCTTTTCTTTTTAAAATTCAAAGGACAAATTTTATAAATAAACAACTCGAAAGGCATATTTAAACGCGCATAAAAGAATACAAAATTAGCTGCTATTTATGAAAAGTTTACTTCTATTTTCACTTTTACTTTTTTAATTTTTTGCTTTTACTTTTTAACTTTTATTTTGTTACTTTTACTTTTCACTTTCACTTGTTAACTTTTACTTTGTTACTTTTACTTTTACTTGTTACTTTTTAACTTTTACTTGTTACTTTTTAACTTTTACTTTGTTACTTTTACTTTTCACTTCTTAACTTTTACTTTGTCACTTTTACTTTGTTACTTTTACTTTGTTACTTTTAACCTTTTTTATATTTTTTTAACCTTTTTTACGTTTTTTTACTCTTTTTTTAACTTTCTTTTTTATTTTTTACTTTTTTATTATTTTTATTTTATTTTACTTTCACTTTCGCTTTTACATAGCTTTTACGTCACCTTAACTTACCTTACCTTACCTTACCTTACCTTGCCTTACCTCACCTCACCTTACCTAACTTTACCTTACCTTACCTCACCTCACACCTCACCTCACCTTACCTATCTTGCCTTGCCTTGCCTTAATTCACCTTGACTTGCCTTGCCTTACTTGCCAATCTACATATCACCGATATACGTACTTACTTACCTGCCTACTTACCTACCTACTTGTTTGCAATTGCTTACCTCCAACCTATCTACCTGCTTACTTATCTATCTACCTATCTGCCTACTCTAACTACCTATCTAACTGTCCACCTATTTGTTTATCTATCTCTCCGCCTACTTATCTACGTACTCGCCAGTCCGCCCACTTTTAAGATTTTTTACTTTTTTATCTTCCTAACTATTTACCTACTGGCCCAATTTCAAAAGAAATATGGGCCTACCTACCTAGTATCTATCTAGATCTATCCATCTACATACCTATTCACCTACGTATTAACCTTCCTTAACAATGCACTTACCTAACTTAGGACACGGACCTGTATATTATTTACCACAACACTTAACTACAGTATTTTTTACCATCCTGTATTAATTTATCTGCCACTTAGTTTTCCTTTTATTTTAACTTTCTATGAATTATTAACTTATTCATATTTATGCTTGCATTAATTCGTGCACGCTGCATGTCACCTATATAATTATCTATCTATTTAGTCATTCACCAACCACACATGTAGTTTTCAACTACACTCATCTATACTTGTCTATCTATCCACATACCTCTCTATTTACCGATCCACGCTTACCTATCCATTAATTATATTTGTCTATAATCCAACCTACTCGTCAATACCAAATCATCCATCTATCTATCCATCCATTCACATGTCTATTAATTGCTGATTTACTTATCTATCTACCGTCCATCTGCAGTATTCCTATAAGTTCATCCAAGCAACCAACCAACCATTCATTCAGTTCATCCAACCATCCATCCAATAATCCATCCAATAATCCATCCATCTTTCCAACCAACAAATCATCCAATCAACTAATCATCAACCATTCATCCATCTGATCCATCTAACCATATATCCAACTATTTATCCATCCAACCATTCACCCAACCATCTACACAACTATTCATCCAGCCATTGATCCATCCAACCGTTCATTCAACCTTCTACCCAATTATTCATCCAGCCATTGATCCATCTACCCATTCACCCAACCATTTACCCAACTATTCATCCAGCCATTGATCCATCCAACTATTCATCCAACCATCTACCCAATTATTAATCCAGCCATTGATCCATCTACCCATTCACCCAACCATTTACCCAACTATTCATCCAGCCATTGATCCATCCAACTATTCGTCCAACCATCTACCCAATTATTCATCCATGCAGTCATTAATCCATCTACCCATTCATCCACCCATCTACCCAACTATTCATCCAGCCATTGATCCATCCAACCATTCATTCAACCATGCATCTACCCAACTATTCATCCAGCCATTGATCCATCCAACCATTCATTCAACCATGCATCTACCCAACTATTCATCCAGCCATTGATCCATCCAACCATCTACCCATTCATTCAACCATCTACCCAACTATTCATCCAGCCATTGATCCATCCAACCATCTACCCATTCATTCATTCAACCATCTACCCAACTATTCATCTAGCCATTGATCCATCCAACCATTCATTCAACCATGCATCTACCCAACTATTCATCCAGCCATTGATCCAACCATCCAACCATTCACCCAACCATCTACCCAACTATTCATCCAGCTATTGATCCATCCAACCATCTACCCATTCATTCAACCATCTACCCAACTATTCATCCAGCCATTGATCAATCTACTCATTCATTCAACCATCTACCCAAATATTCATCCAGCCATTGATCCATCCATCCAATCATCTACCCAACTATTCATCCAGCCATTGATCCATCCAACTATTCATTCATCTATTCAATACATCCAACCACTCATCCATCCATTTATCCATCTAACCATCTAACCACTTACCAGTCATCCATCCAATCAATGTTCCATTCAACCAACTGTTTATCTAACTATCTATCTAGCCAGCCATCCACTCAACCACGCTACTCATCCATCTATCTATCCATTCATCCAGCCAAGCACCTACCAATTATCCATCTAATCATCCATCCATCCATTTATCCATCTAGTCTTTCATCTATCCAGCATTCATCCAATTCATTTATCCATCCATCTAGTTATCTATCCAACCATTTATCAAACCATTCATGCAAATTCTTATTCTATATTCTTTTGGCAAATTTGAAGTTGCGTTATTGTAATCTGAGATAATAATTATTACCAAGTGAGTCTTGCTTGTTTTTCTTTATGTGAAACATGTTCTCGCTGACAACAAACTTGCTATTCTTTAGCAACTTCTGTATACAATTTTTGCGTTGAAAATTGCGTTACACAACGTTTTAATTTCCTTTTCTAAACCTTCAACAAACCAAAGGTTTCTTTACATCTCATAATTAAATCGTTCATTTGTTCCACTTGACAGAAGACACTCTTCCCAACATTATTTTGTAAATATACAGGTATAATTCAGTACGATATATCTGTGTCCAAAAATACTATATTTCATGTATAAAATAAACGTTGGCTAGATTACTCGTTAACTTATATACAGTATAACTGTTTTACCATAACTTTATAACAATTAGTTTCTTTGAATGTTTGCGTCAAGGTGTGACAGCGAGCCGAGAATTTGTGGGAGGGAGGGAACTAGGGAAGGAGGGAGAAAGGGATGTATCACTAAGGAGAAAGGATGAATGTATGTATACATGGAAGGAAGGAAGGAAGGAAGGAAGGAAGGAAGGAAGGAAGGAAGGAAGGAAGGAAGGAAGGAAGGAAGGAAGGAAGGAAGGAAGGGAGGGCGTGAGGAAGGAAGGAAGGAAGGGAGGAAGGGAGGAAGGGAGAAAGGGAGGAAGGGAGGAAGGGAGGAAGGGTGGAAGGGAGGAAGGGAGGAAGGGAGGAAGGGAGGAAGGGAGGAAGGGAGGAAGGGAGGAAGGGAGGAAGGGAGGAAGGGAGGAAGGGAGGAAGGGAGGAAGGGAGGAAGGGAGGAAGGGAGGAAGGGAGGAAGGGAGGAAGGGAGGAAGGGAGGAAGGGAAGAAGGGAGGAAGGGAGGGAGGAAGGGAGGGAGGGAGGGAGGGAGGGAGGGAGGGAGGGAAGAAGGAAGGAAGGAAGGAAGGAAGGAAGGAAGGAAGGAAGGAAGGAAGGAAGGAAGGAAGGGAGGAAGGAAGGAAGGATAGGAAGAAAGAAGGAAGGAAGGAAGGAAAGGAAGGAAAGGGAGGAGTTAATGCATGACTGACAGACTAAATGAATGAATGAATGAATGAATGAATGAATGAATGAATGAATGAATGAATGAATGAATAAATAGAAAAATGGATAAAAAAATAAATATGTTGTGATTATTAAAATACAATTTCAACAAATTTTCCTATGCAAAACAATAAAACTAATTTTTTTTTGTTAAAAGTAATTACGGACCAGCTATCCTATTTCGAGGTTATGTGAACATCTTCAACAAGTTCTACTTAAAGTATCCCATTTTACTTCAAGAAAGACAGCTGACCAAAGGGTGGAGCCGCAATGAAACCAAGATGGCTGTTGTGGAAGGTGTGAACGTTTTGACTTTGGGAAACAAGATTAAATTGCCATTTGCCTCAGCCAAGACTTTCTTCAATTCTTGTAGCCTGCAGTATACTCTTCTTTTAGCGAAAAAGGCCCGACTCAATGGACGGATTTATGGGAATTGACATCATATTCAATAACATTTGTCATCCCTTCAAGGAAAGCAATAGAGGGATTGAAGTTCACTGGGCACAGATGGTTTAAAGGATTTTTTGAGAAAGGTAAGTCCAGCTGAAGAAGTTGGTATATCATTATTGTATGATTAGTATGATTATTGTGATATGTTTTTTAGAGTTTTCTTAGTTTTACACTTTTACACTTCAGTTGGAAATGGAAAAATTATGACGTTTTTGTGTGACTGAAGTTTGCATGTGACGTCATAACGGCCATGTTGAAGATACTTTGTGATAATTATTAACAATTACATAACACAAATAAATTCCAAATGCAGCAAGGTGAAGAATTAGACATATTTAACATTATTCTGGCTTAAATGTTTATCCATTATCAACCTAGTTGAATGGAGCATGGGTGCTATTAATATACCCCAGATTGTAAAGTTTGCTAAGTGTGTGGGTAAGACGAATCAAAGAATCAGAAATGCGTGGATGGGCAGGCTTGCAGGTAAAAACTGCGCAGATGGCTGGTAAAACTGCGTAGAAGGCTGGTAAAAACTGCGCGGATGACTACACTCACGGCGCAACTAAAGTCATCAACAAAATGGCAGATGCAAATGACTGAAGAAATACACGAATGACTCAAGATATATTTGCAAATTTTGCGCAGATGTGGTACAAGATTTGTGGAAGCTATTCAATATAGAATAGTAGCAGTAAATGGTTTGAACCTAGGATTAGTACCGTATTTTCTGGGCGATAACCCGCGGGTTATCTCTTAATTTTGCTAGGAAACATAATTAATGCGGGTTATAGGGTGGTGCGGGTAATCTGTTGAATTCTTAAGACGACGCCATCACGAAGACTGGAGACCAAGGATTCTACTTTCATCTTTCAACTACTGGTACTGTACTTTTTTTAAATTTTGTGGTCCCAAACCAAGGGAGCACGCCAGACTGACGTGTATTTCTTCTTTGTTCGGCGTTCCTTCATTTATATTCAGCCATTTTGAATAATGCGGTATATTCATTAGCGCATTATTCAAAATGGCTGAATATAAATGAAGGAACGCCGAACAAAGAAGAAATACAAGTCAGTCTGGCGTGCTCCCTTGCCCAAACCTATTATTAGCAGCTGCGGGTTATCCGATGGTGAGGGTAATACGCTGATTTATTTTTCCAAAAGTGACATTTTTCTTGCTGTGCGGGTTATACGCCGTGCGGGTTATCGCCCAGAAAATACGGCAGGTTCATGTTTGTCAAGTGAAGAGTGCATTGGTTTCTCAAGTTCATTGAAGTGTAATTTTTAAAGTTTTATTTAATTAAAAAGTAATCACTATGGTTTCTATGGTTACATAGGGTATTTAAAATTTTGCTAGTGACTTTGGAACTTTTGCTAGTGAGAATGAAATATACTGGCACATGTGTTTGCTTACTTTGCTAGTACTGTAGTCTTAAATGTTAAGGTATACCCTTTGTGCTAGGTGTGGAAGTTACCAGAGAAAATTGCGAAGCTGTTGCAAGGTGATAATTTAGTTATTTTACATGAAAATTGTGATGGCCAGTCAATTAACTGGCATACTGTGCAGTAGTTTTGAGTGTTATTTTCTTGTGTTTTTGACAAGTAAAATCAACGTCCTAAATCTACAGTACTTTAATGTCAATCTGCTTGAATGGTAGCAACCACTTCCTTCAGTGGAGCTTCCAAATCTTGTGGGCCCATTATATTATTCTGGTCCACATCAACGTAAATGCATCCCTTACTTCGTATCTGGAATGAGAATGTGATTATCCTTCCATGTTGCAAATTAATGCCATCTGTAATGGATTGGTGATTGCATTGTGACAGCAAACAGACAAGGACAGTGCCATTTTGGTTCAGCCACTTTGTAATCCATTGCTTAATTCTTGTGCACTCAGTATGTGGAAGGGGTCCTGAATCAGGAAATTTTAAGACTTCAACATTTTCTTCTTTGACCTCTAAGCTTCCTTGTGGGGTGTATGCATTCAGTACATCACAGATGTGGTAAACAATGTCTCTGGGTGGTAAATGAGATTCATGGTGGAGAATGAGTAAACGAATGTGTTTTACACTTGACATCTGAATTCTTCTGGGATTGCTAGGAGTTTGATCTTGTTCTTTTTTTGATGAGTTATTTCCCATTGCTGTGGAGAAATGCATTTTTGATTTTGATTATTTTAAAATTCTTGACCATAACGTATTATTCGTTTAATACAGTTTTTTGGCATTTAAAACAGTAAAACACTAAAGCCTGCTTGGTTTGAAAATGAACCATACAGTATATATCAAAGAGTTAACTGCTTGGTCTAGTGAGGGCCATCCCATATTGGTCCTGTCTTACTACACAAGGAAACCAAAGTGTTAGTAGAAAACCTGTAATGTTTGGTAGAATCAAATTGGACACACTCTTCTCACATGTGTGCCTGGCAGGAATTAACCCATTGACAGGTTACATATAATATTGTTTAGTGTTAAGTCTGTTTTTCAGTCATTGAAGCTGTGAGTGTTTGAACCTAATTAATCCATTAATGCCCACCATGTCAAGAGGTCATCCCTTGATGACTATAATCATCTGACGTTAGACAGAGTAAAAAAATAAAGTGCCAAATGGCAACCGATATGGGAATGAAAGGGATAAAGAGAACTCACAGCAAATAAAAAGCTAACACTGTGAGTTATTACTGTACATGTAGATGCAAGTACTTGTAGTGAGTACTTGCATCTGCAAAAACATTCACTATTATAATTATTGAATTTCAAGAGAATCCAATGATATTGTGTTTGTGCTATGAAATCTCAATGCTTGCCATGGTTATTCTATGAACTTCTAGAAATTTGGGCTCTCAGTAACAATGCTTTATGACATACACAGATGGACAATTATGCATAAGAACAAGTCATGATTCATCTGCAAACATCATAAGGCATTGTTACCAAGAAGCCCAAATTTCTTCAATAACTGACTGGCCACAGAAAACTTAAATTGAGAGTTCATAACTTGAGGTCTACAGTATACACTGTAGATTTTCTGGAAATTTTTAGTGAATGCTCCAGGCATGCTCTTCTGTTCATTAAAATGAAAAAAATGCCAAGACGTTTTTCACTTGATTAACACAAAACAAGAACAGGGGGAAGGATTTGTTCTACCAACAGCATGATCTAACAAATTTTCCTGTTGTATTTTGTAATGCAATCATGCAAAGCGTTTTAAGTGTGTTGGTACATGTATAAGCTTAATAGTTTTAGTTTCAAGACATTTTAATGGTCGTTTTCTAAGGAACATACCCGCTTACATACAAATGTTCAATATCTATTCTTCTGAGGGTTTTTTGGTCCATTTCACTTCAGCTTTCTGAATGTGAAAGATCTTTGTTTACTAAAACGTAAGACCAATTTTCGGATTCAAATATGAAAGTGTAAACTGCTAGTCTGATACCCTACCTGTTCAATTTGAAACTTCTTTACCACTCTAAGCAGCTTGGGGCTGTTTTTTTGAACTTCTTTAGACGACGGACGCGTTTAAATAACGTTTGTTGAGCTAGGATGAAGAGAATTTTAGTTAAATAGGTGCGGTCTTGACACGAAGCGTTTGGTTGTTACAATCGATCATTGTTCGAACCATTCGGTGACGTCATTTTGTCTTGAATTGGAGCCCGCACTATTTATTTGATTTGCAGCGGTTTCTCGACTTTTGCCAATTAACCACGCCCATTGTGAACTGGAAAACGGAGGCCTTCATTAAATCCATACAAGTCAGATTAAGCTACTGTTCACTATGCAATTTTTCTTGCAACTTACAACGAATAGCCTGAATGTTGCAGGTTGCAAGAAAAATTGCACTGTGTAACACCCCATAGCAACTTGCGATTTCCTTATTTTTGCTGTGTTGCAAGTTGCAAGAAAAGTTGGATGGGCCTCTACTTTTTGCTGCAACTTGCAACAAGGTTCGATGGGTTTCAATGGGTAAATTTGTTGCAAGTTGCAAGAAAAATCGCATCGTGCAAACTTTGCTGGGCGTTCGTCAAGCTCAAGTGATCAGAATCCCAGATAGGGTTTGAACTTGCAACCTACTAATGACCAGTTAGACGCTCTAACCATTGAGCTACTCAGGGGCGGATCTAGCCTAAAATCTGACCGTGGCCATTTTTGAAAATTAGAGTCTCTGTAAACGCATTTCCTGCATTTTGAGAGAGTCATATTGTAGGATCGTTTTGTACATGTTTTTCACCGAGATCTTTGTATAAATTATACTCAAATCAAAATTTTTATTTTCTCTTTCAAGCCAAGATCTTCTAATTATTCAATAAAATGTTTAGGAGTAATTGATCCAATATGAATCGTATGTTTAACGAGTTTTGTGTGACATATAAACTAACCAGTCAAGCAGCTAGGTTAGGTATCCTTTGGCCATTACTTAGAATTCTATTGAGTATTCTGTCTAATGCCAGCCGATTATTACTTTCAAGAATCAAAGCAACCCTGCTAGTGTAATATTAATATTAACAATTTATAGATATCAGCTAGCATTTGTCAGATCACTGTTTAGAACTCCAGGTCAGGAAATGGAGTCCCTTTACGTTTTATATTGAGTGTCTTTCCCTGGATAAAGCGAGAATATTAAAAGACAATGGAGTTGATGAGATCCAGAAGATGTCAACTGAGTTAGTAAATAGACTCGTAAATATCGTAAATATCGTAAATACAGTCTGTCAAACGGTTAAGGGAGTGTTAAATCACGCGACTGACAAGTCTTCGAGTCTTGCAGATAATATTTCAAAGTTTCAGTCGATGAGAATTAGTCTTTTTTATTTGAGAAAGCGTCTGACGGATTCGATTTTAGTTGAGAGGAAATCATGCTATAAATAAAGAAACCAAACAAACCAACATCTCTTCCTTAAATTTTCTTGTGAACTATCATCTAGTATTTCGACTATCTGTCACAGGCACAATCATTGTCCCTCTATACGCGCAGCCATTCTTTAAAGAACTCTGAAGAACTCGGTCAAGGCAGGCTGACGTGCACTACCGACTACCGGAGCCGACTGGATTTGATTGCATTATTTCGCAATATAATTGTAACAAGATATGGCAAGGGTGGCTGACCGTGGCTCCCGCCAAATTCAGCCACTCTATTCTGGCTCTCTGATTGGTTTGCACCCCTTAATAGTCCGCTGACCGTGGCTGAATTTAACAGATCGCGCCGCTGACCGTGGCTGAATTTAGCAGAAGTGTTCTGCAATTTCTTCAGCGAATTCGTACCACGTTCGGTAACTTTTTCGGCCACTCTCGCTACGTTCTCGGACTTCTAACTACCTGAGACCGATTGCGGTGCAACTGATTGTCAAGGATGCGAAAATTCAAAAACTCCGCTGCTATTTTGACAATCGATTTAGTATTTTTACGGTGGCTAATGTCGTTCTTACGTCAACTATCCTTTTGTTATTAACAATTTATTATTTATTTATGAAATATAAATTATATTATTTAATTTGGAATAATTAGGAAAATCTGACCGTGGCTCAAGCCACGCTCGCACCCCTCTAGATCCGCCCCTGCTACTGATACTCAGATAGAGAGCTAAGGAGTAACGTTTGCATATGAGATGTAGGTAAAGTGGTATAATGAGTTGTACGTATACATGTAGTACACTACATGTGGTACATTTGCGAGCTTGGTAGTTGTTCGTCAAGCTCAAATACTTCTGAAAATGCTTCTGAGGCCAGTCCACACTAATCTGTTTTCAAACGAAAACGGAGACTTATTGATACGGTTAGGCCTTACGTCCACACTAATCCGGCGTCTTCGGTGACCGAAAATGGAGCTTTTCGAAAACGCTCTCCAGAGTGGAGACATTCAAAGACGCCGCTTTTCTGCACCAGTGTGGACAGGAAAAACGAAGCTTTTCGAAAGCGCTGACGTCACGACGATCATGTCATCTGGGTTCCAGTCACCCTTTGTTCAGGGTCATTTCGGCGTTTTAATGTGGATGGCAAAAACGATTTGAAAACGATAGTGTGGACGGAAAACTTTTCATACGTTTTCGATACGAGGTCTCCGTTTTCGTTTGAAAATGGATTGATGTGGACATGGCCTGAGCCGCATGCACTTCGCATGCCGCATACGTACCACCCATAATATTACTCTGGTTACTGCTTACTAACCATTCTGTTTCAGATGGTAATGATAACCGCAAACGGCAAGAAAAGCGTCTCATTTTCAAACTTCGCACTACAAATTCTCGCGGTCTTAACGAACGCCTTTCTCATATCAGATGTCTTTTTTTTATTCTTTTTTTTTTAGTTAGACGTTATTAATCGACTATGTATTTAGGTTATGTACTTTCATATTTTCTGTTTTCTGAAGCTTTATTCCCACTGATATAGCCTCTTGGCCTGGGTGTTAGGATAGAAAAATGGTTCATGGTTGAAAAATGCCAACATATCAAGGGGAAAAGGTGTTTTTTTTCAATTTTGTAACAAATAAATCATTTTCTATTAATGGAGAAAAAAATATACTAAAATCTATAAATAGAATATCAATTTTATCAAAACGGTGTTTTACAAGTTACAACTTTGCAACATTTTTTGCGAAGTTGTAACTTTTCAAAAAAAAACCTATTTTGGTGAAAAAATTGACCGGAGAAAAACGACCTGAAACGTCTTCATGTGATCATTGTCTAGCAAAATTCTAATTTTTGACGTTTCCTGAAAACTTATTTCAATTCAAGTTATCTTTTTAATAATAGAAAATAACCTATTTGTTTGAAACTGCCAACTTAATCCTGACTAGGTTTTCTTTCATCCCAATTTGGTTATCACATCTCATTAATTATCAGTTTGTTTACCCCAAAAAATTTTGATTGGGTACTTTCAATCCACGTTACCCTTTTGACGTATAAGCCCTGTTTTATTTTATTTCATTACATTTTACTCGACACGTAAGTATTCCGCTTCAAAAAATTTCGGCGGTTTACCAGCTTTTCACTTTGTTCTTCATCATATAGCCTGCTGTCAGGCTCTTGGGAGATCGTAGAACGAGGAGCGAGTGCCTGCAGACTCCAGTCCAAATTTAAAAACATTCCTGCATCCGAGATAAAGTTAATCAACCCATAAGAACTTGCCAGATGTATGGTCTTTCGTGTGTAGTTGAACAAATTAAATCAATCATTCTTCTTGCAAGATTTTCTGAATATATTGCACTACACTAGCTGTTTCTTCGTTTCATTCTAAGGGCCTGTTTATATGGAGCCGAGTTACCCGGCTAGCCGAGTTACTTGGCAAACCGAGTTACCCGCCATGTATAGAAATTCAATGCTATCCCGGCAGAGTGTTTATATGAGACAGGCGGGTAACTCGGCTACCCAAGATCCCGGCAAAACAGCCGAGATCTCGGCATGCCGGGATGAAAATATCCCCATATAAACACTCTCTTGCTGGGTAACTCGGCTACCCGAGTTGAATTAATCACAACAGCGCACGCGCCACTTATGAAGACAATCGGAAACTACTCATGGAATGTGAAACCATTATAATGCGTGGGCGGCTTTGCCGAGTAACTCGTCTCATATAAACACTCATCTTTTTTCAACTCGGCTTGCCGGGTAACTCGCCTAGCCGGGTAACTCGGCTCCATATAAACAGGCCCTAAGTCTACATGAAGCTTTGACTTTGATTTCGCAGTTACAAATTTCATTCCGAAATCCGATATTTTGCTTTTTTGGACTTCAGTACACAACGTCCACCATTCATATGAATAACACACTTTAAGATTTGCATTTATGATTGACGTCAGAGGGCAAACCGACCAATGAGTGGGGGGGGGGGGGGGCCCAAACATATTCTGGCCCAAAAAAAGTGGTGGCAATCCCCCCCCGGCCGCCCCCCCCCCCCCGCTTCCGACGCCCCTGGACTGTAGAGCGACATGGAATCAAACGTCGCTCCAGAGTCGCTCCTAATTGCTTTCGTAAACAAAAAGTGCATCTCTATTTTGTATTTCTCAAGCAAGTATAAATAATGCCATCATCTCGACAGTCTTTAATACATACATTGCACCAAATAGATTGCTCGAATTTAATAAAACTATACTATAATACTAAGTTTGATTTCAGTTCAGACGCACGGGCCGCCGATAAATTATACGTGACGCCTCAAGTTTCACTTTCAAATCCGCCGTCTGTTATACTTGTCAGACAGTCGTGGAAGAATATGCTTAATAACTTCCTAACTACGCATTGTTAAAAAATATCATGTACGTATGTTGTTAGAAATTTCATAAGCTTTCCTTTAATGCATATTTTACGTTTCTGCGTTATGTGGAACTTTGTAAAACGTCCAAAATGTTCACAGAATAATTACTTCAAAAATGGCAAAACAAATATATTTCAAAACATGGTGTGAACATTTTGGACATTTAAAAAATTTAGACATAACGCAGGAACTTGAACTAAAACTCAAATAAAAGCTCATGGGATTTCTAACAACATACTTACAAGATATATTTCAACGATGCTATCTTGTTGCATAAACAACCAGGCCCGGTGGAGATGGGCCTGGTTGTTTATTATTATTTTTTATATAAAAATTAGCCTCCTCCGCAGGCAACTCTGTGTCTTCCCAGACGGCGGACTTTCAACTGTTCAGGGCAATAGTTTGGCTGAAATGCTTGCTATTAAATTTCGCCGAGCAGTTCCCAGTTTTTCTCTTTAAATACCTGAATATCACCGTTGTCTTACCGATGTCTTAATTTTTCGGAAATTCCTCTCAGAACTCTCCGAAAATGCCCTTATGGGGCATGCAAAATCCGCGAAGGCCGCTCCACTTCTCCAGAGCTTCCGCCAGGCCTGTAAACAACCGACACGATATAGCGTATTCGAACATTAGGGACCTTAAGATCTACGACGTCAACCTCAACGACGACGTCCTTTAAACAAAATAATTATTTTTGCAAAACAAAGAGAATGAATAATTTTTTGTCCCAAGAGTAATCTCAACACCGTCCTCGTTCTTTATACAACGCCACTTAGAGCATTTTCACGTCTTCAGGACGACGTCAACGGCCAAAAAATGAGAACTGTTGTTTAAGATTGAACTCAATACGGACACTACAATCATTTTAGCAGTGCTGGGGCGTTTTGGAAGTCATTAAACTAGCTTCAAATATCAAATATAATACTCAGTTAACCGTGACTTCTTTAAATTGTAAAATTTAACTTGCCGTTTTAACCGCCGTCGCGTCCTAGCATCTTAAGGTCCCTAATGTCATACCCAAATCTTCGTTTAATTTAGTAGCCTTGCGTCAAGTATCTGCACATGCTCAGCTCTTGTTCAGCCCGAAGGTAAAATAATTTATGCATTTAGTTCGGCGCATGAGAAGAGCGACGTTTGACTTGGCATCGCTCCAGTGTCGCATAATACGACAGGTCCTGCCGCTCCAAGCGAGCTCTGCCGTACTTAATTCTGCTGGACTTAATTGAATCAAACGTCGCTCTTCTGTAGCACTTATTATTTGATTCGACGCATGAGAAGTGCGACGTTTGACCTAGGCCCATTGAACTCGAAGTAAACTGGAACGCTAACTCCATAAGTCAGGCCCTATGAATGGATGAAGCCAAAAATCTTTGAATGTTAGTTTTTCTGAGTTTTGAGCTGAAATACTTAACGCTGAGTTGGGCTGTATATGAAACTGAAGCTATTGAAAAATGCTATTTGGTATAGAAACTTCAAGACTTTAGCTAAAAGGGAAATAATTAAAAAATAGAAAAACAAAACTGCCATTTTGTTCGCCGTAGGTTACAAAATGGCAGTTGTTTTTATATTTTTTAGTTATTTCCCTTTTAGCTAAAGTCTTGAAGTTTCTATACCAAATAGCATTTTTCAATAGCTTCAGTTTCATATATAGCCCAACGTTCAGCGTTAAGTATTTCAGCTCAAAACTCAGAAAAACTACAACAAGTTTCTAGTGTTATTTCCCAGCGAAATATGCTCGAACATTTACTACATTTTAAAAAGTTTAAAATAACGAGGAAACTTATACTATACATCAAATTCTAAAAACATACGTATAAAACAATGTATTTCAATCCGTTGTTTTGGAGTAATTTGTTATCGTCCCAAACAAAATATATGGCAGGATGAAAATTAAGTAACTTGAAGCACGGGAGCTACCTGCAAAGGGACTGGCACTGGCTTCAAAATCCCCCCCTCCTGAGTTATCGTTCCAGTCTTCTTATAGTTCAATGCCTAGGCCTAACTTCCTAAGCACTGTAAACAACTTTACACCCACTCTGTGACAAAGTACAGTCGTTGGCACCTAAGCGTGTACACCGCCCGTCAAAACATGTTCTAAATTTAAACCAAAGTTAACCGTTTTGAAATCAATACCGTGGGATTGGCGAGACGTGATTGGCTAAGGGCACATTCATGTGACAATAATGCATTGGTTCGAATGTATCGAATGAAAACCTATGTGTTTGCAAGGTAAACATTTAACTTTGATGTTGACATAAAACATGTTTTGACGGGCGGTGTACACGCTTAGGTGCCAACGACTGTATTCTTATTTCTTTATGGACATAACGTTTTAAATATTAAGTAAAAAGATTAAAACAGGGTTACAGAAGCTCAACTGGCTCAACAACGCTGATTGTTACACTCTAGCGCCACCGCGTAAACAACTCGTTGATCATTGTGTAAGAACGCTCAGTAGCCAATCAGTATGTGTGTTGCACTAAACCTGTTTTAAAACTGGTTTGATATGTCAAATATCATGGACGGCGTCGGGTGTTTGCAGAGGTCTCTTTCCTGTAGAGAGTGAAGTTGATGTTTATGAACTTGCTAGATGATGATAATTCTCAATTATTGGACGTGTCTGAGTAAAACATCATGATTTGCCAGTGGCGGGCTACTAGTTATTTGCCGATGCCGAAAGCAGAGGCAAATAAGTGGTAGCGAGACACTGACAAATCATGATATTTTGCGATAGACGAGTTTAAATATTTCTTTTCTGGAGTATATTGTCGTTATGGATGCTTCCAAATACTCTCGATTACTTCCTACAATCCTGGTCAAAATCACTCGGACACCTTGCCTTAAATCACATCTGATATTCTGAAAATCATTCCCCCCGCTCCCTCCATTCAATGTTGATAAAAATGTGCGCTGAACATACTTTGCATTTCATTTTCTAACCAACATTGAACGGGGAGAGTGGGGGGCGATGTTATTTGAACATAATCTTAGGAATTGATGCGCTTAAGTTCGTTTTATGCGACTGTCCGAGTTAATTTTGGCCAGGATTGTAGCTCGCGGACTAGCCGCCATCACCGCCATGTTTACGAAAATTATTTGCAGCAGAAAATTGTTTGCATTCGGTTATTTGCAGGTGAATAAACCAATCAGAATGCAGGATAGAGACGAAATTAATGATATTTATTCAGCATACCCACATCACCAAAGTGTTTTTCACTGAGGTCATGCGATGTCAAATAACACATACAAAGTACAACACAATAACAGTAAAACGTATACAAAAAAAGCGGGTATAGACTTATTTATATTACAGAATGTGCCACCCTGTACCACCGATGCGGAGCTCAGTCTCATCAGTTCTACTGAAAAACAAAAGCTATGCCAAATGGCTGAACCCGTCACCACGGCGGAAAATGACGCACCCCGCATTTATTTCGTCTATATTCTACATAGTAGGTCAGTATCGCATGTCAGTTATAGTTCGTTTAGAAAAGTCTTAAATTTATGTAGAGAATCAGCGTTTTTAGTCATGATATCCAGATCGTTGAAGTCAGATCAGCAGAGAGTACAAATGCGCCGAGCACGTTTACCGGAGAATTCACTCTATATAGACTACAGTAGTACTCTATTGAATTTATTAGTGACTATATATATAGAGCTCACTGTGCTATGATAAAAGAAAACAAAAGATCTTTGCAGTGGACTCTATATAGAGCTCACCAGTACTGTCTAATCTTGATTAATAAAAACACTATGGAAAATACAGTTTTGAAATTCTCGATCCTGATTGGCTGAGTGTGTGCAACAATTCTCCAACTTCGGAAAGATATTTTGAATAACGTTCATTTTTCTCCACCAAAACATTTCTTTAAGCTTAAGGTGGCTCCCTACTATTTCTTGAAAAGTGGATGAAGTGCAACTTTCAACCTCTGAAAATGCTTATGGATATTTTGGAAAAGAATGAAACGAAAGTTACGCATAGAATAACGTTCAGGGCATCAAATAGTATTAACAGATAAAATGTTTCATCTGTTGCTATAACAACAGTGACGTCTCAAAATGGCCGCAATATTTTAAAAACGAGCTCGGTTACCCCCTATTTTTTTTGAACTTTTTTTTGAGCATCAGACCACAATACTTTGCAGCATTAGATCTAGATGAAGGCGTTGTCAATCGATCTCAAGTACCAAGGCAAAACGTTTGAAAAGTTTTTCCTTATATTAAACCAGGGGCGGCGCGCTAAGGTATTAAAGGTATTAGACTAATACCTTTTTTTCTCCAGATTGAAATGAATTGTAAAATAATATAATTATTCCAAGAACAGAGACGGATGGAAGAAAACAACATCTTTGTTTTTGATTGTTTGATTTCAATTCCGCAGTACCGTACCGTCCTCGCTGATGCGCGCAACAACCTTAGCGACTTTAGCGACAAGTGTTTGAAAGGCTTAGACCTCAAGGTATTAGAATCTCAAAACTAATACCTTGGCTTGACAAGAAACGCGGATTTTCGGTGTTAAATTTCACCACAGGTGGTACAATATTTATATTTTAAAGTCAGACGCTTTACAATTTCGATTTAAAACTGCTTTTATTTCGCAGCGAGAAGTCTGCAATTCCTTTTACTTCATTACATTAACAATATATAACATCTCAATATATAAATCATCCATGTAGTATCGGCTGTATCGCCTATTTCACAAGGAAAAGCTCCCAACACTGGAGTTCAACACTTCAATAATATGGAAACAAAGAGCAATTATTTATAACAATTTTGAAGCTTTGATATGGTGACTAGAATTTATCTGACGAAAGGAAAACCTTCTTGAATCCATATTTAACAAAAAAAAAGCATAAGTCCTCCTTCAAAGGTAAGAACGATGCGAATATTTGTATATCTAACAACGCAATCCTACAAGGTATTAGTTTTGCGATTCTAATACCTTGGCCGCCTGCGTTCGCAAAACCAGGCCATTGAACCAGGCAGACGTTGCGCTGATCATATGTATTGTCGGCGCATCACGCAAGCTACTGTACTCACACGTGCAGCGCATCAGTATCGCTAAGATGGCGTTGCGGTGGCGAGGCGTGTGGCCATCGCTGGGATGTTTCAAAACTTTTTTCTTTACTATCGAGTCACAACTGTAAAGTGTAAACTTAAAAACTAAGTCATCGAACTGCGTAAAATGCTTAGCATTTAGATCTTCATCTCGCTTGATTTTTTCAAAGAATATCTTCTGTAGAATGCTGGAAATAGCATTTCAGAGCCTCTAGATTTCAAAATTTTCTGTTATATACCATTATATACCACAACTAATACCAAAAAATTACGCTCCCCGCCGCCCCTGTATTAAACTAATATATTTCTCGACTACATTGGTATGGTTAAAAAGTAGATGTCATAAGGTATAAGACTGTTATAATATTTTACAGTTTCATTGAGTATTTACGGAACAGTTCAACTTTGAATAATCATTACGTAAATTGTCGTTTGGGTTATGTAAACATTACGAAGCTTCTTCTTGGCCTAAAATCATGCTAAATTCACCTAGCTTACATAAACAAATTTGTGCCTGCCCAAGATCATACTGACAGGACAATAGAAAAGGCTTTTAAGAAAGCTGTTGACAACCTAGTAAATAAACTTATGACAGAAGATATATGTATGTTGTAAAACAATTGGAAATAAATTGTAAATTTGCGGCCGTTTTGAAACGTCACAGTCGTCATAGCCACAAATGAAACACTTTATCTATTAACAGCGTTTGAACCCCTGAACGTTCATAACGTTAGTTTTATTCTTTTACGAAATATCCATGCAGACTTTTCAAGCTTGAAATTTGCCATTTGCGAGGGCGGGTATCCCGCGGCCCGAATATTAAGGCTGGAAATCTCGCCTGTAGGGAGCCTTAAGTAATAGGCAAATATAAAAAAGATTTTGTAGATACATTTTTTTGGAGATTTTTAAAAAAAATTGGATGTACAGAATTTCTTTATAATCTGCCTATTAATTACTTAAACTTAAAGAAGTATTTTAATGCAATTTATTATATATATTATATAAATGAAATAAATTGGATTAAATGTAAATTTACGGTCATTTTGAAACGTCAGTGTTGTCATAGCAACAGATAAAACACTATCTGTTAACCATTTAGGGCCTGTTTATATGGAGCCGAGTTACCCGGCTAGGCGAGTTACCCGGCAAGCCAAGTTGAAAAAAGATGAGTGTTTATATGAGACGAGTTACTCTTCAAAGCCGCCCACGCATTATAATGGTTTCACATTCCATGAGTAGTTTCCGATTGTCTTCATAAGTGGCGCGTGTGCTGTTGTGACGAATTCAACTCGGCTAGCCGAGTTACCCGGCAAGAGAGTGTTTATATGGGAATATTTTCATCACGGCATGCCGAGATCTCGGCTGTTTTGTCCGGATCTCGGCTAGCCGAGTTACCCGCCTGTCTCATATAAACACTCTGCCGGGATAGCATTGAATTTCTATACATGGCGGGTAACTCGGCTAGCCGGGTAACTCGGCTCCATATAAACAGGCCCTTAAGCTTCAGTATTTGATATATCGGACGCCAAGAACAAAAGAATAAACGAGAGAATAAGACAAAAACAATGGGAGAACAAAATAAATATATTTTAAGCGTAAAGGTCAACAGCAGTTTCATTCTTTTCCAAAATATTCATAAGCACTTTCTGAAATTGAGACTTTTTTTCCACTTTTCAGTAAATAATAGGGAGGCAGCTTAAGTGAAGAAATCGCGTCTTCCAATAAATCCACTAAACCTAATTTACATAAAATCTTCCGTTTACCATGAACACAATTTCTCTAGATATGCAAGCGTTACAAGTCAAAAACCTCATTAATAAAGACCACCACTAGATCTATGCAATGGACTAGAATGAAACTCACGAGACCTGTGCAAAACCTTTTATGCGAAAAAAACTAAATTTCTCATGTTCAGACTGTTGAGCCACCTATAGTTTATAATTTCATTTTTTCTTTAATTTTGGGGAAGTATTTGACGTCAGTTCAGGATTGAATATTGAACAATAGGGCACTCAAAGACTGCATATACCTCCGCCAGGGAGTTATCAGAGATGTTTGAAAAGAAAACGAACTGCATCCCGCTAACCAACCTGGTTAGCTCACGAGACCAGCGCATGAATGAATAAAGTGCTTGATTGCATTCGTACCAAAACTATGCAAAAGTTTTTGCAACCAAATTTGAAAGGGTTGGTCTATGATCAATCTTTCCACAAACTTTCACGAAAATCTGTGCAGTATTTTGTGAGATATCCTGGCAACAGACAAACAAACAAACAAACAAACAAACAAACAAACAAACAAACAAACAAACAAACAAACAAACAAGGGTGAAAACATAACGTAAACAAACAAACAAGGGTGAAAACATAACGTCCTAGCGGAAGTAACAATTAACAATTTGGTTTGTTATATTATTTTAATCAGCAACTTTATTACTATTTGTGATTTTTTATTATTGCTTCAAAACCTCATTAATATAATTCAGGAGAAAACACAAAGGAAATCAGCACCATGTCCGTGGTTTTATATCTGATAAAGAAACCTGATTTACATAAACTTTAGCTTACGTTATTTTTCAAACTTACTACGCCAATGAACTTACCAAATTGGTCGTTTTTGAAACTATTTAAAACATTCGCAGACGTGTTTTATCAGATCTAAAACACTCGGCTATCGCCTCGTGTTTTAAATCTGATAAAACACTGCTGCGCTCATGTTTTAAATATTACTTAAAATATTAGAATTTGGAAACATTTTAATTTTTTAATAAATTTTTGAGAACATCTTGCGTTTCAAGTTTTACGTACAGTTTTTGTGTCACTTGGTTTAACTAGACTTCATTTTACTATCCTATATAGCATTACATTTTCGGTGTTTGAGACCCGGTGTTTGAGACTCTCGTTCATCATATTGAGCACGGACTATTTTTATAACGGTTTTTCTATGAAAATCATCGAGTCAGTCTCCCATCAGTGGTACTTTCAGTTCCAAAACCAACTCAACTAGAAATGATAAAGTACCTTTCTTACATAGGACCCGCGTCTCACAAGATTGAACGGATTCTAAGTCGGGCTGGTATGAAGATGTATCACTGTCGCCAACACAAATTGTATAAAACTCTTTACACACACAAGGATGAAGTAGATAATTTATCGAAGCTGAGAGAATATCGTATTCCATGTGAGTGGTCTGGTATATATCGGGGAAACTGCATGGTAGGAATCTCACAACTCGTTTGATGGAACATAGGGCCTGTTGCACAAAATAAAAGCTCAGCTTGAAAAATCTATGGAAAAACACGCTTGGGACTATGATCACCGTTTAAAATGGGGGAATTCTTCACTTCTAGCCAGTGACAGACAAGCACTATTGAAGTTTTGAAAAATCCTACGATATCTCAGGAGCGTCAGCCATTGAATAACGCTTGGTTAGGTCTTTCCGGTCAACAATCTTGCTTTCTTTATGTAATTTGATTAATTTTAGAATAAACGTAAGTACGTAACTATGCCATTGTGTTCTTGCGTGATTCTTGTATATTGGTTCACAGCAAAACTGCACTGACGTTGTTGGCATTTGCTCTGATGAAAGCTTAAGTCAAAAGCTAAGCAATAAATAATAAACGTGGTGTTACCACAAATTCCCGCTTGTATCCAGTTGTCTTAAGTTGCTTGGCGTTGCGCCTTACATTTCCTTGTTTTGCGTTGCGTCTTGCGTCTAAAACCTTGCCGTTGCGTCTTGCTTTGGCTCGCGTTGCATGCGCCTTGTGTTGCGTTGTCTTGTCTTACTTGTCTTTGGAGTTGCTTTGTGTTTGGCGTTGCGTTGTCTTGAGGTGCCTTGCGTTGTATTTTGCCTTGCCTTGGGCCTTGCCTTGTGTTGGGCCTTGCGTTGCGTTGCGTTGCCTTGTGTTGGGTGTTGCGTTGCCTTGTGTTAGGTGTTGCGTTGTCTTGAGGTGCCTTGCGTTGAGTTTTGCCTTGCCTAATTGTGTTGGGCCTTGCCTTGCCTTGAGTTGCCTTGTCTTACTGTTTCACGACGAAAGTTACGCGTATTTATTATTGGGGGGAACACTAGGAGTTTAGATACTAGATTAAGCAACGCATGGGTGACGATTTTCGAAGTCGAAGAGAAATTCAAAGATAATTCGATAATGTACATGAATTCATGCCATAATGTACATAAAGAATATAATAATTGTTCTCCAAAAAATTGGGTCACCCCTTCCCCCCCCCCCCTATAACTCCCCCCTTGCTTACTTTACTTTGCGTTGCCTTGTCTTACTTTAATTGCCTCGCGTTGCTTTGCGTTGTCTTGCCTTGTCCCGTGAGTATAGCTTTGCATTGTCTTGCGTTGCCTTGCCTTAAGTCTGGTTTCCATAAGATCGTCTGGATCGCCCCGATTGCTCAAATCTCTCCAATGAGACTAGAGATATTTCAAATCGCCCAATCTGATTGGATGGATTCAGAGGATTGCATGGGGCGATCGAGGCGTGTTACTTTGCATTGCGTTGTCTTTTCTTGTGTTATCTTGCGTTGCGTTGCGTTGCCTTACTTTGCTTGGCGGTGTCTTGCATTGTTGCTTGGCGTTGTCTTCACCTTGCGTTGACTTACTTTGCCTTGCGTTGTCTTCACCTTGCGTTGTCTTACTTTGCCTTGCGTTGTCTTCACCTTGCGTTGTCTTGCCTTGCGTTGTATTTCCTTGTGTTGCTTTATGTTGCCTTGCGTTGTCTCTCATTGTGTTCTCTTTCTTTTTGTTGTCTTTCCTTGTGTTGGGCCTTGCGTTGCCTTGACTTGCGTTGCCTTGACTTGCCTTGCTTTGAGCCTCGCCTTGCCTTGCGTACGTTGGGCGTTGCCTTGTCTTACTTTCAGGACGAAAGTTACGTATTGATTATTGGGGGGAACCCAAGATCTCCTTGGGCTGGCACTAGGAGTCTATGTACTAGATTACGAGAAGTGTTACTAAGCAACGTATGGGTGAAGGTTTTCGAAGTCGAAGAGAAATTCAAAGATAATTCGATCATGCCACTGATTTATAACTATGAAGAATACAACAATAATAATTGTTCTCCAAATTGGGTCACACACCACCCCCCCCCAACCCCCGCCCCCCTATAACCCTCTTTGCTTACTTTACTTTGCGTTGCCTTGTCTTACTTTAATTGCCTCGCGTTACTTTGCGTTGTCTTGCCTTGTCCCGTGAGTAGCTTTGCATTGTCTTGCGTTGCCTTGCCTTAATTCTGGTTTCCATACGATAGTCTGCATGGATCCCGCCCCGATTTCTCAAATCTCTTCAATCAGACTACAGATATCTCAAATCGATCGCTCAATCTGATTGAATGGATTCAGACGATTGGGGCGATCGAGACCATCGTATGGAAACTAGGTTTTACTTTTGTCTTGCGTTGTCTTCACATTACGTTGTCTTTCTTGTGTTGCCTTGCCTTACTTTGCTTTGCGTTGTCTTTTCTCGCGCTGCTTTGCGTTGTCTTGCGTTGCCGTACTTTGCCTTACGTTATCTTCACCTTGAGTTGTCTTGCGTTGCGTTGCGTTGCGTTCCCTTGCCTCACTTTTCCTTGCCTTGTCTTGTCTTGTCTTGTCTTGTCTTGTCTTGTCTTGTCTTGTCTTGTCTTGTCTTGTCTTGTCTTGTCTTGTCTTGTCTTGTCTTGTCTTGTCTTGTCTTGTCTTGTCTTGTCTTGTCTTGTCTTGTCTTGTCTTGTCTTGTCTTGTCTTGTCTTGTCTTGTCTTGTCTTGTCTTGTCTTGTCTTGTCTTGTCTTGTCTTGTCTTGTCTTGTCTTGTCTTGTCTTGTCTTGTCTTGTCTTGTCTTGTCTTGTCTTGTCTTGTCTTGTCTTGTCTTGTCTTGTCTTGTCTTGTCTTGCGTTGCTCTGCGTTGTCTTTCCTTGCGTTGCCTTCACCTTGCGTTAATTGTCGTTACCTTGCGTTGTTTTTCCTTCTGTTGCTTTGCGTTGTCCTTCCTTGCGTTGTCTTGCCTTGTGTTGTCTTCTCTTGCCTTGCCTTTCCTTGCGTTGTCTTGCCTTACGTTGTCTTTCCCTGCGTTGTCTTGCCTTGTGTTGTCTTCTCTTGTGTTGTCTTCTCGTGCGTTGTCTTGACTTGTGTTGTCTTCTCTTGTGTTGTCTTCTCTTTTGTTGTCTTCTCTTGCGTTGTCTTGCCTTGCGTTGTCTTGCCTTGCGTTGTCTTGCCTTGCGTTGTCTTGGCTTGTGTTGTCTTCTCTTGTGTTGTCTTCTCTTGCGTGGTCTTGCCTTGCGTTGTGTTGCCTTGCGTTGTCTTGCCTTGTGTTGTCTTCTCTTGTGTTGTCTTCTCTTGCGTTGTCCAAGGGAGCACGTTAGAATGTGATATGTCTTGTAAATAAAACGTTACTTACCTAATTTGTTGAGTTCGATAAAACCGCTGACAATATGAGCCCCCGACGAGCGAGCCGAATACTCTCCGACTTAGGTTCACATTCTAACGTGCTCCCTTGCGTTGTCTTGCCTTGCGTTGTCTTTCCTTGTGTTGCTTTATGTTTCTTTGCGTTGTCTTTTCTTGCGTTGCCTTCTCTTGCGTTCTCTTCCCTTGCGTTCTCATTCTTTTTGTTGTCTTTCTTTTTGTTGTCTTTCCTTTTGTTGTCTTGCTTTGCGTTGTCTGTCCTTGCGTTGCTTTGCGTTCCCTTTCCTTGTATTTCCTTGCGTTATCTTATGTTGCGTTGCCTTGCGTTTGCCTTGCGTGTCTTGTCCTGCCTTGTCTTGCTTTGCGTCAGTAAGATCTACTTAAGATGAACAAGTAAAGATCTACCTACAAGTAACAAATCTCATTGTCCATTACTATGTTCCTTACTGACAAGGGTTAAGGTTTTTGCAACTGTTTGGGTTAGGTGATCTAAATAGATCAGAAGCCTTAGTATAGGTAGGTGCCGCGACCTCTTTTCGTTGCGCCTTGCGTTGCCGGTAAGATACATTTTATTCTGTAGGGTATCTTTTATCCTGTAGGGCACTTTTCATTCCGTGGTAGTTCTTGGGAACTCTGTTTTTGCGTTTACAGATTGTATTTACGCAACTATGCAGCTCTTGCAGTAAACTCCTTCTCAGGGCCTTACGGGTTTTGCGCGGCGGACGGGAAGCATAATTAATGATTAGATTAGATCAGATTAGATTACCTTTATTTTAACACGATACCGTAGATGTTTAACACTTTGAGGCCTGGACCTCTCCCTTTCCTGAATAAAATTGTCTGGCGTTAGCCAGAATAAAATACTAAAGACTCGTCTTCAGGCTTCAAAGTGTTAAGGTAGAAGCTTGTGGGGTAATAATTACTAAATTACTCTACTACAAAATTAAACGCATAAGGACAAGGTTGTCCTTCAGCAGCATCTAATTAGTATTTAGTAAAATTCAACAAAACAAAATCGAGAGCCAGCCGCCACCGTTTGCCAAAAAGTTTCCATCGCTTGAACTCCCGCTGCACTACGACACCGTTTTAGTTTCTGTCGCTGATCATGAGTACGACAAAACCTCAAACAACAAAAAAACCCTCAACAAAAAACAGCAACCAGGACCCAGGCCTATTTCATTTCGCTAAATTTTACTAAATACTACAGAATTAAATAATATAATCAATTAAAATTATGTCAGTCTTTTGTAGCCTCCTCCGCAGGCAACTGGTGTGTCTTCTTAGTATGTGGGCACTTGCACTTTTTTCCAGTCAAAAAGAGCTTTCAGAGCTGTACGAGCAAAGTACGAGATTGCAACGCTGATGCAAATTAGGCCGAGTACAAGACTGTACCTCCCCTCGCTTTTTTCCCCCGCCTTTTCCCCTCGCCTTTTTTTTTCGCCTTGCCTTCTCCCCAGTCTTGTACTCGGCCAAATACGCTCGGCCTAATTTGCATCAGCGTTGCAATCTCGTACTTTGCTCGTACAGCTCTGAAAGCTCTTTTTGACTGGAAAAAAGTACAAGTGCCCACATAATAAACTAAGAAGATACATCAGTTGCCCACATAACTAAGAAGACACACCAGTTGCCTGTGGAGGAGGCTAAATCTTATGGCTTATTCAACCCTATGCGTACATGTATATGCGCCAAATAGAGGTGCAAACTCCGGTTTTTCAGCTCCGCCACCGGCTGTTTTACAGCTCTGATATCCGGCCTCGTTGGTTAACAACTTGGGACAAACCGGCTCAACTTTGTCCCCAGGGTCTTCTCCCAGTCACCCGGTGAAAGCCGCAAAATTGTTAAGCGACTCAAGCAAACGCAATGCGACAACTAGCAATACCAGGAACGAAGAAAACGTTATAGAACCGAACAAGTTTTAATTTGTTTTAACTTTAACTTATTAAAATAAGTTATGCTACTTAGCTACTACAAATAAACAAAATACAAAGTATAAACTGCCAAGGGTTTTTAAAACTTTTTATAATTAAATTTAATAAAAGCTAAGCGACCAATGTTGCCTGGAAGGAACGTGTAACGTTTCTGTGAGCCGATGTTTCCCGTCAATGAAAAGACTCGTTCAGAAGTGACAGAGGACGGTGGACAAGAAAGATATGATAGAGCTAGACGCGTCAAAGCAGTCAACTCCGGCTCCGGCTGACCAAAAAACGCCGGAGCTCTGGCAGACCTCCGGCGCTTCGGGCCTCCGGCGCACAGCACCACTAAAGGCATGTTTACAAAGGGGTAGGGTTACCCTAGCACCCGCCCTTGCACTCGGGTTACCCTAGCTCTCGTACATTTCTTGTTTGTTGTATTTACAAGGATGCTAAGATAACCCGGGTGCTAGGGTGACCATATCACATCACCGAGCAAAGAGCCTGGGTACGAGGTTGGGGTTACCCTAGTAGCCGGGTTATGTTTTGTTCTTGTAAACAAAGTCAATCGAGATATGGTCTGGAAACTCGGCAAACTTCAAAGCGCCTATAATGAGCTGTGATTTTATGTTGAACCGTACCTTACACCGTGCACATCCTTTGTTTTAGGTTTATTAATATTTAAATAGCACGGTTGAGTGATTGAACTGAAACGTTGCTATTGGACAATTCGTAAAATACTAAACAGTTGCTATTGGACAATTACTAAAATACAATGTGTTCAGTGACCATGCACCGTGCACAAAAATACATAAAGGCGAACAAAAAGATAGACCAAAGACTTTAGCTGAGTTTCCAGACCATATCTCGATTGACTATGTTGTAAATGTGTTCAAGACAACTTTTTACTAACCACGTCTAATAAAGTTGACCCAGGCAGCAGGGCGACCCTACCTGTGAAATTTTGCTTGTAAACCCGGGTTAACTTTGACCCACATGCTAGAGTAACCCTGGTGCTAGGGTAACCCTACCTCCTTTGAACAGGTCCTGAAAGACACTCCTGAATTTGCTTTCACTATTATTATTATTCACCATTGTTCACACCCATGCATTGAAGCAAATTTGGGAAGTGTCAATTAATCCAGTACAGTTCCATTAACGTATTAAACAAGCGAATGAGATAAACGTCAATCCCTTGATATTAAAAAATATATCGTGGCCATTTTGGGCAACCTTGGGTGGAGTGGGCAAACTCGGGTGGAGTGGACAATCATGGGGGAAGCGAGTGGACAATCATGGGTGAAGTGGGCAAGGGGGGGGGGGGTCACATATTTGCCTGTGGAGTAGGCTATAAAGGTTTTTGTCCCATTTGCACGAGGCAGCACTTCACTTGCGATAATAACTTCTAGTATTAAAAATATATTGTGGGGCAGATCGTGGCCATTTAGATACAACTTTATACAGCAACCTATTTAAATAAGCAGTCAATGAGTACATGTGTCAATGTGTGTACTGCTATAAACTTGATTTCATTAAAAATGTAAAATGATGCTACCGGTTGTGAGATATATACTTGTAAGTTTCCTCCGAAGAGAATTGTTTGTCTTCCGAAGAGGAATGTTTGTCCCTTGAAGACGGTCCTTCATAAACACGTGTTGGCCTGAGTCGCCTGGCCCAATGAGTTGAAAACCTTTTTTGTCAACTTTTCAATCATTCTGTATAACGCAAAAAATCTGTGGTAGATTACACTTGGAAGTGTTAAAAATACTTGCCATTTGTCCCAGTAATATTGTCTTTCTTCGAAAACAGAATAACTAATATTGTCAACAGAAATCAAAAATTTTCCGGGGGAGCATACCCCCGGATCCCCCTAGAGGTGTCAACCCCCTCTTTAAAAAAATCCTTGATCCGACCCTGAACCGCCACAGTATATTAAAGAACGTAAGTACGTATATACTGTTTCCTGAATAACGGCTTGCTGCTAGTCCAATAACTACAAAACGTAGTAATAAGCACCAAACTGATAGCAAAATATATGCTAAATTTCATATTGCGGGCAGGCCCCACCTGTAGCTTGTATTACATGTAGCTTAAAATAAATATTTTTCTGTTTCTTCGATATAAATAAGTCGAGATAAGTTCTATATCGAAATCATAGGCGTACCAGGCGGGGAGGGGTGGGGGGGCAGGGGGGCAATTGCCCCCCCCCCCCCCCAAACGTTTTAAAAAATATTCATGAAAAATTATATTTTGAACTGTTTTAACATTAAAGTAGTATGTTTTAACATTAACATAATATATCAGAGTTGTTTTGCAGTTGCCCGGTTTAAAATTATACTAAGGGCTAGCTATATCACATACGCTAGATGTATAGCTCACGAAGAAACTCGTATGTTGAATACGATCTAATAATCGACAGTCGACTCTTAATTTTTTGGGCAAAAATGTTTTGCCCCCCCAAACGTAACTGGTCATGCAGGTATACGCCTATGATCGAAATGATCGCTTAAATCTGACGAATTCAGCCCTGTACGTTTTGTCTACTGAAAGTATTAAAATCCCCGTTGTTATTTGGAAAAACGGATTTGTTTACATGTACTCAGCAAACGCTTCATGCACCGCTGTGTTCCGTGCATAGGCTACAGTGTGCCAAAGTAGCCTGTAGCCCAAGTGAACGCCTCTATTATAAAAGCAGTCGTCTTGTTAATATTTATAAATTATCAAGGTTGAGTGATGGTCAGTGATTGAACTGAAACGTTGCTATATTGGATAATCCCTCATCATACTAAAACACCGTGCACAAATCTGCATAAAGGCGAACAAAAACATAGAACAAAGACTTTAGCATATTCTTGAATCAATATGCCCTATTGCCCTCATATAGAGAGCCCCAAACGTGGGAGGGGCTACACACACGTAGGCTAGGGAGCAATCTCGAGCCCATAGTCACCCCCTTTTTGGTCAGCGGGACAGCGCGGGGGAGACTCTGGGGAAATTGGATTTAATTACCCCTGAAATGAGGTAAGCACTAAATGCCATACCGTGAGGCCCCTTGAGCCCGCATTCGGCTAATTTTGTCAGCGGTATACCGGTATAGTAGCAACTGTGGCATCTATATTAACAAAACAATGTTGTCATTGTCATCGTCCAGAATTGAAGTATAGCGTGTTGCGTAGGCAGTGTTGAAACAATCGAAATTCAAAATATAGTAAGCGGTCGAGGAAACAGAGAACGTAGTAGTCTAACGTTTCGAGCGAAGGCCCTTCGTCAGAGAGAAACGTCTAGAGTGCTCGATACAGAGATGTAGAGCTTAATATACAATTTATTTGAAACTATCAAATATATATATACAGGTCGTCATTAATGCACTGTGTTTCACAGCGTGCTCAGGCTACAGCGTGCTTAACGCAATCATCAGATGACTAACGGACTAACGATGTATCACTAAATTTAAATTTAAATATGCATGTCTGCGGCGGAAGTGTTAAATGTCTGGTGGTATTTCCTTGAAGTTTAATACACAATAAGTGCTTGTTGACATGGCGACAACTTGATAAAAGTTCATTTCTTTTATTGAGTGAAGTGATATATCATACAGAGTGTTTCATCAGGGTTCCCCCTGATGAAACACTCTTCCAAGTGTATGATATAGCTTCTCAAACAAATCAGTATTTTAAGAGAAAATCGAGGCGAAAGTTGGCTTAATTTATGAAATTTCTTCCTCCGATATCAAAACCTCCGTCTCGGTACTGATTTCCTTTGTTTTCGGTTCATGAATTATTAATGATTTGAGAAGGGAATTTCTGAAATATAATATGAAATTTCTCAGTAAGGCAGAGTTCGCATTTTTTGATCCGTTTTTAAAGACGGGCGCTCTGTCTAAGACTAATTTAACGACAAAAAAGATTCGAACTCTGCCTTACTGAGAAATTTCATATTATATTTCAGAATTTCTCTTTACTCAATAAAAGAAATTAACTTTTATCAAGTTGTCGCCATGTCAACAAGCACTTATTGTGTAACTTCAAGGAAATACCACCAGACATTTATTATTATTATTATTATTATTATTTAACACTTCCGCCGCAGACATGCATATTTAAATTTAAATTTAAATTCAGTGACACATCGTTAGTCTGTTATTAGTCTTCTGATGATTGCGTAAAGTTGGTTTTCCACTGGCGAATTTTGTTGCGCGAAGCGGCCTTTTTCTTTTGTCTTATGAGCTCTCGAGTGGACCTAATTAGAAATCTATTCCAATCTATTCAATTTTGACAATAGAAATGTCGCTTCGCGCGACAAAATTCGCCAGTGGAAAATCGGCTTAAAGCATGAAACACATTGTAATGACAACCTGTATATATATATTAGATAGTTTCCAATAAATTATATATATATATATATATATTCAATATATATGTTTTTATATGTATATATGTATATGTTGTTTTTTTTGGCATAAAGGCTCAGACGCAAACACCAATTGACCAACGCGAATGCCCAGTTTCTGTCTCAAATCCAAAGCGAAAGCTTATAGCTTTCGGATAGCTATTCTTTTCACAATGAGTTCGGTTTGCAATAAATTAGAGATTTCTTATAGAAATCGAACGATTTTCCAGTCATCAAGCGGGACTTCCTTCTCACGAATAAGTGAAATTTTAAACGTAGGTCGCTACAGAGGTTAATAAGGGAGACATCGGCAGCACAGTGATGTTAACTACAACACTTGCCTAGATGACCGTAGTATTGCGGGCTCAAGGGGCCTCACAGTATGGCATTTAGTGCTTACCCTGAAATGAGGGGTTCCGGTTGTTAAGCGCATGATCGTAGCCTCAGCTGCTGTGCAGAATGTGCGTTGTGTTCATGTGTTCGTTTCTCATATATTGTTTGAAATCGCAAATACTATATTTGTGAGAACCCTGCATAAAATGCAGATTAAATACACGTTAAAATTGTTGGAGAGAGACTGGCACTGCTGGTGGTGGCACTTGACATAAACGTTCTTGAAATCCAAGGTAAATATCAATTCACGACGCCAATATCGTCGTCGATCAGACGATCACAAGCCTTTTAATACGAGTTGCGATTGCGAAGGCTGATTCGGTCTTTAATTGTCTTAAATATGCTTTTTCGTTGTTTAAATTGTTTTACATTTATACATCAAATATAACGACAAATCCCACCGGGATTTGTTTTGTTCATTGCGACTATTTGTTATTCGAAATTCGTCTTGTACTTTTGCTATGAAGTTTGTTTGTGTGAATGAGACCCAGATATAATTAAACAAAGGGAAGAAGTGTAAATGAGGCGTCTAAATTTGAAGATATATATGTTATTGAATAAAGGAATATGTTTTGAATCGATTAATTCAATAAATTTAAATGAACCAATCAAAACGGAGAATCAATCCAGTTTCCCCAGAGTCTCCCCCGCGCTCTCCCGCTGACCAAAAAGGGGGTGACTATGGGCTCGAGATTGGCTAGGGAGGGGCTCTGGGCTATTTGTGCGAGAGATCAAAATCAATCGAGACGGTTCCTATTGTCAACAGTCAATTTTATTATAGTGATTCAACAAGAAAAGCAAATATGGCCAAGACGAGAGATTCTTACGTAGAAGTTCCAGAAGAAAAGGAATTGGGAGAAATTCAAAATCCATCGACCTCTACAGATCACGATGAACTATTAGAGGAGCGTTTTGAATTTGATAAAGAGTTTTGGGAGAAGGTGTTGTCTACTTATTTTAATATTATCAATTTAATATGTTGTTTGTAATAGGCACCCTCTGTATATTTGATAAATAGGCAAGGCATTAATGACCAAACCTTTGTCAGCCAGAATTTATATGTTTGATGGTGTGTAATTTTGATTGCCAAAGGGAACAAGCCGCATCCTTTTCGGGTTGATATTGTGATGCCCTGACTATAGTCACAACTGCCAAAACAGAGAATGTCTGGAGTCTAACGTTTCAAGCAAGTAGGAGTCTGTTTCAAGTGAAAGCCCTTATTCGCTAAATCTTACTATATTTTGATGTTTGTAAGTTTGTTTGCTTGTCTCTTTGTTTCTGAATATTTGTCTGTCTGTATGTTTGTCTGTTTTTCTCTTGCCAGGTTATCTCAAAAAGATCTGAACTGTCTTATTGATATAAAATTTTCATTTGACCATGTTTAGGTCCACGAGAAAGTGCGAGTGCCAAGTATATCATGGAACAGAGCGATGGATGAGGTCAGGGTGGACAGACTGGTTGAAAAATACGGTGCAAATGTTCTTTTTGTTATAATTGATAAGTGGCCTAAGATGAAAACGTTCCAAGGCAAACCACTGAAACCAGAGCTGATACCTAGTCTTGAATACTTGGTAAATAAAATTTGATTTTTTTACAATTAAAACAGACCATGTGCAAGCAAAACTGTTGAAAAGGTGGTGTACATGCTGAAGGCTCTATATTTTTGCAAGCATGGTCATGATGTAATGTAACAGATGTTTAGTAGACCTGAATCGTCAAACTCACATGTTCAGAAAATGTTTCTGAGCTCTACTTTATTAAGAAGGCTCTGTATAGTTTTCATAATAAGCAAAAACTGTAGGAAGCCACTTTAAGGGAGCAATCAGTTATTAACCCTCTCAACCCTGAATTCCCTTTTAATATTTTACTCTGGCTAACGCCAGACGATTTTACTCGTCATTGGGATCGGAGGCCGCTAGGGTTGAAAAGGTTAATAGGCAGGGATTTTTTCTGACCCATCGACTGCACTGCCTAACCTTTGTTTTCTCACCTGATTATTAAAATATAGGTTGTAACAAGCAATTTAAGCCCTTACGCCATTTTTGTAAATCCTTTAAAGTCACGTGATCAATGACATCATTGGAAACATTAAGAATTAATAAAAATAACTATAACTTCTTCAATATTTGTCTGATTTTCATAATATATAAACTATATTTGAGCTCGCCATGACGAGAGCTTTCTATTGGTGTAGGGCACCAACTGATTTTGCTGATGTCAGCATTTTTGTCGATGATGTCATCAAATCCAACATGGCGGATAATAGGGACTTTAAGATTCGCTACGGCGCGGCGGTACTACGGCAGCAGGAAGTAGAAATCACTTCCTGTGACGTCACTGGCGTGGTTCGTGTGATGAATCCAGCCGTATTCGAGCTGTCTGCTACGGCAAAAGTGTTGTGCTGCCGTAGTGTGGACTACGTCAAGATTTCGGGGTTTATTCCGTCGTTTTTCTTTCAAATTCAGCTGTCTTTTATTCCAGTCACTATACTGTTTTACTTATACAGTCACTTGGTACTACTAAATGGAGTCAAAAGAGGCAGGTATAAAAACTGTCGTGGCATCGAACAAACGTTCATCGTAAGTGGTTTTTGAAGCCTCTTAATAAATTTCTCTGTTTTAGAGCATACTTTTCAGGTGCTTAAAGACTTCACTTATTAGTGAATTTAGATAAAAAGATTTAATTTAAATTTTTCACAACAGGCCTATGGAGTGGACGAAAACTCACGACGTTCTACTTTGCAGAGAAGTACTGGTTTTTGAATTATTCAAGCAAAAAAAAGGGAGCAACGAGCGAGGGAAGGCTTGGACTTATATTTCTGAAACCCTAAACAATGTCAAGGAGATAAAGTTCAAGGTCACACAGAGAGCAGTTAGGGAACGGTTCGATTTACTGACTGCCAAGTTTCGACAACAAAATAAGGAAGAGGAAAAAGCAAGCGGAATATCGCCAGAGTCTACAGAACTTAATTCGCTCTTGGAGGACATTTGTGAAAGAGAAGCTTTAGCAGAATCAACACGAAGTTCTCTTGAGGGGAAAAAACTGCAGCAAGTTGAAACAGATCGCAAAAGAGCAGAGGAAATGCGAGACCAAGCACTAGAACGAGTGAGTGAAACCAGAAAAAGAGCGCATACTGAGGATTTAGAAAGGACAACGCCAAAAAAACAACGAAGAAGCGGAACTGACGCCATTGAATTTCTTCGCGAAAAGTCAGCAAAAGATCAAAAGATCAGAGAGGAAGAGCTTGTTTTGAAAGCAAAAGAAGTAGAAAATGAAAGAGTGAAACAAGAGGAAATGGTTCGAAACCAGGAAGCCTTGCTAACAACCATGGTAAAACAACAAGATCAAACGCAAGCCCTTCAAGTTGCATTTCTACAGCAGCAGCAACAGCAAAACAACACTATGATGGCTTTATTAGAAAAACTGGTAAACAAGTAATTTTAATGTACAATCATATTTAGCTGACCTATGAGCTTACGTGTATGTCCTATTTCTTCTCTTTGTTTTCTTGTATTTTGTGTTCATCACGAGGAACGATTGCCTAAACGGTTGTTTTATTAGTTTCATGTATCGCCAAAAGGTTATTTAAAAGCTGGCATCGAGTTGATTAAGCTTAATTTCTTATTGAGTATTGTTAAAAAATATAACTCACTTTTGTGTCTATGTTTTGTCGTATTTGTGTTGAATATTAGTTATTAAAGCTAGTTGTTTAACCTGTAATCTTTAACGCACAATTTTTAAAATAGAACCTTGCTTTGTTTTGTATATTCGTGTTTTCAATCGTGTGTTTTGTAAGCACTTTTATCGGAAGACATTGCATAAAAGATTATGGTGTTCTCGGTCATTTTTTTACATATTTGTCTGAAAGTTTGCCTGTTACTTTTTCCCGGCAATCTTTATCAACAGCGTTATTTTCAACCGATTAAGGCTCGTGGTTTTCGCGGCATTAAATTTATTACGTAAACGTTTCTGTCGTTGAGGAGACTGCGAAGCGTAATTACCATGAAAACATGTTGATGAAAAAATTTGTTGCCGAAAACATTTAGCCTAACTTTCAGTTGAATTTTCTTTAACAAGGTTTGTGATTTAATATTCTGTTTCAATAATTCAAAACTATAAAGTGGCGAATAATTGAAAATTTTTAACCATTTTACAAGCGCTACGCTTAACAGTGTACTCAAAAAGTACTGTTTATTTCAGATGTGAAATTTTAGGCAAAATACTCTTCAAGAGTAGGAGGATGACAGCCAAAAAATTCTGAAGTTTGGTTTCCGTAGAGACACGTCAGAGCATTCCTTAGAATAGCACAAACAATGTACATCTTTCCAACGCTACTCAGGCCGATTTTTAAATTCTTCTTAAAGTCGACAAACTTGAAATAATTGACAACATCGCCAAACAGCCATTCGACGGACACTCTAACAGAACTCATCGACGCATTATACGCATTCATTTCGGGAGTTAAAACTGCATTCCGAAATGGTGCTTGCAAGTGGACACGAAGAGGATAGGCGGGATCTCCATAGACACAAAGTGGGTGACCATTTGGGGAAAAGGCAAAAGCTTGCAAATTGATAAGAAGATTGGAGTCGGCAAGCATCCCGGCGTCGTGTTTTCTTCCCTCTGAAAGACACAGCGCAATTACATCAGATGGTAAACTTAACATTTAACTACAGTGCGTATGATGTGAAATTATCCTTACCGACTGGGCCAAACATATTTGCGATAAGACCATTTGGGAGAGCAAGGGATTGGAATTTAATAGCGTGTACACGCTTGTGACCATTGTATAATAATCTTTGGTTTGTCCCTGGTCGTGAAATGGGTCGCACAGTTCCATCGATAAAACCGAAACAATTATCCAGTGCAGCCCCTTTCCTCGTAATCGCATTCACGTATTCTTGCATAGATCTTGGATTGAGGAGATCATCATTCCATTGAAGAATCCGATGCCCATGTGTGTCGTAAACAAAGTCTAAAACTTCGTTTGTTACCATGCAGAGAACTGGTATAGGACGACCAAATCGAGGAACCATGTCCGCGTACCGACATGGATAAGCAAGTCTCTTTAACAGCATGCAGAGCCCTTCCATGCCTTCAGCTACACTTCCTTGTGGGCACCTGAACTTAGCTGGAATTTGCAACGCTTCGGCAAGAAGAGGAAGGTGATTTTTTTCAAAACGAAATTCGCTTTTGCATTCATCGTTTTCCATATTGTCAAGATTAAAATAAGAGTATTCATTGTATGGTAAATCTAAATTTTTTGAGCTATAAACATCGCTCAAAATAAAAAATTCTTCGTCAGATATTGTATTCTCGCAGTAACACTGAAGTAACACATTTCGGATGTCTTTAAATGAGGCCATGGCATTCGTAGTTGAATTGATAGAGGTGTATAAAATTAAGCGCCGTAGCAGGAACTGCCGACTGCGAACTTAACGATTTGAGTTTCGCGGGAAAACGCCGTAGTCATCCCAGTCCCTCTCGGTCAAAGTCGCCGTAGTAGCGCCGCGCCGTAGCGAATCTTAAAGTCGCTAATGTGAGGCGCCAAAGGATTTGATCCTAACTACATGTAGATGAATTTGTATTTGCTATATGCACAAGCTTCATTTCCTAAGTCGTATTATCACATGAAAGGGTTATGTTTGCCAGGAATGACGTCATCACTCTGCAATTACGTAACAAAACCGTGGTGTATGGTACGTAAGGTTAGGTCTCATGGCATCCAAACAACCCTAAGAATAACCAGAAAGAGTAAAGTCTTACTGCAACCCATGTGTAAACTAAATGCACCAAGTGCGGCGAGATCAGCGTCGAGTCTGGTGAGCCTCACGTGGCATGTTTTTCTCTAGTATCTTCATCTTGAGCTGAACTTGCCTCCGGAATAACTGAGTGAGCAAAGTTCAAGTAACAGGCTTGATGATAATATAACTATACGGCAAAAATATCCTGAGATGCGCTGCTCAAAGGTAAATCTAGTCTACGCGAGGCTTCATAAAACCGACTTGATTTTTCTACAAGATATGTTGTTTTTCTCTCTATAATTCTTTTAGCGGCATTACTATCCGAGCATCTGCCGAGTCCTCCTTGATTATATCTTTTAGACTGGTCGAATTATTTTTCATCAAAGCAGATAAAGCATTTTTCTTTTTTGTGGCTTCTTTCATGGCGATTCCTTGTTATCCTCTTTCCAGGACTAGGGGATGAACAAAAAGTCCCTGGGAACGAGGCTGGGGGATGAAGTGGTTGTTTCTTGTCAAGCGTACCGGAGCCTTCATATGTTTCCGAAAGATCATTCATAAGGCCATACTTCTCTCTGAAGTGATCACTCTTATTTTCAAAGTTTACTCGGCAACTCTTGTGCGCGTTTCCAAAAGGTTCATCACAAACGTTACTAGATACTTCGGTGAATCTATGAAATGGCTCTTTAAGAGGGATATTAATGTTACTCCACTTTGTTGCATTTTCTTTAAATTTGGTCCAACCAATTGCTGTTAATGAGTTCCCAACATCTGATTTTTTTAATTCCTTTGCGCAAATCAAGCACAGCTCTTTGTTTTTGTACCTTGTGGGAGTAAAAATTGGTTCTGAACCGGATGTTGACGTAATGGCAGGCGTCTGAAATTCAAACGGTTACATTGGAATAATCGCAATCAAATTGCAACGACGAAAAATGATAAGGATAATTACATGCATTCACCTATAACGGGGAACGCAACAAAATTACTACTGTGAAGTATGCACAACCTTCGGCCCTCGTTTCAATCGAAAGCCGAATGGCGCATACTTCACACCGGTTGTTTACATGTATAAATGTAACAAAGTTAATTAGATTAATACGCAGGCGAAATTCTTCATATAAATTCTTTTTATCTGTAAAAGCAGTAAAACGCAATTTCCTTGGGTTTTTTTATCTAGTTAAGTATAAAACTCTTGTGAGGTCGCCAGGGGCACCTGAAAGATGAAAATAACTATACTGTCGTGTCTTCAGCGACCTTCAACGTGATTTTTAACTCGATAACACCATGGATAGTAAAATGTCACAAAAATCTAAAAAAATGTTACAAAATCTTACCAAAATGTTGTAAAAAATTGCAACAACTTACAAAATTCTAAAAGCAGTAAATATACATATACAGTTAATAGTACTAAAGAGAAGATAACTTGTTAAGATACAAGTTCCTACCAGTCGACTCAAGAAGTTCCAGCACCAGTGGATTGAGGTAAATCCAGGAGACGTGAAAACAAAGCTATAGACGGAAATAGACGGAAATTAGCATTGAAAATTTGTCAGCTGTAGTGTCACCAGATTAACGCCTTCTCGCCGCGCTTGGTGCATTTAACTTACACTTGGGTTGCAGTAAGACTTTACTCTTTCTGGTGATTCTTAGGGTTGTTTGGATGCCATGAGACTTAACCTTACGTATCATACACCACGGTTTTGTTACGTAGTTGCACAGAGTGATGACGTCACTCCTGGCAAACAACCCTTTCATGTGATAATACGACTTAGGAAATGAAGCTTGTGCATACAGCAAATACTAATTAATCTAGTTAGATCAAGAAATAGTGATCAAATCCTTTGGCGCCTCGCATTATTCGCCTTGTTGAATTTGATGACGTCATCGACAAAAATGCTGACAATACAACACATGATAAATTTCTCTTTTTTATAAAGTTCCTCAGTTTTCTTGATGTACATTTTGTAGCCTCCACTAAAAAGTTCACTTAATTTCACTCACAAACCCTCCCTCAATTTACCATCTTTTTCCTAACACAGTGTTAGACGTTGTGCTTGTAGTAGCTGGTGACTCAGATAAGCAAGACAGTCCAAGGATATACACTGCACAGGAGGTACAATCATGGCTAAAAGTGGACAGGGCACTCTCATCTGACTCATCTTTTCATTCTACTATCTTTACTTATTGCTGCTCTCCCTCCTTCGCTCTCCCTCTTTCGCTCTCCCTCCTTCGCTCTCCTTCCTTCGCTCTCCCTCCTTCGCTCTCCCTCCTTCGCTCTCCCTCCTTCGCTCTCCCTCCTTCGCTCTCCCTCCTTGGCTCTCCCTCCTTCGCTCTCCCTCCTTCGCTCTCCCTCCTTCGCTCTCCCTCCTTCGCTCTCCCTCCTTCGCTCTCCCTCCTTCGCTCTCCCTCCTTCGTTCTCCCTCCTTCGTTCTCCCTCCTTCGCTCTCCCTCCTTCGCTCTCCCTCCTTCACTCTCCCTCCTTCGCTCTCCCTCCTTCGCTCTCCCTCCTTCGCTCTCCCTCCTTCGTTCTCCCTCCTTCGTTCTCCCTCCTTCGCTCTCCCTCCTTCGCTCTCCCTCCTTTGTCAAAATTCACTCGTTTTCAATATTGAAAAGGGAGCAAAGGGTGGACATGAACGTTTTAAGAAATTGAAAGTGTCTAATATGAAGTGAAAAAGCTCGTTGGCATTTTTTGTTTTAATGAACAGAAGAGCATGACAGGAGCATTCACTACTAACTGAAAATTTCAAGAGAATCTGCCATATAGTTTTTGAGCTATGAACGCTCAAAGTTTGCCATGGCTACTTCGTTTTTCAAGGAATTTTGGCCAGATGGATAATTAATGCTTAGATCCATAATTGTTTTTATGCATAGTTGTCCATCTGCGTACGTTAACTAGTGGCCAAATTTCTCCAGAAATGAAATAGCTATGGCACGCGTTGAGAGTTCATACACTATACTGTAGCTTGTAGACTATATGTCAAATTCTCTTGAAACGTATGGTGAATGCTCCTGTCATGCTCTTCTGTTCATCAAAAAAGAAAAAGAAATGCCAACAAGTTTTTCAGTTCATCTAATTAGACACTTAAAAGCAAGTGTCCTACAACATTTGGCTAGAAATTCTCAGTCACATGAACATGAATGGTAGTTTGCTTGGGTAAGTGGGACAACTTGAATATCAGGGCCACATGGCTCACTCCATGTACAGTATTAAATCCGGAAATACCCTTTATAAACAGAATAGAAAAATTTACTATGGTACAGTATATCTTTATGTAATATTTTCTTATTCTATAATTTCTGTTTGATGTTGCAGCTTATACGTAACTATATAGAGAGAGTGAATAAGATGTTTTGTGTGATAATTGTTTTTTTAGCCCCGCTCTTTTGCCAATCATACATTTTTATTACTGTCCCTCCCTCCTAGCAGGTCAAAAACGATTTATAGCTTTTCCCAAATATCTGCCACCTCACCTCCCACCATTGAAAATGACTATTCCCTAACTACATCTAGAAGCACGCGTGACTATGAATTTGCAACCTTAGCTCTCCATCCAAGTCTCAGGAACTTAATGACTAGAGTGTTAACCGGTCATTAGGTTCAATGTCTGTCTCTCAGAAACATTTTCTGACTGTTTGAGCCTGATGAGCATCTACCAAACGTGTGTTACTTTATTACATGCACCAAGCTTGCTAACGTACCACATGCACTACATGTATACGTACAACTTATAGAGTATCACTTTCGTACAATAACTATACATTTCCTATGCAAACGATACTGCGTAGGAGCACACATGACTACAGTACATGAATTTGGAACCTTAGCTTTCCACCCGAGCTTTAGATTAGCTTAAAACATGAGCTGGGGCTCAGACTCTTCAAAAACTTTTTTTTTTCAAAATGTTTCCCATTTGTTAGTTAGAAAAGCAATTTGGATATCGATCTGCTTTGCATTGTAGATTAGCAGACTGACAGAAATAATACTTGAGAGAGATGAAAAAAAACAGTACAAATATTTTCGTGTTTCTCCGACGCTTGATCCATCTCGCCCAACATTGTTGCATTTGGCAGCCAAACAGAATTTCTTACACGTCTGCAAGTCCTTGGTTGAAAAATATCCTCATCTTTTATATATTTGGACTAGCAAACATGCTGATACACCAAGCTATCTTCCAGTGGAGTTGGCTTTAAAAGAAAATAAAGACGATTCAGCAGCATATCTGATATCTCGAATGAATTATACTCGGTGAGTTTATTTGATTTTACAGAATAAAACATCGTCAAGAAATATTAAATTAATAAATAGCTTTTAAAACAGCAATTTCTATTTTTGTGGATATGCGAAGTGTAGGCACGTTTTAAAGTGAGGGAAGTTGATCGCTCGCTCGGTCACTAGTTGCTCATTCCCTCGCTTAAGTAAGCTCTCTTCGTTCCCCTGCTCTCTTTCTTTCCCACTTTATCGCTCCCTCCTTTCCTCGCTCTTTTGCCCTCTCCTTTCTTTACCCCATTGCTCTATCGCTCCATATTTTCCTTTCTCTCTCACGATCCCTCTTTTCCTTGCTCTATCATGCACTCCCTCGTTTTATCACTCTCTTGTTTTTGTTCCCTTCTTTTCTTGCCCCATTCCATTGCTTTCTTCTTTCTTTTCTCTTACGATTTCTCTTTGTCTTTCTTTCTCACTTCATTACTCCCTTATTTTTTTGCTCCATCAGTCACGCTCCCTCTTTTCCTCCCTCTCTCGCTGCATAGCTCCCTTTTCTTTTTTTCCTCCCTTTTCCTGTTTTTTTTTTTTTGTTTCTCGTTCTCTCTTTTTTGCTCTATATTGTTCCATTATTTCCTCTCTCCATTGCTTCTTCGCTACATCGCTCCTTCTCTTTACTCCTTCGCGCTCTCCTTTTCTTGTCACATGGTGCCCTTGCTCCCTCTTTTCTTCGCTTTTCTTCGCTTTTCTTCGCTTTATCGCTTCTTCTTTGTTTCAACGCTTCTTCGTTTCCTTAAATACTTAGATATATATATGCGTTATTTTATAACTCTATTGTTTTATGTTTTACTGCAGGGTTCATGAACTTTTTCTTTGTAAAGATGACGTCGAGCAATCTCTTAAGTTTTACTTTGGCAATATTATCAGTTATCGAAATGCAAAAACAAAAGAGCCAGCGATGAAGGTAGAATGTTATTTAAATCCGCAAAGCAAAGTTCAGAATGTTGGCATACTAATTGCTGAAATGCCAAAATATGAAGAACTAGAAGGCACTGCATGGGAGACTGCAAACCTGTTTATAGAGAAACGAGTCATTCCACTAATAGACGGCCGGCCAACCTCGATAAAAGTGTCTCAAAAACACCGTTGATGGCATTTTTTTGTTACAAGCAGGCAACCATGCTAAATTGTATCGAATAGTGTATACTTTGAAGGTGAGGGGTGTTGGCAGCCGTAATTATTGATTTACAATGTGATGGATGGGATATCTGTAAAGTGCTGCCTATTTACGTTTGTGTTTTATTTGAATTAGCTAAATTTAGAATGCTATCCAATCAGCGTGCCTCTAGTTTTGCTTAACCTAATTCGCATAACTCACAATCATAAACAAACAAGAAATATGGCGTGAATACACCTAAATATAATACTTCGAAGAAAGGCCACAAAAAGGTAAGCTTGCCAAGAATCCGAAATTTATTAGATCTGGTAGCTACAGGAAAGTGTCATATTCGTAAATTACTTCGTTTTATTTTGGTAATTTGCCGATACCGCCATCTATCTACTGTTATAAAGCTGAGCTTTTGTACTATAGTATAGTATTGCTTATAATATCCTTAGACATTTAACTCACCGGTTCAACAGTACTATCTTGTGATACACGGAAGGCAACCGGTCTAGTCATCTTGATCAATGTCTAAGCTACATTTCTATGCTGGTTGCCTGCTTGTAACAAAACGTTTTCAGATTGTTGTGGCTGTTCTTCTAAGTGTTATATTTACGTGAATTTGCGCCATGTTTCTTGTTTGTTTATAATTGTGAGCTATGCGAATTAGAATAATCAGAACTTCAGGCACGCTGATTGGATAGCATTCTGAATTTGTAATTCAAATAATACACAAACGTAAATAGGCATCGCTTTACAGATATCCCACCCATCACATTGTGCTTTCAAAAAGCTCGAAATTTTAATATATAAATCAATAATCACGACTGCCAACACCCCTCACCTTCAAAGTATACACTATCCGATATGATTTAGCATGGTTGCCTGCTTGTAACAAAAAATGCCATCAAAAGTAATATTTTGAAGCCTTTGCCGGCTCTCTATAACCAGACTACAGTAGCTCACAAGACCAACACATGCATACATGAATGAAACGGTTAATTGCACTCGTACCCATTAAGCAAATTAAAATAATTACGACTGCTTTATTGTATAAACAATGGCACCTTAGTCTATTGTTATTTGTTAATTGAGCTAAATATTCAGTTGAAAGTTTGCATAGTACGAGGATAACGAGCGCAATCACGTATTTTTTTGTTCATTGCTTCTACACTGGGAATCTCACAGTCAAATTTTTATCTAATTTATAAGCAAATTCAACCAAACTTTAATGGTTGGCCACGGCCAACTTTTCAACAAAGTTAGTAAGTTACATCGAAATTGGTTCAATACTTTTTGAGATATCCTGGATGGTGACAGACTAACAGAAAAACAAACGGAGCTATGAAAACATAACCTTCCAGCAGAGTCCCGGTGGATGTAATTACGCTATCGCAAAAGCGCATTAATGAATATGAAGTTGTAACCTTAGATTTCAGCTTTCCATCCGAGCTTCAGTAGCTCAATAATTACATAATTGTAGACTTGTTAGAGCGTCTATTTAACCAATCATATGAAGGTTGCCGCTTTGATCTTTGTCTGGAGCTCAGAAACATTTTCTTTGAGTATTACCAAACGTCTGTTATATATTTTTTTGTGTTAAAGAAAACAGTGATAGCGGTGTTGGATAAGCTCATCAATCCTCACTATCCTTATCTGCCAGAAAGGAGCGGCGGCGAACACAAAGATGAGGACGATGAAATTGAGCGTTCTTTAAGCAATGTCCCAGACGATCCGATGAATTATGATTTCTTTTATCACATTCTCGAAGCTGACGAGAACGGAAGACAACCTAAGAATGTTGTATTTAACAAGAAATCAATATCATGTCTGAGACGTATTGCCGAAAGCGGAAACAAGGTTTGTTCACAGGTGGCCCAACCTCGCACTAGGTTTACATGCGTGCAGTTGTTATTGTTGTATTTGTTATATAAATTTGCAAATTCCGTAAATTATTAAAATAAACTCACATTTGACAGTTCATCGTGTATTGCCGCTACAAGTTTCAGCTCACTGAAGGTAGAAAACATGCATGAGAGATGAACTGTCAAAAGTAAGTTTGATGATTTACGGAACTATAAGTTAAAATACGGCAACATTTTGCAAGTTTAAAAAAACAAATACAACAATAACAACTGTAAACCTAGTGCGAGGTTGAGCCACTTGTGCCGGTTTGTGACATGATTTAAGACAATGTCAATTTGATTTCAGTGAAATCTGGTTTAATACCCTTCATGTCATGCAAATATTTATAGATATAGTTTTTGTATAACTATTTAGGAAGCAGTGCAGCATCCCGTGGTCCGTATGTTTGTGTCTAGGAAATGGAACAGCTTTGCCCACAAGTGGTTTAGGTAAGAAATCATCTTCGTTCTTGAGGCTACGATCTTTTTGGTCAGCGCAAAAGAACTAGAACCAACCAACCAACGAACAAACCAACCAACCAACAACTAACCAATCAATCAACGAACACATGAACCAACTAACTAACCTAAATCAACCAAGCAACCAACTAATCAATCAATCAATCAATCAATCAGCGAACGAATCAACCCACTAATCAACTAACCAACGAATAAGAACCAACCATGCCAATCAATCAACGAACGAATCAACCAACTAACTAACCTAAATCAACCAAGCAACCAACTAACCAACCCACTAATCAACGAATGAACCAACCAATCAATCAACCAACTAACTAACTAACTAACTAACTAACTAACTAACCTAAATCAACCAAGTATTCAACTAACCAACCAATCAACGAACGAATCAACCCACTAATCAACTAACCAACGAATGAACCAATCAATCAATCAATCAATCAACGAACGAATCAACCAATTAACTAACCTAAATCAACCAACTAACCAACCCACTAATCAACGAATGAACCAAACAATCAATCAATCAATCAACGAACGAATCAACCAACTAACTAACTAACTAACCTAAATCAACCAAGTATTCAACTAACCAACCAATCAACGAACGAATCAACCCACTAATCAACTAACCAACGAATGAACCAACCATGCCAATCAATCAACGAACGAATCAACCCACTAACTAACCTAAATCAACCAAGTAACTAACTAACTAATCAACCAACGAACGAATGAATGAATCAACCAACCAGCCGACCAACCTACCATTCAACCTATCAACAAACCACCCAACCAACCAGCTTATAAACCACCCAATCTACTAAGTAACCTACCTACTAGAAAACCAACCAACAAAACAACCAACCTACCTACCAATCAACCTACCTACCAACAACCAACCAAACTACCAATCAACCAACCAATCAATCAACCAACCAACCAACTTACCAACCAACTTACCAACAACTAATTCCAACCAACTAATTCCAACCAACTTACCAACCAACTTACCAACCAACCAACCAACCAACCAACCAACAAACAAACAAACAAACAAACAAACAAACAAACAAACAAAACAAGTAACCTACCTACTGTACCAACCAACCAACAAACAAAACAACCAACTAAGCTACAGTACCAACTAGCAAACAAATCAACCAACCAACTAACAAACAAACAAACAAACAAACAAACAAACAAACAAACAAACAAAGGTCTCCGCTCGAAACGTCCGTATTTTGTTGCTAAAAATTTTAGCAGTTTACCACTATATATAGGCCAGACTTTTTTTATTAATTGGTTTACGGATCCGCCGTCTGTAAAAATCCAGAAAGTGAAAAACAATATGTTGCTAACATGAAGTACCAGCTACAATGACCCTAAGTACTGCTGGCTCAAGTAATCTCGTAGTTGCTAATCTTAAATACGGAGATTTTAGCCATGTTTTTTTACAATTTTATAAATGTACGTGTATAATTGTGCGTTGACATTCCAAGCCATATACAGTACTATTTAATAGGCACATCAAACATTTTTAACAGTTTATTTAATAGAACAGTCTAAAATTCAGTGCTAAGGTGTTCCAGAAGGGAAAATATACTAAACTTGGTTCTGTCATATATTATAAGACTTAAAGTCTTACTGTCGCGGAGGGTTTTTATTAAATTGTTTTGCCAACCTACCGACCTTTTTTTTTAAATTAAATCTGTAAACCAATTTTAAAAAAAAGTCTGGCCCTATTTTTACTTTGCTCTATCCAAAACACTGTCTACACAGCACTCTACTTTTTTTCAACTAACCAACTGTTGGTTTTCAATGTTTCTTAGTATCCAGGCAACGTTTTACGTGCTATTCTTATTCGTGCTGTCGTTCGCTCTTATCTACGGATCTACTCGTGATGATCCTACGCAGTATAATGGTAAATTGGATGATCTTCGACTGTTCTGTGAGATTTGCAGTATTATTTTCATCATGTTCTATTTAATCGCTGGAATCATCGAGGCGTGTGGGTGAGTTTTAGACATTCTCATTACTTTAAATATTGAGAAAAATTACTGGGAGCAGATTGGCCATTAAAGAAATGAGAATATAGCTCATAGATCATATTGAACTAGAATTAAGGCACTCATATTGAACACACTGAGTGTATACCTTTGCCAGCGGATTAGGGAATGTTTACAGATCTGTTAGTGTGTTGGTTTGTTGATTCGTTGGCCTGCTTGTCTTTTACACGTACAGTAGTCTGTTAGTCTGTCAGTATGTTCGTCTGTCAGTATGTCCATCTGTCAGTATGTTCGTCTGCTGGTCTGTCATCCTCGTACCCAGGGTCTTACCTCCGCTCCCCCGCCCCGCCCACCGCTGCAATCTCGTTCCCAGAGCCAAATATGCCCGGCCGCGCGGGCAAATCAAATGGCTCTGGGACAAGCCGTTTGAAACCCCACGAATCGTGGGGTTTTGGGGCGTGCGCAGTTGATAATTCTGTCCTAGTCCTTCTCGGCTCCTGTTTATTTCGAGTCTTCGACTCAATATATATTTGCATCGAAAGTTGTTTGGTGTTTTCAAATATATTGAGACTTTTTGACTATGGCATGTACTTTAGCGTCTGAAATTGAGCCTGGCCTACTGGATGATGCAGTAAATTATTCGATGGAAAAGATCGGGAAAAAAGACTTATGTGCATCCTTTTGCTGAGACCTTTATAGTACTATGGAGATAGTCAATGGCTGAGATGTGTTGGCAGTCCTGCCGACCGGTTTTGGTAAACGTAAATCGCTCATATTTCAACTTCTCCCACTTGTTTTCGACTTTCTCAGTGGTGAAGAATCGGTGTCTTCGGTGATTGTGATTTCTCCTTTAAATGGTTTGATCCGAGATCAAATTGAAAAAGTCACATGCTTGCGATAACGATCAAAACGCTGAACTTCCTGAACACAGAAATACCGATTAGGCTGACACGTTTTCAAAGTATAATGCTGATCAGTTATCGACATTTCAACTTAATTGCAAACTGTATGACTTTTTATGCCGCTTTTGTATGACTGAATATAAAGACGAAGGTTCTTAATGGCAACCAGCGCACTGCACGTCACGTTACACTGAACGTCATCATGCATCTTTCTTTCTGATTGTCCAGTCAACTTTTAATGCAAACATGTATCTATAAACTGCAAAATTTATGCAAGGTACAAGGAATCGAATAAACATTTTTTATATACATCTTTTATTTTTAAGATATTATACTGTGTCTGTAAGCTACAATATTTGAGGGTCACCTCAAATAGTTTTGAGGGTCACCTCAAATAGTATTGTCCCAGATCATGTGCTTTTGTTTCATCTATATAGCACTTTATCAGCGTTTATAATCACACTTAAAAATAATTATTAAAAAATAATTTTAAATTTTTCAACATAAAAACTGTGAACCAGCAGGTGGAACATGCCTATCACAGTTTATACGATCATGCCACAAAGACTTAAAGAGCACATCATTGCTGTCGAAGCCTGCTATTTAGGGCACTTTCCAATTGACGAGGTTAGACCGATCAGTCCGGCCAGAATGGACTTGCTTTTGATTAGGACCAAATTTTCCAGTCAGACCATCCCAGATCTCAAACGAATCGTGTTCCATTTAACCGGACTGACCGGTCTAACCGTGTGTATGGAAAGCCCCCATAGTTGAACAGTTTAACAAGGACTCCTCCATTAAAAAATTTTAATATATCAAAAAAATAACAATATTTTGATAATTATTATCTGAAAACAAGAATAATATATTTGTTTAATGTGTTAAAAATACTATTGAAGTTACTACATTAATACCATATTTTTGAAGTCAGAGTCAATTATTAATGCATTTAAATTTATATTTTCTGCAGCAACGTCTTGGCAAAGATAATATGAGGTGGAAAAAAGTTGATTTCTTTTTGGGACAGCAGATTGACTATGACAACCAAAATGTTTGCTGTCACTTTTAGTACCAATACACGTGCATACCACTGATCGTGCATACTGCTAGGGGTTTAACCTCTACACTAATCTAGTATAGCAACACAAATAAAATACAAAACAATATGATTTTTTATTTTAAACTTTTTACTCATTGAAGTCATCAGAAAATGATGATAATTTAAATGAGTTAGAACATAAAAATTAACTCTCTCATTTACAAATTGCCCAGACTTCCTCAGTTGTCCCACAACAACATGCATAAGAGTTGAAATGCTAATCTTATTTAAATTATTTATTGTTTCAATTTTTAAAAAAATACTCAATAGTAACAATAAATTCTGCTATAGTACTCCTCAGTATCAGACGTGTGACCATTAACCACATTTGTTTGTAGGTACTGTCAAGAGCAAGAGCAAACCTAATGTTACTAATCCCTCTGATGCCATAATGATGTGCTCTAATTTGGCTAGCACAACAGTATATACAAACATTCCATAAAAATATCATACTGTAACTGCAGTGCCAGTTCTCATTATAAAGTTTTGATTATATATTACAAAACAATATCCAAAACTAATGTTGTGTTGAGTGATAGCGGTGACATAGGTCAGTGAGGAATTTAAGTTTCGAATACCCTGGTTACATAGGCAAGTGGGGAATTTGAGTTTCAAATTCTCCGGTGGCTAGCTGAGCAGGAAATCTAAAGTCTGGTAAGGCTATTCATCAAAAAATAGCATTATCACATGGTACAAATCTAACTCTCTGATTAGACAACTTAACCGTGAAGTATATTTGAGAAATAGAAAATGGCCACCTGTATTTACTGGTATATAGCCTAATATAAACATGAGTGAGTTGGGAGAGTTCAAAATGGCTCAAGTTTACATAAGTACTTTCAGATTCTCCCAAACTCACTCGAGTGTTTGCATCATGTTATATAAATGCAGGGCATTCTATTATGAAAATAATACGGCTAAGAAATGTGCTGTGACATCACAACCATGTTTGCATAGCCTGATATAAACACAGTAACTAAGCAATCACATTGTGCATAAAATACAACCTATTTTAAAAAATAATATATTTAATTACACTAAACAATAATTATATTTGGCAGAATACTATAAAAAACAAAATAATAAGAAAACTGAATATACATGTACTGTGTCTGTACATGAACCATTATCAAATATTGGCATGATGATTGATGATTCAATGTTGCAAGAGCACAAACAAGTCTATTGGTTTAATAAAAGTAATGGATATTAGGATATAGTACTAGTCTTTGAAAACTGGTGTAACCATTGCCAACAACTGAACTGATGTAGACTCATTTTAATATAGCTGCTGCTGTATTTGTAGATTCTACTAGACTACAGTCTAAGAGTGTCAGACTCAAATTTTAATAAAACAAATGCAGTACGCTGTACTGGCCTGGCAAGTGGCAACATTTCTGGCAATATAAGAATGTTGTACTTATATTCCTTGAAGTCAAACTCAATGTCTATATGACAATATACCATAAATATTTGTAGCACGAAACTGAAATCTGAAAAAGTGAATTCACGTCACGACCAAAGGCCTTTGTCACGACCCACAGCTACGACGAATCTGCCGTACGTTCTCCCGTAAACGCTTAAATCAGGGATCCAAACATGTTACTAAGCCAAATAAGTATATTTCTTGTCTCTTTGGAAAGAATCTTTCATTTTGTCAGGTTTAATTCTCATAAAGATGTTTTCATTTTGCTCCGCTCCTCTTGAAAATTCAACATGGAAACATTAGAAACCGTTGGGAGAATGAGGATGAAATTATCTGCGCAGCGCAGTAGGCGTTGAAGCGTTAAACCAATCAGAGGCAAGTTTCAAACGGCTTGTCCCAGAGCCATTTGCTTTCCCGGGGGGGAAGCTGGCTCTGGGTACGAGATTGCCCACCGCTGCGGAAAGACCCTGGTTTAGGCTGGTCACGTGTTTCGAGGGCAAAAATATAACTTACTGGGGGTGGGATATTTAGAAACGTGGCTAAACTGAATCACACAAAGACAATGTTTTTATGTGATTATTTTATTGTGACAAGACAAGGTGTGCGTTAATAATTCTCAAGAAAGCCAGACTGCATGCCTAAATCGATGTTTATTCACGTCGGTTTCCTCAGTGTTATGCGATACTGTAAAACCGTGTGTACATGTAGAAACAGAATTCGCCGTCCTGAACTTGAAGGCCGCTTAAAAGTCTCGATTGGCTCTTTGGAATAGTAAAATAAGACGTAAATCTCTTCAGTTTATTAGCGCCTTCATACACCGTCAATTTTTCGTTAGCCGTTTTGTGTGATTTGTCATTTGTGTCCCGCCGCTTCGCCTTTGTTGTTTTTAATATTGTGCCAACTGTCAATGTTTTCAAGCGTTTCGTTGCGCGTTGTTTGTACGAAATGTTTGCCTAAAAAACAAAGAGTAGACAGTATCAGTAAGCTCTGAAGGAATACAGGAGCAAAGTAATATTTAAAGGTAATACAAATGTGCCTGAGCTGTTTATAAAGTCTCAAGAACGATGTTGACTGAAGCGAAATATAAACATATTTACTAAAATATACTAGTTGAACGGTGGTCATGCAATAATTTGGATCTTTCGAAATTTAACGTTCATAACGAAGTATTTTCCATAATTTAGGAAACATAGAACGGTAACATTCGCGCTGGTTGAGTGGTAAGTTCTGTTTGTATTATTAATACAGACATGAGTGACAAGAAAAACATTGAACAAGCAACAACGTTCATGCAGCGAGCGATATAATAGTACTGTAAAATGTTAACACGTACGAGTAAGTAAAACGCGATACTGAATACTGATAGACAACTTTAATAAAACTGAGGCTAACAAATAACAGTTGATAACATGAACTTGCATGTGGCTCCTTTTGTGATGAATGTTATTAAAGGGTTAGCGTTTTAAAAATCAGCAATACAATTGAAATATAAGTGCCGGCTACTTTATACACCCGCCGCTGCACGAAACGGCACGAAACTGTTGCATGGATGCGATTTAGAATAGTAAATGTAATGAACAAGTACTAACCTCTTGGAATTTCTAAAGCACAGAATAAGAATCTAAAGCTTTGTTGACAGCTGCAAGCAAAAGGTGTTAATTGAATCTGTATATGTATTCTCAGCGAGTGTTGGCCGTTGCAAGAGATGCAGTGAGATAATTTCCACTTTCTTTCGAATGGAGGTTCAAGCGATTGTTAACCAATATAATTTGTGAATTTCGCATAGTCTTGATAGTGAGGAAATTTAAACCCACGTACAGTAAAATTTGAAACTCTCTGTTCCATCTTCAGGCAGCTATAATTTATGAGTCAGATCACTGATGACTGTAGAAATGCGTTCGAAGAATAAAATCTCTTTAAATTTGCTGCTCGTCGGATTGAACGACGGAAGACTTTCGGTCGAAGTTCAGAATTGTTCCTTCACTAATACCAGATTGCAATTGTTCTCCGATCCATGGAGTGTTTAATTTTCGCAATAAGCTTTCCTCGATATTTTATTCTTGCCCCCAAGGTACTGCGACAATTTTCAAAATAACCACCCGACCCTGACAAGAAAAGTTTGTTAGCACCCAGATTCTGGGAGCCACGTGACCAGCTTTAACCAGGGTCTTTCCGCAGCGGTGGGCGGGGCGGGGGAGCGGAGGTAAGACCCTGGGTACGAGGATGCTGGTCTGTTTGTCTGCTGGTCTGTTTGTCTGCCAGTTAATCTGTTGGTTTGTTGTTCTTTTGGACTGTTAGTTAGTCTGTTACCGCAGGATATCTCGAAATGTATTGAACTATTTTTTTATGTAACTTTGTGGAAGGGTTGGCTACAGACCAAAAACTAACTATTAAATTTTTGTTGAATTTGGGTGAGATTTCCACAATTGTCTGTCTAAGCTTCTTCGTGTAGTAGAAATGAAATGAAAAATACCTTAGTGCGCTCATTATGCTTATATTCTGAAAAATCTTAACTGAATATTTAGCTGAATTAAAAAATAACAATGGATTTGAGTTTCATTGTTTATACAATAAAGTTGTCATGACCAAAGGACATGTAATCTTTTCATAACGGTTTTTTCATTATCCATACATGATGGTTACTGCAGGATGGCTCGTTTCTCTATAAACATCCCTTAATAATCCGCTGTCGGAGGTATGCAGTCTCCGATTGTCATCTAGTTTCAACATGAATTTAGAAAGAAAACACTATGCTGATGGTACAGTAAATCGAAATATAGTAAGGTCTGAGTACTGCCGAAATTATTGAACGTAGTTTTCTAACGTTTCGAGCGAAGGCCCTTCGTCAGAAAGAATTCTGATGAAGGGCCTTCGCTCGAAACGTTAGAAAACTACTATAATTTCGGCAGTACTCGAACCTTACTACATTTCGATTTGAATTTCAACACTGGTTACGCAGCAACACACTACTTTTATTTCACTGATGGTACAGTTTGTTTGTTTATTTATTTTTTTATTTTATTTATCTATTTCAGTGACGGATTAAAAAGCTACTTAAACGATCCCTTCAACGCAGTTTATTATGTATTCTGTTATCTGGGACTTGTGTTGATGTTTCTTGTTCTTCCTCTTCGCTTTGCTGAAGTTAAATCTCAATGGACTGTTGCTGGTCTTGGCTACTTGTTGATCGTTCTTAGACTGTTCAAATATTCATGTGTTACAAGGTAATTTTGTATTATTTGTATTTTAATTTGCAGTTTAGTAACACCCCGTTCACACGATGCCGATACACACAAGTAACCAATTACCTCCAAGTACTACTTATCAAGTAATCAGTCACATGCAAGTACTGCTGATTACATAAGTATTAAACCAATCAAATGCAAGTACTGCTGATAAAGTAGCCAATTACAGTACCTGCAAGTACTGCTGATTGAGTAACCAATCACATGAAAGTACTGCTGATCAAGTAACCAATCAAATGCAAGTACTGCTCATCAAGTAACCAATCCCATGCAAGTACTGCTGATCAAGTAACCAATCCCATGCAAGTACTGCTGATCAAGTAACCAATCAAATGCAAGTACTGCTGATCAAGTAACCAATCCCATGCAAATACTGCTGATCAACTAACCAATCCCATGCACGTAACCAATCCCATGCAAGTACTGCTGATCAAGTAACCAATTACATCGAAGTAATTTTGCCCCAACTTGAGAAAAATGCCATCATTAGCCAATCATGTCCGAGTAAGTTTGACCTATATATTATTCTTAGAACTTTAGTATCGCTTTTTTAGAACCTCGGGACTTTACACTAAAACTCTTGCGAAGATTATTTACAGAGACATTGGTCGTTTCATGATGGTATTTGTTATTATCTTTATTGGCTTCTGTGGAGCGTTGTTTATGGTGTTGAAAGCCACGGACTCGCAGGATTTGTTCAGGTATATTTTAAACACTACTAGAAAGATTTAGCTAGAAGTATATTATCGTTTTTTGAAGTCGATATTAAAATGATTTATGTAGCTCTAGATTACCCAAGTCAATATTTTACTATTAGAAGCACCAATTTTCGTACACTTGAAATAGTCTTCCAGATACTAAGATATGTTGGTAGTATGTGTTAATAACGGACGAATGACAACGGATAACTGACATTGAACAGCGAACAACTGACAACCGATAACTGACAACCGATAATTGACAACATGCAGATAAGAGATAACTGATAAGATACAACTGACAACATATAAGAGACAACTGACAACACATAAGAGACAACTGACAACAGATAAGAGACAACTGACAACATATAAGATACAACTGACAACATACAAGAGACTAAGGGACAACTGACAACAGATAAGTTACAACTGACAACATATAAGAGACAACTGACAACAGATAAGGGACATCTGATAACAGACAACTGACAACACATAAGAGACAACTGACAACGGAAAACAGGCAACAGACAGCTAGCTCACTACAGATAGCTGACTACAGGCAACGGACAACTGCAACTGACAACAGACAACCGAAAATGGACAACTGACAAGGGACAATTAACTGACATGCAACTGGAAACGGACAACCGACAACAGATAACCGACAACGATAAACGCGGACAACAGACAACTGACAAGGGACAACTAGCAACTGGAAACAGACAACTCATAACCCAATAAGTTAACAATTATTGTTATACTTTTAACAGCAACTTTTCGTGGTTAATGTTGGCTGCCGTTAGAGCTCTTACTGAACAACAACCTGTTGATGAAGACTACACGAAGTTTAGGTAAGCACATTTTTGCTTTTTTCTTTGTTGTTCTTCTTTCGACTGAAATAACGGTCTTTTGATGGCATTTAACATAATTTTATATAGTTAGCACATAATTACTGATAATTTGATCCCGTTTGATTGATTTATGTAATATTGAAAACACGAGCAGGAGTGTTATATCAGATTTAAAACCACGAGGGCGCAGCCCGAGTGTTTTAGATCTGATAAAACACGTGATGCGAGTGTTTTGAATGGCTTCAAAAACGATTCGTTATATTGGATGTTATGTTCATTAGTATTCTTTATATAAAATTGTATGTTCATTAGTATTCTTTCTGACGTCAAGAAGTTTTATCAGGTAAAAAACCACGGACATAGTACTGATTTCCTTTGTGTTTTCCTCATGAATTATTAATGAGTTTTTGAAAGAATGGTTCTAGCCAGGTAGAAGGGTTTTGATTCTATTTTCGAATTATCGTTTGAGAGAAATGAAGAAGAAATTTTGTTTGTCGTGTTTCTGAAGTGTATCCTCAACAGTAGATCCAGCCATGCATGATATATGTTAACTAAAAATTTTAGCACTCGGAGACTGTAGAGAGGTTTTTACTGATTAATGTGTTTGTGCTTTTTGTTTCGTTGCAGTTGGTTGGCCATTCTTATTCTTCTTGCCTACATGGCGATGGTGATTGTTATTTTGCTCAATATTCTCATTGCCCAGCTCAGTTATACTTACACCGAGGCAAAGAAGACTGCTAAATTGCAATACGCTGTTGATACAATGCGTATTGTCAGTCGTTTGGAGTACAGCAGAATTCCCTTCTGGGTATGTGAATGTTGCTCTATAATTGTTAATTAGTAAGTCACGCAAATCTTTGTGGGTAATTTTTTGGGTGACGGAAAGTGCGGTTTTCTGGAGGTAGGTGCCCCCAGAAAAAGATGGAGAAGCGAAAGTCAGAGTGAGAGTAAGGGCCCTCACTGTTATGGACCTTGCTCTCGCGTATCCCAGTCGGGCTTCCCCGTGGTGAAGTTATCGAGAGAAGCGAAGATCAGGGTGAAGGTATAGGTGCCCGTTATGGAACTTGCTCTCCGTCGCCGCTTCACCGTGGGCGAAGTGTGGCCGAGGGGACACCACTTTCCGCCCCGATTTCTTTATTAATAGAATTTAAAAATAAGACAATTTTGGGTTTGTTCTTTACCTCGCTGAGTATTACACAAAAACTAAATGATATTTCAACGATAAACTATATTACAAATTGAGGTTATTTAACGACAACTCTAAATGTTCCGTATTTATCTCTAGGGCGCGGTGGGTGGGATAACTTTTAACGAAGGCGACCAAAACCAGAATGAGCTAGCCTGGCTTTTGACATGCCTTTTTTGACATGTCTTTTACGCTTATAGGCTGTGGGATATCCGGTTTAATTAGATCATATTATATAACTTATGCGTGTTCTTTTTACCCTTGTTTTTTCCAAATTGCTAAGGGGAATAAAAGTGACATAACGCAGGAAATGTCATTAGACTGCGCTATTGTGGAGAATATTAAGATGTAGCTTCTCATTAATCCCAATTTATCTAGTAATATAAATTGGCGCCTAATTGCGAGTGGAAAAAAGTTAATTTTTTGAGTGTGGCTACAGATTGATAACAAAAACATTTTTTGCCAATTTCAGTAACATACGTTTGGTAGATGGTCGTCGAGCTCAAATACTTACAAAAAGAATGTAAATGTTTCTGAGCTCCACACATGCAGTGGTCGAACCTGCAATCTTCTAATGACCAGTTCTTTTTTATACAGTCGAACCTCTATTAAGCGGACACCTTCGGGACTTCGTCTAGTGTCCGCTTAATAGAGGTGTCCGCTTAATAGAGGTTGGCGCAGTAGGGGGTGCGCGCATGGGGTTACAAGTTTTTGTTATAGACTTAGTTTGGTTTTACTGTAAAACAATTACTACAGCACTGTTTGACTTATATATTTGTTTAACCCACATATTTATTTAATACTGTAGTTCAAAATATAACAAAACATGAAATAGAAAAAAGTTTGCAATACATTGGGACCAACTTTTACAAAAAATAGCAACATTATATTAGTTAGACTATATGTCGCCTTAGATTGTGGCATGCATTGTAAAATTATTAATGTTGAAAGAAAACGTTAATCTTCAACTCCACGTGTCCGCTTAATTGAGGTTATTCTGCTCATTGGGACCCAAGATAAGTGTCCGCTTTCGCTTAATAGAGGTGTCCGCTTAATAGAGGTGTCCGCTTAATAGAGGTGTCCGTTAATAGAGGTGTCCGCTTAATAGAGGTGTCCGCTTAATAGAGGTGTCCGCTTAGTAGAGGTGTCGGCTTAACAGAGGTGTCGGCTTAACAGAGGTGTCCGCTTAATAGAGGTGTCCGCTTAATAGAGGTGTCCGTTAATAGAGGTGTCCGCTTAATAGAGGTGTCCGTTAATAGAGGTTCGACTGTATATTTCAAACGGTATCGCTTACGAGCACATATGACATTTAGTTTAGCGAATGTTTAGCAAACGTCTGTTACCGATTACACCATGGTCAAGCTCGCAAACGTATTAACTGTATGCACTACATATAGAGCGTTTTCATCTGACGTCACGGCGGCCATATTGGTGTACCAAAACAATGAAATGGCGGCCATATTGGTGTACGGTATGGGAATTAGCTCTTTCTTATTCAAATATTTCGTATACCCCAATGGGGCCACCGATCACGTGAGTGAAAACGCTCTATATACGTATACAAATTCACTTTAACTTATTTCTTATGCAAACGCCACCCCTTATGAAGCACATATGACTATGAATTTGCAACTTTATAGCTCTTCATCTGAGCCTTAGTATAGCTCAATGGTTAGACATCTGAGCCTTAGTATAGCTCTCAATGGTTAGAGCGTCTAACCGATCATAGAAGGTTGAAGGTTCGATCCTAGCTGTTTGTACCCTGGGAACCAGAGGGATCTCTCCCTATTATCCTTTTTGTAGTCGTATGTTTGTGGTGCTTCGCGCCAAATAATGGCGGCCCTCCTTCTCCATGCTCTCTTCTCCAAAACATCTGATCTCCAAGCGCTCTTCAAGGTCAGAGTAAGCTATTTGGGGCTCAGAAATATTTTCAATTCTGAGTATTTGAGCTTGAACGTCGTGTATAGTGGAAGTTGTTAATAGAGCGAAACAATTGACCGTACCGAAAAAGATGGCGACTTGTACATTTAACCACAATCCTTTGCGCATACAAGATGATTCGAACAACAGTATTCTGTGTTTTTGCTGGGATGTATGCAGGTAAGTTACTGCATATACTAAAAAGATAAACTTAGAAATGAAGTTCTCGCTTACTTAATCCATGTTAACATGATAAACAATGTTTAGTTGTTATTTGAGCTGATTTGAGGTCGCAAAGCATTGTGGTTAAATGTACCGCCGCCATCTTTTTCGGTACTGTCAATTAAAGAATGACGCAAACGTCATTAGTATATGATTGACGTCATGTTGACGTCACTGTCTAATATTTTGGTCATCTTCTGTTCTATATGTACAGTAGCATTTTTTTGTGTTGTACTATTTTTTAATTACAATAACTTCTTTTTCAGAACTTTCGAGTGAAGAATTACAAAGATGGCGGCGATTGGATCAGCGAAGAGGATTTAGCTGAAGGTATCGGTCGACTAATAATAACAGGAGCACCGCTGCTAAATGTTGCACGCTTGCGCGGGCTCAATGCTTGTATCTCAATAAATAGCGGGAAAATGTAGCGGGAAGTTAGTTTTAGAATCTCGGTTTGGATTTTGTAATATTTTGTTAGTTCTTGCTGTACAAACTGGTTATAGTTAGCATATAGTATTTTGAGCTTGGAGTTTGTAAAGTTTCGTCAGTTCTTGCTGTACAAGCTGTCCTTAGTTAGTATATAGTACTTTCGGTTGGAGTTTGTAATGTTTTGTTAGTTCTAGCTGTACAAGCTGCCATAAGTTGTAATTAATTTATAATTTTTTCAGGCACGTAGTTTACGATCCAGCCTACAAAATAACGGATGCTTTTAGCCTTATTTTACGACCAAAGAGTTCGAGTATATTTTTAGTATCACAAAATAATTGTCTTGTCGTGGTTGGTGTAGTAAAAAGAAACGGAATAACACTAAAAGCATCCATTTTATAGTCTGGAGTGCTGTAAACTACTTGCTTCAAAAAAAATCGTAAACTCGTAATTACGTAGGGGAACATCTCACCAATAGTTAATTAACAATTAAAGTGATTCAATGGTGAAAATATTGTTGGTAATGTTTCTGCATAATCCTAAAGATATTATGGTACTGGATAGTTGTGCAAAGTTTCATTTCGAAATTCTCAAAAACAAAGTTGTATTTTACGTGCGAAGTTTGTATTTTGGAGCGCCGTGTTTGAGAAGAATGAGTTGAGGAGAACTTATGACGTCATAGGCTCAATAAAAACAAAAGATCATTGTTGTCAACAAAAGGGTCATTGTTGTTATTGAGTCTATGACGTCATTAGCTTCCTCGACTCATTCTTCTCAAGCTCGGCCACTTTAATGGCGGCACTCCAAAATACAAACTTTACACATAGAATACCACCTTTTCTTCAATGAGTTTTGAAATGAAACTTTGCACGATTACTAACTACCATAACATCTTTATGATTATGCAAAAACATTGCTAACAATATTTTCATCAGAGAACCACTTTAAACAACGAGCCCGAGTTTTCTGTGAGCTGATATAGTCAACGAGGTGAAGCCGAGTTGACTATCTGCTCGTAGAAAACGAGGGCGAGTTGTCTAATTGTTTCAGTACCAACCATTAACAACTTTTCTTTAAAGTAAAGAAGTCTTATCGAACATTGTTCCAAATTTTCAGGTAGTTTTACCTTTTTGTTTGCCGAAGTGTCCCCACACAAAATGTAGAGTAACTCCATGGCATATGGTAAACAATTGCTCACAAAACACGAGATTGTAATTACTTTGCTTCAAATTTGGTATATATACATAAGCGAATTAATTCTCTTATTCGAAAATGTCATACTGAATGAATTTCCGTTACTTTCGACCCAAAGTTTTCTTCACTCGTACAAAAATGTTAGCAGAGCCATGTGTGATTTTTTAGCCTAGTTTCCAGGTTTTGCTTGCGGCGTGCATATGTCGTGGCTTCTGATTGATCAGAATAGGAATATTCCAGTTATAAGAAGGTTTGTCATTGGATAACGCTACTAATGGTCCATCACTAATAGACCACTAGTAGCTCAGCCAATGGGAATGCCGGATTTGTAATATACCACTAGTTGGTTGATACTAAGCCCGGTAAGACGGGGTTAGTACTTGGATGGGTGACCGCTTGGGAATCTCCCCCGTTGTCGAGGTTGGAACTCATGTGAGCAGAGTTGTAGTTGATCTCTGCTGTGCTTGGAGGGCTTTTTGCCGGGTTCTCCGGTTTTCCTCCCTCCGTAAAATCAACACCTACATCACTTAGCTGTGATCTGAGGTTTGAACTGTGTCGTATAGCGGCTGCCTGGTGCGCCTTTAATATGCCTCGACACGGCCATGTTGATATGCGTCCTTCGTAATTCAGCCACTGGCTGCAAGTAAGGATGATTAGTTCCCAGTCCTTTATCCTTTAGTTTTTGACTTGATAGTGCATTGAAAGAGCAACCATCTGAAAACATGCTCCTTCAAGGCTGTTTATATATTTGTGTATTAAAGAGGAAATGAAATGAAAATTAACTTAATTTTCATTTAATTTCCTCTTGAAAATATATGAAATGGAATTATGGTGATATTTTGATAGCGCATATATGATACAAGCTTTACTGCTCACTAAATGAAAGCGAATATAACACAATGACATCACTATTTTAAAACTGAAGGTGTCTTCTTTAATACTTATATTGAATTTAAATTTTTATACAGAAATTTTAGAATACACAGAAGAAAGACATCCTTGGGAAACCGTTGAAGAGAGGCTCACCAACGTTAGGTATATTTTCAATTATTTTGCCACAGTTGAGATTACAATAATTAAAGATATTAAAGACTCATTAACCGAGTGCATGTGAGGTTTGTGCGGGAAAGTATTTGCCTGAGGTTTTCGTAAGGGCAAATACATGTACTTTCCCGTATAGACCGAGCAAACGAGGTTAATAAGGAATTTATTATATGGCTATTGGTTCATTTTATTTTTAAGTTTCGAGCGTTGTTTTCGTCTTCGGAGTATGCTGTTTACCTTACCTGTTAAACATTTTCGTGTCGCTTCTTGCTTACACTAGTCCGGTTTTTATTTGTCGTGTTTTTAGATAAACAGCTTTAAAGAAAACCAGCAGTAATGTTCCAACACATTTTATTGTTCTGGATATTTGAATAAAGATACCTAGTTATCTTTTATTTCTATTCAAATCAACTCAGAAATTTTCTCGCCAAAATTTACCGGTCCGAGAAAAAAGCGTATTGACCGGTCGATCAATATCGTAAAATCCCGATCGCTCAGGAACCAATCAGCATGCGTCGTTTTGCGTACGGACCGGAAAACAAACCCAGCCATATAATAAATAAATGTATTAACTTCTTTGTATCCTATGGCTTTCCGAGAGGCGAGTAAAATCGTCTGGCGTTAACCAGGATAAAATACTAAACACCAATTTAGACAGGAAAGAGTTAGACCGATAATAGGCCTTATTCAAAAATGGCCGCCGAATTATAATTATTTTACGTGCATATAAATTAGCCCTTATAACCTCGTTTTAAAGTAAACATTATTTTGAATTTCCCACATGAAAACGAGTTCACAAGGGCTAATTTATACGCATATAAAAGATTCTAATTCCGCGACCATTTTTGAATAAGGTGTATTATGTGAAAATATTTGCTTATTACTTATATAACGATTGAATAACTAGAATTCTGTTGTTTATTGTTCTCAATGCAATTGTTTTTCTTGTGTAAGTAAACTTCAAACAAATTCTCAACGCAGCCAAGCGCAGAATCAGTTTAGCGTTAAACTGGCGTAAGGGCAACTATAGTTTCCAGGTTATTCTATTTTCCCTTAAAGTCGGTAAAGTTCAATTTAAAACCGAAGAAATAATTTAAACTAGTCACTCGGTTCCACTATGTTATAAAATCGAATCCGACGTGAACCAGCTAGAAGACGTATTACTATCCGATTAATAAAACGAGACGGCCTGTTTGTGATAAAAAGTGAAAAGGTAATAAACTGCCGAGATTAGTTTTGATAACGAAATGCTGACGTTTCGAGCAGAGCCCTTGATCAGAGTAGTTCTGTTTTTTTATTTACTGATTCTTTACTGTATCTTTTTTAAAACATTTTTCATAGCCTAAATTCTATTTTTAGTAATTTAAATAATTTCTTCCTTGTTAGAGAGATTATGAGAAAAGTCGTGAGAAAACGTAAGTTGATGCAAATATTTTAATAGAACAATGTATGGGACAACTTTACTCACACAAGTCCCGAACTTGGACAAGCGTTCACCCGTCCCCGTCCAAGTACTAAAAAGCAATTCGTTTTATAAATAAGTTTTGTGGAAACACCACGTAAAATATTTATGTGCTAAGCTTTCGGCCTGTTGACTCAGGCCTTCATCAGAGCAATAACAACAAGCTTTTGGCTCACGTCATTTATAAACTAAGCAACTGATCAATTAAATCAAGGGAGCACGTTAGAATGCGATAGTTCTTATAAATAAACTAAACTTTACTTACCTAAGTTGTTGACGTTTTGTGCGAGTCGCCGAGTTTCGGCTCGCTCGTCGGGGGCTCATATTATCAGCGGTTTTGTCGAACTCGGCGACTCGCACAAAACGTCAACAACTTAGGTAAGTAAAGTTTAGTTTAGTTTATTTGTAAGAACTATCACATTCTAACGTGCTCCCTTGATTAAATCACGTAAGAATACAATGGCGTATCACGTTAATTTTATTAATTAGAAAACAAAATCAAGAATGTTCTCCGAATAGGGAACACCACCATTGTCGTTCCCAGATCCCTACTTTTCTTAGCGCGGCCGCACGAAAATTCTTGGGCCAAGAATTCGCGCTAAGAAAAGTAGGGGATCTGGGAACGAGAATGGGAACTGGAAACACCACGTGCTGTTTAATGGCTGTCCCTCCTGAGAAATAGTGTGATGTTTTGCAATCTCAATAGATTCCCTTGTTCTTTGCGTGTTTGGCAACAGCAGATTTATCATGTTGGGCTTTTATGCAACATGTCTTGTGCTCCTTCAGGCGAGTTGAGAGATCCGAAAGCTTAGCAAATAAATATTTTACGTGGTGTTTCCACTAAACTTATTTATATTACATTATCGCCATGAAAACTTTCAAAGAATTAATCATTTTTTTGTTTTTGGAAAGGGCGTTAAAATTATTAAAGATGGCGTTAATATTTTTTCAATATTATTCTTTTTTGGTTTTTGAGGTATTTGTATTTTTTTGTAATATGTAAATAAGATAGTGATGACGACTATGCATGCAGATCAACATTGCGGTAAGTCTTGAAGTTGGACATATCTTCGAAATCAACAAACAAAATCGCTTGAAACTTTGCATATATAGATACAGACCACCAAACGAATCAACATGCATCATTTTCGTTTTAGTGTTTTAGCGTTTGATATACTAGACCATAAAATACTACTAAAAAAACTCGAATTATATCATTTCAATCCAGCGACAATAGACTGGTTTAACTCGTATCTTTCAAACCGAACTCAAAAAGTAAAATTCAAAACGTGTTTCTCTGATGCATTACCGGTCAGTTGTGGTGTCCCTCAAGGGTCAATCTTAGGACCGCTTCTATTCATTTTATTCATTAATGATCTTCCACTTTTTCAAAATAATACAACACCGTTTATTTTCGCTGACGACACATCATTACTAGCTTCCAGTCTATCAATAGCAGATCTAAACCTGAAATTAACAAATGACCTCAATCAAGTATCGAACTGGGTAAATGCAAATCTCATGTCCTTAAATTGCAAAAAAAGCAAAAGCATGAAAATTCTTTCTAAACGTAAATCCGACACTTGTGAAAACATTTTTGTTAAAATAAACAACGAAGTAATTGACGAAGTAAAAACATTTAAAACTGCTTGGAGTACACTTTGATAGTGTACTTCAATGGGACGAACAGATAGCAAATATATCTCAAATTATAAGTAAACGACTTTTTTTACTCAAACGGATACGAAAAAATTTACCTCATCACTCTCGTATATTGTTTTATGAGTCGTTAATCTTCCCACACCTACTTTATTGCTGTACGGTTTGGGGGTGTGCTTCAAGTGAAAGGCTGCACGATCTTCTAAAATTACAGAAAAGGTCGGCACGCATTATACTGGAAGCATCAACTGATGATTCGTCTGTCGAACTTTTTAAAATACTGAATTGGATTCCGATACACAGTCTCATTAAATTAAGAAAACTAATTCTGCTGTTCAGTGTACTAAAGAACAAAGCTCCATCGAACTTGTACGACCTATTCCAACTCGTTAAAGAAACACATAGCGTAAACACAAGATCATCATTAACAGATCTGAAAATTCCTAAAGTCTCAACCGAGTTTGGAAAAACAAAAATTTCGTACAGTGGAGCTATGTTGTTTAACTCTCTACCAGACTACTTAAAAGACACTGAGAGAACCACCATATCTACATTTAAAAAAGAATTAAAAAACTATTTTTTAAAACAAAACAATAATGTGCTTCACCTAGAAGAATTTGCATACGTATCTTGTAAATATAAACTAACCTGTAATTGCATAACACACTAATTAATTGATACTAACTTTACACCCAAATGAAGGCCATCTGGCGGAATACATTTCATGTAAAAGATGTTTATACCTTCACTAAATAAAGACTATTATTATTATTATTATTATTATTATTACCATAGTAACAGGTTAGTTTTTAGACCTTTGAGTTTCTTTACCAAAAATGAAAAATCTTTGTTTTCTCGCATAATAGTTTTTTTTACCAACTTCAGTTTTAAATTGGTTAAGTCATTGGAAATGTGCCCAACCTATACCAACCTCAAAATGTTCGATCGAAGAGAAAACACGTAATTTGGTTTTAGAAATTAAGAGGTTTGGAAACTAGTCCCTTACCAGGGCGACTATTAAATTTTAACTATTAAATTTTACAGTTTGGTGATCTGTACACACACATGCAAATTAGGTTCAAGCGATCTTTGAATTCTGAAGATATGTCTAACTTAAAGTATTGCTGCAATGTTGTTGGCCTGCATATATAGACGTCATCACTAACTCATTTGCATATTACATACCAAACAACCCAAATAACTCGAGAACAAAAACCAATGATAAGTTGTACGTATAAATGTAGTGCATGTGGTACTTATCATATCTTCATAACTTATCATATCACTTTAACTATACATCTCATATGCAAATGCTACCACTTAGGAGCACATATGACTATGAATTTGCAACCTTAAGGCCTGGCCAAACGCTTTCAACATTTCATTCAACATCGTTCAACATTGTTGAATTCAACATGTTGAAAGCGTTTGGCCACCCCTGTTGAATGATGTTGAACGTTGTTGAATGGTGTTGAATGATGTTGAACGAAATTTGAACATGTTCAAATTTTCGTTCAACACGCGTTCAACATTTATATTGTTCTCAAAATGTTGAAAGGTGTTGAACGCATTTGGCCACATTTCATTCAACTTTGTTGAACAGAGACATGCGCCATGCGGGATATTGTCGATTCCAGCTTTTGTGGTAGCCCGCGTTCAATTAATTGTCATTCATGGATGTTGAATTAATTTGGCCACGCGTGCTTTCAACATTATTCAACATCGTTCAACAATGTTGAATGATGTTGAATGCGATGTTGAAAGCGTTTGGCCAGGCCTTTAGCTCTCCATTTGAGCCTCAGTGGCTCAATGATTAGAGCGTCTAACCGGGCTTAGCTTTTTGGGTTGCGATCCGCGTGTTTGGATCGTAGTAGGGGTCATTTAAGTGTTTATGAAGTGTTTAAAAAAACTCATTGGCATTTTCTTTTTATTTTAACAAACAGAAGAAAGTGACAGGAGCATTAAGTAAAAATTTCAGGAGAATCTGACGTAGATATAATCTTTTAGCTCTGAACTCTCAAAGTTTATCATGCAGGCTATTTAATTTCTTGAGAAATTTGGGCTTTTGGTATATAACAATACCTTATGATCTACGCAAATGGTCAAGTATGCATAAAAACAATGGATTATGGCATTAATGATCCATCTGCGTGCGTACGTCATAAAGCGTACAAAGTAGCCATGGGAAATTTTGTGAATTTATGACTCGAGAACTATACGGCAGATTCTCTTGAAATTTTTAGTGAATGCTCCTCTCATGCGCTTCTGTTCATTAAAACAAAAAAGCGCCAACGGGTTTTGCACTTCATAGACACTTCAAGCCTTGTTTTCATGCGGTTGCTCACAAAGACTACAAGAGACCTTTAGCGACTTAGTCGGAATGACGTTTGTCCCAGCGACTGTCAACGATCCAAGCGTCCCAAAATTCAGCTGCAAAATATCAAGGCAAATTATTCAGTCAATTAGGCGACATTCGCAAGAATCTAGTCCTACAGAACGACAATTTTATAAAAGAAAGACTGTTGTCAGCTCTTATACGACAAAGAAATCTATTTTATCTTTTTGACTTGAAATTATCTGTAAAAGAATGATCTGTCGTAAAGATGAAGTTCTCGTACAAGGAGTACAGATGATACAATAGACCCCACCAAATGTGTCTCTTATTTGAAACAATTTCCGAATTTTAAAACAGCTAGTGAGTACATGCTTATTTCTCCCTCGTTGTCGACCTTATAGGGCATGCAAGTAACATGAACAAGTATATATATACGCACAGAGAACGCATTGAATAGAAATCGCTTATTCAAGGCAGCCATCTTTTGTATTTTCCGCAAATTGCGCCAAAAACAGTTAGTGGCGATTTTCTCAAGGCTTCAAAAACTCATTAATAATTCATGAAGAAAACACAAAAGAAATCAGTACCATGTCCGTGGTTTTATATATATTTAGATGCCCATAAAGATCGGACGCGAATATTTTCACTTATCAAATTCTAAGTGTAAATGATGAACACTTTGTTTAAGAGTCGTAGGAAAGGTGGGATAAGATCATTTACAGTCAGAAAAAGCTCAATTTGAGGCACTAGTGCCTATTAACTTTGATAAAACATTAATTTTTATTAATCCATGTTTTATCCGTAGTTAAAAAACTCATTAATAATTCATGAGGAAAACACAAAAGAAATCAATACCGTAGCAGAGGTTGTAAATCGGATACAGAATCGTCCTGATTTACATAAACTTTAGCTTCGATTTTCTCGGCTAAAATAGAGTATATCGCTAAAATAGTTGGTGAACTTGATTACTTAGATGCATTTGTATTTTAAGAAAGATACAGCATTCGCAGCCGATCTGTATCTGATTTACTACGGCTCGCCTTGTAAATCAGATACAGATCGGCTGCTCATGCTGTATCTATTACTTAAAGATGCTGATTAAACATTCATTTCTTTTGAATTTTCTTCATGAATTATTAATGAATTTGATAAGTACTGTTTAATAAACGAGCATGAGTGTTTTATCAGACATAAAGACACGAGGCAAAGCCGAGTGTTTTTATATCTGATAAAACACGAACTGCGAGTTTATTGAACGGCTTTAAAAACGAACCTAGCCTGCGTAGCTGGCGGTATTAGGGAGTTCGGGCGTTGCCCGCCTACGCCCACGCCCGAACTCCCTAATACCGCCAGCTACGCAGGCTAAAACGAACCAAGAACGGCTTCAAAAACGAACTTGGTAAGTTCATTGGCGTAGTAAGTTTGAAAAATAACCGTGTCTAAGCCGAGAAAATCAAAGCTAAAGTTTATGTAAATCAGGAGGTTTCTTTATCAGATCATAGTTAATAGAACATATACATGGTTTGGAAACTCGTCCGAAGTGATTGTTCTATGTTTTTGTTCAAGTTTATGGAAATTTGTGAAATATCACGATATTGTATTTTCTGTATAATGAAGCAGTCATCCACATGAATAGCAACGCTCGGGTTTAATTAGTGAGTTGCTTCATCGGCACGTGTTGTGGTGCTTCATCGTCGCGTGTCCATATAATTTACTTCCATATAAGGAACTCCATTGTCAGTTCAACATGACCATGCGCTTCATGTTGAAAGACAATAGAGCGTTTTCACTCACGTGATCGGTGGCCCCATGGGGGGGTGGTGAAACAATACGAAATATTTGAATAAGAAAGAGCTAATTCCCATACCGTACACCAATATGGCCGCCATTTCATTGTTTTGGTACACCAATATGGCCGCCGTGACGTCAGATGAAAACGCTCTATAGAACTTCCAAACCATGTATATGTTCTATTAACTATGATCAGATATAAAACCACGGACATGGTACTGATTTCCTTTGTGTTTTCCTCATGAATTATCAATGAGTTTTTGAAATATTATAACTAACGACCTTGAAAGGCTGCTGAAGATCTTTCTTGTTAGAGACCGCTTTCTTCTTAGCAACAACTGTTAACGGAACACCAGGCTTAAGATCCACGACGCAGCGTCTAAAAGTGCGTATAACGTCAATTTATTCCCCCCCCCCCGTCTAATCAATTTGCCTGATCGAGAGGATTCAAACGAGGTATAGCATATATTAGGTTTAATAGATTGATATTTCTAGAGATATATTGCCTCAAACATGCCAAAATCAGTGTTTTCAACGAGTTCAAAAAGTCTTGGCCGGGAGAAAACACGGTCTGGGTCGAACTTGGCTTATGACGTCAAATCGGGAACACATCAAACTGAAGCACATCAAACTGAAGTTGCAAGTAAATATTATAGAGGGATTTTTTTTTCATCACGTTTCAGAATAACTTGTTAGAAGACAGCAGATACAGAAATTTACAATATTTACTTACAACTTCAGTTTGGCGTGTTCCCGGTTTGACGTCATATCAGTGCTCAATTATTCAACCCACTGTTTTGTCCCGGCCAAGACTTTGAAAACGTTGTTTATGAGACATATCTCTAGAAATACGTAATATGTTCAGGCCTGGCCAAACGCTTTCAACATTTCATGCAACATCGTTCAACATTGTCGAACGAAAATTTGAACATGTTCAAATTTCGTTCAACACCATTCAACAACGTTCAACATCATTCATCAGGGTGGCCAAACGCTTTCAACATGTTGAATCACGGTTGAATTCAACAATGTTGAACGATGTTGAATGAAATGTTGAAAGCGTTTGGCCATACCTCATTTGAATGAATGCACTTTAAAATACAACGTGAATTGAAGCATTTAAAAGAAGCCACTGTATATTGGCTACGCTTATATCTGATGTTTCAAACTTGTTTTACGACCTTCAAGACCCTCCAGTTCTGCTAAAACGATTGTTGTGTCTGAGCTGAAATCATGCATTAAAGAACAGCCTCCATGCAGCTTTCAGCATGTTCACGTCCTGAAGACGTTGAAAAGTAACATCTTTCGCAGTTTTTCGTTTCCTTGCTTTGTTTTTGAGATATTTCAGTTTGTTTGAAATGATGATGAAAAATTTTGACTTCACATGTGCATAATGTCTCATTGGAGAAGGTCAGTATTTTGCTGTTATGAAAGCAAATTAGTTCGAAGAAAAGCAGGTGGGCGTGTTTTTCTCTCAACACCAAACATGTAGTTATTTAAGTTTTATGATGTTTGATGATAGCAAAGATATAACTTTCCCCAATAACTCATTATGCACGTGTGACATCAAGATGTTTAATTTGCATATCTAACAAAATAAAATATCCCAATAACGAAGCATGCAAAAATACGAAAAAACTGTAAAAGATGTTACATTGTCATTTTAAGTGTTCTTTCAAATAAGACAGATCTACTTTTGGGAGGCCGCGTCGTAGATCTTAAGGTCTCTAATTGCTGGGTTGCACGTAACGTCATAGCGGCCATGTTGGTTGGTAGGTACAAAAGAATATTGCGTGGCCGCTGTGTCTTTGTTTTTTAAATCTCACATGCTTCCTTTGACTTAAAACGCACATGCTTCCTTTGACTTAAGCCCATGTTTTCATAATAGCAGAGATATGTAACCTTTTCTGATAACTCATTATGCACATGTGACGTAAAAAGTTGTGTCATTTGCATACCAAACAAGCTGGAATATCTCAAAAACGAAGCAAGAAAACCAAAAACTGCAAAAGATGTTATTTTATCATTTTAAATGTTCTTTTCAATAAGACAAACTTAATTTTCGAGTCATATCATAGGCAGCCCAGAGAAACGTCTTGAATTTGCCGAACTTTTGCCGAACGTCGAGCGATAACAAAACTCGCCCCATTCTCCCTTTGCCTGATAAATTTTATTAAATGTAAGACATTTTTATGGTCATATGCCCTTTAATACCTTTTACTTGGCATGCTCTTTGGTATATTTTAGGGCAATAATGGAGAAGTGGCCGGAGTCTAGCTCAGCTGGTGCCAATAATCCATGACGGACGCACCACATTTCTTTTTAATGGTTTTACGTTCAGTATTCATATATGCCTGGTATTCACGTGCTTTAAAGTAGACATGGTAACGCAATGTTTGTCTACGATACAAACACACACACACTCACTCACTCACTCACTCACTCACTCACTCACTCGTGCACTCCCACACTCACTCACACTCACTCACCCACCCACTCAACTCACCCACTCAACTCACCTCACCCACTCAACTCACCTCACCCACTCACCTCACCTCACCCACTCACCTCACCTCACCTCACCTCACCTCACCTCACCTCACCTCACCTCACCTCACCTCACCTCACCTCACCTCACTAACTAACTAACTAACTAACTAACTAACTAACTAACTAACTAACTAACTAACTAACATATATACTAACTAACTAACATATATACAAGGCGTAGGTTTTTTAGTTAATTAGTCGTAGTTTGTATCATTTTATTTATTTTAAATACACTTGTAATTGTCGTATTTTGTAAGATTCTTATATATATATATATATATATTCGTAATTCGGAGGGCACAAGCTTATAGAGCCATAATTTTTAGCAAACACCCTTATACACTTGGACCCGTATATATACCCGTATATAAAAACTCGGACCCGTATATACCCGTATTACGTACTAGAATTACAGTAGTTAAATTTGAAAATATCGATATACCGAAAATATCGAAATGTTACCGAAAATATCGAAATCTACGATATTATCGGTATTAGACGCGCGAAAACCGATTATCACTGTTTTGAAGCTTGATTTTTTGTTGAACTTCTGTTGCGGAAGTTTCGGGATTCTCTTTGCGGCAAATCACACGTCACCTATTGTCAAACTATGACTCATCCTGAATACCTAATGCGTTTCAATTCCCAAAGCGCACATTTCACGGGCTGTCGACTCGACAGTGTCGAGGATAGACCATCGCAGTCTTTAGAAATTTTTTTCGCACGCGATGAGTCATCGCTAGAATAAATAGAACATGTTTGTGACAGATGCAGTATATACCGACTCAATCGACAATCTCCAATCTTCTTTACTGGCGATGGTGAACAGATGAACGACGACACTGTCACTGAAAAGCCAGACGAGCTTATTGTCGTCAAAGAAGCTCTTTTAAAAGAATGAAATAAAAGTAGCGTGCTGTGTAGGCAGTGTAGAAATAACAATCGAAATATAGTAACTTAGGTTAGATATACTGCCGAAACAGAGAACGTAGGAATCTAACGTTTCGAGCGAAGGCCCTTCGTCAGAGAGAAACCTCTTTTAAAAGGAGCTGTGTTCGCTTCAAGTGACGTTCCTGAAGACGAGCCATGTCAACCACCGCCACAGAAATGTCAGAAAGTCAAGAAGACGCTTGGCTCCCTGACCACCATGCGGAAGTCGTCGCAGATATCATCGCCATCACAGTCGCCGCGCGATCGATTGCTTAGTCAGATCGATTTGCTTAGTCAGCTAGCACGGAAAGCTCCGTCTGAGAGACTATTCAGTAAAGTCGGTCAAATTATAACTTCGCAGAGAGCCCAGCTAAAGCCAGACCAAGCAAACATGCTCGTGTTTCTGGCAGAAAACTTGTAAATATATTATATACGGTATATATATCATTGTAAATATATCATTTGTTACATTAAAGCTCGATTCACACTTCGAAAAAGGTGCTTTTTCTTTTGTAAAACGTTATTCTTATGATATGCTGGCGTCTGGTGAAAATTAGGCTTAAAATATAGTTAATTTCCATCGCGGAAAAATATCGATATATCGATATTATCGGGTTTTTTCTTTCGATAACCGATATCGGTATTTTTTCAATACCGCAACAGCCTAGGTTCTATAGAGCCAAGTGACAAACATCACATGTTAGGTTGAGGTGTTAGTATTCGAGTTTTAGTCGGAAAGAAGAGCGCACTCAGAGACTGCATATACCTCCGCTAGATAGTCGTCTAACTCATCTTGCTTACCAGGCTAGCTCACGAGACCTACATGCATGTATGAAGAATAAAATGCTTGATTGCACTCGTACGGGAATTATGCAAAATTAGGTCGCCTATAGCTGGGCTGGCTTGCTTGTTGTGCTAATTGCGTAATTTATCAGGTCTGGTAAGATACGAGTCTCATTGTTTTAAATATGAACTGTACATGAACAAGCAGAACTTGTGAATTGTTAATATGTCGTAAAAAGCTGGTAAAAACAAATTTTGTTGCGTGTACGAAGTTTTTAGTGCCAACCCGGCTCATATAAACACAATAAACATCATCTCGGCAAAGCTCGGGTACCCGGGCTGGCTCGCCTCCATATAAACGCCCCCTAAGGCATAAGAAGCATATACCTCTACTTTCTTCGACCCCGTTCTCACAAAACCGGATATATAGGCCTTGAGTTTTCCTGTTACTTCCGGCGCAATTTTTGTGCTGGCACGCCGCTCCGATCTTGAAAGAGGTACTCATCCCCAGGGCATTTTGCCATGGTGTCAGCTGGTCGATTTTATAATCTGATTGAAATATAGTAAGGTTAGATATACTTCCGAAACAGAGAACGTAGGAGTCTAACGTTTCGAGCGAAGGCCCTTCGTCAGAGAGAAACGTTTCTCTCTGACGAAGGGTTAGACTCCTACGTTCTCTGTTTCGGCAGTATATCTAAGGCCTGTTCCAAACGCCGCTCTTCTTATGTGCCGAACCTAATGATAATGACCTAAATCCTTTGTTTATGCTGATTTGCATTAGGTTCGGCGCATGAGAAGAGCGGCGTTTGGAACGGGCCTAACCTTACTATATTTCGATTGTTGTTTCTACACTGCCTACGCAGCACGCTACTTTTATTTCACTATATATAATCTGATTGGCCAAATGGGCCGGTTTAAGAACTCAATTCAGATAGAGTATAATTTATTCATAAAAATTTGAATTGCAATAGATCTACTCTGAAAAATGTACCTAAAGATTAAGAATTGAAACGATAGCTTTGGTTAAAGTCGAGAACAACATTAGATATACGTTTATTTTATATTCAAACGGAATCTGCTTATCTGCTGTTACTTTAATACAAATATTCAATCACGATCGACGAACATAGATCAGCACTGAAGGCTAGTAAAATATTCCAAAATTCTTGAGGTCACGTGACCAGCCTTTGCCAGGGTCTTTTCTAGCCCGCCATTTTGAGAAGGCCCTGGGTGTGGGAAAGAGGCCTTATTTCAATTTTTGTTAATTCATTTCAATTCATGAATGCATTTAGTATACTTGGGAGTGGTCGTTTGAAAAGCTTTTATGTTTAGATGTTTTGATTAAAGTTAAACATAACAAAATTTTGAATGAAGTGTACTCTAAAGCAACAGTACGCATCAGTATTTACATCCGGGATCGTGTCATCCAACACATGTAAAGAAGGGAATCCCTTACGGTCAAGCTTTAAGAATGAAACGGATATGTACTACGGAAGAGGCTTTTGAGAATAGTTTAAGGACCCTTCGTATAGTAATTTTAAAAAAAAGAAGATTTAAAAAGGGTGTGGTGGATTTCCAGTTAAATAGGGCTAAGAAGAAAATCCAGCTTTATCAAGAAAATAATAACAAATAGAATGCCACTTGTTTTAACTTTCATCCGGCGTTGTCAGGGGTAGGTAAAATAATAGATTCGCTTTGGCCTATTTTGCAGGCGTCGGAGGACACGTGACAGTTTTTTCAGGAAAAACCTATGATAGCATATAGACGACCGAAAAGATTGGTTAGGGCTAAGATTAACGGGGGGGGGGGGTGTAGGAATGTTGAAGTATGCGCAAATGCCGTTAATCACGCTGTCAAATCTGCAATTATGTTAAGGAGGGTCCAAATTTTGTAATGGGCGTACTTACTTTATAAATTACTCGTTTAATTGCGATTCGGCAGGGGTGATTTACGTACTTGATAATCTGTAAAAAATGGTCGTAAATTTACGTACCATAACATCTTTTCGAAAGAGATTAATTTAATAACCATAAAAGTAGCGTAAATATGGGAAGGGACAGAGGGGTATAGCTGGTGAACATTTGTATGCTCACTTTTATGAAAAGGGCCATGAAGGAATTAGAGATATGAAGTTATGATTATTGATAAGACATGTGAGTGAACCAACAGTGAGAGAGGGATTTTGGACTTATAAACTGGACACACTTTTGTGCCGAATGGTTTGAACCTTAGGGATTTTCTTAAGTATGCTAATATTATTTTAATTTATAATTAGTTTAGGTGTATTTTGTAGAGCTTCCTTGTACTTGTATCTTTGATTCTTGATAAAGGGGCAGCGCCCTGAAACGTTGAAAATTTGAAATAAAAGTATATATCAAACGAGGCCAGAAAGGCTTATTAATTAACTCTTTACCTGCCGTATCGTTCGTTTTTGAACGAAGCAGACTTTAGTATTTTACTCTGTCTAACGACTGTCAAGTGGAGAGCCCTCGGTCGTGAAAGAGTTAAGATGCACTTAATTTATTATTGAGTCGGTTTTCTTTGTTCTTTCGAGGGCTTTAAATATCGCATAAAGCCCTTGAATAATAATTAGAAAAGAAATGAAGAAAAAAACAAGGAAAATCTTTGTCCAAGGTGGAAAAAAATGACAAAACTTTGTTGGAAAACCTCCTCAATAATAAATTAAGTCGGGATGTATGCGATATAAAGCCCTCGGACGCTGCGCGTCCCTCGTTCTCGGGATTTATCTTACATAAAAGAATATTCAAATTTAGTTGCCATTATGAAAGTGGACTATATTTCTTTAGATTACCCGCCGGCCCAATCCTAAAATAAACCACTGGGGGGTCTCTCAATCACTCTCAAGATTTTATGGATTTTCAACTGAATTTTATGTAATATATACAACACGGCCGCGAATGTTGTATATTACTTAAGATACGAATGCATCTAAAGAACCATATTTACCAACTATTTTAGCGATATACTCTATTTTAGCCGAGAAAATCGAAGCTAAAGTTTATGTAAATCGGATGCTGTATCCGATTTACAACCTCTGCTACGGTATTGATTTCTTTTGTGTTTTCATCATGAATTATTAATGAGTATTTTAAGAGATTTTCCAAGTTGTTTTTTTATTTTATGGTTTGGAAAGTTTGTAAGGTATTTTTGCAAAAGTGTACAAAAAATTGCAAATTAAAGTGTACGAGATTTTTTTCAGTAATGCGTTCTTGCCTAGTCGAGTAATTGAGTAAATACGGAGTTTGACTGTTTGATAAAAATTACGGGAGATAATGATGGAGCATAACGTTGGCCAACGACATAAATAAGATAACAGTGCGGATGTGTTAACAAAAATACATAAGCTGCACGGAAAATATTCATGAACGCTATATTTTTAGCATGTCGTTCCTCTTGATATAAAAATATACGTATATCTATATGCCAAATATAATAAAATATACATGTAGAACAATTGAAAAGAACACTTCACTTTATAATTTCCCCAGCAAGCTTGGTGGTTGAGGCCGGTGCTAAACGTCGCATGTACAATAGACGAATTGGTTTTTTTTTAATTTAATTTAAATTGATCATGATAGTTGAATTTTATTGGACGAATAGGCGAGTTTCAGGGTGTTACGCGCGCATCGTTTTGCAAAGAAATTGGCGGGCTCTCCACAAAGTAAGCAATGGCAAACAGACTTGTTAGCGAGCCAACAACAGCAGAATAACAGTGTTAAACATCCATATATATACTGTATCTATGCTTTGTTTATTTATTTTAAACAGTATGTTTACTTTGAGTGGAGCTTGCCACCGAAATTTTGTTCACCGAAATTTAGAAGAAAAAAATAATTATATAGTGACAAACAAAAACAGTATGCTTTCATTGTAAGTCAGCCCACAAACATCGGTGGTTCAGTGCTGTGTTGTATGGCAACAGCTACGAGAATGTTAAAGAATTTGATTTTGATATGTGGAATGGAATGAAATGAAAGTATAGACGTGTCTTAGACATTAGCGCAGTGTGGCAAGAATAGGGCCTTTTCCAGCCCCAAATTTCAAAAAGGCCCAACTGGGAACGAGGTAGGTTGATGGGAGCACGGCGCATGCTCTCATGGTCGATTCTTCTCCGGTTGGTCCTTTAGTGCCATAAATACATGTATATTCCTGTAGACAAAACACTGACTGAGTCACTAAGTCCTTCACAGTTTATAACTGTAGTTCATACTACATAGCGACTAGTAAAAAATAGCTAGGCGCGTAGCGCCTTGTCACCTTTCACCTTGTCACGTTCCTGTATCTGAACCCTACATGCAAGCGATCATTTCGGTAAAATTCGTTAAATGAAGAAAATGAAATAGTTCAATCAATGACAGTGTCTTTTCAAACAGATTTGCTATGCTTTGAATAGTCTGCGTCGCAAGCGCCTGCGGAAAATAGCTCTTACAGACTAAAATACTTCATACTTCCAAGCATGGCCCCAAGTGTCAGATTTACGGTCACGGTCTGGATGAGTTATAAACAAAACGCGCTCGTTCGATGAAATCTAGTTCTCGAATTGTATATCAAAATTAATAATATACATAAAAATTTTTTCTCAATTTTGATTGTTTAAGAGCAGTGCAGTTTTTAGGAAATACAGTGCTGATTTTTGAAGCGAATAAGCCAATCCAAAACAAAAACTGAAAAGAGCCAATCACGTTCTACAACGGATTTTGACGGATGGCATTTCCAAACTCGTGCCCAGGCTCTTTCTGCACACAATAAACAAATAATGTGGCCAAGATTTGAAACGGAGAAGAAGAACTCGTTCAAATTTGAAGCTAATTTTTCCTTATTGTTGTCAAGTAAAGTACCTGCAAGAAAACTAGAAGATTCTTCGTGCTTTTGGTAACATTTCTTGAGTAGTGGTAGAAGAAGCAAAGCTTTTTTAAACAACGAAATATATGAGTGGACACTGGCGAAAGGGAACTGTGATGTTAAAGTACAGTTGACTTGGACATTTTTTCATGTATATTATTAATAAGTAATAGCATGGTTTATCGTGCAATTTGGAAAAACATGCACTCGTGAGTTTTCAAAGACCTCAAATAGCACTCGTCCTTCGGACTCGTGCCATTTTCATAGTCTTTGAAAAACTCACTCGCGTGCATGTTTTTTCCCCAAATTGCACTCAAAACCATGCTATTACCTATACAAATATACGAGGAGTGGACACTGCCGAAAAGGCACTGTATTTAATGTAAGTTCAGTTGACTTGGACATTCAGTTCCCATGTATATTATTAATAAGTAATATGGTTTCTCGTGTAATTTGCAAAAACATGCCCTCGTGAGTTTTTCAAAGACCTCAAATAACATCGGACAATTTTGATAGTCTTCGAAAAACTCGCTCGTGTATGTTTTTTCCAAATTGCACTCGAAACCATGATATTACCTATACAAGCAGAAATGTACGAAGGACAATCCTGTAACAAAGTTATAACGATGGGAGTAGACTAAATCGTAAAATATTAAAAACTGGAAGATGGCCGAGAGCTGACAAGACACATGACGAGCCTTACATAAGACGTGTCTTACATAAACCACGGCTTGTTCAAAAACGCCGTATAAATGAGTAAGATCATGTCTTAAGCCTGGTTTCCATATAGCCGTAAGAGCCGGCGGCATGGCTGCGGCAAGGGGCGATGGTCCAATCATATAGACAGTGTTGAATTAGCCAGCAATAAAAAGCTGTATGCGATTGGACCATTGCCCCTTGCCGCAACCATGCCGCCGGCTCTTACGGCTATATGGAAACCAGGCTTTATGTAAGCCGCGTCTTATCGGCTCTCGCGTTAAGGGCCCTATTGTATTATTTCGGCTATCATTCCTTTAGTACGCCTCGCTGGGCCGCTATAGCCAAACCAAACTCGCTTATGCAAATTGTCAAATAACAAGCAGCGACTCTGAACGTACCTGAAAGGCGAAACTTATATCCTTAGAATAGTTCGAATTCGTTTTAAGCTCGACGAGCTAATAAATAAAATTCCAAACATTTTTCGCTAAGATCAATCTTTTTTTGTCAAACACAATAACACATAACGCAGCAGATGCAATTATACTCGATGGGACGACGAAAAAGAGCAGTGCATCACGACTTGCAAATACGGTCGTGGACAAACTTATACATACAAGATGCACGATGACATGTGCTTTATCAGGCAGACACAAAAAGTGTAAAGATAATGACAACGTTTGTAATGACAACGCTTGTAATAAACAAAGGCCAATGTAGTGTCATTTGCTTGATTATTACAATCGCAATGTTGTTAATTATGAATGTATACTGTTGTACATACTGATACTGTACATCTATATTGATACTGCTCTACTGTACAGTAAAAAGTGTACATAACTCAACAATTACATTTTAATATTAATACCTCAATTGAATATGTAAAAGACAACTTCTAAAACATTTTGTTAATCACAAAAATTCAACAATTCCATATTCTAGTACAACCATTCTTAATCTCTAGATACTACATACTGTTAGATAAAAATTTCTAGCAGTTCTTCATTCATTAATTAAACTTAACCCATACATCTATTGTATGTGATGCAGCTTCAGGAACCTCAAGTAATGAAATGTTACCTCTCATTTCACGACGTCCCCAAGCTGAACTCCCTTTTTTATACATTTTGCTTAAATGAATTGACTGATTTTTAAACAACTCTGACTTTGCTGTCCAGTTGATGTCTAAACAGCTATCCTTTTTCATATTTAGGACTTCCAAGAAAAAGTTAAAACTTTTTGAATCTGTTGCATATGCTAGCTGCAGTTGGATTCGATATCCTTGAAACCAAAACAAACTCGTGGAAATATGGTCTTCATCTAAGGAATCTGTAAGACTCTTCCGAACATTTTTATCAATGACCCATGAAAAAGAAGGATCCTGGTCTTCAAATAAGGGTCGTTTAATAGGTTTATCTTCAAGCTGTTCCTGTCTTGCTCGTGCAAACCCATGATAACCCAAACCTTTTTGTAGTAGCTCAGTGAAACCAGGCATTCTCTCTGCCACAATATGTTGACGAACTACATCATACAGGAAATCCACAGTCATTAGTTCAAATCTCACCAAACTTAAAAGTGATGACTTGGTAAGCCTCATTCTTGATGTTAGTGTTATGTAATTGGTATCAATCCAGTGCATCAAGGCAACAAAAATTGTGTTTTCAGACTGAACAGCTAAATCATTACTAGAAAGAAGTAGCTTCAGTGAAGCTTCCGACAGCTCAATGAACTTGTCCATGGTCCATGTCTTGTCAAGTGGTGTAAATTCGCTCACTAAGAATTTCTCAATCACACCAAGGATATCTGCACAGTCTGGTAGATCTTTTACAGCGGCAGCAATCTTCTGACACTTCTCCAATGTCCAAGGTGTAGACATCAGTACATATTTGCACTTCTTAAATACCAACTTGACATCATACTTGTTGGCAAGGATTAGGACTTCTAGAACAAGGTTGTTTTCTTTGTCATTAAGTACATCTAGTCGATACATAGCTTCGACCAAGGTTAAATGAGCCTGAAGTTCACATTCCAAAATTTTCATGACTACTTCTTTGGAATGAGACTCTTTCATGCCAGAATAGAATAGTGCCCTGAAATATGGACTTTGTACAGCAAGCCAAGAACTGTGAATAAATATTTTGTGTTCATTGAAGGCCATTTTGTCAGTGATTTTACCTTCATCCTCTCTATTCTCAGAGTTGTCCTCTTTCAATACTGCGTCCACTCCCTTTTTTCCATTCACTTCTCTGCCTTCTTCCTCTCCTCTTTGTTCTTTCTTCTCCTCCTCCTCTTCCACTTTCTCAACTTCCTCTTCCACTTTCTCTTCTTCTTCCTCTTCCACTTTCTCTTCTTCTTCCTCTTCCACTTTCTCAACTTCCTCTTCCACTTTCTCTTTTTCCTCTTCCACTTTCTCAACTTCCTCTTCTAATTTCTCTTCTTCTTCCTCCTCCATTTTTTCTTCCTCCTCCTTTTCTTCATCCTCGTCCTTTTCTCCAATATCACAGTCAGAGTCAGAGTCGTCTTTCCTTGCTCTTTTATTCCAGGAGTGTCTTTCTGAGAACGAATAATTATTGTTCATAGAACCAGGTTGTCGAGGGTGGTTAACCAATATGTTCTCATCAAAAGTCGACATATTTGATACATCCCAATCTCGCTTTCCAGCCTGTCCTTTCATGGTTTGAAATACAAGAACACGGTCATGCATACTGCTGCTGTTAAATTCTGAAGCAAATACATTCGAAAACTGTAGCAAGTCTTCGCGTTTCATTTCTTTGCAGTCAATTTTGGCCGAACTGTTTTCGCTTTTGGAATCCATCAAGAGATACCAGTATGTACCTGTTGCCTTCCGAATAGATTCTTCTATCCGGCTCTAAAGATAAAAAAAAATAATATTACACTACACGTCTTTCCCCATGGTGAGGGAAGACTGGGAGCAGTATTATCAAGCTGTTTTCTCAGTGTTCTTAAAAAATCTCGTCAGTTTACCACCTTTTTACTTTGCTCTATCCAAAACATGTTGCCTACAGAGCACTCCGAGTTTTTATACTTACAGTATATATACCACTGACCAATCTCTATAGAACTCTATATAACTGGATTGCTCATCCGGCTGCAAAAACGAAGCCACCGGAGATGACGAATTTGGAGTACCAAGATGGCCGCCATGGAAAGTTTGCATGTTTTCATAGCACGAAAAGAGACGAAAAGAGCTACATTAAGACTTTTTTGCTATTGGTATCAAACAAGGAACACGGTGCAATGTTTAGAAGCTTAGTTTTTGCATTTGTTGGTATTATTAAGCGGTAAAACTTGCCGAGTATTTCGTAGTTTTTTACTCTGCCCGTTAATCGATAAACTTGCCTATATCACAAAACTCGTAAAAAAACCCAAACGAAAACAGTCAGTAACTTCATTATATAACTATTTATATACCTTACAAAGCCTTGAAGTATGCAGTTGACAATTTCGGACTGTATAATATTTGCTTGTATTTCCCTTCTGTTTTCCAGTGGTAACGATAAATTGGCATCCAACAATTGACCGTACCGAAAAAGATGGCGACTTGTACATTTAACTACAATCCTTTGCGTGCAGTAAATATTGTTTCTTACAATAAATCTCGGAAGATAGGGTTTTAGAACGATCAACTTTGGTAGGAATGAAGTTCTTGCTTACGTAATCCATCTTAGCATGACAAACAATGTTTAGTTGTTATTTGAGCTGATTTGAGGTCGCAAAGCATTGTGGCACAATGATGTTGACAAGCCTGTCGCCCGACATTTTAATAGTGCCAACTATTGTATTTCGGACATGAAAGTTTGTGCCATCTCACCCATTTTTGGTGGTAATGACAGCCGCAAAAGACAAGAAAAGCGTCTCATTTTCAAAATTGGAACCATTCATCCTCACGGACTCAACGAACGGTTTTCTTTTATTTAACACTTCTGAAGACGCTGTTTCTGTTTAGCAAGGGCGGACATATAAACAGTGTTTTCACTTAATTAATTTATCTGTTTTTACTCTCGCTCATCCTTTTTACACCCCCTCCTTTTTGCTCATCGACGGTAGGAATAGCAAATGTCTTTTGCATCTCATTATTGATTTGTTACTGTTATTTTTATCTGATTGGCTTATTTTTTGGTCACATGATTATCTTTCTTATATAAGCTGGTTGTTTGTTTACACTCTTTACGTTTCTCTCTGACGAAGGGCCTTCGCCCGAAACGTTAGACCCCTACGTTCTCTGTTTCGGCAGTATATCTAACCTTACTATATTTCGATTATTCTTTATTCTGTGCCATGGGCTCATGGCCATGCATTGGCCAGCGAATTGCAGATCGAGTCCCACGCTACAAGCTAATTCAATAAGAATTCTTATTATTTCTTCATCGTTAAATAATCTATCTACTAATCATTATCTTCAAAAAATTAGAATGTCTGCATATTATACCCTTGACTTAGAGATTTTTCCCGGAAAATTCCTCGTGGAAATTGCCGTAAATGCCCTCCTGGGGCTTCTGAAATTCAAAATTTTCTGGGGAAGCATGCCCCTAGCTAGCCTGGTACCCTGGCCCAATTTCAAAAGAAATATGGGCCAGGTAACCACTAATCTCATTCTCGCGTCATCAGGGCTAAATCCACTTATGACGATTGCAGTTTTACTCATAGCCTGGTACCCTGGCCCAATCAAAGAATATGGGCCAGGTAACCACTAAAGACTTCTGCTTTCCTATTGGTTGAATTTTCGCGCGTTTTTATTGGCTATGAGTGAAACTGCAATCGTCATAAGTGGATTTAGCCCTGATGACGCGAGAATGAGATTAGTGGTTACCTGGCCCATATTTCTTTTGAAATTGGGCCAGGGTACCAGGCCATTTTACTCATAGCCACTAAAAACGCGCGAAAATTTAACCAATAGGAAAGCAGAAGTCTTTAGTGGTTACCTGGCCCATATTCTTTGATTGGGCCAGGGTACCAGGCTAGCCCCTAGCATGCCCCCAGACCCCCCTGGAAACACTATATAGAAACATAATAGAACTCAATCTTCTTTTAAAAAACGGTAGTAGTCTAGTAGACTTATTAAATGCTTGAAAATCTCCCTGCTAGGGTGGCTGATATAATTTGTTGTAGGTCAACATTTCTAGGGACCAAAATTTTGAAACAGCATTTCCTGCTTTGACAAAAAGAACAAATTCAAGGAAAACATGAAGGTTTGTGGTCATGAAAACACAGTGGAAAGGTGTTATCAGTTCACGTTTTTATAGTAGCGACTTAATGGAATAAAATTGTGTGTAAATATAACATAATTGTATATCGTTTGACAAAGATAATGTGATCAGTAACCATCATCTGCAAGACAGAGTCTAAGTTGAAATATGAAAAATAAATGAAATACCATTGATGGCAGTCGGAAACAAAAAATGTTTCACCAAACAAGAAATATGATGTGTTAAACATAATGCACCTTATCAAATTAATCAAATTTGACAGTTTCTTTGTGGCATTGTGGAATCACTACAACTTCACACTTTTCTTAAAAAAGGAAATGAAATTCACAAGTATTGTATTTATCACACCACCAATGCAATTGATCAGACCATCAATAGATATAGACACCTTTATTTATTCAAGTCAGGGTAATCCTTTCACTTTCAGCAATTAAAACAAATGCTGTTATCAATAGGAGCCCTGACAAACTATCAATACGAGTTACAATCATTATGATGTTCTAACTATATATAAAATATAAATTAATTACAGAAACAAAAATTACAAAAATATAAAACTAAGATTAAAAATTATATACAAAATTATAACAATAAGATAACAAAAGTAAATAAAAAGATATATCAAAGTTAACATGAACTTATAGAAAAACTATAAACTACACAACCGTTATAATAAAAAGATTTCTTCATTTTCTTGGCTGCTTCTGTTCTTACCGATGGAAAATGTAAAAAGTCACTTCTACGCGTGATTCTAGAGATGACGTCTCGATCAAAATAAAAATAATTGATTAAAAACTGTGGCACTTTCATTATTAGCTAGACACTTTTTTACCAATTTTAAAACATGACTATTTCTACGGTCTTCTAGACATTCCAGGTTCAGTTGCTGAATGGCAAGGTCGCTAGAGTCTAATTTACAAATAATTTTTGCAGCATGCTTCTGCATGCGTTCTAATCTATCAACATCACTCTTATTACAACAGGTCCAGACACTGTCACATTATAGTCAAAAATTGGCCGAATTAGTGATTTATAAAGATCATTTGCAGCATGAGTCTTAAGATTCTTTCTCAGCCAACCTAGCATACCTATTCCCTGGCCACCTTAAGAGATAATATGTTTTACATGATCTTTCCATGTAAGGTTGTCATCTAAGTACCGGTATATCCCTAAATATTTAAATTTATAGACCCGTTTTAATTTATTTCTACCAACGAATAAAGTTACTACTTTGGAAAGCCTAGCATGACAGTTCCAAAAATTACAAACTCCGTCTTACTTTTGTTAATAAAAAGAAAGTTCTGAAAGGTCCAGTTGTTAACTTCATTTAGTTCATCATTAAGGGTTTTTAATATCCTTGTGTGCAACAAAGATGACAGCATCATCAGCATATAACAAAATGTTACACTTGTTACCAGGTAATGGCAGCAGGCAAATCGTTGATAAATAAGACAAACAATAGTGGCCCAAGGATCGAACCCTGTGGCACACCAAACTGACCAAAGGATATACCACATGCTTCAGATACTGATAGAGTACCGTACTTATGTGATTACATAATGTGATTGGCCAATAACCGATCAGCCTGAAAGTTGCCTATTATTGGCTTCTACTAATTATATTTCCAATTATCAGCTCATTCCTAGTTAATTTTACGCTCTTCCCCTTTGAACAGCACACATTTCCTCCATGGGGGGAGCATGGATCTTTGCTGGGATGCCCCATTCACATTTACAGCATCTTAGTAGAACAAACAGTGTTGATTTAATAAATAAAACATAAAGCTCTGTGCGTATGTACTCTTATAAAGGCACGTTTGACATCATTTGAACATGAAAGAAGTTGAGTAGAAGCACGAGGCGATAGCCGAGTGTCTTTACACTTCTTTTGTGTTCAAATGACGTCAAACGTACCTTTATAAGAGTACATATGCACAGGAGCAGTATATTTTATTTGTTTTATAAAATAATAAGAAAAATCAAGCTAAAAGTGAGGTACAGTAGTTTTGGAACTTGGGGGGCTTATCCGGCCAGCTGACGCCATTCTACGCAATTTTACGTCATTCATGATCTCTGTTCTCTTATAAATGCACGGAGCCCAGCCAATCAAGTGTGCGTAGAGGATACCTTATTTTATAAATAATTGAAAAACTTTATTCTCTATATTTTTAAATGCATGTCATTTTATCATTTATAAACAAACATTTTCTGTTGTTAGAAGATATACATGCTATGCATAAAACCCAAACAGAATTGGTGGTTTGCAATCAATCCCTTGAGATTTGGAGACAAAGAAACGGCAGCCATGTTGAAGGAAAACATACTCCAAATACAATAGCTGCTAATGAGATTTTTGTTAAAGTTCCTCCAACATGGCCACCATGATGTTAAGTGCAAACCAAGAATTGAGCTGCTATTATGCCTATGCATAAAACAATTAAGGATTTAGTAACTGCATAACATCAAGTATTATCACAGCTTCAGAATAATACAAACCCTGACTTTGATACTGTAATTCTTGATACCATGCAATATCAACATGCCTGTTGGCTGTTGCAACTTATGCACTTATCAAGTTAAGCCCCAGGGTGGGGTGGGGGCCAGTACACTGATGGGATATTGACCGATTGACATGTCCCGAGACATGGAAATTTGAAAATAATTTTCATTAGGCTATATTTTAGTGTAGCCGTAAGAGCCACGGTGGCATGGTTGCGGCAAGGGGCAATGGTCCAGTCACATACAGCTGTTTATTGCCGGCTAATTCAACACTGTCTATGATTGGACCAGCACCCCTTGCCGCAGCCATGCCACCGGCTCTTACAGCTATATGGAAACCAGGCTTTAGAGACCCAAAGTTCAAAAATTTTCGGGGAGGGGGTGGGGGGTGGTGCATGCGGTTGCGCCCTTGGTTATGACATGTTCTTCACAAAACTTGTAACAAGCTTGTTAGCTGCAATCTTGTTACTGCAATTTAACACATCACTTGTTACAACTTGATAAAATATGAAAATGAAAGTATTGTTTAAAACCTGGCGTCTGATAGCAGACTAGCAGTAAGTGAGTTACTTTCGATTTCCATTGACAATATTTGTTCGATTTCAATTGTACGATGATTGGATGATGCTCTGTATATTGTCGTTAGCTCTTTTAATACACTGGTCTATTTAACTAACTTACCTCTCCTTTAATAAGGCAAACAATTGCCTAACATGAATTTCACCATCGGATTGTCTATGATTTCACCAACACAATATTCTTTCTAGCTATTGTTCAATTCTGGCAGAGATGTAACTTGACACGCGTGGAGTCCATTTTACACGCGTGTAGAAAAAGCAAGGGAGGGCATTACTGATCCGAAGATATTCCGAACGTAGCCGAAAAACGTATATTTTGTTTCCGGTGGTTTCCGGAACATGTTCGTTTGATGAGGGGATTGATGATCGAAGGCTTCGCAGCTTTGCTCGCAACCGTGGCGGGAAGAAAATGCTTTGCATTCAATGGACTCAAACTAACGTAGAAGGTGGAAGGTGGAACGATATGGGAACGTTATGCCAATGTTTATGATAAAGCCAAACCGAGAGGAAAAGAGATACAAACGCGGAATTAAAGGTAAGGAATGTGTGCGTCCGTGTCTCGGGTTATCACATGTCAACCTTTTTGCCGTTTCTGGGTATTTAATATTATGAACATTGTCAACAGAAACACTTGAAATGGGAGGGAAAATGAGGTTAGTCTTGTGTAGTTCAGCAGTGGAAAGCTTGTCCTTAGTTATTCAGTCGGTCGACGAGTATCTAATTGTGTGATTACAACAAGTTACGGATGACCAGCTGTGTGATACAGGCCACGAGGAAAGAGGGAAATTTTTAATACTATTACGTATGCATGGAGACTGTCCGTCTAGCTTATAAATGACTTTATTGGAATGCGGTACAAGGTATCTGCTTGTCAAGGTATAAGCATTGTCTTCTGTCATTGAGAGATTTTTTCTGGCTTTTGTGTTAATAAATGTGCAGCAATGTTGATGGACAAAGATCTTGAGCCAAGATTCAGTCATGGTGTATTAACAAGAGGCCTTGTTGTATGACTTGTTTCACCACACGAGACACGGCACTCTCAGACGCGTTCCTGTTGGAGTAATCTCTATTGTGAAAACCAAGTGAATCTATATCCAAGCTTTAATACTGCATGTAAAATTATCTGATTATTTTTGTTTGATGAAATTACAATTGCAAATGAGAAAAGAAAAGAACAACTTTTGTATATTAAATTAAAGTTGGTAGTATTAAAATGTTGTAACATACATGCACACCAAAAATTAGAAGAATGGTACAGAATGTTTGATCAAGTGTAACAAATATAGAATTTTCAGAATCAGGTGCATTCTTGATTGAACATTGAAACTGTTAACTTGCTCTACTGATTACCAGTCAATATAGGGCATTACAATACAATACAATACAACAACTTTATTTAAAGAGGGTAAACACAGCTTTCGCTGACAAACTAGTGGCCCTGATGTCAAAAATGTCGAAAAGTTACAAATATATAATGTAATATAGATAAGAAATATGAATGATCTATTTACAAGGAATCAAGAATTATATATATATATATACAATAGAAAGGAGAAAAAAAAGCTAGCTGTATATACAAGCATATGCAGAAGATACGATGACTGGAAAATTATAATAATACTTCAAAAAAGTCAATGTTTTTATAAGATTCGATACAATATTTTCATTGTATGATACACAACATTTTAATAGAGCTTGAACAGAAGCAGAAATACAGTCATATTGACATGTAATCTGTAGTACCGTATTTTCTGGGTGATAACCCGCGGGTTATCTGTTAATTTTGCTAGGAAACATAATTAGTGCGGGTAATAGGGTGGTGCGGGTAATCTGTTGAATTCTTAAGATGACGCCATCACGAAGACTGAGACCAAGGATTCTACTTTCATCTTTCAACTACTGGTACTGTACTTTTTTATAATTTTGTGGTCCTAAACCAAGGGAGCAAGTCAGACTGACCTGTATTTCTTCTTCTTTGTTCAGCGTTCCTTCATTTATATTCAGCCATTTTGAATAATGCGGTATATTCATTAGCGTATCGCAGGCGCGGGGCCCCGTAGCCCGCGCCTGCGATACGCTAATGATATATACCGCATTATTCAAAATGGCTGAATATAAATGAAGGAACGCCGAACAAAGAAGAAATACAAGTCAGTCTGGCATGCTCCCTTGCCCAAACCTATTATTAGCAGCTGCGGGTTATACGATGGTGCGGGTAATACGCTGATTTATTTTTCCAAAAGTGACATTTTTGTTGCTGTGCGGGTTATACGCCGTGCGGGTTATCGCCCAGAAAATACGGTACATGACTGACATATAGTGTTGATAAAAAGTTTGTCATACTCGAAATAATGCTGGCAAGGTCAGTGGTCAGATATAAAATTTAAGTAGTCAACCATTTCTTCCTTAATTCGTGCATTAAAAACAAAAGTATTCTTTTCTTGACTTATGCAAAGCCATAAAAATTCAACCTTCACTTCAGGTAATATTTTTTTCAATCCCTATGACTGTAGTAGTTACCCACTGTGAAATGTAAATAGAATTTGCTATTTATCCAGGCAGAGAATCTAAACACAGATGCCACTATATCAGTGGTTTATCCTTCTGATGTCACTGCACAGTTCATACATGTACTGCCAAATAGTTAAAATATTGAAATACATGCAGATCTATAGAAACTTTGCAGATGGTGAATTTCACACGATAAAACGATTATAACTGCATTTTCAGCGATAGCGATGACGATGATGAAGAGGAGTTTTTAGGTTTTCCTAACTATCAGGAAAACGATACATCCAGTGACCAGTCAAGCGAAGATGAAGTAGAAGACGATGCTAATGGTGATGTCTTCGAAAAGGACATCACTGGTGTTTTGTTAGTGCCAAAAGAAAGATCAGCGAAAGCCTACTTTCAACTGCTCTTCCCAGACAGTTTGTTTCAATGTATTGTTGATCAAACAAATTTATACACTCAACAAGTTGACGAAGCGAAGCAGGATGACAATGATTTCCAATGGTGGAATGCCAATGGTACACCAAAAGAAACATCGGTTGAAGAAATGAAGGCTCTCTTTGGTATCTTCATCATCATCATGGGCATTGTGAAGCTGCCATCTTACAAATGTTACTGGCAAGAATCGGAGCCAATATTTTACCAGGCTAGTGTGGCAAATGTGATGCCTTGTGATTGCTTTGAAACATTGTTAAAATATCTTCTTTGAATGATAATTCTACAATGCCAGCCAGGGGTGAGCCAAACTTCAACAAGCTCTACAAAGTACAGCCGCTTATCGACAAACTTTTAGAGACATTCCCTTCGGCATTTTATCCTGATCGAGAGCTATCAATCGATGAGGCAATGATCAAATACAAGGGTCATCTTGGGTTTGTTCAGTATATGCCAGCCAAGCCTGTAAAACGAGGAGTCAAAGTCTTTTGCCTCTGTCACAGCGAAAACAGGGTATTTGGTCAACTTCAATGTTTACACAGGGAAGGAAGATGCGGCCGAAGAGAAGCTGACTGAGAGGTGCGTCACTGCTTTGCTTCAAGAAAAGTACTACGGCGTGAACCATTTCGTTTACATGGATAACTGGTTCGCAAGTATAGATCTTATTCTTTGTCTTAAAAGGAATAAGGTTTATACTTGTGGGACACTCAGAAAGAACAGAAAACACTTTCCCAAATGTTTGAAAACCACACAAAATCAACTTGTGAATCATGGCGGCAGCATCTTCGCACAATCGGGTGGTTTGGTGACTTTGTGGTGAGATAAAAAGAAAAAGAAACCTGTGACAGTTGCAAGCAACATGTACATGCCTGGCCAGTTTGATATTGTTGAGCGAAACTCAAAGAATGGCAAGATTAACCTGGAAAGACCTCATTGCATCATGGGAGGTGTAGATCTTCACAATCAGAATAGCAGGCCTTGTGACGAGAGGCGATCGATCGATCCAGACGCCTCCGCACTCCCCTCAGTCAATGTTCTAGCGCTGTGAATCAAGTGCCTAAAATAAGATGATTAGGTTGAAAAATACTGTGGTTTTGTGCTTTATTTTTGTAAATTTTGTCCCCAAATTAGCTTGAAATTGCTTTTATTGAGCGCAATATAATCGCTCGGAAATTGTACACTAAGTACAGCAGCAAACTACAGTGCATGTTTATACGGCGCTCAGATACCGGAACTTAGTAGGTATTTCCAGTAACCTGCGATCAGGCGTTCCTCACTTCCTGCCATGTCCTGGCCATGTGCTGTGGTGCAGATGATGTTGAACCACCAGAAAAGGTCCAAGGTTTAGATCCATCTGTCCTTGATGATGACACAGATACTGATAGCATTAGCAGTTCCACCAGTGATGTTACAGATCTGTCAGATCAGGAACTTTTTGACTCTACTAGTACTGATTCTGACAATTAGAATACAGAGTCAGAACTTGATATTATAGTATTGATTTTATCTTTAAATCAAAATGCACATTTAATATATTAATTAATAGCCATGTTATTGTTTGACATTGTTCTTTTTTATATTACTTAATATATACTGTAATTCAATAAAATTGAATTGTTAATATTTCACCCAAAGTGAAAAAAAGTTAACACTTTTTAGGCATTTGGGTTCTACGTTTATGGGCAAATATTTTGACTTTTAACCCAGGAGCTCAATTAAGCACCTGGATAAATTTAGGAGCTCGATTGGTCAATCTCCTTTATTTTTTTCATCACAAGGCCTGTAATAGATCCTACTATCAAGTGGGAAGGCACCGTAACAAGAAGTGGTGGAAGTATTTGATGATGTTCTGTATTGATATTTCTATTATCAACAGCCACATTATCTACCAGCTATCAGAACCAAATCTAGTTCCTTTGCTGGATTTTAGAGTGGAACTTGCCAAAGAATTAATTGGCAGTTATTGTGGCAGAGCACGAAGAGGTCGACCTTGTACAAGACGTGTGGTTGCAGATGTTTCGCATCTTATTGAAAGAATGGAGGAGAATGGCAAGCAGAAAGAGTGCCGTTATTGCCAAGTCTACTTGTGCATAGAGCCATGCTTCAAGCTTTATCACAGCGAACCGGTTGCTGGTGAACATCCGTGAATATATTTACATAAACTGTAAAATATGGTAAGCTAGAATACTTATTTAAGATTTAAAGAACACTTTAGACCTTTATCATTGATTTTTATTTGCTATTCTTTGATATAAGAGTAAAACAAAGCCTTATTTCTTTCTAACAAATATTGACCAATTGTGCGTGAAGGTATGTATTATGGTGTGTAATTTGAACTTTTGTATGCTTGCATGATTTCATTTATAATGATTCTGCTAGCTTTTATGTAAATATTCATATTCTTTGTTTATTAAACTTCTTCTCATCTTTAAAACATTTGTCTTGTTGATTTGTGGTTTTCTTGATATTTTCAATCAAACGTAGGTGGATTTTGCCATGTTTTAGTACAATAAATTCAGGAGGAATTGGCCACCTGGGGGGGGGGGGGGGGGGGGGGGGGGGGGATTAATTTAGGAGTGAAAAAGTTAAAACCTTATTGATATCTCTTAAAGTGCCTATCTCATGGTTGGGGATTTTACATATTTAGGATATTTGGAACATTTTAAGACGATTTGTAATATATCTTCTTTTCCTAAAATTTCATCTTCATGGACTTTTTTGCTGTTAAAGTTGGCGATTTTGACGATGGCCGTGAAAATTTTTTACTGGGTTCTAGTCGCCGGAAGTGACGTAGAAGCAGGGAGACCTTCTCAGACAGCAACAGTGTTTACATCGGGAGTTTACGGTTCATCTTGGATTTTCTTGGCTTTATTCAGGTTATTTTGTCGGAAATTCTTTTAAAAACTATGCCAAACAGGTGCGTAGTGTTTTTACTCTCGAATGAACCCAATTGATATGCTAGAATAGCGCTGTATGCCATTTCTTTTTTTGCGACAATAACGATGTACAATCCCGACTCACGGAAGGCGAATAAAAGAAGGATAGCTTCGGGTGAAAGGAACGCCGAATTGTCAAGGATAAAGGTGTGAAATGAACGCCGACATCTACTTCTGTGATCTGTTCGTCGTTCGAAGTAGTTTCAACGGGAATATTTAGTACTAAGACGATTCACAGCAGTTTATCACGAGGAAAACCCGTCGGTGTGGCGATTACAAAACGACAACAATAGAGCGTGGGGAAGTGACAAGAACTTGTGCATATCATCAGTCTCATATTTCTTTTTATCGAAGGATTGTTTGCGTTCGATCTTTGATCAAGAATATATCGAAATATACTTGACTTGGTAATGTCGTCTACCTCTGGTTCTAACACTGATAGCTAAAATGACTAGACTAGGATGTAAACATTCCGGGATACGTAATCGAGATCGAAGACGAAGTAAAACTGTCTTCCAGTGCAGTGCGGCCATACCTGAAGACGAATCATCTCAATGCATTGTCAAGCCGTATGAAGACGAGTCGGTTGCCGATGAAATTTGGATCGTAAATCATAATGAGCAAATGCGACCTGAAAAAGGTCTTTAGTACGACGGCTACAAATTCGCTTTTGAGGGGCACGATAAGATAAATGATTGGTAAGTGATCAGTGAATTTATGTTTACGTTTTATCTGCAATGTTGTTTTCACGCATTTGCTAAAACAAAATTGTATGCTGTCAAAGCCATATGCATGATTCGCATGTTTAATTCTATTGATATTACTCTGACACTGAACTGCTTAATGGGAATGCGAAGGAATGTCAGTAAATCAAAGCTTGCATTGAAATGGTTTATAATAACAGTGATCAAGTTCTTTACACTTGTTTGCCTGGAAATGTGGTCACTGCGTCTAGCGGGACACTTACATCGAAAAATTGACAAGATAAAGTATCAAATAAAAGATCAGTACAGAAAACAGGTAGGAACTAAGGAACTGTCTGTTGATTATAGAATAATGGAATACTTGCATCCACTTTTGAAATTTGAACTTGCAGGCGACAGTAACATACAGAGTCAATTTCTTCAAGTTTGAAGATGAAATCGCACAATTGTTGTTGTTTATCGAATTGGACGAGCACTGAATTGTGGCAATTTTGAAGAACGAAGCAATTCTATTAGCCTAGGTGAATTGTGCGCAGCTGGCTTATTCGCAAGTGGAAATCGGAAAGCGAACGGGTATTCTATTAATCAATACTGACAGTATCTACCTGCTTTCTACATCTTCTATTTTATACTTTGCCTCGTCAATTCTTCGATATTTGCAGCCCGCTAGACGCAGTGACCAGATATATAACAAATATAAACATGCGAATCATTTGGCTTTGACATACAATTTTGTTTTAGCAAATATGGCCAATTGCAAATATGGCATGCCAGTATATACAACATTCGACAAAACGTAAACATAAATTCACTGATAAAGCAAACTTTCATAACTTACAAATCGTTCACCTTATTGTGCCCCGCAAAGCGAATTTATAGCCATCGTAGAATATATTTTTCAAGTCGCATTTCATCCTAAGCTCGTCTTCATACGGCTTGACAATGCATTCTGATGATTCGTCTTCAGGTATAAATGGCCTAGACAGTTTTACTTCGTCTTCGATCTCGATTACGTATCCCGGAATGTTTACCTCCTAGTCTAGTCATTTTGGCTATCAGCATTAGAACCAGAGGTAGACGACATTACCAAGTCAAGTATATTTCGATATATTCTTGATCGAAGATCGAATTCGATAAAAAGAAATATGAGACTGATGACATGCACAAGTTCTTGTCACTTTCCGGAAAAACACGCTCTATTGTTGTCGTTTTGTAATCGCCACACCGACGGGTTTTCCTCGTGATAAACTGCTGTGAATCGTCTTAGTACCAAACTACTTCGAACAACGAACAGGTCATGGAAGTAGATGTCGGCGTTCATTTCGCATCTTTATCCTTGACAAATCGGCGTTTCCCGAAGCTATCCTTTTATTCGCCTCCAGTGAGTCGGGAATCAGGATTGTACATCGTTATTGTCGCAAAAAAAGAAATGGCATACAGCGCTATTCTAGCATATCAATTGGGTTCATTCGAGAGTAAAAACACTACGCACCTGTTTGGCATAATTTTTAAAAGAATTTCCGACAAAATAACCTGAATAAAGCCAAGAAAATCCAAGGTGAACCGTAAACTCCCGATGTAAACACTGTTACTGTCTGAGAAGGTCTCCCCGCTTCTACGTCACTTCCGGCGACTAGAACCCAGTAAAAAATTTTCACGGCCATCGTCAAAATCGCCAACTTTAACAGCAAAAAAGTCCATGAAGATGAAATTTTAGGAAAAGAAGATATATTACAAATCTTCTTAAAATGTTCCAAATATCCTAAATATGTAAAATCCTCAACCATGAGATAGGCACTTTAATATATCGAGAATGAAAAAAAATAAAGGAGTACTCCTCCGGATATGGTAGAATGGCACTGCACACGTGGGGTTTTGTTTCCAAAGGGGAGAATGTATACTGTGAATATACTGTATAGTACTATAATTTAGCATTTATGTGTGTGTGTTTTGTTTTCCAGCTTTTGAGTAGTGATGGAAGAAGATGGCTGCAAAGGTACTATTATTTAAACTATTGCTGCCTACAGTAGGTTGTCTGAGGGTTCTCCCTTTGATGAGTAACATACTAATGTTGTTACAAGACTGTTTGTTTTAGATTTTAATACCGGTACATATGTACAAGTAACTTGATTGCAAAGTTTAATATGTGTTTGCAACAGCTCTGTATCATGCTTGTGTTCTTGTTTAGTTGCCAGGCAATAAATGATGAGAGACCTAGCTTACTGTAATATAATTTTGTGATTTGTACAGTAATAGACATGTCAGAAGAATGTCTACCAACATCCGAATTAGTGCTTCGCAAATCGCGAATGGGTCGTTCCAGAAAAGATCCATACCGCCCCCTGGAGGAAATGTCAAACGGGTCCCCCCCTTACGACATCCAGAGACAAGTGAACACCCACCTATCCCCAGACAGCGAAAGCTAAAATTACATCCTCCCCCCTCGGACATCGTTTTTTGTCAGTGTCTTTTTTGAAAAATGGTTTAATTAGTTTGCACAGTTTTATCCTGCGAATACAGCCGCCTCACATCGGCCGAAAGGCTCAGACACTCGCACCAAAATCAACGTCAATGCTCAGTTTCTGTCTCAAATTCCAAAGCAAAAGCTTAGTTATTGCCAAACAAAGGAAAACGGATAGCTATTCTTCTCACTACCAGTTCGATTTGCGATAAATTGCAAGATTTATCAAAATCGAACGATTTTTCAGTCATCAAGTGGGACTTCCTGTCCAGACAGTTGAATAGTTATTCTCACCATTGAGTGAAATTTGAAACGTAGGTTGCTAGGTTACGACTATTTAAAGATTCAACAGGAAGTCCCACTTCATGACTGGAAAATGGCTCGTTGATATTTCTATTTTCTGTTGATATTTTAGACAACTTATATATTTGTGTTTGTTATGTATCTATGACTTGTTATATCTTATTATTAAAAGTTATGTTTACTTACCTGTTTAATATTTTGATATTTCTGAAGCGATATCGGTGTCAGTCGGCGTTGGACGGTTTGGACGAACTTTATTTCCAACTACTCCCTCCCCATCGGGCATTTAAAGTAAATTTCCCCTCCCCCCTTCCGGACAGCGAAAATTTCTTTGGGAGTGGGGGGGGGGGGGGGGTATGGATCTTTTCTGGAACGACCCAATTGCGAAGCGATTTTTAAAATTTCGAAAATCTGCGAAGCAATTTTTCTGAAAATTGCGAAGCTCATTTTAACGAACGCTGTTTGGTATTCTTATATATTGAATTATTCCGCAAAATCTGCGTTTAACGCGCATCAACAAATCCACAGGCCAGATACACGCAAAGAATGTCTCATTTACTCAGTATTTACTCAGCAAGGAAATGTAAGGTCTCACAACGTTACGTTAGGTCTCACAATGGAACGTAATGTCTCACAACGTAACGTAAGGTCTCACAAGGTAACGTAAGGTCTCACAATGGAACGTAAGGTCTCACAACGTAACGTAGAGCCCTAATCAAACGAGAACGCAAGTCATCGCAAGTTGGCAGTCAGCTATCTCAGCCAGCCGCTCTGAATAGTTTCCCGAAAATATCATGTACCGTGACAAAGTTAAAACTTGTTTAAAACACTTATGAAACCTTTATTTTGTTAATTTGGGGAGTTCGACGACCGCCACAGAAATTCTGACTGCCAACTTGCGATGACTTGCGTTCTCGTTTGATTAGGGCTTAAGGTCTCACAACGTAACCTAAGGTCTCACAAGGTAACGTAAGTTCTCACAATGTAACGTAAGGTCTCACAATGTAATGTACGGTATCACAATGTAACGTAAGGTCTCACAAGGCAATCTACACTGTAAGGTAGCACAACGCCAACATAAGCCACGTAAGGTATATACATACATGTATACGTCTTTCAGCGAAGCGTAACAGTTTTTACAGCGTACTAGCGTAGTATAGTTTTTACGTTTTACAACTAAGAAAAGTAACACATTAAAGCAAAAGAATAGATAATATCTTACGACGGACAGTAAGCAACACAGATGTGAGGAGAATACAAGAGTTAGGTCAGGTGTTCATATGTCCGTTGATCAGTTTAAACACCGTGGCACCCGCCACTCGCACGCGCAAAGTTATTTATGCATGCAAATTACCGCACATGTGCAGTTTTCCTGCAATTTTGACCTTTTGTTTTCTTTCTTCATCTAGTGCAAAAACATTCATGCAAATTTGCTTTTGTGACGTTTTAAAAATTCGTACTATCAGGGGGGGGGCTAAAATGTGTGTTCTAACAAGACATTTTTTCAAAAGAAAATTGCGAAGCTGTTTTTGAGCGCTAATTCGGACCCTGTCTAAATTGCTGTATTGTGAATATGGAGAATGCACTGGTGAAATAATAACTAGTTGGATAATTGTTTTTCTGTAGTTCAGCCTACTGCAAAGATAACAATCAAAGATGCAATGAGAAAGCCTGCTGAGGTATGTAAACTCTTATTTTATTTTGAGACCAGTTCTGTCAAACAAGGTGCAACTGTGCTTATTGTAAGCCAAACAAAAAAAAATTTGTGTCTCCCGTAACAAGCTGGAAAAAAATCCAGGTTGGTAGGTTGGAAGATAATTTTATTTTGTGATTTTTTTCAATAAGATCAAGTATTTTCTTTAGTTCTGTGTTGATTTATTCAACATTTTCTGTAACTCATATCGAAATATCCACCATGTCATGATGTTTACATTATTTCAAATGCAATCATTCGTAAAGCTATATTGGTTTTCATCTTCGGACGAATACCACCAATGAACGTGAACTAACAATTTAATGAACGAGATTTGTGCTGTGATTTACTGGCATAATGTAAAATATTATATTGCAACGAAGGTTCGTATTTATTTTATACCATGAACTACAGTACCAAAGTAAGCAAACTATATAATTTACTTATTTAACCCTTTGACCCCCGGATACGTATTTTTCCGTTTACGTAATTGACCCGATCTGCCTGGATATGGATTCTTCCGTGGTCATCTTAAATTAGATGCATAACTATACCAAGTCCTCCAGGTTTAAAGCGGTTCAGAAGTCATAATCTAATTCCTCATATAAACACACGACAAAGTTGTCTCTGGGGGTTCTTACCCAAGCCAACTTTTCGTCCATGTAAACGGCCCCTAAGCAGTCGCACCATAACATTTTATAGAAGACTCTTGAGCTTAAAATATTGTGTGATTGCACAATTATTTTGGTGATTTCTTACGTCAGTCGCATTACTGGTCTGATGTATGCTAAATCCGTCACTGTCTGAAGATCATGATCTGTTTCAGTTTTGTTATTCTTGAAACTTAGTTATTTGTGTGTTCAACTCTATCATATATGTGTGTGTGTAGTTTTAATAGAAAAATATGCAGATTTCAAATTTAAATGATAATTGGCTAACCTTCAATGGCACCAAATTTAAAATTTGAACTTTAATCTCCAGTTCAGATTCTCATAATCATGTCTGTAGTACACTGATAACCATGTTATATAGTATGTAAATGATTCACAATTTTATGATCTTCAACTTTTAAATAGGGGGTGAAATGCTGTAGTTTTCCTAGTATTGAATAAAAACTATGGCCTTGTATAATATTTGTTGTTGGTAGCCAAATTAACTTGGGCAGGAGTGCATTAGGCTTGCACAAAACGTTGCACAATAGACAAATAAATTTAAATGTTTGAATTTTATTCTATGAAACTGCGACGTATAACTTGATTAAATTTGACACGCAAATTAAAATAAATTCGACTCAACAATTAAATTTAGATAATGCGACGATAATGCGTGTTTGAGTTGCACGACAAATTATCGTCTCGTCAAATTAAATGTTCCTAGCACAATGGCTGTTAAGTTAGCACTGTAGCTGTAAACAGCTATCAACAAGAGCTGGTCTTATACTCTTAGGTTTCTTATTAGCAGTCCTGAGTTTCTGTGTGTGTGGCCATCAAGTTGGCAACTAAAAGTAATTGTCAGATCCAGTTGCCATGATCTACAATTATTGCAACTTCGAGAATTGTAATGTCAAGTTGTCAACATCCATGCAAGTTTTCTTTGTATATTAATACTTATACAGTATGATTATTTTTAACATTTCATTAGGGTGTTGTATGCACTGATCTCTATCACTGGAGTACTAAGATGGCTGCCACGGAAAATTGTATGTTTTCATAGCACGAAAAGAAACAAAAAAAGCCACATTGAAATATTTTTGCCATTGGTATCAAACAAAGAACACTGTAAAATGTTTGGAAGCTTAGTTTTTGCATTTGTTGGTATTATTTATTTAGCAGTAAAACGTGTTATTTCGTAGTTCTTTGTATGTAGTTGACAATTTCGGACTGTATTTGCTTGTATTTCCCTTCTGTTTTTTTGGTAGTAACAGTAAATTGCCATGTGAGAATTGTTTTAAGCTTTTCTGACTCCCCCGGTAAACTCTTATTACTCTTAAGCCCGCAAGGTACACTGGACCTGGAGTACCAATATGACCGCCCGTGGCTTCAAAATGTTTACTGTAGGCCATAAAGGATGAGCAATCCAGTTGTATAGAGATCAGTGGTTGTATGACTGCCGCCTATGTTGCAAAGAGCACTTAGTTGGAAGGCTTTGAAATTAGTGCACTGATCTCTGATTGTTGTATTACAGTACAATTCAATACATGTTTTATTTGCAGATATATCGGACTGACTTGATTACTGCCATGAAGATTCCTGACCATCAGCTTGTGTTGCCTGGTTCATACTTAGATCTTACTGATGCCTGGAAACAGGAATGGGAAAGAGGAGTCCAGGTTCATTATTTCCACATGTATCTTAGTTGTTTCTTATTTATCATTGTCTTAATAACTATGATTTACTATGATGAATTTCTCTTGTAGGTTCCTGTGAACATAGGTTCCCAACTGCCGCAACCATCTTTCAGGTAGGAAGAAGAATTTTAATGCGATGAGCCAAAATCTGAAAATGACTTCAGTGTGCAAGTATATACAGTAGTATGCACAAGATGGAAATATTGGGGGGGGGGGGGGGGGGGGGGGGGTGCACAAATTTGCATCAAAATGTTTGTGATGTTGCTATTGTCTGACAAACATGCTGATGTGGGAGGGTGTTGGACATCATGCTCTGTTTACCATACATGTGCGCCAGTTACATGTAGAAGCTCGCATCTTTAGCAACTGGAGCCACCATTTTTACGATCATCAAATCAAATAACTTCAGGAAGAATAATGAGTGACAGTGAACGAAAAAATTGATAATCGCCACACGCGGTATGATGCGATATTTTGACCGATTTTAGTCCGGTAATATCAAACCAGTTTTATATTTTACGACGAAAACCGACCGACTAAGATCGCTCTGCAATGACATCGCACACGTGACGATTTTGATCATGCAGTGTAAGTCCTAAATTTAGTTGGCTGATAAAGATCGGCCAACTGAAGTCGTAGCGTGTGCGCCAGGCTTTACGTTGAGCAACTTGAGCCATATAAGTACTTTCACCTTTCGGGAATTGGAACATGCTGATGTTAGTTTTCGGAAGGTGCTTAAAATTAAGCGAAAATATAAATTACGCATGTGATAGATTCACTACTGGTGTAGCTATTGATATAAATATTTGGTTTGTTAAAGTCGTCAATTGATCATCTCACTCAAAGAAGTTGTTTATAATGTTTATTTCAGTGTATTCCTTCCGGTGAGGCCTACCGCAATTGAACGTATTTCGATGAATCCGCGACTCGCAAATCGAAAATTAAAGTTACAGTGCCTCTAACCGTACAATCATGGTCTCGGTGAGGTTCTGCATAACTACATTGCTTTATGATTGCTTTTAAAGTTCTATACCATTCTCGTTCCCAGATCCCCTACTTTTCTTAGCGCGGCCGCACGAAAATTCTTGGGCCCAAGAATTTTTGTGCGGCCACGCTGAGAAAAGTAGGGGATCTGGGAACGAGAATGAGTTCTATACTTTTCAACAAACACTTATGTGTACGATGTTCTGCAGGTTTTCTAGATGTACACAGGCTATGCCGCCGAGTGAACGCCTGAGCAGGCGTCTTGTTCTGTTTTAAAAAACACGCTTTGCTGCAAACAATTTTTTTGGCTGATTTCCTGACTCATAAAAAAAAAAGAAATATAGTAAGGTTAGATATACTGCCGAAACAGAGAACGTAGGAGTCTAAGGGCCCTGATGAAGGGCCCTCGCTCGAAACGTTAGACTCCTATGTTCTCTGTTTCAGCAGTATATCTAACCTTACTATATTTCGATTGTTGTTTCAACACTGCCTACGCAGCACGCTACTTTTATTTCACTATTCATAAAAGAATACATGTATATCTTAAAATCTTAACCACATTTTAACATCATACAAAGTTAATAAAGGAATTTTGTTGTAATTTTTAGTCTTGCCCAGTCTGGTCTCAATCTGTCATCTGATTTTAAAATGTAAGGATTGATTATGTTGTTGGAATCATTATTAAAGTTGTTAGAAAGTATATTATTATTACACGTCATGTAAAAATCTCACAGCTTGTTAATTTGCCACAGGCTTGTTACAATCAATGGTGTTAATTGATGATTCTGCTGCAAGTTTGTTATCTATTTTGTACCAACGTGTGAGAAATAACTTGCGACAAGTTTGTTAATAATAACAAATTGTTACAAATTTGCGAACAATTTGTTCCAGGGTTGTTGCAAGAAACCGGAGCTATAGCGGTATGAATATACATTCTGATACAACTTGGATGACAAGTTACAAGTGAACTCCATTTTTTACATCTAGAACACTAACTCACTTGGGTGAGTGAAGGTGACATACATAACACCTTTTAGAGCTTGCTTGACTTCAGTTTTTGATTCTGAGTTAGCGTTCCAGATATGAAGAATGGACTTCACTGGTCACATCATGGCTGTGCTGCCTTTTTACAACTTGTGTGTCTTTACGTGTGTACCCTGCAACAAAGTTGTGAGCCTGTCTCAGTTTTGTTTGGTTTTTTTTCAAAAAATTTGCGGCAGCATTGTTTGCAACAAACTGTTGTGATCAACAAGCCAAGTGTGGGTGGTTGTTCCAACAACTCGCTGCATGGCATTGTTTGGAGCCATTTACGTGGTCAACGAGCTTTTCACAGGTTGTTCCAACATCTTACTATAGTATTTTTTGGAACAAGTTGTGAGCAACAAGCTTGTCACAGGTTATTTAGTTTTTGTTTGTTTTATCACTTTATGGTGAACAGAATACCCCAACAGGTTAGAAGTATAATTGACAGGGGGTCTAAAGGCCTACGATTATAGTCCTTATCCAAGAAGACCACAGAAAGTCTCTAGAAACAAGACGGCTATATGGAAAGACTCTTAGCAGTGATCCAACCAGGGATTGAGTCAAAACAAGTAATACAGCCAATAGATCGTTTTCACCTGACGTCACGGCGGCCATATTGGTGTACCGAAACAATGAAATGGCGGCCATATTGGTGTACCATTAGTGTACAGCGCTATTCTTATTCAAATATGTCGCATTGTTTTACCACTCCCATGGGTCCACCGATCACGTGAGTGAAAACGATCCATATATAGCCTGCGAACCCAGACGTATTTTTCTGCCCCGCAGGCTAACTAATATCTTGCTGTAGCATTGTTTGGAACATGTTACCTGTTACCTATCAGCAAGCTTGTAGCAGGATCATGAAATAGTGCCATGGAACAAGTCTGTTGCAAACATATCTTGTTGAAAAGGCTGTGAGATTTTATGCCTGTATTTACTGCACGTACATTTATAAGTACCGTACCAGTTTTTTGTGCATCCATGGCCGACGATTAAAAATCCTTTTATGTGCATGTGAACTAGCCCCTAATTTATATGCACATAAAAGAATATTAATTCCACGACCATTTATGCATATGGTCTATAACTGACACAGACAATGCACGGCAAAATGGAATCTACTTGCTAATTTGATACATGTGTACTTACGATGATATACACTTTTACAGGCCAAATAGATTAATGAAGGGTCAGATGAAGAAAGAAAAGGAGTCCCCGAAACCTGTGTCATATGATCTAGATGATGAAGATGTTGAATGGTTAAAAAGCTTAAATAGATCACGGAGAAATAAAGGTACTACATTGAATGCAACAATATCAGTCTGTGGACATAAGGACATAAGTTCTTCAAGAGAAAGACCTATAAAATGTTAGAGCAAAGTACTGTAAAAAAAGATGGTTAACTTCCGAGATTAGTTTTGATAATGAAATACTGACGTTTCGAGCGGAACCCTTTAATCTGATGAAGGGCTCCGAGTCGAAAATCTGTTTTTACCACGATTCCACTCGTTCGCAAGTTTTTGGAAGCTTATTCTACGCATTTCGTAGTGGTCGACATTGCCAATTTTTCATTGTCTATTCGTTGGGATTTTCTTTGAAAACCAATTAATTATGTGGAGGACCAGTTTACATGAGACCGACGCGATATCTGACTTGTATAACAACTTAAATGAGAAAAAAAATGAATGAGAAACCTAGTTTAGAATCTTTTAAAAGGAATATTAGAAAACAGGACTTAGAAAGCATACTCGATAATAACTGCAGAAATTGTATTTTATGTTCAACTTAATTTTTATTGTTATTTTATTTATATTGATCTATTTATTTTTTTATTTATCATATTGTATATAGGTGTATTTTAAGAAATATTCTTAATAGTTTTAATAGGTAAATTATTGTAAAAATAGAGAAATTTTGATCTCGTAGTATAAATCCTATTTTAGTCTAAAACTTATCAATAGTGTCCCCAATTAGCTGTATATATAGCTAAATACATTGACACTCAAATAAAGTTATTCATTCATTCATTCATTCTTCAAATTTTTGCAAATATTTCACGCTTTATATATGTAACTTTGTCTGCATGTATGAACATGGGACATTTGTTTTGCTAAGCCAGGCTTGGACTGGCCATTGTGCCGTGTTGCTTTAGAACAATGGCTGAGTATTATAGAAAAATGGCTGGCTATTATTTCAATGCAATATGTCCAAGCCCGTGCTAAACCATAGTCCACAGACAAGTCTTTTTGACTTAAGTTTAACAATTTCGCCATTGATTTGACGTCAAAATTAAATGGAAGTTCCTGGTGTATATTAAAATTGAACCATGCAGCATGTAAACTTAAAATGGCGATATTTATATACTGTAAACATAAAAACATCTCGATGTCATATCAGGGCAAATACTAACATAATACAGTATGCATACTTGCTTTTAGCTTAAACTCGGTGTTATTTGGTTTCTTTCCTTCTGCAGGTCTTGAAGCTGTTGATGAGCTTTTGATGGAAAAAGCAATTACTTGTTTGGAGGACCAGGTATATAAGATACACTATTTTTAGTTGAGGAAGTTTTCTCAAAAACGATAATTACTAAACGTGAGAGACCCTACAGGTTGTGTAAATCTTTATTTTGAATGTAATCGCCATTTACATGTCTAAACCTCTTTCAGTGTAAATAAATTATAAGTGCTTATTGATCAGTTCAACGATTACCATTTATTTGATGCAAATTCACGCACATATATTATTGTTAGATAGTTGTCTATCAAAACAACAACAGTGTAGACATGCGCATTGATTTAGTATTAGTCCCACATTTTATGTTTTAGGCAAAGTGTAATAAATTCTTGAGACAACACGTCAGTTATGTAATGCAAGCTTGCCTCTCGTTCACGACGCTGCCACCATACTTAAGCTGGCTTCGTAATTATGGGGGGAGGGGTTATAAAAGGTGGGAAATATACGTTTGAACAGTCGAAAAATCGTGAATAAGTGTTTTTTGAAGATAATGAAATTATATGTATTAGCGAAGCTGTGTTTTATTGTACATTGTAGTGCTACACAAATATGGGCGAAACTATCTCTACTGCAAAAGGACTTAGTATTGAATATGACGAGAACATATGCTGTGATGTTTGCAGAGTGGTAAGTAATTTGTTGTTAGCTTTACGTTTTTTGCTGCTCATAGCAGCTCAATTAACTGTAGTATTCCGAATACCATTAAAAAAACTCGAAGATGACAGTTACGGGTCGAGATCAAATCTTTTCGGCAGGCTGTAAACATTCAAACTAAAACCAACTTTGAATAAGAAGATCAAAGGAAGAAACTTGAGCCTGGTTTTAACTTAGACCCCGTTTACACGATGCCGGTACAATTTGAAAACGGAACGAAATCATGCCGGTGTGTAAATACAGGCAAAAAAGTCTTGCGTTTACACGGTGCCAGTATATATAATGACGGATTAGCATGTGACTATTCTCTTCCAATGAGAATTGAGAAGACTTTGTGAATACTGCTGACCCGAATACTGCATGTGGTCGTATATATCGTGATTACCGTCATCAAACTGTTACGACACGGGCGTTTACACGATACCAGTTAGTGTTCCGTTTTCATTTCATGCCGTCAAGGAACCCGTCTTCATTTTGTGCCGTTTTCATGTCATTTTTGTGGCGGTATCGTGTAAACACAAGGCCTAAACGGCATGATTTTGTTCCGTTTTCAAATTGTACCAGCATCGTGTAAACGGGGTCTTAGACAATTATTTTTTAGCAGTTTTATGTAAATTATGTTTATGTTTAAGTTTCTTTATGTTGACTTTAGTATCTTATAATTGTTCCTATGGGACTTTTATTGTCATGTACATTCATTTACATATTATACACTTAATGTCTGGTCGCGAGGGAAACAATTATACAGTGTGTATAAAAAAAACGGAATCCTTAGAAAATGAATTAGTATTCTTTTAAAACAACCTATTGTAGTAGTTTGAAAGCCCTAAAAGCGCTGCGTTATAAATTAATCAGCACATGAAAAACAGGAAGAGAAAAAGCTTTTAAATACTTTCACCATGCATACAATTCAAGTTATCTTAATTTCCCAGGTGAAAAGACCGTGTTGTTTTACGCATCCGTGGCTCAGAGGCTTTCAAACTACTACAATAGGTTGTTTGAACAGAATACTAATTCATTTTCTAAGGGTTCCGGGGTTTTTTATACACACTGTAGTTTTGTTTTCCCGAGAGCTTGATGTTTCCCAAGACGGAGTCGAGTTGATTCTTTTCAAACAACCTATTGTAGTAGTTTGAAAGCCCTAAAAGCGCTGCGTTATAAGTTAATCAGCACATAAGTTAAACGAAGCGAAAAAGCTTTTAAATACTTTCACCATGCATACACTTCAAGTTATCTTAATTTCCCAGGTGTATAAGACCGTGTGTTTTACGCATCTGTGGGTTCAGCGAAGTGCTTAGGGCTTTCAAACTACTACAATAGGTTGTTTGAAAAGAATGCTAATTCATTTTCTAAGGGTTCGAATTTTTTTGATACACACTGTATAGCTGGGTTATCGTTGGATTTTTGTTTTATTTATAGCTGTTTAGCTAGACTTTCACTATAAGCAGGGGTTGCCCGCTCGGGCAACCGCTCGGGAAACAATTGTTGCAATATTGCCCGCGCGGGAAACATTTGATTTGTCTAATCCCACGTGACCATTAATGAACCAATAGCAGTCTGAGTTACAACTAGTAAAAACCCAGCTATATAACGATTATACTTACTTAAGATATACAATTCATTCCGTATTTCTTATTCCCTTTTTTTGACCTGAGGATGACCCGTATACGGGTCGAAACGTAGTCCTGTATATATTGTAAGTTGTAAACTTTCATCCTTCGTAATAAACAGATATGATCAGGATTATGGAAACCCTTGGGTTTGACAGAAAAACGCAAAAGTCGTAGCGACTGGACTAGTCGTCGCCTGATTGTAGCGGTTATATGATGAGCCGCACGATTTTATCACAGTAGAAATGAAACGCAAGTAAACGGCTATTCGCAGCTGCAGATGTCATAATAGCGCCATTTATACGAGAGCTGGCTTACATAAGACGCGATTTGACCCATTTATTATATATGGAGTTTTTGAACAAATATTCTCAAATTCATTAATAATTCATGAACCGAAAACAAAGGAAATCAGTACCGAGACGGAGGTTTTGATATCGGAGGAAGAAATTACATAAATTAAGCCGACTTTCGCCTCGATTTTCTCTTAAAATATTGATTTGTTTGAGAAGCTATATCATACACTCGGAAGAGTGTTTCATCAGGATTCCAAACACCTCGAAATTTGTCCAAAAACCTCGGCTTCGCCTCGGTTTTCAACAAACGTCTCGGTGTTTGGATATCCTGATGAAACACTCCTCCTCGTGTATGATATATAACATCATAACAAACAATATTTTGACTGGTTAAAACTTGGTCAGCTAGTTATTAAAAGCAATGCTGCTATCAATCAAGGACCTGTATTATATAAATGGTACTTAACCTAACACCAAACAAATGTTAAGAAACAAGTTATGTTCGATGAATAATTAATACTATAATAAAATCATGCCTGTCAGTTTAAAAATTACGAGAGAAGGAAATCTTGCATTCATAAAATCGATTCTTCTTTTCGCAAGTTATCGGCTGGAAGTTTATTAATTTTAAGGTTCCCTGAAACTGTAAAGAAACTTGAAAGCTACGGCTGGTGTACCTGATTTGTACTTTTTGTACGAGTGTTTCGCGTTTTATCTATGCTGCGTCTCATAAGCTTTTCTATGCAGAAAATAAGCCGCGGGTAATATAAGCGGTGGCTAAATAAGTCACAAACAGCTCGTATAAACGGTCAATTAGAGAGTTTGGCAATCGCGACGTCTTTGACGACGGCTACGTCAACAACCCCAAAAGGACTGGGACGAGAACCTCTTTTTAATCGCGTGCCCGTTGCAAAATTCGGTAATTTGGCAAATTTTAATTCGCGACGGCTACCGGTAATAATTGTCGCGATTTCCATTTCATCGATATTTTCCTAATATTATTGGGAAATTAGTTGAATAGATGAAAATATATAGTCCAACAAATCCAAAACAGTCAATATTTACCTTTTTCTGTAGTTTCTGCCATAACAATGCTTGCCGTTGTCACACAACGCCAGTTTAACTAAAATGGCGTCGCAGGAGAACGTACCGGCGACGTTGCAACGTGAACATTAAACTCGTCCCAGTCCTTTTGGGGTTGTTGACGTAGCCGTCGTCAAAGACGTCGCGATTGCCAAACTCTCTATTATTTAATGAACCACGGCTTATTTTGGGCTTATTTTAGTCGCGGCTTACTTATGAATTGACCATTTATATACGAGCTGTTCGTGTCTTATTTATGCCGTGGCTTATATTATCCGCGGTTTAGTTTCTGACGTGTAAACGGCCCCAATAAGCTTGTTCTTAACTTTTCCCACAAGGTCAGGCCTTCGTATACATAAATGGTGGACTACATTTGAAAGCATATGTTAGCTCAGTATTCCGTGTACTGTTAGTATAACAGGTTTGTTTCTTGTTTTGTAGCCCGAGTGTGAAGATGGCAATGAAATCCTATTTTGTGACGTATGTGATGTTGCCGTTCACCAAGCTTGTTACGGAGTGCAAAAAGTGCCAGTTGGTAGCTGGGTATGTAGACCTTGTGCTCAACTACTATCCAATTGTCCGTGTGTGCTATGCTCTACCAGAGGAGGAGCAATGAAAAGAACTAAGACGAAGTAAGGATCATAACAGTTTACTGCGGTTATATTTATATAATTACTGACCCTTATCAAATTCCATTGTTCTCTGTCTGCTTTATATGAACGATTTCAGCAAGCATACTACAATATTTTTAATATTGCAGCCAGCACACTGCAATATTAAAAATATTGCAGCCAGCACGTTTACAAGCCTTTCCCTTCTCGTTTACAAGGGTCTAAAATCAGCATTTCTTTAATATTTTATTGATGACATTTGAGATTTAATTGATTTTACCAAACAGAAACTATGATAGGGGTCAGAAACTATAATAGATAATCACTTCGGCCAAACGGTATTATTGAATATATTGCAGCCAACCTCAGCTAGCTGCAATATATTCAATAATGCCGTTGGCCTCAGTATTTATCTATTAATGAGCTGTTAAATGTGTGTTTAGTTTGCTGGGTTTTTGTAATTTATTATTATTATCACTATTACTGTTACTATTAGTATCCTCTTCTCGAATTAATGTTAGTTTGACAACTGACAAGCCAGTGTTCTTGTATTGTTAGCTTTGGTTGTATACTTTCTTTGTAGAAATGTTCATGGTTGGGTGCATATGAGTTGTGCACTTTGGATACCAGAAGTTGGCATTGGTGATGTCTTGAAAATGGAGCCTATTACAAGAATTGAAACTATTGCAGTAAGTGAACAAAAATATGACACTTGTATCGTTGAGACCAAATTGGCTCCCTACTGTTTCTTAACCCTCTTTTAGTATTTTACTCTGGCTAACCCCACACGATTTTACTCGTCATTGGGAGGGAAAGGGTTAAACAATGGCAAGTTTAAACCTCAAAACTGACAAAAATTATTCGTGGACATTACGGAAAAGAATGAAACTAAATTTATACATAGAATAATGTTCAGAGCATCAAATACTGTTATTGGATAATGGTAAAGTGTTTCATCTGTTGCTATGACAACAATGACGTTTCAAAATGGCGGAAAATTAACATTTAATTCACTTTTTTCAAAAACTAGTATTAAAAACTAGTACTATGCATTAAAACTTTTCTTTAAGTTTAAGCAACCAATAGGGGGATTTAAAATAATATCTGTAGATCCAATATTTAAAAAAAATGAAAAAACCAGGATTATTCTTGAGTAAAAGCACGTTTGAAAGCACGTTGGAACAAATTGGTTCTTGGACAAGTTTCAAACGCATTATTAACGTTTGGTTTTACTGCCAATTTCGTTGTTTTGATGTTATAAACAAGTATTTGTTTATGAAACTAGATTCAGGTAAAGCGCCTTTATAAGCTGCTGTGAATAAAAGTTTGATGTGGTGCATGTTTATTGGGATACCCTGTATATTAACACCAAGCTACTACGTTCGGGTTGCAACATTCGGTATTTACTCGCTTCAATCAGTACTGTTGCGTGTAATTTTGAAACATTAAATGATGAATTGTTCATTTTTCCCTGTTTATTTCATAAAGCCTGGAAGATGGAATCTCTTATGTTATCTATGTAAAGAGAAAAAGGGAGCATGCATACAGTGTTCGGTGAGTTGGGTATAGTTACCGTAAGTTGCCTTGCTGTAAACGTTTGTCAAAACAGACCTTCAGTTTTGAAAAGAAACGTGTTTACCTATATATAGACTATACACTGATACAGTACTATACTTCTGTACCAAAGTACAGTATGAACACATCTTGTAACTGGGATATAAAATTATTTAAAGTGAACAATTTATTTGAAAAAACTAATTGTCTTTCCATTAAAACTCAATTGAACTCCTCTCTACATTAAGCAGCCCACCTGTCTTTTCAAAACCCTTACTGCATGCCCAGGTATTGGTACCATTCGGCAACTCATTAATTTTACTTTGTCTAATGCTAGACAATTTTACTCGTCAAATGGACATCCTGGACATCCGCCTGGTGAAAACTCAACTTTCTATTAATCTCCCACTCTATATTAAAATACTCCCGTACTTTATATTAAACTCAACTCAAGCCTCTTCCCTATGAAGCTCTTCTCTCTATTAAATACTTTTTAGTAAGCTTTCTTCTTTCCATTTGTTTGGAAACTGGAGACAGATGTCAAAACACCAAAACGTTTTTTCCATCTGGCGAATGTATACAATACATCCCATCAACAACTTAAGTGACAATGCCTTTGCAGTGGTTATACTTGTGACTCATTATTGCATGCTAGCCACATATTGTCTGATGAACAATGCGCCAAAAGATTTCTTTAGAATTATTTTAAAATGCCGCTTTTTTTAATTAAAAGTGGTGGAATATGTCCATATCGTACTTTCCTATCTTGATTTATGCAGACAAAAAGATTTTGTTTTCAATATTTCATTATTCTAACTTGGCATCTCCACCAACGTGGTGAAGTCATTAATTATTTTAACCAAGTACAAATCAGGGCTGGGAAATGTCTGGCAGCACAGGCATGCAGCGCCGCTGCCAGGAATTTTTTTATGAAACTTGTTCGCAGGAAGTTTTTTGTATCTTGCAGAACATTTTAGTCATTTTATTTCATCTTAGTCAAATTTCCTTCATGCAGGAAATCCTAACTTTAATTTCGCTGGAAAATTTGGCCTTTGCTGCCATACAGGAAGAAAAATACTTTATTCCAGGACTTCTATAAAATAAACATAGGTCTGTTTCGATAGTTGGTCAAGCAGACGTACACTTGATAAGTTGTCTGTCGAAATACATCGTGCTTTTTAAACTTTTAAACTGCACTTGTTAACCTTGCTTAATATAATATTCTATATAGTCTGTTGGTTATTCATAAGTACCATTGTTTATACGTTTTTTGAAGCAAATTGTAATTCAGTTTGTACAAAATCGACACACAAATTCTACGAGCTGAAGTTCAAATAATACTGTCACGTTGATTTAAGACGATAATATCCTTTAATAAATGGATTGATATATATTCATATATTACAGTAAAAGTTTAAAAAATGAGACCTATAACTACTCTTAATTCATGATCGAGTCGGTTTCCTTTGTTATTTATCTCCCGTAAATCCTTCATTAGAAACGCAAGGGATTTATACAGAGGGTTGGAGGGATTTATCTGTAAAGATCCTTCGTTAACTTATTAATGAGGTATTTATACATATAAAACCCCATTAAGTCAGATTAATGGCCCGAGGGATTTATATGACTAAATACCGACGTTCGAGGTATTTATCTCTTTGGTAAAGAGACTATTTAACAATGAAAAAAGTGAATCAACAAACTGAAAGTTTTCCAGCCTAAATATGTGACTTCAGCGAGAAAATGACGTTGCATTTGTATGTGATACCCCAGAGCCATGATATTTTATGTTCTGCTTAGTACTACAACTAAATGTTGGAAAGGGTAATTTGATTTCTTTCGAACTTTATTTATAATTTGCGGTAAGCCCCCCTCCAGTTTTTCTCTATGTAATAAGCCCATCCCTCCAATAAGCCCCAGTTTTTAGTAAGCATTTCTCTCTAATAACCACCCCCATTTTTGAAGCCTATATTTAAATTTTAAATAAACTACCGGGGGCGTATAGAACTATTACGGTATACTGTATTTAACATTGTATTCTTCACTTGTAGGTTAAGACCTGTGTTACAGCATTTCACGTCACCTGTGGCTTTGATAATAATTTGGAAATGCAGACTGTATTGGATGAGTCTGCTCCAGATGGAGTGAAACATGTGGTTAGTTTAATTTCTGTGTATAACATCTTTTATTATATGGAGAAGATTATTTTACTAGCAACTCGTATTTAAAACACTCGTAGAATCCATATTTCACTACATCCGGGAACCGAGTGGCGTATTTCTCGTATGTAACGCTCGCGAGTGACATATCGACAAATCAAAATTTACGTCTTTTGCCGTAAGTTTCGAATCAAGTAAATTTGAGCCAGTAACTTCTCTTAATTCAGTTTTTCACGTAAAATGACGAATAAGCTGTTTTTTTCATTTGTATTTTTCATTTGTATTTTTCAAGTTTTAGTTCAAGCGGTTGTAGTTTTTGCATTAAACCCAGTTTATCAATATCACTTCCACGCATAATTTCATGGTCCATATAATATTGTCCTAATAAATAGAACATTACACGGTTGCTCAAAGATATGGATTTTATGTTTTTGTGGCAAGGGCAATAGGGTGCTTAAGCAAGCCAGGACGACGACGGCAATTAAGTTACTGCATTTAAAAGAAACCATGGATCAGGACATCGTATATTGTATATTGTATGCTTTATGTATTTTTGTAAGACCTTTAAAGGCAGCCATAGCTTCGACATAGTGACGTATAATAGATTAACGCCTAAATAAACAGCTTCTGCTGTTCCTTGCCACAACGTTCTCTTGAAAACGTGAAAACGCTTCAGGTGACGTTGTATGTGCAACGAGGACGGTGTTGTGATTACACTTAGGACTGCAAATTATTCAACGTTTTGTTAATTTTGGTTGCAAAATACTATTGTACTTGGGTCGTCGTCGTGACGTTCGCGTCACTCAAACATAAAATATTGTTCTTGCCACTCGAACATAAAATCCATATATTATATCTCTTATTTGCCTGCCGGCATGTCTGTCTCTTTTGTCTGGTTCTGTCCTTTTTTACTAATTTTGGCTTAACATAAATGCAGTAAATCGTTTTGTACATTGGCTAATATATATTTGGAGGCTTGTTACCTGGCACCCACATATCTGATAAACCAACCATGTAAGTTGATAGATTTCTAGTTCCCAGCACACTTGTCTTCACCATTGATCATCTTGCTTCACGTAGTAGATATTATCTTAACGTTAAAATGAAGCCTAGTGTTAATTAGCATGAGCCCCATTTTATGTGTAAAAAGCACTGCTCTTAATATAACTGGATGTATTTTGCGTGCCAGCTGTACGATGCATTTGCCCATCAACTATGGGATTGGAAACAAGTTCTAAGGCCGCAATGCATCATATGCTCTACTTTGTAAGGTGGCGCCACTAGCACTAAATCTATTATTGCTTGCGATAGGGAATGCCGTACGCCGTTTTTATAGATAAGTTGTATAAAGATTTAATGCAATCTAAATTTTCTAATGTAAGTATAAGGGACTGATACTTGTGCTGTCGGTAGTCGCATGCATGCACAGCATACTTATATTTGTTTTTCGCTTACACAGTGTTACTGCTACAAACATGGCCCAAAAAAAGCCGGGCGATCACCTCGTAAGTTGTCATCTAGTACTCTCCAGTCTCCGCGTAAACCTCTTCATAAATCTCCTTCTACTACGCCATCAAAATCAATGTCGAGTGCGAAAACAAAAGAACAAGAAGAGGAGGAGAACCTGAGACAAAAGAAGTAAGTTGCTGATTTGGTATACTTACACCTTACCTTACTTTACCTCACCTCACTTTACCTTTCCTTAGTTTATTCATGCATAAATTATCTTTGATGTGCCACGGTTAAGTATAGGTTAGTGACCGAAACCGACGTCACTACGCTGGTTATTAACCCCGAGGGCCGCAGGCCGCGTAGTGACCGAGGTTAAGGTCACTAACCGACTTAGTTTATTCATGACACAGACGATACTTGTCGTTATTTAACAAAAAAATGGTATTCTGGACGTAGTTTTGAAGCGATATAGTAGGTCATTTAATATGCAAGGTCAATAACCTATATATTACTTTACCTTACCTTACATCACCTCACCTCACCTCACCTCACCTCACCTCACCTCACCTCACCTCACCTTACCTTACCTTACTTCAGCTCCCTTTACCTTACCTCACTTTACCTTACCTTACCTCACCTCACTTTACCTTACCTTGCCTTACTTCACCTCGCTTTACCTTTCCTCACTTTACCTTTCCTTACTTCACCTCACTTTACCTTACCTTACCTTACCCAGGGTTCGAAATAGCAGCTGGCTGCCGGCAACAGCCGGCAGTTTTAGGACCTTGCCGGTGATTTCTAATTTCAAAATATAACTCAACTTTGGGTTATCGGCGAAATTGCTTTTGCCAAGATCAAAATTATGGTAATTTGTTTTGATTTATCTGTATATGATCGTAAAAGAAATCAGTATTTGCTTAGCCAGATTGTGTAAACAAGGGTCAGACTAATGGCGCCATTGCGAAGATGAACTATGTCCAGAACGTAACTTTGTTGCTTGGGAAACAGCCGGCAAAAATTTTGAAAAGTAGGCAAAAAACAGCCTACAAAATTAGGCATATTTTCTGAACGTTATTTCGAACCCTGTTACCTTACCTTACTTCACCTCACTTTACCTTAAACCGGTTTAGTGTCGGACGGTTTGGCGGTTTTTATTTCAATCAAAACCGCCCAAGCTTACTTACTTCACCTCACTTTACCTCACCTCACTTTACCTTACCTCACTTTACCTTACCTTAACCTTACCTTACTTCACCTCACTTGACCTTACCTTACCTTACTTCACCTCACTTTACCTTACTTCACCTCACTTGACCAAACCTTACTTTACCTTGCCTCGCCTCGCCTCGCCTCGCCTCGCCTCGCCTCGCCTCACTTCACTTCACTTCACTTCACTTCACTTCACTTCACTTCACTTTACTTTACTTTACTTTACTTTACTTTACTTTACTTTACTTTACTTTACCTCACTTTACTTTACTTTACTTTACCTTACTTTACCTCACTTTACCTTACCTCACTTCACCTCACTTTACCTTACCTCACTTCACCTCACTTTACCTTACCTTACTTTACTTTACCTCACTTTACTTTACCTCACTTCACTTTACCTTACCTCACTTTACCCCACTTTACCTTACCTCACTTTACCCCACTTTACCTTACCTTACTTCCCCTCACTTTACCTTACCTCACTTCACTTCACCTAACCTCACTTTACCTTACCTTACTTCATCTCACTTTACCTTACCTCACTTTACTTTACCTTACCTCACCTCACTTTACCTTACCTCACTTTACATGACTTCACTTTACTCCACCTCACTTTACCTCACTTCTCTTTACCTAACTTTATCTCACCTTACTTCACCTCACTTTGCCTCACGTTATACCGCACTTTACCTTACCCTACCTTACCTCACCCCACTTTACCTCACTTCGCCTAGCCTTAACTTGGCGCTCCAATGAATGAAAACTAAAAATCTGCAGAGCAGGAAACTTAAGGTGCCCGTGAATATCAAAAGCTTAAAAGTAATATTTTATAGTCGTCTGGCAGGCCGTCTAATTGATTAAAGGAAATTGGCAATTTCGTTTAAAACTGCTTTTTTGGCAGGTTGCGTGGAATGGAGGAGGAATTCTACAACTTTGCTGATATCAAGGACCTCGCAAGCCAGCTTCAAATCAACGTGGAACTTGCAAAGACGTTTCATCGGTTTTGGACTTTGAAAAGAAAGGTACTAATCTGAATGTTTACTTTCAATACTCATTTTACTCAGGTAAGAAATATTATTGCCCAGCATACTGCTTTAAACAAAACCATAACACAAAATAATTTTGAAAATATTTACTAACGTTTCGTTACTACACGTAACATCATCAGAGTGATAAATATACATACATGAAGGTGACTTAAATAGCTTAACTAGTTACATAAATAGAAAGTGATAAGGTGACAGACAAGGTGACAGAAAAGGTGATGTAAGACAAATGAATTGTCAAACTGGTGAAGAGACACCACACTGTAAAGAAAAAAAACAAAAACTTCTAAAAGAGTGCTAAGGGAAATGATCTAATGTTAGCGTTAAGAGAGGGTTTAAATTTAGAAATTAACAAGCTTTCTCGAAGAAGAACATCTAATTTGTTAGAACCTGACGATATAATTGAAAAGTCATCAAAAGAAACATCGTGTCCAGTTTTTATCTTGTGTGCCAGAATGCTGGACATGGCAGACACTGAAAGTGCTTTTCCGGTATAGGCCGAAATACCCATATGTTCCGATACCCTAGTGTGTAGAAGTCGGCATGTTTCGCCGACATACGATGCCTGGCAGCATCGGCACGTAAATTTATAAACGACACGGGATCGAAATCTAAGTGGCAGTCGGTCTTTGAAACGGAAAAAACTCGACAAGCGACAGACAGGTCGGAAGACAACGCGAAGTTGGATGTGAGGAAAGGCTGAAGCTATATAGTAATTTTTTGACTTGTTGACGAATTTGGAGCCCATGATCTCCAGTGTATGGTAAAATTAGAGAGAGTGATAGTTTAGGAGCTGTGAGGATTTTAACCGGAAGATTAAATATTTTATCCAAAAAAATTCGAAAACAATGATCTAAAAATTTAGCCGGATACCCATTTTGTTTAAGTAAAATTTTAAGCTTCTCGAGTTCATCGTGAAAAATAGAATAAGATGAACTTATGTGAAAATAGCGAAAAAGGAGAGTGTAAATAAGACCTTTCTTATAAATAATCGGTAAGAAGCTCTCGAAATTAGTAAACAGGTCTGTAAATGTTGGTTTTCGGTAAACCGAAGTAACGAAAGAACCATTGGAGCGTTGCAAATTAATATCAAGAAATGGAAGTGATTTATTAGATTCGATTTCGCAAGTAAAATTTATGCAGGTGTGTTGAGAATTTAGGTACTCAAGAAAAGGTTTAATATGATCCGGCGATTTGAATAAAATAAACGAGTCATCAACATAACGCCTATAATACACAGGTTTAAACTGAGCGGGACAATTGTTAAGCCAATTTTGTTCGTGATGACAAAGGAAAATGTTGGCAAAAAGTGGGCCCAGGGGTGACCCCATGGCGATTCCGTCAATTTGATCATAAAATTGGCCGCTAAACATAAAATGACAATCTTTAACTGAAAAGTTAAGGAGATTTATAAACTCATCGCGCGAAAAACCGTGAAAAAATTGTGTGGTAGAGAATAGCGAATCAAGGATAATATTGATGGTTTCATCAATCGGTATGTTAGTGAAAAGAGATTTGATGTCAAAGCTAGCCATAATAAGATTATTAGAATTAAGATTAAGAGAAAAAAGATCTTGAATAAAAGAAAAAGTATCGTTAATAACATAAGAGCCTAGAGAAATTGAACGAGAGAAGTGGAACGAGAAACTTAGCTAAGTTATAAGAATGAGTTCCAATAGCAGATAAAATCGGACGTAAAGGAATGTTAGTTTTATGCACCTTCGGTATAAAATCATAGAGAATACCAGGTCGTGAACCAGTGGGCGCTCTGATGACGGGCTCCGCTCGAAACGTCATTAATTCGTCTCATTCAAACTCGGCGGTTCACAATTGATAAATCAATGTCTAATGAGCGAAAGCCTTGATGTAACCCTAGGATTAAAATCTATTCTGTCTATGTCAATATTTTAGAATAAAGATGACGCCTCGTTACTTCCACCCACAGCCGAACAACAAGAATCGTTAACCGGTCGACAGGTAACCGCATTTTTCCACGTAACTTGTTACGAAATTTCGTCTCTTTTATATCGAGTTTGTAATACAGTATCTACTGTGTTTCTTATTGACTGCTTTAGATCAAACCTTATCAACGGGCAAGCATGGAGATTGAACGAGTGGTTCGATTGCGACAAGACCTTGAAAGGGTATGAGGGGAAGAAGATATGTATAGGTTATTTTGAGGCCACGGGGGTATATGTGATTTATTCACCGAGGGCGAAATAATGTACTTGATTTTCATATGACGAGGTTGACAGGAGTCACAATAGAAAAGAAGTATTGAGGGGAATATTAATCCATTGTTTTGCCATTGTTATCAGGGGCTATTGAATATATTCCCCGAAAAGAACAAAGGAAACCGAGCCATGTGAAAATTAAAAAATTATAAGCTTTAATTCCTCTAAGTCGGAAGATATTTACAAAAATGTTTAAAAGAAAATAATTATGTGTGACATAAAAAATATAGAAATATAACAGGAAGAACTAAAACAACAATTGAATGAATTTTGAACGTGACAATTTTCGAATATGAGATGACAGACATGGGATGAGATGACAGATGAGATGGGATGAGATGACAGAGATGGGATGAGATGACAGATGAGATGGGTTGGGATGAGATGAGATGACAGATGGGATGAGATGACAGATGAGATGAGATGACAGATGGAAGGAAGGAGATGAGATTTGATGGGATGGAATGGGATGAGATAGAATGGGAGGAGATGAGATGGAATGGGATGAGATGAGATATAATGGGATGTGATGGGATGAGATGGAATGGGACGAGATGTGATGAGGTGGAATGAGATGGGATGAGACGTGATGTGATGTGATGGAATGGGATGAGATGGGATGGGATGAGTTGGGATGGGATGGAATGAGATGAGATGGGATGTGGTGGGATGGAATGGAATGAGATGGGATGGAATGAGATGGGATGAGACGTGATGTGATGTGATGGAATGGAATGAGATGGGATGAGTTGGGATGGGATGGAATGAGATGAGATGGGATGTGGTGGGATGGAATGGGATATGATGGGATGGTGGGTGGAGGATGAATGAATTTTGAACGATAATGCTTCTAATGTTCTTCATTGAGGCATACAGATAGAGACATTTCAAACTTTTTCATGTAGTTTCACTGTGGCTGAAATAAAGATGTCGAATTATTTTATTTTAGATACGAAACCTCTGTTACATGGTCGAGAAGCGGGAGAAACAAAAGCGAGAGCTCACCAGGGCTCGCGAAAGCGTATTTTGGAAAGAGTTAGAAATTGTTAAGGATACATCTGGCAAGATGTCGTCTGATGATTTTCGGTGGGCACGCTCGTGTTGTGCGAATAACTTTACCGAATACGAGACCTTACAAAGCCTTGACTTGGCCTACCGTAAGAAGAAGACGTGCAAAAGACATGCTAAGAGGCGAAGAAGGCGGGTTAAACATAATAACGTGCTAAGTTCAACTGAAGAAGAAGTGAGCTGTGGTAGTAGATCTCGAAGGCAGTCCTTCCTTGAGGACAAAAATGGTTTGCAACGCCGGGATACTAGTGACTGGAGCGAGCACAGTGCAAGTAACACAGTGTGCTCAACAGATAAGGAGAGCCTCGTTGATCATGGTACTACAAGAAAGAGACTTACATCCACAGTTTCGTCCAGCGAACCTATGTCGAACGAGGACCTCGATGAGGACGTATCTGGTGAAACTTGTTGCGCAAGTTCACTACGCACTTCAAAACGTCTGGAGGACATGTCGTCTGACTCAGATTTTGAGGATGAATCGTTTCGGAAAGCTAGGCGGCGTGCTGCCATCAGGCGAAGAATCACGCCTTTGAAACCACCAAAGAAAGATGAACAGAAGAATGGGATAATCCGATGTAATGATAGTGCATCTAGCTCGCCTGGAACATCAAACCATCAAGTGAACGGCTTTCACGTTGAAGATGAACGCTTGGGTTTGGCACCAGTGAAGGATTTGAAGACTTCGGGTGACTTTGAGAATATGGTACTGCGTAGTCCCAACAGAGTCATCGACAGAAATTTTAACAGAAACAGAAAAAGGTTACTCGATGAGTTTCAACGAAAAATTGACGATACTGATTCGCAGAAACTTTCAAAAAGGATCTCGAGATCTAATCGTGCAGTCCTAGAAGGACAAATGTTTCTTGATAAGTGCGATATGGTTCTCTCTCCCAAACGCTTTTGTCGCCGAAATGGTGTTGTCTTAAGCCCGAAGAATGACGAAAATGCCGTCCATAATCGGGATTTACGAGAACACGATGAAAGACTGGAAGACGCTAAGATGATTACATTGGAGGTGTCTTCTCGTACTAGATCTCACAGCAACCGCGCAGGCTCAGAATCACCTCTTGCTTCCCCAGCCAGAACAAACAATGGTTTAGCCAAGAATGTTTTGCCTGAGCGGAATAGTAAATCGAATTGTAAACCGTGTGAAGTACTTCAAGAATCCTTCGCTGATAGGTGTAGAACTCGTCGATCGCCAGGAAAATTGTCGGGCAATACGGTGAAGACGTCTGGTTCGTCGTTTGCTAACTCTGCGAAGTGCCCGAAATTTTTTGGAAAGTTTCGCCAAACTGCCACCACTAGTGCGTAGAGTTTCTAACAACAAGGTCAAACCTAAGTTGTTTCAATAATTAACACCTTTTTGTTAAGGTCCCTGAAGTGAAAATTCACCCCAATTTTATGACTGTATGTTGAAGTATACATGCACTTAAAATAATGAAACCTGACTATATGTCTTTGATATCTTATCCCATGTATAGAGCTATGCCGTGTTAAGGTGGACATACCATTATATAAAAAACCTGAAAATCGCGCAACTGTGCACTGTTTTTCAAACTTTTCAAACTTTTTGCACCATGCATTATGTGGGCAGTGAACAAAATTGCTCAAACTGGTCTGAAGTTGACATGAGCTAAACTCCGTGCGAGATATTATTTGTTTAACATTATTTACATTAAAAGGAGACTACAGTCCGTTTTGCGCATGTTCTTTGATTTTGTTGTTGGGGACTCCACCGAAAATCTGATATGCTCGTTCTCATTCTACGCGGCCAATTGTTGATGTTGGTCTTGTTCGTAAACAAAATAACCAAATTATCAGCTACAAACATACAACCTCTTCGTCAAGCACTGGTAATAGCAGGATACAATATTATGTCCCCAGAGATGCCTTTAAGTATATTTATTTGAAACTTTATGGAGATGGCAGAATTAGGAAGAAAGCAACCTGAAGGCAGATCAGGAAGTTGCTGTGGGGTTGCTTGATTTTTACGATGTTAGAAACTGGGAAATATGTGGTAAGTCTTTGAACTGATTCGTCCAAGACTTTTATCGAAATGTTATTAATTTTTATCAAAAAATATTACTTAAATTATAAAGACTCAAATCAAAACGTAAACAATCCTATGAACATGCGCAAAACGGACTGTATTCCATCTAAGTTAGACACATGTAAAGTTCGACGTTTAATTCGGGTCTAAGCATTGGTAGCCTTGGCAACAAATTAGTTTCCAAGTTACCTTTCATTCGATGTTGAATGCTGAGGAAGGAAAACTTTACAGACAAAATACGATAAAAAAGGCTGCGGTGTGTTTTCACTTCATAGTTACTTCAAGGTCTTAATTTGCTAGTCTTGACATTAAATAGACCGATTGCAAAACTCCCTGGAAGCGAGGCTTTTCGGTGGTTACCGTTTCTAGGGCCCGATACACGTTAGTTTATTGGCCGTTGTTATAATACACCAATAAACTAACGTGCATCGGGCTAACCACCGAAAAGCATCGCTTCCAGGGGAGTTTTGCAATCGGTCTATTGCTCTGCTGCAATACAATTGTTCAAATATATTGAGTGTTACAAACATTAACATTGGAAGAAAATTACCATTACATGGCTGTATGATCTGCATCCATTCTTGTCCACAGAGGCCACGATCCTTTTGTTCAGCAGAAAGAATCGTCACCTTTGGCCGGTACTGATTGCAAGTCCGGGGACATGTTAGCATTTCCAAATATATGGCGTTGTTCAGCAACCGTTGACTTAACGAATGCAGCGAATCTGATCTCGTAGGCGTTGACCAATGGAGAAACGTTGTAGAACTCTTGATTGATGATTTTCCAAACCTGAAATATATTTCTGGGGTGTGTAGAATTAAATGTCATTGCTCTATACGAACACTGTGATACGAATTGAAGGACTGATCACTGCGACCGACAGAGACTTGGTGCTGACCAGAAGATCCGTGGCTTCCGTGGACGAGAAGGGTGTGCGCCGTGGACTAATCAAAACTGGATAAGAAACTAACAATCGTGTTTTTGGGTGACGTTTCGCAGCAATCCTCCGATTAATGTAGAAACTGTGTTTTTAGAATTCGGGATACTGTGAAACTTCAGTCGATGTTTTTGAGCATGAGATCGATCTGGTGATGACTGATTTCTAAAAACCCTGTGTATACAGTGAAAAACATGCTGGTCAAAAACTCCCGAAGTGATAAGAATTGGCATTTGCAACTTTTCATATTTCACTTCGCTCTCGAGATATTTCGATTTTTTGATAAATGATAGTAACTTTGACGTCACACTACATCATGATATGTCGAGGTTAACCAACGTCCACTGAATGTCTGTTACATTACACCTATAGCTTTTTGCAAACGTACCACATGCACTGTACGTAAATGTACCACTTGTAATATTTTGTTACACGAGTACAACCTAGTTTCAAATGATTACGATATTTCCATAATCCCGAAGATATTGATGGTTTTTATCTCCTGTGATCGGCTGCAATAGTGTGCTTCTGAAACAATAGGAAATTTTGAATAAGAATAGAGCTAAACACTAGTAAGATAATTTGAGTTGTCAAAATAGCCACCATTTTATTGTTTCTGTACGGCAATATGGCCGCCATTTCATTGTCGTGACGTCAGATAACTGTGGTCCAATGAAAACTATCAATAGGCGAGTTTCAGGGTGTTGCGCGCGCATCATTTTTCAAAAAACTGGCAAACTCCACTCAAAGTAAACATACTGTTTAAAATAAACCAAGTATAGATACAGTTATTCTGCTGTTGTTGGCTCGCTAGCAAGTCCGTTTGCCATTGCTTTGTGGAGAGCCCGCCAATTCCTTTGCAAAATGATGCGCGCGCAATACCCTGAAATTCGCCTATGGTTTTTCATTGACGTATCACACAAATATTTTACGAGATGAGACATGTATTTTGCACCTTTCAAGTTATCTTATACGAAAATCGAACTGAGTTTTTCACTGTATATACGCTTTAAGGTAGGCCAACGGCGAATTACGACAATTTACTCTGATGAAGAGTTGTTGGTCGGAACTTCAACATTTTACTATCTTAAAATGTGTGTAGTTACACATTCAGTCCCTTCACAGTAGCCGTGCGACTTACCTCTGCTGCTCATAGCTCCCCATCCAGTTTTGTAGCCATGATCTGCTATGGACGTAATTTATGCAGTTTCCATACGTTGCCATCAAGTTGAGACCTTTATAACGATAAACGCGAATGTTAAACACATGGACCTCAAACCACACTGTCATTTGACTTAGGATGATCAGTTTTGTTTCTTGGTTAATTATTTATCTGTTTGTTTGTTTCGTATATGACTGGTGATATTTGTGGGTTAAGTAAAAATTAAAGTTTTATAATTAGCCGTATAGTTTGAGACGTATCAACTTTATCCCTCATATTTAAGCCAATCTCTCTAGCACAGGTCATAGTTAATAGAACACATACATGGTTTGGAAACTCGTCCAAAGTGATTGTTCTATGTTTTTGTTCACGTTTATGGAAATTTGTGCAATTTCACGATATTGTATTTTCTGTATAATGAAGCAGTCGCCCAATAGCAACGATCGGGTTTAATTAGTGAGTTGCTTCATCGTCACGTGTCCATAGAATTTACTTCCATATAAGGAACTCTATTGTCAGTTCAACATGGCCATGCTTCATGTTGAAAGACAGAGCTTCCAAACCATGTATATGTTCTGTCCTCCGTTGAGCCGGAACCAATCTAATCGCCTCGCGAGACCCGAGACCGGCGAGACGGTTCTCTTCAATCAATCAAATTTATCCCCAAAAAACTCCCAAAATGCGTACGTGTATATCAAACACGACAGATATTTTTCTCACGAGGTAAAATTCCCAGGTAAAGCGCGATGCGCACACGAGAAAATTTTATTTTGCTGACCAAACGATCCTCAGTAGTTCTTGCGTCTAATGTGACAATATCATTGTTTTCCATATATAGATATATTATAGTTCATATATTCAGATCGGATTACGCATATGCCAACGACTTTGGTGTACGTAACATCTCGTGTAACATAGATATTGAAGAAATGCGCCGAGCGGTTTTCAGTCGCATCTTGTTGGTGTTTCTCGTTTCTTTCTTTGCGTTTTGGCTTGGGACAAAACAGAGCTGTAGACCATCGATCGGGGGAAAGGTTCTTTTGAGCCAAGGTATGTTTGATAATATTTCAGGCGCAACTTCTGTCAGAATGATTATATATACCAATTACACCGTCGTCCGCTTTTATAAAACTTGCATTTTTACGTTTACAAGTTCTGTCGTTCTGACGAATAAATCTTGCTTTTGACGTAGTGATGCAGAATACACTGCTAAGTGTCTATAGTGACGTTGCTTCAACACTCTGACCTACAATCATGGCCAAAAACCCTAGGACAGTTCGTAAAAACCACTACGCATACGAAGTCCCCTTTCCCCCTTTCAATGTGGCCATTTTATTGCTCTTTTTTGTCGTTATATCACACCAAATATAAACTGAAACAACATTGATGGAGGGGGGAGGGGAGGGATTGTTAAGGTAAGGATTCAAGGCGATATTATAGTTCTTCTTGTGTGAGGCTACAAGACTCCATTTGCACTGCTGTCCCAATTATTTATGGCCATGATTGTAAGAAGATGTGTAATTAATAGTGAAATAAAAGTAGCGTGCTGCGTAGGCAGTGTTGAAACAACAATCGAAATATAGTAACTCAGGTTAGATATACTGCCGAAACAGAGAACGTAGGAATCTAACGTTTCGAGCGAAGGCCCTTCGTCAGAGGGAAACGTAAAGAGTGTAAACAAACAATGAGCTTATATACGAAAGGTAATCATGTGACCAAAAATAAGCCAATCAAATATAACTGACAATAACAAATTGATAATGAGATGCGAAAAATTAGCCAATCAAAGCAAAATAACAATAACAAATAGATAATGAGATGCGAAATACATTTGCTATTCATATCGTTGATGAGTAAAAAGGAGGGGGTGTAAAGAGGATGAGCGAGAGTAAAAATAGATAAATTAATAAAGTGAAAACGCTGTTTATGTCCGCCCTTGCTGAACAGAAACAATCATCTTCAGAGGTGTTAAATAAAAGAAAAACGTTCGTTGAGTCCGTGAGGATGAATGGTACCAATTTTGAAAATGAGACGCTTTTCTAGTAAATTAATAGCTATCGCAAAGAAAAATTTCGTGGGGGGGGGGAGGGGGGGGGTGGGGGTGCCCCGTGGTCGTAATTTTATTAAAATAGTGACGTGGAGGGAATGAAAACAGTTTGCAGACTAGATTGTATTTATGTATGTATTTATATTTAAGAAATGGTTCATGGTTTGGCGTGCTCCATCGTACCCTGCAAGTCAGAGCCCCTTTCTGACCTACGCAGGCTTCGGGGGAAAGTGGGCTCTGCCAACAAACTCGATATTTCTTTTTGAGCATGCGTGAATGGTTGCCAAGATACTATTTTGGGCCCAGGTTCTAACGCGTCACTTCCTATTTTCCTGCTTACGCGTGTTCGTAAACTAGAACTTGTTTGACCAGTTTAAAACCTGACTGACTCACCCCAAACTTATTCTGTGCTTGGGGCGAAGATCGAGTTTGTTGGCAGAGCCCACTTTCCCCAAGCAGAAATGCCCTTGTATTATGTACGTCTAATGTTATAAATTTATTTATTTTGTTTGTTTGTTTGTTTAATATCGTCTATGATATCATAGTTAATAGAACATATACATGGTTTGGAAACTCGTCCAAAGTGATTATTCTATCTTTTTGTATTGTATTTTCTGTATAATGAAGCAGTCATCCAATAGCAACGATCGAGTTTAATTAGTGAGTTGCTTCATCCTCACGTGTCCGTAGAATTTATTTCCATATAAGGAACTCCATTGTCAGTTCAACATGACCATGCTTCATGTTGAAAGACAATAGAGCTTCCAAAATCCAAACCATGTATATGTTCTATCGACTCTTCTATTATTTAGTAGAATAAAACAATGATTTTTTCGTTGGGACAACTGAGTATAAATGTGTAGAAAAACTATTATAATAACCATGCATAGTGAATGGCTGTACTGGAAAGTTCTGAAAAATTGTTGGAAATCAAATCTAGCAGCGTCAAGCCTGCCTCCCTCTCTTGCTGCGCTTTTCTCGTACAATTCTTTACGATCCGTTAGTTGCAGTACGTAACCGTTAAGAAATTGTAGAAAAACGTAAAATATCATAGGAAATTGCAGCGTCACGTCGAGAGGCGCAAAACAAATGCCTACAATTTTCTACAATAAAATAACCAAACAAAGTTTATTAAAATGGCAGCCGTGCACGATAATAGATAAGAATTTGGCCGCTCTTGCTAATGTTGTTGTTCGTAAGCAGCGGCGGTAGAAACGACAAAAACGAAAGAGCTGGTTAGGGTGTACAAAAGTTAATCATTGTTATATAACTCCACATTTGTATAACTCCACATTTGCACTATTCCTTGATCAGATCGTGTCAATGTCTCAATCTCGTCCCCCTTGGCGTTTATTGAAAAATTGAGCTCTGAAGGGGGCGTTTATTAGAGAGAGGCGTTTATTTCAAAATTTGATTCAATTATTAAACAAACTAAAACACGTCACACAAATGTTTACACGATCTCATCATCAATATATAATAAGAACTAAAAAGTTCATCATATGCTTCCTTAACATCCGAATAAGCAATTAAATGTTCGCGCAATTTACATGTAACAATAAAAAAACCTCATCTTCTTAAAAGTTAAAAAATAAAACGCTGGCATTGTATTTTTGTTTTACGTAAATAAAGGACAGGTATATTTGGAAGTAGCATTTATTAGGGGGGCGTTTATTAAATATTTTAATTGGTAGAGGGGGCGTCTATTGGAGAGGGGTGTTTATTTGATAGTGGGCGTCTATTGGAATAAATACGGTATACAGCGTGCTATGAGCGCACCAAACTTATTAATTAATTGGTGCGGTCTTGGCACGCTGATAGAACGCTGTCCTATTTATACATAAACATTTTTGAACGAACCAAATTTATTATAACGCCAAAATTAAATCATGGATTATAATAAATTATGTTCAATAATCACTTATTTAGGTACGGTGTTGGCTCGATCGTATAAATAACCAGCGTGCTTCACCGTACTAAGAGCGTTCCGCACGCCTTCGACGAGCGAGCCGCACGGTTAAGAGTGGACCTAATTCAAAGAGCGAACCAAATTGATTGATACAGCAGCGTGCTATGACCGAACAATTAGGCAAATAATTAGTTTGGTCCGCTCATAGCACGCTGTATAAACCAGGCCTTACTCGCTCATGTGCAGTCACTACAAACACCTTGCAATTGTACTTCTATGATCTCGTACATTATATATAAATATATATATATATATGGTAGACGTGTGTTAGATGTTCGTAGCTCAAATACCCAGAAAATGTTTTGAGCTCCAGACAGGTATCGAACTTGCAACTTCTATTGACCGGTCAGATGCTGTAACCACTGAGCTATATTGAAGCTTCGGATGGAGAGCAAAGATTAGCAAATTCATGGATATGGTTATATGCATGCATTGCTACTGTATGTATAATCGCTCGCGTCTACATATGAGATGTGGTTAAAATGGATGTGCGAGGTTGGTGTAATGTGTGTGCTGTTAGGGCGTTGCCTCTCACCAAAAAGTTAAGCCCGGTTAGACGGGGTTAGTACTTGGATGGGTGTTAGGAATTAGTTTTTTAATTCGTTGAAATGGACTCCCACACTCAATTTGAGAGCTTGATTACAATTAGTATATACAGTCAAATTGAGGAAGAGAATGGGCTGAATCAACACCTATGATCCGTGGTCTGAACTGTGTCGTTGGCGGCTGCTTGGAGCGCCTTTGATATGCCTCGACACGGCCACGTTGATCTGCGTCCTTCGCAATTCAGCCGCTGGCTGCAAGTAAGGATGATTAGCCACCCAGTTCTTTATCCTTTATTCTTTAATGTAACGGACGTTTTGGAATGTAATAGAAAAAGGGGGTACTACTAGTTCTTGGAAAAACTAAACAAATTTTACTTTTTTAGAAGAAAGTTCTTCAAATCCTATTCGCGCTCAAACCGCCAAGGTAATGCACAGGCATAGATTCGATACATTTTACCTTAATTTAAAATCGTTATTTTAAAGCTGCATATTGAATATAGCCCATTGAATATAGTCAAAATGGAATTCGAATACCTTCCCACTTCCGCTTCTGTAGTTGGTTGTGTATTACTGTATTTCTGTAACCGCTACTGAAGCGTGAGGAAAGTCTAGCAATAAAAGTCGCCAATTCTTAATGTATATTTGTCTGTTGCTATCGATTTGGGATAAATATCCATTGTATATTATGATTAAATTCCATTTAAAGCTAAATTATACTATTTATGTACAGTTTTCAACATAAAAATTTCTCAGGCTTCGGTAGCGGCTACAGAAATACAGTAATACGCAACGAACTACAGAAGGAAGGTATTTCAATTTTGACTGTAAATGGTATTGAATTTAGAATGAGAAAAACCCATCAGTTCAGTAATAGTGGTTATCTATATATCCTGTATATACGTATTTTTATTATTATATAAATATCTCGTTGCAGTTTAATAGAAATGCCATGTTATATGCCTTGAAAAACAAGTGCTGTAAAGAAAGATCCCCACAACGAACTCTCTCCAAGCGTGCAGCGCACAACCTCTTTCGACATGTTATCGTTGACAAGAAAAACAAGTTTCTCTACTGCTATTTGCCGAAGGTTGCGTCATCTAACATGAAAAGACTGGTGCTGACTTTACAAGGAATGAGCGAGGATTCTAATGCCATAAAACATTTCGATCAACGTGGTTTCGACTTCTTGACCGACTTTTCAGCTCCTGAAAGAGAACATATGATCAAGACATTCTACAAGTTTGTATTTGTTCGGGACCCCTTCACTCGACTGGTCTCAGCGTACAGGAATAAATTCCAAACTCCAAACACTGAGTTTCATGTAAGGTATGGTCAGAAAATTGTGCGACAATATCGTAAGAACGCTTCATTGGGCGCCACAGATGGACACGACGTGACGTTCCAAGAGTTTGTCAGATACATACTTGATCAGAACGGTCCTGAAATGAACGAGCATTGGCTGTCAATGTACGATATTTGTCAGCCTTGTCTCATTCCGTACGACTTTATTGGCTCTTTCGAGTTTTTAACTCTGGATACTAAAGCACTTTTAGAACAGCTCAATGTTTCGAAAGGAATTTCTTTTCCAAAAAAGCAAGCATTTTACGAAGCAGCGTTAAACAGGGACAGTGTGGATGCGTTTTACCAGACTATATCAACAGAACAGTACAGTGCTTTACACGGAAAATACATGAACGATTTTAAGTGTTTTGGTTATAGGTTTAAATACAAGTTTCGCAATCTGGGAGTGTAAATAAGTAGAGTTCCGTGCGCATATAAGCAGTGTTTTGGTTAGAGTAAAGTGTGTAGTATGTCGTTATACGTCAGTATGTCGTTAGTAAAACTGCTGTTTTAGTGGCAAACTAAAACAGTAGTTTATCACTTTTTCAATTAGTTCAGTTTTGCAATCTACCTGCATGCATATTTATATTCGTGACGAAACTAAGAAGTGATTTTTAATACAGTCGAACTCCTATTAAGCGGACACATTTGTTGCCTGCGAAGCTGGCGGTTTTAAGGGTTTGCATGGGATTGGGTCGTGGGGCCAGGGCGGCAAGGGCGGGAAGGGCGCCTGCTCTTGTCTCGTACTGCCTTACGGCCACGGCCCACGACCCCAAACCCTTAAACGTTTGGGACCTCGGAGACTAACATGCACCTTTGAGACCTCGCCTAGGTGCCTGCTAAAAAGGGGTTGCACATGCAGTAGGGGGTATGCATGAATGTGGTGATAAGCCTTTTGTGTTTATATGCATAGGTTGTTTTCACTATAATTCTATAAAACAATCAATACAGCATGCACCAAATGACTTAAGGTGCTGTTACACGATGCGAGTTTTCTTGCAACTTGCAACCAATCACTGAATGTTGTAAGTTGCATAAAAAATCGCACCATGTAACATCCCGTAGCAACTTGCGATTTTGTCATTTTTGCCGTGTTGCAAGTTGCAAGAAAAGTTGGATGGGAAAATCGCAAGTTGCTGAACGTGTAACCTTCCTGCAACTTGTGATTTTTTTTCCATATGTAAATTTGTTGTAAGTTGCAAGAAAAATCGCATCGTGTAACAGCACCTTTAAAGGCATAGACGTCCCTAGAAATCAAATTGTCTGGAAACACAGCCAAACTGTTTGTTCTAAGTTTTTGTTTACGTTTGTGCACTTTCACGCTTGCCGGCTGAACACATTGTATTCTCATGGTATAATTAACTATAAATATTAATGGCGTAAAACAAAAGATTTGTGCACTTTCAGGCCATCCTCATCTTGGCTAGGCGAGTTACCCGGCAAGCCGAGTTGAGAAAAGATGAGTGTTTATATGAGATGAGTTACTCGGCAAAGCCGCCCACGCATTATAATGGTTTCACATTCCATGATCCATGAATAGTTTCCGATCGTCTTCATAAGTGGCGCGTGCGCTGTTGTGACGATTCAACTCGGCTAGCCGAGTTACCCGGCAAGAGAGTGTTTATATGGGAATATTTTCATCCCGGCATGCCGAGATCTCGGCTGTTTTGCCGGGATCTCGGCTAGCCGAGTTACCCGCCTGTCTCATATAAACACTCTGCCGGGATAGCATTGAATTTCTATACATGGCGGGTAACTCGGTTTGCCAAGTAACTCGGCTAGTCGAGTAACTCGGCTCCATATAAACAGGCCCTCAAGCTTATTGAATTGCTAGCTGCTTTGATGTTTACTACGTTTCCATTAGGACGTCGAGTGCGGCGCGCGAGAAGAATGGGGAGAGGGAGAGAGACTTGGCTCACTTGCAGCGCGCCAAAATTTACCGACCTGTTTTTGGGTCGGAGGTGTGTCTTTAGACTTGTCTTTACGTCATTAATCACCGCTCATTACAATGAACCGGAATACAAAAACTCCAAAAAGTGAGTTATTCGTTGGTTGGGGTCTTCGGCTTCGGTACTTGTCAGTGAGTGTCACGATTTTTTGAGATGAATTCGTTTAAAGATGGTATTAGATATGGATTGCGCTTACTCGGATACGATGAAATTATGGACATGCAATGTGTGCTGGGGAACAGTACTTTCTTCTGCTGTTTGGTCCGGAAAAAGTTCTCGATTACCTGGAGTTTCATACCGCGACGGTCTTGTCTTTGTTTTCTCACTAGGTCCAGAGTCCTTACATGCGTTTATTTGACTCTAACGATTCTTTTTCAGCAAATATCTTCTCCTTGGTCTCGTTGAACTTACTTCGAACTTCGCTTACTTTCTTTACCAAATTGGCATTTATTTTCAGCGCAGTTTCTACAGATTATATTTGTTGATCGGGATACTTCGTTGCTAATATCATGTTCCAAATATTTGACGCAAGCGGTTGTTTTCTTAAAGCTGGGTGAGAAAATCTTTCTTCTGAAATCAGCTTTAACGACTTTACTACCTACCACACAGAATACATATTGTTTCACTTGCTCTACCAGATAATGCTAAACGCGTTACAGTTTCCGTTGCAGTATTCTCTGAGTTTCTATCTGTCATGTTCATCTGTTAACGTTGAAACATGAAGCAAGGTTACACTTCGGGCATCTGGCGAAGATAATAAAACCGGAAAATGAAACACTGTGTCAACTTCATAAATTTTCGCGCCAAAATTTGATGTGTGATAATTAGATTTGAACGCTGCAAGTGCACCACCACGATCGGAAATGGCGGCTGTCGATGCTCGCGAAATACGGGCTGACCCGTATTAGCTACGCATGCGTAGAACGAATATCTTGCGTGTAAACGTCGTCAATACGTGGCCGACAGGCTGCACACTTCAGCGAGGACACCCCGAGCTCAAAGTCAAACATCTCCGCTCAAAATCGTCGCTCGACCATAATTCTTCCACGAGCGCATAGCACGAATGTTGGGCTTGCCATAGAATACGGTTTGTTGACAACTCGTGGAATTTTCGCGATGTACGAAGCCATTAATACCCTTCTCAAATTCATCACTTTCAAATGTCCTCAGAACTCACTTGAGCCAGCACGCACGTGGACTGCGAACTGCCCCATGAAAGTGGCCAATTTTCTATGCCATTTCCGGTTATAAATCCATGTCCTATATTCACGAATTTATTGGTTAGGATTAGGGTGTGTGTTGGGGTCAGGCTTTCACGAAGTACGTGGGTTATTTAGGACATGGAATTATTACCCGATTTCCGATCGTGACAAGTTCGCGAGGGGGGAGCGCGAGGGTCTGGGTACGAGAATGGGGCTTATGCATAAGCTTGGTGAGTGTATGTGCGAAATTTTCAGCATATTCTCTCATCTCGAAATGATGATTATCGTCATTTGTGAAATGTCCTAGAAATGACAATAATCATCATTTTTAAAAATGAATTCCCAAGTCACCGGTGACGTCAAGAATAATTATAATAACTAGAAGTTACTATCGCAAGTGAAGTGCTGCCTCAATGGGACAACAACCTTTAGGCTACTCCACAGGCAACTCTGTGCACTTCGTGGCTAATGTGACACCGCCTTGCCCACTCCACCCAACATTGCTCACTCCACCCGAGATTGCCCATTCCACCCAAGATTGCCCACTCCACCCATGTTTGCCCTCTCCACCCATGTTTGCCCACTCCACCCAAGTTTGCCCACTCCCCATTCCACCCAAGTTTGCCCACTCCCCATCCCACCCAAGATTGCCCACTCCACCCAAGTTTACCCACTCCACCCATTTTTGCCCACTCCACCTGAGTTTGCCCACTCCACCCAAGTTTTTCTCACTTCTTCAGCATAAGAGCCCACAGAGTTCCTTGCAAAGGAGGTTGGAAAGTCCAAAAATTTAATTTGTATTACAATAGACAGAGTATGTACACATTTCTTCTATATTTTTTAATAATAAAATTGAGAACTACAGGTTAGTATAACTTATCGCTTGACATGATATGGCAAGGGTTTTGACAGGATGTACACATAATTTATAATATACAAATATTAAATAATCATGCCTCTTGGTCATCTAATGTTGTGGCAAGACTGTCAATGCAATTCCAAGTGCTTAATATGTTTTGACAAATATAGAGCTTTAATAAAATTTTACAGCAATGTACCATTGAGCCCATCAGATTATTTTTCAGAATTTGTATAAGTCAAAACACACACACGCAGACAGTAGGGTCTGATCAGAGTGTTGATCATGAACCCACTGTCGCCAATATACACCTAAAAACAGAAGAAAACAACCGTGAAATCTCCCACCAAGAAACACAGCTGTCAAATATAGAAACTGATATCTTACCTCGACAAGATAAACTCTCCTCGCTGAAATTGTAAGACAGTAGAATAGAATAGAATAAAACTTTATTTCACGAGGGAAAAGACGTATTAACCAAAAAGGTTATCTAACATATGGCCCTCAAAATATAACAATAATTACAAAATGATATATTAAACAGAATACATTATATATACATACAGGGAAAAAATAATACTATAGTTAGGTAGAAATACATTTACAATTCAATAGAAATTTACAGTTTAAGCAAAACAAATCTTCTAGATGGTCAATACAAGTAAGTTTATCAAGAAAGTAATAACGGAGTTTGTTTTTAGTGGTAGTTATTCTTAATATTATAGGAATATCAGTAGTACTTGCTGATGACATGGCGAGTTACTTATATTTATTGTCTAAGGAGTTAAAAAGAATCGAAGCACTGTAGAGAAATGTGCGCTTACCAAAATCAGTACGTGGGTAAGGCAGCTTAAGATCATATAAACAGGCTCTAGTACGAGCATGTTGTTTATTGGCAGATAAAAAATTAAACATAAGTTTAAAGGAAGTTGGAGCATCAGGGTTAAGTAATATATTGAATAGTAGAAGAAGCTTCCTTAATTTAATTAGATCAAAAACTGGAATCCATTTAAGCTTGGAGAAAAGAAGAACAGAAGAGGTGGAATAGTCGGCTTCTAAAATAATACGAGCTGCAAGCTTTTGAAGACGAAGAATTCGGAGCAGAAGTGATTTAGAACAATTATCCCAGGTAACAGAGCAGTAAATAATATTAGCATGGATGCAAGAGTTATAAAATCGAAGAGCACATTCTTGAGTTTAAAAAGGTTTAATCCTACGCAGCAATGCTAGCCTACTATTGACAAGAGAACATAAGCTGTCAATGTGACTGGCCCAAGTTAAATGGCTGTCTAACTTGACACCAAGTATTTTAGCATGCTGGACTTGTTCGATTTCTTTGTTGTCTAATTTGACCAAAACAGATTGATCCGAGATAAACCTTAACTTCTGAGAAGAATGTATGAGCATAGCTTTGGTCTTTGATGTGTTTACTACCATCCTGTTTTGCTTGGCCCAAGCTGAGAGATCATTAGTGACAAGATTAAGATTTAGATGTAATTCACTAACAGAAGAACCCTTAGTTAGTATAGTGGTGTCGTCTGCAAACATCGTAGAATTTGAATGTGATAGTTGAGATGGAAGATCGTTAATAAATAGCAGAAAAAGAAGAGGCCCGAGGATACCTCCTTGAGGAACGCCAAGATTAAGATTTAGATGTAATTCACTAACAGAAGAACCCTTAGTTAGTATAGTGGTGTCGTCTGCAAACATTGTAGAATTTGAATGTGATAGTTGAGATGGAAGATCGTTAATAAATAGCAGAAAAAGAAGAGGCCCGAGGATACCTCCTTGAGGAACGCCAAGATTAAGATTTAGATGTAATTCACTAACAGAAGAACCCTTAGTTAAAAAAGTGGTGTCGTCTGCAAACATTGTAGAATTTGAATGTGATAGTTGAGATGGAAGATCGTTAATAAATAGCAGAAAAAGAAGAGGCCCGAGGATGCTTCCTTGAGGAACGCCAACTGTAATAGGAACCATATCAGACAATGTACCCTTAAACGAAGTGCGTTGGTACCGGTCGCTAAGATAAGAAGTAAACCAATTTAATGCCATGGAAGAAGAGCCATATATCTTAAGCTTGCGAAGTAAGATATGGTGGTCAACAAGATCAAAAGCCTTTTTAAAGTCAATAAGAAGAAGTCCATTCATTAGTTTATTATCTATGTTAGTTAAAATCTTATCAGTGAGATCAGTGACTGCCAGCTCACATGAGCGAGAGGTTCTAAAACCAAATTGATTATCAACAAGAAGATTGTAGCTTGTTAGAAAATTATAAAGTGACACATGAACATGACGTTCCAGAATCTCTGAAATTATAGCTAAAACAGAGATAGGACGAAAGTTAGAGCGGCCAGAAAGCGAGCCAGCTTTAAATAGGGGAGAAACTTTAGCAATTTTCCATAAGTTAGGGAAAACGGCTGAGGTAATGCTCAGATTATAAATGTTTGTTAGAATGGGCGAGATAGATGGTGCAGCTATTTTAAGAAAATATCCACTAACATCGTCTAACCCAGCAGCTTTAGTTACAGACAAATGGTTTAGCAGACTGAGTACAAAATCTTCTGGAACTGGAGGAATAGTAAACGTGGTATTTGGTGATAGTTTAGAAGAAACAAAATTAGTAAGGTAGTCCCAGTTAGAGTTACTAGAATCATCAAGCTTAACGGAGTCCCTAATCAGAGGTTGATCAGAGGTTGACAACAGTTGGTGAGTTGTTCCGCGACAGAAATCCCTCACAGAAATCCTTTGGGTCTCTGGGTTTCTGGGTCTTTCAGTCTCTGGGTTTCTTTGAATTTCAGTAATATCTGGCATTTCTAGAAGAAAAATAGCAAACTCAAGGTTCTCTTATGTACTCAACTGTAATAACTTCTCTTGTTGCAATAATAATTGATAGACATGTAGAAGTATATTATATATAGTTACACCATTTTCACAATGGCGATTAATTTGAATATACATTTATGTGAATCCTCAGTCTTAAATTCTTGATCAGCCTTTCTTGCCTCGATCAGGGCCACCAAGAGCCATGATGGGCCATGGGGTAAGTCGGATCGCGTTGATGCCCCAACCCGTCTAGGGGCATGCCTCCAGAAAATTTTGAATTTTTAGACACTGAACCAGGAGGCCATTTGGGGCTATTTTGAATGTAAGAATCGTGTTAGTTTGTAGCTTTCACTTTGGCCTGGGCACTAGACTGTGGTAGAGGGCCCCTTGTGTGGTCTGGGCCCTGGGGCAGTTGCCCTGGCTACCCTACCCTCTCGGCAGTCCTGGCCTCGATTGTTTCTCTTACATATAGGTTAAAGCACGAGGGAGAGGTTTTTATTTAACTGTGAAGACCGAGGGCGAAGCCCGAGGTCTTTACAGTTAAATAAAAACCGATTCCCGAGGGCTTTAACTTATTTATATACTTGACACACCCTATTCTTTTGTTTTCCGTCGGTTTTCGACATTAAAGATTCATAATTGTTTTATGCATATTTTTGAAATTATAATACAGTGAAAAGTCGTTTGAGTTCAAGCAAGGAAGGCGTGATGGCGGAAAGTGACGAAGAACTCTTTATTACTCAGAGCCGTTTTATATCAGAAGAAATAACTGTGAGTGATATCTTATCAGAAGGAGGCTCTGATATTGAGGCAAGGTTTGATCGGTGGTTGTGCGAGTCAGAAATACAGGATCGTGTTCGGCAGTCCGTTCCGTTGGCGACTAGATACAAGGATGGATGGGCGGTGAGAGCTTTCGAAACGTGGCGTCTAAGTAGAGAAATAATGGCGTTTAGTAATAACACAATACGTTGCTTTAAGACGCCTCTCGAAAATATGTCTGCAGATGAGCTTAATGAGTCGATTTCGTATTTTGTGTTTGAAGTCAAAAAGCAAGACGGCACAGAATACCCAGCTAATTCAGTCCATAGTTTGGTTTCTAGTTTACAACGTCATCTGAAAAGTCAATGTGGAAAGAATTTTCGATTTTTGAATGACGATGTCTTCATGAAATTACGTACATCACTCGATGCTGTTATGAAAGAGCGATCGTCGGCTGGAATAGGTGCCCAGTGCAAAAGAGCTGAAGTCATTTCACTTGATGAAGAGAGTGAATTATGGGCAAAGAATATCCTTGGGGAAGACAATGGCAGGCAGTTGGTCGAAACGTTACTTTACTTGTTCGGACTTCATTTTGCAATACGGGGTGGAAAGGAGCACCGTCGCCTGCGTCGGGTTAATCCTCAAATTGTTTTGAAGTACGACGATAAAGGGAAGAAATATCTGGAATACATCGAGGACATTAGCAAGACAAACGCTGGTGGACTTAACAACAGAAGGACGAGAGGGAAAACTACCCGTGCACATGAGAATGCTGACCCATCGCGATGCATAGTTTGTCTATACGAAAAGTATTGTAGTCTATGGTAAGCGTTCTTTTTATGTAGTCTACAGTGAGTGTATATCGTTTTTAATATCTAAATTTGGCGTACTAAAGATCGTGCGTATTTAGTGTAAATATATATAAATTATCTTTATCTGATTTTATGTAGTCCGAAAGAAAGAACCAGTGATGCTTTCTACCTGACTCCGTTAAGAGTTCCAAAGAATGATTGTTGGTACTCTACAGTTCCGTTAGGTCATAACAAGTTAGCGAGCACGGTAAAGCGATTGTGTGAGGCTGGGGGAATACAAGGATTTAAGACAAATCATAGCTTACGAGCCACGGCCGCGACGAGATTGTACGACGCGAAAGTAGACGAACAGCTAATTTGTGAAAAAACAGGTTTGTTTGCTTCATGGTTGAAATAGAATGTATTTTGGATGGTCTTTACACAGTATTTTAACGTGACCCATATATGGTATACTTTAGTCTCCGTATAGGTACATGGTATGTCGTGTTAAATTTAACGTGTGGATTAATTTTAGGCCATCGAAGTTTGGCGGTCCGAGCTTACAAGAGGACCAGTAAAGAGCTGGAAGAAGGCGTTTCGTCCGTATTATACGGGAATTTGACAGAAACAAAAAGGATATGTACAACGCCGAGTGAAGCAAAGAAGGAAGTGGATCTGGAGCCTGTTGAAGGGAAGAAGAAAGTGACTCCTGCCGAGATTGTTCAAGTGAAGGAAGCAACCCACGAGCCTGTTGAAGGAGGAAATAAGAAAGAAGCGTGTTTGGAGCATGATGAAGGAAATGAAGATAAGAAAAAATTCAACATTACAATTAACTTTAATTTAAACTCTTAAATGGGATAATTTTGACTTTATAAGTATAGTTTTGTGCTTAATGCCAGTGTTGTGTTTTAAAGTATGTATGCATGAGTGCACTCTTTTGTTTTGAATATAATTATGATGTTGTGTTATGTTAATTTAAAGGAATTGGTGGTAGGTGATTATTTTTAAATAATAACCTGGTACCTGGTTATTATTTTTCAGTAATAACCTGGTACCCCGTTATTATATAGTTTCTTTCAACCCCGCCTTTCCCCCGGAATATTCAAATACCACCGCCTACTTTCAGACAGCGGTTATTACACTGAAATTAAAAACCGACTGAAAACAAAAGAATAGGGTGTGGTAAGTTTATAAATCACCTCATTAACCGGCGCTCTACTTGAGAACCAAACTACGAAACAACTTGTAAAGTTATGATACATGTATATGTATATTTTATATTTTAAGATATATAATATAAACACTATCTGGCATTGCATGTTTTACAGCAAATTCGACTGTAGCGTGCGTGTAATGTATTGTGGCTATGCCGCAATTGGGTGTGTCCTTTTAATAGTTTTAGATCTTTATCAGCATCGCAGAAGTTTCCTTTTCAGTCCATCCAACACCACGCCTGAAAACAAACCAACATTGAAACATGTACTCTAAAATGTTCTGGTGTTTGGTCATTGGACTCTTATGTTCAAAAATAGTTAAAAATAATTTTATATAATGATGTTCGCTCACATCTCGTATTCTTGCTATCTGGTTCTCTTATTTATAAACTATTGTGATTCAATACAAATGCTTCGGTTGGCTTCGTAAACTATTACTTGCATTGTATTTATTCGGTGCGGCCGTACCAGATCGAACGGTGTACCTATATGTAATGGTACAGTGCATAAAACTATCCGACGTATCAGTTAATATTGTTGCAATGGATGAACCAGGCGGAAATCTAATTCTGGTAAGAAATATCATTGCCCAGCATACTGCTTTAAACCAAACCATAACACAAAATAATTTTGGAAATATTTACTAACGTTTCGTTACTACAACATATGGCCATATACTGCTTGAAGCGTGCCTTATTTATTGTCTGCTAATTGACAATTCAGAGAGAATTTTGAAGAAACTGGGCTTTTTTTAAAAAATATATTTGAATTTTTGTTTGAGTCATTTTGGCCATATATTCCATTCCAATCCATGGGTCTAGTCCATGTTTTACGACTACATTACAATATACATACATTACAATATACATACATACATACATACGTAATGCTATTTGAAATCTTCATGTTGTTAATTTTAATCCTGCGGAGAGCCAGAGACCAAAGACCCAGAGACCCCAGAGACCCAAAGACCCAGAGACCCAAAGACCTAGAAACCTAAAGACCCAAAGACACAGACCCAATCACCCAAGGACCCGAAGACACAATGCCACAAATACATATTACCCAATACCCAATCCTAGTTGCCCTTCGCTATTATATAATTCTACAACTATATAACACATGCTACATGTATACCTAATTATTATAATTATTCTTGACGTCACCGGTGACTTGCTATATGGCCCATCAACCATCATTGTGTTCACCTGCCACCACCCCCACCCCCCCTAAATTACCTTGCCGCTCCCTATAGCTCCCCCACGGTCATGTTTAGAGAGGTGGTAAACTTGCTCCTACAAGTGCCTGCTTGTTGGAGCACAATTGATGGACTAATCAACTGTAAACAATCTCAAGTTAACTCCACTCTGGTTTCACTCTCTCTGTCACACATATTTGTCTTTGTCACCTGTGTGAAATTCTTTAATGCCATTCATGGTGTTTATTTCTATTTCTTGTTGATAGTTCATTTTTCTTAAGGGTGAGTGAAATTTGAAACTTGCATTTCTATAGTAGATTTTGATAGTTTGGCCTTTGTAAGATCAGTCAAAGAAAGCAAAATTGTTCATTTTTACCAAGAGAGTAATATTGTGTGTTTTTGTTTAAATAATAATGAAGTTGGCTTAAAACATTGTGGTCTTGTTAACAGCCATATACAGTGAAGCCTCGCTATAATGCGGTAGTTGGGGTCCTTAGTGGTGACCACGTTATAGATGAAGTGCGTTATTGTGAGGTACGGCCAAATATCTCATTCCCAGTACTCTTCCCACTCAATTCTGGCACAATATTGTGGGCTGAGTACTAGGAGTGAGATTGAGTACTGCCAGAAGCACAGAGCACTTTCTGTTTTATTCTAACAATCGGCTAAATCGCGACTGAAGAAGCTTGAAGTCCGCTCAAGACTTAACATAACATATTTAATATTTATAAAGCACTTAAACTATGAATATTCTAAAGCGCTGCCTAGATAATACAATCATGTCTCTTAAAATGACTCAACGAAGATGACTTTGAAACAGTCAACGAAGATAAATATTCTAACGCACAACCTAAAAAGTACAATCAATTCGTAATAAATAAATTATAAAATATTAATACTAATACTGAATTTAAATACTAATAATAAGAACTACAAAATATAAAAAACAACGCTATATGATATACGCATTCTTGTATAAATATGTCTTAAGGTGGCTCTTAAAACATTCTACGGAAGGCGCACAGCGGATCTGATATGGGAGTGAATTCCAAAGAGTGGGGCCGGCCCTGGCAAAAGCACGGTCACCAAACGTCTTCCGGTGCGTAGTTGGCACAACAAGGAGATCCTGCTTGTCGCATCTCAACGAGTAACGACCCTCGGGTTTGCAAATTAGCAACTCACAAATGTATTTAGAAGCCAGCCCATGAAGCGCCTTGTAAATGATAAGAAAGATCTTAAACATCATGCACTCGTTGTTTTACAGGTAACCAGTGAAGCTTCATCAATGTTGGTGTAATATGATCAAATTGAAATAAATATGGTTTTCATATCTCACAATGATTGCACTGCCATTGTTGTCGTTTTATCTTGTAATGATCGCGGTTATTCAGGATGATCAGCAATCGTCAGCTGACAAGATCAAATTGTCTCCAATGAGTATAATAGAAACTTAAGTTTCAGCATCATATTACACATCAATTCTGTTGCTATTTTGCAGAATTTAGCGGTCTGTGGTGAACTTTAGTACTGTGGGCAAACAACATGAGTATAACTGTATAAGTTGTCAAATGACAAACCAAGAAAAGTAAAATTTTGGTGTCCAAGGATCAACCGCGTTATACCGAGTTGCGCGTTATAACGATGTGCGCTTTAGCGAGGCTCCACTGTATACATGTATATATGTATTATACTGTACATGACTGCAAGATACACAAATTAAATCATTCTTTGTGTGAATCTTACAAACAAATCATACTGCACATGTGCAGTAGGGACTGTGATTCACCTTTAATATATCAATATCAGGTCCCAATATCATATCACAGAATAAAGAACTAACCAGAAGTTCAACTTGCATGAAAACTTGTTCCTTTTCTCTGAATGAGCATTACAATACACCAATGTTCTACATGTTCTACACTATCCTGGTATTAAGTTTCACCACCCAGCACTTTTGACACTAGTCAAAGTTGCTGGTGGAACTTACCACAATGGTGTAAAATGACAAGTGATGGCAACACAATGGTGTAGAACATTTGGTGATGCTTGACATCCACAAAGCAACATGCACACAAGAACACTTACCGTACATTAAAGGTGCCAACACAGTTGGACTTCTGGTTGATCTTTATTCTGTGACCAATATCCACTCACAAGTATGGTGCAATTTTTGACACTTTAGTAGAATACACTGAAGGCAAAACAAACATTTCTTGCCTTGCTGCACCTTTTCATGAATTCTCTGGGGATGAGGTTGACACATTTGTTCTGAGGACTTTTAAAATGAAATTGAATTCGTTTTGATGTTACTTATATTTTATTAATTTGATTTGGTCTGTCATGAATCAGGGGGGCAACTAGGAGGGGTTGTGACCACTGACCTCTATATAACTGGACTGTGGGTGCCCCATGAAAAAATGGCCCAAATACACACCATCAGGCACCATCTTGTTCGGTCTGAGCCGCAAAATTGACCAATCACAGGCCAGCTTTTGGCTAACCGTGTCTTAAAAAAAAGAATTACATTTTTGTGTAAACGTTTTTCTGAAAGCCTTTTTTTGTTTCAAAAGAGTTATTGGCATGTGTCGTCAACTCTTTGGGCTACTTTATGCCGTCGGAAGGCACCATTCAATTGGGGACACTTCATGTACCGTAATACAAAAGTATTGGGGACCCACAGTCCAGTTATACATATATAGGTCAGTGGTTGTGACCCATGTCCTTTTAAAGACAATCTCTTTGCCTTTATTTTTACAAATATGTAACATTGAAACGATGATTTCAAACTTTTAGTAAGTTTTAATACAACTCAAAAGTGCTGTTAGAAGGCATGGAAAATGAAGGCATGGAAAATGCCATTAAAGTGTCCTGGACTCTCTAAAAATGCTGACCTTTCTGGCAATAGTACCCTTGAAACTCTGTCCTCAAAAATTCCTAGTTGTACCCCTGTGAATTTGATGTGGCAAAACATGATTATAAATTCATGTCATTAATAACCAAACATTTCTTCATACAATAATATCAATATGCAGTAATGGTTGTTAGTAGAATTAAGTTATTTTTCTATTTTGTATTTTTCATCATATAATTTGACGTACAATTATTCTAACATCTATATAGGTCCAGGACACCAAGTGTAGCTCTGATGCATATCCTCCTCCTCAAGAGTATGAATTATTTAGTACCTGTAACTTGTTTCGTAAACTTTTCTTTATCTTTGTATAATGTAATGTTTGATTTAATGTTATGCAGTGCACCTAATTACTTAATCTACTGCAGAATGCGCCAAACTTTGTTAATGATGTCATGACACAGTCAGATACTTGCAATGCTAGATCAAACGTGAATGAAATCTCGAATGTTGCTAGGGTCAAATGCCAACAACAAAATGTGGCACCAAAATATACATGGAAGATTATTCGTACCTGGAAAGCCATTGTCAAAAGACTCGAGGTTACTGTACAGTGTATGCTTTCAGAGGCGAATATTTTTCAACAAAAAATTATTGGTCTACGTTAACGTTTTGTGCTAGACTTTCATACACAAAATTAAGAAAAATGCCTAAATAATGACGGGAAAATGACGATGTTTTAAGGAGTTGTAACTTAGCGGGGACTTCTTTGATTTCCACCAAACTTTCAGAGATGATAGATAAATATTTTACAAACAGAACCGCACCGGGGAATCCGATAATTCCGAAAGCTTTTATGTTGACGGCCATTCCCATGCGTTTACTTTTTTCTGTCAATTAACAAAATGTTGCAAAACATTTCACTAGAATTGAAAATCGAAAAATCCCGACACGGTTTTAGCGCTTTGTATCAGGACTCTAAGGAAAGATTTGAATTCAAAAATACTAAAAACCACTTTGAGGTAAAGCTTGTGGAAGGTGATCACGACGTCCGTCTACGGAGAGATCGTGTAAAACTCGTTGATTCATTAAAACCGAAAATTATTGACATATTCTTGTCGCAAAGTTTATAAGCTTAAGGGGCTGTTGATATGAGGCGGGCTAGCCCAGTCACCGAGCTGATTTTATGCCACGAAAATCTTATTACGTCACTATTTGAGAAATGCAGAGTGATATAACAAAGCAGAATTGCCTTTGTTGAACTGTAAGTATAGCAAAGAGTATTCTAATTTTTTTTTGCAGTCAGAGAAAGATTTTCGTGACTTAAAATCGGCCCGGTAACTGGCTAGCCCGCCTCACATGAACAGGCCATGTCCGTAGACTAAGGACACACCTGACAGTATGCGGTAACCTTAAGATGATCATCGTAAATACGATAGATAATTAAATAAGGTTGAGATTCTGCTACATTTATACAGTTATTCTTCACCTTTTTGTTCCACATCTCAAATCATTCAACAAAATTAGCAAATATACAGGTAATCTACATGAAATATAAGAATTGGTTCATGATTTGGCATGTTCCTTCGAGTTATGGATGCACGTAGGAAGTTGGGAGAGCACGAAAAACGCATAAGAGATGGTTGAAGCGATAGCCGAGAATTTAGAAATCTAGATTTTTGAGTGCTCTCCCAACTTCCCAAGTGCATCCAGAACTCAATGGAGCTTGCCAAACCATGAACCATTTCGTAACAGAGAATCAGACATAAAACAACGGCAAACTATATAATGAGTTTCTCATTACGTTTGACATTGCGGTGCTCCATTGAGTTATGGAGCACGCAAGGTAGCCAACAGGGCCGCCGAGAGAAATTTTGGGCCCCTACCCCCCTTCATGTATATATTTATATCTCTTTTTTTTACTCAGCTCGTTTAATTCTAGTTATTCTGAGGAACTTATATATTATCTTTTAGTAATAAGGATGAGTCTTCTTCTTCTTCTTCTGTTTAACAATTCAGTTCAACGCATTCCTTTGCTTCGTTTCGTTAAGAATGGGTCCCTGGTCACACTACATCATGATATATCGAGGTTAACCAACGTCCACTGAACGTCTGTTACATTACACCTATAGCTTGCAAACGTGCCGCATGCACTGTACGTATATATGTACCACTTGTAATATTTTGTTACACGAGTACAACCTAGTTTCAAATGATTACGATATTTCCATAATCCCGAAGATATAGATGGTTTTTATCTCCTGTGATCGGCTGCAATAGTGTGCTTCTGAAACAATAGGAAATTTTGAATAAGAATAGAGCTAAACACTAGTAAGATAATTTGAGTTGTCAAAATAGCCACCATTTTATTGTTTCTGTACGGCAATATGGCCGCCATTTCATTGTCGTGACGTCAGATAACTGTGGTCCAATGAAAACCATCAATAGGCGAGTTTCAGGGTGTTGCGCGCGCATCATTTTTCAAAATGCCATTGCTTATTTGTGGAGAGCCCGCCAATTCCTTTGCAAAATGATGCGCGCGCAATACCCTGAAATTCGCCAAATTATGGTTTTTCATTGACGTATCACACAAATATTTTACGAGATGAGACATGTATTTTGCACCTTTCAAGTTATCTTATCCTAAAATCGAACTGAGTTTTTCACTGTATATACGCTTTAAGGTAGGCCAACGGCGAATTACGACAATTTACTCTGATGAAGAGTTGTTGGTCGGAACTTCAACATTTTACTATCTTAAAATGTGTGTAGTTACACATTCAGTCCCTTCACAGTAACCGTGCGACTTACCTCTGCTGCTCATAGCGCCCCATCCAGTTTTGTAGCCATGATCTGCTATGGACGTAATTTATGCAGTTTGCATACGTTGCCATCAAGTTGAGAACTTTATAACGATAAACGCGAATGTTAAACACATGGACCTCAAGCCACACTGTCATTTGACTTAGGATGATCAGTTTTGTTTCTTGGTTAATTATTTATCTGTTTGTTTGTTTCGTATATGACTGGTGATATTTGTGGGTTAAGTAAAAATTAAAGTTTTATAATTAGCTGTATAGTTTGAGACGTATCAACTTTATCCCTCATATTTAAGCCAATCTTTCTAGCACAGGTCATAGTTAATAGAACACATACATGGTTTGGAAACTCGTCCAAAGTGATTGTTCTATGTTCAGTTTGTTCACGTTTATGGAAATTCGTGCAATATCACGATATTGTATTTTCTGTATAATGAAGCAGTCACCCAATAGCAACGATCGGGTTTAATTAGTGAGTTGCTTCATCGTCACGTGTCCATAGAATTTACTTCCATATAAGGAACTCTATTGTCAGTTCAACATGACCATGCTTCATGTTGAAAGACAGCTTCCAAACCATGTATATGTTCTATTAACTATGCACAGGTCGACCAGCAAGGGTCATCCCAACCTGGGCTCATCATATCCCTCGTACTAAGTGCCTATGAAACGAAAATTAAGTCTGTCTTATTTGAAAAAAACACTTAAAATGATAGAGTAACATATTTTGCAGTTTTTCGTTTCCTTGCTTCGTTCTTCAGATATTTTAGTTTGTTTGATATGCAAATTAAAATATATAAACATTTTCACGTCACATGTGCATAATAAGTTATCGATAGAAGTTATATATCTTTGCTATTCTCAAATATAATCACTTGAAAACCTACATGTTTAGTGCTGCAGACAAAACACACCAACTAGGCTCCTTCGCCGGTACGTTCATATGGCTCTCAACTCCCCAACGCTGAAACGAGCCACGCATTCCATTCCCTTAAACGGACCAATCACAGCGAGGCTTCCAGATTCTGGAAACCTGACCTCCGACCTGCCTAGATTACGTATATGCCAGGACTTTGGCATGGTGTAAATATCACTAATCCTCCGTTGAGCTAGCCTGAGTATCAGGCCCTTCTTTTTCTTCTGGGGACTGGGGCGGAGAACGGAGAGAAAAAGAAGGGCCTGACACAAATCTATTCATCGACCCGTGTTCTTCGTCCAGAATCTGGACGAAACCCTGATTGGTTGAGAGACAAAAGCCGGAAATACATCAACGGAAATTAAGTAATTAACTGATTCGAAAATCGAAAGTTCGTGGGAATTGCCGAGAAGCCGCCCAGAGCCCCAGACTCCGACTAGAAAGTTTGTGTTTTCTCAAATTTACCGTTACCGTCTTTGCCATTTTCATGGACAAGAGCGATTAAAGAAGCTGAAGAAGGAACCTCCGCGTTTTGCCCGTAATACTATGCGTGAAGGAAGAGCAAGAACTGTGCGATATATGTATTGAATGCCAGCCTAGCTGTCAAAACAAAACACTGCTGCTGTCTTGTCGTCTGACTACGGGAAGAAACAATTGCGCTTGAAAGTTCATTCTGATCGGAAAAGCGAACGCAGTGTCCGTAATTTATAGTCTACTGGAACTTATACGCAAGTACTGTACGTATAAAGTCTGAATACAAACCATATCAAGGCCGCTTTGCAGCCTTTGCTTGACTGAATGTCTGAATCTGAACTGAAACGCGTGAGACAAATTATTATCTCGTCGCCAAGCTAAAGCAGTTGTTGAAATGGGGTGAAGCATCAAAACTTTTGGTGAAAACATTTAAAATGTTGTGGCTATTCGGAAAATCGGAATTGCCGTTGTGCACTTAATTAAAATATCTGGGAATATATTTGAGAATTGTTGTAATCAATCCCGAACCCGATCGAAAAATAATTTCCCTAATTGCAAATTGCTGGTTCATTGCAGTATACAGTACCCTGGGTGCCAGAGGTTTTTCGACGCTCGTGGGGGATAACGGGGACACACGAGGAAGCCAGGCGGTAAAGTGGGAGGGGCCAACCCGGAAGGCGTGTTTTACTTTTTTGATTTGAAATTTGAAACCGCCGTACCCGAGGGCCGTACCAGGTAATATGATATTTTAATAATTCAGAGTTAACTCTATTTTGTATTTCTCAAGCAAGTAATAATGCTACCGTCTCGACAGTCTTCTATACATTAGACCACTAAAAATTGCTCAAATATTAATTAAACTGGTTTGATTTTAGTTCGCTGCCCGATATTCACTATAAACTTTCAAACCCGCCGTCTGTTACTTGTCATGCAGACACTCAGACATGCAGTTATAACTTCCAAACTATGGCATGTGCTAAAACATGGACGATGGACGATGGACGATGACAACAGTAATAATATTAATAATAATAATAATATTAATATTAATAATATTAATAATAATAATAATAATAATAATAATAATAATAATAATAATAATAATAATAATAATAATAAATACTAATAATCAATAAATAATAATAATAAATAATTATAATAATTATAATAATTACAATAATTATAACAATTATAATAATAATAATAATAATAATAATAATAATAATATTTGTCTAGTTTCGCTAAGTTTCGGGGGGGGGGGGGGTTCCCTTTTGACACCAAAATGTGCCTTTTTATCTGATAAAACATGTGATTTACGCGCTTTTTGCTTTTCCCTTTGAAATGAAATGCTACGCACCCTTACTTATATAATATAAATATAAATATTTTCTTATTAACCTTTTATGAGTCCAGCCAAACTCAATACAAATAAGGTCCTCTAATTTTTAAGCTAATTTGCTTCGAGTTCGACTCCCAAAAAGTGAAATGTTTGCCTCAAGCCTCATAAATATTAAGAGACACTTTCTTCTGTCGCAAATGCTCGCCTCCGCTAAGCTGTTCTTCGATCACAATTGTGGGGTTTCAATAGGTTTATTTCTCCTGTCTCAATGCACACGCTCGTTTCATACTACACAGTACACTCTCTTATTTATAGTTCTGTCTAAATCTTTAACCATGCAAGTGCGTCACATTATCAATCAACATAACCGTATCTTAGACAAGGGCGCGTATTAAATTAATAAATCCGACTTTGCCGAAGTTGCGCAACGATTTACTATAGTCTTTCTCGGTGGTATTTTAACCATAAAACTGAAGGCGTATTGGTTGTATTACAAAAATCACGAAATGTATATGTTGACCAGGATATCTCACGGTTAACAACCCGAACGATTATTAAAAATATTCTGAGAGTAACTTACTTCTACAAACGTTATAATAACAGCAACACCGTAACTGCGTTTTAATATCTCTTTATTATTATGTATAAGCTCGTTAGATCTAAACGGAAAACCGTAACGACGTTAACAAGTGTTGCTTGTGAATAGGCGTGAGTAAATTTGCTACGTGTGCTGACACACAAAGAAGTGACGGGAAAAAGTGGGCACACTTCGACTTGATGCACCCAACGTTGCTGTGGAAATAGACGTTGCCAACCTTTCCTTGACGTTTCTCTCCTCCTGCGAAATAATCGCGTCGCATTTTTGTAACTAGAACCATGTCAGCTGGCGGCGGTATTAGCATACCCGGGCTTCGTATAGGCTGACCACAACCATGACATGTTGTCACCCGTGGGTCACAAAGATGTAGTAGAGTTATTTCTATTGAAACTTAGCGAAACTAGACAAATATTATTATTATTATTATTATTATTATTATTATTATTATTATTATTATTATTATTATTATTATTATTATTATTATTATTATTATAATTATTATTATTATTATTATTATTTCTCTCCTAATGTTGTTATCTCAAGCCGTAATATGGTAAAGTGTTGCTGTGGTAAAATATGTAAAGGTGCGCGTGGTCTTAAGATGCATCAACGCAGTTGTAGAGTTGTAGATGGCTTAAACCGCGAACTGTGCGAAGACCTGGAGGAACAAATTGACGATTACACCGCGGATATCACTGACAATGATCAACCAACATCTAACACGGCACCTATAGTTAACGAGGAAGATGCTCCTACTTTAAAATCTGGTATAAGACTTCCTAAAAGTAATTCTGAATGGTCAACGGCTAACGAATATTTTAAATTTGCTCTTCAAGCAAATGAGCCAATCACATCACAAGATTTAGATTCAAATATTAAGCTACTAAATGACATTATATACAAATATTTTGGTCAGAACTTTGGTTATGCTGAATCAGTACCCGACAATTCTCTGGTAAATAAGTATAAGGAATATACAGTCAAAGATCTAAAGAAAGCTCTAAAAACTCTCAAATCATCTACTAATGCTGAACCCAACGAAATCAAATATGTGTCACATGCATTGCGTGATAAGCTCCGTGCAAATAACAACAGCCAGTCGAGTGAGCCAAGTCTAGACAACAGCCAATCGTTCAATCATGACAAATACATTGGCAAGAATTTCGGGGGTTACGTTAAAAACATATTAAACAAGAAGGACGCTGTACTTCCATCTTTCAACATGACCGAATGCCTCTCTTACTTCACTAAAACCCTTGCTGCAATTCATCCTAACAAACTGTTTAACATTCCCAGCTGGATTCCTAGGTTATCTGAGCCAGAAATTCAATTTGACCTTGACCCACCATCATATCAACAAGTCACGAATATAATACGTAAAATGAAAGCATCTGGTTCCCCGTGTCCCCTTGATCAGCTCTCCATTATCTGTTTCAAACGTTGTCCTTTTCTTAGAACTTATTTAAGTGACCTTATACGTGCTGTCTGGTTGTCCGGGAGCATCCCCTCCGAGTGGAAGAAAGCTTGCACAATATTAATCCATAAGAAGGGCGAAGCTGAACCATCCAATTTCCGACCCATTACACTCGAAAGCATTCCCTTAAAAGTGTTTACTTCATGTCTACGCAACGCAATGTACTCGTTCCTTACCGCCCGAATAACTTTATAGAACATAACATCCAAAAAGGCTTCACTCCTAATATGTCTGGCACCTTAGAACACACAGCTCAAATGGCCAACATTATCAACAAAGCACGGATTAAGCAACGCTCTGTTGTCATCACCCTACTTGACCTCAAGAATGCGTTTGGCGAAGTTCACCACAACCTAATCCAATCCGTTCTCGAGTACCACCATATCCCTGACCACATAAAATTAGTTATAGAAAGTTTGTATAAAGATTTTAAGACCTCAATAATCACACCTGAATTCCGTACTCCGTTCATAACTGTTGGCCGTGGTGTATTGCAAGGCGATTGTCTCAGTCCTCTTCTATTTAATATGTGTTTTAACACCTTTATTCAACATATCAAAGATGAGAAGTATCGTCAATTTGGTTTCTCCTTCCAATTTATAAATCCCATCCACTGGTTTCAGTTTGCCGATGACGCTGCCGTAATAACTAGTCAAGAAAAAGAAAACCAACATCTTTTGAACCGTTTCGCTATTTGGTGCCAATGGTCCAGCATGATTATCCGGGTTGATAAATGTAGTTCCTTTGGCATTAAAAAAGCTGTAACAAAATCTATCCAATACCTACCTAAACTCCTTATTGGCAACCAGCTAATTCCAGCTACCAAAATTGGAGAATGTTTTCGATATCTTGGGAGATATTTTGATTTTAAGATGACAGATCAGCAACATAAATCTGAACTTACCACGCTCATTGACGAACTAATGACTGATATTGACTCGAAGCCACTCCATCCAAAAAATAAAATCCTACTGTACACTCGTTTTGTTTTATCCAAAATCTCTTGGCATTTCACCGTTACTTCTCTGTCGTCAAAAACTTGGATATCAGAAAATATCGACTCCGTAGTGAACAGTTACATTCGGAAGTGGCTTGAAATACCAATATCGGGAACATTAAGTACCGTTTTCTTAACCCGAAACAAATTCGGCCTTAGTATTTGTCCACCATCAGTCAAATTCACCCAATGCCAAACAGTACTTCGAACAGCTCTTAAAACATCTCCCAACAAACAGATCAATGAACTATGGAAGTCAACTAGCAACAGCTCAAACATCCAGTATGACGTCTATACCTCTACCAAGCAAGTTCTTAAAGATTTTCGCTCTGAGCACGAGGATAGACTTCATAACCATCTAATCTGTCAAGGCTCGTTTCTCACTAACATTACAAAGTTCTCCTTCTCTCAATTAACGAAGTTATGGTGCGCGGCTCAATCTAAACTACCTAAGAATATCTTCAATTTTACGATACGTTACATGAATAACTCTCTACCCACACGCCAAAACCTTGCAAGATGGGGTATATCACCAACACCGGATTGTTCCCTTTGTCTAAGACCAGAAACTCTACTCCACGTCGTAGCAGGTTGCCAATCGTATCTCGAAAGGTTTACGTGGAGACATGATTCAATTTTGAACTTTCTTGCGTCAAACCTAAAGACGGTCAGCGGTTCAAATCTCTATGTCGATCTTCCAGGATACAAAAGTCCATCCATATTAACCGGCGACTCATAGTCTCATACCGTCCAGACTTGCTCCTGACAACAACTAGTGGATGCTTATACATTGTTGAACTAACTGCTGGTTTTGAATCTAATCTTCAAAAGAATGTGGAACGAAAAAAAACTAAATATTTAGAATTAATTAGAGAACAAAGGAAATTATTTATATCCGTAAAATTTATAAATTTATCAATTAGCTCTCTTGGTGTCTTTGCGAAAGAATGTTCAACATTTCTAAAAATGCTAAATGATCTTCATTTTGACAAAGTGGCACCAAAACTATTGTGTGAAACGAATGACGACAATTGCCATCAGAACCACGTATTATATATTCTGTTGCCGAAATAAGGAATGGACAAACCCAGATTTATTAACTTTTTAATGTTGTATTGTATAAGTTTGTTATGTGTTTTCATAGTTATATATTAGAGTGTACCATCGATTCAAGTAGCCGGTTGTAAATTACCTTAATAAGTGAGATTTACAATTGTATATGTAAGAACTAAATTTAATTAATAAAGTTTCCATTATTATTATTATTATTATTATTATAATTGTTATAATTATTGTAATTATTGTAATTATTATAATTATTATAATTATTTATTATTATTTATTATTATTATTTATTGATTATTAGTATTTATTATTATTATTATTAATATTATTAATATTAATATTATTATTAATATTATTAATATTATTATTATTATTATTAATATTATTACTATTGTCATCGTCCATCGTCCATCGTCCATCGTCCATGTTTTAGCACATGCCATTGTTGAACGCTATCTTGTACGTATGTTGTTATAAATTTCATAAGCTTCCCTTGATGTATGACTTATGTTTCTGGGTTATATGGAACTTTTTCAAATGTCCAAAATGTTCACTCAATAATAAATAAATATTTATTTACTTAACGTCTCACATTGGTACGTCTCACATGAAGTCGGTTATAGAATTTCAGATACGCAAGAACTTGAACGACTTGAACTACACTTCAAATGAAAGCTTATAGTTTTCTAACAACATACTTACAGGATATATTTCAACGATGCTATCTTGTTGTTTGTAATATATATTTTCAATGACGAAGACGTCTCTCGTCGCTGAATGAAGCTAAAGTATTAAAGAGGTAGTTGCTTTGATGCTAGTTGAGCCCGTAACGAGTCAAGACTTTCCCACGCAATCAAAAAAATCCTCGCGAGAGAGCAAAAGCATTCCAAAAAAAGTGTAAGTTGTATATCAACGTGAAGCGAAAGTATAGGCTCCAAAACACAGAGAGAATACTAGTATATATCACTGCTGATGACTGCATCTTCCAGACGATGTTTAATACACTCGTGTTATTAATAGAGATGTGCGATAGCCAATGAAACTTATTGTTAAAAAATTATCCTTCGCTTGACCAATCAACGTCTTACGTCCAGATTTTGGAACGTACTGACCGAGACAACCTTTTCATTGGCTCGGCGCGATCAGAGAAACGGCTCGGTGTTCCAGAGGTTCTTCCCGCTCGCCTAGCGAATTTACCGCCTGGCGTCCTCCCGTATCCCCATTGTCCCTACGAGCGTGGAAGAACCTCTGGCCCCAGGGTAAGTATACAGTACTAGATTTTACTTCGGCATTGCCACTTCGAAAGATTACTTGAAAACTGAATAAACGTGTGTTTGAAGATGTTTATGCACAAGCAATGAGTTTTTTTAGCTTTTTATAGACACACGCAATACAAAACAGGAAGTGATTTTTATTGGCTATGGCGCGTCACATGAATAGGAGGCGGAGGAGAAGAATCAATGATTTGTGTCAGGCTCTCTTTCAAGAGACTGATACTCAGGTTACCGTTGAGCCGGAACCAATCTAATCGCCTCGCGAGACCCGAGACGGTTCTCTTCAATCAATCAAATTGATCCCAAAAAAACTCCCAAAATGCGTACGTGTATATCAAACACGACAGATATTTTTCTCACAGCCTCGCACGGTAAAATTCCCAGGTAAAGCGCGATGCGCACACGAGAAAATTTTATTTTGCTGACAAACGATCCTCAGGAGTTCTCGCGTGTCTAAGAATGTGACAATATCATTGTTTTCCATATATAGATATTATATAGTTCATATATTCAGATCGGATTACGTATATGCCAGTAATGCCACGACTTTGGTGTAAACGTAACATTTCGTGTAACATATATTGAAGAAATGCGCCGAGCGGTTTTCAGTCGCATCTTGCTGGTGTTTCTCGTTTCTTTCTTTGCATTTTGGCTTGGGACAAAACACAGCTGTAGACCATCGATCGGGGGAAAGGTTCTTTTGAGCCAAGGTATGTTTGATAATATTTCAGGCGCAACTTCTGTCAGAATGATTATATATACCAATTACACATTTACACCGTCGTCCGCTTTTATAAAACTTGCATTTTTACGTTTACAAGTGCTGACGTTCTGACGAATGAATCTTGCTTTTGACGTAGTGATGCAGAATACACTTTTAGTGACGTTGCTTCAACACTCTGACCTACACTGAGGAAGATGTGTAATAGCTATCGCAAAGTAAAATTTCGGGGGGGGGGGGGGGGGGGGCAGTCGTAATTTTATTAAAATAGTGACGTGGAGGGAATGAAAACAGTTTGCAGACTAGATGTGTTTTTAAAGGGGGGGGGGGCAAAAGATACTCCAGCACACCTACCTAAAATGTTGGTGGGCCACTGGCCCCATTGCCCCCCTGCTTCCTACAGAAAGCCTTGCTGCCCTCACCAGTAAGACCAGTTTTATACATATGGCTTAACTGGTGGTCGATTTGGGCTTTTAATAAAAGTTACCATTGGTCTCTGTGAAAAAGTGTGCCAATAGCTACTGCACAAGTTTATTTTGTATTTATGTATGTATTTATATTTAAGAAATGGTTCATAGTTTGGCGTGCTCCATCGTACCCTGCAAGTCAGAGCCCCTTTCTGACCTACGCAGGCTTCGGGGGAAAGTGGGCTCTGCCAACAAAGTCGATATTTCTTTTTGAGCATGTGTGAATGGTTGCCAAGATACTATTTTGGGCCCAGGCTCTAACGCGTCACTTCCTATTTTCCTGCTTACGCGTGTTTGTAAACTAGAACTTGTTTGACCAGTTTAAAACCTGACTGACTCGCCCCAAACTTGGGGCGAAGATCGAGTTTGTTGGCAGAGCCCCCTTTCCCCAAAGCCTGCGTAGGTCCGAAAGGGGCTCTGACTCGCAGGGTTGCTCCATCGACGAAAAAAGTGTAAACTCGACAACTTCCCAAGTGCAATCATAACTCAATCGAGCAGGCCAAACCATCAGACACAAAACAATGGAAAACAATTTTATTTATTTCACGGGTTAAAAATGAGTTTCTCAACCGTGCTCCATGGAGTTGGTAGCCAAGCAGAAACGCCCTTGTATTACGTCTGTTATTATGTTATTTATTTTGTTTGTTTGTTTGTTTGTTTGTTTCATATCGTCTATGATATCATAGTTAATAGAACATATACATGGTTTGGAAACTCGTCCAAAGTGATTATTCTATCTTTTTGTTCAAGTTTATGGAAATTTGTGCAATTTCACGGTATTGTATTTTCTGTATAATGAAGCAGTCATACAATAGCAATGATCGGGTTTAATTAGTGAGTTGCTTCATCGTCACGTGTCCATAGAATTTACTTCCTTATAAGGAACTTGGGACAACTGAGTATAAATGTGTAGAAAAACTATTATAATAATCATGCATAGTGAATGGCTGTACTGGAAAGTTCTGAAAAATTGTTGGAAATCAAATCTAGCAGCGTCAAGCCTGCCTCCCTCTCTTGCTGCGCTTTTCTCGCACAATTCTTTACGATCCATTAGTGCAGTACGTAACCGTTAAGAAATTGTAGAAAAACGTAAAATATCATGTCAATTGCAGCGTCACGTCGAGAGGCGCAAAACAAATGCCTACAATTTTCTACAATAAAATAACCAAACAAAGTTTATTAGAATGGCAGCCGTGCACGATAATAGATAAGAATTTGGCCGCTCTTGCTAATGTTGTTGTTCGTAAGCAGCGGCGGTAGAAACGACAAAAACGAAAGAGCTTATTGGTTAGGGTGTACAAAAGTTAATCATTATATAACTCCACATTTGTATAACTCCACATTTGCACAACACCACTGCCAAACGTTTGCGCATGCGTGAATTCGCTAGAATAAACATCAAGAGAAGCCGTGGCGACAACAACCAGACAGCGAAGACTAAGTAAGACTCGACTATTCATTTGTGTTTTAAAAAAAGGGTAAAGAAAATTTCGAAGGGGTAATTTCATTTTATTAGAGACAGGCGTTTATTTCAAAATTTGATTCAATTATTAAACAAACTAAAACACGTCACACAAATGTTTACACGATCTCATCAATACATAATAAGAACTAAAAAGTTCATCATATGCTTCCTTAACATCCGAATAAGCAATTAAATGTTCGCGCAATTTACATGTAACAATAAAAAAACCTCATCTTCTTAAAATTTAAAAAATAAAACGCTGGCGTTGTATTTTTGTTTTACGTAAATAAAGGACAGGTATATTTGGAAGTAGCATTTATTAGGGGGGCGTTTATTGGAGGGGGGCGTTTATTAAATATTTTAATTGGTAGAGGGGGCGTCTATTGGAGAGGGGTGTTTATTTGATAGTGGGCGTCTATTGGAATAAATACGGTATACAGCGTGCTATGAGCGCACCAAACTTATTAATTAATTGGTGCGGTCTTGGCACGCTGATAGAACGCGTCCTATTTATACATAAACATTTTTGAACGAACCAAATTTATTATACCAAAATTGAATCATGGATTATAATAAATTATGTTCAATAATCACTTATTTAGGTACGGTGTTGGCTCGATCGTATAAATCACCAGCGTGCTTCACCGTACTAAGAGCGTTCCGCACGCCTTCGACGAGCGAGCCGCACGGTTAAGAGTGGACCTAATTCAAAGAGCGAACCAAATTGATTGATACAGCGTGCTATGACCGAACAATTAGGCAAATAATTAGTTTGGTCCGCTCATAGCACGCTGTATAAACCAGGCCTTACTCGCTCATGTGCAGTCACTACAAACACCTTGCAATTGTACTTCTATGATCTCGTACATTATATATAAATATATATCTATATATATATATATATGGTAGACGTGCGTTAGATGTTCGTAGCTCAAATACCCAGAAAATGTTTTGAGCTCCAGACAGGTATCGAACTTGCAACTTCTATTGACCGGTCAGATGCTGTAACCACTGAGCTATATTGAAGCTTCGGATGGAGAGCAAAGATTAGCAAATTCATGGATATGGTTATATGCATACATTGCTACTGTATGTATAATCGCTCGCGTTTACATATGAGATGTGGTTAAAATGGATGTGCGAGGTTGGTGTAATGTGTGTGCTGTTAGGGCGTTGCCTCTCACCAAAAAGTTAAGCCCGGTTAGACGGGGTTTGGATGGGTGTTAGGAATTAGTTTTTTAATTCGTTGAAATTGATTCCCACACTCAATTTGAGAGCTTGATTACAATTAGTATATACAGTCAAATTGAGGAAGAGAATGGGCTGAATCAACACCTATGATCCGTGGTCTGAACTGTGTCGTTGGCGGCTGCTTGGAGCGCCTTTGATATGCCTCGACACGGCCACGTTGATCTGCGTCCTTCGCCATTCAGCCGCTGGCTGCAAGTAAGGGTGATTTGCCACCCAGTTCTTTATCCTTTAATGTAACGGACGTTTTGGAATGTAATAGAAAAAGGGAGTACTACTAGTTCTTGGAAAAACTAAACAAATTTTACTTTTTTAGAAGAAAGTTCTTCAAATCCTATTCGCGCTCAAACCGCCAAGGTAATGCACAGGCATAGATTCGATACATTTTACCTGAATTTAGAATCGTTATTTTAAAGCTGCATATTGAATATAGCCCATTGAATATAGTCAAAATGGAATTCGAATACCTTCCGACTTCCGCTTCTGTAGTTGGTTGTGTATTACTGTATTTCTGTAACCGCTACTTAAGCGTGAGGAAAGTCTAGCAATAAAAGTCGCCAGTTCTTGATGTATATTTGTTTGTTGGTGTCGATTTGGGATAAATATCCATTGTATTATGATTAAATGCCATTTAAAGCTAAATTATACTATTTATATACAGTTTTCAACATTAAAATTTCTCAGGCTTCGGTAGCGGCTACAGAAATACAGTTATACGCAACGAACTACAGAAGGAAGGTATTTCAATTTTGACTGTAAATGGTATTGAATTTAGAATGACAAAAACCCATCAGTTCAGTAATAGTGGTTATCTATATATCCTGTATATACGTATTTTTATTATTATGTAAATATCTCGTTGCAGTTTAATAGAAATGCCATGTTATATGCCTTGAAAAACAAGTGCTGTGAAAAAAGATCCCCACAACGAACTCTCTCCAAGCGTGCAGCGCACAACCTCTTTCGACATGTTATCGTTGACAAGAAAAACAAGTTTCTCTATTGCTACTTGCCGAAGGTTGCGTCATCTAACATGAAAAGACTGGTGCTGACTTTACAAGGAATGAGCGAGAATTCTAATGCCATAAAACATTTCGATCAACGTGGTTTCGACTTCTTGACCGACTTTACAGCTCCTGAAAGAGAACATATGATCAAGACATTCTACAAGTTTGTATTTGTTCGGGACCCCTTCACTCGACTGGTCTCAGCGTACAGGAATAAATTCCAAACTCGAAACACTGAGTTTCATGTAGGGTATGGTCAGAAAATTGTGCGACAATATCGTAAGAACGCTTCATTGGGCGCCACAGATGGACACGACGTGACGTTCCAAGAGTTTGTCAGATACATACTTGATCAGAACGGTCCTGAAATGAACGAGCATTGGATGTCAATGTACGATACTTGTCAGCCTTGTCTCATTCCGTACGACTTTATTGGCTCTTTCGAGTTTTTAACTCTGGATACTAAAACACTTTTAGAACAGCTCAATGTTTCGAAAGGAATTTCTTTTCCAAAAAAGCAAGCATTTTACGAAGCAGCGTTAAACAGGGACAGCGTGGATGAGTTTTACCAGACTATATCAACAGAACAGTACAGAGCTTTACACGGAAAATACATGAACGATTTTAAGTGTTTTGGTTATAGGTTTAAACACAAGTTTCGCAATCTGGGAGTGTAAATAAGTAGAGTTCTGTCATATAGGCAGTGTTTTGGTTAGAGTAAAGTGAAAAGGTGGTAAACGGTTACTCTGATAAAAGGCTTCAGTGGAAACGTCAGTATGTCGTTATAGTAAAACTGCTGTTTTAGTGGCAAACTAAAACAGCAGTTTACCACTTTTTCAATTAGTTCAGTTTTGCAATCTACCTGCATGCCTATTTATATTCGTGACGAAAATTAAGAAGTGATTTTTTATACAGTCGAACTCCTATTAAGCGGACACATTTGTAGCCTGCGAAGCTGGCGGTTTTAAGGGTTTGCATGGGATTGGGTCGTGGGGCCAGGCGGGAAGGGCGCCTGCTCTTGTCTCGTATGCCTTACGGCCACGGCCCCAAACCCTTAAACTTTTGGGACCTCGGAGGCGTACATGCATCTTTGGGACCTCGCCTAGGTGTCTGCTAAAAAGGGGTTGCACATGCAGTAGGGGGTATGCATGAATGTGGTGATAAGCCTTTTGTGTCTATATGCATAGGTTGTTTTCACTTTAATTCTATAAAACAATCAATACAGCATGCACCAAATGACTTAAGGTGCTGTTATACGATGCGATTTTTCTTGCAACTTGCAATAAATCACTGAATGTTGTAAGTTGCATAAAAAATCGCACCGTGTAACACCGCGTAGCAACTTGCGATTTTGTCATTTTTGCCGTGTTGCAAGTTGCAAGAAAAGTTGGATGGGAAAATCGCAAGTTGCTGAACGTGTAACCTTCCTGCAACTTGCGATTTTTTCCTCATATGTAAATTTGTTGCAAGTTGCAAGAAAAATCGCATCGTGTAACAGCACCTTTAAAGGCATAGACGTCCCTAGAAATCAAATTGTCTGGAAACACAGCCAAACTGTTTGTTCTAAGTTTTTGTTTACGTTTGTGCACTTTCACGCTTGCCGGCTGAACACATTGTATTCTCATGGTATAATTAACTATAAATATTAATGGCGTAAAACAAAAGATTTGTGCACTTTCAGGCCATCCTCATCTTAGGGCCTGTTTATATGGAGCCGAGTTACCTGGCTAGGCGAGTTACCCGGCAAGCCGAGTTGAGAAAAGATGAGTGTTTATATGAGATGAGTTACTCGGCAAAGCCGCCTACGCATTATAATGGTTTCACATTCCATGAGTAGTGCTGGATTGTCTTCATAAGTGGCGCGTGCGCTGTTGTGATGAATTCAACTCGGCTAGCCGAGTTACTCGGCAAGAGAGTGTTTATATAGGAATATTTTCATCCCGGCATCACGGCATGCCGAGATCTCGGCTGTTTTGCGGGTAGCGGCTATCGCGCTGTCTCACTCTCTGCAGATAGCATTGAATTTCTATACATGGCGGGTAACTCGGTTTGCCAAGTAACTCGGCTAGCCGGGTAACTCGGCTCCATATAAACAGGCCCTTAAATTCAAGCTTATTGAATTGTTAACTGCTTTGATGTTTACTACGTTTCCATTAGACTTGGATCAAGTCTGTCTCTCGAGGGGACGTCGAGCGCGGCGTGCGTTAAATGTGTTTTATTAATCACGTTAAAAACACTCCTCACATAAATTGCCACACCACCTCCATTTTTAGCTCTGTCCTTTCTGAAGGACTCGTAGCCAGGAATGTTTATCTCCTCGTCGTCTATTGTGTTGTCAAGTCTGGTTTCATTTATACTTAATACATCAATTGGTGTAGACATGGTGCAGACATGCATGTTTAATAGCTTCCAGCCGTTGTTCGGTTACTTGGATACAGGTCTAGGACCATTTAATGGTCACACCTTGACCTTGACGTATATCCACCACACCCCATCCAGTAAGTATCCCCACACGATATCCCTATGTCACCTACCATCCCGACACTTTCGGCAGTCGAAGAACACCCAATCACTGGCGGTCCGACACAACCGTCGATCACTGGGGATGCACCCAGCCAGTCCGAAGCAAATGTCAATCACTGGGGATGCACCCAGGCAATCCAGATCACATGTCAAACACTGGGGATGCACCCAGGCCATCCAAATCACATGTCAACACTGGGGATGCACCCAGGTAGTCCGAAGCAAATGTCAATCACTGGGGATGCACCCAGGCAGGCCAGATCACATGTGAATCACTGGGGATGCACCCAGGCAGTCCGAAGCAACTGTCAATCACTGGGGATGCACCCATGCAGTCCGAATCACATGTCAACACTGGGGATAAACCCAGGCAGTCCGAAGCAAATGTCAAACACTGGGAATGCACCCAGGCAGTCGAAGCAAATGTCAATCACTGGGGATGCACCCAGGCAGTCCGAATCACATGTCAACACTGGGGATGCACCCAGGCAGTCCGAAGCAAATGTCAATCACTGTGGATGCACCCAGGTAGTCCGAAGCAACTGTCGTAACACCGTAGGGTTTGAATGGCTGTTAACCTGAACATCGTTGAGCGATAGGTGCACTTGGGCGTCGAATTTCGCCGTTGTCTTGGTAAATTCGCCGCTGCGCAAGAAAAACATAAAAGCCGGTACATGCTGCGGCCCAAAATAGTGCGTCGTCATAATTTTGCAAGTCTAATAGCGAATAAATTATTTCTAATACCTCCAATGTCACTGGTAGACGCTGGCGAGTGTTTGTTCCTTGACCGCGCTTTATTCCCCGTATGACGCGTTCTAGCCGTAGGCAATTACTCAACGGGTTGCTTAGGCCGTGCTCCACATGCAAAGATCGAACTCCCGCCAGATACACTTTAATAGAAGAGGCTTTCATAGTTTCGGATATGTGCGTTGCGAATGTTATTAATGTCTATTTGTTGGCTGGTAGTGGCTCATTCAGGTTTCGGGTCCAATAACAAAACTCTAAGAAACGGCACTGCGCTGTACCATATGTTCGTCTTGTAGAGTTTGCGATTCCCTGGTACATTAAGTTGGTTGTTTTCCTTCTTAAAGACTCGATGTCAGACGCGTTAGCCACTCCTGCGGTACATTGACTGGGGTGAGCTGCGCTTGTGGAGCCAGTTCAACGAAAGCCTGCATATTAAAGCGAGAAAGTGCATCAGCGATATTGTTTGTTTTGCCTGGAATGTGTGTAGCAGTTATTTTAAAATCATATCGTGCTGTGATCAGTAGGAGAGCGCGGAGGAGGTGCATGATGTTTTCGTCTTTAGATGTACCCGATGTGATAATTGACACTACACTTTCGTTGTCGCACTGAAATTGAATACGTTTTCGAGACCAGTCCTTTGCCCACACATAACATGCAAGCACAATAGGAAACAACTCCTTATACGCGATGCCTAAAGGCTGTTGCTTAGCCGACCACATATCGTTGAACCATTCGCCATTATAGTAGACCCCGAACCCTTTACTGCCCGAGGCGTCCGATGACAAAGACAAGTCCGGGAGTGGTGCCCATTCCGGTAAGTCGAAGAAATGTACTCCATTCCACGATGGCAAAAATTCTTGCCACCATGAAATATCCTTTTGACACTGTTTGTTGAGCCTAATAAAGGGCCGTACGCGAACCGAGCCTTTCAACAAGTCCAATAACCGTCTCATAAATGTCCGCCCTTGGGGCACGACCGCACATGCGTGGTTCAGCTTGCCGACTAACGACAGGAGTTCCTTTACTTTGCAATGCTTTTTCCTGCCCCATAATTGCAAAATTTTAACCAGTTCGCTACGTTTTTCCTCTGGCAGGCGTGCTGTCATAGCCACTGAATCGAGTTCAATCCCGAGAAATACTATGCGTGTGCAAGGCCCTTCACATTTCTCTGAGGACAGAGTTTCTCCGAGTTCTCGTGCTGCTTTATCGATCGCCGTTAACCTGGTGGCGCACACGTTTGACTCTGCGCGGCCTAAAGTAAAATAATCGTCCAGATAGTGCAATAAATCGCGAACATACGCACTCTTAATGTCAACCTTCCCCATTAAAGCCCCTTTCCCGGTTTTTACTATCAAGTCAATCGCGTCTTTCACCCTGGAATATGTCATTGAGAACTCGTCTTTGTCAATGCCATCGTTAACGCTATGTTCAAATGGATAAGACAAATCCAATATGAGTCGCCAGCCAATTGCCTTTCTTAGGAATGACGGCAAAACGGTTTATGCGCAAGTTATTTAAAGGGATTTCGTCTGTGGGCCCAAAAACTCGGGCTAAGTTAACCTCCTTTAACAGGTATTCGTCAATTATTGAAGGATGTTCGTATGCCGAAGGGCAGTTGGCCCTTGTGGACCTTAAAGGATGAGTGTCCAGCTAATGCTTTGCGCGCTCACAGTGCACCCTCGCCGCCATTTTTCGGGTCACGAAATTCAACAAGTGAAGCAATCCCTCGATATCTGAGCAATCCTTGCAGTAAATTACTCAATTTATGTTTTTCGTGAGAGCAAAGATGACTTTAAAGGGGAGCACGGGTGGCGTGTGCTGTTAGGGCGCTGCCTCTCACCAATAGTTAAGCCCGGTCGGACGGGGTTAGTACTTGGATGGGTGACCGTTTGGGAATAGCCCCGTTCTCCGCCAGCTTGGGACTTATGTGAGTAGAGTTTAGTTGGTCTCTCCTGTGCTTCGAGGGTTTTTCGCCGGGTTGTCCGGTTTTCCTCCCTCCGTAAAATCAACACCTAGGTCTTAGTTGTCTACACATAGGAGTTTGGTGTCAATTGGGACGAAAGTGCTGTTCCTCTCTCCTGCCACACGTTAAGTGGCAAATTTAATAAATTCAAATAGTAAGTAGTTATTGTCATATTTTTGATAATATTTGATTACACTCAGAGGGCCGTGGAGTTGTATTTCGAGACAAGTATTCGTCGATCGGCGTTTCTTACAAAACCAAACGAAGGCCAGACAAGAGATCGTAACTAAACGGAGACACTAAATTAGATGCCATTAATAAGGGCTAGCTAGACTCAAAGTTTTGTCATTTCAATAAGACGCATTCATACTTGTTTACAAGTGGTTTACCTGTTGGATTGCATCTCCGAATAGGATTTGTTTTGATTGGGCGCTCTTGTTCTCTGGCGTTTAATTTTCAAATGCAATACTGCAATTTATCGCAGTGTTTTGTTTGTAGTTGTAGGCTCCTTTCCCTTCGAATAGGCTATGCAGAAATACGTCAGAAACGTGGAGCGTGTATACAGCATACAGAAGTGTAGCAATCCTTGCAGTAAATTACTCAATTTATGTTTTTCGTGAGAGCAAAGATGATTTAGTAAGTAGTTATTGTCATATTTTTGATAATATTTGATTACACTCAGAGGGCCGTGGAGTTGTATTTCGAGACAAGTATTCGTCGATCGGCGTTTCTTACAAAACCAAACACGCGATTAACCAACTGCCGGTTCGGATGTGCACAGAGTTGCAATTCCCGATCGAGTGCTGACATAAAGACTCTTATTACCGTGTACACTACAATCATAAGGCATGTCCTTGAATATGCATGTCAAGTGTGGCATTTCAACATTCAAGATTATTTAAGTGAAGACATTGAAAAGGTGCAAAAACGGGCAATGAAAATCATGTTACCACTATGCAGTTACAGGGAGGCCCTGGCCTGTACTGATATCCTGTCACTAAGAATACGACGTGAAAATCTCTGTGAACATTTTTTTGAAAAGAACATGAATAATATGAAGTTGGGAGAGTTTTTACTTTATAAAGTTCCTGTCCAGTATGATCTCAGATCTAGGAGTAAATATGATAACTTTTTATGCAGAACTGATCGTTTTCAGAAATCTTTTTTACCACAAATGATTTCAAAGAAAAACTGTCCATAATTTTAAATATACTTAACATTTTCGTAATAGAGAATCTTTTAATACTTTTATGAACGTGTGTAATTAATGTAATTTCCTATTTCCTATTCTTTTTAATGTACTGATATTCTTGCTGATGTAATTTAACCTTTTTGGTTACAAAAATTGGTTTTTAAATAAAAAATCTTTAATTAATTAGTGATATTAATACGTGAAATCGAATCCGCACGTGGCATAATGTAATCAGGTAATACTGGTGTATGTGCTGTTGCAAGTGTTTTATCTGTCCGAGGTGTTTGTTTTTTTGTGACGGAGTTGTCATCAATAATCTGCCCACGAATCTCCGCTTGTGTAGTTACTATCTTCAGTAAATCGGGCGCGTTTGTTATTGCCAACATTCTGCCTGCAGTTGATACTTCTATGTGGGCCGCCGCAGGCTGGTCTGTCGCAGAGATGGCGAAACCTATAATCCTCGCGCGGACTACTGCATGCGCCGAGATTCCATGACCTGCATGCTACGTGGCCAAGCTGATTTCCTCGGGTTTCGCGACGATTGGCGCCCTGCGACGATCTTTTGTTATCCCCTAGGGCTAGGCCGACTGAGGTGTGGTAATTATACAAATCAGAGTTCATCCGGCTCCAATCCTGTAGGCCGGAAGCTGCGGCGTCGAGGCGAAATGCGCGGTCATAGTTGAGCCAAGAAAACGTTTGGCTATGCGAATAATCAAGGCCATGTATGCCAATAGATCTCGGGCCCGGTGTGGGGATTCGGTAGACATAACAGACACATAGCTATTGAAGCATTCCACCCAGGTTAACACATCTGTTAGTGTTACTTCCTTCTTTCGCACGGTTGGTTTCGATACTGAGACAAGCGTTCCTCTTTCGATCGTAAACGCAGGGGAATCGACCATCCGGGCTTCAAGGTTTTCAGGCAAGAGTTCCGACATTTCAACGAATTTGTGGGAAAGAATTTGGGAAACCACCTTCGCTGGGATTGGAGGACGCCCCGGGCCCAAAATAAACGATTTTGCGAGTCCCACTTGCGACCTGGGCTCAGACAGAATACTTGGATGTTGACCATATTCCATATTTCGTTTCGCCACGTTCTGTACAGGTATCTCCAACACTATGTTTGTTAGGCCCGGTGTCAAGCGAAATTTATGACCTCTGCGAAATACCTGACCAAGCGTGACGGGTCATGTATTTCGCGCGTGTAGGCGCGAAATACATGACCGCTTGCTAAATATCTGAGGCCTGGGTCGAACCATAATTGGCCGTCGAAGGAAACGAATTATCTAATGTTTATATAATATAAGATGTTTATAATGTATCGCATCCACCTCCGAAACTGGATTTAATTTGATATTGATGAAGGACGATGGAAGGCACACCTTATCAGCCGAAAACAAGCCAAGAAACTATCTGCTCTCTGCGAGATTTCGCCACATTCAGAAAGATTTCAGTGGTTTAGCTTCTTCTTTGACAGAAATTCATGATAGATTGGTAGGAACGTTATATTTGCAACGAGACTGTCAAGACATACTGTATATTGTCATTTTTTTCACCCACAGTATTTGTCAGTACTGTATATCACCTATTCACCTACTGCAGTACATGTTCTTTCAATCATGATACAGTAGATCCTTGATACCAACACAACAACTATGTGTTATGAAATAATACACATCTCTCCTTGGATCAGTTGAGTGTAAACTGTAATGGATTATGACCAATGAAATTTATAACGCCATAAACACTGATTAAACAGCATGAGACACTCTGAATTCAGAGTGAAGACAGCTTTGCCCCATAATAAAGAGTCATGGTGATTCATCATTCACACATGTTTTATAAACAGTTGTGCAAAACAACCACCACATACATAATCGGAAAAGTGGTAGTAATTTGTATTTTAAATAATAAAATTATTTCTCTGCTTTTTTCAATAATTACTATGAAAAACCAAAAGTAGCCACCTTTCTTATCACAAAAAACCTTCTTTTGTGATAATAATTTCTAGTAGAATTATAGTTTTAGGTGTAGGGTTGGTTAGACAAGAAAATTTTTATTTAGTACCATATTTACATAACATATATAGGGAGTAGGTACAGTCTATACAATGATGAGCAAATGTAGCTCTCCACATGCTCCTAGACCAGGCACTTTGTTATTTTACTCTGTAAAATGTAAGATGGTTTTACTATTTAAGAGAGAGTCTTTAGGAGTCCAAAGGGTTAATAAGTTCTGTTCAAGCACAAATTACAATATAAGTTGAGAAAGATCATTATAATATAAATATATCCTGTAGCTTTGCAAGCCACATTCAAGAAAGCTTATAGAAATCTTAATGCTGGTGCCAGTTGTTCAAAGGTTGATTAGAGCTAATACTGGGTGAAATGTTTTATTTCAGTCCACACAGGATTTACTTTGTACATGATTTCCGAAATAGGTGTGTAGGCTAAAAGTTCACTTGATAAAAAACCTTTACCACTTATCAATTATTATGCAGTTGCCCTGACAAGAAGTAGCTTAACTTTCCTAAGCAAGTCCAGAGCATTGCTCTCAATATTTAAATAATCCAGGATTAACCTAATTTACTTTTGAATAACTGGGCCCAACTGTATAATTAAATAAATGACTGTTAACAATAAAAGTTTTGGGAAAGGGCTACCCGCTACCGCTACCATGAAGAAATTGACCACGTCAGTCACAACCAAGCCAGTCTTCATTGTCATCTTTCCTGCAGATTTTGCATACAGCTGTATTTCTTCCACTGCAACAAAAAAAGAATTGCATGTACATGTAGTATGCTGCAAATATTGTTCAATTTAAGACTTTAGTGGTTTATTTCCCCCTCGTTACTGATGCTTATTTGGCATATTGTGGAATGCAATTTGATCCTAAAAATATATACTTCTGTGGAGGGTAAAACAGAATCTCACAGTTGGAAATTAACAATGTAACAAAGAAAAACTATTCTGGCAGTTGATGGCATAACAACATTTTGCAATGGTTGCAAATTGACTATTACACTTTATAAATTAATTAAAGGACATCTTGCACAGACGCCTATAACAAAACCAATAACACTTTACGTAAACCAACAATGTTTATAGTGCAAGTGAATTATTTCTTTACACATGTTTGTTCCCAAAAATAATACACTAGTATCGAGACAATCTTTATAAATAATTATAGTATGAATACAACAGTCAGCTGAACTCTGAACTGATCCTCGGGTTATCTGAACCGAGTTCTACGTACCTTTTATTTACAGCTTTTCGATGGAGGCTTGATTGCTGCAACGCCAGCACAGCCAGTGATAGTGTCAGTTGTTGAATTAGCCATTTGTTGACAAAATATCAGCGAAAAACGAGAGTAAGGAAGGTTGTAAACGACTGTAGAGATACAGCTGGAACAGTTGCGAAATATGAGCCAAAGTCTATCATGCGCATCATCTGCGCATGTGCAAAACCATAATAGTCATGTATTTCGCAGGTCACAAATTTCGCGTTACACCTGGTTTTGTAACCCCTCCGTTCCAGAGAAAGACGGACTACTCGCCACCCGAATAAAAGACGGAGCAGATAACGTACCTGGGTTGTCGATCCTCACTGCCGGTGCGTTACCTGTAATGGTTCCTGGGATCTGCTGCCCCAATCTTTCGAGCGAAGCGACTTGTTGTGTTGTGTCGGGTCCGGTTCTTGAACTGCGTTTCAATTGGAAGAATTCCGCGTTGGCTTAAGCCAAATGGTCGCGCAAGCCGTGGCTCAAGCGATTGGCCCGAAAGCCGTTGACCAAACCGGACTCGCTTCCTCACCTTCCCTGCTCGGGGTAATTTCATCTAAAGGCGTTGCCATCACAATTTTTCCTCTCTCGCTGTCTTCTTCAGCTATCGACTACGCAGAATAACGGCTCTATCAAGCTGGGGCTTATGTGTCCAAGCTGGCTCTCCAGAGCGTACTGTCTGACACCTGAGAGTTCTCGTCTCTTTGATAGGCTTGCTATCGCCCCATGCCCTGCGCGTTCCTTTGTTGGTAAAATACGATGAGCCCGCGATATTTTTTAACAGCGCAAGACAAATTCCCTGCTGCGTGACACCGTGACAATCACAAATCACATGATAGTGTATGTGCGAAATTTTATAACAAAATAATGAAGACTGCTGTGTTTGGATTGTTTTTCGTACTTTCTTTAGTAGATCTTCATGCAATATCGGTGAGTTTTAATTAAATTGTTTTTATTATAAGTAGTTTGGTCGAGAAAAAGGCCATATCCTTCAAAAGTTCGGCTATTTTTGATAGAGCCTTCACTTTTAATAATGACTTATCACTATCAGGCTATCATCTACATATGCCGAATAATAATATGCTAGTAGTTTGTTTTTCTAGTACCTGCCCGAGCTCAAAGTCACTGGCCTTCACATTTTGTTGCACGACGTATAAAATTTATAAATTATAAGCAGCTTCTTCTTTCTTCTCTAGTTTTGTTTATATTTTTAGCATCATTGCCATATAGCAAGTCACCGGTGACGTCAAGAATAATTATAATAATAAGTATACATGTAGCATATGTTATTATAGTCATAGAATTATAATAGCAGAGGGCAACTAGGATTGGGTATTGGGTAATATGTATTTGTGGCATTGTGTCTTCGGGTCCTTGGGTCTGTGTCTTCATGGGTCTTTGGGTCTCTGGGTCTTTGGGTCTCTGGGTCTCTGGGTCTTTGGGTCTCTGGGTCTTTTGGTCTCTGGGGTCTTTGGATCTCTGGGTCTCTTGGTCTCAATCAGTATATGGCATAGCCTAAACTCAATGTTAGTTTTTGTCTGAATCATCTACTGTAGCTCTTTATTTTTTTATATTATTTAACTCTTTGTTTCAATAGACTTGACAGACCATGCGGCAGTAAAATCCCGTATTTTCGACAAAACAAAATCATAACTTTAAAAATGCATTCAACCAAGACGATCTATTTGGCCCAGATCAAACACGTGCATCCCATACATAATTCAATTCATAACACATTATTAAACATCACTTTCCAGTAGTGATCTAATGACAGTGTAGAATTTAAAAATACATTAATTGAAACAACAACCATTTGCATTTCATTTTGAATTTCAGTAATATCTGGCATTTCCAGAAGAAAAATAGCAAACTCGAGGTTTTCTTATGTACTCAACTGTAATAACTTACTTCTCTTGTTGCAATAATAATTGATAATTATTATATAGTTACACCATTTTCACAATGGCGATTAATTTGAATATACATTTATGTGAATCCTCAGTCTTAAATTCTTGATCAGCCTTTCTTGCCTCGATCAGGGCCACCAAGAGCCGTGATGGGCCATGGGGTAAGTCGGATCGCTTCGAAGCCTCAAGCCTTCTAGGGGGGTCTGGGGGCATGCCTCCAGAAAATTTTGAATTTTTAAATGGCCAGGAGCTGGCCATTTTGGGCTATTTTGAATGTAAGAATCATGTTAGTTTGTAGCTTTCACTTTGGCCTGGGCCCTAGACTGTGGTAGCGGGCCCCTTGTGTGGTCCAGGCCCTGAGGCCCTCCCCTCTCTGCAGTCCTGGCCTCAATTGTTTCTCTTACATCACCTCATTAACCGCTCTACTTGAGAACCAAACTAAGATATATAGTATAAAGAACGCTATCTGGCATTGCATGTTTTACAGCAAATTTGACCGTAGCGTGCGTGTAACCACCCTTGGGGGAAGGACACACATTCGTGGCTATGCCGCAATTGGGTGTGTCCTTTTAATAGTTTTAGATATTTATCAGCATCGCAGAAGTTTCCTTTTCAGTCTGTTTGGAACTTTGCACACACACCAGTTTAGTTTATGTTACATGTGACCGTGTATTCACATGATCGTGTACTTTTACTTTCGGTTTGGGTTTGTTGTTCGAATGAAGAGAGTTTATGTTCCTTCACTGTTGTTATTTTATGTTTCATTAAAGTATTTTGTTTATGAGTACGAGTCTATTATTCAAAGAGATAAAATCTAACAATGGTGCCGACTCCTGGGATGCGATTTAGTCGCCGTCTATAGGGATATTTAAACAGAGGATTTAATATCGAAATACAAAGACAACTGTTCTTGTTTTGAAAACATGTCTGATGAGCAGTTGAAGAAGACGAGAAGGATTCAAGGAGGTCACAAGGCTTATCTGACCTCAACTCTGGAAAAGATTCAAGGATTACTCAAGAACTTTGAGCCCAACGTTGTCAACCAACTGAAAACATATCGGATTGCCCTCACAGAAAAATTGCAGGTTCTTGGCTCGTTGGATGCTGAAATTCTGGCGTTAATAAAGGAAGAACATATCGAAGACGAAATCAAGGAAACAGGGATCTTTAGAGAAGGGATACATGAGATGATTGTGATGATTGATAAGAAATTAAAACTGGAAACTGATTACATGGAGTCACGGATAATTCACATTCTGTTCATTCTAACTCTAGTTTTATTGTCGAAGGCTTGGGGATTATAAAAGCAAAATTACCGAAGATCAATTTGAAAACATTTCAGGGTGACCCTATTCAGTTTACTCCGTTCTGAGATGCATTTGCTAGTGCTGTCAACGAAAATCAACACCTTTCTGATGTGGGTAAATTCAATTACCTACATGTAAGAAATCTCTTGGAAGGGTCAGCCGCTGCGTCCATACGTGGTCTTCCACTAACTGCAGACAATTATGGGGCTGCCAAGGACATTCTTAAGAAGCGTTTTGGACAACCACAAATCATGATTAATGCTCACATGGAAGGTCTTGTTAAAATACTTGCTGTAACATCAGAGGAAGATTTGAAGCGCTTCAGACGACTCTATGATCAAGTTGAAGCTCATATCAGAGCCCTACAAGCCTTAGGAGTTGAGAGTGAGTCATATGGGAAACTTTTGATTCCTCTTCTTCTGGAGGAATAACCTGTGGATCTGTGTTTGATTATCTCCAGAACGATTGATAAGCCAGAATGGGATTTGGATGTTTTGCTAAAAGCCTTTGATGCAGAAATTGAGGCACGAAAACGTTGTGAAATCATGGGGTCAAAATCATCCAATTCTGGACCTGGTCATAGGAAGCAACCATTTTGGCAATTATCCAAGGGTGGAAGACAAGGCTCTCCCTCAGCTGCATCGCTCTTCAACCAGGGGGGAAACCCTATTAGCTGTACCTATAGCATTGTTGGAAGGATCACCCAAGTGCACAGTGTACAACTGTTACTGATCTTAATGTGAGGAAAACCCTATTAAGGCAACAAGGACGTTGCTTTGTCTGTCTACATCGCAATCATGTAGCTAGAAATTGTCCATCAACCAGCAGTTATCACAAATGTTTACGAAAGCATCATCAGTCAATTTGTGACCATGATAGCTCAAAGCATACCCCAGAAGAGTCTAGCCCAAAAAAGGATGCTGCAATGAGTGCAATCAAAGTGGGAATCTCAGAGCAAGTATCAAATTCATCAAAGGAGAGCAAGTCTACCCTGACAGCATATGTAGATTCCAATACATCTGTGCTGTTGCAAACTGCTGTTGCAACAGTATCTGGAACTAATCAATCCAGCTTGAGAGCAACAACCATGAGAGTTTTATTTGACAGTGGGAGCCAGAGGGGACATTTCAGACCAAGCAAGAAAGAAACTGGATTTACCTTCTATAAATTCTGAGAAGCCTTTAAATTCTTCCTTGATAAATTCTTATTAAGACCTTTGGTCAAGAGAACAAACACATCAGAGAATGCGAGGTTGTTGGCCTTAACATTCAAGGATTGGGTAAGGACTCTGGGATTCAGATGACAGCCTATGTAGTTCCTCTTATCTGTACCCCCTTACAAGATCAAGCCATCCAACTTGCCCAGCAGTCCTACGACCATCTATCTGATTTAGAGCTGATAATCTGTCAATGGAATGTGGTTCAGAAGTGGACATCCTGATTGCTAATGACTTCTACTGGTCTTTCTTCACCGGAGGCATTAGATTGGGGGATCAGGACCTGCTGCCATGGAAACAAGTCTAGGATGGGTACTTTCTGGCCCTGTACCACAAGTGCAAGAGAATGGAGCTGCAACGAATTGATATCCAGCCACACTCTGCGAATCGACACATCACAGAATCACAATGGTCTTGGTGTAAGACAAGAAGACCCATTGCTTGAACAAGTCAAGAAATTCTGGGAATTAGAGAGCATTAGCATTCTCCCCAATGAAGGAACAGTCCTTGATGAATTATTGGATAATATTCACCAAGTTGATGGTCGCTATGAAGTGTCTTTGCCTTGGAAAGAGCATCACAAGTTGTTACCTGACAACTATGAAGTGGCAGTGGGACGTCTGAACTCTGTCTTAAAGCGCCTGAGAGGAAACCTTGGAGTCATTGCCCTGGGAAAGAGAATCCAGCGGACTTGCCTTCTCGTGGGATCAGAGCCGAGGCCTTGAAGAAGTCCGAGGTGTGGTGGCATGGTGCACCTTGGTTGCTTGAAGAAAAACGAATGTGGCCCGAGTCAGCAGAAACCACAGCGCCTCCAGTTGAATATTTTGGCGAGATGTGTGTTAGTGAAAGACCTAAGGATTCAACTTGGCTTATTGTAAATACCACTGGAGCAGTAAAGTGTATTTCTTGCGTGATTGACAAGAAGAGATATGGCAACATTGGAAGATTGATTCGAGTGACTGCCTTCGTATTCAGATTCATGCATAATTTACGATCGAAGAGAAACAATAAGATGAAAGTGGGATCGCTGACTGTGGAAGAGTATAAAAGGGCAGAGAAACTGTGGTTAAGAGAAATGCAAGAGACGGTGGTCAAGTCCCCAAGATTTGAAGAGTTGAAACACCAGCTGTGACTCTATACAGATGACGATGGATTACTCAGATGCAAAGGAAGATTACAGAATGCAACAATTCCAATCGAAGCAAAACATCCCATCCTCTTGCCATCGGATCATTATATAACAGAGTTGATCATCAATGATTGTCATCAACGAGTACTTCACAATGGTGTGAAAGAAACGCTAACGGAGATAAGATCTCGATTCTGGGTTGTCAAAGCAAGACAAGCCATTCGTGAGATAGTGTCACTGCAACTGAAAGGGTTCCTGTCAAGGCAACTAGTGACTGTCAATAGAGACCAAGAAGAAAGGCAGCAGAAGAAGGAGAAGCAAGAAGACGTCGTGTCGATCAGCGTTATGATGAACTAACTGACCTTGGATGAACACTGATCGAGGGGGGAAAATGTTCGGAACTTTGCACACCCCCCAGTTTAGTTTATGTTATACGTGACCGTGTATTCACGTGATCATGTACTTTTACTTTCGGTTCGGGTTTGTTGTTCGACGAAGTGAGTTTATGTTCCTTCACTGTTATTATTTTATGTTTCATTAAAGTATTTTGTTTATGAGTACGAGTCTATTATTCAAAGAGATAAAATCTAACACAGGCCATCCGACGCCACGCCTGAAAACAAACCGACACTGAAACATGCACTCTAAAATGTTCTGGCGTTTGATCATTGGACTCTTGGCCATATGTTCAAAAATAGTTAAAAATAATTTTATATAATGATGTTCTCGCATCTCGTATTCTTGCTATCTGGTTCTCTTATTTATAAACTATTGTGATTCAATACAAACGCTTCGGTTGGCTTCGCTACATTTTAACTGACTGATACTGAAATTAGATTGTTGCCCTGCAGGCCAATAGAAAAATAACCTTGTAAATTGGTTTTGGCACAGGGAAAGTTTACCTCAAATTTGGCTTTAGTGTAAAAAAGTAATTAGCTAGTTAAAATAAGGCTGATTATGTTAACCTTCTCTTATTATGCATGGGTCACAAAAGTTTGTTATCGTTTATATAAACTATTACTGTACATGCATTGTATTTATTCGGTGCCGTACCAGATCGAACGATGTACCTATACAATGGTACAGTGCATAAAACTATCCGTCATATCAGTTAATATTGTCGCAATGGATGAACCAGGCGGAAATCTAATTCTGGTAAGCAATATTATTGCCCAGCATACTGCTTTAAACCAAACCATAACACAAAATAATTTTGGAAATATTTCACGTAACATCATCAGAGTGATATATATGTATATATATTTTTAAAATTCATTAATAATTCATGAGGAAAACACAAAGAAAAATCATGAGCGTATCGGATCTATATATGTGATATAGACTCGCTCTAAGTTTCTCGCTGGTTTTTAACGGCTGAGATAAGCTTAATTTTCAAAATTACTACGCCAATGAACGTATGAAGTGATTCTTTTTAGAAGCCATTTAAAAACCTTGCAGTACGGGCTTTATCGGCTCTAAAACACTCGGCTATGGCCTCGTGTTTTATATCCGATAAAGCCCTCCTGCGCGGTTTATATATATTACATATATATATAATATATATATACATATATATATATATGTATGTTTAATATACATATATATATATATATGTATATTTAATATCACACTGATGATGTTACGTGTAGTAACGAAACGTTAGTAAAAAGACCCAAAGACCCAGAGAGCCAAAGACCCAGAGACCAAGAGAAGACCCAGAGACCCAAAAACCTAGGAACCTAAAGACCCAAGGACCCGAAGACACAAATACATATTACCCTAACCCAATCCTAGTTGCCCTCCGCTATTATAATTCTACGACTATGTAACGTGTGCTACATGTATACCTAATTATTATAATTATTCTTGACGTCACTGGTGACTTGCTATATGGCCCATTGGCCCATCAACCATCATTGTGTTCACCTGCCACCACCCCCACCCCCCCTAAATTACCTTGCCGCTCCCTTAGCTCCCCCCACGGTCATGTTTAGAGAGGTGGTAAACTTACTCCTACAAGTGCCTGCTTGTTGGAGCACAATTGATGGACTAATCAACTGTAAACAATCTCAAGTTAACTCCACTCTGGTTTCACTCTCTCTGTCACACATATTTGTCTTTGTCTCCCGTGTGAAATTCTTTAATGCCATTCATGGTGTTTATTTCTATTTCTTGTTGATAGTTCATTTTTCTTAACGGTGAGTGAAATTTGAAACTTGCATTTCTATAGTAGATTTTGATAGTTTGGCCTTGGTAAGATCAGTCGAAGAAAGCAAAATTGTTCAACTTGCATGACAACTTGTTCCTTTTCTCTGAATGAGCATTACAATACACCAATGTTCTACATGTTCTACACTATCCTGGTATTAAGTTTCACCACCCAGCACTTTTGACACTAGTCAAAGTTGCTGGTGGAACTTACCACAATGGTGTAAAATGACAAGTGATGGCAACACAATGGTGTAGAACATTTGGTGATGCTTGACATCCACAAAGCAACATGCACACAAGAACACTTACAGTACATTAAAGGTGCCAACACAGTTGGACTTCTGGTTGATCTTTATTCTGTGACTAATATCCACTCACAAGTATGGTGCAATTTTTGACACTTTAGTAGAATACACTATTATTCTTTATTTAAGGATGATAAGTTTTTCAGCAGAGCTGGTGGGGTCCTCCATTTACAGCTAAGACCTATAGGTGTTGATCTGAAGTCAAAACAAACTTTACTTGCCTTGCTGCACCTTTTCATGAATTCCCTGGCGATGAGGTTGACGCATTTGTTCTGAGGACTTTTAAAATGAAATTGAAGTCGTTCTGATGTTACTTATATTTTATTAATTTGATTTGATCTGTCATGAATCAGGGGGGGCAACTAGGAGGGGTTGTGACCACTGACCTCTATATAACTGGACTGTGGGTGCCCCATGAAAAAATGGCCTAAATACTAGAGGTGAGCCGATCATCGGCAAAACATCGGCAGAGCCGATTAACGGCTAGTTTTTCTCACAATCGGCCGATTGTCTTTCACCATCGGATCGGCTGTCTCGTGACTCTCGTCCTCGTATTTCTGCTCTAGCCTGTGTACAGCCGCAACCCTCCCGTCAAAATCGGGGAGCGAGCGTCTGTGGTACGGCGTATCGTATACTTCAATTCTTTACCTTGTTTGGCATTTTTGCGCTTGTTGAGTTGTTGATACAAAAATATTTTAAATAAAGGAAACACTGCTGACTACTTGACTGTTTTCTGTTTGTTTTGTTGCGCTCAAAATACGAGAATTGGCTTGATGACTTCTTCTCATTGCGAAACTTGAGGTGAATAAAACGACAAAACGGGAGAACTGAGCATCAGGTTAGCAAACATCGGTTTTGCCGATTAATCGGCCGATGGTGGGGAAATATCGGCTCTTAACAATCGGTATCGGCAATCGGCTTTTTTTTAACATCGGCTCACCTCTACTAAATACACACCATCAGGCACCATCTTGTTCGGTCTGAGCCGCAAAATTGACCAATCACAGGCCAGCTTTTGGCTAACCGTGTCTTAAAAAAAAGAATTAAATTTTTGTGTAAATGTTTTTCTGAAAGCCTTTTTTTGTTTCAAAAGAGTTATTGGCATGTGTCGTCAACTCTTTGGGCTACTTTATGCCGTCGGAAGGCACCATTCAATTGGGGACACTTCATGTACCGTAATACAAAAGTATTGGGGACCCACAATCCAGTTATACATATATAGGTCAGTGGTTGTGACCCATGCCCTTTTAAAGACAATCTCTTTGCCTTTATTTTTACAAATATGTAACATTGAAACGATGATTTCAAACTTTTAGTAAGTTTTAATACAACTCAAAAGTGCTGTTAGAAGGCATGGAAATGCCATTAAAGTGTCCTGGACTCTCTAAAAATGCTGACCTTTCTGGCAATAGTACCCTTGAAACTCTGTCCTCAAAAATTCCTAGTTGTACCCCTGTGAATTTGATGTGGCAAAACATGATTATAAATTCATGTCATTAATAACCAAACATTTTTTCATACAATAATATCAATATGCAGTAATGGTTGTTAGTAGAATTAAGTTATTTTTCTATTTTGTATTTTTCATCATATAATTTGACGTACAATTATTCTAACATCTATATAGGTCCAGGACACCAAGTGTAGCTCTGATGCATATCCTCCTCCTCAAGAGTATGAATTATTTAGTACCTGTAACTTGTTTCGTAAACTTTTCTTTGTCTTTGTATAATGTAATGTTTGATTTAATGTTATGCAGTGCACCTAATTACTTAATCTACTGCAGAATGCGCCAAACTTTGTTAATGATGTCATGACACAGTCAGATACTTGCAATGCTAGATCAAACGTGTTGTCACGTGAATGAAATTTCGAATGTTGCTAGGGTCAAATGCCCACAACAAAATGTGGTACCAAAATATACATGGAAGATTATTCGTACCTGGAAAGCCATTGTCAAAAGACTCGAGGTTACTGTACAGTGTATGCTTTCAGAGGCGAATATTTTTCAACAAAAAATTATTGGTCTACGTTAACGTTTTGTGCTAGACTTTCATACACAAAATTAAGAAAAATGCGTAAATAATGACGGGAAAATGACGATGTAATGTTTTAAGTGCCGTTTACTCGAAATGTATTTTTGCAACAAGGGGAATTTTTAAGGAGTTGTAACTTAGCGGGGACTTCTTTGATTTCCACCAAACTTTCAGAGATGATAGATAAATATTTTACAAACAGAACCGCATCGGGGAATCCGATAATTCCGAAAGCTTTTATGTTGACGGCCATTCCCATGCGTTTACTTCAAACTTTTTTCTGTCAATTAACAAAATGTTGCAAAACATTTCACTAGAATTGAAAATCGAAAAATCCCGACACGGTTTTAGCGCTTTGTATCAGGACTCTAAGGAAAGATTTGAATTCAAAAATACTAAAAACCACTTTGAGGTAAAGCTTGTGGAAGGTGATCACGACATCCGTCTAGAGAGATCGTGTAAAACTCGTTGATTCATTAAAACCGAAAATTATTGACATATTCTTGTCGCAAAGTTTATAAGCTTTAGGGGCTGTTGATATGAGGCGGGCTAGCCCGGTCACCGAGCTGATTTTATGCTACGAAAATCTTATTACGTCACTATTTGAGAAATGCAGAGTGATATAACAAAGCAGAATTGCCTTTGTTTTTCTGTAAGTATAGCAAAGAGTATTCTAATTCTTTTTTGCAGTCAGAGAAAGATTTTCGTGATTTAAAATCGGCCCGGTATAACTTGCTAGCCCGCCTCACATGAACAGGCCATGTCCTTAGACTAAGGACACACCTGACGGTATGCGGTAACCTTAAGATGATCATCGTAAATACGATAGATAATTAAATAAGGTTGAGATTCTGCTACATTTATACAGTTATTCTTCACCTTTTTGTTCCACATCTCAAATCATTCAACAAAATTAGCAATTATACAGGTAATCTACATGAAATATAAGAATTGGTTCATGATTTGGCATGTTCCTTCGAGTTATGGATGCACGTAGGAAGCTGGGAGAGCACGAAAAAAGCGTAAGAGATGGTTGAAGCGATAGCCGAGAATTTAGAAATCTAGATTTTTGAGTGCTCTCCCAACTTCCCAAGTGCATCCAGAACTCAATGGAGCTTGTCAAACCATGAACCATTTCGTAACAGAGAATCAGACATAAAACAACGGCAAACTATATAATGAGTTTCTGATTACGTTTGACATTGCGGTGCTCCATTGAGTTATGGAGCACGCAAGGTAGCCAACAGGGCCGCCGAGAGAAATTTTGGGCCCCTGGCCAAAACATTTTTTTTGGGCCCCTCCCCCCCTTCATGTATATATTTATATCTCTTTTTTTTTTTACTCAGCTCGTTTAATTCTAGTTATTCTGAGGAACTATTACCATAATTCTGTCATATGTCTTATATATTGTAAATAATCTTGTTATAGTTTCTTTTAGTAATAACGATGAGTCTTCTTCTTCTTCTGTTTAACAATTCAGTTCAACGCATTCCTTTGCTTCGTTTCGTTAAGAATGGGCCCCTGGTTAACGACCAGGCCCCTGGTTAACGACCAGGCTGATCCCCCTTCTCGTCAGGTCTGGTAGACAATCAGAAACGCCGTTTATATTACAACTATGTTGTAATGTACATTAAGACCTTGAAATAAAACATGCCAAATTGCAATACACGTCATGTATACTATGTAATTTTCACATCATTTTTGGCCAAACTAAATCATTACTGTTAAAATTAATGTGCAAAGAATATTTAGGACATTGTTTTTCTTAATTTAATTAAAACTCTGCATGCATACACAGTCAACATTCAGCTAGCGGGCTAACATACAGGGGTCAGTTGTACGAAGCCTGGCTAGCCTATCCAGTGGGTAAGTCCTATCGAGTGAATAGTGCTATCAATGCTTTGAAAAACTAAAGTTAACTTATATCTACCAAATAACACTATCAGATACATTTGGCAAAACTCTACTGTATCTCTGGCTAAGACTTATTCCCCAGGAGACTACAGTAGTAAGCTATCCAGGATTTGTACAACCGACTCCAGTAGTGTATCTGATTAAGATAACATTTGATTTATAGGGGTAAGGTTGATACTGTTGTAATTAACCTTGATCTTGAACCTGAAGAAAGATGGAAAGAAGTTGCAGTGAAGATGAAACCTCAGGTAATTAACTGAGTGGTTCTCTTATGAAAATATTGTTGGTAATGTTTCTGCATAATCTTAAGAAAAGTTTTATATTGAAATTCTCAAAAACGAAGTTGCATTTTACGTGCAAAGTTTGTATTTTGGAGCGCCGCCATTTCTAGATGGTCGTGTTTCAGAAGAACGATTTGAGGAGAACTTATGACGTCATAGACTCGATAAAAACAAAAGATCATTGTTGTTTTCAACAAAAGGGTCATTGTTGTTATTGAGTCTATGACGTCATAAGCTTCCTCGACTCATTCTTCTCAAGCTCGGCCACTTTAATGGCGGCGCTCCAAAGTACAAACTTCACACGTAAAATATCACCTTTTCTTCAACGAATTTTTAAATGAAGCATTGTACAATTATTAACTACCATAACATCTTTAAGATTATGCTAAAACATTGGCAACAATATTTTCATCAAAGAACCACTTTAATTGTGATTAATGAAACAGCTGGATCGCCGCTCAGGCATAATTGACAACGTCTTATGAAGGAACAATATTTTCTCACTTGGGAACAGCAGGTCATGATCTGGTCTATATAGTAACACCACTGGCAAGATGATTTTGCATTAAAGCATAAAGTTGTAATTTATATTTTTACCATTTCTGCAGTTGCTCAAACTCCTGCAACAAATAAAGAACTTTACAAGTTTTATCCTGAAGGGAAAGATGTTCGACTACGTTAACAAATATTTGGTAAGTTTATCATGGATCATATCGAAAAAGATGGCGACTTGTACATTTAACCACAATCCTTTGCGCATAGTAATTACATGTATTGTTTCTTGTACAATTATCGGAAGATAGGTCTTTAAAAAGATGAACTTTGGTAGGAATGACGTTCTTGCTTACTTAATCCATCTTAACATGATAAACAAGGTTTAGTTGTTATTTGGGCTGATTTGAGGTCACAAAGCATTGTGGTTAAATGTACCGCTGCCATCTTTTTCGGTGCCGTCAATTGTGGCCTCTCTCTAGAAGTTCCTTATTTCGGAGATCGGAGATTTCGGGGATCGTTGGAGATGTGTCGGAATCGTCAGCTGGACATAAGGAGTGCGGGCAGAAAACGGAAAAGAGAGAACGCACTCCTTATGTCCAGCTGACGATTCCGACACATCTCCGACGATCCCCGAAAATATTGTTTTTGCCTTGGTGCCGTTTGAAATTTAGGCTGCGAACGCAGTCGCGTGTTTCTCTCGTGGAAAATAACGAAACGAAAAACTTTTTCTTAGGAGGAGGAAAACTAGAGTGGGAAGACCTTTTTTCCTTTCTTTAGCTATTTTACAGTTGATTTCACATTATGTTTCCGCTTTGTGTTGCGAAGTTCGTTGGGAAGTTCAGATATTCGTTCGGAAGTTCGGAATTACGTTGTCAAGGTTGAAAAATTATCCAATCAAATTGCGACTTTGGATCAAAACTCATTATGATTGGATAATTTTTCCACCTTGGCAACGTTATTCGGAACTTCCCAACGAACTTCGCAACACAAAGTGGTAAAGTAATGTGAAATCAACTGTAAAAGTACAAAATACATGTAATCAATCAGAAACTCAACTTTGTGATTTTTTTGTTATTAATTTATTTTGTATTTTGAATTCGTTCAAAAGTCATTCGCTTTTTCGAGAATAGACTGCAAAACAATCTTTTGCTTTTGGTCGGTTTGTTTCCTTATTAAAACTCCAACTAAATGGTCATCTATTGGTCTATTATTGTGTGATTTACAGCACATTAACCATTGTATGATGTTTATTGCGTGATCTCATTCTCGTCAGTGAAGTACAAGAAAATACAGTTCACTAAAAGTGGCTTTCGTTCAAGCAGATATATGTGCGCATTGCGTGGCTATATTTTGTAAATAGCATCTATATGGTTAGTTAAGGCAGTTGCTGTTGGATTGTTTTCCAATAGAAACTACTTTATTTTATGCAACCTGTGCGCTGTTGTATATTTCTACCTATACTTGCATATGGCACAGCCATCTTTTGACCATGAAATACGTGTCGGTGGATGAGTAAAATTCATAAGACTTGAGAGTCGGATGCGGCCTAGAACTTTCTATATTGTTAAACCTTGTAGGAGACTTTTCCCTATCAAGTTTCACTTTGCTTTGGATGCAGTATCAGAGTAATATGTGAGGTCATTATTATACACTTGTTGACTGGTGCCGAGGGAAACATCGAGTTTTACGGACCCGAAGGCTTCAATGTCACCTGAGGGACCGTAAAACTCGATGTTTCTCAGGCAAAAGTCAACAAGCGTTTTGTTATATACCAAAGACTTTTAAAATACAAAATGCCAAACTGTCGTGACTCGAAACTTGCAAAGGGCAAAAAGACTTACCAAAACACTTTGACTTTGTCTTCGTAATTTCAATTCAACTAAGCAAATACACCAGACTCAACAAGTACAAAGAACAGCTTTAAATTTTTCCAGTTTTTTTTTCAGACCTTCTTGAAGATAAAATTCTTTATTTTGGAAAATAGACTATTTCGTACCAAACAAGCTCGAAACAAGCTATTGTTTTCAAAATGCTCCTAAGAGTCCAAAGTTCTTGATCTGATGCAATAATCCTTGTGTATTCACGTGAACAACGCATGATTAAAGCTGACGTCAGAAGGAAACATTAAAGAAACATTGAGTTTGTTGAACAACACGTGACCATGATTTGACCAATAGGATTTCATCTTTGGCAAACGAAAGTCTTTGGTATATAACAACGTCATTTATATTCATTTCCGTTTGTATCCTTACTTATTGTGCATCTAAACTGTAAATCATATATAATCGCAGTGTGTACATAGCTTTATCCAGCTCATTCCGTAGTTCTAGCAAACGTGTGATGTCAACACGCATAAGGCGGGAAAAGGTTTATTTATTCAACGAAATGACAACGCTTACCATACACGCTGTCCATTTTGGTAGGCAACTTCAAAGCTAGAGACAATTACTTGAAAAAAGCATGCAATTTGTTTTTAAAAAGTTTTCAAAATGCCTTGAATGAATTGCATTACCATCGAATTTGAATTACTTTCGAAACTCATTAATAATTCATGAAGAAAATTCAAAAGAAAGAAATACTTAAGGCCCTGTTACACGATGCAATTTTTCATGCAACTTGTCTCGCAATGATGACTCATGCAGCATTGCAGTTGCAAGACAGGGGGTGTTACACGCTGCAACGTGTTTATGCAATTTTCCAATGATTTGGATTTCGATAAAAGCGGGTAGACTGGGGAGAGACTCGATTGAGTGCCAAATCATAACAAAATATTGTGAGACAAGTTGCTGAAGGGGTGTTACACAAGTTGCTGAAGGGGTGTTACACGGTGCAACACTGAAACAAATTGCTGCAATTGTTGCAGAAAGTAGAACCTGACTCTACTTTGTGCAACGATTGTTGCAATTTTTCTCGCAACGATTTTGACTATTGCACAGCATGTTACATGGTGCAATGGATCATGGAACTTGTCCCGCAACGGCATTGCGAGACAAGTTGCATGAAAACTTGCACCGTGTAACAGGGCCTTTAGGCTATGTCTACACTAATCCGTTTTCAAACGAAAACGGAGACCTCGTATCGAAAACGTATCAAAAGTTTTCCGTCCACACTATCGTTTTCGAATCGTTTTTGCCATCCACACTGAAACACCGAAACGACCCAGAAAACACACAATATCCAGTTGAGCGTGCGCAATGAAAGGCCGTGGGTGACTGCAACCAGATCACATAACCGTCGTGACGTCAGCGTTTTCGAAAAGCTTCGTTTTCGCCGTCCACCATGGTGCAGAAAAACGGCGTCTTGGAATGTCTCCACTCTGGAGACCGTTTTCGAAAGGCTCGGTCACCGAAGACGCCGGATTAGTGTGGAGGAAAGGCCTAACCGTATCAAAAAGCATCCGTTTTCGTTTGAAAACGGATTAGTGTGGACATGGCCTTAATCATTATATCGAAATAGGAGGGTGGTTACGATCAAATTTAACAATAGCATTAGCAAACGTTTAGGTCGATTAAATATAGATTCGTTTGAGAAGCAATATCCAACACTCGTCAGTGTTCGTCCCCTGATGTATAAATTCAGCCAACTAGCCAAACTGGTTAAAAAAGCTAGGCTTTGCCTCGTATTCGTATCGTACAACACTAACTCGTGTTGGATATATTACGTTAAATCGCGTGATCAGTTATTTTTGTTCATTTTATTTCAACAGCCAGATCTTGTTCCTTCATTACCTGATCCGTATGGACGCGAAATGAAAGGAATTTCATCTGCTACTGGTATTCCACTTGGTATGGTCTTGAACCTTTTTTCTTTTATCACTTCATACAATATAATTTCTAGTCACTTATGTAGGACACTGGTTTGGAGCCGGGTCATTCCGGCTTATATACAGTACAAAACCGCTTTTAAAAGCGTTGCTTATGTTAATTTGTTTGTTTTCTTTGTTTTTCCCATTTTGTCTTTTCAGGCGAAGTTGTCTTGTACAACATATTTTACGAAGTGTTCACAGTATGTACATCAATCATTGCTGAAACACCCGAAGGTATTCTGCTGGGAAAAAACATACTATAAATACTGAGCATCTCTTCAAATTAATTCAAACAAACAACAGTGACCCATGCAAGGGTTCATAAAACGCACGATTTCCTCAATTGTCAAATAACAAAAAAGACCACAAACTGCAGAAACAAAGAGAAATTGGACCTCCCTTTTTGCTTTCAGAATTCATATTTTTCCTAGTATGTATAGGTAATCGCATGGGGCCGAGGAAAATTAAGGTTTAATTTCACGAGTGTTTTCAAAATTTTACAAAATTGCACGAGTCGCGAAGCGACAAGAGTAATTTGTAAGATTTTGAAAACACGAGTGAAATTAAATCTTAATTTTACGAGAATTCGTGCGATTAGGTATTAATAATATAGCGGGAAAAATTATTCAAGAGCTATATTATGTCGAGAAAATGTCGAAGTTCATATACCTTATCACGGTCGGTGCTCGGCAACATTCCAAATTTCCCTCGCTCTATCGCTGTGCCTGTTGCTTTCTTTTTGTAAACACAGACAAAAGTTCGCAAATTTTCTAGTGTATTCATTTTCACTAATACTTTACACTACTTCAATAGTTTAAATTAGTTCAAAGTAAACAAAAAAGCATTTTCAGACCGAAAAACCTTGCAGATTTATTGAAAAAAGGTCAGTCCTCCGTGGTTCACTGTTGCTAAGTAACCAAATGACCAATCACATACAAGAGCTGCTGATCAAGGAACCAATCAAGTGCACGTAATTTTGCCCTGAATTACAAAAGAATGCCCTCTTCATTAGCCAATCATATTCGAGTAATTTTGCCCTCTGTATTATTAGAATTGATTGTTGATAGTGTGTGAGTAGTGAGTTAACTTCAAAGGGCCTTGTCAATTAGGTCCAAGGGATAGATGAGGCGTTCATCTTTAGTTTAGAGAGATATGACTCCCTAGATTTAATTAATCTACAATAATCCCAACTTTAATAGCTTACTGGTATGCGGGATTGAATGACGGGGAGGTCCCTCACTACATCCCTATAAAGTCGGTGTCCCTCGTACCCATGGTATTTTTTCCGAGGTTGCGCATTTTGCCTCCACGCCGTCCTGCCTCCACTCCGTCCTGCCTCCAATCAGAAAACGAACTTTGACACTTTGTGTAAAATGCTCTTGCAAACATGCAAGCGTCTGGTGCAAAGATTTGGACTGTATGTAGGCCATGCGTTTGAGGCAGAACATTATTCCTTGTGGTATTTTTTTAAAGGTCAATATTTTTTCTTCTTAAATAAATTATTAGGAAAACTTTACCATGCACGGAATCTCGACTTTGGACTTTTACTCGGGTAAATTTGTATATTTGTCCATTACTAACAACACATTATTGTTCATGATTGACAACACACCATTGTTCATGATTGACAACACACCATTGCTCATGATTGACAACACACCATTGCGCATGATTGACAACACATTATTGTTCATGATTGACAACACACCATTGCTCATGATTGACAACACACCATTGTTCATGATTGACGACACATCGTTCATGCTTGACAACACACCATTGTTCAGGCTTGACAACACACCATTGTTCATGCTTGACAACACACCATTGTTCATGATTGACGACACATCATTGTTCATGATTGACAACACACCATTGTTCATGATTGACAACACACCATTGTTCATGATTGACAACACACTATTGTTCATGATTGACAACACACCATTGTTCATGATTGACAACACACCATTGTTCATGATTGACAACACACTATTGTTCATGCTTGACAACACACCATTGTTCATGATTGACAACACACTATTGTTCATGATTGACAACACACCATTGTTCATGATTGACAACACACCATTGTTCATGATTGACAACACACCATTGTTCATGATTGACAACACATTATTGTTCATGATTGACAACACACCATTGTTCATGATTGACAAAACACCATTGTTCATGATTGACAACACACCATTGTTCATGATTGACAACACACTATTGTTCATGATTGACAACACACCATTGTTCATGATTGACAAAACACCATTGTTCATGATTGACAACACACTATTGTTCATGCTTGACAACACACCATTGTTCATGATTGACAACACACCATTGTTCATGATTGACAACACACCATTGTTCATGATTGACAACACACTATTGTTCATGATTGACAACACACCATTGTTCATGATTGACAACACACCATTGTTCATGATTGACAACACACTATTGTTCATGCTTGACAACACACCATTGTTCATGATTGACAACACACTATTGTTCATGATTGACAACACACCATTGTTCATGATTGACAACACACCATTGTTCTTGATTGACAACACACCATTGTTCATGATTGACAACACACTATTGTTCATGATTGACAACACACCATTGTTCAGGCTTGACAAAACACCATTGTTCAGGCTTGACAACACACCATTGTTCATGATTGACGACACATCATTGTTCATGATTGACAACACACCATTGTTCATGATTGACAACACACCATTGTTCATGATTGACAACACACTATTGTTCATGATTGACAACACACCATTGTTCATGATTGACAACACACCATTGTTCATGATTGACAACACACTATTGTTCATGCTTGACAACACACCATTGTTCATGATTGAAAACACACTATTGTTCATGATTGACAACACACCATTGTTCATGATTGACAACACACCATTGTTCATGATTGACAACACACCATTGTTCATGATTGACAACACATTATAGTTCATGATTGACAACACACCATTGTTCATGATTGACAAAACACCATTGTTCATGATTGACAACACACCATTGTTCATGATTGACAACACACTATTGTTCATGATTGACAACACACCATTGTTCATGATTGACAAAACACCATTGTTCATGATTGACAACACACTATTGTTCATGCTTGACAACACACCATTGTTCATGATTGACAACACACCATTGTTCATGATTGACAACACACCATTGTTCATGATTGACAACACACTATTGTTCATGATTGACAACACACCATTGTTCATGATTGACAACACACCATTGTTCATGATTGACAACACACTATTGTTCATGCTTGACAACACACCATTGTTCATGATTGACAACACACTATTGTTCATGATTGACAACACACCATTGTTCATGATTGACAACACACCATTGTTCATGATTGACAACACACTATTGTTCATGCTTGACAACACACCATTGTTCATGATTGACAACACACTATTGTTCATGATTGACAACACACCATTGTTCATGATTGACAACACACCATTGTTCATGATTGACAACACACCATTGTTCATGATTGACAACACATTATTGTTCATGATTGACAACACACCATTGTTCATGATTGACAAAACACCATTGTTCATGATTGACAACACACCATTGTTCATGATTGACAACACACTATTGTTCATGATTGACAACACACCATTGTTCATGATTGACAAAACACCATTGTTCATGATTGACAACACACTATTGTTCATGCTTGACAACACACCATTGTTCATGATTGACAACACACCATTGTTCATGATTGACAACACACCATTGTTCATGATTGACAACACACTATTGTTCATGATTGACAACACACCATTGTTCATGATTGACAACACACCATTGTTCATGATTGACAACACACTATTGTTCATGCTTGACAACACACCATTGTTCATGATTGACAACACACTATTGTTCATGATTGACAACACACCATTGTTCATGATTGACAACACACCATTGTTCTTGATTGACAACACACCATTGTTCATGATTGACAACACACTATTGTTCATGATTGACAACACACCATTGTTCAGGCTTGACAAAACACCATTGTTCAGGCTTGACAACACACCATTGTTCATGATTGACGACACATCATTGTTCATGATTGACAACACACCATTGTTCATGATTGACAACACACCATTGTTCATGATTGACAACACACTATTGTTCATGATTGACAACACACCATTGTTCATGATTGACAACACACCATTGTTCATGATTGACAACACACTATTGTTCATGCTTGACAACACACCATTGTTCATGATTGAAAACACACTATTGTTCATGATTGACAACACACCATTGTTCATGATTGACAACACACCATTGTTCATGATTGACAACACACCATTGTTCATGATTGACAACACATTATAGTTCATGATTGACAACACACCATTGTTCATGATTGACAAAACACCATTGTTCATGATTGACAACACACCATTGTTCATGATTGACAACACACTATTGTTCATGATTGACAACACACCATTGTTCATGATTGACAAAACACCATTGTTCATGATTGACAACACACTATTGTTCATGCTTGACAACACACCATTGTTCATGATTGACAACACACCATTGTTCATGATTGACAACACACCATTGTTCATGATTGACAACACACTATTGTTCATGATTGACAACACACCATTGTTCATGATTGACAACACACCATTGTTCATGATTGACAACACACTATTGTTCATGCTTGACAACACACCATTGTTCATGATTGACAACACACTATTGTTCATGATTGACAACACACCATTGTTCATGATTGACAACACACCATTGTTCATGATTGACAACACACCATTGTTCATGATTGACAACACACTATTGTTCATGATTGACAACACACCATTGTTCATGATTGACAAAACACCATTGTTCATGATTGACAACACACCATTGTTCATGATTGACAACACACTATTGTTCATGATTGACAACACACCATTGTTCATGATTGACAAAACACCATTGTTCATGATTGACAAAACACCATTGTTCATGATTGACAAAACACCATTGTTCATGATTGACAACACACCATTGTTCATGATTAACAACACACCATTGTTCATGATTGACAACACATCGTTGTTCATGACTGACAGAACATCTTGTTCACCTCAGGCTGTCAACAACCGTTAACAAGTTCTACATTCTATGTGCGTATTTTTAGATGGGACGTCAAAAATAAAACTTGGGGTTTGCCTGAAGTCCTTCGACCTCTGGTCACCAACTTTGATTTTCAACGAAAGGGAAAGACAGTCTATGTTATAACTGGATTTGCTGGATTTGTAGGTGCAATAACTGGAATTAAGCCAGTGAGTACAACTGTATCACTATTCAATTTTGAAAAATTAATTAGTATAGGTAATCATATGAAGGTGACATTTGAAAATATTTGCCAAAATTGCACGAGCCGTTGGGCGAGTGCAATTTGGCATAATTTTCAAATATCACGAGTAGTGTAAATCCTTAATTGTACGAGCAAAATCATATGATTACTCATTTATTATATGCTTGACAAAATTACGACACGTACGCTTCGTACTCACTCAGTCACGCCTTTAAAAACATCTTGTTTCATTACTTGACAAGAAACATTTTCACTCTGGGTGTTCTCTGTGCTCATTTCAAAATATTTACATGGAATTTTTAGTTCATAGTGTACCACAAGTCATTGGAAATGTGAAAACTTTCCATTGCAGAATTTGCCACCATTTTGAATTTATTGTCAACATCGTTCACAGGGCCTTCTCTAGCTGCAGTAGAATTAATAAAATAATTGTACTCCTCTCAACCAATCAGAATGTAGAAATTTTGTCATGCATATAATTAGTGGAATAATTACTGTGGGACAGCGAACTCCGGTGGAGACTAATGATATTTAGTGCTACTTCGATAGCGAAGCGCACAGTTACTATTTTTAGACCAAAACCAAAATTTTATCTCGAGGGATTTCTAATGAACCATCTTCTTTTGTTGGAAATGCAAGAATAAATTATAAACTCAGACAAACATGAATTCGACGTCATCTGTGTCCTTCGCTATTAAAGGGCAATAGCACTAAGTTTGTCTAATTTGAAAGAACTCATAAAATTGTAATAGAACATCCTTTACAACTTTTTCGTATCTCTCTTCGTTTTCAAGATATTTCAATTTGTTTGATATGTAAATGAGATGGTCTCTGATGTCAGGTGTGGGGTAAAATATTTTCACATGTAGCAAAACCAGTTATATCTCTAGGTTTGTTCAGCGAAATCATTTGAAACTGCGCACATAAAAACTCCTTGCGACGTTGAACATTTCATGTTAGATATGTAAGTGATTTTGCTCTGTATGAAAATATTTTACCCCACTCCTGACGTCAGAGACCATCTCATTTACATATCAAACAAATTGAAATATCTTGAAAACGCAGAAAGATACGAAAAAGTTGTAAAGGATCTTCTATTACAATTTTATGAGTTCTTTCAAATTAGACAAACTTAATTTTTGTTACCAATCCCCTTTAACGAACGATACTGGTTAAGTGGAGAAAAACTTTACTCGACCGCGGCTTGGATTCGAACCCGCGACCTTCGGTTTACTAGTCCGATGCTCTACCGACTGAGCTACATGGTCAAGTTGGGAGCTGGTCGTGGAATATCGAGAGATTTAACTCTTCATCTATTATGTAAAACGAACCATTAGCGAACCAGTATACGGTTATTTACCTTTAATCTAGTGAGTCAATGGGGCTGCAATTTTTAGACAGTTAAGCTCAGCATGTTTCAATTTTTTCGAAATTTTTACCAACTTTGGTTGTCACCATTAAATAAGCTTTTGCAGCAGTGAATTGAATCACCAATATACTATTATACTGTGCCCTTAGCTGTTTGTTATAAAATTAGTTGTCATCTCGACTCTGATCTCTATGCACAGTGGAGTCTCATTGATATTTAAAAAAATTTTCTTCGAGCAATGTTGTGTTGAAAATTGTATCTATCATGTGGTGCATGTTTATCAATTTTAATATTTCAGGGTGTCATTACCATTACAATGAATGAGCGTTTTGTGCCGGATGGTGGATTCGTCGGTAAGTGGACTAAAATTATGTCAAAGGTAAAAGTACTATATACATCTTTACGATTTTATCGTTGCAAGTGAATGTGACCTTGCCAGGCTTGCCCTCGTCAAAACTGTACGAAACGTTAACAATTAGGCTGGACGTTTTACTCAACTGCCAGTGGGCTCTAATGTGTATTGCACAACTTTGTTTTCGGGGTCTTTTTTCCCACTCCGGAATGAAGGGTGGGGGTGAGAAGCGGAAGTAAGACTCTGGGTACTAGATTGTGTATAGCGACTGACCTCTACATAGCTGGACTGTGGTTTCCAATTAACATGCATTGACTTCTAAAACAACAAAGACATTGCGTCGAAGGAGCTGTTTTTTCTATTGTAAAAATTGCTGACTTCGATTGTTGGTATCGTGTCAACGGTCTTGACAGTACTAACGACTAATCATTCTTCTAACAACTTTTTGCTCTCAAAATGCGCCCAGAATCTATTTATATTAATTTTTGTTAACAGTGAGCAAGCAACATGTTAGTTAAGATAAATTTACAATTCAAAGTGTGTACTGCTAATCGGATAACAAATACTGGCAATAGCTCCTCTAGGTTATTAAAACTAGTTTTCATGTAAGCACTAAACTAAACTAATTAATTTATACTGGATGGCTCTATCAGTTATATCTAACTGTTCTCCCTAAAGGTCCAGTAAGGGCCATCCCTTATTGGTCCAGTATTACTACAGGAGGAAACCGGAGTACTCGGAGGAAACCTGCGGTGTTTGGTATATAATTAAACTGGAAGCACTCTTCTCACATGCGGCCAAGGTGAAATTTTAATCAGATAATTGAACTGGCACTTTTAGGTCTTACCTCTTCCCCCAAAAGAAAATTAGTGTCCCACCGGATTTAAAATAATTTTGAAAGTGGTCTTTAACTGAAATTGAGAGTCTAGGGGAGATATATATCTCCCACTAGTGATCAATGCCTTTGTTATTCTTAGGTTTGCTGGAATGGATTATTGGTGAAAGAGATTCTCGATGGGTTACTTTCTTGGCACGAGATCTTCTAGACAGTGCAACAAGGTATGTTGTTTTTGACTGATTAATAATCATTATATATAATCAATATAAGTGTTTGGATAGCAAATAAAACTCTCTTTTAACTAACATGTCTTATCATACAGAGATATCTCGACTGGGGTTGGCTGAATGCAATGCAAACGTATTTTAGTGGGATAAACTCTGTTTATAGCATAAATAGTAAGGCAAAACATTGTCACGCCATTACAAGCTGAAAGAAATCTATTTCGGTAAATTTTCGGTAAAGAAAATGTCTCCGTTATGGAACTTGCTGTTGAAAGCTGTTCGCAGAAAAACACCTCTTGTGAATAACTTTTTTTCTCGCATCAAATTTTTCTCTTTAATATAACATGTAAGTTAATGAGAAAATGCAAAGAACATTTCCCCTATAATAACCGTAAGGATACATCTATATACAGATCATATTCATAAAAACATGGTGAAACCATAGAAAAAATAGACCTATTATTTCTATGAGTGAAACCCACAAAGTGTGTTATATTTTTAATTTAGGCCCGTTCCAAACGCCGCTCTTCTCATGCGCCGAACCTAATGCAAATCAGCATAAACAAAGGATTTAGGTCATTATCATTAGGTTCGGCACATAAGAAGAGCGGCGTTTGGAACAGGCCTTACTTTTTTAGCTTATGTTTTTGTCTTTGTTTTTGTTTGTTTGTTTGTTTGTTTGTTTGTCTGTCTGTCTAACACTAGGATATCTCAAAAAGTAATGAACCGATTTTGTTGTAAAGTCGGGTAAGGTCGGTTACAGATCGAGGGTTTGGTTGAATTTGTTGAGAATTTCATAAAAATGTGACCACAAGATTCTCCGCGTGGAAAAAATGAATGAAAAATTGTCTGATTGCGTTTATTACACTTATATTATGCAAACTATTTGTATAATGCCAGTAGAAGTAATTTATCCATATCTAGGTCTGGTGAGCTGGCCTGTTTAGCCTTTGAAACTTCTCTAATAATCCGCTGGCGGAGGTATATGCAATCTCCGAGTGTCCTCTTATTAGTCTAGTGATATGTATGGACTAAGTTTTATCCCGACTCGTCAGACCTTATGTACAGTCGTTCTGGCCATGGTCCACTGAGTATTTCTCGGGTAACAAAAACATTAGGACCTTTTAAGTTAATTTAATATGTGATTATAATTAATCAAAGTTAACAAGGAGATTAGTTGCTGGCCAGCGGCATCATCTTGCTCTTTATGCGCAGGGTGCGGTGTCATGTCACATGATTTGCGCTCTTCACTTGCATTCGCGTTTTGCCTTCGCCTTGTCGAGTTGCTTTCTCCCACCCACCTCTCCACTGCTGGTAGGTAGGGTTTTTGCTTGCTATTGTGGCACCTACCCCAACCTATTAACAATAACATGTCTGCTTTACTAAATCTTGCATTAACAGTTTCGATATGGCCAAGGAAAAACTTTCAAACACAAAAATTCTGGCTCCTTGTTATTACATTCTTGGTGGAAACAGCTCTGGTCAGGTACAGTAATCGCCTGCTTTGAACTATTTGTATATTAATATATTTCTATATAATATTATAAATAAGTTGCGTCTTACGAGTTGTAAGATACGAAAGATATGCGAGTTGATACTGGCATCTTCAGTATTAAAGACTTATTAACCGAGTGTGAGGTCTGTACGGGAAAGTATATTTGCCTGAGGTTTTCGTACAGACCAAGCGACGAAGGACCGCGGTTTGTGCGATAAAACCGAAGGCAAATACTTTCCCGTACAGACCGAACAAACGAGGTTAATAAGGGATTTATTATATGGCTATTGGTTCATTTTATTTTTACGTTTCGAGCGTTTTCGTCTTCGGAGTACTGTATGCTGTTTACCTTACCTGTTAAGTTTTTCATGTCGCTTCTTGGCCTTCTTGTTTACACCAGTTCGGCTTTTATTTGTCGTGTTTTTAGATAAAACAGCTTTAAAGAAAACCAGCAGCAATGTTCCAACACATTTTATTATTCCGAATATTTGAATAAAGATACCCAGTTCTCTTTTAATTGTATTCAAATCAACTCAGAAATGTTATCGCCAAAACTTACAGGGCCGAGAAAAAAGCGTATTGACCGGAGGTCAATATCGTAAAATCCCGACCGCTCAGGAACCAATCAGCATGCGTCGTTTTGCGTACGGACCGGAAATCAGCCACATAATAAATCAGTATACCGACCATCCCTTTTTTGCTTCTCAAATATGTTTTGTAGTGAATCTTGCCCAGGTTAATTGGTTTTCCCTCTAATTTGTCAATATTTTTTACAAATTTTACGTGGGTTTTAGGGCGTGGTTATCACTCGCGGCCGAACGAAATCATTTTACCCAATGAGGTAAGTTTTCGTAATTCTTGTAAACATTGCAAACAGAAAAAGGTGAGATTGATAAGCTGCTAGGAAATACACACGAGGTCCCAACTAGGCAAACTTCGTAACATGCATATACTAATAAATTGGATACAAGCAGTTTACCACAGAATGCACCACTCTTCGCACGGCACCTGACGCCAAATTCAGCCTCCCCCCCCCCCCCCCGAATAAAAATTATAATGAACAATAACTTAAGACCAACAACATCTCCATTGAAAACATCTTTTAGTTGTCTAATTAAAAGTGCTAAAAAGTGCTAATTAAAAGACAATTTGCCGAAAGACATTTTGCCGAAAGACATTTTGCCAAAAGACATTTTGCCGAACGGACTATTTACCGAATGGACTATTTGCCGAACGGACTATTTGCCGAAAGGACATATAATAAAAAAACATATTTTTTTACCACAAAACTCATTTGTTTTTTTCCTACGCATAATTATTTTTTAATGACAATATCTATAACAATAGACTAATCACTTGGGAATAATAGCACCCATCAGACATTTTTATGTAATATATTAGGTGTTTCTTCAGGCGATGACTCATTACATGATATACTTCTTAAAATGCGTGTTTAATATTAGTTGGGAAATTTTAGTTAGCTAATGCTCGTAAAATATATATGCCATGTATAGTAATATGCATTTGTTAACTGCATTGCTATAATATTTATTTGTCACGATTGTAATATACAATATACAATATACGATATAAATAAACTTGTTATTTCCACGTGTTAATCTTGGTAGAAATGTCGGCAAATAGTCCGTTTGGCAAATTGTCTTTCGGCAAAATGTCCTTCGGCAAATTGTCTTTCGGCAAAATGTCCGTTCGGCAAAATGTCTTTCGGCAAAATGTCTTTCGGCAAAATGTCCGGGTACCTAATTATAGGCCAATGTCAGTGTTGAGTGCTGTATCAAAGTATTTGAACGTATTGTCTATGATCAGTTGTATTGCTACATTAACGAAAACAATTTGTTATCCGAAAATCAATCAGGCTTTAGGCCCCATCATTCTACTACTACTGCACTACTTGATGCAACAACTAATTGGCTAAATAGTATGGATCAAGGAAAACTGAATGTAGTACTATTTCTAGATCTTGCAAAAGCATTTGCCACAGTAAGCCATGAAATACTAATTAATATAAATTAAACGCTTATGGAATAAGGTCGAGATCATTAACTTGTTTCAATCGTATTTATGTAATCGTAAGCAAAGATGCTGTGTCAATGGCTTTTTATCAGATGAATGTACACTCAGTTGTGGCGTCCCACAAGGTTCAATACTTGGTCCTTTATTATTTCTTATTTATATAAATGATTTTCCTCGTCTCCAGCACTCTAAAGCTAGAATGTATGCTGATGACACGAACATAACTACGGGTTCACCATTAAAAGAAAACATTGACGAATGGTTAAAGGCAAATAAATTGTGTCTGAATGTTACCAAAACAGAGTTCATGTTCATTGGGTCTGATCATAATCTTAAAAAAATAAGAGATATACCATTAATATTTTTAAATGGAAAACCCATTAATAGAGTTAAGGTTACAAAATCATTAGGGGTTTTGATCGACGAAAGACTCTGTTGGTATGAAAAAAATATTAAACTAAAAAAATAAATTCTGCTATTGCAGGTCTACGTCAAGCTAGGCAGTTTGTTACTAAAAAACATGTATGTGATAGTTAAAATATGAGCGGCCGATCTTTATGGGCATTTACAATGGGGAGCCGAAGGCGAGCCATTGTAGATGCCCATAAAGATCGGACGTGTAAATGATGAACACTTTGTTTAAGAGTCGTAGGAAACGACTGTAAATGTGTAAATGATGAACACTTTGTTTAAGAGTCGTAGGAAAGGTTAGATAAGATCATTTACAGTCAGAAAAAGCTCAATTTGAGGCACTAGTGCCTATTAACTTTGATAAAACATTGATGTTTTATTAATCAATGTTTTATCCGTAGTTAAAGATGCTGATTAAACATTCATTTCTTTTGAATTTTCTTCATGAATTATTAATGAATTTGATAATACAATATATAATTCACTAATTTAAAACCTTTGTTTGAATACTGCGATATTGGCTGGGACAACATGCCTTGCAGTAGTGTGACAAGAATGCAAACGCTACAAAACCGTGCTGTCAGAGTCGTTACTAGACAAGGTTATGAAATCAGATCCAGTGAAGTAAGGCAACAATTAAAAGGAAAACACTTTCAGAATATCGAACTGACCATATGTTAATAATGATGCACAAAGTATTAAATAATATGGCCCCTTCATATCTCCAAGACCATTTCGAAATCTCTGAATTAAATAATACCTATTTACTAAGGGAACGAGAAATGAGAAATAACTCTTGTTCTTGCTAAGCCACGGACTGGATTTCTAAAAAAGAGTTTTGCGTATACTGGAGCGAAAGTTTATAATGATATGCCGGAGAATGTTAGATGTAACAGAAATCTAAATAGCTTTAAACGATATCTGCAATCATCGCTTCCTCAATTGGACTAATTTATTGTAAATATAGACTTGTATATACATACTGTATATATTCGGCTTTCTTGTAAAGCAGTTTTTTAACTGATGACTCTCCGAATTCAAATAAATCCGTCTGTCTGTCTGTCTGTCTGTCTGTCTGTCTGTCTGTCTGTCTGTCTGTCTGTCTGTCTGTCTGTCTGTCTGTCTGTCTGTCTGTCTGTCTGTCTGTCTGTCTGTCTGTCTGTCTATCTATTAAAGTAATAACATTTTAAAGAAATGCTTAACATAAAAGTGAATTCGTGTGCAAATGGATATGTATGTTTTATCGCACTTTATTTGCACTAGCCTGAACTCCAGTAAAGGAAGTTGGTTTGTGTTACAAACAAATTACGATCATTGGAAAGCTCCCTTAGTTATTGACGACCGTCGTACACCGGTGAGTGGCTATGTAGTTTTATATTATTTGTGCATGAGAAAGATTTTTTAGCAAATAAACAAACAAACAAATAAACAAACAAACAAATAAACAAACAGAAAAAGGTAAAAACATAACCTCCTGGCCGGAGGTAAGTTAGTTTGTTAGTTTATCAGCTGTAAATTTTTAGGACCAATTCCTGAGCCGCTGGAAACTGAAAACATTAACGATTATATTATACAGTAACATACTAATAACTGGAAAAATACGAAGAATTAATTAGAAATATCTAATATACAACTTGAAAAAATAGTAAAACGTTTTTTATAATGCCCAAATACAACAGATATAACAAAGACCCTATTTCTAAACATGGGACCTTCTCTTTCAATACTTCTTAGTACAGCAAACTTTCAATAATTTTAATTTGTATTGCTACACTACCTACGTAGCACTCTACTCTATCGCCTGTATTCTAAAAGCTCACTCACACTCACTCAGTGAGTAGCCCTTCACATTCAATAAGTGCAACTCAACACTCAATGAGTCTCCACTCACCCTCACTGAGTATGAGACTACACTCACTCTCCAACCATTCAATTCTCACCCTCACTGAGTATGAGACTACACGCACTCTCCAACCATTCAATTCTCACCCTCAATGAGTATGAGACTACACTCACTCTCCAACCATTCAATTCTCACCCTCACTGAGTATGAGACTACACGCACTCTCCAACCATTCAATTCTCACCCTCACTGAGTATGAGACTATACTCACTCTCCAACCATTCAATTCTCACCCTCACTGAGTATGAGACTACAGTCACTCTCCAACCATTCAATTCTCACCCTCACTGAGTATGAGACTATACTCACTCTCCAACCATTCAATTCTCACCCTCAATGAGTATGAGACTACACGCACTCTCCAACCATTCAATTCTCACCCTCACTGAGTATGAGACTATACTCACTCTCCAACCATTCAATTCTCACCCTCACTGAGTATGAGACTATACTCACTCTCCAACCATTCAATTCTCACCCTCACTGAGTATGAGACTACACTCACTCTCCAACCATTCAATTCTCACCCTCACTGAGTATGAGACTACACTCACTCTCCAACCATTCAATTGAATGGTGAGTGTAATCTCATACTCAGTGTGCGTGAGTGGAGACTCATTTAGTGTCGAGTGTGAGGGGCCACTAATTGAGTGTGAGTGAGCTTTTAGAATACAGGCGTATATACATATTTTTTTTATGTACATTTGTTATTGTTTCTCAGGGAACAGAATGCATGAATGAGATGACTCAAAAGGTAAATTAATCGGGTCTTATTAGACCTAGGTCTTCTAAACCACATTACTGTGGATTGCCTTTTTAATTGTTCTTTATGAGAATAGTCTTAAAATATTTTTTTCATAAAATAGTTTCTTAAAATAGTTTCAATTTGATGGGAGGTAAAAACTATCAAATCCCATCTGATATTCGACGTTTTCTTTTACAGAATGTTGGTGTCAAAGGATTATTCAATGTTTTATCCACTATTCCTGTTCTGAACAAGGTAAATGACAAGTTTGTGAAGTGTTGCCTGTGGGAATATCCGTTCTTACAGAAATAATTTTAAAATCGTGCGAAACGTACTTCTGCAACCCAGTAACTTGTAGCTTACACAGTGGCACGTGTAACCAGGATAGTACCCGGATGAGATAATGAGAAAGTGATACACCAACTTATGAAGTTAGTTGTGGAAGATAAATTTGAAAACACTGGCATGAACAAATAAACCACGCCCCACTCTCAATTGCCACGGGTTTTACGCAATCGATGAAACACGTCACCCATATCTTTCCGTCACGCGTACCTTACCGTCGCGCATGCTCTTCTGTCGCGAATACCCTTCCGTCACGCATATCTTTCTGTCACGAATACCCTTTCGTCACGCATATCTTTCTGTCACGAATACCATTTCGTCACGCATATCTTTTTGTCACGCATATCTTTCCACCACGTATACCTTTCCGTTACTTTCCGTCGCCCATACTCTTCCGTTTCGCATACCTTACCGTCGCGCATTCTGTCACGAATACCCTTCCATCACGCATGTCTTTCTGTCACACATACCTTTCCGTCATGGATACTCTCACGCATACTCTTCCGTCACACATACCTTTCCGTCACGCATACTCTTCCGTCACGCATACTCTTCCATCACGCATACCTTTCCGTCATGCATACTCTTCCGTCACGCATACTCTTCCGTCACGCATACTCTTCCATCACGCATACCTTTCCGTCATGCATACTCTTCCGTCACGCATACTCTTCCGTCACGCATACCTTTCCGTCGTGCATACCTTTCCGTCACGCATACTCTTCCGTCACGCATACCTTTCCGTCATGCCTACTCTTCCGTCACGCATACTCTTCCGTCACGCATACCTTTCCGTCATGCATACTCTTCCGTCACGCATACCTTTCCGTCACGCATACTCTTCCGTCATACATACCTTTCCGTCATGCATACTCTTCCGTCACGCATACCTTTCCGTCATGCATACTCTTCCGTCACGCATACCTTTCCGTCATGCATACTCTTCCGTCATGCATACCTTTCCGTCACGTATACCTTTCCGTCACGCATACCTTTCCGTCACGCATACTCTTCCGTCACGCATACTCTTCCGTCACGCATACCTTTCCGTCATGCATACTCTTCCGTCACGCATACTCTTCCGTCACGCATACTCTTCCGTCACGCATACCTTTCCGTCATGCATACTCTTCCGTCACGCATACATTCCGTCATGCATACCTTTTCGTTACGTATATGCCTTTCCGTTACACATTATTTACATTTTTCGTTAATTTATTCCATCAATCTATATATATCGTGTGTCGAGTTTTTCCCAAGAGTTATAAGTTGCATCTTCCAAAATAGATCTTCATTGCGTCTTTGCCAGGTGATCATCATTCCACTATTCAGAATTGCAAATACACATAATTATATTAATACACATTCATTTCTCTTTACTAATTTTCTTTATGAATTATTAATAACTGGATAAGTGTGAGGTGTAGAAAGAACTTCTCAGTGTTTGTTGTACGTTTTAGTTCTATATATGTAACTTTAAAGAACTTTAAAAAAACCCCATTATTTTAAAAGGTACCAACTATGAATAATATCGTTAATTATTCTTTTTATATTTATTTTTAGTTAACTACCTACACTGTTATAATGCAGGTGAATTCTGGTGAAGTGATAACTTACCGCCGTTATTGTCGTGATCCTTGCTTTCCTTGGTGAGGTGTTCCAGCAATGCTTCGTGACTTGTTCGCGAGTGAAATATGAATAGAGTAACAATACGCAGGGTTTCTTAATTGGAATAATAATATGTCAAGAAAGAATCAATTAACAATTATTGGACGAAGTGGAGCAAAATATCGTGATTTGTCAGTGGCGAGCAGACCAGTTACTGAACTGCGAGACACTGACATATCACGATATTTTGTGAAAACCGAGTTCAATAATTGTTTTTTTATTATTCGATTTGTTTTTTACTTAACATTGTCCACCTGTAATTATGTCCACTCATTTCTTGGCAGCTTGGCTGAACGAGCGATTTACGTTTACCGAAGTTAAGTGTAACGCGCATGAGCTAAATATTATTTGCTGCAAAACAACATTTCCCGCTAATGCGCATGAGTAAACTGTTATTTGTAGGCAGTTATTTGCAGGTGACGTAGCGGACCCTCGATCAATTAAAAGGAAGATAAAAATAAATCGAATAATAATAAGAAATGGTTGGTCAAATTGCGGGTAGCCATTCTAATTTTATATTAATTTTGATAACTCGAATTTTTCATACGTAGAGGTAGTTATGTAATTAAATAAAGATTTAACTTGTTAGTATATTAATTTATATCTGAATTGGGATGACTGCACTTTCGCGGACAAAATTTAATAACAATTATAAGAACACGCCATTGCGGTTACTAAATATACTAAGTAGTAAGTATCTACATGTACAGGTCCGTCGCGTAGTAACACCAATTTAAAAGTTTTAAAAGCAGCAAGTTAAAGGACACTATATGCAAGGAAGTGCCAGGAATATTTTGTTAATACTTCTAACAAACTGTATGCGAAGCATCAAACAACATATTACATAGGTACATATCGCAGGTTGCAGTGAAGAGTACGATCGTTTGATATCTACAAGGACAGCAGCCCACAGTAAATTTTCGCGCTCAGATTGTGTTGCAACTTGCAAGTTTCGTGGCGTAATAAATGCTTTGGCCATGATCCTTTGTCCTAATCAACGTTTACCACATTCAACGTATTAAACATTGAATGAGTTTCACTGCGTTTGCCGTAATAAGAAGTGAGCCCTTGCCATATGTACCAATATGATTGGTTTTCTGGAAATTCTCGTGAGGTCAAATATTTAATCAATCGATAGATAAACCATTATGAATCACACTCGCATTAGCCAATCAGAATCTACTTTTCACATCTGAGAAGCTCAGCGGGGGGTTGACAAGCTTTCTTGCGAGTTTTCAGACTGAATTACCGACTGTATATTCAGACTGTACCCAGGCTACTAGATTATTGCTATCCTTTTCTTGGTTATAGCTATTAAACGCAAAAACTAACGGCGAACTACATTTTATTTTCCAACCTTATACTTATAATATATCTGTACTGCTTCGTCACAACTGACAAATTATTTACGAATTTAGATAAGTTCAGTTCAGTTACTGATAGTAAATAGAATCATTTTCTTATATAAACGAACGGACGCTCGTAATATGGAAGAATTTAAGCCTCCTCCGCAAGTAACTCTTGGCCAGGGCTACGGGTCTGCAAATCCTGGTGGTGACCGGAAGGAACGCAGGCTCTGGGAACGCGATTGACTCAACCCAACCCCGATGACTCCAACCCTGAAAGTTGCCTGCGGAGGAGACTATACCTATGCTATGCTATATAAGAAGGTTTCGACCTCGTACCCAGGGCATTTTGCCTCTATGTTGGGAGGTCGGCGAAAATGGTCTTGACATCGGCTGACCAATTCTATAATCTGATTGGTCGCTTTAAAAACTCGATAAATTTAGAAAGTATAATTTATTCGTGAAAATCTGGTTTGCAAGCTAAGAGATTTGCTCTTTGAAATTCACCCAAAAAATGGAAAACAACAAACAACATATATATATATATACATGCTTGTTCGTGACATTTATATGTATACTGGATAATTGTGGGGGCCGGTATGCTAGCCAGTTACTTTCGTGATGAAGGCTTCAGATGAGTGAGTCACCAGAGCGTTAAAGATTTATTACTTATGTATAAGTATTATACAAAAAACAAAGACTACTTAAATTATCTTGCCAAAACAATCCAAATTCTCGGTGTCATGTGACTAGCCAATGCCGGGGCCATTTTCGCCGACCTCCCAACTTATGGAGGCGAAATGCCCTGGGTACGAGGTTGAGAAGGTTACTGATTCATGGTTTATATTATCTAACGCAAACATAAACTCTAACCTTGATGACTGACAATCGAGCATGTATGCAGGGGTAATTGACAACGTGATCGGTCGCTTATAGCAGTCACAGCTATCTAACGTTTGAAACCTAACTCGTTCGTATTAAATACAGTGTTTCCACGATTTTTGAAAATCCTGGAATATTTTTGAATTTGAAAAATAGAATTTCAAACCTAAAAAAACCTTGAAAATCGATAGAGGTCTTTAAAAGTCCTGGAATTTTTCACCTGTTGTTACAGGGAAACAACAGATAATTTAAACATGCTAAAACAACTGATTTCAAACAAAATGTGTTGCTTGCTGGCGATAGTTTAATAAGTTTACGTGAGAGTTAAGAAAACAAACTTCATGATTTTTGCACATCTCGGTTCTTGAATTTATTTTAGTAGATCATCGAAGTCATGCATGGAAAAGTCCTTGAATTTCAATTCTTTGAACGACGAGAACCCTGTAGATAAGACTAGGTTTTTACTAAGCCTGAGCTGTCATTTTGAGAACACCCTGGTACGAGACAACCTCGTACCCAGGGTCTTACCTCCGCTCCCCCGCCCCCGCCCACCGCGGCGGTGGCGGGGGAGCGGAGGTAAGACCCTGGGTACGAGGTTGGGTACGAGATTGGATAGCTCTGTCACATGACGGTCAGCCGTGCGTAATTAAAAGTTACGCAAGAACAATGAAGGTTGAAACAATGTGGGGATTGTCGTTGTTCGTCTTTTCTTTAGTGGAACTTCATGCAATACCGGTAATGTTATACTAAAGACCATGTTCGTTAATATATAGTTAGTTCTTATTACTCGGGCTACCTATGGTAGAACGAGTCTAGGTTTCGGCTCCGTTTTTCCATTACGTCATCGCGTCAGGCTTTGCGAAACTGATGCGTGCTAAAATGCTAATCTCCATGCTTTCTTTCTTCGCTTTTCTGATGTCCTTGAAGCTGTTCACTGAAATATACTTAATTGTTGATCAGTAATGTCGCTGGCAAGTATCCTGATCTTATATACGCTCACAATTGCACACACCGATTGTGAGCCGTAGACCTACACTATAAAGGGCTTGTTTATACGGAAGCGAGCCGGACTAGATCGTGCGTTTGTTTATACTATTTAATTTTCATCTTGCGTTTATATGAGAACCGAGGCAGCCCGCCTAGCCGAGATGTCGCTTTGTGCAACCGGGATCTTGGGCTGGAACGTCAGAGCTCCGTATACGCGACAATGTTTGTCTATACAAGTTCCTTCTGGACAACGTTGTATTTCACAAGTTCTGTTTGCTCGTGTGTAGGTTAAAAATTGAAAACATACTCGCAAAACTGCGATTCTGGGTATCGTGCATGGGAAAATAAATGCAGCTCGGGTAGCAGGGCTAGAAATTGTCATGTAAACACAGGATGAAAGTCGAGCCAGCTCGGGTAAAGCAGCAACTTGTTCATGCAGAGTCGGGAATTCCCTGTTTGTACACACTGCGCGGTCACTGCTTCCCGCAACGTACGCAGTCACAAACGCATATAGTGTTGTGATCACAAATTGACAATTATTTCCATCGCCTATATAAAATCTTCATGAATGTGTGTAATTTGATCTGTGACCGTGTGACTGATATGTTTGAACATGCCGTGTAACTTTTATACAGTTATGAAAGAGATATACCGCGTTTCAGCGTTTCTTCGACAGGTTCACAATTTAGCGGACAGAAGGCCCTGCGGAATCGACGTTTTACCAGAACCGAAGCCGGAGGAGATAAACCTGAGTTTTATATGTAATACTTAACAAATAGATTCCATTTTGCCGTTGTCTGTTCCAGGGGCGGATCTAGGATTTTTCGTACGTTAGTCAAAATGTTATGACGTCATCGATGACGTCATACCTGATGACGTCATGCGACGTCAGGGTGGCAGTCCGATTTTCGTGGGGAGTAGATGTTTTATTTTATCAAACTACGGATACGTCAATGCGATACTTTTCGCCATTAACAATGTTCAGTAGAATAAGACTGTTTCGCCCCATATCAGGGCTCATCAGCATGCCTAGGAAACCCGCTATACCATATGGCAAGGCCGTGATTCCGACATGGACCGCCCTTATTCAAGGCCGAACAAAATAGCAATCTGGTTTTAAGGCGCCAGAAACTCGCCTTTCACACCTATGCCACGGGGCAAAAGGAGTTTGGTCGGAAAATGGGCGACTATATGGGGACATTTCATGGATGTGAAACTGCTTAATTTTTTCACATCATCCCAGTCTGTTCCAACCCTTTAATCCCCCCACCCCACAAACCCCCCCCCCCCCCCCCCCCCCCCCCCCCCCCCCCCCCCCCCCCCCCCACCCCCCCCCCCCCCCCCAATTAACCTAAGTCCTAACCTAACACAGAAATTTTTCTTATTCCCATTCGGATTCATTTGATAAACTTTCGGTAATTCGGTTAGCGCGTCGCTTTTTTCACCACCAAGTCTCAAGTTAAGTTGGTCGGGCAGTGGCTGGATGGGTGACCACCTGGGACCTATGTGAAGAGAGTTGTCGTAGTTGATCTCTCGTGCTTCGAGGGTTTTTCTCTGGGTGACGGGTCTTCCGGTTTTCCTCCCTCTTCTAAAATCAACACCTAGTTGCATTACCTGGTCACGTAGTTCTTGTAGGTTAACATTGTATTTTACAACAGTTAAAGAAAGGTTTCTGAAATACTTTCTGCTTAAATTACCAAATCTTGAAATTCAGGCTTAGTAAGGGACATTACGCTTACCAATGGACATTTATTTTCGTTATGCTTATCTTTCCAAATAAAATTAAGGAAAGAAAAATGTTATGGTCTGAAAAATAATACAAACTAACAGGTGAAATTGGTTATGATGCACAATGCCAAATGAAGAGGTAAATGCTACGCAAATTTTTAATCTTGTGTTTCCGACCGCAAATTTATCAATTACTGCGTTAACATCAGGAACAATCTCCTGATGAATCTTCATCAAGGCCAAACCATTTTAGACGTTCCTCAATCATGGTGCTGCGTTTGTAGTCTTTGAGGATTCTGAGTGCGGAAATAGTTCTCTCACACTTCACACGAAGTAATAGGCAGTGTGCCGAGAATACGCAAAAATAACTTTGATGTTTTCAAAGCCATCAAAACAAACACACTTCAACGTTGTAGTAATATTATCAGGGAGTGGCCACGGCCCCTGGATGCGTCTCCCAGTATGTCTCCCACAACTGCAGCTCCGCATCTAATGCAAGCGGAACTGGCAAATCGTCAACATAAAAAGAAGAAACAGTCTTAAACTCCTGTTTCCAGTTAATGCCCTTACTCTTAAGAGAGACCATCTTTGTTGGTACACACTTAAGCCTTTGTACACATTAACACTATCAAGATCTAATCTGGCTTGTAAAGCAGAATTAATATGATCAACAAGAGGAATAGTAACAGTGCGCTTGAAGTACTCCGAAATAGACTGGTAACGGATGGTTGGCCCGAGTAGTCTGTCTTCCCACTGTCCTTGGTTTGCTCTCTTCCAAACCAACTTTACCAGCCAAAGATAAAACATCTTGGATACCAGGTATCATGAAAAAAGTCAATGAAGTTTCTGAATTTAATAAAATCATTTTTCAAGGAGGTTATTAAGTGAATGCCATCCATTATATCTATGCTCTTTTCCCTGCAATAACTGGGTAACAGGAAGAAGTTCATCAAGGATCTTCCTTTGAAAGAACAAAAGTGGCAACAAACTCAAACTTAACAATAAGATTATAAAAATGACATGCATCAGTGACGAGGGAAGGACGATACTTGCGATCCTTATTGTCACGCATCTCCTCTAAAGTGTCACACAAAGGTACAAAAAGCTCTTCAAAAGTGTTCAGACCGTCTATACGCTCAACCCAACGAGTCCTGCAAACATCTACAAGCCTAGTCTTCTTGGACTCAGTTTTCAGAGCTGTTGCGGATGTGTTCTTCAAAAGGCATGTTACGAGTTTGCGATATGTTAATAAACTTGGACACATCCTTCACATGCTTCATCAGGTATTTACCTCAACTAAATTTAAAGAATCGCAAACAGCTAAATTGAGCCTATGGCTATAACAATGAGTGTAAAGTGCCTTCTCGTTCAAACGTAAAATGTGGGCAGATAAACCATTAATGTGCCCAGCTACAGCACCTGCCCCATCATACCCTTGCCCTCTACAGTCTTCAATCGACAAAGTTAGATCATTTAAAGCATCTAAAATTAACTTGGCAAGTTGTTCCCCGCTTAAACCCCACTTGCATTGCAAAAAAGAAATTAAAATTCCTCTTCGGATGTTCATGTCACTATCGACAAAACGCAAACAAGAGACATTTGCTCTTTATGAGAGGTGTCTGCAGCCTCATCAGCAATGATAGAAAAAAATTTACTAGCCTTAAACTTCTTTAATAATCTTATCAGTGATGACCTCACCACAACATTTAATTAATTTATTCTGGCTAGTTTTAGAAATATAGCTTTGGTTCTTGCCACAGGTTTTCAAATGGTCTTCTAAAATTTTATCACCAGCTCGAACCCTAAAAATTAAGAGACTCAACAAAGTTACCCACTCCCCCAGTGGAATAATTGCCAACCTCAGGATGATATTTAGCATCATCACGATGGCCACGCAGGGGCAAACCAAGACGGCCGCAAAAAATCCACTGAATCTACAATTGGCACAAGCCTTTGCCTATTTTCCTCAATTTCCTTTTGAGGTTTGAATCTAAAATTACCTCAATAGGCTGTACTGCCCCAGACATCTGAGACAAAAGAGAAGTTAGTATAGGAAAACGTACATGCATGCAGACCCATTTCCCCCCCTGTACCATGACCGGCGGTGACGTTTAAAAGTGTATGCTGCACCATTCCATCGGACGCAAAGGTTCGGTAAATAAATTTTGAAGTTTCTTAGCTTTACCAGCGAATTGATGGCCAAAAAAGTACACAGGACAAACAATATGCACCATCCTCAGAAGGAGAATAGCAAAGCCAAGGATATAAATTCTAGCCACTCATACCTAAAGCTTCTTCCATTGGTTTTTGGGGGGAAAGAATAATGTTTGTCTGGCTTAAAAAACATTCTAAATTAAATTACAAATATCTGATGTGTTCATGCCCTTAACTTTGTCTTTATAGAAAAGCAACATCAAAATTACTAATCATGGATGCTACCTGTGTGCTATTTCCCTGCTGTGTCTTAGCAAAAGTAGTTGTTGAAGAGCTAGGTTTATCAAGTTTATCTAAATTGTGAAGACCAAGTGTTGTAGCAGAACAAAATGACTCGGGTGCTTTGTGAGATGCAAGATTAACGACAGGCTTTTCTGCTACATTAAAAAAATGGGAATATTAACGTTAGGTTTTTTTTGAGGCCTTTTTAGGCAGAATTGCACAAAGTTTTTGCCTCTTAGTAGCTGTAGATGTTTTAGACAAAATAGCTGTAGATGTTCTTTTCTGCTGGTGTGAATGAAAAAGCAGAGGCACAAAATGATTCGGCTGAAAGGTTTCTCCAGGATTAACACAGTACCTTCTCTGCAAAAAAGAATGTGAAGATCATCCAAATCTTTCTTAACACCCAAGCGAGGCTCAATCATGCGGTTTAAAAAAACAATTTATACCTTTCCTCACCACAATCAGGATAGTAAGTACAAATATTTCTATTTAACAGAGAAGAAAGACCTAAAAATACAGAGAAATGATGACCATTTCCCCATCACAACAATTCAAAATAGCCTCTTGTCTGACTAATTTGTCCTTAGTAAAACACGAGTCCAAACACTCCTTCGAAACAGATATAGGCAAAAGATTGTTGATACTTCTATTGAAGTATTCAGCATGCTCATTAACAGCAGATGAAAAACAGGGATGTTCAGAATAAAAGGGAGAAAAAAATATACAATTCAAGCGATGTCAAAATTCTTAAAGTCTGGACTAAACTGTTTGTCACTTACTAGTACCAAAGACACAGAGCTGTACAAGCAGTTCCCAGTAGCAGAAGATCTGAACAAATAGATGAATATACAAACTTTTCTAGTTGTAGTATGCAGGAATGTCAAGTAAGATAAATTTATAATATATTATAATAATTATTATATATTAACTAAATAAGTACACTAGCACATCTCCATATTTATTATTAATTTCAAATATATTTTCGACTGATTGACGCTTATATCAAACATAATATCAGTAATATCATTGTCACAGCAAGTCAAACAATTCAGAGAACAACTTACAACTGGACATCAAATATTATACATAGTGACCATTGACCAAGCCATGTGATATGATATGAATATCGGTAAATTCGGTATAAACAGACTAGGGCTAAAATTCCACAATCCAAATGACCAAAGGCACCAAATCTATAAATACTATAGCCTATAGGTACAGTCTTAGCCACAGGCTAATTCAGCATAGACACCATGACAGACTGCGTTTGGAGCCTTATTATAAACTTAATATACTTTAATATACAGTCTGGAAAACTCTCAAGATACGAGCGCAAAAAATATGCAAATTAGTAGCCACACGTGCAGCCGGATTATATTTTAGATTTATTAGATCGCGAAAACCTTCGATAAACAATATAATAAATGCCCAATTTAGTTAAATAGGTTATGTTTACCTTATGGCCGTTAGAAGACTTGTTCTTCTTGTCGTCTCGAACATACTTGGGGATGTACGATTCGGCAGCGAAATTTCTACCGAGCGTCAAGCTCGTGTTGTCGATGGCGCTCATGAGCTCCTCGAGCGAGACGTTTGGCAACGCGTCGATTCGTTTGCTTTAGACCAGCATAAATATCTCGGAGATATCCCTGATCTTCATTTTCAAACGCAGAAAGTACGGTTTCGTATGAAACACTTCCCGCAGACATAGCACTATAGCAGTATGCTCTGATAATCTGATTTACTCTGACAAGTCGGAAATTGAACCAATTTCGTAGTCAAGCTTCGATCAGAAAGGCCGTAGTAAATAGTAATATTATGCTGAAGCATATACCCCACGCTGCGATAAGTCATGACTAACCAAAAAATACAGCCAATGACTATTCAGATATTTCTCGAATTAGCCAATCATATAGCTTGTTTATGAGCCCCTGACCGCTCAAAGCCGGTCAGAACTCCCCGGAAAGTGGTCAACATTGACTGTGGACCAATCAAATAGCTAGATTCGGCGACAAGTTAGTCACGCTCACGCGTAAGACCGCTGGTTCGGACTAAGCTATATTGCTTTTGGGAAAAGTCAGCGCTGAACGAAATTTGACACCTGGAATAATTAATTACTGGACCGCGATTTGAATAATTGAATATAATTAACCGAGTTAATTTATGACTATGCAATTTCTACGTTAGTCGCGTGACCGATTTGACTACCCCTAGATCCGCCCCTGGTCTGTTCAGTTATAGATGCACAGATGACGTCACAACGTGGTAAGAACAAAAAAGTGGTCCACGAGACGCAGTCGAGTGGGTCACTGATGTTCTTACCACGTTGTGACGTCTTCTGTGCATCTATAACTGAACAGACAACAAAAAAATGGAATCTATTTGTTTTATACAATACAAAAACTTAAAAGGTTTTTAAAAAAACCCTGTCGGGTTTTGGGGCATGAAGAAAGAAAAAAGCAAGTCAGCTGACGTGATCTGACGTGACCATGTGTCTGTCCTCTAATAGATCATGGGCAACAACCAATGAAAACACGCATAGCAACAAGGGTATTGTATAAATACCTTTAGAGAATACCAAGGGCTTCCCCAGCGGCGGCGTTTACACCAGCAAAAGCTTCATAGAAAACCTCGTTCGGTTTGTCAAAAAATTTGCACTGTTTCGCATGGCAAGTTTTCTATATGTGCAAGGGCTACGCCAAGGTTACAGAAATCAGTAGCCCTAGTGAACGCCTAAGCAGGCGTCTTAGGTTTCGGCTCCGTTTGTTATTTTTATTTTTTCGCCAAACAAAATGGCATTATTGCATCATCCCGTCAGGCCTTGCGAAACTGTAAAGTTTGATCGAGTTGAGTTGAGTTGTTTTCCGACGGTATTCGTGAATTCATCAGTAATGTTGCTGACAAGGTTTGTCCATGAAGACACAATAGACAAATTTATTACAGACGCGGAAAAATGCCGTATTGACATCAGTACCTATATCAAAGAACATTTTCGTACTGTTTACCTAGTAATGGCTTTCTCCTGTTTGTTGACATTGATCACGATAGTATCTTTAAATTTTTGCATATTATTTATGTGCTTTATTACTAAACGAGTTTTATATTTGTTATGCTGAGTAGGAAGTTTGTATACACATGTATGTTCTATGTACATGTTCTATGTACCATTTGTGTTTTTACTGACTGTTGCTTGTCTTTGAGTTTGAGATCGGCAATGGACAGTAGTCTTATTGATCCGTTAGGATTTGTATTCAATGTTGTAAGTGCTTTGAACCTTTGAGTATGTAATTTTGTCACAAGTATATGTTATCCATATATTGATGTTCATTTTGATATAAATTTTGATGCATAGATTGAGTATTAAGATATTCATCATAGAAACAACTTTGAACCAGTCATGTTCCTCATATATATATACAGTAATACTTTAATGACATATCAGCCATTATAACATCAGCAGCCAAGTGTGTGTTATATGCGGATGGTACCAAAATGTATAGAGAAATTAGAATATATGACATTCAACTACAGTACTAGCACTGCATAGTTGAAGAGCCTTCCCAACATGCTCTAAAGCAAAAACATGGAATCAGGATTCATGTTGTATGAAGATATTGCATATAGATGTAGGGTGCGGGTATATTTTACTAGTCACCCATTGCATATTTGCTAGTGCATCTGTACATGGCCCACACATGTGAAGTTTTGGTACCTCAGACAATAACTAAAATCAGTAAGGTTGAAAGACTACAATGCAGGGCAACTAAATATATTTTAAGTTTTTGAACTGGCAGGATGATTTATCATACAATCTGAATGATCATCTGAAAACAATGAATCTAGTACTATACCATTATCATGCTGGCATGACTTCAAAGATCTTATCTATTTTAAACGTTATGCAGGTCACTATAATATTCCTATTAATAGTTTTGTGCAACTCAATAATTCAGTCAGAATCACTAGAAACAGTTCAGAACTAGATGTACTATAGTTTCTAAGTGCTGTACTAAACTTTTTAGGCTAGTTAATACTTGAACTGTATATTTAAACTTTGGAGTAGTCTACCTTGCTCAATACCAGATTCTACCTCAGTTTAAAACTCAACTTTCTACTATTATAAATATTCTAAATCACTACATTAATGCTGTAATTATTAGTTAATGCTTACAACATCAATAACTTTTTTTGGAGATCAATGTTTAAAATATTCTTCATCCCGACCTGTAACATACTCTCTTCTACTGCTACTGACCTTAATCACTTATATTATTGTATTTGGTTACATGATTATCCTGAATTGTGAAATGGTCTAGAATTCCAGGTAATCCTGAATATTAAAGAAAATTAAACCCAACCCTGACCCCCACCTCTAAACCTGATCCCAAACCTAACGACAACCCCCGGTAACCCTAAATCTAACCACAAAGCCCCAGGGAGAAAGTTCCACCTCTCAGACCCTGACTACAAAACCCCTACTGTTTTTTTTTAGTTATATGCTTTCTAGTTTAACATCCCGCATGTGGGACAGAGAAGTCCCCTAGGCGCGCTTCAGGATCATCCTGAATTCTAGAAACTTTAAATTGACAATTCAGGATAGTCCTGCACCACACTCAGCCTTCGATCTGATCTTCCTCGGCCCACTCCCACCTCTTTGCTCGCGCGTTATAGAGACCTCTGCACTTTCATGCAGTAGCCCGAGTGAACACCTAACCCAGGTGTCTTGTTTTATATAAAATAGGGTTTAGACGGGTTTAGACGCCGGCAGACTTGATTATATGTGCCATTTTGGCGTATACAATTTACCGGCTTCCGGGTGTATATATACATTACAGCTAGTGAATGACCGATGAACTGAGGTTTTGCACTAAGTTTTTGTGATGATATTCTTTTTTTAAATGCACCAGATTTTGTTTCATGCATTTTAAAGTTTTATATTAAGGATATATCAGCTGGAGAATGCGAGGGAGAATGATATATGGAATTTCATACTTTATGCTAATAGATATTTCATAATTAATATTTGTGTACTGATTCATAATGAGTCATTTTGACTATTAACCGTACGTACGTACGTGACACGATAAGATTAAGCAGAGGTATAAGTAACAACGATTTGATTGGGTAAAATATGAAATTGATCTACAGTCTTCAGAGAATTACTGATGGCAGACTGTTAATTAGAAGGAAATAATCCTTTCATCAAAGGCCAGGGAGAAAAGCGGCCCTAAGAACGTCTACAAAAGAGGCTAACTATATGTTACAAGTAATATTTGGCATTTAAATTTAATTTCGAGTGTAAGAATATATACATTTTAAGACAAAACCGGGGCAAGCTTGGACTGGCTACTTTGTCATAAAACAATGGCGAAGTATTGTAGAACAGTGACTGCGCATTGTTCCAAGGCAAAATGACACAATGGCCGGTGCAAGCCTGAACTGGGGCCAGTAGGAGTCGAAAGATTTTTACTCTATAATTTATTGATTTCTGTCAAGATCTATATTTTGCAAGTGTTTTGGATTGTGATAAGAAATATCGTCTCTATATCAAGAGACGCTTTTGCTCATACAGAAATGAGCCCTGTTTTTGGCTGCGCAAGATCTGATCAAGGAGACGCTGTCTTCAAATCACCTTACGCCAGCTGTAAAATGTGTTCAAAGCAATTGTCTCTTCTCTATGCATATCGTTTCAGTGGTATAATCATGATAAATTTTTCTCCGATATGCTTTGACTTCACAAGCCCTGTTGAGGCACGACACTGTTTTCTAGAACGCAATGTGAAATGGAGCAGTCGTCGATATCATACACTCTCTAGGTTTCATGCGGTGATAATGGTAATAATGGTGATAATGGTAATAATAATGGTGATAATAATGGTGATAATAATGGTGATAATAATGGTGATTATAATGGTGATAATAATGGTGATTATAATGGTGATAATAATGGTGATAATGGTAATTTTTGCGTCTATTTTGGCTTTATGCAACAGCAACCACTCAAAAACCTACCACAAACAACAAACCAACCAGACGCTCGGATCGGATATCACAACAAAATTCAAATAATATAAACGAAGAACTCAAATTCTAACCACCTTATTTCTGACGAAGACTCAAAGGACCGAGTTGAAAGCTCAAACTTTTTAAAAAACCTAAATCCTGAAAACACATTCAAACACATTATGCCTGGATTACAACTCTTTAAATCACTCTACTATATATATATATATATATATATATATATATATGAACCTGCACATTATAATTATTTCCGGATGGTCAATCGTCATACAGTCACCATGCTCTATATATAGAATGTTCAAGGCTAAATCGAGGCTAAGTATATCAAGAAAAGTCATACAGTAATTTAATTCAGATTAGTATTCTTTTATCTAAGCTATTTTAATGCATGCAATAGTAGCAATACAACAATAGTGCAAAACTAATTACAAAAACTGTTTGCTTGTTTAACTGTTTGCTATTTTTAATAGCTTTCGCGCGTAATTTTGCAGAGGAACATATTGTTTATGCGTGTTACATACAAGAGTAAAGGTGAGATAAAACAAGCAAACAGTTTTTGTAATTAGTTTTGCACTATTGTTGTGTTGTATTGCTATATTGCATTACTGTCGTGGCAATAGAAGCGTTCCTAAAATATTGTTGCAATATATTCCTCAAGTTGAACAATTCATTTGATAAGATTCGTTGACAACTTCCTGTTTTGAATTTGATTGGTGTTTGGCAAATAATCCTTTTTCTTATTGGTTGTTTAAAAACCAGAAACCAATCAAATTCAAAACAGGAAGTTAGCAATAATTTTTATCAAATGAATTGGTCAAACATAGCAAATGAATTGCAAAAATATTTTAGGAACGCTTCTATTGCCACGACAGTAAGTTGTAGCGTGAAGTTGCTCGTATTAGTACCATTTGTGTAACTTGTAATTACGACGAAGTATTTTACTATTTTCTCACAACGTACAAATTGGGTCGAAATGTTGCGAAAAGTTGAAGTAAGAGAACGCCGATTCCAGCGTGCGATTTACCTTGCAGACTTACCCATGCATTAAAATGCTTTCCACTTATTGTACTTAAAATGGATAAATTCGGATAAATGGATAAATTTTTTCTTGCAATTTAATCGAAACTATCGTGCATTGCTAAGCTTAAGGAATAACAGCTCAAAGATATAACACTAATCCTTCGAAATGGACGCCAGGTTTAGTTATTCACAATTTTGAAAAATGAAAAACATGGTTGATATAATGCGCGGGTCTTCGGGTCATTTTTCACAATTATGGCAAATGTTGGGTTTTTTTGGCAAACATTCATTATTGTGCCTTGTGCTCGCACAAGTATACAACACTTTCAAGTTGCTTGCACTGAAGGAGACATGCACATACACTAGTTGAACAACCTTCATTAAGCGACCACCCTTGGCCTTGGTGCACGAAAAAGTGGTCGCTAATATAAATAATTGAAGTGGTGTAGAAACGTTTATAATAAAATAATAAAACAGGTTGGAGAACCATCACTTCGATTTAGTCTCTCTTATATAGTCACTCTGATCAAGTATTGGAAGCAAACGTCATGTATAGTATCTTGCTCCGTACACCGCTATAATTAAGTATATTAAGTATAAGTTAGTTACCGAACCCGAGCTGTAACTAACTACGTCACTGACGTAGTTACTGAGGTTGATGTAACCATGTAACTAACCTACTTAGTTCAAGATCACAGAGGTTGCCTAAGAAAACTGAGATACTGAGTTCGTTATCACAGAGGTTATCTTAAAACACTTCAGTCGCGATGATAAATCCTTTATCACATTCGTGACCATTGATTAACCCTTATCTCATGACACACCCACATTTCATTGTTCTAACAGACCGGTTAAATCCTTTATAAAACTGATTAGCATGCAAATGAGTATGCATAGTGGGATAACTAGTGGATAACTAGTTATCCCACTGTTTTGACTGCTTATCACATGCTAATGAGTATCATCCTTTCTAACTCTTGTTTCTTTCTCGGTAAGTTAAATAAAAAACAAAATGATTTCACTGCGAGAGTCATGAGATAAAATGGTATTAAGCTTTACTCACGATGTTAAATCCCATATCACACGAGTGATCAATTAACCCATACTTTAATATCTTCCCAACCACGCATAAATCAAGCCGGGGCATTAACTTGATTTATGCGTGGTTGGGAGTAATTATAAAATAAACAACCGCGGTACATCAAAGAAAACCGAGGTGATCATGAGTTATTTGATATTTTTTCTTACATACATGTTTTTGCATATTTTAATAGATTCAACAAACTAAATGTAGTTCTGGTGCATACCCTCCATCTAAAAAGTAAGGATTTGTTCTGATACATACGGGACTTTTAAATTGTTTTATACGTAAATGTCTCATAATTATATTATTTTCTTTCTTTTCCATCTGCTTAATTATCTCCTCTCTTTCGATGTCTCTTATTCAATGTATTAATAAATAAAAGTTACACAGGACAATTATTTTCATAGCAATTTATATCGTTTAATTTTATTGAAATTTAATCGAGTAAGTATGGTAATAATATTACGAGACAAAACCCAACTAAACCAACAAAGTGACGAGTCTCCGCCGACCAATGATAGAGCAATCAATACGTGAAATTTAACCAAACAGAGTTCGCAAAGGTAGAGCACGCGTTGTACAGTATAAAAATGAACATGGCGCCAAACGTTTTCCGTTTCTCTGTACCGTTAGAAAATGAGGTTCATCCAATCAAAGCAGGCGTGCAACATGCACCTGTTACTTTATAAAATTAAATATTTTAAGCAATTATATTGCATGAGCAAAATACATGTATGAAGAATATTATACGAAAGTCGAATTAAATATTGTTTTATTATTTATTCAAAACACGAGAATTGTTTCGAGCATAGCACCAAATATGGACAACATAATTTTTTATGAAAAATTTACCAGAAAATTCGTCTAATCATAAACAAAAAAATAATCAATGAACATTAATCTTCATTGTCAGTTTCAAGTTTTTACCATTATAAAACATGTTTAGTAACTAGCAAAAATTTGGTAAAATTTAGATACAAGGTTGATAACGTTGTAATCAATCTTGATCTTGAACCTGAAGAAAGATGGAAAGAAATTACCGTGAAGATGAAACCTGAGGTAATTAATATATTCATGAAAATAGTTTTAACTTTTCTTGTTCTGGGAGATGAGAAAATGTGGGTCCCACGTTTCTATAGGAGGATCTGAGGTATGCCCCCCTGCAAAATGTTTAAAATTTGGGTCTCTGAAAGAGTATATTCTTTATTCTGGGTGGAGCAAATTTTGGGCTCCCAAGATGTTTTTCATTGGTTTATGTCTGTTGTTTTGCATACCGTAAATGCTCGATTTAGCGCCGCTCTTGATTAAGCGCCGCATCCAGAAGTAGGATAATTCTCGATTAAGCGCCGCACCCTCGCTGCGGCGCTTATTCGAAAAAGATGAATCAGCAAAAAAAAACACAAACCGATACGCTAACACCTTAAAAGGAATCTTTAATACATAACATTTATCTTGGAAAAACAATACCAAAAATATCTGCAAGAAAATCACATCAGGATTAGGTGCTCTTAGACGTTTAAGGGAATTTGTTGACAAATCAAGAAGGCGATGACCAGGACGTTGACGTTCTTTTTTGAATTTATTGGGCTATTGAGTATTGGGTTTTTCTATTAAAAAAACGTTCTTTTTAAATTTATTGGGTTTTTCTATGAATAATTAAAGTTGTGTTATGAGCATTTTGTCAACTTATATTTAATAAGCGCCGCTCTTGATTAAGCGCCACATCCAGAAGTAGGATAATTTCAATAAGCGCCGCGGCTTATTATCGAGCATTTACGGTAACACCTACTTTTTCAAGACATTTTTGTGGAGCTCCTACATCAAACAGTCGTCACTATAAAAGGAATGACTCAGAAGGACCCTCCTAGTCTTTAGGCAGTAAACCAAATTTCTGACTAGGGTTTGGGTTTATGCTGTGGTTAAATTATCTAGAAAATTGCTAAAATCTTGAGATTAGCTGAACCTTGACGACAAATTTAGAAAAACAAATATGACGACATATTTTTGAAAAGAGTCGTTTTCAAAATCTTTATTATTATATATATTTATTTATTGTAATATTTACATTTATTAAATATATTTATTTATTGTAATATTTACAGTTATTTGCAACTCCTTTCTCACCCAAATCTTCGCAGGCTCGTTCCGAGGTTCGCAAGTTCATTGGGAAGTTCGTAGTTCGTTTTGAACTACGCATTTGATTGGTTGCTTGTTTCCTAGCAGCCAATCAAATGCGTAGATAAAAACGAACTTTGAACTTTCCAACGAACTTGCGAACTTTGAAAAGGACTTCCGAAGATTTGGGTGAAAAGTGAGTTGCAAATGACTGTAATTTGCAACTGAAGTCGTTTAGAAAAGTGCACGAGCGGACGGGGAAGGGTAATTAAAATCATATAAAATTCTGCATTCAGTAATTACATTTCGCATTTTTTTGTTTTACTAGTTAATCAACCTATTACAAGAAATTAAGAACTTTACAAATTTTGTTCTAAATGGAAAGCTATTTGATTATATCGACAAGTATTTGGTAAGTATTCTATGTTTTTGAGTCCATTAACCATTTTGGAATTGGGAAGGAGAATGGGGCCGAGTGTTAAAAAATAACAATTAACAGATTAAACGACTGCATGCACCTCAAAATTTATAGGAACGCGAAGTTTGACTGTATTTAGATAAATAGAGGTTGTATTTATAGACCTGGAGCGAGGCGAGGGCGAAGCCCGAGGGATATATCATCCCTCGAGGGATATATCATCCCTCGAGGGATATATCATCGAATTCCCCGAGCGAAAGGTCTATAAATTATATATTATATCGAAACAATTAATCTTTCCAAAAAAAGCTTAAATAATGTTAATAAAGTTAGCTTAGCTTAACTTTTGTCCGCTTTTCATTGTCTGTTTCCATTCTTTTGTCGTCAGTCGTCTCAAGGCTTCTGGATGCATTGTTTGTTGTTTTCTTTGTATTCCCTGAATCCTTATTTTCTTGTAACCTAACAATCTTCTTGTCAACATCTGAGTGTTCAGTAGCCTGAGAAAACAGCCGCCTCTTCTCGCTCTCCCCCCGTTAGTGTTCAGGCGAAACGTTTTCTTATCTCGCCAAACTCCGCCATTGTTGACAGCTTCGTGAATCGTGCGTGACATTCACGCGTCGTACACGAACTCGAATACATTGTACCCCGCTGTGGAGGGTAATTCTACGATAAATTAACTGGTTACGTGGTACAAATCAAGCTCTCTGACTGGACAGTTTACAGTTGAGATATAATATTAGTATATATGTGTAATAATTTGATTATAATGTTTGTTGATTTTTTACATACACCTTGTATATAATCCTATAAATAGAGGGCCACGGAGTTATCAGTAATTTATACTGTCAAGAGTTACCCTCTTTAAATAAAGTCTACAATACAATACATTACAGCGCGGAAAACAACAACACCCTTCACACTGAACAAATTACATCTGCATGGTCCCGCAGAAGTGGTTGTTGACGAAAATTTTGTTTAGGATAAATGTGGGAATACATTTTGAATGTTCATTGAGCAGAATCGACATTAATAATTTTGGGGGTGAGGACGGCGGAGATCATTGCGCCGGGGTGTGACAGCGGGGAAAGTTTGGGATCTTCTGACCTAGATCAGTCGCTAATCTGCTGGTTACAGTAGTTTATACTAACTCTAAATATAGAACACGTAATTCTCACCCTATATATGACGTCAATTTCTTTTCAATTTTTCTTTTGAATTATTTTCAATTTCGTTTATTGTCTTAGCTTTTGTACATTTCAATATAATTCAAAAAGCTGAATATGACGTCGAGTGCGGAAAATGACGTACTCTGCTCTTATTAAAAGGGCCTATTGGGTGTAGTTCATAGACTGAGGGAAGGGTAGCTAAATGTATCTATTCCACATTGATTGATGGCACCATGCACTGTCGGATTATGCCATTGCGTTTACGTTTTTACCTAAATCTTAATTAATCTAATGATTGGATTTCAACAGCCAGAGATTATTCACTCGCTACCTGATCCGTATGGACGTGAAATAAAAGGAATTGCTTCTGCAACTGGTCTGCCGTTTGGTAAGCAGTTACTTTTAGTACTTCGTTTCAATTCTACGAATATGTAATTGATATGTATATGTATATATATAAATATATATATATATATATATATATGTACTATTTACAGAATGAGTGGCCGTTTTGTATTGGGGTATACAGACACGAGGCAAAGCCGAGTGCCTGTATCCCGATACAGAACGGACGCGAATTCTGTAAATTACTTCTACTGAAACGATCTATAGTAATTTTTCTAAGAAAAACATGGTCTAAGTCGAGAAAATCAAAGCTAAAGTTTATGTAAATCAAGAGGAATCTATATCACATATATATAGACCCTCATTAAACATGGATTTTCTTTGTGTTTTCCTCATAAATTATTAATGAGTTTTGGAGGGAGTTGAATGACAACCGAATTGAATAAAACATTTATCTTTTATCGCGGATGAAAATTTCCTGTGAAAACATTTATTTATTTATTTTTATATAACATCAAAATAGTAAGTAAGTAAGGTTTTAGAAAGACTGTATTTAATGCACACCGAGTCGTACAATGGAACAAAATCTTTTCACGGTGAATGCACGGTGAATGACGTAGGCAGTGCAACGAAAATTCTATTCAATGCACGTGATTAATAATCTACCAATCAAATGGCGATAATCTTTAACACCTTGCTATAAATTATCGCCATTTGATTGGTAGATTATTAATCACGTGCATTGAATATTTAAGAAATAGAAAATGGCCGCCCATGTTTACAGTATAGCCTGATGCAAACACGAGAATGAGTTGGGAGAATTCGAAAGTTTATGTGAACCCGAGCCGTAGGCGAGGGTTTACATAAGTACTTTCGAATTCTCCCAACTCACTCGAGTGTTTGCATCAGGTTATATATACACAGGGCATCCATTTTCTATTTCTTTTATGAAATAAGGCTAAAAAATGTGCCGTGACATCACAACCGTGTTTACATAGCCTGATATAAACACGGTAGTTGACCAATCACAGCGTGCGTAAGACGCAACCTATTTTATAAATATATATATATATATATATAGTATAGTTTAAGTGGGCTTACTCAAAATGTTGAGTGTCGCAACTGTCAGTTTCACGCGGGGCGATCTTCAGGCGACTGCTATATTAACTATACTATATTCTATATTATTATACTACTATATTATAAACTATACTATATTATAAACTATACTATATTATAAACTATACTATATTCGCTCTACCTTATGGTATTGAGCACTTTCCGACATTCCGTGAACAAAATCACACGTGCTCGTTTGTATATATATATATAGATATATATATATATACACACAATCAGTGACAAAACCTCTTTGGACACATTAAATAATAATTTATTTTCTAGAAAATTACATAAATATAATCCGTTGACCGGTTGACCCCCTCCCCGGCTCCCCCCTTTTCAATGTTGGTGTACAAGAAGGTCATGTAGTTAGGAAGGCAATGTGTAATGTATAGACAGCGATACTTTTGCCATTTAACATTGGAAAGGGGGGGGGGGGGTACATATCTTTTTATTAGGAGAAATGTCCGAAAGGTTTTGTCACTGATTGTAGATCAATAAGATCATTACATGAATGCATTCTCTAGTTCTAGGTATTATATACCGTATACTATAGTACTCACTTCACTTATTATAAGTAATAGCATGGCATTGAGGTTGATTAGTGATGAAATGTACCCGAAAGCCGAGGGAGGTTTAGTACTTTTACTAAACGTCCCGAGGCTTGAGATACTATCACTTTGTAAGATTACGGTTTCCGCGGAAGAAGGAGAGTAAAACAAGACTTTTGGCGGAATCAGCAACTTCAAAGTGAATAAATTATTGAGTTGTGATTAATACTATTGGAAATTCGATAAGTGTTCACTTCATGTATTTGTTAGTTAGTTATTATATGCATAAGCGAACTTTGGCGTAAACATTAGGTATGATTAGTTACTAATCGTACCTAATTTAGATTTAGATTTATTAAAATTCAATACATATCAATTATATATTACAAAAACAATTGAATGTATTAAGGTATACCATAAACAGAATTCAAGATTCCCTCAAGAATGGTCACCCGAATGCATAAAGATTAGCGATTAGTTACTAATCTTACCTAATCTTTATGCATCAGGTTATTTAGAGATTAAATGTCCGTGCATGGGAACAATGAAAACTGACAATAGCAATAATTAGACAATTAATTTTATTGAAGAAATACAATGACAATATTTCTGCTTGACTGCATATATGACTATTTCTCTTTCCGTTTTGTCTGTATCGTTGCTAATCAATGCTTGCATTATAATTAATGTTTTTCTGTTTTTGTTTTTCTTTCGCAGGAGATGTAGTTTTTTACAACATTTTCTACGAAGTATCCGTAGGCTGTACATCAATTGTTGCTCAAACTCCTGAAGGTATTGTTTAAAATAATTTCACGGTTTATAATCAACTTGAACGCCAAAATGTCCACGCATGCATGCAGCTAGAATATTTTGCTGTTTTTCAAAATAGTGTATAGTACTATATAGATTATATTACTGGGTTGTTGCTAAAAGGATGACTTGTGCAAAGGACCTGGGTCACTAATAACTCCAACACTTTTCAGAAACCTGGGCGGCTTTCCATTAATTTACACGGTTAGACCAGTGAGGCCGGTGAAATGGAACACGATACGTTTGAGACTTGGGGCTATAGTGTCACTAGACTAAAAAATTTGGTCCTATAATCAAAAGCAAGTCCATTCTGACCGGACTGATCGGTCTGACCTTGTAAATTGGAAAGGGCCCCTGGTTTACCGCTAACCTGACCTACTTGATTCACTTGCTAGATAAAATTTCATTTGGTGGCAGTAAATTCGCTAACGTGCCATGTTAGCTAATAAACTAGACGGTATAAACGAAGTTTTCGAGTAGGGTTTTGGGTGTTTGTTGGGGTCCCAGAAAACTGATGACTTGATGGACTTTGACGACAATTTAGACGCATAATAAAATTTGATTTGTTTCAATTTGATTTGATATAGTTGCTCTCCAATAATTTCTTGTTTTATGTTTCTTTCAAAACCAAATTTCAGGGAAGCTTTACCATGCCCGGAATATGGACTTTGGATTATTTTTAGGGTATGGTATTATGGTATACTCTATGTACTAAAGACAATCGCCAGCTACCTCTGTTTAGAAAAATTAGCACAAGCCGTTTCGGCATAACCTAGCTCAGACCTACATGTATACTTCTTTGTACAATACCCTGGTTACTATGCGTGTTGGCCATGATCTATTAGAGGACACATGGACACGTCAGATCACGTCAGCTGACTTGCTTTTTTCCTTCTTCATGCCCCAAAATCCGGCAAGAGTTTCGATAAAACATTTTAAATTTTTGTATTGTATAAAACAAATAGATTCCATATTAAGTGACCGTTCTAAGATTCCATTTTTTGTTGTCTGTTCAGTTATAGATGCACAGAAGACGTCACAACGTGGTAAGAACATCAGTGACCCACTCGACTACGTTTTGACGTCATCTGTGCATCTATAACTGAACAGACAACGGCAAAATGGAATCTATTTGTTAAATAGACCATTATAAGTTCAACTTAGAACGGTCACTTAATATACTTACACTGATATACTTGAGCCTGATGACTACTTATATTGATAGACCTTACATGTACTTAAACCTATACTAAATCTCCTAGATCTACTCAAACATACTTAAACCTGTGTGATGTATTTAATTTATCAATCTACTTAGACCTACTTTGACCGTGTAATTAATCGACTTGTATTTACTGATCATGGGCGTGCTTATAATAGACCACTTTTATAAAGGTCTTCACTTTAAATATTCTTTTATATGCATCTAAATGAGCCTTTCTGACCTCGTTATGAAGCAAATATATTTTGAATAACGGACACACAAACGAGGCTAGAAAGGCTTATTAAGATGCACATAAAAGCATATTGAAATTAGTCGCCATTATGAAAGTGGTCTATATAGACCTACTATAAACCGCCTATAAAAGCTTATTTTTCTTTCTAGACTCTTTCTTAGGCCCATTTACATAACCTTTTATACGACTTGTATAACCTGATTATGATTGCATCTTTAAATCTATTTGCAAAAAATAGATTTGAAAATTGCAAATTTATTTTAAGTTTTGGTTTTGGCTTCGGCGGCTCATAAAAGTACGTAAAATGAATTTAGTGTGGGTTTTCTACGTGCTTGGCAGCGTTTGTTTCTATGTATCCTGTATTAACTCATTTTATTTTCAGATGGGACGTTTTCAATAACACTTGGGCTTTACCCGAGGTTCTTCGTCCTCTTGTATTCAATTTTGACTTTCAACGAAAAGGAAAAACCGTCTACCTTACAACAGGATTTGCTGGATTTGTTGGAGCATTCACAGGAATAAAACCGGTAATTTTCACATGCTATACAATGTGCTATACAACATGGAACTATCCAGTGGCGTAGCTGGAGTATTTTCATGATGGGGGAAAGCACTTAAATTTTTCGAATAAATGGGCATGGCTAATATAGGAGTGGTCATTGTGACTTTTCTCACTTACAATGTTTGCTATATATACAACAGACTACAACATATAACATGCATACTAACTCTTTATAAGACATATAGGCGTATAGGAACCTGGTAGTATTGGTATTTGCCCTCCACCGACGTTTTTTCGGTTATTTTTTTCTGAAGTATTGATTTATTCTAGGGTGTAATTACTATTACAATGAATGAACGTTTTACATTGACTGGTGGGAAAATTGGTAAGAAATTGAAGCAAAAGTTGTGGGTGCAAACATTGTGCAAGCATTATTAAAAAAAAACGTATACTAGGTTAAAAACATGTTAAGAAAAGGAAAAGAAAAGAAAAAAGTGGAAGGGAAAAGGATCGCGCGGGGTTAATTATTCTTATACTTGCAGTCCGTTAGGTACAAATGTCAATAAATAAATAAAATTCAATTCAACTCAACTCAATTCAATTTAAAAGTAATTCAATTCAATTCAATTTAATTCAATTCAATTCAATTCAATTCAATTCAATTCAAAACGAATTAACTTAAATTAAATTATCATCAACAGCTTAATATAGCTATATACTGGAAATAGTCTGGAAACACAAGGGAAAGGGAAAGGTAGGGAAAGGTAGCTTCTAACACTGACAGATGGAAAAAGGAAACACGAACAATGTCAGAGACAGCTTATTAGCTCAACGTGTTTACTATATAATAATACATTTTTATTATGAATGGATTTATTCTCACCCTCTGAAAACTGAGTTCAGTTTTTGAGAAAGTGAGTATAAGGCTACGTCCACATGTATCTGGATTTTTTTGAAAACGCAACTTTTTTTATCCGTTTTCAAAAAAAGTCCGCATCCACACGAGAACAGGAAAACGGCGTTTTCAAAAAGTTCCACTTGGAGACCGTCTTCGATTTTTCATAACCGCTTCATCGTTTACGTGTGGACGGAAGGCCAATCCGTAACAAAGTGCGTTTTCAAAAAAATCCGGATACGTGTGGATAGCCTAAAGCGTACATGCATGCATGATCAAATAGTATTAATTTATTAAATTAGTTTTTAGGTCATTGTGTGTACTCGTTAGTTTTTAGGTTATTGTGTGTACTCATGCAACTAGCTGTTGCTTTTCATAGGTTTACTGGAATGGATTATTGGAGAAAGAGATTCCCATTGGACTACTTTTCTTGTCAGGGATGTACTAGAAAGTGCAACGGGGTAATCTATATTTAATAATATAAGTAACATATATAGCAGGTGTGTGGGGCACTCCACCATTATGTATTTTCCAGATCAAGTTCTTAAACGTTGGTTCAGTTGGGTTAAATTAAATTGTGTAAAATCTCTTCCAAAAATGCAGGAAATGGCATTTCGCGGAAAATGGACCCTTGATTTTCGCGTCTTCGGCGCTTGCAACTGCCCCACTCCTCAGTCCTATTCCCCAAGTTTTTACATCTTGCTATACGCCACTGTACTCTATATAGAAATCAGAGGAACAAACCTCACTCCATATATAGTTATACAGACTGCAGTAACATGCAGCATGTTTGATTTACATTATTTATTTTTTTATTATATAAATTAATAGTTTTGAAATGGCTAAAGAAGCTCTTTCAAACACAAAACTGTTGGCACCAAGTTATTACATTCTTGGTGGAAACAGCTCTGGCCAGGTACAATATTGTCCAAACTTATTGTAATGTTTAACCTAGAACTATTACTGAATCGGAACATAGAAAATTATGGAAACTAAACTATACGCCGTGACCAATAGAAGTTAATATTATTACTGTTGTGGCAATAGAAATATTTCTAAATTAGTGTTGCAATCCAGTTCCTCAACCTGGCCCATTAATTTGATGAAGTTCATCAAAGTGCCTATGAAACGAAAATTAAGTTTGTCTTATTTGAAAGAACTCTTAAAATGACAATATAACATCGTTTCCTTGCTTCGTTTTTGAGATATTTCAGTGTTTCTCCTACAACAGGGTCTGTAAATTTTAAGTGTTTTTGTTTGACAATAACAGAGATATGTAATCTTTTGCGATAAGTTATTATGCAAAGTGTGACGTAAAGTTATCTTATAAGTTAAATTTACATATAAATCAAATTGAAATATCTCAAAAACGAAGCAAGGAAACCAAAAACTGCCAAATATGTTACTTTGTCATTTTAAGTGTTCTTTTAAATAAGACAAACTTAATTTTCGTTTCATAGGCACTTTAAACAACTTCCTGGTTTAGATTTGATTGGTGACTAATAATCATATTTTAAAAACAGAATTCATCAAATTCAAAATAGGAAATTTCCAACAGATTGAAGCAAATTAATTGTCAAAATTGATCAATCTGGATTGTGGAACTCAGTTGCAACTGCATTATTGCCTTGCCCCACTAATCTGCCCATAATTTTAAGTAATATTTAAAACATGAGCAGCAGTGTTTTATCAGATTTAAAACACGAGGCGATAGCCGAGTGTTTTAGATCTGATAAAACACGTACTGCGAATGTTTTAAACAGCTTCAAAAACGGCCCATTTGGTAAGTTCACAGTTGGCGTAGTAAGTTTGAAAAATAACGTTGTCTAAGCCGAGAAAATCAAAGCTAAAGTTTCTGTTTTCCTGATGAATTATTGAAGAAAATTTATGATACAGATGATGTATATGAGTGAATTGAAAGAGGAAGCATGCAGGATTTGCTATTGACTTGCATTTCTTGCAATTTCTCCTTTTTGCCTGAAAGTATGGTTTTATTTCTATTGGTTTTAGGGCGTGATAATTACTCGTGACCGAACGAAATCGTTATATCCTTTGAGGTACGCTTATCAGTTGACTTAGTACATACAGGAAATCCCAAAAATTCGGTTAAAGTGCTAGCCTTATGAACCGAAAATTAAGTGTGTCTTATTTGAAAGAATACTTAAAATGACAAGAGTATAAATAAACTAAGTATAATTACTATCAGTAAGGGTTAGAGAATGGTCACGTGTGCTCTATGGGATATAGAGTCCCGAAATAGTAGATTAGATTTTTTGCGCCTAGCATGTTTACCGGAGAATTTACTCTATATAGACTACATTAGTGACTCTATTGAATTCATTAGCGACTCTATATATAGAGTTCGCTGTGCTATGACTAAAGAAAAAAAAGGTCTTTGCAATGGACTCTATAGAGCTCACTAGTATGTCTAATCTTGATGAGTCAAAACACTATGGAATATAGAGCGTTGAAATACTCGATTGGGATTGGCTGAGTGGGTGCTACCATACACCCACTCAGCCAATCCCTATCGAGTATTTCAACGCTCTATATTCCATAGTATTTCGATTCATCAAGATTAGACATACTAGTGAGCAGCCTAGTCCCGTCGTTATAAAGCACGCGCGTATTTGATGAGACTGGTACCTAGGTCTGACGTCACCGCGCAGCGCAACGCAGCCTGGTACCCTGGCCCAATCAAAGAATATGGGCCAGGTAACTACTAAAGATTTCTGCTTTCCTACTGGTTAAAATTTCGCGCGTTTTTAGTGGCTATGAGTAAAACTGCAATCGTCATAAGTGGATTTAGCCCTGATGACGCGAGAATGAGATTAGTGGTTACCTGGCCCATATTTCTTTTGAAATTGGGCCAGGGTACCAGGCTAAGCACAACGCCCATGCTAGCGAATATTAAAACAGCGAAGAGAGAGAGAGCCTGGGACTAGGCTGACTAGTGAGTATATAGCTGAGTCCACTGCAAAGATCTTTTGTTTTCTTTTGTCATAGCACAGTGAGCTCTCTATATAGAGTCACTAATGAATTCAATAGAATCACTACTGTAGTTTATATAGAGTAAATTCTCCGCTAAACATGCTAGACGCAAATAAAACACATATAATTTATAGTTAAAATGAAACTTCTTCGTGGTTGCAACCATTCTCTAAGACGGTTAGAGAATAGTCACGTGTGCTCTATGGAATATAGAGTCCCTCGAATTAGATAGAAGACTTCTATCTAATTATCGGGACTCTATATCCCATAGAACACACGTGACCATTCTCTAACCCTTACATAAATTATTAATGTCTGAAATACTGCACCAATTAGATGTTCATAAGTTATTAGTTCCACTTTGATTTAGAAATGTTAACGCTTTATGCGATTTAGGTTTGCTCTGTCGTATTCGTGATATCTGTCTATTTATATATATATAATATATGTCTTACTAGCATAGATCCAAGTAAAGGAAGTTGGTTTATCTTGCAAACGAATTACGACCATTGGAAGAATCCCTTAGTTATCGACGACCGCCGTACACCGGTGAGTGAACCAGCATCATGTTTTTAGCATTGGTGAGAGGCTATAGAATTTACATTCGTCATTCTAGAAAACTGTATATAGCATATTGACATAATTGGAAAGGAAAGGAAAGGAAATAAAAGAAAGGAAAGGAAAGGAAGGGAAAGGAAAGGAAAGGAAAAGAAAAGAAAGGAAAGGAAAGGAAGGGAAAGGAAGGGAAAGGAAAAGAAAGGAAAGGAAAGGAAAAGAAAAGAATTGAAAAGAAAGGAAAGGAAAGGAAAGGAAACGAAAGGAAATGAAATGAAAGGAAAAGAAATGAAAAGAAAAGAAAGGAAAGAAAGGAAAGGAAAGGAAAGGAAAAGACTGGGGGCTAATCATCCTTACTTGCAGATCAACGTGGTCGAGTCGAAAGCATATTAAAAAGAAAGCGATATAGTTTCAAGACAAAATGTGATTTAAGATGGTCGATCGACTATATATGTACGTCATTTTAGTCGCTACATCAGTCAGCCTTACCAAATTATAATGCAGGCTGAAATACATGCACAGAAGAAGATATTCTCGCTTTCTCGCTACAGTTTGTTGACTGTCTTGAAAAAAAAGTAGTCGACTTATGGCAAGTCTAAGAAGAAGCATGCAAAAAATGTAAGTGCGAGAAAAGCCCTTGAAAATAAAACGGTGAAAGGCTGTCTTGATTCGTGCATACGGGTGGCATGAAGTAGGCCGTTGCATGCAAAAATAAGCAAATTAAGATGATGAAAATTAGGAATTTCTTGTAATTACTACTTATTGACCGAGCGTGAGGTCTGTACTATAGTGAAATATCGGACCGACGTTTTTAGTATGGACCGAGTGAGCGTAGCGAATTTTTTTTTTACGAAATAAATACACAGTAATGGGGTAGAAAACAACGCCAGGTATGGTTTTATCGCATTAGTTCAGTTATTTTATGTTTTATTTGTTGATGAAAATCTCAGTTATTAGTTATAACTCATATGCATGTAAGCACATTGTCAAAGCCATACTCTTTGCCTGGGTCGTCTATGGTTTTAACCCAGCTATAACAAGTGATCAGAAATGAGTAGGTTCAATAAATGGCATTCTATACCCTATCGGGTATGGTATACAGAGTATCGTATATACCAAATACTTACGGATTCAACAATGTAATTTCTTGTTTTACTTGGTGAACTGTGGTCCTGCATGTTTGGCATGTAGTTGCAACTGGACATCGATCCCTGAGTGAAGTAGCTGAAATACACATTTAGTTATTTTACATTGTTTGATTTTATCATATAATTACGAAAGAGAACGTAATATATTGTATAATGATTTATATGCAGTGTTAATAATGAATGTTTTATTTTTAAATGTTTTGTGTTTAAACGTTTAACGTCGTACACATATTGCACGATTATTGTTGTGTTTTTAGGGAAGAGAATGTATGGCACAAATGACCCAAAAGGTATTGTAACCTGCATGCGAGTTGTTCATTAACCGACGACTCGGCGTTACTATAATTTTGCGTTAATATCTGCATTGGTAACCCGCTCTTTAAAGTTTTCTCTGTTCTTGTTGTACAAAGCTGCTGTAAGTTGTTAATACCCAGAAAACGTTAGGCAGGACCCGGAACCCGCAACCACTTACATGTAATTCCTGTCCGAACTGAAAATCTGGAACGACTTGTCTAATATACATATATACCAATCCGGTACAATATATATATATATATTAAAATGTTTAAATCACTCTTTGTTCGTGTTTTATCGGGATTTACATTCACTCGTTCATCGACAAGGAACTCGAAATATATATATATATATATATATATATATATATATATATATATATATATATATATTTAAGAAATAGAAAATGGCCGCCCGTGTTTATATAGCCTGATGCAAACACGAGAGTGAGTTGGGAGAATTCGAAAGTTTATGTGAACCCGAGCCGTAGGCGAGGGTTTACATAAGTACTTTCGAATTCTCCCAACTCACCACAGGGAGCCCATCTTGGCAGCGCATCTTGGCAGCGCCAACGATCGAGTGTGCCACAGTCCCCGGTGCGTCTTTCGATTCCGCCACAGGTGCCCACGCGCTGCCAAGATGGGCTCCCTGTGAACTCACTCGAGTGTTTGCATCAGGTTATATAAACACAGGGCATCCATTTTCTATTTCTTTTATGAAATAAGGCTAAAAAATGTGCTGTGACATCACAACCGTGTTTACATAGCCTGATATAAACACGGTAATTGACCAATCACAGCGTGCGTAAGACGCAACCTATTTTATAAATATATATATATATATATATATATATATATATATATATATATATATATATATATGGAACAAAGTGTAAATGTATTAATTTGGTGTTCACTGAGAGAGCTCAAGTGCTCAACACGACAGTTAATGTTGTGGAGCAATCATATTTGGTTTTAAAAGGATAAAAATACAGTTTTAAAAAGTTCGGTTACTCGGGTTTCACGCTCAAAGCGATCATCACTCCTGATCGCTTTGAGCGTGAAACCCGAGTAACCGAACTTTTTAAAGCTTTATTTTTATCCTTTTTAAACCATATATATATATATATTATATATATATATATATACGAGCACGTGTGATTTTGTTCACGGAAATGTCGGAATTAGTGCTCAATACCATAAAGGTAGAGCGAATATAGTATAGTTTAAGTGGGCTTACCTCAAAATGTTGAGTGTCGTACATTTTGAGGTAAGCTCACTTAAACTATATATATATGTGTGTGTGTGTGTGTGTGTGTGTGTGTGATTCAAACTTTATTAATATTTAATTTGCGTCACATGACACCCGACACCCTTGGTATGTCATGGCAATGCTCAGCCATGTGTTATTACTCGTGCAGTAAATTTAAAATTAAATATTAAAATGTTTAAATCACTCTTTGTTCGTGTTTTATCGGGATTTACATTCACTCGTTCATCAACAAGGAACTCGAAATTGCACAGTCAGCTTTGCCTCGAGCAGTATTTCATTTCTCGTTCCTTTGAATAGAATTTCCATCGCCCTTCCTACGTCGTTCACATTATTTGTATTGATTGTTTTGTTTTTAGAATGTTGGTGTTGAGGGAATTTTCAATGTTTTGTCCACCATCCCCGTTCTTAACAAGGTACAGTAAATCGTGATTTAAATAGAACTTATGCTGCTAGCAAACGTATTTTGAATTTAAAATTGTTTTGTTATCCGAAACTGTACAGGTTAAGAAACGCGTATTGCCAAGCTAGAGCAACGTCAGATTGGTATCAGTAGCAGGAAGAGAAACAATTGGCGACTTTGAAAAAGAGTGAGGGCCTCGAGCGAGGGACCGATACATTTTGGGCACCAGCCTTTTCCAAAGTGGACTATGGGAGATGGAGAGGGAAAAGGAGGGGTGGGGGTGGGGGTGGGGATGAAGATGGGGAGGATGAAGGAGGGTGAAAAATCTAGATAGCAACAACAAACTCGACAGTCTCGACTGATCAAGACACTGCTTGATATTATTAGAACAGGGTTACCAATTCAGTGTTTTGGTCGTATAAGTGAGCAACCATGAGGAATTATTGTGTTAATATGTATTATTTAAATTCAATGTGCACCCTAATATTAGGTTTCATTGAAAACACTTTAAACAAATTATTTTTAATACTGCATGCTATGTATGCATCCTTGTGGGGATGCCCAGTTGTACAATCTTTTGTTTTACGTTCATTAATATTTATAAAGCAACGCTGCTATTGGTTGTTAGCTTCATTCATAGATAATGGAGGGGAACTGGATAGGAAACTTACGATACCGGAAACGATGTTTGCACAACTTGCTATGGTAATTATACACTTATAAGGGGCTAATCGCACCTAACGGGTGGTCCCACATGGCTAAAATCAGACACTACTGACTTAAGTGATATTACACTATTGTCCGTTTAATTTCAGCAATGGCTGATCCTGGCCATGTGGGATCACTCGTTAGGTGCATTAGCTGCTTATAAGTGTATAATTACCATAACAAGTTGTGCAAACATCGTTTCCGGTTTCGTAAGATCGTTTTAAGTTTCTTATCCAGTCCCCCTTCCATTATCTATGCTTCATTATACCAAAAATACAATGTGTTCAGCAAGCGTTAAGGTGAAATACTGCACAAACGTGAACAAAAACCTAGACTGACAAAGACTTTGGCTGCGTTTCCAGACAATTTATTTCTAGGGACTATGCTTGAACCTATAACTCATGGTTGACTGTAATGCCATCTCTCTTTTTTAGGGGTTCAGGGAAGTTACCTCGCTTAGCACCTATAAAGTCCCAACTGCCAGCTGCTATTCAATAACTCAAAATCGTATTTCTTAGATTAAAAGATTAAAAGATTAAAACAATTCTAAAAAAGATGTGCAGTATAAGCTTTCACTTTTGTTTGATATTGTACACGTTTTTTCGGAATTGTTTTCATTCTACATTATTTTGCTAAAGAATACAGTTGAAAAGGATAAATAATAAATTACATGTTTTCTCTCTCCATTTTGTAGTTAACTTCCTACACTGTTGTGATGCAGGTCAATTCAGGCCAAGTGATTACTTATCGCCGTTTTTGCCCTGATCCATGTTTTCCTTGGTGATATGTCGAGCTATATACGTGAACATGATCTGTGCTAAGATGAATCAAAGGGATTCTTCATGTTGACTTAATTCATTTGTATCAGCTTGAGGAATCAAATCTAAATCAAAAATTATTTTTTATGTCCGATTGCTTGTAAGCCCAATTCCAACGTTGGTAACTTGAATTTCTGTGAGTATTACATTAGGTTTTATCAAATTATAGCAATCTCTGTCAATCGTTGGTACTATTTAGAACATTTAACAGAAAAATACATATAAAAATACAAACTGTTGTTATAGTAGTGACTATATAGGGGCGTATTTAGGATGAAAGCTTTTAAACTAATAAACTATCTTTTAATTTTTAAAACTTAAACGTTTTAGGGGGCGCGAATTAATGGGCACTTTTTCACATCGAACGGGTTTTTTTTTTGATTATTTTAAAAAATGGCATTTTTTATCCTTAAAAAGGACACCAACCACTTGAAAACCTTGCATGGGGTAAATGTACGAGATCAGTGGGCAATAAATCTGACTATAACACAGGAGGGGGAGGGAGGGAGTGTGGGGTGTGAACTCGTATTGATATTTTAGAAAATTAGCTTGTCTTATCCTACGGACTATTGTGACTCACTCGCAGCGTTTCCCGAACTGAGGTTTGAATGGGCACGATGTCACGATGGTACTAAAGATAGGATTGCATTTGCATTGATTTCATTTACATAGATTCAACTTCGCACCTCCACTTGCGCTAACACGAAGTGCTATCCTGCGGTCCCTTCCTCATGGTTCCTGTTTCAAGGAAATTTGACTGTAAAAAGGAATTTTTTAGGATGAAGGAAAATTCAAGGAAATCTAAGAAAATTCAGGAAATCTAAGGAAATTTTCTAAAAGTAAAACTGTTTTCAAATGTCAAATTTTTGTATGTTTTTGTATCTACTGCGCATGCGCGAGTAGATACATTGCTGTCGTGCGTGTAATGTATTGTATTGTAATGCAATGTAATGTAAAGTAATGTCATGTCATGTCATGTCATGTAAGGTAAGGTCATGTCATGTAAGGTAAGGTAACAAAAGAATGCCTTTGGAGCCAATCAAAACAGAATAAAACGATTGACTCACGACAGACCACCGAAGCCAAAATAACTACTGTACACCAAGTATTTCATAAGTCATTGTTGACAGCAGCGAGATATTCAACAAGAAGTTTTTACAAATTTAGTAAGTATTTTAAGCATGAATCTTAGTCAATTCTTAATTGTGATGTACTAGACGTTGTTGGAATAATGATAAAAGTTTTTGAAAGCAAATTAATCGAGTCGTTGCGTGGACGATTTCATATTCAGACGAGCCAATTTATATGGCCAACAATGTCTGGTCGGCTTCGTAAACTGACAAAACTGCGTTGCCGTGATAGAAATGGATGACCTTCTTCTAAGAAAACAAAGTTAGCTTCATGGTCAAGCAACAATGCCCAAAACCTATGGTAGTCCACGAGCGAAATATGCTATTAAATAACATATTGTCGATGTAGATGACAAATAGTCAAATGTAACTGGCAAGTAACTGGCTTTAATGCTTTAATGAAATACTCCTAAATCAGTGTTACACTATACCAGGAGGTTTACAGGTACATAACCAATAATATAGTACATATGATATATATTAAAACAAAGAAAAAGGATGGGGAAAAACAACTAATAAAATGATTTAAATATACAAGTAATAAGAAAGTAAAATACAAAATCAATCAATAAGATGGATGACAGAGGGACTTAATGGAGTAAAATTGTATGCCGCAGCAGTGCAGCTGTCAATGTCATGCAAAATCTGTGTTATGAATGTGCAAACATTTACTGTACCTTTTTCTGCATGTATGTATGTCTTGAAGAACAATTAATGTATGGTTGCTCTTATAATTTTGATGACATAATTTGCTGGACATCTTTTTCATTCACTATTAAAGTGCCCAAATATATTTAAAAACAACTCAAATTACTGTGGTTTGTTGAGTACCTCAGTCCAAAATTTTTCTGATTTGGATGAATTCTCGATTTTCTATGCCCTGTTGAAATGTCGAAAATCGCCGCCATTTTGGTTCACTGCCGAATTGCAAGCAAAGTTTCAAAAGGCATGGAACTAGCACATTTATGACGTAGATTCCGGAACGCCCAGATTGCTCTTTCACTTTAATGACTAGTATTTTGTTGGGATGTCTACTTTTCTCTATCACGCGAACAGGTACGTGCGTTTGATTTTTAATTTTTCTGATCATATAACTATTAAAATGAGATGATACGAAGCTATACCCTTCAGGCGGTTATACGTCGCGAATGACAAATTTCTAATCTTAATACTATTGTATTTTGCCGTATACATTCTCAGGTATGTTAAAGGTGATGTACAGTCCGTTCTGCGCATGTACGGAACTAATGTTTTCATCTTTATTTACAAAAAAAAATACTAATACCTTATTCAAGATTGTAAGCTTTTCTTGGTTCCCATTCATTACTTGTACCCAAAACAAAACATTTTCAGGAGAAATATATGATAAAAACGTTCTTTAATAATTTTTAATAAAAATATGATGAAATTGGATATTTGTTTGTTTTCATTTGCGTGAATTCTTATACATTACTATTTATAGGTAGCGGTCTTTTCTTTGGAAAAACCGTCTATGTTTCGGCGGTTCCTCCGTCTGTCGGATTTGTTACTTTGTTGATATCATAACTATTGCTACAAAAATAGTATCCGATGTATAGTATATGTCTGTAAACTCTTGCAAGTAGACCAATCCAAAGACAGTCAAGTCAGCTGAGAAACGTTCGGTGAAAAATACTACTCAAATCAGTAGAGCGAGACATAGACGATGTTTTCATCGCTTCCGAAGAGACAGTTTCGTTAACCGCAGGTCAATTTCAAAGCAATCACGAGGTGTATTCTTATGTACCACGTGATAGCTTGTTTACGAGTTAACAATTGGATGTTTGTCACGTGGTACATGAGAACCCACCTCATGATTGCTTTAATATTGATCCGCGGTTAATAAAACTAACACTTCGGAAGCGATAAAAAAATCATCCATGTGTCGCTCTACTGATTTGAGTAGTATATACGAAGTGATTTCATACTTCAAAGCTGAAAGCGAACATTTTTTGAATAAAATATATTGGTCTCCGTGCTTCCAATATTCTTTTGGCCATCTCACTGTCTTAAGCTTTTCGCAAAATTGCCAGACAGAACTCAGAAACATATTTTTAACGTCTAACGCGAAATAAGAATATCAAGTGATGGTATCTGTGACAAGCGCTAATAATCGGGCGTTCCGGAATCTACGTCATAAATGTGCTAGTTCCATGCCTTTTGAAAATTTGCTTGCAACTCGGCCGTGAACCAAAATGGCGGCGATTTTCGACATTTCAACAGGGCGAGGTATCATCGGTTACAAAATATGAAGCTTAACCATCTAATATAACCATCCCACATGCGGGATGTTAATCTTGAACACATAAAGCTAAAAATCCTAGAGGGGTGTTGTGGTCGGGGTCTGAGAGGAGGCAGTTGTGATTAAGTTTAGGGTTTCCGGGGGGCGTGATTACCGGGGGGTGGGCCGTGGTATGGGGGTGAGGATTCGTTTTAAAAGGTTGTCCAATCAGATGGTGGTTTTAATGTTGGTTAAGCTTCATAATTTGAAGGTAATGATAGCTCACAGGGCATAGAAAATCGAGAATTCATCCAAATCAAAAAATTTTTATACTGAGGTACTCAAAAAACCACAGTAATTTGATTTTTTTTAAAAAAATATTTGGGGTTATGGGCACTTTAAAATTTACCGCAGTAATACTCGAGATGCTTGTTATCTCAAGCGATTTTCTTTACCGATTGTTTGACAAATTTTTGTAACGAAAATATTTAAATACTGTAATAATATTAAGTCAAATTTTGTGATTTTTTATATAGTTATGTTAATTTGATTGACCTACTTAAAGCTTTACTACCATACTTTATCACTATAGCTTTTAGTACCATAGCTTTAATAGTCAAGCTATTAGTGCACTGCAGTGATGTTTTCCAAATTTTAGAAGTGGGGGAACACTCACTGAAGTCAAATGGGTGTGGCCACTGGTCGTAAAATTATTAATGGTGTGTGAAAAGACTACTAAAAGCCTGCCTCAGGCTAGCTGGTTGGCTAACTTGATTGAAAACGTACGAGTACACTCATTGACTCAAAGCAAAAATAGTGCGGTGTTGAACGGTGTTGCACAACGTTTAATTTTTGTTAGGGGGAACGGCGTTTACCCCACCACTGGGTTCCCCCTGAAAAACATCACTGGTGCACTGCCTCTCACCACTGAGGACCGGAGTAAAGCCCATTTGGATTGAGTTAGTATTTGAATGGGTGACCATGGCACCATGCACCTGTCCGGGCTTGGAACTCATGCCATTTATGAGTAGAGTTGGTAGCACTTAGCCTTCTGTGCCTTGCTGACTTTACTCTGAGAGTCTCATGAGTTGACTGAGTTCTTTATCAAAGTTAAAACACAGCATGGCCTGTGAGCAAAAACAGTAGACAATTTTGTCAAAAATCTTGTTCAGCTCTAGATCTGAATACAAGGTTTTTACAACTATACAATTCCATCAATTTTGTCAAGAATCTTGTTCAGCTATGAATAGAAGGTTGTTTATACAAGTACACAGTTGCATAGTCTTCCCTGCGCTCTCCCGCTGACCAAAAAGGGGGTGACTATGGGCTCGAGATTGAGATGAATAGATAGAGTCCCAAGATGGAGGATATTTTGGATGTGGTGATAATCGGTGCTGGCATAAGTGGTTTGTCTGCAGGCTACCTTTTACAGCAACAAGAGGACAATCTGAAAATTGTCGTTCTCGAAGCGAGAGACAGAGTCGGTGGTAGAACACAAACTGTTGAAAATCCCGAAGTAAAATATGTTGATCTCGGTGGTTCGTACGTCGGACCTACTCAGAATCGAATCCTACGAGTGGCCAAAACACTTGGAATTGAGACCTACAAGGTATTTAGCGAGGGAAAGGACACTGAGCACTTTGGTGGTAGGCCGTCATTTTATCGTGGAGATTATTCAACGTGGAATATTTTCGCCATTTTGGACTATTATTATCAGATCCGTGAGCTAGACCGCATGTGTGAAGAGGTGCCATTGCTGTCGCCTTGGGAAGCCCGCAGTGCAAAAGAATGGGACACGATTACAGCAAAGGAGTATTTTGACAAGTCTTGTTGGACAACATACGCCAAGAGACGGATGTACCAGGTCTTTCACGACGCCATGGCGGCCGAGCCCTACGATATGTCATTGCTGTATTATTTATGGTACCTCCAAAGTGCTGGAGGAGTGAACCGCATAGCTGATGTGGAAAATGCCGGGCAGGAAAGAAAATTTAAGGGAGGATCGCAACAGATCAGCAAAAAATTTGCACATATTTTAGGAGAGAAGGTAAGTTTGGCACTTTGTTGTTATTTAATATACAACTGAACATTCTGGGGTTTGCTCTACAAATAGTATTAAGTATGCTAATGTTTAATGAGGTGTTGGTTGTTAATCATTGATATTTTAACTAATCAAATATTAACATGTGCAAAGTTACAAAAAAGATACAGTGTTGCATGCGTTCATAATTTATGTGGTGGTGGTGGGGGGTTATGGGGATTTGGAGGGGGGGGGGGGGCAACTATTTTCTCCAGTATATAACAATTGACCAAGTTTGGTCAACAGAGGCTAAATAGGAAGGTGGACATTTTATTTTGTTTTTAATTGAATAGTATCGTGCAAGAAGTTTTATTTAACAACAGTGCTTTCAATGAATAAAATACACCAGCGCGATGGATCACGCTCGCCAGAGCAGATTTCACAACTGGGCAGCGCGATTTGGTTTTTCTTGAAAAACAGCGCTGGTTTATGTTGATGACTTCCTGTTACATTTCCTGGGTCAGTTTTAAGTCTATTATCATAAAAATGAACTTCAAACCAATGTTTTAAGTGTCATTTGTGGTTTTCATCTGCACAACTAGCATAAAGTTTGAGATTTTGTAGTGTTTATCCCGATATTGCCGTGCCGGAACATGCAGCGGACGTCCCCATGAGCAAACGAACGCTATTTTGCATTTTCGCCGATTTCGGCTAGTCTTTTAATAATACGAATATCAATTAAACAATATGCAGCAAGACAATACAGTACGTCACTGCAGAGTGCAGTTAGCCTGCCACTAGAAACAAACTAAAAATATTTAATATCTAATTCCCGTTAATTTAATAAAACCAAGAACAATTTATCTCCCTGTGATGCCATAATTCGTAAATATGCGTGCATAAAGTTGTTCAAAACCACGCCGCCGGTTTATTGATTTGTTTTTATAAGCTAGACTGTATACTCCTGCACAGAGTAAACAAGAGATATTCCATTAACAATCCTGCAATGTCTGGCACAGGGCTTGAAACCACACCAATAACTACAGTACCCGCACTAGCGAGCCTAACAAGGATACAGTAATGTAACTATGACCTTTGGAGGGTGTAGCTCCGTCGGAGAGGGTTTACCCTACTAGCTGAGGAACAGTTTACAGGAACAGGCGATCCACCAAGACGGGTGCGGTCTTATAGGTAGAGCAGCTCCAGGCAAGCCTAAACTCCCAACTAACTTGTAGCAATGTTGCCGAGAATTACCCTCTCCTAACAGAACTACTGTCACACATAAAGTGGAGAAGTAACTTACCAAATGATAATCAATGGTTCCGAAATTACCATACCGACCTGGACCTAAGAAAGCCACCAGGGGCCAACCAACAGAGAAATGGCGAAAGCTGCATTTGAACAACCAACCTCCAGGTGACCATCATTGACCGGAACCTGTACGCACAGCCAGAAGCCAAAGGCCCACGCCTGCAACATAGACAAGCAACAAACGGGCCCTTTCCAGAGCAGGTAGACAGGTACAAAGCAAACAATGGCAGGCAACGAGCTGGACTTAAGAGCAGCTGAAGAGCCCAATAGACTTAAATTACACTACGCAAAAACCGGATAAGCCGGTACCGTAAAGCACAATCTACAACACATCACAGCACACTACAGCACATTTTCTCAGAGTAGCCAAGAACACACCCTACAAACTAAGTTATCACCCAGAGTAGCCGGGGAACAGACCAGATGTACTGGCGCGAAACAGAAACTACCAACAGCTAAGCACAAACAACAACTACTACTACACAAAATGACAGCACACTACTGCACATTTTCTAGGAGTAGCCCAGAACACACCCTACATACGTTATCACCCGGAGTAGCCGGGGAACAGACCAGATGTACTGGCGCGACACACAGAAGCGCACCGGGAGGACCCAAGGACCCCAACACGACTGTGCAACAGCGGGGGGCACAAATACAGACCCCCAACGTCATGTATGGCAAAGTTGCACAGTACGGACCCACACACACTAGCAGCAGGCCAGAAGGCCACAGCTGAACTAGTAGACCCCCCACACGACTGTGCAACAGCAGGGGGCACAAATACAGACCCCCAACGTCATGTATGGCAAAGGTGCACAGTACGGACCCACACACACTAGCAGCAGGCCAGAAGGCCACAGCTGAACTAGTAGACCCCCCACACGACTGTGCAACAGCAGGGGGCACAAATACAGACCCCCAACGTCATGTATGGCAAAGGTGCACAGTACGGACCCACACACACTAGCAGCAGGCCAGAAGGCCACAGCTGAACTAGTAGACCACACGACTGTGCAACAGCAGGGGGCACAAATACAGACCCCCAACGTCATGTATGGCAAAGTTGCACAGTACGGACCCGCACAACGACGTCGCCAAAACAGCTAAAGAGACCCCCACACAACAGGGCAATGGCAGGGGAGCACAAATACACTTCCCCAGAGACAGTACGGCAGCAGAAAGCACAAAACAGTCCCCAGCGACTGTACGACAGCAGTAAAGCACACCTACAGGCACCCGCAACTGTAGTAAGCAAAGTAGCACAAGGAGCTCCCCGCAACTGCAGCTGACAGCAACTTAGCACAACGCAGAAACTCAGCAACAGGATGACCGCGAGGCCCCGTAGGACAAAGGCAGACACCCATGGTACAGGAGGACAAAGGCAGTCACCCAGGGAAGCGTAGGACAAAGGCAGTCACCCAGGATAGAGGAGGACAAACACGGCCTCTGCAACTGAGGGATAAAATTAAAATAGCCCCAACGCAAAGCGGATCCCCCGCAACTGAAAGACAGCAAGGAGCATTAGCACAAATGCAGACCCCCACCAGCAAGACGAGTACAGCAAAGTAGCGCACAAGCAACCATGTAGCAACTGTACGACAGCAAGGTACATTAGCACAAATGCATTCCCCCCGCAACACTATGATAGCAAAGGTAGCAAACATGCGATCACCTAGCAAAGGCACGATAGCAAGGTACAAAGTACAAAAGCAGTCCCCGGCAACAATATAATAGTAAAGTAGCACACCGGCAACCCCCAAGCAACTGTACGATAGCCAGGAACAATAGCGTAAATGCAGTCTCCCAGCAACAATATGATAGCAAAGGTAGCAAACATGCGATCACCCAGCAAAGGCACGATAGCAAGGTACAAAGTACAAATGCAGTCCCCAGCAACAATATAGGATAGCAAAGTAGCATGCCTGCAACCACCTAGCAACTGTAAGACAGAAAGGAACATTAGCACAAGCAGTTACCGCCCCCCCCCCCCGCCCCGCCAGCAACAATATGATGGCACAGTAGCAAACAAGCAACCACCCAGCATCTGTATGATTGTAAAGTAGTGCAAATGCAGTACCCGGGGCCCGCAACTGTAGCCCCGCAAGGAACGCAAATACCATCCCCGCAACGATTGCAGGCACAAGGGTCACCAGCAGCAACACAAATCCTACTTGCACGACTGAGCGAGCTGAAGCCAAGGACTGGCAACGGCTCAACCACCTGGACGCCTTAACACGGGGTGGGTGGGTGGGTGGTAGCGAAGCGTCAGGTACGGCAGTCAGTACACGAATGAGCTCTGAGCCGCTACGCACATTAACTTAGCCAAGGGGTTCTACTGGGGGTATCAAATCCACTAGCCCCAAGGGACCTGTGGAACAACAACACATAGACATCGCATGAAGTTAATTATTTTTATTTCATAAATCCATTTAACAATCCTGCAATGTCTGGCACAGGGCTTGAAACCACACCAATAACTACAGTACCCGCACTAGCGAGCCTAACAAGGATACAGTAATGTAACTATGACCTTTGGAGGGTGTAGCTCCGTCGGAGAGGGTTTACCCTACTAGCTGAGGAACAGTTTACAGGAACAGGCGATCCACCAAGACGGGTGCGGTCTTATAGGTAGAGCAGCTCCAGGCAAACCTAAACTCCCAACTAACTTGTAGCAATGTTGCCGAGAATTACCCTCTCCAACGACACCCTCCAGCTATGCTGGAGAAGGGATTCGAGGCACGAACCCTGCCCAATGGCGTTTCTACAACCCAATAACCTCACGGTGAAACTGCAACACATGGAGAACTGCGAATGTAACGACGAGAGGCACTGTTGGACCAAGAGAGTCTTATCTGGGAAGCCCGCTACAGCATGGGTCAGATACATCCGGCACCGCGACAAATATATGAGCAAGAGATGCAGCAGGGGGGGGGGGCACGACGTGGCACGGGACAAGAGCTTGTTGAACACTTAGAACACATACAAGCAGCCCGAAGGGCAAAGCACGCAAGCACTAGCAATCCAACCTATAAGCCACCCCCACAGGCATGGTAACTTAACCTACACCCAGGTAGAGTGACAATGGTAATCAATAACCTGGTACGTGCCTCAGCAGTAGAGTGCAACGTAAGAGACGACCAGCGGCAAACCGCAGATGCAGAAGCTATGGACCCCCTAAGCGCATCAGCATCGCAAGCGTAAGACCCATCATACACAGCGGCAGGGGGACCCAACAATGCAACACGACCAACAATGTAACACCTCAAGAGCCACCACTAGCAAAATGTGGAAGTAACTCTTAAGCGAAAACCCGGCGCACGCCGCAATCAAGGTAACCTAAGACATGACACGCGCAGCAGCTCTAGGAACTACAGAAACCGAAGACAAGTGAGCGGAGCAACTATTGTAAAGACCGACACGGCGGGTGTGGTAGTAGTACCACAACCAATGTGAAAGACCGCTGTGGTGGTAACCTAAGGTACGCACAGCAGCAAGTGTGGCTTCAGAAAACAAACAGCAGCAATGGACCCAGTGGTGCTGGGGTGAGTGAACCCACCTAAGACAGCAAGTGCAGCGGGATAACCTAAGACAAATCAGGTGCAGCAGCAAAACATACTATCTGGAACCACCGGGAACGGTGGCAAGCAGGGACTGAGACTGGCGAGGCGCAAGACTTGGCAACAAGAAACAGGGGGGGGGGGCAATGGAAGCACCAGAAACACATCCGGCGTGGCAGTCAATTAACCCACAAGACATAACCCATAAGACATAACCCATAAGACATAACCGTGTATGATCTTTGATCTGGGCATGAAGAGAGGCTGGAAGTAAACCCCGCAGCAGTACAGCATCTAGCCGAAACCAATTACGAACCGCCTAATTCCCAACCCTGTAGGAACCATGCAACAGTTAGCAGGCTGAAAAACGAAATGGGGGAGCCCCGTGTGTAATACCCACTGTGGGACAGGGGCTAGCATGGCCCAACATCTCAACTCGCAGCCCAAGAGTGAGGGAAGGCCTACAACACGTGCGGGCTCATAATGCGGATTGGCCCAGAACAGGAGGGAAGAATTAGCAACTTCCCAGCATGACACCCAGACCCAGGACGCTTAGCCCACGAAAGCAGATAATAGCACAATCCTAGCAGACAAGGCCGACGCCACAAGCAAGCACTCCCCAAGGCAAATAGACAAACGGCGCCTGAATGGCCCAAAAACAGCCTGAAAGCAAGGCCATAACAAGGCCTTCTCGCAGAACGCGCTAGCGTCTGAACCACTAAAGTAGGCTGGCAATCTGGCACCCTACAATATCAAGTCGAGCAGCAAAACGAGCCAGAAACAGAGCTGCCCTAAAGTGAAGAGCAAACAATACAGAGTTTAATATAAAAGGTAACGCAAAATTACAAAGACCGCGGTGTTGAGGAGATTAACATTGAAATCAGCAACCAGTAAAAAAAAAGCAACGTCGACGAAAAAACAAATGCACTTGGACGTCTGGGATAACGTGGTTATGATCCCTGTCACACCCATAAGGAGGCCACTTGGCTGCACTGGTTAGGAACAAAGGACAGATATTCCAATGGGATTTGCAGTCGGACGATGTCAAGCCCATAAAACAAAACATAACAGATAATTAGCAAAACAAATTTTGCACATAACATCACCGACCTATAATTCTTTGTTGCTGTGAGCTAAAGCATAAAAGACAGCACAGAAAATATGGCCTACTGTAAGCCAACTGTATTAACTAATACGAACATATACTAGACAAGTTAGACACGGTAACGAAAAGACAACTTAATAGAGCATGCAGAGTACGATAACGCTAAGGGAGCCCTATAAAGGATTTACCAAATAATAGTACAGCAAATTGCCAGCGAAGAATAACTAGCCCCAGTGCGGACGGCAGTATAGAACAGGCCAGGCAATATTTAGATAAAATCAAACGACTCGACTCACCTGGTAATTAATCCCAAATTAGGGCGTCCAACGACTTGACAAAACGTATGGCCTTTCGAACTTGTACGCCAGAACGGAACAGTACTGAGATCTGAACAGCTAGCATATGCTATGAGCCGGTCAAACCTACAAACGCTTAGCTCAGAAACACAAGCTGATTGAACTGCGCCGAGGACCAGAATAAACAGTCTCCTTCGAGAAGGCTATAGCTCAAAACGCAACGAACAAGCGGTAGGGGAAGTGCAAACAGCACCACGGACCAAGTAGCGGTCTGTGAACAATAAAATTCTCCGGTAATAACTGTGGAGAGAACGAACAACTGAACACGCCACGGAACTGAAGACAAGCAAGCTAGCGGCAAAACAGCAGCATATAAAAATTGCAGCAAATCGATTAGACGCGACAAAAACTGATAATTTAAGCACAAACGTGGCAATGAGCCACAGCTAAAAACGTCTGAACGCTAAGCTACAGCTAGTGTACAAACCATACAACCGGCATAAACCGGTCGGAGTGAAGAGCCAGTTGAGCCAAAGTCTACGGCAGCATATCAAGCGACGAAGCACGACCAGCAAAGGGCAAGGAAACCCTAGTTTCATGGCAGCGTTTCCCACTTATCTGCCAACAACGCTGTGGACGGGTAAATAGCTGACGGTAGTCTTAGACAGAACCCGAGAAATTCGAGAAACAGCATATAGACAAGCCGCCTCTTGGTAGCGAAGCGTCAGGTACGGCAGTCAGTACACGAATGAGCTCTGAGCCACTACGCACATTAACTTAGCCAAGGGGTTCTACTGGGGGTATCAAATCCACTAGCCCCAAGGGACCTGTGGAACAACAACACATAGACATCGCATGAAGTTAATTATTTTTATTTCATAAATCCATTTATTTTCATATTATATACAACTGAGCATTTATTTACTCCATTTCTAAGCAGTGGAAGATAATCTGCGAGCGCATTTTATGACAAATTACTTATCTGCCAGCGCGATCAATCGCGCTGGCAGAACGAACTTGGGAGCGTGTGGGCGAGCGCGAGCGCGATCGCGCTCGCCTCATTGAAAGCACTGAACAAGTATGAACCTGTAGAATAATGAAATAAGAGTAGCGTGCTGCGTAGGCAGTGTAGAAACAACAATTGAAATATAGTAAGGTTAGATATACTGCCGAAACAGAGAACGTAGGAGTCTAACGTTTTGAGTGAAGGCCCTTCGTCAGAGAGAAACGTAAAGAGTGTAAACAAACAATAAGCTTATATACGAAAGGTAATCATGTGACCAAAAATAAGCCAATCAGATAAAAATAACAATAACAAATTGATAATGGGATACAAAAAATTAGCCAATCAAAGCAAAATAACAATAACAAATAGATGAGATGCAAAAGACATTTGCTATTCATACCGTTGATGAGCAAAGGAGGGGGTGTAAAAAGGATGAGCGAGATTAAAAATAATAAATTAATAAAGTGACAACGCTGTTTATGTCCGCCCTTGCTAAACAGAAACAACGTCTTCAGAGGTGTTAAGTAAAAGAAAAACGTTTGTTGAGTCCGTGAGGATGAATGGTACCAATTTTGAAAATGAGATGCTTTTCTAGTCTTTTGCGGCTGACATTACCACCAGAAATGTTCACAAAGACACTTGGTGATCCCCACTTTTTTTTCAATTGTTTATTTCTTCCACCAGCTCTACAGCATGTATGAAAGAATAGAGAAAAAATGATTTCAAGAATTTGAAATATCGTACGTTTCTCGTTCTTACGGCTTCAAAAAAACATGTAACAAGAAAGAATGTGGACATTCTTATATTGCAAAAATGTTTGTCAATTGTTATTTTAATTTGTCAAATTTTCTTCCATTATTTGTTGCCACTAAATAGTTAATATACAACTAGTGCATCTAAAATATCAAGTATTTTCCTAGTCAGTAAAAACAAAGTGCTTTTATAAAGGATTTTTTAAGATAACAAGACGAAATCAAGAGATAAAATGGCTATAGTACAAATTGGGAAAACATGATGGTTTACTGGTAGCTGTATTTTCTAAACGAGTTTGGTGTCTCCAACCTTTTTTTTTAAAATTTTACTATGAACGTATCATAAACTTTAATACTGGGGAGTTTTAGCAACTTTTCATTTCTGGAGGAATTACTGAGGAATTACCTTAAGTGGCTGTTTACATGAATTCGGCTAACTTGTTTGATTTGGATTGTACTGTGGTTCTGAAACTCGCATAAATTAAATTTGCATGCAAGGAACTGTTGGGTTAGTTGTAAACAAATCTTAACGACAGTATTTGGTTTCCACGTGTAGGTCATCCTATCTTCCCCAGTCTGCAGTGTTGAGCAGAAAGGAGAACATGCAACTGTAAGATGTCTTAATGGGAAAGTTTATCAAGCCAGATATGTTATAAGTGCCATACCTCAAGCCCTTCTCCGAAGTATTTCCTTTTCACCATCTCTATCTCCATTGAAGAACCAGCTTATTCAAAGGATCCCAATGGGATCTGTAATTAAAACTATCACATACTATGAACAAGCTTGGTGGCGTGATGAAGGTCTTTCGGGTGTTTTGATTGCTAGCAGTGAGTCAGGTCCTGTGTATGCTGCGCTAGATGACACTAAACCTGATGGATCGTATCCTGCATTAATGGGGTAAGGTCAATATGGGCGAAATGTAAAAAAACACTATTAGATCACAGCTGAACTTTCTTATACTTAAAGGGTATTGGCAATAAAAATTAAGTTTGTCTCATTTGAAAGAACTCGCCAAATGGTATAAGAAAACCTTTTGTAATTTTTCTGTATCTTTCTTGTGTTTTGAAATATTTCGATGAAAGACAGCCTGCTGTCCGCCATCTTGTTGTAATATTGGGTCTAATTAACTAGGAAATTGGTGACGTCAAAAGCAGGGTAAACCTGATGAAACTACTCCGTGGGTGCCCAAATTTCTACGGAAGGCTTTTTAAATGTTGTGGGTCAATTTAAAATGGAAATAACGCAAAACAAATCGAGTTTCTAGCTCATATTTTGACATAATGTCATAAGGTTGGCAAGATAAAATTGCACTTTACCCTGCTTATGTCGTCACATGCATAATTTTGCATATCGAAAATAATTCCAAGATGGCGGACAGCACGCTGAGTTTGGTCGAAATATTTCCAAAACCAAAACAGATACGGAAAAATTGTAAAAGGTCTTCTTATACCATTTGACGAGTTCTTTCAAATGAGATAAACTTAATTTTTATTGCCAATTCCCTTTAATGCACAGCATTAGCATTTTACAGTAGTTTAGATCTAGTACAAGTTCGAGTATGATTTCGTCTGCGATATAGTGTATCGTTTAGATAGATCATTAGTGTGAGTAAGACTACGGGTGATCTGACTATAAAATAATTGTGAATAGAGAAGAATACTTTCCATGGCCAGCAACTTTACACTTTCAAGTCTTAGGGTCCGATTACATGGTTAACGATTACGTGTTATCGATTACAATTTTGATTTCAGCCCAGGTTGAAATTGCTCAATCATGTAATCACAATAAAAATTCAGCCCTCCTAACCAGGCTGAAATTTCACAAAATTTTAATCTATAACACGTGGGCATTTATTTTGCGGCTGCGTAATGAACGGCCAGCACCGTTCACACGCTTAGTTCAGCCCAGGCTATAAATTTTGAGCGATTATACGGGCGATTTCAGCCCAACGCTAACCGGGCTAAACTTTCAGCCCAGACTGAATTTTTTTTCCATGTAATCGCTACGTTCGTATTACAAGTATAGGATAAATACCGAGAACGGAGGCTTTAAGCCAGGTAGTATGAATTAGTATGAATAATTAGTACCAGATCTATCATTACAGCATTGGGCATGCGTATTGATGCAGTATCAATCCCACATTTTATGCTCAACGTTCAGTGTAATAAATTGTTGACTCAACCAACAGATTTTGATGATTTTCATTGGTTTGCCTTCCTCTCGTAAACTACGTGGAGCGAAAAGCAAACCCTTGCTCTCCTTCCCGTATGTGGGCGCTACCGGCGTTACCATACGAGATAGTTGTAGCAGGCACCCTATGAATTTATAATGCGGGATTTATGGGATATAGATCCCGCAAAAAAAACAAAGAAAACCGACTTGATCGTGTTTTAAGGATTTAATAAGAACACAAGGCTGAAATTTCACCCCGAATCTCCATGTAATCGGCCCCTTACTCACGAATTTGGTTTATAATTAACAATTAGACAACGAGACCGAGTTTTCTATGAGCGAATAGTCAACGAGGCGAAGCCGAGTTGACTATCGCTCGTAGAAAACGAGGGCGAGTTGTCTAATTGTTTTAGTATAAATTTACCAACAAAAGTTAAATAAATTCTCGACAATAACGTATTCTTTGAGGCTCGTTCAATACATTTTTTAACTGCCAACAATAAACGTTCAACAGTCATTTCGGACATCTTATTGGTCCCGTACAGTAACTGATGGAAAGGTAAAGTTTTCCTGCATAATTTAGCATGGGTTTTCATGTACAATATTGAAACAATATATATCCACTCATTTGATATGTAAAAGTGACAAAAAGTTGAAAGAAACATTCAATTTAGTATATAGTTTACATCACGAAATCTTGTCAACAGCAAGTGTATTTTGAAATGTGTTTTGTTTGCAGTTATTTCGTTTTAAACGAACACAGATAAACAATTTAACGATCTTACCATTAATAATTTCCATTCTAACCATTTTGTAGCCGTTTTTGTTTTCTATAGAACTTATTGCTTCGCTTAAATGTTCAATTTCTTCTTCCACTTGCCCACTCCGTTATAATTTCGGCGCCATTGTTGCTTAACAGAACAACCGCTGGCTCTAATGATCAGTGCTCGTGCTGCACTACGCATTTTGTCATTGGTCAATTTCGTTAAAAGAAGGACTTTCATTGGTTTACCCCAGAGGTTTATATCACCAATTATAAACTCCTGCAATAGCCAATGAAATTCGAGGATTTGCATTATAAACTTGTAAATTTATACTAATATTATATATAGTGCTTGTTGAAGGAACTCAAGGAAGCAGTAACAAATCTTTCTTTATACATGAAAAAGTAAAGCGACCTTATTTACTGGTTTCTATAGATTTATTATTGGTGAGAAAGCACGTTACTGGTGTACGAAAAATGGCGATGAAAGGAAACAAGCGGTTTGTGAACAATATGCAGCAGCATTTCGTACTGACAAAGCCCTAACACCTCGTTATTACATTGATAAGAACTGGCCAGCTGAGAAATATTCTGGTGGTTGCTATGTCAGTGTCATGCCTTGTGGCGTTTTAACTCATTATGGTAAAGCATTAAGAAGAGCCGAGGGGAAAGTTTACTTTGCAGGGACAGAAACCGCTCTTATATGGGCAGGTACAGTATAAGTGTAGACAAAGTAGAGTAATTAGAATGAAAATGTGGTAAACGGTAAGGAAAACTGATGTTTTGAGAAGAGCCTTCATCAGAGTGATCTGTTACCAAGAACCTCAGCAGTTCACCACATTTTACTTTTCTCTATCTAAAACACTGCTCTACTTTTGTAGACAAAGTAGGCAGATTTAATAGTACGTACCAGTACCTGTTATAGGTTATGAAGAATCAAAGTTGGCTCTGGCATCATAATTCGAAAAGACTTGGGATGACTATATATATACGGGCTTTGCGACATATGCAAATGTAAAAGGGACTATTATTCGTAAATCCATTGTTATGGACAATTGTACACGTTCATTGAGTCATTCGGATTTTAACCGAGCGCTCAATTTTTTCTAAAAAATATAGCCGTGCATGGAAAAGTTTATTGCTTCAAGACTAATCACCGGGGCCCAGTGGCATAAACACTAACGTCCAACCTAATTTCTTACGCCCGACGATAAATCTATTCAAGTTTATTGTTTTAACGCCAGACGTTAGAAATTAGACCTGACGTTAACGTTTATGCAACTGGGTCCAGATTGACTTAAAATTGTCAGTGAACACTGTTCTCTTCATCAATGTCAAAAAAACAACAGTGGTGGATTTTTACTTGATAGACAGTAGAAGTTAGATGGCATAATTAACTGTTTTCCTTGCAGGTTATATGGATGGTGCTGTGGAAGCCGGTGAACGTGCTGCTCGTGAAGTACTTCACGCCATGGGAAAGATATCTAAGGAAGATATATATCAAGAAGAGCCACCGTCAGAAGATATCCCGCCTCTTCCTTGTGGTCTTACATGTCTGCAATTATGGTTACCGTCTGTCCCAACTTTCCTCGCCACTTTTACTTTTTTAAGTTTAGGATCTGCCGTAGGAATAGCTTTCTTAAAACGGTAGAATGTTAAATATAATACTTGCATATTATACATGTTCTCAACTACGGCCATTTAAGAATAATGAATATTTATTTGTACAGAAACACCAAGGAATTGTGGAAAATATACAAAATAATATGTAATATTTTAGATAGTGATTCAAATTTTTAATTGCAATTAAATTAAATTAAATTCTAATTAAAGTTACTTGATTAGACTCAATGGAAAAGAGAAAAGTGGCGACTCGACCTTCTTCATTCTGGCTTATCCCATTCTTGAGTTATTGGCTAATAATTAGCCAATAAAATGCAATTTGAACAATGACGTCACACGATGTGGGAGAAAACGGAAAATCAGTCATATCTTTAGATTGCATTGGTTTGACTAAACTGAATCAAATATTGTAAATTTGCTTTGGGGTATGGTCTGATTACATCTGCAATGTGTGGTTTCGTGTAGTTAATGGGATAAGATTTGAAAGGCATGTAAAAGCCATTTTTCATTATCTTAGGTGTTTTTCCAAATACATTCTTAAAAAGCTGAAGTGAAATTTCTTTTCATATAGGCAATCGGGATAAACGCTTTATGAGATCTACAGATCATACCATACTGAAACGCATTGTTCTCAACACAAAATTCAGTTCTTCAGATCATCTGTAGACCACGAAACTGATGTGTCAGACACACTGTGTCTTGGTGATTTTTTATGTGACATGTGGGATTTGTGTGACACATGAGGGTAAATGGTGGAAGCGGCCCCTTTTCGCGAACGCTTAGCTCTGCTTTGCTGAATTAGTATTTTTGATCGTTTCCTGTTTTTGAGGGGGAAAGAGTCTAATGCAGAGGAGGCTATCTATGCGGGGTTGGCCATGGGCCATCACCTACCTATACTGTGAGACCGAATTGGTAATTGTGATTGGTTAGTTGCTTATAGCCAATCACAAAAGCAGGTCAATTGTTGAGGGCTCGATTTTTGGCGCTGACCAAAAGGATCGTGAATCACCATATTGACTCAGTAGGTCCCAGGTTTCGCGCGCTCTATTAATTAAGCCTCAAAATTCCAAATTTGCTTCGAGATTCACCAGATCAATTTACAAGTGGTCAAAGACGATGGAAGAAGTTGATAATATTATTATCCATACTTTGCGACAGATTGGCTGGTAAGTAAAAGACATGAAGCCGTGGTTTTGTGTTTTCTGTCGTTTCATGATTGTAATTAGTAATATTTATAACTTGGTACATACGAATTTTGTTCACACATCAATGTCATGTGCTTCATGACCTCATCTTGGTTTTAATGTGTCAAGGCAGATTATTTCAAGCATTTGTGAAAGCACCATACACTTATCTTTAATATGTCTGAACTCTCGATTTTACAATGAATAGTTTAAGAATATTTGAATGTTGTGAACTTGTGATTGTTAATTGAATAAATAGATAACTATACCATGATGGCAATTATACAATCTTACAGTATAGTTCTTGTTGGGAGATGCATGTTTATAATAGATCATGAGTTAATGTATCAGCTGTGCCCATCCACCCCCCCCCCCCTCCCCTTGGGCTACCCCTGGGCATTCACCATTTTAAATTTTTGCTAATCCTAGGGGTTGGGTTATCACCAAAAGTGCACAACCCTGTGGTTGGGGCTTGGAACATTTGCAGTTTGCTCCAGGCGTGCAACTAGGGGGTGTTGGGGTGTTGCAACCCCTGCCCTTTTTAACCCCTGCCCTTTTTGTGAGACCTCTAATACTAGGTTAGACATTAGATAAACCAATAATTAATCGCCTGTTGTAGTACGCAATACAATTCTCCGCAAATCTGGTGAGACTCAGAGGCTTCTAGCAGTTGGCGTGGGCATCAGCTAGGCTGAATATAATTATGATAAATTTTAAATATTGAGAGACCAAAATAAAAATTTCCACAACCAAAAATACGAGAAAAGCGTCCTCAAAATGCAGGAAATGTTGTTTCAGAGACCCAAAGTTCAAAAATTTTCCGGGGTGGCATGTCCCCGGACCCCCCTAGAATCTCCGCTTTGGCTTCTTGTCCAAATTGTTTAGAATACTGAACGACTTTGCCCCTTTTTTGCATTCAACCCTTGCCCTCGAAATTTTCTAGTTGCACCCCTGTGCTCTTGTTGTGCACTGTGGGAAAGTATATCTAATTTGCCCCACAGGAAGCCCAAGCTCAGGTTGTGGTGGGTGCTGTGCAGGCATTCTCAGGGGTGTCTGGGGCAGCTGCCCCCCCCCCCCCCCTGCCCTCACAGTGTGGGGACAGCTCGGGGGCAACCAATTGCGTTTTCTCGTAAGAGGAATGTTTTCTACAGGAATTGCCATTTATATGATTGTATTAAATATTAACATTTGTATTAATACCTCAAATATCTCACAAGCTAACTTATTACTGCAGACCATGCAGAGGCAGCAAACTAATTTTTGCCTTGGGTTAGCTGTGTCCAACCTCGTTCTCAGGGTGTTTTTGAAATTTGGAGGGTGGGAAAAAGCCCTGGCATTGGCTAGTCACAGCACCCAAAAATACTGGGTGTAATAAATTAGCAATTATATCAGTATGCAAAATCATTCTGAGTAATGGTGGCCCCGTGGGAGAAGTTCATTGTAATGGTGGTCCTATTTGTCCTGTTGGCGGTCCTGTTGAAGCAATTTGGTCATAACTGACACAAAACTATGCATAAATAAGTTTCACAAGGAATGTTTAAGAAAAGCAATCAACCAATGAAAATGTCAAATCCAACAGCCAATGCCAGAACCTTTTCCCACCTTACCAATTTCAAAAAGGCCCTGAGAACGAGGTTGAGCTGTGTCTTATTTACCATGTGCAAAAATTAATGCTGAGAAAAAGTGCCCTTTTTATATGGCTTCCCCCACCACCTTAAGTAGCTTCCGGTGCCCCTGGGCATTCTAACAGAAATATATTTGAAATATAAGGTTTCAAACTTCCAAGTAAATTTTTCAATAAAATAGCATTACCGGTACCTTGAGTTCATGATGTGTTGTCTTCTATTTGTGTGCTTCTTGAGTTGATTTGAAGTGATTTATCCATGTTTTCTTGGGGGTTTAGACCTGAATTTGTTGCCCAGGGGCGGGCCTTGGCACACTATATCTTTTCCCAGGGTGGGGACATGGTCAATTTTCCTCCCAAAATGTCTAACGCCTGGATGTTGGCTCAGGGGTGGTGGACCCAATTGGAATTTACTGATACATAAAGTTTGTTACAGTAATTTCACATAGATTTTATTAAAATTGATATTGATGAATATTAAAGTGCATGATTATACATGTTTGTAGCTTTACAAAATGAACAAATAGAACTAAGAGGGCAGTCAGAGACTGCATATACCTCCACCAGTGGGTTATTAGAAATGTTTAAAAAGAAAACGGCCATCCGACTAACCAGGCTAGCTCACAAGGCTTACGCATGTATGAATAAATAAAATGCTTGATTGCACCCGTACCAAAATTATGAAAAAATGTTTGCATAAAATAAGGATAATGAATGCAATCAGCATTTTCCCTACATGGGGAATCTTGTGGTCAGATTTTTATTAATTTATTATATATAATAAATATATCAACCAAATCTTCTTTATTAAAAACAATTCAACTTAGCAAAACTTACTACCATTTTGTTTTGCTCAGAGATGAATAGTGCAGGTGTGGTATGTATATGAAAAGCATTTAATATTTACCTGTAACTAGGTTCACTGTGTTTGCCAAATATTTAACATATGTAGTATTAACCAAATTAATGTTAAATACCAAAGACAAAGCCAACACCTTTTAACATTTCCATGGTAGTGTTATCTTTTTTTTAGAACTACTGTAAAAGGTTTTGTACAAATTAAAATAATCGTGTTGTACAAATCATGTAAAGCATTAGCTTCCACTTAGGGTTTGATTGCATTCACTTCTCATAATGTGTACAATAAAATTGGTTGATATATTATTCATGCAGAGTTGTGGGATTCATTAAATATTGCTTATTCCTTAAATAGACACACTTCGAATTTTTTTTAAAATCTTGGGTATTTAAGTAGCACTTTGGTCGCGAATTTGTTTACATAACATTAGTTTAATTATGTCTTCACAAAGTACTGTGACTCACTTCTTTGTTCTCTTTTCTTTGCAAACACCCACACAACCAACTCTTTCCGCTAACTGATTGCACTTTCACTCATAGCCAATAAAACCGCGCGAAAATGTTAACCTTTATGAAAGCAGAAGTCGCCCATATTCTTTGATTGGGTCAAGGTACTAGGGTAACTTTATTATAAGACCCTTTCAATAAGTGTAAAGTACGTCATTTTCCGCCATTTACTGAAAATGTTTTATTGAAAATGTACAAGAGGTAAGACAAACGAAATTGGAAAGAATTCTAAAGAAAAACTGAAAAGAAATTGACGTCAAAGGGTGAAAACTACGTATTCTATACTTATTAAAAGGGTCTATAACTTTTTTTATTTGTCATGCTATATAATAATATAGCGTCTATTAAAACTAAATACATTATTTAAGTGCTATTTACAAAGTGAATGTCCGTTCTGTATCAGGTATACAGACCCGAGACGAAGCCGAGGATCTTTGTTCCGATACAGAACGGACACGAATTTTGGGCTTATTACATATACATGTATCCTGTGAAAGCAACTGGGAACGGAACGGCTTTGTATACGTCTAAGAAAGTGCACGTGGATTTTATTTCAGTTTAATCTCAGTGACGCGGTGTCTAAATCTGATACAGGACTGATGTTTCTTAAAGAGTTTTGTATAAATATTTACTGACACTCGATAAACTGTAACTTCTTTTAAAATTTTCCTCACGAAGTATGAATGAGTTTTATAATTTTAAGAAATCAAAGGTTTAATCAATGTTTGTATATCACGATACATACAATGTATAAGGTTATGTGCGCGTATGGTGGTGCGTTTTGGTGTTTATGTAGTTGGTATAAGTCTAGTTGATTCATATATTTATGTATTTTTAATTTCTACGGGGGAGCGCCTCGCAGGAGTCCTCGAGTCTCGTTCGCGCTCTTCCCATGGGGATATTAGTATATTATTATACATCCATTAAAGTTGTTAAAAAAAATAAATAAAAATGTAATTCACTAATAAAATATCAGTTATGTATCACATTTACAGACACGGACGTTTTATTAAACGTTTTAGAAGCCATTTACAAAATTCGTGTCCGTTCTGTTACTTCTGTATCGGAATAAAGACACTCGCCTCGTGTCTGTATACTGCGATACAGAACGGCCACTCATTTTGTAAATAGTACTTAAAAATATTCCTTTACTGTAGTGTCCGAATTCTTTTACGCGCACTATGCTAGTCATTAATATTCTTGATAAAATTACGTTTCCCGCCTGGCAATTCACATAGTTGTTATATTTTGTTTTAGCAACCTTAATGAGTCTGTGTTGAGTTTAAAAGTGTTTAGCACTGAGAATGTAATTGAGGCAGTGTCAATGTGTCTACATGTTATCGATGATGCAAATCAATTTTCAAGAACACTTCCTCCCAGCATGTCTGCTCGGTTTCGACTGGGCACTGGCCTCGCTCAAGCTTGCCAGGTAAGCCTTCTTTGTGCATTAAATTCAATTGATATTTGATGATATGCTTATGATTATTATTATTATGGTAATTGTAATTATGATTAGGATTAATTTCTTTTTATAATTTTAATTATTAATGTTATTGATATTATTAGTATTATTAATAATATTATTAATATTATTATTATTATTATTTTAAAGGAAGAGATAAAAGGTCGGAATTGTAGACTATAGAGACTTAGGCCCCGTTTACTCTAGAGCAAAACTATCGGGATTCACATTGTTTTTTATTCCCATCAGGATGAAAAACAATGTGAATCCGGATACTTTTGCTCTAGTGTAAACGGGGTCTTAGTATAGGCTAAAACCACCTAGAAAACGTGGAAGTAGGATAAAGGATAAAGGACTGGGGGCTAATCATCTTTACTTGCAGCCAGCGATTGAATTGCGAAGGACGCAGATCAACGTGGCCGTGTTGAGGCATATCAAAGGCGCTCCAGGCAGCCGCCATACGACACAGTCCAGACCACGGATCACAGCTAAGATTTAGGTGTTGATTTTACGGAGGGAGCAAAACCGGAGAATCCGGCGAAAAACCCTCGAAGCACAGGAGAGATCAACTACAACTCTACTCACATAAGTTCCAAGCTCGACAACGGGGTCATTCCCAAGCGGTCACCCATCATAGTACTAACCCCGTCTAACTGGGCTTACGTTTTGGTGAGAGGCAGCGCACTCAACAGCGCATGCCACCCGTGCTTCCCTGTTATATGAACAAAGTATGAACAAACAAAAGGAAAATAAATAGGTTTTTGGCTTTGGTCTATGCAGTTAAGGCTGAAAGCAACCTCTTATCAGCACGGACTATGTTTGGTAAATAATATTGTGTATTGTCTTCTTGTGTTTTTAATAGCAACTTGGTTTCACCGGGGAAATTGGTTATCAAACATTTTTGTATCCCAGTGAGGGAGACATCCGCACTTTGTTCATGTTTCTTGTTGAAAGACTTCCTAAAGAGAGTGCAGAAACATCTGATGAGCCAATTGGTAAGTTACGTGCAGTAGAAAGTATACGCGAAAACGTTTTTGAGTTTTACTGTCGTGGCAATAGAAGTGTTCCTTAAATATTGCTGCAATTGATTTGCTCGTCCTGACCAATTCATTTCACGAGGTTTATTTGCCAACTTCATGCATGTTTTGAATTTGATTGGTTTTTCATTTTTGCCCAGCCAATAGGAATCACGAAATTCAAAACAGGAACTTGCCTAACGAGATTCAATCAACCGGAACTCTATTGCCATGACAATAACTGGTGTTTTTTAACAGCTCAATCCAGTACGTAGTGGCCTTCCCGGTCCCTGTGATTGGCTGATCTATATTTGGCACAGTACCGTAGCATTGATTTGATTGGTTCGCGGTACACAAAGAGAACCGACAATATTGCTCTCCGACAAGCAGGCGTTACTGGGAGCTGGTTTATCGTCTCCCTAAGAACGACTGCGGGGGAGACTATCCACGTAGGGGATAGCTTGCCGATACACTGCACGTTTCAGAAGCAAGAAAACGAACACTATATGCAGTATCCACTGCAACTTATAGCACGGTGTACAAAATATGTTCATCGTTCTACCTTTTGTTGTTAGGCAGCATAAATTTGACTTATGGGTCTTTTTATGGGTTTTTTCCAGGAGGTACCATTCTTTTGAACAGAAGAATAGCAAGCGAGATTTCAAAAATCTTGTCTGGCACATGGACCCCTCCTTTCTGTAAAAGAAATGGCATTTGCTGGAGGGGGAAAGATGGCAAAACATGGCATCGTGAAGTATGTTTTCAAGTATATTAATAGTTTCCAATTAATCATCTATTGTATTTCTCACACATTTTCTAGCTTGAAATGTTTTGTACGATTCTTTAAACTGAAGTTGTAGTACATGATACATCGTTTTAGCCCTGGAACAGTGTTGGATGTTTTGCAGTACATTGTTTTATAAGTATTTTACTGGTTAAGTTATATGATCATACTTCCAGCCATGTTTGCCTACATTAACACCAATTTTTCAAGCTGAGTTTTTTTATGCAATACGATTTGTGTCCAGGCGCGTTTCGAGATTCCGTACTGTAATGCCCAGGTCAAACGTTGAACTTTTTATGAATCGAACTCAGTAGAAATGAACTTTTACAAAAGAGTTATCTAATTTACATTGAGCTTAACTCAAGAAAAGTTCGACGTTTGACTCGGGCCTAATTCGAGAAAGGTTTGTGGATACATATAGGTTTATTTGTATTCCCTGAGTTTTTTGCATGTTGACTTAGATCTTCATCATAGCAAGGATAGTCGAAGGACTTTTTGTAATTTGTTTTCAAAGCAACAACACAGAATAAGTATAATCAACGAGAAGGGAAGCTCGTGTTGGCATGCACTTACCTGTACCCTTCACAAAGGATTTAATTTTTTTATTCTAATCTTATCAAGAGATTATAAAGTATGAAAAGGTTGGCTCGAGGGAACCTATGATTTTGTGTGCATGCTTATATGTAATATGTTTTTTTACTTAGGGTATTCAAGGAGTCCATTGTTTTCGTGCATCACGCCTGAGGTATCCTAAAGGACTTGGTGATCTGACTAGAAAAACCCCAAAAGGTAAAAATTAGATTTATGGCATTCTATTTAATGCTACAGCTGTATACAAGGATAAACTCGTTTCTTTTAGGTATACCCAGTTAGTCTGCGTACTATACTTTCGTACGTTTCTTGCTCGTTACTGCATGCATGCATGCGTAAAGGCACTGTTACGCGAGGCACTTTTCCTTGCAACTTGCAACACAACGCTGTTTCAAGGTGCACGTTACAGAAAAAATCCGTCTCGTGTGGCACTCTTAGTTTGTAATAAATTTACACTTCAGCCTTCCTAACCACTTGCATTGATCAAAAAACCCTCCAGCAATCTGCAATACTTTTTTTAGAAAAAATTGCATTGCAAGTTGCAAGAAAAATTGCGTCGTGTTAAGGCTCATTTTACACAGGCGGGTTTTGCTGCGATTTTTCTCCTCCTGACTGATCCGATCGAATGGATTGACTTACGAATGTATTGGATATTTGTACAAACAAAGCTATAGTGGTTCAACACATTCGTGAGACATCCATTCAGTCGCATGCCTCAGAATGACAAAAATCGCACCAAACATCGCCTGTGTAAACGGGCCTTAAGCCCTTAAAGCTGGATTTTCACAAGGCATAAAATGTCACCGCGTGCTTGACTTTCTCTTTTCTCTTTTTGTCTCTAGTTCTCACGTTGAACGAAGTACTAGACAATTCAATTTGCACAATAGAAAAGTCGAGCACGTGACATACAGGAGTTTGCCTGGTGAAAATCAAGCTTTAACATCTACCCTTGTATTCGAGATTATATAATATAATATCTACCCTATATATTCTAGAAAGAGCTATACCGTATTACGCTATATATGCGCAAGGGTTTTCTTTTAAGCTTATTACATGATAAGATTACAGAACAGGCTGGACTTTTACAGATATACAGTGGAACCTTTAATTAGCAGACACTTTATCCAGTGGACACCTCTAATTAACGGACACTCTATCCAGTGTCCAGTGGGGTGTTGGTGGCACGGTGGTTAGCGCACGTGCCTTTCACCTCTGCGACCCGGGTTCAATTCCTGCTCTCAGCAGTTGTCTGATTAAAAAAATTCACCTTGGCCGCATGTGAGAAGAGTGCTTCCAGTTTGACTCTACCAAACATCGCAGGTTTCCTCCGGGTACTCCGGTTTCTTCCCGTAGAAACACTGGACCAATGAGGGATGGCCCTTACTGGACCTCTAGGGAGAACAGTTAGCTATTAACTGATAGAGCTCTCCAGTATAAATAAGATTAGTTTAGTTTAATTAACGGACATTTGGTGAAGTTCCCAAACGACACATTACTATATTCCCCCAAACTCCGTCCAGCGGACAACTCTAATTAACGGACGTATGAAACGTTCCCGTTGGTGTCCGCTAATTAGAGGCTCCACTGTATCAAAATACAAACAACTAATGATCTAGAGTACAACGCGAACAGTGAACACAGTGCGATTTTGAATGCTTCAACCTAAGATAAACAAGGACGTTCAAGATAAGAATAAGTAAGGTTTGAGTTTATAGTTGTTGTTTGAATGGTTGCTTATCAAAATCTTGTTTTGTGCACAGATACTAAGCAATACTACGAGTCCTCAGCCATGCCATTTGTAACTTCACAGCCTCCGTCGAGGCAAAACAATCCTGACTCTGTTTTGGAAGCAAACTCTCGTAAAGTGTCTAGTGATATGGAATGGGAAAATGAGTGGAACCACAGTGGACTGGCGTCAGGTTTGACACCTGAGGTATGAATCAATATACAGGAGCTGCTATGTTCTCAAAGAACTGCTATATACTGTATACTTAACTTAAATACTATATACAGTACTTTAGTATATTACCAGCTATTACCATAACCCCCAAAGACCCAAACACGACTTAATGGAGCAGATACAAGAATAGGTGAACGTGGCGGACATTCGCGTTGCTTCACTCTGACCGTCTGACGATGACTGCCGTTGAGGTTGTTGAAACGTCATTCACCACCATTACCATCTCCCGACTCTACCATAACTACCTTTTATTTCTACTATCACTATCTCCTGGCTCCACAATCACTATCTCTTCTCTTTACCATCACTACCTTCTGTCTCCACCATCACTACCTTCTGTCTTTACCTTCACTACCTTCTGTCTCCACCATCACTACCTTCTGTCTTTACCATTACTACCTTCTGTCTCCACCATCACTACCTTCTGTCTCCATCATCACTACCTTCTGTCTTTACCATTACTACCTTCTGTCTCCACCATCACTACCTTCTGTCTTTACCATCACTACCTTCTGTCTTCACCATCACTACCTTCTGTCTTCACCATCACTACCTTCTGTCTCCACCATCACTACCTTCTGTCTTCACCATCACTATCTTCTGTCTTTACCATCACTACCTTCTGTCTCCATCATCACTACCTTCTGTCTTCACCATCACTACCTTCTGTCTTCACCATCACTACCTTCTGTCTCCATCATCACTACCTTCTGTCTTTACCATCACTACCTTCTGTCTCCATCATCACTACCTTCTGTCTTTACCATCACTACCTTCTGTCTCCACCATCACTACCTTCTGTCTCCATCATCACTACCTTCTGTCTCCATCATCACTACCTTCTGTCTTTACCATCACTACCTTCTGTCTCCACCATCACTACCTTCTGTCTTCACCATCACTACCTTCTGTCTCCACCATCACTACCTTCTGTCTTCACCATCACTATCTTCTGTCTTTACCATCACTACCTTCTGTCTCCATCATCACTACCTTCTGTCTTCACCATCACTACCTTCTGTCTTCACCATCACTACCTTCTGTCTCCACCATCACTACCTTCTGTCTTTACCATCACTACCTTCTGTCTTTACCATCACTACCTTCTGTCTCCACCGTCACTACCTTCTGTCTCCACCGTCACTACCTTCTGTCTTTACCATCACTACCTTCTGTCTTTACCATCACTACCTTCTGTCTCCACCATCACTACCTTCTGTCTCCACCATCACTACCTTCTGTCTCCACATTCACTACCTTCTGTCTCCACCATCACTACCTTCTGTCTCCACCATCACTACCTTCTGTCTCCACCATCACTACCTTCTGTCTCCACCATCACTACCTTCTGTCTCCACCATCACTACCTTCTGTCTCCACCATCACTATATTCTGTCTTTACCATCACTACCTTCTGTCTCCACCATCACTACCTTCTGTCTCCACCATCACTACCTTCTGTCTCCATCATCACTACCTTCTGTCTCCACCATCACTATATTCTGTCTTCACCATCACTACCTTCTGTCTTCACCATCACTACCTTCTGTCTCCACCATCACTGTATTCTGTCTTCACCATCACTACCTTCTGTCTCCATCATCACTACCTTCTGTCTCCATCATCACTACCTTCTGTCTTCACCATCACTACCTTCTGTCTCCACCATCACTACCTTCTGTCTTCACCATCACTACCTTCTGTCTCCATCATCACTACCTTCTGTCTTCACCATCACTACCTTCTGTCTTCACCATCACTACCTTCTGTCTTCACCATCACTACCTTCTGTCTTTACCATCACTACCTTCTGCCTTTACCATCACTACCTTCTGTCTTTACCATCACTACCTTCTGTCTCCATCATCACTACCTTCTGTCTTCACCATCACTACCTTCTGTCTTCACCATCACTACCTTCTGTCTTTACCATCACTACCTTCTGTCTTTACCATCACTACCTTCTGTCTCTACCATCCTACCTTCTGTCTCCATCATCACTACCTTCTGTCTCTACCATCCTACCTTCTGTCTCCATCATCACTACCTTCTGCCTCCATCATCACTACCTTCTGTCTCCATCACTACCTTCTGTCTTCATCACTATACCGTCCTGTCTGCATTGCCAACTTTTGTCTCCACTGTGTCTTTCAATTTTCTTTTTAATTTTACTGATAGGAGTACAAAGCGCAGAAACGAGAAAGGCTTTTGAAAAAGCTTTCAAGAAACATCCAGGCCGAAGTACAAAAGGCCAATTTAGAGAGTTCCACGTTAAATAAACAAGACTTCAATGAATTGATCCGAGAGATCTCAGGTAAATATACCAGACCCAGTGTTAAAGAGCGGCGAACAAACGAACAAACGAACAAACGAACAAACAAACAAACACGTAGAATATAAAGCGCTGTTAACTCGTAACTCATTATGGCACCGCAATTCTACAGCATACTGTACATGTTATGTCATATTTAAAACACGAGCAGGAGTGTTTTATCAGATTTAAAACCACGAGGGCGCAGTCCGAGTGTTGTAGATCTGATAAAACACGTGATGCGAGTGTTTTGAATGGCTTAAAAAACGATTCGTTATTGGATGTTATGTTCATTAGTATTCTTTATATAAAACTGTATGTTCATTAGTATTCTTTGTATAAAATTGTATGTTCATTAGTATTCTTTCTGACATCAAGAAGTTTTATCAGGTATAAAACCACGGACATGGTACCGATTTCCTTTGTGTTTTCCTCGTGAATTATTAATGAGTTTTTGAAGTCATCTAACAAATATAGATGCCATTTTATCGGCTTTTTAGTTATAGATTCACTTACGTTACAACGTGGTGAAAATAAAAAACGGACTTTATATTTGTTTTATACAATTAAAGTTTAAAAGGTTTTTATTGAATCTGATCTTGCCGGATTCTGGGGCATGGAAAATCTCGATTTCTTTTTTCGCGGAATTTTGGTGGGGTTTGGATTTTTATGCTGTTTATCTTACTTATATAGATAAGAATATTGGTGCTGGTCAAGAAACAACAGGCTCAAGATTTACTCGCTCTGAAAAACTTCAATTTACTGAGGTGATGAAAATTATTTGTTTGTGTAACAACAAGAACAACAACAGAATCAGATTATTTCAATTTGACGTTTTGTACATTTTAGGATGACGAAAAGGAATTATTAGCAGCAGTAGTTGCTTTAACTGAAAGTGCTCTTCCAAAAGTTGACACCGAAGAGGCAAGTTACAATATGATTTTAAAAATCTTTAGATTTGAAAGGGGGAGCTGGTGCCTGAGCAGGAGGCGCATCAACGTGGCCGAGTCAACTTACTGAAACTAAAAAAATGTTTCGTTATACCGGGGTTTCACTGGTATAAAATATATTTATAAAATAACAGGTGTCCTACGCACGCTGTGATTGGACGATAGCCATTTTCACTCAGAATACAGAGACACGTTTGACGTCATTTTCATTTTATATTGTACAACGCATGCTCTGTTTCGTTAAATCTCACGTAATCTCGGCTTCGCCTCGTGTTTGAAATGACGTCATTCGTGTTTATATCACAGTACAGAGACACGCAAGCGATCTTCTATTTGTTAATTATAATATATATATAAAATATATTTATATATATAATAAAATATATCACCTATATCGAAACAAAGTTGCGTTGAATTTTGTGCAGTCTAAAAAGGGTTGTGGTTAGAGAAAGGTTGCATGGACTGCACTTTGGTAACCATGCTGCAACTTACATGCAACTGCTGTTTAAAGCTTGGTTCTAATTCACGCCTTTCTCACTGGTATCAGCGTAATCCCCCACCAAAAACGTGCCTTTCGAATAGTTAATATAATTATGTTGACTTACTTTTGTTTCAAAAGTCCACTCTGGGTTTCTTGTATGATTATAGTCTCGGTGTGTTTACGTTGTGGTATCTTTATGGAATTTTAGCAAGATAATTTTATCTCTTGTCTTTAGGAGATACAAGCAAGACGAAAAGAGGAGATAGATACAATGCAGCAGCGCCTTACCGAGCTGACCAGTCGTCTTGAGGGACTGGAGATAGATATGAAGAAGTTCAAGGCTACCACTCAACAGGTTGGGTCTTCTATGTTAATAGTGTTTTCAGCTTGAAGTTCGTAAAGTTTTTTCATCTGTTTTTACAGGTTGGATCTTGTGTTTCGTTTTCTTGTTTAGAGTCTATTTAATTTTATAGCGGAATGAGTTTCTATATTTATTTTTAACCGTTTATCTGTATTGAATTAAGATGGCATAAGTTTTGCCGAAATATTTCTACAGTTAAAAAAAATTCTCGTATATCTCAAGTTTTAATGGTAAGCAAGAATTTATAGTGACTGACATTAGTTTTCGAGTTGTCGACTCAGGCAGTCATCAGAGCAAATGCAACATTATCTGGGGAGGAATAAGTAAGAGTTAATTACCAAGAACCGAGGCTTTTAGCCAAATACAGCAGCCTCGAGGGGTTTATTTGGATAAAAGCCGAGGTTCGAGCTATTAAATAGTTATTAGAGAGTTATTTAATAGAGAGTTATCTATTAGAAAGTTATTTAATAGTTGAGGAGGTTTTCTAAAAAAACATATATCAATAGCGCTCCGCACAGATGATGTCAGTGTTGTCAAATTGTCCGCATTTTTTATTAATTCATAGTTTCCAACAATAGAAAAACATTCATTTTGAATCCCTTGAGAGTTGATTTGGTTTGTTTGTCCGCATTTTAGGTTTATAAATAGCAACTGTGCGCTTCGCTATTACTATATATTGCCCTGGTGATCGGGCGATATCTAGATATTGCCCTGTTGACCAGTGCAATACCTATATACAACCTTAAATTTTTAATTATCGGTTCTCTTGGCACTATTAAATAATAATAATAATAGGCCCACGCTCTAATATCTTTTTTTCGTATTGACCGCGCTCTTGGTTAATAATTTAATAAATTTATACTGAAGAAGAACTTGTGCTAGAAACGTTAGTATCTTGTAACACAACGTTCTGCCACCACGCACGTTTTCAAATTGTTTGTTCATTTAATATTATTGGTTGTGTAGGCTCAAGAACGAACCGAGACCCTTCAGAGGAAAAACAAGGAGGAGGAGGAATCGTACAAAGTAAAGAAACGTACTGCGGATCTCTTGCCTGATGCCAGTAATAACATTGCTAAACTAGAAGTAAGTTACTTTAATGTGTAGATTGTTTTAGTGTAACGTCACGAAATTTCAAATTTTAGTGGTTTTATAATATTTGGTTAATACAATAATTCGTAATCAGAAAATTACAGTTAATGTAATACAACAAAATGTTTGCGGTTATACACCATGTTTATTAACGATAATAATGGTAAAGTATAATAGCTGATGCAATCATACAGGGTATGTAGATCGCAAAAGACTGTCTGCATGGTACCTAGTTATCAGTATTTTAAATACATATATTGTAAATTCTAATGAAAAATCCCAGTTTTTATTGAGCTGCTATGGCTTTACTTGCTCGTGTGTACAATATGTCCAAGGGTTATTTTTTGACCATTTTTCTTGACAACTTTAATTTGTTTGTGTAAAAACTGGGGATAGTTTGCACATACATGAGCGATTTCAATTGTCAACTATACAATCATGGAAATTTTAATAAAGTTACTTTTGCTATTTTGTTTTGAATTTTTTGTTGTATGAATGATTTGTTAAGAATACTGAAGCTGCACTCAGTTGATATTTGAATTGGTACGAGAAGAATTTTGTTATTTAGTTCAGCTTAGTTAAAGTGCACATGAAACGAAAATTAAGTCTGTCTTATTTTAAAGAACACTTAAAATGATAGAGTAACATCTTTTGCAGTTTCTCGTTTCCTTGCTTCGTTCTTGAGATATTTCAGTCTGTTTGATATGTAAATTAAACAACTTGACGTCACATGTGCATGATGAGTTATCGAAAAAAGTTATATATCTTTGCTATTATCAAACCAAATTAATTCGAAGGAAGAATGTGGGTGTGTTTCGCCCAGAACACTAAACATGTACATTTTCAAGTAATTATATTTGAAAATAGCAAAGATATATAACTTTTTTCGATAACTCATTATGCACGTCATGACGTCAAAATGTTTAATTTGCATATCAAACAAACAACAAAGCAAGGAAACGAAAAAAAACTGCAAAAGATGTTACTCTATCATTTTAAGTGTTCTTCCAAATAAGACAAACTTAATATTCGTTTCATGCATGCATGCACTTGAAATTGATTTGGTCGCAACATTAAAGTGGTATGGTTCTCTTATGAAAATATTGTTGGTATATTAAATATATTATGATAATTGGTAATTGTGCGAAGTTTCATTTCGAAATTCTTAAACTGACCAAAGTTGTATTTTACGTGCGAAGTTTGTATCTCGGAGCGCTGCCATTAAATTGGTTGTGTTTGAGAAGAATGAGTTGAGGACAGCTTATGACGTCATAGACTCAACAAAAACAAAAGATCATTGTTGTTGTCAACAAAAGGGTCATTGTTGTTATTGAGTCTATGACGTCACAAGCTTCCTCGACTCATTCTTCTCAAGCTCGGCCAATTTAATGGCGGCGCTCCAAAATACAAACTTTACACGTAAAATATCACCTTTCCTTCAACGAATTTTGAAATGAAACTTTGCACGATTACCAACTACCATAACATCTTTAGGATTATGCAAAAACATTGCCAACAATATTTTCATCAGACACTGAACCACTTTAAAACTCACTGCTTATAACTAATCAATATAAGATATACATAATCTGTTCAATATCATTTTTGTCAATGTAGACTGTGGTTGAAAACAGCTCAGCAAGATTAGTTACTCTTGCGAAACAATGGGAGGAACATCGCCAACCATTAATTGATCAATATCGTGAAATGAAAGCTTTGAACAGCACCAGACTGGTAAGTGTGCTTATATGACTGAATTGATTTTTATTTGATATTTAAAAATGAAACATGCGAATTAACAAATACAGTTCTTGTGAATAGTTCTAAGGATTACGAATAAGTATATGTTTAAATATTAAAATGAGTACTTTATATGTGGTGAATGAATACCGTTTATAAATTTGTGCTGATACTTACAACTAAGTGGAGAACTAATCAATGATTTCTTGCATGGCAAACCCCAGCAACATTAGCGGTTTTCTGACTAGAAACCTAAATGATTAATTTAGCCCTCAGGCTCAAATATTTCCGTTGTATTATGTATACTAATATAAATTTTGTAGTTGTATAATTCTGTAATTAATTTATTATCGTAAGAATGTCAGCAGTTAAACTATTTTATTCTATATTTTTTCAACTTTTTACCGTACTATAGAAGCGTACATCTATCTGATCACAAACGAAAATTTATTTTGTCACTTGTCAAGGTGGTAAAAACCTTTTGAAACAAAATACAGCACAAAGAAGCATGCATTCTTACTGAATGTAGATACACAACCAATGAACAATTTTAATATTTATACATTATTAAAGAAGATAAAAGTAAGGGGTCACCTACATACTAAGAAGGCTTCTGATTGGTTTAAATAACTTGACCCAACACCTTCCCCTAACTCTAATCAGTAAGGAGCATGGGAACGAATTGATAATCGACAATGTGATTGGTTACTTATATCCAATCAGAAACTCGTTCATATTAGGTAGGTCTTTACTGGGGTAAGGTAAGAAGACGAAGAACAAACCGCACTTATAGTGAACGTGCGACTTGGTGTTAATAAACAAAGAAACAAACAATCATACAAGCAGACAGACAGACAGACAGACAGACAGACAGACAGACAGACAGACAGACAGACAGACAGACAGACAGACAGACAGACAGACAGACAGACAGACAGACAGACAGTAAAATTTGGAAAAGGTTTGTCACACCTCAACCTTATTGTCGTTTTAGGGTGAAGCTCAGAAGAAAATTGAACAAATTCGAAGTCTTCGAGAAAAAATGAAGGAAACGGTGGAAGACGTGCGTGGCAGAGACGAACTTTTGAAAGATCTGGTGAGTTTCAATGTCAACTGATCTAAGATGAACAACATCCAAGATATGAATTCTGCACGTTTTATCAATTTTATAGTTGTTTACCTGTGAATACTACCTGCCTGTTTTTCTACGTTATAGTATAGTGTTTTTAGGTTGAAGTTGTTAAAGTGCCTATGAAACGAAAATTAAGTTTGTTATTTGAACAAACAAACGTTTGTACAAACGTTTTTGAAATATTTCAGTTTGTTTGATATGCAAATTAAACATTTTGACGTCACACGTGCATAATGAGTTATCGAAAAGAGTTTATAGCTTTGCGATTACCAAACTAAATAATTCGAAGGAAGCATGTGGGTGTGTTTTGCCCAGAACATTAAACATGTAGATTTTGAAGTAATTATATTTGATAATACCAAAGATATATAAAAGATATATAACTTTTTTCGATAACTCATTATGCACGTGTGACGTCAAATTATTTTTTTTTGAATATCAAACAAACTGAAATATCTCAACAACGAAGCAAGGAAACGCAAAACTGCAAAAGATGTCACTCTAAGTGTTCTTTCAAATAAGATAGACTTAATTTTCGTTTTATATGCACTTCTTTAAAAATGAATATTATTATATGACTATTTCCGCGAGCGGTCTGGAACGCGAAATCCAGCAATTTGATTGGTTCCTGAGCGGTCTGGAATCTGCCGTTCCAGACCGCTGAGAGAATTTTATAAACAAAATGAAAGTCATGTCAGTATACATGCAACAAGAAGGATAATAATTTCAGAACTACTCATTGTGAAATATATCGTGCAGTTATGTTGTTAGAAATTGTGTTAAGCTTCCATTTGATGTATAGTTTAAGTTTCCATGTTATGTGAAACTTTTTAAAATGTTCAAAATGTTCGTAGCAATGTTCGTAATAATATAACATTTACTTCTCACAAATATTATAGAATTTCAACTGTTGTAACGTACAACCTTGAGCTATATGTCAAACAAAAGCAATTGAAAAATGCTATTTAGGGTAGAAAGTTCAGGATTCTAGCTAAACGGAAAGTACTTAAAAAATGGGAAAACATATGCCATTTTGGTTTAGTTCGCAAGAAAGATTGTGGCGAATACGAGCCTAACACTTTGCCAAGTTTTCACAGAACTTTTACAACACTTGTAGTCATATAATAAACTACTTATTGACCTCGCTCTTTCGGTCTGTACTAGTGAAATATCGGACCTCCGTTTCCTGCACGGCCCTCGCTTCGCTGCGCTCGCTCGGTCCGTACTAAAAACGTCGGTCTGATATTTCACTAGTACAGACCTCACGCTCGGTCAATAAGTAGTAATTATATCTTTCCACGTATATAAATATCGTAAATATCTTCGGTCTGCCATCTGAGTTCTAGACTCTAGTGGCTCAGTGGTTAGAGCGTCCGGCTAGTACTTGGCAGGGTTTGCATCCTGTCTGGAGAGTTTTTTGAGTTAACTAAGCTTCTACAGCAAAAACAACTGAAACTTTACCTGCCTGGTGTTATCTAATCCGTATTGTTTTGTGTTTTTCTTCAGGTGACAGAGTACCAGAATATGGTAAAAGACGTAAACAGGTCAGCTTATACTAAAAGAATTCTTGAAATTGTTGCGAATATCAAGAAGCAGAAAAATGACATCGATAAGGTAACTATTAAGGTTTCTTCTCGTTTAATACTGCATGTCAGTGCTGAAAAACTCGGTACCCTATTGCACGCAATATTGCGCTCTTTTCTTATTGTTAATCATTTTCTATAAACCGCGCTCCTACCACGGAAATTCAGTCAAAGTCAAACGACAATCAAATAATTTCCAGCGCAGCTAGGCGAGAAACTTCAAAATTTTTAAGAGAAAATAGTGTCAAAGTGACATCTGTATGGAAGGGACGAATAGTCGTATTGTGAAAAGGGAGAGAAGCGTACGACCGCAAGAACGTCTGCGTAAGGGACTAGAATGATAGCAGTTAATGGAATATTTTTTATTCTAGCTTCAGCATCATGTCAACCAACCTTGTAAGCCAACGCTGGAGAGTAGAGGTGTACTTTACACGTTCGTGTTTTCTATATGACGCCATGTTTTTATCGTGTCTGGATTCCGCTATCAAAATGAGCATTTATACAAATGTTAATTTAAAGCCAACGCATGCAAGTCACCTGCTTAGAGACTCTGTATTGCCTACAGGATATGGGAAATCGCTGATTTACCAACTGCTTCTTTCCTTCCCGAGTAATTCTTCAGCCACTGACAGAATACTAGAATTGCTGCGATGAAAGATATTTTTGCAGTGAGTTACATCGCAAATCTTGAGACACAAGCGGCAGCACGAACTTAGAATTCCCTCACTGTAGAACTTTTTCGGTGTATTAAACTGTTTCGACATCAAGCCAGATCCAGGCGCAGTTGCATTGTTAAATGATACGAAATGATATGTGATCTCGTGTCGCGGCAATTTAATAAACCAAAACTATACGTTTGATGATAACACCACAAGACAATACGTATACCATGCTCACAGGGCAAGAACTTCCATCCTGGTACCACTGAGTTGGTCCTTTTTACCATAATTCTTTACCATCCCCTCCCTAATAACGGTATTTTAAAACCTCCCAGATTCTGGGAGGTACGTGACCAGCCCATGCCAGGGTTTTTACTCGACGCGTGCGCGAGGGCGGGAGCAAAAATCCTGGGTACGAGGTTGGTTGCATGTCAACATACTTCAATGGGCGCGCACGTTCGTGGTTTTTTGCTTCAAACTGACACGTAAGTTTTTAACGTTTTAAAAATCAAAAGTATTTTGAACAACAACCAAATTCGATAAATTGATATCAGCAATGAAACATGGGAGAAAAACAGAAACTACAAACAAACACGATAATAAATCCAATTTGAAATGTTGGCACCTTCATCTTAGGGATCTTTTTACTCCTTCTCGATGGGTATATAGTAATTGCTGGAATATTACATGAAATGTTTTTTTATGTCACTTAGATATTTTTCTTTTGTCTTTTTCCTATTAACGTACATGCGTTGACTTTCAGATTTTGCTTGACACTCGGAGCGTTCAAAAAGACATCAACCAACTTTCCGGAAAGCTTAGTCGTACCTTCAAAGTTACTGATGAATTAATCTTTAAGGTTTGTTAAACATGCTCTCTCACTCTTTTTTTCTTATAGCGTACATATATGTAGCCTTTCATGGACAATTTTCTTGCGCTTAATCCGCTTATACAATATATAGGTAGTCCTGCCCATCGTGGAATTGTTGAGGTGGCTCAAAAGTCTAAATCGTGAGAAATTACGTTTTTCCCATAAAAAGTTTTGCACAGGTCTCATTAGCTTTATTTTAGTTTATAACATAGCTCTAGTGGTGGTCTTGATTGTTGAAAAGTTTTATACTTGTAGCGCTTGCGTATCAATTAGAGGATATGTGTTTTTAGGTTTTTTGGTTTGTTGGAAATACGATTTCTTCACTTAGGTAAACTTTGAGGGTATAAAACTTTTCAATAATCAAGACTACTACTAGAGCTATGTAATGAAATACAGTAGAATGAAGCTAAAATCTGCATACAAATTTTTCTTATGTGGAAAAATGCAATTTCTGTTGAACTGCATTAATATCTAAGTCAGACTAAGTGGTTCATTTGTCGTGTGAACGTTATACCACACCGGAGTATTGTATTTCATCTGGGAATTTGTTGATCTATCGTAGCAAAAAAAATTGCGGCTGCCCTGTACTTTTTGTACAGCAACAAATTTTGTGTAGAATTTAAGTAATTCTGAACTTTGACATGGCAGCTGGAAATTATCGTTATCATCATCACTTTTAAGAGATAACTGCACCGAGCATGACTTGAACCTGGGTAGCAGAAAGGCACGTGCACTAACAACACCCTAGGGTTTGAGCATACACACACACAAGGACCTTTTCAAGAGCAATTTACATATTTAATTTCAACGTGGCCTTGTCGAGGCATACCAATGGCGCTCCAAGCACCAGCTAAGGTGTTGATTTTACGGAGGGAGGAAAACCGAAGGACCCGGCGAAAAACTCTCAAAGCACAGGAGAGACCAACTAAATAAACTCCACTAACATGAGGCCCAAGTCTAGGACGGGGTTATTCCCAGATGGTCACCCATCCAAGTACTAACCCCATCTAACTGGGCTTAACTTTGGACTGCAGTGGTGAGAGACAGCGCGCTAACAGCACACGCCACTCGTGCTTTCCCGAAGGTTACGTTCTCTGTTTCGGCAGTATATCTAACCTTACTCTATTTCTAACCTTCAAATAGCTGAGTAGACTAAGAGTCTAATGTTTCGAGCGAAGGCCCTTCGTCAGAGAGAAACGTAAAAAAGGTTAGGCTGCTAAATGAAGGTTAGGCTGCTCAGCTATTTACTATAATAAATATATATAATTTTATATATTGGTCAATAGCTATGATCTATAAAAGGACAGATGCACAGATTACGTCACTTACGTGGTCTGATTTCTCTAAACCAATCACGGATCTCACTGCAACATCACGAGCCAATGACGTTGCTTGATTTGTATAGATCATGGATCACGTCAGATGAAGTGATTTATCTTTTTCAATGCCCCGGAAATTCGCCGGGAAAATTTAATAAGTCCGTTAAAACAATTTTTTTTCTATTTTTGTATTGTATAAAACAAATAGATTCCATTTTTGTTGTTGTCTGTTCATTTATAGATGCACAGAGGACGTCACAACATGGTAAGAACATCAGGTTGTTCTTACCACGTTGTGACGTCATCTGTGCATCTATAACTGAACAGACAACGGCAAAATGGAATCTATTTGTTAAATATATATATATATATATATATATATATTATACTAAAGTATTGAAAGCCTTCATCTTTTTAGTTTTTGACCTCTGAATGTAGTGTCTGAAACGTGGAATTGATCAAAAGCGTAATTTTGCTTATTACGCGATATTGTCAATCACGTTACGTGTTGACGTTTTCTTTCAATCTTGTTTGGTCTTTCATTTTGTATACAAACCTAACCTTTGATGACATGTCTTTTATCCGTTTTTGTCTTAGGATGCAAAGAAAGACGAAGCGTGTCGTAAATCATATCGTTACCTGGCCAGCCTACACGAGGTGAGTTCATTAGTCCATTTGTGGCCAAAATAAGAAAGCCATTTGTACGATGACGTAGGATAGCGTTCATAGGCGTAGCAGCCCAATTATGTTTGGGGGGGGGGGGGGGGGGGGGGGGAGATATTTTTGCCCAAGAAAATTGATTTTTAAGTCGTATTTTTCAGCCTTAGCTTAACGTATGAATTTTTCTTGGACATTTTACAGCAATACATGTCAAAATTGTCCGAAATTCGTAGAATTTGTCTTCGAAAGTGCCCGAATTTTCCTTTTTCAAATATTTTGGGAGGGTAATTTCCCCCTGCCCTAACCCCCCCTTGCTACGCCTATGATGGCGTTGGTGACCACAACTACCAGAATGCTTTGCCAGTATGCTCTATTTATTAGCACTAAAATACTGGCAAAGCATTCTGGTAGTGCCCGTAGTTGTATAGTCACCCTAGGCCATCCCACGTCGTCGTGCAAATGACCTATTTCCCGTAATGTATTTAGAATTCAATAAAGTTCATTAGAAGTTTTATATTTTATTTGAATTCCTAGATCTCAAAGTGCATGAAAAAACAAAGATTTGATTTTTAGTCTATTTCAGTATTTTTTTTTTATGAATATTTTTTCCATTCAAACGCATAAAGGGTGGCTAAAGCCAGTTCAAGTGTCTGATTCTCTACTTGACTCTTTTTCTAATGAAATCTAAGTCCTGTGGTACTAGAAGCTAAACTTGCTTTATGACGTCAGCGTAGTCCTCTTTCACTTGCGCCCAGTTTCCAAATAGAAACTAGAAGGTCTAGTGTCGATACTGCAATTGCTTCTAAAATAGCTCTGTCAAGGATTGCGTCCACGTGGTTACCCAACACTAGGCAAAAGTCACAGACTTACATCTTTGGTTTCGTGGGTATTGATAAATTCAATTAACTGACTCGCTTATGCTAGAAGATAAGTTCGACTCCAACCAGTGGGTTTTGTGTGAGCCCGCGTTCCTTCGCCTCCGCCTAGATCAATGGTCGACACTTATAAATTTCGACCAATAGAAAAGTTGCTGTCAGATTTGGCAGGCAAGCTTGTAAATAGTTAGAGAGGTGACATGTTGAAATGTTCCACATGTATATTTAATGTTTACTTTATCTAATATTTGTTTTCCAATGAAATTCTCAGTTTATGTCACGTAATATATACTCAGTACTTAGTATATAGTTTTTAAACCAGGTACTGTTGCATGAATGACCTCTGAGGTTTGTTCGCGATAAAGCAGATCACACAGCCGAAAATGCATGCACCTCAATGTCTTTTTCTTGACGTCAGGTAATCCTCCACCACATAACAAGCACGCGTATTTGACTGCTTTCTTGCTTTTCTTGGAGTTGTCAGTTATTGTTGTATCAGATATTACCAGCTTAGACATATCTCAAATTTAAATTCACAAAAGTGTAAATTTAAAGAGTGAATACCATTTTACATATGACGTCACGAACGAATGGTGTCACGAACGAATGGTGTCGACCCAGTGAACTCTATATAAAGACTGGAACGATACCTACAAACCAAATTTTGAAGCCGTCATGGAGGCTGACATGCAGGGCAGCCCCAGTCCTCTTTATATGCAAGAAAATCTTTACTTTTTTAAGTTATATTTTGTTATGAACCAATTACAAAGAAATGCAAACATGCTACAGTAATTAAGTATTATTATTAAGTATTTCTTCTAAAGTCTTTTAGCAGCAAAAACGTAGCTTGAATATTTGACAAAAAACACAATTTGTGTCCGAAACCGCGCGGATCTCTTGATTTTTTGTAGGGCAAAAATAAAGATAGCTTTAATCAAGTCCTTTAAAGCCTACTGAAATCTAGGGCTATAATCTGTCGAGCATATGGATGCTGACATGATGAATAAAAACCATAAATATTAAATTTTCTGAACGTTCAAAAAATATAAAACACAGAAATACGAACCGACAGTGTTTTAAAGGCATCAAAGATAAAAAATATATGTGGTCTTATAATGATTCAAAAGGTATGAGGAGATTATTCATAAGAGCAAAGGCACAGCTTGACAGGGTTGCAAGAATTCATAACATAAAGACGAATAAATACTAAATAAAACCTGAATTTTCGTCAGGAATTTCCATCAATCCAAGCAAAATTTTGCTTTTGTTTGGCAATATATTTCCTCCTTCAATCTATTTTTGCCAGCAAACATACCTCAGACAGAAAGGACAATGATTCTAATACATACTGGCTTCGTTATATCAATTCTAAAGAAGTTCAACTACAAAAAAATAGAAAATTGTCGCTGGGCCATTGTCCCGCTCTCTACCGCTTCTTGGACGTTGGTCAGACGTTCATGCTCCAAGCAGCCGCCTTCACCCAATTATAAGGCCGGCCTTATGGAGGTAGCGTTCCAGTTCTTATATATAGAGTTCACTGTGTCGACCATTGATGCAACCAGTGGATGAAGGAATTAAACCGCGGGCTCACACAACACCGACCGGCTGGAATCGAGCACTATAGAAGTTGATCCTTGAACATTTGTATAGTCGAGTTTAGTTATGTGTCGTACATTAAGTTTGAATCGGGAATTATAAATATAAATACTAAAATACTTTTCAATGAAACTGATGCAGTTTTTGACAATTGCTTAGCCTGTAGCTGGCGGTATTAGGGTTCGGGCGCGGACGGTAGGCGGGCAACGCGAAACACGATCGGAAATGGCGGCTGTCGAGGCTCGCGGCGAAATACGGCTGACCCGTATTAGCTACGCATGCGCAGAACGAATATCTTGCATGTAAACGTCCTCAATACACGGCCGACAACTCACTTGAGCCAGCACGCACGTGGACTGCGAACTGCCCCATGAAAGTGGCCGATTTTCTATGCGATTTCCGATCGTGTACCGCCTGCCCAAAAACTATGTGTTTTTGAATTCCGCCCACCGAATATGTTTGTTTATGAGAACCAGTCAGAACGTGAGCTAATAATAGTGATGTCAATTTTTGACAAAATTTACAGTTTCTTGAAAAATGGAAAATACAAGTTTGAGAGTTCAAAACACGTGCATAAATAATTTTGAAACATAATAAAACTAAATGTTATGCATAGTTAAAAATCTGACAATCAAAAACTGTCACCAAATAAATAGCAACAGTTGTAGCTATGGCAACAATGACGTTTCAAAATGGCTGCCAATTACCCTTCAAACTAATTTAAATCGAAAAAAACTTTGGTGACCCCCAATTTTTTTTTCATTAAAACTTTTCTTGAAGTACGAGTAATCAATAGGCCGATGTAAAAAAAATTCTGTAGAACGAATAATTTTTGTTTCGGAAAAATCATGTTTAATTTTTAAAAAATTTGGTTCGACAGAATTTTTTAAAAATCGGCCTAGTGATTATTCGTACTTCAAGAAAAGTTTTAATGAAAAAAGAATTGGGGTCACCAAAGTTTTTTTCGAATTAAATTGATTTGAAGGGTAATTGGCAGCCATTTTGAAACGTTATTGTTGCCATAGCAACAACTGTTGCTATTTATTTGGTAACAGTATTTGATTGTCAGACTGTTTAACTATGCATAACATTTAGTTTTATTCTTTTTCCGAATTGTTTATGCACGTGTTTTGAACTCTCAAACTTGTATTTTCCATTTTTCAAGAAACTGTATGGAGCCACCTTAAGCGATTCAAGAGAAGAGGTGTGATCGTTTATACTAGTCTTCAAGGGAGAGACCACGAGTACAGAACAGCCATCGTTAATAATTACAGACATTTTCATCATCTCATGCTTCGTCAAAGCATGCACGGTAAATATCATACTTTTACCAAATCCAGTTGGCAAAATTGCAATCACATCTCTACCAAGCAATAGATATTCAATTGCAATTCGTTGTTCACTCTTCGAAACGACGTGACGACCGATAGCGCTTAAAGAATTCAATACTTTCAGTTTCTCGATACATTCGCTTATTTGTCCACTCGTATCTGCCACATTCGAAGCAATCTTTATCAATACTAGTAATATGATAACCCCTGAAATCAGCACTAATTTTCCGTCAATCAAAATCAATATTCTGACCGATCAGAATTCTCCGTCACCCAGCGTAGACAGGTATTTCCCGTTGCCCGCCTACCATTCGCGCCCGAACCCCCTAATACCGCCAGCTACGCAGGCTAACAATTGCTTATCCTTATTTTTACACTGAACTGTAGCGTAGTATAAAAGTAGGAGTACGGACTTATTCGAGACGCAGACTGCCCCCATCTGTAATAAGATCAATTTCTGAATAAACCTCGGGAGGGGGGAGGGGGGTGTTGGCTATTCAAGCATTTACAGTGGTGATATAACATTTGTATGCATGATTTTATGTCAAAAGGTAGCAAATGTTCTTAGTTATTCATGCATAAATTATCTTTGATGTGGGGTCATGTGCCGCGGTTAATATAATTATAGGTTATTGACCTTGCATATTAAATGACCTACTATATCGCTTTAAAACTACGTCTAGAATACTATTTTTTGGTAAATAACGACAAATATGGTCTGTATCATGGTCTAAATCAGTTATTTCGGGCCTCGGTAACTAACTACGCTTAGTTACCTCCTTCTTGGTAATTAACTCTTATTTAAGGTAACAATAGGATAATCTAGTATCACCTGGTAGAAAAACTTGTATCGCAACCTATTTATCCGGCCCAATGTATATGATATACTAATTTGAAACTAATTGATTGTGGATGGTTATGAAACTCGAAAAAGAGCATGGTGAAAATAGCCCGAATTAGAAAAGTTATTTTATTCCATATTTTTTCAAACGTTAAAGTGGATAATTTTAATGGCACTATCTTATATTTCTTGAACTAGAATTCTAACAAAATATTCATCAACTTATTTTATTTTTCAGAGTTGTGAGGAGCTCGTTAAATGTGTTGAAGAAACTGGTGTTATAATGAGAGAGATTAGAGATCTGGAAGATCAGGTGAATTGACGGAACTGCATGTTCATTGTCTCATGTGTTGAGAAAACGATTGATTTTAGGGGTTCACGACCCGAAATTTACATTTTGCATTTTCATGACAGTGAAAACAAATAATACAACTATTATATATCATTTGAATGCTCTTTCAATGTAGATTTCCAATTTAATCAATAAAAGGACACATTGGTTACTAGGTTAAGAGAAATTACGAGTTTTATAAAAGTTATCTTTTGACACATTATTGAAAAAAACACAACCAAAACTATTTTAACAGAATCCCCATTATCCCAGACAATTAATGACAATTCTAATGGCTACTTTTTTAATGAACCAAAAATTAATGTCATGACATTTTCTCAAAATATGTCTAACTTAGTATATATAGGGGGTAGCAACAAATCCACCATTAAACTGTTAAGCATTATGTGTACTATACACATGCTGAAAATTTCAATACAATTATACTTTCTTAGTTTTAAGCATTTGAAGTTGTGTGTTCCCCCTTAATTAATGCAAGGACTGCTTTTGCTAAAAGCTGCCATTACTATAAATGACTTTTCACAGTTACTAGTAAGATTTAAAATGAGGTCGAATCACGGCCGTAAAAAATAAAAAGTTTTCTGACTACTACAACCGGAACTCGATACCATGCAAGGTCTCTGGCTTAAGATTATTTCATGCCTGGGTGCTAAAAATTGGCATGCTATACCTGCATATTGCATGCATTGTTACTTTGTCCCACCATACCAAATGACGACATTGTGCAACGCGCCGTAACATCTGACCTTTTCTCTTTCAGATCGACAACGAAAACGAGAAAGACACAGCGTCCAACTTGGAGAAGATCAGCAGAGATAACAAAACAATGAAAGAAGAAAATGCTGCCTTAATTAAAAAACTTAAATCTCGTAGCTAATCGTGCTATTACAATTAATCATTAGAAATTACAAATTAATGTAATATTAATTAAATTTTCAGATCGTCTGTAGATTGCTTGGCTGCATACGGTGAGTGATTGGAGAACTGTTTCTTAAAAGTTGATCGATTAATAAAATGTGCCAAGCAATTTATTTCTTGGGAACCTTGACTTCTCATCCTTCAATATCTTCGATGTACGGTAAGAAAAAGAATAATCTTATGACAGACAGGGCGTAATTTACATATGTTAAATGCGCCGACTGCCTGGCCACGTTTATTGGTGAGACTGGTAGAAATTTTGATTGACAAAACTAACTGAACATATAAACGAGCAACAAAAAATGGAATGAAACCATCACATTGCGAAACACCACCACCACCAAATTAAACACAATATTGATTTTGACTCGACAGAGTGCATGACGTCTTGCACTAACTACAGTGACTTAAACTGGAAAGTTGGCCACGAACTTAGAACAACCACTAAACCGCTCACAACAATTCCCGGCACCTTACAAAAACCTTATCCATAACGTCTTACGAATTAACAATCTTAATGGAAATAATTCGGAACTTAGTTCAGTTTCTTTTTTCGATAAAAATGTTTGAACTTATGACTTTCGATTGGTAAACTTCGGACAAAAAACTCGCACGATTTTCCGGCACATTTCGGGTCGACGTTCTTTTTCTTGAAATTTCGGACGCAACACTTTGAGGCGATACAATGTTAAATTATTGAACACATGCAGTGCGTTTAGACAGTCCAGTTTGAATACAGCAAACTGGACAATGTATATACTTTGGACAAAAAATCCAGAATAAAACAAAGTGAAGAAGGCATGAATACTGAGTCCTAAACTTTTATATCAAAAACCACAGGGGGGCGATTGCAAAAACGCCGTCCAACCGTTGTTTACGATAATTGGTGTTAAAAGGAGTTTTAGTATACCTAGATAAGCTGCAAATATACTATGTTATAATTACTGTCCCATATCAAATTCCATTGTCCTCTGTCTGCATTATATCAACGGTTTCAGCAAGCACACTACAATATTTTTATTATTGCAGCCAGCACACTGCAATATTAAAAATATTGCAACCAACACGTTTACAAGCCTTCGGCCAAACGGTATTATTGAATATATTGCATGCAGCCAGCTTCGGTCTTCGCCCTCGGCAAGCTGCAATATATTCAACGCCGTTGGTCGAAGTGATTATCTATTATAATTACTGACCCCTATCATAGTTTCTGTATTAATAGTAACAAGACGCCTGGTCAGGCGTTCACTCGGGCTACTGCAAAATCACAGTGCTATATATAGTATAGGTGAAGGTGTTTTGCAATCGTATACATGCGCAGGTTGTCACATGCAGTGCTAAGATCTAAAGTCTATTAATTAAACACATTGGTCACAGACAAAAGTCAAAACACAATCCAATTCTCCAATAGAAAACACAATTTGCAATAACAAAACACGATTGCCTGTATTTATTAACGTATTTCCACACATGTACACAGCATTCATATGTCGAGTCTCTTCAGGTATTAAATATCAACACAACTATAAACGGCGTGTGCGATTGTAAGTGTATATAATATCAAGATACTTACCAGCGACATCACTGACCAATAACTATGTCTGTGAACACCAGAACACATCCGAGACGAGTGATCAGACATCAGGAAAGCAAAGAAAGAAAGTATTATTTCCACACATGTACAGCGTTCAATATGTCAAGTCTCTTCTTTTTATTTATTTATTTTATTTTATTATATTTGCCCATATTTAATTATGATATTTATTTATTTTACATGTTTTTTTTTTAGTATTGTATAGGGCTAGGGGCCTACTAGAAATCTGTAAAGACTTTTAATTAAGACCCCTAGTTAAACAATATGTTTTATATCTACACCGGTATTTTCTAATTACAGTCCTATAGTTATTTAAAAGAAGAGAAAAGTAAAAGAAATTTTATCTATATTTACAATTGATAGAGAAGAGAAGTGAGAAAAGTTAAAGAAGATTAAGAAGCACACTGTATATATACATTATGACCTACTGTACTAAAATCTGGCAATGCAAATTAATTTAAAGCATATTATGTTGCTAGACTTTGAACAAACAAAACTATTTAAATAGAAAATAGATACTAAGGAAACTGTGTTATATATTACATTGTGCAGTTGATTAATTATGTTGCATTTGTAAGAAATGTTTTTTAGTTTGCTTTTTAAAGTTGTTATAGGATTTTATATTTTTTAAGTTAGGTTCCAGATCATTCTAAATATCGACTCCTTTGTTAGAAAGAGTATGTTTTACATAACTCGTTCTTTTATAAGACTGAAGTTGTGCTGCATTTCTTGTGTTATGTTGATGAATTGGATTATTTGTTACAAAATAATTTGTGAAAACTTCTGGTAAATTTTGAACATAATGGTATCGAAACATAAATAAACTAGTCAAATAATCATTAATTTTATAAATGTCTAATATTTGTAAGTTTCTAAAAATTGGTTCACTATGTTCCAAATAAGACTTAAATGTCATTAGGCGTACAATTTTTTTTTGAATATTCATTAATTAATTTACATTAATTTTTGTACGTATTACCCCATATTAAATTGCCATAGATTAGATATGGATAGACTAATGCATAATAAATTAGTTTATTCGTCTTATTACACAGCTTCATGTTTACCTAGAAAGTGTCACCGGCAAGTTCACTTAATGAACGGCATGTGCGATTGTAAGCGTATATAACACCAAGATACTTGCCAGCGACATTACTGCCCAATAACTATGTCTGAACATAACACACAAAACACATCCAAGACGAGAAAGGGCACTCACTCAGTCGAAAAGAAAGAAGGCACATGCAGTCATGCACTAGCTGGTACATGCATAGATATAGTCACATGCCTCAGTTTCGCAAAGCTTATTGGTCAATATCGCCAGCGGCCGCGCGGAGGACTAATAACGCGTCGCAATAAAATAAAAATAATAATAAAAATAATCGCGAAACCTAGACTCGTCTACCTGCGGTAGCCGAGTAATTATCTATTAAATACTCGACAATTAACTATTGTCTTGAAATGTGGACGACGACGGTTAAGTCCAAGGTTATATATATCTTGTTTCGCTACTCACTGTCTAATCCTCAAACACTGTCTAAACTAAATTATCGTTTCTGAAATTGGCCCAGGAGGTTATCAAATACAAGCAAATCAGATTGTAATGGCATAAAAATATGAAGACTACTTTTATCTATTATCGAAAATTCATGTAATATATCAACAACGAGTTTGAGTGTTTCATCAGGGGATCCAAACACGAGAAAACATGATGAAAGCACGAGGCGAAGGCCAAGTGGTTTTATTGTTTTCGAGTGTATGGATTCCTGATGAAACTGAGTCGAGCGATTTCAATTGAAAAATGCAATTAAAATAAACCCTCATGAGATTTTGTTCATGAGTGTGTGTAAAATTTATTCAATTTTGCATAGATAATTAAGATCTTAATTAAGAATTAGATGAACACCGGTTTTCATCTAATATCTCGGGTGCATGGTATACGATTTTAGCGTGTTTTACTGGAGTATCCAACTTCAATCAGGTGATTGAATGAATGTAACTGTGGCCAGTAAAGAGTTAAAATAACAATTTTAGAAACAAAAATCTACCCATCAATTTATCTATTTATGTATTTATTATTTATTTATTTAAGATTGATTTAAAAGTTATCCTCAGTAATAAAATCTATACCCAGGGTATAAATATGAGAGATATATTCGTTGCTTGCTAAGAATGTGCCCATGCATGAAGTACTTATTTAAAATAGATCCAGTAAAAGACGATGATTAATCTCTGCCAAAACAAACGTGATCTTAATAATCTTTAACAATCTCTTGGATGGTCACAATTGTTCCAAAGATTCCTCCCACAAATCCAAACAAGGCAATGGCGATGTTCTTGATGTGTACAGCTCTCGGCAAATCTCGACAAGAAATGGAATGAAGGATTGGCGGGAAAATAAGAGCCAGGGCACAACTGCTCAATGAACCAACGAGAGAAATAAAATTATCAAGTTGCGGGATTACAGCGGCAAGTATTGCTATAAAAGAAAAATCAAAGAAAACAAATCAGAACAACTCAACTTATGCTCATGTGGATAAATGTGAGAGAACAAGAAAGAAACTTAATAATTATTATCCTGCAGTTAGAGATGCATCAGAACTCCAGAAGTTAGTTCTGCATGATCGGTTAGTTGCGCCTAAACTCCATAGAACTTGGTTCCTGTGCACCTCTACTGCTCATGCCCTTCAAGCTTGGTCTGGCCAATGTGTCATCTTAAGGTGCTGTTACACGATGCGATTTTTCTTGCAACTTGCAACAAATTTAGCCATGGAAAAAAACTCGCAAGTTGCAAAGAGGGTGTTACACGTTCGGCAACTTGCAATCTATGTTGCAACATATAGCAAAAAGTAGAACCCATCCAACTTTTCTTGCAACTTGCAACACGGCAAAAATAACAAAATCGCAAGTTGCTACGGGGTGTTACACAGTGCGATTTTTTTTGCAACCTGCAACATTCAGGCTATATTTGTTGCAAGTTGCAAGAAAAATCGCATCGTGTAAAGGCCCTGTTAAGCCCTAATCAAACGAGAACGCACGTCATCGCAAGTTTTAGCTTGTGTTTGCTTGTGTCTCGTTTGATCACCAGCTTGCGATGACTTGCGGTGACTTGTGTTAGCTTGCGACTAATTTGATCTTGTTCAAATTTCATCGCAAGTTTTCTTTAACTTGCAAGAGCTTGTGAAACGTTTGAACACAAGTCAATGCAAGTCTTTCGTGCTCCGTCGCCATAGAAACTATCATGGGAACTAACGAAAAGGCGTGGGAACTAGCGGAAGTGCAGAACTTGCAACGACTTGTGCCGACGTTTGACTGGTTGCATCGCAAGTCATCGTACGCTAACTTGCGACGACTTGCGTTCTCGTTTGATTAGTTGCTTTACACGATGCAATTCTTCATGCAACTTGTCTCGCATGATGACTCATGCAGCATTGCAGTTGCAAGACAGGGGGTGTTACACGCTGCAACGCGTTTATGCAATTTTCCAATGATTTGGATTTCGATAAAAGCGGGTAAACTGGGGAGAGACTCGATTGAGTGCCAAATCATAACAAAATATTGCGAGACAAGTTGCTGAAGGGGTGTTACACGGTGCAACACTGAAACAAATTGCTGCAATCGTTGCAGAAAGTAGAACCTGATTCTACTTTGTGCAACGATCGCTGCAACTTGTCTTGCAACGATTTTGACCATTGCACAGCATGTTACACGGTCCAATGGTTCATGCAACTTGTCTCGAAGACATGGCTAATAGGAGTGACTCGAAGACTTTCCTGACGCTGATCCTAGCCCAAATAGTGTGGTATGAAGTGTCATCTTTCGCAGGATTTGCACGCTAAAGTTGATTTCTTTTTTCAGTTTTTTTTTAGTTGACTAGGCGTCAAATTATCAGAAAATGTAGTTCAAATTTTCCGAGCTCTCAACCCCCCTGTATATCGAGAGGTCGGATCATTTTCTGATAGTTTGACATCTAGTCACCTCAAAAAAGAAAAAAAACCTTTAGCACGAAAATCCTACGGGAGCTGTTTTCATGACACTTCATACCACACTATCTTGTCCTAGAACAATGGCTGGATATGGCAGAACAATGACTACCCATTGTTTCGAAGCAAAATGCCCAATTGGCAGTCTAAGGACAGTCTGAAATACAAACCAAGGTTTTGAAATAAAACTATATATATCATTTTCAGATCCTGTCGATACGTGAACGTGTAACGTATATTTTTAATACATTTAGGCCCCCGTTCACATGTAAGGAATGAAAATGGTTTTAATACGTTTAGGGGCCCCGTCCACATGTACATGTAAGGGATGAAAATGGTCATATGAATATTTTTGTAAACGCTGACGTTACATTACCAGAAATTTGGGACAAGATGGCGTCGCGCGGGCGCATATAGGCCATTAAACATGACGGCCAAATCGTATAAGGAATAATACAGTAAAATCGTAAATTTTAAAATTTATCCTACTAGGGACATAGACTTTTCGGTTGCGGAGTTCGATTCCTGTTAAGAGTTAAGTAAGGAAACGCTATAACAAAAAATGTTCGCTTACCGAAATACACAGCCGGTTCCCAACATCGATTTATTTACGCTGCTTATTTGACTCATTCTGTTATGTAAGCCATAGTAATCCTGCCAAACATGCGATACAAATCTGCCAAATACACCACTTTCCTTGCGAACGATGCAAAGTGCGGAGCTTGCTATGTATTTAGCAATGTTCGAACTGCTAATATAACTCGTAAATATCTCCGTATCTAACAACATTGCGGTTCCCAAAGCCTTTAAACTTTCTTGGTTTTACAGAGTGTTTGAGCAAAACACCAAATCGTAGTTTTATTTAGGCCCACATGCAAATTAGTTTCCTTTTCAATTTGGGCCCCTATGCAAATTACATCGTGTCTATTAAAGCATAACGGGAAGATAACATAGGCTGGGACTATTTTTTCATGTTTTGAGTTCATTATTTTTAGACACTACGTTTAGGATTATTGTCAAGGATAATTGAGAAGCAAATTTTATCCTTATAGAATACCTAAGCATTAAAAGGTTTCTGAAATCAGAAATGTTATGTTTACTGCGGCTGCTTCAGCCCCATGTTATAAACGAACTACGTTTTATCCCGACTCAGATTGTATGCACAGTCGAAACTCCGATTTCGTCTATCAGCAGGAGGCCGTTATGTCTAAACGTGGAGTTGAGCTGCGAGAAGGACAAACGACGAAGCCACGGAGGTCTCTTCTCTTTCGAGCAGCCTGCAGCCATGTTTGTTTACTTTGAAAGCAGAGGCGATCTTTGTTCTAAGCAGCCGTTTGCATTTTCGCAAAATGTTTACTGTATATTTTATTATCATGGGTAACCACTGGCTACGAACGTGGCCGCAAAATGTCCCAAATTTCTGGTAATGCAGCATCTGACCAAGTCTACAAAAGACAGCAGATATATAATCGATGTCTTTTTTTGTATACGCTGCGTTTTACACATACGAACATAAACGTACATGTATGTGAACGGAAAACTTTCAATGCATTTACGAACGTTTGTACAATCCTAGCCAAAAGTCTTGCGACACCTATACTGTTTTTTTGACCAAATGTTGTTGGTCACATCACCCTTCAATCCAATGTTGAAGATTTGCAAATTTTCTCTTGCGCATGTTTATGGATGCATAATGATTGGGATGCCGCGTGCTGTAATAACGTTGTCAGAGTGGGTCTCTCAAGAAATTACAGGTGTGTCCCAAGAACTTTTGGGCAGGATGGTAGGTGTGGAATTAAAATTTAATAGAGCATTTTAAGAATTCGACCATAAATGAACCATTATACCAAAAAATAAGTGGATGCATATTACCTAAAAATATACATAGAATAACATTCTGGCCATCAAAAAACAATTGCTATGCAAACCCGCAACAGTGACGTTTCAAAATGGCGGTGGAATCAATTCATTAATTTAAATAAAACTTGGTAATTCACATTTTCTTAATTCAAAACATGATAAAATAAAAACAAAATATCCAACTTATCAAAACTAGGAGTACCTATTTAGCAACCCACGAAAATGTCAGTAAAAAATATTAAAGTTGCAAAGTTGTTACTGCAAAAACACCATTTGGGGGTTAAAAATGTGGTGATAAATTTAAGTAATTTGTTCCGTAAGAAAACATATTTCAATTTCGATATTTTTTTTGCACTGATAAAAAATATTTATTTGTTACAAAATCAAAACAAAAGTTTTTCCTTATATTTTGGTGTCTTTCCACTATTGCTACATTAATATTGTTTTTTACCTACGCTATACGTGTTCGTATTCCGCCATTTTAAAAGGACGGGGGGGGAGGGAGACACATAGGCCCATTTATAGTGCGCCTTCGTGTTTAAGGCCCTGTTTACATGAAGCGGATTGAGTGTTCAAGTCAAATCTCGCATGTTGTTTCTCCTTGTGTTTACATGAAGAAGATTGAAAGTTTTCGATCTGATCAAAACCAACGGCTGAAGTCAATCCACGCAGTGGAGTGGATTGACTTGAGATTCCATCTAAACACGGTTTGACTTGAAAATGACTTGATACGCATGAGTGAAGTTAGTGCGTGTCATGCTAAATGGCAGACATTGAGGGAAGCACAGAAAATAGTGTTCCAAAAGCGAAAACAATGTTCCAAGCAGATCGGATTCTCCATGTAAACATGTGCCCGGATTGACTTCAGCCGCGTTTTTCGATCCGATTGGACTGTCAATCCGCTTCATGTAAACAGGGCCTTACTCTTCTGTGAGTGAGAGCTCCAGATATTTACCAGTAAATATGTACTTACCAGTAAATACGACAACTAATGTCCTAAAACCAAAACTTTTCAAACGCGTATCGCCTCTAGTGATACATTTAAGAAACGGCGGCTCGAGGATATCCAGAGGCACGTAAACTTGTAAAAAATAAGTTAAAAATATTGCCATGGCAATTATGCACTTCACCACGGTAGCAAATCTACATCATAAAAAAACATAAAATTTAGTTATAAATAGATAAGAAGCACGTTATCTGGTTAAACTTATTTTATAATTAGGCAACCCTTATTAACTGAAAAATAGAAATAAACCCTTCCCTCTATTAACACATCCCCTCATCAAAACGTGTTAGTGATATATCAAAAAGGTTTCTTAAGAATTCAATAAAAGAAAAGCTTGTAACGACAAGTTTAACCATAGACAATCCAGACAAGACAATAAAAAACAACCCTAATTTGACATATTATGCACATAAAAAACAACCCTAATTTGATCATATTATAATAGAAAATAGCTTCCCCTCCCTCTATTAACCTCCTTGATGGTCTAAAACAACATGTCCTCCTGTCCAATGGCCTTCAATTACGCATAATTGGTAATTCCCTGTCCCACATGCGGGATGTTAAACTAAAAAGTATTCCAGGAGGGTTGTGGTTAGGTTTGTGGGGGTCGGAGATTAGTTCTTTAAAATTCACGATTATTGTTAATTCTAGGCCATTTCACAATTAACAATAATCAGGAATTCTAGATGGGAGGATATGCTGGAATAGTAAGCCCCTGAGGGACTTAATTATGATTATTTCAGTGTAGACAGTGTAACATTTTTCAGTGTAGACTTGCGCTTCATTCTAGTTTCTTGCATAGCCCTAGTGTCACTCATGAGTATTGAAAATTATTAGACAGTCCACAGTTTCTCGAAGGAGAAAAATCATTAAATCTGCACATTACAATGAATATAATTTGTCCCAATACACAAATGCTGCAAGTATAAAACTTTTCCATTATCAGGACTGACCCTAAGGTTGTGCAAGAGATTAGAATAGGGATTGCAAAATAAAATATAGTACAGTATACTGCAAAAAGTTTTAAGGGGAAAAAATCATAGCTTTTTCTCATCGAACCACATTAATGTACTTACGAGCTTTTTCCTAAGTTTAGTGTAATACTTCCTTGGCAACTATCAGTACACATCATGTACCCAAATAAGCCCATTGAGACGTAAAGAAAAGTAACAATGACCATACTAAGGTTCAATATCCGAGGAAAATGGTCAGGAGACTTCATTTCGTTTTCTAGTGGAAGAATCTGATCCAAATTTATGAAAAAAGAAAGAATAACAAAAATAAATAAATAAATAAATAAATAAATGAATGAATGAATGAATGAATAAATAATTGAATGAATCATTGAATGAATGCGCGAAGTCGAAGCACGTGAGAAACCAAGTACACCTCTACTCCACGTGTCTTAACCTCGTGAATCGATACAGGGTTACTCCCACGCGGTCACTCACCCATCGTTCGACAAGGCTTAACCTCAGCGGTAAGAGACAAGGCGTAACAGCCCCCCCCCCCCCCCCCCTATACTAAGAAGGTTTCTGATTATTTTAGATAACTTAACCCTATAATCAGTAACAAGCATAGGAACAAATTGGTACTTGACAATGTGATTGGTTACTTACAGCCAATCAGAAAACTCGTTCATATTAAGTAGGTCTTTACCGAGCTTTTGATGCCACAATTACTGATCAACTGAGTGCAAGGTTGCCTCTCCCCTTCCAAACAAATGTATGGCGTCAACGTCTTGTGCATCTCCCAAAGAACACGAAAACCATGATGTTACAAAATAACTTACAGTAATTTACCACTACTAAAAAAAACATATGCAGCCGCCAATTTAAGAAAATACAGAATAAAACATAATTTGAAAATCTTGTGATTTGATATTCAAGTTAAAAACAAGATAAGATAATATAAGTAGTGTGCAACCAATCCCCTGAGATATGAATGACAAAGATATTTTCGCCATGATGGATGAAATTATAATTGCAGATGATGAAAAACCTTTGTCACATTCATCCAACATGGCGACAATAACGTAAGGTGCACACCACCCACATGTTCTTCTCCGGAATATCAAGTCACAAGATGACATTTTTTTATTATGTTTTATTCTTTATACCACAACTACTTCATTTGATTGGTCTACTTAAAGCTTTATTACCACACTTTTTATAACTATAGCTTTTAGTACCAAATAAGCTTTAATATTCAAGCTATTAGCGCACTGCCTCTCATCAATGATGACCGGATTAAAGTCCAATTGGATTGACTTAGTATTTGAATTGGTGACCGCCTGTCCGGGCTTGGAACGCGTGCCATATAGGAATAGAGTTGTTCGTGCTTAGCCTCCTGTGCCTTGATGGCTTTACTCCAAGTTCTTCTTTTTTTAAAGTTAAAACACAGCATGGCCAGGATAGACAATTTTGTCAAAAATCTTGTTCAGCTCTGAATACAAGGTTGTTTACAAGTATACAATTGCATCATTGTTTTTACCATATATAGTAACTATATAGCCATTAAACGCAGTAGATACATGCACGACTTGGCGTGTCTATGTTTTATTATGTTTTACTTTATACAACAACTACTTACCAGTCCAATTCCTTCGTATGCATACACAGCCACTCCAAAGAATAAGGGAAACTTTTGAATACCAGCAAAGTTTGGTAGGTCCCTTGGATTGTGAAGGTTGGTAAATATATGATAAAATATACAGATAATACCAGTTGCCATGAATATGTTTGACGTTAAAGAAAGCCATGAAAGTGTGTCAAGGTTTTTGATAAATGACAGTGCAATAAAATATGGTAAAATAATCAAAATCCAAATATTTATGTTGACATTGAACGATGTGGTGTGAGCAAAAACCTGCAAAAAAGAAAAAAGAAAATTGACAGTTATTTTATTTACAGAAATACTGATACCAGATATCTAACGTTTCGAGCGAAGGCCTTCAGTGAGAGAAATTATTAGATGACAGCCGCACCAAAGTTTCCGCAAACTTGGAACCATATATCCGCCATATAGAAGTATAGAACTAAATCTAATTTGGAAAGCCGATAAATTTCAAAGCGGATAACAAAGGTCTAAATGTACTGAAATCTTTTCCTTATGTCATATAACTGGATTGCTCATCTGGCTCCAAAAATGAAGCCACCGGAGATGACGAATTTGGTGTACCAAGAAACTTTGTATGTTTCGTAGCACGAAAAAAGAAAAAAAGAGCCGCATATATTAAGAAAATTTATGCTATTGGTATCAAACAAAGAACACTGTAAAAGATTTAGAAGCTTAGTTTTTGCATTTGATGGTATTATTAAGCAGTAAAACGTGTTATTTCGTAGTTTTTTTACTCTGCCCGGCAATCGATAAACTTGCCTACATCACAAAACTCGTAAAAATACAACGGCTTTTCAATTTCCGACTCCCCCGGTAAACTCTTACAACTCTTAAGCCCGCAAGGAATACTGGACAGGGAGTAGTAAGATGGCGGATCTGGCTTCAAAATTTTGACTGCTGGATACAAGGAATGCGCTATCCAGTATATATATAGAGAGAGAGAGAGAGAGATCAGTGTTCCCAACCTGTAGCCCGCAGACCCCCCGAGGTCCGCGAGGCAATTATTGGAGGTCGGCGAAGACCTAAACTGTTGATAATTTTTTACATGAGTTTTGACCAAAAAATTAAATTATAGTAACTTAAACTGCAAAGCTTTAACTTTAAAGAAATATGTCGTCACAGAACGTAGGGTCCGTAAATATTTTAAACATGTCCCGAGGAGTCCTCACATTAAAAAAGATTGGAAACCACTATTTTAAATAGTATAACTCAAACGTTTCTATTGGCTGATTTCTCTTTATACTAAAATATAATGCGTTCAGTAAGTGTGGAATAGACCTTTCCGCATGAAGTGTGTGGATAACGCGTTGAGAGATTTGATTGGCTCTCGCAAAACGTCGGACAAACATTGCACGTTAGCCAATCAGATTTGTCAAAAAGAAAGATCACGTGATCCATTCACTTCATGCGGAAAGGTCTATTATATTAAGTGCTCAAATTTACATATTTACAGTTAAATAGAACAAAGACTTTCACTGGCCTGCTCAAACCAGCTCAAACTCATTAATAATTCGTAAGAGAAAAAAATTAATCAGTTCTTAAAAATCGGATTACGGTTAAATTTAGCAAATGTTTAGGTCGATTTTCTCCGACTTCTAATAAAATACATCCAAAAAATAATTTTAATTAAATTTTAGTAAAAAATTCTAAAGTTCCCTAAAAATTATTTATACTCATAAACTATACCTGAATTATCACAGATTACCCACCTGTTGTAGATTTCGTCCGACGAATAGAACGTAAATGCAGCAAAACCCAAGTTGAGTTATAGTTAAAAATATATTTATGACCAATCTAGAGTACAATATATTAGAGACAAAATTAGCTACGTATGCACAATTGTATGTATATAACAAAGAACTGAAAACAATTTTCACATCAGCCGGTTCTACTGTAGTGTACTTAAGAAAATGGTAAATTCAGTCTAATAAAATCAAATCTGATACACAACCGTCCACTCACAACGGTTTTGACTTGATACCTTGACACCTGATATCAACGATATATATCGAGAGTCAATGACGCTATTACCTTCGCCAGGAGGTCATGTTTGAATTTTGGTTTGTGTATATGAGTCCGTCCGTCCGTCCGTCCGTCCGTCCGTCCGTCCGTCCGTCCGTCCGTCCGTCCGTCCGTCCGTCCGTCTGTCTGTCTGTCTGTCTGTCTGTCTGTCTGTCTGTCTGTCTGTCTGTCTGTCTGTCTTTCAATCCATTTGTCTTCAGTCCGTTTGTCTGCAGCACATCTCAAAACATCTCAATTTTTTGTGAAAATTTATGAAACAGTAATTTTTCACATGGATCGAAGACCAATCCATATGTAGTGGAAATAAATGAAGAAAATGCTATAACTGCACTCAGTTCTCCTTATGTCTGTAAATGATTACTATTCAGACAAACTCAAACTCCTATATAAACATTAGACACTTGTCAGCTCCGTTGTTGTTTAAGTGAAAATCAAATTTTGCTTCAATTTAGATCATAACTAAGTATAAAAAGTATTGGTGGGTTGCAATCAATCCCCTGAGATTTAGAGGACAGAGACACAGCGATCATGTTGGTTGGTATGTCCTACCAAACAACATGGCCGCCATGACGTAAAGCAATAAAGTGTAATTGTATATCTAGGTGAATCTCCATCACAAGACGCCTTCTCAGGCGTTCACTCGGGCTACTGATTTTTTCAACTGGCGTAACCTGCGCACATCTAGAGAACCCGACGAACAGCGTGCGTTGTTATGTAGAGACTGATTGCGCAGTTTGAAATTACGACAGCACAGTACGCACTCATAATTTTTTGACAAATTGAACGGGGTCTTCTATATATTGCCTTATATGAAGTACACGCATCGTCCATGAAACATTTGTGTAAACAATCACGTGCAGTGAATAATTAAACGGATCTTAATGGCTAAAATACGGCCCATCGGCCCTTAATACTTTCAGTAGACAAAACCTATGGTGCTGGATTCAGATTCAGCAGGCAGATTCCAGCGATCATTTCGATATAGAAATCATTAAAATCGTATTAAGAGACAATATTTAAACATGTTTTGAAACACACATTTCCAAATGTAATAAGACACCTACATGATATCTCGACTAGACATCATTCGGTGCTTTATATTTACTTGCGTTTTGTAGTTGTTGGAGCAAGCAGCAGAAATCTACTTCGCGTTTCTCTCGTAATACTCTCATAATTTGCAGATTTGAGGTACTCAAATAGTACTTTCGATATGGCTCAACAGCTCGTCATCTTCGTAGGTCTACTGCAATCGGCATGTGCAGTTGTAAGCATATTTAAGATCAGCACAGTTGTTAGCCACATCACTGATCAAAAGTATTTGGTAAGTCACTTGAATCTAGGCTATATTCCGCAAAAAAACTTCGAGAACACACTTCGACCAACGCCAAGCGGTTGATTCTATGGCCTTAAGTCGCAATGCATTACCAGAAGTAAATTGTGCAAAAACGCAATTTTGTGACACCGAAAAAACCCCAACAGAAACGGAGCCGAAACCTAGACTCGGCCTACCACAGGTAGCCCGAGTAACAAGTCCACCAAAATATTGTATTTTGGATTATATAAAAAGTGTCGTCAAGAATGTATAGAGAAAGGATTGTGGTTACTGATTACTTTACAAAAGACAATACTGTCAACCTTCCAATCCATCCTTTGTCCGGATAATATAACTTTACACATTCTTCAGCGACTTCCCCAAAACTCATACTAGATTTCGTTTTCCTGTAAAAAAAAACTACATAAGAGAAATGTACAAAACTACATATCTGTATACAATATACCGTATATATAAAAAGCAAGATAGTGTTAATTGCCCTATATAATACCTTCCTGAAATTGCAAGGTAAAAGTAAATTGCAAGCGTGATAAATGTTTTCTTAAGAAATAGAAAACATTTACTGTGTTTCATGAAATTGTAGAAACGCGAGTGAAAGTGTTTCCATACTTTAATGAAAACTAGTAAAATACTTTCTATTTCTTTTGTAAAACAAAAGAAGCCAAACCACCAAACAGTTCGTTTCATCAGTGACAAATGCAAGTTTCAGGCTGGAAACCGGAAAAATCAACTTTAGCTGAATTTTAGGTTCTCCAAGGAGAAGCAGAAGTAGGAAGGGAGGAAAGAGGAGGAGGAGGAGGAAGAGAAGGAGAAGAAAGAGGAGGAGGAGAAGAAAGAGGAGGAGGAAGAGGAGGAGGAGAAGAAGGAGGAGGAGGAGGAAGAGGAGGAGAAAGAGGAGGAAAAGAAGAAGTAGGAGAAGAAGGAAGAGGAGGAAGAGGAGGAGCGAGAGGAGGAGGAGAAGAAGTAGGAGAAGGAGGAAGAGAAAGAGAGAGAGAGAGAGGAGGAAGAAGAAGTAGGAGGAAAGAAGGAGGAGAGAGAGGAGGAGGAGAAGAAGTAGGAGAAGTAGGAGAAGAACGAGGAGGAGAGAGAGGAGGAGGAGAAGAAGTAGGAGAAGAAGGAGGAGGAGGAAGAGGAGGAGGAGGAGGAGAAAGAGGAGGAGGAGGAGAAGGAGTAGTAGGAGGAAAAGGAGAACGATGACGACAACTCCTCCACTATCTCCATCACTTATTGTCTCTTGCAATAAATGTTGTCAACTGGCTTTGTTCCGTACTGTATGTTAACAAACCCGTGGCGGTAAGCCCTCGTGGCCTCATTTCAACGCCTCCAATTACTCTATGTTTCGGACATTTAAACATTTGTAAAATATCGAATCCTCATCTAGTTTCAGGTGGTAATCTTCGCCCTAATTAGTGACCAAAAACATGTCTTAATTTTAAATTTTTAATTTTAAGAATTATCCACCTCCATGAACTTGAGAACAGTTTTCTTTTTTTACACGTACAACATTAGTCTACAAGAATTATTATATTTATACATGGTCTTAGTCAGCCCCAGCATATTTTGGCATCTTTTAATTTCACCACTTTGTTATTAGATTTGTTGTTACCTGTTGTAACAGAAAACTAAAACTTGAAAAATAAACTTACAATCTGCACCAGGTACGAGAGCTATTAACCAGAAGATGCATGCAATGAACAGCAATAATTGCCATCAGAACTAAGCAAACTGGACCTACCTATAATACGTAAAAATAAAACTGAATTAAAACAATGATTATGTCCAAGCAAAATAAAGAATTTTTACTACCATTTGCGATCAACCTTTAGGCGTAAGAGTTCAAACACGTTTGTTTACGTTTCAAACGTATTGTTGAAACGTCAAATTTTGACGTTTTAACAATAGCCTGACGAATCACCCGCCATTTTTTGACAGGTGATTGATTGGGGTATTGTTGAAACGTCAAATTTTCCAGTTAAACTTGCACGTTTGAAACGTAAACAAACGCGTTTGAACTCTCACGGCTAACGGTTGATCACTAAAATTTTATGTAGAAAAATTTCATGATATTCCGATACTACTGAAAACTATTTCTTATATAATAAAACAGAACAACACATGGATGCTTTAAAATATAAAAGATTCTTTTTCTCGTCTCATTCGTTCACTTTGCTCACTCGTACTGTATAAGATATTCTTATCAATAGTCAAAATAATTTCGTATCTCCGCATATCCATGTATTATTCTCTTATTACTGTATTTTATATCTACAGAAGCCAGAAACAATAAATTGTTAATTAACGTAACTTCAAAAACTCATTAATAATTCATAAAAAACCCAAAATAAATCAATGTCTTGTATAAAATGAGTGTTTTTATATGCATGTGCTTGTTGTTATAGATTTCTCGCCGCATTTAACAAATTTTATGGGTCACACAAGGTCAATCCTTAATTTTCTTTTTGCATTAATGAATATACGAGATGATTCGTTTTTTGGAGTTTTTCAATAAACTTGCAGTACGTATAGTTTTAACATCTTTGTGCCTGTTAAAATATTCCTGATAACATATATATACTATTTACAGAATGAGTGGCCATTCTGTATCAGGGTATACTGTATCCCGATGCAGAACGGACACGAATTATGTAGATTACTTCTAAAACGATCTACTTGGTAAGTTCATTGGCGTAGTAATTTTTTAAAAAAACGTTGTCTAAGTCGAGAAAATCAAAGCTAAAGTTTATGTAAATCAAGAGGAATATATATCACATATATAGACCCTCATTAAACATGGATTTTCTTTGTTCCTCATGAATTATTAATGAGTTTTAGAAATATATATGTACACCCCAGCTCTGGCAACGCTTAATCCAGCAATGTCCCTAATGCCACTGAAATATTAAGAAACAAACTCACCACAATACCAGCATTAAATACTGCCACAGGGAGACCAAGTAAACCAGTCCCAATATTTGCCTTGATAAGATGGAGGAAAGTTTCAAAGTCCCTGCAAAAAAATCCAACTTTTATTATTAAGGTGAATCCCAGTTCCTCCTATATATATGCATTCTGTATTTGTTTGTGAAACTTGCACAAAAGAATGCAGCGCTTGGATTACAATAAGATGTAACCAGGTATACATATCGCTCCGAGAAAGATCGAGCAAAATATTTTGGGTTCAGCCCCATATTTACATGTAAATTAGGATGCATCACCCCGTTGCATGAAAACGAACAATTTTTCTAGTTATAAATACAGCGTGATGCCTGACCAAACCGTCGTAACCTAGAAACGCAAGTTTCGGATTTCGCTCACACGCGAGATCAACGAACATCGACAAAGAATGTCACCAATCAATATTTTCGACACTTTTGATTTTAGTATACTGGGCGTCAAGCCTTGGTAATAATTCATAAAGATGGAATGCTTGTTAAAAAAAGTTGGAACGAAAACAAAATCATGATCTTTGTTAACAGAAAGAAAACAAAACAAGCTCGCAGCGTTCAGTATGCGGGCTTGTCGGAATGCTGGCATTTTCATACAATACAACTCCTCTATTGCGTTTTAATTGTCATCTGTGATCGTCTGTTAGCATCTTATAAACCGTTTTTACCATCTGTTACAATATATTAGTATCTTCTACCATCTGTTAGCATATGCATACACGCTACCATTTATCAGCATCTGCTACCATCTGCATCAGCTACGATTTATTAGCATCTGGTACCATCTGTTAGTATCTGCTACCATTTATTGGCATCTGCTACCATCTGTTAGTATCTTCCACCATTTATTGGCATCTTCTACCATCTGTTACCATCTGCATGTTAGTATCTGCTACCATTTATTGGCATCTGCTACCATCTGTTAACATCTTCTACCATTTATTGGCATCTTCTACCATCTGCTACCATCTGCACGTTAGTATCTGCTACCATTTATTGGCATCTGCTACCATCTGTTAACATCTTCTACCATTTACTGGCATCTTCTACCATCTGCTACCATCTGCATGTTAGTATCTGCTAACATCTTCTACCATTTATTGGAATCTTCTACCATCTGTTAGTATCTTCTACGATTTATTGGCACCTTCTACTATCTGTTAGTATCTGCAACCATTTATTGGCATCTTCCACCATCTGTTAGTATCTGCAACCATTTATTGGTATCTGCTGCCATCTGTTAGCATCTGCTACCATCTGTTAACATCTTCTACCATTTAATGGCATCTTAATTCTACCATCTGTTAGCATCTGCTGCCATCTGTTAGTATCTTCTAGAATTTATTGGCATCTTCTACCATCTGTTAGTATCTGCAACCATTTATTGGCATCTGCTGCCATCTGTTAGTCTCTTCTACCATTTACTGGCATCTGCTACCATCTGTTAGTATCTGCAATCATTTATTGGCATCTGCTGCCATCTGTTAGCATCTTCTACCATTTATTGGCATCTGATGCCATCTGTTAGCATCTTCTACCATTTACTGGCATCTGCTGCCATCTGTTAGCATCTTCTGCCATTTATTGGCATCTGCTACCATCTGTTAGCATCTTCTACCATTTATTGGCATCTGCTACCATCTGTTAGCATCTTCTACTATTTATGTACTATCCGAATATTTTACACTCATTTGGCTAACTCCTCCACCGTCTGTTTATAGCATGCATCTGTCAATGTACGTGTTTTCATCGCGCACAAACCTTTTGTTTTTCATTCTTCTATAAACCAGAAGTTTATGATGCTCTTAAATCGTTGGATCCATCTAAAGCCACAGGCCCCGATCATATCCCAGCCATTCTTTTAAAAAAACTGCGCATCAGACATATATTGGTAAGATTATTTCTCATATTTCTCTCTGACGAAGGGTCTTCGCTCGAAACGTTAGACTCCTACGTTCTCTGTTTCGGCAGTATATCTAACCTTACTATATTTCGATTGTTATTTCTACACTGCCTACGCAGCACGCTACTTTTATTTAGCTTATATGGATTTTGCTAAAGCTTTTGATAAAGTTGACCATGGCGGATTTCTTGTATTCAAACTGAGTAAATATATGGCCCTCCCACGAAGCTCCTCCGCTGGTTTGAAGACTATATGTCTGATCGACGCCAAAGGGTCACCGTGTTGGGCGAATCTTCTAACGAACTTCCCGTGTTATCCGGGGTGCCCCAGGGATCGATCATAGGTCCCCTTCTTTTCTTAGCATATATCAACGACCTCCCACAGGGAATCTCTCCAGGATCCAAACAGATGACACCAAACTTTACCGGAAAGTCGTGACTACTGAAGATGCAGTGTCCTTACAACAAGACGGAGATTATCTTGGTAGTTGGTGTAATACCTAGCGATTGGACTTGAATCTTTCTAAATGTACCATGTCTATAACCAGGAACATACATAAAATAAATTACCAATATCATCTTCTCGGTCATCCACTACAATCAATCAACAATCAGAAAGATCTTGGCATTATAACTGTGACGGACAGACCTGTTCTAAATATAGACAAACGGCGTGAGAAAAGTCCGGGAGACGAGCGTTGTGATAGAGTTGTTGTTTTTGTCCTGTTTGGGGCAAGTCGTTCCTATTAAATTTTAAATAAAACCTTTTAAAACTGTATTTGCGAGTGTAGTTCGCCACATTTGGTGTCAGAAGTGGGATCATTCAAGATGTTTTGAAGGTCTTGAATTAGTATCGTCGAGGATAATAACATCGGTAGACGAGAACCCAGAGAGAAATGCAAGGTTTGGGACGAATTGTGTTTATCAGTTATAAATAATATTGCCTATTGAGTGTTTTCAAAGACGAAATAGACATTGCTTGTATGAACAGAAGATGAGCGAGAAAAGCCGCCGAACCAAAAAGGGGGACGAACCGGAAAGCGTAAGCGAAGAAAACGTTGGAGACAATCCATTACAGGAGTTTGCCAAAGCTTTGGAGCGAATAGAGATAAAACGCTTCGAAGAAGAACAGCGCAGAGAAGAAGATGCGAAGAAACGTAGACAAGAAGACGAGAAACGGCACCAAGATCAACTGTTGACTTTGTTTGCCAAAGCTTTGGAGCGAATAGAGATAAAACGCTTCGAAGAAGAACAGCGCAGAGAAGAAGATGCGAAGAAACGTAGACAAGAAGACGACGACGTCGACGAAGACGATATGCCTGACCTTTTCGAGTCCAGCAATCCACAGGACGCTGACTGTGTGACTATTGGACAGCAACTGAGCGAAGAACAAAAAGCCACCTTGACTGAAACACTTGGAAAGTGGACGGAAGTGATTCAAGATAGCCCTGGGAGAACAAATATTTGTGAACATCACATTGAAACCGGAGATGCTCAACCCGTTCGTCAACGGCCATACCGAATACCCTACGCGCAAAGAGAGATTATGAAGAAAGAGCTTGATAAGATGTTGAAGATGGGCGTAATTCAACCCTCAAAGAGTGAATGGGCATCGCCAGTTCTGTTGATTCCAAAGAAAGACGGAACACCACGGTTTTGTGTTGACTTCCGTCGACTGAATACGTTATCCCAGTTTGATGCTTACCCTATGGCCAGGGTAGATGATATTATTGACAAGCTTGGTAAAGCACGTTTTATATCAACTCTTGATCTGACCAGAGGATACTGGCAAGTACCTCTTAGCGCCTCATCACAGAAGAAATCCGCCTTTGCAACACCCTTTGGATTATACGAATTCCTGGTAATGCCGTTTGGATTACACGGTGTCCCAGCCACGTTCCAACGGATGATGGACACCATTCTGAGAGGTACAGAAGAATTCGCAGCTGCACTTCTAGATGACGTGATAGTTTTCAGTGAGACGTGGGAAGATCATATACGGCACCTGGATGAGATATTTGCACGATTGAGAGAGGCGGGCCTAACAGCCAAACCCACAAAGTGTAACTTTGGCATGAGTGAAGTTGTCTACCTGGGTCACACTGTTGGTGGAGGCATGGTACAACCAGAGCTGGAAAAGATCAAAGCCATAACAGCATTTCCCAGACCAACAAACAAGAAAGAAGTCAGAAGTTTTCTCGGTCTCAGTGGATATTACCGCAGATTTATTCCAGAGTATTCAGAGATTGCTGCACCCTTGTCAGATCTTACAAAGAAACGAGCTGCAAATCATTTTAACTGGACAGACGCCTGCGAAGATGCATTTAGCCAACTAAAGCACCGTCTTGTTTCTACACCTGTATTGGCAAGTCCCGACTTCGAAAGACCGTTTGTGGTACAGACCGATGCGTCCGACAGGGGAGTGGGAGCTGTACTGAGCCAAGAAGATAGCGATGGTGCTGAACACCCAGTCATGTACCTGAGCAGAAAGTTGTTGCCACGTGAGCAGAAGTATGCCACAGTTGAGAAAGAATGCCTGGCTGTTATTTGGGCAGTCAAATATTTGCGTGTGTACCTGCTTGGAAAACAGTTTACAGTGGAAACAGATCATCGAGCATTGCAGTGGCTAGACAAGGCAAAAGAAACAAGTGGACGACTAACTCGGTGGAGCCTTTCTTTACAGCCTTACAGCTATCAGATTCGGTATCGTAAGGGACAGGCAAATGCTAACGCGGATAGCCTATCTAGAATGTATAGTAAGTCTTAGTTATGAACAAAAAAAAAAAATGTTTTGTTCCTGGAGAAGAGGGAGGAAATGTGACGGACAGACCTGTTCTAAATATAGACAAACGGCGTGAGAAAAGTCCTGGAGACGAGCGTTGTGATAGAGTTGTTGTTTTTGTCCTGTTTGGGGCAAGTCGTTCCTATTAAATCTTAAATAAAACCTTTTAAAACTGTATTTGCGAGTGTAGTTCGCCACAATAACCACCAACGACTTAAAGTGGTCTAGTTATGTCTACAGTATAGTGCCGAAAGCAAACAAAATTCTTGGATTTGTTCGCTGTTCAGCGTACCTCACCAAGAAATGAGGAGGCAACCCGTCGAGCTCTCTACTTGTCATTGGTTCGGAGTAAATTTTCATATTGCTCACAAGTGTGGGCACGTCAAACAGTTGGTCCAATTTTGCATATTGAACGAGTCCAGCGACGAGCTACTAAATTTATCTTGTCACTCCCTTACAACACTGATGTCACCTACTCCCAACGTCTTGCCAGGGCAGGAATTTCTTGACCTTACATTCCTTTACAAACTATTAAAAATTGATACCAACAAGGAAGTCCTGTGTAACCTTATCTCTAACCATAATCCATCTCGATTTACAAGATCTTGCAGTGCTGATAAAGGATTAAATCTGTCAGTTCCTAAGACAAATACTGTAACATTTCAATCCAGCTACTTTTGCCGTGTGACTAGAACGTAGAACGTCCTTCCCGCATTCCTGAAAGATATCTCCAAATCTGTCGCTGCCTTCAAAAAAGACTTATATAACTTTTATTTTGATCTGACTAAGACAATTCTTGATATCTCTGACCCAAGAACTGTATGTATTATTATTTAAAACTGACTAAATGTCACTCGTGCCGTCTGGTTAACACCGTCGCCTCTAAATTATGTTGCCACTAATCATGTTAATCTAACTTGATTATCTGTCGGATTCTTAATTTTCCTTTATTGTTTCCGGGTTCAATCAATCAATCAATCAATCAATCAATCAATCAATCAATCAATCAATCAATTTATTCAAGGTACCCAGGAGGTCCTTGCAGGAGAATCTAGAGGTTAACCCCATGTAAAGATCCCCTAAATTAATAAAATTACAATCCTTAATACTAATTACATCGAGTTCTTAAATATTAAAATTTAAGTTATTTAAATTAGATACTATTCTACTTAGATATTAAAAATATTTAAAAAAATAAATAAATAAAAGATAATAAAAAACACTAAAACTAATAACTAATACATGTTCATATGTGATTTAAGTTGGTTTTTAATCTGTTTAAAATTATTTACTTCTACAACACTACTAGGCAAACTATTCCAAAGCATTATCAGAAATTTGGGACATTTTGCGGCCACGTTCATAGCCAGTGGTTACTCCCATGATAATAATATACAGTAAATATTTTGCGAACGGTTGCAAACGGCTGCTCATCGGCTGCTAAGAACAAAGATCGCCTCTGCTTTCAAAGTAAACAAACATGGCTGCAGGCTGCTCGATAGAGAAGAGACCTCCGTGGCTTCGTCGTTTGTCCTTCTCGCAGCTCAACTCCACGTTTAGACATAACGGCCTCCTGCTGATAGACGAAATCGGAGTTTCGGCGACTGTGCATACAATCTGAGTCGGGATAAAACGTAGTTCGTTTATAACATGAGGCTGAAGCAGCCGCAGTAAACATAACATTTCTGATTTCAGAAACCTTTTAATGCTTAGGTATTCTATAAGGATAAAATTTGCTTCTCAGTTATCCTTGACAATAATCCTAAACGTAGTGTCTAAAAATAATGAACTCAAAACATGAAAAAATAGTCCCAGCCTGTGTTATCTTCCCGTTATGCTTTAATAGACACGATGTAATTTGCATAGGGGCCCAAATTGAAAAGGAAACTAATTTGCATGTGGGCCTAAATAAAACTACGATTTGGTGTATTGCTCAAACATACTGTAAAACCAAGAAAGTTTAAAGGCTTTGGGAACCGCAATGTTGTTAGATACGGAGATATTTACGAGTTATATTAGCAGTTCGAACATTGCTAAATACATAGCAAGCTCCGCACTTTGCATCGTTCGCAAGGAAAGTGGTGTATTTGGCAGATTTGTATCGCATGTTTAGCAGGATTACTATGGCTTACATAACAGAATGAGTCAAATAAGCAGCGTAAATAAATCGATGTTGGGAACCGGCTGTGTATTTCGGTAAGCGAACATTTTTTGTTATAACGTTTCCTTACTTAACTCTTAACAGGAATCGAGCTCCGCAACCGACAAGTCTATGTCCCTAGTAGGATAAATTTTAAAATTTACGATTTTACTGTATTATTCCTTATACGATTTGGCCGTCATGTTTAATGGCCTATATGCGCCCGCGCGACGCCATCTTGTCCCAAATTTCTGGTAATGGATTAATTATCCTAACAAAAAAGGAATGTTTGTAACAATTCAATCTAGGTAATTTGGTGCATGTACAATCAGGGGCGGATTTAGGATTTTGAAAACGTGAGCCAAAGTTGTGGTCCACGGTTGTAGGGGGGTCCGGGGGCATGTACCTCCGGAAATTTTTTTGAAATTGGGGTCTTTAAAACGGCATTTCCCACGATTTGACAGCACATTTGAGCAAAATTTTGAAACTTTTAAAACATATTTTTAATGGCACATTTTATTATGTTTACAAAACATTTGTCCAAATTGGATGTTGAGCATTTATATTTTTACAAAGCTAACTAAAATATTTAATAGCCAAACGAGAAAGGCGCAAACACCCATGCATGCCTTCCAAAATTAACTAAATATTCATTGTCTCAAAGACCTTGTAGTGTGTAATTTTCTCTAATTTAATAAATTATATGTTATCTACCGAGTCCCGGCTACCGTAACATTACATCGAGATTTAATAGTGGAGCAATGCTTGATATAAGCTAATTAGATAAACCTGGGGTCATATTTCACGAACGCGCCGTTAAAATATATCTTATCAGAGCAAGATAGCGAGACTAACCATAATTTGAAAACAGTTATTCATTTCAAAATCATGAAAAGAAAGATCCAATTTAACGTTGAACTAAACCTTGGCTTAAGGATCAATTGATCCTTTCAAATTCATATATAAGAGCTCCAGGCAAGTGTGAAATATGCTAATGCCGCCTTGCTGAATAAATATATGTCTGAACTCTGAACTCAGACTTCACTAGGACGCAAAATGATAAATAATACGATATTGAGACTGGACAAAACACATATATTCGACACTAGATTGTTTGTATATTTGAAATGAAACTAAGACGACCTTAACTTACCAGTCTTACCTTACAGCAGTAGGGGAATAAATGACTCCGCGCGGCGCAAAAATTCAGACGCTTTCAAGTTTCAATCGCGTCTATTAAAAAGTTCCTCGCTTGAAATAAATCGATGACTGTGTAATATAGATGACAAATCATCGTAGATTGTTCACAGTATAACAGTATTTCTTCATCGTTGCTGTTAAAAGCAGCTAAAACCCGTTCGAAAGCGCTTATACAGAACTCGTATGACTGAAACCACGAACACAGTGAGAAGCCTCAAGCTTCAATGAATAAATTACTCGGTATCTCAGCTGACTCAGCAATCGATGGTTGCCATGGTGCAGATCGGTCAAAAAGCCCAAAATCAATGCGACAGCCAATCAGGTTTGAGGCAAATCGGTCAAAAAAGTGGTTGCCATGGTGCAGATCGGTCAAATTGGTCAAACACCAATCAGATCTCTCCGCAAACCGGTCAAAACTCTCAAAGCGAACGCTGACCACCGGTCATCCCTGCCCGGTGTTTGCTGACTCGCAAATTACGATAAAAGCGAATTTGAAACCTAATCAGTATGCCAAACGTTGGAGTTTGGAGTCACGGTATTACATTTTCTAGAAGACTGTTGAGATTAAAATATTGTGTGATTGCGCAATTATTCTGGTGATTTTTTACGTCAGTCGCGTGACCGGTCTGATGTATGCTAAATCCGCCCCTGTGTACAATGTATAATTATGGTTAGACCTTGTCTTAGTTATGTGTCTATATTCTAATACATCGTCGAAAACAATTCCATTAAGACCAAACACAGTCTTATAGCATTCAACCAAGGATAAATACTCTCTTCTTTTTTCCAGTGTATCCCATTTTAGTAAATTACAGCGCTCTTTGTACGGCATTTCTCCTCGTTTCTGTTTCAGTACTATTCTTGATGCTCTTCTTTGGATACTATCTAAGGCTTGTACGTCTTTGACCAGGTAAGGTGACCATAATGGAGCTGCATATTCTAATGTGAAAATTTTGTTGTTTGATGAGCCAACAGTTCTTTTAACCAAGCCCAATAAGCGATTGGCTTTATTAACAGCAGTGTTAACTTGTTTACTCCATGCCAAATTTCTTACTTATCGGGGTTGAAACGTAGTTGCCAGTTACTCATGCGATCCAAGTCAGATTGAAGTGATAATTTATCGTTTTCAGCATCATTTATTTCTCGGTATACTTTGGTATCATCCGCAAAAAGCTTTATAGAACTTTGTACTTCGTTTGGCAAGTCGTTGATGTACATTAAAAAAAGGATTGGTCCAAGGATTGTTCCCTGAGGTACTCCAGATTTTACTTGCGACCAATTGGAATATGATCCTCGGACTACAACTCTTTGCAGCCGATTGGTGAGAAAACTTAAAGTAGACGTTCGTGTGGAACACTGTCAAATGCTTTACAGAAGTCTAGAAATACAACGTCAGTTGGTTTGGCATTGTTTCTTGACTTTACCCAATCGTTGTAACACAATAGTAATTGCGATACTGTAGATCTGCCTTTTAAATATGCAAATTGATTTTGGTTGAAGATTTGCCGACTTACCCAAAAGTCAACCATTCTTTCTTGGACAATCTTTTCTCCTACCTTGGATATAATTGATGTAACAGAAATTTGGTTGTAATTTTCTCGTTTAAATTTCGAGTTTTTCTTGTGGATAGGAGCTATTTTTGCCTTTTTCCAATCTAATGGTAATATACCTGAGGAGAAGGACTTGTTATATAAGTTGGTTAATGACGGTGACAAATAAGAAGCGCATTCCTTTAGAATGACTGGAGGAATGTTATCAGGCCCTGGGGACTTGTTAATGTCTAAGTTTTTTAAATGCCTTTCAACTTCTTCTGGCGTACATACTATATCGTTTAACTCGTCATCCACTACGCGGTTTATTGTTGGAAAGTTTTCAAAATCTTCTTCCGTGAACACTGATGAAAAATACGCGTTCAGATTTTCAGCAATGTCTAAATCATTTGTAATCTCCTCGTTTCCTACTTTTAAATAGACTAGATTGTTAGTTCCTTTGCGTTTTGAATTGACGTATAATCTCCAGAATGGTTTAGCATTGTTTAGTTTTATTTTTTCTGTTAAGTCGGTAATATACTCACAACGGGCCGAGTTGCACTTCTTTTTAACCATGTTATCCAATTTTTTGTAATATTTCCAATCACGATTCTTATCGGATCTATTCGCCTTTCTATACGCGGCATTTTTTTCCCGACATAATGAAATTAATTATTTTGTGATCCATGGCGTGTCCTGCTTTTTCTTTGCCTTGACCTTTGGTATGCAGTCATCCATTGCAGCTAATAATAGATCTCTCCACTCCGACCAGTTGTTGTTAATGTCGTCGTCTGTCATTACACAATGCCAAGGTGCATACTGAAGAAGTTGTTATTGGAGGTTTTGCCTCTGTGGGTATTCCCTGCCGTTGTCTATGTATACGTCTGTTTTAGTGTAATTGTGTATTTTAGTTTAAGTCTTGTCTATAATTTTGTACTGGCGAAGCTTATAAATAAATAAAAAACAAAGCAAAACTGAACATAAACGGTGCTATGCCCAAGTCACCATACACAAGTTTGCATAAACATGAACAAATAGATAGACTACAAAGACTTTCGCCGAGTTTCCAGACCATATCTCAATTAACTATATCCATGACTTTCTCCTCCGCAGAGATCGGAGGCCTTTGCTCGCGCATGGCGCACCTTCGCCTCCCACCAGGGGAGCGGTGAAACGAACACCGCTGCCAAAAGTTTTGCGCATGCAAGTCCGAGCTCACACCTCAAAAAAGAGCGGGAAAACACTGAAATATTTGGACTGGTCCGAGAGTCCGACACAAAAGTTAAAATTATAAGCATAACTACCAAAAAGATAAGGTAGGTAATTTGTGCATGGCTTCTTATATTGTAACATATTCTGAAATTACCCTTCGTAACTTTCTTTACCCTTTTTGTAAAACACAAATGAATAGTCAAGTCTTACTACTTAGTCTTCGCTGTCTTGTTGTTGTCGCCACGGCTAGTTCCCACTTCTCTTGCAATGTTTACTCTAGCAAATTCACGCATGCGCAAACGTTTGGCAGCGGTGTTGGTGAAACGCAATCTCGTACCCAGACCCATACGCACGCGGGAAGCGAATGGCTCTGGGACAATCCATTTGAAAATCGACTCTGATTGGCTTAACGCGTTGACGCCTACTGCGCTGCGCAGAGAATTTCACACCCAGTCTCCCATCGCGGTCTTCATGTAATATGGCTTGTTTTCGAGAAGGAGTGAAGCGAAATAACGTGTTTATTGGGACTTAATCTTAGAAATTGATAGTTATTCCTTTGCAAAAGTCATTTCAAGGAGACAAGAAATACTTACTTGCCTTTGTGGTATTTTTGGAACTCTGGTTCGAGTTTAAAGTGTGACAGATAACAGATTCATCGTGGCCCATGCATCGTGGCCGTTCTTCATGACGAGTTCACTTTTCAGATTTCATAGTTTTCCGTACTTGTATGTAAAATAATTAAATATTTATTGTATATCGTCATATGGACACTGGATATGACTTCAAGAAGTATCATTGGAACGTATAAACGATGGCTATTTGAATAATAAATAATTGTCTACATCTTTCAATCACCTCAAATATTCATAATTAGCTGAGTGACTGATGAAGTTTATATCAACATGTATGTAGTATCTCCTCATATTTTTAACAAAAAAATATATTGTCTTATGGCTGTTGACACTGTGTTTATTTCTTTTTATATATGTTATATGTGACATAATATTCTTATAGCTGTACAATGTACTACAAGGCATTGTTGTTTTTTTAAATTTGTATCTACAAGTAATATACATTGGTATATGGGGTAAACATTAGTTGCTGATTTATACATTTTACACCAGTTTTAAACTGGTACTATACCTATATGACCATATGAGAAGCATGGGTGGTGAAGAGACAGAAGAGTTGCCTGACCACTGTGATCCAAAGTTAAGCTTGATTGGATGGCGTTAGTACTTGGATGGGTGACCACTTTGGACACCTTGTTACAGGCTTGAGCTTGGAACTTGTGTGAGTAGAGTTATTGTAGTTGACCTCTCCTGTGCTTCAAGGGTTTTTCCAGGTTCTCTGCCCCCCCCCCCCCCCCCCTCCATAAAATCAATTCAATCTTAGGAGAACAACCTTGTAAGGGACCTTGAGTCCTATTGTTGTTTCTCCAGTATCAGTTAGGTACAAATTTTAATAAATAAAATATATGATAAAATAATAAATGTGAACTTATTTTTCTATTTAATTATATTTTAAATACAAGGAGATACCCACTCTATGTAGTGACCCCATATAGTTTTCCTTTTTAATATCTTAAGTGTTAACCGCCCTTGCCCCTCCTAGCACTGAAAGGCAAGAGTGGAAGCTGCCCCTCCAGTGGTGTAGGAAGCAATTTGATCTTGGAGGGGCACAGCTTCAAAAGGGCACTTTGTTCAGGGGGTAGGACTTCTAAAGGACACTTGAGGCACATGTTTTAACATAAAAAGGGCACTTTCCTGTTGCAAAAAGGGCACTTCATGACAAAGTTGGGGGGGGGGGCACATGCCCCATTTTCCCTCCAGTTCCTACACCCCTGTGCCCCTCCTGGCATCCCTGATCATAAACAGACAGTAATTGATGGTTACAGTCAATGTTTTAGTACACACTGTATATCCAAAGTCTGCTTTCTAAATTAAAGAAAATTACTTTGAAAATCAGTTCAGCCAAAGGTCTTTTCATAGTACAGTCACCAACTGTAGTTTTACTTATGCAAACAACAATCTCTGTATTATTTCTTATGTACTGAACAGCTGCATTCGGATCCATGTATTTAAAAGCCAGAAGTTAAGAATTCCCACCTCGAGAGAACAATTTTCCACTACTAACTCTGGTTGTTTACACAATAAAATTAATATTACATTTACTGTGTTTGACATTTTGATTTGGACCATAACCCATTCCTGCCTATACTGGCTACTGTAACTTAATTAGCTGATTAACAGGGATTCTCAGCAAACCCGCTCGGTGAGTTGACCCATTCAATGTGAGCTTGCAAGGCCACCCCAACCAGCTAATGCATTCCCTCTGCAGTAGAATAAAATCATATGGCATGTTAATGGGAATAAAATTCTAAATAGCTTAACCTGGTGGTGAAAAGGTTAATAAAATGATTTCTTAAAACTCATAATTTATTGCTGTCGATTATGACTTTACTGCACATAATGTAGCCTTGGTTCAAATATCTTCAGTTGGCACTTCATCCAAAAGTAAATTTATCAGTAGAGTATACAGTACAAATGAGAGCCTTACTAACTGTGGACACCCTTGTTATAAATGGGGACTACACGCATGCCAGCATTATCTACCTAGTGCTGGCAGAAGATACTTCAGGTTAGCCTAATTTGTCAAAATTAATAGTATTAAAGGTGGGGTGCATTGTGCTTTCCCTTGGAAATTTTAATCCTGACTGACATTTGGACATTGGTGGGTCAAAAGTGGTCAATTGCAGTTGCTGGGATAGAATAAATCCTATCCCAGCAGCAACTCTGTCAATGACCACCAGTGACCAAATGGAAACCAGGCTTTAGTCGCATTTTAGCCCCATTTTCAGAGTTACCAATGGAGCTTAGGAAAAATATTAAGTGGGCTGTATCTCCCCCTAGTCCCTCTATTGTTACACCCTTATCAGTTACCAGACTGCACAAGATGCCAAGTCTAAAGGGTATTTTTTGTACCAGAAGCTGCTTTATTGCAGTATATATACATGTACCAGTAATCATATAATTGTAATGTTTTTAAGAGTAAAGTTGATATAATTAAGCAGTGTTTTAGGTATAAAGTTAAAAAGGTGGTGCCCTTGGTTTTACTTTGATGAAGGGCTCCACAAACTTTAGTAAATTTTACAACTGAACTAGACAGCTGTGACAAATGAAACCAAAATCCAATATCATTATAAATCATATATTAGCAGATTAGCTAAATGTGAGCATGTGTGCCACCTGCACTCACATCTTTGGTGTTAAGTATTTTAAAGTTAATGTTTAAAAAAATAAGTAAAAGAAGAACCTCTCACTTTGTTATTTTTTTATGCATATAATTTTTTCGCCATACTCAAATGGGCAAGATAAACAGGCCGTACAAATATGGCTGGTTCATAGTGAGGTTCAGCTACTGGTGTTTGAATATTCAATCACATAGATCAGTATAAACAGATGTAATATGAATTCAAAAATGATTAAACCTCAGAAAGCTACAGTGTCGATTATTTCGATTACACACAAACAAGTGGATTATAAAACATGTAACAAATTAAATGTTGCAAATCAACAAATGACAAATATACCACCAAGCTACTAAGGTCACGTTTTATTTGAAAGACATACATGCAGTACTATATACATGAAATAAGTTTTTAAAATTCCAGATTTCGTTGTAATTTACCTTGTAGCTGCATGTCTACGAATATTCGAATAATATTCAGAACAATAATAGGATATTTTCGTGTTCATAAGTTTGAATAAACAAGAATTCAAACTGGGTTTCATCAGAAGGTCATGTCAGAACTGGTCATCGATCACTATCACGCCTGGTGCATTATTTTCCATTTATCAGTCTCTTATCCAGAAATTTCTGCCAAGTAATACTTTATCGCATCACAAACCAGCCACGATTATATTCTTACAACATTTCTACTGCTATTTGTTACTATAAAATTCCAGAATCAGCCACAACAAGTCGATGTATTTTGCAGAATATTGAACGGCCGTGCTGAAGGTTTTCGTGGGTCTGGGTACAAAAATACCAACTGCGCATGCCCAAAAATACACACTTTTTCGTGTATTTCAAATGGATTGTCCCAGAGCCATTTGATTTGCCCGCGCGGCCGGGCATATTTGGCTCTGGGAACGAGATTGGGTGAAACGGCAACGGGCGCCAGCCTGGTTCCCAGGCCTATCTTTTTAACGTCGAGCGGCAGACCGAATTGTGAGAGGCCTGGAATAAAATGTTTTGCCTGGCCCCAAATCTGGCCCCAAAACTGGCCCCAACTTTTACAGGCACCAAACGGCCGTTTGGCGGAAAACCAAGGCAGATAACACTCACGTCGGTCTACACAATTCTTTATAACATCATATAGCAAGGTTGGTCTACTGCCGAAACGTTAAAATAGCATATTTCGATTTGTTTAAATGTGTTTGTATAAATCACTTCCAACGCCGAACACTACTTTATAAAGCCTCGTATGTAACAACCTTTTAACGTAATGTAAAACAAAGAAACCTACTCATTTGCTGTCCGCTCTCAAGAAGAAGTTTGTTTAAGTGCCCTCGTTCATAAAGATTAAAGAATCCGAGCTCCAGCAGGATTCATGTGATGATAGATAAAGATGGACATTTTCCGCTAGTCCTCTCGCTCGATGCCTATTCTGTGACGTCACCAAAATACGTTCGAGAGAAAAGAGGACTAGGAACTAGTCTGAACCATTGAACTCTAAATAAACTGGAACGCTAACTCCATAAGACAGGCCCTATGATTGGGTGAAGCCAAACTTCCGGCCGCTGGGGGTAGCCATTGCACGTCAAACGTCACAAGCAAGTCACAACGCCCTGGCCCGTTGGTGATCGTATTAACGGGGTTCCACTGTACTTTTATTGTCTAATTTTACAAGAACAAAGCTTTGAAAATGAACGTGAATCGACGATCGGGTGTCGGGTGATCTATGATCGTTCAGTTTTATACACTGTAATACAGGTAAGCTTTAAAATAACTTAATTTATATCATAGTTCACAAACGATCGCTATCATATAATCAATGTGAGATTTACTGATTTTTAAATAAAATTAATTTAGTCAACCGATGCCTGTCACTTGGCTGTCCGTTCTGCACAACCGTTTCACAATAACGTTTCCCATAAGTAAACAGACGCATGCAGTGTGAAATATTTGTCTGCTGTGCATTTGATCAACTTCACTCGATGATCATCTTCAAGGACACTTTCATTCATGCCTTCTTCGTGATCTTCAAACACGGTTTGGCAAGAATCGACGAGAAAGTGATGGCAGGCCTCAAGTATCATCCGGCTTTTTAGATTTTTCTTGTGACTGATTTGGTTGTCTTCTTTGCAGACGTTTCTTTTGAAGATTTTCTCGGCGTATTCGATTATCTGGAAGACCGATTTGGAAGGGATTTTCAAACCGCCTTGGTTCACAAAGAGAGTGAAAGCAGACGCTGCTGCGATTGCGTTATACCGAACACCACAGTAATCGTGATCAGATTTGACCGAACGATAACCATTAACAAGACTGCTTCTACAGGCTGGACAGATTAGTAACTTAACTAGTTTCGCGACAACAAACCCTCCAATATAAAAAAGTACGTTCGAAATGAATTCGCTGTGGTTTCTCTGATCCAAGAGTTCCACCATTATTTGTTCTTCTTGAGTGTTTAGGAAGGTATTTTTGTCATTCTGCTCGTCATCAGACGTGTCGATTAGTGGTGTATGTGCTTTCTGTTATGGAAATTGGGGATGATCGTAGACGTCGTGGTGGTGAAGTCGGTGCAATTTGCATTTTTTGAAGCTGTAACAGCATTTCTTAAAAGCATCTTCCACAGAGCATATTTCAGCTGCAAGCTGTTAGGGTTGTTGTTCCAGCCACCTCTTGATCGTATACAAGAAAACAACAGTTCGATATGGTCTTGCGAATATTTATAAGTTAGAAGGTAATTGAACGGGTTGTCGGAGCTTGAAAGCATCTCATTTGCCATCTCAATAGTCGACTTTATTGTTGCCACAAAACCAACGATGAACGTCTTCCGTCGATGGGTTGAGAGAAGTTGTGGTGGGACTGTATCTGTTTTTAAAGTTAATAAATAATCCGCTGTCGATTTGAGAGTTGATTCCCAAATGGCCTTCGATTTTAATCTAAGCGGCTGCTTATACCCTTTACCCAACGGATTCCTTGAGTTCAACATGTCGAATAGTCGATCAATTGTTCTGGTAAAATTCACTGTGCCTTGGCTGTCTTGAAAGTCAGGTCGTTTCATTGATATGTCCAGAAATTCGATTGCATTTGCCACTGATGAACTCAAGGTTTGTGCTGCCAACTTGACATTCATTTTATGTTTCTCAAATTGTAGGTGTTTCGTGGACAGCTTGTTCGCCAGTTTCAACCCTTCTTCTTCTTGAAGTGCACTCAAATTTTGGAAAAAGGTCCATTTCACCTTGTCACCGTTGCTGTCAGTGAAGGATGAGAGGCTCCCTAGTGCATTTCTGGCCAGTTTGAGCATGTGACATGGATCAAGTATTCACAAATACATCGTATTCTTGTGTTGGATGCTTGAATTTGGTCACCATGCATGGACTCATACGTTGTCCCAAATTTACAACCCAGCTGACGAAAGGTGCTAAGATTGACTGCTGTTTCATCTGCTGTAATGGACCATACCCGTAATCCTAATTCTGCTGCCATTTCGAGTGCCATTTTCACCAGTTGTGTCTGGATAGTTGATGGAATTTTGTCTCCAAGAAAGTAACCAATAGGGCATTTCCAGTGGCTTCTGGTGCCAACCAAAAGAAAGACCAGTGCTTCTGAAGCTAAATCCTCAGGGTTCTCAGGGGTAACTCCTCCATAATTCACGAATCCTGCATACTGGTCTTTCTTCGGGTCCCATATTGTTTGCTTTCGGATTGACATGGCATCAATGATAAGGCAACAGTCCTTTTTTTCAGGAGATCTGCTAACTTCACTGGACAGTGACTGAAATGCTTCTTCCAAGAAACCTGGCTCACATTCTACGGAGCTTGACCACTTCCGGAACAATGAGGGATTTGGTAGTGGCAAAATTGCTCTGACATACTGGTATGCTTTTGATGAATAGAAATATAATGTTAAAGCAAATTCTTTTACATCATCTGTATACCTTCGTCCACATGGCAAACTGTTTGAATTGTATTGTGCATTTTGGAAAATGGACAATTGAAGTTTGTCAAATGTTGCATGCAATTTATCGGCTAGTTCTGTTTTAATAATTAGTTCTTCTTGCAAATTGTTAATTATGTCTGCCATGTTGTCCAACTTTTTTTTGCATCTACGCAACTGCTGCTGTAGGTTTTTAATTTTCTGTTTTAATTGTTTTTTTGGAATTTCTTGGTCTTCATTAAATTGCAGCAGAGGTGTCTGGATGCATGGGCGTTTTCCATAGCTGTGGTCATGCAAAACTTTAGCTTTTGGTGACAATAGCTTTTCATCAGGTAAAGAACGTTTCTGGGGCATTTGCAGTCGATTTTTAGCTTGCTCTGTCATACCATAGTTCTGTTCATAAGGGAGAAGTATTGGAAAGACAGATGGCACAGCATTACTTTTTAATCTGCAGCTTCCATTTGATGATGGAAGTAGATTGTAATCCCATTTTTCAAAATGTTTGCTGCAGATATAGCTATACTGTGTCACCTTCCATTGATTTTTCTCTTTTTGTGCTCTACTGACAGCTTGCTCCCACTGCTCAAGCAATATTGGATTTTTTAATGGAAATCTATATTTTTGTAAATAAGAAACAAAATAATTAATTTCTTGGTAAATAAGAAACAAAGTTAATTAATTTGACAATCAGTAATTCGTAGCCATTCTTATTAAGAATGTTTATGTCAGTGAATGTTTAATAAATAATGAATTTATTGAGTGTTTTTTATGCCTCACCTGTGAAATGCGACATGCCTTTCATTCTCTTTCAAAATTTCATTTTCTTCAGCATACTTTTGCCTGCTTTGACACCCATACACTACACAGTAGAATGGCATGTTTTTTTTATTACACTTTCCGTGGAAATAGTCTTTTTTTTAACTTTAGAAATGGTTTTTATAACTTGTAAACAAATTTGTTTAATAAAAATAGCGCTCTGCCAGCCAGAAAAGGATTGGGGAGACACGAAAATTTGTTTACCGAAATTTGTCTTTCCTGCTCCAATCCTTCTTTTTACAGTTAAAAGTAAGCTTCTGGAAGCTTAAAACTTCATTAGAAACAATTAGAAACTTCATTAGAAAGTCCAATAAGTAATTCTATAAAAATTAGTATAATGTACTAATATTGTCCAGGGCAGCACAAAAAAATAAGATCAACGAGAAATCTTTGCGCGGCTTTTTGGTCGAACTTTATTTTCTTCGTGAAATATTTCAAGACTTAAACAAGGGTTGTTTTTTGTAAGTACTTAAAACGAAAGGTCACTTGTTTTGCTATTCTCTAAAAAACGTAAAAGTCTCCTAAAGAAACTAAATTCGACATAACTGAATGATTTCTATCGGTATGTGTACGTCGCCATTTTGCAAGGGGGACTGGGGTTGACGTGCATGGCGGCCCCCATGTCCGCCATTTTTGGCTTCAAAACGTGCTAGCGAGTTATCGTTCCAGTCTACTTATAGTTCAATGGTCTGAACGGGTGCACTGATCGATGTGTGATGCGGAGGACTGGTAATTAACAAGCCCCCTGTCACCATAGCGACGAACGCTAAGCCACCTGACTTTGGTAAATAAAGCAAATACGCTTGATGTGGAAGTCTCTGAGTTGAGTCAGGGCGCTCTAAAACACGGGCGGGGAAACGCACATATAATTTGGCGAGCTATGTGTGATGCATCAAAGGACTGGCACGAGCGCGCTTGAGCTCAGAAAATCAACAAAAACACAATTTGAATGGCGACCAAAAAGATAAAGAGTACCCGAGATAAATTCCTCTTTTTGAAAAGGAAGAAAACTTATTACTGCCATTAGAAACACAAATAAAGAACAAGTAACTCCTTCAGATTAAATTTGTTTTAATTATATATTGTCAAGGATTTATTTTAGATTAATAAAAGCACAATTGTTTATCGGGAGAGTTGAAAAAATTCCTAAAAATTTACTAGTTTTGAAGGGCGCACGCCGTTAAAATCATGTTTTCTCTGCGAATCGGTTGACAAAAGTGAATTTGAATACACCAACGTAAAGACAATTAAATAGGCTTTCGAAGTGACATAGTCACCGAACGTGCTTTTTTGTGCTTTTTTCGTAAAATTGACATTTCGCCAACCCATTTTTGAAAATTTTCTTTTCCATTCTCACCACTGACTATAGCTTTATAAACTGAAAAACTGCTAACACTTTCAAGTTTAAAACCCCTTGCTTCTTTTAAAGAGCAAATCACATGAATATATACACAGTACTAAAACCCAGGCGCGCAACTAGGGTGGGGTGGGGGGGTTGCAACCCCTGCCCTTTTTAACCCCTGCCCTTTTTGTGAGACCTCTAATACTAGGTTAGACATTAGATAAACAGATAATTAATCGTCTGTTGTAGTACGCAATACAATTCTCCGCAAATCTGGCGAGACACAGAGGCTTCTAGCAGTGGGCCCGGGCGGCAGCTAGGCTGAATATAATTATGATAAATTTTAAATAATGCGAGACCAAAATAAAAATTTCCGCAACCGAAAATACGAGAAAAGCGTCCTCAAAATGCAGGAATTGCTGTTTCAGAGACCCAAAATTCAAAAATTTTCCGGGGCGGCATGCCCCCGGACCCCCCTAGAATCTCTGCTTGGCTTCTACAAACAAGGGAGCACGCCAGACTGACCTGTGTTTCTTCTTCTTTGACTTTGTACGGAGTTCCTTCATTTATATTCAGCCATTTTGAATAATGCGGTATATATCATTAGCGTATCGCAGGCGCGGGTTACGGCGCCGAAGGAAACCCGAGCCCGAGCGTTTACGAGGGCGGAGAAAGGAGGGAAGAGAAAATAAAAAGAGGGGAGTGAAACAACCGTCACGTGAAGGAGTATTGACCAATGGCGATGCGTTATTTGGGTTTTGAAATCTAGCTATGCTCGTAGCCCTTGATCTGTCAACAATCAATTAGGTTGTTCGCGCGAGGTGAGTTTAACAAACGTTTATAAGTTGCCAGCAGTTACAACCCATGACCCAACCGTCCCAGCGTTTCTGATATTCCTCAATTCCTGTCTAGTAAACACTATTTAATAAAACATATAAATCGCTGGCCAACAGCGAACCACTTGCAAAGACATAGTCAGAGAAAGAATATACTGTTCGAATGCTGTATTTAAATTACATCGTCCAAGTAAAGTTCAAAATTCAAAGAACTTAAGAAACACGTCGTAAAATTGTAGCATTATTTAATTTACTCACATATCAACTGAAATCCGCCTTCGATCTACTGATAGTATTAGTTTGTTTATGTACTGCCGAAACATAGAACGTAGATGTCTCACGTTTCGAGCGATTGGAGCCAAGGCCCTTTAATATAAAGTCAAAATGTTAGACATTACGTTTCATGTTTCGGCAGTACACCAACCTTGCTATATTTCGACTTGCATTTCAACACTGCCCTCGCAGCAGGCTGCTTTTATTTCACTATTTCATTTTGGATGGATAGTGACATCATACATGTATATCGACCATAATTAGAAATGTTCCTAGCAACGGAAATGTTCCTAGCAACGGTCAACCAGCATCATCTTACAAAATCTCTGGCGTTTCACTCCACTTCTATTTATCTTCCTTCCGACCGTTATTTAATTTTCGTAACGCGCTCGGGTTTCCTTCGGCGCCGTAACCCGCGCCTGCGATACGCTAATGATATATACCGCATTATTCAAAATGGCTGAATATAAATGAAATAACTCCGAACAAAGAAGAAACACAGGTCAGTCTGGCGTGCTCCCTTGCTACAAATTGTTTAGAATACTGAATGACTTTGCCCTTTTTTTGCGTTCAACCCCTGCCCTCGAAATTTTCTAGTTGCGCCCCTGAAACCCTGTTGCCAATAGTGTTAAACATACGAGGAGAACTTTTAAAACAAATTTCAACCAAATGATGTAAATAAAAATGCCAAAGTTTACTACAAGTCTGCATCACTATGTCTGCATGCGACTCAAGCTAGTTTACGACGGTAAAAACAAGACTATAGTATTCTTTGTTTGCCAAATTTTATGTCCACAGAAATACTATAGACGTTAACAACAGGCTTGCTAAATTTTATCGGAAAGCATTTAAAAGAAACAATAAAAATCGAGAACGTTTTCGGCTTTGTGTTTATATCCAGAGTAAACAATCTTTATGCAGTTCAGCACATTTTGTTTAGATAATATCATAACACTTAAAGAAAAAAACATGAAACTAAAAAACACTCTTACGTCCATGCATGCAGATTAACATTATATATGTGTACGAGAAACTGGTAACTACAATTATTGCATTTTGCAGACAAAATTCGATCATACTAAGCTTATATCTGAAAATTATATTACAGCTGTCGAATGCCGAAGACAGTACTCTAGACTATTTTTTTTGTAGCTCCTAAAGTTTGAGATTCATTCAAGACTATAACTAGTATGAATAGGTATATAGTTCATCAAAATAACATTTATAGAGCAAATAAAGCAAGATTACGACTTAAAAAAAGCTGGAAACGACACATATACTTGATAGCATGGAGGTTTGACTTTCAGACCACAGGTACAGTCTTCGGCTTCGTCTTGAGGTATCTGAATCAGCCATATAAACATGCAATTATAGTGAATCTTTTTTTTCCCCATCATTACTGTAATTTTTAACGCGGAGGTTTCTTAGCATCTTCTTTCAGCCGTCTCAGTTTTCTTCGCTCATGGTTTCTTCTACTTTCGAAAATGAAATTAAATCGAAGCTCGAAGTGACATATGCGGGGGGTACGCGCATCACACATAGACCAGGGCTCCCATTGCCGTTTCCCCGCCCGTGTTTTATAGCGCCCTGGTTGAGTTTAGAAGACGACGTGGATAAAATTGCAGAGCCATACGATATATCAGTGGTTAAGCTACTATATTCTCTGGTGTTACTCCCAAAAATTTGGAGTCGTTGTTGAAATATGAACAACTATGTTGCTGAAAAATATGAACCGTTGCTTTCGCAAGAGAAATGACGCAAATCTTTGTTTGCACGTTATCATTCGGCCATGTTCGATAGAAGACAACATCTTGCATTGAATTTTAGCTGGTAGGTCATCCTTCCAATTGAATATCAAGAAATAATCAACTCCAATTTGCATTTTTTCAATGAAACCAAACAAGAAGTCATCTTGGCTATATAAACTGATGACAAAATTACAGGGTGTGGACGAAATTTTATCACATAATGCGCTCGGCATGCGTCCCAGCAAGTCGTATTTTGATAAATTGATCGGAGAGTAAAATTTGTTTACAGCTTACAGTTATTCTAATCCAATGCTTCAAAAACCCGATAAAGTTAATTTTGATATAATTACTAAGAATAAATAATTACTTCTCTTGCAGCAGTTGAGGAACTAAACAGGCAAGAGTTAACCCATAAAAATACCTAACATCCGAACGCTATATCTCCAAATAATCAACTCCGATTTTTATGAAAACTAAGATATAACCACACAATTATATTAATCTTCAATATATCTGAATTACTAGGCGTGGACGACCTGTTAACATGCTCAAATCTGGTAATGAAATTTTCCCTCAACAGAAGTCATCAAAAAATCGAGTCATTATTAATATCCATAACTCCTTTATACTAGCTTATAGTACAACTTTTTTCACCAAACAAGTATTCATACATTAAACGAATAAGTACTTCGTCGGTACATTGCAAAAGGTTCCTCCAAAATTACATATGGTAGTTAAAGAAAAAACAGTGACAATATGACAATGCCCAAAAATCCACTCTTGGTTCTCTTGGTCAACTTTTGCTCAAAAGCACGCTCGTGCCAGTCCTTTTGTGCACCACACACACACAGGTCAGTGATCACACATCGATCAGTGTGATATGAGCGTGTTGCACCACCCCTTATATAAGCACCCTGCCTCCCATATATAGTATGCTAGAGCCTCTGCGGAGGAAAGGGGATCCATGATGTCAGACAATTCTATAGTGCGGTGAATACAATATCACATCACTAGAAATTGTAATTCGTCAAAGAGTTTACTCGTTTCAGTCTCCTCTTTACATTGTTATTTTTATTGAAACAAAAAAGAAGCAAGATATTCGTAGATATTTACATGAAGTACATGTACTCAGCACAATGTAAACCGTTAGGAGCAACATGGCAGAAAACCAAGTGATTCGGTGAGGAAATCTCTTCGGATTTCTTCCATTTCTTCTAAAAATGTTTTGTTTCAAGTACAAGTAATGAAGAGGAAGCAAGAAAAGCTTACAATCTTGAATAAGGTATCAGTATTTACATGCGCAGAATGGATTGACTGCAATCAGCGTGTGTAGTCCATGTAAGCATAGTGAGTATAATTACAATCAACACAGTTACCAGCCACATCAGCAATCAACAGTATTCAGTCACTTGAAATCTTCGAGAACACACTAATGCCAAGGTGTCATTGAAAAGAAAGAACTTGGCTATCGACCATGCTACATGGCCAATTCTGTGATATGGCCTCACAGCTGCAAAGCTTTACCGGAAGTAAAATGTGCAAAACTGCAAATTTGTGACTAGACAAAAAACTAAAATAAAACAAACTGCGCCAAAACTAGACTCAGCCTACCACAGGTAGCCTAGCCTGTGTGCAGTCCCAGACTTCCAAAGGAAGTGAGGTCACTTCCTTTGGAAGTCGCACGCAGGCTACAGGAAGCCTGAGTAATTATCCAACTGAAATGTGAATCATTTCAACCCTTTCACTCCCAAATACGGAATTTTCTGTACTTTATTATTTTACTCTGTCTAATGCCAGACAATTTTACTTGTCAATGAGAGAGCTCCCAGAAAGTTGGGAGTGAAAGGGTCAATAATACAACTAGAGGTGTAGATTCATATTGTGTCAGCTGCAGCCTGCAGCTGTGTGGTATTAAATCTGGTCATTAATATTTCAATGTATTTGAGTGATTTTATAGTTGGCTAATCTTTCGTCTTTTGCTGGAGATGTTTCAAAAGTATTATCAATGAATTCCAAATAGCCAACTTCCCTATATCAAAGTTGCAATTATCGGGCAGATGTCACGCGGATGTGTCTAACTCTAGACTGACTTTAATTAATTATAGATATTTAAAACATACATGTATAATTATATAAAAATGGGAAATACTCAACGCCAAAGAAACTTTTCAAAATACGCTAGACTGCTTTATCCAGGCTATTTGTCGAACGTTTGTCGACGTACAATTTAGAACGGTAAAAATAATTGTCTTTTATCTACTCACGTAGTGGCATGCTCAACTTCGCGGGTCTCCTTATCAATCCTGCACATTTCTGAAGCATCTTCTTCTCCGGTTATTGGATCGCCTCCATAACCATTGGAACGATCATTGACCAACAAAGGGGAGCGCATTTTATATGAATACTTTACTGTATAAAACAAGTCACGTTCGGCCAGTCACTCAGACAGTGTATAAAGTCAGTTTAACTCCAACGTTCAGTTTTAACTTCATAAACGTCGAGTCTTTTGCGAAGCAGACATGTGGATGAACGGAATAGATAGCGACGTCGTCTTTCATATACAATATGTTGCAGAAAGAAATCGGAAATACATACACGATGATTCTTTCCTCAGTTGATAGTCTCACAGCCACACTAGGCATTTATACTTTCAATACTCATTCATATAAATGAATTTTATCAGCTTGCAAATATTATTTCGGGGGGGGGCATACATAAGCTCCTCCCTCACTGGGAAAGGTAGCCTCCTTCGCAGACGTTCTTATGGCTCGCTTTCCTCCCCAAACTAACGTCTGCTCACCCGAGAGCTACATTCCATTCCCTTTGTGTACATGGACCAATGAAATTACACCATTGTCGTGCTAAATAAAGCCGTCCGGGCTGCATGGTGTTGTTATATGTAAATTTGTTTAGTCGAAAGCTAATATTTTGAAAAGTTTGGCCTAGAACTTCACGAAATTTACGAAGAATATTGTTTTGACTATGTTCTTGCTGCCTATGCAAACGAACAAATAAGCGTTGAAAGTCAGTGTAAAGCGTTAAGAGAAATTTAAGATTGTAAATAAAAGCTCAAATAATATTTAGGTGCATGTTTAGTGTCTGAACCGATTGTCTGAATTAGTTTACTTGAAAGCTAACATTTCGCTTACCATAGCTCACAGCTTTACAAAATTTACGAAGAATATTGTTTTGACTATGTTCTTGCTGTCTATGCAAACAAATAAGTATGAAAGTCAGTGTAAAGCGTAAGAGCGTTTAAGAGAAATTTGAGATTGTAAGGTGTTTATTAACAATGTCTGAAGAGACTGCCCGACTGCCCGAATTCAGTTTACTTGAAAGCTAATATTTCGCTTACTATAGCTCAGAGCTTTACAAAATTTACGAAGAATGGTATTATGAATATGTTCTTGCTGGTCGTGTAAATAAATCTGTGCGAAGAGCTTTAGAAAATCTACAAGTGTCGGCGACATATATCTAGCGGACAATAAATTCTACGGGATGTTTGGCTATGTCTGGGTAGCAACCTCGATGTTTATATTCAGCTTCATATTCCAGGCAGTGGCGCTTTCAACTTTATTTCATGTACATGTATTCATAATAATATTGCAATTCACAGTTAATACAACATCATCTTATTGATTCTGTTTAAATTTTTACTAAACTATAATTAGCAATAGTTTCGAAATATTTGTTCAATGGTTCAAACGATCAGCTCAAGCCTCAAGGTCGAAGGTCAGGTTTCCAGATATTGGAAGTCTGATTCTGATTGGTCAACATTTGGAAAGGAATTTGCTGCTCGGGTAAGCAGCCGGTAGTTGAGGGGAGTGAGAACGAACCTGAACTGACGGCTGCGAAGGAGACTATGGGAAAGGCGGAAGAGCATAAAGGTGTATTTTTTTATCTTTATAGAGCTGGATCACACATATCTGATATCTCTTGATGGATCCCAAAAGCGAAAACAGTTCGGCCCAAATTGACTGCAAAGAAATGAAACGCGAAGACTTGCTACAGTTTTCGAACATTTTTGCTTCAGAATTTAACAACAGCAGTATGCATGACCGTGTTCTTGTATTTCAAACCATGAAAGAACAGCGAGATTGGGATGTATCAAAGGCGTCGACTTCTGATAAGAACATATCGGTTAAACACCCTAGCCAAGCTGGCAACTTAACAATGAACAATAATTATTTGATGTCAAAAAGATACTCGAAAAAAAATGAAGCGAGTACAGACAACTCTGGGTGCGATATTGGAAAAAAAGAAGAGGATGAAGAGGATGAGGAGAATGAAGAAGAAGAGGAGAATGAAGAAGAAGAGGAGAATGAAGAAGAAGAGGAGAATGAAGAAGAAGAGGAGGAGGAAGAAAAAGAAGAAGAAGAAGAAGAAGAGGAGGAGAAGGAAGAAAAAGGAGGAGAGGAAGAAGGCAGAGAAGGGAGTGGGGAAAAGCAACAGTCAAAGGAAGACCAAGAAGAGCAGGAAGTGAATGGAAAAGATGAGGTGGTTACAATATTGAAAGAGAAAGAAATGAAAACCACTGATGAAGTGGCTGTGAATGAGCACAAAATATTTATTCACAGTTCTTGGCTTGCTGTACAAAGTCCATATTTCAGGGCACTATTCTATTCTGGCATGAAAGAGTCTCATTCCAAAGAAGTAGTCATGAAAATTTTGGAATGTGAACTTCAGGCTCATTTAACCTTGGTTGAAGCTATGTATCAACTAGATGTACTTAATGACAAAGAAAATAACCTTGTTCTTGAAGTCCTAATCCTTGCCAACAAGTATGATGTCAAATTGGTGTTTAAGAAGTGCAAATATGTACTGATGTCTACACCTTTGACATTGGAGAAGTGTGAGCACATTCTTGCAGCTGTGACAGATCTACCAGACTGTGCAGATATCCTTGGTGTGATTGAGAAATTCTTAGTGAGCAAATTTACACCACTTGACAAGACATGGACCATGGACAAGTTCATTGAGCTGTCAGAAGCTTCACTGAAGCTACTTCTTTCTAGTAATGATTTAGCTGTTCAGTCTGAAAACACAATTTTTGTTGCCTTGATGCATTGGATTGATACCAATTACATAACACGAACAGCAAGAATTATGCTTACTAAGTCTTCACTTTTAAATTTGGTGAGATTTGAACTAATGACTGTGGATTTTCTCTATGATGTAGTCTGTCATAATACTGTGGCAGAGAAAATGCCTGGTTTTAACAAGCTACTACAAAAAGGTTTGGGTTATCATGGGTTTTCACGAGCAAGACAGGAACAGCTTGAAGATAAACCTATTAAGCGACCTTCATTAGCAGACCAGGATCCTTCCTTTTCATGGGTCATTGATAAAAGTGTACGAAAAAGTCTGACAGATTCTCCACACCCTGTGTATTCAAGTTTGTTTTGGTTTCAAGGATATCAAATGCAACTGCGCCTAAACTATGTAAAAGCTTCAAAAATTTATAGCTTTTATTTGAATGTCCTAAATATGAAAAAGGATAGCTGTTTAGACATCTACTGGACAGCGAAGTCACAGTTGTTTAAAAAGCAGTCAATTAATGTGAGCAAGATGTATAAAAATGGGGAGATGTCAGGTTGGGGACATGCTGAACTGAAAAGTAACATTTCATTACTTGAGGTTCCTGAAGCTACATCACACACAATAGATGTATGTGTTAGGTTTAATTAATGAATGAAAAACTGCTAGAAATCATAATTCATTTTTTTATCGAACAGTATACATGTATTAATGTATTATTTATTATACAACAATATGGAATTGTTCAATTTTGGTGATTAACAAAATGTTTTTGAAATTGTCTCTTAAATGTTCAATTGGGGATATTAATCTTAAAATGTATACAATTGTTGAGTTATGTACTGACCTTTAAACATACAGTAGAGCAGTATCAATATAGACAAGTACATAAACATGTAATGTGCAGTAGTATACACAACAGTGTACAGTCAATTATCAACATTGCAGTTGTAATAATCAACCAAATGAGAATACATTGGCCTTTGTTTATTACAAGCGTTGTCATCGGATGTTTTCCAGTACCGTGACATTGTTCTTGGGGGTGTGATTTGCAACCACATAAAGACTAAAATGTTTGGGTTTAGGGTTGCCTGGGGGTTGTGGTTCGGTTTAGGGTCAAGTTTACAGGTTAGGGTGGGGGTTGGGATTTCATTTCTTTAATATTCAGGATTATCCTGAATTCTAGACCATTTCACAATTAAGGATAATCCTGAATTCTAGATGAGAGGATATGCTGTTCTATGAATGGTAGTTGCGCGGTAAGGATTGTGGGGCACTGGGAACAATAAAATCTATTCTTGATAAAAAACTTCAACATGAGATCTTGACAAAAAGACTTCAGACCGAAAAGGCTTTTTTGGGATACATATACCTCGTTCAAAAGGACAGAAACAAATTAACGTTTACGTATAAAGCAGAAGAAAACCCGTCACACCGAAACTCGAAAGGACTAAAGGAAGAAAAAGCAATAGCGAAAAAAACAACGAAGAAAAAGGCTGAAAAGGTTTAGCTTAAGGTAAAAATATAGAGCGGCCGCTTTCGGTATTAAATCAGGAACATTTAGTAGCAATGCTGTTCGAGTTTCCCTGTTTTATGTTACGGCAGTAATTTTGTTTTCGATTTCGTGAGTTCTTGAAGTATTTTAAACGTATCCGACTATCCGTTATGTTTTCGCTTGTCCGTTGTTGGCCGCCGTCTTACTGGTATCTCGTTTTAAATATTTTTCTTTTGGTAGAGTTAAACAACTTTTTTATTTCAAATATATATACTTTAATTAAAAGTTTAAAACTGGAAATAGCCGTTTGAACAATTCAAAATATAGGGCTCCTAATGGAAAAGAGCACGAAAATTCGGTGTAAAAGAGGGCGAGGGGTTGTTGTGTTAACTGCATACTTCTAGTTTATGTTATAATAATGGCTACCTAAATTACCAACCAGAGCAGAATCGAATCAACGTAGTATAATTTGGGTGTTTGACGGAGGGTAATTACCTCGTGTAGACCTAGCATTTACCGTGCTCCCATGCTGAAATCAGCCGTTAGTATACCATTCAGGATTCCATCGTTGCCAGGCCTATAGTATTGCCGGGATCGGAAAACCTGGCCAATACAAGTCACACCCAAAGGTAGAGAAAAACTACAACTCTTACCTATAGTAATAGTCCTGACAAACCTGATGATCGATCCTTGAGTAACAACCCACAAACTCAGGGCATGCGTCGGAAGACTGTGATCGGTCACACTTACGACCCGAGAGAATTGATAATGAGTGTGTCATCACGAATTAAACTGATAGGACGCGATGAATGGACAATTTGCATTATCGCAATGCATGCTGGTAGTTGAGGTACGGATTCACTTTCAGGGGAAATGGCCGGCGTCAGGCGAGCATTTCGCCTGAAAGATTAATTCACTGTTTTAGCGGTATTTTCTTTCCCGAATGAGAGATTTTTACTTCTCGTTAGGACAGGTAGGTTATGAACTATGTTTTGTGTAAATGGGAGCGAAACTGCTTTTGAAACTGGCGAGAAAATTACTTCAGAGTTGTCGATGGAGTGAAGAACGTTCGAACAAAACCATGCTTGAAGAAATAACTTTTTGCACATTTCTAGGTGAGTAAAGAAATCGATTGCTGTACAGTAAGCCATTTGGCCTCACATTCATGCATATGTAGTAGATCTATTCAGATCCTATAGTTGATGCCCTTGTAAATGTCTCTTCTCTGCATTTTCGCTGGTTGAAATTGACAGGGCTTTGAAACAGCTCACGATCACTTGTTGTTCGAATAGCATCACCTCGTCAGGCTTTGTTTTGATTTGTTTTGCATGAAAAAAAATGAAAAACTTGTTTCACTAGCCACTGTTCAGATATTTTGCAAAAACTCCGAGTGCAAAGTGATTTCGGTTTCACTTGGGTTTTGGTCTTTGTTTTTCTTCTCTCCCCTTTTGTACTGGTGAAAATACTGTATAAATTTTAGTGTGGTGCAAAATACAGTACAATAGGCTAAAATAATTGCTCTAACGTTAATTCTATTCGACTGTTGAGTCACAGAGCCCTAGTCATCGTTTTTAACCTATAGCTATAAATTGATTCAATAATATAAACTGTACTACTAAGAGTAGTTTTAACATGTAAAGTATGCACTGTAGGCATATATTTAAACTGTTTGGTTGCAAGACCTGGATAGGAGGATACGGACTGCTTGCCACAAAGCCAATCAGAGCACACAAATATTGAGATGGATACTGGACCAGAGAAAAATATAATCTAATATGGTTATGAAGAAATTTTGGCTCTATGAGTCTAAGGGAGAAAGTAGAACAGCAAACATTTTCAGTCCAATGTTTCAAAAACAGTAATAAAAAATGGAATTGCACACACACTGGGTTTCCAAATTATGAAACATTTTTTATGACTTTCTCAGTCCCACCTGTGAAAGACTGTAAAGATACAGTGAATCCAATAACAGCCAAGTCAAAAGAAAATGGAAAAGTGGAGGACACTGTCACTGACACAGGCACTAATAATTTCCCAAAGAAGAATTATTTTTATGCCTTTCTAGGCTTACAGTAAGTGTGGTCTGCTGGAGAAAGATCTGGTTATTTGACACAACATATCTGTAGTGTCACAAGTTTTGAGGGTTTAGATAACATGGCTGGACTTCCTTCGAAACAGGTTAATGTCCATTCCCATTTGGCCCACACAAGAGTGCAAGGCACTGGCAGGACTGGTATATTGGGGGGGGGGGGAATTGGGGCCTGGGGGGGGGGGGGTATGAGGGCATGCTGTATATCATAGACATTCTTTTTCAACAACATTCTTAGACATTTATAGGAAAATTCAATTAGCCATCATCATGCAAGTGACTTAAGTTTTGCAGAATGCAACATGGTGATGTTATCAGTAGTCAAGGGGGGTGGGGGGGGGGGGTAGTTACCCCCCAATGGTCTCCAAGACCGTTCTTGTGAAAAGTTTAAATCCATTGAGAAACTTGCAGGGGGGGGGGGCACATTGTTTTAAGGCCAAGTGAGTAGACTAGTAATGTGTTATATATTTAGCAGGCATGCTATGCTATAAATTACAATACTAAGGTCTATACAAAATGCCTCCAACTTGTTTTTACATTTATGACTGGTTTATAAATACATGTAAATCTAAAGATATTCTGACGTGTATCATTCTATGTTCTGGTTTGATTTCAACAAAATTATGTAATTTATGGCTTTTGAATTACTGTACTCTTAAATTCTTGCCTCAAAATGCAGGAAATAGCATTTCAGAGACCGTAGAAATCCAAAATTTTCCGGGGGGCATGCCCTCCCCAACCCCCTAGGAATTTGAGGTTCTTGCCCCCCAAAACTCAAGACCCTGGCTATGCCACTGGATGTTATTAATAAACATGGAAATATCTGCAATTTTGCTAACATTAATTATTCTTTCCCCCCTGTTTCTCATCAAATTTCACACTAACGGTCCGCGTGACAAATAGGGGAAGCTTGCCCACACCCTGCAGCTGGTGCCACAGGCACAGATCACAGATGAGACTTTGTAAAAAAAAAAAAAAAGTCCCCAAGTTTTAAATGCAAAGAGTTATTATTGGATATCTAATTCAGACTTTTTAATTAGAAATTTACAGCATTCAGCTAGCTACCTAACAGTTTAAATATCTGCCTACAGTTTATATTATTGAATCAATTTATAGCTATAGGTTAAAAACGACAACTAGGGCTCTGTGACTCAACAGTCGAATAGAATTAACGTTAGAACAATTATTTTAGCCTATTGTACTGTATTTTACACCACACTAAAAACATTTATACAGTATTTTCACCAGTACAAAAGGGGAGAGAAGAAAAACAAAGACCAAAACCCAAGTGAAACCGAAACCACTTTGCACTCGGAGTTTTTGCAAAATACCTGAACAGTGGCTAGTGAAACAAGTTTTTTTCCATGCAAAACAAATCAAAACAAAGCCTGACGAGGTGATGCTATTCGAACAACAAGTGATCGTGAGCTGTTTCAAAGCCTTGTCAATTTCAACCAGCGAAAATGCAGAGAAGAGACATTTACAAGGGCATCAACTATACGATCTGAATAGATCTACTACATATGCATGAATGTGAGGCCAAATGGCTTACTGTACAGCAATCGATTTCTTTACTCACCTAGAAATGTGCAAAAAGTTATTTCTTCAAGCATGGTTTTGTTCGAACGTTCTTCACTCCATCGACAACTCTGAAGTAATTTTCTCGCCAGTTTCAAAAGCAGTTTCGCTCCCATTTACACAAAACATAGTTCATAACCTACCTGTCCTAACGAGAAGTAAAAATCTCTCATTTGGGAAAGAAAATATCGCTAAAACAGTGAATTAATCTTTCAGGCGAAACGCTCGCCTGACGCCGGCCATTTCCCCTGAAAGTGAATCCGTACCTCAACTACCAGCATGCATTGCGATAATGCAAATTGTTCATTAAGTCGCGACTTATTTTCTCCCATTTTTAAATGCCCGGATGGCCCTAATGCAGGGGTGGCGCCAGAGGGGGGCAAAGGGGGCTGCACTAAATTTACAGATTTGTCGGAGAATGATCTGGGAGAAAAATTGTATTTTTAACAATTGGCAAAAAACGTTTAACTGATTAAGCCAGACAAGGAGCTATCATTACCTTCAAATTATGAAGCTTAACCAACATTAAAACCACCATCTGATTGGACAACCTTTTAAAACGAATCCTCACCCCCATACCACCCCCCGGTAATCACACCCCCGGAAACCCTAAACCTAATCACAACCCTCCGGAAAAATGTGTATTTTTATGTACCACGTAATAGCTTGTTTACAACTTTACAATTGGTGTTTATCACGTGGTACATGAGACACTCCGGAAGCGATAAAAAAATCACTCGTGTCTCGCTCTACTGATTTGAGTAGTAAGTCATCAAGATGGAAGGATGTTCTGTCACTCTGCTAGAAATAACAAATTACTTTGACTTTTGGAGAAAAGCTAAGGATGAGTGTATTGGTGAAATTCATGTTAAGCAATTGTTTGGCATATTCAAGGAGAGGTAAGTTAGTTAAAATAGACTAGTGTAAAGCGGTGATTGGCAATAACACAAGGGCATCATCGCCATCATGTACTGCGCAATAGAAATCGAAAGTAAGGCTGTTTACATGGAGGTAACCCTTTGAAACGAGTCAAAAGATAGTCCTTGTTTACATGGAGTAAGGTTGGTAATGGTTCAAAAAGATCACCAAAGCTTTCCTTTTATCAAAATCAAACTTGTGTGATAGGGAAAGGTATTTTCAAGTATAAATAAGTAACGCGACAGTAAAAGGTGCCTAGCGTGCACTTTTCAGTGGTGGAAATTTGAAACTATCACTCTATCACAAATGTCTGACACAATTATTTCGCAGATAACAGCAGAGAAATCAAACGAAATACTGCCAAACACAAATTCAAACATACTTAATTGATACATCAACCATGCTATCTTTATGGTTAATTATCAAATTTAAAACATTACAAACAGAAAACTAACTCACAGTGCTTTGCTGACATCTTGTTGATGCCATGTTCAAATGAATAGATTGTCAAATATAGTGCATAAGAATTATAATATATTCGACATCTGGTTTTGAACATATCACGGCAAAAAGCAATGCCCAGGCTCTCTCTGAAATATTGTATCAAGATGTCTGGGTGAACTGGAAATGACAATTGATGTATTTACAATTATAGAGAACAGTATGAACACATATGTCGTGTTCAGACTTCAAAGTGTTAAACAAGGATTTTTATTGTCATATGAAGTGTTAAATTGCAATAACAAGCTTGTTACAAGTCTTGTGAAGAACATGGCGTGTCAAGTTATGAACCGATCATGGCGATCAATCCACAACTTCTGTGGTTTGCACGGCTGGGGGTAGAATAAGGAATGTGCGGACAAACAACATTTAATAGAATAACAGTATGGTGACTATTAAACACACTGCATGAGGAACATTAAATAAAAAGAAGCACGCTTGCTCTACTTTAATACTACAGGTAGTACGTAATTCAAATAAGAACCATGTATTATCCCCGAGCCCAGGTGGAGGGCCGGAGCCCGGGCGAGGGTGCTAATCTCGACACACGTGGAGTCCACTTACACGCAAAATATATTACACGCAAGATGAAAACCTGAAAGTAATTCTGAAACATGTTTATATATATATCTATATATATATATATACATGTATCTTGTATCACAACTTGCACAGTTCGGATAGCAGGGTACTGGTAACTAACCTGTTAATTATTCAAATTATTTAATTTACGTCAGCAAATTATAATCATTATAAGTTCGGTTGGATTGTGAAATACAGTTTTTCAGTGATCACGATCATGACGAAAGAAATCTTTGCCAGAAAAACTGGTTTCAGCTAAAATGTACATTAACGTTACTATGGAAAAAGACCAAAGAAAGAAGGCTAAGAAGAGATGTGACAGCAATAGAGACAGCAGAGAAGAGGCAACAATAAACATGACTTAAAACCACTGAAAAAGCCTAAAAATTTATACAATAAAGACCAAACACAATGCCGAGAACAAGGATGTGTCCTGAAACTGTTCAAAGCTGGTAAAGAATTCTGCTCTGATGTATTCTACTTAACTCGAGAGAGAACGATGAAGAAATTTTGAAACAAACGACTTTTTAGATCATGAGGAGAACTGAATGATGCCTTGTCATATTTATTTGTCAACAACGAAAAAAGTAAGAAACAGCGAATGAGAAAAACAATCCGCAAACGAGAAAAACAATCCGAAAAGAGTAGACTGAATTGGCATTGTTTGTGGTGATATGAGCAGAAGAAAGTTTAATAACGGTAGGAGATTCGTATTTACCAGTTTAGCTGAGTTAAAATGAAAGAAATCTTGAAAATGAAAATTAATATAATTATTAATATCTTGTCTAGCATTGTCTTTGGACGCTAGGTTGTTGGCATTGTATCTTTTCTTGGCCACGAGTTATACATATCTGTTTTTGAATGAGAATTTGTCATTTACTTCATCTTGGTTTTTTTTAGTATACTAGACTATATATGCATGTTCTTCCGCCTTTCTGTCTGTCAATACATGACAACAGATGAACTTTGCTAATTAATTATCTGGGATGGGGGTTGTTTTTTTTTTGGGGGGGGGGATTGTGTTAAAAATGCATATAAAGTGGGCGAGGGGTTGTTGCGTTTATGTATTTCTAGTTTATACGTTATCCAGGTTCAAAAAAGAGAAAGATTGAACATGTTCATGTATTCCTTATTTTACCCCCAGCAATGCAAACCACCGAAGTTGTGGATTTGAAGCTTCAATTTTGAAGCTTACGACAGGTAAAAAAATTAGGAACCTTTTTATCCCAGATGCAAATTATTGTTACCAATCAATTCAAAACTTCAACATCCCCTCCTGGCATACCTCAGGAATTTGACTTTAAGTAGTCTCTATGGAGTAGGGAATTTGATGTTTGGCACCTTCTTGGGGTGCAGGGGAATTTGGTAGATGGGAGGATTTGAACCGAAAGCTAGTCTCCATTTCTTAACTCACATGTTTTTGGGTGGAACACCTCAGTGCCGTAGCAGGTGGGGGGGAGGGGGGGGAGGAACACCTCAGTGCCGTCGTGGCAGGGGGTGGCTGCCCCCAATTTTCGCAGATGAAGTTCTTTGCCTGTTTTGATAACCTGAATTTAAATTTGTGCAAAGTAAGGCTAAGACCAAATGTCAAACTTTTCATGTGTCCGAGGGCAGAGGTATCTTAGGGCGCTTTCCAATTAACAAGGTTTGACCAGTCAGTCCGGCCAGAATGGACTTGCTTTTGATTAGGACCAAATTTTCCAGTCAGACCATCCCAGACCTGAAACGAATCATGTTCCATTTAACTGGACTGACCAGTCTAACCGTGTAAATGGAAAGCCCCCATAGAAGAATTAGAAGCTATTCAGTAATGTATAGGTATTTAATTACAGTATTGAAAGATTAAGTGACTCAAAATCTCAAACGGAGCAATGTCGCAACCCCCAAAATATGTTCACTTTTGTGAAGTGTTGTCTGTCGAGGCTTCAATTCCCTGAACCAATCATAGAGATAGAGCTGGATTTTGGCAACCTGTAGGGTATGTTGGTGTGATGATTGCTTCGATTTTACACTAAAATTTGAACTATACCCACTGTAGAATTAAATACTGTAGTTCACTCAAATTGCTGCAAATGGTGTTTCCGAGGTTCTAGATTTCAGAAATTTCCAGGGGACGACCCCCAGACCCCTGTACACATAGGCGTAGAGTTTTGGTTTTGTCTGGGGGGGCTCATACTTAGTGACACTAACATCGAGTACCGTAGGTACGAGCCTCCTAGGGGGGTCCGGGGGCATGTTCCCCCGGAAAATTTTTAAAATTAGGGGCTCTGAAATGACATTTCCAGCATTCTGAGAACATATTTGGTGAAATATTTTAGATTTTCAAAACAACATTTTAATGGTGCATTTTGTGATAAATCACATAAGCATACAAATTTAATACAACATTTATAACCAACTTAAACCACCAGAAAGCATATATAGGTTGTATATAGGTATTTGCCAAATAACATATACTGGCAATACTACAAGAGTTTTACTTTAAAGTAATCCTACCTTCATTGGAGTATTGTTTTGTTTTTTCAGCAAAATTTCCACAGGGGCTGAGCCCCCCCTGTAAAATTTCTGGGGGGGCTCGAGCCCCTCAGCCCCCCCATACTCTACGCCTATGCCTGTACAAATGCTGTCAATAATTGCCACTACTGCCCCCCCCCCCCCTCCCCCCACTTTTTGACTGCAGGCTAGCAGAATCACCATAACTGAGCAGAATGGCCAAAAACAATGATTCATAACAAAATTCAAATATTACAATCAAATAAAAGCAACTACCTTGCAACCGTGTGTCCACTGATTGTCTGCACAGTGGGGGTTCACAACTACATCTTATGTATGCTCTAATCTTTGTGAAAACTACTTGTTTCTATTTGAAAATCGTTTGCCCTTCTCTTGGAGATTTAAATAAGAAACTGGTTACTGTATTAATGGTCATCTCTCAACTCTACATGCTTTGTATTTAGTAAATAGTTACAGGGCAATTCAATGTAATGGACATTACACAGTTTGCCAAATGTTGGGAAATAAGTTTATATATTTTTTCCACTTTCACTGTTATTTCTTTTTGAATTCGAAATTCTGATGATTGAACAACAATTGGGGTACAACTGATTAATTTTTCAAAGTATGTTGTCAGATGTCACATATTTACAATTACAATTGTGTAATGGACATTACTCCAGAAAAGACATGCCCATTTTAATACATTTTCAAACAAAATTATCATCTCAATTACAATGATTGTTGCAACAAAATACCTGAAGTGTGAATCTATATGTACATACTTTAATATATATTTGTACATATTGGATAAAATTTTAACCTTTTTGGAATAAATGATGATTTTGTGTGTAACGGACATTACACAGAAGTCGTAACGGACATTACTCCTTTGTCTCATGCCTCTTATTTAATGATTCTTGATCACAAAGTTACACAACTGATTTGATAGATGATTAGACTCAAAATATAATTCAATCAATTATAATATTTTTGAACATACAACCAAATTTTGTAAATAAAGTATAGTATGCAAGCACTGTAAATTTGCGTTTAAAAACCTTAATTACATGTAAAATATTAATTAAGAAATCATAATTTGGTGGAATAACAATATTTGAATACTTGCAATAGAGTTAGAAGTGTTTATAGGTACAGTGCTTAATGATCGAAAATCCCTTTTTTGTTTAAATCTGTCCCCACATCTTTTCCCCAACTCCACGATCCTAGGTACCATGGTTGTTAATAGAACCTTAACATATTTAAATATTTCTGTCTTAAATTTGATTGCTGAGCTGTAGCTTAGTTAACAAAAGAAATGTCCGTTACATAATGTCTGTTATGTAATGTCCGTTACGCCAAAAATATATGAAAATCGAGGAAGATGGAGTAAACGAATATCAAGTATAGTCTTGCAGAAAAAATAAAAAGAGAATCCAAGTATAGAGGGTGTTAGCTGCTCTTTCATTGATACAACATTAAAAAATTGTGATTTTTGTAACGGACATTACATCTCAAATCTGTTAATAAGATTTTGTAGAAATTACTTTTTCACATAAAGAAAACATCAGTACTTAATGAAATGTTCATTTTTAATATTCATTTGTAATCCTACATTGGATCTTTTCACAAAAAGACACTTTGAAACCTATTATTTGAAAGTCTAAAGTTTGGTCATTTTCACATCTGTACTTGCTTTAATACGTGCTCAGTAGAATGTGTGAAAAAAACGAAATTAATATTGTAAAAAATTCCCTGAAAAATAGATATTTCCCAAAAATTTAGGCATCAAGAATATAATTTTCTTAGCCAATAAGGACGGTTGAGTAAAAATCCACATCAAGTGCATTTAAGCATGGAATTGCCCTACATTATTTGCCCTACATTATTATAAAATTATTTGACCACGAGTTTATTAAAACTTCAGTACGCGGTACTACGGGTAGAAGTCCGTGGCAAAAAAGTCCGGCACTCACGAAGCTGGGGTTTACGTACACATTTCTCGATTTTACCGACACATTTGTTTATATATATAGAAAAAGATGGCCAAAAATTTCGGAACTACGCATTGTTGAAATACATCGAGTACGCGTATGTTGTTAGAAATGTTATAAGCTTTCATTCGGTGTATAGTTCAAATTTTTGTGTTACCCGTAACTTTTTAAAATGTTCAAAATGTTCTCACCATTGACCATAAAAGTTTTAATATTTTTTTATATGTTGAAAAGGTATGATCACTAATTTGCACCAAAAACATTTTCTACTTCAACTAGAAATCTGCAAACGTTTCCACTCCTTTCATATTTGAATTAGCTTCTGTTCAAGAAATATCTGAGGTTCATACCAGACGTCTTTCTGAGGTTATATAGCAAACGCCAAAACACCAAAAGACAAATTCATCCATTTCAGACGGTGCAGACCAAAATAATGATGTTTTCTCATTTTTTAAATACTTCCCGGCAAGAGAATTAAAAGTTCTGACATGAATAGCATTTAACAGTATCCTCTGTTTAATATGTTGTTCAGGGCTGTGCGTTTAGTATTTAAAAACAAAAATCCAAAACACTTGTGAGGAGTCCATTTCCCATTATATAATTCTTATTTTACGAACAATGGTGAGAACATTTTCAACATTTTAAAAAGTTACGAGTAACACAAAAATCTGAACTATACACCGAATGAAAGCTTATAAAATTTCTAACAACTTACGTACTCGATGTATTTCAACAATGCGTAGTTTTGGCCATCTTTTTCTAAACAAATGTGTCGGTAAAATCGAGAAATGTAAAACCCAGCTTCGTGAATGCCGGACCTTTTTTTATAAAGTTTTGTTTTTACGATATTTGATATGTACAACATCTCAGTGATAAATGTTTTCAGTATTATGCTCTTTTGCTTGTCTCAAAAACTACAGACCCCATTTTGAAAAAAAAATCAACACTTCAATGAATCGACAAATTCTAAAATCTCATACTTCAAAATGACAACTCCGAGTGGGAGACTGAAACGAGTAAAGTCAGTGCAGTGTTGAATAAGTACCAGTCTCTTTTCCAAAACTACTTTTGAAGAACAATTTCTTGTGATGTAATAGTCACCGCGCTAGGCGGTGGCTATCACCTCAGATTCACCGCTGAGCGGACCAATCAGAAAGCTGGAAAGCCTCTTTTCCACTATGAAATTATACTAATTAACAATTAGTCACCAAAGTCGAGGTGACTATCGGTGAATATTTACCAAGCCGCGAAGCGGCGAGGTAAATACACCGATAGTCACCGAGACTGAGGTGACTAATTGTTTTAGTATAATTTCAGAGGTTGATAAAAAACCAATAACGTTGAAACAAAAACTTTTAAACAACTGCTTTCATTTTAACAGTGGTGATTCTGTTTATTCACAGACGATGTTAGCAAGCCACAGTCTTTGTCAGTAAATAATTTCAAAAAAAGAGTAAACAACATCCTACTTTGGAATTGAACTTGTACATACATTCAAATATATGCTAAAAAGACTTTTATTCTGGTGTTTTGGATCCTGTGTTACGGCTTTTTTTCACTTAATTCATGTTCAATATGTTCTTCACTCATGACGAATTTTTCGAAAACTTCGCTACGACCAAAACCTAGCCAAAACATTAAAAAAATACGAAGAATTATAGAAAATATACTTCCTTACCTTTATAAAGTTTTGTTTTTACGATATTTGATATGTACAACATCTCAGTGATAAATGTTTTCAGTATTATGCTCTTTTGCTTGTCTCAAAAACTACAGACCCCATTTTGAAAAAAAAATCAACACTTCAATGAATCGACAAATTCTAAAATCTCATACTTCAAAATGACAACTCCGAGTGGGAGACTGAAACGAGTAAAGTCAGTGCAGTGTTGAATAAGTACCAGTCTCTTTTCCAAAACTACTTTTGAAGAACAATTTCTTGTGATGTAATAGTCACCGCGCTAGGCGGTGACTATCACCTCAGATTCACCGCTGAGCGGACCAATCAGAAAGCTGGAAAGCCTCTTTTCCACTATGAAATTATACTAACACAGAATAGAAACACAACCAGAAGTCCAACTCGAGTGACAACTTGTCCGCATTTCTTCAATGCGCAGGCGCGATATTTTACGCCATCCTGCCAAGTTCCCCCCGGCAGTTTTAACCTTCTTTTGAAGGTCCAAACCATTGAACTCTAAGTAGACTGGAACGATAACTCGCTTGCACGTTTTGAAGCCAAAAATGGCGGACATGGGGGCCACCATGCACGTCACCCCCAGTCCCTTTTACTGTATAACCGAGAAAAAATGAAGTTGAATTTGGTGAAATGGGTTGCAAAAACAGCTTGAAATCAAAGAAAAACTAAACTTGTTAACCACTTTTAGGCTTATATCAAATGCCAATATACCGTAGAGTAGGTGAACACTGACATGACGAGTAAAAACAAGAAAAACAGTAAAAATATAAGCTCTCAAATGAAAGTCGACATATACGCACCGAAAATTGCCATGGTTTGGACAAATATAAAGAAAATACATAAGAATCCCAGGTTTAAAATGAACAGTTTGTTTATAAAATCAGTTAGGTTTTAAATTCCTCAATTTTCAGTAGGAAAAAAAACAACAAAACGCACTTTACCGGGTGTTATAACAGCTCTGGAATTACTCTTCGTCTCGAAAAATGTCAGATTTAGCATTTCCACAACTGAAACTTGAGTTAAAGCAATAATTTAGCATTATCTTATTACTAATTCTTGGCATGACAACCTTTGTTTTGAGATAACAAAGAAAAATAAGAAAAACCTGCATTTTCTGTATGAGTTTCGGACTCGAATTTTCCTTTTGTTCGGCAGATATTTCGTCGTTCAATCCATTTTCGTGGGTAGAAATTGTTCAGGTACAAGGCCGATAAGCCCAATACGTACTAGCTTCTTCGTTATCATCTATAAAAAACTTTAGGTCTAAAAAATGGTTGTTTTTTGCAGCGAGTTTTCAGTTTTTCATTGTGCCCTTCATACCTCCTGTTGACGTGCAATGGCTACCCCCAGCGGCCGGAAGTTTGACTTCACCCAATCATAGGGGCTGTCTTATGGAGTTAGCGTTCCAGTTTACTTAGAGTTCAATGGTCCAAACTGCCGGGGGAACTTGCCAGGATTGTGTAGGATGGCGTAGGATGGCGTAGGATGGCGAGGAATCAATATGCGCGAGGACATAAACTTCAAAGGTTCCGACGCGAGTTGGACTTCTGGTTGTATTTCTATTCTGTGCTATCCGTAGTACCGCGTACTGAAGTTTTAATAAACTCGTGGTCAAAGAATTTTATCTCCAAAGAATCGTTTTCTAAAGTAAATTACTTATTTACGTAACTAAATATTATTTATATATATAGATAACAATATAAAGTTAATTAAAAGGTCACAAGAAGGCAAAGAATAATTGACTACAGGAGCCCGAGGGTCGCAAGGACGAGAGGGCTAATTTCCACGCCAATTACAGTAAATTATTCGCAATTATACGTGATTAATGCGGAGGACACAAACAATGATTACTTATTCTGTGATAGCGCCCAAGCACTTGAAACACGCTGCACATGGTGAGCGGATATGCCGCTTCTTCATGTTACGACAACGTAATCGGTAATGGCGCCCACGAGGTTGACATTTATACGGTATTGTCATTATTATGTTAGATAACGATACAATATTTTCAAAGACTAAGTGTAAAAACAACTACTTGTTAGTTTCCATTTTTTCTTGCCGTCAATATGTTGTCAATGCGCCATTAAAAACATGTTTTAAAACTTATAATTTTGCTCAAAATTAGTGCTGTCAGAATGCGGGAAATGTCATTTCAGAGACACAAAATTCAAAAATTTTCCTGGGGGGCATGCCCCCGAACCACCCTAGAAATGCGGATCCACTACACATTTCAGCCCCCCACTACTAAAAAAACTCAATCTTCTGAAAAACGGTAGTAGACTAAAATGCTTGTAAATATCCCTGACAATTAAAAACATTAGAGAATAAAGTTTTATGTTTGCTTACTAGCTAATATAAAAGTGAATGGAGCCGATGTATATTAAAATGCTGATAAAATTTAGTTCTTGATGTATATGTATAATTATTATACAGTATTATAAAGTACAACAGTATATCTACTGTAAGTGAAAAAAATTGGAGTGCTGCGTATCTATACACATGTTTTGGACAGAGCAAAGTGAAAACAAGGTGTAAACTGCTGAGATTTTTAGCAATGAAATACTTTTGAATTTATTTCTTTTTTGAATTTAATAAGCTTCTGCATATATAATAAGCAACAGAGCCGTTAAGAGCACTTTTGAGTAAAGTCTAAAGACCAGGCTAAAAGACCATAGGAACGATAACACAGTCTGTTAATAGTTTGGGGCTTGCATGCAGGGCCCCTAAGGCCCATGAGCCTCGGTGCATCGCACCGCCTGCACACCTGTAGCGCCGCCACTGACTTTGAGTTTTATGCTGGGCTCTGATATTTATTACAAGGAATATGGGACTTTACCTTACGTTGCATGTGAGACATTGATCGAAATATAGTAAGGTTTATTACAAGGAATATGGGACTTTACCTTACGTTGTGAGACATTGATCGAAATATAGTAAGGTTAGCCTGATATACTACCGAAACAGAGAACGTAGGAATCTAACGTTTCGAGCGAAGGCCCTTCGTCAGAGAGAAACGTAAAGAGTGTAAACAAACAATGAGCTTATATACGAAAGGTAATCATGTGACCAAAAATAAGCCAATCAGATAAAAATGACAATAACAAATTGATAATGAGATGCGAAAAATTATTACCTTTCGTATATAAGCTCATTGTTTGTTTACACTCTTTACGTTTCTCTCTGACGAAGGGCCTTCGCTCGAAACGTTAGATTCCTACGTTCTCTGTTTCGGCAATATATCTAACCTTACTATATTTCGATTGTTGTTTCTACACTGCCTATACGCAGCACGCTACTTTTATTTCACTATTTGGATTATTTCACCGCTGCGACCATATGCCTAACCTCAAGAAGTTATCTCACAGTCTCCGTCATGAAATGGTAAGTCTTTGCTTCCCTTCTTACCGTCGATTAGTAAACCAGCTCTCCGTTTATTTGACCCCCTCCTTTTTACTCGTCGACGGTATGAATAGCAAATGTCTTTCGCATCTCATAATTTTTCGCATCTCATTATCAATTTGTTATTGTCATTTTTATCTGATTGGCTTATTTTTGGTCACATGATTACCTTTCGTATATAAGCTCATTGTTTGTTTACACTCTTTACGTTTCTCTCTGACGTAGGGGCCTTCGCTCGAAACGTTAGATTCCTACGTTCTCTGTTTCGGCAGTATATCTAACCTTACTATATTTCGATTGTTGTTTCTACACTGCCTACGCAGCACGCTACTTTTATTTCACTATTTGGTTGTGAGACATTGCCTAGCTTACGTGTACAATACCTTGCAAGACTTTATGTTACGCCTAACTTTATCCGTGATACGTTTTGATTTATTTCTACTATTTCATTGGGATACCAAGGTTATAATCTCTAGTTTGCAAAACAAAAATAATTGTCATTTGGTATTTTCAGGATACACTTGAGGTCCGGCGAACATTGAACGCCAGACATCGTGATTATTTTGACGTTTTATGGAAGAAAGATTGATATTGTTTCTGCTGGGTTTTCACAAAATAATTTTTTAATGTTCAGGCGTTTTATATTGGTTAATTTATAGCCAAAAGTGGCTGCCGTGTTTAAGGGAAGATTTTCCTGTTTACCGGCTGACATTTTCGTTTATCGACGGCGATGTTCGCGATCAAATTTCGACCCTTGTGGCGGCGCCACTGGACGGTTCTAGGAACAAAAAGTAGTGTGCTGCGTAGGCAGTGTTTTGCATATGTATAGCAAAGCGAAAAGGTGGTGAACTGTCGAAATTTGTGTTGTATTTATGTCAATTTTCTTAGCTATTTATTTTAATATTCATTTCACCTTTGGGAACTATACCCGGCATAGGACTACTATTATATATATTTTCTATTGTTTTATCATGTATATATATATATATACAGACACGGTGTTTCGCTGTACTACAGCTCATCAGTGTAGCTTGGAACAATCTGAATGAATTTCATCAATTACTTATACACATGCGATCGTCGGTGACAACCGCATGTGGGACAGCATCGGTGAAGTACATTCAGATAGCGTGAAGTGCGCATGGGCCCAGAGTGCTCAAACTTCCACAAGGGTAGTGAGCGTTGCATTATCGCTAATAGGTACCCACGGCAACTTCACAGAGTGCTCAACAACACCGAAGTGAAGGAGCGTACATAGTTCATAGTATATATAGTTCATAGTATATATATATATGCATGTACTTCATTTTACATTTGACTTGATATAAGTAGCGTCGAAACGTCGTCGATGTTTTAAAGATTTTAAAGATTTTCTTATGGATTTTAAAAACGTTTTATCGTTTAATTTTGCAATAAAATCATATCCCAAATCATGTCTTATTTATGAAATTGGTCTATTATACAAAACATACATTACATTGTGCTCACCGTGTACAACATTGTGCTCACCGTGCACAAGTTTGCATAAACGTGAACAAGATAGATAGAGAAAAAGATAGAGCAAAGACATTTGCCGAGTTTCAAGACCATGTTTTAATTGCTTGACTGTTGCTTTGCGATTTCCGTAATTATTGTTTATGATAACGGTCAGGATCATGCAGATTGGAGACAATTCACCATATACAATTGCTTTATTTAGAATTGTCTGATTAAGTTCTCCGTTAAGGTTTGCAGAATCATTTCGGTAAAGCGCTCTCAATTCGTCAAAATTTATGCCACAAAAATAAAATAGATATCGTTAGAAAGCTATTAATTTGTAGAATACTAAGTTGTCTTAAATTATTTGATTTTACAATAAACACAAACCAAGTTGTGAATATTTTAAAACGCTTTGTTCTCAAGTCGCCCCGAGTGAAGCCCTCTGGTTTTACTTGAAAAATTTGCAATTATTATTGGCTTGTGTTTATCGCAAAATCAAATACAACATTGTATTCTACGAATTAATAGCTTTCTAACAATATCTATTTTATTTTTGTGGCGTAAATTCTGACGAATCGAGAACGCTTTACCAAAATGACCTTGCAAACCTTAATGAAGACCTTAACTAAACTTTATGACAATTCAACAAACTTTTTAATCGTGAATCACAATCGTTACTGCGCATTCACAAAGTTTGTTGACAGTTTATTGTTCTTACGGGACCGGGTGAGCGAAGTTTGAAAACCGCGTTTCTAGGCTACGACTGTTGGTCAGTCGAGGAGGGAGTCGCGCTGTATTTATATAAGCAGCAAATTGTTCGTTTTTAGTCAAAAGAGTAGTGTTTTGGGTTTTAATTTAAATATGGAGTAGGCTCAAAACGCTGTGTTTTTCCTCAGAGCCGTACGTATTTTACGAGATACATCAACTACATTTCAAGCATTTGTTTGTGTCTCTTTGAGTCTCGCAAACAAACCAATGCCGCACACGCGCAGTAGCTAGGGACTGTGATTCACTTTTAAGTATATCTACATTAAAATGGTTTTAGGGTATCATGGCTTGTATTTGTGTCTCTAAAAGCACATTCAACAAAGACATTGTATAATTGCTTCCATTTTTACTGCATATAAATTACTTGAGATGAAAATTATTCTAGGCGGGAAGGACATTTTGGTCTGATACAAAAATGTTGAATCTGTCGTATTCACAGTAATCAGATATGTTTAGTATAATCAAACATTTCAAATATGTTTGGCGTTTCATCAAACCCGTCATATAATCTAGGAAGTGATTATAATGTTACCAAAGCCTAAGACCAACGCAATGAAGAGAAGTTTTAGTTATTTTGCTGCTGGAATCTGGAACAATCTTCCAAGTGTCTGGAACAATCTTCCAATCTTCCAAAAGATTTAAGATAAAGCAATAAGCCGTTTTAACACATTGAACTTTTTTTCTGATACCTTTAACTTTTTAAAATAGATTTATTGTACATATAAGTGTTTTTAATTAATAATTTGATTCAACCTCAAAATATATATAGTTTTTTGTAAATAGTTTTATATCATTCTGGATAGTATTTTAAATATTGTATTTATTTTTTTTATTATTCTTATGTGTGTAAGCACGGCCTAATGAAAAACAACCAAATATTTTTATTGTATATATAGTTTTACTCTGCAAGGTTGATTAGCTACCGTGTAAAAATAAAGATAAATAAATAAATAAATTCATGCCACATTGTCTCAACTCTCAAGTTCAGACAACACTTTTGTTTTGGTTGCCCAACCTCTTTATTTTAGTATTTTGGAGTAGCCTATACATTTAATGTACATTCTAATACACTTGGAGTACTGTTGGAAAAGCATTTGGAGTTGGAGGTTGACAAAACATTCGAGTATGTTTATTTACTTGTAGGCATTCGCTTTGACTGTGCATGTTACGCGGCATAGAAAAGCCGATTCTCTTCTTAACTTAATTTTTCCTCCTTGGGGTTCTCACTTGACGAGTAAAATAGTCTGGCATTAGACAGAGTAAAATAAAGTGGCTGGTTTGGGGAACCTTAGTAGGGAAAGGATTAATCTGCTGGGCAAGTTAATTGTTTATATCAGAACCTTTTCAACATTTACTGTCCGGTCAAGCACTCTGATAAACCTGCACCACGATAGAGACGCACAAATTATATAATATATATATATATATATACATGTACATATAACTAGGCCATAACAATAAGTTTTAGAAGGTTGATTTTTTATCAAGAATTTAGTCTAGGGAGTTGTAAATGTTACTTATCCAGTTCATTAATAAATCATGAAGAAAATTCAAAAGAAATTAATGTTTAATCAGGTGTTGTAAATCCGATGCAAATTCGTCCTGATGTGATATAGATTTTTCGATCGATGTTTTTCAGCTTATACAATACAATACAATACAATTTTTATTTAGAACCGCCCCTTAGGGCTTTTCAGTTCTAATTACAGCATTATGTTATGCCTATATATAATTACAAAAGGTGTATATAAATAAAAACTGTATATAAATAAAATGTTAAGCTAAACTATTTTACAACAATTCAAAAAAAAGTGCTAAATCATAATTATAATAATACAATTATGCCAACTAAATTAGTCTAAGACAGCCTGAAAAAGCCAGGTCTTGACCGATTTTTTAAAAATATTTAAAGTCGGACTTTTCTTAATAATTATTGTCTGGTAAACTGTTCCAAAGTTTAGCTCCTCTCTGTCTCAAGATTGGGGACGTCAAGATTGTTACAGTAACGAGTACTATACGACTATGTATAGCAGAGCGTTTTCTAAAAACGATACTTAGATACAAAGGTGCGCTACCATCAATAATTTTATACACCATTTGAGCATCTCGATATGACAGCATGTCCTTAAGGTAACCATCCTAAATCTTTGAGGGTAGTTGTAATATTGTCATACTTCCTCTTGCCTGAAACTATCCTTGCTGCAAAGTTTTGCATTTGTTCAGTGTAGTTTCTTTATGTTCTGTATGGATGTGCCTGCCCACACATGCAGTCGAACAATAATACAACTTACTAAACACCAAAGAGTTCACTTGATTATAGTAGAGAAAGTTTGTTTATCAAACAGATGTTTGACTCTGTTGATCTGGCACAGCGATCCCATAAGTTGAGATGTTAGTAACGTGATCAGTATAAGACAAACAAGAGTCTAACGTCACTCCAAGATCTTTTGCACAGGATACTGGTGTTAATTCCTGCCCAAGAAAATGTACTGTTGGTATATGTCAATCCTTGCGAGAGCTTGCCTAGTACCAAATAACAAAAACTTAGTTTTACCTAGATTGATTAGCAAACAATTTGAACAACACCAAGAAGCAACTCTATTTAGATCTGTGGTTAGCTTTTCCATGCCTGCATTGATGTCTTTGACTGAAAAAGACAAATAAAGTTTTGAGTCATCTACGTATGACTCGCATTCTCTACAAATGCTGCTGATTTCATTTATATATAGGTTGAAAATCAGCGGTCCCAATATAGATCCCTGTGGCACGCCATGGGTAACATGCTGGGATTTTTATAAATGCTCTCCTATTCGGACAGATTGAAAGCGTTCACTGGGATAACTTCTGAACCAATTAAGCGGTTGCCGAGGGACTTGTACCAAACTTTTGAAGTTTTTTCAGAAGGATAGCATGGCTAATACTATCAAACGCCTTGCTGAGATCTAGTAATATTATTACTGCTGTCACCATCTTACTATCTATAGCCTGGTAAATGTGGTCAGTTACAAACAGCTCCACGGTCTCGGTAGAATGGTCCTTGCGGTTGCCACTCTGGTGAGTGGTGAGCTTAGCAGACTCAGTCATATAGGTTGAGAACTGTTCTAACGCAACACGTGCACAGACCTTTGATAAAACAGTTAGTAGCGAGATTGGTCTGTTATTGCCTGCAACTTCATGGTCACCTTCTTTGAGTTGAGGTATGATCTCAGCTTTTTTCCACCGTGAGAAAATCTCCTGATGAAAACTCGCATTAACCAATCCAGTTACAGTTGGCAATATATAAGGGTGACAATCCTTTAAAACATTTATAGATATTTTGTCATGCCCTGGAGCTTTGTTTGATGGCATGTTCATGATCACTTGTTTGATTTTAGTGCATGTTACCGGCTGGAATGAAAACTGAGGTGTTAGAGAACTATTAGCATAGAGATCATAAAAATACTAGAGGGGGCATCCTATCTTAATTTCAGTCAACCGCGGGTAACCAATTGAACGCCGCCATCTTGGATTTTGGAGGCAAACATTAGGCGCGTTAGTTGGCAAAGGACTGGGTTTAGTACATTTGCCAACCAATTGACTGAAATATCGTAGGTAATGGCGGCTGCCATGTGGTTACCAAATTTTCCCGCCAGTGCCCCCTCTAGTATTTATATGATCTCTATGACTATTAGGCTGTACGGGTGTGGGAGGGTCTACAATATAGGATTGGTGGGTTATAAGGTGAAAATCATCAGCCAACTTCTGTGCTGCTTTAGCTGTTTTTTTCTCCTACTGCTATGAAGTAATTGTTAAATTCTTCACACAGTTCAGAAGTAACTTGGGACACAGCTTCGCATAGTTTTCCAGATAGAACGTGGATTTTTGTTTGACATGATTTGATCTTGGACGTAATCTCTTTCTGCATCTCGTAGCTCATGCTTAACTTTATTCTTAGACTCTTCAACTCTAACCAGTCCCTATGTCGAGAGGTTTGACGAGCAATTTTGTGTCTAAAATCCCTTTCTTTCATCTGTAATCTAATTTCTTGCGTGATAAATGGGAAAGATTTTGCCTTTATTTTGATGGTCTTTAACGGAGCGTGACTATCCAAGACATCGAGAAACAGGTCATTAAATGTATCTACTCTATCTGACACATCATCCAAAATTTCCACTGCATTCCAAGGGACTGTAGAGATATCTTTTGCAAACTCACTCGCCTTGTAGTGCTTGTAACTTCTGACGGTAATGTTGGTGGGTTTAGTTTTCTGCAGTTTCAAGTTTAATTTCGCCGTAATAATATAATGATCACTAATGGTCGACTTCACTACCTTGCTATTCTTTACAATACAGGGTTAGAAACATCAATTATAGATTGAGATGTTGTCGTTACTCTTGTAGGTTCAGTAATTAACTGGGTAAGGTTTGTTGATGCGCAGAACATACTGAGTGCCTGGGCTTCAGGACTGCTTTTATTCAAAACATTACAGTTCAAGTCACCGCAGATTACTATATCTTTATCGAAGCTTAAAGCCCTTGTATAGATCGTTTTCATCTGACGTCACGGCGGCCATATTGGTGTACCAAAACAATGAAATGGCGGCCATATTGGTGTACCATATGGGAATTAGCTCTATTCTTATTCAAATATTTCGTATTGTTTCACCACCCCAATGGGGCCACGAATCACGTGAGTGAAAACGATCTATAGGTAGGCTTAAAATCATCGTCTAAGCAAGCTGAAGAACAGTTTGGTGGCCTGTATGCTACACATACCAACAAGGACTTCAGTTTTCGATTTTGCACTTTAAACCATAGCTGTTGAAATCCTGTCTCCGTTGTTGCAGTCAGATCATGGATAGGATAAGCTTTAAGACTGGTATATGAACGTAAGCACACAACCCCCCGCCAGATTTCTTTAAACCATCATGTCTAATAAGTTTATAGCCTTCTATATAAACTTCAGCTTTCGATACATTAGAATTCAGCCAGGTTTCTCACACAGCAAAGATCTCATCCGTTTTCTTGAATAAGTTGTTTAACTTGAATAAAGTGTTCCCTGTTTCTCAAAGAACATACATTAAGATGGGCTATGGTAATGTTCTTTCTGCAACACGATTGAAAAAATCGCTCTATATTTGGTCTGATGTGCATTCGGATATTTTCCCGATAACTTATCCTACTTTGTTGCTTGCGGCTTGCTTGATTTTGTCGGGGAAGTGATATAATTGTTGAAATAGCCTGATTTATTGCTGGCCTTCTCCAAGTATAGAGCGTTTTCACTCACGTGATCGATGGCCCCATGGGGGTGGTGAAACAATACGAAATATTTGAATAAGAAAGAGCTAATTCCCATACCGTACACCAATATGGCCGCCATTTCATTGTTTTGGTACACCAATATGGCCGCCGTGACGTCAGATGAAAACGCTCTATTAGGTGTTGAGTTGACAGTAGATTGAATGGCATTAGCGACACATTGAAGTTGAGGATGTTTCGATTTTAGCTGTGTCTGTCTTTCAGAAGACGGTTTCGAAATAACCATCGATTTTGAAATAACAGGTCCGGGATTTGGATGAATTGTTCCTGGATATAAAAATATCAACGAGTTCGATACATCTAAATTGAATGTAGCAGACGAGTTGGAGTAATATACTAGACGGTTTTTTAAAAATTCTTCTTTCTCTTGTAAAATGTTTGAGGTCGAGGTGTCGTGTGGCCATTCGCGTGAACATGGCGTGAATCACTTTGGGCGTTTGTGCTTTACATATTTCTGGCTTTATGCAAATCCTTTCTTGGGAAGGCTTGTTTGAACCATTCATGCAGAACATGTATTGAATACCAAAATCTTCAAAGTTCCTCTTCCCACAAATAAATCCAACTCCAAAACTCTAACCCTCTCAACACAGTCCGCCTTTATTAAGAAAGTACCACTTGTAATTATTTGAGGCCTCGCTCCGTTCCGGAAAAGTAGAGCTTGACTAGAATTTCCTTTGACAATACACAAATGCTTCTTCCCACATCTTCGGCCATCAAAATCAACAAACGATGGGCAAAGCATTGGTAAACAACATGAGCCCGAACAGCAGCGAATCCCAGCAACATAGCCATCTCCCTGGCACGCGATTAATAAGTTTTTTACGTAGACTAGACGATAGTCAAAAAGGTCACAAACATCCAGCCGCAGATAACACGGCAACTACCGACCGCCATTATAATGTCTTGTTATATAAAGGTCTTTTCATGATGGAAAGAACAATCTTACAATCAGATTCGTACAATCATATTTGGTGGCACAGTGGTTAGTGCACGTGCCTTTCACCTCTGCGACCCGGGTTCGATTCCTGCACGGTGCAGTTATCTGATTAAAACATTTTTCACCCTGGCCGCATGTGAGAAGAGTGCTTCCAGTTTGACTCTACCAAACAGCACAGGTTTCCTCCGGGTACTCCGGTTTCCTCCTGTAGTAACACTGGACCAATGAGGGTGGGCCCTTACTGGACCTCTGAGGAGAACAGTTTAGATATAATTGATAGAGTTATCCAGTATAAATAAGGTTAGTTTAGTTTAGTTTAGTTTAGTTTAGTTTAGTAATTGTCCATACAGTTGGGACGACACGAATATTGTATATATCACTTGAAAATAAAGCCCTGGGGTGGTACATGTTATTAAGATTAACATGTGTTGATATAAGCATAATTAAAGAACTAATATTTTTAATGTTTTTCTTATTTCTTCTAGGTATGATGACTACAAAAGCATACCCTTAAAAGTGTTTTCTGAATCTCTTTCATCTTTGTTTACTGACCAAAAAGTTGCGTATTCTTTAAATAACACACAGGAGAAAAACATTCTTGAAAAATTAGCAACTACAACTGTAAGTATAAAATTATCAGATATTGGATATTTTTTACTTTCTACTTTTTGTGTCTAATTACATTTAACTGATTAAGTTGATTTCTTCACTTTGTCTCTCACTTTAAAATACTGAGACTGGAGTGTTACAGTTAATGCTATTGTTTCTATAAGTCTCATTCGTTTAAAAATTGACCATATGCATTGGAAAAATGATACATGCATGGTATTCCAATTAAACAGAGATATCACCATGACATGGCAAAAATACAAGCAACTGGGCTGAAAATACACCGCTCTTAGTCAACAGAAACCGATAATACTAACTGTATGTAGTATAAACCAACTAGTGGACTACAATAACTACAAATGCTGCACTCTGATTGGTTGAGCTACTCACTGTCTATATATAGAGGAGAAAAGTGCGGGACCTATGGGATTTCTGAGTTGGTGAGAAGGAGTCCTGACTCCTGAGAAGATATATAGATGGAAAACCAGGGAAAGAACCAAACGAAATGCAGAGGACAATTGGAATAAGGCGAATACTGGCTTGATCGAGACAGATGAGCATGTGGTTAGAAGAGACCAGTAGGAGGCATGAAGAGAAGGGCAGTTGGTGGTGGCGCAGACTCCGCAGAGAAGTCCAAGAACCATTAACTCATTCCTGTCCGAGGGCCTCCCCAGAAGTGAATAAAATCGTCTGGCGTTAGCCAGAATAAGATACCAAAGACTGATTCGGATAGGAAAGAGTTAAGGAAGAAAACGACATTTAGAGAATACAAATCGGAGAAATAAGAAAATCATAAAGACTGTTAGTGAAGCTAGACGCATGCATGCAGTAGGAGGCTGTACAGGAATGGTATAACAAGCTATATGAACTGGAAGGGGGGAAAGTGCATATAAAATATCCAAGGCAACGATGAGAAGATGGAGGCGCTGGAGTAAGACTAATCGGAGAATGGACCTGAAAAATTGTTTTGTGACGAAAAGAACATACAAGCACGATGGAGATGGTATTTTCAGGAACAACTGAATGTTAAGAATCCAATGGCAGTCCTACCGGACTGTGGTAAAGTAAGAGCCACAGAGAAACCACAGATGGATAAAACTGTTGGAACACGGTCTGAAAGTGTTTGAGGTGATGAGCGTTTGCATGCGACAAGTACTATAGTGCTGATAAATACACATTGCAATGTGGATTGGTGAAAAAGAAAGGAAGATGAAACATGGATGGATGCAATATTTATATAGAGACAGGAGAAGAGACTGGAATGTAATGGATTGTCTTCGTGGATTTGGAGAATGCAAAGTGTATGACACAATCACAGAATTCCGCGAGAGTTACAGTAGTATATTGATGTTTGCCGAAGGAAGGAGTGACATAAAGGCTTGGGAGGCTGATTCAGAAAATGTATAGGGGCAACGACGATGGTGACTATGAGATGCAGTGGACGAGTGCGTGTCAGAAAAGTGTGGTTGCATTAAGGATCTGCACTATCATGCAGTAGTCATTTTTTATTTGTATTGGTGCTGGAGCCAATAACATTAATAGAGCCAATATCTTTATTATGATAATCGCACAGTCAGAGGAAAAACCCCAGAGAAGGCTTTTTGTGTCGCGAAAGACATTGGGGAAAGAGGGACTGAAAGTAAATACTAATTAGAAGACGGAAGTCATGCATGGTGTGCAGTTAATTATAGTTATGCAATAAAATTCTAAGAACGTCTGCAAAGGAGGCTAATAAAATTCAGGCAATTCTAAAAACATTAGAATATTCGGACAAATTCAAATGGACACCCCTCCCCCAATCAAAGTTTACGACACCCGTGTAGGAAAGTGAGCGTGAACACAGTGCAGTATGGTAAGCACTCTTTAAGGTACTTTGGACCCTATCTGCGGTCTAAAGTAAATCACGAAGAAAGAGAAAAACCATCCTTAGAAAGTTTTAAGAATTGCATTAGAAGAAAAAAATCTACAGAATTTAGTAGAAAACAACTGTAATAATTGTAATCTTTGCTCTACTTAAAATCATTCGCAGTTTTAACTTTTATATCTTACAAAATTTTAGAAGTTTATTGTTACTGTAACTATATATCATATATCTATATATAAATTACTGTATATTAGTTAGAGTTAGTTAGGTAGTAAGTGTCCCCAATTAGTTTGTTAAAACTAAATACATAGACACTTTTTAATAAAGTTATTATTATTATTATTATTATTATTATTATTATTATTATTATTATTATTATGGTGTCGCATAAACAAATTTCGTTGAGGTTAAGACTAAAGCTGTACAATTTAGTGGTAAGGCCGGTACAATTCAAATTTGAAAATATCAAATAACTATATATAGTGTGTAAAATTATAAACAAAAATACAGACTGTTAAAATAACATTTATCTTTTTAATTTTGCTCCAAAGTGATCTCACACCCCCAAATGTTCTTTCGTTTATGTTTTGTTTTTCCCCTCTCTTGCGATATTACTTAAAAGAAACCTTAGCATAGGTATCGAACCATTATTCCGATGCATTGAACTAAAAATAACTGGAACGCTACGTTCAGTAAACTGCGCATACAAATCTTGAAGCCAAAATTTGACTCCCATGAAGCCAGTTTTGACTCCCAGACACGCACTTCCACGCGTGTTTCTACGTGTTTTTGTTTTGGCCGTGTTTGTTTTTTTCGTGGAAAGGCTGGGTACGACTTGCATAATTTGGCTTCAAACTTCCGGTTGAACGTAGCGTTCCAGTTATTTTTAGTTCAATGTTCCGATGATGACTTGTGGTTGCGGTGGAGTGCAGTCCCTGTGCGGAGTTAACATTGTTGTGTATTAGTATATAATTTGTTTGTACATTTGAGTTTTAAATATGGACTTGCAGTAATTGGCTAATATGCTGTTGCGGTCACCTTTTAATTGTTTACTAATGCTGTAATTTTAGTCCATTGATTGATTGATTGATTGATTGATTGTTTGTTTGTTTGTTTTTCTTTTCCTACAATAGCAAAGCTTCATAAAATGAATAAGAAAATTTACAAGCAGCATCAAAAATTGATGTCATTTTTTGCCTGCGCCTGCCTAGGACATTGATAGTGTACTAAGAGCATTATATAAACCTGTTTAGAAAGAAAATTGGGAAAATACGGCTATCTGCTAAATTAAGTCACACATTTGCGTGTTTCTATGACTAATCATATCATCGTTTGTAGGTAAGTGGAAGGCTAGTTGAGGAAATATTTGTTGCATCCTTTCAATATTGGACAAGAAATGTAAGTTTGTTTACCTATTAATATTTTTATTATACATTTTTCTAAATTCTTGATTATAATTGGTTAGAAACTTTGGAGAATTCTCAATATCTGCACTTTTTTAGTTGTGTGTTTGCCGCTGTAATTGTCACATTCTGAGCCAACAATGCTATTTGTTGTTTCTGGAGGTATTATTATCTGTAGGAAAAGGACTTAGCATGCATGTGCTTTATCATGCCTTTTATAAAACTGTCGCAGTAGATATCTTTTATAATTTAACATTTTACTGTCGAAAATCTTGAAAATATACTAGACTAGTTTTGATTAAACTCTAGCGTACATACAGGACACCATGTCGAAGAAACACGTCGAAGATGTCAAAATATTCACTTAGGTTTTTATACAAGCTTTAATTTCACACTGGGTTTTTAGTCTGTGTCAAGAAACCTTTCAATTTTGATTTTGATTTTACATCACCTTACTAAGGTGACCTTAGGCTATGTGCCTTTTGTACTGGACAATGACGAGTATAATTTTGCCTGAGCCAGCGCTCCGCGTGGCCCCAATGCGCGCTGGTTTTCGCTTGCACGATCTGGGAACGAGACTAATGATGTGCTCGACCATCAATGAGGTGCTCGACCGTCTGCGGTTTCGAAATTTTCGGCGCCGCTATTGGTGAAAAGGTCCATTTATAATGACGTCTAGTATTATTGACTTGAGCTAACTAGCGCATGCGTAGACATTTTCCGCGGTGTTCCTTGCGAAGCAACTGACGGAATCTGCAACTGCTGTTGTGTAGCATGGTCTAAGCATATATCATCCCGAGAGTCGTAGACTTATAGATTCAATTTGAATTTGAATTAACAAAATATATCAATAGTGAAGAGCACAGATGACGTCGAATTCATGTTTGTCTGAGTTTATAATTTATTTTTGCATTTCCAACAAAAGAAAATTGCTCATTAGAAATCCCTCGAGATTAAATTTTAGTTTAGCTGAGTTCTGGTCTATAAATAGTAACTGTGCGCTTCGCTATTAATAATTCATGGTGGACAGTGTGAGGCATGGTAATGTGGACGTGCACATTGATTCAGCCTGTGGATTCAAATTTTTTGCTTCAACTGAGAATTGAAACCATGGGTATGAATGCTTCGAAATAAGATTTAACCAGTTGCAGAAAATATTACCAATTGTCAAACTTTGCCGCGCACTCTCAAACGCGAGCCTTTATCATTCCATACTGAGCTCGGCGTGCTTGGATGTTGTGAAGTTAGGTTTTAGATCTCTTTTGTTTTGTTTTTTAACAGCCAGTTGTACCAGTCAAGGCGTTTGTTATTGTTGACGTGCAAAATGACTTCATACGTGGTTCTCTCAGTTTAAGTCATTGTCCTGCGAAAGAAGATGGAGAAGAGATTGTTCCAGTGGTGAACAAGTTAATCGAAAACGGCTCGTTTGATGTTTTGGCGTATACTTTTGATTGGCATCCAGCAGATCACTGCTCTTTTTTCTCCAACGTTGGAAACAAACCAGTTGATAGCTCTACCAAGATTGACCAACTTAAGATATTTGATAAAGTGACCTTCACTAAACCGATTGTGATGGATCAAATTCTATGGCCTGACCATTGTTTGCAGAACGGATGGGGAGCTGAGTTGCATAAAGATTTAAGGGTAGGTGTAGATTTATAAATTAAACTATTTAACTCTCCAAAAATATATTTATTGCAAGTGCGGCTTATTCGTTACTGTTAAAATATACAAGTGAGTTTAAGCTTTCGTCGTCAATAGTTTCTGACGAGGTCGTTGACGACGAAAGCTTAAACTCACTTGTATACTTTAACAGTAACGAATAGACCGCATTTGCAATAAATATATATTTTTAACCAGTTATGTTACTGAAGGATACGTTCAACTGATTGTCTATTTAACTCTCAGTCATATATGCAAGTTCTGATTGCTATTATATTATGTTGTCGTTGTAGGAAAAACATTTTCACCTCTGTTTGTCTGTTTATTTCTGTTTGTTTGTTTGTTTGTTTGTCTGTCTGTCTGTCTGTCTGTCTGTCTGTCTGTCTGTCTGTCTGTCTGTCTGTCTGTCTGTCTGTCTGTCTGTCTGTCTGTCTGTCTGTCTGTCTGTCTGTCTCTCGCCAGGATATCTCACGAAACACTGCACAGATTTTCATGGAAGTTTGTTGAACGATTTATCATAGACCAAGGACCAATTCATTAAGTTTTCGGATGAGAATTTAATGAAAATCCCTACTTAGGATCCCCACTTACCAAAATGAAAAAAGAACAACAACTTTAAGAATGGAGAAAAAATGTGGGAAAATAAGATAAAAGTAGAAATGGAAAAAAGAGAAAGATAGAATTGATATTATATACCCATATTTCCTTGAATAAGCGCCCAGGCGCTTATTGTAATTTTGGGCAAAAAGGTGGGCGCCTATTCGAGGGAGAGCGTTTAATCGTTGGTGGCACTTATTAAAGATTTTCTTCTAACCAATTCAATTGAACATTCATTTTAACAAAAAAACTTTGCATGTAATAATTAGCAAAGAGATAATACACGTACAAGAAATAATACACGTACAAGAGCTATGCAGCACATGGATGTAAAAATTACAAGGTGCATAGACCTTATTCAAAAATGGCCGCATATATAAATTAACCAATATGTCCTCGTTTTAAAGTAGTCTTTTGAATTTCTCACATGAAAACGAGTTCATAAGGGTTCATTTATATGTATATAAAATAATTCTAATTTATCGGCTATTATAACTATATTGAAATACAGTAAAAAAAGAAAGTTTAAAAAAATTCAAAATGTTTCAAAAAGGTTTAAAAGGTTTAAGAAACTTTTATTACCCCGCCTGAAATGAGCACCAAGCAAGAGGGTAGTGTTTGTTCGAGGGGGCGCTTATTTAACCATTTAAATTATTAATTATTAAGTATTAATTATTAATTATTAATTATTACCGATAATCAAACGTCTCTTTCTTATTCTTTAGAAACCAAATCTTTCCGAGGATTTTGTCGTGTATAAAGGAAAGTCACCTGATGTCGACAGTTATTCGGCATTTTGGGACAACTGTAATCTGTCTCAAACCAACTTGTTTCTTAAACTGTTGCAAAAAGGAGTAAGCGACGTCTATGTTGGTGGTTTAGCATTTGATTTTTGTGTGGCGTACTCCGCAGAAGATTCAGCATTGCTTGGTTTTAACACGTTCGTTATTGAAGATGCTTGTAGGGGTGTTGATTTGACTTCAAAAGCGGAAACGAAGAAGAAGTTTGCCAAACTTGGAATCAAACTGCTGCAAAGTTCAGAAGTCATGAGCAAGTAAATGAAAAGGAGATTAAATACTTTATGATCATTTTCTTAAAGTAAAAACCGTTCCGCTGATTTACACTATATTGTGTACCGTTGCAACATTGCACTTTTGTTGATCGCGGTTAATTGAAATGGAATTCGTAGCAACCCTATAAGTAGCAAGAGGGCTGGTCCTCCTCCATATAAACACCCAAAAGCCGAGGGAGGACTTTCACAAATCCTCCCGAGGCTTGAGAGGAATTTAATCACTAATTTTCCAACATGTCATATTAGTTTGTAATACCATGATTATCTTATAATAATGCATTTCTTTGTTGTGTAAAAGAGTACTGTGTGGATGTTTGGTCATGCATGCTAATGAGGGTAAAATAGAAATTTGCCCTGTTAGAGGGAGAAATTAGAAATTCCCCCTGTTTGGGAGAAATTAGAGAGTATATTCTTGGTCTTCGAATGGCTAAAGATCGTCGATGACAGTAACAAATTATAGCGAACTGGGAACCAGAGGACTGGGAACAAAAACCCAATTTTATTTATTTTTTTCATCGGAGTTCATCAGGCTCTGGGTACGAGATTGGTGCTGCACGCAGAATGTGGCATTCTATTGTGTGTACGCATGCGCACTGATTCAGCATCAATCCCACAATTTATGTTTCACGTTTAGTGTATAAAGGCCTGACTCAATCGACAATTTTTCAATAAGGTAGGTAGGTATTTGCTTGTGTCTCGTATGAGGGTGTTGCTTTTAATCCTTTTATCACCGTCGCTACAGAAGCTACTTGAGACTGGCAAAACCTGCCTCTCCTTCTCGTTTGGAGAGTGGAGACGCTACCGGCGTACTCTATTCGAGATGGTTGTGGCAGGGTAGCATGGATTTGGCAACACCGCACAAGCTCTAATCGTGCATATATTATATAACTTTCCAGGGAAGTTTTATAACCTCCCTGGGAGGTTATATAATTTATGCTTGAATTAGTTCATTTGTCATAATTCATAAGCTTTTAAAACAAATTGTTGCTGAAGAACACGCTAAAGAACACGTCAACGTGTTGTTACTGAAGAATGAAAAATATACAGTCATTAACGTGTTGTTGCCGATGACGAACACGCCAACGTGTGAAAAGAACACGTTAACGAGTTGTTGCTGCACGCTGGTGACGTAATCAGACCTTATGTGGTAAACCGCGCCATTTACTATGGTTAAACCATACCTCGACTAGATATGTCGGTCGGTTGCCAGAAGCATCTTCTTTATACTTACGCGTTTGGAAGTTGGGTAACAGGTCCCCCAACTGGTTCCTGCTTGTTGTGCCTTGGTGCTTGGAGAAGGATCAGGTTGACTGGTCCTGTTGATCCTGATCCGCTCACCAGTCGGAGTTTACCTGTACGCTTCAAACATCAGTTTAGATAACTGATGGAATTACGTAATTTTGTTTAAGAGATGGGACGGTGGGTGCGAATTTCAATAGCGTTTCGTTGTGCTCCTTACGCTGTCTGCACCGCTATTGCGCACTATGAGATTGCGCGCTATCGGGTTTCGCTTACGTTGCATACCTTGTCTGTCATCAACCATGTGTTGCGTGCAGCGCAGCATGTCTCCTTTGGTTTAACCTTGGTTATTTCGTAACCCCATCAAAACATGCTGTATCATTTGGTCAGCCGAAGTATCAGGTTTCGGCTCTGTTATTATCGACAAATTGCAATTATTGCATCATCCCGATAGGCTTTGCGAAACCACGCGGTGTGCTCATCTTCATGCTCTGCCATCTTCTCTGGTCGCTATTGTTCGAGTGTTCGATGCCCTGGTTTGAAGCTTTTAGAAGATCACAAGTGACTTACTGAACACTGTTATTGATCAGTCATGTGGCTTACAACTTGGTTATTTCATAACCCCATTTAAACCATACCTCGACTAGATATGTCGGTCGGTTGCCAGAAGGATCTTCTTTATACTTACGCGTTTGGAAGGTTGGGTAACAGGCCCCCCTACTGGTTCCTGATTGTTGTGCCTTGGTGCTTGGAGAAGGATCAGGTTGACTGGTCCTGTTGATCCTGATCCGCTCACCAAACTGAAAGATCACTGTTGTGATATTCTCAGCCTCCAAGCATCAATATTCGTCGTCTGACTGTAATGAAGTTACCCAACCAATCGTCTGATGGATGGCTAATGGGTTTGTTCTACCTAGTGTAGAGCGTTAGTGAGACTAGTGAGTTTCGACGAGTGATTTCCTTTCGCTATGAGCGTCGCGCTTCGTTCGACTTTGATCGACGCGTGCTAGCATTACATACCGATACGTTCCACCATGAGCGTTGCGTACTCAACTCGTGCAATCATGAGCGTCGCGTCATAAATTCGTGCGAGCCTGAGCGTTACTTCCACCATGAGCGTTGCGTCAAAAACTCGTGCGATCGTGCGCGTTGTGTCGTCATAGACTCGTTCAACCATGAGCATTGCATCATAAACTCGTGCAATCATGAGCGGTACTTCATGAATAGTTCAACCATGAGCGTTGTGCGATTAGCGAGTTCAACCATGAGCGTTGCGCGATTAGAGAGTTCAACCATGAGCACAACCATGAGTACCGGTTTGTTCAACCATGAGCGTTGCATCCGATAACCTCGTGCAATCATGAGCGGTACTTCATGAATAGTTCAACCATGAGCCGAGCGTTGTGCGATTAGCGAGTTCAACCATGAGCGTTGCGTCATAAACTCGTGCAATCATGAGCGGTACGCCATAAATAGTTCAACCATGAGCGTTGCGCAATTAGAGTGTTCAACCATGAGGCTTGCGTACAGGTTTGTTCACCCATGAGCGTTGCTTCGTAAACTCGTTCGGTCATGAGTGTTGCGTGATAAACTCATTCGGCTATGAGCGTTGGGCGATTAGCGAGTTCAACCATGAGCATTGCTACAGATGCGTTCAACCATGAGCGTTGCGTACTCAACTCGTGCAATCATAAGCGTCACGTCATAACTTCGTGCAGGCCTGAGCGTTACTTCAACCATGAGCGTTGCGTCAAAAACTCGTGCAATCGTGCGCGTTGTGTCGTAGACTCGTTCAACCATGAACGTTGCATCATAAACTCGTGCAATCATGAGCGGTACTTCATGGATAGTTCAACGATGAGCGTTGCGCGATTAGCGAGTTCACCCATGCGCGTTGCGTGACGGTTTGTTCAACCATGAGCGTTGCGTCAAACTCGTGCAATCATGAGCGGTACGCCAAGAGAGTTCAACCATGAGGTACCGGTTTGTTCCCCCATGAGCGTTGCTTCATAAACTCGTTCGGTCATGAGTGTTGCGTGATAAACTCATTCGGCTATGAGCGTTGCGCGATTAGCGAGTTCACCCATGAGCCTTGCGTAGCGGTTTGTTCAACCGTGAACGTTGCATCATAAACTCGTTCACTCATGAGTGTTGCGTGATAAACTCGTTCACTCATGAGTGTTGCGTGATAAACTCATTCGGCTATGAGCGTTGCGTCATAACTCATTCCACTATGAGCGTTGCGCGATGTACTAGTTTAACCATGAGCATTGAGTAGCGGTTTGTTCAACCATGCGTGTTGTGTCATGAACTCATTCAACCATGAACGTTGCGCGAATATCGGCGAAGAGCTAGTTCAATCCTGGGCGTGCTGTAGCGGCACGTATCTCACCCAATTACCGAGCGTGTTGTGTAGTGAAACTGGTCAGTTATATATACACATTTCGCAGTGGGGAGTCCACCTGCGCATTGCGCGATCAGCCTGTTTCGCTTATACTGGTACCCATGCGTCGAATGCGAAATGGGCTCGTTACACCCATGCATTGAATGCGAAATGGGCTCGTTACACCAATGCGTTGAATACGAATGGGCTCGTTATACCCATGCGTCGAATGCGAATGGGCTCGTTACGCCCATGCGTCGAAAGCGAAATGGGCTCGTCATATACCCATGCGTGGAAATGCGAAATGGGCACGTCATACCCATGCCTCGAAATGCGAAATGGGCACGTTATACCCATGGGTCGGCTGTGAAATGGGCTAGTTGTACCCATGCGTCGAAAGCGAAATGGGCTCGCTATCCCCGTGCGTCGAATGCGAAATGGGCTCGTTATTACCCATGCGTCGAAACCGAAATGGACTCGTCGTACCCATACGTCGAAAGCGAAATGGGCTCGTCATACCCATGCGTCGACACGCGAAATGGGCACGTTATACCCATGCGTCGGCTGTGAAATGGGCTAGTTGTATCCATGCGTCGAATGCGAAATGGGCTCGTTACACCCATGCGTTGAATGCGAAATGGACTCGTTATACCCATGCGTCGAATGCGAAATGGGCTCGTTACACCCATGCGTTGAATGCGAAATGGGCTCGTTATACCCATGCGTCGAAAGCGAAATGGGTTAGTTATACCCATGCGTCGAAAGCGAAATGGGCTCATTATACCCATGCGTCGAATGCGAATGGGCTAGTTATACCCATGCGTTGAATGCGAAATGGGCTAGTTATACCCATGCGTTGAATGCGAAATGGGCTCGTCATACACATGCGTCGAAAGCGACATGGGCTCGTTATACCCATGCGTCGAATGCGAAATGGGCTCGTTATACCCATGCGTTGACTGCGAAATGGGCTAGTTATACCCAGGCGTAGAATGCGAAATGGGTTCGTCACACCAATGCGTCGAAAACGAAATGGGCTCGTTATACCCATGCGTCGAAAGCGAAATGGGCTCGTTATACCCATGCGTTGAATGCGAAATGGGCTCGTTATACCCATGCGTCGAAAGCGAAATGGGCTTGTCATACCCATGCGTCGAAGCGACATGGGCTCGTTATACCCATGCGTCGAAAGCGAAATGGGCTCATTATATCCATGCGTCGAAGCGAAATGGGCTAGTTATACCCATGGGTCGGATGCGAAATGGGCTCGTCACACTCATGCGTCGAGATCAAAATGGCCTAGTTACACCCATGCGTCGAAAGCGAAATGGTCTCGTCATACCCATGCGTCGAAGCGACATGGACTCGTTATACCCATGCGTCGAAAGCGAAATGGGCTCGTCATACCCATGCGTCGAAGCGACATGGGCTCGTTATACCCATGCGTCGAAAGCGAAATGGGCTCATTATATCCATGCGTTGAAAGCGAATTGGGCTCGTTATACCCATGCGTCGAAGCGAAATGGGCTAGTTATACCCATGGGTCGGATGCGAAATGGGCTCGTCACACTCATGCGTCGAGATCAAAATGGCCTAGTTACACCCATGCGTCGAAAGCGAAATGGTCTCGTCATACCCATGCGTCGAAGCGACATGGACTCGTTATACCCATGCGTCGAATGCGAAATGGGCTCGTTGTACCCATGCGTCGAATGCGAAATGGGCTCGTCATACCCATGCGTCGAGATCGAAATGGCCTAGTTACACCCATGCGTCGAAAGCGAAATGGTCTCGTTATACCCATGCGTCGAATCACGGCGAAATGGTTCATTATACCTATGCGTGGAATGCGAAACGGGACCGTTGTAACTACGGTTTAGGGCCTTAGGCGGTGCTGGTTGTTAAGCCGTTCTAAAAGTAACCGGAGTATGGCCGGAGTATAGCATGTTGTAATTTGCCAATTAGAAATTCCAGCTCTTACTTGGTGCAAGATTTTCTGCTCGCCATTGCAAGATCGAGGTCATAAGTTCGACCAATTTTTGCGTTGGCAAACGAGCTGTCTCTTTAGCGGAATCTAACTCTATGCCCCGGACCGATGCATTTCTCAGGCGCGAGTGGAATGCCCAGTTGGCCGCAGACTGATTGAAACGTTCTCAAGTTTTCCGCGCATTCCTCCGACTCAGGGGACCCTGCTGTAAGTAATCTATGTTCTCGTCCTTTGATGTTCCACTGCGCAATATCTTCACTACGCTTTCGTTGTCGCATTTAGATTGCACGCGCTTTGGTGCCACTGCTCCCCCCATAGTGCAGATGCGAGAACAATTGGAAACAGCTCTTTGGAAGCGATGCTCTGACCTTGTTGTATGTCGCGAGGGATTTCGTGAACGCCTTTTGAATAAAAGGTTCGTCGTAGTGAACTTCGCAGTCGGATTCTTTGCTAGAAAACCTACTTTATTACGCAAGTCAAGGGCGCGAAGAAGGAACTGCTGTGTGGTTTCTTTTGGGTGTTGAAGATCGTAGACAGTTGTTGATATAATTCTGACGCAGTTTTCTCCGAATAATGAACGCGAAGGATTTTCCTCAGTTTAGGAAGAGACAAATCATTAAAGTCTCCACGTAGCCACGTAGACTACTATATGCACATAAATAGCACGAATCACAGCGTCGGCGATTTCGCTCCCCTTGTATTGACGCATTAAACCGGAATCGATATGGTGAGTAAGCAACACAAAAGTGGGTTTGTCGGTTTGACCTGGCTCAACAATCTGTCCCGAGATTTTAACTCGCGGCGCAAAACTGACGCATTTGTAGGAAGCTTCTCCTCCTTAGTGCTTTCTAAGGTTTACCCGCGTTTATATCCGTGATCTGCAGTATCGCTTATCAATTGCTTGTCAAGTGCTTGCACTTTGACCTGTGCCAATTGAGACCGCATGTTGCCCATCAATTTCCGCTTGTTTTTTGTTTTAACTCTTCGATTTGCTGTTTTAATTCGCTTTAGTGCAAGTTCAGATTCGCTTTTCCTCTGCAATGCGGGTTTCAAAGAAATGATGGCTTTTCGAACCCTGAAACTTCCGCTGGCAATTCCCCATCTTCGTTTACCCTCGCCTCAATCGATTCTTGAATTAACTTTGTTGCGGCTATTTTACTTTTCCCCGCGAGCTCAACATCTAGGCTTATCGAAGCTGCGAATTATTTTAGTTCAGCCTCGTCTTTGGTATAGGGTAGTACCAGGGGCGGATCTAGGATTGTTGAAAGGGGGTGTCCTAGGGCGAAGCCGAGCCTTCTAGGGGGTTCCCCCGGAAATTTTTGAGTTCTTGGGTCTCTGAAATGGCATTTCCAGCAATTTGACAGCCATTTGAGGGCACGTTTGAACACTCCGCAGTATGGAAAAAAGGTTGTATTTTTGGGTTACATGTACTTACAGTATAAAATATTTATGTAAACACCGTTTAAAAAAAACAAATGAAAATTGCAACTTCACGGTCAACTAGAGCTGTTAGACCTGCAATAATTATATTTAGCGTCTTTTAATAATTTTTTCTAGACCAAAGAGGGGGGTGGCTAGCCACCCAATCCACCACCCCTAAATCCGCCCCTGGGCCCGTAGAGACTCTAACTCAAATGTAACGCATCGAGTTCGTCCATAGCCTTGCAATTAATCTAATGTCGCTGAGGGATCAAAGTTCAAGTGTCTCAGTAACAATATTTCGTTCTTTGCCGCGACTCACTGCAGTCACAAGCAAACGCGCAGCATATTGACTTTGCCTACGACGCTCTCTTCTATGGTAAACAAATTAAAACGATCTCACCTCGAGTGAAGCGGTTTTTCGTCGTTTAACTTCGGTTAAAGAACTTGGTAGCACACCTTCGCTTGGGCATCTCTATAAAGTCCCCACACTTTAAATTGACCTGGAAAATGGTGAATTATGGCGCAATTCTTGCCAGGGAGCCAAGCGTTTGAAAAGTATAACTTGATGCGCAATGACTACGACTTCGGCATTGGATGCTTGCGAGGTTTGTCATGGTGTATGTACTCTCTGTCGTTGATGCGGCCAGTGAGGATGGGTATAAAGAGGACAAGAAACAAGACTGATATAACCATCAACAATCGTCTGGGAGTGGGAATCCTTTTTTTGATGTTTCAATAAACAAGTAGGTTCACCATTATCAAGAAGTTTGCATGTATAATGAATATTTGCTTATTAACAAGTCAAATGAACGTAGCTGGAGCTTTGTATTTGCATGCCTAAATTGCTTCGTTCTTTTAAAGATATATCTCAACAACAAACACTGAAATAGGCAATATGGCCCGTACTAACCTCAATAGGATGAAATATTGTCTTCTCCGCCTTTCCTACACGCTTGTGCGCTACTTTCTCAGGTTTTAAACGCACTTCATTTTCTACAGTTTTATAAAATCCTCTCATATTAGATACGCAATGCAATATGACACCGACCAAAATTAGAAAGTGCGCGTGAGCAAAGCCACATGGCAAATGTCCGTCTAAACAGGGTCATGGTTTGGGGTCCAAAGTGATGACGAAACCACAGAATAGAAATACAACCAGAAGTCCAACTCGAGTGACAACTTGTCCGCATTTCTTCAATGCGCAGGCGCGATATTTTACGCCATCCATGATCCATTCCGACGCGATCCTACGCAATGTCCTACGCCATCCTACGCAATCCTGGCAAGTTCCCCCGGCAGTTTTAACCTTTTGAAGGTCCAAACTGCTGGGGGAACTTGCCAGGATGGCGTAGGATGGCGAGGAATCAAGATGCGCGAGGCGTCTTGCACGAGGACATAAACTTCAAAGGTTCCGACGCGAGTTGTACTTCTGGTTGTACTTCTATTCTGTGACGAAACACTGACCTATATATATAACTGGACTGCGTGCTCCTATTACCTTTGAGTTAGGAAAAGTGTCCCCCAAATCGTTTTCAAAATGGCGGCATTTATGGGTAATAATTCCATGTCCTAAATAACCCAGGTACTTCATGAAAGCCTGACCCCAACACACACCCTAATCCTAACCAATAAATTCGTGAATATAGGACATGGTTTTATAACCACTACAACCTCGTACCCAGGGTCTTATCTCCGCTGCTCCGCCCACCGCTGCGAAATTACCCTGGTCTGGGCTGGTCACGTGTATCCCATAGTCTGGATATTTTTCAACATTGTCGTTAGGGAGGGGGTAGAGAGAACTTAGGATTTGTCATTGTACGCGGAGACTATCGAGACTGGTGGAGGCAAGTCGCAAGAGAATCTTAAAATAAACACCGATATATGCCGACGATAATATAATATATACCGACGAAAAAACATTGGCAAAACATTTGGTTAAAGACCCTCAGACACTTTGCTGTTCGGTAAGGCCAAGAAACGGCAAGGCGCTTCGCAACAGTACAACACTTCACGGAAAAGTTGTCAGTGATTGTGAATATTTTTCCTATATCTTTCTGAACTTCCGACGAACAGCGAATTTGAGGGGATTCTCTTCCTCGAAATGAATGTTTACTTCATCAGTTACGACGCCAAGCTTTTACGCCCGTCGCCTGCCGTTTGCCCCAAAGAGAGGATTTTGCATGTCAAATATATGGAAATCTGAAAGTCCTTGTGAATTGTGATTTAACATACCCTGGGTACCAGAGCACAGAATAAGGATCAACCAGAAGTCCGACTCAGCGTCGGCACCTTTGATGTAAGCGTCCTCGCGAAATGTCGGCCTGCGTTCCCGGCGCCATTTTGAAAGTAAGTGCCCCCGGGAAGTTAGCCCTCTCGTCCTTGCGACCCTCGGGCTCCCGTATTCAATTACTCTTGGCCTTCTTGTGACCTTTTAATTAAATTTATATTGTTATATATATATATAAATAATATTTAGTTAAGTAAATAAGTAATTTACTTTAGAAAATGGTTCTTTGGAAATAAAATTCTTTGACCACAAGGTTATTAAAACTTCAGTACGCAGATACTACGGGTAAGAGTCCGTGGCAAAAAAGTCCTGCACTCATGAAGCGGGCTTTAGATTTCTCGATTATGCCGACACATTTGTTTATAGAAAAAGATGGCAAAAATTTTCGGAACTACGCATTGTTGAAGTACATCGAGTACGTATGTTGTTAGAAATTTTATAAGCTTTCATTCGGTGTATAGTTCAAACTTTAGTGTTACCTGTAACTTTTTTAAATGTTCAAAATGTGCACACCATTGTTGGTAAAATAAGAATTATATGATGGGAAATGGACTCCTCACAAGTGTCGTAGAATTTTGGATATTGTTTTTAAATACTAAACGCACAACCCTGAACAACATATTAAACATAGGATACTGTGAAGTGCCATTCATGTCAGAACTTTTAATTTTCTCGCCGGGAAGTATTTTAAAGAATAAAAAAACATTATTTTGGTCTGGACCGTCTGAAATGGATGAATTTCTTAAGTTTGTTTTGCCTTTTGCTGTTTTGGTGTTTGCTATAACCTCAGAAAGACTTCTGGTATGAACCTCAGATATTTCTTAAACAAAAGCTAATTCAATATGAAAGGAGTGGAAAAGTTTGCAGATTTCTAGTTGAAGTTGAAAACGTTTTTGGTGCAAATTAGTGATCATACCTTTTCAACATATTAAAAAATATTAAAACTTTTATGGTCAACGGTGAGAACATTTTGAACATTTTAAAAAGTTACAGGTAACACTATGATTTGAACTATATACCGAATGAAAGCTTATAAAATTTCTAACAACATACGTACCCGATGTATTTCAACAATGCGTAGTTCCGAAAATTTTAGCCATCTTCTTCTATAAACAAATGTGGAGTTTATACAATTCTGGATTATGCCGACAGCTTCGTGAGTGCAGGACTTTTTTGCCACGGAGTTTTACCCGTAGTATCCGCGTACTGAAGTTTTAATAACCCCGTGGTCAAAGAATTTCATATCCAAAGAATCGTTTTCTAAAGTAAATTACTTATTTACTTAACTAAATATTATTTATATATATAGATAATAATATGAAGTTAATTAAAAGGTCACAAGACGGCCAAGAGTAATTGATTACAGGAGCCCGAGGGTCGCAAGGACGAGAAGGCTAATTTTCCGGGGACACTTACTTTCAAAATGGCCGACTGGCGCATGCGCATAAAAATAATGGGACACTTTTTTCCGCGAGTCGGACTTCTGGTTGATCCTTATTCTGTGACCAGAGGCTCTGTGTTTGGGAGAGGGAGAGCCTCTGGTCTCGCGAGCTTCAAATCTCACTTTGGCGAGTTAAATTACTTCCTGTTGATCTGATTATTCTCACGGTCGAGTGAAATTTGAAACGCACGTTGCTATGTTACGATTGTTCTATCACAATTCCAACTCACTGTGGAAAGAATAATTATCGGACTTCCTCTGTTCACAAAAACTAGACTTTCGCTTTGGTATAGAGCGTTTTCACTCACGTGATCGGTGGCCCCATTGGGGTGGCGAAACAATACGAAATATTTGAATAAGAAAGAGCTAATTCCCATACCGTACACCAATATGGCCGCCATTTCATTGTTTTGGTAACCAATATGGCCGCCGTGACGTCAGATGAAAACGCTCTATATACTTCAGAAACTGAAACGGCAATCCGAGACTCAGAGGTGTATGGTTTAAGTTTTTAATATTTTTAATTACTCACGGTCACGCTATGCTGTCAACAATGACTTATGAAATACTTGGTGTACAGTAGTTATTTTGGCTTCTGTGGTCTGTCGTGAGTCAATCGTTTTATTTTTGATTGGCTCCGAAGGCATTCTTTTGTTAACTTACCTTACCTTACATTACCTTACACGAATGACAGCAATGTATCTACTTGCGCATGCGCAGTAGATACAAAAAGTGCTTAACATGTTATCAAAAATCATTAAATGTTGAATAATATAGCAATTCGTCACATAACTACTGAGATTTTAAGTATCGAGCAATATTTAGTATACTGTTTACTTTATAAATATACATCAAAGCCCAAGGTGTCAGTAGATTTCGATTGAAACTTTGCTCTAGTCACTTTAACACATTCTTCTACCTTATAATACCTAATGTGTTCGTAATTTACCAATACTCTCATTGTTATTTAGGTGTAATTTCGTCTGGTAGTTAATTCTGCAACTACAACAGATCTAGAATGCAAACAATCAATTCAAGTGCGGCGCAACAAACATTGTTCTTTGAAAACAGTTTTAAAACCAAGACGGTTTGGTGAAGCAAACTTCAAATAACACATTGGAAGGTGCTATATATAAATCAACTAATAAAATAAATTAACATTTCAAACATTGTCTTTGTGTGATTATTCCGCGGTCTTCTTAGTTCCACAGATCAGTGCTTAGTTCCTACAAAAGTACAAATCCTACTAGCCCATAGCCTGCGTAGCAGGCGTTACTGGATTGGGGGACTGGGGAGAGGGCTGAGAAGTAACGCCTGCAGTGGAGCTCAGTAATAATTCCATGTCCTACATAACCCAGGTACTTCATGAAAGCCTTACCCCAACACACACCCTAACCTAAGGATAAAAATTCGTGTAAATAGGACATGGATTTATAACCTGGAGCTCTTTGGTTTTGTAAAACCTGTTCGCTGACGAACGGGATTTTAATTATTGATTACGCCGAATGTGATTCGCTTAGCGCCCATAATCTGTCAATCAAGAAGGTTTAGTAAGTAAAATTAATAATTTCAATTCTAATTTTCAAACAAAGCTGAAACGATTGATATCAAAGGAAATATCTAAACAACATCTTGCAGTGCTTTTGCGATTTGATCAAATGAAAATGCTGAGTGTCAGCCTCCTCTACTCCCATACCATTCAACTAAGTTTTATATTTAAAACCTTGGAATATATCTTAATAATAGGAAGTTCCTGAATTTGATTTTGAAAGCGAACACCGTGAGACGCTTTGCTTTCATATGTCTCTGTCAGTCATACAATTTCTGAAAATATTTGCGAGCGAACACCGTGGGACGCCGCCGACATTTCCGTTCAATAATGGTATACCTTTCACTCAACTGTTTTATTTTGGTAAACACTCGCTGTCATTACTGTTCTCTTCATGAATATTCGTTGCCATTGATAGAAACAGGGTTACTCTGCCATTCACACCTAATTTTATAAATTTCCAGGCCACAGTTTGAGAAATATTTGTGAGCAGACACTGTGGGACGCCGCAGACATTTCCGTTAAATAATCACTAGTGCTTGGTAAAAACTACAGAGTGTAGAGTGTAGTGTAGAGTGCAGAGTGCTTAGTGGAGAGTACAGAGTGTAGATCAGAGTGTAGTGTAGATTTCAGATTGCTTAGTGGAGAGTACAGAGTGTAGAGTAGAGTGTATAGTGCTTGGTGGACAGAAGCGGATTAAGGGTACCTGAGGCCCCTTGCTGTTTTTCTGAATGCCCCCCCCCCCCCCCCCCCCCAGGCCCCTTCTTGCACTGCACCGTAAATACGTAAGGGTCCTTTACAAATTTCGAAACATAAAACAACAAACGTCACTTCTTTTTTAAGACTCCGGCGGCCCCGTCCCCCCCCCCCCTAGGATCCGTGGCCGTGGGCCCCTGGCTGTAGCCCAGTCAGCAACCCCCCCCCCCCCCCTTAATCCGCCACTGCTGGTGGAGAGTAGAGAGTGTAGAGTGTAGTCTAGAGTGCTTGGTGGAGAGTACAGATTGTAGAGTCTAGAGTGTAAAGTGTAGAGTGTAATGTGGAGAACAGAGTGCTTGGTGGAGAGTACAGATCAGTGCTTGGTGCAGAGCGCAGAGTGTAGAGTGTAGAGCGTTGAGTGCTTAATGGAAAGTGTAGAGTGGAGTGACTGTGGAGAGAGTAGTGTACAGAGTGGAGTGCAGAGTGGAGTGTAGAGTCCAGAGAGTGTGTAGAGTGCAGAGTGGAGTGCAGAGAGTGCAGTGCAGAGAGTGAGGTGCAGAGAGTGCGTGGAGTGCAGAGAGTGCGGAGTGTGTGGAGGGAGAGTGAGTGAGTGAGTACAGAGTGGGAGTGCAGAGTGGAGTGCAGAGAGTGGTAGAGAGTGGAGTGCAGAGTGCAGAGTGTGGAGTGCAGAGAGTGAGTGTAGAGTGCAGAGAGTGTGAGAGTGAGTGTGGAGTGCAGAGAGTGTGGAGTGCAGAGAGTGTGAGTGCAGAGAGTGTGGAGTGCAGAGAGAGTGTGGAGTGCAGAGAGTGTGAAGTGCAGAGAGTGTGGAGTGCAGAGAGAGTGCAGAGTGAGGAGTGTGAGTGCAGAGAGAGTGTGAGAGAGTGTGAGAGTGAGAGTGCAGAGAGTGTGGAGTGCAGAGAGTGTGAAATGTGTAGAGTGCAGAGAGTGCAGAGAGTAGAGTGCAGAGAGTGTGGAGAGTGGAGTGCAGAGAGTGTAGAGTGCAGAGAGTGTAGAGTGCAGAGTGGTGTGGAGTGTGGAGAGAGTGGTGGAGTGCAGAGAGTGTAGAGTGCAGAGAGTGTAGAGTGCAGAGAGTGTGGAAGTGCAGAGAGTGTGGAGTGCAGAGAGTGTGAGTGTGAGAGTGCAGAGAGTGTGAAGTGCAGAGTGTGGAGTGCAGAGAGTGTGGAGTGCAGAGAGTAGAGTGCAGAGAGTGTGAAATGCAGAGAGTGCAGAGAGAGTGGAGTGCAGAGAGTAGAGTGTGCGTGGAGTGCAGAGAGTGTAGAGTGCAAGTGTAGAGTGTAGAGTGCAGAGAGTGTAGAGTGCTGAGAGTGTGGAGTGCAGAGTGTGCAGAGAGTGCAGAGAGTGTGGAGTGCAGAGAGAGTGGAGAGGTGAGTGGAGTGCAGAGAGTGTGGAGTGCAGAGAGTGGATGCAGTGAAGAGAGTGGTAGAGTGTGGAGTGCAGAGAGTGTGGAGTGCAGAGTGTGGAGTGCAGAGAGGTGGAGTGCAGAGAGTGTGGAAGTGGAGAGTGTGAGTGCAGAAGTGTGAGAGTGTGGAGTGCAGAGAGTGTGGAGTGCAGAGAGTGTGGAATAAGTACAGACAGTGTGTAGAGTGTAGAGTGTACAGTGCAGAGAGTGTGACAACAAAAATTCTTGAGTTCAGCAATCTTGCTGAATACGAGACATTGACGTAATTGAGTCGTGTGTTAACACAAAAAAAATGCTCAAACATTTTGATCGTCACTGAGGTGGGCAAATCCATTCTCTAAATTCAGTTTCTTGCGTGCATGGTTTGGAAATAATTCAAATTAATACATAAAGACACTCAGTAAGCACTCCTAGCTTTAGATTTTGACTACACGGTCCCTAAATACAGGTATATGGGAACTCTTTTAAAAACCAGTGTCTGTTTGTACCCAGGGTCTTGCCTCCACTTCTCTCGCCCCTCATATACCAAGACAAAACCAGTACGACAGAGCAAACTCATGATATTTCGGGTTATTAGTGATTAAATGCCCCTCTCGTGACTTCCACAAACCCTCCCTCGGCTTTCATGGACAATTTAACCGTCAATGTCATGCATATTTACTTATGATAAATGCTTTCTTTTGTAAATTTTCATGAGTCATTAGCTGCACATATTTCTTTGTTATAAACAGTGAAATAAAAGTAGTTTGCTGCGCAACTTGGTATGCTGCGTATAGGCAGTGTTGAAAGACAAAGCGAAATATAATAAGGTTTGAGTACTGCCAAAATTATTGAACGTAGTTTTCTAACGTTTCGAGTGAAGGCCCTTCGTCAGAGAGAAACGTGGACACGCTTGACTGACGAAGGGCCTTCGCTCGAAACGTTGGAAACTACGTTCAATTAGTTCGGCAGTACTCAAACCTTACTATATTTCGTTATATATCTATTTTTATCGTATATCATGGTATTAATTTCAATTTCTTGAATTAAGTTATTTCTTTAGTGCAGCATTTCATACATTATTTATGTTTTTATAGGTTGGTTGTGAGCCGAGCCAACCAGCGTCCAACACGCCAACGTTGGTGGTAGTTGAGGCTAATGATGAGATCACACAGGCTTTTCTTTTCGTTGATAAGATTCTTGTCAATGAAGTGACAAAGCCAACGATGGATAGCCTATTAATATTGTGGTTGAGCACCCACTACTGCATATTTTAACATTCAGTATGGAAAGGCCACTATCAATTTGTTTTGGCACGGCACCCCTGATTAATGTCGTGTAAACGGGTGCGTACCCAAAATGTTAGGGGTGGCGAGAGCGCCTTGATAGGTAGTCTCGGCCCGCCTAAATTTAGGGGCCGCGGACCAAAAGCAACTTACACATTCTTCAAAACAAAGGCAATTTGGCGTCTACAAAGTCGTCTAAAAGTAGGGGCATAAAATATGGTCAGATGAAGCAACTAGAACGCTTATACATTTGTGGGCAGAGGATGCAATTCATGCACGTTTCGTTATATGCGTGTAAAACCAGCTAAGAAATGAAACAAGCTGAGACAGCTCCAATAAAGTCAAATCTGCGTTTTTTAATCCGTTGTGAACAGGTATTCGTGCAGAAGAGCTGTCTTTAAATTGTGTCTGCGTTTTCGTCCGCCATGTTTGAAAATACCCGCGAATATTGTTATTCGCGTTTATTAACGCTTGAAGGCTCAGTGTCACCATGACGCAAACTTGAAAAACTTCGCGGACAAATTCAAGTTCACATGATTAAAATTATGGCAGAATATCACACACGTCAAAACTTGGACTAAATTAGTCCGTAAGAAAATGCACTAAGAACACTGTGCCTTTAAAATTGTTCCGATGGCTCAACAATTAAGAGGACCCTATTCGTGATCAGGAGTGCCGGTTAGAAAGTTAGACGTGCTTCAGGTCCGCCAAAAATGCATGTCGTGTAAACGAGGCAGGCCATTTTAAGAAAAGTGCCGAAATTTAAGAGTGCCGTACCAAAAACTCGTGTCGTGTATAAACGGGGCTTAGCTAAAGGCCTGTATTCTACGAGAGTGGGTATATATTTACTTATCATTTGCTACGCTCTTCTATAAAATATTGTTTTCGCTACTCGAAGAAAACAAATAATATATTTGTGCCACTGTGTAAATATATCCTCTATACTTTTATTAGATAGTTTTCCGAGCTGGTCTACTAGTGTTAGAAGTAGAAAATATTACCAATCAGATGGAAAAGAGGCTAAAGAGTTTGTTTCTCAGGTGATGAAAAAGTGAATGAGTACTATAGTTATGTGCATGATAGCCTATATATATATATAGCCAAAATAGTTACATTAGGTTTGCCTGTATATATATGTTTGTGCAAAGGTAACTTAATATATTATATACATACATATACATATATATATATATATATATATGTATATATAACAATTTTATTAAATTTGTTTTAGTGTCGACAATCTTAGAAAACTTGATGGATCACCAGCTGAAGACAGCAGTTATGCAACCTTGACATTTATGGAGTCGTGTTTCAACACAAAAAAAATGGGCAAGCATTTTAATTGTTGGTCACGGAGGTGAGGAAATCTGTTCTCCATTGATGATGTGCTTGCATGGATTGAAAGGTTAAAATGTTGAAATTACATACTAGGTAGATACAGGCTAAAGTGTGAAATTCGCCCTCCCAATTTAAATAAGATTCGTCCGGCTAGGGTGCCCACCAAGCGGAGCTAAGAACTTCGTGTAGAAGTTTCAAATTTGTGGGTTGAAAACAATTTGCTCAAAAAATAAAATATGATTGTGAAACTTGAAACACTGATATTAACAGAATAAGAGGAAGGGTCACAGTACTATAATAGACAAAGTAATTAGCGAAAATTAGGTTATAAACAATAAATTTTAGTCTTTTACATCGCAAGCACGGATGGCGCAGTGGATAAGGTAAAGGACCAAAGGTAAGTTGACTTCTATAGAGATGCCCTTACAAACTCGACTTCCTGGGATCGATTTCAGGTGAGGTCTACATTTCCCCCTTTTTTTCTTTTTTTTTACTCCTAAAACAGGAGTAAATTTTTACTCCCTAATATGGGTCATTTTAACTCCAAAATTCGGGGGTTATTTTAACTCCGACAGTGGAGTATATGGTATGAAAACGAAGTTAGAAACAAAGACAAAATACAAAGGTTCAGACAACACCTTTCAGAGGCCAACGCAGATCTCAACGCCGTCAATCAAGATCTTCACCTGACTAGACAGGTCCAATCATAAATTCCTATTTACCAAAGAATCTGAACTGAATGATTTCTACACTCCCTCCCCGGAAATGAAGAAATGTCAAACAATAGCTATTGGCGCAATCGGCACTGTAGGTGGGCTGGTGGTTAGCAGAATTGTTTGAATTTGTTTGAAGATGATTTAAATAGTATATGGCACTGAACCGGTACTAAATTATGCCCAGTAGGTCATTACTTCGCAGTCAGTAAAACAGCGGTCTATCTACATATCAAGGCGAAACATCCTAAGGTTAAGGTAAGTCCTAACGTAAGAAACAACCACACCTTCACCTGTACGATGTGCGAGTACACCTCCAACAACAGAGCGGAATTAATTAATCATCTTAGAACACGGCATAAGTAAGCTTAGGACCTTCGCTCGAAACGTTAGATTCCTTACTATATTTCGATTGTTGCCTACGCAGCACGTTACTTTTATTTCACTATTAAGTAAGCTTAAATATATAACCGCTTATACCATAAATGAAAAAATTCGAGAACAAAACCGAGGAGGAGCGAAAAAAGAGATTTAGGAATACGTCAGAAAATATTTAAATACTCACCACAAATGGCATTGTAAAGCGTGTGATAAAGACTATCACGTTATGGGTAAAGCGAGGCATCTCAGAACAAATAAACACCTATGCAATGATACGTGTAAGTAGATACTGGCATTTGGATGTGTATCGCCGTTAAACCCGTACGCTAAGGTATTAATACCATCTTCCTTTATTATACCGTTTATCGTCTGACGCAGACAGCGCGATCTTGTTCACTGGATTACATTATAATATTCCTCATATTCATGTGATTTTCCACTAACTAAACAGCTTTTATGATCTTCGAAGGTAATATTTCTCTTAATAATCGAAATATAGTGTCTGTAAGGTTAGATATACTGCCGAAACAGAGAACGTAGGAACTTTCGGCAGTATATCTAACGTTACTATACTTCGATTGCTTTCTTATACCCTTGCACTTTTTGTCTTCTTTATATACCTTCGTCCATTTTATACGCATATAATTTTGATCTGAGTCCGACAAATTAGCCCTGTTTACACGGCCAAAATTTAAGCACGCTTAAGTTAAGCGTGCTTAAAATGCGCCACCTTGGTGCGTTTACACGGTCTTTTAATAATCCCTTACTAAAACACGTACACCATTATTCAACATGGCGGACGAGCTATATTTTTGGTTTTGGAAGCTTCGTATGGGTAGCGTGCGTCAAAGAACAACGGAAGACATCGGTACACGAGAAAGAGTAATAGCTAAAAGAAAGAAACAAACAAAGGAACAAAGAATAGCGAGATGGAAGCTTCTACAGCAGGGCAAAAAAAAAGCATTTTATCTTATTAATAACACCGTATTAATAGCAAGCGTTTTTCAATTCCGTTGCGTTTACACGGCCAAGTTAAGCGGTCCTTGAGGTGGTGCAAACTAATCGCGATTAATTCAGTTACGCCGATCTGCATGTTTACGCGGACATTTTAAGCCCGCTTAAAGTCAGATGGACTAGAATACTCATACGTATACATAGATTGGCTTATTGAAAACAAGATTGGTTTTCTTCAAATGAACTGCTACAAGATTCTCACTAAAGATCGTTCTATACTTGTTAAAAAACTCCTTAATAATTCATGAGGAAAATTCAAAAGAAATTAAAGTTTAATCAGTGTCTTTACTTTTGTGATAAAGATACCTCCTGATTTACATAAACTTTATAGCTTTGATTTTCTCGGCTTAGACAAGGTTATTTTTCAAACTTACTACGCCAATTACCAAGTGGTTCGTTTTTGAAGCCGTTCAATAAACTCGCAGTTCGTGTTTTATCAGATATACTGTATATAGAAACACTCGGCTTCGCCTCGTGACTTTATAACTGATGGCTCTCCTGCTCGTTTATTAAATAGTACTAAAAACATCGATAAAGAGAGGCCTAAATTCATATGGTTTACATTTGAATAAAGCGGGCACGGCTGTTCTTGCCAAAAATTATATAACTTTCTTACAGAACGTTTAACGTGAAAAATCCAAAGCTTAAACTCAGTGCATGTTTAGATAAGACCCCTGAGGACGCAGCGCGTATTATAGCAATCATACAGAGAAAACCACTAAACAAATTGTGTCGAAGATATTGATCAAAATTTTTATGATGACAATATCGATGACAAAAATGAAGTTAATTATAAGTATATTGACATGGTACGTCTGCGTACCAACGTTTGCGAGCTTGGTGTATAATATATAACAGACGTTCGATCGACGGATCTCGGCTGAAGCAACTGGGATCCCGGTCAGACGGGACAAATGTTTGTCCATATAAACGCAATATCCCGGTAGACCGGGAGTGAAGTTTACTGAACTGCAATGCTTGTAACTTTGAATATTACGGTCAGTATTTCGTCCAAACGGTCAGGTCTAGAGACAAAACACTGAATAAAAGTGAAATAACGTCTAACACAGTAGAATTAGGGTGAGCTTTTGCTTTTTTTTCAGTCCATTACCTTAAATTCCCGCGCTTTTTGAGACAGGATGAAATTCATGGGCCCCGTTTACACTACTATTACGGTACGGTCAGTCTTCCGTTAAAAAATCACTACGTTTCTTTGTTGTGTTTACACTATTCCGGAGTGGTTTTCCGTAGCGTAGTCACTACGCTTAGCACTCCGGCTGCAAATCACTACGCTATGGTAAATTTACCGTACCGTCATAGCGTAAACAGACGATTTTTTTGTTACGAAACGCTCGCCCCAACCCGGACCACCCTGCACCGTACCGTACAATAGTGTACACGGGGCCTGAGACGAGCACTTTGTTCTGGGATGAAATTTATCTCAGGCAACCGGGACATCCCGGTATACCGGGATCATTTGATAAGGTAAGGTAAGGTAAGGTAAGGTAAGGTAAGGTAAGGTAAGGTAAGGTAAGGTAAGGTAAGGTAAGGTAAGGTAAGGTAAGGTAAGGTAAGGTAAGGTAAGGTAAGGTAAGGTAAGGTAAGGTAAGGTAAGGTAAGGTAAGGTAAGGTAAGGTAAGGTAAGGTAAGGTAAGGTAAGGTAAGGTAAGGTAAGGTAAGGTAAGGTAAGGTAAGGTAAGGTAAGGTAAAAACTTACACAGGGTTGTAAATTTACACAGGGTTGATTACCGAGAAGGAGGTAACTAATCAGTATTTAATGAAGCTAAACTAGAAGTAATATATGAACAACGAGAGCGAGTGTTTTACCGGGGTATCCAAACACGAGAAAACAATGTATGAAAACACGAGCGCGTAGCGCGAGTGTTTTTGTTAATTGTTTTCGAGTGTTTGGATACCCCGGTGGGACATGAGCTCTAGTTGTTCATATGACTTCTCAAATTAGTCCGAACGCTGTTGGCTATATAATTGAATATAGGTGATGATTTAAATTGTGTTTTAGTATTATCTCGCATGGGAAATCCGAAATGGGTTTTATAACATTCCTTAAAAATACTGACGGCCCATTTCGTCTTGTACCTTCGTTGATAATGGGACGGAATTTTTAATAAAATTATCTTCTGATTGATATATTTCTCTCGCCACGGAATTGGCGACCACCATCTTCGTTCACCGCCAACCAAGAAGAACACCCGATCGTGCATTAAATTATATTCAACTGGATGGCGGTGAACGACGGGTGTTCTTCTTGGATAGCGGTGAACGAAGAAGGTGGTCGCCAATTCCGTGGCGAGATAAATCAATCAGAAGATAATTACTCGGGCTACCGCAGGTAGACAAGTCTAGGTTTCGGCTTGGTTTTTTTGCGTCGCGCGATTTTCCCGACATGCTTTGCGAAATTGAGGCATGTGCCCACACGTGGCCAGGCAACGCCGCCACGGTAGCCTTTTCTTTCTTTCTTTCTTTCTTTCTTTCTTTCTTTCTTTCTTTCTTTCTTTCTTTCTTTCTTTCTTTCTTTCTTTCTTTCTTTCTTTCTTTCTTTCTTTCTTTCTTTCTTTTGTAATCCATTTAATTAAACAGTTCAGCCTAATTAACAATATATAAAAAACCCCAGATATATAGGGCCCTAGTGGGTAGCCTATATCTGTTATCCACACAAACCGAAGAAAACTATTTACAAATCATATGATATTTACATAATTAAAAATTATAATAATTTTTTCTTTTTTTGTTATTGTCATAAAATAAGATAAAATAGAAAAAAGTTTAAGAAACAGATGCGGCGACAGTTGTTTTAAACAAGTTCTTGATCCTTATCGATCCGAACAAGACAGATCTTTGCATTATCTTTAAAACTCTAATTGTTTCTTGTTTTCCGAGGAGGCACACGAGGTTATCTTGTAGTTCCTTTGAGTACCCACCGAGGGCATCAACAATCACATTAATTTGATTTACTTTATAGTTGACATATCTTCGTTTTAGTTCATCACGAACCTCTTGGTATTTCTCTTGTTTTTCTAAGACTTTCTTCTATCTATTCGAAATCCACGGGCAGCTAAACTCCACAACCACTATTTCTTTATTTTCATGATCGTTAACGACAACGTCAGGCCTGTTTCCTTGTTCCTGGGCGTAGAGAACTTGGCTTCCTGTTGATAGTATAGGGACGTCCCAGTAGATGCTTACTTTGTTGTTCTCTACAATCGGCTTTGGGTTTGTAATGTTGTTCCATGAAGGGACTTTCCTAACAAGTTTATAATGCTTTAGCAAGGAATAGTAGAGGCATTTCATCGCGTTGTTATGGCGATACAAATACTCTGACTGTGTCAGTCTTGGACATCCAGTCAGTATGTGAGCCACCGTTTCTGGTTTTGTGTTACATAGGCGACATCGGGTATTTGGTACTTCTTGTCCAAGTTTCTGTTGGTAGTATATACGCGTAGGCAGCAGCTGTTGATAAAGTTCCTCGACGTCAGCCACGACGTCAGCCTGGCACTCTGTCCAGTAGTTCAGCCAAGTAAAACAGCATTCATTATTCACGGTGTTGTCAGTCCATCGAGTCGTCGTAAAATTTCCTAACCATTTCTGCCCTTCTATTTCTCGTTTTCGCTTGTCCCGGCTTGCTTTCTTCAACACTTCTTTTACACTTTCTTCTTTAGTCGCCAATAGTTGCGTTCTATCCTGCGTTGTGTATTTTATTTTCCACCCATGGTTCTCTCTATTATTATTGACTTCGACACCCAGTTTTGCTGCAAATTTCTCCGCATCTTTCATTATTGATCTTCTGCCTTTCTCTCCTCTTTGTTGGTCGATTTGGGCCACAGCTTGCATCCTTAAATCATCTGAGGAATACAGGTGTACAGCAGTTTTTATTTTCGTCTCTATATATTCATCCTCTACAGATTTCATACCACGGCCTCCCATGGATCTTGGCATGTAGAGAAGTGGTACCGACGCCCCAGGGTGTCTTGCGCCAGCATCGGTGAGAATTTTTCTGACTTCTCTATCTAACTCTTGTTGGTCATGCACAGTCCATTCAGTAGTGCACATGTAGTACGTAAGTGCTGGGATGGCAAACGTATTGGTGGCATGGATCTTTAATGGCTCGGATATAGGAGAGGACCATATTAACCACATTCTTTGCAGGAACTCTTTACTGACTTCATTACGAATTAATTTCGAATCATGACAAGTATGTTCATAAATGCCCAGAAATTTATATGGTCTGTCCTTACTTACTGCTCTAATTTTTGTAGTTTCATTCAGGTGTAGATCTGGCTGCTCTTCCAGTTTCCCTCTCTTCCCATTCATAATGGCACATTTCTTTGCTCCCCATTCCATGTTCAAATCTTTCATACAGTTTTGTGTTAACTTTAAAACCAGGTGAAGTTTTTTCTCATTTGCAGCAAAGACTTTCAAATCGTCAATAAACATCAACTGAGTGATTTTAAGTCTTATTGGTTTACTTAAGATATAGCCATCGGTAGCTCTTATTTTCCAGGCAGCTGGATTGATGTAAATGGTAAAGAGTTTCGGACACAGAGAGTCACCTTGCAGTAAGCCTTTTCTAATGGTTACTTTGCTTGATTCTTGCATACCTGCTTTTGTTTTAACTACCAGCGTTATCGAGCACTTTCTTTCTTTCTTTCTTTCTTTCTTTCTTTCTTTCTTTCTTTCTTTCTTTCTTTCTTTCTTTCTTTCTTTCTTTCTTTCTTTCTTTCTTTCTTTCTTTCTTTCTTTCTTTCTTTCTTTCTTTCTTTCTTTTTGTAATCCATTTAATTAAACAGTTCAGCCTAATTAACAATATATAAAAAAAACAGATATATAGGGCCCTAGTGGGTAGCCTATATCTGTTATCCACACAAACCGAAGAAAACTATAAAACTTGTCCCCGTTTTTTATCTCGAGTGCTTTGCTCCTACAGTCTTGTAGATCCGAGAGCATCGTAGATGTCCACCTAACCATTTTCTGATGTTATTCTGTATTTCCCTATCTCGAGTCTTTTAAGAAGATGATGGTTTGTTCTTCTCGTCTGTTCCGCTTTGTGATTTGAGACGTTGATCTCAAATTCAGATCGAAATAACACAAAATAACACAAAATTATAAAGGTTTGTGATCGTTCAACACGCAACCTACTTATCTGGAAAGATAAGAGCTCAGTATGTCAGCATACTTTAGTTCTTGAGGCTCGGTGCGTTGTCGCAAGGCTGGTTTTCGAGTCTAACATGCGGAGCTCATCCGAACACGTCTGCTCTACTAGCCGCCATGTTTGTTTGTTTGTTTGTTTGTTTGTTTGTTTGTTTGTTTGTTTGTTTGTTTGTTTGTTTGTTTGTTTGTTTGTTTGTTTGTTTGTTTGTTTGTTTGTTTGTTTGTTTCTTTCTTTCTTTCTTTCTTTCTTTCTTTCTTTCTTTCTTTCTTTCTTTCTTTTCGATCGAGTCGAAGTGAAGTGTTCTTGCCTGCTTGCTTGGAAGTGCTTGAGATCAGTTATGTGGCTTGGAAGTATCTTGTTACTCGGGCTACCGCAGGTAGACGAGTCTAGGCGGACGATTACATGGACCGGGCTGGACCGGTTAACCGGGCTAGCCCGCTTTATATATTAAACGCATGTTGTGTTAACATTTCGATTACATGGCAAGCGGGCTAGCCCGGTTTGCCGAGATCCCGGTTGTCGCAACCGGGCTAGCCCGGTTAACCGCCCGGCAAACTGGGCTGAAAAACTGTTTCGTGATCAAAGCGAAGATTTAATAAATTAATTAGTCTTCGTGAAGACCTTTTTATTAACAATGGGCTTACAAAATAAATAATAGAATAGACTAATTAGTGTAAAACTGAAGTAAAACTAACGTAACTTTGCCCTTATTTACTTGATAATTGCGAATTTCGGCCTGAAATCATCCCGGGTTACCGGGCTAGCCCGCTCCTTGTAATCGTTTCGTAAACTCATCCCGGGCCATATTTTCCCGACATGCTTTGCATGTAGGCTTGTCCGCGACGGTGGCCTTCTTTCTTTCTTTTCGATCGAGTGTCGAATGTCGATTCGAAGTGAAGTTTAATTTCAATTCTCTTACAATTATTATGTACACTGATATTAAAAGAATGTTATTACCGGTCCTGAACTGAAAGATGAGTCCAAATGGCTACAGGTACAGATGAGTATCCTGGAGCATGCTAGCTAGTCCTATGGGTATCTGATATGGTATTCCCTGTATTTTAAATAAAAGGACCTTTAAATTAGAGTAATGTACTGTGTAAAACTTTGAAATTAGCTATTTTAATGGTGATGTGTAAATGGTTTTAAGTATTTAATACTGTATTGTGATTTGTGAAAAAAATACTTCTGGAAGTTCTCCATGTACTCCCTCCCCCCCCCCCCCACCTCTATGCATGCATCTAACCTTGGGCCTGATCCATATTTGTTTCTTGCATTATGTGAAATACGGTGCAAAAAAAAAGCAACACACACATGCACCCTGCCTCCCAATAGGTTGAACAACTATTAACCTCCTTTAGAATGGCTGATTTTCTTCATGATCATAATTGAATATAAATAATCTTCCATATCTCATACAAGAATGGCTGGACTGAATTTTATTGTTTGGCATGGTTTACCATTACCAAGGAATCATTTTAAATAGTACATCATGTGAAAAGGCATTGCAACAATTAATATACCCACCTCTCATTTTTGACACAAATGACAAAAATGCATGTGGTCTATTATGAAGGTGGTCCAAAAACCCAACAAGTGAAATTATTATGGGGGCCACTTTTTAATATGGTCTGCTATGCATGAAGCTATAATGCTCTGATGATTGTAGCTCATAATTGGGTAAAAAGTATTAAATAGGAATAAAAATCATAGGTGTTAAAAATTATGTGGAGTTTATAGTCAATGAGAGGGTGCCAAAATTTGCAGGTGTTTGTCAGAAGAAACTTATTTTCTACTATTAATATATTTCTTACTACAATATTAAACATCTATACGTTTTCTCGTGTCATTAAAGTTATTTGGATAGTTCACACTACCTTTATTAAGTTGAAAAGAAAACCACTTTGGCTTTGAATAGAAAAAGTAAAAAAAATACTTCCTTGCTGCTGACACCATAACTTTTTGTGGAGCAGTCCATCTTTGATTTCACCTTTTATTAACCTCTTTACAATCGTTGTGTTTCTTTGTAAAAAACAACAACATCCATTTCATAATAGCTTTCTGTCAGTGTTCGCCTGTCAAGAAAACTGTCTTTTTTCATCTTCAAGACACTGTACATCCACACGGTTTTGGTACGTATTTCACAACTTGAAATTAACATTGAACTATTATATTTTTGAAAAGACGGGCGTTGAACAACCATGTGAATCCGACAGTGTTGTTCATGCATGATTCAACAGGTTGTTATGGCATGATGAAGTAACAGTGTTGAACAGCCATGTTATAACGATGGTGAACAATGCTGTTCTAACAGTGTTGTTCTCTCCTGTTCCAACAACCATGAACAGCTACTGTTGCTTCATCATTGCTGAACAATGCTGTTGGAACTATGATGAACAATACTGTTGGTTCAACAGTGCTGTTCACGCATGATAGCCGCCTTGTTACAATACTGTTCAGCCATCATTGTTGCAACAACCTGTGCTATTTTTGGCTGTGTACATTACACGGACGACAGCAATGTATCTACTCGCGCATGCGCAATGTATCTACTCGCGCATGCGCAGTAGATACAAAAACGCGTCCGTCAAGCATATTATGCAGTGACGTCAAATATTTATTTAGTAATAAACGTTAACAAACGTTTGTGACCCATGCATTTATACCCATTTATAATGAGAGAAGGTTAACATAATCAGCCTTATTTTAACTAGCAAATTACTTTTTTACACTAAAGCCAAATTTGAGGTAAAATTTCCCTGTGCCAAAACCAATTTACAAGGTTATTTTTCTATTTGGCCTTCAGGGCAATAATCTAATTTCAGTAGATCCGGAAATATATAAAGAACACTGAAGAATTAGATACAATTTTACACTGCAGTACGTACACTAATGTCAGTCGGTTATAATGTAGCGAAGCCAACCGAAGCATTTGTATTAAATCACAATAGTTTATAAATAAGAGAACCAGATAACAAGAATACGAGATGCGAGAACATCATTATATAAAATTATTTTTAACTATTTTTGAACATATGGCCAAGAGTCCAATGATCAAACGTCAGAACATTTTAGAGTGCATGTTTCAGTGTCGGTTTGTTTTCAGGCGTGGCGTCGGATGGACTGAAAAGGAAACGTTTGCGATGCTGATAAAGATCTAAACTATTAAAAGGACACACCCAATTGCGGCATAGCCACGAATGTGTGGCCTTCCCCCAAGGGCGGTTACACGCACGCTACGGTAGAATTTGCTGTAAAACATGCAATGCCAGATAGTGTTTATGTATATATATAATTATATATATATATATATATATATATATATATATATATATATATATATATATATATATATATATACTATAAGTGTGCTTACCTCAAATGTTGATGGTCGCTACTGTCAGTTTCACGCTATATATATATATATATATATATATATATATATATATATATATATATATATATATCTTTATATATATCTTTTGGTTCTCAAGTGGAGCAGTTAAGCGAGGTGACGTAAGGGAAACTATCGAGGCAAGAAAGGCTGATCAAGAATTTAAGACTGAGGCCAGTCACATAAATGTTTATTCAAATTAATCGCCATTGTGAAAATGGTGTATATAATATACTTCTACGTGTCCGTCAATTATTATTGCAACAAGAGAAGTTATTACAGCCGAGTACATGAGAGAACCTCGAGTTTGCTATTTTTCTTCTGGAAATGCCAGATATTACTGAAATTCAAAATGAAACGCAAATCGGGTTGTTGTTTCAATTAACGTATTTTTAAATTCTACACTGTCATTAGATCACTACTGGAAAGTGATGTTTAATATGTTATGAATTGAATTATGTATGGAGATGCACGTGTTCGACTTGGGCCAAATAGATCGTCTTGGTTGAATGCATTTTTAAAGTTATTATTTTGTTTTGTCGAAAATACGGGATTTTACTACGCAGTCTTCACATGGTCTGTCAAGTCTATTGAAACAAAGAGTTAAATAATATAAAAAATAAAGAGTTAGATGATTTGGACAAAAACTAACATTGAATTTAGGCTATGCCTGATACTGATTGAGACCCAGAGATCCAGAGACGCAAAGACCCAGAGACCCAGAGAACAAAAAATTCAAAGACTCGAAGACTCGATCGAAGACCCAGAGACCCAGAGACCCAGAGACCCAAAAACCCAGAGACCCAGAGACCCAGAGACCCGGAGAGCCAAAGACCCAAATACCCAAAGACCCAAAGACCCAGAGACCAAAAGACCCAAAGACACATGAGACCCAAAGACGCAGAGACCCAAAGACCCAGAGACCCAGAGACCAAAAGACCCAGAGACCCAAAGACCCAGACACCCAAAGACCCAGAGACCCAAATCCCCAAAGACCCAGAGACCCAAAGACCCAGACACCCAAAGACCCAAAGACCCAAAGACCCAGAGACCCAAAGACCCAGAGACCCCAAAACCCAGAAACCTAAAGACCCAAAGACACAGATCCAAGGACCCGAAGACACAATGCCACAAATACATATTACCCGATACCCAATCCCAGTTGCCCCCCGCTATTATAATTCTACGACTATATAACGTATGCTACATGTATACCTAATTATTATAATTATTCTTGATGTCACCGGTGACTTGCCATATGGCCCATCAACCAAGAAGAATCTGAACTGAATTATTTCTACACTCCTTCCCCGGAAATGAAGAAATATCAAACAATAGCTATTGGCACAATCGGCACTGTAGGTGGGCTGGTGGTTAGCAGAATTGTTTGAATTGATTTTTAGTTTAAAGATATTTAAGTCATAATAAAATGGGGAGAAGATGATTTAGACAGTACGGCACTGAACCAGTACTAAACTTATGCCCAGTATGTCATTACTTCGCAGTCAGTAAAACAGCGGTCTATCTACATATCAAGGCGAAACATCCTAAGATTAAGGTAAGTCCTAACGTAAGAATCAACCACACCTTCACCTGTACGATGTGTGAGTGCACCTCCAACGACAGAGCGGAATTAATTAATCATCTTAAATCTCTTTTTTCGCTCCTCCTCGGTTTCGTTCTCGAAGTTTTTCATTTATGGTAAGCGGTTATATACAGCTAAATCAATTAAGGTTGTCCTGGCCGAAGCCAAAAAGCTAGAGGCAAAAGGTGAAAGCCAATCCCGAAAATGCTCGTTAATAATCCCCAGAGAGGCAAGTTTGGTTTATTTGGAAGATTTTGGCCTATAAATATAGTAAATGTGTGCTTCGCTATTTAAATAGTAATTCACATCGTACTTTTCGCGCTTGGCTTTGACCTTTTGGCTTTGGCCAGGACAACCTTAATTGATTTAGCTGTATTTAAGCTTACTTATAGTGAAATAAAAGTAACGTGCTGCGTAGGCAATGTTGAAACAACAATTAGACTCCTAAGGCTACGTCCACACGTATACGTTTTCGTAGCGTTTTCATATTGTTTCAGGTAAGTAGACCATTGTTTTCTATTCCCTTGAGGACGGAGAACAATATGAAAACGCTACGAAAACGTATACGTGTGGACGTAGCCTAAGCTTACTTATGCCGTGTTCTAATTGGGGGCTGTTTACATGAGCTGGGCTAGCCCGCGGTTAACTGGGCTCACGCGATTGATTAGGATCTCACTGTGCTTTTGAAACTCGCATAAACTAAATGTACAAAGAAGAATTGGTTTAGTTTAGATGTAAGCTAATCCTAACGTTGGTTAAAATCTCTTTTTGTGGCCGAGGAAAGAATTTCGTGATACGAGTCCGCCCGGTTAGCCAGGCTAGCCCAGCTCATGTAAACAGCCCCTTAGGGGATACGTCAGAAAATATTTAAATACTCACCACAAATGGCATATATTGTAAAGCGTGTGATAAAGACTATCACGTTAAGCCTGGTTCCCATATAGCCGTAAGAGCCGGCGGCATGGCTGCGGCAAGAGGCAATGGTCCAATCGCATACAGCTTTTTATTGCGGGCTAATTCAACACTGTCTATGATTGGACCATCGCCCCTTGCCGCGGCCATGCATGCATGCCGCCGGCTCTTACGGCTATATGGAAAATAGGCTTAATGGTCTCAGAACAAATAAGCACCTATGCAATGATACGTGTAAGTATATACTGGCATTTGGATGTGTATCGTGAATATGATACACCTCTGTTGTCTAAAGACAGTCGTTAAACCCGTACGCTAAGCAGTGGCGTGCTGGCAGGGGGGGGGGGGGGGGGGGGGGGGGGGGGCAGGGGGCCATGCCCCCCCCCCCCAGTGACAATTTTTTAGGGGGCGCCAAAGCTTAAAGGGGGTGCCAAAATTGCTCCAAAGGACACAAAAACGTTAGCCAGAATTTTGTCAGAATCTGATAAGCCAAAAAGAGAAACAAGAGTTTGAGATTGTGGAGAAGCTTGTCAGCTTGGAGACAATGCACTGTCTTTTATCGAGATCTCAGTGCCTGTGGAAAAATTAGCAGTTCACAGTAACACAACACCTCGCGCCCTGCAACACCTTTCCGAATTCCGTCGTTCTGACAAGCTGATAAGACTTCTGAATTCCGATACACCAGATTTTTTTGAAATACAGTATACGGTATATTATATTGTGTAGAAGCTGACAATAATAATTACAACACAAAATTCCATTTTCTGTCTGCAAAATTGAACGAAAATGTCAAAGGTTAATGACCAGTCCATGCACTACTAGGTGTTCAACAGATTTTTCAGCTTGAAAATAGATTATGTAGTTTGTCGGTTATTGCGATAATTTCACGCTGAAAAGACTGGAAAAAGCTATTTTAGACGTTCAAATTCTGAATTTTTTTTCTCACAGATCCCCCTACTAGCCCACATGTCGGAGACCTTAGCCCCTGTGTTGGGAATTCCTGGCGCCACCGCTGAACACACAGAGATTTTTGCCCAAAAAATTTAGGGTTATAAATATTGATTTATAAGTCGTATTTTTCAGTCTTAGTTTAACGTATGAATTTTGCTGAAACATTTCACAGTATAACATATCGAAATTGCCCGAAATTCCCAGCAGAAAGTGCCCGAATTCCCCTTTTTCAAATATTTTGGGAGGCAATTGCCCCCTGCCTAATACGCCTATGAGTCTATGGCGTCGGTAGCCTGCAAGCAGACGTAATTCTGTGACAATCTGTTACAAGCCATGGCATCGGATCGCGCAGAACGTACTCTCTAGTCTTGGCAAGCCAAGACAGTCTGTGTCGCAGCCGGACGTCTTCACGTTACGCAATTAGTCAATACGCAGTCAACAACCACGCAACAACCGACCGCCATTGACCGCCATGGTCACACAACAAATACTTATTTTTTTTCGAAAAGCAAAAATTAATTAGTATCTTCTTGTGACTTGTATTATTAGCTGATTTAGCCTCCTTGGTTACATTTTTATGTGTTTGCGTCATTACTGTCGTGGCAATAGAAGCGTTCCTAAAATATCGTTGTATTTATTTATTTAATCATATTTAAACACGGTAGCCTTGTCAGCAATCACAATAACAATAAAAATAAAATGCTGTTTTTCAAAGGGCCATGTAACTAATACATCTTAAAAAAATATAGCTAATATAATACAAATGTCGAATATATAAAAATCTATTCTATCGAATTACGTACAAAAATTTGTTTAAATAGTTAAAATATTTATTACATTAAAAATGTCCTAGTAAAAATCAAGATTTAAGCTAACATTTAATTAGTTAAAAATTTTAATCCTCATTAACACTACTAGAATGAGAATTCCAGATTTTGGCGGCTGTATAGCTAAAGCTCCTCTTCATTGCATTTGTCAGTTTTTTACTCCTTAAATTGTATTTTTTTTCATTATTTGAAACTTTAAACATTTCGTTTATACCTTCAGGGCATTTATTTTGGAGAGCCTTTGTAACTTACGATATATATAGTCTGCGATTCTACGCTCATCAAGATTGCTCCATCCTAATTTATGGATTTCCCTTGAACGTATATCATACGTATCTCCAGTAATGATTCGAGCCGCTCTGTTTTGAAGTCTTTGAATGTTATCTTTTAACGTTTGGTTACAGTTCCCCCAGACAAGGGAACAATAATCAAAATAAGGTAAAACAAGTGACTGATACATTACCTCTAACGAAGCTTTTTTAATATTATGGTTTTGCACGTCTAATAATTCCAATAGCCCTAGAAGCCTTAGTGTTGATTCCATCGATCTGTTACATGCTTTACTTCTTTACCTCCAATATCAATTTTAATCTGAAAATCATGGGGAATTTTGGATGTCCTCTGACGCGAGCCAATCATCATGTATTCTGTTTTATCGACATTAAGAGTTAATTTGTTTACCAAAAGCCATTTGTGAACATTTTCAAGTTCTTCGTTTAGGCTTTTTTCAATGTCATTGGCCGTTTCTCCACAAACAGTTAAGTTTGTGTCATCAGCGTACATAGCTGGTATTGGGATTTATGCAATAGATAATGTTAGGAGACTGTTCACGAGCCGCGCACGTGAACAATATGACGTAATAAGACGAACAGGATACGAGACGAACACGTGAAAAGACTGAGTTGTTCTAGTCTGAAGCCGAGCTGTAATGTACATATATTTGTCGTGGTCGAGTCGAATCGAAGAAGCCGTATTAAACTATCTTATATCTTGTAGCCGTTGTGTGGGTGTTATTATTAAAGCTTAAAGATTACCCACTACAGACTGTGGCGTAACAATGATATTAAAACTAGCTGTGTGCTGTTTGTGTGGCTCCAACCCCCCGCGCGGTTCATTGGCCATTTCGGTCACGCATGGCACGCGTAAAAACGCACAAGTTGTAGCAATGGGCCCCGGGGGAAGGTAAGTTGGCGGGCCCCCAACGTCAGACAAAGTTTGGGTCGAATTTTACTTGAATGCAGCTAATGGTTAAATGCACTGATTTTGTCCAAAAGTTCATGCGGACTCTTTTTTCCAAAATTAGCTTCATGGATCGTCTTTAAGTGGATTACTTCTTCTTTCAATTGATCCTGCGACACATCACTCGAATACTTTTGTGCAAAATCTTGACAGGCTTGGGAAATTTCCTCTTCGGATAGCTGAAGATATCGCCACAGAAAACTGAAAAGTTTGTCGATATTATTTGCAGCTTGATAACGATTCGTAAGACCAGCAAGAACTGAATCAATTATGACAAAAAAAACGTCGCGTTTGAATGCATCTTCTTGTTTGTTCACATCTTTATCGAGCTGTTCTGAAGATGATGCATCGTCAGGTCGGTCTGGAACCTCGTCAAAGAATGCTCTTCTTGATCTCTTACGCTTTCGCTGTGATGGGAACTCTGGGTGAATTTGCATAGCATCCGCTACCAACTTCGATTCATTTAAGATTGAAGGCCATTTCAGACGCAAATCTTTGAGGTCGTTCACCAGAGATTTCAAATTTGACACTTCAACATCTATGGTAGCGTCCCTAGCTTGGATGATTTCATCCCGTTGATTAATGGCGACGAAGATCTTCAACCAAATAGCAGACATGACAATGCAAGTAAATTATGAAATGTACTTGATTGCACCATTTACCTCTGTCCTTGTTTTCGGCGTAAGATTGAGCAACAGGAGTTTTTCCAAGGCCAATCGTAATCCGGGCAGGTGAGCAGCAAATGGTCGAACACTTTGAACCCGAGCTGTCCATCTTGTACCCGACAATCCATGAAGTGAAGAACCAATGTGTTCTTGCAATATACTCCATCGCTTAGGACTGCTGGTAAAGAGGTTATAAGTCGTTGCAACCATTCCAAAAAATGTTATCGCATCACGACAACTTGCTGCTGAGTCGGCTCCACACAAGTTGAGCGAATGACAACCGCATGGCGAGAACAGGCACAGGGGATTAAGGTCGATTAGATGTTTCTGTGTACCATTGTACTTACCGGACATGTTTGCAGCATTGTCATAGCCTTGTCCACGACAATCAGCAAGAGGAATATCGAAATCGTTCAGGGCATTTACAATCAATGTTGCGATGTCAGCACCTGTTTTCTCACGACAGTCAACGAAGGTCAAAAAGCGTTCTTTAATCACGAACTCTCTAACTTCTTCAACGAGGTATCTGAGAACGAAGGTTGTTTCCTCAGTGTGACTTGCATCTGGCGTTCCATCTACCATAATGGAATAGTACTTTGCTTGCTTTAACTCTTCCAAAATACATTTACGCACATAGTCAGCACAAACAGCAATAAATTCGTTTTGTGAATCAGCAGACAGGTAGTGCGCTTGCAGACGTTCCTTCTTCTGTTGTGACAATTGAACTTTTGTGACATGCTCCTGCAACAGTGGATCGTAATGTGCCAAAAGCTCCAGAATTCCAAGGAAGTTGCCATTGTGGACATCTCCGATCCTCTGAGAAGTTCCACGGAAAGGGAGACCTCTCTCCCCCAGAAAAACAATGACGTGTACCATCCTCGTGAGAAGCTTCTTCCATTTGTTTGCCTCTGAAAGAATGCTTCTATCAAGGAGGTCATTGATTTCTGCGTCTGCTGATATACGTCGCTCTAACTCGCGCCAGACCATGTAGCAGCTTTTATGTGCACCACTCTGCTCGTGTGTGGGAAGCCTGTCGAACAGTTTCCTCCACTTGTTTTCAGTTTCCCATCCACCTGGTGACGCTAATGTTGACTGAGCTGAATGTAGGATGGTGTGAGAGAACAGTCTACATGGCAGGCAGAATAACGCATTCTTGGTGGGACTAAAAACGAGCCATCTTCTGGGAGTAAGTTCGCCATTAAGCTTCTTTGCATTAAGCACAGATCTTGGGAAATGTTTGCCATCAATGTCACAAGGAAACTCCTGGGGGTGTGGTAGATGTCCTTGTCTAACCATCTCTTCGATTTCCTTCGGCGTAGGAGACAGTGATGCCATTCCTATGCGGTCGAACCCGACATTTTTGGGCTTAATAGATCCTACTGTTCTTACTTGTTGAGTGGGCGGCTGCAGAATTGGCTCTTCATAGACTTCGTGTGACTCACGCACTTCGTTTTCTAACTCTAAGAAGCCTTGATCATCAGTGGTTTCGAGGGAAAGTGACTGTTCCAATTGATCATCACTTGGTGCATCTTGTTCTTCAACTGTCGCTTCCCTCGACGAACTTCCTTCTCCCTTCCAGACATCGAATAGCGTACGAGCACCTTGCCTTGAATCTCTCTCCCTTTCTTCCTTCTCCCATCTTTTTCGAGCACCGGATTTGTGTTGATAGGAAGACATACTTGATGCCTTGACGCCTGGAAATTAGCGGCTACATTGTAGCTGCCAAAATTTGGTATCGTTAACTGTAAGAACTTAAGTAATTATTACTATTCATTTAAATATTTAATTATTAGCCTCCTTTCATAAAAGCAGCAGAAAAATATTGTAACAGTGACAGCAGGCGTATTTCCTGACTTGTCATGAAGAAAACCATCACACTATGTCACTATTCGACACCATTTTGCATTGATTGATTGATTAATGATATTACATGAGCCGCGATGAGCCCATTTAAACGCGTATCTATTGTTTGCCACCTTGCACTGTTTTGTTTCGGGCTAGCCAGCTGAATTGTCATTACATGAGCACGGGCTGGCAAATTTTCATGTAAATGCCTTGTTTCCTTTAGTAATGTTTTCATTGTTTGTCAGGCTAGCCAGTTTAGTGAGCTGCGCCAGCTGGCCCGGCGGACCAGCTGGCCTCGGAGCTCGGGCCATATATTTATTCAAGAGCATTATATGTCAATTGACGCTCTCGCAAATTTAACTGCGGCCGTCGCGCGACAGTTATAGTAAGTTACTAACTTACTACCTAGTAGTCTAGTACTCCTAGTGTTTAACTTAAGTTATCACTACACTCTAGCTTTTCTATATTAATAATTTTCTAACTAAGCTAAGTGAAATAGTGAATCGGCGAGTCAGCGCGTGGCAAGTTGCGGTGGTAATATAATACTTTTGACAAGTAACAACTTACAAATTTGCATTTAAAAAACAATTGTAAATTTAATACATACCATTCATTCGCTTTCCTCTGCTTGGTAAATAACTAGTATATTACATCGTCACACAAAGAATTTCTAACACAGCTTCGATTGTCTCCTTAACACAGCTTCGATTGTCTCCTTCGAAAGAGTTGTGTTAGACTTGTAGCTTTCACGTTGGCACGGGCCCCGGGCCAGGCCCCCATTGGCGTGGTGCGGTGACATTCGTGACCACGGGTAAACTACTGGTAACGATAATTAAAGGATATGTACAGACTATTTATTTTTTCCTTTTTTTAAATTTATTTATTTATTTAATAATTTATTTTTATTTATCTAGTTTTTTTTTACTTTCTGGACGACAGTGATTTGTCACTCGTTTTGCACGTGCGAAGTCATGCTGACCAAGGAAGATGATCTTTAGAACCGTCAGGGCCTAAGGGGTTTATTTCTTGTTGTTAGCGTTTGCATATGAGATGTTGTTGTTAAAGTGACATGATAAGTTGCCTGAGCCTCAGTGGCTCAATGGTTAGAAGGTCTAACCGGTCATTAGAAGGTTGCAGGTTCGAACCCTGTCTAGGGGCTCAGAAATCTTTTCTGAGTAATTTAGCTTGACGAACGTCCACCGAACGTCTGTTACAAATAATAATAATAATAATAATAATTCTTGAGAAAAATACAAAGAACATCAGTACCACGTCGGTGGTTTTATACCTGATAAAACTTTTTGACATCGTAATTGGCCATAGGATAATACTAATGAACATAATAACAAAAAAACAAACCAAAATCGGAACGTTTTTAACTGAGCCGTTTAATAAACTCGCATCACATGTTTTATCGAGTCAAAAACGGGATAAATCTTTGCAAAACCTTTGAAAAGGAAGGTGAGCAAAGATCAATTTTACCTACCACCATTTAGGAGCACATATGATATTTTCAACCTTAGCTCTCCATCTGAGCCTCAATGGCTCAATGGTTAGAGCGTCTAACCGGTCATTAGAAAGTTGCAGGTTCGAACCCTGACTGGGGTCTCAGAAATATTTTTTGAGTAATTGAGCTTGACGAACGTCCACCGGACGTCTGTTACATATTTCACCAAGCACGCAAACGTACCACATGCACTACATGTATAGGTACAACTCATCATGTCACATTATTCTTATTATTCTTATTATTTTTAATTATTATTATTATTATTAATTATTAATTATTATTATTATTAATTATTATTATTTATTATTAATATTTAATTATTATAATTTAATTATTATTATTATTATTAATTATTATTATTAATTATTATTATTATTAATTACTATTATTATTAATTATTATTATTAATTATTATTATTATTATTTATTATTATTAATTATTTAAAAACTTTATTAAAATATCTTGTCTAATTTACATTTTAGTTAAATATTTAAAAACTTCTTCTAGTTATTTTGACACAAATATAGTTAAATTACAAATAAAAATAGTATGATGATAAATTGGAATAAATTATAAAAAAATGTTCTAAAAAGTCTGATTTTTTAAAACTTCATAAAGTTCAAGAGTTTAAAATATTTCTGCGGCTGTTACATTTAATCGAAAGTCTTCCAACATCTCCCCTTCATCTCGTTTTCTGAATGGCACTCGCGATCCTCTTACGCACAAATGAACAGATCGTAAAACTTCAAAAGATATGCGTGTTCGCAGCCAAGCTATAACAATAGCGTATGATTCTCAATTCTTTCTTGCTAAATGTTCTGCTACTGTTTTTAGGAAAACAGTGCATTCGATTCCCATCCCACCAATGGTTCCAAATACAAGAGGTGTAAAAAAACCATGTTCGACTTCCAATATTCTTTGTAAATATTGTCTCTTCTTTTCATTCTCTTGTTCTTTCAAAATCTGTGCCGTTGTTTCATTCTGGTTACTTGCAGAGTTAACATGCGTCACTCTAACATCGAAAAATGTCGTAACTCCACGTGACCAGAATCCGCTCGCCTTAATGTCAAATCGTGCTTCCAGGCTTGTATTTGCTGTTCTCAAATTCAATCTTTCGTTGTCAAGTGGTTGAAGGTGTGGTTCTGATTCCACATTCTTGCAAACTTTACTGATTACTGATGTCAGCAGATCTCGAATTCCATCATGCCTCTGCGCCACAAAGCCATCCTTCTTACATGACAGGGAATGGTTGATGGAAAAACTCTCACCACATGGACGATAACTTGGTAAATCGGACAACGGTAAATTATAGCGCAGACGAAAGGAGTCTCTAAATTCTTGTTTGTTCAAACAGAGTCCCTGATCCTCAAGTGGCATTGCATTTAGCCACGAGCTGGCTCCCTTATCTCTTGCTTGATTCACTTGTGGTAATAGGCCTGAAGGCAGAGAAGCATCAATTCTTTCCCTTTTTAGTTTAAGAGATGTGGCTTTCAATTTCTGTTGATTCTTTTTCATATCTTCTATTGATGGCTCGCTTTGTTTCATCGTCACACTCTGTGTTATAATCGACTCTACATGGGATGTTGTTATCGAGGTTGAAGCGGCGTATTACTGTGGTGATTCGTCCTTCAAGGAAGGCATTCCCAAACCCTAACCTTGGGCTGATGGTAGAGTGAAAAGTTCACTAAGTTCCTCAGTAACTGTTCATCTTGCCCAAACATTGTCGGCAGAAAGACTTCATTCAGCACTTTCTGAATTGGCTCTACATATTCTTCGAAAGATTCGATTGTGCGCATGAAATATGTGAATTTGGATTTATAACCCTTTGTTAGGCCAATTTTGGCTGCATGAAACCACTCTTTGCAATTTTAGAAAGTGTTTCAATTTCTTCTTTCCAGACTGAGACTTTCTAGTTGCAGTATTGATCTTTATATTCCTTGGACCCTATAACAGCACCAAGGTGGCGTTTACCGTCGGTTGCAATTGTGATCCTCCTCTCCAAATACTCTCCTCAGCTAGGGCCTCTGATTTCACTTATTAATTATTATTATATTATTATTATTAATAATTATTATTATTATTAATTATTATTATTAATTATTATTATTATTATTATTATTATTATTATTATTATTATTATTAATTATTTATTATTATTAATTATTATTATTCATTATTAATTATTATTTTTATTATTAATTATTATTATTATTATTATTATTATTATTATTATTATTATTATTATTATTATTATTATTATTTTTATTATTATTATTATTATTATTATCATTATTACGACCATCTTCAGAATATTCTTATGCAGATGACACAAAGTTAAGCTTAATTCTAACATGCTAATTTCGTTTTCTCTCTTTCCAGATACATTAGAAACGTTCAAACTTTCATAGTTAGAAGCAATTTTTTACAAGATGTCTGCTTTAACCATTTACGCGTTGGATGAAAACCAGAATTTATCTGAGATGGTTGACAAAGCTTGCGTTGTCCGTGTGGCTATGATTTCTGTTCACGGTAATCCCCTGGTGCCAGATACTGAGCTCGGCTCCGATGGAAAAGGTGGTCAGAATGTCTATGTCAGAGAAGTAGGCAAAGAGTTGTCAAAGCTAAACTGTGATGTCACCTGGTTCACTCGCAGCGAGTCTACAAATGAGGAAGGCATCGTAGAAATTTCTCCAACACTTCGTTGTCAATACATCATTGCGGGTCCGCAGAAGCATGTTAATCGTGATTCCTTGTTTCAGTATTTGGAAAGATTCATCAAAGAAATCAACACTTCCAAGTTTGATGTTCTGCTAACCAATTACTGGCTTAGTGGATATGTTGGGCTCGCGCTGCGTCTAAAATCGGATCTTCCACAGGCTCATATACATCACTCGATGGGCGCAATGAAGTACAAGCATGTAGAAATGCCAGACATTGGACCGGTTCGTCTGAAAATTGAAGATATGATTAATAAGCATGTCGACTGTATGATCCATCAAACCAAGGCTGAAACTACTCTATGCAAAGCTACTAATCCGACCTTGATCAAAGCTGGTATTAACACTGACCGTTTTGGAACTCTCAACAAGAAAACCGCCAAAACAACTCTTGAATTCCGAGATGACGTCGTCAATGTTCTCTTCGCTGGCCGGTTCGCCCCTCAAAAAGGAATCCACTTCGCCATTGAAGCCTTGAAAGAAGCGAATGTACCCCATACATTTCGTTTGATTGGCAACAATAGTAGTATGCCAGAACTTGTTGAATCAAACCCACAAGTTGAATTTCTCGGTTCCAAAAAACCCGATGAGCTAGCTGTGTACATGGCCGCATCCGACATTTTTATTATGCCGTCTCTCTATGAGCCATTTGGTATCGTGGCCATTGAAGCAATGGCTGCTGGTTGTTGTCTCATAGTAACGGCTACGGGTGGTCTGGACGAGATTGTGGAACATGGCGTCAGTGGTTTCAAAGTACCTCCTGGTAACGCAGCTGCTATCCGCGAAGCCTTTGAAACAATGGTCGCCAATTCTTCAATCATGAAAGAAATGCATCAAGCGAATATTCAACAAATGGAAAAGTACAGCTGGATATCTACTGCAAGCAAAATTCGCAATGAAATTCAGACGCTGGTAAATCGTAATTATATGCACGCCCAAGGTAATAGACCTGCCAACGCTGACCTCCCTGACGTCCATGACGTCGCGTAAGACACATCACTGAATTTACACAGGTCAAATATGTAGTTCTGGAAAAATTAATGAGCCCTATGAGTCAATTTTTTGAGCCAAAAATCTAAAACGTTTTTTAATTGATACGTATCGTACAAATACTAGCCCTTATACCGCACATACGAGACTCGTTCCTGTGAACATTGCTGGAGACTTTTCATCAAGTACAATGTTTTAGACTTTAGGGTTGAATCTACGTTTATCTTTATTCTGTGAATATGGCCTTTAATGTGCCTCGATACAGTTTATAAAAATAAACTAGTGTAAAGCAGTTTAACACTTTTTGAATTTGTATGTTTTAGTACATTACCAGAAATTTGGGACATTTTGCGGCCACGTTCGTAGCCAGTGGTTACTCCCATGATAATAATATACAGTAAATATTTTGCGAAAATGCAAACGGCTGCTAAGAACAAAGATCGCCTCTGCTTTCAAAGTAAACAAACATGGCTGCAGGCTGCTCGAAAGAGAAGAGACCTCCGTGGCTTCGTCGTTTGTCCTTCTCGCAGTTCAACTCCACGTTTAGACATAACGGCCTCCTGCTGATAGACGAAATCGGAGTTTCGACTGTGCATACAATCTGAGTCGGGATAAAACGTAGTTCGTTTATAACATGAGGCTGAAGCAGCCGCAGTAAACATAACATTTCTGATTTCAGATGCTTAGGTATTCTATAAGGATAAAATTTGCTTCTCAATTATCCTTGACAATAATCCTAAACGTAGTGTCTAAAAATAATGAACTCAAAACATGAAAAAATAGTCCCAGCCTATGTTATCTTCCCGTTATGCTTTAATAGACACGATGTAATTTGCAAGGGGCCCAAATTGAAAAGGAAACTAATTTGCATGTGGGCCTAAATAAAACTACGATTTGGTGTATTGCTCAAACACACTGTAAAACCAAGAAAGTTTAAAGGCTTTGGGAACCGCAATGTTGTTAGATACGGAGATATTTACGAGTTATATTAGCAGTTCGAACATTGCTAAATACATAGCAAGCTCCGCACTTTGCATCGTTCGCAAGGAAAGTGGTGTATTTGGCAGATTTGTATCGCATGTTTAGCAGGATTACTATGGCTTACATAACAGAATGAGTCAAATAAGCAGCGTAAATAAATCGATGTTGGGAACCGGCTGTGTATTTCGGTAAGCGAACATTTTTTGTTTAACGTTTCCTTACTTAACTCTTAACAGGAATCGAGCTCCGCAACCGAGAAGTCTATGTCCCTAGTAGGATAAATTTTAAAATTTACGATTTTACTGTATTATTCCTTATACGATTTGGCCGTCATGTTTAATGGCCTATATGCGCCCGCGCGACGCCATCTTGTCCCAAATTTCTGGTAATGAGCCGGTTATGTTTACTAACATAGAGTCATTTCCTAATGCATGGCAATAATAATAATATATGTATATATATTTATATATATATATATATATATATATATATATATATATATATATATATATATATATATATATATATACATGCAACGCTCACTACCCTTGTGGAAGTTTGAGCACTCTGGGCCCATGCGCACTTCACGCTATCTGAATGTACTTCACCGATGGTGTCCCACATGCGGTTGTCACCGACGATCGCATGTGTATAAGTAATTGATGAAATTCATTCGAACCCTATCGTTTTCATTAACTGTTAATTTCTATAGATTTTGCAGACGAAAGTATAAGGCGTAGGTTGGGAAAATTTTTGCCAACCCTATCGTTTTCATTAACTGTTATATTCTATAGATTTTGCAGACAAAATTATAGGGTGGGGAAAATTTTTGCCAACCCTATCGTTTTCATTAACTCTTATATTCTATTGATTTTGCAGACAAAACTATAGGGTTGAGAAAAGTTTTGCCAACCCTATCGTTTTCATTAACTGTTATATTCTACAGTTTTTCAGACAAAACTACAGGGTTGGAAACGTTTTTCCTAACCTTATCGTTCTCATTCACCAGACCAAACAATATATAGTGTTGGCCTTTAGTTGTTATTATATTATATTATTTTTGTAACGATTTTTTTTTAGTTCGCATAATACACATATAGGGGTTGAAAAAGTGACCAATAAAGTAAAATAATTTTTAAACTTTCAAATAAAACTTGTTTTGCAAACGTTTCTTTTCGCATATTTTTAAAAATTACCAGATTTTTCTGTGTACTTTTAGCACTAATCTTATTTTTAAAAAATAATGAACGTTTTTGCGGACAAAAAAGAGGAATATCGCAAAATTCGACTTAAATACCTCAAAATTAGCACTTTGGAATTTCACAAAATAGTTTGGAACGCGTTTCAGATTGTTCCAAGCTACACTGATGAGCTGTTGTACAGCGAAACACCATGTCTGTAGATTGAACTATTTACCTTAAGGCTACTATTTATTGCGACACTTAATTTTGCGATTTAGGAAACTGCGTATTTCGCGAGTGTTTTAATTTTGCGATTTTGCAAAGATTTTGCTGAGGAAAATACAACAGATTTCATGCAGATAGGTATTCCCAAAAAAAGGACAAGTGAGAAACCAGGTGAGAATTTGAATTATTTTTATTCAACGATATTTTTGTTAGGTAACACAAAAAGTAACGTACTTAAAAAAAGTAACAAGAACACTTTGTCAAAAGGAAAAAATGGCAAATAAATATCAGTCCTGAGTAAAGACAAGTTAAGCCTAAGGAGTACTATAGCAGATTGAAAACGGGTCTTTCGGAGGAAGTTCTGTGGAACCTTCCAACAGTCCTAGAATTACAGCTTTTTTCCAGCCTTTTATAGTGGCTCTGGCTCTGTGGTGAAGAAATTGAAAAGTTCTGTGAGCCACTGTGCATGCTGCGGCTTGATGGTGGAAAGTCGCAGATCAACTTCAATCTTCTCGATGGGTTGGCCATCATCCAGCTGCTTCTTAACTTCACTGGCATACCAAGTGACAAACTTTGTCTTCATAAATTCCTTGGCAGATCTGTTACTTGTCAGATCCAGTGGCTGGAAAAAGTGGGTCATGTTAGCCGGGACTGATGTGTACTCCAGGTTTAATCTTTTCAGCTCGCTCGTGACTTTGTCAGTCGTCTGGGCTTTGAATACATCCCATACAAGTAGCGCCTTTTGGTTGCCGAGTCGCTTTGATGTACGGATCAATAACTTCTTTAACTAGGTTGAGCGTCTCGGTTTCGTTTGACCAGTGCTTTGGGTTTTGAGTTACGCTGAAACCATCTGGAAACTTGAATCCTCTTGGTTGACTCCTATCGGTCTTCCCCTGGTAAATAATTTGCATTGGCAAAAACTCACCAGAAAGTGTTACTACAAACGTCAGTGTGATGTTTCTCTTATCCAATAAACCTTTCACAGGAACACTTTTTTCTCCTCGCTTCGACATTGTCATTCTTCCTACGGGGACATAATTACTAGGCGTTTGGTCAGCGTTCAAGACAAGTTCTGGCGGGATTGAAAACTTCTTCATCTTCTCGGATATGTCCTGCAAATACATAAGCCGACTTTCTGCATACAGTCCACGTGGCACAGGAGGACGTCCCGTCGTACCCGCCCGTTGCACAAATCCTAATCTTCGATAAACAGAAACAACCCACGAACGCGGCATTTCAAAACGTGATAGTTGAGTAAGGGATGGATTGCTGTCAATCAGAGCTCTACCAATGGCTCTGACGACGTGAATGTTGCTCACCCCTCCGCGGACACGTAGGCATTGCAGAAAATGCAAAAGCTTTGTGTCGAGTTCAAGAAGTAAAGGAGGTCGTCCTCTAGGTTTCGTTGGAATGCTAGTAACAGAAGCAGTTCCAGGAACAGCAAGTCTTTCTTTGTACTGTCTCTTAAACGACCTGATAGTGCTTTCTCCCAGATTTGGCAGATCTTTCATGAAGTGTTTTCTTGCGTTCTCGTTGCCATGTTCAAGAGCATATTTCCCGATTTTTGCTCTTTGCTGATCAGTATAATGTGTGTAACATTTTCATTTCGCTTTTTCTTTTCGAGTTTGTAACTGCGCCTGCTGTGTGGGATCCGATAAATCAATAACAGCGTCTGTGACGGCACGATGCTCCACTGTACCAAGTCCAGACTCAAGTAAATTGGGAATGTGCTGAGCTGGTGTTGTGGGAGAAGATAGAGCAGTATTGGACTCACTTGAAACCCTTGAGAAATATCTGTGAAGCGACATTTTGTTTCGGAGGACACCGAAGCTTTCTCGACACGCTAGCCAACCACGAGGCACGAGGTCAACAAGTTGTAAGCACAAGATTGAACTTTCGACTTCTTACAGCAGTTCACGTGATTGTCGCTTTCTGATTGGTGGTACCTTATACCATCACATCATCACGGTCGCGCCACGTGTGCTCCCACGTGTGCGGTAGTATACTGTAATTTTTAAGTTTCCCGTGTAGTTTATTTGAGAATCACGGACTGCCTTACAAAATACTATGAGCCTCTTAGCTTTTGAGTTTTTTTGCGGCCTAAGGGGATTCCACGTTTACAAGGAAGTCTGGAAACCTAAGTTGTCTGAAAAGATTAAACTTCGCCACGAGAAAAACAACCCACACGACATAAATGCTGTTGCGGCAGTGAAAAAATCCAGGGAATGATTGTTGAGACGATCGTGGGTCACCTACCGAGAGAAATTTCAAGATACACTAGGTACATCATTATGCATGGAGCGAACGTGACAGCAACTGTTGTGTCAACCAAAGAAAGGAGATCTCCGCTTATTCAAGGTGGTCTTGAGATTCCAATCTACATCAAGGTCGAGATGGACACTTCAACAGATAATGAACAAGCGGTGAAGCTCTATAAGGACTTCGTGGAGAAACATTATGCCGAACCAATTGACGGGAAATTCAAAGATGCTACAGGAGAAATACTGAAGGCACTTGCTGAGGAAGAGGAAAGTGATGCAGATGGAAATGAAGACTTTGATATTGAGGAAATGGAAGAAGTGTAAACTGTAATAAAAGTGCGCAAAACTGTTGCAAATGCTGAATTTAATTGATATTTTTACATACCAGTATAAATAAAGTATCGAATTTCAACTTGAAAAACTTCCGGCTGTCATCGCTACTCCTATACTAACTCGCGTCGCAATAGACTCTTATTAAACAACAAAACTTGCCACATTTACAACAAAACAATAACCGTTTCTTCTAGAACTGATTCTTTATGCACACTTATGCGACACGAAATTGAACTTATACACGTTTCATGCGATAGGATATCACAGTATTATTTTTTTTATTGCTTAAACTGCAAAACAGGGTAAATTTTGCGAGTAGAAATTTTTGCGAAAAATCGCAAAAATCGCAAAGATTAGTTCCCGCAATAAATAGTAGCCTTAAGGTATATATATACATATGTATATATATATATATATATATATATATTTCACAAATACTTTAATGCAACATGGCCTTATATATACATTGCTTTGCGGAGTATTTCAAACATAAGCACCGTGTCACTGCTATATATACCTAGTTTGTCTGGTCTCCGACTCTTACGATACCGTTTTATCTGTATAAGCTAGGGATGAGATTCTTTGGCTCTACTTTATTAATGCGATCTTTTGGATCCTTCTGACTCTCCTTTATCCCATAGCTCCCTGCCTCCTCCAACTATGTGAAAGAGGACCACTTAATCACCCATTTACGAAGTTCTCTTCACTTGCATGATCGTTTTTGGCATCGTGCTTGTAGATTCCACACTAATATCAAAATATAAGCTGTCACTTGAACAGGTTTCATCCACGTTGAGAATTTATAGCGATGTATAGGCAATTCTTCACTTTTAGCCTTTATGTCTTCATTAGGAAAGATATTTAATTTTTTTTTTAAATCTCTCCAACTCAGATTGAAACGAACGTTACGGTTTAAATCGCCTTGCCTCGTTGCAGATCCATGCTAGGACTATCTTGCTATATACTGTATCCTGAAAGAGGACTGTTTTAATTCTTAAACTGAAAACATGATTCTTGCTTTATAGACTTGTACAGCATGCAATAGGCCTGAAGCCAGAACTGCGCTTTGAAGCTCTAAACGTGGGATTAACAAGTCTTTCAAAAGAGGCAACTCGTGATTTCGCTGCGACAAATCGTACACCACCCTATACTCCAGTTGCCATCGTACATACAAGTACACACATACAGGCACCAAAAGCTTTTAAAAAACCCGATCTGAAGAAACACATAGGTCGGACTAGTTGACAAACTGTTCCTAGTGGAGTAAGAAATCTAATGTCTTTCAAGTTAATCAAGTGTGATATTTCGTTGAATAAGCTGCTTCACTGTTTTTGGATCGAGTAGCAACTAAAGCTCTTCACTGTCTCAGTCTAAAGCAGTTGCATTTAAATCTTTGGTCGCACAAGAAATGCGGCGGCAAGTCTATGCAATAGGGTCAAATCTTAGTCATCTCTTCTTGTTTGGTAATGTCGCATTCCCAGCTCCATTGTCTCGGGGAAACGACAGAGCCGGAGTTCGCAAGTGTCAACCACACGAGACTGAAGTATTTTTAAACGTGATTTAATGAACTTCAGGTACTGTGGTGAAACTATATCAAACAAATTGTAATAACCACAGTTTGGTTTAACTTAAAATTTAAAAAACAAACAGGAAACAATGAAGGCGAGTGATAACTTAAGTCTATACTCTCTAGGAACTCAGCTGTACACACAACAGGTACAAAAAAGGTAAATAAACTGTTTGTTTGCTCCTACTATAACTGTTCGCCAAAAAGAAAAGGAAAAACGTTCTGACAACGTTAGTTCTCGTTGCATGGCAACGTCGGCCGGGGACACTGGGAACAATTAATCGGCTGGAAGTCAACGAGGTCCTAAGTTATTCTAACTATAACTTCACACTCCTCGCCCAAGGATATCATCCTTGTCTTTAGTTCAGGCTTTGGTTGGTAGTAGTAGGATGAACTCGCTAATGGGACGGAAGACTGTTTTCTTCTTTCCATCTTTAACAACTAATAACCTTGGCTTTCCTGACTTTGTCATCTTCGCTTTCCATATAGACTCTAGAACTCTTCCCATGGGCCAGTCATTTTGGGAAACATCTTTGTCCTTTACAATGACAACGTCTCCAACGGTGAGGTTCCGATCCTTCTCGCACCATTTCGGTCTAACTTGCAGGTTCTGTAAGTATTCCCGTCTCAAACGAAGCCAAAATTGATCAGCGAGGTATTGAGCCCTATGCCAACGCCGACGAGCATAAAGATCTTGGGCAACGAATTTGCCTGGTGGAGAAGCGAGTGGACGCCTCTTCATTGTAAGTAACATGGCTGGTGTTAGAGGATTTGGCTCGTCAATGTCCAATGTAATGGTAGCGATGGGACGGCTGTTCACAATGCCTGTTACTTCTGCCAAGAGAGTAACCAATAATTCGTCGTCGAGTTGGGAGCTTCCGATGCCCAACAACATTGCATTCAGGACGCGGCGAATTGTTCCTATTTGTCGCTCCCACGCACCACCAAAATGGGAGGCAGGTGGCGGATTGAATACCCACTCACATCCTTGTTCCATGACGTATCTCTCTACTTTCTGTTGATCCAACTCCATGAGCGCATCACTGAGCTCCGATTTCCCTCCAATGAAGTTAGTGCCACAATCGCATCTAAGCCTGGCTGCCGGACCACGAATCGCAAAGAAGCGGCGTAGAGCACACATGAATGCACTAGCGTCCATAGACTGCAGCACTTCGATGTGGATTGCCCGACTACTAAGACATGTAAACACGAGTCCCCAGCGTTTTGCGTTGACTGCACCACCTCTTAGTTTCCTTGCTCGGACTGCCCATGGACCAAACACGTCTAGACCGACGTTTGTAAATGGCGCGCTGGTCTCCATGTGGTCGGACGGTAGGTCGGCCATGTGCTGCAGGGGCGGACTGGCCAGTCGGGCTTACCTTGCCTGTTGGGCCAACTTTGGGCCCTTAATTTTTTTTGACTTTGCAAAAGTTAAAAAAGGCTATATGTATCAATCAGGCAATACATGCTTAGGATAAAATAATTATCTAGCGTTTATAGTGGAAGCTGTAGTTTCTTCCAACATTTCGAGTTCCGGAATTATGAAGAAAGCAATTAATATAAAACCAGTTCACTGTAAACGTGGTGCACAGAAAAGGCGTAAAAAAAGGTGGACGACTTGCAAGAAGCAGCTCCTCTGAAAAGAGAACAATGTTTAGGGTCCGTAGAGTTGGAGGGAAGTGCATGTACCAATCTTCCCCTTTCCCCCCTCCTAATATAGAGTCGTTCTTTATAATTTGTTGAGATTACTCAAAAAGAAAATGTGGATCTAAAAAGTTTGAAACGCTTCAAACATCTGATCTACAATCATATTAAAATATGTTGTATAGTCGATAAGTGGTTAGCGCATGGGAAAGAATGCGTACGGAAATGCGTCGTCCTTTGTTTTTATTGGTAACCCTCAGGCCTTAACAGGCTTTGACCGTAAAGTGCATGCATATTTTAACATTTAATATACTATTCAAAGCTTAATTTGGACAAAATCTTTGTTAAAAATGAGGAAATGTGCCTTAACAAACATGTTTTTAAACTATTAAAAGTTTACTCAAAATTGCTGTCAGAATGCGGGAAATGCCATTTCAGAGACCCAAATTTCATTCAATTTCCGGGGGATGGTCCACATGTGGACCCACAACAACTTGATTTGGAAACCAGGCCCCCTTTCACAGCAAATCGCCCGGGCCCCTGACGTAGCCAGTCCGCCCCTGATGTGCTGTGTGAGTGTTCTTCCTCTCAGCGTTCTATACAGGACTCAGGGGCGGACTGGCAGCAGAGAAGTTACCGGGAAATTGGATGAAAGGGGCGCCTGACCAAGTGCAAAGCGCGAATGTTCTAAAAGGGTATGCCGTCCCGAACTCCAGGACGGAGATCATTTATCCATTTTAATATAAGCAAGATCTTATGTTCCCCATAATTTTTGTGTCACTACAACTTTTAATAGACAATATATTATGTATTAAAGACACGCGCGGAGTACAGTTCCACGAATAAACTGTGCTAGTACGCTTACTCTTAGACTCTTACTCTTAGTCTCGTAGTGTTACAAAATGTCAAAATTTATACCAAAAATTACATAATGCATATAGTACATCCTTATGAGTTATGCAGCTTGAATAACAAAGAAAATTAGAAAACACACGAGATACTTCTTGCAGGATCCTTTGCATACTATTTGCGCGGACTGTAACTGCGACTGTTCTTCTTCAAGTTCCTCAGAGTCAGACTCGCTGTCTGTTCCACTGGCGTTGTTGACTTTGTTTCTCAACGTTGGCGTTGAGAGAATTGAAATTTCTCGCAAAGCTCGACAACTCCTCTTCGAGTTTTGAAGTATCAATTCCTGCCAATTCTGCTACTTTCTGGAAACTCTCGATTCTCTCAGTTCTGATTCAAGTTCAATATCTAAGTCGCTTTCAAGCAGCAAAGCATTTGTCGATTGGGTAAAGGCTACTGCTTTTTGATAAACATCATCAAATGAAATTAGTTGAAGCTTATGTTTGGCCGACTGAGCCATGTGCCAAGCACTTAGATAGTCAACCTCAACATGGGACTCGCATATGAATATCATCGTTGCTAAAACTAACAAACTGCAAGGGCTACTGAAGAGAACTTGTTGCCTGTTGACGGACATCAAAGTTAGGCGGACGCTGTATCTGCATGACCCTTGTTAAGTCCCAGTTAAGCTACGCCACAGAGATATGGTCCCCAGCCAACACCAAACTCAAGTCTAAGTTTGAGAAGATCCAGAGAAGAGCTACCGCAGTGGATTCAGTGGATTCTCAAATCCAAACCAGGAGAAATATCTTATAAGCAGAGGCTGGTACAGTAGCTCTTAACTTGCTACCTTTAAGTTATGACAGAGAAATTAAGGACTTGATATTTTTCTTTAAGGCCCTCTATGGATATACAGACCTGAATGTTCACAAACTTGTTTCCTTTGTTAACAATGGTCGCATTCGACTTAGTCAAAACCCAACCCTTACTCTTAAAGTTCCTCTCTGTAAATCGAGCACATTCCAAGCTTCTTACTTCAACAGCATACTCAAACTATGGAATTCAACCTGTAAAATACTCCCTACCACTAGTTTTTCTAGTCTTTCCTTTTTTAAAAGTTCCCTGAAAGAAATGTACTATAATTTAAGTTACTCAATTTTTCATGTAGATCTGCCGTGCACGTGGTCCCTCGTATTTGCCCCTGTCATAGGTCATAGAAACACATAGGACTGGTTGACAAACTAGCTGTTCCTAGTGGAGTAAGGAATCTTTCAAAGCTAATGTCTTTCAAGTTAATCAAGTGTGATATTTCATTGAATAAGCTGTTTCAATGTTTTTGGATCGAGTAGCAACTCAACTAGCTCTTCATCTCAGTCTAAAGGCGGAGTTTTCAGTCTTCGCAGCTCGCTGCGAGCACTCGCAAGCTCGTTGGGAGTATTTTAGCGCTCGTGGCAGGTACTCGCGGTAAATCAACCTCTCAAAACAAATAATGTCAACATTTCAAACTAGTTAGTAATTCATGAGGAAAACTGCACAAAAGAAATCATTACCATGTGGATGGTTAATTTGCATGGATATTTAAGGAAGAAATTACATTAATTAATCGAACTTTCACCTCGATATTCTCTTAAAATACAGATTTGTTTGAGATGCTATATCAAGCCAGTGGCGTGCGGTGACCAAAATTGATAGGCAAGCGAACCCCTCTAGGGGGTCTGGGGGCATGCTCCCCCAGAAAATTTTTGAATTTGAAAACCCCAGGAGTGCATTTCCAGTGACTTCCGAAATAATTTTTCCAAAAATAATAATCTGTAAGGCCTGGCTATAGGCTGGTATTTTTGAAAATACACAGTTATTTCACTGCATTCACGAATCAAAAATTACAGAACAGCTATATTTGGGTCATCAAAAATAGATGCATAATATTATGACTAGTGACTTTGAGGTAACTACAATAATTAGAAATAATGATAGAGTATTATTATTAGCAATTATATTTTACAAATGTTATAAACTTATAATGCGTCTGCACAGTATGATGTAAATGTACAGACATGCATGCATGCAGTCATTACATACATGGCTATACCGAATTACATGCATTGCCATAATCATGAAAAAGTAACAAAGCGGAACTAATATTCTATATTTACTTAAACAAAAATTCCATCCGCCTTTCCTTTGCGCAACTGACTCTTTTATTACGTCCTCATAAAAACGTGGATTTCCTTGCAACTTAACCAACATCTCTTTCTCGATCGAAATCGACGCCAATGCAGAAAGTCGGTCTTGGCCTTGCGTACTGCGAAGGTACGTCTTGATACGTTTTAGTGCAGAGAAAGATCTTTCTGCAGAAGTTGACGTACTTGGCATCGTAAGAATAAGCTGGCACAATCGGTACACCTCTGGCATTGCATAAGTTTCCCAAATCATCGTATCCTTTTTTGCACCACACTGTCTTGTCCGTTGGGTTGAACAAAAGACATGGCCAGCAGAATAACTTATTCATCTTGGATGAGCCAGCCATCCATTTGTACTTGTCGTAATTTGATGTTTGAAAGCTTCGAATAAAAACTTTACCACCTCGTTTCGATGTTGTATGCAGTGCTTGCAACTCAGGAGTAGGACGGCCCCCTTCAACGATTTCTTTTTTCTCGGCAAAAGTCTCGATCCAAATGGGCGAGATAACAACGACTCTACAATACATTCGGTCATTTTGTATAGGCACGAAACCGTAGCGGTAACAGTTAACATGAGGACGCTTTTCCAGTGACACAGTCTTCGGTACAGTGCTTATTGACTAATAACATAGCAGCAACTTACCCTTGTTTATATATGTTTAGTTTAAAGGAGTGGCAATACAGGGCGCGGGACAAAATCATAGCGACGTTCATTGCTAACTTCCGTGACGTCACGTGTTACGTGTATCTCGCATGTTCTTAACTACGCTCCTCTTTATAACCATCTATGTCTTGTCTTATAAATTATAATGCACACCAAAACGTGTTTTACATCTTCTAGATTATCCGAGAATAAACAGTGATGTTTAGTCTCGTGTGTTTTTAGTGATTAATTTATTTCAGCAACAGAATTTCACAATCAGTCATATAGTCATACGCCGCATGATTGCGCGCATTTGATTATTTCTGTAGACTTTAGTTCAAGCAATTTGCATGCTACAAATAAATGAATTACGGACATTATAACTAGTTTTAAATGAACATTACCTTTTGGTTGCTGCGCAATTCACCAACAATATCACCATTCACCAACGACTTGCCCTTCATAACTTTATTTCTCAATTTTGAATGATGTACAATGTGTATGGTTTAAAACAACGCGCCTTGGTGCCTATAATTCCCCTGTTTGAAATTGAAAACCCGACTCGTGCTGTCTTGCGTGCGTGTCATTCCTAAATTTTTAGATAAAGAGAGTAGTGAAGAGTTTGTATGGTGGAAATTGGATAAAACGTTTTTCAACCTTACACATGATATTTTCATTTGTACTGTCTACATACCACCTCAAAACTCCTCCCGTGAAACACGAATTAATATTGATCATTTTGAAAATCTTCAAGATAGTATCTATAAATTTTCAGTTTTGGGTAAGGTTATTTTAGGTGGAGATTTCAATGCTAGAATAGGTATCCTAGATGATTTTATTGATGATCCATTTCTTGAAGATGAAAATTATACCCCACTCACATTAGATAAGCGATCCTCAAGAGACTGTCATGTAAATTTTTATGGGCGATCTTTAATTGATTTATGTATTGGCAATAGTATGGTTGCACTAAATGGTAGAACCAACGGATCCGAGATCTCATTGGTCAGTTCACTTGTCAAACTTATAATGGAGCAAGTGTTGTTGATTACGTTATTGTTTCACAAGACCTGCTTTCATCTATTATTAGCCTTACAGTAGCCGATATCACTGAATTTTCTCATCATTCCTATTTATCTTTCGTGATGAGAATTAAAATCCCCAAAACTCCAGATGATGCATTAAAATTAATGCCTCATCCTGTGTCTTTTGTGTGGAATGAGAACCAGAAAGATTGTTTGAGAGAATTTATGGTTTCGAATGAAGTACAAAATAAGTTAGATTCATTGTTTCTCCAGCCTACATATAGCGAAAAATCAATCGATGTTGATATGTTTGTAACTAATTTTTCCAAAATATTATGTGATACATCCCAAAACGTATTATATACTAAGACACAAAAGAAAACGAACAATAAAAACAAAACAAAGGTGAAACAAAAATGGTATGATACAAATTGCCATACTCTTAAAAAGAATTTGAGAAATTTAGGAAGTTTACTCACAAAATACCCTAATGATGTCTATTTACGTCATCTATTTTTTGCAAAAAGAAAGGAATATAAGCGCATGATTAAGAAACAAAAAAGACAATTTCATAATTCTATACTAAACCAAATTGAAATTTTATCCAATAACAATCCTAAAGAATTCTGGAAGCTAGTTAATTCTGTAAAAACACGTAAATCATGTACGTCAAATGAAATACCATCATCGGACTGGTTTGATTATTTTGAAATTTGAACAAGATAAATTTCAACACTGAAAAGATAAGCAACGAAGCTCAAATTGTGAAGGATTTCAATATTTGGGCAGCCTGCAAAAACGATACCCTTGACAAACCAATCTCACTTGAAGAATTGTGCAAACTGTCAAAGAGATTAAAGAACAAAAAAGCCAGTGCCGGTGATTCACTGTCCGATGAGATCATTAAGTTAGCAGTCGAAGTTTTACCATCCTATTTTGTAAAATTGTTTAATACTATTCTATCCTACGGTGTGTTTCCATCTCATTGGTCTAAGGGTTTCATAGTCCCAATATATAAATCAGGAAGTACAATTGACCCGAGTAACTATAGAGGAATTTGTATAGGCAGCTGTCTAGGAAAATTGTTCACATTGATTATGAATACTCGTTTGACTAAATTTCTGGAAGAGTGCAAAATTATGAATAAATGTCAAATCGGTTTTCGGAAAATTGCAGAACAGCAGATCATTTACTAGTTCTAAAAACTTTAATAGATGTTTATAAGTCAAAACGAAAACCAATTTTTGCCTGTTTTATCGACTTTAAAAAAGCCTACGACAGCGTGTGGAGAGAAGGACTTTTCTTCAAACTTATTCAATATGGTTGTAGTAAGAATTTCATACGTTTAATGCTAAGTATGTATTCCTCAGTTGATTGCTCGGTAAAATTGGATAAGGGAAGTACTCCTTTTTAAGTCCCATATTGGGGTAAAACAAGGATGCAATCTAAGTCCCACCTTATTCAACGTGTTTATAAATGATATACCTAATTTATTTAACAGCTCGTGTGCCCCAGTAAAACTTGATGAAACTGATTTAAATTGTTTACTTTACGCAGACGACTTAGTTTTACTATCCGAGTCCAAGTCTGGCTTACAAAACTGTCTCACAAATCTTGAATTTTACACCAAGAAATGGAAGTTGAACATTAATTTTAAAAAATCAAAAGTTTTATTGTTTGGAACACCAACCCAAAGACGTGCACACTTCCCATCAATTTGGTCTTTCGGGAAAATTGCTCTAGAGCAAGTTGATGAATATTGCTACCTTGGTATTACTTTTCACTTTTCCGGTAATTTTAAACGAACACAAAAAATACTTTATGGTAAAGCAATACGTGCCTATCATTGTTTATTCAAAAGTTTTTCAAACGTGGAGAATGTACCAATAAAATTGCTTTTAAAACTTTTCTCTTCAACGGTAGTTCCCGTTTTGCTGTATAGCTGCGAATTTTAAAACTAAAATTTTTAAATTAACAAATGATATAGAAAGACTACATCTAAAATTCTGCAAAAGAATCTTGGGTGTTCACTCAAAATCTACAAATTTAGCTGTCTATGGTGAACTAGGAAGGGCACCCCTAATTATACAAATAACTACACTTATAACAAAATATTGGTTTCGCATCAAAAGCTCAACTTTTACAGATACCCTCGCTGGTGAAGCAGCGAGAGTCTGTATGGACTCTAATTTACAACCAATATTATTTACAAAATATTTACTACAACTATGTAATATAGAAGTTAATAATTTTTAAAATTTTGTAATACCATGCACCCGAAGAACAAGGAATTTTTTGCCATTACTTGAGGAATAAATTACATGAGTTTTATACTGAATACTGGCAAGAGCAGATTCAACAAGGTGGAAATAATGGCAAATTAAGAGTCTTTAAAAAACTGAAAATAAATTTGGCTTTGAAAAATATCTTTCTTCAATTCGCAACTTCAAACATCGTCAAGCGGTTACAAAATTAAGAATTTCAGCTCATAAACTACCTGTTGAAACTGGTCGATACGGAAATGTTTCATACAGTGAAAGATTATGCAAACATTGTGATCTAAATGAGATTGGGAACGAACAACACCTTTTAATGTCATGCAGAAACACAAAGTTCGCCGATCTTAGAGTTAATTTTATGGAAAGTCTCTGTAAAATAAATAACTCATTTTCTAAATTTAGCTATCAAGACCTTTTCATGTATGTCATTGCTATGCAAGACAAAACAATTATGACTTTGGTAGCTAAATACTGTTTTAATGTTTTAACAAGTTTTGAAAGTTTATAGTTGAGCACGTAGTCTAGTTTATATGTTATATGTATGTATCTTATATACCAAATCTGGTATTTATGTTGTTTGAATAAAGATCTTCCTACGCTAAGGGCCCAGAGGCAAGTGTTCATCGTATCGCACGTGTGTGTTGGCCAATCAGCTATCAAGCGGTGCATGTCCCTTAGAAGCGCCGCTTGCTTTTGCAATATATTCGTCCAATTGGAGGCTCCCAAACCTAAATTAGCGCGTGCGTAATCGTTGATTTTAAGCTCTGAAGGCAAGCGCGCTTGCCTTGGTTAATAATCAAGAAATAAATAATTAGAACTCTTAAGCAGGGTGTATCAAGATAAGTCTTCTTAATCCACTTGACTCTTTCTAGACAAAACATCTAGAACAATCACGCAAACACTAACAAGTGTTATGCAAGCAGGACATTAACTCGCGCACTAGGCAGAAGATTTAGTTTGATAATTGATATTGTTTAGAAGAGAACAATTAAGACTGATTTTGTTCAGAGATTGGTCCAGAAAAATTTTTCATTCAGTAAAAATGTTTAGGCAAGCGGCGCTTGCCTACGCTTACATGACCGCACGCCACTGAATTATATAAATAATATTAATTTAGTTAAGTAAATAAGTAATTTACTTTAGAAAATGGTTCTTTGGAAATAAAATTCTTTGACCACAAGGTTACTAAAACTTCAGTACGCAGATACTACAGGTAAGAAGAGTCCGTGGCAAAAAAGTCCTGCACTCATGAAGCGGGTTTTACATTTCTCGATTATGCCGACACATTCGTTTATAGAAAAAGATTGCTAAAAATTTTGGAACTACGCATTGTTGAAGTACATCGAGTACGTATGTTGTTAGAAATTTTATAAGCTTTCGTTCGGTGTATAGTTCAAACTTTAGTGTTACCTGTAACTTTTTAAAATGTTCAAAATGTGCACACCATTGTTCGTAAAATAAGAATTATATGATGGGAAATGGACTCCTCACAAGTGTTATAGAAATTTGGATAGCCCTGAACAACATATTAAACATAGGATACTGTGAAGTGCCATTCATGTCAGAACTTTTAATTTTCTCGCCGGGAAGTATTTTAAAGAATAAAAAAACATTATTTTGGTCTGGACCGTCTGAAATGGTGCGATACGATGAACACTTGCCTCGGGGCCCTTAGCGTAGGAATGACACGCACGCAAGACAGCACGAGTCGGGTTTTCAATTTCAAACAGGGGAATTATAGGCACCAAGGCGCGTTGTTTTAAACCATACACATTGTACATCATTCAAAATTGAGAAATAAAGTTATGAAGAGCAAGTTTTATTTGTAGTATGCAAATTGCTTGAACTAAATTCTACAGAAATAATCAAATGCACGCAAATATGCGGCGTATGACGACTATATGACTATTGACTGATTGTGCAATTCTGCTGCTGAAATAAATTAATCACTAAAAACACACGAGACTAAACATCACTGTTTATTCTCGGATAATCTAGAAGATGTAAAACACGTTTTGCTGTGCATTATAATTTATAAGACAAGACATAGATGGTTATAAAGAGGAGCGTAGTTAAGAACATGCGAGATACACGTAACACGTGACGTCACGGAAGTTAGCAATGAACGTCGCTATGATTTTGTCCCGCGCCCTGTATTGCCACTCCTTTAAACTAAACATATATAAACAAGGGTAAGTTGCTGCTAAGTTATTAGTCAATAGGCACTGTACCGAAGACTGCATGTCACTGGAAAAGCGTCCTCATCTTAACTGTTACCGCTACGGTTTCGTGCCTATACAAAATGACCGAATGTATTGTAGAGTCGTTGTTATCTCGCCCATTTGGATCGAGACCTTTTGCCGAGAAAAAAGAAATCGTTGAAGGGGCCCGTCCTACTCCTGAGTTGCAAGCACTGCATACAACATCGAAACGAGGTGGTAAAGTTTTTATTCAAAGCTTTCAAACATCAAATTACGACAAGTACAAATGGATGGATGGCTCCTCCAAGATGAATAAGTTATTCTGCTGGCCATGTCTTTTGTTCAACCCAACGGACAAGACAGTGTGGTGCAAAAAAGGATACGATGATTTGGGAAACTTATGCAATGCCATCAACAGACACGAGAAAACGAAGACACACATGTCCAGTATGCCATGTATGTAATGACTGCATGCATGCATGTCTGTACATTTACATCATACTGTGCAGACGCATTATAAGTTTATAACATTTGTAAAATATAATTGCTAATAATAATACTCTATCATTATTTCTAATTATTGTAGTTACCTCAAAGTCACTAGTCATAATATTATGCATCTATTTTTGATGACCCAAATATAGCTGTTCTGTAATTTTTGATTCGTGAATGCAGTGAAATAACTGTGTATTTTCAAAAATACCAGCCTATAGCCAGGCCTTACAGATTATTATTTTTGGAAACATTCTTTCGGAAGTCACTGGAAATGCACTCCTGGGGTTTTCAAATTCAAAAATTTTCTAGGGGAGCATACCCCCAGACCCCCCTAGAGGGGTTCGCTTGCCTATCAATTTTGGTCACCGCACGCCACTGTTATATATATAGATAACAATATAAATTTAATTAAAAGGTCAGACGAAGGCCAAGAGTAATTGAATACAGGAGCCCGAGGGTCGCAAGGGCGAGAGGGCTAATTTCCCGGGGGCACTTACTTTCAAAATGGCGCCGGGATCGCAGGCCGACATTTCGCGAGGACGCTTACATCAAAGGTGCCGACACTGAGTCGGACTTCTGGTTAATCCTTATTCTGTGGCCCGGGCGAGGGTGCTAATCTCGACACGCGTGGAGTCCACTTACACGCAAAATATATTACACGCGAGATGAAAACCTGAAAGTAATTCTGAAACATGTTATATATATATATATAGTCCTTTTCGGCAGCAAAATTACACGTGTGCGATAATTCACACGCGTAAATAATTTTGCGCGTGCGAATCGCACGTGCGTTTAGAATTATCAATTATGGCACAGAAATATGAACCTAACTTTTATATTTCCTACACATCCGAAAAAGAAAGCTGCGTTGCTTGATATTCATTGTAAGACGTTATCTTTTGCTTTAACGCATTAGTTAAGTTGTAAAATGTAAAACGTACTTCGCTGTGAAAACTGTTACAGTCGCCTACGCTTAAGGACGATATACATTACATTGCAAAGACCTTGGTTGTGAGATCTTGCGTTACGCTGTGAGATCTCGCGTTACGCTGTGAGACCTTGCGTTACGTTGTGACACCTTCCGTTACGTTGTGACACCTTAGTTCCGTTACGTTGTGAGACCTTACGTTACGTTGTGAGACCTTACATTGCGTTGTGACACCTTCCGTTACGTTGTGAGGCCTTACGTTACGTTGTGAGATGTGACATATTATTGAAACTTTCACACATTTTCACAATTGCAATGTGAATGAACAATCGGGGGAAATTTACAGATTTGTCGGGGAATGATCTGGAAGAAAAATTGTATTTTTAACAATTGGCGAAAAACTTTTAACTGATTTAACTGATTAAGCCAGACTGCAAGTCAGTAATTAATGCTTTAAAACTGAAATAAAACTCCTTTAGAAACACAGGATACGGTATATATTGTGTAGAAGCCGTAATAATAATTACAGTAATAATACAGTAATGAAAACAGTAATAATAATTACAACACAAAATTCCATTTTCTGTCTGCAAACGAAAAGGTTAGTGACCACACTAGGTGTTCAACAAATTTTTCTTTATTGGTAGCATGAAAATAGATGCTGTAGCTTGTCGGTTCAGTATTGCAATAATTTCACGCTGAGAATATGGAAAAAGCTATTCTAGACGTCCCCCGGACCCCCCTACTAGCCCCCTGTCTGGGACGTTAGCCCCAGCTGTATCGGGGAATTCCTGGCGCCACCCCTGCCCTAATGTCTCCACGACCGAGTTCTCTTCTAGAGTTGTTAGGTTGGCTTTTTGGCTTTTTCTGTTCTGGTTAGCGTCGAAAAAATCGTTTGGCGCGTACTGGCATTTTTTTTTGCTTTATATATTTTAGGACAAACCAACGTAAAGCTCGTCAAGCTTTACAGTAAGTCGTGATTTGCGTGAAAACTAAAAAGGACTGAACCGGAAGTCTAGAAGCTAACAGAAAATCTCATGGCCGTGGGCACTGCGCCTGTGCCACTTGTTCAATCAACGTACGTGCACACTTGACATTCAAAACGCACGAAACATTGTCCGTAGTCTTCGTGTTACTCCTACTTGTTGTTTTTAGTCTTCTTTCAATTTTATGTTGGACTCCATTATTTCTATATACTTATAAAACGACGTTATAAAGGCAAAGTTAAATAAATAGATAAATAAATAGATAAATAAAAAAAAAGTTTTATAATAATTTCTATTCAAGGTTTGTCAACATCTTGGGTTTTACTTGGCTTAAAGTCCGAATCCTTGTACCAGTTTGGGCTTTTTTGGCTTTTATTTCAGGCTTATGTGCCTTATTTCATAGCAATGATTTGGCTTATTTTAATTTTGGGGGGTGTTTTTCTGGGTTTTTTTTAACTCACTCTTGGCTTGGAGCATGCGCTAGAAGCGTTCGCGTGGATACTAAAGTCAGGGCGCTCTAAAACACGGGCGGGGAAACGCGCATATAATTTGGCGAGCTATGTGTGATGCATCAAAGGACTGGCACGAGCGCGCTTGGGTTCTGAAAATCAACAAAAACACAATTTGAATGGCGACCAAAAAGATAAAGAGTACCCGAGATAAATTCCTCTTTTTGAAAAGGAAGAAAACTTATTACTGCCATTAGAAACACAAATAAAGAACAAGTAACTCCTTCAGATTAAATTTGTTTTAATTATATATTGTCAAGGATTTATTTTAGATTAATAAAAGCACAATTGTTTACCGGGAGAGTTGAAAAAATTCCTAAAAATTTACAATTTTTGAAGGGCGCACGCCGTTAAAATCATGTTTTCTCTGCGAATCGGTTGACAAAAGTGAATTTGAATACACCAACGTAAAGACAATTAAATAGGCTTTCAAACTGACATAGTCACCGAACTTGCTTTTTTGTGCTTTTTTCGTAAAATTGACATTTCGCCAACCCATTTTTGAAAATTTTCTTTTCCATTCTCGCCACTGACTATATAGCTTTATAAACTGAAAAACTGCTAACACTTTCAAGTTTAAAACCCCTTGCTTCTTTTAAAGAGCAATCACATGAATATATACACAGTACTAAAACCCTATTACCAATAGTGTTAAACATACGAGGAGAACTTTTAAAACAAATTTCAACCAAATGATGTAAATAAAAACGCCAAAGTTTACTACAAGTCTGCATCACTATGTCTGCATGCGACTCAAGCTAGTTTACGACGGTATAAAAAAGATTATAGTATTCTTTGTTTGCCAAATTTTATGTCCACAGAAATACTATAGACGTTAACAAGCTTGCTCAAATTTTAGCGGAAAGCATTTAAAAGAAACAATAAAAATCGAGAACGTTTTCGGCTTTGTGTTTATATCCAGAGTAAACAATCTTATGCAGTTCAGCACATTTTGTTTAGATAATATCATAACACTTAAAGAAAAAAACATGAAACTAAAAAACACTCTTACGTCCATGCATGCAGATTAACATTATATATGTGTACGAGAAACTGGTAACTACAATTATTGCATTTTGCAGACAAAATTCGATCATACTAAGCTTATATCTGAAAATTTATATATTACTGTTGTCGAATGCCGAAGACAGTACTCTAGTCAAATCCGTACAGCACAAGCGACCAACAACGTACGATAATATAGTTATAGATATTTTACATACAAAAAGAGTACTGAAGTGTCTCTTACCATCTACTTCTGTCTCCGTTTTAAACACATCTGATCAGTCAAGTCCATTATTTACAGATTACAGTAATAAGATACAGTTGGTAATCACGGCCGCTTGAAGTTTGACTATTTTTTTTGTAGCTCCTAAAGTTTGAGATTCATTCAAGACTATATAACTAATATGTATAGGTATATATAATTCATCAAAATAACATTTATAGAGCAAATAAAGCAAGATTACGACTTAAAAAAAGCTGGAAACGACACATATACTTGGTAGCATGGAGGTTTGACTTTCACAGACCACAAGTACAGTCTTCGGCTTCGTCTTGAGGTATCTGAATCAGCCATATAAACATGCAATTATAGTGAATTTTTTTTTTTCATCATTACTGTAATTTTTAATGCGGAGGTTTCTTAGCATCTTCTTTCAGCCGTCTCAGTTTTCTTCGCACATGGTTTCTTCTACTTTCGAAAATGAAATTAAATCGAAGCTCGAAGTGATATATGCGGGGGGTACGCGCATCACACATAGATCAGGGCTCCCATTGCCGTTTCCCCGCCCGTGTTTTATAGCGCCCTGCTAAAGTCTAACATCAGGGCGCTATAAAACACGGGCGGGGAAACGGCAATGGGAGCCCTGAACTATGTGTGATGCGCGTACCCCCCGCATATATTATATCACTTCGAGCTTCGATTTAATTTCATTTTCGAAAGTAGAAGAAACCATGAGCGAAGAAAACTGAGACGGCTGAAAGAAGATGCTAAGAAACCTCCGCGTTAAAAATTACAGTAATGATGAAAAAAAAATTATAGATTCACTATAATTGCATGTTTATATGGCTGATTCAGATACCTCAAGACGAAGCCGAAGACTGTACCTGTGGTCTGTGAAAGTCAAACCTCCATGCTACCATGTATATGTGTCGTTTCCAGCTTTTTTTAAGTCGTAATCTTGCTTTATTTGCTCTATATACCTATACATACTAGTTATAGTCTTGAATGAATCTCAGACTTTAGGAGCTACAAAAAAAATAGTCAAACTTCAAGCGGCCGTGATTACCAACTGTATCTTATTACTGTAATCTGTAAATAATGGACCGTTGACTGATCAGATGTGTTTAAAACGGAGACAGAAGTAGATGGTAAGAGACACTTCGGTACTCTTTTTGTGTCAGTAAAATATCTATAACTATATTATCGTACGTTGTTGGTCGCTTGTGCTGTACGGATTTGACTAGAGTACTGTCTTCGGCATTCGACAACTGTAATATAATTTCAGATATAAGCTTAGTATGATCGAATTTTGTCTGCAAAATGCAATAATTGTAGTTACCAGTTTCTCGTACACATATATAATGTTAATCTGCATGCATGGACGTAAGAGTGTTTTTTAGTTTCATGTTTTTTTCTTTAAGTGTTATGATATTATCTAAACAATATGTGCTGAACTGCATAAGATTGTTTACTCTGGATATAAACACAAAGCCGAAAACGTTCTCGATTTTTAGTTTCTTTTAAATGCTTTCCGCTAAAATTTGAGCAAGCCTCTTGTTAACGTCTATAGTATTTGCACCTAGTATTTCTGTGGACATAAAATTTGGCAAACAAAGAATACTATAATCTTGTTTTTATCGTCGTAAACTAGCTTGAGTCGTATGCAGACATAGTGATGCAGACTTGTAGTAAACTTTGGCATTTTTATTTACATCATTTGGTTGAAATTTGTTTTAAAAGTTCTCCTCGTATGTTTAAGAGGAGATTTTTTAGATTATCGAGAAACTGGCGCTCAAAAATACCGTGATCCTTTGCGAAAAAACAGTGAATTCTGTTCTTTTTTGGAACATGGCGGTGAACGCTGTAATTTGTTGGATTTTTTGCTTATTGATCTAATAAAAACTCACTCATTGTTACATGTAATACTTGAAATGTTGTCTTCAATACAATTTCGTTCACTGGAAGTTGGTGCAACATCTTCACGGCGCTTTTAACGGCAACAACGTGCTTCATTAGATTTTATGGGGTTATGTTCGACAGCAGAAGGCACACGGGTAAGAATATTTCACTTATTTATTTGTGTTACTAGATGATTAGATTTCTTAAAAAAAATTATATGGGTAGGAACATATATTAGTAAGCTTTGTGTCGTATCTGCATCAGTTTGATATTAGTCGCACATAATTAACCTTTTCGCCCGTTCAAGTGATAGACATGTGGTGTTTTACTTTGAAAACCAAAATTTTGTTGGTTCCAACAATGTTTTGTTCAGATTCACTTTGAAATTGATGTTGATCTCAATAATGCTGTATTGTGTGTGAAGAAGGGTTGTCATATTCCAGAATAAGCCTGAATCAATGCATGTATTGAGGAGTTTTTTGACGATTAATGTTTATTTTTAGTCTTGAAACTTTGTTATTGTATGCCATAAATTCGTACCAACTAACCAAGTAGAGATATTCAGAAATATTAGATATTTTTACCTTAAAACTAATTGGCACACCGTGAACCTTATGGTACATTACATTCGATCGGCGAGGTTTAAAACCATCGTTGTTTTAAAAAAAAATAAGCGGATGGTCCTCGCAATATTTTTAAAGTAAATATTACAGTTTTTGCATTTTCATCATTTTATTTTAAAATGGACACCTATTGCTTTCTTGGTTATAAAATATTTTAATTAATGACTAAACCTTTAAAGGTTTGCTTACTATGTAGTTTTAAAAGCAAGTATTAATAGAATGTCAGCCAAAATCTAATAGAAAATCCAGAAAAATAATTATCAGGGTTTTTTATAATGAAAAGTTGCCAGTTCTTGCCAAATGGGCCAAAAAATGTTTGTGGGCATTACTAAAATGTAAAAATAACTCTTAATTTGGATTGGCACACCACATGGTATACTTTATCTTCTAGTTTAATTACTACTCTCCAAAATAAAAATGATTTAAAGAAATTTTAGGTGGATGGTCCTCGCAGAATTTGAGCATTTTTGTACTCTTATCTGTTTTGTAGACTGTAATTTGATTAAGGTGGCAATGTGAGGTTTTATTTCTAAAGCAAAGATTATAGAAAACGTTGGAAAACATGTGCAGTAGATGAAAGTCGTAGTAATCAATTCATACTACTGTAGTACTGTGCAAAGAAACATATATGTAAGGCTGCAGTGGTTATCAATAGGAAAGGTCTAATAAATAAAGGGCATGTTTATATGAAGGCAATTAAGTGACTCGAGCTAAGCAAATTACTTTGAAAAGGTGAGATCTCAGCTGGTATAAGAATTAAGGTTTCCCAGCTTGCTGTTTAAATGATAAATAGGAAAGGTCTAAGAAATAAAGGGCATGTTTATATGAAGGCAATTAAGTGACTCGAGCTAAGCAAATTACTTTGAAAAGGTGAGATCTCAGCTGGTATAAGAATTAAGGTTTCCCAGCTTGCTGTTTAAATGAATATATAATTATAAACTATATATATGGTATATAATCAGATATAAGTTTAACTATTTTATGTAACTTATGGGACTGGGGATGGGTAACATGACTAAAAATGCCTGGGCTTTAAAATGATATTTTTTTATAAATTGTTCACTTAATTTAAATTCAATATATTAATTTGCGTTTTTAGATTTTTGTGGCTATGCCTAACTCTGACCAATATGTCAAAACTGCCAATATTTATGGAGTACGTATACAGTATACTAGCTGTAACTGGATTTGGGAGCTAGTCTTGAACAGTAATAATTAGTAATCGATCAGCATGTACATAAACTTGAAGTAATATGTGAAAAAAAAATTGTATCAGCTTTGTGATATTGGATTTTTGTGAGTGTACTTATTCAGCTTACACATTACTATTGTAAAGTATGTTTATCAATTATGAGCTATTGGAGTGGTGGTATTTGTTTTGCCCGGTTTATACCTAAACAAATTTATTTTCCCTTCCCAGCTTCCCCCAACAACCAGAATGTTGAATCTGCCAAATTTTGTACATTTGATCATAATTCTCGGCCCCAGGGTTGTGCTTTTGAACACTTCATTTAAAAAAATTCAAATCCCCCACCTTTTGCCCAGCCTACCCCCCCTCGGGCTTAACACTGATTCGTGCATTACTACCATTACAATGTGATGTGTTCCCCTTCCCTGACCCTATAGACAGTCAGTTGTGGTCTGACAAGCCACAAAAGCAGACAAATTGCCCATCTCTGCCTAGGAACATTTGAAAATTTCCTTTCAAATATTTAAATGCCCCCACCCTGGGGTCACAATTCAAGAGCAAATGCTGTAGGGTGGGGATACAGACATTTACCAAATCCCCCACCTTTGCCAAGCCTCCCCCCCCCCCTCTCGGGCTTAACACTGATTCGTGCATAAGAGTCAAGGTGGGTCAATACAGTTTTGAAACATGGCCTGTTGATTTTCTATTAAATTATTTCTATACAATTCAAACATGCTTCTTTAATCATTTTTATACTACTGATGTAGTGCATGTACAAGTATAATAATTATAAATAATATAAAATTTATAAATTTCTTCTTATAGAATTATTAAATGTGCCCATTTTCTTCTTTTTAACTGGCCTTGCTAACTGTCTAGACACAAAAAAAATAAAGAACTTGTGTAAGCTTTTTAGTGTATAACAAACGCTTATTTTTTACTTTGGCAAGTTTATTTAAATTCTTGGATTTTTCAAGATTACTCGACTATCTAGCAACTGCCAAGTACTAAGTTGTTTCGCGCTCTCTTTAGTCCACCCTGCCGTCTTCCCGTGTATGCAAAATCTAGCTTTGTCATCGCTGTTATTTCCTCACAGTCTGCTTTATGTTTAAAAACAACGTATATCGATACTAGATAATGTTTTCCAATTTCACTTAACAAGTTCGCTGGCATGTCGGCAGCGTATGACAATGGTCAGGCTTCATAAATTATAGCCTTCGTAGTGATACGTAGAATTTTAAATAAGATGGCAATACGTTTTTACACTAGAAATTTACATAACACACAAGAAGTACTTACCCTATCAGAGTTCTCTGTTTTCTGAGTATTTTGTTTTGTTTCTTCAAGGGAATTTTCCTCTGAATTTCCTAAAATATCTCCACTCCTTGAAAACGGGGTTTTTAACCCCGGATATTTATCCCAATTGTATAGACAAAGCCTGGTTACAAAGTTTTGAGCGTTTTTGACGAAAATTTCTCGATAATCTAAAAAATCTCCTCTTAACACTATTGGCAACAGGGTTTTAGTACTGTGTATATATTCATGTGATTGCTCTTTAAAAGAAGCAAGGGGTTTTAAACTTGAAAGTGTTAGCAGTTTTTCAGTTTATAAAGCTTTAATAACAGCGCTGTGTAGTAACGAGATACAAGGATGCATGGATAAGTCAGTAAATAGACGTACACAGTACTAAATTTGGAGGGTCGCAATCCCCGGTGGGCATCTCGGGCCGGCAATCATTACACCACCAAGCTAGCGAGTCGCCAAGGCCTGGCAGACCAGTCTGGTGCTGGCACACGAAGCTTGATCCTACTCATTTAGGTAATAGTGGTGTTCCTGCGCGACCGAGAAACTCCTCTCCAATGCGACCTCTCCAGCTAGCTGGAGCGAGGATTTCGAGGAACGCGAACCTCCTCCAAAGGGAGCAGCTGATTGACGGATCAAGCCAAGATCCGAGCAACGGCAATAAGAGCGTCTGGAGCTTTTCGTACGCGCTGCTAGACCACCGATCGAGGGTCTTTATTAAGTGATCCGAAACTCCGGCCGAGGCTGCTGATGTTGCTGCGCCTATTCGAAAACTGTGGCTGCTAAACGAAGAACCAAATCCAGCAGCCGTAAATGGAGCGGAGCCACTGGTTGACGAGGGGTGGAGATAACGGAACCGAAGACGACGAATAACGGGCCCGGTGAAATGCCCCGGAACGAGGAAGACCCGTAGGGGATCCACAGCACAAATAGAATACCCGCGGATAGACCAGTATGAAGGATGACGCTCTTGCGGACGATAAGACAGCGACGGTACCACCGGAATCAATGCCAGTGCAGACATCGGAGACTGAGGATCGAATTAGGAAGAGGGACAAGTAAACTTTGACACGTGGAGAAAACCAAGAAACGAAAACGAGAAGCATCAGCGGAGGTGTTGAGATGACCTGTAACCGAAACCGAAACCAGCTACGGCCCCAGAGAGCACGGGTGGCGTGTGCTGTTAGGGCGCTGCCTCTCACCAATAATTAAGCCCAGTTGGACGGGGCCAGCACTTGGATGACCGTCTGGGAAAACCCCGTTCTCGAACTTGAATTTCATGTGAGTAGAGTTTAGTTGGTCTCTGCTGTGCTTCGAGGGTTTTTGCAGGGCCCCGCGGTTTTCCTCCCTCTGTAAAAACAACACGTTAGGTCTTAGACTCGGATGATTGGGCGACAACATCCTGTGCTTGCGACGTTAAATAATCATTACTCATTACTCATGAAAGGCGACTACAGGGAATCATTCACAAATGCAATCGAAGGAGCATCAGAACGAAAAACACCACAGCGATGCGAACCAGTGTCAGTCAAAGGGAGCACCAAGACTCCCAACGCCGGATGCAGGAGAAAACACAGAGAGGTTGGGTATGAGTAAATTTGCGCGGAGAAAGCAACTAATGGTATTCCACTCGTGAAACAATGCCATCCACCATTGGAGGGCCCGACGAAAGTCAGCGTTGGGCGAGAACCGTGAACCGCGCCAGACGGTCAATTATGCGACGGAGGAATTCCCGACCAGGGCGGACAACTTTACACGCGTGGTGGGGGTGGTCAATCAAGGATTCGAGCTCCTGGCAATGCCAAGTGCCCGACCCAACCACAAACGGAGGAGTGGTCCAAGATAAAATTCCGAAGACCCAGTGGTGTCACCTGGGAGTTGTTGGAGAGGATCCAATGAACTGCTGAAAGGGCACAGAACGCAACCAAATGGGAGGATAAGATCAACGTAAACTTGGTATCTCCACTCCCTATACCGAATGGAAAACAGTCGTCTGGGTGCATGGATTGGAATATTGTGATAAAGGTAGATAGATAGTTTAATAACAAATTACCTAGCAGTCAACTAGGCTGAATGAGTATAAATTTACAATCAGAATTGTTTATACATGAATATTGAGGAATAAAATGTACAGTATAAGCGTCATTTAATTTGAGATTTAGGCGTTCATGCTATTTGCACAAGCCGAGAAAAGGACGCTTAGAACGAACAGTTCGAGTATTTGGTAGATTCTATTGCCGACGTTTCCTGAGACTATCTGGCTTCATATCTAGGCGGTAGCAGTCTGAAGAATCTAGGCTTCGACGTCAAACTTTCGTGGTACAGAGAAGGGACCAGTTACGCGGTGTCGATATATTTCCTCTGCATTAGCCTATGTGGCCAGCTCAGTTCTTGAACTATCCGGGGGGTGCAAGCCGTAGAAACAAACAGGGGGAAAGGTCAGGGGTAGGCCCTTCCCACAGACAGACGAGACATAAGCAACAAGAATAACAAATTTAATGAACAGGTACGACCACACGTAGTAGCAAGAGGTAACAAAACTGCGCCAGAAGCCGTGCCAACGTGGCGTAACTACGCAAACCGCTCGTAAACCGCGCGCGTGAAACATGGTAGAAAAACAGCTGCACCATAGCTGCTCCAAAGGGTAACGGGAGCAACCTATTAAAACTGCGCAATGGCCAACTGCCTCGACAGGCATGTGAGCAGCATATGTTGATTTGATGCCATTCCAAGCGCTTTCACTGGAGGGACAGTGCCCCCCCCCCCCCCCCCCCCCCCCCCCCCCCCCGCAGGATAGACCCTTACGAAAACGTGGCGAGTTCTAAATTCATCTTAGACCAGTCGAGTAGGCCCAACGCTGCATTACGCCGAAAGCTTCGTCGTAACTGCGCCAACGGAATATAAGTGCAGAAGGTAAGTAGCTGGTAAGCATGACATCACGAGAGCGTTTAATGCAGAAGGCATTAGCGGAATTAGCAGCAATAAGGTTGTAACCCAGGCCCCATGACAGTGGCCGCGCAGAGGGGAGATACGCCCTTTAGCCAGGGCTAGCGCTGCACTCCCCCCGGAACCAAACAAAAAGGAACGATCATACCTGATAATTGATCTACGGCAATCATCCCAGTAAGAGAATCAGGACCAGATGATGGGAAAAGCGCTGTTGCCAGCCCCTGGAATCAGGGGGGTGTAGCGTTGCCTGGAACATTGGGGGGAAAACGCAACCATGGCAGGTGAGGACCAGAAAGCCATTGAAAAAGGGGGCCACTCTTCCTTCCCGAGGAAGTTGAGATGGGCGTTGATATCAATTCAAACCACTGAGACCGATTGAGACTGCGGTATATAGAGGCCGTAGGGGCCTGGTGACAAAAGCGAGTGGCGAACTGTCGGCAAAATGGCGCCAAAATTCGTTTGTATCAACAACGAAGCCCGAGGCGAAGAAAACGGTGTTCACGAAGCCGGTTGAGGACCTAACTGTAGCCCAGACGCTGAGGTTGAGCCCTGGATGGCTGGACAGAATGTGAGGCGACCACCAAGCTGTACTAGCTATTGTTGTTTGCAAAAACACCCGAGGCTGTGAGGGACGAAGCCAACGACGAATCTCGACAGTTTATAATGTCACCACTGGCTGTGGAAATAGCGAGGAAGCGGACTCTGTCATCAAGGATACTAGCTCGTTTAATGAGGCAGAAGCTTGTCGATTACTTCAGGGAAAAACGAGGCATCAAAACCACTCAAAGAACCACTCGAGAAACGGTGCCAACAATGCTGAGCCCGGGACCCAGGAAACGTTTACTAGTAGTTCCGGGTATTGCATCAGCCTTCTAAGCACGCACGTATCACGTGCCTCTGGTCAACAGTGCCCGATTCATTGATCGCTGGCCAGTGTGACACTTCACGTGTGCCATGCGTGACCAGATAGCCCCAATGAACCGGGGGGAGTTGGAGCCACCCAAACAACACACAGCTAGTTTTAATATTATTTATTGCATAAATCCCAATAGTCAGTGGCGAGAATGGAAAAGAAAATTTTCAAAAATGGGTTGGCGAAATGTCAATTTTACGAAAAAAGCACAAAAATGTCAGTTCGAAAGCCTATTTAATTGTCTTTACGTTGGTGTATTCAAATTCACTTTTGTCAACCGATTCGCAGAGAAAACATGATTTTAACGGCGTGCGCCCTTCAAAAATTGTAAATTTTTAGGAATTTTTTCAACTCTCCCGGTAAACAATTGTGCTTTTATTAATCTAAAATAAATACGATGTTTTCATCGCTTCCGAAGCGACAGTTGCGTTAACTGCAGATCAATTTCAAAGCAAATCACGAGCGGTGGCGTAGTCAGGGTTCTGTCTTCGAGCTTCGAAGACGTGAGCCTCCTAGGGGGGTCCGGGGGCATGCCCCCCCTGAAATTTTTTGAATTCTAGAATCTCTCAGACTGCATTTCCCGCATTCTGAGGCGAGATTTAAAAAAATAACTGATCGCCATAAATAGCAAAGTTTTGTTGTCTCCAAACCAAAACAATGTAGTACACATATCAAAATTTATTGAGAATTATTTATGATAAGTCGTATGTATGTGGACCTTGTAATGCTATATTTTCCATCTAGACTACACCAAACTGAAATTTGACCCATCAAAAAGTTTCAGGCCAAGTTCAAACCTGGAACTTTGACGTTTGAACTTGAACTAGGCCTAGGGCTTTGATATATTTCAAACAGTGCCATTCAAATTGTCGAGTTGGAATTTTATAGTAGCCAAAACTGACATATAGTCGATATACTCACACAAACAGCATTACAATTTGTAGTCGACACATGCATAGGTATAATTTGCAAATATACGATATATAATTGGTATTTACATGCACAAGCAGCACAACAAATAATATGGTACTTAAACTAAATCAAGTCTTCTCGGTGCCATGCCTGCGAAAGTTTCTACGAGATTATCTACATTTAGTTCCTGTAATACATCAGACTCTACAGACATAAGCATCAGACTTTGAAGCCTTTCCTGTCCCATTGTGGACCTAAGTCGAGATTTAATGAGCTTGAGCTTCGAAAATGCCCTTTCTGCGCTCGAAGATGTGAGTGGCAGTGTTAGTGCAATTTTCATAAGTGCTAGAACCTGGCCGTAGCACTCTGGTTCATGTCGAAGCACTCGGTACAACTCTATAAAAGTAGCCTCTCTCTCTTCCGATTTCGCCTTGTCTAGAACATTAGTTAGGAGCGTAGACGTCTGCAGTGAAAGGAATTCGATCTCAAGGGCGTCGACATCCAAGTCAGCTCTAAACCAATCAACTGCCAGAGAAATATTGGTCCAAGCATCAGAACTTCCTACACGTGATGGCTCTAAGTATCCAAGTCCCTTCAAAACTGACGCACTATGTTTGTCGAATCTACTTTCGATCGAGCTAATCATGAGATCCAGAAGTAATCAACAGTAAACCTTGCCTTGTCATTCTAAATATAGCTATATGTACGTAGGTACTTTACAACTGCGGCATATAATCTTACATTGCTTAAGGGGGATAAGGATTAAGTTGATTACACGTAAGCGCGACAGCACGTTTGTGCAGAATCACAAGGTCAAATACACGACCTTGATGAATTGCGCTACATTGCGTTTAACGTCGAAGCCGCAGATCGTTTAATATTTTCGTGCATATTAAAACAGTAATATATAGTAATATCATTACGAGTCAACTTGCTTCTCCCTTGAAGGCTTCACTACGTAACATCATTACCCCCCCCCCCCCTCAACAAGTTTCTCCCCGGATTTAAACTTTTCACTGGGGGGGCGGTCGCCCCCCCCCCCCTCGCCCCCCCTTGGCTACGCCACTGATCACGCGGTGTATTCTTATGTACCACGTGATAGCTTGTTTACAAGTTTACAATTGGGATGTTTATCACGTGGTACATGAGAATACACCTCGTGATTGCTTTAATATTGATCCGCTAATAAAACGGACACTTCGGAAGCGATAAAAAAATAACCCATGTCTCGCCCTACTGATTTGAGTAGTAAGTCATCAAGATGGAAGGATGTTCTGTCACTCTGCTAGAAATAACAAATTACTTTGACTTTTGGAGAAAAGCTAAGGATGAGTGTATTGGTGAAATTCATGTTAAGCAATTGTTTGGCATATTCAAGGAGAGGTAAGTTAGTTAAAATAGACTAGTGTAAAGCGGTGATTGGCAATATTAAACACAAGGGCATCATCGTCATCATGTACTGCGCAATAGAAATCGAAAGTAAGGTCCTGTTTACATAGAGGTAACCCTTTGAAACGAGTCAAAACATAGTCCTTGTTTACATGGAGTAAGGTTGGTAATGGTTCAAAAAGATCACCAAAGCTTTCCTTTTATCAAAATCAAACTTGTGTGATAGGGAAAGGTATTTTCAAGTATACAGTAAATAAGTAACGCGACAGTAAAAGGTGCGGACCAGCGTGCACTTTTCAGTGATGGAAATTTGAAACTATCACTCTATCACAAATGTCTGACACAATTATTTCGCACATAACAGCAGAGAAACCAAAGGAAATACTGCCAAACACAAATTCAAACATACTTAATTGATACATCAACCATGCTATCTTTATGGTTAATTATCAAATTTAAAACATTACAAACAGAAAACCAACTCACAGTGCTTTGCTGACATCTTGTTGATGCCATGTTCAAATGAATAGATTAATTGTCAAATATAATGCACAAGAATTATAATATATTCGACATCTGGTTTCGAACATATCACGGCAAAAAGCGATGCCCTGGCTCTCTCTGAAATATTGTATCAAGATGTCTGGGTGAACTGGAAATGACAATTGATGTATTTACAATTATAGAGAACAGTATGAACACATATGTCATGTTCAGACTTCAAAGTGTTAAACAAGGATTTTTATTGTCATATGATGTGTTAAATTGCAATAACAAGCTTGTTACAAGTCATGTGAAGAACATGGCGTGTCAAGTTATGAACCGATCATGGCAATCAATCCACAACTTGAACTGTGGTTTGCACGGCTGGGGGTAGAATAAGGAATGTGCGGACAAACAACATTTAATAGAATAACAGTATGGTGACTATTAAACACACTGCATGAGGAACATTAAATAAAAAGAAGCACGCTTGCTCTACTTTAATACTACAGGTAGTATGTAATTCAAATAAGAACTATGTATTATCCCCGAGCCCGGGTGGAGGGCCGAAGGCCGGGCGAGGGTGCTAATCTCGACACACGTGGAATCCACTTACACGCAAAATATATTACACGTGAGATGAAAACCTGAAAGTAATTCTGAAACATGTTTATATATATATCTATATATATATATATATATACATGTATCTTGTATCACAACTTGCACAGTTCGGGTAGCAGGGTACTGGTAACTAACTGTTAATTATTCAAATTATTTAATTTACGTCAGCAAATTATAATCATTATAAGTTCAGTTGGATTGTGAAATACAGTTTTTCAGTGATCACGATCATGACGAAAGAAATCTTTGCCAGAAAAACTGGTTTCAGCTAAAATGTACATTAACGTTACTATGGAAAAAGACCAAAGAAAGAAGGCTAAGAAGAGATGTGACAGCAATAGAGACAGCAGAGAAGAGGCAACAATAAACATGACTTAAAACCACTGAAAAAGCCTAAAAATTTATACAATAAAGACCAAACACAATGCCGAGAACAAGGATGTGTCCTGAAACTGTTCAAAGCTGGTAAAGAATTCTGCTCTGGTGTATTCTACTTAACTCGAGAGAGAACGATGAAGAAATTTTGAAACAAATGACTTTTTAGATCATGAGGAGAACTGAATGATGCCTTGTCATATTTATTTGTCAACAACGAAAAAAGTAAGAAACAGCGAATGAGAAAAACAATCCGCAAACGAGAAAAACAATCCGAAAAGAGTAGACTGAATTGGCAGTGTTTGTGGTGATATGAGCAGAAGAAAGTTTAATAACGGTAGGAGATTCGTATTTACCAGTTTAACTGAGTTAAAATGAAAGAAATCTTGAAAATGAAAATTAATATAATTATTAATATCTTGTCTAGCATTGTCTTTGGACGCTAGGTTGTTGGCATTGTATCTTTTCTTGGCCACTATTTATACATATCTGTTTTTGAATGAGAATTTGTCATTTACTTCATCTTGTTTTTTTTTAGTATACTAGACTATATATGGATGTTCTTTCGCCTTTCTGTCTGTCAATACATGACAACAGATGAACTTTGCTAATTAATTTTCTGGGATGGTTTTTTTTTGGGGGGGGGGGGATTGTGTTAAAAATGCATATAAAGCGGGCGAGGGGTTGTTGCGTTTATGTATTTCTAGTTTATACGTTATCCAGGTTCAAAAAAGAGAAAGATTGAACATGTTCATGTATTCCTTATTTTACCCCCAGCAATGCAAACCACTGAAGTTGTGGATTTGAAGCTTCAATTTTGAAGCTTAAGACAGGTAAAAAAATTAGGAACATTTTTATCCCAGATGCAAATTATTGTTACCAATCAATTCAAAACTTCAACATCCCCTCCTGGCATACCTCAGGAATTTGACTTTAAGTAGTCTCTAGGCAGTAGGGAATTTGATGTTTGGCACCTTCTTGGGGTGCAGGGGAATTTGGTAGATGGGAGGATTTGAACCGAAAGCTAGTCTCCATTTCTTAACTCACATGTTTTTGGGTGGAACACCTCAGTGCGGTAGCAGGTGGGGGGGGGGGAGGAACACCTCAGTGCCGTCGTAGCAGGTGGGGGGCAGGGGGGTGGCTGCCCCCAATTTTCGCAGATGAAGTTCTTTGCCTGTTTTGATAACCTGAATTTAAATTTGTGCAAAATAAGGCTAAGACCAAATGTCAAACTTTTCATGTGTCCGAGGGCAGAGGCATCTTAGGGCACTTTCCAATTAACAAGGTTTGACCAGTCAGTCCGGCCAGAATGGACTTGCTTTTGATTAGGACCAAATTTTCCAGTCAGACCATCCCAGACCTGAAACGAATCGTGTTCCATTTAACTGGACTGACCGGTCTAACCGTGTAAATGGAAAGCCCCCATAGAAGAATTAGAAGCTATTCAGTAATGTATAGGTATTTAATTACAGTATTGAAAGATTAAGTGACTCAAAATCTCAAACGGAGCAATGTCGCAACCCCCAAAATATGTTCACTTTTGTGAAGTGTCATCTGTCGAGGCTTCAATTCCCTGAACCAATCATAGAGATAGAGCTGGATTTTGGCAACCTGTAGGGTATGTTGGTGTGATGATTGCTTCGATTTTACACTAAAATTTGAACTATACCCACTGTAGAATTAAATACTGTAGTTCACTCAAATTGCTGCAAATGGTGTTTCCGAGGTTCTAGATTTCAGAAATTTCCAGGGGACGACCCCCAGACCCCTGTACAAATGCTGTCAATAATTGCCACTACTACCCCCCCCCCCCCCCACTTTTTGACTGCAGGCTAGCAGAATCACCATAACTGAGCAGAATGGCCAAAAACAATGATTCATAACAAAATTCAAATATTACAATCAAATAAAAGCAACTACCTTGCAACCGTGTGGCCACTGATTGTGCGCACAGTGGGGGTTGGTAACAACTACATCTTATGTATGCTCTAATCTTTGTGAAAACTACTTGTTTCTATTTGAAAATCGTTTGCCCTTCTCTTGGAGATTTAAATAAGAAACTGGTTACTGTATTAATGGTCATCTCTCAACTCTACATGCTTTGTATTTAGTAAATAGTTACAGGGCAATTCAATGTAACGGACATTACACAGTTTGCCAAATGTTGGGAAATAAGTTTATATATTTTTTCCACTTTCACTGTTATTTCTTTTTGAATTCGAAATTCTGATGATTGAACAACAATTGGGGTACAACTGATTAATTTTTCAAAGTATGTTGTCAAATGTCACATATTTACAATTACAATTGTGTAACGGACATTACTCCAGAAAAGACATGCCCATTTTAATACATTTTCAAACAAAATTATCATCTCAATTACAATGATTGTTGCAACAAAATACCTGAAGTGTGAATCTATATGTACATACTTTAATATATATTTGTACATATTGGATAAAATTTTAACCTTTTTGGAATAAATTATGATTTTGTGTGTAACGGACATTACACAGAAGTCGTAACGGACATTACTCCTTTGTCTCATGCCTCTTATTTAATGATTCTTGATCACAAAGTTACACAATTTGATAGATGATTAGACTTAAAATATAATTTAATCAATTATAATATTTTTGAACATACAACCAAATTTTGTAAATAAAGTATAGTATGCAAGCACTGTAAATTTGCGTTTAAAAACCTTAATTACATGTAAAATATTAATTAAGAAATCATAATTTGGTGGAATAACAATATTTGAATACTTGCAATAGAGTTAGAAGTGTTTATAGGTACAGTGCTTAATGATCGAAAATCCCTTTTTTGTTTAAATCTGTCCCCACATCTTTTCCCCAACTCCACGATCCTAGGTACCATGGTTGTTAATAGAACCTTAACATATTTAAATATTTAAATATTTCTGTCTTAAATTTGATTGCTGAGCTGTAGCTTAGTTAACAAAAGAAATGTCCGTTACATAATGTCTGTTATGTAATGTCCGTTACGCCAAAAATATATGAAAATCGAGGAAGATGGAGTAAACGAATATCAAGTATAGTCTTGCAGAAAAAATAAAAAGAGAATCCCAAGTATAGAGGGTGTTAGCTGCTCTTTCATTGATACAACATTAAAAAATTGTGATTTTTGTAACGGACATTACATCTCAAATCTGTTAATAAGATTTTGTAGAAATGACTTTTTCACATAAAGAAAACATCAGTACTTAATGAAATGTTCATTTTTAATATTCATTTGTAATCCTACATTGGATCTTTTCACAAAAAGACTCTTTGAAACCTATTATTTGAAAGTCTAAAGTTTGGTCAATTTCACATCTGTACTTGCTTTAATACGTGCTCAGTAGAATGTGTGAAAAAACCGAAATTAATATTGTAAAAAATTCCCTGAAAAATAGATATTTCCCCAAAATTTAGGCATCAAGAATATAATTTTCTTAGCCAATAAGGACTATTGAGTAACTTGAAAAATCCACATCAAGTGCATTTAAGCATGGAATTGCCCTACATAGTAATTAGTAAAATATTTATCTAGATGCTTCCTTAACCTGTTGCAGGTGACAGGTAAGTGTTTTTTACACCTGTCACTTGTGAAAATTACCTGGAATTGACAGGTAGACAGATGGTTATTTTGAACCCTGTGCATGATACGAACAATTACAGTATCAAGGCTGAGGTTTGTGTTATCTTGAGGCTTTGATAATTCTTATGTTATGCCATTGCCAAATCCTATAATTGTTTTATGCATAGCATGTGTATATCTTCTAACAACAATGAAAATGTTTGTAAACAACAAAATGACATACAATCAGGGATATTTACAAGCACTTTTCTACTACCAGTATACGGTAGTAAAAACTCAATCTTCAATTGAGTTTTGAAACTCAATTTTTCTCCGTAATTATTTTTTTCACAATATACCCGGAAACAATTGTGGCAAATGTGAATATTTAGTTGTAAAAGGAAGAAAATATTTGATTCTATATTCCTTTTTAGCTTATACCTCGCAGGTGAATAGTGCTTTTCAAGCAATCTGATTGGTTCCTCTAGCTCGGGATATCCTGCACTATTCACCTGCGGGCAAAACAAAATGGCGGACAGTTTTGCTTTGTTTACCGAAGCAGGAGATTTTGTTGATAAACAAGGCTTGATGTTGTAGAATAACGAGAAAAGTCAATAAAAGATGACTAACGTCACAGTCAAGAAAAAATAAATGTTTGTATTTGTGAAGTTTAATAGGGCAGCGACGGAACTGAAGCACGAGGCCACGACCGACGCTCAATAGCGCCACAGAATAAAGATTTAACCAGAAGTCCGACTCGCGAAAAAAAGTGTCCCATTTTGTGCGCATGCGCCAGACGGCCATTTTGAAAGTAAGTGTCCCCCGGGAAATTAGCCCTCTTGTCCTTGCGACCCTCGGGCTCCTGTAGTCAATTAATATTCTTGGCCTTCTTGTGACCTTTCAATTAACTTTATATTGTTATCTATACATATAAATAATATTTAGTTAAGTAAATAAGTAATTTACTTTAGAAAACGATTCTTTGGAGATAAAATTCTTTGACCACGAATTTATTAAAACTTCAGTACGCCGGTACTACGGGTAGAAGTCCGTGGCAAAAAAGTCCGGCACTCACGAAGCTGGGGTTTACGTACACATTTCTCGATTTTACCGACACATTTGTTTATATATATAGAAAAAGATGGCCAAAAATTTCGGAACTACGCATTGTTGAAATACATCGAGTACGTATATATGTTGTTAGTAATGTTATAAGCTTTCATTCGGTGTATAGTTCAAATTTTTGTGTTACCCGTAACTTTTTAAAATGTTCAAAATGTTCTCACCATTGACCATAAAAGTTTTAATATTTTTTTATATGTTGAAAAGGTATGATCACTAATTTGCACCAAAAACTTTTTCTACTTCAACTAGAAATCTGCAAACGTTTCCACTCCTTTCATATTTGAATTAGCTTCTGTTCAAGAAATATCTGAGGTTCATACCAGACGTCTTTCTGAGGTTATATAGCAAACGCCAAAACACTGAAAGACAAATTCATCCATTTCAGACGGTCCAGACCAAAATAATGATGTTTTCTCATTTTTTAAATACTTCCCGGCAAGAAAATTAAAAGTTCTGACATGAATAGCATTTAACAGTATCCTCTGTTTAATATGTTGTTCAGGGCTGTGCGTTTAGTATTTAAAAACAAAAATCCAACACACTTGTGAGGAGTCCATTTCCCATTATATTAATTCTTATTTTACGAACAATGGTGAGAACATTTTCAACATTTTAAAAAGTTACGAGTAACACAAAAATCTGAACTATACACCGAATGAAAGCTTATAAAATTTCTAACAACATACGTACTCGATGTATTTCAACAATGCGTAGTTCCGAAATTTTTGGCCATCTTTTTCTAAACAAATGTGTCGGCAAAATCGACAATGTAAAACCCAGCTTCGTGAATGCCGGACTTTTTTGCCACCTGTGTTATGGCTTTTTTGCACTTAATTCATGTTCAATCTTATGTTCTTCACTCATGACGAAGTTTTCGCCACATCGCTACGACCAAAACCTAGCCAAAACATACAAAAAATACGAAGAATTATAGAAAATATACTTCCTTACCTTTATAAAGTTTTGTTTTCACGATATTTGATATGTACAACATCTCAGTGATAAATGGTTTCAGTATTATGCTCTTTTGTTTGTCTCAAAAACTACAGACCCCATTTTGAAAAAAAATAATCAACTTAACAAATAGATTCCATTTTGCCGTTGTCTGTTCAGTTATAGATGCACAGATGACGTCACAACGTGGTAAGAACAAAAAAGTGGCCCACGAGACGCAGTCGAGTGGGTCACTGATGTTCTTACCACGTTGTGACGTCCTCTGTGCATCTATAACTGAACAGACAACAAAAAAATGGAATCTATTTGTTTTATACAATAAAAGTTTAAAAGGTTTTTGTCGAAACTCTTGCCGGATTTTGGGGCATGAAAAAGGAAAAAAGCAAGTCAGCTGACGTGATCTGACGTGACTATGCGTCTGTCCTCTAATAGATCATGGGCAACAACCAATGAAAACACGCATAGCAACCAGGGTATTGTATAAAGTTCAATGGAACATTTCCGCATTTCTTCAATGCGCCGGCGCGATATTTTACGCCATCCTGGCAAGTTCCCCCCGGCAGTTTTAACCTTCTTTTGAAGGTCCAAACTGCCGGGGGAACTTGCCAGGATTGCGTAGGATGGCGTAGGATGGCGAGGAATCAAGATGCGCGAGGCGACATGCGCGAGGACATAAACTTCAAAGGTTCCGACGCGAGTTGGACTTCTGGTTGTATTTCTATTCTGTGCTATCCGTAGTACCGCGTACTGAAGTTTTAATAAACTCGTGGTCAAAGAATTTTATCTCCAAAGAATCGTTTTCTAAAGTAAATTACTTATTTACGTAACTAAATATTATTTATATATATAGATAACAATATAAAGTTAATTAAAAGGTCACAAGAAGGCAAAGAATAATTGACTACAGGAGCCCGAGGGTCGCAAGGACGAGAGGGCTAATTTCCCGGGGGACACTTACTTTGGCGATCGCCGCCATTTTCCTAGGAAGTGTACCTCAAGCCACGCCAATTACAGTAAATTATTCGCAATTATACGTGATTAATGCCGAGGACACAGACAATGATTACTTATTCTGTGATAGCGCCCAAGCACTTGAAACACGCTGCTCATGGTCAGCGGATATGCCGCTTCTTCATGTTATGACAACGTAATCGGTAATGGCGCCCACGAGGTTGACATTTATACGGTATTGTCATTATTATGTTAGATAACGATACAATATTTTCAAAGACTAAGTGTAAAAACAACTACTTGTTAGTTTCCATTTTTCCTTGCCGTCAATATGTTGTCAATGCGCCATTAAAAACATGTTTTAAAACTTATAATTTTGCTCAAAATTAGTGCTGTCAGAATGCGGGAAATGTCATTTCAGAGACACAAAATTCAAAAATTTTCCTGGGGGGCATGCCCCCGAACCACCCTAGAAATGCGGACCCACTACACATTTCAGCCCCCCACTACTAAAAAAACTCAATCTTCTGAAAAACGGTAGTAGACTAAAATGCTTGTAAATATCCCTGACAATTAAAAACATTAGAGAATAAAGTTTTATGTTTGCTTACTAATATAAAAATGAATGGAGCCGATGTATATTAAAATGCTGATAAAATTTAGTTCTTGATGTATATGTATAATTATTATACAGTATTATAAAGTACAACAGTATATCTACTGTAAGTGTAAAAAATTGGAGTGCTGCGTATCTATACACATGTTTTGGACAGAGCAAAGTGAAAACAAGGTGTAAACTGCTGAGATTTTTAGCAATGAAATACTTTTGAATTTATTTCTTTTTTGAATTTAATAAGCTTCTGCATATATAATAAGCAACAGAGCCGTTCAGAGCACTTTTGAGTAGAGTCTAAAGACCAGGCTAAACGACCATAGGAACGATAACACAGTCTGTTAATAGTTTGGGGCTTGCATGCAGGGCCCCTAAGGCCCATGAGCCTCGGTGCATCGCACCGCCTGCACACCTGTAGCGCCGCCACTGACTTTGAGTTTTATGCTGGGCTCTGATATTTATTACAAGGAATATGGGACTTTACCTTACGTTGTGAGACATTGATCGAAATATAGTAAGGTTTATTACAAGGAATATGGGACTTTACCTTACGTTGTGAGACATTGATCGAAATATAGTAAGGTTAGCCTGATATACTACCGAAACAGAGAACGTAGGAATCTAACGTTTCGAGCGAAGGCCCTTCGTCAGAGAGAAACGTAAAGAGTGTAAACAAACAATGAGCTTATATACGAAAGGTAATCATGTGACCAAAAATAAGCCAATCAGATAAAAATGACAATAACAAATTGATAATGAGATGCGAAAAATTATTACCTTTCGTATATAAGCTCATTGTTTGTTTACACTCTTTACGTTTCTCTCTGACGAAGGGCCTTCGCTCGAAACGTTAGATTCCTACGTTCTCTGTTTCGGCAGTATATCTAACCTTACTATATTTCGATTGTTGTTTCTACACTGCCTATACGCAGCACGCTACTTTTATTTCACTATTTGGATTATTTCACCGCTGCGACCATATGCCTAACCTCAAGAAGTTATCTCACAGTCTCCGTCATGAAATGGTAAGTCTTTGCTTCCCTTCTTACCGTCGATTAGTAAACCAGCTCTCCGTGTATTTGACCCCCTCCTTTTTACTCGTCGACGGTATGAATAGCAAATGTCTTTCGCATCTCATTATAATTTTTCGCATCTCATTATCAATTTGTTATTGTCATTTTTATCTGATTGGCTTATTTTTGGTCACATGATTACCTTTCGTATATAAGCTCATTGTTTGTTTACACTCTTTACGTTTCTCTCTGACGAAGGGGCCTTCGCTCGAAACGTTAGATTCCTACGTTCTCTGTTTCGGCAGTATATCTAACCTTACTATATTTCGATTGTTGTTTCTACACTGCCTACGCAGCACGCTACTTTTATTTCACTATTTGGTTGTGAGACATTGCCTAGCTTACGTGCATGTACAATACCTTGCAAGACTTTATGTTACGCCTAACTTTATCCGTGATACGTTTTGATTTATTTCTACTATTTCATTGGGATACCAAGGTTATAATCTCTAGTTTGCAAAACAAAAATAATTGTCATTTGGTATTTTCAGGATACACTTGAGGTCCGGCGAACATTGAACGCCAGACGTGATTATTTTGACGTTTTATGGAAGAAAGATTGATATTGTTTCTGCTGGGTTTTCACAAAATAATTTTTTAATGTTCAGGCGTTTTATATTGGTTAATTTATAGCCAAAAGTGGCTGCCGTGTTTAAGGGAAGATTTTCCTGTTTACCGGCTGACATTTTCGTTTATCGACGGCGATGTTCGCGATCAAATTTCGACCCTTGTGGCGGCGCCACTGGACGGTTCTAGGAACAAAAAGTAGTGTGCTGCGTAGGCAGTGTTTTGGATATGTATAGCAAAGCGAAAAGGTGGTGAACTGTCGAAATATATATATATATATATATATATATATATATATATATATATATATATATATATATATATATATATATATATATATATATATATATACAGACACGGTGTTTCGCTGTACTACAGCTCATCAGTGTAGCTTGGAACAATTTGAATGAAATTCATCAATTACTTATACACATGCGATCGTCGGTGACAACCGCATGTGGGACAGCATCGGTGAAGTACATTCAGATAGCGTGAAGTGCGCATGGGCCCAGAGTGCTCAAACTTCCACAAGGGTAGTGAGCGTTGCATTATCGCTAATAGGTACCCACGGCAACTTCACAGAGTGCTCAACAACACCGAAGTGAAGGAGCGTACATAGTTCATAGTATATATAGTTCATAGTATATATATATATGCATGTACTTCATTTTACATTTGACTTGATATAAGTAGCGTCGAAACGTCGTCGATCTTTTAAAGATTTTAAAGATTTTCTTATGGATTTTAAAAACATTTAATCGTTTAATTTTGCAATAAAATCATATCCCAAATCATGTCTTATTTATGAAATTGGTCTATTATAAAAAACATACATTACATTGTGCTCACCGTGTACATACATTGTGCTCACCGTGCACAAGTTTGCATAAACGTGAACAAAAAGATAGAGCAAAGACATTTGCCGAGTTTCAAGACCATGTTTTAATTGCTTGACTGTTGCTTTGCGATTTCCGTAATTATTGTTTATGATAACGGTCAGGATCGTGCAGATTGGAGACAATTCACCATATACAATTGCTTTATTTAGAATTGTCTGATTAAGTTCTCCGTTAAGGTTTGCAGAATCATTTCGGTAAAGCGCTCTCAATTCGTCAAAATTTATGCCACAAAAATAAAATAGATATCGTTAGAAAGCTATTAATTTGTAGAATACTAAGTTGTCTTAAATTATTTGATTTTACAGTAAACACAAACCAAGTTGTGAATATTTTAAAACGCTCTGTTCTCAAGTCGCCCCGAGTGAAGCCCTCTGGTTTTACTTGAAAAATTTGCAATTATTATTGGCTTGTGTTTATCGCAAAATCAAATACAACATTGTATTCTACGAATTAATAGCTTTCTAACAATATCTATTTTATTTTTGTGGCGTAAATTCTGACGAATCGAGAACGCTTTACCAAAATGACCTTGCAAACCTTAATGAAGACCTTTATAACTAAACTTTGTGACAATTCAACAAACTTTTTAATCGTGAATCACAATCGTTACTGCGCATTCACAAAGTTTGTTTACACTCTTGTTGACAGTTTATTGTTCTTACGGGACCGGGTGAGCGAAGTTTGAAAACCGCGTTTCTAGGCTACGACTGTTGGTCAGTCGAGGAGGGAGTCGCGCTGTATTTATATAAGCAGCAAATTGTTCGTTTTTAGTCAAAAGAGTAGTGTTTGGGGTTTTAATTTAAATATGGAGTAGGCTCAAAACGCTGTGTTTTTCCTCAGAGCCGTACGTATTTTACGAGATACATCAACTACATTTCAAGCATTTGTTTGTGTCTCTTTGAGTCTCGCAAACAAACCAATGCCGCACACGCGCAGTAGCTAGGGACTCTGATTCACTTTTAAGTATATCTACATTAAAATGGTTTTAGGGTATCATGGCTTGTATTTGTGTCTCTAAAAGCACATTCAACAAAGACATTCTATAATTGCTTCCATTTTTTACTGCATATAAATTACTTGAGATGAAAATTATCCTAGGCGAGAAGGACATTTTGGTCTGATACAAAAATGTTGAATCTGTCATATTCACAGTAATCAGATATGTTTAGTATAATCAAACATTTCAAATATGTTTGGCGTTTCATCAAACCCGTCATATAATCTAGGAAGTGATTATAATGTTACCAAAGCCTAAGACCAACGCAATGAAGAGAAGTTTTAGTTATTTTGCTGCTGGAATCTGGAACAATCTTCCAAGTGTCTGGAACAATCTTCCAATCTTCCAAAAGATTTAAGATAAAGCAATAAGCCGTTTTAACACATTGAACTTTTTTTCTGATACCTTTAACTTTTTAAAATAGATTTATTGTACATATAAGTGTTTTTAATTAATAATTTGATACAACCTCAAAATATATATAGTTTTTTGTAAATAGTTTTATATCATTCTGGATAGTATTTTAAATATTGTATTTTTTTTATTATTATTCTTATGTGTGTAAGCACGGCCTAATGAAAAACAACCAAATATTTTTATTGTATATATAGTTTTACTCTGCAAGGTTGATTAGCTACCGTGTAAAAATAAAGATAAATAAATAAATTCATGCCACATTGTCTCAACTCTCAAGTTCAGACAACACTTTTGTTTTGGTTGCCAAACCTCTTTATTTTAGTATTTTGGAGTAGCCTATACATTTAATGTACATTCTAATACACTTGGAGTACTGTTGGAAAAGCATTTGGAGTTGGAGGTTGACAAAACATTCGAGTATGTTTATTTACTTGTAGGCATTCGCTTTAACTGTGCATGTTACGCGGCATAGAAAAGCCGATTCTCTTCTTAACTTAATTTTTCCTCCTTGGGGTTCTCACTTGACGAGTAAAATAGTCTGGCATTAGACAGAGTAAAATAAAGTGGCTGGTTTGGGGAACCTTAGTAGGGAAAGGATTAATCTGCTGGGCAAGTTAATTGTTTATATCAGAACCTTTTCAACATTTACTGTCCGGTCAAGCACTCTGATAAACCTGCACCACGATAGAGACGCACAGATTATATAATATATATATATATACATGTACATGTACATATAACTAGGCCATAACAATAAGTTTTAGAAGGTTGATTTTTTATCAAGAATTTAGTCTAGGGAGTTGTAAATGTTGCTTATCCAGTTCATTAATAAATCATGAAGAAAATTCAAAAGAAATTAATGTTTAATCAGGTGTTGTAAATCCGATGCAAATTCGTCCTGATGTGATATAGATTTTTCGATCGATGTTTTTCAGCTTACACAATACAATACAATACAATTTTTATTTAGAACCGTCCCTTAGGGCTTTTCAGTTCTAATTACAGCATTATGTTATGCCTATATATAATTACAAAAGGAACTACTGTATATAAATAAAATGTTAAGCTAAACTATTTTACAACAATTCAAAAAAAAGTGCTAAATCATAATTATAATAATACAATTATGCCAACTAAATTAGTCTAAGACAGCCTGAAAAAGCCAGGTCTTGACCGATTTTTTAAAAATATTTAAAGTCGGACTTTTCTTAATAATTATTGTCTGGTAAACTGTTCCAAAGTTTAGCTCCTCTCTATCTCAAGATTGGGGACGTCAAGATTGTTACAGTAACGAGTACTATACGACTATGTATAGCAGAGCGTTTTCTAAAAAGGATACTTAGATACAAAGGTGCGCTACCATCAATAATTTTATACACCATTTGAGCATCTCGATATGACAGCATGTCCTTAACAGGTAACCATCCTACATCTTTGAGGGTAGTTGTAATATTGTCATACTTCCTCTTGCCTGAAACTGTCCTTGCTGCAAAGTTTTGCATTTGTTGTAGTTTCTTTATGTTCTGTATGGATGTGCCTGCCCACACATGCAGTCGAACAATAATACAACTTACTAAACACCAAAGAGTTCACTTGATTATAGTAGAGAAAGTTTGTTTATCAAACAGATGTTTGACTGTTGATCTGGCACAGCGATCCCATAAGTTGAGATGTTAGTAACGTGATCAGTATAAGACAAACAAGAGTCTAACGTCACTCCAAGATCTTTTGCACAGGATACTGGTGTTAATTCCTGCCCAAGAAAATGTACTGTTGGTATATGTCAATCCTTGCGAGAGCTTGCCTAGTACCAAATAACAAAAACTTAGTTTTACCTAGATTGATTAGCAAACAATTTGAACAACACCAAGAAGCAACTCTATTTAGATCTGTGGTTAGCTTTTCCATGCCTGCATTGATGTCTTTGACTGAAAAAGACAAATAAAGTTTTGAGTCATCTACGTATGACTCGCATTCTCTACAAATGCTGCTGATTTCATTTATATATAGGTTGAAAATCAGCGGTCCCAATATAGATCCCTGTGGCACGCCATGGGTAACATGCTGGGATTTTTATAAATGCTCTCCTATTCGGACAGATTGAAAGCGTTCACTGGGATAACTTCTGAACCAATTAAGCGGTTGCCGAGGGACTTGTACCAAACTTTTGAAGTTTTTTCAGAAGGATAGCATGGCTAATACTATCAAACGCCTTGCTGAGATCTAGTAATATTATTACTGCTGTCACCATCTTACTATCTATAGCCTGGTAAATGTGGTCAGTTACAAACAGCTCCACGGTCTCGGTAGAATGGTCCTTGCGGTTGCCACTCTGGTGAGTGGTGAGCTTAGCAAACTCAGTCATATAGGTTGAGAACTGTTCTAACGCAACACGTGCACAGACCTTTGATAAAACAGTTAGTAGCGAGATTGGTCTGTTATTGCCTGCAACTTCATGGGCACCTTCTTTGAGTTGAGGTATGATCTCAGCTTTTTTCCACCGTGAGAAAATCTCCTGATGAAAACTCGCATTAACCAATCCAGTTACAGTTGGCAATATATAAGGGTGACAATCCTTTAAAACATTTATAGATATTTTGTCATGCCCTGGAGCTTTGTTTGATGGCATGTTCATGATCACTTGTTTGATTTTAGTGCATGTTACCGGCTGGAATGAAAGCTGAGGTGTTAGAGAACTATTAGCATAGAGATCATAAAAATACTAGAGGGGGCATCCTATCTTAATTTCAGTCAACCGCGGGTAACCAATTGAACGCCGCCATCTTGGATTTTGGAGGCAAACATTAGGCGCGTTGGTTGGCAAAGGACTGGGTTTAGTACATTTGCCAACCAATTGACTGAAATATCGTAGGTAATGGCGGCTGCCATGTGGTTACCAAATTTTCCCGCCAGTGCCCCCTCTAGTATTTATATGATCTCTATGACTATTAGGCTGTACGGGTGTGGGAGGGTCTACAATATAGGATTGGTGGGTTATAAGGTGAAAATCATCAGCCAACTTCTGTGCTGCTTTAGCTGTTTTTTTCTCCTACTGCTATGAAGTAATTGTTAAATTCTTCACACAGTTCAGAAGTAACTTGGGACACAGCTTCGCATAGTTTTCCAGATAGAACGTGGATTTTTGTTTGACATGATTTGATCTTGGACGTAATCTCTTTCTGCATCTCGTAGCTCATGCTTACTTTATTCTTTAGACTCTTCAACTCTAACCAGTCCCTATGTCGAGAGGTTTGACGAGCAATTTTGTGTCTAAAATCCCTTTCTTTCATCTGTAATCTAATTTCTTGCGTGATAAATGGGAAAGATTTTGCCTTTATTTTGATGGTCTTTAACGGAGCGTGACTATCCAAGACATCGAGAAACAGGTCATTAAATGTATCTACTCTATCTGACACATCATCCAAAATTTCCACTGCATTCCAAGGGACTGTAGAGATATCTTTTGCAAACTCACTCGCCTTGTAGTGCTTGTAACTTCTGACGGTAATGTTGGTGGGTTTAGTTTTCTGCAGTTTCAAGTTTAATTTCGCCGTAATAATATAATGATCACTAATGGTCGACTTCACTACCTTGCTATTCTTTACAATACAGGGTTAGAAACATCAATTAAAGATTGAGATGTTGTCGTTACTCTTGTAGGTTCAGTAATTAACTGGGTAAGGTTTGTTGATGCGCAGAACATACTGAGTGCCTGGGCTTCAGGACTGCTTTTATTCAAAACATTACAGTTCAAGTCACCGCAGATTACTATATCTTTATCGAAGCTTAAAGCCCTTGTATAGATCGTTTTCATCTGACGTCACGGCGGACATATTGGTGTACCAAAACAATGAAATGGCGGCCATATTGGTGTACCATATGGGAATTAGCTCTATTCTTATTCAAATATTTCGTATTGTTTCACCACCCCAATGGGGCCACGGATCAAGTGAGTGAAAACGATCTATAGGTAGGCTTAAAATCATCGTCTAAGCAAGCTGAAGAACAGTTTGGTGGCCTGTATGCTACACATACCAACAAGGACTTCAGTTTTCGATTTTGCACTTTAAACCATAGCTGTTGAAATCCTGTCTCAGTTGTTGCAGTCAGCTCATGGATAGGATAAGCTTTAAGACTGGTATATGAACGTAAGCACACAACCCCCCGCCAGATTTCTTTAAACCATCATGTCTAATAAGTTTATAGCCTTCTATATAAACTTCAGCTTTCGATACATTAGAATTCAGCCAGGTTTCTCACACAGCAAAGATCTCATATCCGTTTTCTTGAATAAGTTGTTTAACTTGAATAAAGTGTTCCCTGTTTCTCAAAGAACATACATTAAGATGGGCTATGGTAATGTTCTTTCTGCAACACGATTGAAAAAATCGCTCTATATTTGGTCTGATGTGCATTCGGATATTTTCTCGATAACTTATCCTACTTTGTTGCTTGCGGCTTGCTTGATTTTGTCGGGGAAGTGATATAATTGTTGAAATAGCCTGATTTATTGCTGGCCTTCTCCAAGTATAGAGCGTTTTCACTCACGTGATCGATGGCCCCATGGGGGTGGTGAAACAATACGAAATATTTGAATAAGAAAGAGCTAATTCCCATACCGTACACCAATATGGCCGCCATTTAATTGTTTTTGTACACCAATATGGCCGCTGTGACGTCAGATGAAAACGCTCTATTAGGTGTTGAGTTGGCAGTAGATTGAATGGCATTAGCGACACATTGAAGTTGAGGATGTTTCGATTTTAGCTGTGTCTGTCTTTCAGAAGACGGTTTCGAAATAACCGTCGATTTTGAAATAACAGGTCCGGGATTTGGATGAATTGTTCCTGGATATAGAAATATCAACGAGTTCGATACATCTAAATTGAATGTAGCAGACGAGTTGGAGTAATATACTAGACGGTTTTTTAAAAATTCTTCTTTCTCTTGTAAAATGTTTGAGGTCGAGGTGCAGGGTCGTGTGGCCATTCGCGTGAACATGGCATGAATCACTTTGGGCGTTTGTGCTTTACATATTTCTGGCTTTATGCAAATCCTTTCTTGGGAAGGCTTGTTTGAACCATTCATGCAGAACATGTATTGAATATCCAAAATCTTCAAAGTTCCTCTTCCCACAAATAAATCCAACTCCAAAACTCTAACCCTCTCAACACAGTCCGCCTTTATTAAGAAAGTACCACTTGTAATTATTTGAGGCACCGCTCCGTTCCGGAAAAGTAGAGCTTGACTAGAATTTCCTTTGACAATACACAAATGCTTCTTCCCACATCTTCGGCCATCAAAATCAACAAACGATGGGCAAAGCATTGGTAAACAACATGAGCCCGAACAGCAGCGAATCCCAGCAACATAGCCATCTCCCTGGCACGCGATTAATAAGTTTTTTACGTAGACTAGACGATAGTCAAAAAGGTCACAAACATCCAGCCGCAGATAACACGGCAACTACCGACCGCCATTATAATGTCTTGTTATATAAAGGTCTTTTCATGATGGAAAGAACAATCTTACAATCAGATTCGTACAATCATATTTGGTGGCACAGTGGTTAGTGCACGTGCCTTTCACCTCTGCGACCCAGGTTCGATTCCTGCACGGTGCAGTTATCTGATTAAAAAAAATTTCACCCTGGCCGCATGTGAGAAGAGTGCTTCCAGTTTGACTCTACCAAACAGCACAGGTTTCCTGCGGGTACTCCGGTTTCCTCCTGTAGTAACACTGGACCAATGAGGGTGGGCCCTTACTGGACCTCTGAGGAGAACAGTTTAGATATAATTGATAGAGTTATCCAGTGTAAATAAGGTTAGTTTAGTTTAGTTTAGTTTAGTTTAGTTTAGTAATTGTCCATACAGTTGGGACGACACGAATATTGTATATATCACTTGAAAATAAAGCCCTGGGATGGTACATGTTATTAAGATTAACATGTGTTGATATAAGCATAATTAAAGAACTAATATTTTTAATGTTTTTCTTATTTCTTCTAGGTATGATGACTACAAAAGCATACCCTTAAAAGTGTTTTCTGAATCTCTTTCATCTTTGTTTACTGACCAAAAAGTTGCGTATTCTTTAAATAACACACAGGAGAAAAACATTCTTGAAAAATTAGCAACTACAACTGTAAGTATAAAATTATCAGATATTGGATATTTTTAACTTTCTACTTTTTGTGTCTAATTACATTTAACTGATTAAGTTGATTTCTTCACTTTGTCTCTCACTTTAAAATACTGAGACTGGAGTGTTACAGTTAATGATATTGTTTCTATAAGTCTCATTCGTTTAAAAATTGACCATATGCATTGGAAGAATGATACTTGCATGGTATTCCAATTAAACAGAGATATCACCATGACATGGCAAAAATACAAGCAACTGGGCTGAAAATACACCGCTCTTAGTCAACAGAAACCGATAATACTAACTGTATGTAGTATAAACCAACTAGTGGACTACAATAACTACAAATGCTGCACTCTGATTGGTTGAGCTACTCACTGTCTATATACAGAGGAGAAAAGTGCGGGACCTATGGGATTTCTGAGTTGGTGAGAAGGAGTCCTGACTCCTGAGAAGATATATAGATGGAAAACCAGGGAAAGAACCAAACGAAATGCAGAGGACAATTGGAATAAGGCGAATACTGGCTTGATCGAGACAGATGAGCATGTGGTTAGAAGAGACCAGTAAGCGGCATGAAGAGAAGGGCAGTTGGTGGTTGGCGCAGACTCCGCAGAGAAGTCCAAGAACCATTAACTCATTCCTGTCCGAGGGCCTCCCCAGAGGTGAATAAAATCGTCTGGCGTTAGCCAGAATAAGATACCAAAGACTGATTCGGATAGGAAAGAGTTAAGGAAGAAAACGACATTTAGAGAATACAAATCGGAGAAATAAGAAAATCATAAAGGCTGTTAGTGAAGCTAGACGCATGCAGTAGGAGGCTGTACAGGAATGGTATAACAAGCTATATGAACTGGAAGGGGGAAAAATGCATATAAAATATCCAAGGCAACGATGAGAAGATGGAGGCGCTGCAGTAAGACTAATCGGAGAATGGACCTGAAAAATTGTTTTGTGACGAAAAGAAAATACAAGCACGATGGAGATGGTATTTTCAGGAACAACTGAATGTTAAGAATCCAATGGCAGTCCTACCGGAATGTGGTAAAGTAAGAGCCACAGAGAAACCACAGATGGATAAAACTGTTGGAACACGGTCTGAAAGTGTTTGAGGTGATGAGCGTTTGCATGCGACAAGTACTATAGTGCTGATAAATACACATTGCAGTGTGGATTGGTGAAAAAGAAAGGAAGATGAAACATGGATGGATGCAATATTTATATAGAGACAGGAGAAGAGACTGGAATGTAACGGATTGTCTTCGTGGATTTGGAGAATGCAAAGTGTATGACACAATCACAGAATTCCGCGAGAGTTACAGTAGTATATTGATGTTTGCGGAAGGAAGGAGTGACATAAAAGCTTGGGAGGCTGATTCAGAAAATGTATAGGGGCAACGACGATGGTGACTATGAGATGCAGTGGACGAGTGCGTGTCAGAAAAGTGTGGTTGCATTAAGGATCTGCACTATCATGTAGTAGTCATTTTTTATTTGTATTGGTGCTGGAGCCAATAACATTAATAGAGCCAATATCTTTATTATGATAATCGCACAGTCAGAGGAAAAACCCCAGAGAAGGCTTTTTGTGTCGCGAAAGACATTGGGGAAAGAGGGACTGAAAGTAAATACTAATTAGAAGACGGAAGTCATGCATGGTGTGCAGTTAATTATAGTTATGCAATAAAATTCTAAGAACGTCTGCAAAGGAGGCTAATAAAATTCAGGCAATTCTAAAAACATTAGAATATTCGGACAAATTCAAATGGACACCCCTCCCCCAATCAAAGTTTACGACACCCGTGTAGGAAAGTGAGCGTGAACACAGTGCAGTATGGTAAGCACTCTTTAAGGTACTTTGGACCCTATCTGTGGTCTAAACTAAATCACGAAGAAAGAGAAAAACCATCCTTAGAAAGTTTTAAGAATTGCATTAGAAGAAAAAATCTACAGAATTTAGTAGAAAACAACTGTAATAATTGTAATCTTTGCTCTACTTAAAATCATTCGCAGTTTTAACTTTTATATTGTACAAAATTTTAGAAGTTTATTGTTACTGTAACTATATATCATATATCTATATATAAATTACTGTATATTAGTTAGAGTTAGTTAGGTAGTAAGTGTCCCCAATTAGTTTGTTAAAACTAAATACATAGACACTTTTTAATAAAGTTATTATTATTATTATTATTATTATTATTATTATTATTATTATTATTATTATTATTATTATTATTATTATTATTATTATTATTATTATTATTATTATTATTATTATTATTATTATTATTATTATTATTATTATTATTATTATTATTATTATTATGGTGTCGCATAAACAAATTTCGTTGAGGTTAAGACTAAAGCTGTACAATTTAGTGGTAAGGCCGGTACAATTCAAATTTGAAAATATCAAATAATTAACAATTATTCGCCGAAGGCGAGGTGAATATCGGTGTATAATAACCGAGACGAAGTCGAGGTTATTATTCACCGATATTCACCGAGCCTGAGGCGAATAATTGTTTTAGTATAAATACACATTTTCATACTTTTAGGAACAGCGTTTTCTTTAAAATTGTTAATTTCCTCTTCTGTCATTGACAAACCGGCTGGCGGCCATTTTGAATAAACGCTGTAGGTGATTATCGAGAATTAATCCGAGGTAGCTCGACCAATCATCGCACGAGATTTTCTATAATCACCCCGTGTATTTATACTAACTATATATACTGTGTAAAATTATAAACAAAAATACAGACTGTTAAAATAACATTTATCTTTTTAATTTTGCTCCAAAGTGATCTCACACCCCCAAATGTTCTTTAGTTTATGTTTTGTTTTTCCCCTTGTTTTGTTTTGTTTTTCTCTCTTGCGATATTATTTAAAAGAAACCTTAGCATAGGTATCGAACCATTATTCCGATGATGACTTGTGGTTGCGGTGGAGTGCAGTCCCTGTGCGGAGTTAACATTGTTGTGTATTAGTATATAATTTGTTTGTACATTTGAGTTTTAAATATGGACTTGCAGTAATTGGCTAATATGCTGTTGCGGTCACCTTTTAATTGTTTACTAATGCTGTAATTTTAGTCCATTGATTGATTGATTGATTGATTGATTGTTTGTTTGTTTGTTTGTTTTTCTTTTCCTACAATAGCAAAGCTTCATAAAATGAATAAGAAAATTTACAAGCAGCATCAAAAATTGATGTCATTTTTTGCCTGCGCCTGCCTAGGACATTGATAGTGTACTAAGAGCATTATATAAACCTGTTTAGAAAGAAAATTGGGAAAATACGGCTATCTGCTAAATTAAGTCACACATTTGCGTGTTTCTATGACTAATCATATCATCGTTTGTAGGTAAGTGGAAGGCTAGTTGAGGAAATATTTGTTGCATCCTTTCAATATTGGACAAGAAATGTAAGTTTGTTTACCTATTAATATTTTTATTATACATTTTTCTAAATTCTTGATTATAATTGGTTAGAAACTTTGGAGAATTCTCAATATCTGCACTTTTTTTAGTTGTGTGTTTGCCGCTGTAATTGTCACATTCTGAGCCAACAATGCTATTTGTTGTTTCTGGAGGTATTATTATCTGTAGGAAAAGGACTTAGCATGCATGTGCTGACGTGAACTTGTAAACGAAATGAAGTCAACTAAGTTGACTGGTTATCATGCCTTTTATAAAACTGTCGCAGTAGATATCTTTTATAATTTAACATTTTACTGTCGAAAATCTTGAAAATATACTAGACTAGTTTTGATTAAACTCTAGCGTACATACAGGACACCATGTCGAAGAAACACGTCGAAGATGTCAAAATATTCACTTGGGTTTTTAGTCTGTGTCTAGAAACCTTTCAATTTTGATTTTGATTTTATATCACCTTAGGCTATGTACCTTTTGTACTGGACAATGACGAGTATAATTTTGCCTGAGCCAGCGCTCCGCGTGGCCCCAATGCGCGCTGGTTTTCGCTTGCGCGATCTGGGAACGAGACTAATGATGTGCTCGACCATCAATGAGGTGCTCGACCGTCTACGGTTTCGAAATTTTCGGCGCCGCTATTGGTGAAAAGGTCAATTTATAATGACGTCTAGTATTATTGACTTGAGCTAACTAGCGCATGCGTAGACATTTTCCGCCGTGTTCCTTGCGAAGCAACTGACGGAATCTGCAACTGCTGTTGTGTAGCATGGTCTAAGCATATATCATCCCGAGAGTCGTAGACTTATAGATTCAATTTGAATTTGAATTAACAAAATATATCAATAGTGAAGAGCACAGATGACGTCGAATTCATGTTTGTCTGAGTTTATAATTTATTTTTGCATTTCCAACAAAAGAAAATTGCTCATTAGAAATCCCTCGAGATTAAATTTTAGTTTAGCTGAGTTCTGGTCTATAAATAGTAACTGTGCGCTTCGCTATTAATAATTAATGGTGGACAGTGTGAGGCATGGTAATGTGGACGTGCACATTGATTCAGTCTGTGGATTCAAAATTTTTGCTTCAACTGAGAATTGAAACCATGGGTATGAATGCTTCGAAATAAGATTTAACCAGTTGCAGAAAATATTACCAATTGTCAAACTTTGCCGCGCACTCTCAAACGCGAGCCTTTATCATTCCATACTGAGCTCGGCGTGCTTGGATGTTGTGAAATTAGGTTTTAGATCTCTTTTGTTTTGTTTTTTAACAGCCAGTTGTACCAGTCAAGGCGTTTGTTATTGTTGACGTGCAAAATGACTTCATACGTGGTTCTCTCAGTTTAAGTCATTGTCCTGCGAAAGAAGATGGAGAAGAGATTGTTCCAGTGGTGAACAAGTTAATCGAAAACGGCTCGTTTGATGTTTTGGCGTATACTTTTGATTGGCATCCAGCAGATCACTGCTCTTTTTTCTCCAACGTTGGAAACAAACCAGTTGATAGCTCTACCAAGATTGACCAACTTAAGATATTTGATAAAGTGACCTTCACTAAACCGATTGTGATGGATCAAATTCTATGGCCTGACCATTGTTTGCAGAACGGATGGGGAGCTGAGTTGCATAAAGATTTAAGGGTAGGTGTAGATTTATAAATTAAACTATTTAACTCTCCAAAAATATATTTATTGCAAGTGCGGCTTATTCGTTACTGTTAAAATATACAAGTGAGTTTAAGCTTTCGTCGTCAATAGTTTCTGACGAGGTCGTTGACGACGAAAGCTTAAACTCACTTGTATACTTTAACAGTAACGAATAGACCGCATTTGCAATAAATATATATTTTTAACCAGTTATGTTACTGAAGGATACGTTCAACTGATTGTCTATTTAACTCTCAGTCATTTATGCAAGTTCTGATTGCTATTATATTATGTTGTCGTTGTAGGAAAAACATTTTCACCTCTGTTTGTCTGTTTATTTCTGTTTGTTTGTCTGTCTGTCTGTCTGTCTGTCTGTCTGTCTGTCTGTCTGTCTGTCTGTCTGTCTGTCTGTCTGTCTGTCTGTCTGTCTGTCGCCAGGATATCTCACGAAACACTGCACAGATTTTCATGGAAGTTTGTTGAACGATTGATCATAGACCAAGGACCAATTCATTAAGTTTTGGTTGAATTTCATTGAGATTCGGATGAGAATTTAATGAAAATCCCTACTTAGGATCCCCACTTACCAAAATGAAAAAAGAACAACAACTTTAAGAATGGAGAAAAAATGTGGGAAAATAAGATAAAAGTAGAAATGGAAAAAAGAGAAAGATAGAATTGATATTATATACCCATATTTCCTTGAATAAGCGCCCAGGCGCTTATTGTAATTTTGGGCAAAAAGGTGGGCGCCTATTCGAGGGAGAGCGTTTAATCGTTGGTGGCACTTATTAAAGATTTTCTTCTAACCAATTCAATTGAACATTCATTTTAACAAAAAAACTTTGCAACAAGAGCTATGCAGCACATGGATGTAAAAATTACAAGGTGCATAGACCTTATTAAAAAATGGCCGCATATATAAATTAACCAATATGTCCTCGTTTTAAAGTAGTCTTTTGAATTTCTCACATGAAAACGAGTTCATAAGGTTCATTTATATGTATATAAAATAATTCTAATTTATCGGCTATTATAACTATATTGAAATACAGTAAAAAAAGAAAGTTTAAAAAAATTCAAAATGTTTCAAAAAGGTTTAAGAAACTTTTATTACCCCGCCTGAAATGAGCACCAAGCAAGAGGGTAGTGTTTGTTCGAGGGGGCGCTTATTTAACCATTTAAATTATTAATTATTAAGTATTAATTATTAATTGTTAATTATTAATTATTACCGATAATCAAACGTCTCTTTCTTATTCTTTAGAAACCAAATCTTTCCGAGGATTTTGTCGTGTATAAAGGAAAGTCACCTGATGTCGACAGTTATTCGGCATTTTGGGACAACTGTAATCTGTCTCAAACCAACTTGTTTCTTAAACTGTTGCAAAAAGGAGTAAGCGACGTCTATGTTGGTGGTTTAGCATTTGATTTTTGTGTGGCGTACTCCGCAGAAGATTCAGCATTGCTTGGTTTTAACACGTTCGTTATTGAAAATGCTTGTAGGGGTGTTGATTTGACTTCAAAAGCGGAAACGAAGAAGAAGTTTGCCAAACTTGGAATCAAACTGCTGCAAAGTTCAGAAGTCATGAGCAAGTAAATGAAAAGGAGATTAAATAATTTATGATCATTTTCTTAAAGTAAAAACCGTTCCGCTGATTTACACTATATTGTGTACCGTTGCAACATTGCACTTTTGTTGATCGCGGTTAATTGAAATGGAATTCGTAGCAACCCTATAAGTAGCAAGAGGGCTGGTCCTCCTCCATATAAACACCCAAAAGCCGAGGGAGGACTTTCACAAATCCTCCCGAGGCTTGAGAGGAATTTAATCACTAATTTTCTGACATGTCATATTAGTTTGTAATACCATGATTATCTTATAATAATGCATTTCTTTGTTGTGTAAAAGAGTACTGTTTGGATGTTTGGTCATGCATGCTAATGAGGGTAAAATAGAAATTTGCCCTGTTTGAGGGAGAAATTAGAAATTCCCCCTGTTTGGGAGAAATTAGAGAATATATTCTTGGTCTTCGAATGGCTAAAGATCGTCGATGACAGTAACAAATTATAGTTGTGTGTACGCATGCGCACTGATTCAGCATCAATCCCACAATTTATGTTTCACGTTTAGTGTAAGGCCTGACTCAATCGACAATTTTTCAACAAGGTAGGTAGGTATTTGCTTGTGTCTCGTATGAGGGTGTTGCTTTTAATCCTTTTATCACCGTCGCTACAGAAGCTACTTGAGACTGGCAAAACCTGCCTCTCCTTCTCCCGGCGTACTCTATTCGAGATGGTTGTGGCAGGGTAGCATGGATTTGGCAACACCGCACAAGCTCTAATCGTGCATATATTATATGACTTTCCAGGGAAGTTATATAACCTCCCTGGGAGGTTATATAATTTATGCTTGAATTAGTTCATTTGTCATAATTCATAAGCTTTTAAAACAGCCGGGTAACTAAACGAAATTGATGACCGCGGCACATCAAAGGAAACCGACTCGAATATGAACTAAATAAAGTTAATTTTCACATGGCTCGGTTTCCTTTGTTCTTTTCGGGGAATATATTCAATAGCCCCTGATAACAATGGGAAAACAATACATTAATATTCCCCTCTAATATCCTAATATTCCCCTCTAATATCCTAATATTCCACAGAGGACGAAGCCCGAGGTGAATAAACAGGGGATATGTTCACATGGGCGAGGTTGACAGGAGTCACAATAGAAAAGAAATATTGAGGACAATTGCCTATTGATAAAGAGAACATGGAGTTTGTTGTGACAATACCAGGGGATAATGACCAAGAAAGACATTTCAAGGTTGCAATAAAATGCGTGGCACTTGTGAGTATTTTTTGCCATCAAAAACAACACGTCAAAAAACTGCTACAACCCAGCAAAAGTGTGTTGCAAAAGCCATAAAACACGTCGACGTGTTAAAAGAACACATCAACGCGTTGTCGACGTGTTAAAAGACCACATCAACGTGTTGTCGCCAAAAATTGTTGCTGAAGAACACGCTAAAGAACACGTCAACGTGTTGTTACTGAAGAATGAAAATATATACAGTCATTAACGTGTTGTTGCCGATGACGAACACGCCAACGTGTGAAAAGAACACGTTAACGAGTTGTTGCTGCACGCTGGTGACGTAATCAGACCTTATGTGGTAAACCGCGCCATTTACTATGGTTAAACCATACCTCGACTAGATATGTCGGTCGGTTGCCAGAAGCATCTTCTTTATACTTACGCGTTTGGAAGTTGGGTAACAGGTCCCCCGACTGGTTCCTGCTTGTTGTGCCTTGGTACTTGGAGAAGGATCAGGTTGACTGGTCCTGTTGATCCTGATCCGCTCACCAGTCGGAGTTTACCTGTACCCTTCAAACATCAGTTTAGATAACTGATGGACTTACGTAATTTTGTTTAAGAGGTGGGACGGTGGGTGCGAATTTCAATAGCGTTTCGTTGTGCTCATTACGCTGTCTGCACCGCTATTGCGCACTATGAGATTGCGCGCTATCGGGTTTCGCTTACGTTGCATACCTTGTCTGTCATCAACCATGTGTTGCGTGCAGCGCAGCATGTCTCCTTTGGTTTAACCTTGGTTATTTCGTAACCCCATCAAAACATGCTGTATCATTTGGTCAGCCGAAGTATCAGGTTTCGGCTCTGTTATTATCATTTTTTTTTTTTGTGTCGACAAATTGCAATTATTGCATCATCCCGATAGGCTTTGCGAAACCACGCGGTGTGCTCATCTTCATGCTCTGCCATCTTCTCTGGTCGCTATTGTTCGAGTGTTCGATGCCCTGGTTTGAAGCTTTTAGAAGATCACAAGTGACTTACTGAACACTGTTATTGATCAGTCATGTGGCTTACAACTTGGTTATTTCATAACCCCATTTAAACCATACCTCGACTAGATATGTCGGTCGGTTGCCAGAAGGATCTTCTTTATACTTACGCGTTTGGAAGGTTGGGTAACAGGCCCCCCTACTGGTTCCTGATTGTTGTGCCTTGGTGCTTGGAGAAGGATCAGGTTGACTGGTCCTGTTGATCCTGATCCGCTCACCAAACTGAGAGATCACTGTTGTGATATTCTCAGCCTCCAAGCATCAATATTCGTCGTCTGACTGTAATGAAGTTACCCAACCAATCGTCTGATGGATGGCTAATGGGTTTGTTCTACCTAGTGTAGAGCGTTAGTGAGACTAGTGAGTTTCGACGAGTGATTTCCTTTCGCTATGAGCGTCGCGCTTCGTTCGACTTTGATCGACGCGTGCTAGGTCCATTCAACCATGAGCATTGCATACCGATACGTTCCACCATGAGCGTTGCGTACTCAACTCGTGCAATCATGAGCGTCGCGTCATAAATTCGTGCGGGCCTGAGCGTTACTTCCACCATGAGCGTTGCGTCAAAAACTCGTGCGATCGTGCGCGTTGTGTCGTCATAGACTCGTTCAACCATGAGCGTTGCATCATAAACTCGTGCAATCATGAGCGGTACTTCATGAATAGTTCAACCATGAGCCGAGCGTTGTGCGATTAGCGAGTTCAACCATGAGCGTTGCGTCATAAACTCGTGCAATCATGAGCGGTACGCCATAAATAGTTCAACCATGAGCGTTGCGCGATTAGAGAGTTCAACCATGAGGCTTGCGTACCGGTTTGTTCACCCATGAGCGTTGCTTCGTAAACTCGTTCGGTCATGAGTGTTGCGTGATAAACTCATTCGGCTATGAGCGTTGGGCGATTAGCGAGTTCAACCATGAGCATTGCATACAGATGCGTTCAACCATGAGCGTTGCGTACTCAACTCGTGCAATCATAAGCGTCACCACGTCATAACTTCGTGCAGGCCTGAGCGTTACTTCAACCATGAGCGTTGCGTCAAAAACTCGTGCAATCGTGCGCGTTGTGTCGTAGACTCGTTCAACCATGAACGTTGCATCATAAACTCGTGCAATCATGAGCGGTACTTCATGGATAGTTCAACCATGAGCGTTGCGCGATTAGCGAGTTCACCCATGAGCGTTGCGTGACGGTTTGTTCAACCATGAGCGTTGCGTCAAACTCGTGCAATCATGAGCGGTACGCCAAGAGAGTTCAACCATGAGGTACCGGTTTGTTGCCCCATGAGCGTTGCTTCATAAACTCGTTCGGTCATGAGTGTTGCGTGATAAACTCATTCGGCTATGAGCGTTGCGCGATTAGCGAGTTCACCCATGAGCCTTGCGTAGCGGTTTGTTCAACCGTGAACGTTGCGTCATAAACTCGTTCACTCATGAGTGTTGCGTGATAAACTCGTTCACTCATGAGTGTTGCGTGATAAACTCATTCGGCTATGAGCGTTGCGTCATAACTCATTCCACTATGAGCGTTGCGCGATGTACTAGTTTAACCATGAGCATTGAGTAGCGGTTTGTTCAACCATGCGTGTTGTGTCATGAACTCATTCAACCATGAACGTTGCGCGAATATCGGCGAAGAGCTAGTTCAATCCTGGGCGTGCTGTAGCGGCACGTATCTCACCCAATTACCGAGCGTGTTGTGTAGTGAAACTGGTCAGTTATATATACACATTTCGCAGTGGGGAGTCCACCTGCGCATTGCGCGATCAGCCTGTTTCGCTTATACTGGTACCCATGCGTCGAATGCGAAATGGGCTCGTTACACCCATGCATTGAATGCGAAATGGGCTCGTTACACCAATGCGTTGAATACGAATGGGCTCGTTATACCCATGCGTCGAATGCGAATGGGCTCGTTACGCCCATGCGTCGAAAGCGAAATGGGCTCGTCATACCCATGCGTGGAAATGCGAAATGGGCACGTCATACCCATGCCTCGAAATGCGAAATGGGCACGTTATACCCATGGGTCGGCTGTGAAATGGGCTAGTTGTACCCATGCGTCGAAAGCGAAATGGGCTCGCTATCCCCGTGCGTCGAATGCGAAATGGGCTCGTTATTACCCATGCGTCGAAACCGAAATGGACTCGTCGTACCCATGCGTCGACACGCGAAATGGGCACGTTATACCCATGCGTCGGCTGTGAAATGGGCTAGTTGTATCCATGCGTCGAATGCGAAATGGGCTCGTTACACCCATGCGTTGAATGCGAAATGGACTCGTTATACCCATGCGTCGAATGCGAAATGGGCTCGTTACACCCATGCGTTGAATGCGAAATGGGCTCGTTATACCCATGCGTCGAAAGCGAAATGGGTTAGTTATACCCATGCGTCGAAAGCGAAATGGGCTCATTATACCCATGCGTCGAATGCGAATGGGCTAGTTATACCCATGCGTTGAATGCGAAATGGGCTAGTTATACCCATGCGTTGAATGCGAAATGGGCTCGTCATACACATGCGTCGAAAGCGACATGGGCTCGTTATACCCATGCGTCGAATGCGAAATGGGCTCGTTATACCCATGCGTTGACTGCGAAATGGGCTAGTTATACCCAGGCGTAGAATGCGAAATGGGTTCGTCACACCAATGCGTCGAAAACGAAATGGGCTCGTTATACCCATGCGTCGAAAGCGAAATGGGCTCGTTATACCCATGCGTTGAATGCGAAATGGGCTCGTTATACCCATGCGTCGAAAGCGAAATGGGCTTGTCATACCCATGCGTCGAAGCGACATGGGCTCGTTATACCCATGCGTCGAAAGCGAAATGGGCTCATTATATCCATGCGTCGAAGCGAAATGGGCTAGTTATACCCATGGGTCGGATGCGAAATGGGCTCGTCACACTCATGCGTCGAGATCAAAATGGCCTAGTTACACCCATGCGTCGAAAGCGAAATGGTCTCGTCATACCCATGCGTCGAAGCGACATGGACTCGTTATACCCATGCGTCGAAAGCGAAATGGGCTCGTCATACCCATGCGTCGAAGCGACATGGGCTCGTTATACCCATGCGTCGAAAGCGAAATGGGCTCATTATATCCATGCGTTGAAAGCGAATTGGGCTCGTTATACCCATGCGTCGAAGCGAAATGGGCTAGTTATACCCATGGGTCGGATGCGAAATGGGCTCGTCACACTCATGCGTCGAGATCAAAATGGCCTAGTTACACCCATGCGTCGAAAGCGAAATGGTCTCGTCATACCCATGCGTCGAAGCGACATGGACTCGTTATACCCATGCGTCGAATGCGAAATGGGCTCGTTGTACCCATGCGTCGAATGCGAAATGGGCTCGTCATACCCATGCGTCGAGATCGAAATGGCCTAGTTACACCCATGCGTCGAAAGCGAAATGGTCTCGTTATACCCATGCGTCGAATCACGGCGAAATGGTTCATTATACCTATGCGTGGAATGCGAAACGGGACCGTTGTAACTACGGTTTAGGGCCTTAGGCGGTGCTGGTTGTTAAGCCATTCTAAAAGTAACCGGAGTATGGCCGGAGTATAGCATGTTGTAATTTGCCAATTAGAAATTCCAGCTCTTACTTGGTGCAAGATTTTCTGCTCGCCATTGCAAGATCGAGGTCATAAGTTCGACCAATTTTTGCGTTGGCAAACGAGCTGTCTCTTTAGCGGAATCTAACTCTATGCCCCGGACCGATGCATTTCTCAGGCGCGAGTGGAATGCCCAGTTGGCCGCAGACTGATTGAAACGTTCTCAAGTTTTCCGCGCATTCCTCCGACTCAGGGGACCCTGCTGTAAGTAATCTATGTTCTCGTCCTTTGATGTTCCACTGCGCAATATCTTCACTACGCTTTCGTTGTCGCATTTAGATTGCACGCGCTTTGGTGCCACTGCTCCCCCCATAGTGCAGATGCGAGAACAATTGGAAACAGCTCTTTGGAAGCGATGCTCTGACCTTGTTGTATGTCGCGAGGGATTTCGTGAACGCCTTTTGAATAAAAGGTTCGTCGTAGTGAACTTCGCAGTCGGATTCTTTGCTAGAAAACCTACTTTATTACGCAAGTCAAGGGCGCGAAGAAGGAACTGCTGTGTGGTTTCTTTTGGGTGTTGAAGATCGTAGACAGTTGTTGATATAATTCTGACGCAGTTTTCTCCGAATAATGAACGCGAAGGATTTTCCTCAGTTTAGGAAGAGACAAATCATTAAAGTCGCCACGTAGACTACTATATGCACATAAATAGCACGAATCACAGCGTCGGCGATTTCGCTCCCCTTGTATTGACGCATTAAACCGGAATCGATATGGTGAGTAAGCAACACAAAAGTGGGTTTGTCGGTTTGACCTGGCTCAACAATCTGTCCCGATATTTTAACTCGCGGCGCAAAACTGACGCATTTGTAGGAAGCTTCTCCTCCTTAGTGCTTTCTAAGGTTTACCCGCGTTTATATCCGTGATCTGCAGTATCGCTTATCAATTGCTTGTCAAGTGCTTGCACTTTGACCTGTGCCAATTGAGACCGCCTGTTGCCCATCAATTTCCGCTTGTTTTTTGTTTTAACTCTTCGATTTGCTGTTTTAATTCGCTTTAGTGCAAGTTCAGATTCGCTTTTCCTCTGCAATGCGGGTTTCAAAGAAATGATGGCTTTTCGAACCCTGAAACTTCCGCTGGCAATTCCCCATCTTCGTTTACCTTCGCCTCAATCGATTCTTGAATTAACTTTGTTGCGGCTATTTTACTTTTCCCCGCGAGCTCAACATCTAGGCTTATCGAAGCTGCGAATTATTTTAGTTCAGCCTCGTCTTTGGTATAGGGTAGTACCAGGGGCGGATCTAGGATTGTTGAAAGGGGGGTGTCCTAGGGCGAAGCCGAGCCTTCTAGGGGGTTCCCCCGGAAATTTTTGAGTTCTTGGGTCTCTGAAATGGCATTTCCAGCAATTTGACAGCCATTTGAGGGCACGTTTGAACACTCCGCAGTATGGAAAAAAGGTTGTATTTTTGGGTTACATGTACTTACAGTATAAAATATTTATGTAAACACCGTTTAAAAAAAACAAATGAAAATTGCAACTTCACGGTCAACTAGAGCTGTTAGACCTGCAATAATTATATTTAGCGTCTTTTAATAATTTTTTCTAGACCAAAGAGGGGGGTGGCTAGCCACCCAATCCACCACCCCTAAATCCGCCCCTGGGCCCGTAGAGACTCTAACTCAAATGTAACGCATCGAGTTCGTCCATAGCCTTGCAATTAATCTAATGTCGCTGAGGGATCAAAGTTCAAGTGTCTCAGTAACAATATTTCGTTCTTTGCCGCGACTCACTGCAGTCACAAGCAAACGCGCAGCATATTGACTTTGCCTACGACGCTCTCTTCTATGGTAAACAAATTAAAACGATCTCACCTCGAGTGAAGCGGTTTTTCGTCGTTTAACTTCGGTTAAAGAACTTGGTAGCACACCTTCGCTTGGGCATCTCTATAAAGTCCCCACACTTTAAATTGACCTGGAAAATGGTGAATTATGGCGCAATTCTTGCCAGGGAGCCAAGCGTTTGAAAAGTATAACTTGATGCGCAATGACTACGACTTCGGCATTGGATGCTTGCGAGGTTTGTCATGGTGTATGTACTCTCTGTCGTTGATGCGGCCAGTGAGGATGGGTATAAAGAGGACAAGAAACAAGACTGATATAACCATCAACAATCGTCTGGGAGTGGGAATCCTTTTTTTGATGTTTCAATAAACAAGTAGGTTCACCATTATCAAGAAGTTTGCATGTATAATGAATATTTGCTTATTAACAAGTCAAATGAACGTAGCTGGAGCTTTGTATTTGCATGCCTAAATTGCTTCGTTCTTTTAAAGATATATCTCAACAACAAACACTGAAATAGGCAATATGGCCCGTACTAACCTCAATAGGATGAAATATTGTCTTCTCCGCCTTTCCTACACGCTTGTGCGCTACTTTCTCAGGTTTTAAACGCACTTCATTTTCTACAGTTTTATAAAATCCTCTCATATTAGATACGCAATGCAATATGACACCGACCAAAATTAGAAAGTGCGCGTGAGCAAAGCCACATGGCAAATGTCCGTCTAAACAGGGTCATGGTTTGGGGTCCAAAGTGATGACGAAACCACAGAATAGAAATACAACCAGAAGTCCAACTCGAGTGACAACTTGTCCGCATTTCTTCAATGCGCAGGCGCGATATTTTACGCCATCCATGATCCATTCCGACGCGATCCTACGCAATGTCCTACGCCATCCTACGCAATCCTGGCAAGTTCCCCCGGCAGTTTTAACCTTTTGAAGGTCCAAACTGCTGGGGGAACTTGCCAGGATGGCGTAGGATGGCGAGGAATCAAGATGCGCGAGGCGTCTTGCACGAGGACATAAACTTCAAAGGTTCCGACGCGAGTTGTACTTCTGGTTGTACTTCTATTCTGTGACGAAACACTGACCTATATATATAACTGGACTGCGTGCTCCTATTACCTTTGAGTTAGGAAAAGTGTCCCCCAAATCGTTTTCAAAATGGCGGCATTTATGGGTAATAATTCCATGTCCTAAATAACCCAGGTACTTCATGAAAGCCTGACCCCAACACACACCCTAATCCTAACCAATAAATTCGTGAATATAGGACATGGATTTATAACCACTACAACCTCGTACCCAGGGTCTTATCTCCGCTGCTCCGCCCACCGCTGCGAAATTACCCTGGTCTGGGCTGGTCACGTGTATCCCATAGTCTGGATATTTTTCAACATTGTCGTTAGGGAGGGGGTAGAGAACTTAGGATTTGTCATTGTACGCGGAGACTATCGAGACTGGTGGAGGCAAGTCGCAAGAGAATCTTAAAATAAACACCGATATATGCCGACGATAATATAATATATACCGACGAAAAAACATTGGCAAAACATTTGGTTAAAGACCCTCAGACACTTTGCTGTTCGGTAAGGCCAAGAAACGGCAAGGCGCTTCGCAACAGTACAACACTTCACGGAAAAGTTGTCAGTGATTGTGAATATTTTTCCTATATCTTTCTGAACTTCCGACGAACAGCGAATTTGAGGGGATTCTCTTCCTCGAAATGAATGTTTACTTCATCAGTTACGACGCCAAGCTTTTACGCCCGTCGCCTGCCGTTTGCCCCAAAGAGAGGATTTTGCATGTCAAATATATGGAAATCTGAAAGTCCTTGTGAATTGTGATTTAACATACCCTGGGTACCAGAGCACAGAATAAGGATCAACCAGAAGTCCGACTCAGCGTCGGCAACTTTGATGTAAGCGTCCTCGCGAAATGTCGGCCTGCGTTCCCGGCGCCATTTTGAAAGTAAGTGCCCCCGGGAAGTTAGCCCTCTCGTCCTTGCGACCCTCGGGCTCCCGTATTCAATTACTCTTGGCCTTCTTGTGACCTTTTAATTAAATTTATATTGTTATATATATATATAAATAATATTTAGTTAAGTAAATAAGTAATTTACTTTAGAAAATGGTTCTTTGGAAATAAAATTCTTTGACCACAAGGTTATTAAAACTTCAGTACGCAGATACTACGGGTAAGAGTCCGTGGCAAAAAAGTCCTGCACTCATGAAGCGGGCTTTACATTTCTCGATTATGCCGACACATTTGTTTATAGAAAAAGATGGCAAAAATTTTCGGAACTACGCATTGTTGAAGTACATCGAGTACGTATGTTGTTAGAAATTTTATAAGCTTTCATTCGGTGTATAGTTCAAACTTTAGTGTTACCTGTAACTTTTTAAAATGTTCAAAATGTGCACACCATTGTTGGTAAAATAAGAATTATATGATGGGAAATGGACTCCTCACAAGTGTCGTAGAATTTTGGATATTGTTTTTAAATACTAAACGCACAACCCTGAACAACATATTAAACATAGGATACTGTGAAGTGCCATTCATGTCAGAACTTTTAATTTTCTCGCCGGGAAGTATTTTAAAGAATAAAAAAACATTATTTTGGTCTGGACCGTCTGAAATGGATGAATTTCTTAAGTTTGTTTTGCCTTTTGCTGTTTTGGTGTTTGCTATAACCTCAGAAAGACTTCTGGTATGAACCTCAGATATTTCTTAAACAAAAGCTAATTCAAATATGAAAGGAGTGGAAAAGTTTGCAGATTTCTAGTTGAAGTTGAAAACGTTTTTGGTGCAAATTAGTGATCATACCTTTTCAACATATTAAAAAATATTAAAACTTTTATGGTCAACGGTGAGAACATTTTGAACATTTTAAAAAGTTACAGGTAACACTATGATTTGAACTATATACCGAATGAAAGCTTATAAAATTTCTAACAACATACGTACCCGATGTATTTCAACAATGCGTAGTTCCGAAAATTTTAGCCATCTTCTTCTATAAACAAATGTGGAGTTTATACAATTCTGGATTATGCCGACAGCTTCGTGAGTGCAGGACTTTTTTGCCACGGAGTTTTACCCGTAGTATCCGCGTACTGAAGTTTTAATAACCCCGTGGTCAAAGAATTTCATATCCAAAGAATCGTTTTCTAAAGTAAATTACTTATTTACTTAACTAAATATTATTTATATATAGATAATAATATGAAGTTAATTAAAAGGTCACAAGACGGCCAAGAGTAATTGATTACAGGAGTCCGAGGGTCGCAAGGACGAGAAGGCTAATTTTCCGGGGACACTTACTTTCAAAATGGCCGACTGGCGCATGCGCATAAAAATAATGGGACACTTTTTTCCGCGAGTCGGACTTCTGGTTGATCCTTATTCTGTGACCAGAGGCTCTGTGTTTGGGAGAGGGAGAGCCTCTGGTCTCGCGAGCTTCAAATCTCACTTTGGCGAGTTAAATTACTTCCTGTTGATCTGATTATTCTCACGGTCGAGTGAAATTTGAAACGCACGTTGCTATGTTACGATTGTTCTATCACAATTCCAACTCACTGTGGAAAGAATAATTATCGGACTTCCTCTGTTCACAAAAACTAGACTTTCGCTTTGGTATAGAGCGTTTTCACTCACGTGATCGGTGGCCCCATTGGGGTGGCGAAACAATACGAAATATTTGAATAAGAAAGAGCTAATTCCCATACCGTACACCAATATGGCCGCCATTTCATTGTTTTGGTAACCAATATGGCCGCCGTGACGTCAGATGAAAACGCTCTATATACTTCAGAAACTGAAACGGCAATCCGAGACTCAGAGGTGTATGGTTTAAGTTTTTAATATTTTTAATTACTCACGGTCACGCTATGCTGTCAACAATGACTTATGAAATACTTGGTGTACAGTAGTTATTTTGGCTTCTGTGGTCTGTCGTGAGTCAATCGTTTTATTTTTGATTGGCTCCGAAGGCATTCTTTTGTTAACTTACCTTACCTTACATTACCTTACACGAATGACAGCAATGTATCTACTTGCGCATGCGCAGTAGATACAAAAAGTGCTTAACATGTTATCAAAAATCATTAAATGTTGAATAATATAGCAATTCGTCACATAACTACTGAGATTTTAAGTATCGAGCAATATTTAGTATACTGTTTACTTTATAAATATACATCAAAGCCCAAGGTGTCAGTAGATTTCGATTGAAACTTTGCTCTAGTCACTTTAACACATTCTTCTACCTTATAATACCTAATGTGTTCGTAATTTACCAATACTCTCATTGTTATTTAGGTGTAATTTCGTCTGGTAGTTAATTCTGCAACTACAACAGATCTAGAATGCAAACAATCAATTCTAGTGCGGCGCAACAAACATTGTTCTTTGAAAACAGTTTTAAAACCAAGACGGTTTGGTGAAGCAAACTTCAAATAACACATTGGAAGGTGCTATATATAAATCAACTAATAAAATAAATTAACATTTCAAACATTGTCTTTGTGTGATTATTCCGCGGTCTTCTTAGTTCCACAGATCAGTGCTTAGTTCCTACAAAAGTACAAATCCTACTAGCCCATAGCCTGCGTAGCAGGCGTTACTGGATTGGGGGACTGGGGAGAGGGCTGAGAAGTAACGCCTGCAGTGGAGCTCGGTAATAATTCCATGTCCTACATAACCCAGGTACTTCATGAAAGCCTTACCCCAACACACACCCTAACCTAAGGATAAAAATTCGTGTAAATAGGACATGGATTTATAACCTGGAGCTCTTTGGTTTTGTAAAACCCGTTCGCTGACGAACGGGATTTTAATTATTGATTACGCCGAATGTGATTCGCTTAGCGCCCATAATCTGTCAATCAAGAAGGTTTAGTAAGTAAAATTAATAATTTCAATCCTAATTTTCAAACAAAGCTGAAACGATTGATATCAAAGGAAATATCTAAACAGCATCTTGCAGTGCTTTTGCGATTTGATCAAATGAAAATGCTGAGTGTCAGCCTCCTCTACTCCCATACCATTCAACTAAGTTTTATATTTAAAACCTCCATGCAAGAGTTTGGAATATATCTTAATAATAGGAAGTTCCTGAATTTGATTTTGAAAGCGAACACCGTGAGACGCTTTGCTTTCATATGTCTCTGTCAGTCATAAAATTTCTGAAAATATTTGCGAGCGAACACCGTGGGACGCCGCCGACATTTCCGTTCAATAATGGTATACCTTTCACTCAACTGTTTTATTTTGGTAAACACTCGCTGTCATTACTGTTCTCTTCATGAATATTCGTTGCCATTGATAGAAACAGGGTTACTCTGCCATTCACACCTAATTTTATAAATTTCCAGGCCACAGTTTGAGAAATATTTGTGAGCAGACACTGTGGGACGCCGCAGACATTTCCGTTAAATAATCACTAGTGCTTGGTAAAAACTACAGAGTGTAGAGTGTAGTGTAGAGTGCAGAGTGCTTAGTGGAGAGTACAGAGTGTAGATCAGAGTGTAGTGTAGATTTCAGATTGCTTAGTGGAGAGTACAGAGTGGAGAGTATAGTGTAGAGTGTATAGTGCTTGGTGGACAGAAGCGGATTAAGGGTACCTGAGGCCCCTTGCTGTTTTTCTGCTTGCCCCCCCCCCCAGGCCCCTTCTTTCACTGCACCGTAAATACGTAAGGGTCCTTTACAAATTTCGAAACAAAACAACAAACGTCACTTCTTTTTTTAATAAGACTCCGGCGGCCCCGGCCCCCCCTAGGATCCGTGGGGCCGTGGGCCTCCCTAGGATCCGTGGGCCCCTGGCTTTAGCCCAGTCAGCAACCCCCCCCCCCCCTTAATCCGCCACTGCTGGTGGAGAGTAGAGAGTGTAGTGTAGAGTGCTTGGTGGAGAGTACAGATTGTAGAGTCTAGAGTGTAAAGTGTAGAGTGTAATGTGGAGTGTAGAGTGCTTGGTGGAGAGAACAGAGTGCTTGGTGAAGAGTACAGAGTGCTTGGTGCAGAGCGCAGAGCGCAGAGCGCAGAGCGCAGAGCGCAGAGCGCAGAGCGCAGAGCGCAGAGCGCAGAGCGCAGAGTGTAGAGTGTAGAGTGTAGAGTGTAGAGTGTAGAGTGTAGAGTGTAGAGCGTTGAGTGCTTAATGGAAAGTGTAGAGTGTGGACTGTGGAGTGTAGAGTACAGATTGTAGAATGGAGAGTACAAAGTACAGAGTGCAGAGTGCAAGCTGCAGAGTGTAGACTCCAGAATGTAGAGTGCATGGTGTAGAGTGCAGAGAGTTTGGAGTGCAGAGAGAGTGGAGTGCAGAGAGTGCGGACAGAGTGGAGTGCAGAGAGTGTGGAGTACAGAGTGTAGAGTACAAAGTACAGAGGGAAGAGCACAGGGTGTAGAGTGCAGAGTGCAGATACTGTGGAGTGCAGAGTGTGGAGTGCATGCAGAGAGTGTGGAGTGCAGAGTGCAGAGTGCAGAGAGTGTGGAGTGCAGAGAGTGTGAAATGCATTATGTAGAGTGCAGAGAGTGTACAGTGCAGAGAGTGCAGAGAGTGTGGAGCGCAGAGAGTGTGGAGTGCAGAGTGGAGTGCAGACAGTGTGGAGTGCAGAGGAGAGTGTGGAGTGCAGAGAGTGGAGTACAGAGAGTGTGGAGTGCAGAGAGTGTGAAATGCATTATGTAGAGTGCAGAGAGTGTACAGTGCAGAGAGTGCAGAGAATGTGGAGTGCAGAGAGTGTGGAGTGCAGAGAGTGTGGAGTGCAGAGTGGAGTGCAGACAGTGTGGAGTGCAGAGGAGAGTGTGGAGTGCAGAGAGTGGAGTACAGAGAGTGTGGAGTGCAGAGAGTGTGAAATGCATTATGTAGAGTGCAGAGAGTGTGCAGTGCAGAGAGTGCAAAGTGCAGAGAGTGTGGAGTGCAGAGAGTGCGGAGCGCAGAGAGTGTGGAGTGCAGAGAGTGTGAAATGCTTTATGTAGAGTGCAGCGAGTGAAGAGTGCAGAGAGTGGAGTGCAGAGAGTGTGGAGTGCAGAGAGTGCAGAGAGTGCAGAGAGTGGAGTGCAGAGTGTGGAGTGCAGAGAGTGTGGCGTGCAGAGAGTGGAGTGCAGAGAGTGTGGAGTACAGGGAGAGTAGAGTGCAGAGAGTGGAATGCAGAGAGTGGAGTGCTGAGAGTGTGGAGTGCAGAGAGTGTGGAGTGCAGAGACTGTGAAATGCATTATGTAGAGTGCAGTGGAGATAGTGTAGAGTGCAGATAGTGTAGAGTGCAGAGAGTGCAGAGAGTGCAGAGAGTGTAGAGAGTGCAGAGAGTGCAGAGAGTGTGGAGTGCAGAGAGTGGAGTGCAGAGAATGGAGAGTGCAGAGAGTGTGGAGTGAAGAGTGTGGAGTGAAGAGTGTGGGGTGCAGAGAGTGTGGAGTGCAGAGAGTGTAGAGTGCAGAGAGTGGAGTGCAGAGAGTGTGGAGTGCAGAGACTGTGGAGTGCAGGGAGTGTGGAGTGCAGAGAGTGTGGAGTGCAGAGAGTGTGGAGTGCAGAGAGTGGAGTGCAGAGAGTGGAGTGTAGAGAGTGTGGAGTACAGAGAGAGTAGAGTGCAGAGAGTGGAATGCAGAGAGTGCAGTGCAGAGAGTGTGGAGTGCAGAGAGTGTGGAGTGCAGAGACTGTGAAATGCATTACGTAGAGTGCAGAGAGTGTAGAGTGCAGAGAATGTAGAGTGCAGGGAGTGTAGAGTGCAGGGAGTGTAGAGTGCAGGGAGTGTAGAGTGCAGGGAGTGTAGAGTGCAGGGAGTGTAGAGTGCAGGGAGTGTAGAGTGCAGGGAGTGTAGAGTGCAGAGTGTAGAGGGCAGAGAGTGTAGAATGCAGAGAGTGTAGAGTGCAGAGAGTGTAGAGTGCAGAGAGTGTAGAGTGCAGAGAGTGTAGAGTGCAGAGAGTGTAGAGTGCAGAGAGTGTAGAATGCAGAGAGTGTTGTTAAGTTCGTGAGTATCCGATTTATTTAAAACAATTTCAACGTTATAACTATCAAGTAATACAAGTATCAACTACAAGCTGAGGTCTGTCTAGGCGCCCGCCCTCGTGGTCGTGCCCCCCACGCATTGTGGGACATACACCACATTCCTTGTCGTACTCGAACTGGATAACGTCCTGCAGTCGACAGTTCTCGTTCTGGAGTACCTTGATCTTGTGAGGACTGCCTTGGTTGTACCTCTTCTATGTCAGTTCCTTGTTCTTGTTGGGCATGTGTGTTCTCGTCTTCTGAGTCACACTCACTGATAGGCGTTGGTAGATGTTCTACTGGTTTGGAATCCAGAGTGTTTGTTCTTATGCTTGAACTAAGTAACTGGTCAATGTGTCTCCGCCAGATTACATTCGGTGCAATTTCGACTCTGTATGATACTGGTCCTGTCCGGGCTTTGACGATTCCTGGTATCCACTTCTCCTTCCCACTGTAATTTCTTACGTTCACTTCTTGATCAACGTATAGTTCACGTAGTTTGCCAGCTGTGCCGTGCGATTTTACTTTCACTTGATTCTCTTGCTTCCCAACAACATGCTTTCGAATGTCAGGTTTTATCAAGTCCAAGCGCGAGCGTAAATTTCGTCCCATTAAGACTGTCGCAGGAGTTTCACCCGTTGTGCTATGTGGAGTGTTTCTGTACTTCACCAAGAATTTGGACAGTTTGGTCTGAGTCGTTCCTGAATCTTCTTTCACAGATGTCAGTGATTTCTTAAATGTTTGGAAAAATCTTTCTGCCAAACCATTGGTTGCAGGATGGTATGGAGCAGATGTGGTGTGTCTCACTCCATTTTTCTTTAGAAATAGTTGAAATTCTTCGGCAGTGAACTGAGGACCATTGTCACTTACCAACTGTTCGGGTAATCCATTCTTTGCAAATACTGTGCGAAGTGCTTCAATAGTTTTGGTTGCTGTTGTCGAGTGCATCATAATCACTTCGGGCCATTTGGAACAAGCATCCACCACAACTAAGAACATCTTTCCGAGGAAGGGGCCCAGCATAGTCAACATGAATACATTGCCACGGTGTAGATGGCCACTCCCACGGATGAAGTGGAGAACACTTTGGAACCTGTTGAACACGCTGACAACCACGACATCCTTTGGCTATGTCTTCAATGTCTTGATCGATTCCGGCCCACCAAATGTAGCTTCGGGCAAGAGCTTTCATCTTGACTACACCAATATGACCTTTGTGTAATACCTCCAGGACTCGGCTTCTCAGCTTGGCCGGCACAATAACTCTGCTCCCCCACATGATACAACCTTGATGGACATGAGTTAGTTCATTTCTTCTAGAATAATAGGGTGTCAAGGTAAGTTCTTGTCGTTTGTTCCATCCCTTCATAGTGGATTCATAAACTTTTACCAGTGTGGGGTCTCTTTGAGTTTCCATTCTTACTTTCTGGCTGGTGACAGGCAGACGGTTCAACTGTGATGCATAAAATGCATGCACCGGGTCTGCAGCTTGTTCTGGCTCGTTCCAACGCTTCTTTGTCTATCTGTGAATAGTGTTTTTCTGTTTTTGTAAGAGACCTTGAAGCATATGCAATAGGCCTTTCCGTGTTATCTTCCATGACGTGGGTTAAGACCGCTCCTAACCCATATGGCGAGGCATCACATTCAAGTTTGATAGGTCGTTGAGGGTTCGTAGTGCGCAAGGACTTCTTCCGATGTGATTAATTTCTTGGCTTGAACAAATGCCTTTTCACACTCTGGGGTCCACTTCCATGGACTGCCTTTTTCTAACAGTTTGTTTAAAGGCTGAAGTAGGGTGGATAAGTTTGGAAGGAAATGTTGGTAGTATTTGATAAGACCAACAAAAGAGCGGACTTGTGAAACATTCTCAGGACGTGGGGCATTTACAACAGCGTCTACTTTCTTCTGTGACTTGTGCAAGCCATCTTTACTGATATCGTGACCACAGAATTCAATCTTCCCTTTGAAGAATTCACACTTGCTGCTGTTAGCTCTCAGTCCATGCTTGTGTAGTCGGCTGAGAACTTCTTCCAGATTGTTGAGATGATCTTCGTCAGTCTTACCAGAAATGATCATATCATCAAGAATACATTGGACGTGTGGAATTCCTTCCAATACCTGATCCATCGCTTGTTGCCAAATCGCTGGGGCTGATGCCACACCAAATACAAGTCTGTTGTACTGGAATAACCCCTTGTGCGTGTTGATGGTCAGTAACTTCTTTGACTCTTCTTCCATTTTCATTTGCAAATAAGCTTGGCGCAAGTCAAGCTTGCTGAACTTTTGTCCACCCCCGAGGGAAGCAAAAATATCATCGATTCTTGGGAGAGGATATTGTTGGACTTGCATAACTGGATTGATAGTTTGTTTAAAATCCCCACATAATCGGACATTGCCATTCTTCTTTATTACTGGAACTACTGGTGTTGCCCATTCACTCCATGTAACTTTGGTTAAGATGTTGGCATTTTGCAACTTCGTAAGCTCAGCTTCCACTTTCAGGCGAAGGGCATATGGCACTTGTCTTGCTTTACAAAACTGGGAGGGCCGTTTTCTTTCAAGGTGAGTTTGGCCTTTATATTCTTTAACATACCAATCTCTTCATCGAAAACTTCAGAATATTTATCCAAGATCTCTTGGAGTCTGGTCAGTTGGTCTTGAGAACTTGAGGTGGTTGATAGGGCTTTGATAGCTTTCCAGTCTAGTGTAAGCTTCTGTAACCAGTCGCAGCCAAGGAGGGCAGGCCCCTGGGTGTTTACCACATACAAATTTAGCTGATGTATCTCTTCTTTATACTTCACTTGGACCGTCATCATCCCTTCAGGGTTTATCTTCTCTCCAGTGTACGTCTTTAGAGTAGTGGATGTTGGATGAAGCTTGGCAGTCTTGAACATGGAGCTGTATTTGCTGTATGGAATCACAGATACAGCTGAGCCAGTGTCAAGTTCCATTTGAAAAGGTTTTCCATCCACTTCCGGTGTAACCCAGATGATATTACTGCTGGCTTTTTTAACCTTGTGTAGCTCTACAGATGCCAAGGTGTCATCACTATCACTCTCACTTTCATGTTGAACATTATGAAGATCTTTTACTCTTTTCTGGGTTGTGTTTGTCTTGACTGCAGAAGATGAGCCAGATGCCTTGGAGCGACATACTCGTTTAATATGCCCTTTCTTACCACAGTTCCTGCAGTATTGGTCTTTAAAATAGCATTCTTGAGCTTCATGCCCATCTTTCCCACAGCGATAACATTTACGTTGTTTCTGGCCTTGACTGAGTTTGTTTAGTTCTGTTTCCACCTTAGGTTTTCCTCTCAATTCTACAGCATCTCTAGCAGCGGTTTCCATGGCGACCGCCATCTTCACGGCCTTGTCGAATTTCAGATTAGTTTCAACAAGCAAGCGTTTCTGAATGGATTCATTATATAATCCACAAACCAGTCGGTCTCTTAACGTGTCGGCCAAGGCTGTATCAAATTCACAATGCTCAGATAGTTTCTTAAGTTCAGCGACGTAACAATTTATGTTTTCGTCTTCGTGTTGATCTCTATTATGAAATCGAAATCTTTCTGCGATTACCAGTGGTTTGGGGGACAAATGGCCTTTAAGAATTTCTATCTCATCAAATGTTTTCGTTGATGGTTTCGCTGGAGATGTCAATGTACGTAATAAACTATAAGTCTTACCTCCGATTACAGTCAGGAGAACTGGTACTTTCTTATCATTTTCGACATCGTTCGTCAGGAAGTACTGCTCTACTCTTTCCACATATGAAGACCAATCTTCTCGGGTTTCGTCGAATGCCTCTACTTTCCCGATCGAGTTCATTACGATCAATATTTCGAATCACTTCAGACTTTAATCGTCGTTTCTGTGTCGGTTACCAGTGTTTTATATCACTTTCGTTGTTTACTCGTTGAATACTTTTAGTTCAATGTTTCGATACTCACTACTGAGCCTTTGTTCGCTCTCAGGGTACGTTGTCGCTTTCTTGTGTCGCTCACAATCCCATTCTCGTCGCCAGTTGTTAAGTTCGTGAGTATCCGATTTATTTAAAACAATTTCAACGTTATAACTATCAAGTAATACAACTATCAACTCAAGCTGAGGTCTGTCTAGGCGCCTGCCCTCGTGGTCGTGCCCCCAAGCATTGTGGGACAAACACCACAAGTGTGGAGTGCAGAGAGTGTAGAGTGCAGAGAGTGTAGAGTGCGGAGAGTGTGGAGTGCAGAGAGTGTAGAGTGCAGAGTGTGGAGTGCAGAGAGTGTAGAGTGCAGAGAGTGTAGAGTGCAGAGAGTGTGGAGTGCAGAGAGTGCGAAGTGCAGAGAGTGCAGAGAGTGTGGAGTGCAGAGAGTGTGGAGTACAGAGGGTGTGGAGTGCAGAGAGTGTGAAATGCATTATGTAGAGTGCAGAGAGTGTAGAGTGCAGAGAATGTAAAGTGCAGAGAGTGTAGAGTGCAGAGAGTGTAGAGTGCAGAGAGTGTAGAGTGCAGAGAGTGTAGAGTGCAGAGAGTGTAGAGTGCAGAGAGTGTGGAGTGCAGAGAGTGCATAGAGTGGAGTGCAGAGAGTGTGAAGTGCAGAGAGTGTGGAGTGCAGAGAGTGTGGAGTGCAGAGAGTGTGGAGTGCAGAGAGTGTGGAGTGCAGAGAGTGGAGTGCAGAGAGTGTGAAATGCATTATGTAGAGTGTAGAGTGCAGAGAGTGTGGAGTGCAGAGAGTGTGGAATGCAGAGAGTGTGGAGTGCAGAGAGTGGAGTGCAGAGAGTGTGGAGTGCAGAGAGTGTGGAGTGCAGAGAGTGTGAAATGCATTATGTAGAGTGTAGAGTGCAGAGAGTGTGGAGTGCAGAGAGTGTGGAATGCAGAGAGTGTGGAGTGCAGAGAGTGTGGAGTGCAGAGAGTGTGGAATGCAGAGAGTGTGAAATGCATTACGTAGAGTGTAGAGTGCAGAGAGTGTGGAGTGCAGAGAGTGGAGTGCAGAGAGTGTGGAATGCAGAGAGTGTGAAGTGCAGAGAGTGTGGAGTGCAGAGAGTGTGGAGTGCAGAGAGTGTGGAATAAGTGCAGACAGTGTGTAGAGCGTAGAGTGTAGAGTGTAGAGTGTACAGTGCAGAGAGTGTGACAAGAAAAATTCTTGAGTTCAGCAATCTTGCTGAATACGAGACATTGACGTAATTGAGTCGTGTGTTAACACAAAAAAAATGCTCAAACATTTTGATCGTCACTGAGGTGGGCAAATCCATTCTCTAAATTCAGTTTCTTGCGTGCATGGTTTGGAAATAATTCAAATTAATACATAAAGACACTCAGTAAGCACTCCTAGCTTTAGATTTTGACTACCCGGTCCCTAAATACAGGTATATGGGAACTCTTTTAAAACCAGTGTCTGTTTGTACCCAGGGTCTTGCCTCCACTTCTCTCGCCCCTCATATACCAAGACAAAACCAGTACGACAGAGCAAACTCATGATATTTCGGGTTATTAGTGATTAAATGCCCCTCTCGTGACTTCCACAAACCCTCCCTCGGCTTTCATGGACAATTTAACCGTCAATGTCATGCATATTTACTTATGATAAATGCTTTCTTTTGTAAATTCTCATGAGTCATTAGCTGCACATATTTCTTTGTTATAAACAGTGAAATAAAAGTAGTTTGCTGCGCAACTTGGTATGCTGCGTATAGGCAGTGTTGAAAGACAAAGCGAAATATAATAAGGTTTGAGTACTGCCAAAATTATTGAACGTAGTTTTCTAACGTTTCGAGTGAAGGCCCTTCGTCAGAGAGAAACGTGGACACGCTTGACTGACGAAGGGCCTTCGCTCGAAACGTTGGAAACTACGTTCAATTAGTTCGGCAGTACTCAAACCTTACTATATTTCGTTATATATCTATTTTTATCGTATATCATGGTATTAATTTCAATTTCTTGAATTAAGTTATTCCTTTAGTGCAGCATTTCATACATTATTATGTTTTTATAGGTTGGTTGTGAGCCGAGCCAACCAGCGTCCAACACGCCAACGTTGGTGGTAGTTGAGGCTAATGATGAGATCACACAGGCTTTTCTTTTCGTTGATAAGATTCTTGTCAATGAAGTGACAAAGCCAACGATGGTTAGCCTATTAATATTGTGGTTGAGCACCCACTACTGCATATTTTAACATTCAGTATGGAAAGGCCACTATCAATTTGTTTTGGCACGGCACCCCTGATTAATGTCGTGTAAACGGGTGCGTACCCAAAATGTTAGGGGTGGCGAGAGCGCCTTGATAGGTAGTCTCGGCCCGCCTAAATTTAGGGGCCGCGGACCAAAAGCAACTTACACATTCTTCAAAACAAAGGCAATATGGCGTCTACAAAGTCGTCTAAAAGTAGGGGCATAAAATATGGTCAGATGAAGCAACTAGAACGCTTATACATTTGTGGGCAGAGGATGCAATTCATGCACGTTTCGTTATATACGTGTAAAACCAGCTAAGAAATGAAACAAGCTGAGACAGCTCCAATAAAGTCAAATCTGTGTTTTTTAATCCGTTGTGAACAGGTATTCGGGCAGAAGAGCTGTCTTTAAATTGTGTCTGCATACCAAGCTACAGCCAATTTATTTACCGCGTTTTCGTCCGCCATGTTTGAAAATACCCGCGAATATTGTTATTCGCGTTTATTAACGCTTGAAGGCTCATTGTCACCATGACGCAAACTTGAAAAACTTCGCGGACAAATTCAAGTTCACATGATTAAAATTATGGCAGAATATCACACACATCAAAAGTTGGACTAAATTAGTCCGTAAGAAAATGCACTAAGAACACTGTGCCTTTAAAATTGTTCCGATGGCTCAACAATTAAGAGGACCCTATTCGTGATCAGGAGTGCCGGTTAGAAAGTTAGACGTGCTTCAGGTCCGCCAAAAATGCATGTCGTGTAAACGAGGCAGGCCATTTTAAGAAAAGTGCCGAAATTTAAGAATGCCGTACCAAAAACTCGTGTCGTGTAAACGGGGCTTAGCTAAAGGCCTTATTCTACGAGAGTGGGTATATATTTACTTATCATTTGCTACGCTCTTCTATAAAATATTGTTTTCACTACTCGAAGAAAACAAATAATATATTTGTGCCACTGTGTAAATATATCCTCTATACTTTTATTAGATAGTTTTCCTAGCTGGTCTACTAGTGTTAGAAGTAGAAAATATTACCAATCAGATGGAAAAGAGGCTAAAGAGTTTGTTTCTCAGGTGATGAAAAAGTGAATGAGTACTATAGTTATGTGCATGATAGCCTATATATATATATATATATATATATAGCCAAAATAGTTACATTATGTTTGCCTGTATATATATGTTTGTGCAAAGGTAACTTAATATATTATATACATACATATACATATATATATAACAATTTTATTAAATTTGTTTTAGTGTCGACAATCTTAGAAAACTTGATGGATCACCAGCTGAAGACAGCAGTTATGCAACCTTGACATTTATGGAGTCGTGTGTCAACACAAAAAAATGGGCAACCATTTTAATTGTTGGTCACGGAGGTGAGGAAATCTGTTCTCCATTGATGATGTGCTTGCATGGATTGAAAGGTTAAAATGTTGAAATTACATACTAGGTATAGATACAGGCTAAAGTGTGAAATTCGCCCTCCCAATTTAAATAAGATTCGTCCGGCTAGGGTGCCCACCAAGCGGAGCTAAGAACTTCGTGTAGAAGTTTCAAATTTGTGGGTTGAAAACAATTTGCTCAAAAAATAAAATATGATTGTCAAACTTGAAACACTGATATTAACAGAATAAGAGGAAGGGTCACAGTACTATAATAGACAAAGTAATTAGCGAAAATTAGGTTATAAACAATAAATTTTAGTCTTTTACATCGCAAGCACGGATGGCGCAGTGGATAAGGTAAAGGACCAAAGGTAAGTTGACTTCTATAGAGATGCCCTTACAAACTCGACTTCCTGGGATCGATTTCAGGTGAGGTCTACATTTTCCCCTTTTTTTCTTTTTTTTTACTCCTAAAACAGGAGTAAATTTTTACTCCCTAATATGGGTCATTTTAACTCCAAAATTCGGGGGTTATTTTAACTTCGACAGTGGAGTATATGGTATGAAAACGAAGTTAGAAACAAAGACAAAATACAAACGTTCAGACAACAACTGTCAGAGGCCAACGTAAATTCCTATTTACCAAAGAATCTGAACTGAATGATTTCTACACTCCCTCCCCGGAAATGAAGAAATATCAAACAATAGCTATTGGCGCAATCGGCACTGTAGGTGGGCTGGTGGTTAGCAGAATTGTTTGAATTGATTTTTAGTTTAAAGATATTTAAGTCATAATAAAATGGGGAGAAGTTGATTTAAATAGTATGGCACTGAACCGGTACTAAATTATGCCCAGTATGTCATTACTTCGCAGTCAGTAAAACAGCGGTCTATCTACATATCAAGGCGAAACATCCTAAGGTTAAGGTAAGTCCTAACGTAAGAATCAACCACACCTTCACCAGTACGATGTGTGAGTACACCTCCAACAACAGAGCGGAATTAATTAATCATCTTAGAACACGGCATAAGTAAGCTTATGGCCTTCGCTCGAAACGTTAGATTCCTTACTATATTTCGATTGTTGCCTACGCAGCGCGTTACTTTTATTTCACTATTAAGTAAGCTTAAATATATAACCGTTTACCATAAATGAAAAAATTCGAGAACGAAACCGAGGAGGAGCGAAAAAAGAGATTTGTAAAGCGTGTGATAAAGACTATCACGTTATGGGTAAAGCGAGGATCTCAGAACAAATAAATACCTATGCAATGATACGTGTAAGTAGATACTGGCATTTGGATGTGTATCGCCGTTAAACCCGGACGCTAAGGTATTAATACCATCTTCCTTTATTATACCGTTTATCATCTGACGCAGACAGCGCGATCTTGTTCACTGGATTACATTATAATATTCCTCATATGCATGTGATTTTCCACTAACTAAACAGTTTTTATGATCTTCGAAGGTAATATTTCTCTTAATAATCGAAATATAGTGTCTGTAAGGTTAGATATACTGCCGAAACAGAGAACGTAGGAACTTTCGGCAGTATATCTAACGTTACTATATTTCGATTGCTTTCTTATACCCTTGCACTTTTTGTCTTCTTTATATACCTTCGTCCATTTTATACGCATATAATTTTGATCTGAGTCCGACAAATTAGCCCTGTTTACACGGCCAAAATTTAAGCACGCTTAAGTTAAGCGTGCTTAAAATGCGCCACCTTGGTGCGTTTACACGGTCATTTAATAATCCCTTACTAAAACACGTACACCGTTATTCAACATGGCGGACGAGCTATATTTTTGGTTTTGGAAGCTTCGTATGGGTAGCGCGCGTCAAAGAACAACGGAAGACATCGGTACACGAGAAAGAGTAATAGCTAAAAGAAAGAAAGAAACAAAGGAACAAAGAATAGCGAGATGGAAGCTTCTATAGCAGGGCAAAAAAAAAGCATTTTATCGTATTAATAACACCGTATTAATAGCAAGCGTTTTTCAATTCCGTTGCGTTTACACGGCCAAGTTAAGCGGTCCTTGAGGTGGTCGGCAAACTAATCGCGATTAATTTACGCCGATCTGCATGTTTACACGGACATTTTAAGCCCGCTTAAAGTCAGATGGACTAGAATACTCATACCTATATACATAGATTGGCTTATTGAAAACAAGATTGGTTTTCTTCAAATGAACTGCTACAAGATTCTCACTAAAGATCGTTCTATACTTGTTCAAAAGAAAATTCAAAAGAAATTAAAGTTTAATCAGTGTCTTTACTTATGTGATAAAGATACCTCCTGATTTACATAAACTTTATAGCTTTGATTTTCTCGGCTTAGACAAGGTTATTTTTCAAACTTACTACGCCAATTACCAAGTGGTTCGTTTTTGAAGCCGTTCAATAAACTCGCAGTTCGTGGTGTTTTATCAGATATAGAAACACTCGGCTTCGCCTCGTGACTTTATAACTGATGGCTCTCCTGCTCGTTTATTAAACAGTACTTCAAATATTTGTATATTTAGTTATATTTAGTTGAACTATTGATTGTGTTAATTGATTTGTTGTTGCATGTCGTCAATTGAGTGTAACCAAAAGTCGAGTGCCGAGAGTCGAGACTAAAAGTCTCTTAGGCGCCGATTACATGAGCCGGGCTAGCCCGGTTAACTGGGCTCACGCGATTGATTAGGATCTCACTGTGCTTTTGAAACTCGCATAAACTAAATGTACAAAGAAGAATTGGTTTAGTTTAGATGTAAGCTAATCCTAACGTTGGTTAAAATCTCTTTTTGTGGCCGAGGAAAGAATTTCGTGATACGATAACTTAGGACTCCTATACGTTCTCTGTTTCGGCAGTATATCTATATAACCTTACTAGATTTCGATTGTTTTCTTATACCCTTACACTTTTTGTCTTCTTTACCTGCGTCCATTTTATACGCATATAATTTTGATCCAGAGGAGGTTGGACAGCTGCCGCAAAGCATCATGGTCCTAACGCTAAAATTGATAAATTATTGATTCATTTGCATCTGACCGCCGACGAGGAATGAACTCTGCTCGGTGGACTAGATGCGCAAAAACTTTTGAAAACTCGTCACAGTTGATCCAGAATTGATAAATCTGATGGTCAGAAAAATACGAGAACAATTCGTGGTTATCATAGACAATTAGTATGATCAGATTGTGCTTTATTTGGCGTATATTCGTGACAATGGCGGATGGGCATTCAAGATAGTTTTCAAGGACTACTCAAGTTCCTTCGGATTCTACGCATTTTATGTTACAAATAATGGAACAAATCAGAAACGAATTAGATGTTTACAACAAAGAAGGATTTGGTTGTGCTGTGCAACGTGTGATTCGTTACAACTGGAGAAAAGCGTGAGGTGAGAAATCAACATTATTTGTTGTTTAGTGGTTAATGATTTCCCCTCTCAAATTTTTCCTATTCTATAACCTTATGATGCATTTTCCGTGGTTTAATGTTTTGCATTCTGCAGTATTACTGTAAACTTCTATAACTGTTGTGTGTAGCAATTATCTGGATCAATTAGATACAACTATCATCCTTGGGGGTTTCCCCCCCCCCCCCGATTTTTTTTAACAAACAGTCTTGTTTCCTTTTATACTTACTGTAACTTGTATCCCAAATTTTATAAAATTGTGAATAAACCTAGCTTAAAATTTATTATTCAATAACAATCTTGTATTTTTCTTTATAATTAAGGTGAATTAAAAATTGAGATAATTTATTGGATTGCCTCCAGAATCTATTGATAAACTTGGTATAACTGGTCAAATATTTATATTTTATCAAATAAAGTGTATTTCCTGTATCCTCAATATAATTATATGTAAATAAGGAACTTGAATAAAATTAAAATGTTTTGTCTCAATATTGATCTTGGTTACTTCTAAAGCACTACTGTATTGACACTGATACAGGTATTCAATCAGGGGCATTGTTAACATTGGTTCAACATTTTTGCAGTGAAGCAACCCCCCTGCCAAGAAAACATCAACTTTGGCACATTTATTAGAGAGGGCATCAGAAAAGTTACTGTATTAAGGTAGACATGTGAATGAACTATAATACAGACAAAGTCCAGCGCAAGGGTGTCTGTCTTAGACATATATAGTTCACTCTTTATCCATATGTACATGCAGTAGCCAGTAGCACTCAAAGGCAAAGGGATGAATAATATCCAGGCATTTAATTAGGCTTTGGGACCCAGCATTTGGATTGTATAATATGCAAGGTAATACTTCTGTGTTAAAATTTTATTAGTTATGTCCACAATTATTATGCATTGCCTTATGTAATTATACAACATGACAACATGCAAAACTTCAAACTACATATTATTTGAATGTTATTTAGTAAAAGAGAATCCATCAATTTATCATTGTAAAAATCCTGTTTAGATTGGTGCTTGTGCATGGGCACTCAGTCTGAACACCACCAAAGTTGGTTCTTCCAACACTGACAGTCATCTGTACTGTATCTCTTCACTTCCTGTAAAAAATACGATGTGAGATGGAGTTTTTAACACTTTCATGTCTTAAGAGTTGACTGTACAGCATACAAACCAAGGGGTGGACACAGGGGCACATGACACCACCCCACACCCACCCACTTGGTTAGAGTCCCCCTTTTGCAACAAAAAAGCCCTTTATTAGAAGACATGTGCCTCAAGGGTGGGTTTGAAGCTCTGCCCTGATACAAGGTACTTTTGAAAGTGTACATTTCCCCCACCCCCATCAGCTTGCTTCCTAAATCACTGACTCAGTTGAAATGGACAACTGTGACAAAAGGGATAATAAATATTTGTATACTGAAAAACAATACAAACAATAACAAATTATAACAAATTAGCAAAAAATAAAAAAATACTACAACTACAATATATTATTCACAATAATAAACTACAAATAATCCACACATCAATTTTAATAATCATACTGCTGTCATGGAACACAATGTTATTTAATATATAAAAAATATCTATACATATCAGGCCTGTATACATATATAGCAGATCTTTAAGAAAGTTCAGTACATTATGTAATAATATTTACAGAATGTATAAATGTATGTAGGCCTGGTATGTATACAATTTTTCCAGAATGATGGTGTTTTTATACAGCGAGGTCAAGCGTTTTGGACCATAAAAACAGACAAATACCAAATTTTACCCTTTAATAATTGTCCACCACTCATTTTACACTTACTTTAAAGAATAAAGCTCGAAATATTAGGAAACTTCCAAAATTCTTGAGAAAAAAACAAGTTTTAGTGGCGAAAGGCTCTCTTAAATTATTAGGCGCCATCTTAGCAAAAGCCGAAATACCATGGTCAGTTCAACGGCGAATATCTCGAAAACAGTGAGTGGGTCACCGGGGGTCGTCCCGATAGAATCAAAGATTAGACATTTCTCCAACTTAATACGCAAAAATTAGAGAATTCGAACCGTTGGAATTCGAGATTTTTTGGTTTGAAGATTGTTGACAAACCGGAAGTGGGGTCGTCGCTTTAGACCAAATGGCTTACATAAACGGTCAAAATAAAGTAGAAAAATACATTTACCTTGCAAAATCCTGCAGATATGGATAGTCCAACAATATATCAATCGATATCGTTGCTTTTTTAAAGAAAAAATTGAATAACAATAGCGTAATATTCGGCATTTCCAAGTCCAATGCAAAATTTTCATTTCGAGAACGATGAGAAAATGAAGCCAATTCATTGGTCGATAAATTCACGTGACAATCACGTGACAGCTGTCCGGCCTCCTCTGATTTTGATCTGAGTCCGACGAATTCAACCATAGAGTCTTACTCAGGTCTAATAACTGCACTCCGTCAGCGATTTGCCTCACCAAGTGTACAGTTTCTCCAGAGGCAGGAACTAAACGACCGAAAGCAAGGTAACGGCGAAAGTCTTAGTAGTTACACCGAAGACATCATTCGAAGATGTAATCGCCTGGGAATAAATGACACAAATAGAATGAACTGTTTCATATCTGGTCTCAATAACGAGTTAAAACCGCATGTTATTTAAACCGCCCCGAAACATTCGAAGACGCAGAGTCGCTGGCACGTCTGAAAGACGCCGTTAATCGAAGCACAAAAGCAGTCAAACCCGCGTGTCCCACTCCCAGAGCTCAACTAACAACAATTTGATAGATAAACTACACGACCTCCTGAACGAAAGAAAATCAACCGACAACGCACCAGAAAGAGCAAGCTTTAATGAACAACAACAACAACAACAACAACAACAACAACAACAACAACAACAACAACAACAACAACAACAACAACAACAACAACAACAACAACAAAGAATTATCGAACTCGAAGGCCAAGTTCATGCAGCTTTTGATGACGGCCGCTAGTCGTCCAAAAGAATCAACCATTGCTCCTCTGACAACAACCTATCAAAGTGGAGCAAACAATAATGTTGATGCCATGAAAAAAGAACTAATCGCTGCAGTACGAGATGAAATCCGCAAAGAAACCCAGCAAAATTCACCATCCGACAAGTCGACAGGGGGTATAGGATCCACTGATGGTAGTCGCTTTCATCGATGTTGAACACTGGTGCAAGTCTTGCGTGGACTGTGCCATGAAGAATTCTCCACGATATATATCGTCGTCAAGCACCTCTCCTCCCGATTCCGGTTGAAGGATCCTTTGATCGCCTCGCAGTCGATGTCCTCGGTCCATATTTCCCATGCAGTTACGAATTCGGGCTCCCATTACGTCGTCGTCTTCTCCGACTACTATATACGAGATGGCCCGAAGCTTTCGCCTTGCCTTCCTGTGAAGCACACCGCATCGCATCACTTCTCATTAACGAAATCATGACCAGACACAGTGCACCTCGTTGTCTGCTTTCCGATCGTGGTCGTAACTTCCTTGCAGCCATCGTTAAAGAAAGCTATAGAATGATGAACACCTCCATACTCAACACCACTGCGTACCATCCTCAGACAGATGGCTTGGTTGAACGATTTAATGGCACCTTAGCTGAAACTCTTTCGATGTTTGTGAGTTCTAACCAGAAAGACTGGGACGAGCACCTTCCACAAGTCCTGTTTGCCTACCGAGTGTCCCCAAATGCTACCACCGGTGAGTCACCGTTCTACCTTTTCTACGGCCGCGAACCACGCCTGCCCATGGACATCAGCCTATTACCACCTGTGAACCTAAGTCCATCCGTTGCAGAACATCGTGCACGCATCGCCGGTAACTACGCTAGAAGAAGCCAGACAACTTATCGCATCCAACACGCAACGTGCCCAACTTAAAATGAAAGCCCGATACGACTTATCTACCCATCCAGTCCCTTATAAAGTTGGTCAGCGAGTCTGGGTCTATACGCCAAAACGACGCAAAGGTTTGTCCACCAAGCTGCTTCATAACTACCACGGACCCTACCACATTGTGGAGTCTTGTCCATTGTAAACTACGCACTTTGGACAATCGCCCTGTCAGTGTTCCCGTTCATGTGAACAGATTGAAACCATATTTTGATCCAAAAGACCGGCCTATCGAAGCTCCACCAGAACACCTCCCTCAGGATGAACCTCACCTTCGAGACGATGACCTTCCTCCTGACAGCTTTGCCACCGATCCAGTAGACCCTCATCTACCAGACTCCTTAACATCAACGCCTAACGACGACGGTGCGTCGTGCAACGCGCAAAACAAAATCTACGATGCGGAACAGATAGTGCGTCGTCGTATCCACCACGGAAAACCGGAGTACTTTATTAAATGGCGCGGATACTCCAACCGATCCAATACGTGGGAACCAGAGGATCACATTTTGAACAATCGCCTCTGGATTAACTTTTATTCGCGTTTCCCTGAACACTGCCCTACAGTGCATCATAATAACTAATTATGATGACTCTCGTTATATGATATACTTCTTAATATTTATATATTGTTCTAGTTTATACTCTTCTGAACAAGCCAGGAGAACTTGTTTTTGTAGAGGGGGGTAATGTTAGGAGACTGTTCACGAGCCGCGCACGTGAACAATATGACGTAATAAGACGAACAGGATACGAGACGAACACGTGAAAAGACTGAGTTGTTCTAGTCTGAAGCCGAGCTGTAATGTACATATATTTGTCATGGTCGAGTCGAATCGAAGAAGCCGTATTAAACTATCTTATATCTTGTAGCCGTTGTGTGTGTTATTATTAAAGCTTAAAGATTACCCACTACAGACGGTGGCGTAACAATGATATTAAAACTAGCTGTGTGCTGTTTGTGTGGCTCCAACCCCCCGCGCGGTTCATTGGCCATTTCGGTCACGCATGGCACGCGTAAAAAGTTGTTCGGACAAGCCGATATCAAGTTGTGTTCGCACTGCTTGTTCCCAGTTGTTGTGACAAGCCGATAACAAGTTGTTGGCAGTCTTGTAACAAGCTTGTTGGAACAAGGTCGTAACAACGTTGTTGACAACAAGGTTGTAACAGCAAGCCAACAATTTGGTACAAGCTTGTTGAATCAAGCTGTAACAAGTCTGTCTGAACATCGCGTAACAAGTCTGTGTCAACAAGGTTGAAACAAGCTTGTTGAATTTGAGCCGTAACAAGCTGTTTCAACAATGTTGTCACAAACGCATTTTATTATTTTCCCGCTTGCTTTTGTCCAGCGTGGCGGCAGATTTAATACAAAACTTTCACAACAAAGAATACAATGCAAACATTTATTTAGTGTATTACTGCATGAGTGTTCTTCGTAGCAAGATAACAAAGATATTCACAAAAAGGAAAGCTAAAACATTTTGTTCAAATAATATTACCTCAAAATACGTTTGAATTTAGCCTTGAGATAAGTAAGCCTTTATAAAAGCCTTTTACAGACTGCTAGGGGTTTGCCAGGGGCAGATAATGTTTAAATATAACAGTAAAAAACAACAAGCTATCCTATGCAAAATCCATTCATAAAGGAATATTCCTAAAGTTTATTTTCATGTTCTTCAGACAAACTGTCACCACCAATCTTCATTCTGTGTAGCATGTTTGTCAATTTTAGTCAGAAAACATCTACGAACATATAAAGATTCATTATAATTATAAACAGTACATTATGTAAATCATACAAACACAAGTGAATTCTTCAGACTATAAAAATGGTGACAGGGAGTTTAAAAAATAATTGTTGTGGGAAAGTGAACTTTCACGCCAGATGATTTTACCCGTCGGGTCTCGGGCAGGCAATACATTAAAGAGTTTATAACATTACAGGGGCGGATTTAGCATACATCACACCGGTCACGCGACTGAGGTAAAAAATCACCAGAATAATTGCGCAATCACACAACATTTTAATCTCGACAGTCTTCTAGAAAATGTTATGCCGTGACTCCAAAGCTTGGCAGACTGATTAGGTTTCAAATTCGCTTTTATTGTAATTTGCGAGTCAGCAAACACCGGGCAGGGATGACCGGTGGTCAGCGTTCGCTTTGAGAGTTTTGACCGGTTTGCGGAGAGATCTGATTGGTGTTTGATCAATTTGACCGATCTGCACCATGGCAACCACTTTTTTGACCGATTTGCCTCAAACCTGATTGGCTGTCGCGTTGATTTTGGGCTTTTTGACCGATCTGCACCATGGCAACCATCGATTGCTGACTCAGCTGAGATACCGAGTAATTTATTCATTGAAGCCTGAAGGCTTCTCACTGTGTTCGTGGTTTCAGTCATACGAGTTCTGTATAAGCGTTTTCGAATGGGTTTTAGCTGCTTTAACAGCAATGATGAAGAAATACTGTCATACTGTGAACAATCTACGATGATTTGTCATCTAGATTACACAGTCATCGATTTATTTCAAGCGAGGAACATTTTATTAATAGACGCGATTGAAAGCGTCTGAATTTTGGCGCCGCGCGGAGTCATTTATTCCCCTACTGCTGTAAGGTAAGACTGGTAAGTTAAGGTCAGACTGGTAAGTTAGGTCGTCTTAGTTTCATTTCAAATATACAAACAGTCTAGTGTCGAATATATGTGTTTTTGTCCAGTCTCAATATCGTATTATTTATCATTTTGCGTCCTAGTGAAGTCTGAGTTCAGAGTTCAGACATATTTATTCAGCAAGGCGGCATTAGCATATTTCACGCTTGCCAGGAGCTCTTATATATGAATTTGAAAGGATCAAATTGATCTTTAAGCCAAGGTTTAGTTCAACGTTAAATTGGATCTTTCTTTTCATGATTTTGAAATGAATAACTGTTTTCAAATTATGGTTAGTCTCGCTATCTTGCTTTGATAAGATATATTTTAACGGCGCGTTCGAGAAATATGACCCCAGGTTTATCTAATTAGCTTATATCAATGTTACGGTGGTCGGTAGATAACATATAATTTATTAAATTAGAGAAAATTACACACTACAAGGTCTTTGAGACAATGAATATTTAGTTAATCTTAGAAGGCATGCATTTTTGGGTGTTTGCGCCTTTCTCGTTTGGCAAATATTTTAGTTAGCTTTGTAAAAATATAAATGCTGAACATCCAATTTGGACAAACGTTTTGTAAACATAATAAAATGTGCCTTTAAAAATATGTTTTAAAAGTTTCAAAATTTTGCTCAAATGTGCTGTCAAATCGTGGGAAATGCCGTTTTAGAGACCCTAATTTCAAAAAATTTCAGGGGGGCCATACCCCCGGACCCCCCTAGAACCGTGGACCACAACTTTGACTGACGTTTTCAAAATCCTAAATCCGCCCCTGACATTATTGTCAAAGTGTTTTTATATTAAATTTAAAGCCACGACTCATAAATAACTCAACTTTCCACTTCTATAATACATCATTATCATGCATGTTCATTTTAATAGCTAAACAACAAAACGAATACATGCATGCGGCTTTAAAAAAAATTATTGATATAAAATTTACGAACCAAAACATACAGAATTGTGTTTAAATTAATGATGTCTTTATATGTGCAAAAGAGACACGTTTGCCGTTTGATAAAATTCTTGGCTGGATTTTATCGGCCTACTAAAAGTCAATCTTCAAAATGTTAAGTTGTTTACGTCAATAAATACAAAATGGTTTGTTTTTGAAGCAGTGCAATAAACTCGCAGTTCGTGTTTAATTATAGCCCTAATAAAACAATTTAACAGGCGGGATCTATAAAACAAACTCTGCTAAAAAGCATGCCAAGTTTGAAACAACGAAAAAACAAAACACCAACGAAAACTGTATTTTTAAAAACTAACCTCTTTGATAACGTTGACAAGGATCTTGGTGTATAATATTCTTTCTTTCCGGTTTGCTGTCGATGAACGTCCACTGTGCAAAGTCTTGTTGTTTTCTCATTTCATTTGTGCTTGATATTATTTGCAACCACTGAAAAATTATCTCCAAACAGAAATCCAAAACGAGAATGAGTTTTTAGCGCTTCAGAAGACCAGTAATCTGTATGATTATCCTGTCATTTCTCTGCCATATTCGTGTAAACAACATCGCCAGCAAAAAGCTGTTAATGGGCCAATGTCTTGTTCAAATTTTCTCTTCATAATCCACGCCATCCATGATTTAATCGACTGGTTCAAACCGGTTTTCACATGCTATTTTTAAGTTGTTGTGAAGGCTGAATCTTCCTTGCTGTGACAAGTCTGCCACAAGTTGTCATGCACAGCGATCTTGACCGAGCTTGTTGGAACAGCTTGCATGTGACAAGCTTGATGACTTCAACAAACGTGTTACAAGTTGTTCCAACAAGTCTGATATGGCTTGTTGACAACAAGCCTGATCCTGGCTGTTCCAACAACTTGTTAATGTTACCGCGCTCTGCAGCTCAACAACTTGCTACAAGGTTGTTGTCAACAAGCTTGCTACAGCGTGATTAGCCTGGTACCCTGGCCCAATCAAAGAATATGGGCCAGGTAACCACTAAAGACTTCTGCTTTCCTATTGGTTGAATTTTCGCGCGTTTTTAGTGGCTATGAGTGAAATTGCAATCGTCATAAGTGGATTTAGCCCTGATGACGCGAGAATGAGATTAGTGGTTACCTGGCCCATATTTCTTTTGAAATTGGGCCAGGGTACCAGGCTACAGCGTGATAAGCCAACAGCATTGTTACAACTTGTTCCCAGGCTTGTTACAAGCTAGCCTGGTCCCCTGGCCCAATCAAAGAATATGGGCCAGGTAACCACTAAAGACTTCTGCTTTCCTATTGGTTGAATTTTCGCGCGTTTTTAGTGGCTATGAGTGAAATTGCAATCGTCATAAGTGGATTTAGCCCTGATGACGCGAGAATGAGATTAGTGGTTACCTGGCCCATATTTCTTTTGAAATTGGGCCAGGGTACCAGGCTACAGCGTGATAAGCCAACAGCATTGTTACAACTTGTTCCCAGGCTTGTTACAAGCTAGCCTGGTCCCCTGGCCCAATCAAAGAATATGGGCCAGGTAACCACTAAAGACTTCTGCTTTCCTATTGGTTAAAATTTCGCGCGTTTTTAGTGGCTATGTGTAAAACTGCAATCGTCATAAGTGGATTTAGCCCTGATGACGCGAGAATGAGATTAGTGGTTACCTGGCCCTTATTTCTTTTGAAATTGGGCCAGGGTACCAGGCTAGTTACAAGCTTGTTCCGCCAACATTTTGTTCACAAGCTGTGAGAATTTTACGTGTGTATCGTGCACTGTTGATCAGGGCACGTGTTACGTGCGTGCTTAGAAAGCTGATGCAATATTCGGAGTCCATTAGTCAGCGCTTCCTGTGCCCCGGGCTCAGCATTGTTTCCATCGTTTCTCGAGTGGTTCTTCCCACCCTCCTCCCCATATTGTGCTATTTAGTGTCGGTGATGACACCCCCCTGGTTCGATCGCCGCTAACAGATACGCTTCAGATTTGTGGTGGCACAAGCGCCAGTCCACATGCTCCTTGCCTCGGAGTTTAAGGAATACAGATTTTACAGATTTTAATTACTTCTTTCAACAAGGGGCTTTTCAAGAGCAATTTACATTACTAAATGGCAGAGTCGAAGGCATATTTAAAGGCGCTCGAAGCAGCCGCCCTACGACACATTTATGACACACATGTCAGACCACGAATCACAGACCTAGGTGTTGATTTTATGGAGGGAGGAAAACCGGAGAACCCGGCGAAAAACCCTCGTAGCACAGGAGAGACCAACTAAACTCGACTCACATGAGTGTTCCAAGTTCGAGAACGGGGTTATTCCCAGACGGTCACCCATCCAAGTACTAACCCCGTCCAACCGGGCTTAACTTTTGGTGAGAGGCAGCGCCCTAACAGCACACGCCACCCGTGCTTCTTCCTTTAAAGCATCCGTCAGTTCGTGTTTTAGCAGCATGGCCAGAAATTGCGGACATTTGAGCCAGCGCTGACTGTACAGCAGCCTTTCGCAGAGTTCCCTATAAACTCCTCGGTGACCCCTACAATCGCTCATCGCTTCTCTATTTCGGTATGAAATGAAATATGGCTTCCCGTGCAGAATTTTACGACGTGGAAAAAATCATAGCGAGGAGGAAGACTACACATGCATTCTGTCTTGCAGAATCTAGTGCTTGTTCTAAATCAGCTAATTCATCGTAATGAATAGCGATTCTCTTTACATCCTCCATTGCCATATTTCTCAACCTACCCACACTCTTGCAGCTTGTGCACTTTGCCTCACTACAAGCTCTTCTCAGCAAGCCATTGATCCTCTTGCAGTCTACCTTTATTTGTACTCGGTAATGCCTGATGAAAGCGTTCAGAATTTGAACGTACGAGTAGGGTCGTAACACTTCTCCATTTTTGAGATCACGCCAACTTCATAGCTGCTGCAGTTGAATATTTATTGTGAACGCTATTTTTTCTTCCGACCCACTTCTCTTTTTGACGTGATTTGAACAGTGATTTGTAGACAATACAACTTTCTGCTTGGATTTTGATAAACTGAACGCTTTTAGTATATTAATATGGTCAGTCGAGTGTGACATGTTAAAAAAATAAAAATTCGCGGGGTTTTGCAACCGGAAGTAAAAGTGCAACGCGTTTAAACGCTGACCAGGCTGACTGGTTTACTTCATTCTCCGTGGCATTAGAAAGCCCGGGTTCTAAGCTTTATTTTGGTATCAAACATGGCGGTAGAATCTGGAAAATCACAGTTTTTCTAGCGAAAGGTTAAGACTACTTTCGATATTTCTGGTATATATGGCGAGCTGTTTGATTCACTTGTCTATCTTCGACTTTTGTATTTTCTATCTCCAAAATGTACGCTGTTAGTGGTCATAAATCTGGCTGAAAATCTCAGTGTGTACTAAAGATTATGTTGGCTTCGAGGAACAAACTCGGCAAACTTACTCCAGTTTAAGAATGTTCGACCAGCGACTGTTAAAGCTGATGACTTGTAAGATGTTTTCGATTTCTGTACAAGGGATTCACAAGCACAGATTGCAAATTTGAATGTAAGATTGTACCGTGAATTTTACGACATTTTGAGTTAAAATACTATCTATGAGATTTGAATTATGTTCTAGAAGAAGAAATCAACACGGCAAATATTTCAACGGCCCATTCAATTGCTTTTATTTTGAAATTTTTTTCTTTTCTATACATTTTCCTATCAGCGCAGACGCCATTTTAGTAACGAAATACGCACATGCGCATTGTCGATGTCCGCAATTTCTGGCCATGGATATAAAAACACTCGGCTTCGCCTCGTGTCTTTATATCTGATAAAACACTCCTACTCGTTTATTAAACAGTATACACACACACACACACACACACACACACACATATATATATATATATATATATATATATATTATATGGCTTTGTAATATCCTGAGTTCTGATTGGTCAACGCACGGTCCGTAAAAATGCGTATCCGGACCACGGTCCGTCTTTTTCCGCATCCGGACCGCTGTCCCGGAAGTTGATTTTGCTCGCGTGAATTTCTAAGGTTTTCACACTAAGTTTGATACAATAATTATCGAAAAACTTGAAATAGCCATATAATAAACGCTTTATTAACCTCGTTTACTCGGTCTTTACGGGAAAATATCAGACCTCGATCTTTTTTGTACGAACCTCGCCTGCGGCTCGGTCCGTACTGTCAAGACGTCGGTCTGATATTTTCCCGTACAGACCTCGTTCTCGGTTAATAATCTCTTAATATATATATATGTACTATTTAAAACACGAGTAGCAGTGTTTTATCAGGTATGATTTTATACCTGATAAAACACGTGCTACGAGTGTTTTGAATAGCTTAAAATACTCATTAATATTCAATAGACGTTTTGACCAATCGAGATGGAAAAAACATGAAAGTTTAGTTCATCTGGGGATGGAGAGAATAATAGTGAATTACAATGGGTAAGTAATTACGATGCGTAACATCAAGAATTTTTGTTGACGTGAAATCAGTTTAGTCCTTTAAGTGCTCCAAAGTGAATAACGATTTAACATGCCTCCAAAGCGGCGGTTCAGGCCACCGAAGTCTGAACAGGAAGAAAAACAGATAATGGAAGAGTGTATCCCTAAGTCGACACGATGCTCTACAAAGTGGGCTTTCAAACTCTTTTCCGAATGGCAAATTGAACGAGTCAACAAAGATCCCTGTATAGAGCAGCGTTCGTTTAAAATTGACATCAACAAAGTGCAGACATTGGATACGAATATCGCCAATATGAGTGCCGAGACGTTAAACTTTTGGCTGACAAAATTTGTCCAGGAAGTGGTCAAGGTTAACGGAGAGAGGTATCCGGGGAGAAGTTTGTACATGATTGCTGCGGGTCTTCAACGGCATTTAGGCGAAAGTGGAAACGCTATTCGACTGCTAAATCAAGGCGATGCAAGGTTAGTTAAAAGCGACTATTTTAAAATGACTTGCATTTTGTGGCTTAATAGGATTTATGACTGTGATCTGGAGTGATTCGAATGGACGGTTGGCTTTGTAAATCTCATTTTTCTTTCATTTTCAAGGTTCGACATATTCAGGCGTGCGTTGGATGCAGAGATGCAGAAGGCAACCCTAGACGGCGTAGCCATCAAGTCAAAAGTGGAGGATAGAGATGAAATATCAGAAGAAGATGAAGTTGCTTTGTGGAAGAAGGGGCTCCTGGGCTGTCACTCAGCTAAGTCGTTATTTAGGACAATTTATTTCTATAACGGCAAATTGTTTGGGTTGCGTTCAAAAGAACATAGGAATTTGAGATACTCAAATTTCAGGGTGGACTCGCAATCAGTTACTTATGATGAAAGCGTGTCCAAAACCTATCACGGCGGGTTGAAAGATTTAAAGTACAAGCCGAGAGTAGTGAAACATGTTTGTTGTGCTGGAAAAGATATTAACCATCAGCCGTGTATTGTAAATTGCTATGCAATTTATATGGAAAAATCAAAGAGCTAGCTGGGCATGTAGAGGCATTTTATTTCAAGCCAAATGCAAATAGCGAAGTGTTTAAGTTTTGTCAAATGGCTGTAGGTATTTATACACTAAACAAAGTCTTACCCGACTTGTGTAGCGAAGCTGGGTTGGAACGTAAGACATCACATTGCTTAAGGGTGACTTGTGCTTCAAGGCTATTTCAAAATCAGGTAGACGAAAAATTGATACGCGATAGAACAGGCCATCGTTCAAACGCTTTGCTAAGCTATGAGAAATCAAACTTAGAGCAAGAAATCAATGCCAGTAGGGTGCTGGGACCACCAGTTTTAAGTGATGCAAGTAGTGCTACAACTAGTGCAGTTACCGCTACCGCTACAGGTAGTCCAGGTGAAACAATTAAAGAAAGTTCTTCAAACATTGAAGAAGACCTTGAATTGTTGGATTTTGAAATGTCAGATGAGTTGATACGCGAGATCATTTCACCAGATACTAGTAGGCGAGCAAACGTTATGTCGGAGTCAGTGTTCAACAATTGTACCTTTAATTTTGGGCAGTAATTTGTGTGTAAATGCTATTGTTGTGTTCCTGAGTTAAAATAAAATATTGGTGTGTTTTCGTTTGATTTCATATGAAATGTAAATGAACATGAAGCATTATATAATGGCACATGTGCCATTATATAATGCTTCATGTTGATTTGCATTCCATTGTTCTTCTATTGTAACCCACTATTTCCCTGGGGCCGATTTCAAATCCCTTCCCGGGCTTTAGAAATGTCACTCGACATTTCTAAAGCCCGGGAAGGGATTTGAAATCGGCCCCTACTCACGTGTCCAAAGAAGGTCATCCGATTGGTCAAAACGTCTATTGAATATTAATGAGTATTTTAAATATATATATATATATATATATATATATATATATATATATATATATATATATATATATATGTTAGACATGAAGTGCTATTTCACTTGAATCCTTTAAAAAACAAACAGGTATCCTATCCGTTCCACTAGACTTTGAGGCATTTAATTTTTTTAGAACCTTTTCAACTTCTTGAATCGAAATATTTTTGAAATTGAAAACACTAGTAACTGGTTCCATAAATTCTGTATTTGCGGTTACGCGCGTTGGTTCCATAATTATTTGTGTAAGTTGCAATAAGTTTACATCGAGAAATCGGTTTGTATGATGAAGTTTTGCATCGGGAAGAAGATCACAGTTGAGATCTCCTACTAAAATCATTTCCTTATTAGCAATATTTTAAATAAGTTTTTGTATTTCATCAAATAGTTCCAGTCTTGCAATAGGTGGTCTGTACAGAGATGTAAGGGGTTTACTCTTAGTTTTGGTAACTTCAATACAAACCGATTCAACGTTCTGAGGGACTATAAGTCTTTTCCGTCTTGTACATTCAATAATCTCTAAAATAAATCACACCACCTCCCTCACGATTTCGATCTTTTCTAATGATGTCGTACCCATTAATTTGGACATCTTTATCACCTATACTGTTATCCAGTCAACAGTATAGTTTCATTAATGCTTGCGATATCTATGGGTTGATCATGCAAATAAAATCTTAACTGCATGGTCAATATGCTTTATAGGGGAGGTGATGTTTAAGTGACCAATTCGAAAACCTTTGAGCTCCCTGAGCTTACCAGTAGTATATATACTATCACTAATATTAGAGCAATTCCGGGTTACATTTAAGCTAGGTTGTGGGTTCGAGTCCCGCTTGGGAACTCAGAAAATTTTTCTGAGTAAAATAGCTCGAAGAACATTTACACTCAATTTACATATGGCTGTGTCGGTGTTTTGCCCCCAGGAGGCGAACCGGTGTCCGCTTCACCAAAATCTGGAATATCTGGATAAGAATTTATGTTAAAAATGTTTTAAGTGATTGATAATATTTCTGGCAAGTAAGGCCGTATCAGCTTTAATTTGTTCAGTTTTGTTCGTTGCAATATATTCCTCAAGTTGACCAATTCATCTGATGAAAATTATTGCTAACTTCCTGTTTTGAATTATGTTTTGAATTTGATTGGTGTTTGGCAAATAATCCTGTTTCTAATGGTTAACAACCATTAAGAAACAGGATTATTTGCCAAACACCAATCAAATTCAAAACATACTTCAAAACAGGAAGTTGTCAACGAATCTTATCAAATGAATTGTTCAACTTGAGGAATATATTGCAACAGTATTTTACAGAACGCTGCATGATATTGCCATGCATGCACGACAGTAACACTTGAATACATAACGGTTGAAGGATTAAATCTAAACGCTGCTATTGGATGATTGTTTCATTATACCAAAAATACATTATGCACAAGCTAGTTTGCATAAACGTGAACAAAAAATAGAACGACTTTGGCTGAGTTTCTAGATCATCTGTTCTTTAATAGCGACTCTTGATAGACTCGTGTCAGTTAATCTTGAGAATCTATTAATAATTTATTTATTAATAAACTGGCTAGTAAAGTTTATACACCAGTCACTCACTACTATAGAGAACGTAATATAATATGAATATGTATAATACTATAATGATTAGCTTTTGTCTATGAACAGTGTTTTACAGTCATTTGCAACTTACTTTTCACCCAAATCTTCAGAAGTTCGTTCCGAAGTTCGCAAGTTCGTTGGGAAGTTCAAAGTTCGTTTTGAACTACGCATTCTATTGGCTGCTAGGAACCAAGCAACCAATCAAATGCGTAGTTCAAAGCAAACTACGAACTTCCCAACGAAGTTGCGAACTTCGGAACGAATTTCCGAAGATTTGGGCAAAAAGTGAGTTGCAAATGACTGTAAACTGAAAATGTTTCTGTTCTTCTTTCACATGGCGATGTAAACGTTGTAACACATGTCACTGATTATTAACTTCGTTGTTTATGATTTGGCACGCTATGTCATGTTATAAAACCCAAAATAGAACTATATATTTTTCTAGCAAATACAACCGTGGTTGCCAACTTAATTATCACCGTTCTGTTGAAATCTAACTGAAATTTTTCTAACATGTAATATAAACTAAATTTTACCTGTTTACCATTCATACATTAACTTTTTTCAAAAACGAGACCGTAGTCACAATCATTGTTTACGCAATGCAACGTTAGCAAGTTCAAGCCATGTTGGGCTCTGATTTACATTGGCTTCTGCATTAGGAAAAGATCCAGAACCGGAGAAAGTAGTTGTGTTGCAATGTGTTGTGTTTAGTTGATAAAACTGAACCTCATTCAAAGCGTTACCTGGATTGTTTGTGTGAAAATATAGCTTGATTTGGGCCTGGAAAGGGTAAATATTCGGCTGCATGACATTACGAATATCAAAGGGAAAATAGTAGGGGTGCATGTGTTGGATACGTTGCTGCACTGACACCGCCGGCTGTGAAATTATTATTTGGCAACGGGCCAAGGCTGTATATTTTGGTTTTGAATAGCTGTAGTAGCTGTGTTGGTATGCACACAGAAGAAGCAGGATGTGTATATGGCTGATATATGTGTGTATTCTTTGGGCGGCAATGACGACGAGTCATGTACATTGCTGGGCTGGTTTCAGAAAATTGTCCGATTGTGGATTTAAACCAGTATTTTCCTTCACTTTCTTCCTTTTCGAACCAATTCTTCCAAGTTTTCCCTGTCATTCGCGGTAATGGGCGGAATTTTTCCATCACAAGCAATTTTCAAATAGTGACATCTCGGAACAATTTTTGATTCCCTTCCTTGCCGTTGTATAAACTCGGAATGAAGTCTTTCTTTCGAAGGACGAACATTTCCCACAAAATTTGTTTTGTTCTTTTTAGCAAACTGTGTTAATTGCAACAATTCATTGTCTTTTTTTGTAATTTTATCTTCCAGCCCCTTAAGTGCTTTTTCTTTCTACATGTAAAATAAATATAAAATAAGAAATTGGCTATGGCCTATGTTGATCTGTAATTGTAAGATTGAAAATACTAGTAATCATGGTGTATAGAAAATATTTATTTTTAGTGAGCCAACTCCTAAATAAATAAAATAACTCAAAATAATTCTACTTACATCGCGTACGTTTCTCAGTCTTAAACTCTGGATGAAGCCTTTCGTTTCCATGGTAGTGGAATCCTACACAAGGTTCAAATTGGCACGAGCAACCATTTTTGTTTCCTTCTTTACGATGACCACGGTGATGGCAGCGGGTACAAATAGTTGACGTTATTCGACTTGCATGAGGGATTGAAAGAGGCATTAATTTTATTGGGTTGGTTGACTTAAAAATACAGACAATTCTGCTTGGCATTTAGTATGCTCTTTTTCAAGCTTCATTTTGTCCCCCAAAAGTATATCCTAAGCACTATTTTTAGTTGCAACGCCTTTCTCACGACTCAATATCATTCGCCTGTGTGGTGCGAGAATTGCACATGGTATATGTTCTCAAGGTCTTTCAGTTTCAAAAATCTTAACATGTAATTTGTTGAAGTGAAACCCAGATTTCTCAGAGATGACGCGTATTTCGCCAATTCTGGATCTAAGTCTGACAAAAATTCTTCAACAGATCTACGTAAATTGTTTTGATTTGAATTTATTTTCCATAAAAGTGTTCGAGACCAGGGCGCAACGCCTGTGATACAACGAAGGCAGTTTGACATGACATATCCTAACATTTTCGTGCACTTCCTGCGTGTTTCTCATTGGTCAATTGTCGCCAAAACGAACATTTCAGGAACGCTTCTATTGCCACGACATGCAGTAAGACATTTTAATAGCTTGTTTAATCTGACTTGGTTTGTGTGGTCTGAGACGCCAAAACTGAAATAAAACTATGCATGGCCATTAATTTAATAGACCATATTATGTACGTGTGTAAACTGATCACACAGCAGCGTAATTTACGTTTTAAATAAGTTAATGATCCAAGCCGTTATTTAGAAATATACCGAGCGAGAATAAAACAAGACTATGACACACATGCAGGCAATATTTTGTGTGAGAATGTTTTGGAAAGAAGCACTCCGTTTGGTAAAATCTGTGGCCAAACCTCATCCCGGGGTATATAACCCCCATTACGACTCTAGGGGTAATAATCCCCATGTAGGACATAACCTGCCAAAGGGGTAGCGACCCCCTAAGACATCGACCTGACCAAGGGGACATAATGTCCTTGGACAGTTCTTCGATTCGACTGGTCATTCTATTTACATTATGAGTCTATTCGGGGCTTGAAGGTGACCTTTGGGAGCACTTCATCCACAAACCAAAACTTTATTTTTGTTTTAACATGCAAGTTAAATATCAACAAAACAAATACACCAGTGAACTATTTTCAAGAAATAGATAATTGTAAGTCCTTCGTTGCATGTTCGTATAGAAACATCCCCCCCCCCAGAATGCTGAAAGCGGCGAGAGAACCTCTGGTGAACTGGCCGTTTCTTTGATCGCTCCGAGCCAATGAAGTCGCTAGGGTCAGATCTTGACCCCTTTTCTGATTGGCTAAGAAATCTGTTAGGTTGTTTTTTAGATTACTACAACATGAAAGTGAGATTGGTGGCGTCTTCGACCAGAGCTTCTCCGTTGCCGCTTTCAGCATTCGAGTGGGGAGTGGGCGGCGTAAAACCTCTGGGACCAGGGTAGTCCTTTTACAAATACAACACAAATTGTGCTAAATAATTAAAGGATAGGTACAGACTATTTATTTTTTCCTTTTTTAAAATTTATTTATTTATTTAATAATTTATTTTTATTTATCTATTTTTTTTTACTTTCTGGACGACAGTGATTTGTCACTCGTTTTGCACGTGCGAAGTCATGCTGACCAAGGAAGATGATCTTTAGAACCGTCAGGGCCTCAGGGGTTTATTTCTTGTTTTTGGTAGGTAAAATTGACCTTTGCTCACCTTCCTTTTCAAAGGTTTTGCAAAGATTTATCCCGTTTTTGACTCGATAAAACATGTGATGCGAGTTTATTAAACGGCTCAGTTAAAAACGTTCCGATTTTGGTGGGTTTTTTTTGTTATTATGTTCATTAGTATTATCCTATGGCCAATTAGTATTCTTTACGATGTCAATAAGTTTTATCAGGTATAAAACCACCGATGTGGTACTGAGACCCTAGACAGGGTTCGAACCTGCAACCTTCTAATGACCGGTTAGACCCTCTAACCATTGAGCCACTGAGGCTCAGACAACTTATCATGTCACTTTAACAACAACATCTCATATGGAAACGCTACCACTTAGGAGCACATATGAATATGAATTTGCAACCTTAGCTCTCCATCTGAGCCTCAGTGGCTCAATGGTTAGAGCATCTAACCGGTCATTAGAAGGTTGCAGGTTCGAACCCTGTCTTGGATCTCAGAAATCTTTTTCTGAGTAATGAGCTTGACGAACGTCCACCGGACGTCTGTTGCATATTACACCAAGCTCGCAAACGTACCACATGCACTACATGTATACGTACAATTTATAATCATGTCATTCGTTATGATTCTCAATTCTTTCTTGCTAAATGTTCTGCTAATGTTTTTAGAAAAATAGTGCATTCGATATCCCATCCCACCATTGGTTCCAAATACAAGAGGTGTAAAAAAACCATGTTCGACTTCCAGTACTCTTTGTAAATATTGTCTCTTCTTTTCATTCTCTTGTTCTTTGAAAATCTGTGCCGTTGTTTTATTCTGGTTACTTGCAGAGTTAACATGCGTCACTCTAATATCGAAAAATGTCGTAACTCCACGTGACCAGAATCCGCTCGCCTCAATGTCAAATCGTGCTTCCAGGCTTGTATTTGTTCTCAAATTCAATCTTTCGTTGTCAAGTGGTTGAAGGTGTGGTTCTGATTCCACATTCTTGCAAACTTTACTGATTACTGATGTCAGCAGATCTCGAATTCCATCATGCCTCTGCGCCACAAAGCCACTCTTCTTACATGACAGGGAATGGTTGATGGAAAAACTCTCACCACATGGACAATAACTTGGTAAATCGGACAACGGTAAATTATAGCGCAGACGTAAGGAGTCTCTAAATTCTTGTTTGTTCAAACAGAGTCCCTGATCCTCAAGTGGCATTGCATTTAGCCACGAGCTGGCTCCCTTATCTCTTGCTTGATTCACTTGTGGTAATAATTCTGAAGGCAGAGAAGCATCAATTCTTTCCCTTTTTAGTTTAAGAGGTGGGGCTTTCAATTTCTGTTGATTCTTTTTCATATCTTCTATTGATGACTCGCTTTGTTTCATCGTCACACTCTGTGTTATAATCAACTCTACATGGGATGTTGTTATCGAGGTTGAAGTGGCGTATTGCTGTGGTGATTCGGCTGGCCTTGGCTTATATAATGGCTTCTTTTGTCCTTTTTGGCAAACCAAACCCCCTTGGGCTGATGGTAGAGTGAAAAGTTCACGAAGTTCCTCAGTAAACTGTTCATCTTGCCCAAACATTGTCGGCAGAAAGACTTCATTCAGCACTTTCTGTATTGGCTCTACATATTCTTCGAAAGATTCGATTGTGCGCATGAAATATGTGAATTTGAATTTATAACCCTTTGTTAGGCCAATTTTGGAAGCATGAGGTTGACTCTTTTCAATTTTAGAAAGTGTTTCAATTTCTTCTTTCCAGACTGAGACCTTCTCGTTGCAGTATTGATCTTTATATTCCTTGGACCCTATAACAGCACCAAGGTGGCGTTTACCGTCGGTTGTGATCTTCCTTTCCAAATACTCTCTGGGCTTCTTCAGCTAGGGCCTCTGATTTCACTTATTAATTATTATTATTATTAATTATTATTATTATTAATTATTATTATTATTAATTATTATTATTAATTATTATTATTATTAATTATTATTATTATTATTATTATTATTAATTATTATTATTATTAATTATTATTATTATTATTATAATTATTAATTATTATTAACTATTTATTATTATTATTAATTATTATTAATTATTATTATTATTAATTATTATTTTTATTATTAATTATTATTATTATTATTATTATTATTATTATTACGACCATCTTCAGAATATTCTTATGCAGATGACACAAAGTTAAGCTTAATTCTAACCTGCCAATTTCGTTTTCTGTCTTTCCAGATACATTAGAAACGTTCAAACTTTCATAGTTAGAAGCAATTTTTTACAAGATGTCTGCTTTAACCATTTACGCGTTGGATGAAAACCAGAATTTGTCTGAGATGGTTGACAAAGCTTACGTTATCCGTGTGGCTATGATTTCTGTCCACGGTAATCCCCTGGTGCCAGATACTGAGCTCGGCTCCGATGGAAAAGGTGGTCAGAATGTCTATGTCAGAGAAGTGGGCAAAGAGTTGTCAAAGCTAAACTGTGATGTCACCTGGTTCACTCGCAGCGAGTCTACAAATGAGGAAGGCATCGTAGAAATTTCTCCAACACTTCGTTGTCAATACGTCATTGCGGGCCCGCAGAAGCATGTTAATCGTGATTCCTTGTTTCAGTATTTGGAAAGATTCATCAAAGAAATCAACACTTCCAAGTTTGATGTTCTGTTAACCAATTACTGGCTTAGTGGATATGTTGGGCTCGCGCTGCGTCTAAAATCGGATCTTCCACAGGCTCATATTCATCACTCGATGGGCGCAATGAAGTACGAGCATGTAGAAATGCCAGACATTGGACCGATTCGTCTGAAAATTGAAGATATGATTAATAAGCATGTCGACTGTATGATCCATCAAACCAAGGCTGAAACCACTCTATGCAAAGCTACTAATCCGACCTTGATCAAAGCTGGTATTAATACTGACCGTTTTGGAACTCTCGACAAGAAAACCGCCAAAACAACTCTTGAATTCCGAGATGACGTCGTCAATGTTCTCTTCGCTGGCCGGTTCGCCCCTCAAAAGGGAATCCACTTCGCCATTGAAGCCTTGAAAGAAACGAATGTACCCCATACATTTCGTTTGATTGGCAACAATAGTAGTATGCCAGAACTTGTTGAATCAAACCCACAAGTTGAATTTCTCGGTTCCAAAAAACCCGATGAGCTTGCTGTATACATGGCCGCATCCGACATTTTTATTATGCCGTCTCTCTATGAGCCATTTGGTATCGTGGCCATTGAAGCAATGGCTGCTGGCTGTTGTCTCATAGTAACGGCTACGGGTGGTCTGGACGAGATTGTGGAACATGGCGTCCGTGGTTTCAAAGTACCTCCTGGTAACACAGCTGCTATCCGCGAAGCCTTTGAAACAATGGTCGCCAATTCTTCAATCATGAAAGAAATGCATCAAGCGAATATTCAACAAATGGAAAAGTACAGCTGGATATCTACTGCAAGCAAAATTCGCAATGAAATTCAGACGCTGCTAAATCGTAATTATATGTACGCACAAGGTAATAGACCTGCCAACGCTGACCTATCTGACGTCCGTGACGTCGCGTAAGACACATCACTGAATTTACACAGGTCAAATATGTAGTTCTGGAAAAATTAATGAGCCCTATGAGTCAATTTTTTGAGCCAAAAATCTAAAACGTTTTTCTATTGATACGTATCGTACAAGTACTAGCCCTTATACCGCACATACGAGACTCGTTCCTGTGAACATTGCTGGAGACTTTTCATCAAGTACAATGTTTTAGACTTTAGGGTTGAATCTACGTTTATCTTTATTCTGTGAATATGGCCTTTAATGTGCCTCGATACAGTTTATAAAAATAAACTAGTGTAAAGCAGTTTAACACTTTTTGAATTTGTATGTTTTAGTAGCCGGTTATGTTTACTAACATAGAGTCATTTCCTAATGCATGGCAATAATAATAATAATAATAATATATATAATTGATGAAATTCATTCAGATTGTTCCAAGCTACACTGATGAGCTGCTGTACAGCGAAACACCGTGTCTGTAGATTGAACTATATATATATATATATATATATTTCACAAATACTTTAATGAAACATGGCCTTATATACATTGCTTTGCGGAGTATTTCAAACATACCTAGGTGACCTCTAGTTTTTTTCATACATGTTTTCCTTTATAAGTACGAACAATCAAAGGCGGGTTGTTTAAAATCTGTACAATGCTAGTTGTTGGTTTTTTTCTCAAAACTAAACATATATATCGTGTTTTTTTATTGTGTATTTTCTAGCATTACAGAATTTTTCAATATAGAGGAAGATTTTCGCAATGGGATATATATTGCAAAATTTCAACATAAAGTGGGCTAAATGGTTTCATGCGACTTTTGGGCAGGTCAGCCATTACTTGGGATTGAAGTCTTGCTTCCATCTCCAATACTTTCTATTTATCTTTGCCACTGTCACTGCTATATATACCTAGTTTGTCTGGTCTCCGACTCTTACGATACCGTTTTATCTAAGCTAGGGATGAGATTCTTTGGCTCTACTTTATTAATGCGATCTTTTGGATCATTCTGACTCTCCTTTATCCCATAGCTCCCTGCCTCCTCCAACTATGTGAAAGAGGACCACTTAATCACCAATTTACGAAGTTCTCTTCACTTGCATGATCGTTTTTGGCATCGTGCTTGTAGATTCCACACTAATATCAAAATATAAGCTGTCACTTGAACAGGTTTCATCCACGTTGAGAATTTATAGCGATGTATAGGCAATTCTTCACTTTTAGCCTTTATGTCATCATTAGGAAAGATATTTAATTTTTTTTTTTAATCTCTCCAACTCAGATTGAAACGAACGTTACGGTTTAAATCGCCTTGCCTCGTTGCAGATCCATGCTCGGACTATCTTGCTATATACTGTATCCTGAAAGTTGCATTATAGACTTGTACAGCATGCAATAGTCCTAAAGCCAGAACTGCGCTTTGAAGCTCTAAACGTGGGATTAACAAGTCTTTCAAAAGAGGCAACTCGTGATTTCGCTGCGACAAATCGTACACCACCCTACTCCAGTTGCCATCGTACATACAACTACGCTCATACAGGCACCAAAAGCTTTTAAAAAACCCGATCTGAGGAAACACATAGGTCGGACTAGTTGACAAACTGTTCCTAGTGGAGTAAGAAATCTAATGTCTTTCAAGTTAATCAAGTGTGATATTTCGTTGAATAAGCTGCTTCACTGTTTTTGGATCGAGTAGCAACTAAAGCTCTTCACTGTCTCAGTCTAAAGCAGTTGCATTTCAGTCTTTGGTCGCACAAGAAATGCGGCGGCAAGTCTATGCAATAAGGTCAAATATGTGAGCAATTTGACCAAGGACACTGATCTTTTAGTCATCTCTTCTGGTTTGGTAATGTCGCATTCCCAGCTCCATTGTCTCGGGGAAACGACAGATCCGGAGTTCGCAAGTGTCAATCACACGAGACTGAAGTATTTTCAAACGTGATTTAATGAACTTCAGGTACTGTGGTGAAACTATATCAAACAAATTGTAATAACCACAGTTTGGTTTGACTTAAAATTCAAAAAACAAACAGGAAACAATGAAGGCGAGTGATAACTTACGTCTATACTCTCTAGGAACTCAGCTGTACAAAAACAGGTACAAAAAAGGTAAATAAATTACTGTTCGTTTGCTCCTACTATAACTGTTCGCCAAAAAGAAAAGGAAAAACGTTCTGACAACGTTAGTCCTCGTTGCATGGCAACGTCGGCCGGGGGCACTGGGAACAATTAATCGGCCGGAAGTCAACGAGGTCCTAAGTTATTCTAACTATAACTTCACACTCCTCGCCCAAGGATATCATCCTTGTCTTTAGTTCAGGCTTTGGTTGGTAGTAGTACAGTAGGATTAACTCGGGCTAATGGGACGGAAGACTGTTTTCTTCTTTCCATCTTTAACAACTAATAACCTTGGCTTTCTTGACTTTGCCATCTTCGCTTTCCATAGACTCTAGAACTCTTCCCATGTGCCAGTCATTTCGGGAAACATCTTTGTCCTTTACAATGACAACGTCTCCAACGGCGAGGTTCCGATCCTTCTCGCACCATTTCGGTCTAACTTGCAGGTTCTGTAAGTATTCCCGTCTCCAACGAAGCCAAAATTGATCAGCGAGGTATTGAGCCCTATGCCAACGCCGACGAGCATAAAGATCTTGGGCAACGAATTTGCCTGGTGGAGAAGCGAGTGGACGCCTCTTCATTGTAAGTAACATGGCTGGTGTTAGAGGATTTGGCTCGTCAATGTCCAATGTAATGGTAGCGATAGGACGGCTGTTCACAATACCTGTTACTTCTGCCAAGAGAGTAACCGGCAATAATTCGTCGTCGAGTTGGGAGCTTCTGATGCCCAACAACATTGCATTCAGGACGCAGCGGATTGTTCCTATTTGTCGCTCCCACGCACCACCAAAATGGGAGGCATGTGGCGGATTGAATACCCACTCACATCCTTGTTCCATGACGCATCTCTCTACTTTCTGTTGATCCAACTCCATGAGCGCATCACTGAGCTCCGATTTCCCTCCAATGAAGTTAGTGCCACAATCGCATCTAAGCCTGGCTGCCGGACCACGAATCGCAAAGAAGCGGCGTAGAGCACAGATGAATGCACTAGCGTCCATAGACTGCAGCACTTCGATGTGGATTGCCCGACTACTAAGACATGTAAACGCGAGTCCCCAGCGTTTTGCGTTGACTGCACCATGCACCTCTTAGTTTCCTTGCTCGGACTGCCCACGGACCAAACACGTCTAGACCGACGTTTGTAAATGGCGCGCTGGTCTCCATGTGGTCGGTCGGTAGGTCGGCCATGTGCTGTGCGAGTGTTCTTCCTCTCAGCGTTCTATACAGGACTCAGGGGCGGACTGGCAGCAGAGAAGTTACCGGGAAATTGGATGAAAGGGGCGCCTGACCAAGTGCAAAGCGCGAATGTTCTAAAAGGGTATGCCGTCCCGACCTCCATGACGGAGATCATTTATCCATTTTAATATAAGCAAGATCTTATGTTCCCCATAATTTTTGTGTCACTACAACTTTTAATAGACAATATATTATGTATTAAAGACACGCGCGGAGTACAGTTCCACGAATAAACTGTGCTAGTACGCTTACTCTTAGACTCTTACTCTTAGTCTCGTAGTGTTACAAAATGTCAAAATTTATACCAAAAATTACATAGTACATAGTACATAGTATACATCCTTATGAGTTATGCAGCTTGAATAACAAAGAAAATTAGAAAAGATAACTCGACAATCTTCACTACAGGGTAAGTAGTTTAAAGAACACAGACGAGTCTTTAATTAGAATCGAAATCACGTCGTCCACGGTATATACTGCCGTCAAGTAAGTCCTTCTCGCTGCACCTCTAACTTGTCGTTTCTTAGATTACATCTCAGACGGGTTCTTATAAATTTGAGTTTACTGAATGCTCTTTCACAACTATAACTTGTGTGAAGGACAGGGTAAGTAGGCATTCATAAATGATAAACAGATTCGAATAAGCAGATGCATTTAATGAATATAGAGGACTCTATGGAAACACACGAGACACTTCTTGCAGGATCCTTTGCATACTATTTGCGCGGACTGTAACGACTGTTCTTCTTCAAGTTCCTCAGAGTGAGACTCGCTGTCTGTTCCACTGGCGTTGTTGACTTCAATCTCACTATCTGAATTTAAGAATTCGTCTTGAAGTGTTCGTGAGAGAGAATTGAAATTTCTCGCAAAGCTCGACAACTCCTCTTTGAGTTTTGAAGTATCAATTCCTGCCAATTCTGTTACTTTCTGGAAACTCTCGATTCTCTCAGTTCTGATTCAAGTTCAATATCTAGCTAAGTCGCTTACAAGCAGCAAAGCATTTGTCGATTGGGTAAAGGTTACTGCTTTTTGATAAACATCATCAAATGAAATTAGTTGAAGCTTATGTTTGGCCGACTGAACCATGTGCCAAGCACTTAGATAGTCAACCTCAACCTGGGACTCGCATATAAATATCATCGTTGCTAAAGCTAACAAACTGCCAGGGCTACTGAAGAGATGACTTGTTGCCTGTTGACGGACATCAAAGTTAGGCGGACGCTATACCTGACCCTTGTTAAGTCCCAGTTAAGCTACGCCACAGAGATATGGTTCCCAGCCAACACCAAACTCAAGTCTAAGTTTGAGAAGATCCAGAGAAGAGCTACCGCTTGGATTTTCAAATGCAAACAAGGAGAAATATTTCATAAGCAGAGGCTGGTAAAGTAGCTCTTAACTTGCTACCTTTAAGTTATGACACAGAAATTAAGGACTTGATATTTTTCTTTAAAGCCCTCTATGCATAGAGGGCCTTAAAGAAAAATATCAAGTCCTTAATTTCTGTGTCATAACTTAAATGGATATACAGACCTGAAAGTTCACAAATTTGTTTCTTTTGTTAACAATGGTCGCACTCGACTTAGTCAAAACCCAACCCTTACTCTTAAAGTTCCTCTCTGTAAATCCAGCACATTCCAAGCTTCTTACTTCAACCGCATAGTCAAACTATGGAATTCAACCTGTAAAATACTCCCTACCACTAGTTTTTCTAGTGTTTCCTTTTTTAAAAGTTCCCTGAAATAAATGTACTATAATTTAAGTTACTCAATTTTTCATGTAGATCTGCCGTGCACGTGGTCGTTCGTACGTGATTGCCCCTGTCATAGGTCGTAAACTCATGCAGGTGTTTTTTTTATTTTTACGGGGAGTGTCCCGTTCGCACTCTTCCCGTTTGGGTTATTTTTATTTTATTATTATTATTTTATTTTATTTTTTTTGTTAAATATTTTGTTTTTGTTTTTTTGTTTTTGTTATATAACATTTGATCATTGTAATTTTGTTAGTAGATAACCCAATAAAGTTGTTGAAAAAAAATCCAATCCTTTTGTTTGCAAATAATCGGATGCTTCTCGCAAGATACTGTAAACCTTAAAAAGCGAGAAGGCTGTGAGAATTGTGCCAAACTGACACCATTTTGCTAACAATGCCGATGCTTCGTAGGTTGCCTTTGAGTTAAAATTTGGCGCTGTCTTAATACTGTGAAGCACCTGCAGCAAAACAAGAAACGTTCCTTTCCCTGAATCATCATAACTACCAAGGATCGTCTCAAGAGCCGCCTGCTTTGACCACCATCTTGTGGCACCGATCTTCTGCAGCCTCTTAAGCTTTGCTGACCCGACAGCTTGGGCGCCTAATACTTCACTCCACACATTCATTCGTTTACAGGAATCTGAGAAGAATGTCGCTGTACTCTGAAGAAGCCCCACGAGGGTTTTTAACGGCTATTATGTTTTCATGAACCATGTCTGTGGCTGAAAGATTCAAAACATGTGCGTAGCACCAGGTATAGATGGACTTTGGGGAGACATCCTTAATAAGCTTTTTGATGCACCATCAAATGATTCTCCGACAATATTCTCCATTTTTAATCCATTGCCTTCAACGTTGCATACCTTTCAACAGTTGAAAAATTCCAGAGGCTGAGGCGTCCATTACATTCTGAACGGAAAAAAGACGTTCTTTTACCTCTTCTCCCACAACATAACGTAAAACCGTGGTTTCTTGGTCAATGGCAGCGGTATCTTGGGTGCTATCCATTTGAACTGAAAATCGTCGCTCTCCAATTTCTTCCACCATCTTGGACTTTATAATGATCAATATTCCTTGTAAAATCTTGTTGACTGTAGTTTTACAGAGCATTGTCGTTAAACTTCCACGTCCTCGCGATCTTCCTTTTCCTTTCCGCTCAAGATTTTCGCGTCTCTTCTTGCTGAGAAACTGAGAAATTAAGAGAATCAGTTCCAAGAAGTTACCATGGTCAACAAACTTGTCATCCAAAGTGTACATCGATTCATGACGGTGTCCCCTGAATGGCAGTGCTTGTTTCCCAAGAAATTTTATTACTGCTAGAATTCTTTGCAAAACGAGAATGTTAGCTATCTTGTATTGCACGCTTTCGGTCATTAACCATTTCTACGTTAACTAATGTGCCAATATCCTTTTCAGATTGCGCATGAAAAAGTGCCATCACAGAGGAATTATGAGATTTTGACGCTTCGTGATCAGTGATTCGTTCGTATATGTGAGAGTACTTTGTTAAACCATCAGTGAAAGAAGAATTCGTATCAGAAAAAGCCAAGCAAACGTCGCAATAAACACCCATAACCTGGTGATCTACAACCTTAATCGTTATCCACTTTCGATCGACATATTTTTGATCGGCCACTTTTCTTTGGTAGACACGTTTGGGGTCAAATGGCAAACTGGAAACATCACGGTAACTTGGTTGGCAACAGTTGTTTTTTACATGGGCTACTCTTATGCGAAGTGGTGCACTGTCAAGAAGCTTTTGAAAGTGAAATTCATTGCTTTCGCCCACACGCCTGATCTCCATTTGTGCACAGGTGACAGGTTGTGATAATGCTGTTTCCAGGTTCAGATACTGGTTGAGAAACAACCACGCTAGTTCCCAAAGAAATTTTCCCGGTAGCACCATCTTGGGACTGCAATATATACAATTATACATATATTATAATAAATTATACAAAATATGTCTATAAATATTATTGGTACGTATGAGCAGTCAACAGCATGTTATCAATTCTAACAGATCTAAAACTATTATGAAAGACAAACAAGTATAGAGTGAGGCTATTACGGTCGTCCTTTCTAGCACAAGACGCAGGTGAAACATGACATATTTTTCGCAGTTTTGGATCAGAACCAGCTGCGAGAAGTTCTTGTTTTCTCTTTTCTTGTCTTCTTTGAGCGCCACTTTTCTTAGAGGGTTTATCCATTTTAAGAGGCGATCATTTAGCAGTGAATTATTGCGAACATTTTCTATCAGTAGTCTGATACAAGTGACGTGCCAGCGTGGGAATCATAGTATCAGATTGCATGAGCGTGCCATGCGCCCATGCACGGATTCGTTAAGGTGGCTCCATACAGTTTCTTGAAAAATGGAAAATACAAGTTTGAGAGTCCAAAACACGTGATTAAACAATTCGGAAAAAGAATAAAACTAAATGTTATGCATAGTTAAACAGTCTGACAATCAAAAACTGTTACCAAATAAATAGCAACAGTTGTTGCTATGGCAACAATGACGTTTCAAAATGGCTGCCAATTACCCTTCAAACTAGTTTAATTCGGAAAAAACTTTGGTGACCCCCAATTTTTTTTCTTTAAAACTTTTTTTGAAGTATGAGTAGTCCATATAGTCTGTGATTACTAAACAAAAATAACTAGTGAATTGTATGCATAATTGCATTGAAACCAAAAGAATGTACTATTAGACAACGTAAGAGAAACTAATGCTGGATATGTACAAGATATGATAAAGAAATATATATATATATATATTGATTAGAACTATGATTAGACTATAGATTGAACTATGTACGCTCCTTCACTTCGGTGTTGTTGATATATATATATATATATATATTATATAGTCAGGAACTGTACTTGTTTATGATTTCTTTGCATTTCTTGAGCGTTGTACAGTTTCAGTCGTAGAAGAATGGCTTGAGTTACAATTCCTTCATTGATTTCTTGGTTTAGATATTGCAATATTTTTCTACGTGCCAGGGTGAGGTCTTCTTGAACATTAAAAGGTCATTTCGATTTCGTAGTATTTTGACTTTGGTATTATGGCGCGTGAGCCGTACGATAATCGCTCTCGGTTTGGCAGATCTTTTCCCAACACGATGTGATCGGCTAATGTATCAGGTGAGAGTTGAATCCCCAGCTCACTGGCAAAAAATTGGATTGCTAATTCATCAGTGTTCTCTTCTATGTCGCTGGAAGACTTGGGAATACTGAATATCCTGACATTTGTCCTTCGCGTCATCTATTTGATTAAACATATGACCGACTGAGTATCTTCTAACTCAGTAATTTTTTTCTTTGAGGCTTTAAGATTATCATTAATTATCTCAGAATTAAACTGGATAGATTCTGGAAGAGAATTTTGGAATTCTGGTGATGATACATACTCATCAACTGCTTTTAGCGCTTGGTCTTTTACCAGCCCCTTAATGATAGTTGGTAACATGTTAGTGATCCAGGCGTTTAGTTTGACTTCTATAGTCTTGGCCAAATCTCTTCGAAAGAGAGTCAGAACTCATTCCATGTTCTTCTGAAGGTAAATCAGACTTTGAGGTACCTCTAGTTTTACCCATATAGTTGATTATATGAGAGATTTAACTGGTTTTAAATGCAAAAATTACATTTCAGAAGTCAGAGCAAAAATGTGGCGTAGGGATAACGAAATAAAAACGAGGGCATTCCTAACTGCACCATCGGTCAATCTGATGTAGAGGACGTAATATTTTACGACAGCAGCGATGATGACCCTGACATGATTGTCGGCGGCGATGGTGGCAACTTATAAAGAGAGAACATGTTGTAAATATTGAAAAATCTTTAAGTTGGTTGTTAAGTTTTAATACGAACATTACTTTTTTGTTGGATAAACATGTATTTGAAACATTAAAATAATGCGCCACATTCGAAGGGGCCGCTACTTTCGGGAAATTTTAGAAGTGTCACAAATTCAACGTTACTTTCGGGGGGCCGTTACTTACGGGGGGCGTCACTTTTGGAATTCTACGGTAATGCAAGTTCTCCATGCACTTAAACTTTTCAAGTTTATTAATATAATAATAGTATATGTCAAGTTTGGAATTATTGTTTTATACTAAGCAAAAAAGGTCTAATTCTTCATTGTTACACGCTCACGAACGTGTATAACAGCAACTTCGTACCAGGGTCTTATCTCCGGGGTAGAGAACTTAGGATTTGTCATCATTATACGCGGAGACTATCGAGACTGGTGGAGGCAAGTCGCAAGAGAGTCTTAAAATAAACACCGATATATGCCGACGATAATATACCGACGAAAAAGCATTGGCAAAACATTTGGTTAAAGACCCTCAGACACTTTGCTGTTCGGTATTAAGGCCAGGAAACGGCAAGGCGCTTCGCAACAGTGCAACACTTCACGGAAAAGTTGTCAGTGATTGTGAATATTTTTCCTATATCTTTCTGAACTTCCGACGAACAGCGAATTTGAGGGGATTCTTTTCCTCAAAATTAATGTTTACTTCATCAGTTACGACGCCAAGCTGTTACGCCCGTCGCTTGTCGTTTGCCCAAAGAGAGGATTTTGCATGTCATAAATATATGGAAAAAATCTGAAAGTCCTTAATGTGATTTAACATCGCCAAGATCGTTAATCGATTCCTGTTTGGGAAGTGATGCCGTCATGCTGATCAAGAGAACACTGACCTTTTAACAATATATTAATATCACTACTCTAGACTATATCAATTTCCCTTTGACTAGAAAAACAAGGGTTTTAATATGAATCGAAGTCACTCACTTATGAACCTATTGTTGAACGTTGTTTTTATTGCGTTGTTGTTTTAAGAATAGATATAATTGCCCCATGAGTACATAAGCAGTCAGAATAATAAAAAAGTGCTTAACATGTTATCAAAAATCTTTAAATGTTGAATAATAGAGCAATTCATCACATATAACTACTGAGAGTATCGAGCAATATTTAGTATACTGTTTACTTCATAAATATACATCAAAGCACAAGGTGTCAGTACATTTCGATTGAACTTTGCCCTATCTAGTCACTTTAACACATTCTTCTACCTTATAATACCTAATGAGTTCGTAATTTACCAATACTCTCATGTTATTTAGGTGTAATTTCGTCTGGTAGTTAATTCTGCAACTACAACAGATCATTTTAATGCATTCTAATGCAAAGTATTGTTCTTTGAAAACAGTTTTAAAACCAAGACGGTTTCGGGTGAAGCAAACTTCTCAAATCATTTATAATTCATGAACCGAAAACAAACGAAATCAGGACCGAGACGGAGGTTTTGATATCGGAGGAAGAAATTACATAAATTAAGGCAACTTTCGCCTCGATTTTCTCTTAAAATACTGATTTGTTTGAGAAGCTATATCATACACTCGGAAGAGTGTTTCATCAGGATTCCAAACACCTCGAAATTTGTTCAAAAACCTCGGCTTCGCCTCGGTTTTCAACAAAAGTTTCGGTATAGTTGGAAATCCTGATGAAACACTCCTCCTCGTGTATGATATATAACTTCAAATAACACATTGGAAGGTGCTATATATAAATCAACTAATAAAAGAAATCAACATTTCAAACATTGTCTCTGTGTGATTATTCCGCGGTCTTCACTAACCGATTCATTTTATATGCAAATACGATTCATCCATGACATTAGTCATTTGTCACACGAGCAGCGGTGTATTATCCAAGTTTAGTAAACGGCCTAAATATAGCCTAAATATTGGTTGCTTTTTGTTATTATGTTCATTAGTATTGTTCTATGGCCAATTAGTATTCTTTATGTAAAACCGACTCAATAATAAATTAAGTAATAGGTAAATCCCAAGAACGAGGGATGTATGCTATATAAAGACCTGAGGCGCGCAGCGTCCGATGCATGGATGCACATGACTACGAGCGGACTTAATTTATTATTGAGGAGGTTTTCCAACAAAGTTTTGTCTATTTTTTCCACCTTGGACAAAGATTTTCCTAGTTTTTTCTTCATTTCTTATCTAATTAGTATTCATAGGGCTGTATGCTATATACAGCCCGCGGAACATCAAAGAAAACCGACTCAACATGAAATAAGACATTATTATTATTATTAATTTTTACGACCGTCTTCAGAATATTCATATGCAGATGACAGAAAGTTAAGCTTAATTCTAACATGCTAATTTCGTTTTCTGACATTAAAACGTTCAAACTTTCATAGTTAGAAGCAATTTTTTACAAGATGTCTGCTTTAACCATTTACGCGTTGGATGAAAACCAGAATTTGTCTGAGATGGTTGACAAAGCTTACATTATCCGTGTGGCTATGATTTCTGTCCACGGTAATCCCCTGGTGCCAGATACTGAGCTCGGCTCCGATGGAAAAGGTGGTCAGAATGTCTATGTCAAAGAAGTAGGCAAAGAGTTGTCAAAGCTAAACTGTGATGTCACCTGGTTCACTCGCAGCGAGTCTACAAATGAGGAAGGCATCGTAGAAATTTCTCCAACACTTCGTTGTCAATACGTCATTGCGGGTCCGCAGAAGCATGTTAATCGTGATTCCTTGTTTCAGTATTTGGAAAGATTCATCAAAGAAATTAACACTTCCAAATTTGATGTTCTGTTAACCAATTACTGGCTTAGTGGATTTGTTGGGCTCGCGCTGCGTCTAAAATCGGATCTTCCACAGGCTCATATACATCACTCGATGGGCGCAATGAAGTACGAGCATGTAGAAATGCCAGACATTGGACCGGTTCGTCTGAAAATTGAAGATATGATTAATAAGCATGTCGACTGTATGATCCATCAAACCAAGGCTGAAACTACTCTATGCAAAGCTACTAATCCGACCTTGATTAAAGCTGGTATTAACACTGACCGTTTTGGAACTCTCGACAAGAAAACCGCCAAAACAACTCTTGAATTCCGAGATGACGTTGTCAATGTTCTCTTCGCTGGCCGGTTCGCCCCTCAAAAAGGAATCCACTTCGCCATTGAAGCCTTGAAAGAAACGAATGTACCCCATAGATTTCGTTTGATTGGCAACAATAGTGGTATGCCAGAACTTGTTGCATCAAACCCACAAGTTGAATTTCTCGGTTCCAAAAAGCCCGATGAGCTAGCTGTGTACATGGCCGCATCCGACATTTTTATTATGCCGTCTCTCTATGAGCCATTTGGTATCGTGGCCATTGAAGCAATGGCTGCTGGCTGTTGTCTCATAGTAACGGCTACGGGTGGTCTGGACGAGATTGTGGAACATGGCGTCAGTGGTTTCAAAGTACCTCCTGGTAACGCAGCTGCTATCCGCGAAGCCTTTGAAACAATGGTCGCCAATTCTTCAATCATGAAAGAAATGCATCAAGCCAACATTCAACAAATGGAACAGCACAGCTGGAAATCTACTGCAAGCAAAATTCGCAATGAAATTCAGACGCTGGTAAATCGTAATTATATAAACGCCCAAGGCAATAGACCTTCCAATGCTGACCAACCTGACATTACACAGGTCAAATCTGTAGTTCTGGAAAAATTACTGAGCCGCATGAATCAATCTTTGGAGCCAAAAATCTAAAACGTTTTTCTACTGATACGTATACGTATGGTACAAATATACTAGCCCTTATTACCGCACATATATACGAGACTCGTTCCTGTGAACATTGCTGGAGACTTTTCATGAAGTACAACGTTTTAGACTTTAGGGTTGAATCTATGTTTATCTTTATTCTGTGAATATGAATATAGCCTTTTATAATGTGCCTCGATACAGTTTATAAAAATAAACTAGTGTAAAGCAGTTTAACACTTTTTGAATTTGTATATGTTTCAGCACTAGCTGATAGATCGATACTCTAGTTTCGAATATTATGTTTAGCAACATAGAGTCATTTCCTAATGGCAATATATATATATATATATATATATATATATTTATAAAATAGGTTGCGTCTTACGCACGCTGCATGTGATTGGTCAATTACCGTGTTTATATCAGGCTATGTATAAACACGGTTGTGATGTCACGGCACATTTTTTAGCCTTATTTCGTAAAAGAAATAGAAAATGGATGCCTTGTGTTTATATAACCTGATGCAAACACTCGAGTGAGTTGGGAGAATTCGAAAGTACTTATGTAAACCCTCGCCTACGGCTCGGGTTCACATAAACTTTCGAATTCTCCCAACTCACTCTCGTGTTTGCATCAGGCTATATAAACACGGGCGGCCATTTTCTATTTCTTAATTATATATATATATATATATATATATATATATATATATATATATATATATATATATATATATATATATATATATATATATATATAATGCAACATGGCCTTATATACATTGCTTTGCGGAGTATTTCAAACATAAGCACGGTGACCTCTAGTTTTTTCATACATGTTTTCCTTTATAAGTACGAACAATCAAAGGCGGGTTGTTTAAAATCTGTACAATGCTAGTTGTTGTTGTTTTTTTCAAAACTAAACATATCGTGTTTTTTATTGTGTATTTTCAGGCATTACAGAATTTTTCAATATAGAGGAAGATTGATTTTTGCAATAGGATATATTTTGGAAAATTTCAACATAAAGTGGGCTAAATTAAACAGGCGACTTTTGGGCAGTTCAGTCATTACTTGGGATTGAAGTCTGCTTCCATCTCCAATACTTTCTATTTATCTTTGCCACTGTCACTGCTATATATACCTAGTTTGTCTGGTCCAGCCGACTCTTACGATACCGTTTTATCTGTATAAGGGATGAGATTCTTTGGCTCTACTTTATTAATGCGATCTTTTAGATCCTTCTGACTCTCCTTTATATCCCATAGCTCCAGGGGCGGATTTAGGGGTGGTGGATTGGGTGGCTAGCCACCCCCTCTTTGGTCTAGAAAAAAATATTAAAAGACGCTAAATATAATTATTGCAGGTCTAACAGCTCTAGTTGACCGTGAAGTTGCAGTTTTCATATTTTTTTTTAAGTGTTTACATAAATATTTTATACTGTAAGTACATGTAACCCAAAATACAACCTTTTTTCTATACTGCGGAGTGCTCAAACGTGCCCTCAAATGGCTGGAAATGCCATTTCAGAGAACCAAGAACTCAAAAAAATTTCCGGGGGAACCCCCTAGAAGGCTCGGCTTCGCCCTAGGACACCCCCCTTTCAACAAGCCTAGATCCGCCCCTGAGCTCCCTGCCTCCTCCGACTATGTGAAAGAGGACCACTTAATTCTCCCATTTACGGAGTTATCTCCACTTGATTGGCATCGTGGCACACTAATATCAAAATATAAGCTGTCACTTGAACCAAGGTTTCTCCACGTTGAGAACTTATTGCAATGCATATGCAATTCTTCACTTTTAGTCTTTATGTCTTCATTTGGAAGGATTTAAATTTTTCTAAATCTCTCCAGCTCAGATTGAAATGAACTTTTTAACCCTTTATAGCCCAAGACCTTCCCATATGCTGAATAAAATCGTCTGGCGTTAGCCAGAATAAAATTCTTACAGTGGCCAATGGACTATAAAGGGTTAAGGAGATAGAGCGACATAGTTGCTTAAACCTTTATAGCCCAAGACCTTCCAATATGCTGAATAAAATCGTCTGGCGTTAGCCAAAATAAAATTCTTAAAGTGACTAATGCATGGACTATAAAGGGTTAAATCGCCTCGCCTCGCTGCAGATCCATGCTAGGACTATTTTGCTACTGTATCCAGAAAGAGGACTGCTTTCTTAAACAGAAAACAGGATTCTTACATTATATATAGACTTGTACATCATGTATAGTCCTAAAGCCAGAACTGCGCTTTGAAGCTCTAAACGTGGGATTGAAAAGTCTTTCAAAGAGGCAACTCGTGATTTCGCTGCGACAAATCGTACACCAAACTCTCCATTTTCCAGTTCCCATCGTACATACGCGCAGACACCAAAAGCCTTTAAAAAAGCATCTGAGGAAACACATAGGACTGGTTGACAAACTAGCTGTTCCTGGTGGAGTAAGGAATCTTTCAAAGCTAATGTCTTTCAAGTTAATCAAGTGTGATATTTCATTGAATAAGCTGTTTCAATGTTTTTGGATCGAGTAGCATATAAACTAGCTCTTCATCTCAGTCTAAAGGCGGAGTTTCCAGTCTTCGCAGCTCGCTGCGAGCACTCGCAAGCTCGTTGGGAGTATTTTAGCGCTCGTGGCAGGTACTCGCGGTAAATCAACCTCTCAAAACAAATTATGTCAACATTTCAAACTAGTTAGTAATTCATGAGGAAAACTGCACAAAAGAAATCATTACCATGTCGATGGTTAATTTGTATGGATATTTAAGGAAGAAATTACATTAATTAATGGAACTTTCACCTCGATATTCTCTTAAAATACAGATTTGTTTGAGATGCTATATCAAACACTCAGAAGAGTGCTTCATCAGGATATCGCTTCATCAGCCGCGAGTACTCTAACGTTTGGTAGAAATACAGTGGAAAGCGTGCGAGTACTCGCTAGCGAGCTGCTTTGTGCGAGGACTGGAAATCCGCCTTAAAGCAGTCTGAATTTAGTCATCTTTTTTGGTTTGGTAATGTTGGTCATTTCTCTTTAACTTGAACTTGAAGCTTGTCGTTTGCATTGTCCGAGCTATTTCTAAGGGCCGTTTACATGGACAAACGTTGTCCCTGGTAGAAGGATCACCCTACCCCCCGAGCTACCCTGGGAAGCCAACGTTGTGTTCATTTTACTCAGTCTCGACAGCAAGCGTTTGCATGAGGAATTTCATACTTGTCTCGGGTAGTAGGTTCACCCTGGGGGTAAGGGGGCGAGATAAAGTTCCCTCTATGTAAACAATTTGACTCGCCTATACAAAACTGCGAAACAAAATGGCGGCAGAAAGTGAAACAATTGATAGAGCAGCAAACACGAAGCGAAAAAAATGGTCTTGGTCTCCAACAGTGGTTGAAAACCTGATAATTGGCCTGAAGAAGTATAAAAGCTTCTGTGAGTTTAATTCGATCGTTTAATTCTAACAGTACAGTTACAGTTTCTTCCCGACGAACGAGTTCTCCAGGCTTAAACCGATTCAAAAGTCATAATCTAATTCCTCATGTATAAACACACGACAAAGTTGTCTCGGGGGGGGGGGGGGGGGGGGGGTAGGTTGTCCCTCTTACCCGAGCCAACTTTTAGTCCATCTAAACAGACCCTTAAGATTTTCTCGTGGCTCGTTTCTCTTTCTATCGACGTCAGACAGTTCCTGTTGACATGACATAACTTGTACATCTTCTCTTACATTGTGATTCGATAACCAACCCTTTACTTGAAAACTACCCTTTTCGAGGACTTTATCCGTGTCTCGTATTAACTGCTGTGTCTTTTCCACTGTAGCAAAAGAGTCGCATATATCGTCCATCATATCATCATCATCATCATCATAATCTTTATTTAAAAAACACGGTATCGATCGCTTCATTTTACATGGTCTTCCAGGGAGCCGTGTTACAATAATATAAAATACATATAAATGCTTGTAAATAAAAGGTCCACTAACTAACTACACTAATAAAATATAATGCATATACATGTATATTAAAAAGTTCAATGCAATAAAAAATCAAAATAGTTTACAAAATGTTCTCAATATTTAACAATCCTAGTTTAAATGCCTTTAAGTTTGTCTGATCTCTAACCTCTACAGGGATTTTATTCCAGAGGACATGCAGATCGAGCCCCTGTAGTGAAGACTACATTTTCCATTCTCTGACTTATATCTAGGAATATGTAAGTTAATTTCAGAATTTCTCAGGTTGTAGGAATGTACACTAGACGTATTGCTGAATATCTTTCTCAAATACAAAAGTCCGTATATAGGTGTTGTCTGTTAAAACGCGAGCAGTTCCGGGTTAGCTAGCCTGCGAGCAGCTCCTTCGCAGGCGTTCTTTGCGGCCTCGATATTTTCGTCCGCAACACATTCCGTTCCTTTTGTGTACATGGACCAATGAAATTACACATTGTCGCGCTACATAAAGCCGTCCTTGGGCTGGTATTGTTATGTGTAATTTGTTTAGTCGAAAGCTAATATTTTGAAAAGTTTAGCCTAGAACTTCACGAAATTTACGAAGAATACTGTTTTTGACTATGTTCTTGCTGCCTATGCAAACAAATAAGCGTGAAAGTAAGTGTAAAGCGTAAGAGCGTTGAGAGAAATTTAAGATTGTAAACAAAAGCTCAAAGGTGTTAACGGTTTTATAGCGTCTGCCCAAATTAGTTTACTTGAAAGCTAATATTTCGCTTACTATAGCTCAGAGCTTTACTGACAAAATTTACGAAAAATGGTATTATGAATATGTTCTTGCTGGTCGTGTAAATAAATCTGTGCGAAAAGCTTTAAAAAAGCTACAAGTGTCGGCGAAATGTATCTAGCGGATAATAATTATTTACCTGGATGTCTGGCCAGCTTCATATATTCCAGTGACGCTTTTAACTTTATTTCATGCACATGTATTCATATCGCGATTCACAGTTACAACATCATCTTATTGATTCTATTCACGCAAAATTTTTACTAAACCGTATAAGCAATAGTCTTTGAAATATTGGTTAAAACGGTCAGCTCAAGCCTCAAGGTCTATAGCTGTAGATGCATGAGATGCATGGTATCGGATTCGCCGATTCAGATTTTCTTTCGTTGTCCAACGAATCCGTCGCAGTAGTCTCATTTACAGGCGTTCTTTGTATCCTATATAAATACTCCATCTTCACCATAATTATAAATACACCACACCAACCCTTCCCTTTCATATGAATTTAGATCGGTTAACTTTCATCAAGCTCAGTCATGTTGTATAATGTATACATGCATGGCCAAGGTGAAGGTCAGCCTCCCAGAGTTTAGGAGCCTATCTCTGATTGGTCAATCTCTCGGAACGGAATGTGTTGCTGGGACGAAAATATCGAGGCCCGCAAAGAACGCCTGCGAAGGAGGCTAGTTCGGGGTAGGTTTCTTTCCATTTGTTCGCTGTTGTCCTCAGAGCTATCTGACTTTTCCCTACTGTCTTCGGACCCCTTCAAGCTATTTGACCATTTAAGCAAACTCACCCATAATATAGGTAATACTTCTCATATAGATTTCCCTTTTCATGTCCTGTTTTTGCTTCTCAGTGAGCGCAACCGTATCGCTCAGCAACAGTCCGGTTGGGCCAATCACGAACTTGTTTTCTCTCCAATAAAGACAACAACGTGGGGCACTGTGTCCAAGTCGCTTTGTCACATCATCGATGTACTGATGAATAAATGCATCCAACGCATTCTTTTCGTAGGAATCAAAGAAAGCTTTTTTAACAATTTGATAGAGCTTAAAACAAGGGACGTCTGGTCTTTTTCGTAGTTTTCAATGTCATTCACTATCAGTTTATAAACATGGAATAATATATCTGCTGCTGTCAATCCTTGAGGTAGGTGTCCCATATACGAACTTACGTTAAGAAATCCATAGTCGAAGGCCGCTGATGTCAGGGACGCGTAGCCAGAGGGGGAGCGGTCGCTCCCCCCCCCCCCTTTGTATGATGAAATTTTGTTTTGAACACGCGTACTCAGATGCACAGGTGATTTACCCAGCGGTTATTGACTGGATCTCAGTCGCTCATCTGACGCTAGTGACTAATAGTATGAAATGGTACCTTCCTCGGCTCCTAATCCAGTCTCCGTATGTATCGCTCGCATGTAACTCAACGGTTGTTTTTTTAGTATTTTATGACTTTTCAAACTTTCAGAATTGTGTAAAATCTTCTCCCAAAATGCAGGAAATGCCATTTTAGAGACTCTAGATTTCAAAATTTTCCGGGGTAACATTGCAAAAAATATAAATAGAAATGAATAAAAATAAAATAAACTTTTAAAAATAAAAAAAGAAATAAAAAGAAATCTTAAGAAATAAAATCTAAAATCTTCTTACCCCAGAGGCTTCAAAAGAATGTTTCATAATAATTATTTGGCAAACATGAATATTATAAATGCTGCCTAATGTAAGGTACAAGCAAACCTTGTAATCAGAGTGATTTCTGCTGAGGTCATTTCACACGCACAATACACTCATTTTGTTTTGGTCAAACTTGTACCTTATTACACAATTAGTAGCACAGGACGAGGTATGTGCACCAGCTGTGCATCAGCATGCTTGCAAATAATTATGGGTAGAGCAAAACACTGTCATACCATGATGCCCTGTGGTACACAAAATCATTCACGAGACTTCCTTGTAATGTTTTGTTCCCCTATTTTACTCATGTTATAAATAGGATATTACCGAATCCAGGGTTATTAAAGGTAAGGATTAGATGATTACCATAGAACCGCAACTAGGGTTAGAACTACAGTTGGTGTGTGAGGATTAGTGTTAGGGGCATGGGTTGAAATTAGACTGTAATTGAGTCTATGGTTAGGGTTACGATTGTTGTAGATCCATTTTATCCCAATAAGATGAAGTACTTCATTATACAGTACCACAGTGTTGTTATTTTTATCACTGAACTGTAGCGAACTCAGTATCACAGAGGCATTATCTGGATCAATGCTCAGCCAATGAACTGTGTTCTCAAAATACAGGTACTGTATGAAGTATTAAATTTTATCACAACAAAATGAAGCACAGACTGCACAGAGCAGAGAGATCAGCAGAGAGGAGTTTGGACAGATTTGTACAGCATGTATAGCTCTAGCCTGCGTACAGCCTCTACCCGATTTCAAAACCCGATAGTATATATTAGAGTCGCAGCGAGAAAGCTTGTATGGTCAGGTGGATTTCCCAACAAAATTTGGGACAGCTCGTGATTGGTTAAGGGCTAATTATGCAAGTTTAATGTTAATTTAACTCAGAAGCTGAAAATGTGAATAACTTTCTCAAGAAAATGGTAGTCTATCATCAAACCTTAATAAAAATGTCTCAGACACTTAATTGGCTTTGTGCAATGTCTGGCAATACCAACGGTGCAAAAATGGCATGTTGTCTTAAGAATATTTTGCGAAGAGTTGACATACTGATAGGAGCAAATTATGTTTCATTCTGTTCCTTTATACTGCTTTCTCTGCCTTCTTTTCTTTGATCTCGTTGAGGTAAAACATCATCTTTAACCAATGCATGGTTGCACAGTTGCTTGTTGTTGTCATTTTCTCCGCTCAGCCTTTGGTAAGGGGTGGCTGGTCTTGATTTGATTGGTTGCAAAGATTTTTAGAACCACTAGTCTCGTTGAAAGACAAAGAAGGCTTTGCTGACTTTTTCAACTTAACAGCCATACCTCTTTCCCGTGTATTTTTTTGGTAGATGCTCAACAATTTTGCGTTCAAGTTATGTAATTTCCTTCAGACGTGGTTTACCCTCTGCGTAATCAAACTCAAACAAGGATGGCAAATATGCTTTGAAATTGGTTGTTTGACAAATTCAAGGTCTTCAATGTTATTAAATAATTTGTTAATCAGGAATAGTAATGTTCACCACCCTGGTTATTTCCCCCATTGGAAAATATTTGTGACCCTCCCCGTATCACTTCACCCCATGCTGTCAGCGAGTCAGAAATTAATTCTCAACCAGTTCAAAAAGTATGATTAAAAAATTAACATCTCAACACGTTTTATATTCTCGACTTGTTTTTGCCAAAGTACGTCTCAACACGTTTTTATTTCTCGACTAGTTTTTGCGGAAATCTCGACACGGGTAGGTTTAGGGGAGCACGGGTGGCGTGTGCTGTTAGGGCGCTGCCTCTCACCAATAGTTAAGCCCAGTTGGATGGGGTTAGTACTTGGATGGGTGACCGTTTGGGAACAGCCCCGTTCTCGAGCTTGGACCATGTGAGTAGAGTTTAGTTGGTCTCTCCTGTGCTCCGAGGGTTTTTCACCGGGTTCTCCGGTTTTCCTCCCTCCGTAAAATCAACATCATAGTTCCCCCAGATGTTAGTTAAATCTACTAACTAGTTCCATCAAGGGGGTGGGGGCCATTAGGTTATCAGTATCTAAATACTGTCATGTGTTACCCTCAATAAATAAGGTCGCTTACTAAATAAGGTCGCTTACACGTTTTTATTTCTCGACCATTTTTGGTCGATTCTCGACGCGTTTTTTTTTCTCGACCATTTTTGGCCGAAACGTATGGCGCGCCGTTTCGGAGATTGTAGAGAACGGGTATACGTGAACGCCACTGCGAACCGACTCATATGAAAACAATATTAATGGCGATGCAGTCGTTCGGCAGTGACATGGCGTTCGGTGACTCTCGTTCCGCGCTAATTATAACCGCCAATAATGAATTGTCAGATTTTCGTTAAGTTATACAAATGTCGATAAAATGTAATTTTTTTTTCGACTGAACTTTGACAACTTTATCGTAAAGTAAGAAAACACTTCAACGACAACGACCACGACAGGGAAAATTTAAAATTAAAAACGACCGAATGAAGCCTAATTCTTCTTCGACGACGAACCCTCGGGGGGGTGGGGACGCCGGGGGCGGGATTGTATAAACACAATCTGAGCACGAAGAGAAGTGTAATTTACTCTTATGTTGATTCTTATATGTCTATAATCTGCAGCAACTGTATGGCGACATTAACTGGCCAACAATTGGCGCTGAAACGACTTGCAAAGGAATGAAAGCATGCACTGAAATACTGTGGCTTGACTTTGAATCATATTTCTTCCTTAGCTTCAGGGTGACTTAATACATGTCTGTCGCCAATTAACATCTTCATTCACCTTGTACTTACCCATTTGGTTGGTTAGGTGCAAGCTGTAGACCGAGGGGGCCTGGGAGCGCACTGTGGTATTTGGATTCAGGTTAAGATCCGAGGTGGTGAAATCTTGAACTGACCACCAAAAGTGATGCCCTGGCATCACCCATCCAAATACCACGAAGCCGAGACTCTCACTAAATGACCTAAATTCACAACGAACATCTAGAGCTACGGTTACTCACGCTGAGTATTAGTTTAGACACCAATTGACGTTAGCGAAGCTCGTAATGAACAAGGTATAGCTTGAACACTAATCGGTATTAACAAAGTTCACACGGCTATTGTTACTCAATACTCACAACGAGTAAACACTGATTGATTGGATAACAAAGTTCACATTGAACATGTACAGCTATTGTTACTCACGATGAGTAAACGCTGATTGATTGGTTAACAAAGTTCACGTTGAACCTGTTACTATTGTTACTCACAATGAGTAAACACTGATTGATTGGTTAACAAAGTTCACGTTGAACATGTTACTATTGTTACTCACGAAGAGTAAATACTGATTGATTGGTTAACAAAGTTCACGTTGAACATGTTACTATTGTTACTCACGATGAGTAAACACTGATTGATTGGTTAACAAAGTTCACGTTGAACATGTTACTATTGTTACTCACGATGAGTAAACACTGATTGATTGGTTAACAAAGTTCACATTGAACCTGTTACTATTATTACTCACGATGAGTAAATACTGATTGATTGGTTAACAAAGTTCACAATGAACGACATAGAGCCACTGTTACTCACAATAAGTAAACACCGATTGATTGGTTAAAGTTAACAATGAATATAGCGAGCTGTTGCTTAGAATGTGTAAACACTGATTGATTGGTTAACAAAGTTCACGTTGAACATGTTACTATTGTTACTCACAATGAGTAAACACTGATTGATTGGTTAACAAAGTTCACAATGAACACATAGAGCCACTGTTACTCACAATAAGTAAACACCGATTGATTGGTTAAAGTTAACAATGAATATAGCGAGCTGTTGCTTAGAATGTGTAAACACTGATTGATTGGTTAACACAGTTCGTAATGAACATATACAGAGCTACTGTTACTCACACCGAGTAAACGCTGGTTGATTGGTTGACAAAGTTCACAATGAACATATGGCTACTGTTACTCACAATGAGTAAAACACTGATTGATTGGTTAACACAGTTCGCAATGAACATATAGAGCTCCTGTTATTCACAATGAGTAACCACTGATTCGTTGGTTAACAAAGTTCACAATGAACATAATATAGCTCCTGTTACTCAGAATTACTGAGTGCAGACTGATTCACTGGTTAACAAAGTTCGCACTGAACATGTAGAGCTACTGTTATCCACAATGAGTATAGCTTGACCAGTGACTGGTATTAGCGGCGTTCACGAAGAACCCACGGCGCCGCTGTTTTAATACTAGTACTCATGCACATGCAATGAGTATAGCTTGATCAGTACATAACTGATATTAACGACATTCACCTAGAACGCGCGGCGCCGCTGTTACTCCTGTCTCCTGAGTATAGCTTGGTTGCACAACGGGGTGCGGTTGGCCAAGGGCGCTAGGTGAAAAAAAAAATCTGTTTATCGCTTCCTTTAATCATCACTAATTCTGGCAATTCCTTGTCATGATGAGCTCTGTTTTCTGTGCTTAAGCTTTTACGCAATAAACCAGTCAGATACCGATTGGAATAATTATGGCAATGTGCGTTAGCACATGCCGGTTTATTAATTTTTGTAATCAATAACATAATTATTAATATAACAAATTATTAAGAAAAGTAATTAACAGTTCGCACAGAAAAGGTGGGGGTAATTCAAACGCCCACTATACTAAGAAACTAACATACATGTAAAAGAAAATTGCGTCAAGAAGACGGGGAGGAGGGTGGGTAAAAACTTGATTTCAGCTAGAGACTGTCTAATCCTGCTGTAGCCAACGTGCAGAGCAGAATGAACCAATCTCGCATTCCACACCAGATAAATACCGCGAACTCCTATCCGTTTTCCCGCGCATTACATTCATGTGATCACAAAAATTCCGGGGAAATTACCCATGTGATCCCAGTACACTTTTATCTATTTATAAATTTTAAGTGCAGGAAGCAATAAAATCTTTATTGGTATGCCAATAATTCCTTTATCGCTTCATCACTAATTCTGGCAATTCCTTGTCATGATGAGCTCTGTTTTCTGTGCTTAAGCTTTTACGCAATAAACCAGTCAGATACCGATTGGAATAATTATGGCAATGTGCGTTAGCACATGCCGGTTTATTAATTTTTGTAATCAATAACATAATTATTAATAATTATAACAAATTATTAAGAAAAGTAATTAACAGTTCGCACAGAAAAGGTGGGGGTAATTCAAACGCCACGAGTCTCCTTGGGTAAAGGAGACATACCCCACCCCATCATGACAAGGAACCCACAGAAGAATTGGGTACATACCTCTAACTACTATATAGCAATACATTCTGTCAAGTACGTGTAAGAAAAGTGAGAAAGTTATAAGCAAACCTTTGCTTGCTGGTAAAAATATATTGCATGCAAGCTGCCCCAACAAGTCGTGCCCCTGCGTTGACTTGTCAGACAGCCGCAGATCTATAAAGACGATTATATGTAGTGTTCTGCTAGCCTTGCCCCTGCATCAGCGTCACAGTCAGCTACAATTCAGTATTTAGTGACAAACACAAGTACTGTAGTCAAATCTTGCCCCTGCATGGACTCAACAAAAGAGTAATGTACATAAGGTTAGCTTGCGAAAGTAGAATAAAAGGAAATGCTAATTGTCAGCCACAATCAAACCACTACATAACCCGGAGTGGACTTATGTAGTTTGGACGCTCGAACTCAGGCTAGGACTACGAATATACTTGCGAAATGCGTCTGATTTCCAACGACCCATCAGGCGTATTTGTGCATCAGAAAAACCGCATTCCGCCGCAAAAGTAGCTGCGCCAATGCGAAAACTAGCTATGTCCTTTATACTTAGTGGAATCGAGACCACACGTACGAAAAGTAATTGCTAAATGGTCGGTGAAACGTTTGCGTGAAACAGCGTGCCCATCGCGTGTTCGAAAAAGAGGGCCAGCGGATAAATCACGACATGCAAAATAGTCTAGTAAGCTCTGCACCGGGCATACATCCGAGCGGCGATTCAGTGTTATTGATACATTAGGTTGGTTATACGAATGCTTGAAATTAGCAAACGTTATTTTCAAGCCAGTTATGTTGCCCGAATTGTCAACAAGCTGCACAACTTGATCAAGTTGAAGCACGGTCGGTGACCGGGGGCAACAGGTAATTTCACCAACCCATAAAAAGGCAAAAAATGCTGTTGTACACATTGCCTTGAATAAGTATGCTCGATACTCGCTAGAGCACACGGTTGGTGTTTGTTGTAAAATATTACGAAGGATAGGAAGAGTTATAGGCAAGCGTGTGTCAACGCGTGAGCCAAGTTTGCCATATCCTTTCAACATTTCAACCACCCAAAATACTTTAGTGGGGTCGTTCACCCCAGCCAGACGATGACAATAACCCAGTGCAGAGACATAAGTGTTCGCGGTGGAGGCCGCATATTGGTGCTGAAACATATACGCTATAAATAATCCTAAATCGGAAGGCGATATGGGCAGACGAACTAAAGCCGATTGAAAAACCGCACAAGAAAATTGGCTATAAAGTTTCCAGGCCCAGCGATAAGTAGGGATTGACGATGGCTGCAAACTAGATTGAAGTAGCTTAGATGTTATAGTGGCCAGCTGTGTGGCAGTAGATGATCTGGTATGACCGCTGGTGATGAGTGTACACCCACCGGAGCTAGCTGCTTGAACTTCGTAACCTGTAACCGGGATAAAGAATCAGCTAAGACATTTTTGACACCAGGTACATGACGAGCTCGAAATAAAATATTAAACTTCAAGCATGCCAGCACCAGTCGGCGCACAAAGATCATGACAGTCACCTCACGAGATGTAGCTTTATTGATAATATCAACCAATGCCGCATTATCCGTAAAAAACGTAATACGCTGGTTACGCATGCTATCTCCCCAGAGAAGTACACTTAGCACAATTGGGTAAAATTCTAAAATAGTGATGTTGAATTGCTTCCAATTTTCCGGCCATGCACCGAAACACCACTCATTGCCAAAATCCGCACCGTACCACTCATTGCCAAAATCCGCACCGTAGCCTAGGCTAGCAGCCGCGTCGGTATACAAATTTAAACTAAACGAATCAAGCCATACATCGCTAAGCAAAAACGACCGGCCATTAAAGTCGACCAAAAAAGACTGCCAAAGGTCTAGGTCCGCTTTAACGGATTTAGTAAGACGAATAAAATGATGGGCAGACGTTATGCCCTTAGTTAAATCTATAAGACGACGCAAGAAAGCCCGACCAGGGACAACCACTGAGCATGCAAAATTAAGTAGACCAGTCAAAGATTGTATCTCACGTAAAGTGATTTTTTGCGTCGAAGAAATGACGAGATCAAAAACTTGCATTTTTCAGTTTTGTCAAGAGGTAGACGGGCTTCCATGCGCAAAGTGTCTAATTCAATGCCGGCAAACGAAAGAATGCTTTATGGCCCGACAGTTTTTTCCGGAGCAATCGGTACGCCTAAATATTTACGGAGAGATAGGAAACGAATAAGGTTAATGCGACATTGGTGATAAGTAGACGCCGCCATAAGATAATCATCAAGAATGTGGATAAGATGTGGGATCGTTAGATGTTTCTTAGCAACCCACTCGAGAGCTGTGCTAAACATTTCAAAAGTGCGACAGGATGACGCACAACCCATTGGCATGGCGCGATCATAATAATATTTTCCTTGCCAAAAAATACCTAGAATATCGTAATCAGAAGGCCTTATTGGGATAATGCGAAATGCGCTTTTAATATCCGTTTTAGCCAGGAAGCTTCCGCGCCCTAATCGCTTGATCATTGCAACTGCGTCATCTACGCGAGCATAAGTTACTGAGGTATGCTCGGGAGCAATACCATCATTAACAGAATCACCACTAGGAAAAGACAAATGATGAATCAAGCGATACTCCCCCGGGGCTTTCTTAGGAACAACCCCTAAGGGAGATACACGAAATGGGACAAAAGGAGGGTGGTCGAAAGGCCCAGCAAGTCGATCGGCTGCCAACTCTTTGGAAATTTTAGCACTAACAATCTCAGGATTTTGCTGTGCAGAAACTAGATTATTTGCAAAAAACGATGTACGAGCTACTTCGAAATGGAGTGGAAAACCAAACGTAAAACCATAATATAAAATAGACGTTAATCCCACATCGTATCCACATAATAAAGGTCTAAGTTTTTCAATTTGAACTGGTGTTGGCAACGCGGGGTCTGACCGCGGACGGGGTTGAGCTACAGCCAGGCCGTGAGGGACGAAAATTACACTGGGTGGCAGGGTGAACTACGCCACATTTAAAACATTGATGCTTAAAATTGCAACCTTGACAGTCAGCCCCCCGATGAAACTTTCTACAAAACCCCTTGGGAACAAATGGTCCGACAACAGAGGACGTAGAATTATTGCGCATATATATAGTTTGGCTTTTTGGATAACGCGAATTATTAAAATTCTGCGCACGGATCCAAAGTTCCCAATGAGTTGAACCCCAAGGCATTTCGGACGGATTGGTTTGACGTAAATTGCGAAATTGTGTATCATAAAATCGCCAGTCACCTCCGCGCGCGGCCAAATCCCGAACGACTTCACCATATTTCATTAATGCGGGGGCCTCCATGGGATATTTCCCAGTGTAAACCCCAACAAAAATTTGAAAGGCCGATGTCCACGCTTCGATATTCGAAATTGGTTTAGTTTTTTGGGTTGGTTCCAAGGACAACGTTGGTAATGATGAACCTGTTTGAGAGCTCACAGACAATCACTTGCCCCTGAGCTAAGTAATAAACCAAAATAAAAAAATTCATTGGCCCAAATCTTGGCCTTTAATTTGGCGCTAACTTGAGCATCAATTGCAACGCTAACTGAGTTAAAATTAGACAAACCTGACGAAGCAGGTTGTGAGACTTGAATAAAATTCTCACCTGAAACATGTTGTAAAGCAGATGCTACATGCCCCTGCGTATAGTAGCATCTGCTGAAGTTGAAACTATACCTGACGCCACCACAGGCAATTCCCGAATCTCCGCGGTAGACGATGATGGCGGAAGAGTTGAACTGGCCGCATTTAACGACGCGAGAACAGCCTGAGATACGGCCGAGACAATCTGTTGAACTGCGGCGTCAGACAGAGGTGTTCCGGTAGCTGTCGATGTAGTGGCAACCATGGCGGGAAGACGATCGGCGTTTTCTGCTGCCATTCGTGGAGATGCTGCCGTCGTTGTTGGTGCGCGGCGCCGAGATGATACAGGACGTGGTGCCGTCGGCTGAGCTCGACGCTGAACTCGAGTACTTGGGCGGCGTGTAGCTGGCATGGTTCTGAAAGAAAGAACTAAAAGAACGCAGACAGGCAAATATTGAGTTTTACCAAATCCACATCAACTGTGTATGATTTAACAATCGGACACATTAGAATTGACATATGTAAACGTAACAACAACTAGTAGTACTTTAAGTACTACAATATTAATTTATATTACAATATTTTGTACTACATGTATTAAATACATGCCTCTTCATATAGGGTACTTTTAAAACTAGAAATTACTTTCGCAAGTGAAGTGCTGCCTCAAATGCAATAAGAACCTTAATTCAGTCTCTGTGCACTTTGTGGCCCTTGCCCACTTGATCCAAGTTTGCCCACTCCACCCAAGTTTTCCCACTCCACCCAGGCTTTCAGTCTAGAAACTTCCTACGTCACAAAACGTCATAAAATAGTCAACATACATCCCTCGCAAAATCTCGATTTCGTTGACTATACATAGCTCGGTAAAGAGGTCTGGGCATGAGACACAACGAACCAAGTCAAGACATGACAAGATTAGATGATGTATTAAATACATGCCTCTTCATATAGGGTACTTTTAAAACTAGAAATTACTTTCAGTTCGCAAGTGAAGTGCTGCCTCAATTCAAATGCAATAAGAACCTTAATTCAGTCTCTGTGCACTTTGTGGCCAACTTTGTGGCCCTTGCCCACTTGATCCAAGTTTGCCCACTCCACCCAAGTTTCCCCACTCCACCCAAATTTGCCCACTTCACCCAGGCTTTCAGTCTAGAAACTTCCTACGTCACAAAACGTCATAAAATAGTCAACATACATCCCTCGCAAAATCTCGATTTCGTTGACTATACATAGCTCGGTAAAGAGGTCTGGGCATGAGACACAGCGAAACCAAGTCAAGACATGACACTGATTAGATGATTTTCTTCAACGTTAAAAATAATATACTGATTCATTTTAAGGTGTTTCTGTTAAAAAGTAGTAGCCTTTAAAACGATGATGTAAATCGATATGGAGGAACGCTCTGGAAAAGTCATCATAGAGGGACAACCCCCTCGCCCCCCACCCCCCAAAAAAGAAAAAATTAAAAAAAAAACGAAGAAAAAAACCCGCCCTTCCGCCTCTGAAAATTTCTGAGAGTGTAACTCTAACCAAGTAATTTTTTTTTATTTGGCCTAACCTGAATGTCAGGCCTTTATTTGTTCCTTATGTACACTGGAGAATAAACATCTTTTATCAAATCACTGCACGGTCCTGATTCTCATTCCAATCCACGACTCTTTTGTAGAAATGGGTAAATCTGTCGACGATATTCTGGAAGACATTGGTGATCTAGGTCGATTTCAAATCTCTCGACTAGCGATGTTCTGCGCCATTATCTTCCCGCCATCATTTCATTTGCTCAACATGTTTTTTATTGGAGCTAAACCGCCATGGCAGTGTGCAACAAACAGTACAAAGTGTGTCCTCAATGGGACCTTTCTGGTAGGTGATAAAGATTACAATTTTAGATGTAAGTTGAACAGAAGTGATTGGGAATACGCCACTTACGAAGGACCTAGGACGTCGCTTATTACTGAGGTAAGTCAATGTAATGAATGATTGCATAGGAAGCAACATTCTGATAAATACATTAGGTGCTACTCCGAGTGATGAATCACACCGCGGATAAGTGGAGAAAAGCTTTAAGCCGGTTTTCCAATGGCGAATTTTGTCGGGCTTTGTCCTATGAGCTTTGGAGTGTAACTAATTAGAAATTTATTCCAGTCTATTCAATCCAATCTTTGGCGTTATTAAACGCAACGGGAGATATCACCATGGAAATTTATTAATGAAGAAAGTCGGACAGATCGGGTACAAAGAGCAACGTTTTCTTATTTTTTGTGCGTTGGAAGTTCCCGTTTCCATCATTGAAGGCAGTACATTTAGAAGAACAATTATATGTTTTGCTTGTTGATTAGAATTGTTTTCTTGTGACCGGGAATCGGGTATTTGAGCAGATTTAGGTTGCGCGCCGCGGCAAATCGAAGGCACAACATTTGCGTTCGATAGTCGTGCGCTATTGGTCGTGATTTCTATTAGATAATAAATTACATCTTTAGTTCTTCGAAAATGTCGTCTTTTATTATCACAAATGCGACAACTTGGCCACAAAACTAAAATCAAATGGCAGACGTTGTAATCTAACTCTGAGCCACAGTGCCAGACTGTAAAGTTTGTATGGCGCGCCGTTTCGGCCAAAAATGGTCGAGAAAAAAAAATGCGTCGAGAGTCGGCCAAAAATGGTCGAGAAATAAAAACGTGTCGAGATTTCGGCAAAAACAAGTCGAGAATAAAAAACGTGTCGGAAATGTTCATTTTTTAATCATACTTTTTGAGCTGGTCGAGAATTAATTTCTGACTCGCTTGACAGCATGGGGTGAAGTGATACGGGGGGGTCACGAATATTTTCCAAAGGGGGAAATAACCACTGATCTCTATAAAAGGACTGGTTTTGATGCCGGAAGTGAGCAGCGGCGGCCATCTTGCTAGGACCCCACTTGCGTACTAAACAACAACCTCGTACCCAGGGCCTTCTCTGCTTTCAAAATGGCGCGAGGAGAAGACCCTGGTAATAATTCCATGTCCTACATAACCCAAGTACTTCATGAAAGCCTTACCCCAACACACAACCTAACCTAAGGATGGCAATTCGTGTAAATAGGACATGGACGTATAAGGCTGGTCACGTGATTCCAAAATACTCCAAGATTCTTGGAGTATTTGGTCACGTGGAAAATTTGAGATTCGCCCGTCCTGGGTGGAGCGGTTGATTCGGTTCTTATAAATGTCAAGGTTGTTGCAAGTTCGGTAACGTTAAATTCGAGCGGTAAATTAGATATATTTCAAAATTTACGACATTTGCTGGATAATTCATATTTGTTGCCGTCAATCGCCAGAAATGAAGCCGAAGGCGACGAACGATCATAAACTGATAAACAGAAACCCGCTCTGCGAGTCTGCGGTTAATACAGGTACTGATACATACACTAAAAATATTCGAATGCTGTTGATTGTTGGAAGTATATTTACCGTCCAGTATAGCACATTTATGTTTCTTGTCCACACGTTTTGGATTTGTGGAAATTTAATTGTTGTATCTGTCGATTTATACTCAAACGGCATATTCGAATCGAATCTGCTGTCCTCGACTCCTCGACCTCGTTGACTTTGAGGCATGTACTTTAATACAAATATACGATCAACAACAATTCTTCGATCGACGAACATTTATATAGATCACCACTGAAGACTTTGACTTTTTAATTTAGATTCGGACAGTCCAGAAACCGAAATATAAATAAACACTTCTTGCTTGCATAATAAAGCAAATATGATGTAATGTAGACGCTTCTTACTAAACACGGTGATTAACTGATTTGATAAACTTGTTAAGAGAATGTCTTGTTATTTGTACGATTTGGTTATTCTTGAGTGCCTAAATAATTCGCTGAATAGTTTTACATACGCAAGCCAACTATACGCTGTTTATCAGTGACTGTACCGCGCCCCCCGGTACAGTGTGAGTCACTCATCAAAATATTACCGGTCTTGGTGATACGTCCATGTCCTATTTACACGAATTGCCATCCTTAGGTTAGGTTGTGTGTTGGGGTAAGGCTTTCATGAAGTACTTGGGTTATGTAGGACATGGAATTATTACCAGGGAGAGGGCCCTGGGTACGAGGTTGCCTAAACAATATGGCGTACATTTTTCAAGACTACTATTATACCGAAGGAGACGAGGCTGTTAAGTCATGGGATAACGGCCGCTTTTCAAGACTACTATTATGCCGAAGGTGACGAGGCCGTTAAGTCAAGGAATAACGGCCTCGTTTCAAGACTACTATTATACCAAAGGAGACGAGGCCGTTAAGTTGTCAAATATTTTAAGTACATGTATATGACGACTATTCAATTAGGGATAGAGACGCCACTAGCATGCCAGAAATACCGGTATAATTAGATATAATCCACAAAAATATGTAATAAGGGTATAGTTGATAGCCGTACAAGTGGGTGATAGAGTATCTTCGACAAAGCGTGAGCTATTTGACTAAAGAGAACTAAAACTATATCTGTGAATAGTGTTGCGACTACGAATTTCCAACACAAGTGGCACCTCCGACGGGATACGTAGCTGATATGAGTGAGGGAGGCGAGGCAGAAGGTCTGAACGCAGATCTTGAAGTGAAACGGAAACTACTAACATTTACATGGGATAAAACAAAAGCTATTGGTGATGGTTCCAATGTACTTGCTATGGAACGACAACTCAAAGCACTGCACTCTGTAGTGGAACAAGTTGACGGTTTACGACGACAAGTGGAGCAGAACAAGTTCAAAAACAATTCTGCTGTTATTTATATGTTTATTTCTATGTATGTTACATATGGCGAAGTTAGTAAAATAAAATAAAAATAAAATAAAAACCAGAGAACATCACAGCATGGGGCGAAGAAATAGACCAAGAGTTAGGCGCAACAGACGAGGTGATTACCATAGGCGTACGAGGCGGGGGAGCAGGGGGGCAGCTGCCCCCCCAGACGAATGGAAATGTTGCTAAGTCGGGCAAATTTTCAAGCTAAGTCGGGCAAAAATATAGGAAAAAAATTTAAAAATAGGATGAAAATAAGGAAAAGTAATCAAAACAATTTAATATCGGTGTATTGTAGGAGATGAAGTATATTGAACAACATGCACTTAGTGTTTTTTTTATACGAAAAGTCAGGCAATTTCCGTTTCAGTCGGGCAAAATGTTCTCCGCCCCCCCCTATAAATTTGTGCCCGTACGCCTATGGTGATTACTGTATTGCAAAACACCATCAGCGAGGTAAGATCAAACCATAGTCGTAAAGAAAGAGAGAAAGAGCATGCCTTGAAGGAGAAGGAACGAGAGGAACAGTTCTTGTTCGAGAAACGACAGTTTGAGCTGAAGCTAGAATTTGAGAAAAAAATCGATGAGAGTCGAAATGCCAAAGGTCAAGCTCATGAATCAAATCCGCTTAAAAGTCAAATTAATTCCAAACTTCCAGAGCTCAAAATCACTAAATTTAGCGGGAACGTGAGCGATTGGTTACCATTCTGGAACACGTTTGAGGCGGAGATTGATAAGTCTGACCTCGCACCAACCACGAAATTTGCGTATTTTAAAGAAATGGTCGAGCTGAAAATACGTACTGAAATCGATGGTTTGCCTTTTACAACAGAAGGATACGAGCGCGCCAAAACCATTTTGAAAAGCGAATATGGGAAACAAAGTGAAATCGTAAATGCGTATATTCAAAATATTATTATTCTTCCAACTATTACTGGGTCCCAGCCCTCTAAAGTGCATGAATTTTATAAAACGCTATTGTTTAATGTCCAGTCCTTGGAGACGTTGGGTAAACTTCAGGATGTCAAAGGCAATGTGCGATGCGTCATTGATAAGCTTAAGAGAATTAAAGCAGATCTTGTCAGAGGCGAAAGTGGGTGGCAAGAATGGGATTCCCCGCAATTGGTGAAAGCACTCAAGCAGTGGAAAGATATTACCTTATTGAGTCGAACGATGAAAGCAAGAAAAGGCCGCCAATGGTTTCGCGCCATTTTCAGACACGCGATCACCCTCAACAATTCGTGGGGTGCGTTTACTGTAATAGTGAAAATCACAAATCTGTCGATTGTGATAAAGTAGTTACTGCTGACGATAGGAGAAAACATCTTGCTAAAAATCGGCTGTGTTTCAACTGCACGCGAAGTCAACATCGAGCTGCCGATTGCAAAAGTCGTTCTACATGCCGGAAATGCCAACGTAAGCACCACACGTCCATTTGCGATCAAAGTGGTAACCATCTTTTGACAGCCTCTTGTAACGGAATGAGGTCTGTTTGTTAGGGACGGACCATTAGATTTTTGAGGGGGGGGGGGGGGGGGGGGGGTTGGGCAATTACCAAAAAAATTCGAAACAGCCTTATCCCGGGAAAAAAATATCGCACAACAAAACCCCCAGAACAAAATATCCTGCAAGTACCATGTTTTCTAAAAATAGAAAAATATTTATATAGAGGAGCAGATTGCCAGAACACAAAATAAATCACAAGCTATGAATCCATCTTGTTGTTAATATTAAACACAGACTTGTCAGGTCACTGCTATGGGGTCTTCCACACAAAATTTGCAAAAAATCATAAAAATTTTTAATTCTCGAAAACCACATTGGTAAAATACCCAATTCATAAGCTTTCTTGTGATGCATCTTGCTATTAATATTTTTAACTGAAAATGTGATTTGGGGGTAGTTTTCTGAAATGAATTGAGATATTACTCCCTAGCAACGGCGTTAGTAACGCGTTGTTATGAGGGAAAAGTGATCATTGGGTTGTGAAATACCCAATCCAAAAAATATATATTACAGGTCCCATGCTCCCTACCCCTCCCCTGTTATATTTTGTATTGTTTGTGCCTTTATATGCAGTTTACATGACGTATTCCACGTTTCATTTACTCCACGAGTCCACGAGTTCGCTACACGTTTGATATAAGACATTTTTAGTATACTGTACTTGCTCGATTCGGTGCTTTCGTTTGTAATAATTTGTTATTGGTAACGATGGGTAATAAAAAGAAATGTGGATATAAGAAGAAGCGCAAATTTGTTACTAATCAGTTTACAGAAACACGGAAGAAGGCCAAAATTTCTGAAGAAGATGGAGGCGAACTTCCAACTCATGATTCTCACCAGGCAAGTACTTCTGCTTCAGTCCGCAAAATATCAATGGCTACCACCTGTTATTGCGTCTAATGATTCAAAAGAAAAAGCTTCTGGATTTCGTTTGGTAGATATGACGATATTATCTTCTATTTTCGAGCTTTTGCCATGTAAGCATTGTCAACAGTGCAACCTTGAGCTTCTTGAAGACATTGGCAAACGAAAAGGATGTGCCTCTTGTCTTTATTTGGCTTGCTCATCCTGTAGCTGGAAGAAAGAATTTTATACTTCATCCCAGCTGAACCGTTTCTTTGAAGTAAACAGGAAGATGGTATATTCCATGAGGTCTGTTGGATGTGGAGCTGCAGCTGCTAAGAGATTCTGTGGGTTGATGAACATGCCACCACCGCCAAGACCTACCCCGTACTCATCACACAACAGGGCTATCTTGAAGGCTACAAAAAGTGTATGTGTTAAAACAATGAGTGATGCTGCCCAAGAAATCCATGTTTTAAAGAAAAAGCCTTCTGATGAAGTTGTAGAGTGTGGGGTTTCGTGTGACGGAACTTGGCAAAGAAGGAAAAGGACGGTTGACAGATGCTATGATTGACAAACTCCAGAATTACTATGGAATAGCTATTCGTAGTAATTCTGGAGACTTAGATGGAATGAAGAAAGCAATACATGCAACCCTCTTCCATTGTGCCTCCTCAGAAGGAAGAAAGCTGCACCACCACTGCCCTGAAGGTGAAGATAGCTGGTGTGGGTTCATGAGGGATAAGGTGACAGGTAAGAAGGAATACAAGCATGGTCCTGGGCTGCCTTTGCCTATCATTGCTGAGCTGAAGCCAGTATTTGTTAGGCTTAGTGAGGACAGCCTGTCCTGAAAACAAGTGGAACAATTTTTAAGCAGCAACAAACACATTCTGCAGTTTACTTCCATTTTAACAATGTAGAGCAGCTGCTCACTAAATACAAAGATATTATTTTGCATTGTAAAAACACAAATATTATTAGTCTTTTTAGCGTATAATTTATGATTGTCTATATATTCAAATACTTTCTTGTTTTTAAACTCGACATTTGTATAGCAAAACATCATTTGTGAAAACATAGATATATTCAATGACACTTAATTTTTTAAAGCTCTGTGTGGCCCTTTTCACCAATTTGGTGAAAAATCTCCCACACAAGGCATTAAAATAGTATTTAAGTGTCATCTCATATCATATATAGTCAGGGGTGGATTCAAACTCATCTGATAGGGGGTGGTGCATATTTTTCAGGGGGTGTACCCTTCTTTTACTGTCACAAATTGCATCATTAACATAAAAAATGTTTGTCATAAATTATTAAAATCTCAGTATCCATTGGTTAATGACTGATATGGCCCATTGCGTAATTGCTTTGTGGTTGTATCTGTATCCTTTCTAGTATTGCTATAAACGTATTGTATGTGTCGGACATTAACAAACATAGGCTCACAAAAAAATATCCTGCAAGCAAATAATGTCGAAAATAAATATCCTGCACAACCCCGAGCGAAAAAAAATTATTCCTGCACCAAAAAATTTGCCAACCCCCCCCCCCCCCCTCAAAAATCTAATGGTCCGTCCCTTATCCTGTTGTGTTGGTAGAAGTTAATGGGATTAAGTGTCGTGCATTGCCAGACACTGGGGCGGGTAGTTCGTATGCGTCCAGTGCATTGATTGATAGGATAATGGTGAAACCTCAAAGGGCAGAGAAACGTCGTATTGAAATGACGATAGGTTCCGTCACGAAAGTTGTTCAAATTTACGGAATTCGCGTGAAGAATCTCGAAGGTGATTTTGCACTCGAGGTAGAAGCTAGCAAAGTTGACAAGGACAAACTTTTAGTTTTGGAAAACCCGAGATACGCGGAAATGATTGCGAAGTATAGTCATCTAGAAGGAGTGGAAATGAACGACAACGACGAGAAAGCAATGTTGCCTGTGCACCTACAATCCTGGACAAAAGTGCTTGGGACACTATGCGAAAATCGTCAAAATCGGCAAAGTGGCCCAACAATTTTGTCCAGGATTGTAGTTTTAGGGACAAATGAATACGCGAAAACGGAAGACGGAAAACGCACCGAAAATTGGTCGTCAGGGTGAGCCCATCGCAGAGGAAAGAGGTCAATCTGAGTGAGATGTTCATTACTCAGACAGCTGCTGCAGACCTTGAAAATCTTTGTCGCCTCGACGTACTTGGTTTAGAAGATTCTCCGACTGGCGCGACCAAGATACCATCCACAAAGAGTTCCAAGAGCAATTGGTACGCAGCCCAGAGGGATGGTACGAGACGGGTCTCCCATGGAAAGGGAACCATCCAACCCTTCCCAACAACAAATCCAGAAGTCTACGAAGACTCGACAGCCTCGTGAGAAAGTTGGAGAAGTCAAACCTGCTCCAACAATACGACCAAGTGATCAAGGATCAACTTGCATGAAGAAGGGATCAGTAGAACGTACTCAAGAATCTGTACAGGAACGAGAGTTCTATATTCCCCACAAGCCATGCCAGTGGTTAGAGAAACTGCAGAAAGCACCAAACTACGGATAGTGTACGATGCATCAGCTCGTGCCAGTGACAACTCGCCATCCTTAAACGAATGCCTAAATCCAAGACCCCCCTTACAAAATCATTTATGGAACGTGCTGGTGAGGGCGCATTTCCACCCAGTGGCGATTACCGGTGATCTCAAACAGGCATTTCTACAAATGAGAATCCGTGAGCAAGATCCGGACGCATTCAGGTTCCACTGGTTCAAAGATTGTCAAACAAAGACCATCGAAGTTCTTCGTTTCACATGGGCCTTATTCGGACTGGCCCCATCGCCATTCTTGCTGGGAGGAGTGATCCAACATCATTTGGAGAACTGTCGAACAGTCTACACAAAAATTGTTCACGAAATTGGGAAGAGCCTTTACGTCGACGACCTGCTTAGTGGGGGAGTAAACGAAGACGAAGCAAGACGACTTAAATCTACAGTGACTGAGATCTTTGCCAACGCAAACTTTGATCTGCACAAATGGCACTCGAACATACGAGAGCTCGAGTCATCTACCAACATGAGCAAGGGTGAGACGGAGACGTTGGCTGCGAAGCAGCAACTGGGAGTTCCCAAGGGGGAAGAAGCGAGCATGCTAGGTCTTACGTGGAACAAAGAAGAAGACAGCATTGGGGGAGCACGGGTGGCGTGTGCTGTTAGCGCGCTGCCTCTCACCAAAAAGTTAAGCCCGGTTAGACGGGGTTAGTACTTGGATGGGTGACCGCTTGGGAATGACCCCGTTGTCGAGCTTCGAACTCATGTGAGTAGAGTTGTAGTTGATCTCTCCTGTGCTTCGAGGGTTTTTCTCCGGGTTCTCCGGTTTTCCTCCCTCCATAAAATCAACACCTAACATCTTAGCTGTGATCCGTGGTCTGAACTGTGTCGTTGGTGGCTGCTTGGAGCGCCTTTGATATACCTCGACACGGCCACGTTGATCTGCGTCCTTCGCAATTCAGCCTCTGGCTGCAAGTAAGGATGATTAGCCCCCAGTCCTTTATCCTTTATCCATCTGTTCCTGCCGAGCCAACGAAGAGAGGGGATTCTCGGAAAAGTCGCGAGAATTTACGATCTACTGGGATTGGTGTCTCCTGTTACCCTTACTGGTAAGCTACTTTATCGTGATGCCTGCAACGCTAAATTGGCCTGGGATGCCAAATTGTCTCTTGAACTGTCGCGAAGATTAATGCGGTGGGAAGAAAGCTTACCGATCAACGCTACGACCAACAGATGCTTAGCTGCCCATCGCGAAGAAATCGACGACATTCATCTTCATTCCTTTGGTGATGCGAGCGGAAAAGGTGTTGCTGCCGCAGTCTATGCAGTCGTATTTCAGCAGTCGGGAGTAAGTCAAGGGTTGGTTGCAGCAAAAGCAAGATTATCAAAACAGGGTCTATCCCAAGGTTAGAGTTGGTTTCTGGTCTCATGGCTGTTAATTTGATCACCAACGTGAAGAATGCGCTTGAGGAGTTCCATGTTAGTCAACAACTATGCTGGCTTGATAGCAGTGTAGCCCTTCATTGGATTCGTGGAAATGGGAGCTACAAGCAATTCGTGGAGAATCGAGTTCAGAAGATTAATCAGTATTCCGACGTAAAGTGGCACTACGTCAACACTGGAGAGAATCCTGCCGATCTGGGAAGCAGAGGTGGAACGGTGACCCAGAAAGATTTATGGTGGAACGGACCAGCCTGGTTATCGGACAGTGAACGGTGGCCGCCAGACATTACAACCAGTACTACACTGGAAAGCCGAGCTGAAGAGAAGGTCGTGAAAGAAATCTTCGCATTGATCCAAGTCGTGAGTGATGAGCTCGATGCCGTCCTTGAGAAGTTTCACTTCTGGAAAACGATTAGAGTGTGTGCCTGGATAGCTAGATTTACGAGAAAGCCAGGACAACCAAGAAAAAGCGAGTCAAGGAATCGTTATCGACTGAAGGGATCGAGATGCAAATACAATTTTGGGTTAAACGTGCACAGCAGCAGAGCTCGCAAGGTTCAGATCAGTTCGAAAGAGATCGACTGCAATTGAATCTCCAACCTAACAACGAAGGTATACTCGAGTGTCGGGGTAGGATCCAGGGACAGTATCCAATTTATTTGCCGAATTGAGCAGGATTTATTATCTTTGAAATTGCAGGAGCAACAAACATCTCAACCACAAAGTCTTCGGCGATCTTTGAGATGACTGGCGTTAAAGATATAGGTCTCAAGTGTTTGTTTATCTCGCGAACTGGTGATTCTTTAGGGACTGGAGTTACATTAGCACATTTCCAATCTGGAGGTAATTTCTGCTCTTGGTAGGAGGAATTAAGGATGATAGCAACATGCAGGCTCAGCAAGAAGTTCTGCATATTCTTTAAGAACCCAAGTTGGAATGTTATCTGGACCAGGTGATTTCCCCGAAATAAGGGACTTGAGTTTATTAAATGTCGTTAACACGGAGACACTAAGTGGAGTTGTGCTGTTGGCACAAGGCATGAATGGAGGTGCTTCGGCTTCTAGTGGCGAATATCCATTCATCGGTTCTAAGAATGACTTATTAATTAGATTGGCAATGTCAGTTGGCGAAAGGTTTTCATTGTCCACAAATTCTAATTTAGAAATAAGATCTGAGGATTTTAAAGCGGTGGTACCAGAAATTCGCTTTACTTCTTTCCACCAAACTTTAGGGTTAGAAAACCGGATATGGTTGATTTTACAGGCATAGAAGTTTTTCCGAAGAATTTTCCTTTCTCTGTTGACTTGATTCCGGTATCGATTATAGCTGGTCCTATCACCCCTGGCAAAGGCAAGTTGTCGTTGTTTAACTAGATATTTGAAAGTTTTGGTTATCCACGGGGGATCGTTTTGATGTAATTTAACATTTTTAATGGGCATAATTGTGTCAAGGCCAAGGTTAAGAAACGCCTCGAATAATTTAGACTTTTCATTGCATGAAGGTATAGTATGGAGTAAACTCCAATCAATATTACAAAAAAATCTACCAAGTTCATGTTTACGAGATGGACGAGTGTCTCTTCGATATACAAAATTACGGCTGGAGGTCTTTACTTCTCTTGCCTTTGGTTGAATAAACACAGAGTTATGATCTGAAAGACCAAAAGGTGGGCGAGGGGTGACTGAACTTGATTCATAACAACGGTTGAGGTTGGTGAGGACAAGATCAAGTTTACTATTACCACGGGTAGGAAAGTGTACAAGCTGTTTGAGCTGAAACTGGTGAGCTAAAACTCTGATATCCAGTTGGTTAAAATCGCCCGCAATGATAATTCCACAACCAGGAAATTGACCTTCAATTTCAGTTAGGGAGTAGGTAAGGTATTCAATCATGGCAATGTTATTAGCACTAGGGGGGTGATAAACCGTGCCCGTAATGATGCATGGTGTACCTCTAGGTAGTCTACTCGGTCTAGTGTAGACCCATAACACTTCTTGGTTAGTCTCATCGGTATATAGGTGGATAAAAGAATTACCGACCAAGCTTCCGGCCTCTAAATCTCTGATATATACAGACCAAAATAATGGCTTATTTCGTGATTATCAAAACACTCTTGAAAGTGTTAGCAGTTTTTCAGTTTATAAAGCTATAGTCAGTGGCGAGAATGGAAAAGAAAATTTTCAAAAATGGGTTGGCGAAATGTCAATCTCACGAAAAAAGCACAAACTAAAGAACGTTCGGTGACTATGTCACTTCGAAAGCCTATTTAATTGTCTTTACGTTGGTGCATTCAAATTCACTTTTGTCAACTGATTCGCAGAGAAAACATGATTTTAGCGGCGTGCGCCCTTCAAAAATTGTAAAGTTTTAGGAATTTTTTCAACTCTCCCGATAAACAATTGTGATTTTATTAATGTAGAATAAATCCTTGACAATATATAATTAAAACAAATTTAATCTGAAGGAGTTACTTGTTCTTTATTTGTGTTTCTAATGGCAGTAATAAGTTTTCTTCCTTTTGAAAAAGAGGAATTTATCTCGGGTACGCTTCATTTTTTTTGTCGCCATTGGAATTGTGTTTTTGTTGATTTTCTGAGCCCAAGCGCGCTCGTGCCAGTCCTTTGATGCATCACACGTAGCTCGCCAAATTATATGCGCGTTTCCCTGCCCATGTTTTAGAGCGCCCTGTACATATATAACAAGAAGGCACTCAGTTAAGCTTGTTTTCCACGAGGTGGCATTTTGCGCGGGAAGCGGAAATTTTCTTTGTCTTATGATTTCTCGGGTGGAACTAATTAGAAAAGACAAAGAAAAATTCCCCTCCGCGCGCAAAATTCCGCCTAGCGGAAAACCAGCTTCAGAGACTGCATAAATCCGCCAACGGGTTATTAGATGAAAAAGAAAACAAGCCATCGCGCGAACCAGGGAAGCTTACAAGACCTACTGCACATGTACGACAATTTGTCTACCTGATAAAAGGTTCTTTTTCGCACCTCTGTATGAAAAAGACATCTTGTAACATTCAATCCTTGGAATATGATTCATTTCGACATTAAGTCCGAGGTTTCTGAGCCGAGATTTATAAGAGTTATGCACGAGATTTATAAGAGTTATTAAACAGACAGACAGACAGACAGACAGACAGACAGACAGACAGACAGACAGACAGACAGACAGACAGACAGACAGACAGACAGACAGACAGACAGACAGACAGACAAACAGACAGACAGACAGAATTTATTTAAACTCGGGATTTCTTCAGTGCAACGCACTGCTTTACAAGAAAGCCGAAGTATTTATAAAAAAAGAAAGTATTTAAAAAAAAAAGTAGTTCAAAGAACTACACGAGCTGAGGAAGCAATGATTGCAAGTGACTTTTAAAAGTATTCAAATTGTCGATGCACCTAATACTTTCCGATAATTCATTCCAAATTTTTGCTCCAGAAAACGCAAAGCTTCTTCTTAAAAACCCAGTTCTAGGCTTAGGTAGAACACACGTCATTTTTCGCCCTCGGAATGAATAATTGTTGTTGTCAGAGGTCTCAAAATGGTCTCGCAAGTAGGAAGGAGTCAAATTATTTAACAACTTAAATACCATAATTAACATGTGATCTTTCCGTTGATCCGACAGTGTTTTCCAATTTAATTGGTTTCTGATATCCACTGATCTTGTATCATAACCTTGTTTTGTTATCACTCGTGCAGCACGATTTTGCAACTTTTGCAATCGTGTTGAACCAGTGATAGACATATTGTCAAGGACAATGTCACAATATTCAAACAAAGGTTTTATTAGCGAGCTAAAGATAGTAATAACTGTTTGCTGGGGAACATACTCCCTAATTCTGCGCAGACCACCAATTGCCTGGCTTATTTTTTTAGAAACATGGGCAATATACTCATCCCATAACAGCTTTTCATCAATTATTATACCTAACGATTCAGTTTTTCTTACTCTTTTAATTTGTTTTCCATTTAAAAAGAGCAGTGGAACATCTCTTACTTTTTTAAGACTACTGTCAGATCCAATAAACATGAACTCACTCAGTCTTGGTAGTATTCAGGCTCAATTTTAATATTTGCTTTGAGCCATTCAGAAATGTTTGCAAGGTCATTATTAGCTAAGTCACAATCTCTTCTAATGATGTTCCAGTAACAGTTATATTTGTATCATTAGCATACATTCTGGCTTTTGAATGCCGAAGACACTTAGGAAGATCATTTATAAATAGTAGAAACATTAAGGGGCCAAGAATTGACCCCTGAGGGACACCACAGCCAAGCAATCGTTCGGACGATAAGAAGCCATTGACACAACATTTTTGTTTACGCAGATTGAAACCAGCTTAACGATCTTGGCTGTATTCCGTATGTGCGCAATTTATGAATTAAAATATCATGATTAACTGTGTCAAAAGCTTTTGCGAGATCCAAAAATATTACCGCGCTTAGATTTCCTTGGTCCATGGTTTTTAGCCAATCTAACGTTGCGTCGAGAAGTGCAGTAGAGGTAGAATGAAATGGCCTAAAACCGGATTGATTTACAGATATTAAGTTGTTGTCATTTAGATACGTGTATAACTGATCGTAAATAATGCGCTCAAATACTTTTGATATACAACCCAACACTGAGATAGGCCTATAGTTGTTCATATCGTCCTTTGCTTCTTTTTTGTGTATTGCAGTAACCCGCGCTAACTTCCAATCGTCAGGAAAAGTGCCAGTTGTTACTGATTGATTAAACACCACGGTTAACGATTTGGAAATTACTGGGGCAGCAATTTTAAGCAAGTTACTTGGGATTTGATCCATCCCGGTTGCTTTCTTGGTATCGATTTTAGAGAGCAAATGAAAAACCTTGCTCTCCTCTATTGTTGCAATCTCAAAAGCAGCATCGGTTTCACAAATATAATCAAGATACGAAGTTATTGATTCTTGGATTGACGAGGACAAATTAAGGCCAATCTCAGAGAAGTGTTTGTTAAAACGTTCTGCTATTTCTTTTGGTTCAGAAATTAGTCTTCCATTACATTTTAAATTATTAATATGTTCAATTTTTGCATTTGAATTTTTATGAGTTAATTCGTTTATTGAGCTCCAGATAGCTTTTGAATTTCCAGCATTTTGCTTGAATGTACGCTGATAATAAGTAATTTTAGCTTCTTTTAGTTTATTGTTACAATTATTTCTTGCGTTTGTGTATATATTCCAATCTTCTATCGATTTAGTTTTTATCGCTGTACATTTCAAACGATCTCGTTGGATTAATAATTGTTTTAATTCTGATGTTAGCCATGGGTTCCTTTTGTTCCTAATGCGCTTCCTTTTAATCGGAGCATGTTTGTCAACTACAGGCAAAACATGCGTTTCCATAGAAACCACGTCTCATTAACATCATCTAACATATTTATGTCATCCCAAGCGAAACTCTGGAGGTCATTTCTAAAGTTGTCTACGTTGAAATTTACAAAATTTCGAACATAAACAACTTTTTGAGTATTCTTAGCATGCGAAATTGATATTTTGCGAATTGTGAAAACCAGACTATGATCACTTATGCCTAAATGAACAATCAGCGTCTCTGCTTTCGAAGTGCATCGGGTTGGTTCAGTAATTAGTTGTTCTAATTGATATATTTCAGTGATAGAATTCAATATATCTGTTGGGCGATAAGGTCTGTTTGAAAGCATATTACAGTTTAAATCCCCCAACAGATACATTTCCTTTGATTCATGATCTAGCATCCCAACGGAACGCAAGATGCCATCAAAGAAAATTTCGTTATTAGAATCAGGAGGTCTGTTTGCAGCAATAATTCCAAACGATTTACTATTAGGTTTCATTATTTCAACTACAACAGATCCCATCGTACTCTATAATTTATTTGATTCCTAATATACACACAAACACCTCCGCCATTTCGATTCCGGTCTTTTGTGACTATACTATAATTTTCTATAGTTAGACAGACAGACAGAAAACTTTATTTAAACTCGGAATTTTGTCAGTATTTACACTGCTTTACACAAAAGCCGAGATTATTATTAAAAAATATGAAATATTTACAGATATATATATATATATATTAACAAAGATTAAGAATATTTTAAAACATTATAATAAATAGAAATAAATAAATAGATTATGCAAATAGAATTCGCAACTACATTATTAGGGGTGAAAGAGCACGCTTGAATGACGAAATCGACTTAATGGTTCTTATGTTATAAGTGATATTGGGCATTTCACTTGATTACATAGCATGTTCTCAGGATTTAGGGTGAAGGAAAATTCGAGTGTAGAATATATACATTTTAAGACCAGACCGGGACCAGTTGCGAAAAATGCAACTTCACAGGCCTTCCGGCAGGAATTGAACCCACGACCTTGCGATTCTAGTGCAATGCTTTGACCACTGAGCCACGGAGGGCGTTGCCGAGAGCTTGATCGCGAGTTCTGTATATATATTAAGGTGGTAATGCCAGGAGAGAATTAGGTATATTATAAGTATAATATTGGGCATTTCACTCGATTACATAGCATGTTCTCAGGATTTAGGGTGAAGGAAAATTCGAGTGTAGAATATATACATATTTTTGCCCTGAATATTTGAAAGACCTTTTTAGATATTCAGTCCGAGGTTTAGGTAGTGTCAGCCAATTTTCTCTATTCCTTAAATTATATGTAATGTTAGCCGTTGACATGCATGGAGAAAAAATTCGATAAATATGGTGGGACAATGCATGCCCCATCCGGCATGTATTATTTTAGACATCATTATTGCTTTAGATCTGATGTCTTTGGATCTGATTTCATAACTTTGACGGGTGATAACTCGTGTATTTTGTAGTTTTTGCAATCTATCTGCCGTAGTTATTGGCATACAATCCCATACAATATCACAATAGTCAAAAAGTGGTTGTATTAAGGAATTGTACATAGTTAATAGGGTCTCCCTGGGAACAAATTGCCTAACTTGCCGGAGCACACCGATACATTTGATATTTTTTTGGACATTTTTTTGACTTGTTCAGAACAAGTTGGTCTCTCGTCAATATAAACTCCAAGTGATTTTGCTGTTGTAACCCTTTTAGACCCCGTTTACACTAGAGCAAAAGTATCCGGATTCACATTGTTTTTCATCCTCAAAACAATGTGAATCCGAATACGTTTGTTCTAGTGTAAACGGGGTCTTAATATAGGATGATCATTTAAGAAAATAAGCGGAGTATCTCTAATTGTACCTAAGTTTTGATCAGAACCAATGAACATCTGTTCCGTTTTTGTGACATTAAGGCTATAGCTTGTTGGCGGTTAGCCATTCCCTTACATTAGTTAGGTCAGAATTTACTGAATTGCTAAGTTCTACAACTGATGGGCCTGTAGTTGTAATATTAGTATCATCTGCATACATTCTTGGGTAAGAATGTTTTATGCCGGGAGGAAGTCATTAATGTAAATACGGAACAACAATGGACCAAGAATGGAGCCTTGTGGAACACCCCATTTTAAGACCTGTAACTTAGACAAGTGACCATTTATATAGCATCTTTGTTCTCGGCAACCTCGTACCCAGGGTCTTACCTCCGCTGCCCCTCCCCCCTCGCTGCGGAAAGACCCTATGGTACACGCTGGTCACGTGCTTCCAAGTGCTCCCAGCAGGGTTCATTTTTGTCACCTGAAACCACTCGAAGTTTTACACAAACTGTCGAAAGACGAAAGTGTTTAGCCATGTTTTACAGCAGCCTTCATTTCGCTGTCGTCAACAGCGGCTATTCAAACATCAACCCCAAACCTAAACAAGTCAAATGTCTCGAGGCAGTTTACTTTGGCAAAGATGTTGTGGCCGTGCTACCAACGGGATATGGAAAGTCTCTAATATATCATCTTCTTCCGTCGCTCTTTTACGACAAAATCAACTGCAGTCAGGACAGTGAACGACCGACCGAGACGTCTCCCATTCATCCTGTAATCATCGTAGTGTTTCCGTTAAATGCGCTCATCAAAGATCAAGATCAAATAAGAAAGAGTAGTCAAGGAAATATCAAAGCGACTGTGCTGGGTCTGAAAGTTGAGTCAAATTTCAAACTAAACAACCCCTCCCCACAGTGAAATAATTGTTACTGCCCATATTTTTGGAAGCACGTGACCAGCGTGTACCAGGGTCTTTCCGCAGCGAGGGGGGAGGTGGAGCGGAGGTAAGACCCTGGGTACGAGGTTGTGTTCTCGGTTGGTTAAGTAGGATCGAAACCAATTTAGCGATAAATTACAAACACCGTAAAGCGAAAGTTTAAGCAATTGTCGATAACACTGAAATAGGTCTGTAATTATTCATAACATCTTTAGCTTCTCCTTTGTGAATTGAATTGACCTTCGCTAATTTCCATGAGTCACTGGGAAATATGCTTGTCTGAATTGACAGATTAAATATATCACATAATAAACAGCGATCACCGACGCAGCTTCTTTAATTAATTTACTTGGAATACCATCAAGACCAGTGACCTTTTTCTCTGAAACTGAAGCCAAAAGTTTGTAAACAGAAGATGGTGTAATTCATTTCAGCGAGAAATTAGTTGCCACCGGTTTAACGTTCACATGGAGGTAGGGATAACTCGGGGGCTAGGGTTACCCTATCGCTCCGACCGAGTTATCCCTATCCCTCGAGTTATCTCGGTCTCATGTGAACGGTTTACTTTTTTAACATGGAAATAAACTAACACCGAGTTATCTCGGGGGATAGGGATAACCCTACCCCCCCGAGATAACTCGCCTCATGTGAACAGGCCCTAAGTGTGAGTATAGTTATGGTAATAGTCAGATTTTGTCTTTCTTAGTAGGTTATTACAGTTATTCCTCTCTTTTCTATAATTGAGCCAATCGTTTGAATCTCCACTTTTCACAGCAACTGATTTTAGACGATCACGTCTTATCAAGAGTTTCTTAAAAGGAGCATGCTTATCAACGACAGATAAAAACATGGATTTCCATGTCTCCCATCTGTAATTAGGATCGTGGAGATTGCTCAAATTATACCAAGGAAGGCATTGCAAATCTTCTCTAAACTTTTGTAGGTCAAAGTTCTTTAACAGTATGCGATGTCTTCCTTGAAGTAGAGATAGAGATTTTTCGAATAGCATAAATTAGGCTATGATCACTTACGCCTAAAAGTGCACGACTCCCGCGACAACAACACGAGATTGATAATTTGTCTAAACAACATCAATCAGTGTTTTAGAGGTTTCAGTAACGCGGGTGGCTTCGGAAATTAATTGATCTAATTGGTACATTTCAGCTACTGTATAAGGCATTTCAGTAGCTTTATTACAATTGGTTAGCAAGTAAATTTCCTTGCCTTCTTTGTCCAATTCTTCAAGTATAAAAGACATTGACTGAAAGAAAATTTCAGGGTTTTGCCCCCGGACCCAGATTCTGACAGGCCCATAAAAATGAGTGAATAAAAAAGTTGTGTAGTTTCCCTTTGAAAGTCCGAACTAGCCTGAGAAAATCACACGCTATCTCAGCCACGGGCTGCCTTCTGTTTGAAAGCGGGAGGGGAGTGGCGCCCGAGGCAGCCTAAGTACGAACCTCCGATGACCCGATCAACCTACGCTTTCAGTTCACTGTACTCCGGGGATGGCTCTCATTTTGTGACCGGCCCTAAAATATTTTTGCCCCCGGCCCTGGGAAGGTTAATCCGGCACTGGGTTTTGGTCTGGTTGTCTATATGCAGCGATAACAGCGAAAGATTTGCTATTCGGTTTTATAATTTCTATACAGATAGCTTCAATATCATCCGAAAAAGTAATATCAGATCTAGCTCTGTAGTCAATTTTATCGTTTAAGAAAATGCAAACAACTCCACCATTTCTATTTCTATCTTTCCTAAGTAAGTGATAACTGTTCAGGCTAACGGATGAATTGTTTATCGAGGAATCTAGTATAGTTTCATTAATGGCAATCAAGACAGACAGACAGACAGACAGACAGACAGACAGACAGACAGACAGACAGACAGACAGACAGACAGACAGACAGACAGACAGACAGACAGACAGACAGACAGACAGACAGACAGACAGAAACAGAGGTGAAAACATAGCTTCTTGCATGGTGGAGGTAATAAAAGATCCTAATGCGATAATTCTGTTATAATCTCAGTTTGATTTAGTGTGCGATGACACCGTTTACGGTTGGTTGGCAATATCCATGATCTATATTGGTATGGTGTGTTTCAACATTCCATTTGGTATCCTTTCTGATCGCTATGGTCGTCTCTTCACTTTGTTTCCCTGTTGCATAACAATAATTGTCGTTGGATTTATGTCATCCTTCGCTACCCAGTATTGGCAATTCTTAATCACGCGATTCATCATTGGTGCATGTTCGTATGGTGTTTTCTGGCCACTTACTATCTTATCTTTTGAATTTGTTGGGCCTCGCTACAGACCTCTTGCTCAAAACGTGGTATGGATCTCCTTCTCCACTTGTGTGTTGGTCCTGGCCTTGATAGCTTACTTCGTGAGAGATTGGAGGACTCTGATGATTATCTGCACAGCTCCTTGGATTATTGTTCTCGTCTTTTGGAAGTAAGGGTTTTTCACATCAGAGGAGTTATCGACCCTTCTAGAAGATTTATTCTACCTGTATGTAAACAGGTTCTAATCCTTTGCCTGTTCTTTAGATTCATTCCAGAGTCTATCCGCTGGTACGTGACCCACAATAAAGTGGAAAAAGCTGAAAATGTTCTGCGCCAGATAGCCAAAGTTAACAAAAAGGAATACCCAAACGAACACTTATCAGTTCCCATGACGAGCAATAAAAGTCTTGGATTCTTAGCCTTGTTCTCTACTAGATCCTTGGCCATCAGAACTCTTATTCTGGGTTTTGGCTGGTGAGTGATTCAAAATATAGTTAAGAAATAAATGCTATTTTCCTGTCCTGTCCTGTCCTACTATTACTGTTACTGTTACTGTACTGTTACTGTACTGTTACTGTTGCTGTTGCTGTTGCTGTTGCTGTTGCTGTTGCTGTTGCTGTTGCTGTTGCTGTTGCTGTTGCTGTTGCTGTTACTGTTACTGTTACTGTTACTGTTACTGTTACTGTTACTGTTACTGTTACTGTTACTGTTACTGTTACTACACTGCACTGCACTGTACTGTTTCGAATAAAGAACAAAAAAATGTAAATAACGTATTTCTAAATTTTAGGTTTGTTAACGGACTAGTCTACTATGGTGCAGCGTATGGAGCCAGTGATCTTGGTGGTAGTATGTACCGGAACTTTGTCTTAACCTCTTTGGTCGAGCTTCCTGCTCACATTATTGCTATTGACAATTGTCAAAGGTAATATTAAAACAATAATCCAGAAATAAGAAGAAAAGTAACATTTATTGTTCTATATATTGGTGGTTTGTAATCAATCCCTTGAGTTTCTTTCGTTAAAGTTCCTCCAACGTCAGTTGTAAATCAAGAATAGATTAGGCACCCCCAAAATAAGGTCTTTTTGTTAAGTACATGCATGTTTTATTGGTTCTCTGAAGGTTTGGACGCAAGAAGACAGTAGTGGTTTCTTTAGTGCTGGGAGGAGCTGCTTGTTTTATTGTTTCCTTGATACCAGGTGGAACAACAAGAACAGGTAGACTGGGAGACATTGTATACACGAGTCACGGTTCGTTCTTTAGGCATTACCCATAACTTAGCGGAGTGGCATTGGTTACCATGGTTATCACAGTCATCACGATCACTGCCATCATCATCACCAACATCATTATCATTATCAACAGCAGCATTGACATCACTGTTATGATCATTATCACCATCATAACTATCATCATCTTACCACGATCATGACCATCCCCAACATCATTGTTATCAGCAGCAGCATTGCCATCATCGTTATGGTCATTATCACCATCATAACTATCATCATCTCACCACCATCATGACCATCACTATCACCAGCAGCATTGACATCACTGTTATGGTCATTATCACCATTATAACTATCATCATCTCACTCTCACCACCATCATGACCATCATTATCAGCAGCAGCGTTGGCATCATCGTTATGGTTATTATCACCATCACAACTATCATCATCTCACCACCATCATCATGACCATCACTATCACCAGCAGCATTGACATCATCGTTATGGTCATTATCACCATCATAACTATCATCATCTCACTCTCACCACCATCGTGACCATCATTATCAGCAGTATCATTGGCTTCATCGTTATGGTCATTATCACCATCATAACTATCATCATCTCACCACGATCAAAGACCATCCCCAACATCATTATTATCAGCATTGGCATCGTCGTTATTGTCATTATCACCATCATAACTATCATCATCTCACCACCATCATGACCATCATTATCACCAGCAGCATTGGCATCGTCGTTATTGTCATTATCACCATCATAACTATCATCATCTCACCACCATCATGACCATCATTATCAGCAGCAGCATTGGCATCATCGTTATGGTCATTATCACCATCATAACTATCATCATCTCACCACGATCATGACCATCCCCAACATCATTATTATCAGTAGCAGCAGCATTGGCATCGTCGTCATTGTCATTATCACCATCATAACTATCGTCATCTCACCACCATGACCATGACTATGACCATCACCAGCAGCATTGACATCACTGTTAATGGCCAATATCACCATCATTATTATCATCATCACCATCACTACCATCACCACCACCACTCACCTTGTTGTTATCACCATCAATCATCCTTATTTAATTATTAAAACTTCACCATTATCACTAACATTTTACTTACTTATCCATTTTATTTAAACACAGACAAAACGCTTCGTGCATATCTAGCCTATAAAGACACCGTTCATATTTTTATTTTTCTAGACTACATTGTTGGTCGTAGCATTGGTGGTATGCTTGGAAAAGGATCCATTACAGTGTCTTGGAACTCAATTGGTATCTGGTCTGCCGAAATCTTACCAACAGTTATCAGGTAACATAGACAGGACTAAATTAATATCGTAAGTACAGTAAAGCAAATGTTACAAGTTCTATGCTTTGTAAAGGTGGTACTACGGGGATGGAAGTTGTCTTGTGTTTTGTTCATGATAGATGAACGTTTAAGTTGTTTATATTTTTTCTACTTGCAGAAATATTGGTCTTGGGTTCCTAGGGGTGTTAGCCCAAGTGGGAGCTGTCACGGCTCCATTTGTTGTTGAAATGAATCGAATCCATCCAACCGTCCCATTTGGACTAATGGGAGCCCTGGCAGTAACTGCAGCCCTCCTATGTCTTGTTCTACCAGAGACTAAAGGCAGACCAACAGCAGACGTGTTGGAAATCGAGAATGAAAACGGTATTCTAGGATACTCTTCGCTAGTTTGCTTTTATGTTTTTCTTAGTTCTCAATTCGTGTTCTCATTACTGAGCTCCAATGTTTTGTCATGGCTTTTTTAACGCATTCCTACCAGAGGTTATTCTGCGAGTCACAGCCCCTTTCCGCCCTAGGAAAATGGGCTCTGGCAACAAACTCGATCTTCGCCCCAAGTTTGGCGCGAGTCAGTCAGGTTTTAAACTGATCAAACAAGTTCTAGATTATGAGCACACGCAAGCAGAAAAATAGCAATAACACGTTAGAACCGGGGCCCAAAATAGTATCTTAGCAACCGTTCACGCATGCTAAAAAGAAATATCGGGTTTGTTGGCAGAGCCCAGTTTACCCCGAAGTCGGCGTGGGTCGTAAAGGGGCTCTGACTCGCAGGGTAACCAGAGGTGAACAGGTGGCTAAAATACCCAATTAGCGCATTATATAGGCTCAATGTCCAGCCGTATCTCGCGTAGGCTCGACTTCCAACCGTCTCCTGGACGCGTGAGCTACAGAGCGTGTCTGTGACGTTTGCGTAAATTAACTTCATCATATCAAAAACCATAGGAGCTGACTGAAATATAAGTGATTTCCCTGATCCTGTAGCCTGAATGACAAGAACATCTTGACTATTAACCAATTTCTCTAGAGCTTCCCGTTGTAAATCTTTTAGACAATGAATCTTAAACGTTTCTTAAATGCTATCGCATGCCTCACTCATTTGATTGCCATTTTGAACTTACGGGATAATTCATGCAATATTCCCAATAATATATGCTTGCTGAAAATGTGTAGGCACGTTTGTGATTGGTGCAAATTGACAATGGCCAAACTCACGAGTCCAGCCGTGATTTTGGGGGAAGTAAGTACCGGGACCGGAGATACGGCCGGAAATCGAGTCGTATCTCCTGTACTGATTTCCCCCGAAATCACGGCTGGACTCGTAAACTTGATTTGTCGATTTTCAGCAATCACAAACGTGCCTGCACATTTTCAACAGGCATATATTATTAGGATTGTGGCATAAATTATCCCAGTTCAAAATAGCGATCAATAGAAAGGTGATGAGTGAGGCATGCGATCGCATTGTAGAAAAGTTTACAAGTTTTTACAACAGGTAGTTTTAGAAAAATTGGTTAATGGCCAAGATGTTTTCATCATTCAGCCTACCGGATCGAGGAAGTAACTTATATTTATATCAGCTTAATTTTTAGGCTAACATCACAGACACGCTCTGTGGTTCACGCGTCCAGTCGTCTCTTTCGGGGGAGGGGTATGTATACCGGGGCCCGGGAGACGGTTGGAAGTTGGGAGTACTTAATTTTATGGGGTTTTGATATCGCGAACTTAATTTATGCTATACATCAGATCTGTGGAGTTGTTTACATTAGGCCGGCCTGAATTTTGCATTTAAGTTTTTGTTTACATAAAGCCAATCTTCAAACTATATATAGGCTTGGTTTCGCTTTTGCTTCAAGATTTGTGTCAATTGCCTTACAGCTCGTGATCCGTCAGAGAATCATTATGTTATGTGGATTTGACACCAATCTCAGTTTAAAACAACATATTGAGTTTGAGAGGTAAAAGTACTTCAGTTCGGTCTAGCGGGCGACTTGAGAGTAGGCCGGCGTGAACTGAATCTCAGGCCGGACTCGTGAAAACGATCTATATAGTAAAAATTGTAGTAAAAACACTACAATCGACCGGAAATCAGTCCGGCCTGAGTTCGGGCTGGCCTCGTGTAAACACCCCCTGTGGCTCATGCGCCTAGCTGTCTCTACTGGGGGAGGTACCGTAAGTATACCAACCTCAACCGGCTAACTCTTACCTAACTTTAATTTTACCCTGACTAATAACAACAAAAATTGAATTCATTATAATCTTTGTTACTTACTCTTTGCAGATGGAAAAGTCATTGCTTTGCACGACAATGAGGGAAATGCCAATGAAGAATGTCCTGGTACTATTACGCCTAAAGTTTGAAACAGCATCTGTAAAATCGGACATTTATAGTAAAATAAGCCCTCATACTTGTGAAATAATCGTCAAAAATTGACTGATCAGTGACTTTAATCACCAACTAATTCTATTTTTTCATTCTTTAAATTAAAAAATATAAATCCGCGGGAGGTACGGTGACCCAAGCTGTTAGCGCCCGGTCAAAAGGTAACGTATCGGATGGGTGACCACATTAGCTTCATGCGAGTAGAGTTGTTGGTTCTCTGCTGTGCTTCGAGGGTTTTTCACAGGGTTCCCTCCCTCCGTAAAATCAACACCATAGTTCCCCCAGACGTTCGGTGGACGTTCGTCAAGCTCAATTACGCAGAAAAGATTTCTGCGACCCCAGACAGGGTTCGAAGGTTGCAGGTTCAAACCCTGTCTGGTGTCTCAGAAATCTTTTCTGAGTAATTGAGCTTGACGAACGTCCACCGAACGTCTGTTACATTACACTAAGCTCGCAAACGTATACTACATGCACTACATGTATACGTACAACTTATCATGTCACATACTATACGGTTCCCCTAGTTAAAATCTACAAACTAGTTCCATGAAAGGGTTAGGGCCATTAGGTTATTAGTATCTATATTATATCTCAACTGTAAATTGTCCAGTCAGAGAGTTTGATTTGTACCACGTGATCAGTTAATTTATCGTAGAATTACCCTCCACTCCATAGTATTAAAGTGAAATATCCCGCCACAGCGGGGTATAACCTCGAATACCCCGCCACAGAATAAGGATTGACCAGAAGTCCGACTCAGTGTAGGCACCTTTGATTAAAAAATGTTGCCCCGCGAAATGTTGGCCTCGCAATCCCTGCGCCATTTTGAAAGTAAGTGCCCCCGGGAAATTAGCCCTCTCGTCCTTGCGACCCTCGGGCTCCTGTATTCAATTACTCTTGGCCTTCGTGTGACCTTTTAATTAACTATATAAATAATATTTAGTTAAGTAAACAAGTATTTTACTTTAGAAAACGATTCTTTGGAGACAGAATTCTTTGACCACGAGGTTATTAAGACTTCAGTGAGCGGATACTACGGGTAAACGTCCGTGGCAAAAAAGTCCTGCACTCGCAAAGCCGGGTTTTACCTTTCTCGATTTTGCCGACACATTTGTTTATAGAAAAAGATTGCTAAAAATTTTGGAACTACGCATTGTTGAAATACATCGGGTACGTATGTTGTTAGAAATTTTATAAGCTTTCATTTGGTATATAATTCAAATTTTAGTGTTACCTGTAACTTTTTAAAATGTTCAAAATGTTCTCACCATTGTTCGTAAAATAAGAATTAAATAGATTCCTCACAAGTGTTATAGAATTTTGGATTTTGTTTTTAAATACTAAACGCACAACCCTGAACTTTGAAACAGAGGATACTGTCAAGTGCTATTCAGGTCAGAACTTTTAATTTTCTTGCTGGGAAGTATTTTAAAATATGAAAAAACATCATTATTTTGGTCTGGACCGTGTCTGAAATTTATGTATTTCTTAAGTTTGTTTTGCCTTTTGCTGTTTTGGTGTTTGCAGTTCAGAAAGACTTCTGGTATGAACCTCAGATATTTCTTTAACAGAAGCTAATTCAAATATGAAAGGAGTGGAAAAGTTTGCAGATTTCTAGTTGAGAAAAACAGTGAAAAGCGGACAAAAGTTAGGTGCCGTCAAGTCCGTTCTGCGCATGATCCGAATCTTTGTTTATGAGGACCCTCAAACATGACATTCGTAGATAATTACATGAAGTACTCAGCTCAGTGTAAACCGTTAGGAACAACATGACAGAAAACCAAGAGATTCGGCGAGGATATCTCTTCGGATTTTTTCTATTTCTTCTGAAAATGTTTTGTTTTGGGTACAAGTAATGAACAGGAATCAAGAAAACCTTAATAAGGTATCCGTATATTTTTTCTAAATAGAGATGTAAACATTAGTTTCGTACATGCGCAGAACGGACTAGACGGCACCTTTAAGCTAAGCGAACTTTATTAACATTATTTCAGCTTTTTTTGGAAAGATTAATATGTTTCGGTATCATATATAATTTATAGACCTTTCGCTCGGGGAATTCGATGAAATATTACCCCTCGGGATATATCATACCTCGGGGTAATATTTCATCGAATTCCCCTCACTCCGATCCAGGTCTATAAATGCTAAAAATACTGTCATGTATTACCTTCAATAAATAAGGTCGCTACATATGAAATTAGCCCTTTATAGTCCATACATCATACAAAATTTTAATATTCAAAAACAAGTTGAATTCACAAAAAACACACAATTGTTTACATAGAGTGAAAGTACTGTCATTATCGAGCTAGTCTAGTGAGCGGTGCAGATGTGCAATCTCTTTAGTATTTATTGGTACAAACTTCAAATGTAGGCAGGGCCGTTCCGAAAGGCTGATCATTGGGGGGGGGGGGTGTATGAAGGTTTTGGGCCCCTTTGTGGGTCTGGGGCCCCCTTCGTGGGCCTTGGGCCTTTATGACTCCACCAAAATGCGTTTCTTCAAAAGCTAAATTAAATGTATGTGGACAAGCCAGGTGGCCGGTGGCCTCCTATAATCTACTAATAGTATTCCTTGCAATTTTTAAATTCAAATTTCATACTTTTAATATAGTAAACTCTTATGTAGCAAATTATGAAATAACTTCACAAATTATATTCTTGTACAGAGCTTAACATAATTGAATCCGCCTATGTTTAATTGTAGACCACACTTTGACAAGCTTACTTTCAGCTTACTGAAACTTCTCTCATCTTTGCACACGGTTGGAGCCACTGTAAGCAAAAGTCTGTAAGCTTTGGTTACTGTCGGGAATAAGCCAAGCCGACTTTGACGAAGTGCGAGATTGGCAGCATATCTGTAACTGATGTCATGTTCTGGTACGTCATCTTCTTTAGCATGTTTTCGGAGATGGGGTATGAACATTTCCATTTCAGCATGTAGCAAAGACGGCTGTGGAAGTTCATTAGGGTACTTCTGGAAAAGCCTTTCAACTTGCGTGTATGTGGCCGGGCATTTGGGTTGTGCTCAGACCTTCCAGCAAAGGCTTGAATGCCGATTTAATGTTTTCCGCTTTCTCGTTAATCTCGACTAGAAGAGCATCTAAGGGGCCGAATACATGGGGAAATTTCAGCCCGGGCTGAGATTTCAGCCCGGCTGCTGAGGTATGGAAAAGAGGAGAATGATTTGAATAAGAAACACGAAGTGTGGAAATCAGCCAAATTGTCACAAACATGCAGCATAAAACAAACATATTTAGATGTGTATTTCAAATAAACCACATTTATTCCTTCTTTATCGCTTTTCACAAGGCACTTTCTGTATTCCACACTTCGTGTTTCTCATTCAAAACATTCACTCCCTCATTTCCATCCCCCAGTAGCCGGGCTGAAATCTCAGCCCGGGCTGAAATTTCCCCATGTATTCGGCCCCTAAACAGCTGTAAATTCTTTCGTGTAGAACGAATGCATTGTTATTTGGGCAGTGGTATTTTGGGCTTCATCCAGACGTCTAGGTATTCTCTGTGTGCGGTGAAATTTTTGGTACTCCTCAGCTGCATTTACTCCCATTTTCTCAGCAAATGACACAGATGCATCTACAAGGTCGTTTATCTGGTCCTCAGATTCTCTGATTTTCCTGATGCTTTGCTCTGTCATCTGCAATGCTGCTATGGCCCCATGCAGTAACGTAAAGAGTTTCCTTCTCTAGAATTTTTTAGGGGCCCTTCATAACTGAAAAAAGGAACTTTGATCACTGAAATAGGACCCCTTCATAATTTCATCCCCACACACCCCCACTCAGCACGGCCCTGAATGAAGGTTACTTTTTATAATGACAATTATTAAACTAAAGTTCAATAGATTATACTTTGTAACCGAAAAGTTCGCTTCAACATGTTTTTACTTCTTTATGGGTTGAGCAATACTGAAAACGTCTCGCCAGTATTGAGTGACAAATATTTTGTCTGGATCATACTTTTTTCTCAATTCCAACCAATCTAGATCTCCCAATTTTGGATACATGGTCTTCAGGTATACGTACTCCAAGCCGAAAGTGATTTTTTTAGTGCCATTGCCATACTGCTTGCCTGGTGTGGGTATATATTTTCCCCAATGAAAGCGAGCTCCTTTCACGTCAATCAACGCGTTCCAAAAGTAGGTAAAAAACTTGTGCTTGTCGCCACAGTTCCATTGCCACCAGTGCGGGTCGACTTGAATATACGGACCACCGTGGGACATGCCAAGCCTAGCCTGCATAGCAGGAGTTTCAGTAGGGGGGAGGGGACGAAAAAACGGGAGAGGGCGAGGTGGAGGGGAGGAAACGCCTGCCGCCATGCTATTCAAAAAAAAACTCCACCCCCTTTTCTCAATTATGACATGAACCAATCACGTACCAGAAATATCATATGAAAAATGTTTACTTCCTGTCAACTACTCAACTGATTTCATGTTGCAACTTGCTTACTTGCGAGTATAGAATACTTGTATAGAATATAGATAGCGAAAATCTTTACAGAATTATTCAGAGAATGTCGTAATGTTTGCTGACATCTGTGTGATCTAGAATTCAGACCTAATTAGAACGGGTTTGCGACAACAAACTCGTTGAACAGAATGCAGCCGAGGGAAATATATATAACCACACGTAATAATATACATGAAAAAATATCTCGACTGTGATTGGCTGATTCCAGTGCAGTTAATCCCAAACAACAGTGCAGAATTGTGTTATCACAGTGCAAAAATCTGCAATCACAGTGCAAAAATCTGTTATCACTAAGAACCAATCAAATTGATTGTACAGCGGATTTTTCCCGACACAAAACAAACAAAGATGGCGGCCAAGATTCGGCGGCTTTGGGGATAATTTGTTCAAATTTGAAGCTAGTTATGCTTTAATATTGCCAAGTGAAGTACCTACAAGAAGACCAGAAGCTTCTTTATGCCTCGAGTAAACCTTTTCAAGTAGTAAAGGAAGCGAAGCGTTTTTTAACAAATAAATATGCGAAGAGTGGACGGCTAAACACGTACGTTAAAATGTTAGTACAGTTGTTTTGAACATTTTTTCATGTATATTATTAATAAGTAATAGCATGGTTTCTCGTGCAATTTGGAAAAACACGCACTCGTGAGTTTTTCAAATACTTCAAATAGCACTCGTCCTTCGGACTCGTGCTATTTTGACAGTATTTGAAAAACTCACTCGTGCATGTTTTTTTTCTCCAAATTACCTATACGAATATGACGCAATTTAATAACACGGTAAGTAAGGAATCGAACCACATTTAAGAGCACTCCTAACACTTTACGTAATTTTGATTGAGTTACAGCATATTACCAATCGAAACTATTAGATAAAAACAGGGCCGCTGAGAGCCAGGATGGGCCCGGGGGAAGGTAAGTCTCGCGGGCCCTCAAACGTCTCCAACCTCGTACCCAGGGCATTTTGCCTCCACGTCGGGAGGTCGGCGAAAATGGCCCTGGCATCGGCTGGTCACGTGACACCCAGAATTTTGGGGTGTTATGGCAAGAAAATTTATGCGGCTTTTGTATTTTGCTCTTTGTATAATACGTATGCACGAATAATAAATAGAATATTCAACGCTTTGTCGAGTCACTCATGTGAAGCCTTCACCAGAAAAGCAACTGGGATAGCATTATTCATCATGATACTCCCACGATTATCCAGAAGACATGTAAATGTCATGAACAAACATACATCTAATGTTGTTCTTGACTATAACCAAAGCTATCGTTTCCATTCTTTGAGTAAACTTTGCAGAGTGGATCCATTGCAATTCAAATTTCCTGAATAAATTATACTCTATATGAATTAATCGGGTTCTTAAACCGGCCAATCAGATTATAGAATCGACCAGCCGATGCCAGGGCCATTTTCGCCGACATCCCGACGTGGAGGCAAAATGACAGGGGGACGAGGTTGAAACGTCTCAGATTTGACTATTTCTACTGTTGTGCGAGTACTCACATCGCTGTTAAAAAGATGCGGTGTAGTGCTACATTGCCGCTACCGCACTACGGCGCAAATAATTCCTAACAAAGGTTCCTAATTACAAGATCGAATTCAACGAAAGCAGATACGCGTGACGTGGCCGGCGGCTATGCGGCGCCGAATGAGACTTGCAAACTTTACGTATTCATTTTATATGATAAACTAACATGGTGGAACTCACGATCTGACGTAAACTTATCAATTATGATATTCTAAAGAATACCGTAACATATCGTAAACTTTCACATTTTCGCGGACTGAAAATCGCTCAAAGGATCAGAATTATCGTCAAAGTGAAATTTGTCATGAAGTGCAAGTACGTCACTGTGCATAGGCGGCCGTACGGGCCCCTAACGTGGGTCGGGCCCCAGGGCAGTTGCCCCCCCCCTACCCTTCTCGGCGGTACTGGATAAAAATCTATAAAATCGTTCTTGATTCGAAATTCATGTCTGTAAACCGCGTTCGCTGCCAAGGTTCGGCGGCTGGACTTTGGCGACGGCAAACCACAACACGGCTTTATATACATAAAATAAGCGAGGATTTTCCCACACCGACAAAACAACACCAAGCTACTAAGGTTAATTAATGTAAAAGCACTAAGATATGTATTCAATTTGATGTAGTGTGCGTTTGACCCATAAATATAGTTTGACCATGCACGGTTTGATCCTGGCTATACAACGTCTTGAAGTAAACGAAGTTTGTCTTAAATGCAACAATAGTGCTACGTATGAAACATATTTACCTTGCGAATGGAGTACTTCTGTTTTAAAACAAACTACCAAGCGACAAGCGCGACTAAAATTAGGAATAAAACTTTATAGAGGAGAGTTCATTATCTTCGGAGTTGGCAAACCACAAGCTAAATGTCACTCTACAGCTTACCGGAAGAGAATTTGTCAACATTAGCCAATGAGATTTGTGTCTGAAAGATATTTTCATCAGGTAAATATTTTTAATATCTTTGATCATTTATCAAGGGTTGTACGAACCGTATTAAAATCATATTATTAGGATAGACCCAGATCGATAGACCCGAATCGTTTTAAAACGAAATACTGACGTTTCGAGTGGAGTCCTTCATCAAAGTAAATACTCTGGTGAAGAGCTTTGCTCGAAATGTCAGCATTTCAGATTCGTTCCAAACATTTCACCACCTTTTCGCTTTGCCACGGTTGTTAAACACTTTAGTGTGAAAGCAAATCGTCCTCTCATGGATAAGTCAATTACTAGTAATTGAAAATTTGGTATCAAAGGACAACTTCCTACGATTGAGAAAATGTTATTTCTATAAAACAAACGATAAGGTTCGAAACACCATTCGCCTGCAATATTGGGTGGGGTTAGTTTTAAGATTAATGTCAGGATTTGAAGGGTTGGGGGGGGGGGGGGGGGGGGGCACTGAAATTATGTAAAATATAAACAGGGGGCTACCAAATTTTTGAACTTTGCTGCTTGGGGGGTACCTGAGAAAAAAAAGTTTGCCGATTTCTCACCCATTTCCCCCCCCCCCCTCCCCCCCCGCCGATAAATAATGAACGGTCCCTAAAATTCGAGAAGACTAGAGCTGTAATTTTTTTCTCAGTGAATGTGCTGTATCGTGTTCATTCATTAAGTATTCAAGAATCTCGTGGGCGAAACCATTCGAAGTTAGCTACTTACAAGAATCTAAACAATAGAATGAATTTCTTCATATACAATTGACCACATACTCTTCTCGATCGACGATCGTAAATTAAAATACTAGACTATGAAGTACCAACAAAATCGAATGATTTAGATCACAGTCATAAAGCTTTAGGTCTAGTTGGTGTAGGATATCGGCGTCATTCGATTGCGAGTTGTTATTGTATAGTCGTAAGGTAATATTATCAATATCTAGAAGAAATGGCGTGCTGGCCAGTTTGCTGTAAGATATGCGTCGCGCCTCTGTATACACCAATGTCAAAGGACCAATTCACGCATGCATATTTGACGTTAGTCGGATAGGCACACAAATTACATATAGCCGAAACAGGTAAGAATTCATAACAGTGACTGGACTAAATGTGATACTGACAAGGCAGTTTCTATATTATGAGATTGAAATCGGGTGCTCTGATCGCTCCTACAAGTATTTTAGTATACGTTTGCGAGCTTGGTGTAATGTAACAGACGTTCGGTGGACGTTCGTCATGCAGCTCAATTACTCAGAAAAGATTTCTGAGACACCAGACAGGGTTTGAACCTGCAACCTTCGAACCCTGTCTGGGGTCTCAGAAATCTTTTCTGCGTAATTGAGCTTGACGAGCGTCCACCGAACGTCTGGGGGAACTATGGTGTTGATTTTACGGAGGGAGGGAACCCTGTGAAAAACCCTTGAAGCACAGCAGAGAACCAACAACTCTACTCGCATGAAGCTAATGTGGTCACCCATCCGATACTAACCCCTTTTGACCGGGCTTAACTTGAGAAGCAGCGCGCTAACAGCTTGGGTCACCGTATACTTCCCGCGGATTTATATTTTTCAATTTAACGAATGAAAAAATATAATTAGTTGATGATTAACGTCACTGATCAGTCAATTTTTGACGCTCAGATGCTGTTTCAAACTTTAGGCGTAATAGTACCAGGACATTCTTCATTGGCATTTTCCTCATTATCGTGCAAACCAATGGCTTCTCCATCTGCAAAGAGTAAGTAATACAGATTATAATGAATTCAATTTTTGTTGTTATTAGTCAGGGTCAAATTAAAGTTAGGTAGGAGTTAGCCGGTTGAGGTAGGTATACTTACCTCCCGCCACAGATCTGATGTATAGCATAAATTAAGTTCACGATATCAAAAACCCATAAAATTAATTAGGCCCGACTTCCAACCGTCTCCCGGGCCCCGGTATACATACCTCCCCCGAAAGAGACGGCTGGGCGCGTGAACCACAGAGCGTGTCTGTGATGTTAGCCTAAAAATTAAGCTACTAGAAATATAAGTGACTTCCTCGATCCTGTAGGCTGAATGATGAAAACATCTTGGCCATTAACCAATTTTTCTAAAATCTACCTGTTGTAAAAACTTGTAAACTTTTCTACAATGCGATCGCATGCCTCACTCATCACCTTTCTATTGATCGCTATTTTGAACTGGGATAATTTATGCCACAATCCTAATAATATATGCCTGTTGAAAATGTGCAGGCACGTTTGTGATTGGTGAAAATCGACAAAGCAAGTTTACGAGTCCAGCCGTGATTTCGGGGGAAATAAGTACCGGAGATACGACTCGATTTCCGGCCGTATCTCCGGTCCCGGTACTTACCTCCCCAAAAATCACGAATGGACTCGTGAGCTTGTCCATTGTCAATTTGCACCAATCACAAACGTTCCTGCACATTTTCAGCAAGCGTATATTATTGGGAATATTGCATGAATTATCCCGTAAGTTCAAAATGGCAATCAATATATAGAGTGCTGATGAGTGAGGCATGCGATAGCATTTTAGAAACGTTTAAGATTCATTGTCTAAACGATTTACAACGGGAAGCTCTAGAGAAATTGGTTAATAGCCAAGATGCTCTTGTCATTCAGGCTACAGGATCAGGGAAATCACTTATATTTCAGTCAGGTATTTTAGCCACCAGTTCACCTCTGGTTACCTTGCGAGTCAGAGCCCCTTTACAACCTACGCCGACTTCGGGGGAAACTGGGCTCTGCCAACAAACCCGATATTTCTTTTTTAGCATGCGTGAACGGTTGCTAAGATACTATTTTGGGGCCCCAGTTCTAACGCGTTATTGCTATTTTTCTGTTTGCGTGTGCTCATAAACTAGAACTTTGTTTGATCAGTTTAAAACATGACTGACTCGCCCCAAGTTTGGGGCGAAGATCGCGTTTGTTGCCAGAGCCCATTTTCCTAGGGCGGAAAGGGGCTCATGTGACTCGCAGAATAACCTCTGGTAGGCATGCGTTAAAAAAGCCATGACAAAACATTGGAGCTCAGTAATGAGAACACGGATTGAGAACTAAGAAAAACATAAAAGCAAACAAGCGAAGAGTATTCTAGAATACCGTTTTCATTCTTGATTTCCAACACTTCTGCTGTTGGTCTGCCTTTAGTCTCTGGTAGAACAAGACATAGGAGCTGCAGTTACTGCCAGGGCTCCCATTAGTCCAAATGGGACGGTCGGATGGATTCGATTCATTTCAACAACAAATGGAGCAGTGACAGCTCCCACTTGGGCTAACACCCCTAGGAACCCAAGACCACTATTTCTGCAAGTAGAAAAAATATAAACAACTTAAACGTTCATCTATTATGAACAAAACACAAGAGAAGAACTTCTCAACTTCCATCCCCGTAGTACCCCCTTTACAAAGCATAGAATTTGTAACATTTGTTTATTGTACTACGATATTAATTTAGTCCTGTCTATGTTACCTGATAACTGTTGGTAAGATTTCGGCAGACCAGATACCAATTGAGTTCCAAGACACTGTAATGAATCCTTTTCCAAGCATACCACCAATGATACGACCAACAATGTAGTCTAGAAAAGTTAAAAAATGAACGGTGTCTTTACAGGCTAGATATGCACGAAGCGTTTTGTTTGTGTTTAAATAAAATGGATAAGTAAGTAAAATGTTAGTGATAATGGTGAAGTTTTAATAATTAAATAAGGATGATTGATGGTGATGGTAGTGATGGTGATAATGATGTTGGTGATATTGGCCATTAACGGTGATATCAATGATGCTAGTGATGGTCATGGCCATGGTCATGGTGGTGAGATGACGATAATTATGATGGTGATAACGACAATAACGATGATGGCAATGCTGCTGGTGATAGTGATGGTCATGATCGTGGTGAGATGATGATAGTTATGATGGTGATAATGACCATAACGATGATGGCAATGCTGCTGCTGACAATAATGATGTTGTGGATGGTCATGATCGTGGTGAGATGATGATAGTTATGATGGTGATAATGATCATAACGATGATGGCAACGCTTCTGGTGATAGTGATGGTCATGATGGTGGTGAGATGATGATAGTTATGGTGATAATGACCATAACAGTGATGTCAATGCTGCTGCTGATAATGATGTTGGTGATGATGATGGCAGTGATCGTGATGAAGGTGATAACCATGGTAACCAGTGCCACTTCGCTAAGTTATGGGTAATGCCTAAAGAACGAAATTTTGATTTCTATAGTGGCTTGTGGTTGGAGCGTCTGGCTAGCATTTGGCTAGAATTCAGAAAAACTCCTAGATTTGGTATTCCTCAAGGATCTGTATTAGGAACGACGCTTTTTACCCTATTTATCAATGATCTTCCATCAGCAGTGAAATCTGGTGAAGTGTTCATGTACGCAGACGACACTACGGTTTACTGCATCTGTCAAAGCGTTGAAAAGGCAGTCCTAAACTTAAATATGGCGCTCCAAGAACTACATTCATGGTGTCTCAACAGAAGCTCACACCGGAAAGAGCGAGGCAATGTTGATTACAAGAACAAATTATACAAATCCACTCCCTCCACTACATATAGGAAACTCAGTCCTCAAATGGGTTATAATTAAAGAATTAAGATTACTCGGAATGACCGTTGATGCATGATAGATAAGATAAGTTGGGTACCACATACCCTAGAGCTTAAAAAGGAATTTGTAAATAAGTTAGGTTTATTGAAAAGTTCAAGATTTTTACCTAGAAAGGTTTTAAGAACAATTCTATTTTAAGGTAATTTTACCATCAGTTAATTATAGGTTAACGCTGTGTGGAGGTTGTAGTAACTTAGATAACTTCAACTCTTTAGAAAGGCTCCACAGTAGGGCAGCCAAAATAATCTTTAATCTTCCCAAGGACACACCTTCTTTGGAAGCTCTCGGACATGCAAAATGACCTTCTCTCTATTCCTACTATAAGACGGATCTATTCAAAACGATGCACAAGGCCTTTCATCTCAGATTACCTACCAGTCTTTGTGATACCATCCTAAATAGGAGAAACAGCAGATATACTCACTTCAGAGCGTCGGACTCACTCTTGCTTCCGCGTTTCAACACCCGTTTTATGCACAACTCAGTAGCATACAGAGGATCAGTTTTATGGAACACCGTGACTACCAGTGATCAATTTCTTGTGGACACACGACCCAAAGATCTTGGAACATAAACTTAATTTACTGAACATTAAAAACTTTAACTTTTCAGTCAAGTCCGTTTCTACGACTAACTGTAAAAACAATGATTTTGTATATAATTAAGAATATTTTAAAATTATTTATAGTTTAAGCTTTTAGGTTTAGGTTTTAGATGTAGAAATATTTTAATCATGTTTTACAACAATACGACCCCACAAGCTGTAAGTTTAAAACTTCATCGTATTCAGTTAAAGGCAATCTATCTAACCGTGACTCGTGTACAATGTCTCCCAGTCTACCTGTTCTTGTTGTTCCACCTGGGATCAAGGAAACAATAAAACAAGCAGCTCCTCCCAGCACTAAAGAAACCACTACTGTCTTCTTGCGTCCAAACCTTCAGAGAACCAAAAAAACATGCATGTACTTAATAAAAAGACCTTATTTTGGGGGTGCCTAATCTATTCTTGATTTACAACTGACGTTGGAGGAACTTTAACGAAAGAAACTCAAGGGATTGATTACAAACCACCAATATATAGAACTATAAATGTTACTTTTCTTCTTATTTCTGGATTATTGTTTTAATATTACCTTTGGCAATTGTCAATAACAATAACGTGAGCAGGAATCTCGACCAAAGTGGTTAAGACAAAGTTCCGGTACATACTACCACCAAGATCACTGGCTCCATACGCTGCACCATAGTAGACTAGTCCGTTAACAAACCTAAAATTTAGAAATACGTTATTTACATTTTTTTGTTCTTTATACCAAACAGTGCAGTGCAGCGCAGTGCAGTACAGTACAGTACAGTACAGTGCGGTGCAGTGCAGTACAGTATAGTACAGTAACAGGACAGGAAAATAGCATTTATTTCTTAACTATATCTTGAATCACTCACCAGGCAAAACCCTGAATAAGAGTTCTGATGGCCAAAGATCTAGTAGAGAACAAGGCTAAGAATCCAAGACTTTTATTGCTCGTCATGGGAACTGATAAGTGTTCGTTTGGGTATTCCTTTTTGTTAACTTTGGCTATCTGGCGCAGAACATTTTCAGCTTTTTCCACTTTATTGTGGGTCACGTACCAACGGATAGACTCTGGAATGAATCTAAAGAACAGGCAATTAAAGGTTTAGAACCTGTTTACATACAGGTACAATAACCCTTCTAGAAGGGTCGATAACTCCTCTGATGTGAAAAACCCTTACTTCCAAAAGACGAGAACAATAATCCAAGGAGCTGTGCAGATAATCATCAGAGTCCTCCAATCTCTCACGAAGTAAGCTATCAAGGCCAGGACCAACACACTAGTGGAGAAGGAGATCCATACCACGTTTTGAGCAAGAGGTCTGTAGCGAGGCCCAACAAATTCAATAGACAAGATAGTAAGTGGCCAGAAAACACCATACGAACATGCACCAATGATGAATCGCGTGATTAAGAATTGCCAATACTGGGTAGCGAAGGATGACATAAATCCAACGACAATTATTGTTATGCAACAGGGAAACAAAGTGAAGAGACGACCATAGCGATCAGAAAGGATACCAAATGGAATGTTGAAACACACCATACCAATATAGATCATGGATATTGCCAACCAACCGTAAACGGTGTCATCGCACACTAAATCAAACTGAGATTATAACAGAATTATCGCATTAGGATCTTTTATTACCTCCACCATGCAAGAAGCTATGTTTTCACCTCTGTTTCTGTCTGTCTGTCTGTCTGTCTGTCTGTCTGTCTGTCTGTCTGTCTGTCTGTCTGTCTGTCTGTCTGTCTGTCTGTCTGTCTGTCTGTCTGTATTGATTGCCATTAATGAAACTATACTAGATTCCTCGATAAACAATTCATCCGTTAGCCTGAACAGTTATCACTTACTTAGGAAAGATAGAAATATAAATGGTGGAGGTGTTTGCATTTTCTTAAACGATAAAATTGACTACAGATCTCGATCTGATATTATTTTCTCGGATGATATTGAAGCTATCTGTATAGAAATTATAAAACCGAATAGCAAATATTTCGCTGTTATCGCTGCATATAGACCACCAGACCAAAACCCAGTGCCGGATTAACCTTCCCAGGGCCGGGGGCAAAAATATTTTAGGGCCGGTCAAAAAATGAGAGCCATCCCCGGAGTACGGTGAACTGAAAGCGTAGGTTGATCGGATCATCGGAGGTTCGTACTTAGGTTGCCTCAGGCGCAACTCCCCTCCCGCTTTCAAACAGAAGGGGGGCCGTAGTTCGGACTTTCAAAGAGAAACTGCATAACTTTTTTATTCACTCATTTTTATGGGCCTGTCAGAATCTGGGTCCGGGGGCAAATGCCCCTTTGCCCCATAGGTAATCCGCCACTGCCAAAACCCTGAAATTTTCTTTCAGTCAATGTCTTTTATACTTGAAGAATTGGACAAAGAAGGCAAGGAAATTTACTAGCATTAACCAATTGTAATAAAGCTACTGAAATGCTTCATACAGTAGCTGAAATCCCGCGTTACTGAAACCTCTAAAACACTGATTGATGTTGTTTACACAAAGTTATCAATCTCGTGTTGTTGTCGCGGGAGTCGTGCACTTTTAGGTGTAAAAGGGGATTTCCATTCAGCTTTTTTTGTCGATCGAGCGACTTTTTGCGACCGCTTTCTTTGTCTCATGAGCCCTCGGATGGAACGGATCCAGTCCAGAGCCCACAAGACAAAAGAAAGCAACCACAAAATGTCGATCGCGCGATAACAAGCACTGAATGGAAATACGCCTTAAGTGATCACAGCCTAATTTATGCTATTCGAAAAATCTCTATCTCTTCTTCAAGGAAGACATCGCATACTGTTATTAAAAATCGTATAGTCTAAAGAACTTTGACCTACAAAAGTTTAGAGAAGATTTTCAATACCTAATTACAGATGGGAGACATGGAAATCCATGTTTTTATCTGTCGTTGATAAGCATGCTCCTTTTAAGAAAAAAAGGATAAAAAATAAGAAAAGCCCGTGGATGACAGCTGAGCGTAAGAAGCTCTTGATAAGACGTGATCGTCTAAAATCAGTTGCTGTGAAAAGTGGAGATTCAAACGATTGGCTCAATTATAGAAAAGAGAGGAATAACTGTAATAACCTACTAATAAGAAAGACAAAATCTTGTAGAACTTAGCAATTCATGAGTAAATTCTGACCTAACTAATGTAAGTGGGAATGGCTAACCGCCAACAAGCTTAGCCTTAATGTCACAAAAACGGACAGATGTTCATTGGTTCTGGTAAAATTAGAGATACTCCGCTTATTTTCTTAAATGATCATCCTATATATTAAAAGGGTTACAACAGCAAAATCACTTGGACGAGAGACTAACTTGGTCTGAACAAGTCAAATATAAAAAATATATATAAAAAAAATATCAAATACAATCGGTGGGCTCCGGCAAGTTATGCAATTTGTTCCTAGGGAGACCCTATTAACTATGTACAAATCCTTAATACAACCACTTTTTGACTATTGTGATATTGTATGGGATTGTATGCCAATAACTACGGCAGATAGATTACAAAAACTACAAAATCGTGCCGCACGAGTTATCACCCGTCAAAGTTATGAAATCAGATCCAAAGACATCAGACAAGAACTGGGATAAAGCAATAATGATGTCTAAAATAGTACATAATACATGCATATACAGTAATAATACATTATCCTTTTTTTATGCAAACATTTTTACATAATTTTGGTAGTGCAATCAAGCATTTTATTTATTCATGCATGTGTAGGTCTTGTAAGCTTCCCTGGTTAGCGGGATGGCTTGTTTTCTTTTTAAACATCTCTAATAACCCGTTGGCGGATTTATGCTGGTTTTCCACTAGGCGGAATTTTGCGCGCGGAGGGGAATTTTTCTTTGTCTTTTCTAATTAGTTCCACCCGAGAAATCATAAGACAAAGAAAATTTCCACTCCCCGCGCAAAATTCCGCCTCGTGGAAAACAAGCTTAACTGAGTGCCTTCTTGTTATATATGTACTAGGATTTCCATGCAATGTATTATAAACCTCGTGCGTTTCAACTCCCTTTGGCCGTACGCTATTCTTCACTAGTGAAAATGTATCGTATTAGCTTTCTGATTGGTTATACAATTGTTTCAACAGTACAGTGGTGAAAAATGTAGTATATAAACGTTCTTATTGGCTAGCGTTAAAGTTAAATTTTGCACTCGGAGTAGCACCTAAATATTATTTTCCGCCTGAGTTCGCTGTCTGACAATACCTATTTCAACAACATAAGATGAAGAGTTAAGTCTCTCGATATTGAAGAAACTAGACTTCAGTTACAACATAGTCCCTAGAAATAAATTGTCTGGAAACGCGGCCTAAGTCTTTGTTCTAGGTTTTTGTTCACGTTTGTGCACCTTATTTCACCTTAACGCTTGCTGAACACATTGTATTTTTGGTATAATGAAGCAATCAACCAATAGCAGCGTTGCTTTATAAATATTAATGAACGTAAAACAAAAGATTGTGCACCTTATTTGCCACCCTCAACCTAAATTGTAGCTCATTGTTAACCGCTTTGATGTTCGCCGCGTCTCCAGACAATATAATTCTAGGGACTATGGTTACAAGTACCATCATTCCATGACCTGCTTCCACCTTGACCTTGTAGCTTCAGGCAGTAGTAAATCAAGCCGCAGTCGAGTAAAGGCTGTAAAGCCGGTTTTGCACTGGTGACATTTCTATTGTCAGAATCCATATATCTTTGGCGTTAAATGCAACGGGAGATATCACTATGACAATACGGTAATTTAACTCCATATTGCCATAGTGATATCGACTTAATTGAAAGTCGGAAGAATATTGACAAGTTTACTTCAGATCGTGAGTTCCACAATATGTTAGTTTATCATATAAACACTGTGAACACATTTGATTTTAGTTTTGTGGCCAAGTTGTCACATTTGTGATAGCAAAAGACGACATTTTCGAAGAACTAAAGATGTAATTTATTATCTAATAGAAATCACAACCAATAGCGCACAACTACAATAACAATGATGTCAAATGCAAATGTTGTGCCTTCGATTTGCCACGGCGGCGCGGCGCGCAACCTAAATCTGCTCAAATACCCGATTCCCGGTCTCTTTGTACCTGATCTGTGTCCGACTTTTTTCATTAATTTCCATGGTGATATCTCCCGTTGCGTTTAACGAAGACAAGACAAGACAAGACAAGACAAGACAAGACAAGACAAGACACGACAAGACAAGACAAGACAAGACAAGATCAATCTCGTTCCCAGAGCTCACGTTCCCCACCCGGGAAACGAGAGACTCTGGGATAATCCGTTTCAAATCGTTACGTTATTGGCTGAATAGCGAGCATGAGTTGGTCAGAAGTGACCGGAAGTAGAATTAATACAACCAAAATAACGAATATGTCGGACGACAAGACTCCAGTGAAGACGTTGCCACGATCGATATCTTCGCCGTATGTGTGTAGATGCTGTAATTCAAGCTTCGCCAGCAACCCCATTGACTTGTTTGGGGAAAAGTCAAACAAGGACAACATACTATCCAGATTCCGCTTGGATATTTACGCATGCGTACCTCAACCGGAATAACAAGAATCTCTCGTTTCCGGGTGGGGAACGTGGGCTCTGGGAACGAGATTGAAGAAAGATATGAATTGAAAAGACTGGAATAAATTTCTAATTAGTTGCACTCCAAAGCTCATAGATCAAAGCCCGACAAAATTCGCCATTGGAAAACGGTCCAGGGGCGGATTTAGGATTTTGAAAACGTCAGTCAAACTTATGGTCCACAGATCTAGGGGGGTGCAGGGGCATGCCCCCCTGGAAAATTTTTGAAATTGGGGTCTCTAAAATGGCATTTCCCGCGATCTGACAGCACATTTGAGCAAAATTTTGAAACTTTTAAAACATATTTTTAATGGCACATTTTATCATTATTGCAAAATATTTTGTCCAAATTGGATGTTTCTTAAACTTTATTGAGAAAATTATACAGAATTATATATTTACAAAGCTAACTATAATATTAGTTAGCTAAACGAGACAGGAGCGAACACCCATGCAATTATTCATTGTCTCAAAGAGATCATATTTCACGAACACGCCGTTAAAATATATCTCATCAGAGCAAGATAGCGAGACTATTCGACTAACAATACTTTGAAAACAGTATTCATTTCAAAATCATGAAAAGAAAGATCCAATTTAACGTTGAACTAAACCTGGGCTTAAGGATCAATTGATCCTTTGAGTTTCAAATTCATATAAAAGCTCCCGGCAAGCGTGAAATATGCTAATGCCGCCTGCTGAATAAATATGTCTGAACTCTGAACTCAGACTTCACTAGGACGCAAAATGATAAATAATACGATACTGAGACTGGACAAAACACATATATTCGACGCTAGACTGTTTGTAGATTTGAAATGAAAGAAGACGACCTTCACTTACCAGTCTTACCTTACAGCACCCAGTGGGGGAATAAATGACTCCGCGCCAAAATTGAGAAGCTCGAAATGCTTCCAATCGCGTCTATTAAATGTTACTCGGTTGAAACAAATCGATGACTGTGTAAGCAGCTAAAACCCATTCGAAAACGCTTACAGAACTCATGACTGAAACACAGCTGTGAGAAGTGAGAAGCTTCGATGACGATGAATATAAATCTAATTACTCAGTATCTCAGCTGACTCCGCAATCCAATTTTCAGCAAGCCATGGTGCAGTTCCAGCAAAACGCTTGAAATCAACGCGAGAGCCAATCAGGTTTGAGGCAAATCCAGCAAAAAAGTGGTTGCCATGGTGCAGATCCAGCAAAACTCTCAAAGCAAACGCTGACCACCTGTCATCTCTGCCCGGTGTTTGCTGACTCGCAAACTAAGATAAAACCCAATCTCTGCACGGTTGATCTCTGCGATCACTGAAGGCCAAGCCAAAGCAGTCGCACCATAACATTTTCTAGAAGACTCTTGAGATTAAAATATTGTCTTATTGCGCAATTATTCTTGCGATTTTTTACGTCAGTCGCGTGACTGGTCTGATGTATGCTAAATCCGCCCCTCACTCGGAGTAGCACCTAATGTATTTATCAGAATGTTGCTTCTATGCAACCATTCATTACATTGACTTACCTCGGTAATAAGCGACGTCCTAGGTCCTTCGTAAATGGCGTATTCCCAATCACTTCTGTTCAACTTACATCTAAAATTGTAATCTTTATCACCTACCAGAAAGGTCCCATTGAGGACACACTTTGTACTGTTTGTTGCACACTGCCATGGCGGTTCAGCTCCCATAAAAAACATGTTGAGCAAATGAAATGATGGCGGAAAGATAATGGCGCAGAACATCGCTAGTCGAGAGATTTGAAATCGGCCTAGTTCACCGATGTCTTCCAGAATATCGTCGATAGATTTACCCATTTCTACAAAAGAGTCGTGGATTGGAATGAGAATCAGGACCGTGCAGTGATTTGATAAAAGATGTTTATTTTCCAGTTAAACAAACGATACTTTGACGTGATGAAGCGCGGAAGCGCGTTACTCCGGTCACACCATGACATCATCAGCTCTTAATTTATATTACAGTTGAAAGACAGTTTACGTCGCACGAATTTAATTCAGATTAACCTTGTCGGATTAGTTAAAGTTATTGCGACCTTCTATAAAGTAAAGTAAAGCGACTTTATTTATTGAGGGTAACATATTGCAGCACTAGTATGCTTTGTCCTCGTGGGACAACTTTTTACTAGTTCTAGGCTTCTTACCTTCTTGTTATTAGTGCTTGGTAACTAGGTCTAATAAAGTTAACCCGCGGGCAGCAGGGTGACCCTACCTTTGAAATTTCGCTTGTAAACCCGGGCTAACTTTGACCGGATGCTTAGATACTGATAACCTAATATGGCCCTCATCCCTTGATGGAACTAGTTGTATAATAAACCGATACTAATTTTCTATACTCTCAAATCCTTCAGATTCAGAGATAGTCACGGGCCTATAAATGCCTTGAGGTCAATTGTCTTATTAGGTATAGAAATTTAGCCCATGTCAATCTTTTACAAAATCTGGTTTATAAATGAGGGTAAATTGGTAATATTATGATGACTTTGAAATAGAGTCGAAATATTACCATTGGCATCTTTTTGTCTTGTCTTATATTTTGGGTTTTTCAAAATGTTTATTTTCGGTATATGTTTTATATTAATATACTATAAAAAGATTGCCACCCAACATGGCGACTTTGACGTCATGACCTGCAAGAGCCTAATAGCCACGCATTCGGCAAGTATACACGTAGCTATATACGTATAACCAGGCGTGCATGTGGTCAAGTAGTCACGTACGTAGCCACGTACCCAACTACCACACGTATAAACACTGCCTACGCAGCACTGCCACTCTACTTTTCTATCACACGTGCAAGCTGTTACATGCCTGTCAGCAAACTGGTACAAGCTTAAGGCTGTTCAACAGACTGTCGGTGTGATGTGTTCCGTTGGTTGTCCAAATTTGTTAACATGTCTGTCACAGGTTGTTGACAACTTGTAACAAGCAAGGTTGATGACTCCAACAGACTGGTGAAAAATTGTTCCAACAATCTATTGATACTGCTTTGCACTCAACAAGTATGCTAACAAGGTTGTACCTTGGTACCCTGGCCCAATCGAAGAATATGAGCTAGGTAACCACTAAAGATTTCTGCTTTCCTATTGGTTGAAACTTTCGCGCATTTCGAGGCATGTGCAGACGTACAAGTGGATTTAGCCCTGAATGACGCAAGATTGTAATTAGTGGTTACCTGACCCCTATTTATTTTGAAATTGGGCCAGGGTACCAGGCTAACAAGGTTGTAGCAGCTTGTTGAATGGAATTTTTGTCACCACAAACACTGGCAATTCAGTCTACTCTTTTCAGATTGTTTTTCTCGTTCGGTTTCTTACAGCTTTTTTCGTTGTTGACAAATAAATATGACAAGGCATCATTCAGTTCTCTTCAAGATCTAAAAATAGGTACGCAGTGCGTACACGTGTCTACTGCATGCTGATAACTTCAAAATTCCTTGACTGCAAGTAACGCAATATGCACAAAAGACAAAACGAACACATAATTATATACATTTTATTAGTAAGAAATCAAGAAATGGCCTAATTTTTACATGCCATTTGTTTACATGCAGTAATAGTACTTACTATATTACTAACACTTATAATGTGTGTTTAAGAGTAACTGTGAATGTGCTTAATGTACATACTTCTGAAATTACTATCAATAGACTATATCAATAGCTACTTTACAGTGAAAAATATCAATAGTAATTTTCACTCACCCAGGTTATTAATATAGTCGTATAAATATCTAATTATAGTTCACTTTGTTTGTTACTTTGATAATCCGTATTGCACATATTAATGTGCACAGTATTTGTGTTAATAGAATGTTACGCAAATATTAACTGATTAAAAAATATCATGCACAGATATAGGATATTGGATATTATTATATAGCATGCTATCGGATATGAGCTTTTGCGTAATCTGATTGGTTCCCTACTACCAGGCTATCAGCTCATATCCTACTAGTAGAGAAAAAACAAGATGGCGGCATGTTTTCTTAAACTGCCGAAAAGAGTTGAAATTGACGGATTTTTATACAGAAAAACATCAACACCCTCAAACCAATGTATAAAAAACAACATTGTGTAAAAATACATTAACAGATACACAATTTAGCATGTTAAATGGTAAAATTCACCTAAAAATTACGTCTTTTTACTTCAAAAACCCGACTAAATTAACGTGTTGATATTAATTTGAGCTCATATACAATTTGGGACCGCGCCCAGAAACGGAGGGCTCTGGTCAAATCCATATGAGTAAGGGGCTGTTTATATGAGAGGCGAGCCAGCCCAGTAAGCGGAATAGCCCGGTAAGCGAGATAATTTCTGGCTCGCGTTTATATGAACGAATTTCATCCCGCCTACTGGGATGATTTTAGTCAAAACAATAGATGGCGTCGGCATCCCTTTGAAAAATCATCCGGTAAGCGGGCCAGCCCTGTTAGCGATTGTTTACCTGGGGAAATTTTCATCCCGCTTATCGAGATCTCGCCTCTTTCAAGTGAGATCTCGCTAACCGGGCTAGCCCGCTTGGCCATATAAACGCAGAGGAATTTTTAACAGGAAAATAACTACACAGTGAGATCTCGCTTACTGGGCTGGCTCGCCTCTCATATAAACAGCCCCTAAGGCGTATGATTGACTGGACGAAGCCATTGTATAAGCCAACAAATTTTGTAAACAGTCAAAACATTGTCTAAAAGAGCCGAGATTATGGGTGAGTTGCGGATGATACAAACAAGGATTGCCAACGGCAAAGCGAGTTCAAACCAGTGAGCTCTCTCTCTCTATATATATATTATATAAAGTTAAACTGGAGTGATATCTTTGTGGCAATCTTGTTCCAAGAGCCCGCGATCCTTATGGACCTGAAGTACGTATAGTTTCAGTCTTCTACGCGGTCTGGTCAAGTCTGATCCAGTCAAAAGATCGCGTAGGAGACTGGAACTATACGTACTTTATGCCTACATGTCCGCCATGTTTGACTTCAATCTTTGCCCGGTGAATGATCAGCAGCTCCTGATCAGCAGATATCACTCCAGTTATAGGCAATTTGTCTCAGGTGACCAAAAAATCGCGGGCGTATTTGTTCTTTATTGACATTTTCTTTATCCGAAAGTCAAAATACGATTTTAATAGCGAGTTCTCTGAGCGATTCTTCGTTTTTAATATGCCTTCCAAGCTTGTGAAACAACGACTTTTCACTAATAACAACCTAATAGTTTTGATAGTACTCGCGAAAATTTGCAGACGTAATGGTAGCAGATCAGTGAATGGTAGTAACTTATAAATCAACATCACATGCAACAGGCTAGGAGGATCGTGTAAATAGGTTGTATGTATACCATGATACTTTATGTAAGCCTGATCCCAACATAATTACGTACCCAGTACGTTATTATATTGACCATGGATAGCAAAAAAACTTTTTAAAAAGTTTTCTTGCAATCCACATGTTTTTACAGTGGCGGATCCAAGGGGGGAATTATGGGGGTTGCAACCCCCCCTAGCCTATTATATATGTATTCTTTGAACGGTATATTATATTATATATAATATATAAATTGTGTTTAGTGTATAATATAGCGTATAAAAATCACTATTTCTGATCCTAATATTGTCCCCAAAATGCCGGAAATAGCATTTCAGGGTATCAGAAATCAAACATTTTCCGGGGGAGCATACCCCCGGACCCCCCGTAGAGGTGTCAATCCCCTCTTTAAGAAAATCCTGGATCCGCCCGACCTGCTTTATAACCCAAAACACGGAATAAAGATTAACTTATTACAGTCGTTTGCACATAAGTTGTACTGATCAGCGGTTATTATCAGTTCACGCATGTGCTATAGTTAATTTATTCATATATATATATATATATATATATACCGTGGGATAGAATGGGGATTGGCAAGACGTTACTGGCTGAGGGCACAAACATGTACGTATCGAAGGGAAACTTAGTATGTTTGACGTTGATTAGAACATGTTTTGATGGGCGGTTTTTCCGCTTAGGTGCAAACGACTATATATATATATTTTAATGTGGCATGGACTTAGCTTTTTTATCGGAGTTCCCGAGAAATTTTTTCTCCCCCGGGAAATTTTGAAACCGAGAGTCGCTGAAATGCCATTTCCTGGCTTTTGGAGGAAGATTTTACAGACCCCAAAGGTTAAAAAACGTCATATAAAATACTCAAAACACGCAAACGTCACATAGATACTCAAAATGCATACACTCAGTAGATTGAATACACTGTTTACAGTTTACTTCCCGACACAATCCACATTGCACCAGTTCTGTAGCTACACGCCCGCTGTTCTATATCCAAAGGGGGGGAGCCGCGGCTCCCACGGCCCTGCCTTGAATACTTGCACAAAAATTAATGACCCCCTCCCCTCTCCTTCCTTTATCAAACACACCATACCACCGTGGAGTCTACAATCCCAAAAGTAGCAGCCCATTTACTTTCGCATCTTATTCGCCACTTGGAGGCTGTTAATTGCAGTTTTTCAAAAGGTCATTAATATTGATTAGTATAAATACACAGGTGATTATAGAAAATCACGCGCGCTGATTGGTCGAGCTACTTCGGATTAATTCTCGATTTCAGCGTTTATTCAAAATGGCCGCCAGTCAAGTTGTCAATGCGACAGACGAGGAAATTAACAATTTTAAAGAAAATGTTGTTCCTAAAAGTACGAAAATGTGTATTTATACTAAAACAATTATTCGTCTCAGGCTCAGTGAATATCGGTGAATAATAACCTCGACTTCGTCTCAGTTATTATACACCGATATTCACCGCTCGCCTTCGGCGAGTAATTGTTAAATAATATTCATTTATAATTTATTATTCACAAGGAAAACACAAAGGACATCAGTGGCATGTTGGCAAATTTATATGTGATATTATATGTGAATTTATATGTGAAATTTATATGTGTTCACAATTTCCCCCTGATTTTTATGGCATAATAAACACGTTTACCGTTAATAAAAAAATATGTGAATAAACTAATGTCAATGAACTACGTTTACGAAGATTGAAGATTGAAAAAGGTCCTTGATGCAAAGGTGATACCCGCGGCCTACAAAGAAGCATAGAAGACAGCAAAACGGGCAATGGTGATATGAAGCTACGAAGAAATGTAAACACCTTAGGGGAAAAGATCTACAAGATAGCAAAACAAAGTCATGCAGATGACATGAACATGGAAAACAGGAAAAGTCCTGATCGTGATAGATATACAGTGCTCTCACAAGCAAATTTAAGAATTCCTTAGCTTGTCCATCAAATTTCCTTAGTTTTCTCCAAAATTCCTTAGATTTCTAGTTTGTCCCATTTGGTCATGTATAGTACCTCTTGGGCCCCTACCTGAAAGATTATTTAAATCAATATACGGACTCAATATATAGTACCCGTACCCGTCATTAGTTCGTGTACCGCTGAAATAGTAACAGCGGGCAATTGGCGGCAAAACAAAGATGGAATAAAATGAGCGAAATTAATCCCACGTTTTCAGACTCAAACACTTCCGAAGAGTCCGATTCGGAGACATTGCGAACAAATGGCGAAGAAATATCTGGAGAACCATCAGAAAAGAGGGTTAAAATTGGTGTACGTACGATACTTAAAACTAATATTTCGAATCAAAATATTAGTTTATTAATTTTCGACTGAAATTGTAAATTCCTTAAAAAATTCTTCAAAACATGGAATTCCTTAGATTGTTCCTTAAAATACTGCAGAATTCCTTGTTTTATGGAAATTTCCTTAAACGTGAGAGCACTGTTAAGATATATGAGGAGGAGCTGCTGAACAGTTAGCCTGGTACCCTGGCCCAATTTCAAACGAAATATGGGCCAGGTAACCACTAATCTCATTCTCGCGTCATCAGGGCAAAATCCACTTATGACGATTGCAGTTTTACTCATAGCCACCACTAAAAACGCGCGAAATTTCAACCAATAGGAAAGCAGAAGCCTTTAGTGGTTACCTGGCCCATATTCTTTGATTGGGCCAGGGTACCAGGCTACTGAACAGTTAGCCTGGTACCCTGGCCCAATCAAAGAATATGGGCCAGGTAACCACTGAAGACTTCTGCTTTCCTATTGGTTGAAATTTCGCGCGTTTTTAGTGGCTATGAGTAAAACTGCAATCGCCATAAGTGGATTTAGCCCTGATGGCGTGAGAATGAGATTAGTGGTTACCTGGCCCTTATTTCTTTTGAAATTGGGCCAGGGAACCAGGCTACTGAACAGTGTGACCTGCCTGTCCATGATGCAACGAGGGCCTGCGGAGGATGCAAATTTGGTGCCTCAACATGTACGGGGTTGACTACATCACGGGCGTTCGTTGCGGATGACATCGATCGGTTTGGTCAGCGGATAACTTCGTTTCTTCGTAATCAGTTCGTTGCGAGTTCGTAATAAATCGATTAGCGACGTTTGTGAAAGTACGTACGTATACTTGGATTTAAAATGCTTGGAAGTTTCCCCAAAATTCATGTTCAATATGGACAAAGAGGTAAGAATATAATGTTAATATGATCTGACTGCATGTACCTAAAATACAGTCGATAGTTATATAAAACTACAATCGATTTATTCATTTATATGAAATGAAACACAACATGTCAACATACGAGATATTGACCGCGGCTGCGGACACTTCCCGCCCTCCCAGTCTCTCCCCACTCCCCCCCCCCCCGACCCAGAAGACCAAATGCATGAAATATCACAATTTTATTAACTAAATTAGATTGCGAATTTACCTGTTTCAGAGAACCTTTTGTGTCCGTTTTGTTTAAAATGCGCTTCCTTGGTTACAAAACTCGTCGAACTTAACGCAAGCTAAGGAATTGATCGATTATTTCCTCGTAATTTTCCTTCGCGAAGCCATATTAAACAATAAGTTCCTTCTACTCTGAAGTCGCTTAACAAGCCTTGTAGAAAATGTATTTCTTGGTCTATCATGTTAGTTAATAGGTTTGCTATGTTGCTGCATGCCATGTTTTATACATTGGTGATATATGAACTTACGGTGCCGCCATATTTGAATATTTCCCGCAATTGCATCCGATCGCCGATCTCGCAACGAACTGATTACGAAGAAACGAAGTTATCCGCTGACCAAACCGATCGATGTCACCCGCAACGAACGCCCGTGATGTAGTCAACCCCAACATGTACCCGCCCGAACAAGCATGAGTAAAAATACAAGTTGTTTATATGATTGATTATGAATCTCATTTGTGGTAAAAACCCACCTGCTTGGTTAGATGACTGAAACATTCTATAATACATCTGGGCTTTCAAAAAGACGGACGTCGCAGAACTAGATTATTTTGTAAATGAACAAGAGCGACAATTTATATTCCAATGGAGGAACTAGTTGTAAACATTCCCATAGCGACGAAAGTATTCTTTTTGAATTCAGTTGATATTTAGAAATGGGACAGATGTGGTTGACAAATGTGTTCTTGTTCTGCGGAGTGATTTTGATTTGTAAGTTAAAGACGTTTCATGCGAAATGTGGAGGAAAGACAGAAATAAAAGATGTCTTAAATGGAAATATTACTCTCGGGCTCGGGGCAAACACGTATCCAACAAATACTCATTGTGAGTGGCTTATAAGAGGTAAGATTTTAACTTTATAACCGTTTAATTTATTGGTAGAGTTCTATTTTGGAGTGTTGTTGTGTGTTTCTATGAAACAGCTAGTTCGTGTGTGCTGTGTCGATGCCCTTACGGTACTGTATCTAAAATATAGTGTAATTATTAGCTCGAAGAAAGAAATACGAGTAGTTATTAATAGTTGACTACTTAACTTTATTATTTATTCATTCGTTAATACGAAACTGCTATCTTCGTTCTCAAGAATACAATGAATATATTTTAGTGTTTGTCTCGTTTTATTTTATTGGCCAACTTCGTATTTACTGTATACTGTATCTGTAAACTAATTAAAACTACAGCTCAAAAAAGAGATCTGTAGTGTCTTTTAGAAGTTTTAACTCATTGCTGCTTTAATAGTGCAATTTTCTGCCCCGACAGGCTGACACAGGCTGTCTGAGCTGTAAAGTCATCTGGTGTCCATACTGGAAAGTTTGTTATTCATCCGCTGGATATTTACGCCAGTAATTTCTTCAAATTTTTGTACGCCAGTTGGGGGGGGGGGGGGGGTGGTTCACCTTCGGTGCGCCATGGAAATTCATGCGTACAACGTTGGTCCGACAAGTAATAATATCAAATGTAATGTCATTTTAATCAGATTTAATTTGGCTAATCAAAGAACAGATGTTGCAGAAGACAAAGTTAGTAAACATAAATTTCACATCAACAATCCGTTTCCTCTATTTTGGCAGTTGAATACAACTCTAAACTAATGCATAATTATGAATGATCTCAATGTTGTATTTGCGATGTTAAACTTTTACACTTTACTTACAGCATTGAAGGTGATGATTGATGAACCAGTGCGGTAGCAAGATGTCAAAAAGTGGGGGGGCGGCAGTAGTGGCAATTAGTGACCGCATTTGGAGGGGGGTCTGGGGGTCCTCCCCTGGAAATTTTTGAAATCTAGAACCTTGGAAACACCATTTGCAGCAACTCTTTCATGTAATTCACATGTAATTCCAGCTCTATCTCTATGATTGGCTCAGGGAATTGAAGCCTCGACAGACGACACTTCACAAAAGTGAACATATTTTGGTGGTTGCATTGCTCCGTTTGAGGAGCACATACAGGCACATGTGCGTCGCTGTAACAGCGACACGTGATCTAGGGTCATCAGGGTTTATTTATTATCAAACTTTAGTCCATCATTGTCCCACATAATCCTCAATGTCCTATGTTTTTGCCGAATGACGAGTCATTGTCAAAGTTACAACAAATTAAGGTACAGGTATGATGATCATTTTGTTTATTTCAAAGTTTTGCCATTTACGCCACGCCAACAGTTTATATCGAAAATTAGATTACTCTTATGCCAAATTTGGTGTAATCCACGAAACTCTACGCCGGATATATCCGGCGTAACATACGAACTTTCCAGTGTGGTCTGGTGTTAGACAGAGTAAAATATAAAAGGGCCATTTTTTACTGGCTCAAGCAGCAAATGGGTAAATAAACTTAAAAGTTTAACCAGTTGAGAGAATATCTGAAACCTAGTGTGTACTGTACAGTGAACTCTATACAGACTGGAATGCTAACTCCATAAGTCAGGCCCTATGATTGGATGAAGCCAAAAATCTTTAAATGTTAATTTTTGAGCTGAAATACTTAACGCTGAACATTGGGCTGTATATAAAACTGAAGCAATTGAAAAATGCTATTTGGTATAGAAACTTCAAGACTTTAGCTAAAAGGGAAATAATTAAAAAATATGAAAACAACTGCCATTTTGTAACCTACGGCAAACAAAATGGCAGTTGTATATATCGAAATATGGTCAAACATTTACTACATTTAAAAAAGTTTAAAATAACGAGGAAACTTATACTATACATCAAATTGAAGCCAATGCTATTTCTAAAAACATACATGTAAAACAATGTATTTCAATCCGTTGTTTTGGAGTAATTTGTTATCGTCCCAAACAAAATATATGGCAGGATGAAAATTAAGTAATTTGAAGCACGGGAGCTACCTGCAAAGGGACTGGACTCCAGCCAATGTTTTAAACTCAAACATTTCACACAAACTGAACTGAAGTCTATTATAAGTTAAAGTGAAGTTTGGCATTTATCCCAATTTGGTTGGGTCTGGTTTAGCTTTGAAAACTATTAATGCTTTGAAAACTATTAATGCTTTTAAAAAAGATCACTGTTATAACTGTAATTGCACTGTGGTCTGTGATATTCAAATATTGACAGCCAAACAACTGCAGTCTTTTATCTTCGATCTTAAGTTGGTTACTGCATAGTGTGAGTGAGAACTGTTCACGTCAGTAACTTTAATTCTATACCAGACATGTCTTCATGAATTCTATACCAGTAACTACCACTGCATGGTAACTCATGTAGATACAGTTTACAAAAGCATTATTTTCTGATAGTGCCAATTCATGTATATAGCAAGCAACTCGAGAGTGTCCAATGCATTTATCAAAACAACTCCATCCATTGGAGCTTAATTATAATTATCAGTTGATAGAAAGTGGCATTCAAATTTTGCATGAAAAGATACAGTGTAAATGATCAATCATTTATGGATTGAGTAAATATCACGGAATGATGGAACCTGATGGAACGAAAGCTATAATATAAGGAAACAATGCCCTTGGCGAGGTCAAATGGCGATGAAAACATGGTAAGATTTATTATAAAGCATTTTAGTCCATCAATGAATTGAACCTTTGATGCTGTTGATTAATCCAGTCTGTCTTTATATAATATTGTAATTTTCAAACTTCTTTATTTGAAAGTATTATACCAGATTTACTCGTTTCACTGGCGATTATTGAAGTAAATACACGCGTAAAGTTGATGCGTAATTTACGAGTGAACGGAAACCAGCTTGCTGGAAATACTAGCTAGTGTCAAGTTCACCTGCAACACACCACACACATGTTGAGGTTATGTTACTTGCGAGCCGTACTGTAGGTATCCAGTCATTTCACTACAGAATCGTTTTGCTACATACTGTACATAAAGTCGATCACTCTTCAGCTATTGAGTTGTTTTGCTACAGCCATGTAATTAAATATATTGTGTACAAAGACAAGATGTAATTAATACATATTTGGGCCAAATGTTTGGGTAGTAGTTTGACCACATATATTGCAGCCTGAATAGACTGTTTTTACAATATACACTTACACACTGTATGTAATCAGTTTTTCGAATCTAATATTCTTGCCAAATATTAATATTTTTGCCTGGTGTATAGTGTGCATGTAGATGCGAGAGCACTTATGTGTGTGGCAAAACTCTGGCTTAGCCCGGAAGATGGAACTGCTGTAATATAATTATACAACAGTATACAGTACAACAGTATTGTATAACAATACAAGCTTTAACATGCTTTAATGTGTTTAGCAAATCTCCTTGTTAGAGGAAAACATGTAGTGAGAAAAAAAATTAAGTAAAAAAACCCAAAAAAAACCCCAACCAAACCTTTGCTTGAAACTTTGTTATCTAGAAATCTACATTCAATAATTTCAGCAGTACTCAAACCTTACTATATTTCGATTCATACAGTATGATGCTTAGTTATGTGAACTAGGCCTTTTTACACAATCTGATTAAGTGTATAGATCTGATTTTTCTCTGGATGCATATGATTTTATCTACAAAACTAACAGACAATGCTATCAGTGAATATTAAATTGTTTGAGTGCCATGAATTGCACTTGCTAAATCAGGGGGAAGTGTGACTTGTTTTCTCTACAAAAACAGTGCTAATTTCAAAAGTCTAAAAAGCAGTGCTAGAAAATTAATTTTAACAAATAGTTATATTTTCTAGGCAATATAGTTATGGCAGCATCATCATTATAAACATTATACAGTATACAGTATGCCATAGACTTGTGAATTACTGACTGTACACTGTAAGAATCTAATAGAACACCTGTCAAGGTCATCTTCATCATCTACATATAGTCAGATTTCATTACTGACAGTTCTTCAGCCTCATGTGCTTCAGAATGAAACTGCATGATTTTGCATTTGTTCAGATATACTGTAAGGTTATATTATATATGTCCAATGCTTGATTGATGATTTTTCTTCTCCAAAGTCCTAATGCACTCTATATAGTTGTTATACGTGCTTGAAACTATACAGTAGTTGTCAATTGTTCAATGAAATGGAAATTCTGAATTAAAGCTCATTTTGATTGGATACTTTACAACCTCATGGACAATGTACTGTACATGCATGTACAGTAGTTGCCAAGTGCAACACACAGTCACTACAGTAATACTGTATATGAAAATAACTGTATAATTATGTTTGTGTGTACTGGATACTGTACATGTATTATTAAAGGCTCCATTTATAACTTGGGGGCACTGAGGAAGGTTGCAAACAAACTGGACGTTCAAGGCACTGTTTACAAGTCAAAGTCTGCAGTGTAATGGAGTATGCTTCCCTAAGCTGGGTGAATGCTTCCGCAACAAACTTAGGCCAGCTTTTAAGCTTTAAGCTTTAAAGCTTTTAAGGTACGTCATTGCTCTTGACAAAGTCACCGCTCTCTCACAATTTCACATCACCAGCCTGCATCACAAACGACAGGTAGTCACTGCTACAGTCCTGTATAAATTGCAATACCACCATTAGATGCCGCACGGCCCGCTCTAGTATATCTATATCAGACCACGATCTTTCCGTGCCAGTTAGTAAAACATGCCGCTTGGATAGAAGTTTCATTCATACTAGAGATGAGCCGATTAATCGGAAACTAATCGGCAAAGCCGATTAATCGGCCAATTTAAAATAATCGGTAATCGGCCGATTATTTTGAATAATCGGCAAAATAATCGGTGCATGTCTCAAATAAAGCTTTTCATCATTTCATGAACGACGACTTTTGACAGAAGAGTTCCGCAGTCAGACGTTTGCCACAAAGTTTACGAACTCCGCAAATTCGTTACGTATAGCAGCCGATCAAATAGCGAGCATCAAAACAAAGTTGCAATGTTTGTCGCCAACTTCGGAAACAATGAACCAGAACTTTGGAACTCTAGTCTGTCAAAAGATTTGTGAAACGCTTTTTATAAAAGTTTAAATTTTAAAACCAACACGAGAAAATGGCAAAGGATCTTTACCAGTTGAGGTAGTCACGACCGAGAACATCTCAACCCAGGAAAAGAGCTGCAGCACTGAACCTCGTCAAGACCTATGGTCTTGCTTTGACGAGATTGTTGGGTGAAGCGACAGCACTTCCAACGTCAGCCACAAACTTGAAGAAGAGATGGACGCCTTTCTCGCCCTTCCGCTACAGCCATTGCAAGCATGCCCTTATGTTTGGTGGCAAGCAAAGAAACTTGTTTATCCCAAATTGTTTAAAGTTGTGCTGAAGTATCTGAGCCTCCCAATTCAAGTGTTTATTCAGAGCGTGTGTTTAGCGAGGCAGGGAACATTTCCACGGACAAACAAAACAGGCTAGCACCACATAAAGCGGATAATATTTTGTTTTTACATCACAATTTGCCAAATACTAATAGCGTAGCGCATACCGATTTATAAAACTGAAAGTCGGACAAACAAAACGAAATTGATTCTCAAAACACGCAAAACTAATCATCACGAAACATTTCTGTTATATTCACAAATCTTGTTGCAATTTAGCAATCCCTACAACATTGCGAAATTGCGCAGGGACTGGTAACCAACAACGTAGCACTAATCGGCATATTAATGATTAATCGGCCGATTATTTGTATTAATCGGCCACCAAATAATCGGCTTCAGTAATCGGCAATTTTCGTAATCGGCTCATCTCTAATTCATACCGCCGTTTCTCTATGTAACAGTCTTCCAGTTTCTGTTGTTGGCAACATCACTGGGGAGAGATTTCAGTCCTTCAAGAGACGAGTACATGAGCACCTTCTTGCTACCTCGTAAAAGCAGTTTTGAGCAGCAGTGAACCATTGGTTGGCCCATCAGTGCTCTATTTAAGAGCCAACAGTTTGACGTTATTTCAATTCCGTGCATTGACTGTTGGGCTATTGTTCACATTTGCTTCTTACAGAATACAGAAAAAAGCTTCCAAGCACCGTCTTTGATGGTACCGCAGATTGGTGGTGATAATTTTTGAATTTATTTACGCAATCTCATGGCTACTTTGGCACGCGTGGTCTGACAAAGCAGAATTTTCTTTTTTTGAGAAGAAACAGCATATTGGTGGCTTTTTAACCGCGTGCAAAACTGACATTTGGTCTGGCTGATGTACACGTACTCCTACTGTAATTTAAGTCATTGCACAGAATGGAATAAATAGCATTTTTTTCTCCTTTTTTTTCGCAAAATGATCTTGTGTACTGTAGGTTTTGCAAAATGAGGCCATGTCCACACTAATCCGTTTTCAAACGAAAACGGAGACCTCGTAAAGAAAACGTCCACACTATCGTTTTCGAATAAGTTTAAAAACCTGTGAAGGGGTTTCCTAAGATTGAAAAGTGTGTGATACCAAACAATAAATGAAATTTTCAAAAGTTCCTACTATTTGGCAGCTGCGACCGTCGCTGCTGTAATTTTTATATCGTTTCTCACTTAGTGCATGTCTGTATATTTACTTTTTTTGCAGGTAACCTAAAATAATTTGCAGTTAGCCCTGCGAGCGAAGCGAGCAACCCGACCGCGTAGCTTGCGAATTGCGACGGGGGACCGGGCCACCGGGGGAAACTTTTTGAGCAATTGGGCCTGAGAAAGTCAATTTTGGCAATAGAAAACATAACTCAGGGCTTGACGTTGATGAGTTTGCGTCTTCAAATACGACACCTATTAAATCTGGTCGGTAAATATTGCAAAAAGATACTGGGAAAAATTAAAATTTTCTACTATTCTAGCGTGCACAAGACCTTCTGACCCAGGTTTGCAGTTAGCTCCAGTCACTTGCAGGTAACGCGGTTACCGCGGATCCCAACATCTGACACCCATGACTTAGTGCAGCAGTACCAGGCAATTTTCTTTTTGAAACCACTCTATGACGTCATCAAAAGCGTGACGTGTTACCTGGTCTCCCCACTTTTCCAAGGCTGGCGGGATGAATCGTTTGTTGCGATAAGAACCAATAATATACATGTAACAAAATAGATTTCAATATTATTACAAGCGTTTTGTTAGTTAAACAGTAACATCTTAAGAGTGAAAGGAATTGTTTACTGTGATAGATTAACAGGGTTGATTGTCCTAAATATCTGAGAAAGTTCATTAATTTCGAAAATACATCCATTCATTGTGGTTATTGGACAATGCTTCTCAAAATAATTTATTGTGCAGTATTATTCCCTAAGATTTAATTACTGTTGGAATGCAATCTAATGCACCCAAACATAAAGAATCCAATGCAACCCAACATAATGCAATGCGATGTAGTTCAATGCATTGCATTGCAATGCAATCTAAAGCAATTTAAATGCAATGCAATGGAACGTAATTTATTGCAATGCAATCCAATGAAATTTAATGCAATGCAATTCAACCAGCGCAATTTAATCCAATCCAACGTAGTGCAATTTAATGCAATACAATACAATGAACGCAATTTAATGCAATGTAATCCAATGCAATTTTAAAACAGTACAATACAATACAATACAATACAATACAATACAATGCAATGCAATGCAATGCAATTGAATGCAATGCGATTTAAATGCAATACCATACAATACAATACAATACAATGAATTGAATGCAATGCAATTTAACACAAATTAATGAAATTAAATTTAATGATATTCAATGTAATGCAATCCAGTAAGCGACAAACATGTGAGATTAACATGTGAATTTACAATATTATTGATGGTAATATTGTAAATATTCTGTTTATTTTTTGTAGCTCCATTACCTGGTCAACATATTCAACTCACTTTTAAAGAGTTTGACACAGAATGTTCTTTTGATTATTTAAAAATATTTGATGGATCTTCAACTTCTGCAAACCTTCTAGGATCATTCAGCGGTGATACTTTGCCTCCTGTAATAGTGTCTAACTCATCCACTGTAAGTAAAATAATCTATTGTTACTATAAGGTCTCTATATAAAGGCCATAGAGAGATGCGAAAAGGCCTTAAAGTGCCTATGCAACGAAATTTTACCCCAGTTTTTTATGTTTGCATTTTAAAGAACAATTTAAAATGACAACGTAACGTCTTTCGTAGAATTTCGTTTCCTTTCTTCATTTTTGAGATATTCAGATTTGTTTGATATGCAAATGTCATACTTATGACATCACACTGCATAATGACTTTTTGAAAGAGCAATTTTAAGATGGTCCAAATATTTTACACAATGCAGCTACACACGTTTAGTGATGATGCGTGTAAGTGAAAATGTTTAAGTACTTTCGATAAGTACTCTCATAGAAAATCATACTTTTCTAAAAATGCAGCGTGATGTCATAAGTATGACATTTGCATACCAAACAAACCTGAATATCTCAAGAATGAAGTAAGGAAACGAAATTCTGCGAAAGATTTTACTTTGTCATTTTAAATGTTCTTTAAAATGCAATCATAAAAAAACTGGGTTAAAATTTCGTTGCATAGGCAACGTTTCAAGATTTCTAGACACACACTTTAGTTACCAAGATATTAGCCTGCCTAGTTAGCGTTCTGCTTGAGGTGGGAGGTAACCTACTATCATGCGAAAAGAAACTCCTGCCATCGTCCTATTCATAAAGCGTACAAACCTCATTAGTATGATTGGCGTCATATTTACTTAGCAACTTGTGCAGAAATGAGCTAAATTCAAACTCGTACTTTATTTTCAAGGTTTTCACGGGAATCATTTTGACAAAACAGTCAAGACATCAGGATCATTCAATTTTTTTTGCGAGCACTTAACCTGCAATGCCACCGTTATAGGGGTAGGGGCATGGGAAAGAGGGACTCTCTCTACTGAAACGCCTGCACTACCCAAGATTTCAAGTAGCAGGTCTACTATAGGACGACGTATAGGAGAGAGAGAGAGAGAGAGGGGGGGGGGGTTAGCTGTAAGCATGCTTTTCTCCAGAGTCTCTTAATACGTAAAACCGTAGGGTATCGTAACATACAGTAACGTAAGGTGTCACAACGTAACGTAAGGCCTCACAACGTAACGTAAGGCCTTACAACTTCTCACACATCATTAGATATTCATAGCATTTCGGCCAATCCGGTTGCTTGATTTACGTCACATGTACTTACCAGAAACCAGTCTAAACCAGGGACCTAATTAATTCAAGTGGGCAGGGCTTAGAAGATGAGGGAAATTGAGGAGAAAACAATACATATGTTAATTTAAAATTTCAATACTGTATTTAGAAATGTTTTCTAAATACAGTACGCTGTATTTAGAAGTCATTTCCCAATACAGTTTTCTGTCGCTATAGAAACCAGTTCCAAATACAACAGATTCTTTTACCTAACAGCGCTTCACAATATAAGTGACTACATGCGATACATATATTACAAGTAAAATAGACTAACAAGAAACCAAACTTACGTTGGTGCAATTTAAGTTATTCGGCGACAGACAGAAACCTACGAAAAGCGCTAAAACAGTGATGTTGCTTGCAGACTGATTGAAGTAATGAAGTTTAAAGTCCATCTACCTTTCATAATATTATATAGATATAAAAGTATACAAGACAGTCACCTCACGCTTTGTTTTCTCCAGTATCGACCATTAACATCTTCTGTCTTCTTTAGTTTGTAAAGTTCTACATTATTCCAATTGTCATCTCTATTTTCTATGCTCAATATCAGTCCTGGCTAAATTGATCCTGCTGTTCAAGATAATTCCAATAAATCCAACGTCTTACGAACCGAAACTCCTGGCTGTTTTAAAACAAAAATTTTCCCTGTCTCTGCAAGCGCTTGACGACCAGTCTGTTGTGATTGCCCTCATTGCAATGAATATCTAATGATGTGCGAGAAGCTATTTCAAATCCTCGTTAGTGTTTTAGACTTGGTTGCCAAATCATAGGATTTAGATAGGATTTAGGATTTAGAAACCACGTCTAAAACACTAACTTGGATCTGAAATATTACGTAACGTACATGTAAGGTCTCACAACATAACGTCTGGTCTCAACTTTCTATTCTTTATAATATGAAGTAATATTTCATAAACGAGTGGGAGTGTTTTACCAGGGGTTACAAACACGAGATGACAATGGAAATCACGAGGCCGTTAACCGAGTAACTTTCATTGTTCTCGAGTGTTTGTAAAACATGAGAGAATAATGACATTTTTATTGTTTTCGAATGTTTTACAAACACGAGAGAACATTGAAAATTACGAGGTAATAGGCCGAGTGATTTTTGTTGTTTTCGAGTGTTTGCAACCCCAGATAAAACGCGATACACGAGTTTATGAAATAGCTTCTCAATCGTCAATTATAGTAGAAGGACTTGTTAATATTGGTGCATATTGGATTAAACAATAGTTTCACGTTGAATTTATAATTAAGAAATGTGGTAATAAACGGTTCTTTGTTTGTGCCGTTTATTATCTGGTTTCTTAATGATAAATTCAGTTTGCGCGACCTTTACCGAGTTTCAAAACTCATACACACGACCAAATATTTTTCTCTGATTGGCTAATTAGCTCATGAATTATTAATGAGTTTGAGAAGTATATATATTATGTTTCTGAATCGACCTTTTATATTTTCTAATGTTCATTGTTTCAGTCAACTGTTTAAATATATTGTTTTTATATCTTTTAGATACTGATAAACTTTTTTAGTGATAACAACTATGTAAGAATAGGCTGGCGTATTGATTTCACAATAAGCAACTGCTCAGGCAATTGTAGTGGCCATGGTAACTGTGTTGGCAACACATGTAACTGTGATGATCTCTATACTGGTGATGCGTGTGATGTTTATTTGTGTCCGCAGATGTGTAACAATATAACTGACCATGGGAAATGTTCGAAGGTACTGTCAAATATTTTATGCCCGGGCACGGGAACTAGTCTGAACATCGTACCCGAGCGAAAAACCGAGCACGGTGCCCGGGCACTACTTCGAGAGGTAGTACCCAGGCACGGTGCCGGGCACGAGCACCAATCTGAACAGGACTTTTACGGTGCCCAGCACTTTTAACCAAAATAACATACATACTGTACACTGTAAACTGAGCCAACATACATTCTTAATAGGAACAAACAGTGGAAACACATTGACAAAATATATTTTGGCGCCAAGAAGCACCAAAAGCATCCAGGGTTTGGGAACGTGTCTGAACACCAGTGCATTTAGTGCCCGTTCTTGGACTCTGAACGCCGCCTAAATTGCTTTTAATTGCATGGAATAAGTTCAAATATAAACCTAAACAAAAAGCTTGGGTTCTACTTCTTTCTTAAAGTTTGGTACAAATTGGAATATATCAGAATATAATTAAAAATATTAATCTCACTGCCTTTGGAGGACTCAAGTGGACGTCTGAAGGTTTTATAAGCTCATATTTCTTAAACTACACCAAGTGACAGATTAACCTTTTCAGGGCCAGGGACAAACAATATTTTAGGGCCAGTCCCAACTAAAGCTTTAAGCATGGCGATCGGTTTATTGGAGGTCCATAATTAGCCTGCGTCACGTGTCTTTAATCCTGCTTTCAAATAGGAGGGTCCCATGCTTGAGATACCTAACTTGGGGGGGGGGGGGGGGGGGGGCACTACTTTCGGGAATATATGACAATAATGACATTTAGTTTACACAAGTCCTCCATTGCATAAATTGATATCAGTGTTCATGTAGACACTGTTCGTTAATTTGTTCGTTAATTTGTTTTGGGCCAGTTAAAATATAGGACCGGGAGGGGGTTATGTTTTTACCCTTTTCTGTCTGTCCTCCGCCAGGAGGTTATGTTTTTACCCTTTTCTGTCTGTCTGTCTGTCTGTCTGTCTGTCTGTCTGTCTGTCTGTCTGTCTGTCTGTCTGTCTGTCTGTCTGTCTGTCTGTCTGTTTGTTTGTTTGTTTGTTTGTTTGTTTTTTGATTTGTTTGTTTTGGTTTGGTTTGGTTTGTTTGTTTGTTTGTTTGTTTGTTTGTTTGTTTGTTTGTTTGTTTGTGTCATGTTTCTCTGTCTGTCGCCAGGATGTCTCAAAAAGAATTGCACCGATTTTCATGAAAGTTTGCAGAAGGGTTGGCCATAGTCCAACGACCAATCCATTAAATTTTGGTTGAATTTCGTCAAAATTTGGATGAGAAATTAATACAAATCTGACAGCAAGATTCTCCGTGTAGAATAAATGCTTGATTTTAGCTCACTATTTTATGCAAATATTTTTGAATAATTTTGGTACGAGTGCAATCAAGCATTTTATTCATACATGCATGTGTTGGTCTCGTGAGCTAGCCTGGTTAGCGGGATGACTCGTTTTCTTTTTAAACATCTCTAATAACCCGCTGGGCGCTGGCGGAGGTGCCCTCTTGTTATGTATACTTCAAGATAAAGTAAAACTGTTCTGGTGACTTTGCCTTATGTGTGATATGTTTAACAATGTTGTAAATGATGCTGATATTCTGCCTAAGGAAGCTTAACCATGAACCTTCGCACAACGAACAATTCACTCATTACATACCACATACCTAAAACTAGAACGCTATGTTTTCAGAACAGTTATGTAGTGAGAGTGTCGCGTATCTGGAATACCCTCGCAACGCGAACCGGACATTTCTCTGCGAAAGTTTAAATCACTCTTCTTCGATTACTATTTCTCAGCTACCACATCAATTTTTGATGTAGAAAATCAACGGTTGTGGAAATCGGCATGCCCGAAATGCCATCAAGCAAGGCAGTTGACAGTTTCAATGAAGTGTTGTTTTTGGTGGTATACAGTTGTGGGTGGGAGGGGGGGGGGGGGGGGGGGAGTTTGCACTGTAATTTATTAGTTTACTTATTGTTTTAATCGGTTACTAACGTAATTGGCTCACGCTGTGTTAGTGCTCCTGAGCTGTTCGTTAAATATGTATCTTTTGTGTGTTATTATCAGCTAAAGTAATTAAATAAATGTGCACGCAGGCTACAAATTTAACGGAATGCTTAATATTTGCAAACTATTAGAAAGAATAGTCTGCCCTCTTTTATATCGTTAGCTTGGACTCTTACTATATACATGCATCTTTTTTCCAGTTAATTGGCAAATGTACATGTAACCCTGGATATATTGGTCAGTCTTGCTCATTTTCTCTGCACAATCAGTCTGATATCGGTGTTTGGCATTTGATCAAACAACGGTCGAGTGTATTTCATGCTCGGTTTGGACATGCTGGAGTATATGTTGAGCAAAATAGTGCCCTTTGGATATTTGGAGGTAAGGTTTTTTTTGTTGGTCAATATTATAAACACTATTTCCAAAGGCCTTCTTGCTCACGCTTTTCCTCTTCTTGTTAGTATACCTTCACGTTAGTTGTGTTTTGTTTTGTTTTTCTTTATGTTCTTTTTTTCTTTCTTCTCTTCTTCCTCTTGTTTTCTATCTCGTGCATTTTCTCGTTGTTTTTCTTATTCGTGTCGTTGCATGTTAATGTTGATGCTGATGTAGTAATCGTGATGACACGATGTTGTTGTTGATGTTCTTGATGACACGATGTTGTTGTTGTTGTTGATGATGTTGTTGATGACACAATGTTGATGTTGAGGACGTGATGTTGGTGTTGATAACATGATGTTGATGATGATGATGATGATGATGATATGATGTTGATGATGATGATGTTGATGACATGATGTTGATGATGATGTTGATGATGATTACGTGATGTTGATGACATGATGTTGATAATGTTGATGATGATGATATTGATGATGATGACCAAAGTAAATTATTCAGAACTATTTGTTCCCATTGTCGTAGCGGATAGAGCTCGGTTAATATACATGCATGGGACCCGTGCATTGTAGTCGAGTGACATGTACGCTTGCTTACCAAATCATTTGTTAAATTGAAAAGTCCCACACGGAAATTAATTGGCAACGATCGTGGGTGTAAAATATTTAAGATTGTGCTGGGAAAACAGACGTCATTTCTCTTCCCAACGAATTCAGTTTACTGTTAAATGCTACGGGCACATGCTGCTCTTGATTGGAAGTCCTTGACAGGGGCTTTCAACAAAGCGCGAAGACTCCATGTCGAAAAGGACGAGCACGGCTTAGATCGGTGTCCCGTTCCGGTATGCGATCATCCTGGTTGTGCAAGTCGACGAGGCTGTCGAAAGCATGTAAATGTGAAACATCCGTGATATAAATACTTCGACGAGAAACCACAAATCGTGTCAAGTCAAGTGAAAGAAAAGACGGAGGTTAAGTGGACGAGGAACAAACTGACACTACCTTGCTGTTCGGTCGAAAATGAATTCTCTCGCTCATTTTCGCTTTGGTTACAGAGCACTGCAGGTGGAGGCAAAGCCGAAAAGCAAGCGGACATCTCGGTCACGCGAGCCCTTAAATTCATTAAATTTTGCTGTTTACAGTTGGGAGAAGACGAATCGACCGTTCTGTCGACTGTACAAATCATCGATTACTTTCTCGGCTCTTCCAAACTCCTAACCGATTTCCTTGACCATCTCCAGTTGTCCTTAAAAATGGGTCAATCTGGTCAACTAGCCTACGTATCAAGTTTTTCAGAACTTCTCGATTTTCGTAAGTTTAATTCCCCGCCGGGATCCGTGCTACATAATTTTTCGGTAACAGAAGTATACATAAAACGGGCGAAGAAGTGCCTGGCAAAACAAATGCGATCCCACTGGACCACCGACCTTGATATTGAAACGCTCGAGTCCAGACGAAGCTGGGCTTCCTTGAGCGAGTTGCAGACGGTGATCCCCTTTCACAACCTACACTTGACCGTTAACATGTTTGAAAGCGCTAAAATGAATGGCGGGATGGTTGACCAGACTAGATTTAAAACAGCGAAAAAGTACGGGTTCAATTCCCTATATTTTGACAAAATCAGCCTGGGAATTGTCGACGACTACGTTCGGTATGTAAGACCACTACTGCAACCAAAATGCGAGTACTTGCTCGTAAATCGTAACGGTGCGCAATTTCAGAAACTCACTGAACTCATAAGCATTCTAGTCTTTCAGGCAATCGGAAAGTACATTCATCCGACAAGATATAGGCAAATAATACAAACCGAAAGTGCAGTTGCATTGGACGTGGAGGAGCAGAAGATGGTGTCTGAGGATCAGAAACACAGTTCGAACGTCGTCAAAGTGCATTACCAGAAGTTGCGCTCGCGAGAGGTTGCCATCAGAGGAAGAACATGCATGGAAAAGTTGCGCGGGATCGAAGGAGAAGTTATGGACACTTGCGTTGAGCAGTTGAAAGCAGAACGTATCGACATCACCGGCAGCGATCGCAGTGATTGCAGCGACAGTGAAAAAGAACTTGAACTTGTCAGCAGAGAAGCGATGTGTCTGCAAGAGCCAACACCGCGAAAACGAAAAGAACCCGTGAGGTTTACCAAACAAGAAGACGATTTTATAAGAAGGGGCTTGGAAAAGTTCGGACCACGGTGGTCGGCTATCTTACGTCATCCTGACTATGATTTCCATTCTGCACTGTAAATTTCAGGGGGTAAAAAATACCCCAAAATGTGGGGGTAAAATGTTTTCCACAGAACGCCCCGTTTTTGGGGGGTAAAATTTCAATCAATTTGAAAAGGGGTAATTTTTACCTCCGGAATGTGGGGTGAAAATTAAGGGTAAAAATAAAGGGGTAAAAATTGAGTAGCCTCAGTCTCAGTCCTCTATTTCTTATGCTTTTTTATGAGCCTTAACCTTCCCAATGGGTCACCCATCCAAGTACTAACCCTAACCTCCCGGGCTTAACTTACCTTGCATTAGTTTGCTTACCTTACCACTGCGCCAACCGCCTCTTCATATTTATTATTGAAATTTACGATATATAACCGAGTTTTTTCTTTAATATTACATTGTTAAGTTCATATTTTCTTTACTTTTCTTAACACGTTTATTTTATAACGTTTCACGACATTTGTGATGGGTTTGGAAGGGTTTCATTAAAAAAACCCATTTGTGTTGACTAGTTGTGACAGATCAAAAACATTTACATTAATTTTGCCACATAGAACTAATGTTATGAGTTAATAGCCGGTCAGTTTCCGTATCATACGATGAAGAAACAAAATATTTATTTCGATAACAGTTTATAAAACACTGTTGTAGGCCAAAAATATGTACAAACATTTGTTTACCTATACGAATTTCCAGCAAAATGGGAAAAGAAACTAAATCGTTGCAACGTTAAGAACTAGATTCAAAGTCAGTTCAGCCCATTTTAATCTTGTCTCCTCAGCTTTGATAAACAGACAATGCCGAAAATACTATAGTTTCAACTAAGTTCATGATATATATTAGCAATGAACTTTTGTCGAGTCAAAAAATAAATGAGCTAAGTTCTTTTGTTCAAACTTTTTCGCATTGTTTTTGACACAAGAAAAGTGTAAAATCATTCAAAGTAATTCATTTCAATAGCAACTTAAAGACATTGTCGTAGAGCAAAAAATATAGGAAATAACACTTGTTTACGTACCCCAATTTAATCCAATATAAAACAACAACATTCAAAACCAAATCCAGAGTAATTTCATTTTTGTGAGCAGTCTTAGGTTGTGTTTAAGTCACCTTTGAGCCTTTACACACAGACGATGTTTACAAGCTTACGGAAGTAAACTTTAGGTCGATTTCAATCTGCTAAACAATCTTCACCTTAATTTTTAACTATTATACACATTTGTGTACAAAAACTATTCAAGAAAATTTAAAAAAAATTGCCTACATACGCTTTTATATTAACGATAATTGTAGTTATGTCTTCATGTCACTCTTTCGAAAAAAAATCGCCATTTTCGAAAACATTGTCTTGCAGTTCTGGTTACCCCCAACGTAGGGGGGAGTTTTTACCCCCACTATTAGTTACCCCTTACAAGGGCCAAAATGGGGGTACATTTTACCCCTAGATAATTTTACCCCCCTATATTTTTACCCCTTATTCAGGGGTAAATTTTACATTTTTACCCCGAGATGGGTAAAAAATTTGCTCCAACAAATTACCCCCGTAAAAGGGGTAATTCTGCGCGACAAAAAGAAGAATTGCCCTTATTTAAGGGGTAATTACTACCCCTTTATCATTCACCCCCCCAAAAATAGCACTTTTACCCCCAAAATGGGGTAAATTTTGCCCCTTGAAATTTACAGTGTGGCAGAGAAGCAAGAACACTATAAGGATGCGAGCGATCGCCATAAAATTATTGTAACAAATTATCTGATAGAACGTTGAAATGATAAATGAAATAAACATTAGAAAATATCTAACACTAGAATCTTTTGTTTTTAAGGGATCTGTTGAACAAAAGTTAATGAGAACGGCGAGAAGTATAATATAAGCAACAGAATGTTAAATATACCTTACATATACGATGATACAGCCGCTTTAATTTTCTTTCGAATATAAGAATAAAATGGTCTTTAGTTTCGCTCGTTCTATTTTGTTTTCATTGAGTGAGGTGGCCTAGATTTTCCCCAACAACGATGCAAATATACACCCATCAAATTAAAAACCAAAACAATTTCGATTCAGAGCGTCTAAAGAACGCAATATTCATAAACAATATCAATTGCTTTATCAGTTCGTCAAAAACACTACGTGTTCTTTTAGATAGCGCGAATTTATAAGCTATATATATATATATATATATATATATATATATATACATGCCTGAAAACCAGAGCAAATAATATGTAAATTACATCTGAAACTTATTTTATATTCACAATCACGGGCTACGGGCTACCCTATATAAACCTATTAAAATTCACGGGCTACCGACGGGCTACCGACGGGCTACCGAGCTCTATGATAATCTGAATAAATTAGGTTTATGCAAATCACCTGAAACTTATTTTATATTGACAATCACGGGCTACGGGCTACCCTATATAAACCTATTAAAACCGACGGGCTACCGAGCTCTATGACAATCTGAATAAATTAGGTTTATGCAAATGCCTGAAACTTATTTTATATTCACAATCACGGGCTACGGGCTACCCTATATAAACCTATTAAAATCCACGGGCTACCGACGGGCTACCACGGGCTACCAAGCTCTATGGTAGTCGTCAGCCGAAAACGATAGCTAGAAGCAACTTTTACTTTGTCTTAGTGTTTTGGTTATATCTCTTAAAATGTGAAGGTATTCATGGCACGTACATTTAATAACATATCCATGCATGACTATAATCTTTTGATAGCGCTGTGCCTCGTATTTGTTTGAAAAAATGCTTGCAAACTGTGGCAGATTAAACGAATGTTCCTTTTCAATGCCGAACGAAATCGTTATCAGTAAAGAGGAACTACGACTTCCTATTTTAGGAACTATTAGTTCCTTTTAAAGGAACAAAAGTACCCATTTGCGGAACTGTACGTTCCCAAAGGGAGAACGCATGCTTGTTCCGCTTTCAAACAGCGGAACCAACCGTTCCTAATTTGGAAAGGAGAACGGCTTGTTCCTTTTCGATCCATTCCCATTGGGAAACGGACCAAACGATTGTGTTCCCAAAGTAATGTCGGAACTAAAAGTTCCGCTTGACATAGTACCGAAAATCAAAACAAAGCTTAGCGGCTTCCAAAGTCGAATTTAAACTCCACTCTCATTTGACTGGCGGGGCATCCGATTTTGTGCTTGATCGATAATCGAAATCACAATGGACCACTTTACCATTTGTAACGATGGTTTTATCAATAGTTCTCTGAGACAGCTATTCTATAGCTTAGAACAATGAAACTAAAACGAACAAATTTAAGGATACGGTAATGATGATGATGATATTGATGTTGATGACATGATGTTGTTGTTGATGATATTGATGTTGATGACAGGAGGTTGATGCTGATGGTGATGATGATGTTGATGACATGATTTTGGTGTTGATGCTGATGTTGGTGACATGATGATGATGATGATGATGATGATGATGATGATGATGATGAGCTGCTGCTGCTGATGATGACATGATGATGGTATTGATGTTGATGACATGATTTTGTTTATGATGATGATATTGATGACATGATGTTGATAATGATAATGATGTTGATGACATGAGGTTGATGATGATGATGATGTTGATAATGATGGTGATGACATGAGGTTGATGATGATAATGGTGATGATGATGGTGATGATGATGTTGATGGCATGATGTTGATGTGGATGACTTGATGTTGATGACATGATGTTGATGTTGATGATGATGGTATTGATGTTTAGGACATGCTGTTGATGATGAGGTTGATGACATGATGTTGATGACATGATGACGATGTTGGTGACATGGTGTTGATGCTGCTGCTGATGATGATGACATGATGATATTGATGTTGACGACATCATGTTATTGACGATGATCATGTTCATGACATGATGCTGTTGATGATGATATTGATGTTGATGACGTGATGTTGATTGATGATGATATGAAGTCTTTTTCTTCTACAATCCTGGACAAAATTGTTGGGACAGCTTTGTCGTTTTTGACGATTTTCGCATCGTGTCCCAAGGACTTTTGTCCAGGGTTGTAGCTCAGGAAAGTGTTCAGTACCACTTTATTTACTATTTGTGTATTTTTTCTTTTATATATCTGGGGTTTTATATGTATGTGTATTTTCTTCGTTTCCATTGCACTTTAAAGACGTTTACGGTATTTTTAACACGTGTAATTTGCCTTTGTTTTGTAGGGTCCAATCTCAATGTGTTTTTTGACGACTTAGTGAAGTTTGATTTTGTTAAAAATGAGTGGTTTCTGGTTAATTCTTCTGTTCCCAGTCCTGTGAGTAGACATACTTTATTGTGCTATTTGGTACGGTTACAGTACGGTTGTTGCTGAATTTTAAGGATTAGAGGTTTGACATTTGGCCTGGTATATGCATGGATGATAATACAACAGTATAAACGTTTACTTATTATTGCGCAGCGAGGAAAACAGTTAAAAAGTAAGCGTTCATGAATAGTTTGTTTGAACATTTTTTATGGTTTAGAGGCGTATTGTGGTACAATGTTTTAAAATGAATATTTCGTTTAGGTTGCACGATTTCGTCATACCTTGGTACTTTATAAGGACACGCTTATTCTTTTTGGTGGAGAAATTACTAATGGAACTCTTGTGAATGATTTATGGAGTTTTAACATGTCCAGTATAAAATGGAAACTGTTACGCGGAAATGGCATTGGTAGTCCTCCTGGCTTGGCATCTCACACTGCAAATGTGGTTGGTGATAAACTTTTTGTCTTTGGGGGTAAGTTTAAAAATTTTTTTTAAATGTTTGCATGGTGACAAATTGTAATAAAATAGATAATTTGTGGAAACAGCATGTTTATTATTTATTGCTTAAAAATAATACAGCAATAAATAATAAAGTTTTCAGGATTGTCTTTACATTTACGTTTACAAATTCTTGTTCTCGTGCAAATATTTAACAATTATTGCACGAGGTTGAGCAAAATATCGTGATTTGTCTGTGGCGAGCAGATCAATTATTTGCCGATGCAGAAGGCAGAGGCAAATAACTGAACTGCGAGACACTGACAAATCACGATATTTTGTGAAAACCGAGTTCAGTAATTGTTTTATTATTCGATTCATTTTTTATTTGACATTGTTTACCTGTAATTAATATGTCCATTCATTTCTTTCCAGCTTGGCAGAACGAACGATTTACCTTTGCCGAAATTGAGTGTAACGCGCATGAGCAAAATATTATTTGCTGCAAAACAACATCTCCGGCTAATGCGCATGAGGAGACTGTTATTAGTAGGCAGTTATTTGCAGGTGACGTAGCGGTCCCTCAACCAATTAAAAGGAAGATAAAAATAAATCGAAAAATAATATCAATTATTGGACAAGTCTGTGCAAAACATCATGATTTGTCAGTGGCGAGCTACTAGTTATTTGCCGATGCCGAAGGCAGAGGCAAATAACAGGAAGCGAGACACTGACAAATCATGATATTTTACGATAGACGAGTTCAATAATTGATTTATCATTCATAAAATAGTTAAAAATTGGAAATGCCTGAAATGTAAAGATCATCATTCTTCTGTCTTCGGCATATACTAAAATCTTCGTAAAACTTACTTTTTGTTGACACGAGTCTTGCTTTTTATCTCACTAAATCGTCCTTTTAAATATTTCTTTTCTGAAGTATATTGTCGTTATGGATGCTTACAAATACTCTCGATTACTTCCTCGGATAGCTGAGGAAAACTAGCCGCCATCACCTCCATGTTTACGGTTTATTTGCAGTCAGCAGCGCTATCGCTAATACGCATGCTCAGAAAATTATTTGCACTCAGTTATTTGCAGGTGAATTAACCGATCAGAATGCGGGATAGAAACCAAATGAATGATAATGCAAATTATTTCCATAGGTCGATCAAAGGAGCATGGTTTTTCTTATGATATCTATACGTATGATCTCAGCCTTACTGGAGGGTGGGAAAAAGTGATTTATAAGCTTGGGAAAAACTCTGATCTTCGCCTTGTTGGACACAGCTCTATCTATTATCCTCCCTTGAAATCACTTGTCATATTTGGAGGATTCAGACAAGTATCTTCCAGGTAAGGGAAATGTATTCCTTGTTTTGATCTCCGCATATCGTAGATGACTGATTTTGGAACTGGTGAAGCAATTGAAGAGGCCATCAAATTACTTCAGGCCATCAAATTACTTCAATGAGACGTTAATGGCGTCTTTGCAACGAAACTTTGAAGCTTGGCTAATCATTTAAGAAGTTTTGTGACAGTTTAAGTCTCCTCAAATAAAAGCCTTAAAACTAAAACTGCTTTCTACAAAAAATGTTGGTCACAAAACAACAACAAAAAATAATCGCGAAGTTTTAACTTCTAAGTGACTTACCTCTGGTGACAAACGAGTAAATTAGAGTAAATTGACATTCTTCATTTAAGAGTTTTGTTAATTAAGACAAACTTATTTTTAGGTTTATAAGCATTTTACAAAATGAATTAAAACATTTTATTATAAGGCACGAATTACTTCCGGTAAAATCACGCTCTGTGATTGTTGCTGACGTGGCGAGATTTCTCCGTAATGCTTGCGGCCATTGTGAAAATTGTTAATGTATACGATTGGAAACAAACAAAAAATCCTAAGAAGAAAGTTATTGCTGCAAAACGACGAAAAGAAATGAAATAAATGACGATGAACATTATAAAAGTCAATTTTAGTATCCAGACGAGAAAGAAACAACAGAAAATAACGCTAGTCCGGTGTTTTGACGAAGTTAAAGGAAGCGAAGACCAAGAAATACAAGATTGATTTTGTAATAAAAAGTGCCATATAATAAACTACCTAATAACCTCGACCGTTCGGTCTTTAAGGTAAAATATCAAACCTCGACCTTGAACGTATTACAACCTCGCTATCGCTCGGTCAATACAACAAGGCCTCGGTTTGATATTTTACCGTAAAGACCTCACGCTCGGTTATTAAATAGTTAATAGTGCATCATATTAATCTTTTTCAGGATTCATAAAAAGGTCAATGATATTTATTTGTATCATGTGGAACACAAAGTTTGGATGGAAATTACGGATGTCCATGCAGCCAGTTCAATATACGTTCCTCCACCAATGGCTTACCATTCGTCTGTTTTTGTAGGAGATTACATGCTGGTTTACGGTAATTAACATTTGCTATATCTTAGGGCCTGTTTATATTGTCCCTGTAAGCGACATGAAAACTTTGCTATGTTTAAATGATAATTTTCATCCCCTTTACCGAGGAGAAGTCATGGAGTCGAGCCGGACGTTAGTCATCAAAGATCATCTGTACAGTAATTCTGTTGTCTTACACATGCATGTATGTTTGTCTCAACATTAATGTTTCTCATCGAGCTTGGCGAACGTCCACCAAACGTCTGTTACATTACACCAAGCTCGCAAACGTACCACATGCACTACATGTATACGTACAACTTATATCATATCACTTTAACTACATCTCATATGCAAACGCTACCACTTAAAGGATAAAGGGATAAAGGACTGGGGGAGGCTAATCTGCATCCTTACTTGCAGCCAGCGGCTGAATTGCGAAGGACGCAGATCAACGTGGCCGTGTCGAGGCCAGTGAACTCGATGTAAGTTAAAATCTGATACCTGGAACGCTAACGTCCAGTCATTCGTGGGGCAAAAAGTTCCAGGCCCTTGCGCGGTTTGCAGGTAGGTTTCAGTTTCCCACAAAATGTTTTTTTTACACGGCCACCGGTCTTGAGCGAACTGCGAAGGCTCGAAAAGGTTTGAAAAAATTATTTATCAAATTTATTGAATCCTTTTATCACGCTTTGCTAAACGTGCATTTTAAATTTTGATTGGTTGTGCTATGCTGCCGAACTAATTATGCAGTAATTGTTTTATTTGTTGCTATAGTAAAAGTCATTGTCTTTACAAAACGTGCACGAAGTTTATCAGTCAAGAAATTAGATCAAACTTTTCGTTAAAATATAAACCATATATTAGAGTTTCGTCACTCCGAAGAGGATACAAAAAATCAACACAAACTTAGTATAGAATATGCCGTTAGTACCAGTTTCATGTGTCGTTTTGTTTAAGAACCATTCCGCATTCGTACCAAAAACAACAACTAGCCATGAGTGAACGTGAAAAATAAACAATCTAGTTGTCAGTTATAACATTTCTTAAAATATCATTAGTTACAAAAGACCGTTTAATAAACCGAACAAGAAATTAAAGGAGCAGAAATAAGAAAATGACATTAGATGTATATTATGAAATATCAAGTATCAATACGTCTTCATACTCGTACAAGAATAGCTTTCTCACTCTTGTTCTCACCTTTTCAGCTGGCTGTTTTCATCCTAGCCAGCCTATTTTCATCCCTAGCTTAATTTGCTGTATAGTTTCGGACTGTTATACGGTAAATAAAACAACAACATCACTGCACAACAATGGGAAACCATTAAATGCACGTTGAATCTGACAAAATAATTTGATAAATAATTTTTTCAAACCTTTTTTCGAGCCTTCGCAGTTCGCTCAAGACGGGCGGCCGTGTAAAAAAACATTTTGTGGGAGACTGAATCCTACCTGCAAACCGCGCAGGGGCCTGGAACGTTTTGCCTTACCTTTTGGTTACGCGTTAGCGTTCCAGGTATCAGATTTTAACTTACATCGAGTTCACTGGTCGAGGCATATCAAAGGCGCTCCAGGCTGCCGCCATACGACACAGTTCAGACCACGGATCACAGCTAAGATGTTAGGTGTTGATTTTATGGAGGGGGAAAACCGGAGAACCCGGTGAAAAACCCTCGGAGCACAGGAGAGACCAACTAAACTCTACTCACATGAGTCACGAAGCTCGGGAACGGGGCTATTCCCAGACGGTCACCCATCCAAGTACTAACCCCGTGTAACCGGGCTTAACTATTGGTGAGAGGCAGCGCCTTAACAGCACTCGCCACCCGTGCTCCCCACCACCTCGCCACCCGTGCTCCCCACTTAGGAGCATATATGACTATGAATTTGCAACCTTCGCTCTCCATCTGAGCCTCAGTGGCTCAATGGTTAGAGCGTCTAACCGGTCATTAGAAGGTTGCAGGTTTGAAGCCTTTCTGTGGCTTAGAAATCTTTTCTGAGTAATTGAGCTTGACGAACGTCCACCAAACGTCTGTCACATTACACCAAGCTCGCAAACGTACCACATGCACTACATATATGCGTACAACTTATCATAATGCTTCTATTATGCATTTGAAAGTAAATGTTGTAGTACTGTAAAGAATAAAACCGTCAACTTTCTTTATAGCCCTTCGAAAAACTGTCCATAATGAGTTCATCTCGGTAGGCGGGGAAATTTTAGGAAAAATGTGGAAATATTTTATCCCACTTACCGAGATCTTGGCACAAGCTACCGAGATATCAGCAAGCGAGCCTTCCTGCATGACTTCTTATATGAACACAACGAAATTTTAATACGTATGAGGCGAGAGTTTCCCAACGGGATCATGTGAACCATCCTTTGGGGTAGACTATGTGCGAATAAACCACACCAGCCGGTTGTACTATACCAGGATTGTGTTCAAGTTAAAACTCCCTACAACAATGGTGTGCAAATAAGAAAAACGCCGTCAAAGCTTATTGTTATTGCTTATCACGGCCACATCAGCTTGATGCTGCAGTTACACTTACCGTGTTTAAATAAATGCTATTACTTACTTACTTACTTACTTACTTACTTACTTACTTACTTACTTACTTACTTACTTACTTACTTACTTACTTACTTACTTACTTACTTACTTACTTACTTACTTACTTACTTACTTACTTACTTACTTACTTACTTACTTACTTACTTACTTACTTACTTACTTAAATGTGTAATTTGTGTATTTCTGGTTGTTCACAAACGTGCGCGTCCAGACAGTAAAGATTGAGGGGTATGTCCTATTAAATCCTTAGAGAGTTTATTGTTGTCTAGTAAGCATCAGGGGGAGGGTTTATTAACACTTTGAAGCCTGAAGACGAGTCTTTAGTATTTTATTCTGGCTAACGCTAGACGATTTTATTCAGCACAGGGAGAGGTCCAGGCCTCAAAGTGTTAAGACCGGTGCATTTTGAATTTGTATATACAAAAAATGTTTGTGACTTTTACAAAAATCTATTTTAGTCGTTACCTCTGATCCCTCTGACACTGTTAACTTACGTTCTGTGTTTGAAGCTATGTACCTGTATAATTAGTCAGATTACAATCAATAATTACTAATAGATCGTTTTCACTCACGTGATCCCATTGGTGGCCCCATTGGGGTGGTGAAACAATACGAAATATTTGAATAAGAATAGAGCTAATTCCCATATGGTACACCAATATGGCCGCCATTTCATTGTTTTGGTACACCTATATGGCCGCCGTGACGTCAGATGAAAACGATCTATACAGACTATACTACGGCATGTCGTAATAAAGGGCGTTACCTTGGGACACTTCATACTTTGAAATATCTGTATCAAAATGTTCTACTCGTTGTAGAGGATTACTAGAGAAGGGGGTGTTTATTTTCTGATTCCCATGAGGAATGGCCCAAAACAAAAATTAGGGCGAGCAACAAAAACTTATAGTTTGACCTGGTTGGTATAGCAAAAGATTCTGTCTTTTGTCTACCATTTCTCCGCTCTCCGATTGGATTTTTGGATGTGATCAGTAATGATTCATTAATTTTCTGTTTTAGGTGGGAATGTTCACACACATTCATTCGACGAAACCTGCTTTGGAAATAACATATATTTGTTTAACTTAAATTTTTTTACATGGATCAGTCCGTTGCTTTTGACAGTTTTAGGCTTACCTACAAATTCGTCATGGCAACCCAAACGTGGACGATTTTCGTTTGTTGCTTCAGTGTTTAAAGGAAATACAATTCTTGTGGCTGGAGGATTTAATGGGAATGCAAACGGCGATTTACTTGCTTATAAGCTACCTTCAAACATTGTCTCCAGCAATCTTACTATTTCTACCACATCTGGTATTCACTGTCAGCTTTATAAAGAGAAAGAGTGTGGTTTAGATCCATTTTGTGTCTGGTGTAACTCCAATCTTAACTGTTTATCCATACATAAAAAAGATAGCTGCTCCGTGATGATAAGCTCATACACTGCTCATATGTGCCATGCGTTTGTCCAGTGTGCGTCGTGCCTCACATGGGGATCACAACTAGGTTTGCTTTGTGGTTGGTGTGTTCAAGATAGTCGTTGCTATCCCCGTGGTTCACCCTCTGGTGCGTGTTCCCCTCATACGAATATACGTGGATGGTGGGGTAATGGTGGTACCTTTTTGACAGTTGTGAATCAATGTCGTACTAAAGATTACCCACCTGGGCTAACGATAAAGGTTTTTTATTACAAGTGGGATGATACTCCAAAACTTGATCTGATTTTACTTATGAACCCCTTGCGTGCAACATTTGACGGCAGCATGTCGTCGCATTTTGTTCGAGTCCAGATGATTGGCTTTATTTACCCGTTCCTTTCACTACCTATAAACCGTAATGTGGAAATTAAGATTCGTATTAGCAAGACTGATGCTAGTCTTCACTTAAGCACTGATGTGGATCCCTCTAATACGGTAAGCCCTTTACTTTATTATTATACATTTCCGAGCTGTAGCATATATATGATCTCTTCTGTATGAACAACCTGCATTACGACATTAAAGGTGAATAACGGTCCACACTGCGCATGTACGAAATTATTGGTTACACGTCTATTCACAAAAAATATACTGATACCTTATTCAAGATTGTATAAGCTTTCTTTGCTTCATCTTCATTACTTGTACTTGAAACGAAACATTTTTAGCGCAAATAGAAGAGATATCCTCGCCGAATCGCTTGGATTTCTGCCACGTTGCTCCGAACAGTTTACGCTGAGTTGAGTACTTCATGTAATTATCTACGAAAGTCTTGTTTGTGAGACTCACAAAACAAAGATGGCGGATCATGCGCAGTACGGACTGTTATTCACCTTTAACATATATCATCCTTGCACATAACAGTATACAATTCAGACTACGTTCAAACTATCTAAGTCCTAGTAGCTTAATGGTTAATCAGAATGTTTAACCGAAGTGGAGGTGACTAGTTAACAATTAGTCACCAAAGTCGAGGTGATTATCGTTGAATATTTGCCGAGCCGCGAAGTGGCGAGGTAAATATAATCGATAATCACTGAGACTGAGGTGACTAATTGTTTTAGTAAAATTTCAGGCCTGAGAAGAATAACCAAGAAATTTGAAACAGACGTCTTTAACTGTCGTAGTTTTATCATGTAAATTTAAATAATCACTATAATGCTCATTGTTCAACCCTGCGAATTTGACAGCTGTCTGAGCCCTCAATTCCACATGCGATTATGATCCAAAATTCAAATAATTTTATAACTAAACACTTTCTCACCTTCAAATAGTTCAAACTTAGAGCTTTTATGTGTATACAGTACCTTTGGACACTCTTCTACTTAATTTTGTTGACGTTTCTCGTTATTCTACTACATCAGCCTTGTTTATAAACAAAATTTCTTGCTTCAGTGAACAAAGCAAAACTGGCCGCCATATCGTTTTTTCCCACAGGTGAATAGTGCAGGATATTCCGAGCTAGAGGAACCAATACAATCAGATTGCGTGAAAAACACTATTCACCTGCGAGGTATATGCTAATAATAATAACCCACATTAGCATATACTTCTAGCTCGGGATATCCTGCGCTATTCACGTGCGGGCAAAACAAAATGGAGGCCAGTTTTGCTTATTTTACCAAAGCAAGGAGATTTTGTTGATAAACAAGGCTGATATAGTAGAATAACAAGAATTATCAACAAAATGAACGTACATAATGACTTTATGTCAATGCGCACGTGTGTAGTCAAGGGGTCAAGCAACCTCGTACCCAGGGCCATTTGTAGGGAACTGGGCCAAGATGGCGAATAAAACAAAATGGCGGGAACAAATGGCCCTGGTGGAGGCTAGCTCAAAATGCGCAGTATTTTGCGCATTTTATTAACTAGAACTCAGTTCTTTACACAGTAATTATACCTAATTACACCTAATTATTGCATGGTTTAAAATATAATTTCCTGTGCCGTGTGCAGGAACAACCGACAAGGTCAAAATACAATTTTAAAACAAAAATACAAAATCAAACCATCTGATTTACGCCATAAGCTCTTGACCAATCAGAGGCTGAGATAGCCTGGCCTCCACCAGGGCCATTTGTTCCCGCCATCTTGGCCCAGTTCCCTACAAATGGCCCTGGGTACGAGGTTGATAAATCTTAATATCTCAAGAATTAAAGCATAGTTAATAGAAAATAGACATGGTTTGGAAGTTCAACAAAAGTCATTGTTTTATGTTTTTGTTCAGGTGTATGGAAATTTTTGCACTTTCACAGTTGCTGAACATATTGTGTTTTCTGTATAATGAAGCAATCATCCAATAGCAACGTTTGGGTTCAATCACTCAACCGTACTGTTTAAATATTAATAAACCTAAAACAAAGGATTTGCGCACCTTCATGTACCTTTCAACATGAATCGTAGCTTGATTGTTAACCGCTTTGACGTTTGCCGGGTTTCCAAACCATGTTCATTTCCTATTAACTATGATTAAAGATATGTTCTGAGTGTCCTCTAGTTTTCCATTAATTTCTTCTAAACATATAGAATCTTCCGGTTAGATTTTTTGTCCTTGGTTTATGAACAACATTTCGACTAAATTACAAAAAATCGGTATATAAACTGTTAGTAATACACAAAGAAACCGGCACAGCGGCCGCTACCACTGCTATCAACATTTTGCAGCTTTTTGGTACTTAAAACCATAGTTAATAGAAAATAAACATGGTTTGGAAACCCGGCAAACTTCAAAGCGGTTAACAATCAAGCTACGATTCATGTTGAAAGGTACATGAAGGTGCCCAAATCCTTTGTTTTAGGTTTATTAATAATTAAACAGTACGGTTGAGTGATTGAACCATAGAAATAATATACCTAGAATGCGTGCTCTGTCACATGACAGTTGTCCAAATTAAATTTATTTTGCCCTTATAGATCCGCCATTTTGAATTTTGCAAGGGGTGGGATATATATACAACAATGATCGCCTGTCAAAATAAAGAATTGGAGGACGTTTCAGGGATAAATTGGATACATGCATGACAACAAATCAGCCACATACACATTAGCATAAAATAAAACAATTTGCAAGACACTTGCTTTGTTAAACGTACTAAAAACTATAAGTTCAAAATTATATTTCGATCAATTCACCACAATTACAAAAAGCAACAAAAAGATAGGCTCATGCTAAACTTGAAACTCAGAAATTATCTGCATCAAAGGAAGCCCGTTTAAAAGAAAAGAAAATAATCAAATACGTAATGGAAACTAGGAGAAAATCTTAAGAAAAACGCGGATTTAAGATGTCAATATAAATAGACGTCGAAAAGACTGATGTATAAAAAGTATGACAGGTGCATAAACATTTTATATTTCAAAAATCACAAGCTAGAATCCCTATTAGATTGGATAAAAAATAACAAAACACTTACTGTCTCCTGGATTAATCCTCCACATTCAGTGTAAATCACATACAGATTGGCAAGTGGGAATCATTAAAATATATATAATGTAAAACAGTAAAAACACTAAAACCATTCGACATTCGTGTTAAAAGGCCGCTATCGTCGCCATTTCTACATCCGGAGTTTGATGTTCAAAATGTTTTGGCGAAGGATATTGCACTTCACATGCCTTTATCTTTAAATTCACTAATCCAGTAAATTTCCAGGCGTAAAAAACAAAGAAATTCAGTGCTGAAATACATCCATCGTCCACTCCACACCGGTTATCAACCGCGGCCGTGTAAAAAACTGTTAAAAAGTCCTAGGGCGAGTTCCTTATAAATCCGCCATTTTGTGGCGATAATTTTTTGACTGACAGGAGATGGGAGCCTGCATTCTAGGTATATTATTTCTATGGATTGAACCCAAACGTTGCTATTGGATAATTGCGTCATTATACAGAAAACACAATATGTTCAGTAACCGTGAAAGTGCACAAATTTCCATAAACCTGAACAAAAACATAAAGCAATGACTTTTGTTGAACTTCCAAACCATGTTTATTTTCTATTAACTATGATGCACTATATAGTCAAGAAAATATTGAATTCATGTTAAAGGTAGAGCTTGCATGAACCAGTTCAATCCATTGACGTTATTTTGTATTGATTTACTCTAGGAGAAAGTTATTTCAATGAAAAACGATCGTGACGGAGTTTTACTGCTATCTAAAATGGCCAGTCGCAAGAATATAACACATCCATTATTTCCAAACCCAATGGAAAATAAAATGTATTACATGGAAGTAAAGACCCAGTTACCGCAAAATGTTAAAGATGTTAAATTGTGGGTGTATATGGATGGAAAGCTGGTGAGTGCAATTGCCGAATCTTTTCTTGTAGTATAGTCCAACTATATATAGTGTATTAATCTTTTAAAAAATGGTTGTTGAATCTAAAGAAAAGGCTAACTACTCTATATGGCTTTGGTCGTATTCGATTTAATTTCAAAAATTAAAGTCGTCGAAGACGAAAAGCCGAATCTGCTTTTTTCCCGGCTCTTCCTCCCCCTACTTTTCTTCTTCCTTGTTTCCTTTGCAAAATCCTAGAATTTAAAAATCTGCGTGAATAACGCTTTTAAGATCGAAATGTTAGTTTGAGTTTTAGTAAAATTTGACAACTGTGGTTACCGATAGTCAACTGATCTGATATATATTATTTTTTTCTTCGCAGCTTAATGGTAGTTATGTCCGTCCATTTTTTTCCAATAATTGTTCAGGCTACATTAGTTGTCTGGAATGTTTATCAGATGCATCATGCGGGTGGTGCTCTACCAGTAATACTTGCGTTCATCGAAATAGTTCTACAACTTGTTCTCATGCGTCTGGTGAAGTTGTTTACTTAATACTGAATGCTACCTTTTGTGAAACTTGTAATCAGTACATGGACTGCGACTCCTGCAATTCAAGTGTAAGTGTTAGAATAATAAGTTTTTAACATTTATACGAATTGATGTTTTACGTCATTGCATATTATACGGTATGGATCCTATTGATTAATATATGTTGGTTTGTGTGCGTTTACATTAGACTTTGAGCCTCGTTGATGTGTAAATAGTTTTTTTAAAGCTGGAAAGTTTAATTTAACGAAAATGAAGTTTGTCTTATTTGAAAGAACACCTAAAATTATAGAGTAACATCTTTTGCAGTTTTTCGTTTCCTTGCTTCGTTGTTGAGATATTTCAGTTTGTTTGATATGCAAATGAAACATTTTGACGTCGTATTGGTGCATAATGATTAATGAGAATAATGGTGCATAATCGGAGAAGGTTAAGCCTGGTTTCTATATATAATCGCCGCGATCGCTCAAAAATTAGCTCGGCGATCGCAACGATCAACAATCATGTCGCTGTTTCCATATGATCGCAGTCATGATTGACCGCGGCCATTGTTTTAATGGTCCGCTGGGATGCATACTGATCGCCAAGATCGCTGAGATTGCAAAATCACCGTTTCCATACAAAACGCAACGATTCATTTTTGAGCGATCGTAGCGATTATATATGGAAACCAGGCTTAAGATGTCTTTGAGGTTCTCCGTGGAAAAGTGGCGCTTCTCCGTGGAAAAGTGACGCTTCTCCGTGGGAATACAAACGTGTTCCGCAGGATCGTATCACATTTCCGTCTAAACGCCCGCCTTCTCTGTCTAAGTGCACGTCTGCAGGGGTAAACGAAACCTTTCTACATGAAAATAGTAAACTTCTTTCGGATTGCGCCACGTTTCTCCATACAAATACGTCACTTCTCCGTAGAAACAGACGCCTTCTCCACAGAAACTTCAAAAACACCCCCCGGAATCACCCCCTGGATACTGTAGTGTTATTGTTCCGGAGGGTTAGAGAATCAATTTAGAACACTAAACTAAAGCCGTATTATCATTGACAAAATATGTAGCAGATTGTTCAAAAGCGATATCTTCAAGATAGTGAAATAAAAGTAGTGTGCTGCGTAGGCAGTGTTGAAAATTGAAATACAGATCGAAGACGAAATATAGTAAGGTTTGAGTACTGCCGAAATTATTGAACGTGGATTTCTAACGTGAGAGGGGCCTTCGCTCGAAACGTTAGAAATCCTCGTTCAATATTTTCGGCAGTACTCAAACCTTACTATATTTCGATCTGTATCTTCAAGATAGATATCAAAGAATGACGCTGTCGGTACGTGTCGTACACCAGAAGTGGATTAAAAATACCCTAAATTGACTGTTCGCAAGGGAACTCGCACACCACAGAATGCCTTATTAAAAGTCGATATGACATCATCAGGTATCCAGCAATGCGAGAATTGACATACAGAGCCTCTGGAGAATTATGGTTCTTGTAACAACTGTGCATTTGTGGGAAATAATTAGGGGTAATTATTGTCAAGTTATTTATAATTGTATCAAGTAAAAATGACGTCTTCTAACGCGCGAAAATTCATGCTCGAATCCGGGGAATATAAGAAAAGGTCGACCAATATCAACCTTTCTTCAGGTGGTCTACATGTCCAAACCATTTTTCTGAAATGAAGCACTCTATCCCGATGTCGCTATACTTTTATACGGGTTTAAATTATCTTGAAGATATCCCTGTTGAAAAACCCCTTTTGAACAATTTGCTACGTTTTCTTCAACTCAAAAACTGGTAAGAATGCCAAAGGATGCTGGAAATTATTAAATTACTAGCACTTGTCAACACTTTGGTTTGGTATATTTGATGACATAATACGGCGCTAGTGTTCTAAATTTATTCTCTAACCCCCCGGAACAACAACACTACAGAATCCTGGGGGTGATTCCGGGGGGTGTTTTTGAAGTTTCTGTGGAGAAGGCGTCTGTTTCTACGGGGAAGGTGCATATTTCCACAGAGAAGTGACGTATTTGTATGGAGAAACGTGGCGCAATCCGAAAGAAGTTTACTATTTTCATGTAGAAAGGTTTCGTTTACCGCTGCAGACGTGCACTTAGACAGAGAAGGCGGGTGTTTAGACGGAAAAGTGATACGATTCTGCCGAACACGTTTGTATTTCCACGGAGAAGCGTCACTTTTCCACGGAGAAGCTCAATTTCCACGGAGAAGCTACGTGTTTGTACGGAGAAGAGGTGGCCCGCGATCGCTCAAAAATTAGCTCGGCGATCGCAACGATCAACAATCATGTCGCTGTTTCCATATGATCGCTAAGGCCATTGCCCTAAAGCCATTGTTTTAATGGTCCGCTGGAATGCATACTGATCACTGAGATTGCAAAATCACCGTTTCCATATTAAAACACAACGATCGCCGGTACAAAACATGTAATTGCAAAAAATCTGCACTTTTGACAAAAAGAGTGTGAAGTGTTTATATATTTATGTGCCAATGTCTTGTCGACATTCAGACATCGCTATATCAGTTCTCACAATTTCAGTACCCATATAAATAACAAATGGTAAATGCTTTATACGATTTTTATTCATCCGTTGTGATGTACCATAAAACTCACCGAATCATACTTCGAATCAACTCGCAGCATTTACCATTAAAGCCTGGTTTCCATATAATCGCTAATCGAAAATGAACTTGGCGATCGCAGCGACCGTAGCGATCATATGGAAACCACTGACGCAATGATCGCTACGATCGCCACGATCGCCGAGATAGAAAATGTTCTATCTCAGCGATCGTGTGTAGTTTTTGCAAGGATTATCTACAATGAAATTCTTGTTCATTCTATTGCTTTGTTTGAATGTTTGAGAGCTTATTCAGCTAACAAAACTTTAACGAATGGTTAACAAGAGAGTTTGCCGCCATATTTGACATACGTTAGCAGAAACGTCGTTTGCCGTCAGAAGTGAAAACGGTTTTGGACATTTAACAAGACGTTCAGATTCATTCACAAGATATTCATCACAACTTCATTCAAAATGCTCGAAATTCACCGTTACTTTCCGTCCAATGTTGAATTGTTAACATGTAACGAACGTGAAATTGTGTAGTATTTATTTATAGAAGATTTTATATCTTTGTTTTCATCAAACGTAATCACTTCAAACGCCCAAATGCTTCCTTCAAATTAATTTGGTTTGAAAGTATCAAAGATATATAAAATATATTATGCACATGATAGATATTAAAAGAGATGTCATTATGCACATGTGACGTTAAGATGTTTAATTTGCGTATCAGACAAACTAAAATATCTCAAGAACTTGTCATTTTAAGTGTCCTTTCAATTAACCCAATTTTCAATTCAGAGGCACTTTAATCGTGAGAACTGGATATTGTGAATGGTCAGTCCTATTTTTCAGTTTATACAGTAGTTTCAGTTTGCGCAATGAAAATATTCAAATTGTTTATTTTTCTATTTACTTCTTAACACGCAGGGTAGTGATTGTGTATGGCTTCTTGCTCAATATTGTGATCGTGTTGGTAGTACTTCTGAAACTGAAACCTGCAAGCAACCTTGTTACAGGTGTGATTTCATTATCGTTGAATAGGTTATATAATGGTTATTCTCATGAACTCTTTTTTAGATGTACTCATTAACTATATTATATATCAGGCATAGTTTGACGTACCCTGGGAGTCAGAGCTCCTTTCCGACCTACGCAGGCTTCCGGGGAAAGTGGGCTCTGCCAACAAACTTGATCTTATCGCCCCAAATTTGGGGCGAGTCAGTCAGGTTTTGAACTGGTCAGACAAGTTATAGTTTATGAGCACCCGCAAGCAGGAAAATAGCAAGTAACGCGTTAGAGCCAGGACCCAAAATAGTATCTTGGCAACCGTTTGCGCATGCTCAAAAAAAAATATCGATTTGTTAATTGGCGGAGCCCACTTTCCCCGAAGCTTGCGTAGGTCGGAAAGGGGCTCTGACTTGCAGGGTAAGTTTGACGCTGCTCTGGCTAAAAAAATTAGTCGCCCAACTTTTCGACACTCTGTTTTGACCTAGTGTCTTTGGTTCCATCTATCAACAAGATAACGTTATCAGTGATTTTAAGAGTATAACTATGGAGCCTATATTTGCAAAACGACCAAACGTTAATTGGGTTGTGAATAGTATATGTTTGTTGACCTGTTTGGTAATAGTGTGATTATTCACCTGGCTGCGTTGGAAAATTATTTATTGTTTTATATATTTTGTAGTTATAACGACTGTGATAATTGTGTATTAAACCGGCAGTGTTTATGGTGTGGAAACAGACAGAAATGTTTACCGTGGTTTTCGTATCGTCCTGATCATTTGCATGGCCAATGTTCACATTGGTCTGACAGGTGTGTTAGTTGTTTTAAAAGTTTATTACGTATTATTATATAGCATGCTATCGGATATGAGCTTTTGCGTAATCTGATTGGTTCCCTACTACGAGGCTACAGCTCATATCCTGCTAGTAGAGGAAAAACTAGATGGCGCATGTTTTTTAAACTGCCGAAAAGAGTTGAAATTGACGGATTTTTATACAGAAAAACATAAACCCTCAAACCAATGTATAAAAAAACAACATTGTGTAAAAATACATTAACAAATACACAATTTAGCATGTTAAATGGTAAAATTCACCTAAAAATTACGTCTTTTTACTTAAAAAACCCGACTAAATTAACGGGTTGATATTAATTTGTTGCCAAACAAAGAAACTCACGGTTAAAATCAAGCTTACAACACACATTTCGTAGTAGATTACCAATAAAGAGACTTTTTTATTCAGATAAGCATTTGGAGTAGTAAAAAGCATGCTCTTTTTCAAAAACAACCAACTAAGTAATTTAGTTTCACTGCCGAAGGTGTTTCAGTTTCATTTTTGCATGAAATCAAAACCTTTTTCACGACAGCAACGCTAATATAAACAACTGACCCACCTTTTGACTTTGATAAAGGTACCTTTTAATCTTTTTTGTTGATCTGCTTAACACATTTTTTGCCTCTCGAGCAACATTTATACAACATTTCGAAGCTGTTTACCGAACAGCTCAGCGAGAAACTCTATGTGAATGCATCGTTACGCATGGCGGAAGTATTAGTTGCCTATGCCGGAAGTTTGTTGTTTCAAACATTGTCTCTTGTACAGTGATTGGCTATATAATAAAACAGTTATACCATTCGCTCTCGTTGTATACGAACTAATAGCCAACTCGGCGAAGCGCCTCGTTGGCTATGAGCTCATATACGACTCGAGCTCATGGTATAACTGTTAAATGTTTAATAAACGAGCAGCACGTGTTTTATCAAGTCTAAAAATTATCGCGCGCGCCTTGGTTATTTTTGTTTTGATTAATTCAATAGGCGAATTTCAGGGAATTTCGCGCGCATCATTTTGCAAAGGAATTGGCGGGCTCTTGGCAGGCTCCCCACAAAGTAAGCAATGACAAACAGACTTGCTAGCGAGCCAACAACAGCAGAATAATTGTTAAACATCCAGAAACTCTATCTATACTTTGTTGATTTTAAACAGTATGTTTACTTTGAGTGGGGCTTGCCATTTTTTAGTGCAAAGTTTCACAGAAACTTTGCAGTATGATGCAGTGGCGAAATTCACATGATACAAACATAGATAGTGCAAACTTTCCGGGGGGTAAACTTTCCGGGGGGTAAACTTACCAGGTTTAACGACATACATACTTGTCGTAGTTGAAAGGCTAAAAAACACTCGTATCAGTCTTCCATATACAACAAATATTTATGTCGCTTAAAGCTCGTAAGTCCTAAAGAGCGATAACAGACAGGTTTGTACCTTACCTATGGGTATTTCTTTCTGGTGCATTTATATTAATATATGTTAATATATCGAGAATAAAAGAAGTTTCCCCCCGGAATATATTAGAATAGCACTGCGCACGCGTGGTTTTGTTTGCGACTGGCGAATACACACACAATGGCGGAGAAACGCAAAGGAGCGATCAATTTTCTTCTCGAACTACAACGACTTTCTAGGCTTAGCTGGATGGCTAATTAAATATGGTCTGGACGAAAGGATTTATTGTCTGCCTAGTGGAAGGTGCGAATAAATATTAAAAGCTTTATATTCAACTTTAATATGGTCTGGCATGTTGACGATGTTGTGACTGAGTCGGTTTGTAGAGTGTTGTTGGTTCGTGTCTGTTATATTTTACACGAGTGGCGCTCGAGCAGTTTTGCACGTTAGCTCAATAACAAATTCTGTATACTGGAGATTATAGACTGTCTTCGAATTTTGATTTGGCGTTCAATAAACAACTGTACGAAGAACCCTGGCCATATATTAAACATGAATGTTTATTATTAAGTTCTACATGTATCTGTACCTGCGTGAACTTAGCGCGTGATTGGGCAGACGGTTCGCAAGGCTATAACGTGAAGCTAGCAACATAGTCATCAGACGATCGTAATTTGTAAAGGCAACAAAAACTTATGTATCTTTACATCCACTTGGCAAATTTTAGTCCATTTTAATCTGGATTGACTGGACGTCACACGATACATATTAGTATCGGAATTCTTGTGATGCACCAAGCATTTTATGAAAACAATAGCGAAGGGCACAAAAGATGTCAGTATTCATGTTTGTCAGAGTTTATAATTTTTTTTTGCGTTCTTGACAAGAGAAAATGACTCTTTAAGAATCCCTCGAGATTCTATTTTGGGTTGTTTGTGTGAGTTTTGGCTTGTATTATTTTATTATTGGGCTTTGCTTTCAGGGGCGCAACTAGGGGGGGGGGGGGGGGGGTTGCAACCCCTGCCCTTTTTAACCCCTGCCCTTTTTGTGAGACCTCTAATACTAGGTTAGACATTAGTTAAACAAATAATTAATCGTCTGTTGTAGTACACAATACAATTCTCTGCAAATCTGGCGAGACTCAGAGGCTTCTAGTTCGGCTTCAATCTCGTACCCAGTTTGTAATATGCTACACCAAGTTTTTTTTTCGAATCTCATGGCGAAAATGAACCAATCATAGAGATAGAGGATAGAGCTGGATTTTGGCAACCTGTAGGGTATGTTGGTGTGATAATTTCTTCATTTTTACAGTAAAATTTCAACTATACTCGCTGTAGAATTAGATGAAAAAGTTCGCTCAAATTGCTGCAAATGGTGTTTCCGAGGTTCTAGATTTCAAAAATTTCCGGGGGAGGACCCCCGGACCCCCCTACAAATGCCATCACTAATTGCCACTACTGCCACCCCCACTTTTTGACACCTTGCTACGGCACTGATTGTTGTTGTTGTTGAGTGTTCTCGGAGAAGCATAACAACTTAACGAGGATATCTAGTATCCCAAATTGTTTAGAATACTGAACGACTTTGCCCTTTTTTTGGTTCAACCCCTGCCCTCGAAATTTTCTAGTTGCGCCCCTGGCTTTAGAAAATGGGCTGGCAGGTTGCAGGGCTGGCAGCTCTGTCTGTACACGTGGCAAAAATTGTTATTATCTTTGACTAGAAACTTTGCAATATCCTTGGGATCTAGTTTTGAAAAATGATGCGTGTGCAACACCCTGAAACTCACCTATTGCAAATAAGGATAACAATTTTATATAAAATTCTATGTTTATTAGTGTTGTTTATATATAAAATTCCATGGGTGATCTTACTGGCGTCAATACGTTTCGTCAGGTAAAACGCCATGCACTTGGTATTGATTGTACTCTTCCACAGGCAACTCTGGCTTCCTAAAACGGGGACCCCCCTTTTGCATTGCTGTGAAGCCAGATAGTTGCCTGCATGCGGAGGAGGCTAGGTGCTGATTTCCTTTGTGTTTTTCTCATGAATTATTAATGATTTTTTAAGTCGTATTAAGACAGAGATTATAAATTAAACCAGGATAAAATAAGTTATGCATGTGAACGTGAAGGATGTCCTATATTAACGACTCTTGTGCTTATAGAAACACTGTAAACGGTCAGTGCCCTGATTGTAGCTCGCAAAACAAATGTGAAGATTGCATCAAAGAGAGATATTGCGGATGGTGTGGGGAATATCATAATGGGAGGTGAGTAGTAAAAGTTATTATATTATATGATTATATAATATTATATAATATATTATAATAAAATATATTTTAGCCCGCTGATCTGAGCCTATATCAGTTTTAACAGTTCTAAATCACTATTGGTTTGTTGTTTATGGAATTGTATACTTTTCTTGTCAATACTTTGAAGCAAAGATTGTTTTGATACCAAATGTTGCGTTTTTCTGCCAAATGTTGCGTTTTTCTGCCAAGTTACATGTAAGTTATGAGTTATGTAAATATTTGTTACAATGAAATACACGCCGACGCGAAGGTGGCACTGTTCAAGGTACTGTATACTGTCTTCGATTTTCTTCTAAATGCCCACTAAAATTATAATAATACAGTTGATGTTCTTGGGCATAAATATGTTTTTGGCCCTTCTCAGAGCTTTTTTCTCAAAAACGTATTTATGACCAAGAACATCAACTGTATTACTATTACTATTACAATAATTTTGGTGGCGAAACAGAGAACGTAGGAGTCTGACGTTTCGGGCGAAGGCCCTTCGTCAGAGAGGCCTTCGCTCGAAACGTTAGACTCCTACGTTCTCTGTTTCGGCAGTACATATAACCTTACTAGTATATTTCAATTGTTGTTTCAACACTGCCTATGCAACACGCTACTTTTATTTCAATAGTGATTTAGAACTTTTAAAACTGATAGGCTCAAATCGGCGAGCTAAAATATATTCTAGCCTGCTGAATTCTCCATTTTAGCCCGCAAAATACACCATAATGCCCGATAATATTATTATACCGTAATAGTATATTACCACTTTCACTATTTGGATTAGTCAGTGAGATTTTTTCAGACGTTAAATGTATTATTTGTTGAGGTTTTTTGTTTGTTGCCTGCAAGAAAGAATGTTTTGTACGCGAACGACGAGCCGTCTAACCAGACATGCCAAAGATAAGCCGAGGAAAAACAAACAGTGTTTAATAATCCTTGCTACAAGAAAGTACTTGTGTTTATTACTTGGACTACTTATGGTAGGCCGAGTCTAGGTTTTGGCTTGGGATATTTTTGGGTGTCACGATTTTGCATTTTTGCACTTTTTACTTCTGGTCAGCTGGGCTACTGCGATTGAGTAATTTGCGCAGTAGCGTACTTCGATGAATCGCCAGACATTCATGTTCCTATTCCTTGCCTGTGTCAAGCATATCACTGATCAATTATAAGGCAAGTTACTTGGTTACTTGGAAACCAACACTTGCAGCACGAAACATCAACCTGCCTCAAAACTGTTTCGCAGAGCCTATACGAAAGTCTAGGAAAGATATCTCGTAACGATGTGATCGATTTTGGAACGTGTTCTAATGTCAATGAATCTCAGTGAAACGTTTACCTAAGTTCTAAGATCTGTAAACCAGAAAAAGTTTGCAAAGATTCTTCAGAATGATTGTAACACAAAGCAGATTTGTTCTTGAAGTAAAATAGACAAGTTGTAAAGGACACGAGAATAGGTGTTGACATCAGTACATTTACAGTCAAACCGGATGTTCTTTTCTGCGCGACCTTGCAATATTGATAGCAACATAACCCTCGCACGCTTTTTCTCCCTCGCCCGCTTCTTCACCAAGATCCCAACACCTTAAAACCGCCAGCTACGCAGGCTAATAGCAACATTGCAATATTGATAGCAACATTGCACTTAGCAAGTTGCTAAAAATTCGCATTTTAAATATCGAACTTGACATAATATGAAGTTCTATTGAAAGTCAGAACAACTAACTCTAAGTAAACTTCATATTATGTAAAGTTCGATATTTAAAGTGTGAATTTTTAGCAACTTGCCAAGAAATCGTCGTGTACTGTTTGTAAGTCAATATTGCAAGGTCGCGCGGCAAAGAACATCCGGTTTAACTGTTATACCTAAGAAAGCTTGACCTGAATAGATACAAGAAACAAACGCCACAGAACATGCATCAATGAACGTACATGTATACGTACTATTTTTTTATATCGGCTTGCTGCTTAGTCTATAACAACTACAAAACGCAATAAGCACCAAATAATACAAAAAAAATATGAATATGTTGAACTGTCTATACGTGTCTGGATATCACGCAGGTGTTGTATTGCACTTGTTCGATTTGTTCATGAAACGTAATTTTGATACTGGCAAGTCGAGAATTAAAGTTATCTCTAACCAGACAATCAAAACAGCTTTTACAGTCTTAGTGCGGTTCTACATAGCTACATGCATTAGTTGCTTCTGAAAATTTTGTACTTTTTGACAGACGTCTATGTGCACGTTGTCGCTACGTCAAGCTTGCAGAAATCCTATAGTAGGCTCAGTAGCCCGAGTGAACGCCTGAGCAGTCGTCTTGTTTGCCAAAGGCACGCGTTTGTCAAAACCAAACTATCTTTGGCAGTCAACATTACATGAATGATTATAGAAATTAGTATGATAGAGATTTGCACATTTAAAAGCAAAAACTTGCTTGTTGGAAGGTTTTAGTTTCTATAAGTGTGGAAAACCTAGCTCTATAGTCAGAACTCATGCAACCTTGTGCCGAGGGTTTTATCTCCACTTCCCCACCTGTGTTGGGCGGGAGGTGCGGGTCGAGAAAATATTGTGGATAGGAGGTTGGTCAGGACTCACTAACAATTCCTTTTCTAATAGTTATGGTAAAATATCTCGTCGCCATGCATGGCTTTGTAGTGGATTGATTGACTTTATTTATTTGTTTCATTGCTTTTTCTCGCTCACTTTTTAAATAAACATTTTGGCCTCTCAACAAACGCTACTTACACAACTCATAAACTCTACATTTAATGTAATGACTAACCTAGAAACGAAAGTTTATTTTAATTTCATGTTTAAGTTTGGATAATTTTTTTTATTAATTTCCAGATGCTTTGACGGAGAGTTTGATGGTCCTTATAATGGACAATGTGAACAGCTCATGTTTTCAAACAACACAGACACGAACAGTAACAGGTAATAATAATAATTATCTTTACACGGTACTAAATCGATTTTGTAATCGTACTAAAATTTGCGCGGTCACGCTTGTGAACTAGAGGGCACTCAGAGACGAGATTCCATACCTTCATCGGGTTATTGGAGATGTACTTAAAGGGAAACGAGCCATCTCGCTAACTAGACTAGTTTACCAGACCTACATGTACACATGTATGAATAAAGTGCTTGATTGCATTTGTAATGGCATTATGCAAAAACGTTTCCGAATATAAGGACCATGAGTGTAATCTTGCATTTTTTTCATTCACCCACGGAGAATCTTGCGGTCAGATTTTTATGAAATCCTCTTCCAATCCTCAACCAAATTCAACAAAAAAATGGGTTAGTCTTTTGGCTTGTTTTAACTTTTGTTATCATTAGATTGTCTCTTGTATTTTTATTGAAAAACAACTTTACATGTTATTCTTGACATCTTGTATATTTTGCATTAAGCACTCTCTTCGAAAAAGCGCCCCTCCTTGAATAAGCGCTCTTCTTTCAAGTCTCCAACTTAATTAGCCTTTCGGGCGTTTGATCGAGGAAATACTGTACTGTATAAAACAATGGGAATTGGCGTGTTGCCGCAGTGATAAAGTATATGCATACAGGGCTTTAACATTATCTAGACATATTGTTCTTGAATAATTTTCTCCCCATATTATTAACAAGTAACCACGCGAGTCGTTGTAAAATTAAAGCTTAATTTTACTAAACTGTACGGTCTTGTGTAAACATGCATTTCGAATTTGTGGGAAATTTCCGTATTAAAACCTCTCTAAACGCATATAATTTTCTTGTTTTGTGTTTTTGGGCAATCTTTTATGATTATCAACTGCCCGTTACTGAAAAGACTTGAAGGGTCGTTGGGGGGGAGGGAAGAGGACAAATTCCATGCTTGGTAGCGTAAGCACATGCACTGAACATGTCCCTCCAAACGATCCCAAGAACACTAGCACTCGATCTTTACCACTGTTTAACTTTTTTTGGTAATGGCCAATATATTTTTCTATCTTTATTCCAACACGAAAATATCTGTATCTATATATCTGCTTATCTGTTTATTCCGTGCGCTTTTCGATTACATGATACAATCCAAATGTGAGAACTTTTTTGTATTTTATTAGTTTATGACAGGACTGACCTTGCAATGTCCTTGTCTTACCGAATATTTTACCAGCGAACATGTGAACATCGTTCTGGCATTGAGCATGCACTCCACGAAAGAGGATTACCTTTCTCCCTCTCCTTGCTTTTTTTTTTTTTTTTGAAACCATTGATTGTTATACTTTTGAATTTTGTAGTTCTCTATGGTCATACACGAAATGTCCTGATGAAAATGAATGTATCACCAAAAAATATTGTCATAGCAATGCTACGTGTACCAATCGTGACCCTGGTTATAAATGTGAATGTCGTATTGGTTTCGAAGGGAATGGTTATCATTGTAACGTCTCGTAAGTTTGTGCAGAAAGTATAGTATAAAACAAGCAAACAATATTCGAAAAATAATAAGTATCGATGTAATAGAAGCGAGAATTTGTGGTAACACCACGTGTATTATTTATTGTCTGTTATAAAAGTTGAACAGGTAGAAAGCTCAGCATGCAATAAATAATAAACGTGGTAATCGAATGAAGTTGCCCCTCAGTAGCATCATGGATAGTAAAAAGACTGGATAGAAAACTTGATGGCGTGAGCATAACAACCTGATTGAAATTGACAAGCTTAAAAACCCCTTGTATACTATTCAAAGTTTAGGATTAATACAACTTAAAATGAAAATCGAACTGCCTGTAAATACGACAAAGCCACAATACGATAAAATGCACATCTATTCTTCTATTCATCTATTCATAAAAGAAAATATCAAGGTTTACTAGTTAAAATATGCATCACAAATTCCGAGCAAAACAAAGTACTATTTTGGGACGCCTGTTTCTTTGAAACAACACAGAAAACATCAAAACAAAGATCAACAACGTTTACCTCGAACACTCGATTGTGGCTTAGGCAGGTTTGTAAGGCGATAAAATAATTTGAAACGTCAACATTAGCCTGCGTTGCATGCTCTCGGGGGTTTCAACATAGTCATCTGAATGTGAGAACATGAAGAATTTGAAGAAAAGTTCACTTAAAAACCTCAGTAAAACAAGCATACTCACGCCATTCGTGACATCACAATTTGCAACTAGGTTTCAACCATTTTGCAAACTGAGTGAATGTGATTTAATCAATCAAAAGGCTCAAAACACCTCACAACTAACTATTAGTTTCCTATCCAGTCCTTTTACAATCCATAGTAGCATATTGAAGATATATAAGTTGAAATCAAATGAGGCCAAGTAGCAAAAATAAGTTTAATAAAATTGATAAAAAGTTAAAAAAAGTTAAAAGGGAGTTGAGCTTTCGTTGTACTACAACATCGTCAGAACTCAACTCAGAATTCTGACGATGTTGTAGTACAACGAAAGCTCAACTCCTTTTTAAAATTTTTAAACTTTTTATCAATTTTATTAAACTTATTTTAACAGTAGCTACTTGGCCTCATTTGATTTCAACTTATATATAATAAACGTGGTGTTCCTACAAATTCTCGCTTATATTACAATTTGTTACCATGCAAACATTGAAAGAATTAATCAAGTATCCATGTGAATGTCATAATGATATACGTACTGTGCAGAAGTCATTGTTACTAAAATGTATTATGAAGATGTCCTCTACGCACGCTCTGATTGGCCAGTCCCCGTGCATTTATAGGAGTATGGAAATCATGAATGACGTAAAATGGCGTAGGATGGCGTGAAAAGCCAGCCAGCCTTCAAAACTGTCCAACTTTTAGCTTTAATAAATAATTAATAAAACATATCGCTCATGTGCATGTGTACTCTTATAAAGGTACATTTTACGTGATTTGAACACGAAAGAAGTGTAAAGGCACCCGCGGCTATCGCCTCGTGCTTCTACTCAAATTATTTCGTGTTCAAATTACGTCAAACGTGCCTTTATAAAACTACATACTGTATGCACGGAACTTTATGTTTTATTTGTTAAATATAAATAAACATGGCCCGCGGAAATATGGAATTTATCTTTAAGTGTGCATGTTCAATTTGATCTGGCACTCGTGGCAGAAGATAAATTACGTAACGCCAAGCGTTTATATAGAATTCTGTTTATTTTGTAAACACTAACACGAAGAGACTCCATTTTATTTTCACTCTACAAAAGATAAACAATCACAATTTTTATTGGATCTTTAACTGATATCTGCATTGATGTAAAACTATTGTATATTTTACACGTGTTTAGACACGATTTTTCTCAGTGTTCGTTAAAACATGAGCATGCAAGCAGTGCTTTATCAGATTTAAAACACGAGGCGATAGCCGGGGAAATCAAGTAAATCACGGAGATGGTACTGTTATACATGCAGTTTTGCTATAGTTCCTGTCATCGTAAATGAATACAAATAAGACACATTTTCAAAGCAAAATTTTCATTCAAAAATGGAAAAACTAAACTCACGTTTTTTCGTTTGTTTTTGCTGGAGAGTCGTGACTCTGAGATTCCAGGGGTGGCCAAGAGCACAATTTTCCCGACAAACAACAAAAATTTCCGTTATCACAGAGCTTTAGAAGGATACATGCATGGAAATTCACAACTCACAAGCCAAAAAAATTAATTAGCGCGCGAGTTTATACGCCTAGCATAGATATCAGACCTTGTCCTACAGAGCGTTGCTGTACGTGCCTATTGACTGTGCACGAACAAACTAACAAACGAAAGAAAGAACTCGCGTGCAGAATATAAAGCGCTGCTATATGCACTGCAAGTTGCATTGTTTTCCGATCAATTATGGTTGTATTAGTCCAAATAATATTTAACTGCAAAATATTCAATAAAAAGAACAAGCATAAGTAAAACATCCGCATCATTGTTTTCTTTTACGTCTTTTGTTTACCATGTCCAAAATTCCGATAAAACCACAACGTTTCTACATTTCCGGCACTTTCCAACATTAGGGGGGGCATCCCCCCGGCCACGACACCTCTGCTCAGAGAGAATAAGTCTGAGCTCCAGTTCAGACTCGAACCCGTCTAACAAAGCAATGACACTTTAATATACTGACAAAGCATTCGATGTAAATAAAAACACCAAGATGAAACAAACGGCAAATTATACAAGACAAAATGTTTGACAAAATGTCTGCTGTTTTAACTGAGTTACTGAATAGGTTTTGGATATGCAGCGATCCTATCAGCTAAACACTGGTAAATACGAATCTCTTACCGTTAAATGTTTATGATAAAAATGGTATGAGTGGTAAAAATGGTAAAAATGGTTAAATTTTCTACTGCTCAGATGTCATTGTCTACCACAAACACTCAATAGTTTCTCCTGGTTTTCTCGTTCGGTTTTAATATTCGTAACTCGCTGACAAATTAGATCTCCTCAAGATGTAGAATGCTATTTGTTTAGATTTTCTCTTCATTGTTCTCTTTCGAGTTAGGTAGGAAGATGTACCAGTGAATAAGTCTTTGTCGGCTTTGAACCGACATAGGAAACAGCTTTTGCTTTTTTCGGTCACATTTGTCGGCATCTTTTTCGGTCTTTATTGCAATTTTTTCGGCTTTTTCAGTGGTTTCTAGTCGTTTTTATTGTTGCTTCGCGCTGCCACATCTCTTCTTAGCTTTTTTGCTTTGGTCTTTTTCCAAAGTGGTATTAATGATGTAAACTTTATTAGCTGTAAGCCGATATTTCTGCCAAAGATTTCTTTCATGGCCGTTGGAAAATGGTTTCGTATTCCAACCGAACTTATAATTTGTTGACGCCAATTTGAATAATTTAAACTGGAGTTATTTGACAACTTAGGTTAGTTACCAATACCCTGCCGTCCGAACTGCGAAAGTTGCGGAATAACAGAATTTTCCCCCCCTCGTGTGTAATTTCGCGTGTAAGTGGACTCCACGCGTGTCGAGATTAGCACCCTCCCCGAACTCCGGGCCTTCGGCCCTCCGCCGGGGCTCGGAGATGATTTTTGAAGTAATGTTTAATAAATATAGTATTAACCCTTTGCTTACCAGCCAGAGGTTTCCCTCTCCAGAATAAAATCGTCTGGCGTTAGCCAGAATTAAACTATAAAGACTTTAATGTCCTGTTAGTAAACAAAGGGTTAAATCACGAGCAGCAGTGTTTTATCATGTTTAAAACGTTTATATATTTTAAAACGTATCATGCTTGAGTGTTTCGAATAGCTTAAAAAACGTTCCGTTATTTTTTGTTTTGCTTTGATACATTCAATTGCAAATAAGGATAACAATAATGGAAATATTGATTTAAATTTGTTTAACTTGATAGGTGCAATCCTCCGTGTGTATATGGCAAGTGTAATTCATTATTAACTTGTGATTGTGACTTGGGCTGGAGTGGCAACGTTTGTTCAATTGACTGTGGTTGCAACAATCATAGCACGTGTCACAAGAACATTGGAGTGTGCGATAGATGTCAAGGTAAAGCTGTTCTCAATGAAAAGAAAGAACAAAAACAGCAGGCGGACAGAAAATCAACAGAAGGGTTGTTGTTCTCTAATAAGAAAGCGAACAAACAACACACACAATCAGCTTAACAAACAGACAAAGCACGCAACAAACCAAATGTCAAAACAAACACAAACAAACAGACAAACAAACAAACAAACAAACAAACAAACAAACAAGTAAATAGCTAAATAGATAAATTAAATAAATAAATAAATATACAATAAATAAATAAATAGATTAAATAAATATATAGATAAATGAATAAATAAGTATATTTACAATAAGTAAACAAACTAAATAAATAAATTAAGTAAATAAATAGATAAGTGAAAAAATCAATAAATTAACTAGAGGGCAGTCAGGGACTGCATATACCTCCGCCAGCGGGTTATTAGAGATGTTTAAAAAGAGAACGAGCCATCCCGCTAACCAGGCTAGCTCACGAGACCAACATGCATGCATGCATGAATAAAATGCTTGATTGCACTCGTACCAAAATTATGCTAAAATATTTGCATAAAATAAAGATAATGAGCGCAATCAAGCATTTCTTATACACGGAGAATCTTGCGGTCAGAGTTTTATTAATTTCTCATCCAAATTTTGACTAATGGATTGGTCGTTGGTCTATGGCCAACCCCTCTGCAAACCTTCATGAAAATCGGTGCAATATAGTTTGTGAGATACCCTGGCGACAGACAAACAATCAAACAAACAAACAAACAAACAAACAAACAAACAAACAAACAAACAAACAAACAAACAGACAGACAGACAGACAGACAGAAAAGGGTAAAAACATAACCTTCTGGTGGAAGTAAATATATAAATAAATAAATAAATATACAATAAATAAATAAATTAAATAGATAAATAAATAGATGGATAAATGAATAAATTAGTATTAATATAAAAATAAATAAGTAGAAAAACAAACAAGAAAGGCAATGAAAGAACATGGTTTTGGACATGGTTCTGATGAATACCTCCATCCATTTGTCACGTCCTCATTGCATTACGTGAAATTACAGTATAGTAGTTTGGTAGCCCCATTGAACTCTAAGGAGACTGGAACGATAACTCGCTTGCACGTTTTGAAGCCAAAAATGGTGGTCGTGGGGGCCGCCATGCGCGTCACCCCCAGTCCCTTTTGCTTTATAGTCGAGCAAAAATGAAGCTGAATTTGGTGAAATGGGTTGCAAAAACAGCTTGAAATCAAAGAAAAACTAAACTTGTTAACCACTTTCAGGCTTAGATCAAATTCCAATATGCTATAATTTAGCATTATCTTATTACTAATTGGCATGACAACCTTCAAACGTTTGAGATAAAGAAAAATAAGAAAAACCTGCATTTTCCGTATTTTCCTTTTGTTCGGCAGATATTTCGTCGTTCAATCCATTTTCGTGGGCAGAAATTGTTCAGGTACAAGGCCGATAAGCCCAATACGTACTAGCTTCTTCGTTATCATCTCTAAAAAACTTTAGGTCTAAAAAATTGTAAATTTTCTGGTTGTTTTTTGCAGCGAGTTTTCAGTTTTTCATTGTGTACTTCTCATAGGTTCTGTTGACGTGCATGGCTACCCCAGCGGCCGGAAGTTTGGCTTCACCCAATCATAGACCTGTCTTACGGAGTTAGCGTTCCAGTTTACTTAGAGTTCAATGGGTAGCCCGCGTACAACTATTACGGTGAAACGTTGTGGCTATATACGTCTACACCATAGTCCCTAGATTGTCTGGAAATTCGGCCGAAGTCTTTGTTCTATATGTTTTTGTTCACGTTTGTGCACTTTCACGCTTGCTGAACACATTGTATTTTTGGTATAATGGGGCAATCAACCAATAACAACGTTGCTGTATAAATATTAATGAACGTAAAACAAAAGATATGTGCACTTTCAGGCCAACCTCATTTAAATTACAGCTCATTGTTAGCTGTTTTGATGTTCACCACGTTTCCAGACAATTTAATTCTATGGACTATGTCTACACGCAGGCTAGACACTGCGTTGATGTGCATTTGAACTTTTTGACTGGGTGTTTGTTATTTTAATGTTTAGAATTTACGTATGGAAAACATTGTGTGTTTTGTCTCCCTGGTTCTTATGGTAATGCAACAACCAATCTTGGTTGTAGAAAGTGCGAATGTAATGGACACGTGGATGAACGTCGTGGAATTTGTGACGGGAAAACTGGTCAGTGCTTTTGTCTGAACAACACAATGGGTAAACACTGCAACGAGTGTCTTCCTGGCTTCGTTGGACAACCACAGTATGTAAAGATGACGTATATTGTTTGTTTTTGCGAGGACGACAATCTAAAGTATTAAGATTAAGTACTCTGGGATTTTTTAATGAAATTTTAGCGAGCCTTGAATAACTTTTTTCTCTGATGTGTTTACACCAGGCTTCAAATCTCAATTGTTTAGTATTAAGATTTGTATAATGGAAAATCAGCCAGAGTTTTCCGCAGTAACAGCAGATAACTGAATGTGCAGATAATTATTAAGACATAAATGCAGGCATATACTTGTTTAAATATATATTTAATATATTTATTGTTGGGTATTTTGTTTTGTATAGGAAAGGTGGCGGTTGTTATTATCCGTGTGAGGCACATTCTTTCTTGTGGAATATTACGCACGGTGCTCTTAGTACTACTGTTGGGTCCGGCACGACTGACATTGAAAATACTAATTGTGTATGGATCATTACTACGTTAAGAAACCAGAGTGAGCACATTGTGTTCTCAAATGAACATGCAACTGGAACCATTACATTTCGAATAAAGGACCTGCATGTCGATTGTCAAACCGACCACGTATATATCTACGAGGGCTTACCCCCTTATAATCTTACCAACTTTGCATTGACTTCTAATTCTTCATTTAATCAGATTGCATCACTTTGCGGCTTTGATGCATCAAGTGTTCCTACTATAGAGACTCGTACAGGAACTCTCGTTATTGTTTTTAAAGGAAATATTGGAAATAATTCATTTACAAACGGCTTTAATGCTACCTTTGTTATCAACCACTGTCCAAACTCCTGTACAGGAAATCGCTACTGTTTTAGCAATGGCTTGCAAGATAAATGTGTCTGTAAAACCGGGTGGACTGGACCTGGCTGTGATCAAGTGATATGTCTAGCTAACTGTAGTGAAGAACTTGGTCATGGTTACTGTGACAAGGTTGGTTTCTTGGGTTTTTGTTTGTTTGTTTGTTTGTTTGTTTGTTTGTTTGTTTGTTCGTTTGTTTGTTTGTTTGTTTGTTTGTTTGTTTGTTTGTTTGTTTGTTTGTTTGTTGACACGAAATCTCATTGTTTGAAATTATGAACTATATATTATATAATTTTTGAAATGAAAAGTTGTCAAAAAGGCTGATCAAAACAAATGTTGTTGCGTTTACGTAGCTTTTAGTGCTAGCCCGGGTAAGCGAGCCAGACTGATCAACCGTATTTACAGACAAAGCGAGACGCCGGCTACCACCACCACCACCACCACCAAGACTGGCTTATCAAACACAAGCGGAAAATAAACAAAAAATAGTAACAAACACACGATCTCGCGGAGTATATACCCGAGTTAGCTTGCCCCCATAAAGACTCCCTTAAACGTCCACATCTGAATTATTACTCGGGTTACCTATGGTAGGCGTGTGACGGAGTGAGGCTGTGAAGCATGTTGTAAGGTCTTTGCTCCTTTCACGTTTTAGAGTTGGACAAAACGTCCAACAGCTTTGTTTTTTGATCAATGTGTTCTTGCACGTTGTTGGTAGATTTCGAAAGTGACTGCCTGCTTTTGTAGTTTAATTAACAGTGATGTGGCTGACAACTCTTGATCGTAACGTTCACCTGTGAGAAGTATGCACCACATTGCGGAAAGTGCGCGAGCCTGAATCGACGGATGAACACGTGGTGCGTACTTCATACAGGTGAACATGACTCGCCAGTACGTATACGTAGCCCGAGTGAACGCCTGACCCAGGCATCTTGTCTATTTTAGGTCTATGGGACATGTGTTTGTAAGGAGGGCTTTGCTGGAGAATCCTGTAGCATTCAGAATCCATTTGGTAATTTCACATGGGAACTAATTGATAACATTAGTGGAAGAGATTCTACACTTCCCAGAATGGGGCATACAATGATAGCTGACGAGAGAACCCAGTCTTTGTTAATCTACGGTGGTTACTCTTTTCGCCACGGCATTCTGGGCAACATTTGGATATATAATATTACCAAGAGGAATGTCATTCCTATTCCAGATGATAATGAAGGTCCTTCGCCACGCTATCTCCATGCAGCCACGGTTTACAAGGTGAGACGAGAAGAATATTAATTGTTTTCTTATATATATTAGGCTGCAACAATGTTTATTATATGACTATTTTCGTGAGCGGTCCGGAACGTGAAATTCAGCAATTTGATTGGTTCCTGAGCGGTTCGGAATCTGCCGTTCCAGACCGCTGAGAGAGTTTTATAAACAAAATTAAGTCATGTCAGTATACATGCAACAAGAGGGATAATAATTTCAGAACTACTCATTGTTGAAATATATCATGCAGGTATGTTGTTAGAAATTGTGTTAAGCTTTCATTCGTTGTATAGTTTAAGTTTCCATGTTATGGATTGACTTCAGCCATTCGTTTCGATCAGATCGAAAACTTTCAACCTTCTTCATGTAAACACAACAAGAAGAAACAGCATGCGAGATTTGACTTGAACACTCAATCCACTTCATGTAAACAGGACCTTAGAATAGAATTGTGCGTTGCGTAATGTTAGAAATTAGTGTCTGCGTGCATCATAACATTTTAGCTGCGAATATACCAACTCGATAAACTGTTGTGTTTTTTTCGTGGTTTTGTGTCTGTTATTCCGTTGCCATTTTAAAAACTCGAAGACAACGTGACGGATCAAGATTAAACTTTTTCGAGAGGCTGTAAAGTTTTGTCTTTCAGAATATGAGTATTGAAGTGCCTATAACACGAAAATTAAGTTTGTTCTATTTGAAAGAACACTTAAATGACAAAGTAACATCTTTCGCAGTTTTTAGTTTCCTTACTTTGTTGTTGAGATATTTTAGTTTGTTTGATATGTAAGATAGATAGATAGATAAATCGTATATTGAATAATCACAACACTTTGCAGTCTAAGCGACTGAATTACATGTGAAATTTACAATATGAAAAAGGAAACTATAAAAATGTATAAGAATATAAGAATAAAAACGTGTTATATATATACAATAATAATATATATAAGAGTAAATATGTATTATTTACAAACTATGGCTTATTATAAAGGAGTTCTTATATCGATTGGTTCTACACACAGGAGTGTTAAAAGTTCTCTTTGAAAGTAACTGTCTGATATGTCCTGCTTTAGGTGGTAACAGGACAGCCAGCTTGTGGTCTTTCGTGTTTTGTATATCATTGAATAGATCAGCACACTATAGTTTCTCACGTCTTGCAGCTAAGGTTATAAGCCCGGCATCTTCTAAGGCATCCCTGTAACTTCGATCTGGAAAAATTATACGTATAGCCCGCCTCTGGATGCGCTCAATTGCATCAGACAGATAGCCAGGAAGGCCACGGTGAAAGACTTGACACGCATATTCTAAAACAGATCTTATAACGCTACAATAGAAGAGAATTAAATCATTTGAACTAACACCGGCACGGTTTAGCTGACGTAATAGATACAGACGTTTGGCGGCCTTAGTTAAGATTATGTCGACATGGTCGTTCCATTTGAGATCGTTTCTAATCGTAACACAAAGGACTTTAACAGATGTTACTCTTTCAAAAGATAATCCATCTATTTCCACGGGAGCATGTTCGACAGGAGTCCTCTTAAAACACGTCAAGATTTCCTTGCTCTTTGTTGGATTAATCTGTAGGAGATTTTCCTGAGACCAATTATAGATGTGGTCGACTGCTTGCTGCAAGCTGCTTTGGTTAGATGGTGGTACCAGCTCTGAAATAGTGGTGTCATCAGCAAATTTCCAGATGGGCATCGACTCTCCTGGTAACTTAAGATCATTGATCATCACCAAGAAAAGCCAAGGGCCGAGCCGGGTCCCTTGTGGGACGCCCGCGGGAACATTGAGCCAGTTGGAATAACAACTTCCGTTTAGCTTCACCCTTTGCTGTCTGTCCCTTAGGAAGTCGATTATCCAATTCAAGGTAGTTGGCTTGACTCCAAGACTAAACAGTTTGGCAATAAGAATCTGATGGTCAATTAGATCGAATGCTTTCCGAAAGTCCACGAAAGCAGTTCTTACCGTCGTGCCAGTGCCATCGGTAGCGCCTAGCCAATAGTGAAACATAGAAATTAAAGCAAACGTCGTTGAAGAGCCTGGTATGAAGCCGTATTGATTTGGGTTATAGATGACAGCACAGTAGGCTTTAGGGATTTCTCAATAACAAAACCTTCGGCAATCTTCGATAGTGTTGACGTTAGCGAGATCGGTCTTAGATCTTTGTTAAAATCACAAACTGTGTGCATAATTTGATTATAAATACATAAACAGGTTTTTGGAGATAGGTGCAACTACGTTTTCGCAAACCCAAGCGGTTCGATATTCTTAAAGTGCACGGAAATTAAGTTTGTCTTATTTGAAAGAACACTTAAAATGACTAATGTAATATAAAATAATAAATGAGTAACATCTTTTGCAGTTTTTCGTTTCCTAGCTTTGTTCAATAATTTTGTAACAAATTATGTTACAAAATTATGTTACAAAAGTTACAAAATAGCTTTGTTCATAATTTTGTAACAAATTATGTCACATGGTATGACGTACATGTGCAGTGCGTGTGTATCTCCCACAACACGAAACATGTGAGAATTTCAAGTGATTTTGTGATAATAACAAAGATATATAACCTTCTCCGACAAGTCATTATGCACGTGTACGTCACACCATATGATATTTGCATATCAAACCGAAACTGAGATATCTCACGAACAAAGCTAGGAAACGAAAAACTGCAAAAGATGTTACTCATTTATTATTTTATATTACATTAGTCATTTTAAGTGTTCTTTCAAATAAGACAAACTTAATTTCCGTGCACTTTAAGAATATCGAACCGCTTGGGTTTGCGAAAACGTAGTTGCACCTATCTGCAAAAACCTGTTTATGTATTTATAATCAAATTATGCAAAAAAATAATACTTTTCAACTTTACAAAAGGTTAACTTTCAAAGGCTTTGATGTTTTAACTTAAAAGTTAAAGCATAATTTGATTATAAATGGATACATTTTCACCGCCTGAGGTAAAAATGGTGACATCACGGGACAGGTTTTTGGAGATCGATGCACTGTATGATCTGGGGCACAGGCTAGGTTTTACCACGCCTCACGGTAAGTATGAAAAGTTACAACGGAGTTAAAATGGCGCAATCGTGGCCGCCGTATGGATCTCATCTAAATTTATAAATATAAGTTCCATAATTTAGCGCTTGTTAAATTTATAATAAGGTAGCTTTATTTTGGAAGCATGCATGGAGCCACAGGTTGAAATTATTTTGACAATATGGTTATTTTGTTAAAAATAATACATTCTATGTAATTATTTTGGAAAAGGCCATAACTATATATTTTTAAACAGGGCCGTTTTCGAGTTCGTTCTTTTTAACAGCTTTACCTTTGGATGAAGTGTTTTCGAATTTTGATCTCGAACGGTGTTGGAATATTTTGAAAGTGACCGAGTTATGTAGTTTATCAGTAATGCGGCTGATAAATGTCTTCATCATAAATATGCTTACAAAAGCCTACAATGTTTACAACTGCACATGACGAGCTATTTTGAAACAGGTTGGCCCTGGCCTTGCTGCTTAGTCCAACAACTACAAAATGCAAGTATAATAATAAGCACCGAATATAGTGTATCTCTATCCGAGTATAATCGCTAATAATTATGAATGATAGATGATAATGAAAATGGAGTTAACTAAACTGTAAAAGTAGCAACGGAATAAAATGATACCGGTACCGTGTAAACAGTTTCCTATACCGTGATGATTTGATACCGGCACGATTTCGTACCGCCATCGTGTGAACGGGGTCTGAATCTGCCGAATCCGACATAGGTTTTGTCTACTAAATCTATTAGATCCGTTGTTTAATTTTCGGAGAAACGACCTTGTTGGTTTAATACATTACTTTATTATATAAAATAGAGTGTTTGAATGATTTTTCCACCGCTAATAAAAGTGATAATCTCACATGTGCGATTATTTATGATAATCGCGCATGCACACGTGACGATTATCGCTGAATCAGAATTATAGTTTAATGCAATTTTTGCAAGGCAATAGGACAATTTTTTTATATAATAAACAGAACAATACATGGATGCTTGGAAATATGAAATTTATTTCTCGTGTTGAACAGGATATGTCACTCGTTCGCTTCGCTCAGTCGTGAGATATCCTGTTCAACACTCGAAATAAATTTCATATTTCCGCACATCCATGTATTATTCTCTATATATACACTAGCAAACCTTCGCCGTTTCCTGCACCGCTGCAGTTCATATAAGACCACAGATTCGCAAAATCTATGCAATTATGCATTGCCATATAGTCTTGCTAGAGTACGCACAGGCTACACCAAGCTTTCAGAAATCAGTATAGCCCGAGTGAACGCCTGAACAGGGGTCTTGTTATTTATTGTCTAAGGCCTGGTTTATATCTCGCACAATCGTCGCATTAAGTCAGACGAAATTAATTCATATTTAATAACTTCGTCGCATAGTCGACATCAATGCGACTTCGTTTTATGCGACGAATATAATTCAGACGAATTTAATGGTTTGTGTAAACGAGCGAGGTTTCTGCCAAAACGACAACACTGCAACTGCAAAAATTAATTTAACAGCACTAGAAATTTATGCATTCGATGCGACGTTACGGCGTCGTCTAAAACGAACACGCATTTCAGACGTTGTATCCGTCTGATCATGACGGATACACAAAGACCGTTTTACCACAACCGTCGCATTTAATTCATTGAATTAAATTCGTTTGAATTAAATGCGACGATTGTAATAAGTTATAGCATTCACGCTGGTGATCAACACAGGAAGTACAGTTAACTTAATTTACATAATTTACAAAACGAGCTTGTTTTTCTAAAACTACCTGTAGTTGAGTCGTCTGGACAATACAAAATTACAATCCGTCTGAATGTTACTGTCGAAGAAGATGAAGAATGGAGAATCTTGATCAAGCGAAACTTTGGAACTCGCTGCCAGAACCTGCGAGAGAAACAAACAGTTTTAATTTATATATCAAATTGATACGAAACTTGGACGTAGAATAAATTAAATACTTCACATTATTTATTATATAGAACAAATTTCTGAAAATTCATAATAGAATAGCATTTTATGTGGTCTATAATAGTTTATATATTTTTTGTCTAAATAGCGGCATGCCTGTAAACTAGCTGGATTAGCTAAGCTTATTTGACCACTTTAAATAAAATTGTGAAATAAAAGTAGCGTGCTGCGTAGGCAGTGTAGAAACAATAATCGAAATATAGTAACTTAGGTTAGATATACTGCCGAAACAGAGAACGTAGGAAACTAGGAATCTAACGTTTCGAGCGAAGGCCCTCTGACGAAGGGCCTTCGCTCGAAACGTTAGATTCCTACGTTCTCTGTTTTCGGCAGTATATCTAACCTAAGTTACTATATTTCGATTAAATAAAATTGTATTGTATCAAGGATTTGACGACACTCGATTCGTGGACGTTGTCGATGAAGATCTCCATTGTGCAATCTGTCTGAACGTGCTGAAGGAACCAGTTCAATGTCAACATATACGAACATCATTTCTGCCGGTCGTGTATTGAGAGATACTTAAACAAGTTTCAGACATGTCCTTCTTGTATGGAAGAACTGACGTTGGAGAAAGTGAAAAAGGCAGCAAGATACTTGACCAAACATTTGTCGAAATTGTTGATTTACTGTGAATATCTTGATCGTGGTTGTGCAGAGGTTGTTCAACTAGAACATCTTCAAACTCACATCAACAGCTGTGGTTTTGCACCAGTTGTGTGCTCGAACGATGGATGTGGCTTTCTGACGAATAAAAACAATCTTTAGTCTCGTGATGAATTCTTTCATTCATGAGAGGATTTATCATGAGATTAAAGATTGTTCTTATAGAAGAGTGAATTGGATTGATTATGACGACGTGAGGAAGGAGAGAGACGAGATGAAGACACGTTTAGATGAAATAAACGATCGAATGAGATCAACTTGCAGCAGATACTTGCATGCATGCAACGTAAAAGAAGACATCTTCATTGTTTGGTGGCAAAGTCAGCGATTCTTTGCGACTGAACTCGGTGGTGAGGTTCAGATGGTCAACGCGAACGTGGGAACGCTTACAACCAATGAAAGAAAGTCGTTCTGGTGCACCTTCAGTCTTTTATGAAAATCAGATAATTGTTCTAAGATGGTACAATGGAAAGGTGGACCTGAATAACATTGAAACACTGAACGTTGAGCAGCAAATGGCGCTGCAATGGCGTGATTTTCCAGCAGTTCTAACTAAGACATGCAGTGCACATCAGAGTGTGGTTTACAAAGATCGTCTTCTCATTTTGGGGAGGAGGTGACGGTCTGAACAGTTGGGATAGTATTTGTCAACTACCTTTTGTTGCCCTTTATTCTCGTGAATTAAAATCTCAAATGGTCCAACGGAGAAGTCTTTATGGAGCAGCGCTTGATGGTGATAATATTGCAATTCTCGGGGGTTCAACAACTGGCAAAGAAAAATATATTATTGGCGGTGTTGAAATGTATGATATATGTAGAAATGAGTCCAAACAAATGCCACCATTGCCTTTCTGCTTTAGATAGAATGGCAACAGTAAGTTGGGGTGATAGTGTTGTTTTGATCGGCAGGCAATTACAAAATTTTCCGATCTAGCTTATTTTTATACTGCTGTTTTTATGTTTGACTTTCATGCAGATGATCTTCCCTCTTCATTTCAAAATTACTTTACTGCTGTTAGCAATACACACCATCATAACACAAGACTAGCTTCTCGATCTAGCTTCTTTTTGCCAAAGGTTAGGACTAACTACGGCAAATTTAATATTAGATACATTGGTGCAAGTATATATGGAACTCAATTGATGAACAAACAAAGAGCTTAAATAAAACAAATTTCAAGAAAAAGCTGAAAAGCAATATTCTTGATAAATATATTAATATTTCTTAAATATGGATATATTCATATTTAACACCATTTGTTTTACCTTCTCTCCAAACGGTTAATTTGTTAATATAGAAAGCCAACTAACCAGGCTAGTCTTTGACTATTTTAGTTGGCTTTTTACCAAAAAACCTGTTCAATTATATTCTTCTTGTTAATTAATTAATTAATTTAAAAAAAATTATGGTAGTAAAGATTCTTCTTCTTCTTCTTCTTCTTCTTCTTCTTCTTCTTCTTCTTCTTCTTCTTCTTCTTCTTCTTCTTCTTCTTCTTCTTCTTCTTCTTCTTCTTCTTCTTCTTCTTCTTCTTCTTCTTCTTCTTCTTCTTCTTCTTCTTCTTCTTCTTCTTCTTCTTCTTCTTCTTCTTCTTCTTCTTCTTCTTCTTCTTCTTCTTCTTCTTCTTCTTCTTCTTCTTCTTCTTCTTCTTCTTCTTCTTCTTCTTCTTCTTCTACTACAAACTGGTGAAATCATAAATACTGTTCTTATGTACAACGTACATGGAGAGATTACAATGTTGCCATCCATGAAAAACAAGAGGGCGGGTTGCTCTGCCATCATTATTGTAAATATAATAGTAGTGATGGGGGGTTATAATTATGAAGAAGAATACCTTAATTCCGTTGAATGCTTCAGTTTTGAACCTATAGTCCTCTGATTGAAGCTAGAGCTTTTGCAACAGCAGTAGCAAAGCCAGCTGTTTAACTTTTTTTAAATGTTTTTAAACTATACGGTGAACCGATACGGAATAGTTTAGTTATTCGTGTATTGGAAATATTAGAAAGGACGTTCTTAAAATTTATGTTATTACAAATATGGTAGAACTGATGTTTATTAAACCAATTTCTAATTCTTCCAATGTGCTTGTTACTCGGACTAACTGTGGTAGGCCGAGTCTAGGTTTCGGCTCGGTTTCTGTGTGTGTTTTTTTTGGTTTTTTTTTAGTTTTTTATCGGTCACAAATTTGCATTTTTGCACATTTTACTTCCGGTAAAAATTTGCGGCGGCCGTGAGGCCATGTCACAGAATTGGCCATGTAGCGTTCCCGATAGCCGAGTACTGACTGAATACTGTTGGTTGCTGATGTGGCTGGCAACTGTGTTGATTGTAATTATGCTCACTATGCTTACATGGACTGCACACGCTGATCGCGGTCAATTACCTACACTAAAAGATGACGAGCAATTTCGAAACGGGTTATTAGTCCGCGATCTCACTCATCTCAAAGAAAAACGCAAAATGCCCAATATCAGCAAAATGCTAGATATTGATAGTATTACGGCTAATAATTCGCAATCGAATGACGATATCATACACCAGTCTATATGACTATATTCATCCATATCATTCACTTGAAATGTTAGCGTTAGGTCTTAACGAGTGAACAAGTGAACGTACGTATAGTCACTGTCTAAAGAAAATAAATTGTGTAGAGCCATTTTAATTTACGATCGTCGATCGAGAAGAGAAATTATTGTAATATAAATAAGTTTTGTGGAAACACCACGTAAAATATTTCTTTGCTAAGCTTTCGGCCTGTTGACTCGGGCCTTCATCAGAGCATACATTATCGCCATGAAAACTTTCAAAGAATTAGAAATTATTGTGTTGGTCAACGTCATGACATAGACACAGTTAATCGCTCTTAACGTGTATATGAATAGTTTCGTCTGCAAGATTCTTGACTACTTAATGAATGAACACGATACAGCGACATTCACTGAGAAAGAAATTACAGACAAATCTCGTTCTGGAGGAGATATACGTATCATATAAAGGCCATGCGTCAATGTTGATCTGACATAGCCGCAGGCTCTTTGTAAGTCGCTCCGGTTGCTTTTTAAACACATATTCCAATCATATATAGTTTCAACAGTACACTCACAATTTTAGAGCAAATCTAGATCAGAATTCAGATGCATTTTAAATCAGTTTCAGAAGAATCAGTAATTATAACCACCTCAACCCTCTCTAGTCTTCTTGAATTCTATTGTCAAACTCAATAGCCCGAGTTAACACCTGATCAGACGTCTTGTTTATAAAATAAAAAAACAACAACATGTGGTTTGCTCAATTATGATATCAAGCTTTAACGGCATGAGAGAAGTTAAAAAACAAACAAAAAATAATTGAATAGTGTTACTGAAGATTTTTCACTAGCTTTATTTCGCTGTTCAATCTTATACGATTTTATGAATATACGATTCTTTTAAAATATGTTTTATTAGATCGTCAATAACCTTTTGTCCCAATCGAGTTTTAGGATAATAAAGAGGAGTTTTCTAAAAGCGATCGAATAGTTAGGGACGCAAAGCTAAGCGGTCTATTGCTCGTTGAAAGCGAGGATGCGTTGTCTAATTGTCAATTTCCCAAAAGAGTCGAAGACTGGTGATGGGTTAGGAACGCTAGGGTACTTGGGATCGTTTGGAGGGACAGTTTCATTGTGCTTACGCTATCAAGTATGAAATCTGTCCCACCAAACGATCCCAAGTACCCTAGCGTTCCTAACCCTTTACCAGTCTTCAACTCTTTTGGGAAATAGCCAATTGTTTTAGTATAAATTTGCCTTTTTTAATTGTCGAATAAACCATTGATTTTTTAATATTTTTGTAATTTGTTAACTAATTGCTCATACAAATCTTACAAATCTTGTTCAAACTAGCGCCAAATGTACATCAGCGGTGGAATAACGCAACAAGACTTTTCTTCAGAACTTTGGAAGTTCGATCTCGACAGCAAGAAATGGACAAAACTACAGGTACAAACAACTATTTAGATTTTCAATCTGTTGTGCCACAAAACTAAATAGATCGACTATACAATCAATTTTACACACGGTCCTATACAAATGAACCATTTTCTACTTTTTCTAGCTTGTGTACAATATAGTTTTGGTAATTAAAGCATTACTATAATAAATACGCGTAAATAAAGGACAGACAAACAAACAAACAAACAAACAAACAAACAAACAAACAAACAAACAAACAAACAAACAAACAAACAAACAAACAAACAAACAACAAACAGGCAGGCAGACAGGCGGGCAGACAGACAAACAGACAGATTGATTGATTGATTGATTGATTGATTGATTGATTGATTGATTGATTCGTGTGATGATTGGAAGCACAAAACTTTTCAACCTGTATGGTTGCATAATTTTGTTTCAGGTCATATAGTTCTTATGGCTACGGATGTCTTTATATTTTTCTAGAATCTTTTAAGACGTGTAGCTGGTCATACTGTAAACGTTGTCAATGGCACTATGTATTTAATTGGTGGTTATGCTCGTCATGAATATTGTTCTACAAAGGTCTACATACTTGAGTTAGATTTAAATTCGTCCTGGAATGAATTGAACCCATCGGGAGACACTTCTAATGGTAAGGTTGTAATACATTTCATTGTGCAAATTGTTAATATTTATTCCATTTTTATAAAGAGTACTCCATGGTGGCTCAGTTGTTCTGAACGTCAGTTTCTCACTTACCTAAACTTCAGATTACTTTTCTGTCTTGATGCAAAATCAGATTGAAGTAAGGGTGTTACTAGACTGGTTTTATAGTTGATTTTCTTTACTTATCTCATGACACACCCAATTTTATTGTTTTAACACAAGCGTTAAATCTTTTATTCAACTGGTTAGTATACATAGTGTGATAATATGTAAACAATGTAACGTGATATGATGACGTCACAATAACAGCAAGACACTTTTAAGTGCTGTTTTTTAAATGATTATAATTTTTGCTATTGACTTTGCTCTTCTTGACTTTTGCCTTTTGCTATACTTCCATGTGATCTAAAAATCCATGTCACTTAGAAACCTTGTTAGTTAGTATAGTACTTTCAGTTTGGAGTTTGTAAAATCTTGTTAGTTCTTGCTGTACAAGTTGTCGTAAGTTGTTAATGCTAAGGGGGCGATTACATGGACCGGGCTAGCCCGGTTAACCGGGATGAGTTTACGAAACGATTACATGGAGCGGGCTAGCCCGGTAAGCCGGGATGATTTCAGGCCGAAATTCGCAATTATCAAGTAAATAAGGGCAAAGTTACGTTAGTTTTACTTCAGTTTTACACTAATTAGTCTATTATTTATTTTGTAAGCCCATCGTTAATAAAAAGATTGTTAAAATCTTAGCTAACCCAGGAAAACGTCTTCACGAAGACTACTAATTAATTTATTAAATATTCGCTTTGATCACGAAACACACAAACAACGTTGATGTTCTATTTCAGTTCCTTTCAGCACTATTTATTCACACAGTCAAGCAAACGAACGCGTATCGAAGCGAGTTCAACAGTTTTTCAGCCCGGTTTGCCGGGATGAAAACGATTACGTGGACATTTTCATCCCGGTTAACCGGGCTAGCCCGCTTGCCATGTAATCGAAATGCTTAAGCAACATGCGTTTTATATATAAAGCGGTATCGCCTGGTTAACCGGGCCAGCCCGGTCCATGTAATCACCCCCTTATAAGAAAACTCTGAGCTATAGACGGGACTTGAATCCACAACGCTCCGAATTCTAGACAGACGTTGACAGAGCGAAGTTGTTTACGCCGTACGTGTGTCACAAGTACATTTTGAGCTACAAATCGCTTTATGTCCGTTAATTTTCTTTAAAGTGGTTCTATGATGAAAATATTGTTGGCAATGTTTTTGCTTAATCCTAAAGATATTATGGTAGTTAGTAATCGTGCAAAGCTTCATTTCAAAATTCGTTGAAGGAAAGGTGATATTTTACGTGTGAAGTTTGTATTTTAGAGCGCCGCCATTAAAGTGGCCGAGCTTGAGTAGAATGAGTCGAGGAAGCTTATGACGTCATAAATTAAATAATAACAATGACCCTGTTGTTGACAGCAACAACGATCTTTTGTTTTTGTTGAGTCTATGACGTCATAAGCTTCCTCGACTCATTCTTCTCAAGTTCGGCCACTTTAATGGCGGCGCTCTAAAATACAAACTTCGCACGTAAAATACAACTTTGTTTTCGCACAATTACCAACCATCATAATATCTTTAATATTATGCAGAAACCTTACCAACAATATTTTCATTAGAGAACCACTTTAAACGACACTGGTTGTGTCGTGTTGATGTGAGAGAACACTTGTAGTTGCAGGGAAGGGATGAAGACATTTACAGAGATACACGTGTGTGTAAATGTCGGAAAACTCCACCGATATACGAAGCTTTGCGGTCTCAGAACAATAAACATGCGACAACAAGCAACTTTTTGACTTTATAAAAGTCTATTAGAATTACAGGATTTGTAGATGACGTTATTGTGACGTGGTTATAACATATCTTCAAAGCCCGACAAGTCATAACATGTCTTCTGTGAAGCCCTGTGAACGTTTATGGTTCATTTAATCTCCTTTATTAGCAAGTAGTAAAGACTTGTGAAATTAAATATGTGCGTAATTTATGTATTTTTGCAGTAGATTAATATCAAGATATATTGAGCGTAAACGCGATGGTAACTTTTTTTGTGATTATTTATAGTCTGCTTTGGACACACAACCGTTTATGACCAACAGTTAGAATCCTTAATTGTTTTTGGAAAAGAAGCTGATCGGATAACGGCAACGTTAGCTGTATTACAGTTGACGACAAACAAATGGACTGTTGTACCTGTGCAGCTCCAAGTAAGATATAATTTTTTTCTTGGTTCTGTAGTTGTAAATACTTTGATTTGGTTACGGTCAGAGTGAAGGGGGGGAGCTTTTCGTCTTTTGTTATGTTTGAAAATATTTATATTTTGGATGGGTATCGTGTTGGATTTTTAAAGTATTTGTTTTATTCCTGTAAGCTTTAGTTCTGTTGGGAAGAATGGATGGCGTATGCGGTTAACCAGCTGCCTAGTAAATTATACGCTAATTATGTGCTTTTGACATGAAGCCGCTAAACATACAAGTTTTATTTCTCATTAGTTGTACGGAAATATCAGTATCTATATAATAAGATATACGTTCCATACCGTTACTTACGTTTCGTTATTTAGCTTATCTTACTTTTATCTACCCACCTCACTTTACCTTACCTTACCTTACCTTACCTTACCTTACCTTACCTTACCTTACCTTACCTTACCTTACCTTACCTTACCTTACCTTACCTTACCTTACCTTACCTTACCTTACCTTACCTTACCTTACCTTACCTTACATTACATTACATTACTTCACTTCATTTCACCTCACCTCACCTTATCTTACCTCACCTCAACTAACCTTACCTGTATCGTACCTATACCTTAGCTGTACCTTCCCTTCCCTGTACCTTAATCTTACATATACCTTACCTTATTCCTTAATCTTATATATACCTTAGCTGTATCTTACCTTACCTTACTTTACTTTACTTTACTTTACTTTACTTTACTTTACTTTACTTTACTTTACTTTACTTTACTTTACTTTACTTTACTTTACTTTACTTTGCTTTGCTTTGCTTTGCTTTGCTTTGCTTTGCTTTGCTTTGCTTTGCTTTGCTTTGCTTTGCTTTGCTTTGCTTTGCTTTGCTTTGCTTTGCTTTGCTTTGCTGTGCTTTGCTTTGCTTTGCTTTGCTTTGCTTTGCTTTGCTTTACTTTACCTGTACCTTCCCTGTACCTTCCCTGTACCTTCCCTGTACCTTCCCTGTACCTTACCTGTACCTTACCTGTACCTTAACTCACTCCTGTCCGAGGGCGTCTCCAGAGATGAATAAAATCGTCTGGCGTTTACTGAAGACCAATTCGGACAGGAAAGAGTTAGAGAGATAGTTTATAACTCATTCCTGTCCGAGGGCTTCTCCAGAGATGAATAAAATCGTCTGGCGTTAGCCAGAATAAAATACTAAAGACCAATTCGGACAGGAAAGAGTTAATTCAACTTATCTTACCTTAGGTACCCGACAATCTTTTACCTTTTCATTCACATGTTTTAAAGCGTATGTTGAAGTTAATGTCTCTTTATTCGCAGTCTTACTCAAGGTACTTTCACTTGTCAATGATAGTGGGTGATGTAATGATTGTAACTGGAGGTTACACTGGTGGAAGCGTTCAAGAATTTGCCGACATAACTCTGGTCTATAACCTAAGGTGTGGCCAATGGGAAAAACTTGATTTGAAAGGTATATAATTTGTAAAGACAAATTGTCTAAGTTTGATAATATCCTTAATGGAGTCTCAGACGTCTTTACAATCCTACTGTATACTGACTACTTGTTTCTTGCTTTTCCTAAATTCTTACTTACTTTTATAAGTTTTATTTATTTATTTATTTATTTATTTATTTATTTATTTATTTATTTATTTATTTATTTATTTATTTATTTATTTATTTATTTATTTATTTAAAAAGGATTTATACTCTTCATTTTTACTACATGTTTTTTTTTTAAACAGTTCTGTGAAACCAGTTTGCTTTATCTTAAATTGATACTGTGGTAAAAAGAGATTTTGAAACACTGACGGTGTGTTCGTTTTGAACCATTTCGGAAAATCTTGGGAACTCAGAATTTTCTCTGAGTAAAATAGCTCAAGGAACATTTCACAGTCGGGTATTATTGTTCACAACACAAACAATCGTTTCTCAAATTAGAGATCTCAAATCTAACAATGTAACCAAATCGTATTTTTCTCTTTGAAAGTTTGGGGGGAAATAACAATCCACTTCTTGACACAGGATTTGTCTATGAGGATTCATTTCTCTTTTTCGTATGTTTTTGCTGTACAAGCTGTCGTAAGTTAAGCTCAGAAAAAAGTCTGAGCTCCACACGGGACTCAAACCCACAACCTTCCGAATGCCAGCCGGACGCTCTAACCATTGAGCCACTGGAGCTCAGATGGTAGACCGAACCACCAATGTTGTGGGTCCGAGTCCCGTCAGGAGCTCAAGAGTTTTTCTCTGAGTTTAACTTACGACAGCTTGTACAGCAAAAACAAAACGAAAAAACTTTACCAACTTCAGGCTGAAAACACTACTAACATAGACAATCAGACGTTTGGATTCACGCGTAATTGTCAATTGGGTACTACTAGTCTTATCAATGCCTAATTAAGTTCATATTTATCTTGTTTTACTTGTTCTACTAGTTTTAACTTTGTATTTTAACTTTTTCTTGTCCGAGGTGTCATTTCACCTGTAAAAATATATTTGTGTGGTATTGCGTCAACGATATCATATTCTCTGACTCCCACTGTGCGTGCGTTTGACAAATATAACGAAGCCTTTAATGTTTAACATTGTTCCGTTCTTTAACCAGTCCGAAAAAGACGAAAATTATTTTATGTTTGACAATATATATATATAAATATATACGATGCAAATATCATTGATTTTCTCATGCAATAGACGTAATGTACAACTTATCTGTTTAGGGATATTTCCGTTGGCTTTGGCTCATAGCTCTATTGCTTCAATTAATGGCCAAATTTATGTTTTTGGTGGCTACAACGGGATTGCCTTGGAGGAGCTGTTTCGTCTGAATATCTCGTCGGATTGGTGTTCTATGTTCTCTACAAAATCGAAGTGCATCAGTATTGGAGGTTGCAATTGGTGCTTTGATAAGACATTGAACCGAAGCTTTTGTTATACTCCTGACGATAGTGCGTCCCAGGCATGTTCGAATAACACGGTTCCTGGAAACCAATGCAATGCTAATACTATAGCAATGCCGTTATCAAGTGCACTTACGTCATCATTTGATCTTTGTAGCCAGTACAGCATTTGTTCATCTTGTATTCAAGCTAAAGGTAAGTTCTTTCCACAAGCAACGTAGCAAAACATTTAAAAACGAAAAAATATATTTTGCCGCGATAGGCTAGTGAAGCCTAATCCTTATACTTACTCTGTAACTCTTGATCAACACTTATCCAAACATTCTTGAAAACTATTCTTGAAAACTACGTATACTCTTTAGTCATTACCCAAACAACAAAATTGTATCAACCTGTAAAAATGTTATTGCCATACATGTAATAATTTTGGAGACATTATCGGCGGGACACCTCAGTCCCCCTCTCACTGTCTCTCTGACTCCCCCTCTGACTCCCCCTCCCCCGTGTTGTTTGCCAGTGTAGACAATATCTTGACAATATAATGTTATTCTGATCCATACATCTAATCATTTTGGAGACATTAACCGCCGGACATACCTCCCCCTCATGCCCCTCGTTGTTTGCCAGTGTAGATATTATCTTGACAATAATGTTATTCTGATATCTTATTCTGTATTCTTGCATTAGGTTACAAATCTGCATCTTGTTTTTGGGCAATCAATCCTGGTCAATGTTTATCAGTTTACTTCCAACCAATCATGTGCGTGTTTGGGATTTGTAGTCGGGTATTACGTGAATATGATGCATGTCCTGGACAATGCCAGCGTGCAAGTTACTGTTATGATTGCTTGAAACAATACAATTGTGCTTGGTGCGCAGATCCCCTGGAAAACGGAAACGGAACTTGCATGGAAGGGACCTTTCAAGGTATTACTAAGCGATTTCTTTAGAGTTAAGAAAATTAAATAACAGATGCTACATAATTAATTCTAATTTTTCAAAGGACATTTGCGGGCATTTTTGAACAACGTAACATCACACTGAATTACATTGAATTAGATCAGATTACATTATATTACGTTACATTGCATTGCATCGCAGTACAGTACAATACGGTACAATACGGTACAATACGGTACAGTACAGTGCAGTACAGTGCAGTACAGTACTTTACATGATATGATATATGATATGACATGATCTAATTTCTGATATGACATGACATGATATGATATGACATGACATGATATAATTTCTGATATGACATGACATGATATGACATGATATGATATGATATGACATGACATGACATGATATGATATGACATGACATGATATAATTTCTGATATGACATGACATATGATATGACATGACATGATATAAGTTCTGATACGATATGACATGATATGACATGACATTTGAAAACATTTCGAAATAAAGAAACCCTCTTAATACCAGGAACTAAATGTGAACTATATTTTAGGTCCACTAAACGGAACTTGTCAAAAAAAGAACAAGAATGTAGAATCCACGTCGCTAGTTTGGGTTTCGTCTGTGTGTTTATTGGAAGACGAATGTAGAAACAACCATCATAAATGCAACGAGAATGAAACTTGCTTAAACTTGGAATATAAATATAAATGTCCCTGCAAAGCTGGTTATACCGGAAAGTCAAGGTAACAAAGTCTAAAATGTACATTTGGTTGCTACAATCATGTAAAACGATTAATAATTAAGGTGAGGTAATACGGGCAACATTCTTCTTCAACTTGCAACGTGCACGTATTACCACCCGCCTTAAACATTGCCACGCAACAATGATTTTGTTGCAAGTTGGAAAAAAATTGTTGAAAAAAGTAGACTCCAGTTCTACTTGCTGCACCATGCTGATTCAACTTGCAACAAAATCATTGTTGCGTGACAAAATAGCCGCAAATTCGCATATAACCTAATTTATTTTCCCGTTTCCGCCTTCTCCCTATTGGGTACACTGTTTTCCTCATTTTCTTTTAACATATTTCTTTATCTTATAACTTAGTCATATTATTGTAGTATTTACTTTTGCTATACCAGTAAAGTTGTTAAAAAAATAAAACAAAAAAAAACCCAACAGTATTTGATGCCCTGAACGTTATTCTATGCATAACGTCATTCTTTTCCAAAATATTCATGAGCACTTTCTGAGGTTGAAACTTGCATTTTTTGCAAGTAGGGAGCCACCTTAATCAGTATTACGGTCAAAATTTAGCAACCTTTTATGTCGATTTCTGTGAAGATATAGATTCGCTTGAAAAGCTATATTCAACACTCGTCAGTATTCTTCCTCCCTAGCCCGAATGTAACTTAAAAAATGATAGAATTAGTAGAAACAAGAAAATAACTTTATATTGGCAAATCAAATGCTTTGATTATGATATTAATTTTTATCATTTATTTTCTTATGTTTATACGAACAGAAAGTGCGTTCCAGTTTGTACTCAAGGATGTGGTAATGGTGACTGCATATATCCAGACGTTTGCTTCTGTTGGTTTGGTTGGGTTGGATCAAACTGTACTACTGCTTGCCATTGCTACGGGCAAGGAAATTGCGTGGATGAAAATCAGTTAAACAATTGTACTAATTGTCGCAACCATACAGCGGTATGTTTATGATTCTACTTTTCGTTTTTGTTTTTATCTATTGCCAACATTACTTTAAACCACAATTACTTAATTTCCAGCTAGGGTTGTTTTTATTTAAAAGCTTAATAGACATCGACACCGACTAATTACAAAGTTTAAGGTATAACGTTTAAAATAAAAAATAAAACAAAAAACATCCATCTTTGTGCGTTAATTCAAAATTATGTAATTCAGCAGATTAAGACATTGAAATATTTCGGTAATGACGTACATAATATGAACGGGTTTTCTAATTGGCCTGGCCCAAACAAAAATCCTATCCTAGTCCTAGCCCCAGCATGGGAACAAATTCTTAACTGGCAATGTAATTGGTTACACAGTGTATAGCCAATAGGAAAACTCGTTTATATTAGGTAGACCAGCGGTGGTTAACCCGAAAGCATTTGCTCCTTTAACCACCGCACACACACTACTATCTATAATGTCTATTGTAATATTTCAACCTTAAAACTTTGTACTTATTATATAAAATAAGTTACATCTTATGCACACTGTGATTCAAATACCGTGTTTATATCAGGCTATGCAACCACGGTTGTGACATCACGGCACATTTCTTAGCCTTATTTCATAAAAGAGAAGGGATGCCCGTGTTTATATAACCTGATGCAAACACTCGAGTGAGTTTTGGAGAATTCGAAAGTACTTATGTAAATCCTCCCAACTCACTCTCGTGTTTGCATCAGGCAATATAAACACGGGCGGCCATTTTCTATTTCTTAAATATATTCTCCCCTATAGAATTGTAAAAAAAATAAATTATATGTGTAAATAAACTTGAACTTGATCTTTTACCGTACAAGTACAAGGAAACTTGGGGTCAGTTTGAAATATAGATGGGGGAAAATGCACCGATCGCACTGAAAAATATTACGTAAGTGGGCGAAAATATTAAAGTATACTCTATAAGCGGTGTAAACATCTATATCTGTTTTTCACGATTTTAGGGAGTTTCATGTGAGCGGTGCGTTCGAGGGTTTGTTGGACAAAATGGTGTTTGTTTACCGTGTTTCGATAGATGCAATCACAATGCTGAGCAATGTTATAGTGTGGACGACTATAATATTATAACTGGATCTTATTCAGTAAGTAATATTTTTATTCCTTTTAACCAGGAAGCTTTATATTCTGCCTGTGAGTTCGTTTGTCTGTTTGTTCTGTGCGGAATTATATATATATATATATATATATTAGCCAGATTTCGCCAGTTCTACCAGGATTTCGCCAGTTCCACCAGTTCTATATTATTTTCAACTATACGGGCCGGAGGCAATCGTTCCTATCGCTTCCCTGTTTACAGTTTAACGTGTGTATTGTATTTTTACCAATGATAATTTTTTCAAGTTTTCTTTTTGTTACCAATTATTTAGACCAAGGAACTCAGTCTGTTGGGGCCAAGGAGTGACAACGACTTCATTTGTCAATGTAGAGATAACAGCACTGGAGTGCATTGTGAAACCTGTCATGCTGGATATTTTAAGTTGAAGAAAGAGCGAAAATGTGAACGGTAAGTCGACGTATTTACTTACATATTACAGCAGATATATTTAACATACTGAAACGAAATGGTCTGGAAACTCGGCAAACTTCAAAGCGCTTATAATGAGCTGTGATTTTTTGTTGAACCGTACCTTACACCGTGCACATCCTTTGTTTTAGGTTTATTAATATTTAAATAGCACGGTTGAGTGATTGAACTGAAAGGTTGCTATTGGATAATTCGTCATTATACTAAAATGCAATGTGTTCAGTGACCGCGCACCGTGCACAAAAATGCATAAAGGTGAACAAAAAGATAGAACAAAGACTTTAGCTGTGTTTCCAGACCATTTTGGAATGACTATGCTACAACCTGGGTGGTTGGATAATCAAAGGCTTCTCTATATACTTCGAAAAGACATCGATTATGTAATAGGACCATGCTTTAATCAACAATGTTACATTAGGAAAGGAAAGGAAAGGAAAGGAAGGACCTTGGGGCTAATCATCCTTACTTGCAACCGGTGGCTAAATTGCGAACGCATGCAGATCAACTCGGGCGAATCGTAGGCATATTAAAGGCGCATCTGGAGATAATGATAATGATTAGTATAATCAATGGTAGTTATTCTTACTATTGGTAGATGCCGCTGTCGTGGACATGCAAGTACATGTACAAGCAATACCGGTTTGGACTGTAATTGTAAAAACAACACCAAAGTACCCCCTTATTGTATGCCGTTGTCGCCATCCTCGATTAACTGCTACAAAGATCAGGTATGTTGAATAAATTAACTGTCGTTAACTTGCCGACATAGCTGGACAATCCATAAATCCATCTGAACCCGATTGTAATTCTTGTGGTCCGCAGCAAAAATCCTACTCGATCTAATTCTAACTCTGTTTACTTTATCATTTGTAACATTACCACCCTATCCAAAGATAATTTTTCGACAGAACTTTAAGTATTGTTTAATAAACGAGCAGGAGTGTTTTATCATCCATCCATCCATCCATCCATCCATCCATCCATCCATCCATCCATCCATCCATCCATCCATCCATCCATCCATCCATCCATCCATCCATCCATCCATCCATCCATCCATCCATCCATCCATCCATCCATCCATCCATCCATCCATCCATCCATCCATCCATCCATCCATCCACAGAAACAGTTCGTTTCGGGAAACATTGAGAATTTCGAGAAAACAAAACTAACTAGTTTTACGATGAATCAGACATTGAGTGCTTTCGAATGATTATTGTGGGACAGTGAACTCGGGTGGAGAATAATAATAAGATGTTACTCCGAGTGACGAACCATACCGGACAGGTAGAGAAAAGTCTACTTGGCCCGGCGGGGATCGTCGTGAATACTGTTGTCTAGATATTGAAGAAACTAGTTTGTTTCGAAATATCAAATAGCCTAAGTACCATCATTCGACCTTGACCTGTAGCTCAGTTGGTAGAGCATCGGACTAGTAACCGAAGGTCGCGGGTTCGAATCCCAGCCGGGCCAAGTTTTCTCTTCGAAATATGGTAAGGTTAGATATACTGGCGAAACAGAGCACGTAGGAGTCTAACGTTTCGAGCAAAGGCCCTTCGTCAGAGAGAAACGTGAGAGATTTCTCTACTTGTCCGGTATAGTTCGTCACTCGGAGTAACACATTATTATTGAGCGTTTTGTTATATAGTTGTGTAGTCAGCCCAGTGAACTCTATATAAGGACTGGAACGATACCTACAAACCAAATTTTGAAGCCGTCATGGAGGCTGACATGCAGGGCGGCCCCAGTCCTCTTTATATGCAAGAAAATCTTTATTTTAAAGTTATATTTTGTTATGAACCAATTACAAAGAAATGCAAACATGCTACAGTAATATATACTTCTTCTAAAGGCTTTTAGCAGCAAAAACGTAGCTTGAATATTTGACAAAAAACACATTTTGAGTCCGAAACCGCGCGGATCTCTTGATTGTTTGTAGGGCAGCTCCAAGTGTTGAGTCAGTTGAGGTATCAAAAGTCAAGAAAAAAGTCTATGAACTATCTTGAATCAAATAAAGATAGCATTAATCAGGGCTAAGGCCTACTGAAATCTAGTGGCTATAATCTGTCAAGCATATGGATGCTGACATGATCAATAAAAACCATAAATATTAAATTTTCTGAACAGTCAAAAAATCGAACAAAACACAGAAATACGAACCGACAGTGTTTTAAAGGCATCAAAGATCAAAATATATGTGGTCTTACAATGATTCAAAAGGTATGAGGAGACTATTCATAAGAGCAAAGGCACAGCTTGACAGGGTTGCAAGAATTCATAAAATAAAGACGAATAAATACTAAATATAACCTGAATTTTCGTCACGAGTTTCCATCAATCCAAGCAAAATTTTGCTTTCGTTTGGCAATATATTTCCTGCTTCAATCTATTTTTGCCAGCAAACATACCTCAGACAGAAAGGGCAACGATTCTAATACATACTAGCTTCGTTATATCAATTCAAATGAAGTTCAACTACAAAAAAATAAAAAACTCTCGCTGGGCCATTGTCTGTTTTCTACCGCTCCTTCGACGTTGTGTTGCCCCCAGCAGCCGGAAGTTTGGCTTCATCCAATCATAGGGCCGACCTTATGGAGGTATCGTTCCAGTCTTTATATAGAGTTCACTGAGTCAGCCTGAAAATATTTTAACATCATTGTCATGTCGTGTCGTGTCATTTCTATTACAATTCCTTTGCAGTTCAATTTTTTTAAATTATTTGTAGATCTATAAATTTCTTTCTGTTCTTAATTTTTAGTGTTCTTTTTGTGAGATGAATTACTTTGGCAACCCAAGTATTGCAGGTCAACAATGTTATCTCACCATGAGAATTCTCCAGCGTTCTTCATTAGCGAGGGAAAAGTCAGGCAATTCACGCTTGTTTTCAGAGCAAACAAACTTTTTTTACGTTTATCCAAGCTACACAAATTCTGACATTCGGTTAACATTTGACGTGTTTGACGGTACGTGTGCTGTTAACTATATCCTTGGTGATCTTACACCTCGGTTTATGGGGTGGCTGCGACAGAATACATGTGAACAAATGACCCGATGAATGATATATTATTTATAGACAATCTAGTTTCAATATCTTAGAAATTACCAAATCCCTAATGGTGGCATTGATTGGGTTGGATGGGTTAGTTCTGTTGCTTGCTTGCTTTGTTTTATTTTATGTTGTTTTTGTTTTTGTTTTTTTTTGCTTTGTTTTGGTTTGGTTTGGTTTGGTTTTGTTTTGTTTTTGTTTTGTTTTTGTTTTTGTTTTGCGTTGTATTGTATTGTATTGTACCGTATCGCATCGCATCGTATCGCATCGCATCGCATCGCATCGCATCGCATCGCATCGCATCGCATCGCATCGCATCGCATTGCATTGCATTGCATTGCATCGCATCGCATCGCATCGCATTGCATTGCATTGTACTGTCTTGTATTTAAGAAATGGTTTATGGATGCACGCGGAAAGTTGGGAGAGCACGAAAAAGCGTTGGAGTTGATCGAGGCGATAGCTGAGATTTTTTAGTGATCTCCCAAGTGCATCCGTAACTCAATGGAGCACGCCAAACCATGAACCACTTCTTTTATAACAAAGAATCAGACACAAAACAACGGAAAACAATATTAAATTCTCTGATTAAAAATTAGTTTCTCACTACGTTTGAAATTGCCGTGCCCCATCAAGTTATGGAGCAGGCACGGTAGTACTTTTAAGTTACGTTCAAGAACTTTTAAGGTGGTTCCGTACTGTTTCTTGAAAAGTGGAAAAAGGTAATGCTCATGAATATTTTGGAAAAGAGTGAAACTAACGTTATGCATAGAATAATGTTCAGGGCATCAAAAATCAGTTTCATTTGTTGCTATGGAAACAGTGACGTTTCAAAATGGCCAAAAAAATTCTGTAGATCCAATTTTTTTGAAAAATAGAAAACGATAATTTTCCTTTGATAAAAAAAATTGGACCTACAGAATTTTTTTTAAATCTGCCTATATATTGATTACATAACTTTAAAGAAATGTTTTGATGCAAAAAAATTTGCGGGTCACCGAACTCGGTTTTGAAATAAATGGATTAAATGTAAATTTGCGGCCATTTTGAAACGTGACTGTTGTCATAGCAACGGCTGAAACACTATCTGTTAACAATATTTGATGTCCTGAACGTTATTATATGCATAATGTTAGTTTCATTAAATATTCACGAGCACTTTCTAAGGTTGAAATTTGCATTTTCCCCACAGTTTCAAAAAAACAGTAGGGAGCCACCTTAAGCCAGAGTTGGTTGCGTTAAAAATGTATTTAGTTTTATTTTAGATTTTATTGCTTGCCATATATTATACCTAACTTGTTTGACTTTTGATTAATAGGTTCCATTGACGTTTACATTGCGACAGTCGAAAACGCTTTTAAAGTAAGAACGGATCAAAACATTTCAATTTCCCAGAAGGTATCACATTCAGAGTTATATTCAGATGGTCTTAATACATACACTACCTTCTCAGGTCATAGCACGGTGGCCGTTATAACAGCGATAAACCGCAAACTTGTGGTAACATTTCCTTTCGAGGAACACCAACTTGAAGATAAGAAGTTCTACATTGTCACGAAGGCTGGTCACTCAGGTGCCTATGGTATAGTGTATTTTAAACAGGATAACAGCAAGATTGATTTAGTTGTATTTTTTGCCGTTTTCTTTTCCTGTTTTTTCCTCCTACTGTCGGTGATCGTGATTGGTTGGAGTATTAAACACCACATTCACTCACGCCAAGAGGTCCATGACAGAGAAGTTCAAAGTGTAAGATTACAGAATCGCCCTTTTGCTAAATTTTCATTTTTGTTTGAATATCATCCTCCGTCGCGAAATATAATTCGACATCGAAAAACGACTGGGTCAACGAGAAAAGCCATTCAAGCTCTTGGCGTGCAAAGTACAAACGATAACCATGCTGCTGTTTCTACAATAATGTTTCAGATGCCACAAACAGAGAAGACAAAAATGTCATTAGTCTTAGGAACTACACTAACGATCGTGAGCCCTCAACAGCACAATAAACTTTCGCAAACATCACCAAAGATGTCATCTACAATGGAAACCGAGAATCTTTGACAATAAAAGTTATTAGTGCTTTCTATTGCTGCAGCAGGGATGTCCTCGCGCCGGACCGGACCACTTTCATCAAAGGCCACCACTACACACCAAGATTCTTTTGAATTGTAGCCACACAGCCGAGTCGAGGAAGGCTTATTATTAACATGCACGTAAAAGAATATTTAAATCACCATTATGATCAGTGGATCAGCACTGTGGATCAACTTTAATAAAACTCTCACAATTTTTAAATTTTCTAAATTAGAGTGGTTCTCTTACGAAAATATTGTTGATAATGTTTATGCATAATCTTAAAGATATTATGGTAGTTGGTAATTGTGCAAAGTTTCATTTCGAAATTCTCAAAAACAAAGTTGTATTGTACGTACGAAGTTTGTATTTTGGAGCGCCGCCATTAAAGTGGCCTAGCTTGAGAAGAATAAGTCGAGGAAGCTTTTACTCAACAAAAACGAAGGATCAATTTTGTAACGTGTAAGCTTCCTCGACTCATTCTTCTTAACCTCGGCCATTTTAATGGCGGCGCTATAAAGTACAAACTTCACACGTAAAATATCACCTTTTTTTCAACGAATTTTGAAATGAAACTTTGCACGATTACCAACTACCATATCCTCTTTAGGATTATGCAGAAACATTGCCAACAATATTTTCATCAGAGAATCACTAAGTAAATCTATACACCCAAATATGGGAAGTATTGGGGGCAAGTGTCACTGTATATATAAAGGTGATGTTATACAGACTAATTTTCAACGCAACATTGTTGCGCGAAAAAATCGATACGTCTAATATAGCAATCAATTTGTTGAAAACGTGAGTAACAACGTATTTGAAGTATGTTCAAAGTTGTGCAACACGTTACGCCATGTTACACTCATCGACTTTTCGTGCAACGATATTGCGTTAAGAATCGTCGTTGAAAATCGTTCCGTGTAACATCACTTTACAGAGGTTTTGTCAATGCGGGGTAGTTATAGGGTAGTTTATTTAATCACGTGCACAAAGTGAAAATAATGCTGGTTTTCATAGACCTTTTTTATTCAGTTTTCAAAAATTAAAAATTACAGTCTAAAATAATTTAAAAAACAAAAACCAACATATAATAACAGTTTTTTTGTATAGCTGATGATGTTGTTTTTTATCATGTCAAATCATTTTCATCGTTTTGGGTTGTTTTTTTAATTTTGTTTTTTTTAATTTTTATTCACTACCACATGAGCTCTTTTGTATCTTACTCTGGCTAGGCTACAGTAAAAACCCGCTAACAAGAACCTGCCATTATTTAGAACCTCAGGCTGAAATTAAGAATTTATTTATACAAGAATATAAGAACCTATCCCAGGCTGATTTGGTAAAATGTAGGTTCTTGTTAGCGGGTTTTTACTGTATTTGATTTGTATGTCAATGAAAACGCTTCCACTAATCATGTTAACTGTTTCCGCAGTGAAATCAGAAATTTGGGGCTGTTAAAAATACTAAAGTCATTATTTTTAATGAATAAAATTCCGATTCTTTAATTAATTGATGAACCAAACAGTCTCGAAAAAATTTTTTGTGAAAACCTTGTGCCATGAGAGGATTGAATTTGTTAAAAATGATGACAAATATTTGTAATATATAAATAAAGCACTTATGCATGTTTATAATTTAAAGAGAGCTATCGAACTAATATATATTGCTAAAATATCACGAACACCAATAAACTAATAGGCGAGTTTCAGGGTGTTGCGCGCGCATCATTTTTCAAAAACCTGTCAAGCTCCACTCAAAGTAAACATACTGTTTAAAATAAACAAAGTATAGATACAGTTTCTGGATGTTTAACACTGTTATTCTGCTGTTGTTGGCTCGCTAGCAAGTCTGTTTCCCATTGCTTGTTTTGTGGGGAGCCCGCCAATTTCTTTGCAAAACGATGCGCGCGCAACACCCTGAAACTCGCCTATTACGTATCTGTTGTATTATAGTTATGTATTTCATAATAAATTGCTTAAACTACGGTTCTTAGTGTCCTTTTATCTTGCTATACCGAGAGACAGGAATCGTTTTCGACTTTTTTTTTGTAAATATAGTTGGAAAAGATCCTTATTGGGGCGAGCCTCGCGAGCCCCCTAGTTAGGGAATCAAGCGCGGCGCTGTCTAACCATAAATTTGGTACGTCCACGCAATTCGTACTCACCCTTTTCCCCGGTCGGATTTTAATACTCACTGCATCGGCTGTTCCCCTGGCGTCGCGCATTTTTGTTGGGCTTTAGACTTCTTACTGCATGTGTATATATACTATCCTTGAAATGGACGAATTACTAGAAGCCAAGACTGCCAAGAAGGCAGCAACGAAATGAAAGGCTGAGAGCTCCACACAATTCATACTCACCCTCTTCACCGGTCGGAGTTTAATACTCCCTCATCGGCGCCGGATTCGTGTGGCGTACCGCAATTATATTTCTTCAGTTTCCACGACCTTTTGAATACTACAATCCATGAAGTGGACGATGCATTACTAGTGGAAACAAGAAGGCAGCGTAGGGCAGACGAGACAGTAAAAGAAAGGGAAGTAAAGTTAGCAAAGCGAAGGCAAAGATACCGAGCACATGCAGCGTGCAGAAAGACAAACATTTGGTAAGGTGCTGTTTGAGAAGACTCATTTTATTTGTTTGTGAAAATTGACCGTCTAGGGAACGCTCATTGTCTATTATATGGGGGGCTGAGGAGAAACTGGGGGGGGGGCTTTAATTTTTTTTACTCTTAAACGTTGGAGGGCCCCTCAAATTCTCAAAATGACAAAAAGGAGAAAAGGGGGGCTTTAAAAAGCGGTTATGTTTAATTAATAAATTATATATCATACAAATATTGCAGTACACTACTGAAAAAAGCCCAACCAATTGATTTTAATAATAAAACTTGAACGTGAAATTTATTTTGTTTTTTTAAATAAATACACTTTAAACATGTACAAATTAGAACTATAAGCAGTGGTCATTTGCCACTGAGGCCATCGAAACGTCAGTCACTAATAACATCAGCAACAGTCTTTCTCAAGAGAACACTAACTACTATTGTTGAACAGACATTTAAGGGCTCGCCCCATGATGCTTTGCATCTCTAGTTATGTAAGTACTGAGACTTAAGTGCAGTTAGCAAGACTCGTGCAATAACCGACAGAGTATATATTGGTACGTTTTCATATACATGTTGATATCCTGATCTCAAACTCATTAATAATTCATGAAGAAAACACAAAGGAAATCGGTACCGTGTCGGTGGTTTGGATATCGGAGGAAGAAATTACATAAGTTAAGCAAACTTTCATCTTGATTTTCTCTTAAAATGCTGATTTGTTTGAGATGCTCGAACTTTGTTCAAAAACCTCGGCTTCGCCTCGGTTTTCAACAAACGTCTCAGTGTTTCGATATCCTGACGAAACACTCCTCCTCGTGTATGATATATTACATCTCACTCGTTCGCTTTGCTCACTTGTGAGATAACACTCGAAATAAATTTCATATATCTGCACAACCTGCATGTATTATTCTCTATTTATTTACGTTTGATGTGCAGTGTACGCTTTGATGCGTTGGTGATGCATGTTATTTGGTTGAATGCTTTGAAGCTTTGAAGTATTCTTATTTGTGTTTGGCGTTTTTTTACTCAAAGTGTTCAGTAATTCTTTGTGTTTAGACTGACCTCTCGTTACGTTTGAAATGTTATTGTTTGTAATATATATTCATTTTAAAATTAAACGTTCTTTGACCAAGTTTTCGGTTCACCAGACTGCAAGCTTATAACGGGAAGACAATAACTGAAACCAGTTCTGAAATCAATCTGGTGACTGAAAGCTTGTAATTATATTGATGTTTGGTCAGATAAGTGAGATAACGTTATGTATATTCCTGGCTCCGCTTCTTCAAATATTTTTGTTTAGTGTGTTTACACTTGTGGGTGACTGTGCATGGTTACATGGTTTAATCCCCGAGCCCGGGCGGAGGGCCTAATCTCGACACGCATGGAGTCCACTTACACGCGAGATAACCTGAAAGTAATTCTGAAACATGTTTATATATATATATATAAGTGAGTGAGTTATGGTTCACGAAATGTTAGAGAGTGCTCAATACCATATATAGATAGAGCAAAATACAAAGTATAAAGTATAGTTTTACCTTAAAGTCTTCGCTACCAGAGGTTTCACCCTAAAGTTTAGGGTGAAACCTCTGGTAGCGAAGACTTTAAGGTAAAACTATACTTTATACTTTGTGTATATATATATATATATATATGTTATCAAATCCACAACTTGCGCAGTTCGGATAGCAGGGTACTGGTGGAACGATACCTACAAACCAAATTTTGAAGCCGTCATGGAGGCTGACATGCAGGGCAGCCCCAGTCCTCTTTATATGCAAGAAAATCTTTATTTTTTAAGTTATATTTTGTTATGAACCAATTACAAAGAAATGCTACAGTAAATTTACAGTAATTTCTTCTAAAGTCTTTTAGCAGCAAAAACGTAGCTTGAATATTTGACAAAAAAAACACAATTTGAATCCGAAACCGCGCGGATCTCTTGATTTTTTGTATGGCAGCTCCAAGTGTTGAGGTATCAAAAATCAAGAAAAAAGTCTATGAACTATCTTGAATTAAATAAAGATAGTCTACTTTAAAGCCTACTGAAACCTAGTGGCTATAATCTGTCGAGCATATAGATGCTGACATGATCAATAAAAACCATAAATATTAAATTTTCTGAACAGTCAAAAAAAATCAAATAAAACACAGAAATACGAACAACAGTGTTTTAAAGGCATCAAAGATAAAAAATATACGTGGTCTTATAATGATTCAAAAGGTATGAGGAGATTATTCAATAGAGCAAAGGCACAGCTTGACAGGGATGCAAGAATTCATAAAATAAAGACGAATAAATACTAAATAAAACCTGAATTTTCGTCAGGAGTTTCCATCAATCCAAGCAAAATTTTGCTTTTGTAATTATTGGCAATATATTTCCTCCTTCAATCTATTTTTGCCAGCAAACATACCTGAGACAGAAAGGACAATGAATCTAATACATACTCATGGCTCCGTTATATCAATTCTAAAGAAGTTCAACTACAAAAAAATAAAATATTCTCGCTGGGCCATTGTTCTGTTTTCTACCGCTCCTTGGACGTTGGTCAGACGTTCATGCGTTGTCCCCAGCACCCGGAAGTTTGGCTTCACCCAACCATAAGGCTGGCCTTATGGAGGTAGCGTCCCAGTCCTCATATAGAGTTCGTGCACTGCTGGTAACTAACCTGTTTAAAAATTATTCAAATTATTTAACTTTACGTCAGCAAATTATAATCACTATAAGTTCGGTTGGATTGCGAAATACAGTTTCTCAATTTTCAGCGATGGCGATCATGACGAAAGAAATCTTTGCCAGAAAAAATGGTTTCATGATCAGCTAAAATGTACATTAACATTACCATGGAAAAAGACCAAAGAAAGAAGGCTAAGAAGAGATGTGACAGCAATAGAGACAGCAGAGAAGAGGCAACAATAAACAATATATGACTTAAAACCACTGAAAAAAGCCTAAAAATTTATACAATAAAGAGTGTAAGAGTTAAAAAAAAATTAATAATTCATGAGGAAAATTCAAAAGAAATTAAAGTTTAATAGAATAAAACTTTATTTTACGAGGGAAAAGACGTATTAACCGTAAAGGTTATCTAACATACGGCCCTCACAATATTACAATATTTACAAATACAACAGACATATCTAATACACTATATATGGAAATAATGTCAAGTGATAAACTAGTCAAGTAGAAACACATTTACAATTCAATAAAAAATTACAATTGGCGCAAAAAAGGTCTTCCAGATGGTTAATACAGGTAAGTTCATGAAGAAAGTAATTACGGAGTTTGCGTTTAGTAGTAGTTAATCTTAACGTGAAAGCATCAGAAGTACATGCAGGTGACATGGCAAGCTGTTTGCAATCACTATCTAAGGCGTTAAAGAGAATTGAGGCGCTGTAGAGAAATGTTTGTTTACTAGAATTAGTGCGTGGGTAAGGAAGCTTAAGGTCATATAAGCAGGCTCTAGTACGAGCGTGTTGTCGAGTGGCAGATAAGAAATTGAACATAAATTTAAAAGACGGTGGAGCATTAGGATTGATTAGTATATTTAATAGTAGAAGAAGCTTCCTAAACGTAATTAGATCAAAAATTGGAATCCACTTAAGCTGGGAAAAAAGGAGAACAGAAGGAGTAGAATACTCAGCATCTAAGATAATGCGTGCTGCACGCTTTTGAAGGCGAATAATTCTTTGCAAAAGTGTTTTGGAACAATTACCCCAAGTGACAGAGCAGTAAATAATATTGGCATGAATGCAGGAGTTATAAGAACGAAGAGCACAATCTTTAGTTAAGAAAGGCTTAATCTGGCGCAGTAATGCAAGCCTACTATTGAGGGTTGAACATAAGTTTTCGATGTGATTAGTCCAAGTTAAATGGCTGTCTAAGGTCACACCCAGTACTTTAGCTTGCGTGACCTGTTCAATTTCTTCGCTGTTTAATGTGACCGAGAGAGATCAATCAGAAATACCCCTTAATTGTTGGATGGAATGGATGAGCATGGTTTTAGTCTTGGATGTGTTAGCTACCATTCTGTTTTGCTTTGCTCGGTCCAAGCTGAGATATCATTAGCAACAAGATTAAGATTTACATGTAAATCATGAATAGAAGAACCTGTTGTTAGTATAGTGGTGTCATCTGCAAACATTGTAGAATTTGAGTGTGATAGTTGAGAAGGAAGATCATTAATAAATAATATGAAAAGAAGGGGTCCTAGAATGCTTCCCTGAGGAACCCCGATCGTAATAGGGAGCATATCAGACATGCAATGTACTCTTAAAAGAAGTACGTTGACAGCGATCACTAAGATAAGAAGTAAACCACTCCAACGCTAGTGGAGAAGATCCGTACATCTTAAGCTTAAGAAGTAGGATACGGTGGTCAACGAGATCAAAGGCCTTTTTGAAGTCAATAAGAAGAAGTCCGTTTAATAGTTTGTTATCTATGTTAGTTAGAATCTTATCAGTGAGATCAGTGACTGCTAGTTCACATGAGCGAGATGTCCTAAATCCAAATTGATTATCAACAAGAAGATCGTAGTTAGTTAGAAAATTATAAAACGAAACATGAACATGACGTTCAAGAACTTTAGAGATGATGGCTAAAACAGAGATAGGACGGAAGTTAGAACGGTTAGAAAGCGAACCCGTTTTATATAGGGGAGAAACTTTTGCAATTTTCCATAAGTTAGGAAAAATAGCTGAATGGGCGAGATAGCTGGTGCAGCTATTTTAAGAAAATATCCGTTAACTCCATCCAACCCAGCGGCTTTCGTTACAGACAAATGGTTAAGACAATTTAGTACAAAATCCTCTGAAACTGGGGGAATAGTAAAGGTGGTATTTGGTGAAAGTTTAGAAGAAACAAAATTTGCAAGGTAGTCCCAATTTGGGTTGCTAGGAGAATTATTAAGCTTTACAGAGTTTGTTATGTTAGCAAAATGGTGATTAAACAGGTTGGCGATATCTTTAGCATCAGTAAATGTCTTCCCATCTATAGTTAAGTGGTTAGGCAAGTTAGAAGACTTTGAGGGAGCAATGAGTGTCAATATGTGATAATAATAAATAATAATCAGTGTCTATATGTGATAAAGATACCTCCTGATTTAGCTTTGATTTTCTCGGCTTAGACAAGGTTATTTTTCAAACTTACTACGCCAATGAACGTACCAAGTGGTTCGTTTTTGAAGCCGTTCAATAAAGTCGCAGTTCGTGTTTTATCAGATATAAAAACACTCGGCTTCGCCTCGTGTCTTTATACCTGATAAAACACTCCTGGTCGTTTATTAAACAGTAGTTCATCTCGGGGGTTTTTTAATATTGACTATGCATGTTCCGTTTCGCCTTTCGGTCTGTCAATACATGACAGATGAACTTTGCTAAGTAATTTTCTGGGATGCTTTTTTTTGGGGGGAGGGGGGGGGGGGGGTGCTAAGTAATTTTCTGGGATGCTTTTTTTGGGGGGGAGGGGGGGGGGGGGGTTGTGTTAAAAATGCATATAAAGCGGGCGAGGGGTTGCGTTTACGTATTTTTAGTTACGACTACAAAGTAAGTCAAGTGCACAAATTCCACGCAGACAAAGTCAACCACGGCTGACGTTCATCAGTTCGTTAAAACCCCATTGCGAAATTCTCTAATCTTCGAATATTTACTTTACTACTTTAGCATAAAGAAACTTGACATATGATATCAGAAACGTACAACGCAGAGTGTTTCAAAATACTTGAGATCTTGGCATTGATTTGTCACCCTGTAATATGTATGTTCCCTAGCTTTTTTGTGGTTTTTGACTAATCTGAAATTTTATCGTATTCAACCACTAGCCTGCAGGGCACGCAGGCGTGCTGCGGGTTATGAGAAAATATGGCGGCTCAGTCCACGTGCTCAGACCTTGAGGTTTGTACGTATGACATCAAAAAGTATTAGCAATCACGATTAGCATAATTTAGATTGATGACTAAAGCAAGAATTAGTAGATCTTAGTAAACGGTTGAACAGTACAAACTTGAGTCAGTTTGGAACATCAGTGATGGGCGATACCACCTTTTTCAATTCGATACGATACTGGTCCTATACTGACCTATTTTTTCCGATACTGATACTTTATCAACATAGCAATATTTTTTTCAAGAAAAATAAACTAAAGTTACATGTTTTTGTTCAAAAACAATAACATTAACGTTCTTCGGTTTTAGCCAATGCTTGACAGAAACTAGTTCTCTTTAATAGAGAACGTCTCGGTGTTTGGATATCATGATGAAACACTCCTCCTCGTGTATGATATATTACATAACCCACTCTTTAATTAGGTTACATAAATACTGTAACAAAATTTGAAAAAAATCTAGTAAAACCCGCGATTTAAAAAATCAGTTTTGTGCGCCAATTTTGTGGAAAAATCCGTGGTGGAGAACTCGTTATAAACGAGGGAAGTTTAAAATACATTCACTAAATTTAGATTTTCACGATCAGCAACATTTGGCTTCCTTGACTGAAAATTTGAGATATATAGCCCTAACATTTGGTGCACCAAAACAATGAAAAATATGCTTTCATCATCTATTAATGTAACTTTAACTGAGTACACCTCCATCCAACGCCGTACTATTAACGGCAGACGATTTTACTCGTCAAAGGGAGGATCCTCGGCGCCATCCTGGGCAGAAATATGTTAATTTAATGAGTTTTCATGGAAATCCGACTTATCTTTCTAACATTCTTAAGCTCCGTGTCGTTCCATATATACCTTAAAAGGTACCGCCATTTGCAGTTGAGCTTGCTGCTTCTCCTTAAGTCAGCTGATAGAGCTTTCCCAACATTATATGTCCGTCCGGCCTTGCTAAATCGTTTACTAGACATTTTTTTTATAATATCTACTCACCACGATCGCGAATAACAAATTACTAGTAATCACTAATTGAAACCCTGTCAAAGCTCCGTTTTGCAACGTCACGTTGTGCCCTTGGCAACAATACGTTGCGGTCCAATGAACGCAGAGTTTCAAACGATGAAACAACGTCTTAATTAACGCAAACTGCAAGCTCAACTGCAAATAGCGGTAATGATCATATTAAACATAATGTACTTTGTTTTTGTTAGCCATATATCAACAGTTTATTTTACCCCATGGTTTATGTAACCCATAATAATTATTACATATTGTATAATGGACCACTTTTATTGTGAACCACAGGCTCGGGTGAATGGGAAATCACGACATTGAATAAATTATTACTGTTACTAAAGTTATTAATATTATAACACTCATGACATCAGCACTTTTATACAACGAGCAAAGACTTTGGATTACATAATATTGCGAGAAAAAGGCCACACATTAAGTAATTAAAAGTTCACCATATTCCATTTCTATATATATCATCAAAATCCGCTTATAATATAAACTCATTTTTTTGCACGATAAATAGAACACGATTAGAATAAAGTAGTCTGATTCCAGTGACATTTCATAATATAATATAAACACGATATAGACAGCAGAGTTAATAAAATAGTTTTTAACCTTGTGTCTGAGAAAATTGCTAAACAATTGCAGACAGTTACAGAGCCTAGTCGAGAAAGTTCAATCAGTAACGTCCCCAATGATTGCTAACACTTACTACTCGCTCACAGACACTTTCGGCTCACATTTTTTGGTGTTTAAAATTAATACATGAAAATGAACAATTTCAACATGGTTTCTGTTCCCCTCACTCGGTTACAAACGTACATTATTAGGCCCCGTTCACACTATACAGAGCAATGACACTGTGGCAATGACAACAAGTTGTTGGCTCACGTCATTTATAAACTAAGCAACTGATCAATTAAATCATAGCTTTTGTGCCGAAAACCATACCAGATAGTAAGTAGGGCTTCTGTACACACAGAGAACGCCTGTTCCGGCACAATTTCTGTGTCGGAGCGCCGCTGCGCCACTCCGATCTCGAAAGAGGTACATCTTTTATCGGATAGCTTTTTGTGCCGTTCCAGCTACAGTGTGAACGGAGTTAAAGTAAATTAATAGAATAGAAGTAAATTAATAGAATAGAGCGTAGATCGCATTTACTTCGGCACAATATCGTGCCGAGTCTGTTCACACTATACCGGATATTTTTTGTGCCTGCACGAAAACGTAGGCCTATCGGGTATAGTACTAGTGTGAACGAGGCCTTCAACTTGGTATATTAAACACCTTAATTAACTTTTCGTCGCTTTTTGGAAAACATTAAGTTTAAATGGGAACTAACACTGACTCAAGCTTCTTAAAACGTAAATCTTTTGCTGCTACTCCATGCATGCAGGAATCAGGCTTGGTCTTGCGCAGTGTTAATTTATTGAGATCAGTCATTGTACGACTAAACCGTAACTGATTATTGCGTCTGTCGGCCGATTGGACTAAAGTTGTACCAGACTGAAGCAGTGATCTATTTATCCAAGTTTCTTTGTTTCCAAGCTTGGGAAATGGTGTTGGTGTTCGCATCCACTCTTGTCTTCGTGTTTCTACAGCTTGGGAATAGTTTGACCGAGTTTGACCAAGAAGTTGCTCTCTCTTATTTTCATTCCATGCATTGTTTGTAAAATGAGACATCATGTTTGAATCAGCACGAAGCATTCTTGTATTTGAATTTGGGCTCAAACGTCGTGATTGTATTTTGGTTCTACGATGTTCGCCAGCCAATAAGTTGATTCGTGTCGAATTTCTGTTCGGTAAATCACTTCTAGTTTCTTCAAAGACACAACCTTGTTCCTCATTATCTTCTAATGATAAATTCCCATACTGCTGGGCTGTCTGTGTATTTAAAACGTCTGACCCAGAATCATTGATTCCTGAGCTTTTTATAGTTAAAATGTCTGCTCCAGAATCATTAATTCCTGAGCTGCTTTTTCGTTCCAGTGTCTTGCATCTATAGGGTGAGGATATGTCCGCTTTTCGTGACGCAATCTGTGATACAAAGCATTTCTCGCATTTTCCTGTTGAAAGACTTTCTCTAGTCGAGCCTGGTGTGTTTGGTAGAATGAAAGTCCTATGCAACTGATAAGATGACACACTTTTCCGAGACGTTTCGCGTCCTGATGAACAACTACTTCTTTTAACAAGATCGATTTCTTTCTCCATTGTTCGTCTGGTCAGTTGTTTTTGATTATTTAAATATTCCAATCGAGCTAATAACACTTTCTCTTCAGCAGCGTTTTGCTTCTTAACCATGTCCGAGCTATTTTGATTCTCTTGGTATTTTTTAGCGAAATCATACAGGCGGACGTTATCGTCGTTGCGTCTCCTTGTAGACATCCTTAAAGTGATGATGAATATTGGATCGAAATTCGCGGTACGGTGTGATCGTTAAACTGACTCAGGAAAACCAGATTCCTTCACCTTTGGACAGTTTAGTAGCAGTTGCTGCAGTTCGCGTGTCGTGTCGATATATTAATAGTGAGACCCACTGGTTTGTTGATCTACAAACAATTAACTTACGTCAAATGAACCAACGGAACGTGCGCTACAGAAGATCGCGTTTACTGCGTTTTCCCGTTTGTTGCATATAGCTATGGCGTTGTCTTGGTAACACCTTCATCCTTGAGTCCTTGACCTCCCAAGTTGAGAAATATCAGCAAAGAAATATTACACCAGTAATATATGACGGCATGAATCATCAGACGTTTCGTGCAGACGAGTACTAGTGTCAAAGCCGGAAGTTCGTGTTGTGATACGTCCGCACAAAATAAATACTAATAAGGTGTCATGATACCATGCATGATGATACGCATACATGCTGGGAATCATTCGACTGTATCCTGTTAATGTGGTCAACCGCAATCCAGTCCCAACCTAGTACAATAATTCTAACAGTATGTGTCAATAAAATATTAAATATCGTATATATAATTACTTGATCATTTACTCGGTTTTGTCGTGACAGTTAATTAAATAATAATCAGGTCAAATTTTGCTCGTGCTGCGTCGCTCATCACAAGCACGCCAAGCTTGAACTCGCAAATGAGGTAACCTACGTTATACAAAGCAACGGCAACTCCAAAAAGGCTATTCTTGGTAATAAGAACGATCTAGTCGAAATTTAAAATGTTTGAAATCACGGTATAAGTATCAAATACTTATGCAGATTTTCGTACTCGTTCGTACTTTCGAGTGCGACGCGTGTTTACACTAAACCGTGTAACATACACATTTGTAAAATCTTCTCCCAGGTCAGTGTACAGTCTTATACTGCTTACGGGGAACAGTTATAGTTAACTAAGTATAGGTTAGTGACCGAGGTTAAGGTCACTAACCGACTTAGTTTATTCATGACACAGACGATTTTTTCGTTATTTTACAAAAAAATGGTATTCTAGACGTAGTTTTAAAGCGATATAGTAGGTCAGTTAATATGCAAGGTCAATAACCTATTTATTAACCGCGGCACATCAAAGATAATTTCTGGATGAATAAACTAAGTCTTAATATAATGCGAAATCGTAATAAAGAAATACCAAATGATTTTCCGTGCAGGATACTCTGATCCATGATTTACGGGACTATAAGTTAAAATACGGCAACATTTCCCAAGTTTATATAACAAATACAACAATAACAACTGTAAACCTAGTGTGAGGTTGGGCCACTGTGATTTCTTAATTATGAATTCAGCTTGTGCGACGTTTAATCGGAACCAGCGAATACAATAAAGCACCCTACTCATTATTTTGATAAGGTTTATTTACAACTTTACATTCATGTCTAAAGCCTGATCGACAGTGGAGAAACAAGCACAAGTAACAACAAACAAAACAAGCGAATAATCAAGTGTGAAACGATGCAAGATAATAGCATGAACACAAGAAAAAATAAGTTATTCATTTTTTAGTGCTTGTTCTAATTTTTTTTCCACCAGCAAGATCGATGTGAAAGAGCAGAAGCAAAAGAATTTTTGAAGTATGTGGTATTGAAAGTTGTCAGCGTCACCAGGTCTCCTCAAGTCTGCGCATGCATGCAAAAACGTTGTTCATGTGCTTATTTCAGATGTTGTCTCTGTGCTAATTTCACAATTGCATGCACCGTAATCAGCCTCAAACATCTTTTTCCGTGTGTTGCTTAAAAGAGATAAAGTCTACAAAGAGTGAAAATAGCTAGTACGTAGGTTTTATTTAATGTATTTATTCATAAATTTCTTGTGAAATTCGGATCTTAAGGTGTCGTTGATAAATTTTCCTTCCTAAAAAGGTTGAACAAAAGTAAAATACTGTAGTATTATACTGCCATGCATGCAGGTGGCATGTCCAATTAAATTATATACTTTCTTCATTCGTTTGTCAAATAAATCCCCATCACAGCCATGCAGGTAAGGAATCAACATATATACATAGTATGACGCTACACTGCATGGCTTAACAAGTTTTGAACATAGTTCAAAAAGTTACTGTTCATGACTCAACATTTCAAACTAAGTAATTCGCAAACTTTCTAAATGGGAACTCCCATCAAAAAAAATTATATTCAAATAAAAGGCCTATAAGTAAGTATCGTGTTTAATAATGTTTATATAGTTTAGTTATATCATGGATAGTAGAAAGGCTGGATTGGAAACTTGATGGCGTGAGTATGACAACCTGGTTGAAATTGCAGCTTAAAATGATAATCGAACTGTTTGTAAATACAACAAAGCCACATTTATTTACGATAAAATGCCCGTCTATTATTACTCATTTTAAAAGCAAAGACCAACGTTTATTAGGTGAAATATGCATGGCAAATTCCAAGCAAAACGAAGTACTATTTTGCGACGCCAGTTTCTTCGAAACAACACAGAAAATATCAAAACAAAGATCAACAATACCTCGAACACTCAATTGTGGCTTAGGCAGGTTTGGAAGGCGATAAAATCATTTGAAATGTCAACATGCATAGTCATCTGAACGCGGGAATATGAAGAATTTGAAGAAAAGTTCACTTAAAAACCTCAGTAAAACAAGCTTACTCACACCATTTGTGACATCACAATTTTCAACTCGGTTTCAACCATTTTGCAAACTGGGTGAAATGCGATTTGACCAATCAAAAGGCCAAAAACGTCCCACGTGACTATTAGTTTCCTATCCTGTCCATTTACAATCCACGGTTATATATATATCATTTTGTTCTCGAGACATTCGTATATTTTGCTGATGAACGGCTCAACGTTGGTGTACAGTGGGCGTTTTCTTTTGAATTTTGACGTCATTGAGTGCTTTTCTTTTGTTTCTAGACCTCAATAACGTCAAAATTGAAAAGGAATAAACTTTTTTAATAGCCTTTATTTAAAAATTATTATATATTATCTGATTTATCATCACATTACTCTGGGTATCATTCTAAAACAGAGTCGTAACGCTCTATTCCACCGCAAGCATATAAATGCTTAATCGAGTTATTCGAACGCAGTGTTAATAAATTCCCCTGCTCAAGTATAGTAGAACTACATCCTGTTAACAAGCTGTGATAATTTTTACGTGTGCATGTAATAAGCTACAATCCTGCCTAGGCTATTCACGTAAACACAATATAACCAAATATAAATTCACATTCAAATGTAATACTGCTATACCTTTCCCTTTTCTGGAATTCCTTTCGCGCAGTTTTTAAAAACAACATCATCATCCCATCTGGGAAAAAATTAAAAAAGAAATTAATCAATAATCAGTCCCACTATATTAGGTATTTTTTTGTGGAATCCAGGTCTATAATTGATAATAATATTGCAGTTTGGCTGACACAATATCTATAGTACCGCAGGCTCAGTTATTACACATTTCGAGATGAAAGTCGAAGATTACAGTCACATATCCAAAGCGGGATTAATATTTGGGTCACCTAACCGAAAGTAGACAATGAATTTTGTAAGTTTCAAAATTGACGTTGTATTTCGCAGTTAACCATCTTCTATTGTTTAACAAAAGAAAAAGAAAATAAATTTATGTTCATATATGGAATCTTTATCTTCGTTGCTCTTTTACCTGGCTTGCCATGTAATTTCTCGCAAAATGTTGCATTACTCGAGCCCACGGTACATGTCAGTGACACAGTGTGTCTACTAAACTGCAGGGGAACACGTGGCGTCTGCTTTTAGCGCGCTGCCTCTCAGCAAAAAGTTAAGCCCGGTTAGACGGGGTTAGTACTTGGACGGGTGACCGTTTGGGAATGACCCCGTTGTTGAGCTTGGAACTCGTGTGAGTAGAGTTGTAGTTGATCTATCCTGTGCTTTGAGGGTTTTTCTCCGGGTTCTCCGTTTTTTTCCCCTCGGCTGTAAAATCAGCACCTACATCTCAAGCCTGGTTTCCATATAATCGCTACAATCGCTCAACAATGAACTCGGCGATCGCAGCGATCATATGCTAATCATCCTTATACTCGCGGCCAGCGGTTGAATTACAAAGGACGCAGATCAACGTGGCCATGTCGAGGCATGTCAAAGGGGCTCCAGGCAGCCGCCATACGCCACAGTTCAGACCACGGATCACAGCTATAAGAGGGAGGAAAACCACAGAACCCGGCGAAAAACCCTCGAAGCACAGGAGAGATTAACTACAACTCTACTCACATAAGTTCCAAGCTCGACAACGGGGTCAAAGGTCATTACCAAGCAGTCACCCATCCAAGTACTAACCCCGTCTAACCTAGCCTCCCCCGCAGTCGTTCTTAGGGAGACGGTAAACGTAAAATTTCAGATTTTTTCACAAGGTTACTCACTGATAACTGCCGCCAAGCCGCCAGACAATGGTAAACAACGAACTAAGGAATACATTTTAATGAATTAAACTGTGCAATATCACTAACTTTCACGAGTAAAGCATGCATCAACAAAAACCAGTTGAATTGTTTTCAATTTTCTTCTCAAGATTTCATAGGTGCAATGTGCATGAAAGATTTAAACGAATTTTCACAAATGGTAATAAATAATAGACGGTTATGTCCCTGTGACTGGCTGATCTATATTTGGCGGGGTATATTGATTTGATTGTTTCGCGGTACACAAAGAGAACACATTATTGCTCTCCGACAAGCAGGCGTTAGTGGGAGCGGGTTTTACTCCTCCCTAAGAACGACTGTGCATGCGGGGGAGGCCACGTCTAACCGGGCTTAACTTTTGATGAGAGGCACAGCACGCTAACAGCACACGCCACCCGTGCTCCCACTCGACTTTGTCTCGTGTCGTACGTGTTGTTCACAATCTCGGTTGCAATGCCGAAGAAGGAATTTGCCTGTCTTATCAAACCATCAGAAACACGCCCAGTGGCTTTCACACTACAGTATAACACTACAGTATATCACTATAGCATATCACTACAGCATAACACTACAGTATATCACTACAGTATATCACTACAGTATATCACTACAGTATATCACTACAGTATATCACTACAGTATATCACTACAGTACATCACTACAGTATATCACGACAGTATATCACTACAGTATATCACTACAGTATATCACTACAGTATATCACTACAGTATATCACTACAGTACAACACTACAGTATATCACTACAGTATATCACTACAGTATATCACTACAGTATAACACTACAGTATATCACTACAGTACATCACTACAGTACATCACTACAGTATATCACTACAGTATAACACTACAGTATAACACTACAGTATATCACTACAGTATATCACTACAGTATATCACTACAGTATATCACTACAGTATATCACTACAGTATATCACTACAGTATATCACTACAGTATATCACTACAGTACATCACTACAGTACAACACTACAGTATATCACTACAGTACAACACTACAGTATATCACTACAGTATATCACTACAGTATATCACTACAGTATATCACTACAGTATAACACTACAGTATAACACTACAGTATATCACTACAGTATATCACTACAGTATATCACTACAGTATATCACTACAGTACATCACTACAGTACATCACTACAGTATATCACTACAGTATATCACTACAGAATATCACTACAGTATATCACTACAGTATATCACTACAGTATATCACTACAGTATATCACTACAGTACATCACTACAGTATATCACTACAGTATATCACTACAGTATATCACTACAGTACATCACTACAGTACATCACTACAGTACATCACTACAGTATATCACTACAGTATATCACTACAGTATATCACTACAGTATATCACTACAGTACATCACTACAGTACATCACTACAGTATATCACTACAGTATATCACTACAGTATATCACTACAGTACATTACTACAGTACATCACTACAGTACATCACTACAGTACAACACTACAGTACATCACTACAGTACATCACTACAGTATATCACTAAAGTACATCACTACAGTATATCACTACAGTACATCACTACAGTACAACACTACAGTATATCACTACAGTATATCACTACAGTATAACACTACAGTACATCACTACAGTATATCACTACAGTACATCACTACAGTATATCACTACAGTACATCACTACAGTACAACACTACAGTATATCACTACAGTATATCACTACAGTATATCACTACAGTATATCACTACAGTATATCACTACAGTACAACACTACAGTATATCACTTTGATGGTTTCAAGTTCAAATTCTGTTCTTTACATGTCCAGAATAAATTAAAAACATCGATATTATTACCTGCGTTTTACTTGGAAATTAGATGACTGTTGTAATAGAGGGTTTCCTTGCAATATGTTTTCAGTTCTAATTCGTTCTTCTTCGACCTTTTTTTCTTGTTCCTGGAAGTAAAGAATTATGTACAAAATCCAGTTATTTATTTATTTCAGGTCAAGCTGATACAGTAACCATCTGACGTTAACATGTCACATAAAATAAGTTTCATCTTACGCATGCAGCAATTGACCGTACCGAAAATGATGGCGACTTGTACATTTAACCACAATCATTTGCGCACAGTATATATTGTTTCTTGTACAATTATCGGAAGACAGGTCTTTAAAAAGATCAACTTTGGTAGGAATGAAGTTCTTGCTTACTTAATCCATGTTAACATGATAAACAATGTTTAGTTGTTATTTGAGCTGATTTGAGGTCGCAAAGCATTGTGGTTAAATGTACCGCCGCCATTTTTTTCAATACCGTCAATTGAAAAGTTACTGGCGTCAGTCACAGCATATTTCTTAGTCATATTTCATAAAAAGAAATATACGCCTTTAACACTTTACTTTTTAATTGGCTATTTTCCGAGAAATCTCCACTTGACGAGTAAAATAGTAAATATGTTCTTTAAAGTTTTGCATGGCAGTGAGATTAAAGTGCATATCATCTAAACACGTTCTACCTTTGGCAAATAGTTGAACAACAAAATATTTTTTAGATTGGAGCAACTTTTATTGCTTTATAATAGAGTATTTTTGTTTTCAAAATGGTAATGAGATGACGCCAAAGTAGCCATCATTATCTATACAATATTTATTTGCAGGAATGACACGACCCAATTCTTCCATTATGCGAATCGCCAAAAAAAACATTAAAGAATAGCTCCAATCAAAAAAATATTTCACTGAACTGTTTGTCCTATGTAGAACGTATTCAGATGATAAAAAATTTGGGTTTATATGCACTTTAAAGTACACAATTTCTTGTAGTTCTCACCACGTATTTATTAGGAATAACATGAGCTCTCAGTCCGTGAACCCGGGTCGTCTCTATGTCATACTGGTGTTAGACAGAGTAAAAATAAAATACAGATAAGTTGCAAAATTGCAACCGTGCCAAGTAAAGGATGAAATAACCTGATGCAAACACTCAAATAACTTTAGGGAAATTGTTCGAAAGTACTATATACAGTACGTAACATAAAATTTCCCCAGATTTTCCTCTCGCGTTAGCAGTGGCTTTATAAACGCGGGCAAACAGCAAGAACTAGAAAGATTTATAAAATAGGTTGCGTCTTACGCACGCTGTGATTGGTCAATTACCGTGTTTATATCAGGCTATGTAAACACGGTTGTGATGTCACGGCACATTTTTTAGCCTTATTTCATAAAAGAAATAGAAAATGGATGCCCCGTGTTTATATAACCTGATGCAAACACGAGAGTGAGTTGGGAGAATTCGAAAGTTTATGTGAACCCGAGCCGTAGGCGAGGGTTTACATAAGTACTTTCGAATTCTCCCAACTCACTCGAGTTCAACCAATGAACCACACTAGAATATTATAAAGATAAATTTATTGACATCGACAATATCTGTGTCGGAATGCCTCTGTATGTCTTTTGCCAAATCTAATCAAACCACATCTGTGATTACTAAGACAAGTTTAATATTATGTAATTAATTCTGTTATTATTGATTATTCTTTAGTTATACAGATATTAATGTTAATTGGATTCACCTTTTCTCAAATATAGCGGATCGGCTGTTGAACGTCTTGATACAAACTAAAGGCTGGTTTCCACTCAGGAAACGTTTCCGCGGGACAGGAACGGACAGGAAAGTTTTCTTTGTCTTGTGAGCTCTCGGTCGGAACTAATGACGTTAACACAAAAGAAACTTTCCTGTCCGTTCCTAACCTGCGGAAGATTTTCCTGAGTGGAAACTAGCCTTAAAGTAGTGCCCCGAAACATTGTTTTATTTAAAATTTTTATCAAGTTTCTTGTGAATAAAAAGTAATTCTAAATAAATTCTAAACAGTATCGAAAAGCATCTGTAGTTTGTAAGTAAAAGTTTTATCAGTTTTGATTCACTGAGTGTCCTCTGACCTTTTTAGCTTCTTCCTGGGCTCGTTCTTTCTTTATTCTCTGTAGCTCAGCCAAGAGTTCAGCAGTGTCATCTTCATCATCGCTAGAAAAAAGAATTTAACAAAAATCAGATCTTTCTGCAAAACCAAACGGCAAGCTGATGTTACCGTAACATGGTTAATCTAATTTTAATATAAATTTTTCAGTTTTATCGAAATTAACTCTTATTTACATGTATTATATATAATAGAGTGTTTTATTGATGTTTCCACCACTAGTAAGAACGATAATCTTACATGTGTGATTATTTATGATAATCTCACATGTGTCGATTATCGTGAAATGCAATAGAGTTTACTGCTCTATTTTTGTGGGGAAATAGGACTATTTTTTTATATAATATATAAACACAACAATACAATACATGAATGCTTGGAAATATGAAATTTATTTCTCGTGTTGACCAAGATATCTCACTCGTTTGCTTTGCTCACTCGTGAGATATCCGAGTCAACACCACGCATCCATGTATTATTCTCTATTTAACCCATTGCTGCCTAGGCTGGCTGGGGTTGTTCCTTTGACGAGTAAACTCATCTGGCATTAGACAAAGTAAAATAATAAAAAGCCTGTTTTGAGTGGCTCAGAAATTAATTGGAAAGTTGTACGTGTATGATAAGAGTGGTACGTACTGTATAACACGTAGTACGTGTGTAAGTACATGTACGTTGAAATTCTATGTCGTTTGCATGCAAGAAGATGCGTTCGCGGTTGAGTGAAATGCAAGTGCGTTTATCAGTAAAATGTGATTGTGTTTGAGTGAAATGCAAGTGCGTTTGAGTGAAATGTGATAGTGTTTGAGTGAAATGCAAGTGCGTTTGAGTGAAATGTGATAGTGTTTGAGTGAAATGCAAGTGCGTTTGAGTGAAATGTGATAGTGTTTGAGTGAAATGCAAGTGCGTTTGAGTGAAATGTGATCGCGTTTGAGTGAAATGCAAGTGCGTTTGAGTGAAATGTGATCGCGTTTGAGTGAAATGCAAGTGCGTTTGAGTGAAATGTGATCGCGTTTGAGTGAAATGCAAGTGCGTTTGAGTGAAATGTGATCGCGTTTGAGTGAAATGCAAGTGCGTTTGAGTGAAATGCAAGTGCGTTTGAGTGAAATGTGATCGCGTTTGAGTGAAATGCAAGTGCGTTTGCGTGAAATGCAAGTGCGTTTGAGTGAAATGCAAGTGCGTTTGAGTGAAATGCAAGTACGTTTGAGTGAAATGTGATAGTGTTTAAGTGAGATGCGTTAGCGTTTGGGTGAAATGTAATCGCATTTGAGTGAAATGTGATCGCGTTTGAGTAAAATGTGATCGCGTTTGAGTGAAATGTGATCGCGTTTGAGCGAAATTTGATCGCGTTTGAGTGAAATGTGATCGCGTTTGAATGAAATATGATCGAGTTTCCTAAACCATTTAGTTTATGAAAAGCGCCCAGTCTAAGATATAAGTTTTTCCTTCTCCAGATACGAGGTCTCAAACGTAATGCAACATCACGTCACAAACTGGAATATAACATCTCGCAATATACAGTAGCGTTATCAGTTTCACAACTCACAGCATACGTTACGCAGCAAAGCACATGTCTTCCTGCATAGCGTGCAGCATACTGTACTGTGTCCCCAGTTTTACAGCGAAACAATCTCGCAGCGTAGCGTAACCGGTCTCACAGCGTTACCTATAAACCGGTCACACAGCGTACTAGCGTAGCGTAATCATCACATTGGAACATTAAATAGAACAATTTATTATGCAAAGTGAAAAGGTGATAAAGTCCAAACTGCCGCGTATACGAAATACTGAAGTTTCTAACGCAGCCCTTCTTCAGAGTACAGTACATGTATATGTAGGGGCTCCGATAAAAACGTCAGGGGCCAGCTTGAAACGTCAGTATTTCGTTATTACAGTCATTTGCAACTCACTTTTCACCCAATTACCCAAATCTTCGGAAGTTCGTTCGGAAGTTCGCAAGTTCGTTGGAAAGTTCGTAGTTCGTTTTGAACTACGCATTTGATTGGTTGCTTAGCTGTAGCAGCCAATCAAATGCGTAATTCAAAACGAACTTTGAACTTCCGAACGAACTTGCGAACTTCTGAACGAACTTCCGAAGATTTCGGTGAAAATTGAGTTGCAAATGACTGTAAAGCACTCTAATTTTTTGTGATTCTATGAAGTACCTCGGAATGACGTGCTTCGTCAGTGACTGTAGACCCCATGTACCAGGTTTATTTATTGGCATACTGTACCTTACTTCCGAGTCATCTTCATCATCCACAGGATCATCAGCATCTAAGTTAGTTACAGGTAACTGATCTAGTCTTGATCGTTTTGATGAAGATTCTGCATTGCTTCTACTTCCCCTCTCCCTGCTCCGGTCTTTAGCAACTTGACGTTCACGCTCTTCCAAATCTCTTCTGAAGTCTTTCTCACGTAATTCATCAATGTTATCTTGACCAGTTTGTCTGGATAAAACATTATGATTAACTTTTATCAATATTCAATTTTCATACACTGATGTATTTTCTGAGTTCTGATTGGATGGCAACATGGCAACACTCAGCCATGCGTTATTACTCCAACAGTAAATTTAATAACACATGGTTAATAAAGCATGGTTGTCAAATCTTTGAATTGTGAAGCGATAGCAAGGAATACGAGAGATTGAACAGCTTGGAATATTACAATTTAGATATTTCTAATATAGGAGACTCATTCTTAAAAAGGAAATTTAAGCAAAGACTCCTTGTGGCTTGTAATATACATGTAAATGTTCACTCATTTCACAAGCATAAATTTCATATCCAGCGTGCTAAAATTGAATATTAAAATGTTTAAAGCATTTGTTGTTCGTATTTTTATCAGAATTTTCATTCATCTTGGTTTTTTAACACTTATTTTGTTTGTGCCTTTTTTAGTTAGCAAACAATTCGCACCATTTTATTTAAATATGATAAAAGATGAGACCATGTTGCCTATTTGAAATAACAGTCGAGTGCTTAGCAATGCAAATTACAGTGTATGGTCATTTAAATGTATTTATGAAATAAAAATAATTAACATCATGCGATGTGTATGTGTTGTTGTTCCACAGGTCCCTTGGGGTTCTAGGGTATCAAATCCAGATGCTCAGAGCTCATTCGTGTACTGACTGCCGTATGTGACACTTCGCTAAAACCCACCCACCCACCCCGTGTAGTAGGCGTCCAGGTGGTTGAGCCGTTGCCATTCCTTGGCTTGAGCTCGCTCAGTCGTGCAAGTGGGATTTGTATTGCTGCTGGTGACCCTTGTGCCTGCAATCGTTGCGGGGATGGTAGTGTTCCTTGCGGTGCTACAGTTGCGGTCCGGGTACTGCATTTGCACTACCTTGCAATCATACAGATGCTAGGTGGTTGCTTATGTGCTACTTTGCCATCATATTGTTGCTGGGGGGGGGGGGGGGACTGCTTTTGTGCTAATGTACCTTGCTGTCTTACAGTTGCTAGGTGGTTGCTTGTGTGCTACTTTGCCATCATATTGTTGCTGGGGGGGGACTGCTTGTGCTAATGTTCCTTGCTGTCTTACAGTTGCTAGGTGGTTGCAGGTGTGCTACTGCATTTGTGCCATTGTTCCTTGCTGTCATACAGTCGCGGGGGATCCGCTTTGCGTTGGCGCTATTTACTATCCCACAGTTGCAGAGGCTGTAGATGTGCTTTACTGCTGCCATACAGTCGTTGGGAACTGTATTGTGCTTTCTGCTGCCGTACTGTCACTGGGGCAGTGTATTTGTGCTCCCCTACCAGTGCCCTCTTGTGCGGGGGTCTCTATAATTGTATTGGCGATGTCGTTATGCGGGTCCGTACTGTGCAACACTGCTTACCGTACAGGCGTTGGGGGTCTGTATTTGTGCTCCCCTGCTGTTGCACAGTCATGTGGGGGGGGGGGGGGGTCCGTACTGTGCAACATCGCTGTACAGGCGTTGGGGGTCTGTATTGTGCTCCCCTGCTGTTGCACAGTCATGTGGGGGGTCCTCTAGTTCAGCTGTTGCCTGCTGGCCAACTACTAGTGTGTGTTGGTCCGTACTGTGCAACATTGCCGTACAGGCGTTGGGGGTCTGTATTTGTGCTCCCTGCTGTTGCACAGTCATGTGGGGGGTCCTCTGGTCCTGACCTGTTCGCTTGTGTGTTTCGCGACAGTACATCTGGTCTGTTCCCCGGCTACTCCGGGTGATAACTTATGTAGGGTGTGTTCTTGGCTACTCCAAGAAAATGTGCAGTAGTGTGCTGTAATTATGTGTAGTAGTAGCGTGTGCTTAGCTGTTGGTAGTTTGTGTTGCCGCACCCGTACATCAGGTCAGTTCCCCGGCTACTTTGGGTGATAACTTGATTTGTAGGGTGTGTTCTTGGCTACTCTGAGAAAATGGGCCGTAGTGTGCTGTAGTGTGCTGTAATGTGTAGTAGCTTGTGCTTAACAGTACCGGCTTATTCAGACTTAAAATACTTACCAAGCTTGTAAACTCCAAGCTTGTTGAACTGATTTCACTCATGCTGCCATAGCATTAACTTACATGAAGTACTTGGTTTACAATTTTGGCTTCGGCAGCTTGTCGTCAGTCAATTGTTTAATTCTATGTTTTGATTGGCTCCGAAGGCATTCTTTTGTTAACTTAACTTAACAGCACGACAGCAATGTATCTACTCGCGCATGCGCAGTAGATACAAAAAATGAATTAAACACCAAATGAATTAATTGCTGTTCTAATCACAAAATTATTAGATGCATTCTAGAATTTGTTTTGAATACTTTACTGTCATGCCAATCTTATTTTTTCATTGGTTCTTCAAAAACCAGAAACCAATTAAATTCAAAACAGAAAGTCTCCAACAAATTTAATCAAATGAATTGGCCAAGTTGAGGAACTTAACTGCAATAATAATATTTTAACAACACTTCTATTCCCACAGTGGTAGTGTAAGTACCAGACTAGAAAGTTTGGATATACAGTACAAGCACATTGCATGATTTTTTACTAGAATTTCCCCTGGCCACACAATTTTTATAAAAAAATTGCAGTGGCCATACAATTTACTAAAAAATTGCCTTTAATCATGGAATTTTAATGCAGATTCAGTGAAAAATGCATGAAAACCAATCATAACCACCATTTCATTTGCAGAAACCAGTCATTTTCCCATGGAAGTTTCACAAAATGCCCATGCAAAATAGTGACTGAAATTTGATTCCTGACGCACATTTTAAAAACATTCCAGTTAATCCAGTCTGGAGTAAATACCAACATAGTTGACTGGGTAAGCATCCATAAAATTCAGACTAAGCATCCACCCCCATTTTTGGCCAAAAACCTTTGTACACGTGTATTACATGTATTAAAATTTGATTTAATTATTATTGTGACCCATGCCTGTGTAAGCACCTACCCCCTTGTTTTGGTGATAATTAAAACACTGAGAGGGTGAGCACCCAGACTGTGTTCTTTGCAAAATGCGCACAAAAGACAAAAAAATCTGGATAATTTTGCGCACCTGCACCTGGGTTTTTTGTAGAATTTGCGCCACCTTAGTATAGCCTAAAATATATTAAGAAGAATTAGAAAAAAGGGTAATGTGGTGAATGTCATGTGCCATGAATGTCAAGTTGAGACTCATTTCTTCCTTTTTCACAATGCACAACGCGTGCACACAGGATATTCTTGGTTTTCATCTGACGTCAAGGTGGCCATATTGGTGCACAATCTTTATCCTACAGGAATTTAACTCTATTCTTATTCAAATATTTCATATGAGGCCACCTCGCGTGAGTGAAAACGATCCATTGTTGTGTAATCACTGAAATGCACATGAGAATGAAAAAATAGTGAATCAAAGACGCAGGTAGCAAAGAACACAGTCTGGGTGAGCACTTACTACTGTAGTCAACTATGGTAGTTCCATGACTACCAATCAAATGCAATTATGGTTCATCAATTAGTATAGGTAATAGCATGGCTTCGAGTGCAATTTGGAAAAAAACATGCACGAGTGAGTTTTTCAAAGACTATCCAAATTACACGAATCCGAAGGACGAGTGCTATTTGAGGTCTTTGACAAACTCACGAGTGCGTGTTTTTCCAAAATTGCACTCGAAACCTAATGCTATTACTTATTAATAATATACATAAAATGTTAGACAAATGTTCCTCTGGCTACAAAGTTTACATACCACTCATTGCTCCACTTTTCGAAGCATACAGTGGCGCTCAAAAGTTTTGTAACACCTTTATGGACTGAAATGTGTGTAGTCTGTGTGTACATGCAACATACATACACACACTACATGCAAAGCTTTCATGCATAATAACTACATGCAAAGCTTCATGTATAATAACTACATGCAATTAAGCTTCGTGTATAACTACACGCAAAGCTTCGTATATAACAACTACACACAAAACTTTGTGTATAATAAGTAATAACTACCGTATTTTCTGGGCGATAACCCGCGGGTTATCTCTTAATTTTGCTAGGAAACATAATTAGTGCGGGTAATAGGGTGGTGTGGGTAATCTGTTGAATTCTTAAGACGATGCCATCACAAAGATTGGAGACCAAGGATTCTACTTTCATCTTTCAACTACTGGTACTGTACTTTTTTCAAATTTTGTGGTCCTAAACCAAGGGAGCACGCCAGACTGACCTGTATTTCTTCTTCTTTGTTCGGCATTCCTTCATTTATATTCAGCCATTTTGAATAATGCGGTATATTCATTAGCGTATCGCAGGTGCGGGCTACGGCCCGGTTATTTCATTTTTGGAACGCGCTCGGGTTTCCTTCGGCTCCGTAGCCCGCGCCTGTTATACACTAATGATATATACAGCATTATTCAAAATGGCTGAATATAAATGAAGAAACGCCGAACAAAGAAGAAATACCGGTAAGTCAGTCTGGCGTGCTCCCTTACCCAAACCTATTATTAGCAGCTGCGGGTTATCCGATGGTGCGGATAATAGGCTGATTTATTTTTCCAAAAGTGATATTTTTGTTGCTGTGCGGGTTATACACCGTGCAGGTTATCGCCCAGAAAATACGGTACACAAAACTTTGTGTATGATCAATACATAACTACACGTAGTTTTGCATGTAGATGAGTGTATGGTAATATTTCACTGAATTATTTCCATATGATCGCTACGATCACTCAACAAAACCTCAGCGATCACAGCGATCATACAACAATCAATGCAATCACCATGCGCAATCGTAGCGATCACGACTATAGCGATTGTAGCGATAAAGTAAAGGTAAGAAAAGTTTTATTTAATTAATTAAAAGAAATCTGCCATCTGGTCACAAATAAACTGGTTCTTAGATAAATTCATCCATAGCATGTCAGCACTTACTCCAAGCTTCGGTAATACCATGGATAGTAAAATGAGTGGATTGGAAACTAATAGTCATGTGAGGTGTTTCCAGGCCGCCAATTGGCTGAAAAGCGTTTTTCTTTGCTCGAGAGATGTTGAAACCTACAACCCGAGAATAATTCAATGGGACACTAAAGCATGAATTACGGTAGCTTCCTTCTTGCTTATTTCACTATCGTCGGATAAATAATGTTGCTTTACCCCCCCTCCCCCCCCCCCCCCCACCAATCAATGTTGATTTCCAGGGGACACTTCTGAGGCCTAGCAAACAAAAATTCGGTCCCAACCTTGATCGGAGGGGGAAGGGGAGGGCACATTTTAAAGATAAATCGCGTGCGCACAGAAGTCACTTGGCATATGCTGTGTCCCAATGTAATTATTCCACGATTGTAGTTGCAAATTGTGATGTCACGAATGGCGTGAGTACGCTTGTTTTACTGAGGTTTTTAGTGAACTTTTCTTCAAATTCTTCATATCCTCACAATCAGATGACTATGTTGACATTTCAAATGATTTTATCGCCTTACAAACCTGCCTAAGCCACAATCGAGTGTTCGGGGTAAGCGTTGTTGATCTTTGTTTTGATGATTCCTGTGTTGTTTTGAAGAAATTGGCGTCCCCAAATTGTGCTTTGTTTTGCTCGGAATTTGGGATGCATATTTTAACTAATAAACCTTGATATCTTCTTTTAAAATGAGTAAGAATAGACGGGCATTTTGTCGTATTGTGGCTTTGTCGTATTTACAGACAATTCGATTATCATTTTAGGCTGTATTAATCCCAAACTTCGAATATACTCGGGTTTTTTAAGCTTGTCAATTGCAACCAGGTTGTTATGCTCATGCCATCAAGTTTCCAATCCAGTCTTTTTACTATCCATGGTAATACCAACAGGTGATGTTGGATACATTTGACACACATACGATTTTATCAGTTCAACATGCACATGAGGGTCCACAGCCAGTTGTTTTTTTCTTGCCAGAAATATTTCTGCCTTCTAACTCACTTCGGAAGAGATGCCGTAAACAGTTCACAGCAAAGTTTTGTTTTGAGCTAGATATTTTCAACGATAGTACAGAATTCTGCTGACTGATGTGCAGTCAACTACACGCAAACTGCGTGTAGTGGACTACACACAAACTGCGTGTGAGTGTAACTACATGCAACTGCGTGTAGTGCAAGGTTGCATGTAGTCCGAAGCTTCGTGTAGTTTGATTGTACTACATTGTGGGTGGAAAAACCCCACGCAGGTGTTACAAAACTTTTGAGCACCACTGTAAATGGTTAAAAACTGCTTCACTTTGTTCACTAAATACGTAAAACGTTTTACTCATAGCATCTAACCTCTTCTAGTCTTCTTGCAGGAACTTTAATGGCAATATTAAAGCAAAATTCATTCTATATTTCATCGAATGTTCTTCGACAACTCTATGTTTTGGTCGCCATATTGGATTTTCTTGTGAGGAAAAACCATCCTTCAAAATCCACATACACTGTCAGCATTTCATTGGCTTTCCGGTAGTTTATTAGCCAATCAGAATGGTTAATACTCATTGAAATTTGCACTGTATTACAAATTTGCACAGTATTACACCTTTTCTGCACTGTATTACAAATTTGGAACTGCACTCCTCTTGACCAATCAAGATGCAGTAATTTTGTCATGTATATTATTACAGTTGTTAACCAATACCAATGAATAATCAAAAACTTCCTTCATTGATTGTTCATTGATTACCAAAAGCAATCAGTTAATCGATATCAACTGTTATTGATTGATATTGATTGCTATCGATTTCATCGACTTGGAAAGGCCGATGCCTACTGCAGTTTTAAATCGTTTATGATGGAATAAAATATAAAGTTTGTGTAGTTGTACGACAATCGACCTCAAAGCTGAGTGTAAAAGTTAATAAATCTACCTCATTGAGTTTATTAATGAAATCTCTAACCTAGAATACTGTTTTGATGCCGTAAAAATCCTTACCACGACTATACCCCTCTCACCTCCGCACCCTTCAAATGTTGGCCGTGCTGCAGTTGTCATATCGCAATATATTTTATTTCGCCGCTAAACACGTCGACCTTAACAATTTTCCTCCACTTCGAATGACAATCATTCGATTTTGAACACAAGTGGTCTTCAGTGTGCACTGCGCATACTCGGCAATGCGTACATATTCTGCAGGCTCAATTGTCGGTTTGTCGATTAGTACTTCGTGTTAGGTCCATATATTAATACCCAGAGATTGGAGATATGTACACCTGAGTTCTGCATGGAGAAAAATAAGAGGAAAAAATAGAGTTGGCGTGATCCTGGAATAAGAGTTCAAGCAGAATGTGGTAGAAGTAGAAAGAACATCAGATCGTCTGATCTTTTGCGTATGCAGGAGTTGAAAGAGGTCTGAGGTCTGCTCAACATAGCATATCAGCCATGCAGCCCATGCATATATCCATCATCAAGAGACCCTAGGAAGACGTCACATGAGGCTATGGGGTAAGAAATGAAGAACGGGAGAGGCTCTTAGAGACAGTGGAGGGCACGAATTATTCCTAGCAAACACAGCGTTCCAAAAGCGTGAGCAGCGGATGTGTTACTGTAGCACAGCAGCGCTGCCCCAGACTGTAATATTTGGTCCGCGCGGGGAACGCGTTCCCCGCGCAATTTGTTCGTGATTAAAATCCGCCCGCGCAAAATTTAGTGCGGTCACTCAATCCGCGATTTATACTGAGAAATTAACAATTTTGACAAGATATGCTGTTAATACACATAGTTTAGTCCAGATTTCACTCAAAATGCTCTCAGAATGCCGGAAATCCCATCTCCAAGTAAGACAATAGAATTAAAAAAATTACGGGTCACATGTTTCTGGGGCCCCTTAGATGGACGTGCCTGACGACCCGTGCGTATATATACCCCGCCGCCCGCGCAGAAATTGTATTATTATTTAACGTTCCCCGCGCAGAAAAAAAACTTTACAGTCTGGGCGCTGCCTTTCAAGTTTACATCTTTACCTTTCAAATGTACCCTTTCAACTTGAGATATAGTCAAGCTATGAAAGCAGCAAAGGTTCCAACTTTCATTTCTATGACCGTCGTAGAAATCTTTGCGAGCGCCTTTATCGCAAAATGCCAGAACGTTTAAGATACCAACATTCAGAAATTATCGTTATTGCAGTTTTGTACAGGTAGTTCAGTAATAATGCATTAATTTCAGTTCTGTATTATTAGTTTTATGTATTTCATATCATAAACGTATTTTTATATTATTTTACAAATGTGTATATACATACACACATGATGTACATACAGTACATAAACTGATTAAAAACTGTATGTTTTTTTTATTTAAATGTAGTTCTGTGAATATGTAGGCTTCATAATTACTATAATTATACTATGCACCTACAATCAATTTTAAGCTTGGGGGAGGCCAAGCACATGTGGGAAATTTAATTTCTCTAATGAATTTTTGAGCAAAATACCCACCCTAGCCAAACATATGGGCCAAATCAAATCAAATCCACCCACCATGGGCAATTATATCCTTAGCCAGGTTTTGCGATTTCTTGAAGAAAATCGTAGTTGTACTTGTACTTTGTATTCTGAAACAAATAAGAAAAAATATCACCTTTTGCACTATACAAATTTCAGTGAATTTGAACTGTAACATACCAGTGACTGGTGATCAGTGAACTGTAATATACCGAGACTAAAGAAATGCGTGTCTATTTTTCCTCTCATCCTCCATCCTATTCTCCAATTGTAATTGAAGGGCATGACTTTGATGTTGTTCCTCACGCCAAGTGGAAACTCCTTGTGGATACAATCTGCAAGAAAGCCTCCAAGCGTTTGTTTGACCTTCGACTGCTGAAGAGAAGTGCAATACCCACTGACAGTGCTCTTGTATATTGCTCTAATATAAGACCTATACTTGAATTTTCCTGTGAAGTGTGGCATTATTGCCTCCCTCAATACTTGTCTGACCAGATCGAGTCAATCCAGCGTAGGGCAATGCGCATCATATTTCCAAATAGGGAATATGGTGAATCTATTGAGAAAGCCAAGCTTAAATCTTGTATGAGCGTATAGATCCGATCTTTGTAAGCGCTTCTTTTCAAATAAATATGATCAATCCATCTCATAAGATCAATTGTTTAGTTCCCTCACTAAGAACACTTAAGTACAGTCTACGTAAATCTGGACTCTTTTCTAATCCGAAGTGCAGAACATCTCGTTATGCGAACAGTTTTATTCCAGCAGCGACTCTTCGTTTTAACAAACTCTTTGTTTTTTTGTTGTTTTTTTTCTTTTACTCCGATTCATTTTTAATTGTAAAATACTACTAGTAATCATTGTAAATCAAAATAATTCAGTCTTTTTACTGCGAATTTGATTTTTAATCAAGATAATGATAACACTACCGGAAGGCACCACTCCTGAACAAAAGAACTGAATTGTTCACCAAATGCCACCATGAAAACAAATTTTATGCATTTAATTAAATAACACACCTTAGTTTTTAATATTTTTATTAGTCTAATGATCACCAGCAGAGTTGAGTAACAGAATTTTATAGTTTTTATAGTCAAACCAGATGTTCTCTTGCGTACGACATTGCAATTTTGCTTGGCAGATTCAATCAGCAACTTGCAAATGCTTTATCACGATTCCTCAACGGGTTGCTTAAAATATTGATTTTAAACATAGCGTTTGCAGGTTGCTGATTGAATCCATCAATCAAAATTGCAATGTTGTGTATCAATATTGCAAAGTCGCATGCAACAGAACATCCGTTTGACTATAACCATCTTAAACATTATATATATATATTTATACAATAACCAAAATGTTTTGCACGTTTTCATTGGTCGAGAGCCAGATGCATGGGTTTCATCACACTTGTTCCTATTCCGGTGAACCAATGAAAATCGTCATTGCAATGTCACGAACCAATGTTATTCCTTCGTTTTGTATAGATCATGCATGGATCACGTCAGATGTCGTGTTTCACCTTTTCCAATGCCCCGAAAATTCGGCGGGAAAATTCAATGAACCTTATCAAACGTTTTTTCTTATTTTTTTTATTGTATAAAACAAATAGATTCCATTTTCCCGTTGTCTGTTCAGTTATAGATGCACAGCTAGAGGACGTCACAACGTGGTAAGAACATCAGTGACCCACTCGACTGCGTCTCGTGGGCCACCTTTTTGTTCTTACCACGTTGTGACGTCATCTGTGCATCTATAACTGAACAGACAACGGAAAAATGGAATCTATTTGTTAAATATATATATATATATATATATATATGTATATGTATATTATAATTAATTGAATAAAATTTAGAGACACACTTAGTGCTAATGATTATAAAAACATTTGTGACAGATATAAAACATGATGTGTTTTACTCAAGAAATACTACCAAAATCAGTGTCTTTTCTGGAAGAAAAAAGGTTGTTATATAGTTTCAAAGGCGGCCAAACATTTATGTTTTATGATGTCAAGCTCAGGAATGCAGCGTGGTGTGTGAATGAATTTAATGAAATACATCTAAACGAATTCAGTTGAACAAGATGTTAGTAATTTTGAGTGTGAAGTGAATGTGATACTGTAGTACACTCCATTCAAAAAAACATCTTGTTCAACAGAATTCATTGATTTCGTTCACACACCATGCTGCATTCCTAAGCTTGACATCATATAAACATTAATCTTTGGCCACCTTCCAAACAACATTTTTTCTTCCAGAAAAGACACTCTACTGATTTTAGTAGTATAGCTGCTTTAAGACCTTGAAGAGTAGTTCTCTCTTCATTGCGTGGTTTATCTTAAAAATCCAAAATGGTGATCCAAACTCAATCTGCCTGAGATCACCAAGATTAAGTTTCAGTCTTCATCACCAAAAATTCAAACCTTCCCACCATAGGGTCTAACTTGTACATGTAATCAAATTCCTGAGTGTGGGGATAACAATCAGGTTCAAACCCACCATATCTGCCCATCCACATACTCCCCCCCCCCCCCCCCCCCATAGATCATGCATGGATCACGTCAGATGTCGTGTTTCACCTTTTCCAATGCCCCGAAAATTCGGCGGGAAAATTCAATGAACCTTATCAAACGTTTTTTCTTATTTTTTTTATTGTATAAAACAAATAGATTCCATTTTCCCGTTGTCTGTTCAGTTATAGATGCACAGCTAGAGGACGTCACACAAAACGTGGTAAGAACATCAGTGACCACACTCGACTGCGTCTCGTGGGCCACCTTTTTGTTCTTACCACGTTGTGACGTCATCTGTGCATCTATAACTGAACAGACAACGGAAAAATGGAATCTATTTGTTAAATATATATATAATATAATATATATATATGTATATGTATATTATAATTAATTGAATAAAATTTAGAGAGACACACTTAGTGCTAATGATTATAAAAACATTTGTGACAGATATAAAACATGATGTGTTTTACTCAAGAAATACTACCAAAATCAGTGTCTTTTCTGGAAGAAAAAAGGTTGTTATATAGTTTCAAAGGCGGCCAAACATTTATGTTTTATGATGTCAAGCTCAGGAATGCAGCGTGGTGTGTGAATGAATTTAATGAAATACATCTAAACGAATTCAGTTGAAACAAGATGTTAGTAATTTTGAGTGTGAAGTGAATGTGATACTGTAGTAACACTCCATTCAAAAAAACATCTTGTTCAACAGAATTCATTGATTTCGTTTCACACACCATGCTGCATTCCTAAGCTTGACATCATATAAACATTAATCTTTGGCCACCTTCCAAACAACATTTTTTCTTCCAGAAAAGACACTCTACTGATTTTAGTAGTATAGCTGCTTTAAGACCTTGAAGAGTAGTTCTCTCTTCATTGCGTGGTTTATCTTAAAAATCCAAAATGGTGATCCAAACTCAATCTGCCTGAGATCACCAAGATTAAGTTTCAGTCTTCATCACCAAAAATTCAAACCTTCCCACCATAGGGTCTAACTTGTACATGTAATCAAATTCCTGAGTGTGGGGATAACAAATCAGGTTCAAACCCACCATATCTGCGCCATCCACATACTCACCCCCCCCCCCCCCCCCCCCCCCAACCCCCCCCCTTTCCAATGCCCCGAAAATTCGGCGGGAAAATTTAGATTCCATTTCCCGTTGTCTGTTCAGTTATAGATGCACAGCTAGAGGACGTCACAACGTGGTAAGAACATGACCACTCGACTGCTCTCGAATCTATTTGTTAAATAATATAAAAAATATATATAAATATAATTATAATTAAGTATAATACACACTTAGTGCTAATGATTATAAAAACATTTGTGACAGATATAAAACATGTTTTACTCAAGAAATACAGTGTCTTTTCTGGAAGAAAAAAATTATATAGTTTCAAAGAAAACATTTTTATGATGTCAAGCTCAATGCAGCGTGGTGTGAATGAATTTAATGAATACATACAAAACGAATTCAGTTGAACAAGATGTTAGTAATTTTGATGAAGTGAATGTGAACTGTAGTACACTCCATTCAAAAAAACATCTTGTTCAACAGAATTCATTGATTTCACACACCATGCTGCATTCCTAAGCTTGACATCATATAAACATTAATCTTTGGCCCTTCCAAACAACATTTTTTCTTCCAGAAAAGACACTCTACTGATTTTAGTAGTATAGCTGCTTTAAGACCTTGAAGAGTAGTTCTCTCTTCATTGCGTGGTTTATCTTAAAAATCCAAAATGGTGATCCAAACTCAATCTGCCTGAGATCACCAAGATTAAGTTTCAGTCTTCATCACCAAAAATTCAAACCTTCCCACCATAGGGTCTAACTTGTACATGTAATCCAATTCCTGAGTGTGGGGATAACAATCAGGTTCAAACCCACCATATCTGCCCATATCCACCCCCCCCCCCCCCCCCCCCCCCCCCCGCCCCCTCCATTGGGATTACTGATAAAATTAATCAGTACATATTAATAAAATTAACAATTGCCACCTCTGTCATGAGTATAAGGATAACCTAAAAAAGCAGTACATATTTCCTTTCTCTCTGGTTTAATAAACATTAGTATAAATACACAGGTGACAGATGAGGAAATTAACAATTTCAAAGAAAATGTTGTTCCTAAAAGTATGAAAATGTGTATTTATCTTAAAACAATTATTTGCCTTGGGGTCGGTGAATATTGGTGAATAATAACCTCAACTTCGTCCTGGTTATTATTCACCAATATTCACCTCACCTTTGGTGAATAATTGTTAATTAATAATGAACACTGAAAAAAGCAAAGACTTCACTGTTCAGGTGGAATAAGATCTTTATCACTCAATACCTGCATGTATTTTTCTTACTTAATGCACATGTCATGGGCTTCCCCAAGGGTAGGGACCCCGGGCAAATGTGGGGACTTTGGTAAATTACTTTTGTAATGTTACAATATTCCCCCACACTTTGGGCAACAAAATTTTACAAAGTCCCCGCACCCACCGTCCTCTCACCATTAGATTAATAATGGAGTGGTTGAGCTGGCAGCATTTACATTTCATAAAATGAGTCAAACCACAGATGAGTGAACAAAATTAATATTCATAAACACAGAAGCAAGTTGTATACAAATTAACACCTTATACTGACAATGACTAGTTAAATATGGCTATTGTTTATTAAATAGCTGCAACAGTGAAATACTGTTTAATATATATACAAGTCATTATAAATAACTTTAATACCTTCACAACATTTTCTTTCAAAGCCACCATTTTCAATCCACTTACAAAGCCCCCACAAAGTCATTAAATTCCCTAGGTACAGCCTGGGGTCCCCCCCTCAGGGAAGCTGATGACACGCACATAAGTGTAGTAGTTGAACTCAAACCAACAAATAAAAAATATCCACTCAGAAGAGGTTAGTGAAATTTAAAATGTACAATTCTGCTAACAAACTTCGTAAAAAGGACCTGTTGTACAATCTCCATAAAGTCCATCAAGGATTCCCTCCAACAATACATCACCCACTGAATTCTCAGGTTGCATATTTACAAATGGGTCCTTTAAAAATCCCATTATAGGTTGATGGGTACTTTGCTTTGGTATTAAGTCTACTAGATCTTCACAAGAACTAGCATTATTTATTTCCTTTGTCTCTGGTTTAATAAAAGTTGATGAAATACCAAGAAAAGCAAGAACTTCAGTTGAAATAGGATCCTCATCACTCAATACTTGCATGTACGCTTCCAGTTTTCCACGTCTATATTCCTTAATAGTAGCTGTACTTGGATTTAGTTTTCTTGGTGGGAATTCAACGGTTCGTCCGTGAGGTAGTGTATTACTCTCTTTTAAACTCTTGTGCAGCTTGTAAAATTCGCTGTATCTTTTTTCAATCACTTTATCCCCCCCAGGTTTAGCAATAACTATCTTGTACACCGTGTATTCCTTTCCCACATTGCTCACAAGACGATGAAAACTTGGAATATGAATGCTCACTCTACTTGTGTTGTGAAACTGCCTATTGTTGTCCATCTCTGAAACATTTAAACACAACTGCGCGAAATCGCGAACACCAAACCCTTGTGATCGTTACCAAACATCATTGCATCACGCCGGAACTCTGTTTCACCACGGTTTGACGGGGGGTGTTTAATGACATGTAAACGCACATAAACTACCCCATAATGGCCCATTTTGCTATATTAAAAACTTGTGTTCGTGTATCATTATTTTTTATTAAGATTTTGCTCTAAGTTTATTAACGAATACGGTTTGACATTCCGTGTGTAAACTATATTAATAAATTATAAAATATAAATCATTTGAGTTATCGCACCACCCCCCTCCCCCCCGGCAAAAGGTCAACGGTCATGCAATTAACTAGCAATTAACCGAACCGGATTGCACAGTCATAGAACTGATGCTGCTGTTTGCTGTTATTTTATTAATTTTTGTTTTAAAAAGTTAACGTCCTTGCGTTACACTGTAACTTGTGTATAAGTCAAATACAAATTGAATGGTAAACAATGTAGAAAATCAAATTAGAAAACTTATATTTACAAAAATTTTTCCGATTTTTCTTTTACGTCTGTACTTGGTGTAATCGTAACTAAAATGTTACGTATCAAAGAAGAAAGACGCTGAACCGGTGCGCCCGCCATGCATGGTTCACGTTATGGTGTCTGGAGCGACTGGGCGGGTAATTGAACTGGTAAAATGGTAGGTTTTTGGCAGTTATTTGAGTTGCAGACTATTTACTCAAGCATTCAGTTGGTTTTACTGTGCTACCTTATATTTAATGTAGTATTTTTTACGAATTATAGCACAGACTGAAGTCGTCACAAAGGGACAAAGTTCGGCAATTTATAGCTTTTACTCAAACCGACGAGAAGGCAGCAATTTCTTGTCTCAGTCAACATGACTGGAGGTTAGATGTGGCTTCAGACCAATTCTTTCAACATCCCCACCGGTACACGAAAGATTCAAAGACAACAGTTGATAAAAAGAAATTACAACAGCTATTTGATCGTTACAGAGGTACGATATTTACTTGTTTTAATAGACTGGATGACATCAATTTCGATTGTTTTGAATTTATTTAGGGTTTGGTGAAATTGAAAAATGCAAATTCTACAAAACAATTGTGTTATTGGTACTTTATTATTTACTGAACTTTACACTGTTTGGCATTTTTATGTGGCTATTATTAAAGACAGTTTTCAGCAGTATACACTACTCAAGAATATATGACAAAATTTGTCTATGCAAATTTATATACAGTACTGTATATGCAATATCTGATAATCATTTTTACTGAAAATAAGTAAATTTGAGTTGATGGAATTCAGAGATCAGCTTTATCACGCCGTGTCCACATGTAACTTTTCCAGTTGCTTGAATATTTCATTTTTGCAATATTTTTTTATTAACTGTACCTGTAGTTCAACTTTTTTATGTTGTTTCATCAGGAAATGTTAATTGTAGTGGTTGTTTTGTTGTGAACTCTATTCTCCAAATCTGGTAGGTGAATATCAGGCAAAAGGTGTATTATAAGCTGTATTAGGCCATTTAAAAAAGATTCCTGGTTTATCATCAACGCCTGCATCAATTTTTTATGCTGCATGAATATTTTTATTTTTTTTATTATTAATAAAAATTGTTATTTTGTCTAAAATTAGTTAGTTTACCATGTGCATTTCCTGTCTGTCATCTCAAAACATGCGTATCAGGCCACAAGATACTTGTGACTGTCGGCCATTTTGAAATTAAATTAATAAGTATAGGTAATCATATGATAGCGAGTACAATTAAGCATTTACACTACAAGTGATATTTGAAAATCTTTCCAAAATTGCACAAGCCATTAGGTGAGTGCAATTTGGCATAATTTTCAAATATCACGAGTAGTGTAAATCCTTAATTGTATGATCAAAATCATGATTACTCATATGATTACTCATATACATGACAAAATTACGACACGTACATTTCGTAGTCACTCGCGCCTTTAAAAACATCTTGTTTCATTACTTGACAAGAAACATTTTCACTCTGGGTGTTCTCTGTACTGTACATACTCATTTCAAAATATTTACATGGAATTTTTAGTTCATAGTGTACCCCAAGTCATTGGAAATGTGAAAACTTTCCATTGCAGAATTGGCTGCCATTTTGAACTTTATTGTCAACCGATATCGTTTCCAGGGCCTTCTCTATTTTTATTAATTGTACTGCAGTACTTGTACTCCTCTCAACCAATCAGAATAACAATAATCTTTTTACATCCTGCATGCTAACAGTGAAATTTTCTAACTTTCACTATTGCAATTATGATAATAATAAACAAACTTATTAAAAACAAAACCATGCTTGCATGGATATTTTTTTTTCTTTTAATGATCATGATAAACTGGGAATTTTTTTGAAATGGCCTTATGCTGTGTTCAGTCCCCCTACCAAAACTAAAACCAACATCACTGGTATGGAATCTTGACTTCACTTTTGAGGACTGTTAATACAGGAAGTTGAGATTTGCCATGCACCAGTATTTTGAGGACAACAGATTTTCATTTTGTATTAAGAGGTAGAGTGCTGTGTAGGCAGTGTTTTGGGTTTTCGGGTGAAAATGTGCTAAACTGCTGTGATTAGTTTTGATAATGATGTTTTGAGCGGACTCCTACACAGATGTTGAAACTCTGACCATATCCCACCAGGACACCAGCAAAAAATGTGCAAGAGAGATGCTAGTACAGTACTGTACATAGGATACCATTTATAATTCTTAATTTCAAACCCTGGTTAATGACTGAAGCTACAGTACATGTACAGTATGTAGTATTCCAGATATAGAGGAGTTCACTGTCCCACATAATATATAATAATATTGGGACCAGGGCTCGCAAAATCGCCTGCCCGATGTCCCGGGGCAACCAAAAATTTGTGTCGGGCAACTAGTGTTAATAAAGCTGTGTGAAAAGATGATTTGTCAAAATGTATTGAAAGTGAATGAAATATTGATGATAATAATAAAATATTTACAGTAACTCAGCGAAGATAGCGATCGGATACCTTTTTGTACGATTTCAGAACATTTCATTTTTCATCTAATTTAGGGTGGGCAAGTACGGTAAGAAATTTTTAGTGTTGCCTGCCCCAAGGGCAACCACTTTTTTCAGAATTTTGCGAGCCCTGGTTGGGACAATAAAATTGCCTTTCTATTTTATCAATAAAATTTTAGTAGTTGATGACAACTGATAACAATTGATGACAATCAATATTAACCCCGTCATGTTAGTGTGGTTTGCATAGTGGGGTACTGTAATATAGTAATAGATATAATACACTAACAATTAATTTATTGATATTGAAAATGAAATACACTACAGTGAGTACCGGTATACTGACAGTATGTTAATTTGCAACATTGATTGTTGTGAATGTCAATTGAGTACCAATTAATTCAATCCAATTAAGTCTTGATTAAAAACAAAACCCGTCTTCTGGGTCTGGCCAGGGCAGATGTCCTGACAGAAGACTTTCTTTTTTTGGCTTTACTGTATCTCAAGACATACCATACCCTGGTCCCAGACGTTCTACACCACCACCCGCTCCACCCCCCCCCCCCCCCCCCCCCCCCCCCCCAATGCTGAAAGCGGTGAGAGAACCTCTGGTCGAACTAGCCGTTTCTTTGATCGCTCCGAGCCAATGAAGTTGCTAGGGTCAGATCTTGACCCCATTTTCCGATTGGCTAAGAAATCTTGTACAACATGAAAGTGAGATTGGTGGTGTCTGACCAGAGGGTCTCTCGCCGCTTTCAGCATTCGGGGGGGGGGGGGGGGGAGGGGGAGCGGGTGGCGTAGAACGTCTGGGACCAGGGTAGACGTACCACTGCAGCGACCAATACATTTCGGACCACTTATCTAAATAGTTAGATGTCTGGTGTGTTGCATACATTACATGTATGTATTTTGTTTGGGTTTGATTTTACTACAGCTGTTGCGTTTGTCTACTTTCTTAGAGCCAGGAGATGAAGACAAAATGATGGCTGAAGGTGTTGGTCGGTTTTGTGAGGATTTGAATTTAGATCCAACTAGTCTAAAAGTTTTGCTAATTGCATGGAAATTTAAAGCAGCAACACAATGTGAATTTTCTAGAAAAGAATTTGTAGATGGTATGACCGAATTAGGGTAAGTGAAAGAAATCTCCCTTTAGGAATTACTATCACCCTTGACTTCATTGCATCAACACTTGTGCCGGATATCTCTTAAAATAAAGTGGAAAGAACATATGGGTCACTACATAAAGTGGGTATCTTTCCAAGATTAGAATAATCAAAGAATGTGGTCACTTTACATTTGTCCTCAACCTTCTCGATTTTTTCTACGCCTAAAGTAAAAACGAATTTTTTTCGAGTTTTCTTTTTCTCAATCACAACGATGCAATTTTTTTTTAAAAACCCAACTTTGTCAGTGAACTGTACACACCGCATAACGTGGAAACTTACAGATCTGGAATCAAAACAATATTTGGAATTCTGGAAATATTGGGAGAAATATTGGGAAACAAAATCCAAAGGTAGAGTGCGACATTAAAGCCTGGTTTCCATTTGTTGGCGAACGTGTCTTAAGCCTGGTTCACACTTGAGCACAAGGACAAAACAAAAGGCAAAACAAGAGTGAAGTCAAGCCTGCGACGTAAATTATAATCATAAGATCATAAGCCAAGAGCAGAACAAAAGACGAAATAAAGAAAAAGTCTCGTTGTTTTGTCTTCGCAAGTCCCAGAAGAAAAGTTATGCTTTTTCTTGTGCTTATGCTTATGTCGCTATAGTGTGAACCAGCCAGGCTTTAAGGGTCGCGGAACTGAAGCGTTGCGACGTATTTCTTTTGTTATAACAAAAAATCACCGTCGCTACTCTTCACTGTGGATTAAGACGACGTCCTTTAAACAAAATAGAACATTTTGCAAAACAACAAGGATGAATAATGTTTAATCCCAAGAGTAATCCCAATACCGTCCTCGTTCTTTATACAGTACAATACCACTTAGAGCATTTTCACCTCTTGCGTGAGCCGTGTAGGAACGAGAACCACCTATAAAGCCAGGTTGTGACGGTGTCTTAACGGTTGCGGAAGACTAAAAGTATGCACTGCAGGGACTTTAAGATCTAGGACAACGACGGCGCTCACAAAGCAATAATTTTACAATTCACTAAAGAAGTCATGCGGTTAACTGACTATTATATTTCATGTAATATATCCAACACGAGTCAGTGTTCTTCCTCCGATTTCTATACCTTACATGCAGTCAAGCAAGTTGAAAATACGGGACGAAGCCGAGTTTTTGCAACGAGCTTGGCTGCATTTATAAATCGGAGGAAGAACACTGACGAGTGTTGGATATCATGCTTCTCAAATGAATCTCTATATTTTAAGGGAAAATCGATCTAAAGACTAAAGTTTGCCAAATTTGACCGTAATCTTCCTCCGATTTCTAAATACTGATTAAATATATATTTCTTTTGCATTCTCCTCATGAATGTTTAATGAGTTTGACTTTAATGACTTTCAAAACGTCCCCAGCACGGCTAAAATAATTGTACTGCCTGTACACATATTGAAGTCAATCTTACTACTTACAGTATATGCAAAGGTGATCTTTACATGCACTATTGATCCATTCCTATTTGTTGAATGGCAATGGATAATTGAGCAAACGTCCACAAATGATCTATTCTCTTTTTAGATGCGATTCAGTAGACAGATTAAGAAGTAGGCTATCTGTAGTAGAAAATGAAATATCCGACTGCCAGAAGTTTAAAGATTTTTATCAGTTTACTTTTAATTTTGCAAAGAATCCTGGTCAAAAAAGTCTTGGTAAGAATGTTTCTATTAGGGAGTTTAAGCTTCGCGTTGGAGAGCTCCAGCAAACGGCAGAGTTGATTTTATTAATGCATTTTCTACTGGCCCTCGTCACATTGCGTTTTCTTTTTCCTCGTCATCATAGTGATTTGTCGTTATATTTTAACGTGGCTATTTTAAATAAGAAATTTACCTTCGCCCGCCGTTTGGCGTACGAACGTGAAGCTTAAACTCTCTATTATGTAATACAATAAATATATCAATTATGGATTTCAAATTTTCTCTTCCAACTTGCGCCATACAGTATCATGATTTTTTCTAACATTGTATTGTTTTTAATATAATTTTATCCACTGATAGACACCGGTAGCTATATAGGCCCATAAAAATCTTCCTTTCGTGCGTAGTAGAGCAATACCTCGCTATGAGCATAATTTAGCGCCTAAATTGGCTTTGTGTTGGGTGTGGTGTGTTGCGGTGCGCTGTTATTTTGTGTTAGGTAGGGTGTTGTGTTGGGTGTGTTGTGCTCTGCTGTGTTGTGTTTCGTTTTGTTGAGTTGCGTTGTGCGCTGTTGTGTTGTATTCGGAACTTTCACTCGACAGTTTCCATCTTACGTTATCTAGTAAAAATGCCAACATAATCTTTGTATATACAGGACTCGATTAGGACTGGATTGTGCATTACAGTACACATACATACTACAGTATGCTGGTGGTTAATGCAAGTTAATTAATCTTTTCACTGACTTTCTCTCTCCTGTTACAAATAGAACTTGAAATGGCAATAGCTTACTGGAATATTGTTCTTAGAGGAAAATTTAAATTTCTAGACCTATGGTGCGAATTCTTGAGGGTATGTAGTGTAACTGTATATTTTGCTTTACCATTGTCACAGCAACTTAATTTTTGGGCTGAAAGTGGACACTTTATGCATGCATATTCTCTAAAAATATCCGTGCAGACAAAAAGTGATCTAAGGAATACATCATGTAGTTCGTACTTTGTTTCACGCCACTTAACACTGCATCACCTAACACTGCATGACCTAAGGCACTGAATTGAAATTAATGTAACCACTATACAGATTCGTGACATATGAATATGTGCTAACGAATTCCAAGTAAACAAAATAGTTGTCCACATTCCCTTGCTCCCACTGGATCAATGGTCGACAGTATTTTGGACTAATAGAAACGTAGTCGGCCACAGTCGACTGGTAACATGGTGCATGATTTACGTAAGGTTGCATGTTATAGTGTCCGACAAAAACAGCTGTTTGCACAAAATTCCTTTGTCGACTTTGTGACTACAATCACTGCAAAGGAGTGAATTAAAGAAATACGACAGAAGTTGACGTTAGCTCAGAAGAGGAAAATCACTGATCTAACCAACATTTGTTGAATACAACAGTAATTTTTCTTCAGAAAGCGTTGTTGCACGTATTACCACTCACCTTAAACATTGTCACGCAACAATGATTTTGTTTGAAGTTTAAAAAAATTGTTGAAAAAAGTAGACTTCAGTTCTACTTGCTGTAACATGCTGTTTCAACTTGCAACAAAATCATTGTTGCGTGACAATGTTTGAGATGGTTGGTAATACGAGCAACAACGCTTTTCAACTTGCAACGCAACAATGTTGCAGCAATTTGTTGCTCGTATTACTTTACCTTTAATTATTATTGCTTTTAAAAATAAAGACATATCCATATTTTTTTAATTTATTTGGACTTATGTTTTGCCACTAGGAACATCACAAGCACGCAATATCAAAAGATACGTGGAATTTACTATTAGATTTTAGTAATATGATAACGGACGATATGAACAATTATGACGAAGAAGGTTTGTATCCATAATAAAATAACAATGACACGTTCTCTAACCAAATCATTTTAATCCGCGGGGCGGGGGCGGGGGAGCGGAGATAAGACCCTGGGTACGAGGTTGCCTCTGTTGAAGTGAAAACTCTTTCCTGTCTGAAAAAGGGTTTTTTTCAGGTGATTTTATTCACCTTTTTAATTTAGCTAAGAAGTCCTCGACAGGAATAAGTTAATTGGATCCTTTGTTTTCAGGAATAGTCTTGTTTTTATGAACTCGAAATTTTTCATATTTTCTATCAACTATGCAGAAATCCATAATTCTACAAATCCTACTGTATGTGTTTTTTATTTTTTTGTGTTTTTGGCGGGAAAATGACGTCATATATTTGGCGCGAAATGTTTGTTTTAAAATTATTACATATTTGGTGATTGCTCCGAAAATAAATTATATGAACTACAAAACTGAAAAGATAATTGGAAAATATTTATTCAGTCAAAAGTTATCACGTTTTGAAATTTGAATTTTCGGCCATTTTTAGCTATTCTAGTAACAAAATGGCGAACAGCCACCAAATATGTAATAAAATTAAAACAGAATTTTCGCGCCAAATATATGACGTCATTTCCCCGCCAAAAACAAAAAAAAATTCGAAAAACAAAACCATACGCTTTCTAGAATTTAAGAATTATTGATTTGTGTTATGGCGCAAAAGTTGAGACTAGTTGGGCGATTTTGCAAGCTTTTCTTCCCAGCGGGTTTTATGCCAGAAATAATGTTAGCATGCATGGATCGTTTTCACACTCACGTGATCGGTCGCCCCGTTGGGGTGGTGAAACAATATGAAATATTTGAATAAGAATAGAGTTAAATGCCCATAGGATAAATATTGTCCACCAGTATGGCCGCCATTTCATTGTTTCTGTGTCCCAATATGGCCGCCGTGACGTCAGATGAAAACCAAGAATTGTTATAAGCTTCTTGATTGTAATATTTGATTTTTTCTCTTTCTTAGGGGCGTGGCCTGTCTTGATTGATGAATTTGTTGAGTTTGCTAAGCCACTTGTCCAAGCCAGACAAACGTCGGTCTGAAGTGGTCATTCTCAGTTATGATAGAATGGCTTCACTCCACTCAAAATGTCATCAACCACTGAACAAGTGTGCTGTTTGCACGAACACTTCGGCCTTTCTATCGTTTTTCAAAACTTTGTAAAATAAAATCTGTATTTTATTAATCAGTAGAAGCTTTCTATATGTAAAAATTCGTATAGATGTTTATTGCGCGGGCAGTTTGGAAAGTGACTATTTTAGGCAAATGTTAAATTGTGAATAAACTTGACCAGGAAGGCCGGAATGAAATCGACAAGGAAGAAAATCACTTTTCCTTCTCTGGCAGCAGTCCAAGATAAAGTCCTCGTGAGAATCCACAACAAATATTGGTCATAATAATCACTGTTCTACCCGATAATACTAAAAAAAATCCTATTTTGTACAACAAATGAACAATAATTTGTCAAACGTTTACTACAATTAAATGATTTGCCACTCTCGACTGTCCGATTATAGTCTAGACCAGACTGACAAAGTCCAAATTGTACATAAAAGTATAATTTAACCTGAAAAAGTCTGAGCCGCTTTCACATACTCGGAACTGACGAAGTCCGAAAATGATGTGTATAGAAAGTATAAGCCTAGGAAAGCATAGCCGCGTATACTTTGGGCTCGTTGCTCTTTATATTTTAGCTTTTCGCGGAATTTAATCGTATAATATGGGTATTATTTACAGGACCAACAAAATCTAAATCAAGAATAGGCGACTTTATCGCTAGATTTTCTCACTCGTATACAGAAGTACATGCATGGGAAGGCGTTTTGACTAATTGTATCCAACATCAATGCATATGGCCATGCGAACACTATTGACCGTAGCGAAAAAGATACAATTCTTTATATACGTGTAAACATTGTTTCTTGTATAATTGTCTGAAGATGGTGCTTTAAAAACTGTACTTCGGTAGGAAGAAAAGCCCTTTCCCCCTTGACCTAACAATGCATTTTAACATGATAAACGAAGTTTGTACATCTTTTTCGGTACCTTTGTTTCATTGTGAATTGTTTTCGACGTTGGTGAACTCGGCAACTTACAGTTTTCAGTCAGGAAACTCGAGAACCAAGGTGCTCACGATTTCGACACTCATTCACTCACCCACCTAAAATTCTGGCTACTGCCCTCCAACTAGCCTGCTTCAGCCAGGCGATCTTTAGCACCTATGCGGGGGTGACTCTTTGGGGGGGGGGGGGGGGGTGGAAATATCAAACCAACTCGCAGTCTCGCTCGTAACCATGCACGCGGACTCACAACGCCAGCCATTTTGCAGTTGCACCATACTTGTGAGTGTTCTCAGTTGGGTGCACTCTGTGGCAATCCTTCGTATAATATTTACTGAATCGACCCCAGTCTGTCAGTTATTCAAATCAAAACAAAATTGTGTTTTCGTCTTTTTTCCCAATATTTAATAAATTTCCTTTTTAATCCAAAACGTATAGTATTTCTCGAATGAGAGTACAAGTATGGGTGTCAGCTTCTTTGGACTTTAGACGTGGGAAATATATCACAAGAACGGCCACCGAGAGAGAAGGAACTGCTGCACTTGATGCGTGGATTACATTTTGTAATATTTGTCATTAACCCTTTCACTCGCATTGTTGTTGTGGAACAACTTTATCTTTTTACTCGTAAAATCGTCTGGCGTTAGACAGAGTAAAAATAAAAAGATGGGAATGAAAGGGTTAATCCATATAAAACATACAAATACAATATAAAAATTACAATTCTATTCAGATCTAACTACTATACTGTACATGACTGCAATGTCAGTCTTAGGAATTCAAACAATTTCCTATACTTACAGTCTAGGAGTGCACGTCTGCTTCTAGAGAATTACTGAATACAAATAATAGGTGAAATTGAATATTCTAAATTAAATAATCGACGTTTTCTAAGAATAAACAGCCAATGTCATCTGCCGATTCTTTGTACGACCCATTCTTTCTGACATAAAGGACATCGATTGTTTTGAACCACCCAAAGTGACATGCAGCAGTTATGAAAGGAATGATTGCATTCCCCCCAGACCACTAAAAGTAGGAAAAAACATACTATAGTAGGTAGAAATACACAGGGATTGGAGCCTGATTTAAATAGCAAACTCTGCATAATGCGGTAGCTTTTCTGGAAGTAACGAAAATCACTTGCATGCACGGTTGAGCTAGAAATATGCCTGAACCCTGGTACTTCATGAAAGCCTATCCCCATCACAAACCCTAACCCAGGATAAAATGATGGGCATACTGTAGTGTACATAGGTCCATGATTGGTTAGAATTAGCACTCATGATCTGTTAAGAGCTGCAGAGGACATCGAATTATAGTGGATGGCCAATGGCCATGGATTTTTGATACAAACAAGACGCCCGCTAGGCGTAAACTCGGGCTACTTATAGGCTGTTTAGCTCACAATAGACAACGGACAGCATTACTCAAGTTACAAAAATATATACAACATAACAAAGAGTAATAATTATATAGAACATTAGAACTACAAGAACACGTGTCGAATATAAAGATCGCATGTAGCGACTTTATAAACATTTTGGATATCTGTGACAATCATTTGGTAACTGCATTAATAGGTAACTGTTCAACTTCAAATTGAACAACACGACAAGCTGGTGCATGCATGGTATAATAATATGCAGGCGTGATTGGTTGAAAGTGTTATTGATGTGACCAATGAAATTTGCTCCTTTTGTGGCATGGTAGCCTGCGAGCCCGGCTCTCGGAGCTAGATTTGGTCTGAAAAAGAGTATAGATATAGATTTAGGGGGTCTGAAATAGGGTATAGATTTAAAGGGTTAAGGTCTGAAATAGGGTATCGAGAATGATATATTTTGGTCTGAAATAGGGTAAGGGTTTCAAGAAGAGGGTGACTCACCCCCGACAAAAGTTCAGATGAGTACACCCCCCTAGGTGATCGATGTATTACTAGTAAACTAGACGTTACTATTGCAAGGGAAGTGCTGCCTCAAAAGCCAAAATGAACCCTGGGATTGATTATAAATTGTAACAAACATATATCATGTACACAATTCTTTTTCAATTTATATTCGATTTAAAGATATATGTACTATCATCATCTAGTTCATCAAGCTCCACTTGTGCCTTAGTCACACGTACCCTTTTTTCTGGAAAATCTGTACTAATAAAAACTGTTTTTGGAAATATTTTTCTCAACCAAAGTTCAGGCATTGATCTGTGAACTAACTTCCCTTGTAGAAAAGCAGCACCAATTTTTTTCAAGCCATCTCTAATATTCATGTTAGCAGCTTTTGCTTCTTTAGCTGCATTTGTAATAGCTTGAGAACATTCAGTTTCATCTTTAGTAAAATCTGAGCAGACATATGTTATGCATTTGTAGTAATTGAATACAGGTTGCAAGTCAACATTTGCTGCAAATCCCTTAATACCAGCAACAAAGTAATTGTTAATAAAACAGCTGTCTACAGGTCTTTTAAGGTGCAACTCAAAATCAGAGTCTGGTGATATTGATAGAGCCCAGTAATATTCATCCTCAGTGATACCTACTGATTTTAGAATGTCTGCATCATTTAATGTTTCATTATAATCTGGCTTGGATGGGTTTAATACTTCATCTATTTTCTGTTCGACTGAGGTCAGAATCTGTGTTCGCCTGTCGAGTATATTACTCTTGATTCCCGCATCTAGATCATCATTAAGAGGTTCTGCTACTATTGTGCTTTTGGTAAAAAATTGACCAAAATTAAATCTACAACTAACATTTTTGTATTTTCTGCAGGTTTTAGAATGATTGTGCTTTTGATAAGTGTTAACTAACTCATGTAACTCTGGTTCTGTTTTCTCATCTGGAAGATAGGCTTGTACATGGTTATCTATAAATTGTATGTAAGCTTCTTTGTAGCCTGCGTGCAGACTTCACCCGTTTCCGTTTACCCTCCGGGGAACGGAAACGAGTGAAGTCTGCACGCAGGCTAGCTTCTTTGTTGTCAGATGTAAGTTTTGGGCAATCAGAAGTCCATATTAATGCATGCAAATGAGGAGATCCTCTCATTTGAAATTCAATGCGGAGTGCATAATAGATTATTGTTTTTTTTTGGCTAAGCAGAAGTTCAGTGAAAAATGTTTCAACTCTATGCTGAAAATGCTTTGCAACAACAACAGGATTAAGATTTAGCATTGAACATCTTTCATTGTAAGACAAAGCTTCAACTTGTTCGTCAGTCATGTTTTTCCCTTGTGTTCTAGCTATAATCTGAAACAACTCAGACCATCTAAGATCTGCACATGATAATGTCATAAAACCATGTTGGAATCCCAAGTTGTTTTACCATGGCTACTACTTCGTACATACATTTTTGCCAGTATGGTGGTGTGCCTGGAATTTGCCTTAAAAATAAATATGCCTGATCTTGACAAATTAAGCCTTTTAACTTGCTTACACCTGATTTTATTTGTGATGCAGTTACAGGTTGGCCATGAATTTTTTTTAAGGCTATATTAATACTATCTGATACTTTTTTTTGTTCTATTATAAATTGTGCAAAGAAAAGATACTCACATTGTACACTTCATTCCCTAATGAACAATTTTCATTACTTTGTATTGTAACAGGATAATCTGGTAATACAGACTACAAACATGTCTCATTAGTTGCTTGTCTATACTCATTCAATGGGTCATCTTTTTCCTCAGTATCATCATTCGTAACGTGTTGCTTGCAGTTTTCGGTTACGGACTTTTAATTTTTATCAAAATTTATACCTGAAGTATTGTCATCTTGTTCTAAACTGGTACGTTTTGCACTGATATTTTGAATATCATTATTGTAATATTATAATACAATGGATTGTTTACCTTGAGCCAGTTAAGAGCATCAAGAATGAACTGAGGACACACTGCTTGAAAATACACATGACCTCTGAATTCAAGTTTACGTTTAAGTTTCAACATTATAATACCCGATCTTTCTGGTGGCCGTGGTAAAACTTTACATGTCTCATCACATTCAACCAGCACATTACAAATTGCTCCCTTAACTTCTCTTTGCTGTCCTTTTGGCATTACTATTATCTTCTCAAAAACTATTCGCTGTGCAATAAGAATTTGTTCAAGTTTTTCTAAACATGCAAGCTCAGCAGGTATGTTATCAACATACATGTTATTATAGATTGCCTGGCAAGGAATATTCCCCTTTGATAACTTTGAATGGCAGGTTTTACAAATGTATTCTTTTTCATTAAATGACTTTACATCAGTGAACAGAGTTTCAGGGACATCTGTGTACTTATTTTGATTTAATGACATGACTGATTTTCTGTAGAGTAACCGATTGCAAACAGAACATATACAATAATGACCTTCTTTTATTTTACTACAAAACCTAGAAATATAATCATCCAAGTCATGTAAATCCATTGATAATTTACATTTTTTTAATTTATATTTTTGTGCATTTGTTTCAATAAGAACTTTGTTTTTCAAAGGATCCATTGATTTATATTTTTTTCTTTTTGTTTCAAGAAGATCGTTTTTCTTCATAGGATCCATGGAGCTATATTTTTCCTGTTTTTTATAGGATCCACAATTTTGTAGTCTAAATCAGCTTTCTCGAGCATCATTTTTTTCTTAGCAGGTTCCAAATGTGCATATTTCTCTTTTTTTGTCAGTAACTAACCTTTTTTTTGTCGTAGACTGATGCTTTCTTACAACTTTTTGCCTCTCTGATTTTGTTAGTTGACACAAACATGACAAAAATTGAATATTGTATTGTATTTCTTCACATTTAAATTTTTGTGTGACAATATGGCAAAATTTATTGAGAAAATCTATATCATGAAATGGTTCAAATAAATTAATTGTTTGGCTTTCAATGCATGCCACCAAGAAATACTTTATTTGCCTTGTATAATGCTGAAAAATGCAAGATAAGCAATGGTTTGGAAGCCACAGCAAAAACCCAGTATTTTCTGAAGTGTTATCTAATATTAAACTCTTAAGGGCCAGTTTACTAGAAATAGAGTTAGTAACCAATGTGTCCTGGTACCTTGAATTAAATAATACATCAACATCAGAACCACATATATTTACTGTTTGTCTGTAAACTCATTTCCAACTTTTAAGGATTTCTTGTAAACAAACATGCCATGTTCTACAACAGCACCCAATGTCAGATCATTCCAGTAACTACATGCTGTAATAGTAGAAAAGCAAATCGAATAGAGGCATATTGTACAACTTTCTGCAGAAGAAATAAAATTGTCATTAAATGTCTCATTGTCACATGTCAATGAACAGTGACCTGATTCAGATGTGTTCGTATGTATATTTTTAATTTGTGTAAATTGTGCAACAGTAATTTTAATGCCTTTAAGCTCAAATAAAACATCAGGTTTGTATAAATTTTTGAAATATTCTACCAAGTCGATAACTGAATTTACTTCCAACAATACACATGTTCCATGAGGGTTGGGCCATACCGAATGAATCTCTTGCATGTGAATCAAATATTTTCAGTAAACCATTTGCAATAGTATAGATGGATACATGCAGTATTACTTCCGATTGTTAACAGAAATGAATTATAACTTTCTTGTACCAAACCTTGTAAAGCAAATTCTAAGGGCATGACATATGGGATGTTTCCATTCAAAGTAGTTGTATGGAGTCTACCAGAGTAACTTTCACTAAACTCAAGTTGATAATTTGTGTTTAGCACTGTAACCATGCTGGGCAATTCAGTTAGCAATAAATACGATTGCCTTGATAATCTTGATAATGCAGAATACAATTCATTTCCAATGTTCATAATTTGCACCAGGTGGTATGGTTGAGTTATTGTCATAGTCTACTCATTGATTTGTTTCTGAAGTTATGTATCAAAGCACACAAACTCATAGCTACACATTGCTGTCCTGCATTTGGACCAAATACTGAAATACATCAATACCTTGACTATAAGGTGCATGGATAGTTTTACTAGGATCAATAAAAGTGGCACCAGGATTCTTTTCAATGTCTCTACTGAGATCGAACTTACAGCAATTCATCCTGTGATTTAAGTTCTTGTAAGTACAGGTAGCTGATACTTTATTAGTTGGGTGTTGCGGTTTTGTAAATGACTTGTAATAACACTTTGATTTACTGCGTCGACTTCGCGAATCTTGTAGACATTTTGTTTTACTAACGAAAATTTGGGGTAAATAATTATAAACTTGGTCATTCAGTAGTCTTTTTCTATGGCGCGCCGTTTCGGCCAAAAGCATTCGAAAAATTTTTTCGGGTTGAGAATCGGCCAAAACTAGTCGAGAAATATTTTTACGTCGAGAATCGGCCAAAAGTAATCGAGAATTAAAAATCGTTGCTGTTTTTCAACAGACGAGAAATATTTCATACAATGCTGTTTTTCTTTTCACGTTTTTCTAGGTTGTCGAGAAATTTTTCAATTAAGGTTGTTTATTCAATCAAGATTTTGGAGATGGTCGAGATATTTCAATCAAGTTTTCGGTGAGTAAGTCGAGAAGATTTTTGTTATGGGTCGACGGTTGGGATGAGGAGATACGGGGAGTACCAACAATATTTCTGAAGGGGGGACGTTACAACTAGATTCATACCCTGTCTGACTCTGGGTCCGTCGGCATTTTGGTTTCTTTCCCATGCCGCCGTATTATATATTACCTTGCGCAATTCTTAAAAGTGTCGACAATAATAATTTAGATAATGAAGGAACCGGGAAAGAGGACTCCTCTCAACCGCGTTCCTATCATGACGATCTGTCGCGTTAGGGACCTGCGCTATTAAGCAGCTATCCAACGACACGAAAAACTCTCGAACGTCGTCGTCGTTATCGGCCATTCTTCCATAAGACAAACATTTACCATTACCAACTGTTTCAAACACCTATTTTTTAGATATAGCAGTCCGATGACGACATCCGCCCCATCAGGTTTATATCACTTCGATAGTAATTATAACCAGTACAAAAAGGTCCAACAGCTTAGGGGAGTGCATGATCAGCAATGTGTGCATGCATTGATGCCGCACGATGTGTTTTATTTCAAAAAGATTGTTTAACAGAAAAGAAAAATACTTTTTGTGCATGAGTGGCTGATGATAGCTAAAAAACCCAAAAACTAAGGGGTTTTAAAAGCAAGTTGAAATTAACTAAACTTAAACGTCCTGAGAAAGTAAGATAAAAGTGCCGGAAAATTAACATTACTGATCGATAGTGGTCGTCGATAAGTACACGATGACAGCACAAATCCAGAAACAAAAGTTTTATTACGGCAAGTCTTGTGCAAAATAAGCGTAAACGAGTGGATATTACGATTTTCTTGAAAGTTGAGTGTAGGGCAAGTGTAGTTGGCGTGTCTAAAGAGTCAGTGGAAAGATGAAAGATCGCTCATGCATGTGCTGCTATCGTGATATTTACACCCCCGGCTCTACATTGCACAACAAACACTTCGCTGTAGCGACAAGTATGGTCACGAAGACCACTACATTGGTAACTGCTACGTTCACTCGAATGATGATGCGATCAGATCGCAGCGCGATAGCGTGGAAGCCGATTGAAAGCTTCCTAATAGCTCATTACGGTCTGGTTCAGTTAAATATCAGTACTGACTAGCCTGAAGTAGCTTGCTGGTCCGACAAAACGAGTCCTCTTTCCCGGTTCCTTCATTATCTAAATTATTATTGTCGACACTTTTAAGAATTGCGCAAGGTAATATATAATACGGTGGCATGGGAAAGAAACCAAAATGCCGATGGACCCAGAGTCAGACAGGGTATGAATCTAGTTGTAACGTCCCCCCTTCAGAAAATATTGTTGGTCCTCCCCGTATCTCCTCATCCCAACCGTCGACCCATAACAAAAATGTTCTCGACTTACTCACAAAACTTGACTGAAATATCTCGACCATCTCCAAAATCTTGATTGAATAAACGACCTTGATTGAAAAATCGACTGCCTCGAAAAAGTTGAATAGAAAAACAGCAATGTATGAAATATTTCTCGTCTGTTGAAAAACAGCAACGATTTTTAATTCTCAACTACTTTTGGCCGATTCTCGACATAAAAATATTTCTCGATTAGTTTTGGCCGATTCTCGACCCGGAAAAAATTTTCGAATGCTTTTGGCCGAAACAGCGCGCCATATTTTTCGTTCACGACTACATGCATAAATCAAACGATGGATACGAGAAGATCTGGGTACATTCTTTTTAATGTGCTTCCGAACCAGTTTACGAATTTTTCTGCTTTTTGTCAAAAGGCGAGAGTTTTTTACCTGGAATTCTGCTAGGTTTTCGATCACGACTATACCAACATGGCGGTTGCATTTTACTTCGAGCACAATAAATTTAGCATAACGAGATCTAGTTTCTTCTGTCGTATTATAAAGAGTGTCTGACTTTGAGTCTATATCAGCAATAGCTTGTACTGATAACTGGGGACATTTTGAATTCTCACGTACAGGTAAAATTTCAAGTGAAACCTCGAGTGAAACAGGGTTATCTGATAGCAACGAACTTTCTGATTTATTTGGCTGTGCATAGACGATAGATAATGAATACACACTTGATGAAATTATACACTGTTGAATAACATCGACTATAATTTGCAAGACATCAGTACAATAATAAACAATACAAGCAAAAATAAAGCAAATCACAAATATTGCAGTAACCTCAATACATACAAGCCTTCTGGTAATGTCAGCCTCGATGAAGATGTCAACACAGCATGTTTTATTAATACCTTTCACTTGCAAGTTGGCAATAAGTTAACGTTCTTTGTGTTTTTTTATTTACAGCACTTGAGCAACATTTTTCAGTACAATTTAATAACACATGTAAACGAGAGTTTTTGAATAACATTGATCGAGAGTTTTCGTATAAGTTTGATCGAGTACACATTTTCAGTATACGGTTGTCGAGATCGCGGACCAACCCGTTTCGAAATTGCTCGGCATCTTTTAGAGTAGGTCTACCGCGATCGGCGTGTGCGAATGTAAGCATTGTGAGCGTATTCAAGAATAAGATACTTCCCAGCCACATAACTGACTTTAAACACTTCCAAGCAAGCAGCTGACAAAAACACTACCGAGTACCGACTTCGAACCACTCGATCGAAAAGAAAGAAGGCCAGTGGGTCACGTGGTCACATGCTCTGGGACATGCATCATAGAGATCATATATTAATACTAGAGGGGGCATCCTAATCTTAATTTCAGTCAACCGCGGGTAACCAATTGAACGCAATACCCAAATGGAATTAATTGGAGGCAAACATTAGGCGCGTTGGTTGGCAAAGGACTGGCCAACCAATTGAATGAAATATCATAGGTAATGGTGGCTGCCATGTGGTTACCAAATTTTCCTGCCAATGCCCCCTCTAGTATTTATATGATCTCAATGTCATGCATTGCATGTCATGCATATATAGTCTCGCAAAGCCTGTTGGGGCAATATCGCAACCCAAAAAAAAATAAAATCGCAATAGCGGCCGAGAATACTTAGATGACAAACATGCTCTATCTGTACTTAAATTTTGCACGTATGTTGGAAAAATCTTGTGTTCCAATTTTTTGTTGGAGGATTTGTCATTTGTGTTCTTGACTACACTTAACCTTTTGAAGCCATCAAGCATATACCTCTCAACTTAATGTAGGCTCCTTTTATGTGTATGTCTGCAAATCAAAAGAATCTTTGCTTCCTATTAACGAGGCTAGAAAGGCTAATTTAGATGTATGTACATAAAAGAGAGATGAAGATTAAAACTAGAACTTTACTAACTACTAAGTATAAATAATTACCAACTAATTCCAAATTACCAAACAATTACCAAATAATCGTTTTAAAAGTTTTAGAGAAGATCAAAATTACTCTATAATTAGTTAAACGTTTAAACTACCCTTTTTGAAATTCCAGAAATGAGAATTCAAAAGTAATTAAAAACTAGAACTCAATATTAATTTCTGGATCCCCATGCAGCTGGGGAAATTTTGCTCTGACTGGGACAAGATTGGATATCTCTTGATGTCTTCTGGAACTCCTTATTTCCTTTGGGGCCCAGGGTCAATTTAACCACTCACACCCTCTCAGCAATGTTACATGGTATTGTAGTTACTGTAGATCTATATAAACCTACCAACACATTCTTCTTGTTTACTGTTGGCTTGACATCGCAGACAAGCATCTGAAGAAAATACAGAACTAATTAGGTCAATAACTCAAATTATCAATTGAATTTATTTAAATAAGGAAATTCACTATAAGACTAGTGCAAACAATGACATCTATAAAATTATATATATATATTAGGTATAAAATTTCAGCTACTAAAGTTTTTCTTCAGAGGTTTCCCTTTAGTTTCATTTCCATTTAGTTTCAGAGGTTTCCCTTTATGTTTCTGTTCTTTTCAGGTCTGCTGAGAAACAACTGGAAGCCTGGGGCAAAATGGTCATGGTTCTTTGGTTGAAAGAGTTATACTTTAATATCCAAAATTCCCTTGCAAGTTATTTTTTTGTCAAAAGTATATACTGGTAATCTTAGCTAATACCATATGATTTTATTGATCTTTGGGGAAGCCCTCAGAGTCAGACAGGAATACTTAAATACTGAGTTAATTAGTTTTGTGACAGAAAATGTAGAAATAATTCTCTTTTTAACAGTGGTGGATTACCAAGTAGACTGTAAGCTGAAGCCTACAGGCCCAGGCTTGCAAGAGGCCGGTAATTTCCAGAGAATACATTCTTAAATTAGCATTACATGTATTATTATTTTAATACAGCAATGAGATGGTAGACAGTACAGTCCTAAGGTCCTTCATGATTTATGAATGTTAACAAAAACGTACTTTAAGGATGTACAGCTCAGCATTCACAACGTACTGCCATTTCATTACTGGATTTATCCACTGACCAGTGTCTTGCAGTCATTCAAACTGCAGTCAAGGAATGAGAATGTTATATGAAAATGTTATTTGATCTAGTTATTACATAAGAAAGCTGTGAGATAAAAAGCTGCGTAGATTTTTATTTTCCTCTACAATAGTATACAGACCTTTTCATTTGTTCAGTTATTTCAACTCAAGCTTTCAAAAACTAGAAATAAATGCTTCGAAATAGTGAGCTCTGACCTCATTTGTCATTCATAGAAAATTGTGATTATGGGAAGACCACAGCCTCAGAATGCAGGAAATAGCATTTCCAAGACTCTAAATTTCCAACTTTTCCAGGGGGACATGCCCCCAGACCATCTTCTGTACTTGGATATATTACCAAATTCACCAACGACAGAGGGACCAGGTGCCCAAATTATCTCTGAATACAGCACTGATATCAATATCAGTTTTTTCATAGATCAGTGCACTACGAGACCTGTGAATTTTATTTAGCCATGTAGTTAATATAACAATGATTTAGCCTACAGGACCGGAAACCCAGACTGCAGAGTTGGGCACTTTTTGCCAAGATCTCGGGTGTGCAAAAGCTGTAAAATCACGGGGCAGGGGCGCAAAGGCTGTCCAAGGGGCACACTCAGGGGCGATGTTCCAATTAAACTTGAAAGTAAAGTCCTGAAATACGTTGCCCAGAGAACAGTACAGGGGTGGCTGAGGCACCAAAAACTGTTGCACAACACAAGTCAGGGGTGCTGAAGGTCGTCACATAAAAAACTCGGGTGCGCCATTGCCCAACTCTGCAGTCTGGCCAGAAACTGTCAAACTGGTATTCCACCACTGCTTTTTAATATTCTTAAAAATGACAAGCAATTTCTCATCTGTTAATACATACTGTACTTATACTATTATAGTGATATTTTATACACGTACAATAAAGACTACAGTACTGTACAGTGATTGAGTGAATGTAAATATGCGAAACTACAAATATACAATGCGAAACTCACCCATAACTTGAACACGACAAATGGCACATGTATCACACTCTACATCCCAGGACCACATTGCTACAGCATTCCATTTCTTTAAAGTAAACATCTTTTCGTCTTTTGAAAGCTTTGACTCTGTCGTATCCTTAAGTTTTGGATCATTATCACAGCTTTCTCCTCCACCTGTGGCTGTGGCCATTTTTTATATAAATATTTCTTAAATCTTAATCTTAACTGTAAAATGCGCTAGAGCATTGGCATCAACAGACAACAGCGGTTGCTGTTTAAGAAATCGCGGGCGCAAATGTGATTGCCTACGGAAATGGCGGCTGTCGAGGCTCGCGAAATACGGGGGTCGGCGTTAGATCATATTGAATTAACGTACAGTGACGTCACAACTTGGAACTTTAAAAATGGATTGGCGTGCGTGTATTAAACGCGAAGGACAGTATAAGTTTCAAGATAAATGTCCGCGTGTCTTCCTTGACAACTTTCAGTGTTTGATGCAAAAACTAACAAAGAATTCGAATAATGACGACAAGATAAAAGATTGAGTTCTCAGAACTCCTCACGAACGGCGCAGACGGACTCCAGATGAGAGAGAATTGGGATATTGATTATTGTTGTTTATATGAATCGTGACTTAATACAAGTGTTTTACCTAACATCCCTTTTTTATAAATAGAAGAAAATCAGATTGAAAGTTGTGCAAATTTCGCATTGACCGTCTCGCCGTCTCGCCACGAGTTTTGCGTGCTGACATTTCACTGATAAGGTCATTTGCATCTTTATAATAAATACATACTCAATATGAATTATTTATTGCAATTTTCCCGCAATAACATCACCACCCGGGTATCTCAAAACGTCCGGTATAGCAAAGTTGTGACGTCACTGTACGTTAACTCAATATGATCTAACGCCAACCAAATAGGGGCTGACCCGTATTAGCTACGCATGTGTAGAATGAATATCTTGCGTGTAAACGTCATCAATGTACACGGCCAATAACTCACTTGAGCCAGCGCGCACGTGGACTGCAAACTGCCCCATGAAAGTGGCCGATTTTCTATGCGATTATTTCCGATCGTGGCCTGCACGGCCTGCCCGCAGGCTAACAGTTTGCATGATTTGCAACGCAGGCTAATTGGTAGGCTATTTTTGGCAGGCTATTTTTGGAAAGCCCGCGGGGCGCTCTACCCGAATATCCAGGTTTGGTGACGTCACACCCAAAACTGTGGGCGTGGCATTAATTTGCATATTGGTCGCGTTTTGGCCGCGTAGGCATTAAGCTGCGCGCTGGAACGAGGTTGCCTTGGAGGTTCTAGGTAATTTTGGTGAAGGAAAATTTCGAGTGTAAAAAATATACAATATAAGACCAAACCTGGACCAGTTGCGAAAAATGCAATTAATATCAAGGCCTTCTGGCTAGGAATTGAACCCGCGTGCGATGTTAGTGCACGGTGCTCCGACCACTGAGCTACGGAAGCCGTTGCCAAGAGCTTGGCAACTGAAACGAGTGAAATGCCAAATAGTACTTATTTATATGCATTAGAGTTGGGTACGCGTGTGGGTCTGGGTACGAGATTGGTTGCCGGGCGGCAAAGGCAACATGTCCTCTGCTTCCATGGCCACTTATATTTAAGGATTATTTCCAAAACCGATGATCGATGCGCGGCATGGCCCCCCAAAAACACGTCATGATTTCTGTCCAAAACACGAATCCGTACGTGTCTGCATTCCTAAACCTTTTTGGCTAAGAATTCAAAAGTAGCAAATGGACCAATCGTATTGCAGTGATCTCACACGCTTGGAAATTGAGGTCAAAAATTGGGCCAAGGTTCTCGCTAGCGCCCAGTTCCATTTTTGTCTGGAATTGCTCCGTCATGCATGCTGGAAATGGATTACAACGTTTTGGCTATCATTTCGGAAGATTGAATCAAAATCTTGCTTCTTCCCGTTCATATTGAAAATCTGCAATGTCTTGGCTTTCGTCTCGTATATTGGTCGCGTTTTTTTATGCTTTATAAATTTATTCGTTATTCTCGCATTTCCAAGGCATATATGACGATCGTCAATACAGGCATCAGTGAAGCGATTAATGTTTGTCAAAAGCAGAATTAAATATTAACTGATTTACTGAAGAAAGCGAAACGATAGAAACACATTAGATGTATTGTTATTTCGTTTAAAGTGGTGAAAATTTGTAACAAAATTTGTCAACTTTGCCACTCGGATGAAACGTGACGCATGCCGCATATGACGAGACAGACAGCAGCGAAGCGGTTAATGTAGGTCGAAAGCAGAGTAAATTATCATGTCATTACTTGATTTATTGAAGAAAGCGAAACAATAGAAACACAGAAAATGTGCTGTTCTTTCGTTTGAGCGCACGCGAAGAACGTTTGGTAATACATCAATGGGTGAAAATTTGTAATTAAATTTGTCAGATTTTCTATGTGAGTTAAGAGTAATGCGACAACAGCGACGTGGTTAATTATTTTTCCGGAGGGTTGTGGTTAGGTTTAGGGTTTCCATGATTATTGTCATTTCTAGGACATTTCACAAATGACGATAATCATCATTTCGAGATGAGAGAATATGCTGCATATTCATGACCGCGCGAAATCCGACGAAACGGACTACTGGGAACTATAGACATTTTCGTGGCCCAATGGACATTATGCATTAAAGCAAAGCATGCTGGGAGTTTAGTTACACAAATAAATTTTGGAAGATGGCGACCGCTTCCTTCGAATAGGAGCCGTGAAGCATTTAGTTAAATTTGTAGATGATTTTTTTCTTCTGAAGATTTAATAAAGGTTTTTATCTATTCTAAGTGGTTTGCTTTGTGTTTTTATGGAATTGTGGATGTGGAACTGCCATATTTTTCAAAATATTCATCATTGCGGGGAAGCGATAATTTCGTTCGATGAAGACGGCTCTGATAACTATTTGAGATTTTACACGTTTGAAAGGTAGGTACTTACATATATTTCTGTTAAGGTAACTAAGTCCACAGTCATTCACTATTCCCAACTGCTAGAACTGCAATCGGCTTCTATCTGATTCTTCTGGGTTCAAAAATCATGTTTCAACTACCACATCTCTTCACGCACGATTTGATCAAGACTCAAGAGTTCTATTTCTAAACCAATTTAAAACATTGAAGTCTTTGTCGCGAAAATAACCGATTTGACCAACTTAATTTTTTCGCTTTTTCCTCTGTTTCGTAAACGTCGAAGTATTTTCAGCTCTGTGTGCGATTTCTTGCTTTGTTTTCTTCTTCGATAACCTATAGCCCAGCGACGAACACTTTTCACTACTTGTAAACACGAAGTGTGCTCAACTTGGATTGAATTTTCGTCTGGCTTTTTAATCATTTTGTTGGAAATGGAGAAAGCATAATGTGGACGAGAGTGGACAATTTACCACTATTCACCCATGCATGAGTTCATATTGAAGCAACATTTGATAACAGACATCACTGGAAAACATGGAAACCACCAAATGCTCACTTGTAAGCACTGATGCAAGAAGTCTGGCTACCAAGAAACTGGTAACAGAAGTAAAAGTTAAAGCCAATATTATGAAAGGCGAAGAATGCTATTTTCTTGTAAAAGGCACTGTCCATAGAAACTGAAGTCACTGGATAGATGTACCAACAACAGGAATTCTTCCAGATGGACTCAAGCCGCACCAATCAGAAGCCCCCATTCATGGGTGACCAAAGGTTTTTCAAAGCACCGGAGTCTGTCCACAAGCATTTCCTCCACCTTCATACCCAGACTACTAAGCAACACTTGCTATGCAAGCAACACTTGCTATGCAGGTTACATGTACCTCCCCTACTGCTACACCACATGGATTACTTTCAGAATGGGTCAAATAAAAAGTGGGGTAAAAAAAAAGCAAGCTGGACTTGCACATAGCCATGGTGTTTCTAAATTTACTAAAAATCCACACTGGATGCATGCATTAATAGATTTGCCTTCACCTATTACTTTTTCTACATACGGTATTTCTTCTATTAAGCCCCCTCCCTCTATTAAGCCCCCCTTCTAATAAGCCCCCCTCATTCAGTGAAAAATTAAAACAAAGCCCCCCACCCTCCCTCTATTAAGCCTTCCCATAACATGACATGAAAAATAATTAAATATTTTACTTTTATTTATAGAGATATAATACTTGTAACTTAATTGTATTGTTATAATAAAATTGCTTGACTAAACCAAGACATTCCATTTTAAATAAAATAGCTCCATTAACAGAAAATCGGTTACAGATGGTTTTAGAAATTTGGAAAATTAAATAATCCCCCTCCATCTATTAAGCCCCCTCCCTCTAATAAGCCCCCTCTCTTGATGGTCCAAAATTAATAAGCCCCCTGGGTGGCTTAATAGAGGAAATATGGTATGTCAACACTGCAATTTCTTCATTGTCTTTCCCCTGAAAGACATGATGCAGGACCCATGGCTGACAAATTGTTCTTAAACTGCTAGTTGTTGAGTATAAACTTTGGGTAGATGCTTTGTTGTCTGTTCATCATGAGGCCAAAATTTGAAGCAGTTAAACATACATGTAGTCTTCTTTCCGTAAACCCAAAACTGCTTTTTGACTTTAGTTCAATGTCCTTCAATTTTCTTTTGAAGCATATAGTTTCTCTTTAACAAATGGGACAAATTCAGGTTTGGTAAATATTTAGTGCTGTCAGTGAAAGTACAGTGTTGTATGTTTTGCAAAATTGTATTCCTAAATTGAACATTAAACAGCTGACTAGCTTTAAAATCTGCTTCTGACCAGTAAATTTCTTTTTTGATGGCATACCCTTGAGAAAATCACTGCAGTCATGTGGTTGACATTTATTTGATTCAAGCAGTCCTTCAAAATATAAAGATGTCCCAGCCTTGGTCAAACCATCTTTTAGTTTTTTTATGTCTGAATCATTGACTTGTCTTACAATGACAGGGTCTGAAATTTGCGGTATCCCGATATCCACGGGATACTAAAATTTCGTTTTGGATACTAACTTCTGTTTTACTTGTATCCCGACGGGATACCACGAAATTTCAAAAATCTGGATAGCGGAAAAGGCCTCCGTTGGTCTCCCGATAGCTTTGTTAGCACCACTGATCTATATAAGTCACCATCTTGGAAATCGAGTGATTTGTGTCGTTGATATTTGTCAATCTCGTCCCCAGGACCTTCGCGGGGATGGTTGTCAGCTTGCTACCCGAAGGCCTTCACAGGGATGTTTGAATATTAATTTATAAGTAGTGTTGGGTACTCTACACACTGCTACCTTCCTACTCTACTCGAAGATTTTCAAATGTCATTATATACTATTTTGTCTCCGGGGTGCTAGTAGGGAAAGGGTTATACACAAAACAAGTTTAGTAAGCACTCACTTTTATTCTCGTCTAATATATTGTGTTGATAGTGATTATTATTTCTCTTCCAAAAATTAACTTAATATTTACATTGACTCCCAACCCCAAATCCCTGCTGATGAGACCACCAGAAGGTCGAGACACGTCCAGGGTTGTGTCCCAGATCCTGATTGCACTATACTATACATTACATATCTTTTATTCTTCTTCTGTCATTTTTTACATGGTTCTTTAAGCAATATATATACACTGCATGTCCAACAGCGTGGTCCGTATCGCCTTTCCATACGCAACATAGCCGGAGGCTAATTGCGCTTTTTATTCAAATTCCCTTCTAATTCTCCCTCATTCTTCAACAATACATTACATGACTTTAACTCCTTTGTGGTTCCCATTAACTACACTCAAACTTATATAAAAATTTGAGTTTATTTAATTCAGAGTCTGACTCTGAAAGTGACTTTGATGGGTTTTAGTGCAAATTTTTTACTGCAAAATAAAACTGTTTTGATTAATTAATGTTTTCTTAATATATTTCTTGTGATGTACAGTCACCCCGACAAATAGGTGGGATACTAAAAAATTATGGTAACTAGTATCCAGAAGTGGGATACTGGATTCTTAGGGGGGATACTAAAACTTTGAACCCTGGTATCCCATGGGATACTGAAAAAAAATTTAAATTTCAGACCCTGAATGATGGAGCTGACTTGCATGGCTCTTCTTTTATTAATGTTTTGTGCTGTGCTGTTGCTTTACTAAATTTAATCATCAAATAGTACTGCAGTTTTAAGTTCTTCTTTGCTGGGGACATGCCATTGTAGTAGCAGCTGAGTGCATGTTACTGTAAATAAATCATCAGGGGACCTCTGTTGCCTCAAGCTGTATGAACTAAGAAGTCGAGCAGTTGTATATTACAAGCTACATGTTTGCAGCAACCACCTAGACCTACCTTGCATGAACAAACAAGTTCTGTTGCCAGTGAAACCTTCACTGTTTCCTGGTGTAAGTGAACATAAACATCATATTGTATTTTCTTCATGGAAGCCTTCCTTGGTACATCTATCCAGTGACTTCAGTTTCTATGGACAGTGCCTTTTACAAGAAAATAGCATTCTTCGCCTTTCATAATATTGGCTTTAACTTTTACTTCTGTTACCAGTTTCTTGGTAGCCAGACTTCTTGCATCAGTGCTTACAAGTGAGCATTTGGTGGTTTCCATGTTTTCCAGTGATGTCCATTATCAAATGTTGCTTCAATATGAACTCATGCATGGGTGAATAATGGTAAATTGTCCACTCTCGTCCACATTATGTTTTCTCCATTTCCAACAAAATGATTAAAAAGCCAGACGAAAATTCAATCCAAGTTGAGCACACTTCGTGTTTACAAGTAGTGAAAAGTGTTCGTCGCTGGGCTATAGGTTATCGAAGAAGAAAACAAAGCAAAAAATCGCACACAGAGCTGAAAATACTTCGACGTTTACGAAACAGAGGAAAAAGCGAAAAAATTAAGTTGGTCAAATCGGTTATTTTCGCGACAAAGACTTCAATGTTTTAAATTGGTTTAGAAATAGAACTCTTGAGTCTTGATCAAATCGTGCGTGAAGAGATGTGGTAGTTGAAACATGATTTTTGAACCCAGAAGAGTCAGATAGAAGCCGATTGCAGTTCTAGCAGTTGGGAATAGTGAATGACTGTGGACTTAGTTACCTTAACAGAAATATATGTAAGTACCTACCTTTCAAACGTGTAAAATCTCAAATAGTTATCAGAGCCGTCTTCATCGAACGAAATTATCTCTTCCCCGCAATGATGAATATTTTGAAAAATATGGCAGTTCCACATCCACAATTCCACAAAAACACAAAGCAAACCACTTAGAATAGATAAAAACCTTTATTAAATCTTCAGAAGAAAAAAATCATCTACAAATTTAACTAAATGCTTCACGGCTCCTATTCGAAGGAAGCGGTCGCCATCTTCCAAAAGTTATTTGTGTAACTAAACTCCCAGCATGCTTTGCTTTAACGCATAAGGTCCATTTGCGCTAGTAATTTCCTGGCGTGATTGTCAAATTGTCTACATTTTAAGATTATCTTAAATAAATCCTAGGCAATTTTTCTGTCCCACATCCGCGGTATATGCTAAACTGAAAAGCATATATATATAACTGATGATTTGGTTAGCGTGCAGTAGACGGAGTTCTGAGGGGTGCAAACTCCCGCGTGATTTCAACGGCGCGTGACGTACTACTTACCTATCGCGTGACGTGGTTAATCACGCGAGAAAATGATATGGCACGCGAAAAACATGTTGAGCTTCTGCTGACGCATGTAGTGTGGCTCAGTTTAAATATTACCAAGTGCTGTTATATGATGGAAGAAGAAAATCGTCATCTAGTGGAATCACCACCTTCAGTCTACCCATCTCCTGGCTACCCACCACAACAACAACCAGGCTACCCACCCCAACAACAACCAGGCTACCCACCACAACAACAACCAGGCTACCCTCCACAACAACCTCAAGGCTACCCTCCACCTGGCCCACCACAACAACAAGGGTATGTACCTCCTCAAACTCAACAGCCTGGTTATGCACCTCAACATGGAGGAGCTATTCAGTACGGAACTGGTGAGAATTGTATAATATGAAATTGAATATTTCGAGATCTGTTCATTTTCCACATATCATAAAACAATTGTTTAGGAATATTAAAACGTTTGACTACCGTCGATAGACGACGCGGTTCCACTTCCTCCCTAGTACTGCCGTAGTACTGCGTGCTAAGACATAAGTTGGCCTGTTATATAATACAAAAATGTCCTAATATGGAGAATATTTTTCGATGTTTAATAGCCGAAGGCAAGTAGCGTAGTATCGATGCAAATGACCTTTCTTCGTGTTGAAATTTGTTTACACATGCAAGGAGATCAGACTTGGATCTTTGTGAATATGTGTGGCATGCAGCAAATGCTAGAGTTACATAAATATTATATATACAGTATTATGTTACTCACTAATGAGACAAGTAACTTCTAGTATACATATATATATTATGTTACTACGTTTACTTGGCGTTTTGCTAAATGATATTTCGATTTATTATTAACTTTCCGCTTTGTCGATATAACGTCAGAGTGACAGCTGGGAAACCACAAGAGCTTATATAAATTATTTATACTGCCGGTCCCCCCATAAAATTTGTGTATGACATTGTCGAGTACATATATTACGTTGATTTCGCGTTATGGTGTGACGAAAGCAAACATTTAGGTTGTTCTTCTGATTCTATTTTACTGTCTTGGCAATAGTGAATAGACGCGTAAAATATCGCTGCAATTCATTTGCTGTGTTTGATCAATTCATTTGATGAAAATTAATGCTAACTTCCTGTTTTGAATTTGATTGGTTTCTGGTTTCTCAACAACCAATAAGAAACAGGGTTATTTGCCAAATTAAGAGGCAATAGGAACAGATTATGTTTTCAGCCAAAGAATTTGTAATTTATAATCCTATGGAACGGAAGTATTAATATGCGGAACAATGTATGCCAACGTACGTCAACCTCGACGACGACGTCCTTTAAACAAAAGACGTTTTTTGCAAAACAAAGAGAATGAATAATTTTTAGTCCTAGAGTAATCACAACGCCGTCATCATTCTTTGTACAACGCCACTTAGAGCATTTTCACATCTTCAAGACGACGTCAACGGCCAAAAGATGAGAACTGTTTTCAACTAGTTCAATACATACACTACAATCATTTTAGCAATACTGGGGGCGTTTTGGAAGTCATTAAACTAGCTTCAAATACCAAATATAAGTCAGTTAACCGTGACTTCTTTAAATTGTAAAACTTGTCTTGCTTTTTAACCACCGTCGTCGTCCTAGCATCTTAAAGTCCCTAATATTATTACATGGTAAATAAGGTATTTTTAATCGGCCGATTTATCGTTGGTTACCGATATTTGTATATAGTTTGGCAAAGATAATGCGATCAGTAACCATCCGTTAATCACAGTCATCAAGTCATCTGCGACGTCGGAAACAAAAAAAATGTTTCACCAAACAAGAAATCTGACGTGTTAAACATGTCTACAGTGGATGTACTGTTTTTCTTGAATCTTTTTCACTCTGTTTCGGACGAACTGCTTATATTCCTTGTTGCCTTTGATCCAGTGCAGAGCAACCGCGCTATCCAGCCAACAATATGTGTCTCGAATGGGAAGGGGTTGAAGTGCTTCTTTTACGTTGTGCAGAAGATTATTTTATTTTATTTTATTAGCTTTGCCTGTTACACATTACAATTACAATTACAAACATAATTATACAGAACGAAAACAGTTTTGGCAGGGACACCGCAACAGCAAAAGCCAATTACTGCGGGCCCAAGATTAACCGACATGTGCCCAGCTACCAACTCTAGCCTTGGTATTGTTAGACCTTTCTTGGACAGGCGTGATCTTGACGTTAGCAGCCCTTGGTTAGTGCACGATGATTGGTAGACAACGGCGTACGCGGCTGTGGAGACTCCTTTCGCGCTTGCATCACCGAATACATGCAGGTCGATTGCTTTTATTTCCTCTCGGTCTGCTGTTAGGCTTCTTGGTATTTCGACTTTTGGGGGTAATTTTCGTTCCCAGTGGAGCCACTTTGCTTGCAGGTTACTCGGAAGTAGTTTATCCCAGCCAATATGGAGATCACATGCTTCTCTGTATAACACTTTTCCCGCTAGCGTCACTGGTGAAACCAGGTCAAGTGGATCATAACATGCACTTCGCAATCTTTCCAAGCATCCCTCTTTTGGTTGGTTTGGCAAGTTGGGCAGGAAAAGTCACTCCAATTGTATCTTTAGTCTTGTCCCACATCAATCCAAGCAATCTTGTTTCTCCTTTCTTGACACCCAATTGTCCTTTGCGTAGCTTTGTTCAGGTACACTTGGCGGCTGGTTTTCCATCTCAAGGGTTGGGTCATTCGAGTGCCACTTGTGTAATTCAAAACCTGCGTCACCAAAGATTGATATGGCTGACTCTTTCAGATATTGGGCGTTACTCGTCGTCTCTCCTGCACCAATCAGATCATCTACGTAAAGACTTCGCTTAACTTCTTGCACCACGTCTGGAAACTTAGACTCGCAGTTTTCGAGATGCTGTTCGATTACTCCACCGAGTAAGAATGGTGATGGTGCCAATCCGAATAGTGCTCGAGTAAATCTTAGCGTTTCAATTTCCTTTGTCACGGTGTCTTTCAACCAATGGAATCTCATTGCATCCCTGTCTTCTTCCTTGACTCGCACTTGCAGGGATGCTTAGTTTAAGTCGCCAGCAACTGCCACAGGATACAATCGATTTCGGATGAGGACAGTCCACAAAAGGTTTTGTAGCGGTGCATGGTCCTTTCTCCAGACAGTCGTTAAGGGATGGTGCCTTTTCATGAGCTTTGGCTGAGGCATCATATACGATACGAATCCTAGTTTCAGATGTTTCACGTATCACAGGCTTGTGTGGGATGTAGAATTCTCTCTTTGGTTTGTTGTTTGAAACTGTGACCTTTTCTACAATTCCCTGCTCAATCTGGTCTCGAATGATGGCATCATATTTCGTCATCAATTCAGGTTGTTTCTCCAGTTTCTTTACCAGATTTCCAAGCCGTTTAACTCTGCCCTGTTCGTTACTAGGCAAAGGTGGATGATTTGCTTTCCAAGGTAGCCCCGTCTCGAACCACCCTTCAGGAATTCTTACTAGATGCTCTTTGAAGTCTTCATACACACTCTTTTGGTCACCCTCAGGTCTATCTTCCAGTCCTAGGACATCCAATCTGCTCAATAACTCGTAGTCACTGCTTGATGACATAACCATGCAGCAGTTCGTTTAATGTACTACTTCCACTTCATACAGTAATGATTATGGGAACCATAGTCGTATTATTAAGTGTGTGTGTGGGGGGGGGGGGGGGGGGGGGGGACTTTCTGCTGGGAATTGCGGGCAATTTCGATATGTATTGTGAAATGTTCAATCAGAATTCATACATTAAACTAAGGCTGAAAAAAGACATAAAAATCAATACCCCCCTCCCCCCTAAACATAATTGGGCTGCTACTCCTATAAACGTCTACTGATATAGGGAATGGCTTCAAGTTCAATTTGGAGGGGAAAACCAGACACTTGTGAGTTTTTCAAAATACTGGTATGCCTAAAGCCAAGGACATACCATTTTTTGCCATTTTTCTGAAATAGGGTCAGAACTTCAAAGTTTGGTCAGGTGCTACACTCCTACCCTGAATTTGAGGGGTCCCCCCTGGCAAAGTTTGTTTTAAATTTATAAAACGTTCTCTGACAATTCTAAGTTTTTGCTGTGGCCATATATTTTTTCGTGAGGAAAATACCAGTGCATGATCTCAGGTATTTTGTGAGATATTTTTCTTTGAAATCAGGTGTAATCAGTAATGTTTTACAGGGAATAATTATAATATCTTGAAACATCATGTCGCACAACCTTTAACCTAGTAGCATAGCGTAACGTGTCAGTCACACTGTCACAGCGAAACATGACGTCATACAACGTTTCTTAACCGTACCGTAATGGAGTATAATATCTTGCAACAGGTTATAACAATGCAATATTTCCAGTATCCCAATGTGGTGCCGTTTGCCCTATATTAGTGAAATATAGTGATGTTTTTAGGTGCAGTATAGACCGCGACGCAAACACAGCTATATATACCTGTAGTTAAATAATGAATTACTAGCCACGGAGTAAAATGGAATTCAAGGTTGATAGGGTTAAGTCAAAGAACAGCCTCGAATTAGTAGAGTATGAAAAATAACCCAATGGAATCATCAAGTAGACACAAAGTAATTACATATGGTTTGCATCTTGGATTTCAGAGAATTATGATGCAAAAACGCCATAAAAAGCCCCAACTTGGTTACTTTGCTATCAGGGCAAAAATGGAAATGAAAAAGGAAATGACATTTCAAAGTCTCTATAGATTACAAGATTTTTTACTGATTGGTGTACTATTTATGTACACTGACATTGTAACCACATTAATTAATATAGAGGCATGGTGTAAGTGTTCAAGGCACAGTGTCACCATGACGCAAACTTGAAAAACTTCGTGGACAAATTCAAGTTCACATGATTAACATTATGGTGAATATAACACACGTCAAAACTTGGACTAAATAGTCCGTAAGAAAATGCATTAATGACTTACTTTTTTAACGTTGTATTGTTCCTTTCCTTTGCATACTAATATAATTTTTGTCTCGCGCAAAACTATTAATTAAGCGGTAATTTAATACCTGACGCTGCGCCTTTAATTATTGTAGTTTTTGTACTAAGCGTTACTAACTGCTGTTGTTTGTGTTTCCTATAGGCGCACCGGCAGCAGTACAACCAGGTGGTTGGATGCCTGTTCCATTTGGCGTTGCAACTGACTGTCCACCTGGACTAGAGTATTTGACACAAATTGACCAATTGTTAATTAAACAACAAGTTGAATTACTAGAAGGTAAACAAAACCGTAGAAACAAAACAAACTAATAATAGTAGATTTTTGTAAAAACCCAAGATTTTTAGTATGAAAGGCTCATCTTTATTACCAAAAATTGTAACATGACTATGTACAATAAATAAATTTAACTAAATTGCGGTAACAGTTACTCAGAATAACAATTGAGTTAAACGAGCTAAGTAACGAAAAAAGTCCAGGTATAAATTAATGCATGTGTGTATGACAGGGTTGTAAACATGAGCAGTTATGAAAAACAAAAGTACCATACAAATAAAGATAAAAACATAATATACGAAAAAATTGATAAACACGAGTAAATAGCTATAAAAGAGATATAATAATTATTTCGAATATATTAAGGAACAAAAATATTCATCAGTCTATTATTACTGTAACCTAACCTTGGCTTGTTTATTTACTCAAATCTTGGGTTTGTTTTTACAAAATGCTTAGAACTACAAGATTTGAAGTTTTATACTTTTATGTCCCGAGCCAAACGTTAATATCGGCTTTAACTATTTTTGTGAACTTTTCTTTCATATTTTTTTTATCAACTATTTCTTTCAATTTTTTTATATACAAATTCCTAGTTTTGTTTTCATGCTAAGTGGTTATAATACTGCATGTATATACATACTGTTTTGCCGTCAAAAAGTTTAAAGTTTAAACTCAAAAGTTTTCAAAAATTTTTTAGGGAGGCTAAAAAGGCTCGCACGGTCGCTATATATGGCCGTCGAGCTATATATAAACAGTCTTCATAAACCATTGAACCTGCTTACTATCTTCTTCAAAGTAAAATATTTATTTTTAAGCTCATGGAAGTCTTTTTTCTTAAAGTGCCTATGAAACGAAAATTAAGTTTGTCTTATTTGAAAGAACACTTAAAATTATAGAGTAATATATTTTGCAGTTTTTCGTTTCCTTGCTTTCTTCTTGAGATATTTCAGTTTATTTGATATGCAAATTAAACATCGTAGGTGCATAATGAGTTATTGGAGAAGGTTAGATATCTTTTCTATTATCAAACCAAATTAATTTCAATGAAGCATGTGGATGTGTTTCGCCCAAAGATATATAACTTTTTCGATAACTCATTATCCACGTGTGACGTCAAAAGGTTTAATTTGCATATCAAACAAACTAAAATATCTCAAGAACGAAGCAAGGAAACGAAAAACTGCAAAAGATGTTACTCTACCAATTTTCGTTTCATAGGCACTTTAATTTGAAAATTTAACTTTTTGTGAAGTTATCAGTTTGATGCAGTCATGCAATCTATATAATCACTCATGTACTTGTGGAGAAGTTCCTGAGCCCCTGTTGGAAATTCTAATCTTATCCTTACGAGTTTTGATTCTGTGGTGTATATATGATTTTCTTTTACTCTGTTACCTTTTAAGCTTTTACTGGATTTGAAACGAACAACAAGTATAAAGTACAGAATTCTCTTGGCCAGCAAGTATATTTTGCAACTGAAGGCAAGTATAATTTAACATTTAATTTCTATATGGAAAAAGATTAAAGATATAAGCAACATAAGCCTATATAGAATGAATGAAGCGCACATGGCCAAGGGGGTGGAGATCTGGAAACTATAGGGCGATCTGGACTGCTCATATACCATGCATATAGGCTCGGTTCGCAGCCGTCATTTGGGTCAGTTCAACCGACTTAAGAAACGGTTTGTAATCGAGCCTAAACTATAAACCTTAGCCAAACTTATATTTTAGCGGCATTTTCTACCATTTAGTGATTTACAGTTGTTGCACAAGCCAGGCAACTATTACATGCAGTTTCAATAAAGCCATTTCTTATTTTTTGTTGCTCTCTGAAATTACTATATATTTCTATTTGTAATAAATATACATGCAGTATAACAACTATAAATGGATAGATTTTATTGTCCATTCCATTTTTAAAGTGTTTAGTAAACCTAGTTTGTTGTCAACATACAGTATATAACAGCATAACACTCATGCAGTTTCCAACTTCAAAATGACTTGGATTCATTGAAGGACGAAATTGATCTGCAAAACAATAGCAAATATTTTGAGTCGAAACTTGTAATAAACTGAATGCAGGTCTTTCTTTTTTAATTTCCCCATGTTTTAGTTGCAAAAATGTTTAATTCGATATGTGAGGGAAAAGTATCTTTGTTACTTTGTAACTGCAGAACCCTCATGAAATTCCTTCTCTATGATTTTTCTGCCGAACGTTGAGTATAAATAAGAAGTCGAGTCGGTTTCTTCTTATGAAGAATGTCTTCATTTCAAAACATGAGACTCATATGTGTTTTCATATGATTTACTTCATTTGATCGAAAGCTTATAGTTTCGCTATACATGCTTTATTGTTTTAGCTGATCATGTCTGATCTTTATATGCTCTGTATTTTATTGGTATTTAAGCTAAACTCACGCTTTCTTCACCCCCCGTAAATTGAAAGCTGTCTTTACAACTAAGTTCAAACTACTTTAAAACTTTTCAAGTCACCCCTAAGACTAAGGGAGAGGTTTTGAAAACACTTGCATGTTACTCAAGATTTATTTTTTTCATGGCTGAGATCATTTTGAAAGTAAATTTTAGTGTCCAGACAAGAAAAAACTGCAGAAAATAAAAGTGCTATATAATAAACTACTTAATAACCTCAACTGTTTGGTCTTTATGGTAAAATATTAAACCTCGGCCTTGAACGTATTAATCTCGCTATCGCTCGGTCAATATAGAAAGACCTCAGTTTGATACCGTAAAGACCTCACTCTCGGTTATTAAGTATAGTTATTTAATTTATTATTTATTGTTTTAATATAATAATTTATGTTTGCCTTCAGACACTGATTGTTGCACTCGAAATATCTGTGGACCTTTTCGACCTTTCGATATACTTATCCATGATAATCAGCAGCGAGAAGTCATTCATCTTACGCGTCCATTGCGATGTTCAGCTTGTTGCTTTCCTTGTTGCTTGCAAGAGTTAGAGGTTCAAGCTCCACCTGGTAATGTGATTGGTTATGTGGAGCAAAAGTATGTATACATATTTCCGCGATTATGGTTGAGTACGATTTAGGCAAAAAACGTAGTTGATTTATTTGTAACATGCCAGTAAAAAAGAATAAACATATAGTCACACTATTAAATGACCTGTAAACTAATTACATGTATCTCCTGTAGATTTGGGTTTCCTCTTGGAGCTCTTAGTATATTTTGTTTCTAGTCTAGTCTAGTCTAGTCTAGTCTAGTCTAGTCTAGTCTAGTCTAGTCTAGTCTAGTCTAGTCTAGTCTAGTCTAGTCTAGTCTAGTCTAGTCTAGTCTAGTCTAGTCTAGTCTAGTCTAGTATATAGTCTAGTCTAGTCTAGTATATAGTCTAGTCTAGTCTAGTCTAGTCTAGTCTAGTCTAGTCTAGTCTAGTCTAGTCTAGTCTAGTCTAGTCTAGTCTGGTCTAGTCTAGTCATCTGCCTCTTCTTGGCAGGTTCATGGCAACCATCTTTTCCATTCACAACGTTGTTCTGCCGTCCACTTCAGTTCACAGCAGCTCTTTCCCTCTCTCAAATGGTCCAAGAAGGCACACCTCTTCCGTCCTCTTCCTGCTTTACCAGGATATCTTCCTTCCAAAACAAGTTTAAGTAGCTAGGGTGTCGTCTCTTCCATTTGTTTTGTTGCACCTATCCTTAGTCTCTCCTCTCCTTTTTCTTCCAGGATACCATCATTTCTTCAGTGTTCTGACCACTTTACCTTCATCATCTTCCTCCAGCACCACATTTCAAAACTCTCTAATCTTTTCACATATGATTTTCTCAACGTCCAAGACTCGCTTCCATAAAGAGTAACACTCCAAATAAGTGCTTTGATTAGTTGTTTCTTGGTGGCAATTCCTGTACTGCTAGTGAGAATGATCTTAATTTCCTTTAGCCATACCAATTCTGCATCTTATCTCCTCACATCTTCCATCTTCAGAGATCATGCTTCCCAAGTAACAGAATGATCTTGTACTTGTTCAATCTTGGTTCCTTCAATGATGATGTTGACTTTCATGCATGTTCGCTCTTTTGGAGACTCGCAGAGCCTTTGTTTTCTTAATACTGATTTTCATTCCATAGTTCTTACTTGCTTTAGTAAGGCTGTTCATTAATCTTTGTAAACCTGTATTTGTGTTTGATATCATTGCCTGCATGGTCATCGGCAAACCTACACAATCATCATTATTCTTGTACATCTCTGGTAACTTAAGTTCTACATATTATATATGTTAAACAAAGTCGTTGATAGTCGGCCTCCTTGTCTGACTCTTCTACCAATTTTGGCAGGTTCAGAATACAAAATAGAAGGCTTATTCTAACGTTATATTCTAACGTTATTATAACACCACTCACGTTTATTGGGGTTCCTTTTGATTGTTGTTTCCTGACACTTTAATCTTTTTGTATTGTTTTTTTTTTGGTTTTTTTGTGTTGTATTGTTGCCGAATTAAAGTATATCAAAGGTAATAATTCTGATCTTGATTATTTATTACATTAATACATCAATTTTTTTATATTTTATTGATTAATGTGCTTATTAACAGTAATTTTGCTAAGATATAGTGGATCAATGAACAGGGTAGTAGATTTCTTATATTCAGTCGACAGTGACTGTAACTGTATATTATAATGAGAAAAAAAAATACTGCACTTGATTAGACGTGCGCTAAACGTCGCACAATAGACGAATTTGATTCAGACGAATTTAATTGTTTGAATTTTATTCGACGAAACTGCGATGTATAACTCGATTAAATTCGACACACGAATTAGATTCGACTCGGCAATCAAATCCATCTGAGTCAGACGGATAATGCGACGATAATGCGTGTTCGAATTACACGACGAATTATCGTCACGTCCAATTAAATGGTTCTCTTCTGTCTATGACAATTCGACGCCATATTTTCAAGAAGTCGTTTTCAGGCTCCACGAGTCCAAGTAAAAACAATTAAATTCGACTGAAATTCGACATTTTACTCGATGTCGCATTTACGTCGCATTACCGACGAAGTTAATTTGAATTAAATCCGTCTGAATTAAATTCGTCTATTGTGCGACGTTTAGCGCAGCCTTAGATACCAAGTGTTGTGCTGTTCGGAGGTTCGAAACTCCACTATATAATTTCCTTACATTTTTCTTTGTATTTTTCAGGTGGTCCATTTGTTTCCCAAGATTCGCAATCACTACAGCTACACATGAAACAATATTACAAATTGAAGGTCCATTTTGTCAATGTAACATGTGTGGAGATGTAGAATACAAGGTACAGCACATACATTGCAGTATCGGGACAGGCAGGTGCAGACAGACAGACAGACAGACAGACAAACAGACAGACAGACAGACAGACAGACAGACAGACAGACAGACAGACAGACAGACAGACAGACAGACAGACAGACAGACAGACAGACAGACAGACAGAAACTTTATTTATACTCGGGATTTCATCAAAATTATAACAAACATTACAATATTTGTTTTACATGAGAGCCGAGAATTAGTTCTGATTTAAAATGCAAAGTATAATACTATTTATATAAAATAAGGTGTCCTCTACGCACGCACTGATTGGCTGGGTCCCGTGCATTTATAAGAGTATGAAGATCATGAACGACGTAAAATGGCGCGAAGTGGCGTAAGATGGTGTCGCCTGGCGGGAAAAGCTAGCGAACCTTCAAAACTATCCCAATTTTAGTTTATTTTTTCCCCTCTTATTTTATAAAACAAATAAAACATACCGCTCCTGTGCATATGTACTCTTATAAAAGTTCGTTTGACGTGATTTGAACACGAAAGAAGTGTAAAGGCTCAACTTCTTTCGTGTGTAAATACTCAACTTCTTTCGTGTTCAAATGACGTCAAACGAACCTTTATAAGAGTACATATGCACGGAGCTTTATGTTTTATTTGTTAATTACAAAGTGTTTATAAAATACTTAATGGGAAAAAATGTTAATAACTAACGAGGACCAAAGGATGTAATATGCTTTTTAAATGAAGATAGCGTAGTTTTAGATTTGAGCTCAATTGAGAGATCATTCCATAGTTTTGCTCCACTATACATAAAGCTGTTTTTTAGAAAATTCGTGCTAGGTTTTGGTAAGTGTAAGTTCATAAGTCAGCTATGTATACTGGAGCAAGACCATTAATTGCTTTGTACATCATTATGGCTCTATGTTCGTCGCGTCGTTCACACAGTGTTTTTCAACCTAATATCATTCTTATATCATGGGTTCTAACTTCATAGCCTTGTTTAGTAATAACTCGTGCAGCACGGTTTTGAAGTTTTTGTAAGCGAGTTGTTTGATGCACCGAAAAGTGATCCCATACTATGTCACCATAGTCAAAATAAGGCAGGAGCGACTTATAGATTAGAATAGCAGTTTTCTCTGAAATTAACGGCCTGACGTGTTTAAGACCCCCGATTGCCGATGATACTTTCTGGGATATTTTATCAATATGTTCTTCCCAGGAAAGACGCTCATCAATGAGCACACCAAGTGATTTTGTGCATTTAACTCTACGGATTGGTTTGCCATTTAAAAATATATACGGCTTATCTTCAATATTACTTAGCCTGTCATTGGAGCCTATAAACATATACTCAGTCTTAGTGACATTTAGACTGAGCTTATTCGCTAATAGCCAAGTACTGATATTAGATACGTCTTTGTTCATGCATGTAGTAGGAAATTTCAGTTAACGACTTGCCCCTGGTTGTAATACTAATATTAGTATCGTCTGCATACATCCTAGGATTAGAATGATCTAGACAATATGGTAAGTCGTTAATGTAAATTAAAAAAAGTAACAACGGCCCCAGAATTGATCCCTGAGGTACGCCACAATTTATTCCCCGTTGAGAGGATAATTCACCATTTGCACAACATTGTTGTTTTCGATTTGTATAAGATAGTCTGTGAACCACCCCAAAGCACTAAGTTTGTGTAATAAGATTCAATGATTGACAGACAGACAAACAACCAAACAAACAAACAAACAAACAAACAAACAAACAAACAAACAAACAAACAAACAAACAAACAAACAAACAAACAAACAAACAAACAAACAAACAAACAAACAAACAAACTGGTCACGGCAATTGGTCTGTATTTACTACTTCTTGACCGAGCGTGACGTCTGTACTATAGTACATATCACTCAAGGTTGTACGTTACGTAGTTGAATATAAAACATTTGAAATTCTATAATATTTGTGAGAAGTAAATGTTATATTATTACGAACATTGCTACGAACAAACATTTTGAACATTTTAAAAAGTTTCACATAACATGGAAACTTAAACTATACATCAAATGAAAGCTTAACACAATTTCTAATATAACATACCTGCACGATATATTTCAACAATGAGTAGTTCTGAAATTATTATCCTTCTTGTTGCATGTATACTGACTTGACTTTCATTTTGTTTATAAAATTCTCTCAGCGGTCCGGAACGGCAGATTCCAGACCGCTCAGGAACCAATCAAATTGCTGGATTTCACGTTCCAGACCGCTCGCGGAAATAGTCATATAATAAAGAAACTTACCGTTCATCAATAGACCTTTCCGCATGAAGTGCGTGGAATTATAATGCGTTGGAGGATTTGACTGGCTCTCGCATAACTTCGGGCTTTCAAAACTTCGGACAATTTTCGACATTAGCCAATCAGATTTGTCAAAAAGAAAGATCACGTGATCATTTACTTCATGCGGAAAGGTCTATATTGCAAATGCTATCTTAACAATTGGACAATGATGACGAGTTGAAACAACCGTGACCTTATAGTGTTTCGAAATGTTCTGTTTCTACCTGTCACCACAGGAACAGGATAACGGCGTTTTCCAGCTTCGGAGGGCGTTTTCAAAAAGTTCCGTTTTCGTCCTCGTTTTCGTCGTTTATGTGTACACGGAAAGCGAATCCATTGCAGTTCGTTTTAATTTAAAATTCATTAAACATAAATTGACTAGTGTGCTAATTCTTTGTAGGTTTTATCAGCCGATGGAATCAACGAAGTTGGAAAAATTTCAAAGCAATGGAGTGGACTGGTCAAAGAAGCTTTTACTGACGCTGATAATTTTGGAATTGCATGTAATTTATAATGAAACGTTCTTAATGTGTGTGTGTGTGTAGTTTTGACAGCTTGTCCGCTATACTTTGTATGCGATGTTTTCATTTTACCTATATACGGTTTTGAAGTAACTACGTATATAAAATACATCCCAAGATTTTTCATGTAACCAAGTTGTGGCAATTTTACTTATTTCATATTTTTACTTAGTTCCCATGAATCTTGATGTAAAGGCGAAGGCTACTCTTTTGGGTGCTGCTTTTTTGATCGTAAGTATTCGCGATTTATAATAATTAAATCGGTATAATAACTTTGCCAATGTTTTTGTGCTAGGGACATGATTAGAATAGAAATCCCGTGTGCAAAAATTGAAAAAAGGAGAAAAATTGTATATCTATCTTCTCAATATAGCGGCAAAAATTGTCGCATCTATCATGGCATCTTGCTTATAATGAACGAACGAACCAACCCTTTATTTTCATAGGTCTTCATAGGCTAGTCCCATCGGTAACAACATGCAGAAACATGAATTTAAATTAAGACACACCCTTTCCTAATCAGAAGAAGTTTATCCTTAAATAACAAATGTAGATCTTTGCTCTAAAATTTGTAGAGGTTTTGAGCACTTTTTACCGAATAAGATAAATTCGACATAGAATAAATTCTCCTCTAGATCTAAAAGACTACAAAATAAGGGAACAATTACAATGTTAAAAAAATTTGTGGATACTTCCATGTAACTTTTTATTAATGTTTGCAGCTATTAAAATAAAATAAAGTTGGATGTTTTGCTGTTTCTGTTCACTTACCTTTTGTAAGTGTAATAAAGAACTTAAATTTGTCTAATTCATCGTGGAATCCAGAATATTCTTGTTTGAAAAGAAAAATTTTTTTTTAATTTGAAAGCACCGATCACTCAACTGAAAACATTTTAATAACAAGATTGCTGTCACATTTTCATGTTGTGGCACGCGTCTTCGTAATTTTTTCCCTTATTTCGCAGAAACAAGCCTAGATATAGTGTTGCAGCAGTCGATAACAGGACGGATAAATGTCGCACGTATTTAGTGTTTGCGTGCACTGCACGCATTTAAGACATGTCTAAGACATTCTAACATCCTTTCCCATTTACCAGCCTTTGATATCACAAACTTTCCATGTAATCATCAAGAACAACATAGATACATTTTAAATTTAACACTTGCAATTTGTTTCTAATTGAATAATTTGTCTTTTTTATTTTCTCAGGATTTCATGTTCTTCGAGGAATCACAAAACAATAATGACAACCATTATTAAATCCAAGAATGTACGCATTTATTGAATGGATCTTTCCATCTTTCACCGAATGAAAATACTCTTAATTTTTACTCATTGCACGAATGAAAACATTTATTATTTGTTTTATATAGCACTGAATGGAACAAAAATGCACGATCAATAATCTGCCAATTAAATAGCGATAACTTAGTAAGGTCTTATATAATATTAATGTAACCTATGCATGGATCATGTAAAGTGATTTTCCTGCATGTATCTCAATATAATATGTATTATCTCTATATGATTAGTTAGTTCTACAGTATTATGATTGATTGCATGGTTGGATGGTTGGGCTTTCGGTTGGTTGGTTGATTGATTACACAAAGTGATATAAGTTGTACGTATATGTAGTGCATGTGGTACCAAGCTCACAAACGTACCACATGTACTACATGTATACGTACTACTTATCATATCACTTTACATCTCATATGTAAACGCTACCACTTAGGAGCACATATGATGACTGTGAAGTTTATGATGTTTATACTAGAAATTACTATCGCAAGTGAAGGGCTGCCTCAAATGGGACAAAAACCTTTAGCCTACTCCACAAGCAAATCTGTGCAGTATGTGGCCAATGTGACACCCCCTTGCCCACTCCACCCAAGATTGCCCACTCCACCCAAGTTTGCCCACTCTACCCAAGGTTGCCCACTCCACCCGAGGTTGCCCACTCCACCCAAGATTGCCCACTCCACCCAAAATTGCCAACTCCGCCCGAGTTTGTCCACTGCACATGAGTTTCCCACTCCATCCGATGTTGCCCACTCCACCCAAGATTGCCCACTCCACCCAAAATTGCCAACTCCACCCGAGTTTGCCCACTGCACATGAGTTTGCCCACTCCATCCGAGGTTGCCCACTCCACCCAAGTTTGCCCACTCCACCCAAGTTTGCCCACTACACCCAAAATAGCCCACAGAGTTGCCTGCGAGGGAGGTTGGAAAGTCCAAAAATGTAATATTAATTACAATTGCTTAATATGTTTTGACAAATCTAGACTTTAACAAAATTGATACAGCAATGTACCATTGAGCCCATCAGAATATTTTGCAGAATTTGTATAAGTAAAAATACACACACGCAGACAGTAGCGTACGTCTGATCAGAATGCTGATCAGCGCAAACACAATGAACCCACACCAATATTGGCAATATACATCTAAAAATAAAAGAAAACAACCGTGAAATCTCCTACCAAGAAACACAGTTGTCAGTTGTAGAAACTCATATCTTACCTCGACAAGATAATCGGCATAACTATAAAATACACCACTAGAAAGCTGTGATTGGACGTGGCAACTGGCTACCTGGCTACGCGCTAATTTAGCTAATGATATGGATGCGGGGAGGTTTAATTTATTTCCTTTTTAGTTTTAGGAAACGTCATAAACGTGATAAAGTGACAAACATGATTAGGGTTAAGGTTTTTGGTCCCATTGTGTGGGGGTCAGGTTATCGTAATTTTCCATACCACAAACGTCCCCGTTTTGTGATTAGGGTTAGGGGTTTTGGTTCCATTGTGTGGGGGTCAGGTTATCGTAATTTTCCATACCACAAATGTTCCCGTTTTGTGATTAGGGTTAGGGTTTTTGGTTCTATTGTGTGGGGGTCAGGTTATCGTAATTTTCCATACCACAAACGTTCCCGTTTTATGATTAGGGTTTTTGGTTCCATTGTGTGGGGGTCAGGTTATCGTAATTTTCCATACCACAAATGTTCCCGTTTTGTGATTAGGGTTAGGGTTTTTGGTTCTATTGTGTGGGGGTCAGGTTATCGTAATTTTCCATACCACAAACGTTCCCGTTTTATGATTAGGGTTTTTGGTTCCATTGTGTGGGGGTCAGGTTATCGTAATTTTGTATACCACAAACGTACCCGTTTTGTGATTAAGGTTAGGAATTGGGGTTAGGATTATGGGTTATGATTAGGGATTAGGAGTTAGGGGACCTATCTACTATATTACTAGTTTGTTGAGAATGATTAACAGTTTTGTGAGTATAACCGTGCTTTTCAATGTTGACATAGGCCTTCCAGCAATCTGAAATTATAATGGATTCTGGTGCAATCCATTTCTTTATGAGGGATAAAAGTGTTTTTTCTGATTTGTCTTCCACTGCAACGAGAAAGCACTTTCGTGAGTCTTCTTCTATTCCCCCCAAAATCCATTGACCTTCGACATAATGGCCTTTGTGATACTTCCGTTTTCCTACTTTTGATTCATCAGTAGCCACGTAGCCAAGTAACCGCGTAGCCACGTAGCCACGTAGCCACGTACGCAATTCGTTTAGAGTCGAAGGTTGGTGTTAACGACGGCGTGTGTAGCCAAGTGGCAAACAAGAATAACAGTTTTGTGTGGCGGGGTATTCTATAGTTATTCCAGATAATCTCTCCTCACTAAAATTGTATAAGATCCTATTATCCTAGACAACAAGTGTGTTCATTTATAGCCAAGAACAAGTGTGATTAATTACTCGTGGCATTGCCAGTTCAGAAAATCCATCGCCGTCGTGGTGTTGACGAACTTCAAACCATACTTCAAATTCTTCAAATTCATCAAACAAATCCTTCTGGCGTATGTGATGTAAGTTGTGGGAAGAAACAAGAAGACAAAAGTAGTGATGATTTCAAAAACGCCAAAAGAAGTAAAAATTGCCATCAATGGAGCACAATTGGAACAAGTTCGAAACTTTATATACTTGGGTAGTACTCTATCATCAGACGCTAGGTGCGACACAGATGATAGAAGTATAGGACAGCAATTGGGAAGACTGTGTTCAACAGAGAGAAGCAATTACTATTAGGAAAACTAAATCTTGAATTAAAGAAAATAATTGTGATATGGAGTACAGTTATGTATGCTTCCGAGACGTGGACATCACGAAAAGAGGAGACAGATAAGCCTGAATGTGGGTGTGGTGACGTATACTAAAGATCAGTTGGATGGAAAGAGTTACAAACGTGGAGGTGCTACAAAGAGTAAGAATGGAGTTTTATGAACTGTATTGAAAGGAGACAAAAGAACTGGATTGGACATACATTAAGAGATGGTCGAATGAAAGACGTTTTTGAAGGAAGAGTGAGAGGTCGAAGGAGGGGGTTGTTGAAAAATGAGGAGCCTGAAAAATGAACGGAGGCAGAACACCAATGATGATGATGATGATGATAATTTTTATTTGATATTTTGACTCATTCTATCATGACAGAAAATGCCAACTGTCATGCATATTCACTCTTTTATGATTTCCTTTTATATAATTTTTCCTTCCGTGATATTTTGCTTCATAAGATTCCTTCACGAGAGAAAATGCCAACTGCTATATCCACTCTTTCATGATTTGCATTCGTTTATAATTTTTCCTTGATATTTCGATTCATTTCTTCATGAGAGAAAAGTGATCGGTCCATACCACTCTTTCATCATCTCATTTTTATATAATTCTTTCTTGGTATTTTTTACCCATTCCTTCATCAGAGAAACTGTCACTCAACTATTTCATGGTTTCCTTTTCACATAGTTTTTCTTTGATATTTTGATTCATTCCTTCATGAAAGGAAATCTAAACTGACATACTCTCTTATGATTTCATTTTTATAATTTTTTCCTTTATATTTCGACCCATTCTGTCAGACAAAAATGCCAACTGTCATATCTACTTTTTAATGTGTTTTTTTTATATAATTCATTCAGTCCTGATATTTCAATTTATTTATTCATGAGAGAAAATGCCAACTGTCATACCCACTCTTTCATGATCTCCTTATATAGTTTTTCAATTGATATTTCGACTCATTCCTTCATCAGAGAAAATGCCAACTGTCATATCTACTTTGTTATGGTTTTCTTTCTTATATAATTCTTTCTTGATATTTCAATTCATTTACTCATTAGAGAAAATGCCAACTGTCATATCCACTCTTTTATCGTTTTCTTTTTTATATAATTTTTCCTTGCATGTTTTAATTCATTCCTTCGTTTTTATATAATTTTTCTTTGATATTTCGATTCATTCCTTCCTCATAAAAAATGCCAATTGACATACCAACCTTTCATGATTTGCTTTTTATATAACTCTTGCTTGATGTTTTGACTTTAATATTCCTTCCAGACAAAAAATACGAACTGTCGCATTCACTCTTGTGGTTTCATTTTTATATAATTTCTCTTTGATATTTTGACTCATTCCTTCCTCATAGAAAATGCCAACTGACATACCAACCTTTCATGATTTGCTTTTTACATAACTTTTGCTTGATGTTTTGACTTTAATATTCCTTCCAGACAAAAAATACCAACTGTCGCATTCACTCTTGTGGTTTCATTTTTATATAATTTTTCTTTGATATTTTGACTCATTCATTCCTCATAGAAAATGCCAACTGACATACCACCCTTTCATGATTTGCTTTTTATATAACTCTTGCTTGATGTTTTGACTCATTCCTTCCAGACAAAAAAACCAACTGTCGCATTCACTCGTTTGTGGTTTTATTTTTATATAACTTTTTTTTGATATTTCGATTCATTCCTTCATTCCACACTAGGGGCTTTTCAAGAGCAATTTACATATTTGAAATTTTAACATGGCCCAGTCGAAGCACGGTTAATAGAAGGGGTCGAAGGCATATTATTAAAGGCGCTCCAGACAGCCGCCATACGACAAATATCGGACCACGGATTACAGATAAGACCTAGGTGTTGGTTTTGCGGAGGGAGGAAAACCGGAGGACCCGGCGAAAAACCCTCGAAGCACAGGAGAGACCAACTAAACTCTACTCACACGAGTCTCAAGCTCGAGAACGGGGTTATTCCCAGACGGTCACCCATCCAAGTACTAACCGGGTTTATACTTACTGCAGTGGTGAGAGAGGCAGCGCCCTAACAGATATTTCGATTTCGATTCATTCCTTCATGAGCAAATGCCAACTGACATACGTACTCTTTTATAATTTCTTTTTTATATAATTCTTGATATTCCGATTCATTCCTTTATGAGAGAAAATGCCAACTATCACATCCATAGTCCACTCTTTCATGAATTTCTCTTTACTTAATTTTTACTTAAATTTTGACAAACGTTTTTTTTTAAATTTTGACGCAGGTCTTCGTCAGAGAAAATGCCAATTATTAGTGATTCTTTATATATTAATTCTTCACCAACGTAATTTGCTGTTGATGCTTCTGTTGTTACCTTATTTGCTTTTCAGCTGTTGCTATTGTCATTGTGGTTTTCTTTGATATCATATTATATACAATGCATTTAAAACAAAAACATAGTGCAGCATAAAGAAAACTAGAACTGGAAAAAAGCCCAGTAGTACAACTTCAAAACATACCGGATAAAATATAGTCTTTACACATAATATTCTAATGCCATCAGTGATTACTCAAAATTTGCATTAGTGAGAAGGGTAACTAATTAACAATTATTCGCCGAAGGCGAGGTGAATATCGGTGTATAATAACCGAGACGAAGTCGGAGGTTATTATTCACCGATATTCACTGAGCCTGAGGCGAATAATTGTATTAGTATAAAGACACATTCACGTGTCCATAGAATTTACTTCCATATAAGCAACTCCTTTGTCTTTCAACATGACTATATTACTTCAAGTTGACAATAGAGCTACCAAACCATATGATGCCAACTATTATGTAGACACTTTTGACTTCTCATGGTGCGCACTGGCGAAAAGAACCGAAGGCTCTCAGTGTGGAGATGCACCGAAAGTCAATTTACCATAATCCTAACCCTGATCCCAACCTCAAACCCTAAACTACGATCAGGTTTAAAATTAAGGCAAATTTAGCCTCGGTAGCTTGCATCTAGTATTTACCGATTGTCATCGATCCAACTGGCGGATGAGAACATCAAACCACTAAAAAGCATTTAGCTGCTCAAACAGCACACAGACTGGAATCGAGGCTACTGCCGATTACCAGACAACATGCTTAGGGACCGTAGTCTTTTAGGGCTTCGGGGCTTTGATCTATATACTTGTTCTTTGATTTCGTACTTATTTTATTGAAATATGTATATGGACTGAACGATTGAATCTGATAGAACAATACATACCCCACAGGCATGCACAAAAGCATGAACTCCATTTTTCTATTAATATTGAATGAATGAATTTAATTCTTTTAACAGGAAACCAATATCACCCGAAGGTGCTTTACAAATGGACTTGCAATTAATATTTAATTGTATTGAAAAATAGAACACACAAGATGTCGAAACAATGACCAAAACTGAGAACTGAATTTAAAAGATAAAGAGAAAGCTATATGCTTGTATAAGTATGGATTGGTAATAATTATTTATACGATTTGTGATCGGGTTTAGCAATATTTTGTCGAGGCAACATTACGCCTACAGACTCGGTCTATAACAATTATCTTGGCTAGGACCTTGGCTTTGTTTTGATATACATGATTGACAATTATTGCTCAGTGAATGGCAGATAATTATGACACGTTTAGCAGCAGGAAGCCACCCTGCAGTATTTTACGCAGTATGATAGACTTCCTGTTACAAAATAATTAAAGAAAATCTCAGCTCTCAATGTTTTTTTCTTCTTGAATGAATGAATGAATGAATAACTTTATTTAAGTGTCAATGTATTTAGCTATATATTACAGCTAATTGGGGACACTATTGATAAGTTTTAGACTAAAATAGGATGTACTAGGTGACAACTTGACCTTATGAGCACAATATCTTTCGCGATCATGCATTTTAAGATGTTACAGTCGGTTTCAGGTAATTACTTTTGACGGAAATGTTCAGAAGTTCGTTTGAAGGTTCACAAGTTCGTATTGAACTAGGCATTTGATTGGCTGCTAGTTGCTAGTAGCCAATCAAATGCCTAGTTCAATACGAACTTCTGAACATTTCCGTCAAAAGTAACCTGAAACCGACTGTAATATAAGACAGAAGTTAATATTCTGCTACTAAGATAAGCATATCAGGCCACTCAGAATGAAAACACATCCAGTATAAAATTTAATATGGCAAAGTACGATCAAAGCATTATAAACAAAGTTACTCTACGAATGACTATCTGTAAAGCTATATTTGGTCTAAATTTCAAAACAATGGTTTACGGCAACTTATTTTATTTTAAGGACTATAAGAGACATAAATAGAGTGAATTTTAATATGTTATCAACGGGTTATCAAAAATCTAAATCCAAAATCAATGCTTATGATGACTAGACAGTGCAATTTAGTATTTACTTTAGTCGTCACGAAAAATTTCTCCGCTCAGTAAAATAACTGCCATTCTGTGGAGTAAACATATTTTCAGCATGCTCTATATTTAGTTCAAGTATTATTTTTGTTACGCTTAATAAACACTGAATATTCATGACGAAATCACTAATACAATAATAACACAACAATAAATAAATGACTGATTTTCCTGGAAGAACCAGTAGTTGCAAGGGATCAACTTCGTGATTTCCTATAACGAGACGCTATCTGGCGTGTGATTTGTGCTAATTTCTTAGCTCTGAATGGCAAATTAGAGCACAATGAGCTCCAAAGGGGCAAGAGTCGTCATATTACCAGTCTATGTTGTTAACATAGGTCTATTGTACGCTCTTTTACTCACGAGTGGCCTTATGCTAGCGTGGGTAACGATTTACCGTCATGAGAAGAGCATCTCGGAGCTCCGACAGCAGTTGAAGATAAAACAAACTGAAGATGAGAAACAACTTTCGGCTGCAGTTGGTACAAGAGGTGACAAGGGAATAATAGATGAAGATGAGAGCGACAAGAATCAACAGGTCAGTGACGACGCATAATAAACTGTTCGGCACCATGAACATATAGAATTCTTCTATCTGACTACAGACCTCAGATTTGGAAACACCAAGCTCCTATAATTAAATCGTGTTGATGCATTTATGATAATACATATATAGTCTACTGCATGTAGATATAATTTATGATGTGTATATGTATCTTCATTTCAAGCTGTCGTTTGAGCCGGAAGACGAGTCCAGCCAACGATCCAGAAGAGATAAAGACTCGGGAAGTCGTCATCAAGACTACAAAAATACTAGTAAGTATGCTTAAAACAACTGATGGAGCTGAACATCAACATGATGCATCATGCACAGAGGATTTTTGTCTGATACTGTTCTCATGTAAAAATTATAATATGTCGGCTAACTATCGCTATGAAGATATTCTAATTATAGATTCAGATATGGAATAAAACAGACTATATAATAGGCTATAGTATATTTCAAATCTCACGTAACATTTATGAAATATAAGGACGTTGACCTCTCGTTTTGCGAGGTATTCGACAGTTTACCACCGTCCTTTTAAAAACACACAAATGTGTGCGATAAATTGAGCGGTTATACGTACAGACACGATAGTTTAATTAATTAATATATCCCCACGGATTGCTAATTGTCAGCCAACTTGAGTTGGCGCCAAACGAAGTAGCATGCACTACAGGCTATCCACTCTCACATGTGCCAATATATAGAACATATAAATAATAATCTTCTTGAAGGAATTACTTATGTTTGGTCTAATGGTTGGTTGTTTACACTTGCATGCAATGCATGACCCATCTTCATAGACATATAGATATTATTTACAAGACAGGTTGACGGTGGAAAGATAGCATCTTTTGAATCTTTATATAACTCCGAATGTAGGTGTAACACCGGAGAATATATACAATGTGCTTGTTCTAAAAAAGTAGAGTATGATCATTGAGTTGCGATACCCTTGGGAACTGTAGAAACTGGTCGCTTACGAGAATTCGTTCTACCACCGACTGAAATGGCTGAAGTTGGTCGCTCACGAGAGATTGGACCAGAAAAACACTTTCAAAACACGTTTCTATTCTGGTAACCAGCCGGAAACAGCAATACTTTATTGTTAGGCCAGTTGACTGATTGCAAAGGGTCTTTCAAGGGTGGTCGCTTACAAAATCTTAAAAACAAAGAAAAAGCTCAGTTTGTAAATCTGAAAGGTGGTCGCTTACGAGAGCTTTTAGTAACAGAGTTTCAAAATAGGGAATTTAAACGGGGTTTCGTGAGGGTGGTCGCAACTAGAGCTGGTCGCTTACAAAGTGGTCGCAAGGAGAACTTCGACTGTATTAATAACATATATTTAAAACTACACTCAAAAAATGGAATGCTACTCGCGAGTAGCATTATATATATATATATATATATAGTTCAATCTACAGACACGGTGTTTCGCTGTACTACAGCTCATCAGTGTAGCTTGGAACAATCTGAATGAATTTCATCAATTACTTATACACGCAAATGCAGGCAAATAATTAACATCCGTAGCGAAATGCGTTAATTCTGTATTTTCACACATATCCAATCAAGTCGTTGCATACGGTGAAATCCTTTATTCCTTTAAACATTAAAAACTAGTGTTTTACGTCATTTCACTGTACACATCACTGTACACTGCGCAAGAACAGTGTGCATACGTAGAGGTACAGAAAAATATCGTTTGAATAGCCGGCGATGCTCAATGGTACAAGTGAACATTCAATGTTTCAAGGTTGACATTGGGAAAAAGAAATATATCCACAGTTCGTCGGTATAACGACCTGACCATGCGTGGCAACGTGTCATTACTTCAGTGTCCAACTAGCCTGCGCCGCAGACATCCAAACCCGGTTTGACTGACGACAAACTGAGTTTGGATGTGTGCGGCGCAGGCTAGTGTCCGCTGCATATCATTGCAGTCAACAACAGTTAAAACTGACACAGATTGTTTGCCCTCACTAAAATGGGCAGACTTTTGACCTTGGTCAATTATATAAACAATGGGTCCAGGATTTTCCTCAATGTTATTTACTTTCCTCAGTAATAATGCAACATACTTACACAATATATATAACAGACATTTGGTGGACATTCGTCAAACTCAATTACTCAGAAAAGATTTCTGAGCCCCAGACAGGGTTCGAACCTGCAACCTTCTAATGACTGGTTAGATGCTCTAACCATTGAGCCACTGAGGCTCAGATGGAGAGCTAAGGTTGCAAATTCGTAGTCATATGCGCTCCTAAGTGGTAGCGTTTGCATATGAGATGTAGTTAAACTGATCTGATGGGTTGTACATGTACGTATACATGTAGTGCATGTGGTACATTTACGAGATTAAACGTACTACATGCATGTATACGCACAACTTATCGTACACAATATATAGCATACTACACGCACTTCACTTAATAATTTGTTAAGTTTGTTTAGCCGTTTAAGTTATGTGATAATTCACTACACAGATAACGTCTTATCAGAATGTCACCACTAACACATTGGTCCCTGTGCAACAACTGTCACAAGCTATGAACACATGTCAGTCAATATTTCTAAAACAGAAAACAAAAAATTAGGACATTTAGGGAAGAATATAAGTATCTATGAAGCAAAAAAGTGTTATTAATAATAGTAATCGTGGTAGGAGCATTTACTAAGAGTTTATTGTTTGATTCCACTTTTGAAGAAATGGATCGCTTGGTTGGACTGCTTTATCAACTGCTTTATAGCATATACAGTTTCACATTTAATATTAACGGTGATAAAATATAAGCTTCAGTACAGTGTATACTATTTTGACGCATATTAATGCGACAATGGATTTTAGAGTATTAAAATCCCGTAAAATGAATCAGGATATCCTTTCTATATTTATTTTTTTTATACAACCTAAAAGATAGGCAATTTACATCATGTTTCCACAAGTTCCATAGAGATTAACGTTATTAAGTTCCAACGAGATTAATGTGACACGGTATAAGTTACCTTGATAAAATCCCCCCGAAATCAAAAGAAACAACTCGTTTTCAATGACTCAATCGTTCGTAGACAAGATGACGAAGCAATGAAGCAGAATTTACATCATGTTCCATAGAGATTAACGTTGATGAAACACAGTATAAGTTATAATGACTTCCTTACCTTGTTTTTTTTTATTTTGGGGAGATTTTATCAACTCGTTTTCAATGACTCAATCGTTATTATAAAGCAATGAAGCATAAAGCAGTCGACGCCATATTCACTAAATCACATTACCCTGTTACTTACTTCGTTGCTACATTGGAAAACATCGGTACACCTTCGCTTATATTGGTTATGTAATTCGCTCCGAACGTTTCGCGCGCCGATGAATCTGATAGAGGAAAACCTATTACGTCACAAAAGTGACAATACTCAGCCAGCCAGCTGATAAGAACGTCTGCCAAGGAGACTACCAGCCAGACGGTCAGATTTTTACGGGTACATAACGTCTGTTGCTATAGCAACGTAGACGCAAAACCACACTTGTTTCATCAACGGGAACTTTTGAAGACGCTTTGACTATTATTTCTACATATCTTTTTCCAACTATGTGAGTTTATCACACACCAAGCTTATTGTTAGTTCTGGGGGAACGTCATTTTCAGCCGTTGATTGTGGCGAAATTCGAATGGCAAATAAGGCAGAAATGCAAAAATATCTCAAAAACTAGACGTTCGCATTACTTCCAGACCATGATTTTATTAATCTTTGGTTGGCAATTGAACTGCTGAGTCGGTAATTCATTCGGTAAAAGAATGGGCCAGGTAGATTAATTCGACATTTGTTTATTTCTTTTCCAATTATATCGCGGACGGGGATGTGTCCCGCGCGTTTCACGAACCCACGCGAAATCCACGCATTCTTTCCGCGCATGTGCAGACAAATTGCCCACCTGTTGCAGGGGCCTGGAACTCTTTGCCTCACCTTTTTGGTTTACGCGTTATCGTTCCAGTTACCACATTTCAACTTACATTGAGTTCACTGGTCAGTGCATGCACGCATGAATGTCTTGTAATTTCTCAACTAGATGCTTGTTGACATTTTATGAAAAAAAAAATTCCAGATCTTTTGCTTTTAGAGTTTGTTTTTCATGATCTATTTTTGCAGGATCTCGCCGATATTCGCAGGATCGCCAAAAAAAAAGAGGTAACTGGAAAAAAAGATTAAAAAAGGTTTTACTTTTGATTACCTCTTACTGTTTTCTTCTGCTTCAAGTTAAATTATTTGTTTTATTTTGTAGGATCTAGAAAAAATAAAGCGAAACACAGTAAGATATTCGAGATTTATATTGTAAATTTAATTGATAAAAATTGCACATGAAAAATACAAGATTCATTTAAATGCAAGTTTGATAAAATTATTTTTAGAATTATTTTTAGGTTAGTTTTGGGCTTAGGTATTGTAAGGGGCTGTTTACATGGCACTGGAAGGCGGGACGGGACGTTAAACGGATCGCATCGCTACTATATTTTCCCTTTACTTATCTCATTTCGTTTATATGAAGAATGTGTTTGTCGGGACGTTTTTGTCCCGTCCCGCCTAACTGGGATCCCGGTTTCCTCAAGCGGGATCCCGTTTTGAGAGAGACAATTTTCGCCACATAAATGCTCTCTGTCCCGCCTAACCGGGACGTTATGACGGATACCGACCGTTTCGAGTATTTATTTTGATTCTTAAGCTGTTTATTCGATACAAATGAGTGATAACGGCGCGGACAGCAGCTCTTTATAATAATACGTCAAATTATATCTACAGTGTGTATAAAAAAACCCCCGGAACCTTAGAAAATGAATTAGTATTCTTTTGAAACAACCTATTGTAGTAGTTTGAAAGCCCTAAAAGCGCTGCGTTATGAATTAATCAGCACATAAGTTAAACGAAGCGAAAAAGCTTTTAAATACTTTCACCATGCATACACTTCAAGTTATCTTAATTTCCCAGGTGTATAAGACCGTGTTTTACGCATCTGTGGGTTCAGCGAAGTGCTTAGGGCTTTCAAACTACTACAATAGGTTGTTTGAAAAGAATGCTAATTCATTTTCTCAGGGTTCGAATTTTTTTGATACACACTGTATAGACAACACAATTCTCCAGAGTGTTTTCAGGCTTACATTGATGAAAAGGTATAATTTTATGTATCAATGGGCAAACACCTCACTATTGTTGGTGATATGTTAACATCATGATATCCTCAAAATTGGCTATTGTAATTATGCATGCATAATTTCTTGCTCTCTTTGCAAAGTTGTTTTCTTATCCGAAGTATAGACAAACCCACACGAGTCTATGGAAATTCAGCGACTCTGATTGATAACATTTTTATTAATACTCCTGACGAATTACTCTACAGTGGTAATTTTGTTTCTGAACTAAGTGACCACTATTCCCAATTTTGTATTTTGAATTCACATGCGATTAAACATAATACCAAAAAACAAAAAATCCGTGATTATTCTTATTTTTCTGAAGTTTCGTTTAGAAATGAACTCTCACAAATTGATTGGAATTCTATTGTTCATATATGCATCAACCAATCCTGATAAATTATTCTCGACTTTTTATAATAAATTAAATAAATTTTCTAAGGAATAAGACAATCTATTAAAATTAAAAACACACTTTTTTACTCTAATGATACTTCAAAATATAAAATATATAGAAATGAAATTCTTAAACTTACACGTGCTAGTAAAAAACTCTATTACCTTACTTTTTTTTATTCAAATTTGACCAATATGAAAAAGACATGGGAAGGTATACGTAACTTAATTGGAAGTAACAATTAACAGAAAAACAATTAATGCAATCAGAGCAAAGCCCACCTCTAACTTAATCTATGACTCCCCTAGAATAGCTAATGTTATTAATCAGCACTTTGCTACATCTGGGTCTCGCTTGGATGGGTGACCGTCTGGGAATAGCCCCGTTCTCGAACTTGAATTTCATGCGAGTAGAGTTTAGTTGGTCTCTCCTGTGCTTCGAGGGTTTTCCGCAGGGTTCTGCGGTTTTCCTCCCTCCGTAAAATCAACACTTAGGTCTTAGCTTTTATAAAATAACATGTATACTACGCGAGCCCTGATTGGTCAATTGCCGTGTTTGGATCAGAGTATCCAAACACGGAAAATTCCCGCCAAAACGATTTTTTGAAAATGTCGGACAGTATATCATATTCACTTGTGATTATTTTATAAAAGAAATACCAAATGGTTTTTTCCATGTTTGGAGACTCTTATCCAAACACTTGGGAAATTGCTCGACTTTCGAAAAGCTAAAAACACTCGCCTACGGCTCGTGTTTTGTTACGCTTTTCTCCAGTCTCGCAATTTCCCGCGTGTTTGGATCAGAGTATCCAAACACGGAAAACCATTTGGTATTTCTTTAATGTCGTGCACTTTTAACATGAGCCTCTGGCTCGGATGATTGGGCGACCACATCCTGCGCTTACGACGTTAAATAAATCATTACTCTGAAAAACATTATTCGGACTACTTAGATGATAATTATAATAATAATGATGATGAGCCTGTTGCGTCAGGATCTTTTGTCTTTAGCTATCCCAGTGGTACCAACTGAAATTGAACTGGAAATAGTATCAATGCCATGTAATAAATCACATGGTCTGTTTTCTTGTCCAGTATGTGTTCTGAAATGTGCGAAAAAGATCTTGAGTCTTTAAAGTATTATCTGAAATCATTAACATTTCTATCCAACAAGGTATATATCCATAAAAGCTAAAAATTGCTAAAATAATTTCAGTTTTTAAATCAGAAGATGAGACAGATCCGAATAACTATCGTCCAATATCTCTCTTATCTGTCTTTAATAACATTTTTTTAAAACTTATATGTGTAAACGACTCAATTCGTATTTTCAAAAACTAAACATATTTTGCGACTCCCAATATGGTTTTCGTGAAAAACACTCTACGCAACATGCAATTTTAGACATAATCAACGGCATTCAGAATAACATGGACAAGCAGATGTTCTCTTGTGGTATATTTATCGATTTAAAAAAGGCATTAGGCGATACCGTTGACCACAGTATACTTCTAGGTAAATTACATCACTATGGTGTAAGAGGCATAATAAATGATTGGTTCCACTCCTATCTCAAAGATCGATCACAGACTACACAAATTGAAAACAATGTATCTGGTAAGGAAAATACTTTGTGTGGTGTTCCACAAGGATTAGTTCTTGGGCCTCTCCTTTTTTAAATTTATTATATGCTCATAAAAGCTTAAAAACACTTGAAACTGTAGTGAACAGAGAAATTAAAAATGTGTGCAACTGGCTCACTGCTAACAGACTGACAATAAGAATTTAAAAATCTAACTTTGTAATTTTCCGTCCTTTCCAAAAACGAATGAATTACCAACCTATAATCAAATTATTTGATAATGACTCCAATATCTACAAATCACTTGAATGCAAAAATTATATTAAATATCTTGGAGTCCTTATTCGGATGCTCGTTTAAGTTGAAGACATCATATCGATTATATTGCTTTAAAAATTAGTAAAACTGTAGGTATTATTGCAAAACTCAGACATTTTGTACCATTGCATACATTAGTTAACATCATACAGATCACTTTTTCAGCCTTATCTTACATAATGGTATAGTTGCATGGGGACGGGCTGCTAAATCATTTATAAATAAACTGTTAATCCTTCAAAAGCGTGTACTGAGACTTATGTATTTTAAACAGAATCGAGAACATGCTATTCCCTTGTTTACAACCACTGGTATACTTCCTGTTCACATGTTATATTTTAAAGAAACGGCTAATATTATGTATGATATATCAATCGATACGGCATTAAATAAAATAAAAATGTCATGCCGGAGGGTAACATTGAGTGTGCATAATTACAATACTAGATCAGCCTCCAGTGGCAACTTTTATATGACTTATTCTAGACTTGAAATATTAAAACGATAGTCATTCTCGAGAACTGCCCGCTTGTTTGGAATTGTATTCCAACATACGTGCGAAATGAACCAAAAAATATATTTAAAAAAATTTGCTTGAATCATTACTAGAAAATGAAGATAATTATCTTGAATTGCCAACAATAATTGGGAAAATGCCTAAATAATAATAATATAAATAAATAAATAAATAAATAAATACTAAAAAACCAATCTTGGTTGGCTTTGGGAAATGTAATATTGGCACCTTCAGCATTGTATTTATAATAGTTTTCATAGAATAAATTGTAGGGGTTGAGAATACTCCCATGTAATTTCGTGGAAGTGTCCACAATTTCTATAATTATTATTAACTAGTCCTTCAGTACAATTCTAATCTAGACGTTTGACTTCGTTCTTTGATAAATAACCTTGTGCTTTGATAAATATTTTTATGTGTTTTGTGATTGCCCGCCTCGACTAGCAAATTGTTATCTGCGGGTAATGTGAATTGTAGTTATATTATTTTGTTCTGAATAAAAATTTTTGTAAAAAAAATTGTTGTAAAAGGGCTAGCCTTCCTAGGAGGGCCGAACCCTTCCATGTAAACACCTCTTATGTGTCTATATTACTTCGACTCTTTGTCCAACATAAGCAATATATACTCTATATTACTTAGTAAACCGCGGCACACACCTTCGACTCGTTCGGACCTGAATAGATTTTCAAACTATTGCTAGTACACGAATTCTGTATCTGTTAATTAAATAGTAATATAAAAAACGCGTTGGTCATGCATGCATTATCACTTTTCTTTAAAAACAATTTTTTGGGATCGTTGCTTTTTTAAGTTTGTTCTTTTATAATTATTGCAGAATGTCGCAAATGTGAGGATGGTGATAAAGGAGATAAGGGAGATAGGGGTGAGAAATGAAAATTTATCTATTAGTTTATCTTTTAATTATACTTTTCTAGTAATTTAATGTGCTTCTTCCAGCAAGATTCTGCCTTGCGGTCATTTGAGTATAGCCGGACCACTTAAAAATTGGTGGCTACGGCTCTGCCTAGAAAGGGCCCCTAAAGTAATCTAGCCCACAGGCCCATGCATGGCCATGCAGTCGCGTTACTGCATGCATGCTATATGGTTTTAAGCTTGGATGGATCTTAGCTTTGAACTTCGCAAAACTGCGAATTAAGTTTAATATGCGCGAAGCTCGTCTTTTGTCTCAACTAAGTTCAGCTGTGATTGCTTTTGGATCAACTGCTAACATCGACTTTCCCATAACCTAATCTAAAGTATATAACAATATTACTTCAAAAACTCATTAATAATTAATGAGGAAAACACAAAGGAAATCAGTACCATGTCCGTGGTTTTATACCTGATAAAACTTCTTGACGTCAGAAAGAATACTAATGAACATACAATTTTATATAAAGAATACTAATGAACATAACATCCAATAGAGCGTTTTCACTCACGTGATCGGTGGCCCCATTGGGGTGGTGAAACAATACGAAATATTTGAATAAGAAAGAGCTAATTCCCATACCGTACACCAATATGGCCGCCATTTCATTGTTTTGGTACACCAATATGGCCGCTGTGACGTCACATGAAAACGCTCTATAACGAATCGTTTTTGAAGCCATTCAAAACACTCGCATCACGTGTTTTAAGTGATAGTTAAAATATGAGTGGCCGATCTTTATGGGCATTTACAGTCAGAAAAAGCACAATTTGAGGCACTAGTGCCTATTAACTTTGATAAAACCTTTATGTTTTATTAATCAATGTTTTATCAGTAGTTAAAGATGCTGATTAAACATTCATTTCTTTTGAATTTTCTTCATGAATATATATTAATGAATTTGATAAATATTACATAAACATGCAGAGTTTAGTCATAATAATTGAAACAGGTTTGGTTTGCGTGAGTGCGACGTGTGACTCGGGTCTTACAGTATACTTGATTATTTATTCTTTTAAAACTGATTTTGTGAAAAAGGTAACGATGGCGACAGAGGACCTGCTGGCTATCATGGGCAACATGGCCAACCAGGACAACCAGGAAGTACGGGACAACGGGGAGAAGATGGTCCCAAAGGAGAACGAGGAAAATATGGCGAAAAAGGTGATACTGGCACAACTGGAAGTAAAGGCGCTAAAGGTACTTTTTTATATAACACCCGTCCCCAGTATTAAATGTCACTCTCTTGTTGGCTAATAGTTATATGTTACTACATGCATACAGAGGGTTATCACGTACCTATACTAAGAAGGTTTCTGATTGGTTTAGATAACCTAACCCAACACCTTCCCCTAGGGAACGAATTGATAATTGGACAATGTGATTGGTTACTTATATAGCCAATCAGAAAGCTCGTTTATATTAGGTAGGTCTTTACTGTATACAGACGCACAATTTACGTCACGAAACCCTCAAAACCAATCAGAACAGCTGTCTTCCAATAATCAGCCAATTGATCAGGCTGCTCCATTTATATATTAATAATTCATGACGTATAAAACATGAATTTTATCTTGTACGTTATCGGAATATTTTACAACAATTACAACAAACACCACTAGCACTATAACAAGCACTAGTGGCAACATCACCAGCACCAACAACACTAGCACCAGAAACTGCACCGCCAATATACCAGCACCTGAAACAGATACAGCCATTTGCTTTGAAGATTACACATTACGGCAATCAATTGCGCAATAAACTCGAACCGAATGTAAGCATCCGTATTCGTCGAAAATCCTCGAGATAGGTATGATTTTTGCCGCTGAGAAAATCAAACAAATTTTGTATCAACAGTTTCAACATTAATTTATTTTGATCATGTTTTTGTCATGTATTATTAATGCTATTACAAATAAATTGAAATAAAAACCAAAGAGACCTTACCCGCATAACTTTTTGAAATTAATCAACAAACAATAATAATTCATTCTTATTTTCATGGTGAAGATGGTATTCCCAGAACAAAAGGAGCGTATATTAAACAACTGGAGTCTGAGCTGTATGCATAAGCATGGAGATAGAACTTAACGAGGCGCTGCAGTCGAGTTGACAATCTCTCTTATGGCAATGATGACAAGTTGTCGAATTGTTTTGGTATAAACCATCGACTGCTCTCGCGGTCAGAGCAGAGGACTGTAGCTCTGCAGCCAATATATCATGCATGCAGGGACGATTTGTAACAGTCCACCACTTGATTTATAATAAATGATATTAACCGTAGAGACCTCACTCTCTCTTATTAAGCATAGATGTGATTACAGCTTAGTTAAATGAGATGTCATCTGCATGACTTAAAATTAATCAACAAACAACAACAATTCATTCTTATTTTCAAGGTGAAGATGGTATTCCCGGAAAAAAAGGTTCAAAAGGTGCGTATATTAGACAACGAACCTGAGTTATTATTATAAGGCCAAGTAGAGTTGACTATCGCTTATGGACAAGACCAACTATTCGAACAAAATATTTTTTAAAACAAAAAAATGAAACCTCCTAGTGAAAACAAAAGATTGCCATTGTTTTGCGACAAACAATTAACTCCTTTGGCGTCCAGTAGTGGTCAGTGCGAGTAGAGTAGAGTGGCTTAGCCAATCAGAAGGCAGGATTCGTATTAGCCCAATCTAGCTTAGCCAATCAGAAGGCAGGATTCGTAGTAGTCCAATCTTGTTATTAAGTATAGTTACCAAGTTACGATTAGAGCTTAACTGCATAAGTTAAAATTATTCAACATGCAACAATCCATTTTAATTTTCAAGGCAAAAATGGTATTCCCGGCGGAAAAGGACCAAAAGGTGCGTGTATTTATTATCCCATGGCGCACCCACACTTCATTGTTCTAACAGATGCGTTAAACTTTTATTCAGCTGTTTAGTATGCAGAGTGTGATAAATGGTTATCACTCTCTTTTGAATGGAAAGAGAGTGATAATCACTTATCACACCGTTTAACTAATTATATTTAATCAATGTCTATTTAACTATAATTAATCAATGTTCATTATGATCAATAATTGAGAACCCATGAGGCCTTACATAATCAATATCAACCAGACACGCATACACCATCATTTAATCTCAAAACACCTGTTATGTTTTAGGTGACCAGGGACCCGAAGGACAGGCAATAATGGTTCGTAAAAAAATTCCTTTTTTTTTAATTAAAGTTTTTAGATGATTAGCAAAAAATGAATAGCAAAAAACAATGATCTTTCCTTAAATCAATTTAAGGCAATTATCCAGGTCAGTGAGATTTGTAATATTGTGATCTTATTTACTTTGTGTGTGTGACTGTTGTTTATATAGTAGATAATTTAATTTTTGTAAATAGTTTAGATAACTTTTTTATTATAGATGTAAATAGTGTAAACGGCCCCTTGAAAATCAAATGCTTAGGAGCTTTGAAGGGCTACCGTTTTTAAATAAGATTAAATAAATAAATAAATGATTGTATTTTCATGGTGGAATTACCATGAGACAATGAACATGTAAGATCCATTAACAAACATGGCAGTATCGAAAATGTTGAAGTGGAAAATAACTCAACATGCAATAAACAAATAAATAAATAAATTAATAATCCTAATAATAAATAACTTCTACAATACAAGGAAAAGATAACTTTAGAATAGAATACTTTAGTTTTAGTGTCAATTTTGGAATCAAATTAACTGACTACCTAACATTAAATCAAACAAATGTCACGATGTTACGGTGAATATTTGTCAGTCGCATTAAATTTAATCAAAAGACAAATTGAGGTTTATGAAATTCATGGGTGGATTCAGGATTTTGGAAAAGGGAGGGCCCATCGTGTCGTCTTCCGCGGGCGAAGCCGGATCCGTGTTAGAGGGTCAGGAGGCACGACCTCGAAACATTTTGAACATTTAGGGTCTCTGAACTGACATTTCCTGCATTCAGAGAAAGCAAAGTGTTTGATTTTACAATTTGCGAGCAACAAAATTTTAGACATTTTAAGTCAATCTTGTCCATTGTGATAGCAAGTGACCTAGCGTGAACTAGGTAACTGATCTACATAAATATATATGGTGTCTTTCTTTCAACTAACGCTCGTCTATCAGTGATACAGCTTTAAATATCAGTTCAATTTCAAGATAACTCTCTATGATGTGGCATACCCCAAATCTCGAGTCTGATGACTCATTTGATATCCTTAAAATTAAATTCTAAAAGTTCATACTGCGATTCTAGCCGTCCAAACAGGGGGGGGAAGGCCCCTTGGGCCCCTCCCCTAGATTCGCTATTGATGAATTAATTACATGGTCACCTCGAAATCCTTTGTTTCGAGAGGGATGATTCATGTGGTATCTCCTTCATGAATCATGGATGAGGGACGTTTAATTAGTTGTAAACGGCACTCATCCAGTACTCACGAGGGACAATTAGACTAAACTCCCTCATTACTATTTAAAATAAGGAAATCGTTCCTCGTAATAATCATCGTGGCATGCAGTGTATGCCAAAAGATCGGCACACTGCTAAAGAAAGGGCAATGCGAACACTTCATGTTAACAGAAGAGAGTCTCTCCTATTGACTGTGGTCTGAGCAACACTGTATTTAATTTTGTTTTTGCGCATGTGTCCATTCTTTTGTTTATTTTCTCAGTGACCATGTAAATACAAATTCTCAAGCCTCAGGGTTGTGGAATGCCCTCGGGCCTACGGGACTTCCACAAACCCTCCATCGGCTTTCGGAGACATTTAATCACTAATAACCCTCAATGTCATGCATTTACTTATAATAATTTTGTACACCCCCTTATCGGGTCCAAGGCCATCTTGTTGCATAAGATCAAATATGTGACCCTCATGGAAATGCGCTATATAGCCGAATGCGCGATCTACGAAATCGTGCTGGAAAGTTGCATAGTCACGAGTTCTGTATAATTATATAGTTATGGCTATAATATCGATGAACCCACGATATTATCATAATGATTATATAATTGGTTTTTCGTTTAGTATTCTGAATCAGCTCATATTGTTGGCTCGGAGGAATCAGTGGTGTCGTCTCGGGCTGCAGGGCAAGGTAAGGATTCAATACTATATTGCATTAAAATTTTCTTGTTTTGTGACCATACATTCGACACTTTCCAGCAAGTCGACTAAAAGGTTAAAGAGTTACAATAATTCCACCATGAGGCTATGATTTTACACTGGTCTGTCCGTATGTCACCATCACTGTCACTATCATTGTCACCACTATTGTCACGCACTGTCCCTGTCACCATCACTGTCATCACTGTCACTATCACTATCATTGTCGCCATCATTGTCACCATCACTATCACCACCGCTGCCACGCACTGTCCCTGTCACCATCACTGTCATCACTGTCACTATCATTGTCACCATCATTGTCGGCATCACTGTCACCATCACCACCGCTGCCACGCACTGTCCCTGTCACCATCACTGTCATCACTGTCACTATCATTGTCGCCATCACTGTCGCCATCACTGTCACTGTCATTATCATTGTCGCCAGCATTGTCGCCATCACTGTCATTGTCGCCATCATTGTCACTGTCGTTGTCACCATCATTGTCGCCATCACTGTCACTGTCATTGTAACCATCATTATCATCATCATTGTCACCATCACTGCTTCTGTCACCATCACTGCTCCTGTCGCCATCACTGTCACTGTCATTGTAACCATCATTATCATCATCATTGTCACCATCACTGCTTCTGTCACCATCACTGCTCCTATCACCATCACTGTCACCATCACTATCATTGTCGCTATCATTGTCGCCATCACTGTCACTGTCACTATCATTGTCGCTATCATTGTCGCTATCATTGTCGCCATCACTGTCATTGTCGCCATCATTGTCACTGTCATTGTCATCATCATTGTCACCATCACTGCTCCTGTGACCATCGCTGTCATCACCGTCACTGTCACTATCATTGTTGCCATCACTGTTACTATCACTGTCACCATCACTGTCATTGTCACCATCATTGTCACTGTCATTGTCACCATCACTGTCATCACTGCCACTGTCACTGTCACGATTACTTTCACCATCACTGTCACGATTACTGTCACCGTCACTGTCACCATCATTGTCACCATCACTGCCTCTCACTGTCACCGTCACTATCATTGCCACCACTGTCACCATCACTGTCGCTATCCCCATACTATCACTGTCACTGTCCCTGCCACCGGTTCTGTCACCGTCAATTGGAAATGAAGTCTTACAAGATTAGTTTGTTTATTTTTCATCAGAAATTTACACAATGACTTCATGGACGTTACAACACCGCTCCGGGAATATGTCTTATAAAAATGGTTATCTTACTGTGGGTATCGACGGAGTTTATTTCATCTACAGTCAAATATTTTACTGCGATGGCAACAGCTCGTATACAGGTTACGATGTGTATATTGATGACCGTAAAGCACTCAAAGTAATAAGTAGTATTATCAGTAGACAAAGAAAATTCCAAACCCAGTATACAAGCGGTATTTTTAGGATTAATAAAGGGCAAAGAATATCTATAGCAACTTCCATCATAAGGAAATACTACTTGAACGAGAGTTCTTCGTTCTTTGGCGCGTTTATGCTGCATCGTTAAAGGTGATCTACAGTGCGAACCGCATGGTCGCGAGTTTGTTTACATAACATTTATTTATTTATGCCTTCACAAAGGCTAATACAAAGTACCATGACTCACTTCTCTGTTCTCTTTTCTTTACAAACACCCAAGCAACCATACTTTTTTGCTAACAATAAAATTAACCTGGGAATTTTGAGAAACATATTGATATGAGCGCACTTTCTGCGACTGCGCAGACTGCACTGTAAATCACCTTTAATAAGCAGTTGTTAAAACAACAAGTTAAATTTTAACATTTGTTAAGTTCTATTGATGCTGAAATAAAACTGGGACAATTAAAAAAATTTACCGAATTCCAAGGTAATCTGTGATTTTAACAACATATGAGAAAGTTGTTAAGTTTTCAAAGAATTGAATGTAAGAATAAACAGGAAAATGAGAAATATGCTATAGAACTGAAGTGAAAATGACCATTTTGAAATACCCAATACATATAGATTAAAACAAAACAAAACAAAACAAAACAAAACAAAACAAAAAAGTGTAGATAGATAGGGATCTTAATAACGGGTGTTTATTGTGTTTGTCTGTGTTTCAATTCCAGAACACCGAGATGTTCCTTAGATTTTGTTGCTTAAACTATGTTTTATAGTTAAAACTGAAAACAGTTTGGTCGGGTTTTGCATCGCATTACATTGCATAGCGAAGTCTTTAAAATGTAAATATTGGAATCTACGAGTTAATCTCTGGGGCAATGATTATTAGAATGTAAATTGTAATAGTGATGTGTTTTGTAATAGTGATGTGTTCCTGTTTAGAAAATGTACATATTGGAATACAGATTTACTTGTAAAAGCATTTGCGTTCAAAATCCGAAATATAAATGTATATATTATAATGACGAAGCAATTCTTTTTGTGATTTAATAATTTTATATTGAAATTTAAATTTAATGTGCATGAATTGAATTGAATTGCTAACGAACGTTTCGTTGCTTAAAGCACAACATGAGAGTGGTTTGAAATCATTAAGATAAAGGTGAGGTAATACGCAACTTTGTTGTTGAAAAGCGTAGTTGCACGTATTACCATCCACCTTAAACATTGTCACGGAACAATGATTTTGTTGAAAAAAGTATCAATCATTGTTGCGTAACAATGTTTAAGGTGGTAATACGTGCAACAACGCTATTCAACTTGCAACACAACAATGTTGCAGCAATTTGTTGCTCGTATTCACCTTAAGTAAGTAAGTATATATATATATATATATATATGAAAATCTTTGTTAAAAATGTTTGACACTGGCTTGAAGATTAAAAAAGTTCTGGACGTTTCGGCTAAGTTACTATAGCCTTCATCAGCACATGGCGTCCTAAGTTAGGAAAACTACTTATATAATAATAAAAAATATTAATTATGCATACGAACTTTCCTTGAGGCTTGGCATTCACTCCAGAAACCCAACTCTATAAATGAACACATTCATATCCCTGAAGTATACAAACTTTTTAATTAGTTACTTAACCTTACTTCTTATTCTTATGTATTTTATTGTCATAATATGCTTGCATAATTATGATAAAACAGTCTCGGTGTGGCAGAGCGGTATGAATTATAAAGAATTCTGAAATGTTGTTTGCAACTGAAAAGACGACCTTTTCTGAAAGTTTTCTTTGTTATCGATTAATGAAAGCCAGGTTTCAGTGTATAGCTCTATCCAAGAGTACAGTTTCTGACTTATTTAGTAAACTATTTGCTTTCTTGTAAACTTAAAAACTTTAAAATGTCTGTTTTCCTATAGCTCGATGGATGGAAACAGGCATGGCTAAACTCCTACGATTGTTCTTTAAATTGGGAATTAGAAGACTACACAATTTTATCAAAACAGCTACATATTATACTTTTTCTTCTTTTCTAGTTCCCATTTAGTTTTAGAACCACGGGAGCATGCGCCGACCATTTTTTTCTTCCAAATAATTTTTTGATAATCATGCATGCATACGCTAGAATTATGGTTAAAAAATAAGATTTTGCGAGTTTCCTCCACAATTACACCACACTTTGTAGTTTGTCTTTATTTATATTATCACTTACGTTCTTATCATGATAATCGGATGAGGGACAAGTTCTTCCACGAAATCAGGAAACGTCAAAAACAGTCATAATGGGATCGACATATAACGTCACAAGTAGAGTGCCAAGTTGCTAAAAAAACACAAAATGGCCGCGTTCAATGTCGAATACTTTGGCTTTTTCAATTTTATTCGGATGGGAAGTACTTTTGAAACACAAACAACTGAGGAAGTTGAACATATAAATTATATTTATACATGCACAGATGTACCTATTGGCTATTACAGTGTCGGTACAATACACGTTCAGGTTTACAATACCTTGTCAACTCCATCCATCAATCTGTCATAATCGTCATAATATACACTTTTAGAAGTTACCCTATATATCATCCATATATCTTTTGTCTTGTTTTTGGCTCATATTTTGGGCTCTCAAGATTTTTTTCATTTCAACACCTATTTTTCAACTTTCAAGACATTTTTGTGGAGGCCCCCCTTAAACATTATTTTGTGGGGGCCCCTGGGCGATCGCCCAGTCCGCCCTGTCCTAAATCCGGCACTGTATCTGATTGAAAATTCACCTTGGCCGCATGTGAGAAGAATGCTTCCAGTTTGACTCTACCAAACACCACAGGTTTCCCCCGGTTGCTCCGGTTTCCTCCTGTAGTTTTTAAATCTCCAAATAGAACATGTAACTATATATAGTTAAGCTATATTTAGACTTCTTTCATCTATGTTCCAAATTATGGACAATAATATTCCTCACCGTTGCTACAGTATTAGAATTGTTCAACTGATGCAGATTATGAATGTGCACATTTCTAACAACCAACGAATTCCATTCCGGCCCACAGATCAGATGGATTATGGCCCAATCAATTTTCCAATCCATTTTTTATTCCTTCTACATAATACCCGTCCTGCTGTACTGACCTTCAAATTGAATTGTTCTCTTCCCTGCATTTATTCTTACCCTTTTCAATATGTAATTACATTAATCCAATTCCTTTAATTGGAAAGTTAACTTAATTTTAACTTTCCAGTTGAAGGAATTAAACTGATTCTGTGATTGTTTATGTGATTATTTATTATAAATGATTTATTAAATATGCAATATACAGTATGTCGATGCCATTTTTAGTCGGTAGTTCAACAATCTTTCATCTGCTAAATAATTCTTCCATGTTTATTATTGTCAACTAAAGTTCATATCAATACAGTATGTCAAAACACATTTTTCATATTACACAAAATATCTAATATGTACAGTGCGGAAGACCTTGAAAAAATGGAAAAATTACTCTATATACTTACATTATAGTCATTTTAGTTTTATGAAAATAATTGCACAAAAATTATATTCTTAGCAAGACAAATCCTGTAGACCAAGGATCGTAGAAAAATTTAGGAATAATGATACAATTTGTCGATTTTTTTGGCTAAATTAAATATTACATGCACTTTAGGAACGCGTTTAAAATGATAAGTTTATATAATAGTGTACAGAACCAAAGGTTCCTTTGTCAAGTTCTATCGGCTTGTGCATGTGTAATTATAATCCCAACAGCTAGAACAGTTAAAACAAAAATTATGGCTTACATTGTGTATATATCTTTTTTCAAAATAAACCTGACAGAATACGGACAACATTTTCTTGGCTACTGCATGGCTACTGACATACAGTTAATTAACTGTAAGTAATAGATACCAGCATGAGCAGTCGAGCTGTATCTGATTTACAAGGCGAGCTGCAAGCGAGCCGTAGTAAATCAGATACAGCTCGGATGCGAATGCTGTATCTTTCTTAAAATACATACAATAAATTAACATACAATGGTTTTGTGCTAAAATTGTTTTGGCATGATTAAGTTAACTGTTCATTTTAAAACAATTGCTGATATCCATATATATATATGCATAGTGCGTTTCTTAATAAAAGTTTATCAACAGGGCATTAAACCTTTAATCTAATGAAACTATACTAGTAGACCAATTAAAAATATGTTTCCCTTAAATGATAACTTTTGGGTAAAGCATGAGATATTCGAATATGCTCCATTTCATGCACACGTGTATCTTCAACGTGATTGATACAATTCAGGTTTTGCTAGAGACATGCATGCAGTGACCTGTTCTGTCAAATTGAACAAAGCTGTTTATTTTTGGTAATATAATTATGATTAGAAATCAATGAATATTCATATTCAAATCATTGTCGTATGAAAACAATCTGATCAGTAAATGCTTTTCCTGGAAGAAACTAACGATTTCAGGGAATCAGTTCAGTAAATATTTCATATCGACCTGCAGTGTTTGTTTCGAATGGCAAATTAAAGCGCAATGGGCTCCAAAGGGACAAGATACATCGCATTACCAGTCTATGTTGTTAATATTGGTCTATTGTACGCTCTTTTCCTCACGAGTGGCCTGATGCTAGGGTGGGTAACGATTTATCGTCATGAGAAGAGCATTTCGGAGCTCAGGCAACTGTTGAAAATAAAACAAACAACTTACGATTTGAAACATTCTTCGGCTGCAGTTGGTAAAAGAGGTGACCAAGCCGAAAGATTGTACGAAGATGCCAACAGTGACGTACTAAAGGTTTGCAAATCAAGGATTCCTTCCTTGTATTTACAAAAGTATATATAATACCATGCATGCAACATAATTTAGGAGCTATATATGTAAATATCATAGTTAAATTTTTACCATTTGGTGCAAAGACCACTTTGATTATGCATATAGATATATAATAGCAACAGCTAACTTGAAGCAGCTGTTTTACTACCTCATACGAAGGATTCGAGCTACAATATCAATAATTTGTCTATACATGGCAGCTATATACGCGTATAAATACCGCAAGTTAGACCATTATATAAAGACTCATTTATTTATATGTATATAAATTTGATAGTAATTCTTAACAGCTACACGTCTTTTAAATAATGCCGGTTAAGTAAAAGTTTAGTTAAGCAATAAAATACAGAGCCAGTCGTCTTTATCGTGTTGTGTATACACGCGGGAGGTCGCTAAGGACACGACTGGATGCGTAGACGTACATATAGTAATAAAAAAGCGTGCAATGTTTTGTTTCAAAATTTTCCTAAATTGTCGAGTTTAAAATGCCTGTATATATACTGTATTCAAATTTTACCAATAATTATACAACTTAAAACAATAATCAAACTGCCTATAAATACAACTAAGCCACATTAAGATTAAATTAAAATCTAGGTCTACTATCTAGATAAAATATAGGCCAAAAATGGCCGCCGAATTAAAATTATTTTATGTGCATATATAAATTAGCCCCTCTGACCTCGTTTTAGGGGCTGTTTACATGAGCCGGGCTAGCCCGGTTAACTGGGCTCACGCGATTGATTAGGATCGTACTGTGGTTTTAAAACTTGCATAAACTAAATTTTCATACTAAGTTTCATAATAACTTATTGAGAAGGTTATATATATATATATATCACTGTTATTATCAAACCAAATTATAATCTAACAATTGAGCCACTCAAAACTCAAATTGAGCCAACATTGGTGTTTATTAAGCAATGTTGCATGCATAAACGTTAATTTCTTTTGAATTTCTCATGAATTATGTTAAAGCCCGGCATACACTGAAACAAGTTTCCGAACACATTTTCGAAAACGTTTTCGAAACTTGTTTCAAAACAAGGTTTCTGGTTTCCATTGCGCATGCATGTCAGTTGCTTGGTTACAATCTCGATCCCAGTCCCAATCAGAGCAGAAAACAAAACGGGTTTAAAACGGTTTAACGGGTCTTAAACGGGTTACGTCCTAAATCTTGGACGAAGCCAAACACGAATACAGCAGAGCCTACTTTTCTTCCTCTCTCTCAACGAAGAAATAAGGCAAAGAAGGCTCTGCTCGCAGGGTACAAAAAATAGAACAGTGTTCTAATCAGGGAAACTTGGTTTCTGAAACAAAGTTTCGGAAACTTTTCAACATACACTTGAAACTTTTCTTTCTGACGGAAATTTTCTCTAGTGTATGCCGGGCTTAAGTTGAATAAGAATGTGTGTACTAAATACAATATATGCGGCCGTGTTTTATCGGATATACAAACTCGAGCTAAAAGCTGAGAAGTTGTATGTCCGATATAACACGGACGAGATTCAAGCGAATATTGTAAAGTGCATGTTGTGATACGAATGAATGTAACGGTTCGTACTCGTCGATAATCTTAAAGTTAGGAATGGGTTATGGTGAGAAAATGGAACGAAAAGTTTATGTAAACCAGCAAGAGTTTGTATCAGATATACAACTACTGATTAAACATTCATTTCTTTTGTGTTTTCTTTATGAATTATTAATGATATAACAAATAATCATACATTTTGAATGATTGAATTATTTTCATTAAAGCCGCAGTTTCTAGCTGATAACTCCAGTGACCGATCCAGAAGACAGTTGGACTCAAGTCAACAAGCCAATCAGAATACAGGTCAGCATCTTGAACTACAGATACGTGATCCATAAAAGTATAAACTGTAGAATAATGACTGACTAATTAATGACTATCTTTTATTTTTATTTTATTAACTTCGCCATATGTAACATACATAGAAATAAACATATAAATAACAGCAGATTTAACAATGGCAGGGGAACCACAACAGCGTTAGCCAATTACTGTGGGCCCTAAACATACAAAAGATATAGAGAGATAACTATGAACAATAAAATCACAGTGCATTATGAGTATTACATAATTACATACAACAAGAAATTGGGTCAGTGAGACTCCGAACAGAGTTGCACTTGAGACAAATTGTTTTAAACGTGCGAGGGTCTTCACACGTTTAAAACAATTTGTCTCAAGTGCAACTCTGTTCGGAGTCTCACTGACCCAATTTCTTGTTGTATGTGATTATGTAATACTTACAATGCACTGTGATTTATCTATTTATCTATACCTGTACTTTCTTATAGACCACTTTCATAACGGCCAACGCTTTAAATATTCTTTTATGTGCATCTTAATGAGCCTTTTTGGCCTCGTTATGAAGCAAAGATTCTTTTGAATTAGGGAAGCACGGGTGGCGTGTGCTGTTAGGGCGTTGCCTCTCACCGCTGTAGTTAAGCCCAGTTGGACGGGGTTAGTACTTGGATGGGTGACCGTCTGGGAATAGCCCCGTTCTCGAACTTGAATTTCATGTGAGTAGACTTTAGTTGGTCTATCCTGTGCTTCAAGGGTTTTTCGCAGGGTTCTGCGGTTTTCCTCCCTCCGTAAAATCAACACTTAGGTCTTAGCTTATGTCGTGCACTTTTAACATGAGCCTCTGGCTCGGATGATTGGGCGACCACATCCTGTGTTTACGACGTTAAATAAATCATTACTCATTGAATTGTAAACACACAGTATTCAAAGTAGTTGCTATTATTAAATTGTTTATAACTGTTTCGTTATTACTTAGATTTTTATCTTTGTCGATTTATCACATATGTTGGGAGTACAATATACATGGTATAACTGACGTTCTCGCCCTCTTTTGTTATCGTTGTTGTTCTATTGACGGCCGAACGTGGCAACTTTGCGCAATATATTTATAATTGCAATATATTTATAACCTCATTTTGGGTATAGTCAAATTAGAAATTACTGGAATGTGCATCTTTTTAAATTTCTATGCCATAGATTCTCACCATTATTTAAAAGGTGAAAAGGGAGAAAAAGGAGATAAAGGTTAGAAAATCGGAATAACAACGTTAATAATATTCTTATCAAATTTCCACGTGCACCAATGAGTTACTTTCCCTGCCCATCCCCCACCCCACCCCTCACCTATGTTACGCACTACTTGGGGCTTCCTCATGCAGACCTCTTCACTACCTTAGACAGCTTTAGACTGCCTTAGCATACCTTCGCCTGCCTAACACTCCACGTTTCTGAAATCTTATCACATTTCGCATTTAACATGCACAGGATTGATTACCATAGCATATACTTAAAGGGCATGCAAAGCTCCACCTACCTTAGTTTCAGTTATCTGGGCATGTCATTATTCTTTCCAGCTAAGCATATGATATCAATATACCACCAACTCAACACCATTGACAGTATAGTTAGTGTTCCAGCTGCTTACAAAATACACTATGTGTATAACACATTGTTTTTCTTGTTTTGTATAGGAACTAAAGGGAAAAAAGGTAGACGTGGTGAGAAATATATGTTAAACAACTATATCAGAAGTTATATATCAAACAGTAAATCGCAAATAGATGCAAATAAAACAACTATAATTTATTCTACAATGTCAGACAGTGAACCGTAAACAGATGAAAACAAACAATGTGTTTGTGTCGATCGCAGACTAGTAGTACACTTGTCGCGGCACGCATTGGTACACGTTCATAGTAATATTCTGATTCTTTCATCTGAGTGGCCATTGTGCCAGTTTGCCTTAGAACAATGGGCAGCCGTTGTTCTATAGCTATATTGTTCTATGGCACAATGGCCAGTCCAAGCCTGATCTGTGTCCGGATAACTCAATTATTATATAGAGCGTCGGCCCAGATATCAGAAATACAGAAATATTATGTAATATCTAAAACTTGTTATAAGGCATGCGTATATGAACCATGTATGCACTATTAGCTACCTCGTTCACAAATCTACATGTAACATTATATATTCTTACTTATATTACTAAGGAAAATCTGGAAATCCAGGAACAAAAGGTTCACAAGGTATGTTTTTTTGCATATGCATTTTATGCCATTTGTGCAAGAACGTTATTGGTACTACGCCATGCACATATTATCATGTTAATATTTAATTATTGCTGATTGCATCGTTGAGGGACTTAGACCCTATAACTTAGTATATCTCTGTTCATTTCCCTGCGTACGTGTTCGTATTAGTGTGTATATGCAAGTATGTATGTCAACTGTTTAAATTTTGTTGACGTTGGAACAGGTGAAAAAGGCGAAAAGGGTGAAATTGGGAAAGATGGCCGAGATGGCAGAATGGGTCGACATGGTCAATCCGGTCAGACTGGAATAAAAGGGCAAAAGGGGGATACTGGTGTTGAAGGACCTCGTGGGTCTCAGGGACTATCAGGACTACCTGGACATCAAGGAGGAAAGGGTGCTGGTGGAGGAAAGGGTTCCAAAGGAGAAGAAGGGAAGAAAGGTGATACGGGACACAGGGGTGATACAGGAAGATCTGGGATAAAGGGTGATAAAGGTACACATTCACAATGTAATGATCTGAATGATCTTTTTTCAAGAGTGGAAATGCTTCATACTTTTTAGCATACTTCTTCCACTATTCTGACTTTTTTTCTAAGAGTCTAAGATTCTAAGAGTCTAAGTTTTTTTAAGCTAAATGTTCGCCAGATTCCAATTTAATAGTGTTGACTACGTCTTTTTTAGGTGAACATGGCGTTTCTGGAGCAAAGGGTTCGAAAGGTTTGCATCTCAATATTAAAATATTAATATAAGAACGGTCGGTCAGATTAACACATTGCAATCATTGCCGTATCCAAGAGTTTTCCACAAGAAATGTCAGGGGGTCAGCAAGCATATTATCAGCAAGCATATTTGACCTACGAGACGGATTTTATATACAATATACAATAATGCATAATAAAATAAATATTGGAATTTGTTGTTTGAAATATAGTGAAAATTATCAAGGCCTTGGGTTTTTGTTATCATTGTCGCCATTACAAAAAATCCTATAGAATTGTATAAAAGCTTCTGATATAAAAAACCCTCAAAGTTAGTTAAAACAACTTGGCATCGTCTTGCCTTTCCTTCTCATGTTTGATATATTACATCAGATAAGCACTTATCACACGTTTATCATATACAAAAGAGTATTTCGATTTCTAACTCTTGAAGTTTCTATCTCGGTAAATTAAATAAAAAATTATTTTATTGCAGAAAAGTAAGAGATAAGATAAGACGACCCTTCGTGGCCGTTAAACTGCATTTGTTATAATAAAATAATCCTTTATCACACTCGTGATAAGGTGTCCTCTACGCAGGCTCTGACTGGCTGGGCTCCGTGCATTTATAAGAGTATGAAGATCATGAGTGACGTAAAATGGCGTGGAGTGACGTAGGATGGCGTCACACATGTCGGGAAAAGCAAGTGAATTTTCACAACTATCCCACTTTTAGTTTGTTTTTTTCTTCATATTTTGTAAAACAAATAAAACATACCGCTCCTGTGCACATGATGTACTCTTATAGAGGTACGTACATTTCACGTGATTTGAACACGAAAGAAATGTAAAGGCACTGCGCTACGCCTCGTGCCTCCAGGGCCGCATTAACAGATTATGGGGCCAGGGACAGAGAAATTTGATGGGGCCCCAGGATGTTTGGAAAATGGGTTAAAAATCGTTTAAAACCTAGCAAGACAACTTCGGTAGTTTTACCAAGGCGGCAGAACAACATGTCATCATCTCCAAATATTAAAAGCTCTCAATAAGCCGCCATGTTTCCATTTTACTTCCGGCGGTCTCCGAGTCCGACTCCAAGTGTAGTTCCCAGGACTTTTCTCGAGAGAAATAGAGCAAATTTCACTATCTCCTATCTTGTGTGTCGGGAAGGAAGGTTTGTACAGCGCATATATCGAAATAGACTTTTTAATCGTCACAATATATTCAGTATGTACATTGTACAGATACTAAAAACTCAAAATTCAAATATCCCTTGAGTCGTTTCGCAATTAATAAACTTTTTTTCTCTCATGGGGCCGGGGCTCCCCGCTCACGCGGGGCCCGGGACAGCTGCTCCTTTTGCCCATAGGATAAAGCGGCCCTGCGTGCCTCTACTCAACTTCTTTCGTGTTCAAATGACGTCAGACCTGCATTTATAAGAGTACATATGCACGAAGCTTTATGTTTTATTTGTTTAATAGTGATGGTATTATCAATTAAAAAATATAATGAAATTTCTTTGCAAACCTTAATGTCTGAGTGGGATGTTAGTGGGACATTTCAAGATTATATAAATTAAATGTTCCCTTGTCTTTCAACGGCTTTCCAAGATTTATCGGTGTCATAGAGTTTGCGGTAGAGGGTTCTGTGGATAGAGTGTGTCGTGGGTGCAGTTAATAAGCATTAGTTTACATAATAACTCAAACATGCAATTAACTAAATTTTTTTATTGTAGGTGACCAAGGAAAGACAATAATGGTTGGTAAAAAATATTTTACCATAAATACTTAAGTTCTCTTTCTTTTCAAACTCAATAAAATATAAACTATTTTAGTCTTTTCGCAACTAGTATATTGGTTTTGTCAGATGTATAATAATATATAATTTTAATATATAATTTTATTTATAATATTAAAATTTATAATTTTATTAATTTATAATTTTAATCATTTATAATTTTAATCATTTATAATTTTAATCATTTATAATTTTAATAATTTATAATTTTAATAATTTATAATTTTAATAATTTATAATTTTAATAATTTATAATTTCAATAATTTATAATTTTAATCACTTATAATTTTAATAATTTATAATTTTAATAATTTATAATTTTAATAATTTATAATTTTAATAATTTATAATTTTAATAATTTATAATTTTAATAATTTAAAATTTTAATAATTTATAATTTTAATAATTGATACACACAGCAAATCAATTAAAATATTGTGTTTCGTCATGTTGTCAATCAACCCCTACCGTACTTGGCTAATTAGAGCGCAATTCTTCTAGCTATGTTACACGAGGTAATCTACTTGGCAACTTGAAACGCAATTTTTTCTGACAGAAAAAATATTGCAAGTTGCAATGGGGGTGTTACACGGTGATAGGTATAAGTAAAAAACACACAAACCTATACTCCTAATATGCTAAAGCTAGTTTGGTATTGGCATAAAAACTCTGATTTTTTACACAGCATTCCGAATCAGCCCATATTGTTGGATCTGGTGGAAAGATCAAGTCTGCGGCAGGTACTAAAAATCAGTATTTTATATCAGATTGTATCAAATTATCAATCTTAAAAAATTGTGAACTTACAGTTTTATAATACTTCATAATTATATTAAGACAAACTGGTAATAATCTACTTATATTATTCCTATCTTAACTCGTACATGCAATCAAATATATGGATTAAAAAAGTAGTATGGCAATATTGAAATTTTTACATGTTATAAATTGTTAACTTCCGATAATAAAAATCAACTTCTTTTACTACAGACAGATAAATCTTTTCAAAAGTGATGAGGCCTGGTTTATACAGCGTGCTATGAGCGCACCGAACTAATTAATTAATTGGTGCGGCTTTGGCACGCTGATAGAACGCTGTCCGATTTATACATGAAAAATTTTGAACGAACCAAATTTATTATAACACTAAAATGAAATTATGGATTATAATAAATTATATTCAATCATCGCTTATTTAGGTACGGTGTTGGCACGGTCGTATAAATCACCAGCGTGCTTCACCGTGCTAAGAGCGTTCCGCACGCCTTCAAGGAGCGAGCCGCACGGTTAAGAGCGGACCTAATTCAAAGAGCGAACCAAATTGATTTATACAGCGTGCTATGACCGAACCAATTAGGCAAATAATTAGTTCGGTCCGCTCATAGCGCGCTGCTTAATGTAAGTCAAGTTATATTGATCGTTTACACTCGCGTGATCGCGGCGACCCTGAGAGCAGTGAACCAATAACAAAGGTTTGGATAAGAGTAAAGCTAAATTGCCATGGCATAAAGATGGTAAACCAATATGACACGGCGAAACTCATGAATTATTAATATATGAGTTTGAGAAAGTAAAATATCGAATGAGCTGGCCATTGGCTGGCGGTTCTTTGTCTCATTGGCCAGTTTTTATTAATTTCTCGGCCAACTCGCTTGTCATCTACTTGTTAACGTTTTGTTATAAGATGTATAAACACTCGGGGAACCAGATAAGATAAATTCACTAGCATGCAAGAACGCTTATGTTGTAAACAATGTGCACTTTTGATAAACAGAGTGTGACGTGAAGTGCTTATGTTAGCGACAATGTTGATATTCAGACATCGGTGCTTTGCCAATCTCGTTCGTTTTATAAACATCACAACTCGTGAATAAAAAATCGTTCGCAGCATTTTTATGTATTATTTATATTTATTATATGGCACGGATTACTTCAGGTAAAATCACGCGCAGTGATTGGTTGCTGACGGGGCGAGATTTCTCCGTAATGCCCACGGGCATTATGAAAATTGTTAATGCCCTACGATTGGAAACAAACAAAAAATCCTAATAAGAAACTTTTATTGCCGAAAAACGGCGAAAATAGATGAAATAGACGACGATGAACATTATAAAAGTAAATTCTAGTATCCAGACGAGAAAGAAACAGAAGAAAATAACGCTAGTTCGGTGTTTTGACAACGTTAAAGGAAGCGAAGACCAAGAAATACAAGATTGATTTTGAAATAAAAAGTACCATATAATAAACTACTTAATAACCTCGACCGTTCGGTCTTTACGGTAAAATATTAAACCTCGGTCTTGAGCGTATTAACCTCGCTATCGCTTGGTCAATACAGCAGGACCTCGGTTTAATATTTTACCGTAAAGACCTCACTCTCGGTTATTAAGTAGTTAAATTATGTACATTATGTATATTATGTACATTATGTATATTTATGTACATCATGTACATTATGTACATCATGTACATCATGTACATCATGTATATTATGTACATTATGTATATTATGTACATCATGTACATCGTGTACATTATGTACATTATGTACATTATGTACATTATGTATATTATGTACATTATGTATATTATGTACATTATGTACATTATGTACATTATGTACATTATGTACATTATTTACATCATGTACATCATGTACATCATGTACATTATGTATATTATGTACATCATGTACATCATGTACATTATGTACATTATGTACATTATGTATATTATGTATATCATGTATATTATGTATATTATGTACATTATGTACATATTATGTATATTATGTATATTATGTATATTATGTGTATTATGTATATTATGTATATTATGTACATTATGTACATATTATGTATATTATGTATATTATGTATATTATGTATATTATGTATATTATGTATATTATGTATATTATGTACATTATGTACATATTATGTATATTATGTATATTATGTGTATTATGTATATTATGTACATTATGTACATTATGTACATTATGTATATTATGTATATTATGTATATTATGTAGCAGACAGCTTAGAATTATTAACAGTTAATGCTATAACAGTGATTCTTTTTGTTGCAGTGATACATCCCACCGTTTCATGGAAACCAAAACACTTGTCAGGCAGCATGGCTTATAAATCTGGCTACCTTAGTGTAGGCGTTGAAGGCTTCTATTTTATTTACAGTCAAATGTTTTATTATGATGGTAGTAGCGCACATATCATGGGTTATAATGTGTATATTGATGACCACAAAATACTCAAAGCAGTATACAGTGTACCCAGTAAGACTAAAAAATTTCAGACCCAGTATACAAGCGGTGTATTTAAAATGAAGAAAGGTCAAAAGATTTCGGTTGGAACACCCTTCACCAAATATTACTATTATAACGAGACTTTGTCGTTCTTTGGGGCGTTTATGTTGCATCGATAAAACGAAAAAAAATTTCAATATTCTAAGACTTAAAGAATTTTGGAAGTAAAGCTTTAATAGGAAAGTTGCCCAAAACAAAATTTGTATTTCAGTCGAAGCATGGAATCCGAAAAAGCTATAAAGCTATACATACTCTTTTGATATCATGTTTGCCACAGTTGAGAATATTAATTCCATTGGTTTACATTAAAATATAATTCTAGCTAACCTCAGAGCGCTTTTGGTAGATCTAGAAGTTAACTATGTAAAGGGATACAGACTATTGTCTTTTGTTAATTACAAGGCTCGAAATAACTCTTGGAAATCTACCGGTCAACTTGACCGGTATAAAAAGAAATTTACCGGTCACGGAGGATTTTTTACCGGTCATATTTGTTGTTTCCCTTTATTGCCTATCAACGCTTCAATGCGACGTACACTTGTATAGCCAGTTCAAGTTAGTTGATATTTACTCACTGAACAACATGTCCATTTTCAAGAAAGTATGTTATTTGCGTATTACGGTCGAAATTTTGGTACATGTAAGTGGTAACATTTTATAATACTATAGCTAACAAGTAACAATTAAAACTTAAAAGTGTTCACTGTTTTGTATCACTATCAGTAAAGCATTCATTAAAAACAGTGAAGTTTAAAAGTTGATCTTTTAGTTCGGAGAATCGGCGTCAGTGATTTCGGAGTCAGACTCTGAAAGCGATTCGTTTTCGCTGTTGGTCAGTCTCTTTGCTCGTTGCTTGTAAGTGCGCGACGCTTTTTGATTTGGCCGACGCATTTTATCTTCACACCAAGATTGAAGAGCTGGCAAAGCGTTGAAATCTTCGACAGGTCGTCCTTCCTCTCCTATGCGCAGCAGATCCGCTAGCGGCGTCTTGAGGTGCGAGACGGCGTTTTGAGGTGCTTTTATTTCCCGAAGTAAACGTCTAGAATGAAACTATTACAAACAAAAATTTACCGGTCATGCTTGACCGGTAAGAGACAAAATTTGGCGGTCAAACATGGTAATTTTACCGGTCAATGACCGGTGACCGGCACTTATTTCGAGCCTTGGTTAATTACAACTCAGAAAATGTAAATATACTATAGAACCTGGATAACTAGATTGACTTTGTTAATATAACTTTATTTGTAGTTTTAAGGGTAATTAACATTCCATTTTTTATTTTATTGTTATTTTGCTTTGTATTCATATTGCTTATTATTTGTATTATATAACCAATTCAAATAATTCAATCCTTTTGAAAAAACTGTAATATTGTATCTATAAATAAACATCTAAATTGTATCAGACTTTAGTTTTTATGCATGTGTGCAGTGAACACTTGAAAATGTTCCATTTTTGTAAAACATAAATGCCTAAAGATTTAAAGTCAACGCATGCTTGGCTCATGCAGTTGAAGTCTAAAGATGATGGCAGTTGAAACCACCGAAATCTTAGTCATCACCACTACCACCATGACCAAAATCACCACCACCACTATCACAACCATCACCACCACTATCACAACCATCACCACCATCACCACCGTCACCACCACTATCACAACCATCACAACCACAGAACCACCACCATCACTATCACTATCACTATCACTATCACTATCACTATCACTATCACTATCACTATCACTATCACTATCACTATCACTATCACTATCACTATCACTATCACAACCATCACTATCACTATCACAACCATCACCATCACCATGACCACAATCACCACTACTATACTACCACCACCACCACTATCATCACCACCGCTATCACAATCATCACCACCATCACCACAATCACCATTACTACCACCACCACTATCATTACTACCACTATCACAACCATCACTACCATTGCTATATACTACCACGAGTTTTTCTCAAGTATAGTATCTTACTCTTTCACCTGGTCAGAATTAGAAAAATCTGAGAGTATGCAGGCAGGTATTATGCGCGAGAATGTCTAAGTTGTTAGCGAGGGAGTGAAATTTGAGTGAAATTAAATTTAATGAAAAACTTCTCATTCGTTTTGCGTAAATTGCATCGAAGACTTGATCGAATTTAAGTGGTTCAAAAGAATTTTCACTTTATATATTCTTGGATACCGCAGATATGACATCGACATATCGTTTCCAGAACAAGGTCTTCGCTGGTGCAGTTTGGTGATATATGTACGCGTGTAAAGTTTTGACAAATTTCGATAAACATTGATAACATACACGATATAAAAATTTCCACAATTATGTTTGTCTTTTTATATTTGCACATTTTGTACAAAAACCTCGATAACGTAAAAACAAAAATCGATATCGCCAAACTTTCAACGATATTTTTCAAATTGAAGTAATGGGCACTTTAATAGTAATATATGTTTATTTATTTATTTATTTATTTATTTATTTATTTATTTATTTATTTATTTATTTATTTATTACACTTTCGCCAATATAATACAAGTACAGGCGCGGGACAGTACAACAGAGCTCTAGGCCCCAATTTAACTAAGTACACCCTTATTACAACAAAAAAGACAAATATGATACATAAAAGGATTAAGGTCAGCAGGGTTTAGAAAGAGTACGTTTGGAGAGGAAGAACATTTCAAACAGATAGATTCCCAGGTCCAAAAGTTATTGACGTCGTAAGCATTAATTACAGTACTGCGTCGAACAACTGTCGTATTAGACCGTACTAAACCGTACGGGTATTCTTGGGTATTCTTGAGTATTTGTGACTGTTCGTGCGCAATTGGCCAGTACGGCCAGTACAGTGATGCAATTCATGCTAGGTATTGCATCATCTTACTAGGTCATACTAGTTCGTATTGGTGTCGTGCGAGCACCGTACAAGGTCGTATCGATTCGTATCGGCTTACAAAATCTTAGTAGATTCATACTACAGTCGTGATGATCCGTACAAGGCCGTATGAAGGTCTTGTACAAGGTTGTGAAAGAAGCCGATTCAGGGCGAAAAAAATCGTCGTCAATCGTGGAAATTTGTATTCGTGGCTATTCTTGCACATTAGTACAAAAAATCGCAAAGATGTGACAGGGACTTTATAGAGACATAACCATGTCTCTCTTACAATCGACTCTTTTCCTTCTCGATGGCAGTTAGAGCCTACGAGGCTAAAGGACGCGGCTGCTTTCGCAGGTTAGATGGCAGTAAGCGATAGTTTTTATATACTTTCACCATTTATCTTTCACTATTTGTGTCCTGCTTCGTGATTAATTTAAATGTTGTAAATACGTCAAAAATGTTGTAAGTACGTGTAGTAAAAGGTTAACAGCGCCAGTGAAGCTAAACGGTCACAAGGGGTCACATGACACACCCACAATGCAATAGGGTTATTATAAAATTTAAAAACAACACGGGTTCGATTCCTGCCGGGAAGAGTTGATGTTGCATTTTTACAACTGGTCCAAATCTGATCTTAAAATGTATATATTCTCACACTCACCTAACCTAAATAAAAATGAGATTGACTAATAGCTTAGCACCGAAAAAAACGGGACCTATAGCCTGACATGCAAGTATATACCTGTCAGACTTTCAATAGAAGTATACTTGTCAGACTTTCAATAGAAGTATACTTATAAATAATACTCTAAATATAGGCTCGGTCTACCACATGAGCCTTATGCAGTCAGCTCGTATGGTTGGAGCGTGTGAATAGTTTTCACAGGATTGCGGGTTTCATTTCTAAGGATCCAGAATTCTTCCTGATAGGCTGATACAGCTTGACTAGCAAACAGAATACTTCATAAACGATGTTGTTGCTATTGTTGAAATGAACTGGTTCTTCATTCGAGATGATTAAAATAACCTTTCTCTTGAATAAACAGAATTTGCAAAATAGAGTATAAAGGCCGGTTTTCAAGATTACGGCAATATAAATAACGGAATATAAGCTATAAAGTTAAAATTAAAATTACCTAGATTAGGATTTAAGTTAGGTGGCAAATATATATAAGTGTAAGACCAAGGCTTTTACACAAAGTGTTTTTCTTTTCAAAGAGCGAATAACTTAATTCTAGTTTGTTTTTTCTATGTTGTCATGGGCGGTGCCCTCTATTTTTCCTTTAGCACTTTAGCTGCGACCTTGAATAAACGCCTACATACTCTCCAATAACGAACCATCTCCTCTTTGACCGACTTGAAATAATAGCCGCTTCATGCAGGCAAATCCCTCTTTAATACAATCCTGAACAACACCCCTCTTTAATCGAGCAATTTTCCTTGTTATATCTGTTCAGTCAGTATTACATCAACTCACCTTTCCATTAATGTATTTTGTTCAGATGTTTGTAAATTATGATTGAGTTCAAAAACCAAAATATATAGGTCAATTTTTATTGACATTTTAGTTGGTGAAATATATTTATAAATCAACAGTTTTTAAAGACTAGTACAGTCTTAACTCTTAAGATCTGTACGCATCAGTGGATGAGAAAAATAGTTCTAAGTTGAGAACTTCTCAACAACTATTCGAATAGCAACTGGAAATTGAACAAGAAAGTCGATCATATCGAAAGCATTTGCCGCGTATGTAATTTTTTTTAAATAACTAATATAATTTACTAATTTTTTTACTAATAAAACTAAAGCGTTCATGGTCAACATGAATTAAAACTTAATTAAAATATTAGACTATGTTTCGACTGGTCTATGGGTCATTCTCACGCCAAAAAGAAATAAAAAGTATTGAATGTATTAAATAGATACAAATGACATACATTTCGTACTTTTTATTCCTTTTTGGCGTGAGAATGACCTGGAGATCGGACCCGTAGACGGGGAGAAACGTATAATCCAATATTTTAATAACTTTACTAAATCGATAAATAGCCAGTTTTATTTTAAGTAAACTGAAAAAGTCATTGCATGGTTGCTGACCAATTAAATAGCCGGTGCTAATATTTGTTCAAAACTAGAGTCATAGAATGCTACGCAGCGTGTATAATAAATCGCAAATATATGGTAAACTGTTGAGATTTTCGAGAACGAATGAGTGCTGACGTTTCGGGACAACCGTCAAAGCCTTTCATAATGAAGCGAGATCTAAATTATAATTTTTTGCTGTCGTCATTCTGGAAATAAGAAAATTGAACAACGAGATTCTAAATTTCTAAATAACGAAGACGTTGGTCGGTTTTGAATCATGCAGTTGCATGAGCATGCAAGCTTGTCAGGATACGGAAAGGGTAGCAAATATCGAGCGCGATTCGGGATTTAAAAAGCCTATTGCATGTGGACCATCGATATCCGCGGTTTATACCCGAGAATACGGCATCATCAAAACGGGCCACGCCATAGGTACTATACTATTAAGTAAATATTGGATGAAACTGAATATATAAAGAATTATGAAGAATTATATGCAGATGAAGATAGATCAGCACATTGTATTTCAGTCAAAGACTGAAAGTAAAATAGAAAGGAAGTTGTACTAAAGAGGCCTCATCCTGGAGCAACTGCTATTTTAGTTCGGTCAAAACAGGAGGCAATTATTTGAATAAAGGCCTTTATTCGCGGACTATGTTAAAGTGCTAGATTTTAGAGATGACCGCAAAAGAAATTTGAAAAAAAGACTTGCTTTTTGGCAGGCTAGTAAATTTCCTTATTGGTAAATAGTAAATTTGCTTTTTGGCAGGTAATAATATTTATTTATAATGTAAAAAATATAGGAGCTATCTTAAAAAGGCGGTTCTGTAGTGCATACTCTTTAGCCATTTCCGCTTCATCAGTGCATGAAAGAATTGTTTTAATTTAGTTTCTGTTTCTTACTTTCGATTCGCGCTGTCGCAAGCACTGCATGTCATACACACGAATTCCTATGAACTGCGTATTACAAATTAACAAAGAATGCAAGAAAAACAGAAAGATGCCAACTGTCAAGTTCTCAAAAACAAAAACAAGATATGTAATATGAAAAACAGAACTGAAAGAACTTTATACAATGTCGAAATTGACTGCAATATTGTATAAGTGTATATTACCGTAATATGTCTATTATAATTAAAAAACTATACATGCCTATACACTTTTAAATCCACAAAAATGGATTATTTGATAATGTCTCGTAAATAGTTTTACAAAAGACTGACCTCGGAAATGACAGAGAGAAGAAAATGCACCCCAAAAATATAATATATTTGTACCCTGGATACGACTATAAATAAACAGTTTGCTTAGTAATCTTTGTAGCAAGCGTTATATTCTTCTATACTTGCGTAAAGGTTGTTATAGTACCTTGTCCAAAATGCCCACCGTTCAATTTTTTTATATAGCAAGAGACAACTATATTTTTAAATATAGTAAAGATATTTTAAATAATACCACTATTATATTTTAAGTATATATGATACTAATATTAAAGCAAGGGCGGCTATTATTCCAGAGAAGCCATTCATCAATATATACCTACAGCCATTCAAAGAAACATGGTACTTTTCGTGGTAAATTAACCGGATGTGTTTGTCATATGATACATCGCCCGTATCGTTTGAACAATGGCAACTGCATGCGCAGACCGAAATAAATAACTAATAACAATCAGTTCCCAGAATATCTATTCTATTCAAACAGTCTGAAGAGCAAACACTAACTGCAGATCTCTTAAAGATGTAACAGCCTTGCTTCCCTTTCCTTTGAAATACTGAGAAATTATCTACAATGAAAATGGAGCTAGAACATATTAAGAGCAAGGGACGTACTGTTGTGTACGTCGTCATCTCGGTTAATGCAGCAGTCACCGTGTTCTTGATAGCTGCAATGGTATATTCCTTGACGCGAATAACACAACAGCAAGAAGAAATCATGAACCTTCGAAGCCTTGTCCAGAAACTCGAGCAAATAAAGCCTCAAAGTAGCAAGCAGGAGGCTGCAGAAGAGGTCGAAGAAGAGAAAGGACTTAAAATAGAAAGAGATTCCAACACATTGGCAAAGGTCAGCGCCATGGACCTATTGTTCTCAACCCAAGGTAAATGTCCTGTGGTCACCTATTACAACTGCACTAAAGAATGACTATTACTTTTTAGGAAAAGAAATATCCTGAAGAGAATGATCAAGCAGACATTGAGCGTGTGAAGACAGACCCGCTTGTATCAAATACTGCAATACCAAGCAAACGAAAATGCTGTGGTGAGAATATGTCTTTATTATTGTGTCTCATATGAACCATTGATATTTATATGTTAATTTTAGAAACCGAAACTGTCTTCATTGTCTTGCTGAAGTAACTTGATCGCAGTGACAAAGAACAAAACGTTATCACAAATCTAAAACAACTGCACCATGATCAACATTAAATTGTTTATAGGATTGACTGACTAATTAATTTGTGTAAGCAAAATAATGAACGAATATCGCAGCATGGAATTTTGTTTTGGATTCTTGATGACTTGATCGACTAATAACCGCGGATTGATCACGACTATTAACACGCGCGAAACTGAGAAATAATCTCAGTGACGACAAATCAGTGATTTCTTGACTGAAGAGAGGTGCACGGGAAGTAAAACAACCAAATAGAGCTAACAAAAGGCAAACTATAGTTTCAATTGTTAAGTGAGAACTGAGAAGTACGTGAAGATGTGTAATTTGTCAAGCAGGCCATTGAACGAGATAAACAACGTTTGCCAACTACTGCCAAATCTGATAAATGCGTTTGAAAAGCGTGTTTCTCAGTGTTAATAAATCGTTTTACCGTATTATTATTCACTTCATAATATTCAGATTAGGAATATATATATATAGATAAGAAAATACATTGCACAATAAGTTAAACAATCTAAACGAGCATGGGTAGATCCTGCCAAACCGAAATATTACACCAGCCTCTGGTAGAGAGCGGGCTTTTAATTAATACGTTGGTTGCAGATGAACAAGTCCTCCACACCACAGACAAATTTATGTGGAATATGGATTTACCGCGCGGCGGGGTAATCGAGCAACTCGGCAAATACTAGGCCCTGTCCTGCATAATATGAAATTTTCGCTCTCCTTGAGCGCTCAATGTTTATAGGACTGATTTATTGGAGTATAGTATAGATCACCTTCCCAAATCGTATTTGGCAATAGGTCAAACCCTCCAAAGGAGCCCGCATAGCCATGCGTCATGGCGTCAAGGTGAACACTGAACATGCAGTTTCCTCCATCGTAAACACTAGCTGCTAGCTAGTGCAGTAGTAGTGCAAGACCGGGATGACGTGTTCTTCAATGACACACGAATTAATATATACACGTGCATGAGATAATGTTTTGTAGATAGGCCGGGTGGCTATATCTTAAATACCTTTTCAGTAACTATAATGCTTAATTGATACAAGTAATATTTAGCATTTCACCCGATTAAACTGCATGTTGCAGGGATATTTTGATGAAGAAAGAATTCGAGTGTAAGAATGTATGCTTTATATTTTAAGACCAAACCGGGACCTGTTGCGAGAATGCAACATCAAGGCCTTTCGGCTAGGATCCTCGACATAAACAAAGGATTAACATTTTCCGTCAATGTTCGCCTCCATATTATGGACTCCATAGAAACCGGTTAATTGTAATAGTAGTACGTATTCATCTAGATTGACTATACATGCCCAAATATGATCCGTAATAAGTTTTTGTCGATCTTGAGGAACATCAGATGTAAGAAATATCAATTTTTCAAAAGCTCCATGGTATATAAATACGAAATAAACATAACTTTGTTTTACTTTGTATGTTTTGTGGTCTGTGTAGCTTTTTTTTCGACGATTAAGTGATCGTCGAATATATCATATATTTATTATATGACGTTGTAATATATCCTGCTTTTCTGATTGCTGGACCCACGGTCCGTCAAGATGCGTATTCATGCAGACCACCTTCTATCTATAGGATTTTCCACATTTGGATTGCTGTCCCGGATGTTGTTTTTACTGGTGCAAATTTCAAAGGTTTTTACAAAGAAGTAATACATTGTATCATACACCATGCATATATAAGGATGTTTCATCACAATTTCCAAACACCAAGACGTTTGGTGAAAATAAACGCTAAGTCGAGTCTGTGGTCGAGTTTTTTGAACATGCAAGCATTAAAACAAACAAATCAATATTCTAAGACAAAATCGAGGTGAATGTTTGCTTAATTTATGCCAATCCAAACCACCCACACTGAACTAATTTCCTTTGTTTTCGACTTATCAATTATTAATAATTTAAGATGTATCAACAAACCACCCTCAAAGATAAAGAGTTTGAGTAGTAAATCGAGAAATGTACAAATGGCAAGGGCAAGAATTAAGCCGCAAGCCATTCGATTCCTCTCTGACCTCTCTGACGACACTCATCCATAAGTCGGTTTTGGCGGGGAAATTTCAGAGCTGATTTGAACCAAAATACAAGAAAAACTACCTGTCTTCAGTGAACTATTAATAAGTTCGTTAGTACCGATTTTTTTAGTTGCTCAATGAAAAGCATTACAAATAAGCGCCACACTATAATGTAAATATGAAGTGACATTCAATAAATGTTATGAAACAAAGGTAACAACAAATACGAGTGACAAGAAGTTAGTCTCAACAGTAACAAAATAATACACAAATACACTGCAGTAACTGGCTAATTTTAAGATGCTATCCAGTACATGGAACACGACAAACGGAGAAATAAAACGAATAACAGCTGAATTACTATACTGAACTCTACGAAAACATTCTCTCTTCTGTGACACCAAGCGAATTATGCATAGGCTATAAAACTATATACTCTATTATATAGTCTTCCACGTGCTATACTGTCGCTACGGCGTGCTGAGTTTTAAGTCGCATGCAAATCATTCGTCTTTAAAATATATAGAATAAACTGCTAATATCCGAAAATTGCATGTGCAAAATTCTGGAGTTTCTCAATATTTATGCAGTGGCCAACACCCCACTAAGGGCCTGTTTATATGATCCTGGTGTCCCCAGTCCCTCCGAAGACGGCGCGCTGGAGAGAAAAGGAGGGGCTGTGGACAATGCGTTGAAGTTGCATTTCCCGTGCCCTGACAAACGCAAAATTCCCATTGGCTGAAATCGTTGATTGACAGGTCAAGCCTAATTAAAATTCAAGAATAATCAATCATCTGGACGAATGTACTTTACACCTGTGCTTTACACTTTACAGATCTACGATGTATATCGCATTGTCGCTGTGATATTTGTTTTAATTTTACAACACGAATTAATAGGTTGGCAATTATTTCTTAGTTGAAAGGAAAAGTGTTCTTTGTATAAATTGTTTCTCTCGACAGGTTAGCTGAAATCAACAGGGCGAGAACGGAGAAGCCGAGACTGACACGAACGGTCCTGTCTGGTTGTAGTGTCCTGGTTGAGTGGTTGTATCCTGGTTGTATATACGGTTTGTTTGCTATACTTGAAGTCAACCTACTTCGATTTGCTGACCATTTCAACATGTAATATACAGCGACTTATTTATCTGATATCAGATAATACATTTCTGATTTCGCCAACGTAAACAAGAAAGCCGCGTTCGAATATCTCTTCATCCGACGACACGTCTGTAACAAATTTCATATCAAAATAAACCGCAAGGTACTGGAAACATTTTTGTTACAAAATTATAACGGTTTCATTAAATTTCAAAGAGTAAAAAACTCCAGGACGCATTGAGTAGTGAAATATAATTTCAGTTGTCGAATATATTAAAATAGGGAATATGACAGACTTCGATCGCTCATACTTTTTCTCACAGACATCCGATCTTCACAGTTTGAATCAATATTTTTGTCATATTCAAACGATCATGTTGACATATATATAATTTGGTTATATGGGACTGCATGGTTCTTTAAGTGAAATTATAAACTCAATCTAACGAATAATATTGAAAAATTTTAATATATGATAAATTTTAAAAAATTACTGGGCGGAGCCTAGGACAAACGCAACTTCAACGACAGTGACCACAATCCCTCCTTTTCTCTCCCGCGCGCCGTCTTCAGGAGGGACTGGGTACAGTCTACTGTATACCGGGATCTCGGCTTGTAGATAATTTACTGTTATTTTCGCGGTTGAAGCAACCGGGATCTCGGTACACCGGGACAGATTTTTCCCCATATAAACGCGACATCCCGGTACACCGGGATAAAGTTTACTGAATTACAGTGCTTGTAACTTTGAATATTACGGTCAGAATTTCGTCCAAAGGTCTAGAGACAATTAAAGCACTGCATAAAAGTGAGATAACTTCTAACATAGTAGAATTAGGGTGAGTTTTTGCTTTTTTGCACCATTTCCTTAAATTCCCGCGCTTTTTGACCCGGGATGAAATTCATCCCGGTCAACCGGAACGAGAACTTTGTTTACTCCATATAAACCTGGATAAACCTGGGATGAAATTCATCCCGGTTAACCGGGACGAGAACTTTGTTTACTCCATGTAAACCCGGGATGAAATTCATCCCGGGCAACCGGGACATCCTGGTACACCGGGATCATATAAACAGGCCCTTAGTAAGTTCTTATTACTTCTTCATAAAAACATTCAAGAGTTCTGAAATGATTCAGTTTGGTCGTTTAATACTGATAATATAAGTTATCGCTAATGAGCAGTGCTGCTGCCGAAACAGAGAACGTATAGGAATCTAACGTTTCGAGCGACTTGATTTGAAACGTTAGACTCCTACGTTCTCTGTTTCGGCAGTATATCTAACCTTACTATATTTCGATTGTTATATTAAATATACCCAATGAATCTTACTTGTCATTTACCTCGGTAGAAAATCTTAACGGATTCCGTCATTTTGATCAAACGCCAAATTGCCCGAGTATTAAAGTCACCAGATTATATATTAGGAAACGAGACCCGGGCAGTCCTACAGAGCGGTGCCGTTACTGCCGTAGTTGATTCCGCACGAACTATTATACAAGAAAGAACGAACGAACTCGCTGGCAGAATATAAATAAGTGATCGACTGACTGTTTAATACATTTAATGCATTTAATTACAATTTACTACGATGTCGATCGAGAGGCAAATCACTCCCTGAGAAGTAAACGACTTATCAATACTCCTTATTTTTAGAATCTTCCAGCGGAATTTTAGGGGCTTTCGATATTTTTTTTTTGTGAAAATATATACGGATTTTCCAAAAAAATTTAGAAATCTTTTCATAATTTTTCGGAATTCTTGGATCTTCAAAAATCCTTAGATTTAAAAAAAAAGAATATTTTGCCAATATTTTGTGAAATGTATTGTTTGTTTTTTAATTGATTGTTTTTTAAAACAAACAAACAATCAAACAAACAAACAAACAAACAAACAAACAAACAAACAAACAAACAAACAAACAAACAAACAAACAAACAATGAAACAAACAGCTACGAAGTTCGGTTACATTACTTATTCAAGTCGCAGTAACGCACATCTGCTGGATTTGCCAGTGCTAAATGCTACCTTCTATTTGTTCAACCACACCGGCTTCCTGATTATTTCTTACAGTGTTAAGTATCTACAAAAATGGTGTGACTTGTTTTAATTCAAAAATATTTTGTTAAATCTTTCTTTATTCCTATGTTCCGTATAGGTGTAAGAGGCAAGCGTGGAAAGCACGGTAAGCAGATAATAAGAAAGTAAATGACAATTTGAGAGTTGATAGAAACCCGAGTTGTACCCGAAGGCTTAAACATGCATCTAAATCCTTTTAAACTCTCCCAAACTCTTGTTAGTGTTACATAAACGCAATTTTAAGTATCAGGTTATGTAAACCCAGGTTGTTCATCCTCAGTTTGTTTCAAAAATAAGGTGAGACGATGGGACGTGCATGAACAGTTGTGGCAACCGGTGTTTTGTATAGCGTCATGCGAGCATATACTGCATGCAATCGTTCAATTACGAAAAAGCTAGTTAATTTGTTTTAATGCGGGCGGCTAATTTCATAATCATTTTCACATTGGGAGAGGGGGGGATCCTGCATGAAACTCTCGCGAGGCATTGATGTGTGTGCTCGTGTTTATTCCTTCGCGGTTGTGCGACTTGCTCACATTCTCGAGTTTATTACGTGATGCGAGCAAATTTTCGACGCCATTAAAAACTCAAAATATTAAAAAATATTCGTCAAATTAAAAATGGAAGTCACCGTTTCTTCTTTTAGGTACCGTAGAAACTACATGACATTTTAACCAAAAAAAGTATTATTCTATCTGCATTCATATTGTTACCTCTTAGATATAAATTAAAAATACAAAGTAACAGACAGTCCAATATTTACTTACTTAAAAACTGACTGTATTGACTTTTATGAAATGAGCTACTTATATATACTCTGATTGACTGGAACGTGCGCCTCAATACATCATAAAGGTGGTTGCAAGTTATATTCTTTTTATATGCATTTAAATTAGCCTTTCCTGCCTCGTTCTTGTGTTCATAATTGAAAAGCACCTTTACACAAGAACAAGGTTGGAAAGCCTAATTTAAATGCATATAAAATATATAAATTGGCGCCTCTCTTTATGAATAAAGTGTATATAGTTCCAAAAACATGCTAAACTCGTACTCGCGCTTCATGCATAAAAAGAAAAACTTTAAAAAGAAAAGTATTAGTCTTTGAATAACAAAGATAAGTCTGCAGTATAGCATGGCAAATAGCACGACAAACTTGTGGCGATTTGTCGACAAATACAGTACAGGCAGTAAAGTGTACTGAAAGTTACACTACGCTTTGCTATACAATTCTCTAAGACACCATGACACCACGACACAAACGTACTAGGATAACGTATGGCGCGCGGGGACACCTACGATAAAATACCGTACGTTTTCGGACCACGGTGCGGTGTGGTAACAAAAATGTAGCGTGTACGGACAACAAAGAATATAAAATGTCGGAAATCGTAGACTTTGCAAGGTGTTTATAGTGACTGCGTATATATGAGCGAGTAATGAGAAGAAATGGCGTTTGAGGTGGACAGAAGACTTTGAGGACAGAATGGCGCAAATGTCTAATGAGATCGATATACCAAGTAATGACATCAAAGTTTATATTCAGACCAATTTATTAGAAAACTGATTCAGTCTTTTGCATGTTGAGATATTAATACCTGTATATATTGACTTGTATATAGAAGAGTTTTATAGAGGCGCGATATGTTTTGCTTCCAAACGCGCAACTCTTCGTGATGTTGACGTTGCTTATAGCATTAAAACTCGAAGATTCTTATCCGAGTAATAACATTCAAAACAATGTTGGAATGTAGAAGCTAATCTTTTTTTATTAATCAACCTTTCGCCAAACAATCCAAAACTGCTATTAAGGAACAAGGGTAAATTATTTATGTATCTAAGTTCTTTATTCTAGAAAAACTGTATTTTGGCGGTGACTTAAATAAAGTAAATCAAATGAAGGCGGCTACTGTGAGTTATAAAACTTTCCCTGAGCCTAACTATATAGCTTTCGTCGATCAACTACATCATTAGAGGCGAATGCAATGAGATCGATTAGGCGTATACGTAAGTTAAGTTGTTAGAATATCAAGAACTTTGTGACTTAAATCAATTTAAATGACTAACCTGATAATAAAACTTTACCATCTCTTGCGTCCACATTGTTTCAAATATTTCAAGTGTAAACCAGCTGTAAAATTGCAGGCAATTACAAAATAACCTATATAAAGATTAAGATGTTTTCACATCTTTATTAACATGCCGAATACAATTGTTAAACGTACGTATATATTAAATATGAAGACACACGGCTTTTAAAAGGCATATCTATATATAATGATGTTATAAGTGGTACGTGCATGATATATCATGATGTATATGTGTGAGTATATATGGTGTATAATGTAAGAGGGATTCGGGACCGACGCTCGACAAGCCCAAATCACGATCGGAAATCGCATAGAAAATCGGCCACTTTCATGGGGCAGTTCGCAGTCCACGTGCGTGCTGGCTCAAGTGAGTTGTCGGCCGTGTGATGTCGTTTACACGCAAGATATTATTCGTTCTACGCATGCGTAGCTATTACGGGTCAGCGCTAGCCCGTATTTCGCGAGCCTCGACAGCCGCCATTTGCGATCGTGAAAATGTTCTTGAGCCTGAGACAGTTACAGAATCAAACCCGCCCTTCTAATGAGCGGGTACACGCCCTTCCTCGGATGGAGAGCAAAATAGCAAATTCATAGTCATACGCGCTTCCTAAGCGGTATATAGTGTTAGCACGTAACATCAACACTTAACATCAACACTTAACATTCAACACTTAACATCTTAGCTGTGATCCGTGGTCTGAGCTGTGTCGTTGGCGGCTGCTTGGAGCGCCTTTGATATGCCTCGACACGGCCACGTTGATCTGCGTCCTTCGCAATTCAGCCACTGGCTGCAAGTAAGGATGATTAGCCCCCAGTCCTTTATCTAGCATATTAAATCTAGTTTTTTGAAGTCATTACCAGAAATTAATGACAAAATGGCCACCGCTTGAAAGCCAATTTACATATATTCCTTAGAAGATGGCGTCCCATTTTGAACAGTACATATATAAGGCGAATATATTAAAGTGAGAATTCTGCTTATTGAGTAGCTTGCCAACTATTTGCCGACCTCCTGATCTAAACAACAACCATTATCCAATCATTTAGTCACCTATTTATTTTCATCAGACATATCTGCGATCTGCCAAATTGTGTTGAAAATAGTAAACAAATAAGCAAGTCATGTACCACTGGATTGCGGTAGGATTTTGTTTGATACCTTCAAAATCGTCTTTGGTCAAATGTTTGAGAGTTGATAGAAGAACCTTTATCTTGTATGTAATTAATTACATATTGACCAAATTGGCTGAAGTTGTATACATCCAATTCAACAACTATACCCGACTTGTAATGACAAGCATGATTGATGGAGGCTCAAACATTGACAAACGATAGCTCGAGAGATACAGTCATTTGGCAGATCGTATGTAGCTGATTTAAGCAAATAAGTGAATAATTTGAAAATCGCTGTTGCTTAAATAGCGAGGTCGGCAAATAGTAGGGAGGATACTCAATTAGCAGAATTTTTATTTTAATATTTCCCCTCTATATATTTACTGTTCAAAATTAGATGCTATATGTAAATTAGCCCTTAAGCGGCGGCCATTTTGTCATCAATTTCGCATGGTAATGGATGTCGCGAGTGGTACATGTATGTGTCAGTATATATGATAGGAATTTGCAATCTCAGCGCTCCACCCGGGCCCTATATATAGTAGCTCAATGGTTAGAACGTCTATATGACCGGTCATTAGAAGGCTAGTTGCATGTTCGATCCCTGTTATTAAAACTCATAGTGTCCGAGCTTTATATAGATATTTAATCTTTCATGTATTAGGCCAGAAAGGTGAGAAAGGTGATCGTGGATATCAAGGAGAAAAAGGGGATAGAGGAGAGGAAGGTCGAGAAGGCCGAGAAGGTCGAGTTGGTATAACAGGAAGAGACGGCGTAAAAGGAAAAGATGGGGAAAAGGGCGAAAAAGGTGAGAATATTGAAAGTATATAATTATTATTATACCCTCGCAATTAATTATCCTACATTAGCGTCACGTGCCAGCCCAATATTTTACGATGTAGGACAACTACATATTGGGCAGGAACCTTTGGACAGGTGCACAAGGTATATTTACTTGCCAAATGCACGATTATTTATTCGATATAATGAAACACCTATTAGATTCATCTTTGCCCGATATGGAAAATATTTAATTAAGTCTCAAATTTTAATATTAGGCTCGACCGAACGGTCTCGCCCAATATTGAATTTTCGACTTACATATTTTGCCATATCGGGCTTAGATAAATCCAATAAGTTATACAATGTTCTCATAATATACGCGTCTGAATCATGAGGAGTCAAAATATTTGCACAGGTCTCACGGGTTGCATCCAGTTCATTGCATAGCTCTATATAGTAGTGGTCTTCATTAATGAAAAGTTTTCTACTTGTTGGGCTTGTACATCATTTCCATGGTGCCTAAAATGTCGTTTTGTAAGTACGCTTGTCTTCGTTGTAATCTCATCAATCGCACGCGTCATGCGCTTTTATTCTTGCAGGTAGCAATCCTGGCTTAAATTGCTTTTTAAAATTTGGCGTTTAATTAGCTATAATCAAATGTCTTTAGCAACTGTAATTTAGCAAGTAAATAGTCGACTACGCAGGCACGAACACTTTTTAGTTTGCCTATATACAGCAGGTGGATAAAAAAAGGTGGCCATCCCAACCTCGTCCCAAGGGCCATTTGTGGGGGATGGGCCAAGATGGCGGCCAAAAATAAAATGGCGGGAACAAATGGCCCTGGCACAGGCTGCAAAAAAATTAGCCATATTTTGACTCATTTTTGACTCGGACCCAGGCTTCACTAAGTTTATCGCGCCTAGTCAGGCTCAATTTTTTCTGAATATTTAGTTCAGCTTGACTGACCCAAACTGAAAACAATCAAAACATACATTTCCAAATACATTATATATATATATATATATAGCGCAACGTTACAAGAGATCCTTTATTATTGGTACACGATAATCATCAGACATGTATCAGAAAACTAAATCATTCTTTAAAAGAATGGAACAACGTTGAATTACTAAAATAACTGATCATATGTTGCTCAAAAATACTGATTAATGCGCGTGCTAAGAAAAATCCTTAAATTTGAATGGAGATCTCAAATTATACTTGATAGAATCTTTTCAACTGTATTTTTAGGAAGTAACGGTATCCCTGGACCAAAAGGCACGAAAGGTGTGCAAATACAAACATTTATTTAGACTAGAATTATATAATTATGAATATAACTGAATTCGTATTTCTGAATTGCTCTAGGTGACCGTGGGCTTTCCGGACGCAAAACGGTGGTAAATATACATATTTTTTTTCTATAATCGTTTGTACTTAATTTCATTACACTGTAAAACAAATCATTATTTATATAATTTTGATAGCATTAACAATTTAGAGCGGTATATATATAGAGTGCTAAACACAATTAATTCCCAGTAATGCATAAATGATGTAAACTAATATTGAATAATCTCTGAAGTAGGCTGAGGCGGTTAACCGGACAAGATCGGTTTTGTTTTGAGATCGGTTTTCCGGTTTCTTTCACAGTGGAAAACCGAAAAAAACGATTCAAAGTTTTTCAGTTTAACTTATATTTTGCATTCTTATCCGATGACTATGCATAAAAGACGGACATAAAACTGAGAAGTACAAAACTGATTTCCTCACAACGGGCGAGTTGGACGACGAAGAGGATAAGCTTAAGCCGTCAGAATTTCACGTGGTGAAAGAAGAACTGCTGGCACAAGCCGTTTTTCTCTTATCCCATGAAGAAGTGAATGATGCTTCTCCAACTCCAGAACCGCCAGCGAAGAAGGTGAAGTTGAGCCTTGGAGCATTGACCAGTTTAAAGAAGCCAAAAGCATCCTCATCGGCAGCCCAGTCACCGCGCGCGATCGTTTGTCCGCAGAAATTGAAAGATACGTCACATATCCAGTTATCGACGGAGATGAAAATCCATTGAAATGGTGAGAAGCGAAAATTCAAGTTCATTTCGTTGCCAGTCAGCTTGCTAAAAGATACCTCGCTGTTCAAGCTTCTAGCTCACCATCAGAGCGACTGTTCAGCAAGGCAGGACTTGTAAGCACTCCAGCACGAGTGCGGTTAAATCCTGAAAAGGTCAATGCTCCTTTTTTCGGCTGAGAATGTGTAAACAAAAAGGCACTTGTATTAAGTGCCTAGAATTTTACATTTTGATGTATAAAACTTTAACTAATTGTAAATAATCAATGTTGGTTGCTACAATATATTTATTTATTTCTTCATAAAGTAAACACACATGTTGGTTTGATTTGAGGTTTTTTATTTCACAATAATTAAATTAATGCAGAAGATCGGTTATGTCGGTTTTACCGGTTTTTTCGTGACGGTGTTCGGTTTCGTTTTTTTCCCAAAACCGCCTCAGCCTACTCTGAAGGTGTTGTGATTTAAACAACGAAACGTTAGATCAAATATTATGTTTTTATATCCTCGTGTTTGATGTTTTTTATTCGTGTTTTGTGCTGGGCACTAATATTTATAATAAAACAAGACACCTGGGTCAGGCGTTCACTCGGGCTATACTGGCAAAGTGCGGAGGTGCATGCTTGGATAAAAGATACTGATTGTAGTGTTATTGCAGCAATCACAAAATCGAAGCCTGAACCGAAGGCTGAATCGAAGGCCTCTCTGCTAAATACCGCGCTAGCGAAAGTGGGAGTGGGTCGAGGAAGATCAGATTGAAGGCTGAATGTGGTGCATATACTTATCAGAGGCGAACATATATTTACGATCAAGACAGTTGTCACCCACATTTGATCACTGTTAAACTACAAAGTCAGTCAGTCTATTTCGAAATCTACCAACAACATGCATGCAAGAACACTTGATGAAAAGGCAAAGCTGTTCAACTTTTTGTCCAACTCCAAAAGAGAAAGGAGCAAAGGACTACAACATGCCTCACGGACTCACTCCATCACACGGCTAACAACTCTGAATAGTACGTAAAGATTTTAAGAAAGCTTATTTTGACTATAAATTAGCAAAGAAAAAGAAAGACCTCTGTAAAAGGTAAACTTAACGTAATGGTTCTCTTTTTAGTATTCTGAATCAATTCACCTGGTTGGAATAGGAAAAAAGATTAAATTAACTGCAGGTAAAGTTTATGTATATGTGTATGTATGTATGTATGTATGTGCATGTGTATGTAAACTCTATTTAAGTGTCAAATGTATTCAGCTCACTGAACTAATTGGGGACACTGTTAGCTTTTCCGAGGAGGGAAACCAGAGAGCCGGAGAAAAATCCTCGCGAGGCACAGGAAAGAACCAACAACTCTATATCATGAAGAAGTTAAGGTTGACACCCATCCAAATACTAACCCTGTCTGACCGGGCTTAACTTTATTGGTGAGAGGCACCGCGCTAAGCACGTACCGCCAGGTAATACGTGCAACAACGCTTTTCAACTTGCAACACAACAAAGTTGCGTTGAAAGTTGAAGAAAAATGTTGCTTGTATTACCTCACCTTAAAGAATATATACTATGCAGTCATTCTATGTAGGACGTGCAATATACGACCGCATGCAATGACGACGTAATATGCAATCCACGAATTTCTGTGTTCTATCCTGTGAAGAAGCTGCATTTCAAATAATATTTTGTCTGCAGGTATAATAATGTAATGCAGTTAGTAGGTAAAGAAAAAGGAAAAGAAAAAACACTTTACTTTCTGGATAAGCGAACTCTAACAAAGCCAGACAGTCTTCTAGCCTGCGTGCAGCCTACACGCAGGCTAACAGTCTTGTTGTCCTCTGGTTGTTTAACTGGTATCTTTGGTTGTTAATACAACATCATTAATAACAAATAAAGTAAAATATACATAGCCTGTCAAATGTCTAATGGTTCAAGAACTATTTAAAATGTGAATTTAGCTTCCCACGGAGCGACAAAGGTTGCCGCGGAGCATGCCGAACAACAATGTATAAATCACGAATGAGAGTGCAGAACTGCCTAATTTTAATAGAATGAGCAGGAAGCATTTCATGGAGTTGTGTGACAAGCTAATACCCTATATACCTATATTACTGAAAAAGAAACGATAAAATAAGCCATGGGATCGAATTTCTGTTAGACAAAAATGTAGCAAATTTGCATATAATACAAAGTTAACCTTTTCATATATAAGTACGGTGTGAACGGAACGTCGAAACGATGAAGTTGAAAACGACACTGATATTTACAATTGCTCGGAAACGTTATCGTGTACACATAATCTGATGCGCGATTCTCGATATTTACAGAAATTGCAGGCTCTTAATTTAAAAGGTTCGTGGTACCATGGCTATATATAGCGCACCTTTGCGACCGGGCTTCGATTCCTGTTCGATGCACTTTTCAAGTTAAAATTTTTACCTTCGCCTCATGTAAGAAAACGTTTCCAGTTTGACTCTACCAAAGACCGCGCATGATTTCTAGGGAATTTCCCAGAGAATAGTTTAGATATGGCCAAAGAGTTACCTTGTATATAAGTAAAGTTAGTTTAGGTTTTTAGTTCATTTTTAAAGAAATGCTTCTCTTCTTTCAGACGTAGAAAGGGTCACTTCATGGAAATTAAATCACAAGTTTGGCGAAATGAACTACTTAAATGGCCATGTTAGTGTTGGCGTCAACGGATTTTATTACATTTATAGTCAAATGTTTTACTACGCCAAAACAGCTATTATGGGTCATGGGATGAAAATTGGTGACCACCAAGTATTGAAATCAGTGTACAGTGTTTCCAAAGATCACCCATACAAAACCCAGTACATAGGTGGCGTCTTTAACATCAGTAAAGGTCAAAGCATATCCGTTTCTGTACCTTTTACGAAAACTTACTATTTTGATGCAGAATCCTCTTACTTTGGTGCATTTATGGTTCATGGCCTGGAATAGAAATTCTGTATCTTCACTCCAAGTAAAAGACTGATTGTACAAAAGATAAAAATGTAGATAAAAGTTAAAAACGAAAAAAGTTTTCAATCGATCGCTACGACATCATATCAACGTTTGTCGTCTTTAACTTTCATCTCTGTTGTTATCTTTAATGTGTACAATATAAAACTTTTGCGTTTCTGTTTTCCTGTACAGCCTTGTAAATATTGTTACTGATTCACCGAGGTAACATAAAGTTTTAGTCTTAAATTTAATCTTAAATTTTACTATTTCGGATCCTATTTAGTTACGTTTATGGTTGATAACCTAATAGGCTGTTTATACATGGAGGCGGGACTGGAAGTTTGCCGGATTGCATGGACGTTAGGCGTGATAATTATTAACTTCTCGACCGCATTTTCCTTTTATTTAATTTATATAGAGAAAGTGTTTGCCGGGACATTTTTTGTTCCGTCCCCGCCTAACCGGGTTCCTGGTTTGCTCACCTGGAATCCCGGCTCGACGGCACAATTTTTCGCTCATGCATGCATATAATGTTCTAACCGGGATATAACGGATACGGTTTCCAGATTCCAGTGAATTTAGTCTTATTGTTAAGTTGCTTATTTTGATGCAAATGAGTGATAGTGACTAGCTAAATATATATAGTGGAAGGACACTAGCTCCTAATATGCCAAATTCTATTTCTCTGTTGATCTGTGGTTTCTACAACTCTCTAGCTTTGTTTTGAAACGCCTCTGCATGTCGCAATTAATACTCATATCTATATAAACCTGGAATAAATATAACGCCGTCCTGCTCATGTCCTGATTCTATGTATAAACAGCCCCCAAATAGTATGCATTCTTTCTATAGCTGTATTACCACCACTATCCTAAATATAGTTGTGCGGTTCCCCTGTGTGATCAAGATAGCGTTTTATGGGTTCTTTCTCTCAAACTAGTAAATAGTCACTTCCCTTTTTTCTAATGATTAACTGTATTGATCGGATTATGAGCGGGTTGAGCCAAGAGTCAGATAAAAGATACAAAGCAAAATAAAATCAGCGGTCGCTACTCGAGAGAAAGGACCATGTTTTCGCCATCTTTGTTTGCTCACTTTTGGGGTAATAAGTTCATGTCCAAGATACTCTCAGGTACTTCATGTAGGCCTGACCCAGGAATTGGCGCATATTGAACTGAACACCATTCTTGCACAGGGCAGTCCAGTTATATATAGGTCAGTGGTTACGTTGAGGTTTAATAAAACTAAAATTCGATTCAACCCTTAAGGTTTTTTATACCTCTTACAAAACTTAACTATGCTGGGAACAGAATCCTCTTACTTCAATGCATATAGCTAATAGACTACAGTTTGCGTAGTGTTCTGTATATCTTGTAAGTATAACTACTCACCGAGATAAAATTAACTAAATTTTTGCTTAACTTGTTATTTGTAACTATAATGTAGGTTATTGATTGTTGATATGATAAAATGCTGCAATGTAGTGGACATATTAGATTATTTTCTTTGTAAGAATGATTGTATAACAAAATAGACAAAATATATGTGTGAAAAAGCACCGTTTTAGTATTTAATATATAGAAAGCAAATGAGGGCAGCTAGCGTTGGATCCATGCATGGTGAAGAGGTATTTCATCTTCTTTTCCGAGCATAATATAATAACAATGATATTTATTCAGGATACCCACATCACCAAAGTGATTTTCAGTGGGGCCCTGTAACATGACACAATACATTACATAACTTCACGTTACATTACTGTACATTGTATGGCATAATATTACATTACATTTAGTTAAAATTTATAACATATTTTTAAAAAAAACCAAACACATTGTTGTCTTGTCCAGGTTGTTAAAATCTGTTGCGGCGAGAGAAATTAGTTTTTGTTTTCTAAAATACGCATACTTTAGGCGTGGTATCCAGGCTTGAATTACTTCTTTTATAGTAATAAACGAAACAAGTTACCCACGCCAATCATTATGTGCGGGAAACTATACAAACGCTCTCTTACCAACTTGGTACCCAGGGATTTACCTCCTCTCCCCGTCCTGGGCGAGGAGCAGAGATAACTAGATAAGACCCTGATGACTACCATGCACGCGTATAACAACAAAATTAATTATTATACTGTACAAATCGAGTCGTACAGTCGTATTTACAACGAGTCAGATTTGCAACCTGGATGGGCCCATCCAATTCCAGCTCAAGGCCGCTCGTGTAAATACATCCTAATGTGAACTGGACTTGCGCTTAACTTATCCTAATCCATGTAAAATTGACTATCTGTTGCCTTTCACGTGCCTATGTTTTTTGCGGCAATTTTACATTAATAGTAAATGTTAGACTTCCTAGTTCTCTGCAAGCGTCTATCCCGGACACTCCCGGAACTCGCAAACGCTTTTTCCACAAGTTGCCTGCGGAGGAGGCTATAGCTAAGTAAATATGTAACATGATAATTTTGCCCAGGTAATAATAAACAATCTTTATTAACAAAATTAGATTACCGGAATACGGGAATTTCATTGCGGTTAATTTCCAGGTAAAAGTCGCTCCAAGTATGCGAAGCAATTGTTGATATATCGGATAAGTTGATTCCCTTGATTGTTTATTTATACGATACATATACTAGATGGAAGGAGGGAATAAACTACGTTTGATTGTTCTCTTTATGTCATTCCACGCAATGTTTACTGCACTTTTGTTGGTTGGTATGGCGCATATGCTAACACGAATGACGCATCAAGAATACGAAAACGCAAATCTCCGAGAAATTCTCTTTAAACATGTGCACATGGCGTCGAAACACAAAGCAGAAGACTCTGAGATAGAAACCGAAAAGAGAGGATTTCAAAACGAAATGTTAGTCAAGTCAAAGGTCAGTTATGTTTGTCGCTTGGACGCCACATACATCTTTCTTCAGACATAACAATTGAAATTGAAATTTGTGTGTTCGTTTGCTCGAATTCTATATTTCGATTGGAATTTTAGGAGATGAATAAAACAGAAGAAAATGCAGAAAACGAGGAAGAGAAAGTGGATGATCAGCCAATGATTTTACGAATTAAACGAACGACTAGCAAGAAATGTTGTGGTAAGATCGTCAGATCGATTCCTTTTATTTTCAATGTGTTGTAATACTTGAGAGTGATATTTGAGTACAATTAATTACACTGACGCGGTATGTTGCGCTGAGAAATGCTTAAATAAAGAAATAGTCTACTTAAAAATGGCACTTTTATCATTCACAGCGTGAGTGTGATAAATAGTAACTTGGAAGTTAGTGTTCAGTTGTACTGGAGGATGTAGCAGAAAGTGGGTACTGTGAGTTTATATTCTACAATCTACAATATTAACGTGCACAGGATGTTATTAAAGAAATAGCAAATGATTTTCCGTGCAGGATACTCTGATCCAAACACGCGGGATGTTGCGCGACTTGAGAAAATGGTAACCAAAACACGAGCCGCTAGGCGAGTGTTTTTAGAGATAATCAGGAGCGCGATATAAAGGAACGACAGACGATTACAGCGTTTAGAAGATACATCGCTGTCCATCGCTGTCCATCGCTGTCCATCGCCACCACAAATTGAATAGTTTTCAACTTCGTTCCACATGGAAACTCACAAGACAAAAGAAAAAAGTCGAGCGCGCGACATTTTACGCCTAGTGGAAATCCAACTTCAGGTTGTATTTGGAAAAACACCTAAGATAATGAAAAATGGCTTTTACATGCGTTTCAAATCTTATCTCATTCTTGAGTTATTGGCTATCCAATTTGAGCAATGACGTCACACGTTGTATGTGGGAGAAAACGAAAAATCAGCCATATCTTTGGATTGGTTTAACTAAACTGAATGAAACGTTGGAAATTTTTCTTGGGGTATGGTCTGATTACATGTACAATGGGTGGTTTCGTGTAGTTAAACAAATCCAAAGATATTTTCCGTTTTTCTCCCACAATACAACGTGTGACGTCATTGCTCAAATTGCATAGCCAATAACTCAAGAATGAGATAAGATTTGAAAGGCATGTAAAAGCCATTTTTCATTATCTTAGGTGTTCTTTCAAATACAATCTTAAAAAAATGAAGTGAAATTTCGTTTCATAGACATTCTAAGGCCAGTTGCCCAAACGTACAACCAATCTTTTAGGAGTAGATTTAGGGGGCGTTTACATGGACCGGGCTGGCCCGGTGAACCGGGATGAGTTTACGAAACGATTACATAGAGCGGGCTAGCCCGGTAAGCCAGGATGATTTCAGGCCGAAATTCGCAAGAGCGGGGGCGAGCGAGAAGAGGCGGCTGTTTTCCCAGGCTAAGCTAACCCACGAAAGCGTCTTCACGAAGACTAATTAATTTAGTAAATCTTCGCTATGATCACGAAACACACAAACAACGTTTTGATGTTCTATTTCAGTTCCTTTCAGCACTATTTATTCACACAGTCAAGCAAACAAATGCGTATCGAAGCGAGTTCAACAGTTTTTCAGTTTATATTCTACAATCTACAATATTAACGTGCACAGGATGTTATTAAAGAAATAGCAAATGATTTTCCGTGCAGGATACTCTGATCCAAACACGCGGGATGTTGCGCGACTTGAGAAAATGGTAACCAAAACACGAGCCGCTAGGCGAGTGTTTTTAGAGATAATCTAATTGGCGCGCCTCGCGAGTAAATGGCGCGAGTAAACGGCGCGAGTAGCGACAAAATGGCGCGAGTAAACTTTTGTCGCGGGCTTTTGTTCCGGCTTTAATTTTGCCTGGGTCTTTTTCTCCGGTTTTGCTACCGGGGGACAAAGAACCTAAAAAATATAAATGCACTAAAATTTACTCAGCGTGTGTTCAGTTGTTTATGCACAGACATGGACAGCGATGGACAGCGATGTATCTTCTAAACGCTGTAATCGTCTGTCGTTCCTTTATATCGCGCTCCTGATTAATTTACCAATATTACTTATCTAATAAATGGTATGTGAATGCTGTTTGTCAATTTGATACTATAGCGCGGAAATTATTGCATTTATATTTTTAGGTTCTTTGTCCCCAGGTAATAAAACCGGAGAAAAAGACCCAGGTAAAATTAAAGCCGGAACAAAAGCCCGTGACAAAAGTTTACTCCGCCATTTACTCGCTACTCGCGCCATTTAGTCGCTACTCTCGCCATTTACTCGCGACTCGCGTCATTTACTCGCGACTCGCGAGGCGCGCCAATTAGATTATCTTTTCGAAAGTCGAGCAACTTCCCAAGTGTTTGCATCAAATACTTCAAATACATCAAATACCGAGTATCCTGCACGGAAAATCATTTGGTATTTCTTTTATAAAATAACTGACTTCAAAAAACAGTATATTTAGCAAAAAAACAAAAACTGATGAAAATACAAATTCTCTCAAAATTCGTCAACTACCAATCACATTTCTTCTACTATAAAAGTGCTATAGCACTTTGGTGAATTTTTCGAATTAAAGAGAAAAAAATAGGTAAAAAGGTCAACTCGGAATATCGAAAACAGTGAAATGTATTTGCAGCTACCGTAGTCAGCCATCTCACAGTCTGGATCATGTTTTAAAGCATCGTTGGTCGTAAAAAGCTAGCAGTGGACATGAAACGATCTAAAACTCCGAAAGAGAAAAGTAGCTTTTCTCTCGGAAATATTTTGGATTTATGTTGAGAGCTTGTGGTCATTTTGCTCTATATCGATATTTTTTCCCCCTAATTTTACCAAGTGAGTTTATCAGGCAAGAATACAAGACGTATTTATACACAATTTTATATCCGTTAAGTCGCCTTAAAAACTTGAACTGATCACAACTTTTTGCTGTGTTTTCATGAGCACAAATTTTTCCCCCTCCGAGTTAAGCATTGGTTAAACTTGTTCTTTGTGTTGAAGCTTCAGTTCTCGCAGTTCAAGCCTTACACACGCCTTTTTTGTTTATTTTTGGTTATAATACGTTGTTTATTTCAACTATTTTTTTGCTTTTATAAATACGGCAAGAGTGCTTTCGGTTATTCACCAATCAGAGCTTGCGTGGTATAAATGTTATTTTATAATTAAGGATCCTTGAGGGTCACTCGAGTGTGTGTGTGTGTGTGTGTGTGTGTGTGTGTGTGTAGGGAGGGGGGGGGGGGGGGGAGGGGGAGTGTCAATGAATGGAAGGGTAACAGTCCACCCCACCCCCTTCTACTCATGCAGTCGTCCCTCTACTCAATTTAGTCAATTACCCTGCTGTCATTAGTCATGTGCTCTCTATGCTGGTGCGTTCAAAGATTTCTATACATGTTGACCTTGAATAATAATAATCGAATAATAATAATAATAATAATAATAACAATAATAATAATAATAGTAATCGGATTAGGCAATACAGAAACTTTACGTTCCTTCCACCTGCAGCAGTTATATTTAGGCGTTGTTATTATAATGAAATATGTAAATGGTAGTTCTTTCTCTAGGCGAGATTCCACACAATGTTGTACTATAAATATACGATTGTCCTTATGTTTTATTCACATCGTTCTCTATTACAACAATTAATTATAACTGCCCTAGTTTCCTTGTAAGTGCCAAAACCTGCAATTGTAACTTATTTCAATAACTTAATTTTACTAATTTACGTTTTTAGAAAAAGGCAGTCGTGGAAGTAAAGGTAAAAAAGGTATGTACACCGATGCTTTCTTTTAAGTATTTCCATTAAGTAGCATGCAACATCGAAGCATGCAAGAAGGTTTTAAGGAGACACGTCATGGAGGCTGGTCATTCACGTTATACTCTAGAGAACGTGCGTTGGGCATTATTTCGTTAATTTCGATTAAAGGAAACATAATAGTTAAAATTCTCATTTATTTTCTCAGATCATAAAATGGAGCTTTAAAACACATATTTTATTTTGATAACCTTATGAACAAGTACTATTGCAAAGTATTTTGTTCCGTAAGAGATAGCGGGGTGTTGTTATATTATTGATAAAACAGACCCTATACCAATCGAGAGGCATATTGAACATGCATACCGACTTATTAGTTTTACTGATTCCTAAAGCTGGATTTCCACTAAGTGTAAAATGTCGCGCGCTCGACTTTTCTATTGTACAAATTGAATAGTTTTCAACTTCGTTCCACATGGAAACTCACAAGACAAAAGAAAAAAGTCGAGCGCGCGACATTTTACGCCTAGTGGAAATCCAGCTTCAGGTTGTATTTGGAAAAACACCTAAGATAATGAAAAATGGCTTTTACATGCGTTTCAAATCTTATCTCATTCTTGAGTTATTGGCTATCCAATTTGAGCAATGACGTCACACGTTGTATGTGGGAGAAAACGAAAAATCAGCCATATCTTTGGATTGGTTTAACTAAACTGAATGAAACGTTGGAAATTTTTCTTGGGGTATGGTCTGATTACATGTGCAATGGGTGGTTTCGTGTAGTTAAACCAATCCAAAGATATTTTCCGTTTTCTCCCACAATACAACGTGTGACGTCATTGCTCAAATTGCATAGCCAATAACTCAAGAATGAGATAAGATTTGAAAGGCATGTAAAAGCCATTTTTCATTATCTTAGGTGTTCTTTCAAATACAATCTTAAAAAGATGAAGTGAAATTTCGTTTCATAGACATTCTAAGGCCAGTTGCCCAAACGTACAACCAATCTTTTAGGAGTAGATTTAGGGGGCGTTTACATGGACCGGGCTGGCCCGGTGAACCGGGATGAGTTTACGAAACGATTACATGGAGCGGGCTAGCCCGGTAAGCCGGGATGATTTCAGGCCGAAATTCGCAAGAGCGGGGGCGAGCGAGAAGAGGCGGCTGTTTTCCCAGGCTAAGCTAACCCACGAAAGCGTCTTCACGAAGACTAATTAATTTATTAAATCTTCGCTATGATCACGAAACACACAAACAACGTTTTGATGTTCTATTTCAGTTCCTTTCAGCACTATTTATTCACACAGTCAAGCAAACAAACGCGTATCGAAGCGAGTTCAACAGTTTTTCAACCCGGTTTGCCGGGATGAAAACGATTACATGGACATTTTCATCCCGGTTAACCGGGCTAGCCCGGTTGCGACAACGGGGATCCCGGCAAACCGGGCTAGCCCGCTTGCCATGTAATCGAAATGTTAAAACAACATGCGTTTTATATATATAAAGCGGGCTAGCCCGGTCCATGTAATCGCCCCCTTAATAATCGTAAGAATTCGCTAAATAGATTTGGAAAAGGTCAGAAAGGTATTTGTGCATGGTGGGCACTTATCTGCGCTATTTAAGATTCTCAGTCTTGTCGAGTCATTTAGTCAAAAGTCGTTCAATATTTGTGTTCCATATTTTTTAGGCGACAAAGGAAAAAGAGGAAAGCCAGGTAAGTTACAACAACAATAATGTTAATCAACTCTTTTACAAAATGCAGACTACCAATAACCAGAAAGCACGAACAACCGCGTGAAATCGAGGCTGGTGTATGAAAGATAACAAATTCATTACGATCTCATTGCCAACCTCAACTTGGAGCCATCGTTTCGTGGGCATTGAAGCAAATTCGGGAAGTATCTATCGCTCACAAACTAAACAGGGATTCTTAATTTGATCGGGAGGAGGAGTTATTTACAAAAATACATCGGCAAAAGTGAGCTCGAGCGAGATGTGGTTGCGTTAATATATTGCTAGTTATTCTCCATTCTGTGACATCATAGTTAGTGGAGGGGGATGGTTTGGAAACTCGGCAAAAGTCATTGTTCCATGTTCTAATTTCACGGTCACTGAACGTATTCTATTTTCTGTATAATGAGGTAGTCATCCAATACCAACGTTCGGGTTTAATTAATGTAGTCCTTCGTCGTCACGTGTTGTAAGTCCTTTGTTCGTTGAGTAGTCGACTCTTCGTCGTCACATGTCCATAGAATTTCCTTTCTTCAACCAATTGCCTTCCTCCAACATGAACTATTGTGTTCATCAACATATGACCATAGCATAATCTTGAAAGACAATGGAGCTTCCAAACCACCCCCCTCCACTATAACTATGGTGACATGGACCGGTTCAATACCCAGCCTTGTCATCTTGTCATGGCAAATTTTTCTTCTGAATTTTGTTCTGAATCGCTTTCTTCTTCAGTATCATTTCAAAAAGTTACTTGAACAAAATCAGAATTTTGATTTGTTTCGATAGATATTCAGCCTCTTTCGCAGACGCACTCTTGTGAGCTAAATTTGCATGGGCGGAAGTAAACATAGCCCACAAGACGTCTGGAAAGAAGGCTACTATAGGTTTTCTTAATATTTGACCATCCCTAGGCCCCGATACACACGATTTACTTTGAACAATTTTACTCAGTAATTTGATTCTTTGACGCAAAAAAATACCTCTACAGTTCTGAATTAAGATGACTTTTTTAGAATTTAATTTTAATCGAATTAAATTTCTACGAATCTAATTTTTTTCAATCCGAAAGAACGGATCTTCTGATTTTTTTAATTACTTTCGTAGAAGTAAACTAATTGCATGTGTTACATGTAATTAATTTGTCGAAGAAAAAAAGAGTCACCGCGAGTTAGTTTTCCTACAATTTCTTCCCATTATCAGAACAGCCAAAAACTACAAGATCAATGTTTTCGCATGCGCTCATCAGCATGACATCATCATCGTCATCATCATCATCGTCGTCGTCGTCGTCGTCGTCGTCGTCGTCGTCGTCGTCGTCGTCATCATCATCATCATCATCATCATCATCGTCATCATCATCATGACATCATCATCATCATGACATCATCATCATCATGACATCATCATCATCATCACCACCAAACCAGTTTGTTGTAAATTTTGTGCAGGTAGAAAAGGAGAAAAAGGCAATACTGGACAATATGGTCGGGATGGGCAAAACGGACAGCGAGGAACTAAAGGAGACAAAGGTAACCCAAACTTAAATAAAAAACTGCGCATGCATTGGACATTCATGTAAATTTCTTACAGGAAAAAAAGGAGAAATAGGCGTTGTTGGGGCTGATGGTCAAAATGGCAAACTTGGACGACCTGGACAGCAAGGACTATATAATATATAATATTTACACTTAACAATAATACCTATATACAAGTATCAAACGCATTTATGAAATACGAAAATTTTTATATGCAACCCACAACGCGATGTTGCAACAACTGCATTAATATTAATCATTCTTGTTAATTTCTTACAGGAATAAAGGGAGATATGGGTATACCTGGACGACAAGGACTAGGAGGCATCAAAGGTGCCCAAAATATTTTAAAATTTCCATAAAACCCCAACAAGCTAGTTTCGAAGAAAATACTTGTTTAATATCTCACATAAAAATAAGCCAACAACTGCATGCATATCCTTGCATGAAGATAACATTTACTGCTTTGATCATGAATTGTAAATTTCCTACAGGAAAAAAGGGAGATATGGGCGTTGCTGGTGCAAACGGTCAAGCGGGTATATCTGGACAGAAAGGACTACAGGGCAACAAAGGAACCAAAGGTAAGGACCATAGGCTATACCAATATTGACCACGATTGCTAGTTTGTTACGGAACGTGAATAGCCGCATGAGTCGGACAACGGAAATATGTACACTGCGAGCAGAATCCCCTTGGTGTCTTCGCTCCTTGATATCCTCGCGGGAGGAACTAAAATGTATTTGAAGTCGCCATCACCCAAGATTTGCGGCAAGACAAACCGGTTTTGATCTTGCTTGACAGGTTTTCGCTGACCACAACTTTACTTTAATACTAACACGGAAATACTAGCAAGGAAATAGACTAGAGCATGCACGTGTCGAAAACATCTTTTTGGGGTATAATATATTACTAGAAATAGTTTACACTAAAACTGTCCCCGGGTTGATTATGCAAATACTGGTATTTATGAATTTATGAGTGAGCTGTGAACTAATCTTGGCAATACAACTGTTAGTACGAGCGTGACTTTTTAAAATTTATTTATATACAACTTTTAATCTATGGTATTAAATATGAATATTAACAAATAACAAGAAACTATACTGTTGATAATTGTTCTTCATGGTATACATGTATATTAAAATGTTCATGCCATAAAGTAAAATAATGTAAAAATTCTCAGTTCATTAGGCACATTTTAAAACGTATCGACCGAAACTACAGTTTATACAGAAGCGTTCACGAACTTAACTGCTGTGGTCAAACGTAAAGTATACTATGCTCAAACACCAAGTATATAATGCTCAAATTATAGGCTCCGTATATAAAAATACGTCTCTTGAAAAAAGACACACTTGGCTAGTTGGCTGGTTGAAGAACGATCCACTTGACTTGCTTGCTGAAGAACGATCTTCTTCTGTGCCAAGAAACTGAAACTCGTGGGCACCCCACAGGCCACAATTCCATTGAAACCTTAAACTATTCTCGATACCAATTGCGGTTATTACCCGAAAGCACATTGCGGGCTTAAACTGAACAAATCGAGATTTTTTCTGCGGTATAATTTATACATACATATACTAGAAGTTACTATTGCAAGTGAAGTGCTGCCTCAAATGGGACAACAGCCACAGCCACAACAGCCACAGGCAACTCGGTGCACTTTGTGGCTTATGTGACACCGCCTTGCCCACTCCACCCAAGATTGCCCACTCCACCCATGTTTGCCCACTCCACCCGAGTTTGCCCACTCCACACAATGTTTTCTCACCTCTTCGCCATAAGAGCCCACAGAGTTGCTTGCGAAGGAGGTTGGAAAGTCCAAAAATTTAATATTAATTACAATAGACAGAGTATGTACACATTTCTTCTATATTTTTTAATTAGGCTAAAAAAAAATATTACCTGGGTTTCCAGTTTCCCGACCCTACATAGTTTTTTGCTAGCAAAATGCTGACCCCAACCTCGTCCCCAGGGCCATTTGTAGGGGCTGGGCCAAGATGGCGGCCAAAAACAAAATGGCGGGAACAAATGGCCCTGGTGGCGGCTAGCTCAAAATGCGCAGTATATTGCGCATTTTGATAACTAGAACTCAGTCCTTTACACAGTAATTATACCTAATTACAGCTAATTATTGCATGGTTTGAAATATAATTTCCCGTGCCGTGGGCAGGAACAACCGACAAGGTCAAAATACAATTTTTTTAAAAAAACAACAAAATCAAACCGTCTGATTTACGCCATAAGCTCTTGACCAATCAGAGGCTGAGATAGCCTAGCCTTCACCAGAGGTATCATCGGTTTCAAATTATGAAGCTTAACCATCTAATAAAACCATCCCACATGCGGGATGTTAAACTTGAACACATAAAGGTTAAAATCCTATAGGGGTTTTGTGGTCGGGGTATGAGAGGTGGCACATTTTTCCGGAGGGTTGTGATTAGGTTTAGGGTTTCCGGGGGGCGTGATTACCGGGGGGTGGTATGGGGGTGAGGTTTCGTTTAAAAAGGTTGTCCAATCAGATGGTGGTTTTAATAGTTGGTTAAGCTTCATAATTTGAAGGAAATGATAGCTCTTCACCAGGGCCATTTGTTCCCGCCATCTTGGCCCTGTTCCCTACAAATGACCCTGGGTACGAGGTTGTGCCGACCCTAATCTTTTTATTGAATTTTTAAGGAGCATGGGCCCGAGTTGCAGCATGATTTGCATCATGGGATAGCAAGCGTGGCGTGGCGTCAGAACCTAGTAATGTGCTCAAAATTAGCTTTAATAGATGTGCTAGCGTAATTGACATTTGGTTGGAAAGAATATTGTTATTCCTAAGCACTAAATTAAAAAAAAAAGAAAAAAAAGAAATCCGACCTACCCAACTTACGTTTTTGTGAAGAGAAATAGGAGACCCAGGTATTTTTTTTTTTGCCTTATAAAATTGAGAACTACAAGTTAGTATAACTTATCGCTTGACATGATATGGCAAGGGTTTTGACAGGATGTACACATAATTTATAATAAACAAATATTAAATAATTATGCCTCTTGCTATAATGCTGTGGCAAAACTGTCAATGCAATTCCAAGTGCTTAATATGTTTTGACAAATCTAGAGCTTTAATGAAATTTTACAGCAATGTGCCATCAGATTATTTTGCAGAATTAGTATAAGTCAACATACACACGCAGATATTAGCGTCTGATCAGAATGTTGATCATGAACCCACACCAATATACACCTAAAAACAGAAGAAAACAACCGTGAAATCTTCCACCAAGAAACACAGCTGTCAGTTGTAGAAACAGGCTGATATCTTACCTCGACAAGAAAAACTCTCCTGGCTGAAATTGTAAGACAGTTCACAAGTGTGTTGATCAGAGGTTGACAACAGTTGGTAAGTTGTTCAGCGACAGAAATCCCTCACGAGATCATTGCTAAAAGCATTCAATGTCCAAGCACAAGGAGACAACATGTACTTGTCTAAGACATTGTCGATGTTTGTCGAATTTCACTCGATAACTGGAATAGTTTGTGCTGTTAACAGCACTGATAAATTCATGAAAGAGCACTGCTTTCCTCGAGACTGGCCACTGAAACCTTCATGGCCTTGATGAATACTTCCATGAGAAAGTAAAGACATGTATTTGGTCTTACCGTGAATTTTTTGTCGAGGAAGACCTTCGAGAAGCTGAACCACCGACCGAGTATAACATGAGCACATGCGCTCATATATGGATGACGTAATGCCGACAGACAAACAAACAAACAAACAATTGCAAACAAACGCAAAATTTAACAAATCGAGATCTGGTCGGCTATACATAGCTCGGAAAAAGGACTGGGCACAAGGCAAACATCATATTACGTGCGGGGGCTACTATATATGCCTCCTCGGGTTTTGGCCCTTTGGGGCCAAAACCCTGCGGGGGCAATAATTTATATGTATACCACTTATCCTAGGAACCATATACTTATATAGGCTGCAAAATAGCTGCGCCGTGTCCTCACTTAATATGTATTTACCTGGCCGGGTATTCTTTACATATATATATATTTATAAACCTCATTAATAATTCATGAGGAAAACACAAAGAAAATCCATGTTTAATTAGGGTCTATATAATTATGCGATATAGATTTGAGCGAAGCGAACGAGTGACATATCCTGTTCAACACGAGTGACATATCCTGTTCATCCTATTGCCTTGCAAAAATTGCATTAAACTATGATGCTGATTCAGCGATAATCATCACATGTGCGATTATCATAAATAATCGCACATGTGAGATTATCACTTTTTTATTAGTGGCGGAAAAATCAATAAAACACTCTATTTTATATAATAAATAGCTGTATTGTTTTTATATCAAAAAGTTATGGACAAGAGCTTTTTTTATCATGCAACAGATCTTTAGGACATGCAACTATTTTATCTGTATTGTATAATACAAAAGCTTCTTCCAAAGCAGTTTAACAAAATACGATATACACATGTATACATATATATATTGGTTTTGTTCAGAATTAAATATATATCTCTGAATTGCTTTAGGTGACCGTGGGCCTGCTGGACACAAAACGATGGTAAATATATACTACATTTTTCTATAATTGTTTATAGAATTTTATAATACTCCAAGTAATAGTTAAAACTGTATGAGCGGCTGATCTTTATGGGCATTTACAACGGGCATTTACAACATTTACAACCCATAAAGATCGGACGCGAATATTTTAACTTACTTATCAAATTGTAAGTGTAAATGATGAACACTTTGTTTAAGAGTCGTAGAAAAAGTTAAATAAGATCATTTTAACTCGGAAAAAGCTGAATTTGAGCCACTAGTGCCAATTAACTTTGATAAAACATTGATGTTTTATTAATCAATGTTTTATCCGTATTTAAAGATGCTGATTAAACATTAATTTCTTTTGAATTTTCGTCATGAATTATTAATGAATTTGATAAAATAAATATAAAATGGGCTTGTTCAATTAATTATTTTTATATTACTGATATTGCAACCTTTGGGATTGCAACCATGCTCATGTAAACATAAAACAGCCCTCTGATTACCATTTCGCAACTTATATATTTTACTTTGTCTAACGACAAACAGTTTTACTCGTATGGAAATCTATGGAAATCTATGGAAATCTATGGAAATCTGTCTGTCCAGTATAAAAAAGTTAAATAAATTTTTAAAAATAAATTACAATATAACAAGACGCCTGGGTCAGGCGTTCACTCGGGCTACTCTGGCAAGTACGCGCAGCCTGAATCGAAGGGTGAATGTGGTGCATACTTCACATAGGTGTATATATTTTACAAAGTCTACAAAGCCAGCCAGACACATTCAAAACCTTCCAACAACGTGCAAGAACACCTTTACCAAAGGGTAAAGCAGTTCAAATTCTTGTCCAACTCCAAAAGCGAAAGGAGCAAAGAACTTTAAGACAACATGCATGCCTCACGGCCTCACTCCATCACACGGCTAACAACTCACCGGAAGCATAAATAGTAGCGGAAGTAAAAAGTGCAAAAATTGAAAATCGTGACACCACAAAAAACCAAACTCGGTCTGCCACAGATAGCTCGAGTAAATAATCCAATTATAACTGAACTAATCCCTTTCAATCCCAAATGACATTCACTATCGAAATGAGCATATATATGCTGACTACAAATCCTTCTCTTATATACCATTACCACATCTACTCGAAGAACTGTTATGGTTATCTGGATCAAAACGCAGTGGCAGTTATGGTACATTTTCTGCATTCCTTACATAGATTTTCTGTGCAGGATACTGTCTAATATCCAAACACGTGAGGTGTTGCGAGACTGAAGAAAAGCTAAAAAAACACTCACTGGTTTAGCATGTCGAACAACGCCTGCCCAGTATATGGAAATGTGCTGATGTAACTCCGCTGCCAAAAAAACAAACCGTGCAGTGTCTGAAGAAAGATCTGAGGCCTATTTCATTAACGCCGTGCATCTCAAAAGTCGCCGAGGACATTGTTGTTTGTGACTATGTTAAGCCTGCTGCTATGAAAATCATCGACCCCAACCAGTACGGAGCGGTTCCCAAGTCATCTACCACGCTTGCCCTGCTGAGTATGATCCACGAATGGACCAAGGGAACTGACGGCAACGGTTCTACGGTAAGAGCTCTCCTTTTCGACTATCGGAAAGCTTTTGACCTGATAGACCATAACATTCTTGTTCATAAATTACGCTCGTTAGATGTACCAACCAGCATTACCAACTGGATAATTGATTTCCTCAGCAATCGGTTCCAAAGAATCAAACTTGCAGAGGGTTGTCTGTCCGAATGGGGCTCAGTTCCATCAGGAGTCCCACAGGGAACTAAACTAGGGCCCTGGTTATTTATCATAATGATAAATGACCTAGTAATTAGTGACGCCCGCGTGTGGAAGTATGTGGATGATACGACGATATCAGAAGTCGTCCGGAAAAACGATGTCAGCAGCGCCCAACTTTTCGCTGACAACGTGGTTCAATGGTCTCTTGATAACAGAGTTCAACTAAACACCAACAAATGTAAGGAGCTACGAATCTCTTTTGCTAGAAACCAGCAGGAATTAGAGCCGATTAAGGTTATGGATAAGGATCTGGAGATTGTAGACAGTGTTAAGCTTTTAGGGTTAACGATTACAAGTAATCTATCGTGGAATTCACATGTAAACGAGGTTATTAAAAAGCCTCTAAAAGGTTATATTTTTTAGTGCAGCTGAAAAGAGCTAACGTCCCTCGAAAAGACCTAGGGCTATTTTACATTACTTGCATTAGATCTCTTTTAGATTATGCTGTTCCTGTGTTTCATTTTTCTATACCACAATATCTAATGTGTGAATTAGAACGTATACAAAAGAGGGCAATGTCGATCATTTGCTCAAATCTCGATTATACTGAAACACTAACACGTATGAACATCGTCCCTCTAGCTGACCATCACAAGGATATATGTAATACATTGTTTACTACCATTGTTAATGATAAGAACCATCGACTCCATACATTATTACCGCCGTCTTATGAGACTAAGCACAATTTGAGACATTCGCGATCATTTAATGTTCCCAGATGGAAGACTAACCGGTTCAAGAATACTTACATAATGTCTTCATGCCTTAATGCTAACATGAAATAGTCATTTTCCAGTTTTTAGAATTAGTTTTAGTTTAGGTTTGACATATTGTTATAGCTATTTTATGTAAGTTCATGTAAATTTATTTCACATATAAATTTGTAATTTTAATATAAGACTATCTATTATAACAAATGTAATTTTAATGAAATACGCAATTCAGCCCTTGGCTGCTATGTATTTTTTCAAATAAACCATCTATCTATCTATCTATCTATCTTCAATCCTCCATGATAGTTTCCTTTATTTATTACTCTATGCGGCATAAACACTTTTATTCCATATAAACTCTATAATGTGACACCGGAGTTTTCGGCCATTGAGAAAATCGTATTTATAAAAACATGTAAGAAATACGATATTTTTACACGTAAGATATCGGTTCAACAATATCTTACTTGAGTGCAGTAAAAATTAACCATAATTTTAGATCGTTATGTTTATGAAATAAACAAAATATTACATAGGTCTTATAATGTATATATTCTACACTCGAAATTTTCCTTCGCCAAAATGTCCTAGTATATCCAGTTTAATCGAGTGAAATGCCAAATATTACTTGTAATATACCCAATTCTACTGCGGGCATTACCACATATATACAGAACTCGTGGCCAAGCTCTTGGCAACGGCTTCCATAGCTCAGTGGTCAGAGCACTGCACTAGCGTCGCAGAGTCGCGGGTTCAATTCCCAGCCGGAAGGCCTTGATGTTGCATTTTTCGCAACTGGTCCTGATTTGGTCTTATAATGTATATATTCTACACTCAAATTTCCTTCGCCAAAATTACCTAAAATATTATAAAACCGCTTGGACATAGGCATTTTATTTTCTCTTGTTAACACTCAAAGATAAAATTCGCAGGAATTTTATTTTCTTGTGTTAACACTCAAAGATAAAATTCGTAACTCCGCACGGTCATGCGATATTCTCTATATAAATATGCCTGTGAAAAAGAAACTTTATTGTCAAACTCACTCATTCAGAAGTAGTCTCTATTTTGTTCTTCAATTTATTTGCAACTGAGTAAACAGACCTAAAGAAAGAAGAAGAAAGACTTTAGTTTGTACTTTGTACTTTGTAGAAGACAGGAAAGACACTGATAACAGAATAAATATTCGTTATAAATAAAATAATGGTTGAAGTTTTTTATCCTGTCAAAATCAAAATATTATAAACTAGAGGGCAGTCAGGGACTGCATATACCTCTGCCGGCGGGATATTAGAGAAGTTTAAAAAGAAAACGAGCCATCCCGCTAACCAGGCTAGCTCACGAGACCAACACATGCATGTATGAATAAAATGCTTAATTGCACTATGGATTGGTCGTTGGTCTATGGCCAACCCTTCGGCAAATTTTCATAAACATCGGTGCAATACTTTTTGAGATATCCTGGCGACTGACAGACAACCAACCAACAAACAAACAGAATATCAGACAGAGAGACAGACAGACAGACAGATAGACAGACAGACAGACAGACAGACAGACAAACAAAGACAGACAGACAGACAGACAGACAGACAGACAGACAGACAGACAGACAGAGAGACAGACAGACAGACAGACAGACAGACAGACAGACAGACAGACAGACAGACAGACAGACAGACAGACAAACAAACAAACAAACAAACAGAATATCAGACAGAGAGACAGACAGACAGACAGACAGACAGACAGACAGACAGACAGACAGACAGACAGACAGACAGACAGACAGAGAGACAGACAGACAGACAGACAGACAGACAGACAGAGAGACAGACAGACAGACAGACAGACAGACAGACAGACAGGGGTAAAAACATAACCTCCTGGTGGAGGTAAGAAAGAAAGAAAGAAAGAAAGAAAGAAAGAAAGAAAGAAAGAAAGAAAGAAAGAAAGAAAGAAAGAAAGAAAGAAAGAAAGAAAGAAAGAAAGAAAGAAAGAACGAAAGAAAGAAAGAAATATAAATAAATATAATAATTAACACAGTATTGGTTCTTTCTTTAGTATTCCGAATTGATTCACGTGGTTGGAGTAGGGAAGAAGAGAACTATCAGTCCTACTGGTAAAGTTTAAAGTCCTAATCACTATAAAAAAGCTGTCGAGTGTTACGACGGATGCGTTTAAGATTTATTTATTTGTACGTGATCCACACTCGTTCAAAACCATAAACTCAGGCCATAAAAGCACAACAAATATATGCTGAAAGCCATTCTCAGGACTAATTATCAGATATGACCGCGATGATGGCAAACATGCTTTTGCAATATAATCACCAAGGTCTGGTAATACTTGGTTTTGAGTATACAACATACTGACAGGAATCGGGCTATATTTACGCAACTTTTCTAGAGTTGATGTAGGTTTAGTATTTGGATTTTAATCCAGTCTTTTTAATGATTTATTGGTGAAAAGCCTGCATCACAGCAACTGAATAAATGGTGTTGGCTCACGTCATATTTTTAAAACGACGTCTCGAGTAATAGCGAGACGAAGGTTCAGTAAATACATTAATTTACACGGGTTAACCACAAACAATTTTCGACAATACATTTCACAGCCATGCAACCTTAAAAGGTGGCTTGATTGGAAAAAGTTATAAAAAATATATTTTCTCTCTTATTTATGATCTCTCTCTCTTATTTTATCACAAATAATTTATTGTAATTATACGCTAATTTAATGCAAATTAGAATTTCTGAACTTACTAGAACAAAGATTTCTCCCCTCCCGAAAATTGTGGACTGTAAATACTTTTTCAAAAACATTAACTCATTAATAAGTCATGAGGAAAACACAAAGGAAATCAGTACCATGTCCGTGGTTTTGATACCTGATAAAACTTCTTGACGTCAGAAAGAATACTAATGAACATACAATTTTATATAAAGAACTAATGAACGTACAATTTTATATAAAGAATACTAATGAACATAACATCCAATAACGAATCGTTTTTGAAGCCATTCAAAACACTCGCATCACGTGTTTTATCAGATCTAAAAAACTCGGGCTGCGCCCTCGTGGTTTTAAATCTGATAAAACACTCCTGCTCATGTTTTAAATATTACTTAATACACTAGAATGAAGCACGAATCTACACCGTGAAACGCTTTAGAGGGAAAAAATCTGATTGTTTATAGCTTTTTCCTATCGGGCCACCTTAAAGATTTAATGTTGTTTATCTCAAGGATTTTTTTGAAAAACTAGCGCTGCGCTTCATACAATGGTGCGACTTATAATCCAGTATATAACTGAAGCAAACTTTAAGAATCTAAAAAAACATCCAAAGATTAAAAAAGTCGTCAGATTTTACTTATAGTCTTATCCCTCAAAATAACTACACAAGGTCCTTCATATTCACTATGATTTAAAAAAATTGCAACATTTCACTATACTTCATTGCAATATTTCACTTTATACAATAACGTGACTTCTATATGTGGATTTTCATTGGTTGTTGACCGTGATCTATTAAAGGACACACGCACAGCTGGCGTCAAATCACGTCGCATCACGTCAGTAGACTTGTTCGTCTTTTTTCATGCCCCAGAAATTATTCAATAAATCACTACGTTTTTATTTTATAAAACAAATAGATTACATTTTTCCGTGCGTGTGTACTGTAATATATATATATATAAATTATATATATTACCTATGTATTACGTTTGTAGTAGATTAAAGAGTGCTCAATACCAGGAGTTTGGTAGAGCGAAATAACAGTTTGAATCCCAAAATGTAGTCGTTGCTGACTTGTAGTTGTTGACTACATTTTAGGATTCAAACTGTTATATATATATATATATATATATATATATATAAATAACAACAGTCACGCTACTCGACTTCGTCTCTTGTCGTACTTTTTTGTTTTTTACACGCTGTGACGTCATCTGTGATAGCTTCTTTTCTTTCAGCAAAAACAATCACTTGGTGGAAATTAGCGAACAAGAATGGAAAAATACACTATTCAAATGGTGATATTATTATTGGTGTCAACGGATTTTATTACATTTATAGTCAAATGTTTTACTACGCCAAAACAAATATTATGGGTCATGGGATGAAAATTGGTGGCCGCCAAGTATTGAAATCAGCGTACAGTGCTTCCAAAGATTACCCATACAAAACCCAGTACATAGGTGGCGTCTTTAACATCAGTAAAGGTCAAAGCATATCCGTTTCTGTACCTTTTACGAAAACTTACTATTTTGATGCAGAATCCTCTTACTTTGGTGCATTTATGGTTCATAACTTGGAATAAAAATCTTGTAGCTTTGCTCATTACGACAAGTAAAAAGATTCAATTGTACATATAAAAATATAGATAAAAGTTAAAAACGACAAACGTTTTCGATTGATAAGTTAATCATGATATTATTAATCGTCTTATATATTAATTATATAACCAAGCCCAAGGTAAAATAAACTTTTAATCGTAAAGAAAATATAATGTTTGATTCGTTTTCTACAACTCTTACAAAATGTTACTATGTAGAGACAGAATCCTTCTATATTAAGTTGCCAGAGGCATTAGGGGGTGTCTGAGAATTTTTTTTAAAGTCAATTCTAGTTCAAACTCAGTCGTAAGAACGTATTTACAACCATCTCATTCAATTCCAGCTCGAGTCCGCTGGTGGAACTAAACTTAAGATTGTAGGACACTCAATGCAAATTTGCATATTAAAAATATTGGGGAAAAATAGGTTAATTTATTAAAGCATATGGTTTGTGCAGATTTTAGGTTTATTGCACGAATTACAGATTTATGTACAGAAGATGTTTGAAAAGTTTTAAACTTAGGTTGTGGAGGAGAAGAGAGATACAGCGCGATGTCTCTAAAAGTTATTTTATACAATTCAGTGCGTTAACCGTCTTTCTCTTTACTCTTGCATCATTTGACTCTGACATCCTTGGAGCATCTCTTGTACATGTCCGCCTGTGCAATGAAACTAAAACCTGAACAACTACTAATTATGTGTAAATAATTTAGCTCCAGAGTATACCTGTGCAATAAAGGCGTTCCATGCGTTTGTCGTACGTACCTCAGTAATTTGTTGGCTTGGAAACACTGTTCCAAGTGAAGATTTGTTTAGACCAAGGTCAAGTTATGGGAAGTCCATACGCCAAGGTCACATGTTTAAATATAAAAAGAGTTTGAGTGCCCAACCACCTTAAATTAACTTATGAATCGAAATTGCGCTAACATATCCATGCAAAATTGTCAGTTTGTTGTCTTTCACGTGCCTATGTAATGAGTAATGAGTAATGATTTATTTAACGTCGTAAACACATGATGTGGTCGCCCAATCATCCGAGCCAGAGGCTCATGTTAAAAGTGCACGACATAAGCTAAGACCTAACGTGTTGATTTTACGGAGGGAGGAAAACCGCAGAACCCTGCGAAAAACCCTCGAAGCACAGGAGAGACCAACTAAACTCTACTCACATGAAATTCAAGTTCGAGAACGGGGCTATTCCCAGACGGTCACCCATCCAAGTACTAACCCCGTCCAACTGGGCTTAACTACAGCGGTGAGAGGCAGCGCCCTAACAGCACACGCCACCCGTGCTTCCCTCGTTTGTGGCCATGTGTCACATTAGCAGTAAATATTATGTAACACGATAATTTTGCCCTGGTAATGATAAACAATCATCAAATAATTAAACAAAATTAGATCACTGGGATACGGGAATCTCATTGCGATTTCCTGGTAAAAGACAAACGTAACTATTGTTATCGGATACGTTGATTGCTTATTACGATTTTCACAATCAACAAGTAGATGGGCAGTGCAAATAAAGAACGTTTAATTCTTCTCTTTATGTCATTCCACGCAATATTTACTGTACTCTTGTTGGTTGGTATGGCGCATATGCTAACACGAATGACGCATCAAGAACATGAAAACGCAAATCTCCGAGAAATTATCTTTAAACATGTGCACATGACGTCGAAACACAAAGAAGAAAACTCTGCGATAGAAACCGAAAGGAGAGGATTTCAAAACGAAATCTTAGTCAAGGTCAGTTTATGTTTGTCGCTTGGATGCTACATGCATCTTTTTATAGGCATAACAATACAAATTGCAATTTGTGTGTTCGTTTGCTCGAATTCGATTGAAATTTTAGGTAAGGAATGAAACAGGAGAAAAAGTAGAAAACGACGACGAGGAAGTAGATGTGCAGCAAATGATTTTAAGAATTAAACGAATGACTAGCCCGAAATGTTGTGGTAAGATCGATTCCTTTTGTTTGCAAAGTGTTGTGATATTTGAGTACAATTACATTGACGCGTCATGTTGCGTTCAGAAACCGAATATGCTCAAATAGAAAAATATAGCCTGCTTAAAAATGACACTTTTATCACAGCGTGATATAAGCAAGTTTGCATTTTAAAATAATCGATAAAAATATACATTTCTACGCGCGTCAGTTTTTTGAGTACGCTTCGGGGTGAGTCTGTATATCAGATAAATATCGGCTGCTCATATTTTATCTATTACTTAGAGCTTAATTCTATTCGATTAACACCTAGAATATAATTAATATAGTCATAGATAAATCACAAACCTATATCTTGTTTAATCTAGCTTTTCTGATTAAAACCATTAATTCTAATTAAAAACATTTTTACAGAGAAAGGTAGTCGAGGAAGAAAAGGTCAAAAAGGTAAGCTTTCGCTAATTATATTTAAAATTATATATAATTATAAGTATTTCCGTTAGTTTGTAAAACCTTTTAGACAAGCATGGCTAGCAGTTTATTGCCTACGAGCCGGTGCCACAGGAATGCCCCCCCCCCCCCCCCAAATCCATCATTGTTATTTAGGTGTAATTTCGTCTGGTAGTTAATTCTGCAACTACAACAGATCTAGAATGCAAACAATCAATTCAAGTGCGACCCAACAAACATTGTTCTTTGAAAACAGTTTTAAAACCAAGACGGTTTGGTGAAGCAAACTTCAAATAACACATTGGAAGGTGCTATATGTAAATCAACAAATAAAATAAATTAACATTTCAAACATTGTCTCTGTGTGATTATTCCGCGGTCTTCTTAGTTCCTACAAAAGTACAAATCCTACTAGCCCACTCCCAGTAAGTCTGCGTGACACGTGACCAGCCCAGACCAGGGTCTTTTCGTAGCGGTGGGCGGGGGCGGTGGAGCGGAGATAAGACCCTGGGTACGAGGTTGCTTGTGTATTAGATTTACTTAACAATAATACATATATAAGTATCAAACGCATTCATGTAATACGAAAATTTTTATATGTGTGTGCCTTTAACGAATCTAGCTTTTGAAACTAACGGTACTAACCTATACGAATGACGGTAAGAACCATAGCCCGAATTAAAGATGAGTGTTTCCGCATTTCAACCGAGTTCTCCAAATTTTGTAAAATATCTTTTGAAAATAACGTGAACAAAACAAACTTTAAAACCAACATATAGATCTTCTTATAACAACTAATCACCAAGCATAGTTGTTTTAAAATGTTGTTTTATAATGAAGTTCATTATATAATAAACTTACCTTCGTTTGCTTGACGATCTTTGTATTTGCACGCACTTGGTCGTAACTGCTAATATATCCTCAGTGCCAAAATTATAGGTAATTCAAGCTTATATATGGGTCTGTCTGTAATCAAAATAAAATGTAGTAATAGTTGATGTGTCGGTCTGCAACAAACTAAACTTGAAAAACTAAGCTTGGAATCGAACCAAACAAGGGAAAAGAATTAAGTGAGAGAAATCAATAACCCAAAATATTATTTCAGTCCACTTTTCTGCGCAAAAAAAATACAAAAAACATAACAACAAACAAACAAACAAACAAACAAACAAACAAACAAACAAACAAACAAACAAACAAACAAACAAACAAACAAACAAACAAACAAACATGCACACGCAAATTCAAATAAATAAAATAAAAAAACAAAAACCCATGCGATTTAACAAAAAAGTGAATAGACGTTCTCTGAGGAAAAAGAAATATTCGAGCTTTTGACTGTCTAAATACACTCTTCAACGGGAGACTTATGCATGAAAAAAACTAAGCCGCACACACATGTATGGTCGAATGATTTATGTAGATGTAATTTATTAGAAAGAATGTTTGTTATACCCCTGCCTAAACCGTTTATTGCCCCAGCTGGCTTTTCAAGCTGGTGCATGATGGTTAATATTGTAATTTGTTCACAAGCGAAAATAATAAGAAAACATCTCATCAATCATTTTGACAGGTCGTTGTATTCCAGACGCTCTCCAAGAGGGTTGGTTTCGAGTTATCGAAGTCATTTTTTGCACTAGTCATAGACTGAACCTCAGTTGTTGCCATTAAAAGCAGGACCGCCGTGAAGGAGGGGAGGGAGGGTTGTAGGTGGGGCAACTGACACTGCCGACCACGCCAGGCATATCTGCTTTCGTTGAATTCGATCTTGTTAGGAATATTTGTTGGGAATTCTTTCAATACTGAGTTTCAATGATGTAGTTATTTAGACGCTGACTGTCAGATAAAAGTTAAAACGAACTAGGTAGTCGCTGTTTTTGCGCAACTTGCGCCGTAGCGGCACTGTAGCATGACACCGCATTTTTAAAGGCGATGTGTGAGAGTATACTCACACAACAGTAGGAATAGTCAATTTGAACCCAAGCCTCTGACATCTGAGACGTTTAGGGGTCCGCGAGACTACGTCCCCCCGGGCCCATCCTGCCTCTCGGCGGCACTGATTAAAAGTTACACACGTAGTCCATTAAAAACGTCACGCGTTTTGTATTTGTCCACTGTTAAACTTATACTTTAACAGTTCCTTTGTTTATAATTATATTCTGTAGAGTATGTGCGTTGTGTGCATTGGAAAGGGCATGTTTTTATTTGAGTGTGTCTGAGTGCTATTGCAGTAAATCATATAAGAATTACGTTCCTTTATTTTCACAGATGATATAATGGAGCTTTAAAAACTACATATTTTATTTTGAAGTAGTATACTACTTTTCAACATTATTAAAACTTTTACAACAGTGTTTTAATTTTGTGTTTAGGCGACAGAGGAAAGCGAGGTAAGTAAGAACAAGGAATGCTAAATCAATCTTTTATAAAAATGCGGACCACACTGAAGACCAAACGTTTTAATTAGCTGTATTCGGTATTGATGCATCTGAGTAAACATAAGCATATTCATTTTTTTTTAAATTGACGTTATTCAGCGAACAAATTGGCGTTATTTAGCGACGTTATTGAGCGTCAACCATGGAAATCTAAAGAGAACAATATGGGGGTGTCGTTTGATCGCACAACTTGGAATAAAATTATTCAAACTCATAATGTATTCGGATGATTATATGAGTAAAGTTTAAAATAAAAATAACGAATGTGCATAATTGAGTAAATGTATTTATTAAAATAAAGCAGATTAAGTTCAAATGTTGTAGAATCATTGCAGTTGAGAAAAGTTATCTTACTCCAACAAAGAATCAAATCCAACTAAAATGGATATTTCTCACTGCCCAGAATGGGAGTCAACAGCTCAGTGGTTAGAGTGCTGGTACGTTGAGCCAAAGGCCTAAATTTTAATTCCCAGTTGGCCATGCAGGCAGTGAGATAACTACTTTAACAATAGTGATTTGATCCCAAGAGAACCGAATCTTCTTCATTCACATACTGAAAGACAATTGAATGTCAACTACCATATTTCCTGTTAAGCCCCCCGGGGGGCTTATTAATTTTGGACCATCAAGAGAGGGGGCTTATTAGAGGGAGGGGGCTTTTTAATTTTCCAAATTTCTAAAACCATCTGTAACCGATTTTCTGTTAATGGAGCTATTTATTTAGGGACATATTCTGCGTGCACAAAGGAAAAGGGTCAAATTAAAATTCTCTCAAGAACGAACTTGACAAAAAAAAAAGAAAAACTTAAACATATGAACATGTGTGTCTCAGACATTGTAACAAAACAACAAGATGTACCATAGGAATGATAAATAAAAGTAAAATATTCAACAATTATTTTTCTTGTCATGTTGTGGGAAGGCTTAATAGAGGGGGGGCTTATTTTTATTTTTCACTGAATGAGGGGGGGCTTATTAGAAGGGGGGCTTAATAGACAAAATACGGTATTTATATAGTATAAAATTATGTATAATATATATTATTGATTTGTCAATTATTTATATATTATAAAATTTTAGAAATTTCTACAATCTTTCTCAAAATTTCAATCCGAAAGAACGGATATTCTGATTTGTTTAATTACATTCGCAGTTGCAGAGTCACTGCGAGCTACAATCTTGGACAAAACTGTTGAGACAATTGCTCTCAATCAGTAAAATTTGTACATCGCGCCTACATTTCGGCACCCCTCCCCCTCTCCCCCACCTTTCAATGTTGTTTTGGGCACATTGTCAATGGGGGAGCAGGGGGGCTTTTCTTTTGAATATATTTTGCAGTAATGTAGAGAAAAGCGTGACGTCCTAGTTTGTGTCAACAAGTTTTGTCCAAGATTGTAGTTTTCCCACAATTTCTTCCCATTATAATCAGAACAGCCAAAAACTACAAGATAAATGTTTTCGCATGCGCTCATCATCATGACATCATCATCATGACACCAAGTTTGTTGTAAATTTCGTGCAGGTAGAAATGGAGAAAAAGGCAATACTGGAGACGATGGTCAAGATGGAATGACGGGACAAAAAGGACGACGAGGAACTAAAGGAAACAAAGGTAACCCAAACTTAAATAAAAAAACTGTAATAACTGCATTGGACATTCATGTAAATTTCTTACAGGAAAAAAAGGAGAAATGGGGGTTGTTGGAGCTGATGGTCGAAATGGCATACCTGGACTACACGGACAGCAAGGACTACAAGGCAACAAAGGAGACAAAGGTGCCCCAAAAAATTTTAAAACCCACATCAACTTTATTTGCATCTCCTTAATATACCTGCATGTTGCAACAACTGCATTAATCACTCTTGTAAATTTTGTAAAGGTATAAAGGGAGTTAGAGGCGTTACTGGTGTGAACGGTCAAGCAGGTATACCTGGACGACAAGGACTACAAGGCAGCAAAGGAGCCAAAGGTGCCAAAAACATTTTTACATTTTACCAATATCCTCACAACAAGTTTCGAAAAAAATAGTTGTATTTTTACTTCTCACATAAAAATAAAAGCATATAGCTACATCTCCTTGTCAACAAGTCAACATGTTATATCTGAAGAACAACTCGATCACTTTTGCCGTAAATTTTTTAAAGGAAATAAAAAGAAGAAATGGTGTTACTGGGGTTAACGTGGCCGAGTGTCAAAGTCTTAAAATTTTACCTAAATCCTGAAACGTTTCGAAGAGAATACTTAAATGTACTTTACTTTTCACATTAAAATAAGCCAAGTACTGGAGATCCTTGTGGCGACACCCGTAGAAGTTCCCGTTTTAGAACAAAAAAGGTTTAGCGTCAAATGCATGCGAAATTGAAAAGCGGATTTAAAGACATATGTTTTTACCTAAAGAAAATTTTTACAAATTTTTTGAACAAGTCAATAAGCAACATCAAACAACTTGATGAGACAGCACATAGACTCGCGTTTATAAAACTGGACTATTACAGGAGAAACTTTCCATAATTGCTAAAATATTGAATAAATAATATGTAATGGCTTTAGAATACCGAGCGTTAAATTTGTACCATACCCGCCATACCCTTGTCGTGATGCAATTTAGCAGTACACTTTGTTTGATAATAGTAATGTCGATACTATAACAACTCTAATACTACTACTACTACTAATAATAAATCTTATATTTAAACACGATAGTATTTAAAGCACAAGTGCTTGTGGGGTCGTGTACAATAACTACAGTATATATTAATTAAATAACTACCACTTGATATAACTAACTAATTAACAATACTTACACTAAGACTTATCTTACACAATAATAAAATATTTAAATCAATAGTATATATATACATGTGTATATATATATATATATATATATATATAGCACGATCAGTAGAAAAACGTTTTAAAACCCTTTCTCAAGTGATGAAAGTCACCTATTTATACTTACAAACAAAAATAATTATAAATTTAAATTACAAAAAATCTCTAATATTCAATCCATTTGGGGCAAACGTATTCAATTTGTAAGCCCTACATCCTTCTCTGTCCGTTGGCTTGCTCCGATTACTCTTGTCAATAATTTTCACTAACATATCATTAACCCCCTCATGAAATGCGCATATAAATGCTCCCCTGGTATATCCTGCTGCCCCTTTCCAAACCTAATTAAACTGCTCTTATGATGATTAAACCTTTGTCTAAAAGAAGTAATGGTACTTCCCACATACTTCTTCTTACATTTTTTACATAAAATGAGGTAAATCACTAGTACTCCAACCGAATCACAATCAAAGCAGAAATTAATACGAAATATGCAACGCCGCCAGAGTAGTTTCTTTATCAAACGTCCCAAACCTGACCAGTATCTTCTAATTTAATCGCAAGTTTGTATTTCAGGTGAAAAAGGAGAATCGGTTAAGAGAGCAATGGTATGTGTTTTCTTTTACACAAATTGCGTAGCTTTAACGCGTGGCTTTTTCATGACCAATTAAAACAACTTTCACAGAACCATCTAGCCTGCATGAAGATCTGCTTTACTTGTCCAAATAATAATAGAGTGAGTAGATAAGCCATCCATCGCTCCATAATTAAAATGTTTTGTTACACGTACAAATATTCTTAGGTTTCCAATCATGCTTCTGTTGTAGAAATGCTATTTAGAGTCGCACGCGCATAATGAAAGCATTTCGATGGAGTAGCTACTTAAAAATTAGTGAGTGATAAACTGAAAACCACCACCCTACCCCCTTCCTCTATTAACCCCTTGGAACTGGCTTTATGCAGAAATTACAGTCTTCATTTATTGATATTTATGTATTGTTTAGTTCACTGAATCAGCGCATATTGTTGGTCAGCATGACATGAAAAAACAAGACAATAATTCCATAAAAACAGGCCCAGAAACAGGTATTCAGGAAGCAATATAAGTAATATTATAATGTAAGTAGTTAATAATTAGAACAATTTTTCAAAAAACAACTATTCTCCTGAAAAGCTGCGGATATATTTTCCAGTAGAATCGATTAAAGAATATGTATTAAATAGGGTAGTGCAAATGGTGCATAGTTATCAAAAACTAATTATTATTATCGTTAATGTTGTTGCTGCTGTTGGTGTTGTTGCTGTTACTTTTGTTGCTGGTGCACGCTGTTGGTGTTGGTGTTGTTGGTGTTGTTGTTGGTGTTGTTGCTGTTGGTGTTGTTGCTGTTGGTGTTGTTGGTGTTGGTGTTGTTGGTGTTGGTGTTGTTGCTGTTGGTGTTGTTGCTGTTGGTGTTGTTGCTGTTGGTGTTGTTGGTGTTGTCGCTGTTGGTGTTGTCGCTGTTGGTGTTGTCGCTGTTGGTGTTGTCGCTGTTGGTGTTGTCGCTGTTGGTGTTGTCGCTGTTGGTGTTGTCGCTGTTGGTGTTGTCGCTGTTGGTGTTGTCGCTGTTGGTGTTGTCGCTGTTGGTGTTGTCGCTGTTGGTGTTGTCGCTGTTGGTGTTGTCGCTGTTGGTGTTGTCGCTGTTGGTGTTGTCGCTGTTGGTGTTGTCGCTGTTGGTGTTGTCGCTGTTGGTGTTGTCGCTGTTGGTGTTGTCGCTGTTGGTGTTGTCGCTGTTGGTGTTGTCGCTGTTGGTGTTGTTGCTGGTGTTGTTGTCGCTGTTGGTGTTGTCGCTGTTGGTGTTGTTGCTGGTGTTGTTGTTGCTGTTGGTCTTGTTGCTGGTGTTGTTGTTGCTGGTGCTGGTGTTGTTGTTGCTGTTCGAAGGGCCTTCGCTCGAAACGTTAGATTCCTACGTTCTCTGTTTCGGCAGCATATCTAACCTTGCTATATTTCGATTGTTGTTTCTACACTGCCTACGCAGCACGCTACTTTTATTTCACTATCTGTATTAAATAGGGTAGTGCAAATGGTGCATAGTTACCAAAAACAAATTATTATTATCGTTAATGTTGTTGCTGCTGTTGGTGTTGTTGGTGTTGGTGTTGTCGCTGTTGGTGTTGGTGTTGTTGCTGTTGATGTTGTTGCTGTTGGTGTAGTTGCTGTTGGTGTTGGTGTTAGTGTTGTTGCTGTTGGTTAGCGTTGTTGCTGTTGGTTAGTGTTGTTGCTGTTAGTTTTGTTCCGGTTGCTGCTCTTAGTGTTGTTGCTGTTGTTGTGTAGTGTAGTGGGAATCTGTCTGTGGGAATATTTTTCCCAGTAGAATTGATTAAAGAATATGTATTAAATAGGGTAGTGCAAATGGTGCATAGTTATCAAAAACAAATTATTATTATCGTTAATGTTGTTGCTGCTGCTGTTGTTGCTGGTGCTGGTGCATGCTGTTGGTGTTGGTGTTGTTGCTGGTGTTGCTGTTGGTGTTGTTGTTGCTGTTGGTGTTGTTGTTGCTGTTGGTGTTGTTGTTGTTGTTGCTGTTGTTGTTGTTGTTGTTGTTGTTGTTGTTGTTGTTGTTGTTGTTGTTGTTGTTGTTGTTGTTGGTGTTGTTGCTGTTAGTGTTGTTGCTGTTACTGCTGTTAGTGTTGTTGGTGTTGGTGTTGGTGTTGAAATTGTCGCTGTTGGTGTTGGTGTTGATGTTGTCGCTGTTGGTGTTGGTGTTGGCACTGTCGCTGTTGGTGTTGTCGCTGTTGGTGTTGTCGCTGTTGGTGTTGGTGTTGTCACTGTCGCTGTTGGTGTTGGTGTTGGCACTGTCGCTGTTGGTGTTGTCGCTGTTGGTGTTGTCGCTGTTGGTGTTGGTGTTGTCACTGTCGCTGTTGGTGTTGTCGCTGTTGGTGTTGTCGCTGTTGGTGTTGTTGATGTGGATGTTGTTGCTGTTGCTGTTGGTGTAGTTGCTGTTGGTGTTAGTGTTGTTGCTGTTGGTTAGTGTTGTTGCTGTTGGTTAGTGTTGCTGTTGCTGCTGTTAGTGTTGTTGCTGTTGTTGTGTAGTGTAGTGGGAATCTGTCACGCCTATTCACCCCAAATAAAGTCAGTAGATCAGAGTGTAAAATTATTGGGTCAAACTTTTTAAGCCAGAATACCATCAAACTATGACTATTGTAAACTATAAAGAAGTTACACATCCTACAGAAAATTAACTTGTAATTTTATATATTACAGCTCAATTGATGACATCATGGATCAAAAGGCATGAAGTAGGGCAAATGTCATACTCAAATGGTTTCCTCAGGGTTGGCGTTACAGGATACTATTACATATACAGTCAGATCGAATACAGGGATGGTAGAGTTTCTTTGACAGGCTTCTTGTTGTGTATTGATAACAATGTAGTAATCGAAGCTTCAAACTCTGTGATTAATTCAGACAAACGATATAACACCAATTACATTGGAGGCGTTTTCCGCATTTATGCTGGTCAGAGGATTAGCGTTCGAACATATTATCGCCAGCTTTTTTATTTCAGCGAAAAAAGATCTTACTTTGGCGCATTTATGATTCATGATTTACCTGAATTTGATTAAAAACTATGTTAAACTTACAATACTGAATGTTTGTCTAACAAATAAGTAGCATTTTTTGTAAAAATGTAGAATAAAGATATAAGATACATAAATGCATGTAAAAATATTACATATGATATATCATAAAAATATTCGCTATATAAGAAATTTGTGATATATGTTTTCCTATATTTTCTTTTAATACTGTCTGTCTATTATTATATTACTACATATATATCATATATACCAATAGTAACGAAAATCAACAAAAGACTTAAAATTTAGTTTCAAAATCACAAAGGAAATATTGAGCACAGCGGTTTCATTAGTTTTATTTTATGTCCCGGCTCAGATCTCATGTACAAGTAAAAAATTTGAATTGCATTTGTTGCCTACATATGTTTCGAAATTTTTTGGTATTTATCACTTTTTATATTATATAAAATAGAGTGGTTTATTGAGTTTGCCGCCACAATCTCACATGTGTCGATTATCATGAAACGTATTAGAGTATACTGCTCTATTTTTGTGGGGCAATAGGACTATTTTTTATGATACTTTACATGAGCCGTGCTAACCCGGCTAACCGTGCTGACCCGGCTAACCGTGCTAACCCGGCTAACCGTGCTGACCCAGCTAACCGTGCTGACCCGGCTAACCGTGCTGACCCGGCTAACCGTGCTCACTCGCGTCACGAAATTCTTTTCGCCATGAGCCGGGCCATGAGCTGGGCTGACTCGCGTCACGAAATTCTTTCCTCGGCCGCAAAAGAGATTTTAATCAACGTTAGGGTTAAAACAGAACAATACATGGATCTTTGAAAATATGAAATTATTTCTGCACATCCATGTATTATTCTCTATTTTATCAATAATTTATTATCTATCAATTTTATGGTATTATTTGCTGATAATGATCAGACACTGCTACTAATTGAACTATGAGCTATATGATCTGTGAGTCTAGTCTTTTATCCATCTTTTTTTTTTTCGACATGTGATGAGCCATTTAATGGTCGACGGCTAACGGGTAAAAGAAAATAACGACAACAGCATCTTCAACCACGGTGCTACGAATATTAGAATAGTTTCGTACGTCACGCCGCATCGCAGCCAGATATACAAAGAAACGACACAAGATAACCCAGCCAACCTACGCCAGACCAGTGTCCACAATCTGCAGGATTTCCAACAGGACCCAAGCACAGAACAGCACAGCCATGACAACCATGCAGTGCCAAGGACGCTTGTTATACAGCATGCCAGCCAACCTCGTACCCAGGGTCTTACCTCCGCTCCCCCCTCCCGCTGCGGAAAGACCCTGGTACACGCTGGTCACGTGCTGCCCAAAATATGGGCAGTACAAAATACATTTAGTGTGGGTAGGGTGGTACAAAAAACTTTCTCGACTTACCGACCGGAGTAGTGTTTATACAAAACGCAAAACATCTGACCAGATGAATTGTCACGACTCACGAAAGTTGCACAAAACGGCTTGGAGAAACAATCCGAAACGAGATATAATTTAATAAGAATGCCAAAGTCTCAAAGATCAATATTTTGCTAGCTTTGTAGCGCTGGCGACATGTGTTATTGATGGGAGAATATTCGTTTAAAGCATTCGAATCGCGAGGCTTTTGACTGGACGTATTCGCTTAAATATAACGGCAGCTTTCGCGTGTGGTATTCAACAACGTACAGGTGAAACATACGTATTTTATTGTTTATTTTGAGAGTTTGAAACAGTCTTTTGCGTTGTTTTGACCAGTTCTCATGCGGACAAAATTATGGTCAGTCATCCACGAACTCTCTCCTCCGCAGAGGCGAGGGCGCGCGGGCGAGGGAGAAGACGCGTAACCAGAATAGAAGCCTCTGCGGAGGAGAGAGATCCACGAACATGATAATTGATAAATATATTTGATATAAAATGCCATTTTTCAAGTTCATTTTAAAAAAGTTAGTCGATATCCGTATACCTATTATATTTCAAACAATTCATGGCGAGGGACTATAATTTAATACGACGTGTTATTATTAATAGTCCGAAAAGCGGCGGGTATTTGGTTGTTGCGTTTAAAACGATCAAAACTAAGAGATACGTAACAAGTTAACTTGAACGAGGGTTTCTTTATCGGACAAGAAGTTTGTGACCTCAAAGAAGCAGAAAAATCGATAAGACTCGCCCGCTTTCTTGAAGTCTACTGAAAGTATTATTTCTTAAAGGGCATATGACTTGAAAATGAAGTTTGTCTTATTGAAAAGAACATTTAAAATGATAAAATAACATCTTTTGCAGTTTTTGATTTCCTTGCTTCCTTTTTGAGATATTCCAGCTTGTTTGATATGCAAATGACACAACTTTTTACGTCACATGTGCATAATGAGTTATCAGAAAAGGTTACATATCTCTGCTATTATGAAAACGTGGGCTTAACTCAAAGGAAGCATGTGCGTGTTTCTACCTACAACACCAAACATGTAGAATTCCAAGTGATTTCGTTTCACAATAGCAAAGATATGTAACCTTCTCTCGGTAACTCATAATACTCATTATGCACGTGTGACGTAAAAAGTTGTGTCATTTGCATATCAAACAAACTGGAATATCCCAAAAACGAAGCAAGGAAACCAAAAACTGCAAAAGATGTTATTTTATCATTTTAAATGTTCTTTTCAATAAGACAAACTTAATTTTCGAGTCATATTCCCTTTAAAGTAAACAACACAGCGCATTCTTCTAGAAATGCAGACAGATGACAACAAAGGTTCAACATTTCACCTTTGCCTTATTAAATGTGTCTAGTGTCTTGCTATAGCATAGAATGATCTTGGTTTCAAATATTTTACTATTTTAATACTGTTTATTTTTGTTTATTTGTCGTTGATTAATACTATTGTTCGATATTTTAATATACTTTGCCGAATGGAGGAGCGGCAACAGTTTTCGTAGTGGCGTATTCATATTTCATGATCAATCGACGAAAAATCAAATTTGCGGAGCAACTGGAATTTATATAAATAGAAAAATGATAATAAGATATCGATTAATCGAATATATATTGTATAATTTAAGCACCCAGGTTGACGATTATTGAACGAATGGGAACATCAAAAACTTTCTTAAAACAGCGATTTATTATAAACTAAAAACAATAGCTGTCAAAACAACTTGTTTCAATTTTAAAATCGTATCACCGGTTTAACCATTCATTTCAAAATCTAATACCAGAAAACAAAACAAGATAGGTATACATGCATTTCTTCGACTATTCCAGCGAGGTGAAGCATTGATACGCAGGGGACACTCCCACAGTCGAACATTTTGATAGACGACACGTGACCAGCGTGTACCAGGGTCTTTCCGTAGCGGGTGGGGGGAGCGGAGGTAAGACCCTGGGTACGAGGTTGCATGCTAGCGGCACGCCCTGCAGGCCACCACGGAGCCACAATAGCGATGAGAATATCCAGAGCTCTTTTACAAGAAGGATAATCAAACGCTGACAGTAGCGTTTGTTCCTCCAACACACAGATGAACAATCGCAATTATAGCAGCGTCGCGTTCCATTTTTAGACCAGCACCACCGAATATGGTGAACCAACAGAAGATATAAAGAACTGGGACGGTGAGTGTTCCAATAATAAAACTCCTCACGGTTCGACCTCGAGAATTAATCTTGGCGATAAACATACCAACAAATGGAGACCATGTAATCCACCATGTCCAGGAAAATATTGTCCAAACTTTCATCCAGGAGGTACCTGTTTACATCTGGGGCGTTTCCAAGTTGCGCAAATGCATCGGTATGAAAAGCATATACTGGAGTAAATACTGAAAGTTGTAGCAGATACGTACACTTTCAACAAACAAGTTGATGAAAAACCAAGTGTTGTCATGGAAGTATATAAAAAGCATTAGCATACTTCAAAGCCCTTCATACTTCACTGAGACTACGAATATCATGCAATCTTTAGCCCCGCGAGACAACAGATATGGTGGCAAACATGTGATAACCCAAACGATGCTAATCTGGTTATTGGTATTTTCTTCGCTGCTGCATGCTGCTCATTCCTCTCTCTGACTGTTATTGTCAATCCTCTTTGGTTCATTTCCACGCAGCTTCTCTAAGGGTTTTTTTTTTGCAAAAAGTACTCTTTCCATGTTTCTTTGATGTACGAAACTTCTGGGAAAATATTTCTTTTACATATGTAGCTTGACTCACATCTCTTCCTTCTTAGTTTTAAAATCTTATATATCAGATTTTCTTTTTCTTTTAACTCGAGTTTCTTACACCATTGTTTCCATGCATTATCTTTGGCTTTTTCGACAGGATTTTTTGCTTCCTTTATCTAGCTCTTGAACTATAGCTCTTGAACTCAAGTCTACTTTCTTCATTTCATAACAGTTGCCATCTCTTGAAATTTTTTCTTTGTGTTCATTGCCTCATTTATAACCTCCTCACATCACCACCAAAATTCTTTCTCTACCTCTCTTCCTCTTTTGGTTGTTCCATAGAATTCTTCCGCCTCTTTTCTTAGGATATCCTTCATATGTGTGTCAACTTTTCTGTCTTGTTTTCTTCTTATATTGTCTGAATTTCTTTACTTTCTCTCCAAACATTTCCTGATTTTCTTCTGTTAACTTCCACGTCTTAAATCTTCTTTTGATGTTTTAACATCGATGCTCCCGTTATTTCTAGAAATTTTGAAGTCCATAACTAGCAGCCTATATAATGCGTAATTGTTACCGCTTCACCTGGTATCGTCATTTTGATTTCATACCCGATTTTCTTACTAAATAGAATGTACAAAGTGTTCTACTTTCTTTCTAAACGCAGAATTTGTAAACATTAATATCCCTACCATCTGGCTAAAATTCCTTTCCTTCTTAATTTTTTCACTCCAAAACATGACACTATATGTATTTCTTCATAACCATACCCCACTTAAATTCATTGCAAAGCAAGGTTCCAGACTAAGTTTCGCGATACAGCTCAGTTTGAATAACAATATATCAATCAGTAACTGAAGTTTAATCTCATTTTTTGTTTACAGCATTTTCCCAGTTGCCGCATCTTCACAAAATTTGTAAATGTTACGCGATGCTATTTATCAATCATTGTAACAATAACACATTCTGATGCAAATAATGAGTCGCAAGCTGTATGATGAAACAGAATGAATGTTTAAAATTTGACATGATAATCTACCTTTGTAGCTGGGTCTGGGCATAGTTAACTGGGGGAGTATCACGTACGTCGCCTCAAATTGTAAGTAAACACATGCAGCCAAGTTTCCGGTCAAAGACTATAGGAGGTCAGCACAAATATCAGTGGCTACGGAAAATGTTTGAAATAAGGCATTAATAATAATTTTAAGACATTTTTAGCCCCATATCTTCAGAAATATTGGAGGAAAAGACTATATAGAGGTCACTAGCAGACCTGTTCCGCAGCCCTTACCAAATAAAGATGTCAAATAACTAGGAAACATACCATAACGGGTTTCTGTAGGGGGTCTACAGGTAGGCTACTTTCTGCGGTGACAAATTGATGCCCTATAGCTTTGATTAGGAACAGCTGCATGGAATATCGCGGGATGTGTCTGCCGGACATTTCAAGAACAGGAGAGTTAACAGTGCGCGGGCTTCTCCGGACTATATTGAGGAAAGGCGAGCTATACCCAAGCTCTCGACGTGCTAGGTTGAAGTATGCGGTGTTTATATAAACTCGAGTTTCCGGGAAAGGTGGTTCCATCTATTGTATCACTATGTACTTAGTAGTATAGCCAAGTTAACCGAGTCAGTGTTTGCGTGGGGGAATTAATGATCACGCTTTGACCGCAAAATTTTGGCTCTTATTTCAGAATTCTCGGCGAAGCATGACACCCTAAAGGCCTGGCCAAACGCTTTCAATATTTCAAGCAACATCGTTCAACATTGTTGAACGCATGTTGAACGAAAATTTTCGTTCAACATCATTCAACACCATTCAACAACGTTCAACATCATTCAACAGGGTGGCCAAACCGCTTTCAACATGTTGAATCACGGTTGAATTCAACAATGTTGAACGATGTTGAATGAAATGTTGAAAGCGTTTGGCCATGCAGGCTTTAACACGCTTGTCATATATAGAGTAAGGCAAAAAGTAGTGATTTCTCATACAACCAGAGACCATGCCTTGGCCGAGTTACTTGCTGAACCGGGTAACTCGAGACCATATAAAACATATAAACATGCAGACCAATCAAATTAAGTACAGCTGGTTAATCGGTTGCAAGTGCTAGCTGCTTGGGTGCATACATACTGTATATGTGCGTCTTGTACGTTTGGAATAAAAAAACATCGACAAATTAATAAACCTTTGGTAATTTTAAGATATAACTGCAGCGAATAATCCAGAAAAATCAAATGATTTGAAACAATGAGTGATCATTAATGTGTAATGTGATAAGTCAATATTGAAATATTAACACCGATGGATAAATTTCATGTTCCAACACATACATATATAGTCACAAAAACAAATGCTATAATAAAATCATTTCAATGATGGAGAAGCAGGAAGGCAAAGTCAAAGATACATGTGGTTCAATTCTTATCTTCGTTATTTCGCTCAATGTGCTGTTTACAGTGCTTTTACTGACCGGTTTGGCTCACACTGTAACAAGAATAACGCAACAGGAACACGAACTAGGAAATCTACGCAACACACAGGACCAATGTCTGTGTAAAGAAATATACGACAGAATGCCTAAAGTAACCAAAAACGAAAGTCAAGAATTCCAACCGAAAACCGAAATTGTAGAAGATAAAGAACAAAAGATATCGAAAGCGGAGTCGGTAACGTCGCGAAAGCAAAGAGCAGCCAAATCAAACGGTAGTGGTGAGATCATATTAATATATAACTGCATACTATAGTATATCTGTTTCAAAATCGTTTTTACGTTATTCACATTTTGCAATGGTTCCAGAAAGTATTAGCTGTTGCAATCATTTAATACTGCCGTAAATAAGCGACGCGTCCTGCACGCGAACAGTGGTCCCCAATTACGAGTGACCGATAATGACAATAATGTCTTTCTGTAAAGATGAATATATTGGAGAACGTAAGCAAATAATATAGGTTAATGCCCAGTACAAAACATGGATGTATATAAGCCATCGTATACAAAGATATAGAAAAACATAACATTTGATTCAAACGTTTCGTTGTTTACTCAAAACATCTTCAGAGATAATAATTAGTTAATAGATTCTAATTACATATATAGACCAAGCGAAACAAATAATTTATATATATATAATGGAAAACTTTAAAAATCTTTATCATATCATTAATAATTCATAAGGAAAATTCAAAAGAAATTAATATATAAGCTACCCCTCTTTCGCTCACTCGCTCCAATCATTTACCCCTTGTGTCACACAAATCCCACATGACCCCTGATCAAAAGCGACAGAGTTGCCTCATTGATTAATAAAACATCATTGTTTTATCATATTAATTTGTTATGGCACAAATTCAGCTTTTTCTGAATTAAAATAATTTTATCTAACCTTTCCTACGACTTTTAAACAAAGTGTTCATCACGTACACTTAGAATTTGATAAGTAAGTTAAAAGTTCATAAAGATCAGCCGCTCATATTTTAATTACTACGTAGAATATAGTGTTAGACGAGAGTCTAGACTGGAACTTACATACAGATATGATTCGCAAAAAAGTTTCCAAACGCATAGCTTTATTAAAACCATAAAGAGCTGCCATTAAATAGCAGACAGTCTTTTTATAAAGCCTTGATACAACCAATAATAGATTATGCATGTGTTGTTTGGGGCAATACAACTAAATCCAACATTGATCAAGTTATCAGACTCCAGAAATATGCAGCAAGAGTAACTTTAGATATAAAATATCCTAAACAAGTGCCTTCAACAAACCTGTTTGAAAAACTAAAATGGATGACTTTTCCTAAACGGCATCATTTATTTCACTTCAATTCTAATGTTTAAAATAGTAAACAATATTGGTCCAAAATACTTATCTGATAAATTTGTTTACACTCGTGATAGTCATACAGTTAATACTAGACATGCAGCTGATGGTAAATTGAGAATACCTAAATTGTCTACAACAACGGGTCAAAGATCTTTTAGTTACCGTGGCGTAAAGATTTGGAACAACTTAAAGACTAGTTTTAAGGACTCAACTTTAAGTACTTTTAAAAAATTTGTAATTGAGTCAATACTCTAATTCTTTTTGTTTTCTTATGTAAATAGTATATTTTTATAAGTTTTATTGTATAGAATATGTATATTTATAAGTGTAATTGAGGGCCACTCTCATTGACCAGTTGTGTTAGATAAAATATCGTTGCAATATATTCCTCAAGTTGACCAATTCATTTGATGAAAATTATTGCTAACTTCTTGTTTTGAATTTGATTGGTTTCTGGGTTTTAATCAACCAAGAAGAAACAGGATTATTTACCAAACACCAATCAAATTAAAAACAGGAAGTTGTCAACGAATCTTATCAAATGAATTGTACAACTTGACGAATATATTGCAACAATATTTTACGGAACGCTTCTATTGCCACAACATTAATTATACGCTATATATATTTTTTTTTCAGAAGCCTCTATTTGATCAAAATAATTGACACGTTTTGTATACCTAGATTCCAAAACATTTTTCGATCTTGAAAAAAAATTAAGTTAAACTGAAAAAATAACAATGGACCAAAATATTGCTAAAAATAAAGAAAAATACTTAATATTTATGATTGTTTTTATTGTCTTCATTTAAGATGAATATTGGACGTCTTGAATATAGGATTATTTCTTATCTTTCCTAAATAAACATCGTAATTTTTGAAAATTCTGCACGTACATTATAAAATAATTAACTATAAATTAACTATATTTCAGATGGCAAAAGGTCACACACTGGAAAAACAAAGGTGAGTTGTGTTCTTATTTAATTAAACTCGAATCTAAAAGTATATTACAAAAAGGTGGTTTCGATTAACAATACTGGTCTGAGTGTTTCAAGACATGTATTAGTGGGTTGCAATCAATCCCCTGAGATTTAGAGGACAAAGACACAGCGGCCATGTTGGTTGGTAGGTACAATAGTATCTAATATAATATTCTTTTGTACATACCAACCAACATGGCCGCCATGACGTAACGTGCAACCCAGCAATTGCCCCGTGCACCTCATTCTCCATATTTGGAACGCTAACTTCAGTCACGGCTATCATGCTTCAAAAGTGAAATCAGAACTCTCGTATATCACATCGGTTTCAGTCCCCTACTCCATCTGACAGTGTTAACCTTTGACTGCGTATAGGGAACAGATGGTAGGGACTGACAGCGACGCCACAGAATAAAGATATAACCAGAAGTCCCATGGCCGCCGCCATGTTCTTAGATAGTGCCAACGAAAATTTTACGAGGTGTACTGTGTATGCTATTGTCTGTTCTAAGCAAAAGGGCAGCCCATTGTTAACTTATGAGTTTGAGCAATGATTTAAGATTTTTGTGAAGTCAAGTCTCTTCAAACAAGAACTCGCAAAACGATTTCACTATCTAAGAACATGGCGGCTTGGAAAAAAGCGTGACAACAAAATCATGAAGTGGGACTTCTGGTTGATCATCTATTCTGTGGCGACGCCGTGATATATATATCTGCATGACTTCAAACTTCACTTTCTGCCCTGGAGTTATAGCGTTACAGTGAACATTGAGTTCACTAGTATTGCCTCGTGAGCCAAAGATCTCATTCCATGTTTGTTTGACTGACCCAAAAAACCATATGACATGAAATATAACCCCAGTTTTTTATGGTTGTATTAGGAAGAAAACTTAAAATAATGAAAATAACGCGGCTTTCACATATACCATTAACATTTTTCACGTTCTTGAGTTATATCAACTATGTACAATTGATCTATGTCTATGATATCAAGGTTTGTATCTAGCACAAAATGGGAAATCACCCACATTTTCTGAGGACTAAAAATACCCAAGAATATGTTCGCATAGTTGAGTTGGCTTACCCAAATCAATTTGCTTAAACATTTAAATAGTTTGCTTAAACTACATACTTAAGAACATTATTCTGAAAAAATTGTGTGAATGGCATGTAAAAGTCATTTTTGTTATTTTAACTGTTCTTCCAAAGACAATCTTTATCATACTAGGAAACTGGGATTAATCAGTGTCGTGTCATGTGCACTTTAAACCATTCGAAACTAAAAATTCTGCAACATTAAAAACCCCTAGTACGTTACACTCTGAAGACACTCCGGACCTTAGCTCTAGAAAATGTCTTTTAAATAAATATAATGAAACGTTGTTAAAGAGACAGCAAGTGTTTCATTTCTAATACAAAATCTTCATTTTCCTTTAATTATAATTTTTAGCATAACAAGGGCTGTAGACAAAGTTGGCAGCGTCTTCACAACAGTTGACATTTTTTCTTTAAAATTGATTTTATCTAATGTGCCCTCAAAGCACCATGCTTATATCTATAGGGGCTTATATCTATAGGTGGGAGAGGGCAAGGGGCAGTAAACGAGTGTCATACGTTGTTTATACTCAGAATTGAATAACAAATTTTAATGGTCACTTATAGTTCAGACAATCAGCGCACATTGTTGGACATGGCGGAAGAAAAGTGCCAGCTGTTAAGAATGGAACTAGTAAGTAATTACATCAGCAGTAAGTAACAATTATTAGACGAGGTTGAGCAAAATGTTGCAAAAACTGTTTGCGATTATAATAGCTATCAAACATTTAAGAGTCGTAGGAAACGTTAGATAAAATCATTTTAAGGTGTTAAATCATTTTAAGTCAGAAAAAGCTGAATTTGAGCCATTATATAGTGTCTTATAACTTTGATAAAACATTGATATTTTATTAATCAATGCATGTTTTAACAGTATTTACAAATATTGATTAAACATTCGTTTCCTTTGAATTTTCCTTATGACTTATTAATGGTTTGATAACTATACTTCAAATTTGTTTGCAGATTATTTAATGACTTCGTGGAAAGCAAGACACTTGAGTGGACACATGTCATACTCCAATGGTTATCTTACGATTGGGAAGAAAGGATACTACTATATCTATAGTCAGATATACAATATGGATGGTCGCATGGCGTTCACAGGTTACGAAGTGTACATTGACGAAAAACCTGTGATTAATGTTGTGCATTCAGTTGTTAGCATGAGACGAAAATACGACACTAAGTATGTTGGAGGAGTTTTTTACATTCGCCCTGGTCAGCGGATTACCCTGCGAACGCCATATAAGCGGACGTTTGGTTATTATGAAGGAAAGTCTTATTTTGGTGCATTTCTAATTCATCAGTAAACAACAACTTACCATTGGTTTACTCCATATGATAGAACTATATACACACTGTGTAGTATAATGACATCATGGTTTGATTATTCTATATATCTAATTAATCGTGCAGATTCTATTTTTTTTTAAAAATAAATAGATAAATACCAATGAGAGTGGGGGAAAGTGTGAAATATTGTTTATAATGTAATTTGGAAATTAATTATACGCATTCATTGTAAACAAATGTTCCAGAATCTCGAATGATCATAAAACAAAAGACATTGGAGTCTGCCCTGTGCACGTGTCAAAGGATCTAACTAAAAATCTATTTGCCCGATGCATTTATAGTTAAGGCAAAGTATAAGATTAATTACAAACTATTTATAAATCATCAGATTTGAACGAATTCTGAAATTGCAATTGGTTGAGCATTAAAGAATGGGCCGGACCGCGACCTATTTTATCTATGCACAAGGTACAGCTGCTTCGAGCGCAAAGTTTGTTTTCGTAACTTGTATATGTAGAGTCTATACATGTGCGGTATATACATTAAAAAGTTTTGCAAATCACTACAAAACAAGTCAAAAGAAGTAAAGACATATAATTTTTCTTATTTAGAGGCAGGTCAAAAAGTATAGGGTGAGTAGGCCGGAGCACAAAGAGGGTGGGTCATCATGTTTTCAGCTTTTCCTATGGAGAGATGATTCAAGCCTCGGATATTGACAATATTGTAAAAGTCAGAAGCCGTGTGTAAGCCTATTACCACAGATTTTGTCGAATGCTGTGAGTAATATTAACTATAGCAGAAACTCAACATTTCATTTATAATTTGTACGTGACGTCACGTCCGTTTTATATGTCCAGATATGGTCAAAGGCAAATGGCAAGGTCAGTTAACACTTCAAAATATTTACATGATATTTGATACTCATGTAGAGTTCTTTACGTTCGTGTTAGAAAATGCCACACGCTTGCGTTTTGCTACAAATTTTATTTTATAGACATCGAAAATGAAATCTCAAGCAAAACTCGCGTGATTGAAACCTAACAATAATTGAAAGAGAAGAATATAATGCATATAACAGCGATCTCTTGAAAACTATTTCTGACTGTTCAGTTAACTCAGTTTTCACGCAGAAAAAATTATAATTTGTAATACAATTCATTTTTGAAATAATCCCGAAGAACTAAAGAACACATGTGATGTTCGTTTCTGCTAAAACAATTAAATTATTCGCTCTCAATTTCTATGAATCGGGTTCATAATTGGTAATAATTTGTAAGTTAATTATAAATATTATAAATAATATGATATAACAAATTGCGAAAAACAATTGCTCCCCGGGCAATATGTAATTTAAGCTACAACGTCATGGTATCCAGACATTTTGCCGACGAAAATTTTGCGGAATATCGGCTCACCCCCTTAACTATATAAAGTTGGAAACATCAACAACCTGAATTTTCATATCTAATCCGGCTCGAGCGCTACTCTGCTGTAGCCTGTGTGCAGTCGCTGCTCTCCCGTGGAAAAATAGGGGGGGGGGGGGAGCGTCTGAGTTCGAGACGATAATCGTGTTCCAGTCACGTGGATTTTCCATGGAATCGTGGAAACAGATCTGATTGGTCGCCGTAGTATTATTGTGGATGGAGAACTAAAAAGTGGAAAATGGACCAATCATATTTCACTGATCTCACGGTGTCCATTTTAAAGGTTTAGGAATGCAGACTGGTAATAATAAATTAACCGTTAATTGACGGTACCGAAAAAGATGGCGGCGGTACATTTAACCATAATGCTTTGCAATCTCAAATCAGCTCAAATAACAACTAACCATTGTTTATCGCGCTAAAATGGATTAAACAAGCAAGAACTTCATTCCTATCAAAGTTGATCGATTTAAAACCTTATCTTCCGATTATTCTACAAGAAACAATATTTAATGTGCGCAATGGATTGTGGTTAAATGTACAAGACGCCATCTTTTTCGATACGGTCAATTATATTACTTAACTCACTGATGGCAGGCAACATGGGAGATGAACTGTTCAAAGTACGATTATTTTATTGATTTACGGAACTATAAATTAAATTCCAAGCTTCTCATACAACTGCAACACGGCTGTGAAGCTAGCGTTAGGTTGACTGTTGAGCAACTGTGAACCACGTGATCTGGAACCGATTATCGACTAGAACTCAAAGACGCTCTCTCCCAACTTTTCCACGGGAGAGTAGTACTGTACACAAGCTACTCTGCTGGAGTAAACACACCTTATTTCCTGGCAAAAAAAATGAGCTGAATTTAAATCCAGTGATACACCACCCGACACCACAGATCAGAGTTATGGAAACATTTTGTATCGGAAACTAGCTTCTAGCCAATCTAGGTCTATCTAGGTTTCAATCTAGGTCTCCATTGCTGATCAGAGACTTGGACATTCTTGTGTCGAAGACTTACTTCCCTACACAAAAGTCGTCAAAGGGCATTCCACATATACTATTTACGGGTATGTACCGCGCAATAGGGTATGGTTTTCGGGCTCTCGATACATGCCGATCACGTCGCGCCGATTGAAAACAGACTACGACATTTGTTTAATTTCTACATCCAGTGAAATAACTGCAACGAGTATTGATTTCCGATTTTAGGTCCCGAAAATTCTGAGTATTAATTTCCGAGTTTAGGGTATCGAAACTTATGTTTGGCATACTGATAGGGTATAGAGAATAGTCTTTTTAGTCTGGATTAATAAACTGGGATAACGTCCGGGTTTTGAAGTCACAACTCTACCCCCAAAATTTCAGAATACTCCCCCCCCCCCCCTGTGTAGGAACAAGACACAGTGTCACTAACACGCAAACTCGTTGGACAAATTCAAATCAACAGTACGTGGCTAAAACTATGTTGGATATCACACATTTCTAAACTTGGACTAAATAGTTTGGAAGAAATGCACAATAACTTACTTCGTTAACGTTTTCAGCATATTATTTCTCCTTTTCCCTGCGTACAAATTTAATTAGGAGGTAATTTATACATCTGACGCTGTTCGTTTAATATGCGCATGCATGCCAACTCCGAGCGATGACGCCAGCCGCATTTATGACAAAGTGTAATATGATAATTACGCACAGGCAATATTATAAACAATCATATTGTTGAATGATGACATTAATATATATATTAAAATATTAGTTCTAGGAATAACATCGCAGTTTCCTTGCAAAAAATAAAACACACATACAGTATTGGAATGAAAGGTTCTTTCTAGGTCACCGTCAAGACGATTCCCGTAATCTACAATCAGATGGAGAAACGTGAAGGCAAGGATAAAGGACGTTCGATTGCCGTCTTTATACACGCAGTGTTTGCTGCACTTTTGTTGCTTGGTATGGCGCATATTCAAATACAAATGACGCAACACATCACGCAACAAGAACGTGAAAACGCAGATCTTCGAGAATTACTTAACAAACATGTTCAGCATATAAAGTCCGTACACGAAGCAAACATTAACTCTCAGTTAAGGGCTGGAGAAAAGGAAGGATTTCAGAACGAAATAGGGGAGCCAAAGGTCAGTCTTGTCGCTGCAAGTCGGTCTAGGCATAACAATAGAAATTGTCACCTTGTGTATTATAAAGTTGAGTTTTTAAATTTTTAGGAGGAAAGAGAAACTGAAAATAATGTTGAAGAAGATAACGAGAATGTGGATGTACAGCCTCTGACTTTACGAATTAAAAGAGAAACCAAAGCGAAGTGCTGTGCTGGTAAGATCAATTTATTTTCTTTTATAATAGTATAGAATTAAATTGCATTGACGTGTTTCCTTGAGGAAACGAATATGTTTAAATTAGACAGTACACGGGTCTACTTTAACACAACGCAGTAGGCCTTGTATATAAAATAAATTGGAAATTCGGAAAATTGGAACTGTAAGACCATATGCATAGCCAGCTGATATCAAAGCTTTAACCGTTTCAGGCGAAACAGTGCGCGAGGCTCCGATACTGATAAGCTACGTACGACCAATTTGGCATTCCAGGTTATAATATAGTAATCAAGAAAAAGCCATAACTCCTGTCTTGACCTCCGCAGGCAACATTTTTTATTCTAAGCAAACTGTTTTTATTTTATAACTGGGTATAATGCGTCAAAACTACATAAAATTAAAATCAAAATTCTTTGCAGGTGCGAATATCTTTATATTTGTGCACGCGCGGAGAATATTGTTTTCCCAACCAAAATTTTCGTGGGCGTAATATCAGATACATAAACAACAAAGTCGGCCTTATCGAAAAATTGGAAAATTTTCGAATTCTTGGGCTTCTGAATAGGTTTATTCCTGCAGTTTGAGCGCAACATTCTCCGTATTCTCGGCTACGACGCCGAGTTCGAGGTCTGCAGTTTTACAAGTTATTTGCTTGGTTCTAAACGCCCCCACATACGCCACTGTCAAAATGTCAAAATTAACATAAATATGGGAAAATATCAACGACTAGAAAACCAATGCTAGTACACGTATGACTACTTTACATTTGTGTTTAACTTCCAGTTTTCAAGATCCAGTATTTCTGACGTGTATATATCTTACTTTAATTTTAACAGAGAAAGGCAGTCGTGGAAGAAAAGGTCAAAAAGGCAAGCGTTTTCTTTTTTGCAAGTTTCTTTCTTCAATTTAATATAGTATTCATTTCAGTGAAATAACGGTAAGATCAAAGAAAACACGGACAAAAACCTTTTTGACGTCATACTGGTAAACCCCCACCAATCACCTTGTTGTTTGTTACAGCCCAAGTCTTTATTTCGACGCGGTCGTCGTTCACACGAGTTCAGCAAAAGTAGCAAAAACTCAAACTTAGACAGTTCATAAAAAGTGGAACCGAGTGACTGGTTTCAATTATTTCTTCGGTTTTAGATTAGTGAACTTTTCCGACTTTAATGGAAAATAAAATAACCTAGCTGGAAACGTATGGCAATGGCATGACATTTGGATGGAAGGCATATCGTTTATTTGCAGCCCGCGTAGAAAAAAAACTTGTGTTTTTACATTGTTGATCGATAGTGAGCTGGCTGCAATGTGTTTGAGTCACTCATAGCAAGTCGTTTCAAAAAGGAGCCAGGGAGGTTTGAAATTTTGCTGCACAAATTACAATTAGAAAATGATACGTTTTCGTTTCCTATAATTTATATTAGATATTAGATATTAGATAGCGCATTTCTCAAACACTGCATTATGATTGCGTTTAATAATTTACAACATGATCAACGTTTTCCCAAACGGAAGTTTAATTTTTGTACGTTACCTTTTTAGGCAATAAAGGAAAACGAGGAAAACCAGGTATACATGCTGTATTAAATTAAATTAAATTAATTTATGCAGATGAAATAAATTTATAGATTGCCTTTACAACAACACACCAAATTCTCGCCAGCCTGCAGATCGTATGATATATGGCGTTACCATATACCTCGGAAGCGAATAGTGCTTTTCACACAATCTGATTGGGTTTTCAATCTCGGGATATCCTGCACTATTACCTCCAAGCAAAACAAACCGACAGCTAGTTTTGCTTTGTTTACTAAAGCATGAAATGTTTTAGTTATCGTCGTAGTGAAACAGAACATCCCGACTAAATGAAAGTGTCCATGCATGAAGTGAAAATCCGTTGACATTTTTATTGATTTAATGAGCAGAGGAGCATAGTAGGAACCCTCAATGAAAATTTTAAGAGAATCTGGCGTATAGTTCTCCAGCTATTAACTCTCAAAGTTAACTATGGATAGTTTGTGTTCGGAGAAATTTTGCGCTTCTTGGCAACAATGCCTTCTATGACGTATGCAAAGGGACATTAACTCCTTCCTGTCCGAGGGCTTCCCCAGAGATGAATAAAATCGTCTGGCGTTAGCCAGAATAAAATACTAAAAGACCAATTCGGACAGGAAAGAGTTAATGGGGATTATGCTGAAATCCATAGTTGTCATTTGCGTAGATCATAAGACATTATTACCGAAACCCAACGTTTTCTCCAATAACGAACTAGCTATAGCAAAATTTGATATAGTTAATAAGGTGAAGATTATACATCAGATTTTCTTTAAATTCCTTAAATCAATAAAATTGCCAACGAATTTTTCACTTCATTAGGATATAGGATAAAAGACTGGGGGCTAATCAGCCCTATTTGCAGTGCAGGCTGAGTTGCAAAAGACGCAGATGAACGTGACCGTGTCGAAGGCTTAACAAAGGCGCTCGCCGCAATACGACACAGTTCAAGATCACGGATCACAGTTAAGATGTAGGTGTTGATTTTACAATGGGAAGAAAACCGGAGAACCCGGCGAAAAACCCTCGAAGCACAGAGAGATCAACTACAACTCTACTCACATGAGTCCTATATAAGCTCAACAACGGGGTCACTCCCAAGCGGTCACCCATCCAAGTACTAACACTCCATAGACACTTTAAATAAGAACATAGATCGTAACTCAGGACTTACCTGCACTTTCTTTTGAAAAACAGATTCGAAGGAATGATTGATGTGCAGAGTTGCATAAACTCCCTGTCGGGGGATAACTCATAAAAACGTCACTATCCTTTGCATCTTATCCTGTAAAAAAATGTTAGTCAAATATTAACAAGTATTTCATTTATGTATATCTCCTTGTGTACTGCAGGTGAAAAAGGCGATACTGGAAACGCTGGTCAAGATGGAATCGCGGGACCACGAGGAAAACAAGGAGCTAAAGGGGACAAAGGTCGCCTAGACATAGCAGAATAAAAGACATAAAACATTTTTAAAAAATATATATATTTTAATTATTGTACTCATTTATCGTGTTTGTAAATTTTTAACAGGAAAGATCGGTGCTACGGGAATGGACGGTCGATATGGGAGAACTGGAAAAAAAGGATGGCAGGGAGTCAAGGGAGATAAAGGTGCCGGAAAGTATTTACAATGACAAAAAAATATTGAAACATCTGCAAAAAATCTATGCTTTTTTTATAATTTTTTTTTTTACATATATACTGTACGTTTAGATTATATTGCTGATAAAATTAATATTTAAACGACCATTTACTAATAAACAGCAACGTCTAGAAAACTATTTACTAAATTGATAAGGAATTAGCAGGTATAACGATCTTACAAGATTGAAATATTTATAATTTCAATAAAGTATAATGAGCCCACTCTACCAAATTTTTCAACAAACATACGCATGCATTTTCTATTCTGATTGGTGAACGCACCATAGATCATGGAAGGGAAACTGGATAGGCAACTCAACAAAACCAGAAAGGAAGTTTGCACAACTTGCTATGGTAATTATACGCTTGTGAGTGGCTAATGCACTTAACAACTAAACTTAAGTAACATTACACTACTGCTTAAATTCAGTAATAATAATAATAATAATAATAATAATAATAATTTATTAAATTTATATTGCGCGCTTATCAATCTTACAATTTTCAAATGCGCATTACAATCGCCGTTGGCAATGATTACAGCTAAGACCTAGGTGTTGGTTTTACGGAGGGAGGAAAACCGGAGAACCCGGTGAAAAACCCTCGAAGCACAGGAAAGACCAACTAAACTCTACTCACATGAGTCTCAAGATCGAGAACAGGGCTATTCCCAGACGGTCACCCATCCAAGCGGGCTTAACTATTGGTGAGAGGCAGCGCCCTAACAGCACACGCCAACCGTGCTTCCCATAATAGCAATAGCTGAACGTAGCCATGTGGGACCGCCCGTTAGGTGCTTTAGCCACTTATAATTGTATAATTAACATATCAAGTTGGGCAAACTTTGTTCCCGGTTTCGGAACATCGTTTTAAGTTTCCTATCCAGTTCCTCGTCTATTATCTATGAACGCACGGTCCGTAAAAATGCGTATCCGGATCGCTGTCCCGGATGTTGATTTTGCTGGCGTGACTTTCTAAGTATTTTTACACTAAAATTGACAAAATACTGTAATATTGAAAAACGTGGAATAGTCATATAATAAATGATTTATTAACCTCGTTTACTCGGTCTGTACGGAAATATATCAGACCTTGGTCCTTTAAAACTTTCTATCAAAACCTTGGTCTGATATTTTTCTGTACAGGTTAATAATTTCTTAATATATATATATATATAGATTTATATTGATCACAACTTTACTTTTCAGGTGAAAAAGGAGTTTCAGAAAAAACATCGATGGTACGTTTTAACGTTGTTTGCCGCAAACTACGTCCTTATATTTAATGGCCATTTGACAACAACCAAAAATTATATCATTTTTAAAGCACAAAGTAGCCGTAAATGTTGTAATTTCACGTAAAACTGACAGAAGCAAATCTAACTCCATTGACTTCTACACCTGTCCGCCATCTAAGATTCTTTTTTAATGACGTTATAGGCTGTGTAAAATCACACTTTTCCCGGAAAATTGTTTGCCCTAGGCTACCATGCTGTACTGTATAAGTCACATACTTTGCTTTAGTTATGGATGCATTAGTTATCATATGTGATGAATTAGTAAAAGTAACCGTATTTCATCAAGGAGTTTACTTTTACAAAGGAATTTCCATTCCACAAAATTCTACGAAAACGCTAATAAAAAGACTTGTGAAGTAACAAACTACCGAAACAAACTCGATCGAATGTATGATGGATGACGACGATGCATGGATACATTTCCTTTACTAAACGTCATGTTGCTAAACAAGACACATTTAAGTTACTCACTTTGTTTTTGCAAGATTAATTTCCAAACCGTAGTCAAAAAATTAACTATCAAAATTATGAAGCTATATTTACACACTACGATAAATTGGGCATTATGGTTCAAATGCATGACAACTTAGGCTACGTTTACACGGTACCGGACGAATTCGAGACCGATCTCGAATTCGTCCAATTTGGGCTTAATGAAGGGCATTTATTGGAGAGTAGTAGAACAATGAGCCCAAAGATCATTCTGTTGCTCGTTATTTTTGTTTTAATATGTATCTAAACCATAATTCGTCGCAATTAACCGCAATGTGTAAAGTAGCTTTGAAAACCACCAGAAGATTTTATTCATGCAAAAACGTCCTAAAAGGGTAGAAAGTATCTTAGAACGTCAAAATCAAATACAAAGTTTTGGCTTTTGTACAACATTGATCTAGATGATCGTGCACCAAATATTGTTTAAATAACACCTCGGTATATGGTAATATACTCCTGCATAAACAGGTAATGCATGACATTGCTCTTTTTAAAAAAAATCTGTTCCCTTTCATACGATATAAAAAAAATTAAAAAAGAACAACTTTCAGTGCGAATATTGAGTTACTTGCCACCAGGGGGAATGATATGTAAAAAAGACCATCTATATTTCATGTTGAATCAACTATATATAATTATAAAATAACCGGAAGTAAATGAACAACAACACGCACTCTGATTGGCTATTGAGTAAAACAAGCGTGTCATTATAACTCCATAACGGCACGGCACACGAGTCACTTCGCGACGATTTTGTCGTTTTTGATGAATTTTATGTGGATTTAATCATCAACGAAAGTCAAAAATTACCTAGTGGACATATGTCCAATTAAGTAATTAACACAACAGAATGTTTCAAGTGCAACTTCATCGCTAAAATTGCCGACGCTGTTTTTTCTTTACTTTTCTTGGGTTTATTGACAATTTCAAGTCATAATTTTATAAAAGAAATAAGCTAGTAAACCACTCGGCTATCGTATCCTGCTTTACACGCATCTCTCGTGCATTATAACTCGATAATCGCACGCGACACGTTCTTTATTTCTTAAATAATTTTGGCATTTTTGTCTAATACGTCAATTTTATGTTTTTAGGTCGCCGAATCGGCGCATATTGTTGGGCGATACGACAGGATAGAATTACCACATTTCATAAAGAAAAACGGTATCGATCATATAATATATATGGCTCTATAAAATAAAGTGTCCTCTACGCACACTCTGATTGGCCAGGTCCCGTGCATTTATGGAAATCATGAATGACGTAAAAATGGCGTAGGATGGCGTCACCTAGCGGGAAAAGCATGTCAGCTCTTAAAAACTGTCTACTTTTAGCTTGTTTTTTCTTATTTTTAGTTTATAAAACATATTGCTCCTGTGTATATGGACTTTTATAAAGATACGTTTGACGTCACTTGAACACGAAATAAGTGTAAAGGAACTCGGCTATGCCTCATGCTTCTACTCAACTTCTTTCGTGTTGAAATGACGTCAAACGTGCCTTTATGAGAGTAGATATGCACGAAACTTTAAAGTGTTACTGCGATGAATATTCGTTGCGATTTTTTATCGTAGAATCGACGTACATCACCAAATAACTACATTCACTTAATGTTGAAGTGAAATAATAAATTTAAAGATGTCAAATTTTGAGTTTATTTTCTCAAATTTAACGGTTTTGTATGGCCGCCAATTAATGGTTTGTCGCTATTTGTGAAAAGAAACTCAAAGTTTGCAGCCTTAAATGTATTATTTTGCTTTAATATTAAGTGAGTGTACTTATTTGATGTTGTACTTTGATTTTCGCGAAAAAAATCGGATCACAATTTTTCATCGCAGAAGCACTTTAAGTTTTATTTGTTAATTAATACGCAACTCGTTGTCTATTTAAGAATTATACAATACCCTGGTTGCTATGCGTGTTTTCATTGGTTGTTGGCCATGATCTATTAGAGGACAGACACATGGTCACGTCAGATCACGTCAGCTGACTTGCTTTTTTCCTTCTTCATGCCCCAAAATCCGGCAAGAGTTTCGACAAAAACGTTTTAAATTTTTATTGTATAAAACAAATAGATTCCATTTTTTTGTTGTCTGTTCAGTTATAGATGCACAGAAGACGTCACAACGTGGTAAGAACATCAGTGACCCACTCGACTACGTCTCGTGGGCCACTTTTTTGTTCTTACCACGTTGTGACGTCATCTGTGCATCTATAACTGAACAGACAACGGCAAAATGGAATCTATTTGTTAATTAGACAACTATAGCCCGAGTTGTCTCATGAAGTCCAATTTAACCATCTATATATAGTAGGACAGAATATTATTTTTACTAAAACCCCAATAAAATACAAAAGAGTAATTGTTATATGGCGATTTTAATAACGCTTTTAAAAACTCATTAATAATTCATAAGGAAAACACAGAAAATTCATGTTCAATGAGTGATATGTTATAAACAATCCTCTTGATTTACATAAACTTTAGCAGTTTAATTTTCTCGGCTTAGACAACGTTGTTTTTCAAAATTACTATATATACGCCAATTAACCTACCAAATAGGTCGTTCTTGAAGCTATATTCAAAACATTCGCAGTACGTGTCTTATCAGATCTAATCCCCGAGCCTGGGCGTAGGGCCGAAGGCCCGGAGCCCGGTGAGGGTGCTAATCTCGGCATGCGTGGCGTCCATTTTACACGCGTGTAGAAAACGCAAGACAGGATCTATTTGAGTGATTTGAATATTTATTTGTATATATATATATATACATTTCGGGGACTGGTAACAATAATGAATGAAATCTATTCCTGAGAAAAAAACTTAAACAATATAATTTGTTCAGAAAATCCTTCAGAAAAGGCTTTTTTGGATACGTATATCCCGTTCAAAAGGACAGAAACAAATCTAGTACAAGAAAACCCGTCACACCGAAACTCGAAGGGAGGAAAAAGCAATAGCGAAAAAACTAACGAAGAAAAAGGCTGAAAAGGTTAAGCTTACGGTAAACATTTAGTAGCAATGCTGTTCGAATTTCACTGTTTTTAATATATCCTGTCGCTGTTACAGTAATTTTGTTTTCGATTTCGCTCGTGAGTCGTGTGTCCTTAAAGTATTTTAAACGTATCCATTATGTTTTCGCTTGCCCGTTGTTGACTGCCGTCTTATCTCCTTTTAAATATTTTTCTTATGGTAAAACCATTTGTAAAACTTAGCGTATCTTGTTTATAATTTGGCATAAAAATCGGTGAAGGAGCAATTTTTCGTCCGTTAAACATATAAATGTTGAAATATTACTGATGTAAAGACTGAATGAAAACAGTTTTTTCGGGTGAAAACAGTTTTAACACTTCAGATTTTGAGACGAAATTTGTTTTTGCTATTCTATAAAATGAATTTGAAATGCCATAAAATGAATATAGCCGTGGCAGCCAGGCAGATGGCCAATACCTTTGAAAAATGCAAATATTTTAGATGCTCTAGCAATGTTCTTTGTAAACATTGAAAGAAAGAACTGTAAAATATAACCCTAATATTTCACTAATACTTTGACGCTTCCTTCAGTAGACTGGTGGTAGGATCGTCAGTTCGCACGCGAAATAGTCGAGTTCAAACCGTGGGTGCGACCTGCATTTTACTTCATCTCAATTTTTTTTCTAAATATTGTCTTAATAAATATATTACCTTTTTCCTAAAAATTAGAGTTAAAAAACTTTTTTTATTTCAAATATTATACTTTGATTAAAGTTTAAAACTATATTTTGAATTCTTCCAAGGCGAGGGGTTGTTGTGTTAACATATTTCTAGTACATATATGTTATTTACCGGCTGGGAGGTCCTGTATCGGGGTCCGTATCGTATAGGATACCGGACCGCTCGCTAGCCAATCAGAGCGCGCGAATCATATTCAAAAAAATATACTCGTTTATTGCCTCGTGTTTTATATCTGATGAAACACTGCTGCTCGTGTTTTAAATACTACATAAAATACGTTTTAAAAATAGTTTTATTTCTGGAAAAATTTAAACAAACATTTATGACTTATATTTTAAAACTGTTTATAGTTTATTTGCTGAAGACATGGGAAAAGAAACACGAAAGTGGACAGATGTCATACTTAGATGGTTATCTTACGGTTGGGGTGGCCGGATACTATTATATCTATTGTCAGATATACTACAAAGATGGTCGCTCCGCGGTGACAGGTTACAAACTGTACATTGACGAAACACCAGTCATCAAAGCGTCAAACTCAGTTGTCAGCCGCACAAAAAAATACGACACTAACTATGTCGGGGGTGTCTTTTACTTTAAATCTGGTCAGACGATCAGCGTGCGAACGGATTTTCGTCAGTATTTTTCTTATGGCAAAGCAGAGTCCTTTTTTGGTGCATTCATGATTCATTCATGATCATGACCACAACGCAACCATGAATTACATTTGGGAACCATGTAGCATAGCATAAGGTGTTATCATATAACATATACTTCTGATTAAGCAATTTTAATATGTGGAATTTTCTATTACGCAATATCTTATTATGCCTTTGATAAAAACCGTTGAGAACTATATGTTTAGTATAAATGCGTTCTATTACGCCATGTTTTATTAAAAAAAAACTACACAGTATTTGTCATACATCGGCTGGCATGCAGTATTCTTGAATAAGTTGTAATTTTGTACATATTATATAGACTCGAAAGAAAATCATGGGGAAATGTAATATACAAATAGTGAGTCAAACATGAAATAAATATGTTCTAACAATAAATCGATCAGTATAGTCATTGTAAAATATGATTTTGAAGCACATAAGCAAGGGTTTTCTCTGAGACTATTTAAAAATAATGAAAATGTGAAATCTCGGTCTCGCAACCGCAATCCTGACTTACTTGAGAAATAGTGTATACGACTGATTTTCAAAAAGTAACACAGGGAGCCCACTCACTAAGCTTTGGGACGCATGAAATCATGTCAAGGACTGGAGCGAGTAAGTCAAGCCAGGGGGGGAGAAGACGTCGGGCCTATGTGTTCCATAAGTAGATGGGTCCCACATCGGCATCTTCCGTCAGTACACTGGTAAGTATTTTCACAAATAAGGAAAAACGTTTAAAATTTCGACGCCATAATTTACGTTTGTTATAAATAAGACAATAACAATGTGTTTATAACAAGTTTGTTTAATTTGTCGGCTTTACGGCTTACCTAATCTTTTGCTAGTCGCTCAAACTTTTCGTTTTTGTTTTGTTTTGGTCTTTTCCAGTTTAACAGATGACAAAAAGCTTGCCGCTGTTTATTTGTTTAATACAGGCTAATGGCCAACGTATTCGCAAAGTGAAACCAATTCCGTTATTCTTTGCGAAATTGTCGACAATCTTTTAAGTTGCCTTCGGAATCTTATCTTTATAGCAAACCTCGTGAGCTCTGAAGATTTAACACTGAAGCTAGTTTTCCCCCTACAAGGCAAATGAAGAAGACCGTAGTACATGGTAAAACCGAGAAGAAAGAGAAACGTTGGGTCTACACCAACCTGATAAGAATTAGCGAACTTAAAATTAAAATAAACGAGTATACAACGATCTTGTATTCTGACGCAATGGGACCCATCTACTTATGGAACACATCCGCCGAAACAAACGTATTTTGATTTTTGACAAAATGTTAGAGGTTTCTTCAGGAAGCAGTTCCTAAGTGAGTTAAGCTTGATGCTATAAAGGATCTTGTAATAACTAAATTATTTCAATACTTGGCTAAGTAACCGTTGTTTGGGACGATTCAAAAGTTCACAGCTTTGGATGTTTCATCCCTTTTTATGCCCGTCGTTTTCTCTCCCCCCTGGCCTGGCTTGACTTACTCGCCCCAGTCCATGACGTGATTTCACGAGCCCCAAAGTTAGTGAGTGGGCTCCCTGTGAAAGTAATCACTAAAAAACGCTTATGTATCGTCATCAGTTCCTGGACGGAGAATCAGAATACCTGAAGTTCTTGTGAAAACAAGCCACGCAAACCACTATAGGTATGGCAGAGAAAGCCTATATATATAATTATATACCAAGTGTCAAAGAAAACAAAAAAAGAAAGACGTCAAATTACTGAAAGTGCCTATGAAACGAAAATTAAGTTTGTCTTATTTGAAAGAACTCTTAAAATGACAATTTAACATCTTTTACAAATTTTCGTTTCCTTGTTTCGTTTTTGAGATATTTCAGTTTGTTTGATATGCAAACAGTGTTTGACTTATAAGATAACTTTACGTCACAATTTGCATAATGACGTATCGCAAAGCGTTCTATATATCTTTGTTATTATTGAACAAAAGCACTTAGCGAATTAGGGTCCATGTGCGAGTGTTTCTCCTACAACAGAGTCTGTAAATTAAAAAAAGTAATTAAAAAAATTTAAAAACTGTTTTTGTTTGACAATAACAGAGATATGTAATTTTTGCGGTAAGTTATTATGCAAAGTGTGACATAAAGTTATCTTATAATTTAAATTAACACATCAAACAAACTGAAATATCTCAACAACGAAGCATGGAAACCAAAAACTGCAAAATATGTTACTTTAAGTGTTCTTTTAAATAAGACAAACTTAATTTTCGTTTCGTAGGCACTTAAATATAATGAAACTTTTTAAAGTGTTTGTGCAACGAAATTTCACCCCAGCGGTTTTATGATTGCATTTAAAAGAACACTTAAAATGGCAAAGTAACATCTTTTGTAGAATTTCGTTTCCTTGCTTCATTGGCTTGAGATATTCAGGTTTGTTTGATATGCAAATATCCTACTTGTGACATCACCCTGCATGCATAATGACTTTTTGAAAGAGCATCAATTTTAGGATGGTCCAAATATTTTACACACAACTACGCAAGTTTAGTGGAACATTTTTAAGTACTTCGATAAGTACTCTTGAAGAAAATATGATGTCACAAGACAGTATGAAGACAGTATGATGTCACAAGTAGACATTTGCATATTAAACAAACCTGAATATCTCAAGAATGAAGCAAGGAAACAAAATTTTACATTAATTTTATCTTTATTTAACTGATATACAAAAACAACCTTTGAACGGTATGTTTTAGTCTCGGCTGAACGATTTTATTATTCACCGATCCATAACATATATTATTCACCGCTCAGACCTGTTACAGGGATACAGTCGAATTTCATGACTTTCACGTGATACCCTCTCACCCAATGTGACGCAAGAAAACATGAACTTGCATGGCACTTGGTATATAATAATAAACAATTATTCACCGAAGTGGAGGTGAATAGTGCTGGATATTCACCGAGCCACTTCGGCGAGGTGAATATCCACACTATTCACCGACACTGAGGTGAATAATTGTTTTAGCATATACCTCATAAATGAAATAACAAGTTTAACATTCTTATATTTTTCGGTATTTTATACAAGACACGGCAGCTAGCAACTTGGCGTACTCGATATTTGTCGACAAAACAGTTCTTACAACTTTTGAATATATTAATGGAATAATGGCTAGAAAATTGTAAAGAAACATACCTGTGGACACTCTTCTACTTAATTTTGTTGACATTTCTCGTTATTCTACAACATTAGCCTTGTTTATCAACAAAATCTCCTGCTTCGGTAAACAAAGCAAAACTGTCCGCCATTTTGTTTTGCCCGCAGGTGAATAGTGCAGGATATCCCGAGCTAGAGGAACCAATCAGATTGCTTGAAAAGCACTATTCACTTGCGAGGTATATGCTAATAGCGATTATTTGGAGTATTTAAGACTGCTGTGTCGAACGTTTAGCTGTATGTAACTCAAGGAAAGGCTTGTTTAAAAAAAATCGCCTACTTCTTTCTTAACTTTCTCCATTTTTCTTAATTTTGGAAACATATATAGTTGCACCAACATAAAGTTTTTATGTTGGAGCTCAAGATGTGTTGATGCTGAATATTGCATGTAAATCAGTCAACAGCCAAGAATTGTGAAATAATTCGGTTGACATTAGCCGATTTTTCGTGCACAGAGAAATGTTAAGAAAAAAAATTAATCTAAAGAAGTTCACCAAACCAAGAATCGAAGTCAAGTCGTCCGGCTAGAAACCGACTTGATGTACTTGCGCTTTGGTTCGATTGTAGGTATATATCCTGGTGTATCGACGATTATCATTTCACGTATACGGACAAAACTCAAACTTTATGGGGTCCCGCTCTCACATTTGCAAATCCCAAACAACTACCTGTGATAGTAGCAAAGTACAAAGATCGGCAAAGAGCAAAGATTTGTGAAGCGCAAATATTAGCAAAGAGCAAAGATTCGCAAAGAGCAAATTTTCGGAAATTTATAGACAATTACACGCGCTTAATTGGCGCAGTCTTCAGGGAGAAGGTGGCCTTACTACCTGTCGTTTTATAGTGTCGTTTATGTACTTGTTTAAATTTAATTGTTATGCGGTAAAGCTGATTTACTTGACATTTTGTAAAAACTTTATGTGAAAAGTCACAGTAACATCTTGAAAGAGATTTGACAATCACAAAAGTAGCTTAGCAATGATATAGAAAATGGCGGAAAGGTATATTGTAAGCTACAGTTTTATGCCGAAAGATTCGAACCTTATAAGGACTTCTTTAGTACATTAACTTTAGTTCTTAATTTAACTTTTGAAGTAGATGTAATTTAATATAAATAGGAGCTTCTTCTTAGACCCCGTTTACACTAGAGCAAAAGTTTTCGGATTCGCGACGAATCCGGAACGTTTTAGTACCGGATTCATTTTGCCGTTTACACACAAAAGAATGAATCCAGAATAAAAACTTTCCGGTTTGATCACGTATCCGGAGATTTCGAATCCGGAAAAAAATGTAGAAACTTCGTACCCGAATACTTTTGAATCCGAGACAATACGTAGTGTGAACGGTTATTCCGATGAATTCGGATGCTCTTCCGCTCGTAGTCATGTGAGGTTGCGGTGGAAACAACATGGTCAACATATTAACTGAATTAAATGAATTCCGAGTTTAGTGTAAAGGGCCGAATCTGCGAATACTGTTGTAGTGTAAACGCCTAACGAATCCGAATACTCGGTACAAAGTGAATCCAGAAACATTTACGAATACGGAAACTTTTGCTCTAGTGTAAACGGGGTCTTATAAAAATTAGACTTGTAGCTTTAATTATCTTTAAAGTTTAAGGGGCCGCGGTAAGCTGGGACGAGTTTTAAGTTGTGTTTATATGCAGTGGGCTATATAGCCCGGCAAGCCGAGATGAGTTCTGAGTTGACTGGTGATTTCAGCCCAAAATTCGCAATTATCAAGTAAATGCTTTATTTGGGCGAAGTTACGTTACTTTTACTGCAGTTTTACACTGCTATTATTGTCGTGCGTACTCCGCCGTATTAACTCGGCTTTGGCTACCAAAGGGGGCGTCAGATTGTTGACATGATTGGAGTCTATACGTTAAATATATTTTGTAAGTATCGTCATATAAAAATATTTGATTATTGTCTTAGCTAACCAGCAAAAACGTCCTCAGGAAGACTATAAATTAATTTATTAGTTATTTCGATACGATCACGAAACACATAAACACAGTTTTCCTGCTCTATTTCAGTGAGTTAATTCCTATCGGCCTTATTTATTCACACAGTTAAGTAAACGAACGCGTATTGAAATGAGTAAAACAGTTTTTCAAGCCGCTTTGCCCGGCGGGATGAAACGATATTGGACATCTACTGTAGCTCGCTTGCGACAACCGGGATCCCGGCTGGCCGGCTTGCTGCATGTAATCGAAATGTTAAAAACATATGCGGCCATTTCTACCGGTGAGCGCCATATAAATGTGGTTAAAACAATAGTTAAACTTAGTGAGAAATGAATATAGCATAAAACTGAAAGTTTGTTGCGCAAAAGTTTTTACAGCTTTTCTATTAGAGTAAAGTGAAAAGGTGGTAAGCTGCCGACATTAATCTTTATTACTTCATGAAGTTTCGAACGGAGCCTAATTTTTACGGCTTTCCTAAATTAGTTCCACGCACGGTTAATATGTTCCACCTGAGAGCGGAAAAGATCAAAGATATTGTTTAGGCGACTTTTTCGCCAAGTGGAAATCCGGCTTTTTGTTAGGTGGAATTTAAATCACTCCAAGCATCAATCCGATTAAAACCACAATTGACGGTAATTACAATATTTCCGTAAAATTTAAAATAGCTGCATGGCAACATGAGGGAATTGTCTGTTTATATACGTTGGCTAGTCATTAGTATTGTTTGGTTCTAATTAAGTTAAATTACCCATGCAATATTTAGAGACGAATAGAGAACTGTATATATATATAATCATTCAAACTGAAGAAGAACTTCAACTCGTGTCAGCGGATGGGCATTCACAACAAAAACGAGCCGTTGTAAATCTCATATATATAGTTCAGACGCGAATATTGTTACTAAAACAACGCTAGTTTCCATCTCCAGTACTTTGTTTGGAAGGGGTATAGAAAATGCAAAATCTGACAAAACTGAAGCTCAGTTTTAGCCACTAGCATCAATAAATTTTAGTACAATATAATTTATTGATGTCTTATTCATAACGCTGTTCAGTATTTAGATATATTGACTAAATCTTGATTTGTTTCGAATTTTCCTCATGAATTACATGTATATATTAATGATTGGATAAGGTATTTTCATTTTCATTTGGCATGGTTAACGCATTGATAAAAAAACGTGACTGATGAGATAACTCACACAGATTCATTATAACCAGCTATTTACTAATTTAGAAAATCTGGTATGCATGCAGGTGCACACCATACAGCCAAATGGCAATTTGACAAAATATAATCGGATATAAACTAATTTTAAGTATAATGAATTAGATTAGTCGGCCTGATTATTACGAACGAATTAAGCCGCCTATACCGAACAATGAACTATCTGAGACATGCAGTCTTCTTTCAAGCCTGGCTGTCTGAGAATTTACATTTTATGCGTCATTGAAGGCGTGAGTTACATGTATAACAAAAACGCTGTACATCAACGGAGATACCAAATAATCAACCCAATAATAGAAAAATAATAATTATTTAACCAACTCGTAAAGGTTTGATCGTGCATAATGTACGACACGTTTCACGTCCTTTGAACATGCATGTATGGAGACCAAAGTCGAGTGAGAAGGGGTATAGGGGTGTGTGTGCAAAACTCGACGAGATTTCCTTCAGGCTTGTTTATTCCTACATTATATTGTGTATGCATCACTATAGAAATTTTGGAATTCTTAGTTATCTGAAAGGCATTTCCTGCACTTTCGCAGAGCAATTTTGCCGGACAGCGCATTTGAGTACTGACCAGCAGAGAATTTTGTCAGTTTATACAGTAGTTGTGTAAACACTCTTAAGAAAAACAAAAAAAAACTACCACAACTTGATGACAAAATAGAACTGTTCTATTAAACACGAGAACGCAAGTCATCGCATGTTGGCAGTCACGAATTTCTGTGGCGGTCGTTCGAACTCCCCAAATTAACGAAATAAAGGTTTTATGAGTGTTTTAAACAAGTTTTATCTTTGACACGGTACATGATATTTTCGAGAAACTATAGCGGCTGGCTGAGATAGCGTGACTGCCAACTTGCGATGTTTGATTACAGCTTAACAGACAGTTAATAAACCATTTACTATATAAGCATACGTCCATATCCTTCTCAGTAGAATTGCAGTACGGTGCGTCTACACTTCAATCTTTCGTATACAGTACGTCAAATGTATCTATTTATTAGCACATACGAGTACAGCAGCTATATCTTTCATTGCTGGTTTTATAAAAGAGGTTAACTTGACAAATTAGACAAACTGCATGGGTATTTTTGTGAAAGTTTGTCGTAGAAATAAGAGGAAATATTCATAATAAAGTAGGTTTTTTACGTCAAACAAGAAAGAAGTTGAGTCGAGGCCTAAGAGGCACGAGGCAATAATGCAGTATGTTTTTCATGTTTTAGAAAATGAGTAAAAAAGCTGCCATTTTCAAAAGTTTTTTCGAAAGTTATATATAACTGATAATTTTTATACTATACTCTGGATGCACGGAGCGCGCAGAAGACACTGCATTTTATATCATACAGGAGAAGAAGTGTTTCATCTGACATCCAAACACAAAGGCGTGGAGTTCGGTATTTTAAACTAAACTAATTAACTTTATTTATACTGAATACCACCATCAGTCACGTCTAAGCTGTTTTTCTTATATATTGTAGGTTTAGTAAACCTGTGGCGTTTGGTGGAATCAAACTCGAAGCACTTATGTCTTCTATAATTACACAGAGAAGGAATCGAACCTGGATCCGTCGCATAGGTGAAAGACACGTACACTATAAACCACTGACGGGCCACCAACACTCCAACGGAAAATCGAAGTTAAAGTTTGCTTAATCTATGTTATTTCTTCATCCGATATTCACACCGCCGTCTCGGTAATGATTTCATTTGTTTTCGTCTTTTGAAATATTAAATAAATTACGGAGCAAATTGTCTAGAAAGACTGCAATCAATGCGTGAGTTGTAGCACTTTAAAATGTGCAATAAATTCTTAGTCTGGCATTAGGGAAGGGTTTTTTATTTACTTTTCGCTTATTGTTTTATTATTGTTTGCATCTTCTGTTGAATATTTTGATGAAGCACGGAAACCGGAATTAATATTATCAAGATTTCTTCCAGGAATAACAGATATCCCGCAGTGCATGATTAACTAAATGCCTATGGCAACTTGTCGACAGTCATCTTGCGGAAACCTAGAAGAAGCTTTATAATAGCTTGTCTTGGTGTCTTCGCGAGCATTTCATGACTTGCATGTTGTTGTGAACTAGGTAGCGAATGGTATTTACGAGCATGAACTATGGGATGGTTAGAAACGAAAAGCAGAGATTGTTCTATTGTTCTCGTGACTATCATACTGAATGTAATACTTACATTCTTGCTAATAATCTGTGTGGCGCATCAACAAAGAGAAATCACAAATCTTCGAGAAATGCTCAGTGAACATGTGAACAAAGAATCAAATAACTTCGAACAAAGACTAGTAAAGCATTTTGAAGATGGCAAAGAAATAAAGCCCGAAGTCATCATGATAAAGGTTAGATTAAGCATAATTTATTGTATTAGAATGTCATGCATGGCCATTGCCATAGGCGACATTACAGAGCAGTGAAAATATATACATAATAACCGCCCGTTAAATTTCCAATGTAGAAAAATGTTAAAAGAGACTTATACGAAGACGAAGATTTAGAAAGCAGGCCATACATCTCCCGTGTTCCTAGAGCCACCAGTTCAAAATGCTGTGGTAAGAATCGTTTACAATTGAATCATTATTTGTTATTTGAGTATACTAGATGCTATAAATATCTTGACAAGACAGTGATGATAAACAATTGGATACTTATTAGACTTGAATCATGTCTTTAGGAAAGAGACGTCGTGGACGTAAGGGTGATAAAGGAGATACAGGTAAAGACATTTGTCGATTCTATCGATCTGAGTTTTTTTCTTCAATCTTTTGCAAGCTGTAATAATTAGTAAATAAAGATAATTTAAAACATAATGCACTCTGAATGATTTGAATCAGCTTGAAAGGAAATAAGCCTTGGACAAGAACGAGTTAAAAATACGCGCCTATAGTCTCCTAGATTTTATTCAAGTTCACACTAGACGATTCTATTGAGGTTTTTGGGGAAAGTGCGTCTCGACAAGAAAGGTTCAATGTCATATTAGAATCGCCTTGATGATGCATTATTTGTATATAGGATTGGAGGCACAGGGATTGGAGGCGAGTTTTATCCAACTATATATATATATATATATATCACAATATAACATACATTATACAGAATGAATGATATAAAAAAATTAGAGCGATGGGGGATTTACAAGAAAGCAAAATTATTGCTTCTGTGGTGTAGACGATACCGAGGCGACTAATTGAAACAAAAAAATACGAAAAGTAAGTTGTTTTCCCTTCTGGAGGAATTAGATCAATATATATTATTATTACTTTACGGTTTCTAACGATTTTCGAAGTATCAGGGAGTCTACCTGCTCCACTTGTAAGTAATCAGGCTAATCAACTAAAAAACTGATCATGGTCAAAGACAGTCACTGCGAGACTAAAGTATTTTGACCAAGAGCGTTGTTGATTTCTGTGTGTCTGCAGTCATGTTCAGTTCAGGCCTACCGACATCAAGATTGTGAACCACTGCGCCCCCTTGTTATCTACAGGACAGCATTTTACGATAATTTTAACAGAACATTAAAGTTCAAAGTTCGAGATTTTTTAATACTAGCCTACGGTTCGCATAGACGGTCGGAAACACCCTGAAATCATGAATACCAGCCATACTGAGCTTTGCATGCCGTCTGACCAGTTTGTGATTATGAATTAGTATCAGGTATGGCATAATACAGCTAATATAGTGCTTGTAAATATGCCGTGGAGATAAAATTGAGCGGTACAACAACAACGAGTCCTTCCGCTGATTATAATCCTAGTTGATGCGGTCTATTCGCTAACGGTCCCAACTCTCCATCATTCTCCTATCGTTTCTCAATCATTCGTCTTTTAAGCTACACCACATGTACAGTTGATGATTTTTGTTTTAAACAAGAACATTTCGTTAAACATTTTTCACAAATGAAAGTTAAGCATGTTCCGTTGTAATTGTAATCCTATTTCACCATCCTTGTATATATATATACTGTAGAACGTAGATATCTGATTCTAGTCACTTGGTCTGATCACTCTGATGATGATTTTGTAATAAAATCGAAATATCATCGTTTCATTTGTTGTGTTGTTTTAGCTCATATTTTGAGTTTCAAGATGTTTATTTTCGGTTTATGCTTAAATCTGGCACATGTGCACTGAGGCTGCGAACTCAGATTCAGGTAACTAATAATATTAGCGGTTACAGGCGGTCATATGTAAGAGTTAGAAACCATTCATATCGCCACAGGAACACGTATATACATATGATATGCCACATCATACAAGTAATACTAACGTACAGACCAAGCCTTGTGCAGCTTCGTTAGATCATATTTCATATGCCAGGAAAAGTCGGGCACTGTGAGTTTCAGTCAGCCTCACCCTACAAATTTGTGTCCCGCCACAGTTAATAGAAAATAAACATGGTTTGGAATCTCGACAAAAGTCATTGTTTTATGTTTTTGTTCAGGTTTATGAAAATTTGTGCACTTTCACGCCACGGTTATTGAACACAGTGTGTTTTCTGTATAATGAAGCAATCATCCAACATTTGCCAATTGGGTTCAATCGCTCAACTGCACTATTTTAAATATTGATAAAGCTAGAACAAAGGATTTGTGCACCTTCAGGTATCTTTCAACACGAATAATTGTTTGATTGTTAACCACTTTGAACCGTTGCCGGGTTTCCAAACCATGTTTATTTTCTATTAACTATGGTGCCGTGTATACGCCTATGTTAGTCAACTTTAAAAATTCTAGAAAAATATTATGGTAAACATGTTAAAAAATTTTAAAAATTGTTATGAAATCGTTATTACGAGTTCATTGATAAACTAGCGGATGTCTGTCACTTTCCGGTTTCATTTGGCGGCTCATTAACAAAGGACAAACTAAAGACAATAGTTTCACTTAAGTAAACATTCCTCGGATAGTGCCAAACAATAGTCTTTGTTCTGGTCGTTTCTATTGTTGTTCTATTAGGATCTGCAGGACAGAGAGGGCCAAGAGGTTACAAAGGACCACGAGGACCACGAGGAGGAAAAGGTAAACAATGGGACCGTTTAAAAAAGAAAAAAATAAGCCGCGACTGTATGACCGTGGACTGACGCATGCAGAAACTAATCTAAGCATATGTGCAGTCCCCAGCCGCACCTCATTTTGAACCTGCTTGAAACCTATAATTACATGTATTTTAGTCGTTGGTGTATTGAATAATTGACCTTTTGTACAAACTACTCGTCACAATATTTATGCCACGCATTATTATTTTATAACGCATGTCTTCGTCTCAAACACGCAACGCGTAAACGTGCGTGCAGAGTGTCATGTGCGCTTATAATTATGCAGCTCCGATAAGTCGTAATAAGTTCAGCGTTGTTCAAACGCTGGCACTGTATGCAATGACCGAAAAGTATATGAACAGTTTTCTGTGTCATTATTGTGTTTACCATTGACATAAAGTTCAACCATTGTTGAACTGCAGTTTAGCCTGCGCTGTAGCACTATAACAAATCAGTGGTCTGAGTCCGCTTGACACAAACTGTGTTTTCTAGCTCGTCTGTACATTAGTCATTGGGAAAAGTTCGAATGTATATCCAAACCCGGATACAAAGTTTCCTGAAATTTTCTTGAGGTTTAACCATTTACAGAAAGTTTTACAGAAACAGCATTGGTTTACCATTAACATTTGACCACTTAAATTTTGAATATTGAAAGTACACTTAATTGACTGCTGCAATTTATCTTCACATGCAGGAATTTACCCTATGCACGATAAAGGGGAGGGGGGCTGGTAGGGGCTTGCCAAAGGGCAATCCAGTTCCGTGAATTTAGACGAAAGTAGTTATATTGGATTTTAACTACTAGTTATCAACGCTTTAATAGGAGGGTTTGCTTAGTATATTTACGATGTATATTACAAATGTTCGAAACATCAACGGGCATGAATTAGACAATATTCAACCTTCATGGTGTTTATATGCGATAAAAACACGTCATTAAAAGTATCTAACAAGTTTTTGTTTTTTTTAAATTTAAAGAGCACTTCAGTCCCCTTTGTTCCCCCTAGCAAAAGGCAAGAGACTGCTCCTCCCCCAGGTCCGACGTGCCTGCCAAAACAGCAGTATTCTTACTTGTTGAAGTGCTTTAGAAATTTTAAGTTGTCTTTTATTTTTGTTGTTGGAAAGATTATCATTAAATTTAGTTGAATACAGTTATACAACGAAAAATATGTTTAACCAATTTTTGGCATTCTAAAAAAGCTGTCTTTTAAGAAAACATGGAAAAATGATGCCTTGATAGCCAAAGTTAAGACCAAAGTATAATTTACACAAAAAGCTTACCTGGACTACTGCTTGAAATTTACTTTCACAGAAATATGTTTGCTTTAGATTCTCCTCCGAGTCTGAGCTCTTATAGTTATATGGGATATGGGAGACTTTGTACAATACTTTCTTTCTTTAATTCGTATGTGTAATAACAGTAGGCTACTGTAAAATGTCAATTGCAAATTGCGGAAAATTTTGCAAAATTCGTTTGAACCTAAAATCAAGTTCGCAGAAATAGAAAGAACGTTTTCCACCTCCGGCTTACATTTTCATGATTTCCTATACTAGTTCCTAGACGATTAAATTAAACGATGTTAAATATCTTACAGGACCGTCAAGTGAAAAGGGTGAAGCTGGAGCAAAAGGTAATTTTAAAAATGTTAAGTGAAATGTACGTGTTTAATATAATATATTGTTGCCGTGTATATTAAAGTTTACAAATATCTTCTTTATTCAAGGTGACATGGGACCTCCTGGACAAACGCCAACTTTGCCAGCCATACAATCTGTACGTATATTTAAAGTGGATGGTTCAACATTCTGTAAATGGTTACTGTTTTAGAGAAAGGGGGGGCTAGGGTTCCCTGACAGTTGGGCTCTGGCGTCACCCCTGCCTTTTGGTATATAAACCTAGTCTATAATACTGTGAAAGAATATTAAAAGAGACTATTAACCGAGAACGAGAGCTGTGCAGGAAAATGTCATACCAAGGTTTGACAGTACGGATCAAGCTGGTTCGTGCAAAAAGACCGAGGTCTGATATCAAGTTAATAAATCATTTATTATATGGCTATTCAAGTTTCATGCCAGCAAAATCAACATCCGGGATCATGGTCCGGATACGGAATTAGGACAGTAGGCGTTGTCTGAATACGCATTTTTAAGGACCGTGCGTTGACCAATCAGAAGTCAGGATATTACAAAGCCATATAATTCTTGGTTTTCATCTGACGTCATGACGTGACGTCACGGCGGTGCACAGAAACAATGAAACGGCGGCCATATTGGTGCACAATCTTTAACCTATGGGAATTTAACTCTATTCCTATTCAAATATTTCGTATTGTTTCGGCCACCGATCACGCGAGTGAAAACGATCCATATCAGTATAGAATCGAAGTATGGAAGTATAGAATTATGAAAGTATGTTTAGTTCAAATTTCACGCGGTTTTCTTTGTCATTCATAAGTCTTTATCACCCGTACAAACTGAATTCAACTGAATTGAATTGCGCATTTAAATGCACTGTCTTTATCTGTATAAAGCCCAGGGAAGTATACAAATAAAGACAAAACCCTGTGAAATTTGAACTAAATTAATTAATTATACCGAGAACCTCGGCATTAAGCCTATACTTCCCTCGGCGCTCATTAATACGGAAATTAGGAAATATGAAAGTTTGGGAGAAAAGCAATATATAGTGTAAATGACAAAGTTACATTCAAATCTTTTCCCAAATTCCCATTCGAAGATATTCGAAGATTTCCGTGATATCCCATCACAAAGTTGCTTTCTGCTTTATAGTCAGTTTCAGCTTGCTTTTGAAATTCGTTTGTCAACATTCGTTGGAAGGTTGGGAACTTAGTACGGAAGTTCGTTGTGAAGTTCGAATTTAATAAGCTTTGAATTGAATTCCTTTGGTAAAATCACGGAGAAGAAGATTATTTGTTGTATAGAATATAATAATAGATGGTTAAGCAGAAACAAATTGCCGACTTAAATTTGTATCTACCTCGCAACGTAGTTCGGAACATTGCAACGTAAGTTCGGAATGTTCATTTCAATTATACGTATCGGATTTCAAAAGCAAGCTGAAACGGACTATAATTATATAATATTAATCAGCAGCTTGATATTATTTTATACAAATGAGGCAAATAATAAAACATCTTTTTCGTGTTCACTGCATATCGTGCATGGTATACTGCATGGAGTGAAGAAAAGTTTCCTCCTTACAAACTGCTAGGATGATAATCATGCATATGTAGCTGTATAAAAATAAAAAGTATTTATAGCAATGCTCTTCTTCTTCTTTACAGTTTGCGGAATCAGCACATATCACAGGAATAGGTCAGGCAAGAAAACCAAACTTAGGTATGAGTATAGTTATAATGCACATTTCTTTCTCTTTCAAAAGGCAAAAACATTCCTTGTATTTTCATATTAATCTGCATTTTTTTGTTCTCCTCCTCGGTAAGATCTCCCTGCACTTTAATACTACCCAAACCAGTAGAGCAAGACATTTACAATACAATATTTTGTACAATTTTAAACATTTTGTGGACCCGAGACCGCCGATGTTTCCCTTGGCGGAGCCAGGTCGAGGGACCACAAAACATTTTGCCGAAGGTTCCAGTCAATAAGTATTTTATTTTATACCAAGTCTCAAAGAAAACAAAAAAAGAAGATGTTGAGTCTTTATAGTTTTCTATTTCATCGCTGGTTCGGCTAGTGAACCTTTCTTTTTGCTCCATAACTTGATAAGTAGTTTCGGTCTGAACGATTTTATTATTCACCGGTCCATAACATATTATTCACCGCTCAGAGCTGTTACCGGGAGACGTGATACCCTCTTGCCCAATGAGACGCAAGAAAACATGAACTTTGACACTTGGTATATAATAAACACGATTTTTTCATCGCTTCCGAGGCGACAGTTTCATTGCACCACATGATTGCTTTGAAATTGATCTGCGGTAAACGAAACTGTCGCTTCGGAAGCGATGAAAAAATCGTCTTTTGGGCCCGTTTATACGAGAGCTCATGAAACGCAGCTTACAAAGGACGCGCCTTACATAAGACGCGAAATATAAAATACCTCGTATAAAAGATACAAAGACTTATGTTCGCGTCTTTAAACACAAGCTGTAGCCTGTGAACCCAGACATACAGTATTTCCCGGCGCCTCCCGCAACGAGGGCCGGGAAATACGTCTGAGTGCGAGGTCTGTACAGGAAAGTATTTGCCTGGGTTCGCAGGCTAACACAAGTGGTTTGTTTCAAAAACGCGGTATAAATGGATCAGTTTGGCGTCTTATCGGCTCTCGTATAAATGGCCTAATGTCTCGCTTTACTGCATGGTTTGAGTAGTACATGTAGTACTGTAAGTAGATGGGTGCCAAAAGGGACCGAAAGACTGTCAAGTGTCTTGTTATATATATTAAACTCTATTGATGGACTTTACTGATAATATTATAAAGATATTAGTAATATTGTTACAATAATAATAATATAACCTATCTAGTAGTATTAAATTGGTTATTGATATCCTGCAGGCACTACAGCGCAAGCTAACGTTTGCAATTTGTTTTTCACATATAGCAAATGACAGAATAACTAAGTGGATTGAAAATCATGTCTCGGGCAAGATGATTTACAATAATGGCAATATATTTGTAGCAGTTGATGGTTTTTATTATGTTTACAGTCAGATGTACTATTATTCCAGTAATGCCTCACTGATGGCACACACGCTGCAAATCGATGGAGCAGTAGTGCTTGGTGGCCAAAGCAGTGCCAGCTCTACGAATAAGTACAACACTAACTACATAGGAGGAGTCTTTCGTCTTAAGAAAGGCCAACGAATATCTGTTGCTGCTCCTTTTACTAAGCTTTATTTTTTTAACACACACTATTCATATTTTGGTGCATTTATGGTTCACGCTGTGAAAACTTAGGTTTTTGTTAAGTACAATATTTAGCTTAAATGTGCAGTGATACCAGCACAAAGTCGCAGACTTGTGGGCTGTGAATTACACAAATTCACTTTATTGAAAAACATCATGCATGATGCACAATTAATTATTCTTGGTTTTTGCAATCGTGATGACGCATAAAGACAGAAAAAGTGATATAATTCTAACTTATATTTTGTATTAAAGTACAAAACAACTCTTCACATCATCTTTGTACACGTAAGCTACTGTATATCTGTGGCATTCAAGTTTCGTGAACAGTTTGATTTATAAACCTGATTTTTTTCATATTAAACATTACAATGTTGGATTAGTTCAACTATAATGTGATGCGACTTTCAAACCATTCATTTTAGGAAGGCTAAAACTGCTGTGCCTGCACTATAACCTCGTGATACTCAGGGTCTTTACTTCACAGGAATAATAAGGCCAGTGGAGAAAAGACCCTGCATGAGTATACGCTGTTGTGTCTGCTACACATGATAGAACAGTAGAACACAATTGTATTTACCGTATTACAACCCCATACTGAATTAAAAGCGTGAAATATGAAATTGATTTTCCTTAGTATGCTTATTTTTTCCCCACGATTTCCAACAATATTGGCTGCACAATAAGAACCTATAGTTTTAGTGGTGTTGAATCACAGATTCCATGTTTAAAACCACTGCCATGTTGTGTGTTTAGATAGTAGCAAATGCATGTCAGTGAGTGGCTGACTATACTACTTGTACAGTACAGACATAGAGTGAATTTGTTTTCAGTGTATATACATGATCAAGATCAATCTTGTAGGAACTGCCTCTATACGCAGATATTTTTGTAAAAAGTTATCATTGAAACATGAAAATAAGGGATTATAAATACATGTATTTGTAAATAGTTTAAGTGTTGAATAATTGTAAGATAAATGAGAATGCATGCTTGTGATTTTATATAAAGAATATTAAAGAATATATTACATAAAAAATCAAAGTGTGCTCCTACGTTCCCTATTTCAGCAGTATATGTCCATTACCTTACTACATGTATACATAAAAAATGTCCAATTTCTTTTAGAAAAAATTATTCTCTTGCCATGTGGCAATACAGTAATTTAATTACTGCAAATGGCAAGAGAAACATCAACAACTCATTTTGATGAAGTTGCAGAATATAAAAGTTGAGAGGACTAGCAGAAAATTATTTAATCATAGTGTTGCATGTTAGCATGTACTGTACAGTACACAAGGTCTTTCTAGCTGGGGCCCTGTGGGGATTCTGGCTATACAGTATTATATAGAAATGTATGTGCCACTAGTTATGGCTTTGGCTATGTTTTATGCTAGCCTGAACAGGGTATGTACAGTATTACCCTGTTCAGACTAGCATATATAGCCAAAATCATAACTTGACCAGTGGCACATATGTTTCAGTATATAAATCACTCTTGATCTGAAACAATTAGATCTGTTTTGATATTAATAATAAAAATATGAATAATTGTTAACCATACTGGAAGCTCATTTTTCAAACCATCGAGAGTGGTTCAAATCAATTGGCTTAGCCATGAAAGTCAAAGGTTGTGGATAGGTATTTTGAAAAGTAATGGTATCAATCTTTATTTGAGAAAGATCAAAACAGTGATCAGATGGATTTTTGGTAGAAAATATCTCACTCAAAGGCAGAGGGATCGAGGTGTGAGGGAGTGCAGTTTCCAACCTTCTTTGATAATTTATTTAACAGGATTGAATGATTGCCTTTCAAAACTATTGCCACTACTTAGTTTCAACTCACTGAAAGAGGGCAACATGAGAGATGAACTGTCAAAAGTAAGTTTATTTTAATAATTTACAGAACTATAAGTTGAAATACGGCAACATTTTCCAAGTTTATATAACAAATTGGTCTTTACATGGGACTTGTGTCCCGTTGATAATTCCTTCAATCATGTTCAAGTATTGCACTCTTTATTTACTGTATATATTTGTATTCTTGCATGCATGGTTATAAAGTTAATAAATAAATAAATACAACAAGTTAGAGGTCAGGCCATCTGTGGGTTTACCATTACAGTTTTTTTCTGTACATATTTCCTGGTTTACAATATTGGGCGAGTACGAGTTGTCACAACATTGTCTACATACAATCACAAGACTCAAATGCACAGGGCTGCAAATTACTGTCAGACAATCACATCAGACAATTTGGCAAAATGCCAGAACAAAACTAAATTGTCATCGGACATAGTGTCCGTGCAAATAAAATATATTGCGTCTGATCAAGAAATTCAGGTTTATGATGTTGAAAGAGAAACTTCTCTTTTTGAGAGAAAAATTCCAATTTCCTGTCGTAATTCTATCGACTAGATTGAGCATGTTTGAATTTTAAATCTTCCGTAACTGAATCGGTCTGAGAGAAACTGATAGCATTTAATTACTCGGGTTCCAAGGAGTTAATTAAAACAATATATAAGTATAACACACACGCGCAATGCTAAACAGACTAGTCAGACGACCACCACGAAAACTTTATATCATGAACTCAGAACTGTATTCTGAAAAATTATATGTCTGACAAAATGTAGTGATATAAATGGTTTTATGTCTGAACAAATTTTAGGAATGTCTGACCAAAATTGGAAATGGATCAGACACATGTCCTGTCAAGAAAAAAAAATATTTGCAGCCCTGAATGCGGGTGTACCCATTTGCTGCATTATATTGACTTAATCATGCAGTCTGTAACACTGATCAGTCTCTGGTCAAATTCTAGTTTGTGGTGCAGGATAAGTGAGACCATTCTTGCAATATTTGGTGTAGAACATTCTTTGTAACTATATATACAGAGAAACACATCAGCTACTGTAACATCTGATGCTATGCATGATAATTTGCTGTCAAATTTGTCAAGTCAATTGTTTTGGACTACAAGCTGACAGCTAGTCTACTGATAATTGATCTGTCCTTCTGTTATACAGGATTACTGCATATGCCCTCGCTCGCGACTCATTCAAAACATGTATGTATGCTTGTTCCAGACAATACAGTAAAATATACAGTATACCCTTTTGCTCTTTATAATATCAAGTACAAAACACTGGTCAACAATTACATTACAAGTCATGTTTGATTGTCACTGATTTGAAAGGCTACAGCCTACATCGCAAATATGCCATCGATGAATTAATTACTCCAGGTTAATAAATATTAAACAGGTCTTGTGACACAAAAACACACAAACAAGCGTGTTCCGTACGTAGCGCTCTTTCCCAATATTACCGCACGTGAAACTTTATGACAGTTTATATGTTGTAGTTTACAACGACTTTTAATAACAATAGAGAAAAACTATACTTAGTTCCAATATATATACAGTAAAAACTGCTAATCGAAATTGGTGATAAATTTAGATTAGTCAGCGCATTTTTTCTTCAATCACGAGAGAAACTGGGGGTTTCCCGTTTATATGATTGTATGGGATTTCCCTATGGGCTTGATGGCAGAAATTTGCTGAAATTCTTTGTAGCTTTTCAATAATAGTAATACTCAATAGTTTAAGTTCAGCAAGATACTACATTTTACATCTTGTTACGATGTCGGTTGTGAGAAAAAAACGACAGCCGTTTATATTCGACCGCAAAGTGTCTGATTCCAAAAGCCAAATATAGATAAAAGACAAGTTAACAGTATCGAAGACAACAATATATATCGCGTACCTTCTAGTCTCGCAAATATTCATCCAGAATTGTACCAAACATGTCTTCAATCCACTCCATTTGGTAAGAATAAAATTTAAACAGCGCTACATATTGCACCAAACCTCCTCGTATTGTCCCTTCGTTTATAACGTCGCATACTCGCAATGGAAACTGGTACCACCGTATTTTATAGACGCTTGTAGAATGACGTAATATTTCAGATTGACCAATGGGCTTTGAGTGTATACCGAACACTCACTTTAGTTTGATGATTTACACAAAAGACAACAACTAGCGCCTCAGTAGCGCCTTTAGTAGTGATTTTAAAAAGTTATAGTTATAATATGTAAAAAATCTTCTAATTACAATATTCATCTTTGAATTCATAAAAATAATAAAAATAATAATAATAAAAATAATAATAATAATAATTATTATTGAATAAACCTGTCAGTGAGGATTAAACACAGGTATCTACATCTTTACCGTGAAACAACAACAATAATATAGAGAATAATACATGGATGTGCGCATCCATGTATTGTTCTGTTTATTATATAAAAAAATTGTCCCATTGCCTTGCAAAAATTGCATTAAACTATAATGCTGATTCAGCGATAATCGTCACATGTGCGATTATCATAAATAATCGCACATGTGAGATTATCACCTTTATTAGTGGCGGAAAAATCAATAAAACACTCTATTTTATATAATAAAATAATAAAATAAAATAATAATAATAATAATTATTAAAAGAAATACATCAATAGCAGTAAAACTTTAAGTATAAAATAATCGACTTTGTTTCTGCGATGGTAAGTTCAATGTTCGTGTAGAGCCTCCATTAATACATGAAATAGCTGACCTAGGCTAAAGTAGTGCTATATTTAGACTTTCGTTTCACTGCCACTAGTACTACTGTGGTTTCTTTACTGAGTCCTCCTGTTGTTGAAAAAACCAAAGGTGTAGAGGCATGCTCGACTTCTCGAATCCTATCTCCGTATTCTCTCTTCTTTGCTTGTTCTTGTCTTCGCCTTCGGTATAAAGCAGCAATGCTTGTGCTATGGCTTTTGCCAAGCTATATGGCGCGTTCGGATGAAACACCTTCACGTCGAAAATTAAAATGCGCTTTGCTGTTGATTCCAAATGCCTTTTGCCTTGATATCCACTCCGACTTCTTGCATGTTTGATGTCCGGGGAAGAATTCTCTCCTTGGAAGGCGAGAAAGATGAACACAAGATGAACTAGAGTGCAGATTTGAAAGTTAGGCTTGTAAGTTTGGTACGACAAGCTAAAAGAATTGGGCGTGGATACACGAGCCGACCAAAGAACGCGTAGGATCAGACATTTGAAGAATGCTCAGTGTCTCAGCAACAATGCTTCCAGGTTTGAATCAGGGCCAAATTTCTAGTTGTATACTGCTAAACAGGGAAAACGATGTAAATATAGGGAACATGATAAAGTTGAGAATGTTAGCAAAGATGTGAGTGAGAGTGGTGATCAAACAGAGAATCTTAAAGCGCGGATAGACGTTTGGGCAAAGCAGCGCATGCTAACTTTTTATTTGAAGAGATCAGGTTGCGGATAGATGACAAGTTGGTCAGTCAGCGCGAAAAGCTTAGTGCGGAAATACATCCATAATTAGCAAAAGTCAAGATTTAAAAGTTAGAGATTGAGGCTTTGAATAGAGTTTTAGAGGTCAAGACTAAAGATTTGACCGAATTGAGCTAAACCAATCCTACACGTTGTTTATGCCATACTGAGAACGTTGCTGCATAGAGATATAGGTGGGGTTCCAAAAGCGTACCGAGTAAGCCAAGTAACGGAAGATTCGAAGGAAAAACACGAATTAAACTGGAGAAGATTATCTCATCGATAATATCGAACGAGTTACATAAGCGAAACATGACAAAAGATGAGAGGATAAATCTTTTAGAGCGAAATTCGAAGACATGCAGGTCTTGGTAAAGGACAAAGTCTGCATGACAGATGGTGCGTTGCGAAAACCTAAAGTGCAGTGGTTGAATGAGATTCATGTTTTGCATGTCAGGCTAGTACATTAGACGAGAAAAGCGACACGTAGGAAGAGCAATCGCATCTTTATAGAGCGTCAATCTGTTCAATCCCCCGACTCTAATATTTCTAACGAGGAAGCTACATTGTGAGCATCCCAATATCTCAGACGATGGGGCTAACAATGGCCTAAAATTTGCTGGGGGTGGTCAAAATACACTCATTATCATTATATTGATGAATTAAATCCTCCACTAAAAGAGACAGCATGTAAGCTCGTGTGTAAGCCAACGAGCTTCAGAAAGAATACAGGTTACTGTCCAGGAAGATCTTTCATGTATTTTCCTAGAGGAGGACAGTCGAAAATGAAGTTAAGAGGTGGAAGTTGACCTGCAATTTGATGTTCTCTTGTTCGATGAATTTGAGTGCAATCGCCACATTCTCGAGCGTCTGGGATTTGAAGTTGGGTTTTTGTTGTACTTGGCGACCCTCTTGTGGGCCAAGACCTCGAGCAAGACGATGTATTTATCACACAAATCCGACTCCAGGTCGTAAATTACAATGTTGTATGCATCCCAAACAAATAGACTAAAATTATTCTGTGACGTATACTGGTTTCTGAGTTGTATTTTATATTTGAAACATAATACATCGTAAGTTATATTTATTACCCGTATCCTATTTTTCTTGATTTTAAGCCCTAATCAAACGAGAACGCAAGTCATCGCAAGTTGGCAGTCACGCTATCTCAGCCAGCCGCTCTGAATAGTTTCCCGAAAATATCATGTACCGTGACAAAGTTAAAACTTGTTTAAAACACTCATGAAACCTTTATTTCGACCACCACAGAAATTCTGACTGCCAACTTGCGATGACTTGCGTTCTCGTTTTAGACAAAAAGAAACAATCGTCCATGAATAGATCTAACATTCCAAACAGCTAATTTAATTCAAGAACGTTTCATGAATTGTTTTAAATTCATTCGGTCGCAGAGTTACAGAGTATTTGTTTCGACCGCTATCAAATCTTTTTGGGACGGTAATCTTCCCAAGGACTGTTGGCGTAATTTTTTCTTGTAAAGCCTGAAACAAACAAGCAATTAATAAGTCAATATCGATGTCACTGTCACTGCCACTGTCAATGTCACTGTTCCTGTCACTCACTGTCATTGTCACTCACTGTCATTGTCATTGTCACTCACTGTCACTGTTACTGTTACTGCTGTTACTGTTACTGTTACTGTTACTGTCACTCACTATTACTGTCACTGTCTTTCTCATTGTCACTCACTGTAACTGTTACTGTTACTGTCACTCACTGTCACTATCACTCACTGTCACTGTTACTGTTACTGCTGTTACTGTTACTGTTACTGTCACTCACTGTCACTGTTACTGTTACTGTCACTGTCACTCACTGTCACTATCTTTGTCATTCTCATTGTCACTCACTGTAACTGTTACTGTCACTTTCACTCACTGTCACTATCACTCACTGTCACTGTCACTGTCACTCACTGTAACTGTTACTGTCACTGTCATTGTCACTGTCATTGTATTGTCACTGTCACTCACTGTCACTGTCACTGTCACTCACTCTCACTGTTACTGTCACTGTCATTGTCACTGTCATTGTATTGTCACTGTCACTCACTCTCACTGTTACTGTCACTGTCTTTGTCACTGTCATTATCATTATCATTGTCACTCACTGTAACTGTAACTGTCGCTGTCGCTGCCCCTGCCCCTGCCTTTGCCTTTGCCTTTGCCATTGCCATTGCCATTGCCATTGTCATTGTCATTGTCACTCACTGTAACTGTAACTGTAACTGTAGCTGTAACTGTAACTGTCGCTGTCGCTGTAACTGTAACTGTAACTGTAGCTGTAACTGTAACTGTAACTGTAACTGTAACTGTAACTGTAACTGTAACTGTAGCTGTAACTGTAACTGTAACTGTAACTGTAACTGTAACTGTAACTGTAACTGTAGCTGTAACTGTAACTGTAACTGTAACTGTAGCTGTTACTGTAACTGTAACTGTAGCTGTTACTGTAACTGTAACTGTAACTGTAACTGTTACTGTTACTGTTACTGTTACTCACTGTCACTATCACTGTCACTCACTGTTACTGTTACTGTCACTCACTGTCACTGTCACTATCACTGTCACTCACTGTTACTGTTACTGTTACTGTTACTGTTTCACCACTGCTTTTTATACATTGGAAAGAACGCTTAAAATAATAAAAAATGGCTTTTACACAACTTAAATATCTTACTTAAGAGTATTGATATAATGTCAGCTATGACGTAATAAGTTGTGCATAGCACAAAACAGAAAAACAGCCATATTTTCAGATTCGTTTGACTAAACTGACTTAAACTAAATACAGACTTACATTAGAGTCTGGACTGATCCAGTCTGCAAAGTTTAAATCAGTTTAATTAAACTATCAGAAGATATATGGTGCTGATTTTCCGTTTGGTACTTAGCTCACCTTGCATAATCAATAACTCACTGAAAAACGAAATAAGACGGAAAGTAATATTTCATTTATTTCTCACTCACTATTAGATATTCTTGCAACCTTCGCTCTCCATCTGAGCCTCAGTGGCTTAATGGTTAGAGCCACCGGTCATTAGAAGGTTGCAGGTTCGCACCCTGTCTGGGGTCTCAGAAATCTTTTCTGAGTAATTGAGCTTGACGAACGTCCACCGAACGTCTGTTATAAATATTGGATTGGCGAGTTACTCAAGAAAAGGTAAATATTGGGTAGAAGACCATGCTGCTTTCTAGTGAAATATGGAAATAGGAAGACGACGAAAACCGTTACTGATACAGTTGATTTCACATTACTTTTCTGCTTTGAAGTTTGGAATTAGGTTGCAAAAATTATCCAATCATAATGAGTTTTAATCCATAGCTCGCAATTTGATTGGATAATTTTTCAACATTGGCAACGTAATACCGAACTTCCGAACGAATATCTGAACTTCACAACGAAAGGTAAACAAAAATGGCGGTACCCGTACCCATAAACCGAACCCGGGGCTACAAGAGAAAGTGTATGTAATTTGGCTGCGTTATTGTATTCTGTTTACATTTCGAAAGGTAGATATTAGACATATAAAAGATATTAGTATTATTAGTATACGTATACGTTTTCCTAGCGTTTTCATATTGTTTCAGGTAATGAGACCATTGTTTTCTGCTCCCCTGAGGACTGCATGAGAACAATATAAAAACGCTATGAAAACGCATACGTGTGGACATGGCCTTAATCTGTATGCTATGTACACAAAGATTGAAGACTTTCGCCGAGCTTTCAGACTATACTATCTCAATTGACTATGCGCACATGCAGGTCTAATAGAAAGATAAACTCAAGCGAATTTAGTAATGCCTCTTGAACAAACGTACAATTGAGCTGGATTCAAACTTACCTTGGAAAATATTGGAGATACAAACGACGAGAAAGAAGAGTCGACGCTGGCTCCAGGGTGGCAAGCAGCCATTAATTGATGAACTTGTTTTTGTAACTGCAAGAAAGAAATCGAGCGTCAAATAGGAATCAAAAAATCTTTTCGCATTCAACTATTTACTTTACATGCATAAAATCCAAATCAGTAATTTTGGGTTGCTAGGTCTTTTAAGGTATAGCAGCACTGAAAGTGAAAGAAACAAAAAGGCAGTGGCGTAGCGAGGAGAGGGCGGGGAGAGCTGCCCGCCAGTGTCAAACGTAAAATGACGTCAAAAACATTAGAAAATATAGATATTTATACAGGTTATTTTTTAAAGGAACTGATTGAATAATTTCATCAATGGTATATCGGTATATAACAGTTGAACCCCGAGGGCTGAAAATTGGTCCACAAAGAGAACTTGGGCTGGGGAGTAAATATTTCCAACGGTTGTTCGTTTGTTCGTCAGAATAATGCTACAGCTTCCCAAACGGTTGAACGCTGAAGGCTGAAAAGTTGTCGGCAGAGATAACTTGGGCTAAGGCGTAAGCTAGAAACTTCGCCTATGTGTAAATATGTACATGTACAGGTTTTAGAGGTAGAATACTTTTTATCAGCACCTGTTTTCATTAATTGACCTTAATATTTCCGACCTCCGCCACAAATATGAAGTGCCGCATGAACTGAAAACGGAACTTACAAATAATCAAATATGTTTTCTCAAATCATGTTAAAATGAAATGCAAAATGAAGTGCAATTTCGTTTAGACGGAAGTATTTCTCAAAAATGTTGAATGCAGGAAATGCCGTTTCAGAGTCCCAAAATTCAAAAATGTTCCTGGGGGGCATTTCTGGAAATGTGCATGTCTTCACTGGCATCCAGCGGGGAATAGTCTGCTACATTTGGGCAGGAGGAGCTCATCAGCCTCGGTCGGCAGTCCTCCTAGGGAGGGTATCCCGAAAATTACCACCTGCTGCCTTGCAGGATTTGCGCCTTTTAAGGCAAAGGCTAGGCCCACTGACAAAAACTTGTGGTTGGCGACAGCAAGAGCATGCGGTCATAAAACTCCCTGCTTCAAATTATTATTAATGATGGAAAGTATGCTGACAATGAGAAATAGGGCTAGGGCATACCCTGCAAGCGACGCGTGTTGGCACCCCCCGGTCAACCCGATAAATGAGCGAGGGGTACCTTGGAACCCACGGCCAAAGGCTAAAGAAGAGAGTGGAAGAAATAAAAATACGAATAGGCACATGGAATGTTGGAAGCATGACAGGAAGAGGAAGGGAAATTGCAGATGTGATGAACCGAAGGAAGATTGACATCCTATGCGTCCAAGAAACGAGATGGGCGGTGCAAAGTGCCCGAGACCTCGGAGGAGAGTGTAAGATTGTGTACAGCGGCAGCAGAGCTAAGAGAAACGGAGTGGGAGTAATAGTACGAGGAGAATATCGAAATAAAGTTCTGGATGTGAAGAGATATAATGACAGACTTATTACTGTGAAGTTCGTGATGCAGAATAGGCTGATGAGTGTGATTTCAGTATATGCACCACAAGTTGGATGTACAGATGAAGAAAAAGAGAATTTTGACAAGGAATATTTGGTAGTGGGAGGAGATCTAAATGGAAGAATAGGAAAACTAGCAGATGGTTATGAAGGCACACACGGAGGACATGGATACGGTGAGCGGAATGAAGAAGGAGAGAGAATGCTTGAGATTACCGAAAGCATGGAGGTGATATAGTGGACCGTACATCAGGAGCACGAGCTAGACAAGAAGACGACTGGTGGTGGAATGACGGATTACGGGATAGCCTGAAAAGAAAGAAAGCGGCTTTCAAAGAGTGGAAGAAAAATAATAACAGAGAGGCAAAGGAAAGGTACCGATTGGCAAACAGAGAAGCAAAGAGAGCGGTTAAGGAAGCGAAAGGCGAAGTAGAGACAGAACTGTATGAAAAAATCTACAGAATAGCAAGGGCATGACAAATGAATAGACAAGACCGGGAGAAAATAGGAGTGATTAAGGACAGTAATGGTAACCTATTACAAGATGAGCAACAGATAAAGGACAGATGGAAAGAATACTTCAACACCCTACTAAATGCCGAAAATGAAAGAGGGGAACTGAACGAAGTAGGAAAGACACAAGGACCAATAAACCAAATATCAATGGAGGAGATTAAGAGAGCAATGGGGAAGATGAAGTCAGGAAAAGCGGCAGGACCATCTGAGGTGGCTATTGATTTAATCAAAGCGATGGGAAGGAGAGGAGTGGAGTGGACTCTACAATCCTGGACAAAATTGTTGGGCCACTTTGCCGATTTTGACGATTTTCGCATAGTGTCCCAAGCACTTTTGTCCAGGATTGTCTGAAAATGACGAATTAAACAAAATCGAAGAAAAAAACAATTTGGGGGCGGCGATTCTGCGCAGTTTGCTCGAAAATGACATAAATACGCTCCCACATGCATGAACAACAAATTGTTTGTGGGGTATAGAAGGTTTGGTGAATATGCAAATTAAATAGAGCTCTCGTGCGGGTGGTACCGGTGCGGGTGGGAACTCTGCAGAGACTCTGCTCCAGTGATCCCTTCCCCATTGAGGGGGTAAGGGGGAGCAGAGATGGGGGCTCTTTTATTAAACTGTATATATTTTGCAATGTTACAAAGTTAAAAAGCTGTGTTTTATTGAAAAATCATAAACTCGTCATTTTCAGACAATCCTGGACAAAATTGTTGGGCCACTTTTTGACGATTTTCGCATAGTGTCCCAAGCACTTTTGTCCAGGATTGTAGACTTGTATGGTTGTCCTCGATGTACTCACCGAAGTTGTTGGCACGGAAGGTATTTAGGAGTTGCTCTACGCAGACGATTTGGTAATTATGGAAAAAACAAAGGAAGACTTACAGCGAAGGATAGTGGAGTGGCAGAACTGCATGGAAAGAGGAGGACTGAAAGTTAATGCTGATAAAACAGAAGTGATGGTCAGTGCAAAACGAGGAAGAGATGAACTGATTAGAGGTAGAAGACGCACATCGAAACATTTTCAAACAAGTGGAAAGGTTAAAATATCTAGGAGGAATAATAAGTAAAGAGGGAGGAACTGAGGAAGATGTCAGAGAGAGGATAAAGAGCGGATGGGCGAAGTGGAGGGAAGTGAGCTGTGTGGTGTTGGATAGGAAAATGCCTAGGAGACTGAGAACGAAGATATACACCACAGTGGTGAGACCAGTTATAATGTACGGATCTGAAACGTGGGCTTTGCGTAAGAAGGAGGAGCAACAGTTGGATAGAACAGAAATGAGAATGTTGAGATGGATGCATGGAATATCATTAAGAGAGAGACGTAGAAATGACGACATACGAGATGAAGTTGGCGTAATGGCAATACCGGAGAAGATTAGAGAAGCTAGAATGAGATGGTACGGTCACGTGGTGAGAAGAGAGGAAGACAATCCGATAAAGATTGCATGGAGATATCCGATAGAAGGTCGACGAATGGTTGGTAGGCAGAGGATGAGATGGAGAGATTCCTTAAAGAGAGATATGAGGTTATTGAACCTGAGAGAAGAGGATGCCCAGGACAGAGCTTATTGGCGTCAGCGTACTAGAGCGGCCGACCCCGAGAGGGATTAAGGCGTAGAAGAAGAAGTCAGGGAAAGAGGCGCCGAGTTCGGCCATGGGCGCCGATAGTTCTCTCTACGCCATTTAAAACGGCAGAACGAGAACTTAATAAAACACTTAGTCATACGCGTTGTGCTTCACATCGTTTCTCGTGTTGTTTTCACGCGGTTAGTCTAGGCTAACACAAATAAGAATGAATACAGTCCAACCTCTATTAAGCGGCGGCCCTCTATTAAGCGGCGGCCCTCTATTAAGCGGCCACCCTCTATTAAACAGCCACTTGTCAAAACCCCTAAAATATTCCCTGTAATTTACTATAGATTACCCCTCTATTAAACGGCCACCTCTATTAAGCGGCCACGGCCACCTACGAGCGGTCCCAATTGGTATTTCGTATTGTTTTTTTTACCTGTATTAAACGGCCAGCTTAATTTATCTTAGGCACAATTTTTACCGCAAGAGAACCGAAACTAAAACTTGAGCTAAATAAGAGACCATAGTCACTTAGTTGCTGTCAGTAAGTACATGTATTTCATTCAACACATGTCACTTGAAACCTCATGCCTCAAGTTTACATGTAATCAAATTCAAAAACATTTGTCGGTAATAAAAATATCTGCATGTCCGGTGCAGAGAAACACTACTCTTTACTTTGCGTCAAATTCCTCCTTGTGCAGGGCTTTGGCGTGATGACTCTGCGGAATTTCGCACAGTATCATGGATATGAGGAGCTAGCTCTATCAATTTCAAAGACAAATGACTTGCTTTGCGCTTTGAAACTCAGTGCATCGCCGCGACAGATGCACATTGATAACTATTTTAAGCCAGCATAACTTGCTAGGCATCAGTATACAGGCATCGAACGTGTGGCATTTTTGTTATTCGTTTCGTTGCTCCTTTGTGTTATTATTTTTTCGGTTTTTTAAAACTGTTTTGTTAACTACTTGTTGGTTTTTTCAAAGTCTACTTGTTACTGTTATCAGTGTTTTAGAATTGTGAAACAAAAAGGCAAAAAATAAAAGGGCATTTGACCACACCCAAGGCCCATTGTTGGCGTCACTCCATTAAACGGCCATCTCTATTAAGCGGCCACAAAGCCATTCCCCGAAGGTGGCCGCTTAATAGAGGTTCGACTGTAAAAATAACTGCAGTATGAAATAAATGACATTTTAAAATGAAAAACAGTATTAGACATCTCACATCGTCTTTCTTCTTCGTAAGTTCTTTCAGAGTTGCTGTACGGTCGATATCATTCAATAAATTCCGTGCTAAAAATGAAAGTACATTATTGCTTAAAACCTTACAACAATCGCTAATTATAGGCAAATACTATTGCAAATGCTGCAATCTCATTGGCTACTCTACTCAAAATTTTATATTCGTCGATTGAGCTCTTGCACGTATTCCCAAGCTGGGTGGCAAATCCATATAAACAAAAGGATTACCATTCATTATTTGGTCCACTAAACATTGGTGCTTTGAAGTTGCCACGCAACATGGCGACTTTGAGGACCCGCCAGGACCCGCGCGGTCAAACATAAAAACAACATGGAGGTGCCGAGGAGTGAAGGATTTGTTTTACCTTGGTCTCCACACAGAAACAATGGTTATCAACCTGTTGTTGAACAACTTCCTGCTTTGAATTTGATTGGTGTTTGACTAATAATCATATTTCCTATTGGTTGTTCGAAAACCAAAAACCAATCAAATTCAAAACAGGAAGTTTCTAAGAAATTTGATCTGGTCAAGCGAGGAACTAAATAGTCTAAGAATATTTTAGGAACACTTCTATTGTCACGACAGCAAGTCCAATAAAACACTGCTGCTCGTGTTTTAAACATTACTTCATGCACCTTCTAAAGCTTTCAGGTAGCATAATCAGGGTTTCAAAGTAGCTAGGAAACGTAGAACTTTCAATCCATGTTGTTCATGTAATCTCAATGTTTACCTGTTTTAGTCTTCGTTAAGTTCACAAGCTTAGGCGTAGCGCTGATTAAGTTTATATTCTAAAAAACAAAGAATATTTTGCATTAGATCTATTAGAAAGAACTTCAATATCTGTCTAAAAATTCTTAACACTTTACTGGGCAGTGTTGCCATTTGGCAACATATATATTTTACTCTGTCTAACTCCTGGAAATCCGCCCGGTAAAAGGTTAAACGTGAATAACAGTCCGTACTGCGCATGTACGAAACTAATGTTTACACCTCTATTCATTACTTGTACTTGAAGCGAAACATTTTTAGCGGAAATAGAAGAAATCCGAAGAGATATCCTCGCCGAATCGCTTGGTTTTCTGCCATGTTGCTCCGAACAGTTTACAGTGAGCAGAGTACTTAATGTAATTATCTACGAATGTTTTGTTTGGCGGATCATGCGCAGTACGGACTGTTATTCACCTTTAAGGTGCTCGACAATCCAAATTATACGGAATCGCATGAAACATTTTGTAATGCAGATCTCAGATCTATACCTTCGTTCATTCAACCCAATATATAGCCCAATATAAGTATTATACCTCAAGCAAAGACTGAATTTCTCTTGAAAAGTCGCCAATTTTTGACATTGTTTCGACACGTTTTGGGTTAGACACCGGCAATGGACTGGAACCAAGCTTGGGTGGAACATAAATCGGAGGAAGTGCTCGTAACCTGGCCTGTAACGTCAAATGAAAAACAACGATCTAAATTCTGTAGAAATTCGAACTTTTTGAACAACGACGTTATGTTATACAAACCTTTCAAACCAATCCTATATTTTCAGCTATATATGATGTAATAAACTTACCTTCAGTTGTTCACCTTTAATCCGAGTATTTTCATGCTTGACATAATTCAAAGCGGCCTTAAGTGAATCAACCTATAAAAAGGAATTAAATTTAAGAAAATTACTGTTTTGTTGTTATTATTAGTAGTACTAGTATTACACAAAGGCGCTAAAAAATAAAACCTCGCTCCTTCTAAAGATATATAAGCGTGAGTCATACGATAAATCACGTATGGACCGTGCATGTCAGGGTTCTAAACCTCAAACATGAACAAGTTGTAGAAATGGCGTAAAATTGTGATTCTCTGAAACAAAAAAATATTCTTAACATGATTTACTGTAAAACATGCATACTTTGATATTAACGTATTGAACTGAATTGAACTAAACTAAATCCAATTGAATTAGCATAAAGTATATATTTCTAGTCAGCGCGGAAAACCGAACACACCTGCCGTAAAATAACAGGGGAATCTTTTATCACGATTTGAACCGGACCATCTCCAGATGAAACAGTTGTTCCTTTGCCTGACCCTTGACCACCTTTACCAGCCGCACCTTAGTAATGACAATAAATTTAACAAATGTGCTAGGGTTGATAACAGAATCAGTAATAAATTATTGTGCAGTAATAACGGATGTATAATCATGCAATAGTGTTACTGCTGACAACATTTGATTTAGGTCAATATCTACCATTCTTGTTTGACCACTTTAGGGACAGTTTATTTATTGACAAACTGACAGACAATATTAACCTTTCACTCGACTCTGAGAATGATTCCAGCTGAAGACGCTGAAACGGCCTCAAAATAGATATAACGCAGCGAAGAAGTTGGCCAATAGACCTTTCCGCACGGCAGTTTTCCTTTCGGCACTCACGCGTGACGCCTAGCTTTTAATTGGCCCGCTCTTTAATAAGTTCGGACAAAGTCAACAAATAAACAATATTGATTTCTGACAAGACCACTATAGACGCTAAATGTACATCACGATATACAAAGAAAATAAATTATTCTCAGACATGCATAGTATTAATAACAAACATGCTTTCCAAGTATCGTAGATCTTTGCAGTGACAACCCAAAGTAATATTTATATTTTTGTAGACTTTGTATACGGCATTTATTCGAGCTATATTTCTTTGTTGGGTGAGCGGTTGCGTTATCATACAAATACGGACTGAATCAACAACAACGTTTGAAAATATTTCGGCAAGACAACACAACAATTCAGCATAGTCGATTTCATTACCATGCAATATTATATATGTACTACGCTAAATACTTGCCACGAAAAAGTTTAAGTTGGCCGCCTGCATGCATAATTTTTGACCCTGCATATACTCTGCTGCAATTAAAATATTCACAACTTTATTCCGATTTCACAAAGACCGATCGGGTATATGTTGTAAACATTTGCTCAAATTTTTTTTGTGTTATATATATAGTATTTTTGGTTTGGTTATTCTCAGGGTAATGACATCGGCTACTATACTGTTGTTCTGTTGTCTTGCTGAAATATTTTCAAACATTGGTTCAGTTCGTATTCGTATAGGCAACCGCTCACTAGATCAACCCAACAAGCAAATATAGCTCGAATAAATGCCGCGCAAAAATATTACTCTGCCTTAGGATTATCACTTGCTATCAATAGTACATGAGAATAACACAGTTTTCTTCATATATCGTGATGTACATTTAACGTCTGGTGGTTTTGTCCGAACTTATTGAACAGCCAATCAAAAGGCGCCACACGTGAGTGCTAGCTGCAGTGCGGAAAGGTCTATGGACCTTACTCAAAAATGGCCGCCGAATTATAATTCTTTTGTGTGCATATAAATTAGCCCTTATGACCTCGTTTTAAAGTAAAAATTATTTCGAATTTCCCACATGAAAACGAGTTCATAAGGGCTAATTTATATGTATATAAAAGAATCTTAATTCGTCGGTCTTTTTGAATAAGGTCTATTGTTTTACTATAAACCAACTATATTCCGATAAAATATTATTTTAAAGAAACCAAACTCTTTGCGTTGCCTACTAGTAGTCTATCGCCAATAGACAATGAGTAGCTCAGCAAATCAGAATGTAGGATTTGTAATATAGTTCAGTATATATTAACAAGAGTTGTCCATGCACTCATGCAGTATAAATTTTGTTTAAGTATCTGGCTACAGTTTTCAGATTATTGAAATATTGACACATAACTTGAAAGCGCAAACACGCGCATACCGAAACCCCACTGAAAAACACTTCGGTAAAATGGGTATCCTGAATAAATATTAACTATTAACTATTAACTATTATTATTATTATTATTATTATTATTATTATTATTATTATTATTATTATTATTATTATTATTATTATTATTATTATTATTATTATTATTATTATTATTATTATTATTATTATTATTATTATTATTATTATTATTATTATTATTATTATTATTATTATTATTATTATTATTATTATTATTATTATTATTATTATTATTATTATTATTATTATTATTATTATTATTATTATTATTATTATTATTATTATTATTTGAGTCCAATCTTCACCGCAACGCCACCCGTAAGAAACACACAAAGAAACTATGAAAAGGTTAAGTTCATAAATCTATCTCTGAGTGCACTTGGAATTTTCGGACAGTCATCAATGGATTTCATTGAAATGCTAAAAGACTTTAAATTCGACACTCCCTGTAGAAAGTATATCGTAAAGAAAATCATCAACATATCAATAAGAACCTCGTATTATGTATTTTGTCGACGTAACAAAGAATGGAATAACCCGAAACTAATGACATTCTAAGATTTTTATTCTCATGTAGCATCAGTTCAAATAGTCAGTGGTAAACTACCTGTAAAAGCGAGGTTTATCATTGTAATTTCTACGTTTAATGATCAATAAATAAAGTTCACATTATTATTATTATTATTATTATTATTATTATTATTATTATTATTATTATTATTATTATTATTATTATTATTATTATTATTATTATTATTATTATTATTATTATTATTATTAACTAGTAAAACAGCAAAGTGAACATTTTAATGATGTAAAATTTATAAATCTCTCCATGAGCTGCCTAGGTGTTTTTGCGAATGAGTGTTCTACTTTTTTAGATATGCTAGATAAGGTTGGTCTTGATAACAAGCACCAAATGTACTGCGTAAGGAAAATGATGACTATTGCTATCAGAACTACGTATTACATTTTCAGCTGCCGAAATAAGGAATGGGGAAATCCCGAATTATTAGCTTTTTGAAATATTTGTATATAAATTTGCATGTTTTATTATATAGTCATTAGTTGTTATTATATATTATTAGTTGTGATTCAAGTAGCCAATTGTAAATTACCTTAATAAGCGAGATTTATAATTGTATATGTAGAAAAGAAAAAACATTTAATAAAGTTTCCATTATTATTATTATTATTATTATTATTATTATTATTATTATTATTATTATTATTATTATTATTATTATTATTATTATTATTATTATTATTATTATTATTATTATTATTATTATTATTATTATTATTATTATTATTATTATTATTATTATTATTATTATTATTATTAAACACGCGCACACAGATAAAAAAAATGCTCGAAGTAATAACCAACTAACCTGCAACGATGGCTCCAATACCGGACGTCTGCCGCGCTAAATCTTGAAGTAAAGTCTTTTTTGACAATGTCTCCAGTCTTTTCCTTAATTCAAGCTTTTCTTTTTCAAGAGCATCAATATCAGTCTGAAGAACGTCCATCGTCTCTTCATAGTCCCTAGAGAAAATGGTGGGTCCATATGTTTTGGCTTTTGTATAATGCAATCTAACGCATGCGTACGGAATTTTAACCAAACTGCCCCATTGTTGAATGTTTCAACAGGTTTCTCATCGTTTAGGCATTGTGAGACCTTATCCAGATAAGTTAATGTTAGAAACCTTTCTCTTAAAAACATGCATGACGTAAAGTTCTATTTCTTATAGTGCATATGACACAAAAATTAGATTTGTCTTATTTGAAAGAATATTTAAAATGACAAAGTAACATCTTTGCGGTTTTTAGTTTTGTTGCTTCGTTTTCGAGATATTTCAGTTTGATACGCATGCAAGTTAAACCTTTTGACGTCACATGTAGACAATGAGTTATCGGAAGTTATATATCTTTGCTATTATTAAACGAAATCACTTGAAATTCTACATGTTGCGGGTGTTGTGGGAGAAGCAAACGCACATGCATATACTTCCTTCGAAGACCTACGAATTAAGCTTTGTGCGATACAAAAATATATAACCTCCGATAAGTCATTATGCACGTGTACGTCACAACATGTGACATTTACATATCAAACAAATCGAAATATCTTAAAAAACGAAACAACAAAGCCAAAAATTGCAAAAGATTTTACTTTGTCATTTTAGGTGTTCTTTCAAATTAAGACAAACTTAATTTTCATGTCATATACACTTTAAAAGCTATTCCTAACTCTCTTTAAGTTTCTTCATTCAATCTCTACCCCAAATCCAAACTTCAATATCTCAACTTACCGAGATTTGTTTTCCAAGGAAGCGTTTGATTGTTCTAATTTCTTATTCACTTGTTCTACACGTAAGTCAGCCTGGAACAAAACAATAAAGGTAGTTGAAATATGCACTCTATAGTTTTTTACCCGTACGCTGCTCTTGAAACCACAACTATATATATATATATATATATAGTTGTGGTTACAAGAGCAGCCGAGCGTACGGGTACGTATATATATATATATATATATATATATTCATTGATTGGGCGAGAATGTTTTTCGAATTATTTTACTCTATTTATCTAAGGGGGTGTTTATATGGAGGAGGACCAGCACTCTTGGTATAGGGGTAGCCCTCTTTGCCAAGATTACGCATCTCAGCGTAATTCCCTGTAAAAAATTTGCGTTTACATGACAAGAGGGCCAGCCTTCCTAGACGAGATCTCGCTACTGACAACCCGGGATCTCCCCTAGGAGGGCTGGAAATCTCCCATCTAAACACACTCAAGAGGGCTGGCCCTCTTAGGAGGGCTAGCAAATCGAAGCTCAGTATACACGGTAAAGTTTGCCTTTACTAATATTTTTGGGTCAACTTTATTTTACAAGTTGCGTTTGTTCATGTGTTTGTTATAAATTCAAATCGTGTTTGCGAAAACATGATTTCGGGCTTCGTGGGAAAGCTGCACAAGTCAGTAAACAAGTCAACGCGAGGTAAAATCCAGCCCTCTTACTAGGGCTAGCCCTACCAAGAGGGTTAGCCCTCCTCCATATAAACACCCCTTAACTATTGAGCTACTGGGATCCAGATGGTTTGAACGTAGAATCAAAGTAGTGTGCTGCGTAGGCGGCAGTGTTGAGAAAATTCATCTCCACGGTATCATTTTAAAACCACTGTCAGTACCACTGGAAAGAGTGAAGTTCGACCACGATTCGACCACAGAAAATACGCGCTGTTGCATGCCGTTGTGGTATGAAGAAGAAGTATAATACTGGGGAAGAGTTCGGGTGGGGGTAATTTTCCGGCGCTGATAATTTGTAGGCAAGAACGTTTTAAAAGTAAAATTTGGCAAGTGCGGGTAATACGCTATGCGGGCAATCGCGCCTAGAAAATATTGTAAGGTATACCTTTTTTTTAACAAAATTCAAAATAAGACTTGCACAATTACCATAGTAAAAAAAATATATGGGAGAACCACGGGAAAACCACTTTAACGTTGGACATATAGTATAGTTCAGCTGGGCATTAGCGTTTTCCTTAAAAGAGCCTGACCGAAGAAAGTTTCTATACGTCCTGGAAAAAACCCGTTTTAGGTCTCCCCAAACGACAAAATATCCCTACTAATCAATCACGTAAACGCGAAATCAAACCCATATCCCGCGTTCAAAAATACACATTTTCAACATACAGATCTTTAAGAATACGTTACCTCTTTTGAAGAATTGTCAAGTCTCTTCTCAAGTAAGCCAACTCGAATGTTTGCTTGAGCAACTTCTTCTGACTATTGATTTAAAAAGAATCCAGGCATGAAACAAGTTTCACAACACAAATCAAGATGTCATAAATAATCCCTCTTCAATTTTGACCATCCCTACTTCTGTGTAGGTTTATAATTTAAAACCATTATTGTCAGATTTTGTGCAATTTCAATACAATTTTCTTTGTGTAAAAAATATCCTGAATATATTTGTAATTAAACTCGATGTCTACTGAGGTAAAAATAAATAAATAAATAAATAAATAAATAAATAAATAAATAAATAAATAAATAAGTAAGTAAATAAATAAATATAAATAAATATATAAATATTATCAGGTTATCTATTTGCTAATGAATAACAAACTTGATATATTCACAAACCTATCTCGAGTTATTTTAAATAAGTTGAATATTATTATAAATAATAACATGACTTGAGGGAAATTAGCGATTAAATTTCCCGCAGCGGAGGGAAGGTTTGTGAAAGTTTTACAAATCTTCCCGAGGCAAAGGGGAAATTTAATCGCTAATTTTCCGAAAAGTCATGTTATTAGTTTGTAATATTATGATCGCCGAGGAAAACTTTGAGAATCTTACCGACAGGAAATTTACACGGTTGATCAGAGAAGTTGCATCTAATTTTCCCGTGCATGTTGATGAGGGAAAATATATGCAAGCGGGAAATTTAGAAGAAGACAAAGGATTTCTTTGTCTTCTAATTTTCCCTCATCAACATGCACGGGAAAATTACAAGACAAAGGAAAAATTTCCCTCTTGCATGAGCAATGAGGGAAATACGAGGTTTACATTCCCTCGGAGAACAAAAGAATCCGAGGCGATCATGGTATTACACCTATATATGAAATGTTTCGATTCAAAAATTATTCCAAAATGCAAATCTACGAATTATGTTTCTGGCACAACATGACTAATGCGAAGCCAAATCATGCCATACTAGCCGTGTTCAAATTTGTTATAATTTTGTTGAAAACTACTGAAACCTCTTACGATTGGTTTCTTATATAATATACAATATATAAATGTATATAGTATACAGAAACCAAACTGATACATGATTTGTGGCAATACCTTTAATTTTAATGCCTTCTTGGCACCCTGTAACGCACTTTCTTTTGCTTCAAGTTTTTCTTCCACACTTCCCGACTCTGCCAATTCATGACGTAGTGCTTTGGCACGAGCTAAGTATGGCAACTCCATCTAAAACAATCACAACATTCACACACGTAAAAATGTGTTAAGGCCACATTAAAATACTTTTTTTACATTTATCATGCACTGTTCTCTTACCGACGGGGACTTAATTATTTCTACAGCATTTATTCATTCATAAATTCATTCATTCACCCAAAACCCACACACGCACTCACTCATTCATTTACTCTCTCGTTGATGAAGCATAAAGGACTAGGGGCTACTCATCCTTACTTGCAGCCAGCGGCTGAATTGCGAAGGACGCAGATCAACCTGGCCGTGTCGAGGCATATCAAAGGCGCTGCAGGAAGCCGCCATATGACACAGTTCAGACCACGGATCACAGCTAAGATGTAGGTGTCGATTTTATGGAGGGAGGAAAACCGGAGAACCCGGCGAAAAACCCTCGAAGCACAGGAGAAATAACTACAACTCTACTCACGTGAGTTCCAAACTCGACAACGGGGTCAATCCCAAGCGGTCACCCATCCAAGTACTAACCCCGTCTAACCGGGCTTAACCTTTTGGTGAGAGGCAGCGCGCTAACAGCACACGACACCCGTGCTCCCTGATTCATTCATTCACATATAAATTCATTCTTTTTTCGTCCGTCTGTCCGTTCGTTCAATCTTTCATTCGTTCTTTAATTTGTTCATTCTGTGGTTTGTTCGCTCGTTCATTCGTTCGTTCGTTCATTCGTTCGTTCGTTTATTCGTTCGTTCGTTTATTCGTTCGTTCGTTTATTCGTTCGTTCGTTTATTCGTTCGTTCGTTTATTCGTTCGTTCGTTTATTCGTTCGTTCGTTTATTCGTTCGTTCGTTTATTCGTTCGTTCGTTTACTCGTTCGTTCGTTTATTCGTTCGTTCGTTTATTCGTTCGTTCGTTTATTCGTTCGTTCGTTTATTCGTTCGTTCGTTTATTCGTTCGTTCGTTTATTCGTTCGTTCGTTTATTCGTTCGTTCGTTTATTCGTTCGTTCGTTTATTCGTTCGTTCGTTTATTCGTTCGTTTATTTATTCGTTCGTTTATTTATTCGTTCGTTTATTTATTCGTTCGTTTATTTATTCGTTCGTTCGTTTATTTATTCGTTCGTTCGTTTATTTATTTATTCGTTCGTTTATTTATTTATTCGTTCGTTTATTTATTTATTCGTTCGTTTATTTATTTATTCGTTCGTTTATTTATTTATTCGTTCGTTTATTTATTTATTCGTTCGTTTATTTATTTATTCGTTCGTTTATTTATTTATTCGTTCGTTTATTTATTTATTCGTTCGTTTATTTATTTATTCGTTCGTTTATTTATTTATTCGTTCGTTTATTTATTTATTCGTTCGTTTATTTATTTATTCGTTCGTTTATTTATTTATTCGTTCGTTTATTTATTTATTCGTTCGTTTATTTATTTATTCGTTCGTTTATTTATTTATTCGTTCGTTTATTTATTTATTCGTTCGTTTATTTATTTATTCGTTCGTTTATTTATTTATTCGTTCGTTTATTTATTTATTCGTTCGTTTATTTATTTATTCGTTCGTTTATTTATTTATTCGTTCGTTTATTTATTTATTCGTTCGTTTATTTATTTATTCGTTCGTTTATTTATTTATTCGTTCGTTTATTTATTTATTCGTTCGTTTATTTATTTATTCGTTCGTTTATTTATTTATTTATTCGTTCGTTTATTTATTTATTCGTTCGTTTATTTATTTATTCGTTCGTTTATTTATTTATTCGTTCGTTTATTTATTTATTCGTTCGTTTATTTATTTATTCGTTCGTTTATTTATTTATTCGTTCGTTTATTTATTTATTCGTTCGTTTATTTATTTATTCGTTCGTTTATTTATTTATTCGTTCGTTTATTTATTTATTCGTTCGTTTATTTATTTATTCGTTCGTTTATTTATTTATTCGTTCGTTTATTTATTTTTCGTTTATTTATTTATTCGTTCGTTTATTTATTTATTCGTTCGTTTATTTATTTATTCGTTTATTTATTCGTTCGTTTATTTATTTATTCGTTTATTTATTCGTTCGTTTATTTATTTATTTATTTATTTATTCGTTCGTTTATTTATTTATTTATTTATTTATTTATTTATTCGTTCGTTTATTTATTTATTTATTTATTTATTCGTTCGTTCGTTTATTTATTCGTTTATTTATTCGTTCGTTTGTTTGTTCGTTTGTTTGTTTGTTCGTTCGTTCGTTCGTTTGTTTGTTCGTTCGTTCGTTCGTTCGTTCGTTCGTTCGTTCGTTCGTTCGTTCGTTCGTTCGTTCGTTCGTTCGTTCGTTCGTTCGTTCGTTCGTTCGTTCGTTCCTTCCTTCGTTCGTTCGTTCCTTCGTTCGTTCGTTCCTTCGTTCGTTCGTTCCTTCGTTCGTTCGTTCCTTCGTTCGTTCGTTCCTTCGTTCGTTCGTTCCTTCGTTCGTTCGTTCCTTCGTTCGTTCGTTCCTTCGTTCGTTCGTTCCTTCGTTCGTTCCTTCCTTCGTTCGTTCCTTCCTTCGTTCGTTCCTTCCTTCGTTCGTTCCTTCCTTCGTTCGTTCCTTCCTTCGTTCGTTCCTTCCTTCGTTCGTTCCTTCCTTCGTTCGTTCCTTCCTTCGTTCGTTCCTTCCTTCGTTCGTTCCTTCCTTCGTTCGTTCCTTCCTTCGTTCGTTCCTTCGTTCGTTCGTTCCTTTCTTCGTTCCTTCCTTCCTTCGTTCCTTCCTTCCTTCGTTCCTTCCTTCCTTCGTTCCTTCCTTCCTTCGTTCCTTCCTTCCTTCGTTCCTTCCTTCCTTCGTTCCTTCCTTCCTTCGTTCCTTCCTTCCTTCGTTCCTTCGTTCCTTCCTTCCTTCGTTCCTTCCTTCCTTCGTTCCTTCCTTCCTTCGTTCCTTCCTTCCTTCGTTCCTTCCTTCCTTCGTTCCTTCCTTCCTTCGTTCCTTCCTTCCTTCGTTCCTTCCTTCATTCGTTCCTTCCTTCATTCGTTCCTTCCTTCATTCACTCACTCATTCACTCACTCATTCACTCACTCATTCACTCACTCATTCACTCACTCATTCACTCACTCATTCACTCACTCATTCACTCACTCATTCACTCACTCATTCACTCACTCATTCACTCACTCATTCACTCACTCATTCACTCACTCATTCATTCACTCACTCATTCATTCACTCACTCATTCACTCACTCATTCACTCACTCATTCACTCACTCATTCACTCACTCATTCACTCACTCATTCACTCACTCATTCACTCACTCATTCACTCACTCATTCACTCACTCATTCACTCACTCATTCACTCACTCATTCACTCACTCATTCACTCACTCATTCACTCACTCATTCACTCACTCATTCACTCACTCACTCATTCATTCACTCATTCATTCACTCATTCATTCACTCATTCATTCACTCATTCATTCACTCATTCATTCACTCATTCATTCACTCATTCATTCACTCATTCATTCACTCATTCATTCACTCATTCATTCACTCATTCATTCACTCATTCATTCACTCATTCATTCACTCATTCATTCACTCATTCATTCACTCATTCATTCACTCACTCATTCATTCACTCATTCATTCACTCATTCATTCACTCATTCATTCACTCATTCATTCACTCATTCATTCACTCATTCATTCACTCATTCATTCACTCATTCATTCATTCATTCATTCATTCATTCATTCACTCATTCATTCACTCATTCATTCACTCACTCATTCATTCACTCATTCATTCACTCATTCATTCACTCACTCATTCATTCACTCATTCATTCACTCATTCATTCACTCATTCATTCACTCATTCATTCACTCATTCATTCACTCATTCATTCACTCATTCATTCACTCATTCATTCACTCATTCATTCACTCATTCATTCACTCATTCATTCACTCATTCATTCACTCATTCACTCATTCATTCACTCATTCATTCACTCATTCATTCACTCATTCATTCACTCATTCATTCACTCATTCATTCACTCATTCATTCACTCATTCATTCACTCATTCATTCACTCATTCATTCACTCATTCATTCACTCATTCATTCACTCATTCATTCACTCATTCATTCACTCATTCATTCACTCATTCATTCACTCATTCATTCACTCATTCATTCATTCATTCATTCATTCATTCATTCACTCATTTATTCATTCACTCACTCATTCATTCACTCATTCATTCACTCATTCATTCACTCATTCATTCACTCATTCACTCATTCATTCACTCATTCATTCACTCATTCATTCACTCATTCACTCATTCATTCACTCATTCATTCATTCATTCATTCACTCATTCATTCACTCATTCATTCATTCACTCATTCATTCACTCATTCATTCACTCATTCATTCATTCACTCATTCATTCACTCATTCATTCACTCATTCATTCACTCATTCATTCACTCATTCATTCACTCATTCATTCACTCATTCATTCACTCATTCATTCACTCATTCATTCACTCATTCATTCACTCATTCATTCATTCATTCATTCATTCATTCATTCATTCATTCATTCATTCATTCATTCATTCATTTATTCATTCATTCATTCGACTATTCGTGTGTGATCATCGTCCTATACTTACGTCCCCATACCCTTACCTTTGGCTTGGCAGAGGACTCACAATCATATTCTCCCTCTTGCATTTTAATAAGGAAGGTTGAAAGAAATCCAATAACATCATTAAACGCCGCACTAATAAAAATTACAAAATGCACAAGTATTGTATAAGAAGGAAACAAGTCAAACTGTCATAAAAAACAGCCCTGACACACGTTTTCCCAAAACGTTTCATTTGAAAAAAAACTACCTTATGCATTCCTTTGGAAGTGTATCAGCATTCTCAAATACGAGAATTGAAACATCTTGAGACATTTCTTCAAGCTGGCCGCTAAGAAGACCTTCGTTATCTACAAATTTTAAACAAAATCCCCAAGTTATATATCCAGCTCAATACTTCGTGTAAACAGTAAACGAGGGGTAAGTTGTGTAAAATTGTTATAAATCGCAATTTAATCATTCGTTTTGTAATTAAACAGTGAATAAATTTAACTACGTGGTTAAACCGCTTGTATAAAAAATTTCCAGTTGAGAAAACCTTATTTTTTTCCAAATTTGCAAACATTTGCATATTACAATAAATGTGGCCAGATAAACAAATGCTGCCAGCTGTAAAACTTTTCAATTATCAGCACTGACATTAGGGCTATGCAATCCGTCATTATCGCCGCTTCAATCGATTCTTAAATCAAGAGGATTTTACCAATTTAGTTAATTTGTATTGCATTCTTCATCATTTGGATTGGCGATGTTTATTGGTGCAAAAACCTTTTTGGGGTTAGTGGCACTTTAACTATTTTGACTGAGAGACCTTGAGTTCGATTCCCGGTTGGGGCAGTCAGATTTTCCACTATCGTTCCTTGAGGAACGATGCAGCCTTAAAGGCTGTTTTCCATTACGTCCGCTTTGCCCGCGCGGGCGGAGCGTGCATTGTTTAGTTCGCCTTGGGAGTTGAAATATTTCCAACTTTCAAAGCCCGCTCCGCCCGCGCGGGCAGAGTGGACGTAATGAAGCCTTTAGTATTTTACTCTGGCTAAAGCCAGACGATTTTAGGGGAGAGTTCTTGGGCCCCAAGGGGTTAAGTTTAATCATTTTTATACACATTTTTTAATTATATACTAAAATTTACCTGGCAATGCTGTTGCCTTTTCATGAACAATACAGACATACTCGTAAACAAACTGTATATTCTTATCATATGTTTTTAAAGAGTCCAAAAGAGAATCCTGAACCTAATAACCAATAAAAATAAATTAGTAAAACAAAAAAGTATTTAATTCTTCCCTGTTCAAATTGGTATCGAGTATTTTATAATCTGACTAACGCCTGACGACATATTCGCGTGTGAGCAAGCCTTGAACAAACATGAGTAAATTTACATCGATGACAAAAAAGAAAGCTAACGGAGAAACAAAAATACATAGGTAATAGACAACCTCTTTAGAAAGCGATAGTGTACTGGAATTGTCTTGAGGTATACCCCTGCGTTTGATCTAAATCAATGAAAGAAATGTAAGACGGTAACGGTAAGTAACTAAAAAGAAGGAAAGAAAGAAGGAAGGATGGATAGCAGGAAGGAAAAAAGAAAAGAAGGAAGAAAAGAAAGAAGGAAGGAAGGGAAGAGAGATGGAAGGAGGGAAGGAAGCAATGAAGGAGGGAGGGGGAAGGATGGAAGGGGCGAGGGAGTTAGAGAGGGAGGGGGGGGGAGGGGGAGGGAGGGGGTGGGAGGAAAGGAGGGAAGGAAGGAGGGAAGGAGGGAAGGAGGGAAGCAGGGAAGGAGGGAAGGAGGGAAGGAGGGAAGGAGGGAAGGAGGGAAGGAGGGAAGGAGGGAAGGAGGGAAGGAGGGAAGGAGGGAAGGAGGGAAGGAGGGAAGGAGGGAAGGAGGGAAGGAGGGAAGGAAGGAAGGAAGGAAGGAAGGAAGGAAGGAAGGAAGGAAGGAAGGAAGGAAGGAAGGAAGGAAGGAAGGAAGGAAGGAAGGAAGGAAGGAAGGAAGGAAGGAAGGAAGGAAGGAAGGAAGGAAGGGGAAAAGAGAGAAAACAAAATGTAACATACCTTGCGGGATAACTGTCTAACCTCCATGTTTCTCAGCTCAATATCAGAGAACAGCGAACCCAATTCACTACCTTCATCACAATTCTGGAATAAAAATTGAAGTACTACTTTCCGTTAACTTTTCACATGCAGTATATTCTGCGTATAGTGGTGTAGAAAGGTATAAAAATAGTTAGACAATGCGTACTTAAATAGTTAGACAATGCCTACATTAATAAATTGAAAAACGACCGGCAATTCTACTTTATTTGAATGCGTTTTTTAAACTTTCGTTATACATGCATGGAACATCTATTGAATTCATGGAAAATATTTAGGTATCAAATTTCGGTCTTGTTCAATATTGAATAATTTATTTAAAGCGCGTATATGAAACGAAAATTAAGTTTGTCTTATTTGAAAGAACTCTTAAAAGACAATATAACATCTTTTACAAATTTTCGTTTCCTTGTTTCGTTTTTGAGATATTTCAGTTTGTTTGATATGCAAATTTGACTTATAAGATAAATTTACGTCGCAGTCTGCATAATGACTTCTCGCAAAGTGGTCTATATCTTTGTTATTATCGAACAAAAGCACTTAGCGAATTAGGGTCCATGTGCGAGTGTTTCTCCTACAACAGAGTCTGTAAATTTTAAGTGTTTTTGGTCTATGGCCAACCTTTCTGCAAACGTTCATGAAAATCGGTACAATAGTTTTTTGAGATATCCTGGCGACAGACAGACCAACAAACAAACAAACAAACAAACAAACAAACAAACAAACAAACAAACAAACAAACAAACAAACAAACAAACAAACAAACAAACAAACAAACAAACAAACAAACAAACAAACAAAAATTGGCGGAGGTAAAAAAGGAAAACACCTGTTATTTTCGTTTAGTCTGGACATAGTTAATAGTCTGGATGAATTTCCTAAATATATTTTGACTATTGCAGTTTTGGTCTTTGCTATTCGTATTTTCTATGACTTTGAAAATACGTTGGACGTGAACTTCGGATATATCTATAATTTTTAAACAAAAGCTAGTTCAAATAATTATGAAAATGTGGAAAAGTTTGTATAGCTTTCTACTGAGCTGAAACAGAAGAATATTATAGAGAAGAATTTATAGTTAATATCCTTTAAAACATCTTTAAAGAATACAATATATAATTTTATCACCCCTAGCTGGTTTGTTTTATAGCGTCTTGTGTTTGATATATATCTCAAGATTAAGAATTTATACTTTATACAAACACTATCCAGAAAAATCCATTTCCCATATTATTATTTCACAAGAAAGACGAGCAAAGGTGCAAGCATTTTGAATTTAAACAGTTATAGATTACGCAAAAACCTAAACAATGGATCAAATTAAAACTTATACGAAATACCTAACAAATATACATGATGTAATCCAACAATGGGTTGTTCGGAAGTTATTTCTATAAACAAATATGGCGGGATAATCGAGAATTGTAAAACCCATTATAGCGCTATAATGGGTTTTACAATTCTCGATTATCCCGCCATATTTGTTTTGAATTGGTATAACCGAATACCCACATTATACTGTGGTCCATGAATGTAACCAGGCAGAACAATACACAAGCTACAACATAAAAACAAACCGTCTTAAAATCAAGATCGGTACTTTAAGTTAACAAACCTTTCCTCCCAACTCCTTAAATTTTGCTAAACCAAAAGCAATACTGTCAGCTCCAGAGTTCAATATTTCAAGATGATCTTGAAGGAACTCGGAACAAGATGCTAGCTCGTGACTGAAGTGGAAACGAACCATCATCTAAACAAAATTAAGAGAGACTAGTAAGATAAAAATCATAAGATTTGTGTCTGAACAACATATTTATTAATACGCGCGCGATTTTCATGATTTCGGCCCGAATAGTGACTGTATGTGTGTATGCCTTTCACGTCAAAATTTTCCGTAAGAAATAAATATTTTACTATGTCTTCAACTTACAGCATAATTTGCGATTGCTTTCTTCAATGGATCCATTGGAACAGTATCATCGAGCTAAATTAAGACGCACGGTAATAAAAATTAGCACCTAAATGTTTCGATTAGCTGAAAATCACCTCGACTAAAGAAGTACCTGGTCTTTCCGAAGAAGATCGATTAAATCGTCAAGAACTTTTTCGTGTGAAGCTAATTCACTATATGTACTGGCAATTCGATCAAAAGCACCACTGTTGCACTCAGAAAGACCTCTTTAAAATAAAAAAAGACATTTTCAGTAAAATAAATGACAAAAGTAATCATTTGATGAATGAATTATATATGAACAGGAGAGAAGGGAGAGAAAGAAAGGGAGAGAAAGAGAGGGAGAAAAAAAAATGAGTGAGTGAGTGAAATTCTTTATTGCCTCCAAATATGAAGAGTATACAAAACTATTCATAAAAAGAAAAATATCTAAACTATATACATGGCAAATATTAAAATAATCTAATAAAGTCTAGTTATTTTTGAACGGATCGAAAACCGAGTTTTGTACACAGTACGAGATATATGTAGCACACTGTAAACCAAATTCTCCTGTTAAGTTGTTTCTTTCAATTGCACTAAAAACTGAATAATTCCCCAATAAGGTCTTAATAAAACTGTGATCATCTAAAGAATTGAAAATATAGCTAATGGAAATAGGTATAGATGATCTGTAATCCACAACCACCAATTCTCTCTAGCATGCTCAGTCCTCCTGCAAAATAGCAATGCATGATGGATTGGATTGGTGAAATGAGCAGGTTCCCGCAAGAGTTCTGGCATTTTCCAATCTGTCGTTCTTTACTGTAAGCGAGTCACAAAGTAATCGTATCACGTCTGTAATCTGCCTTGAATGTGATGGTGAGTAATACCACAATTCATACCACTTGCTAGTTCCAATTAGAGGATGACAGGAACGGAATGCGAGTGTATGCGCAGATGACTGGGTTCCTGGATAAGTAAATCAGTCAATCATTGTTTTCAACAATTAGAAGTGCGTTGTGAAGCATTTTGGTTTAGTTCGCAAAAAAGATGGTGGCGAATACGAGCCTAACACTTTGTCAAGTTTTCATACAACGTTTACAACACTTGTAGTCATATAAAAAACTACTTATTGACCTCGCTTGTTCTGTCTGTACTAGTGAAATATCGGACCTCCGTTTCCTGCACCGTACTAAAAACGTCGGTCAGATATCTCACTAGTACAGACCTCACGCTCGGTCAATAAGTAGTAATTAACTAGAAATACATGAATGCAACAACCCCTCGCCCGCTTTTATTAAATGCTTTTTTGAAACACCCCTCACCCACCCACCCTGATTAAAATAAGCACACCTGATATACAGCCAATATATAAAAACAAACAAATATAAAAACAAATGATAATCCTCAAGATAATTCTATAATTTATGGATAAGATGACTAAACTGATTTAACATATCAAAGCAAAACTTACATTTCATTATTAAATTCTGGTTGTACAAAATATGTTTTTAGGAGATTTCAAAAGGGATTATTTTTAACAAGCTTTAAATGGCTTCCCTATGCATACATCTTTTGCAAAGGCAGAATTAAAAGTCAACAGCTCAAAAATTATATTTATAATAGAGTCCGAGATAAAAACAATTCGGTACAATCGGATTCTAGAAAGAAGTATTAAACAGACAACATTTCAGTCGAAAATTTGGAAATACAGCCAAAAAAATCGTCAAAGCCCATGAGTGTTTAATAATAAAAGGTTCATGCAATGCCAATGAAAAACATCACGTCTACATAAGCTTATAAAGGTAGTGTTTTAAGTTAGCTTTAGTTAAGCTGATTTATCGTTTGGACGAGCAAAGGGAAAGCACGAAAACGTGAAGCTGTATATTTTTAGGTTAAGCGAAAACTTGAAAACAACAAGAATCCTACCGTTAACTTTAAAATGATTTGACCACGGAGTGACTACAAACACTGCAATTCAGATCGAGTTTTTGTTTACCATACGGCGTTTGGTTTCTTCAAGTTCTCTGGTTTCTCTTCAAGATATATTAAACGGGTTGTTTGTATCCTTCTTTTCTTCGTGCTCCATTTCGTTTCGTTTAAATAAACGAAAGCAAAATACTATTTGTTTGAGAGTTTATAGTTTTATTCGTCGCTAGTCACCAGTGTCCAACTATTCTTACCGCGTGACACCGTACCATATATATATATATATATATATATATATATATATATATATAAACTATTTCCCAGATTTCGTCTCCGTCGCTTTTTCTACACGCGTGTAAAGTGGACTACACGCATGTCGAGATTAGCACCCTCACCGGGCTCCGGGCCTACGGCCATACGCCCGGGCTCGGGGATTATCATAAAAAAGCAATTTTCTTAAAATATAAGCAGATACTTCTATAAAATAATGAATACATTTAAATATATAATAAACACATAATAAATATGTTGTAATTACTTATTCAAATATCGTATATATTGTATTTTAATAACAGAACAAATACCACACCTCAAAAACTGCTTGACATTCGACTGAAAAGTAGATATAGTGTAAATCAAATTCGCTGCAAAATTTGCTTGTTCGCCTTTGATTCCCTTGATTTGCGTAGGATCCTCTAAACACGCTGAGATGTCAAACTAAAAAAGCAACAGACAATGTATATTGCAAATGCTATGTTTAAGGCACAGTGTCACCATGATAGTGTGGTATGAAGTGTCATAAAAACAGCTCTCGTAAACAGCTCTCGGAGTGCTAAAGTTGATATTTTATCTTTTTGAGTTGACTAGATGTCAACCTATCGGAAAATGACGGGGTTCAAATTTTCCACCTCTCAATATACAGGGGGGTCGAGGGGTCGGAAAATTTGAATTGCATTTTCTGACAATTGGGGGGTGATTACATGGACCAGGCTGGCCCGGTTAACCGGGATGAGTTTACGAAACGATTACATGGAGCGGGCTAGCCCGGTAAGCCGGGATGATTTCAGGCCGAAATTTGCAATTATCAAGTAAGTAAGGGCAAAGTCACGATTGGGGGGTGATTACATGGACCAGGCTGGCCCGGTTAACCGGGATGAGTTTACGAAACGATTACATGGAGCGGGCTAGCCCGGTAAGCCGGGATGATTTCAGGCCGAAATTTGCAATTATCAAGTAAGTAAGGGCAAAGTCACGTTAGTTTTACTTCAGTTTTACACTAATTAGTCTATTATTTATTTTGTAAGCCCATCGTTAATAAAACGATTGTTATAGTCTTAGCTAACCCACGAAAGCATCTTCACGAAGACTAATTAATTTATTAAATCCTCGCTATGATCACGAAACACACAAACGTAATTTGATACTTGGCAACGAACTTACGAACCGCGCGTTGAAAAGTGAGCTGAAATCGACAATAAAGTATGACCATATGAAATGATAGTTATTTTGTAATACGCTTAGGTATCAAGCTAACGACTGGTTTATAGACTATGAAGTAGTATAAAATTTCAGTTGATACTGAAGTAGTATAAGATTAAAACTCGTACTGAAGTAATATAAGATGGCAACTGTTACATAAGTAATATGCTGTAAGATTGCATTATGTTATTTTAAAGGCACAGCGTCATTTACCACTTAATTAATAGCGACAAAAATTATATTTGTATGCAAACTGTAAAGGAAAGGAATAATATTTTTAAAACGTTAAAAAAATAAGTCATTAGTGCATTTTCTTACGGACTATTTAGTCCAAGTTTTGAAGTGTGTGATATTCACCATAATTTTAACCACGTGAACTTGAATTTGTCCACGAAGATTGTTTCAAGTCTGTGTCATAGTGCAGTATAAAGAATAATCTCGTAGGATTTGCGTGCTAAAATTGATTTTCTTTCTTTTTTGAGTTGACTAGATGTCAAACTATCAGAAAATGTTGGGGTTCAAATTTTCGACCCTTCGATTTACCATTTACCTTATGTCGCAACTCATTTTGCAAGAACGTAGCCTTGAAACTAAGCCTCGGCATAAGCAACAATAACAAAACACCATCTGAATCTCCTAAAAATGAAATAGATTTATCACTTTCAACAAAGACAAACCATCTCAATAGAAATTAACGCAGTTGACGTATATAGTCGAATGTAAAGCAACACCCAGGAGAGAGCAAGTGTAGAAAAAAGATAGTATAAGTGCAAGGTAAGGTAACGGCAGAGCAGAGCAGAGCAGAGCAGAGCAGAGCAGAGCAGAGCAGAGCAGAGCAGAGCAGAGCAGAGCAGAGCAGAGCAGAGCAGAGCAGAGCAGAGTAGAGTAGAGTAGAGTAGAGTAGAGTAGAGTAGAGTAGAGTAGAGTAGAGTAGAGTAGAGTAGAGTAGAGTAGAGTGGGTGCAAGAGTATAGTATAGCATAATACAAGGTTTAGTATCTATATCTTAGGAAGAGACAGGATAGTCTATAGAACTTTAGTGGCTTGACGTTATAGATCGCAGCTATTAGTACTAACCTCCTCGTTTTGTAAATGACTCCGGAAGAAACGATTGCACCATATTGAGATGTTCTTTGCACTGCTCCAGCTCAAACTTCCGAAGTTCATTATCCATTGACTGCCAAATAAATAAACAAGAGTTATAAAAACGTTACAGCAATAGTGCAGTGCTAACAATGCTGATAGCCTCCTAATTGCACACAGTAATTGAAAAAAGCAAACAGTATTGTGTCCTGTCCACTTATGAAAGTTTAAAGTGGTTCTCTGATGAAAATATTGTTGGCAATGTTTTTGAATAATCCTAAAAATGTTATGGTAGTTGGTAATCGTGCAAAGTTTCATTTCGAAATTCGTTGAAGAAAAGGTGATATTTTGTGTGGGAAGTTTGAATTTTAAAGCGCCGCCATTAAAGAGTTAAGTGGCCAAGCTTTAGAAGCATGAGTCGAGCGAGCGTAAACGTCATAGACTCAATCACAATGACGCTTTTGTTGACAACAACAATGGTCTTTTGTTTTTGTTGACTCTATGACGTCATAAGTTCTCCTCAACTCATTCTTCTCATACAAACTTCGCACGTAAAATACAACTTACAATTACCAAGTACGATAATATCTTTAAGATTATGCAGAAACATTACAAACAATATTTTCATCAGAGAACCACTTTAGATTAAAAACTTAGGGTTTTTGGCATCCAATGATCCACCATCTTTACTGTTTAAAATGTTTTAAATTAAAGTTTAAATTTGCTATAGTGATAGAATGTTTAGTTAAAACTTCTTATACAATCCTTGGGTTTAATTACAAGTTAAACATCGTTTGTAAAAGTTTGTTAGTATATTCCAAAGTTTCTTGTCTATTTCTTTTTGCGTACATGTAATATCTCCTTTGTCAATTTAGTAGCACTATCTTAAAATTACAATCCCAACCCAACAACTGCAGCCATGAACAAACCTTTGCGTGTGATTTAATTTCTTCGGCTTGAATCTTAAACTGAATCATTTCGGGTATTGTCCGTGTTTCAACAGGTACTTTAACGCCATCTTCTTGTTTGTCTTGTAGCGTTCTGATGGTCTCCTAACAATATAACAGATCGAATTTTAAAATTAGGATTCTCTTATCATGAAAACAATAGACTATACCCTTGGCATCACAGTTTCTCTTCAACTTATATAACACTTATTTACTGACACCAAGAGAAACAGGATGTTTTATGTCACCGGAGGCAAAGCTGGGGGTAGCAGTGAGCAGTCAAAGATCGAAAGAAAAGGTTTTGAAAAGTGTTTTGTCAAATATCAAAAATGTTGAATGACAACAACGATGTTGACAAAACCTTCAAACAGTGTTTTAAATAAGGCCATTAAGGCAAAGTGAAAAAACCAAAAAAAACTGGACCTGACGAATCTTAAAACGAACTTTGACACTTGGTGGGTGTGGTGATAGTAGTGATGGTCATGGTTATGATAATGATGATGACCATGATGATGAAAACAATGATGAAGACGTTGATTATGAAAACGATGATGGTGACGACGATGAGGATAACGATGGTGATGGCGATTCCATTCAATTTATTTTCCAAATATGCTTCTAAATAATACATTGTGATGAGGATGAGGATGATGATCATGATCATGATGATAGCAAATAATATTCGCACCTGTAATTCGGTCACTAGCTCTCTGAATTTTTCTATCGTTTGTTGATGATCAAGAATGGCTTGGTGAGCAGTCTCTAACTTCTTCTCCATCTGCAAATATAATTGTAAGAAAAACCGCTCGAGCTATACATAGTCAATCGAGATATGGTCTGGAAATTCAGGTAAAGTCTTTGGTCTATCTTTTTGTTCGCCTTTATGCATTTTTGTGCACGGTGTACGGTCACTGAACACATTGAATTTTAGTATAATGAACGAATTGTTCAATAGCAACGTTTCAGTTCAATCACTCAACCGTGCTATTTAAATATTAATCAACCTAAAACAAAGGATGTGCACGGTGTAAGGTACGGTTCAACATAAAATCACAGCTCATTATAGGCGCTTTTAATTTTGCTGAGTTTCCAGACCATATATCGATTGACTTTGAGCTACAGTAAGCGCTATAGACCCTTTGCACTTATTCCCTTGGTGGAGGAAAAATGTTTCTAAACAATAAAATTTTCATTAATGATTCGCTCTGTTGAACTGTGGAACTTTGAAGTTGTCCTCCAGATCGGCCATTTTGACGTCATGTGCAAAGAGTCTATAGCCTGCCTTATTCCTGAATGTTGCATCGGTGTTTCTAATATGACGGTAACAAACCATTTTGTTAATGAGGTAATCGCGTATGTTTAGAGTCTGTTGTCAAACACGTGTTTTATTAATCAACCATATATGTTTTCGAGTGCTCAAAAACACTTTTATAGAATAAAATGTGTTCAGAGTTGTCAATAGCTGGAACGTTAGTTTTTGATAGTTTTTTAGTTCAATTTCGCATAATCACACACAGGTGAAACTCCGAGTAGCGACAACTTTAAGCTTACATTCTCTACTCACTCTACTATATGTATACAGTATTGAGCATTATTCAAATTATTCAACAGACAATATTTCTCCGAGACATTAATCTTGATATATACATATACAGCGTATGTAATATAAAGCTAAAGTTAAAAATACGTTATTTTCTTTGATGTCTATTTCCCACGTAAAAATATTTTATATGCTAAGTAATTTATAGATAACTGTTATCTCCAAAACGATAAAATACTACCGCACCTCACGAAATTTATTTTCCTTCAAATCAATTTCTTCCTTCAGATCACACTCTGTTTGGTTATGACTTTCTTCCAGTTGCTCATTCAATTCCTGCAGTGCTTCCTACAAACAAAATACACGTCATTTCAATTTTTCTCCGAAAAGTAAAAAAGGTGTCAATTCACAACAGAGTTCTAAATATGTACTTTATTATCTAACCGCATTCGCGAAATCAGCATTATCAATAACCTGAGCATGTTTGAACCTATTACAGTTGATTTTTTATGACTTTATACCGCGGTGTGTCGTAAGGTTCGCGGTTGGAAATTTTGTACGAAACTTGGCAACTACCTTGTCTATATGAGGTTGTCCATTATCAAATGAACACGAGCTTTGACTGAGAGCTAGCAAATACATTGGATAATTGACAACTTGGTTACAACGTAATATTGAAACGCGATAATGAAACGAGTCGTGTTAAGACCAGTAGTACATGCATAGAGCCTAAAATCGACGTAGTATGTATAGTTGCGTAAAAATACATGCAATGTTTTTCAACGTACCTCGACCTTTGCGTGATTTGACTAACGAACACTTTGCTGTTCGCAGATAAATCATTTGCGAATTAGACAATAACGAGTAAAACGGCAAATAAGCTAGGGAAGATTACGTATTACGTTAACATTCACGTAACAGTGGGTTAATAGAGTAATATACACCAAAATTAGCAGAATTACTCAAGTCAGTGTTAATAAAGAAGCTCTTCAGATATACCTATTTCCGAAGTTTGCCTTTCCTTTATGTTCTGACGTTGAATAATGGGATTTTATGAAGTGTCTATTGTTTTTTTTTGTCTATTAACTTTGAAATTTTTAAAGATTTCACAACTGAAGCATGGCGTGTCGGAATACTTTCAATATTAATACGCATCGTGTGACAACCAGTCGACTGAGACCAAAATTGGTTCCAAAAAGAGTTTCAACTGTACTGTCATACTATCTATTGCAGTATCAACTTACCAACTCTTGTACAGTTTCTTTTAGATTATTTATCTCTTCACCTAATTCTAAATTCTTTTCTGTTAGAGTTTCAACCATTTCTTCAGCACCAACACAAAAATCAACCTGTAAAAACCCATAAAAATGTTAATTATTCCAGTAAATATGTTCGTCCCGCTAAATGTCCTCGGAGACGAATTTCCTAGAAAATACCACACCCACCCCACCCATCCTTCCCCCCCCAAAAATATTCTCGTTTTCGAAAATTCGGTCTTAGTTCACAATTTGAAAAAATCCTTAATTTGCATTTCCCAGTAAAAGTATAGCTATACCTATAAAACGCGACTTAGGTTTAAAGGGAGACTATAGTCCGTTTTGGGCATGTTCTTTGATTTTGTTGTTGGGGACTCCACCGGAAATCCAATATGCTCGTTCTCATTCTACGCGGCCAATTGTTGAATGTAGATCTTGTTCGTAAACAAGAAAGTCAAATCGTCAGATACAACCATACAACCTCTTCGTCAAGCACTGGTAGTAGCAGGAAACAATATTATGTCACCACGCAGGGATGCCTCTACGGTATATTTATTTGAAACGTTATGGAGATGGAGAGAATTTAAAGAAGAAAGCAACCTGAAGACAGATCAGGAAGTTGCTGTAGTGTTGCTTGATTTTTACGCTGCTAGAAAACGGAGAATCTGTGGTCGAACGAACTCGTCCAAGACTTTTATCAAATTGTTATCCATTTTTACCAAAATTATATGTACTCAAATCAAAACGTAAACAATTATATGGACATGCGCAAAACAGACTGTAGTTCCCCTTTAAGTTTTTTTATTAAGGGTCTAATTTTTTGTCGTGTTTTTTTTGTGTGTAGTTGCAATCCAAGAGAATCTTTGCTTCATAATAAGGCCAGAAAGGCCAATTTAGATGGACATATAAATGAATATTTAAAGTGGCGGCTTTATAAACGTGGTCTATTCCTACGCCTATAAACGAGGTAACATTACAAATCAACAATGATAAGACTGGCACGAACCAAACAAACCGAAGATGAATGTTGACACCGAGTTCATCAAGAGATGTTCCCAAATCAAAGGTGACCATCACAACACAAAAGACTACAATGAAGACCTAGTGAAAACCAAACAACCTCTGCGCACCAAGTTGTAGTTCCCAAACCTCGAGGCCATACTCGAGAAGAACAAATACAAGCCTGTATATAGACCCTTTTAATAAGTATAGAATACGTAATTCTCACCCTATGACGTCAATTACTTTTCAATTTTTCTTTTGTATTACTGCGATTTTCAGTTGAGCTTAGATTCGGAAAGTTTTATTGAAAAGTTTAAACATCGAAACGTATACGTTACTAAGGGCAATTTATGATGTTGTCAAGGGCAAATTTAAAAGTTTGGGTGACGCCTTAATTTCTATTGGTCCAAATGCTCAAACATTCAAATTTCCCATGGGAACGTGTCAAATTGCAAAACGATAAAACGTTTCAATAACACTTCCGGTCTCTAAGCTCAACTTAAATCGCAGTATTTTCAATTTTTGAAAATTTTATTGTCTTGTATATTCTCAATAGAATTCAAAAAGCTGAAAATGACGTCAATAGCGGGAAAACGACGTACTCTGCACTTATTAAAAGGGTCTATATCATGCCAAGCAGTCTTTTAAAGCAACCTCCAAGAAAGTCACACTTCAAAAGTGCTTTGCGTGATAAAAAAAACACATCAATGTTGTTGGGATATGTATATTAACGATAGTCATTCCTCATTGGCAATGGCTGTAATCCTAAAACCTGATAAACTATTCGCGAAACAAAGTTTAAGCACCAAAAAATCACACCATTACGGACGCAAGCCAACGGCAATGCAGCGAATGATGAAAACACTGGTTAAAACAACCTCGTTCCCATCCAGGGTCTTTTCCCTTCTCTCACCACGCCCCTTGCACCCCTACCACGTGGGAGGAATGGAGAAAAAAACCCTGGTTACATAGTTATATTGTAAAAGTTGTCCAATCTGCTAGCGTCGATGGCATCTCAACAATGCACATGCGCACGGTAACTGAATTTCTGCGCAACTACCGTGCCACACGCCACTGCAGTACCGGTATGCATTACTTTGAAAGAGGGGAGAACTGCAGTGTTTTATCAGCGGTAACGCACGCGGGCTCAGTTTCTTTGCAGTTATAAACATTACACCTGGGTAGGGTTAGGGTTAGAGCAGCCATGAGAAGTGAAGCAATGCAGATATGACCCATAGTATACGAGGTTGCAACTCCCCGGGCACAGCACTCAGTTGCAAGCGAAACGTGTCCAAAAACAATGTTATATTCTACCTGTTCCTTCAGCTCATCCGCCATCGTTTCAGAATCCTAAAATATAAGAAACGAGATAATCAGCATAAACAAAACACACATACTGTTAAAGTGCCTATGACTTAAAGTTTAAGTTTGTCTTATTTGAAAGAACACTTAAAATGACAGAGTAACATGTTTTGCAGTTTTTCGTTTCCTTCCTTCGTTCTTGAGATATTTCAGTTTGTTTGATGTAAATGTCGCATGTTGCGACGTCACACGTGCATAACGAGTTATCGAAAAACGTTATATATCTTTGCTATTGTCAAATATAATCACTTGAAAATCTATATGTTTAGTTTTCTGGGCGAGACACACGCACATGCTTCCCTCAAATTACTTTGGTTTGATAATAGCAAAGATACATAACTTTTTTCAATAACTCATTATGGACAAATGTTTAATTTGCATATCAAACAAACTGAAATATCTCAAGAACGAAGCAAGGAAATGAAAAACTTCAAAATATGTTACTCTATCATTTTAAGTGTTCTTTCAAATAAGACAAACTTAATTTTCGTTTCATAGGCACTTTAATGAGAGTTCAATGTTTCTGACGATTAATTTAATACAAGCAGTTTAAAATAAAGATCGTTTGAAAAGCTATGTCAAAAACTCGTGCTTCGGGTTTCACCAAAATTTCCGGCAAACACTCGAAAAAAAATAGAAGCGCTCGGCTCTTCGCCTATCTTAGATTTTCTTGGGTTTGTAAGTACCGTGCAGTAAAACACTCACACTCGTTCTTGACATATAACATCAACATTACCATCAATGCTTGCTGTAGTTTGTCTCTATCGGTCTGAATAGTCGTCAGATTGTTACTCATTTCTTTAAACTGTTTCACAAGTTTTTGCTGTTCGTTCTTCTCAGACGCTTGAATCTCCTTCAGCCTACAATGACATACAATATACCATAGCCTTAATATAAATATACGGTGGACATTCAGGTAACGGACACCTTCACACAGCGAACGGTAGTTATAATGCTGAGCTCGTTTTCTAATGCTGAGCGGTCGAGATGCGCTTTTTCACGGACCGGTACGATTTGGCGGGAAAGTTGATTTGAATACAAATGGGCATTTATTTTTTCAACTATTCCGAACAATAAATTTGCTGGAACATTAGTGCTGGTTTTCTTTATTTAAAGTTATTTACCTAAAACACCTTAAACACGACAAACAAGAGGGTAGTCAGAGACTGCATATACCTCCGCCAGCGGGTTATTAGAGATGTTTAAAAAGAAAACGAACCATCTCGCTGGTAGGTCTGTACGAGTATACGACAAACTATTTGAATTCGGTTTCTTTTTCGCACAAACCTCGCTCTATCGTCGCTAGGTCTGTACGAAAATTTCAGGCAAATTAATATTTCCTCTTTTCAAACCCATTCATGCAGCAAACGCAATCACGTGCTTAGCACAACCTCTGCACTATGCACATCTGATCATGAAAGTAACATTCATAAGCCATGTCACCAGAGGTTCTTTCGCCCGCCGCTTTCAGCCTTTATGGGCGGTGCGGATGGTGTAGAGCCTCTGGGACCAGGGTACATGTTTCACTACATGGAAATAACTCTTCTCTTAAAGTATACAAAACAAGCAAATGAATCTAATAGCAATGTTTTCTGCCATTCCTGGAATATATAATAAAATTTAAACAAGTTATTAAAATAAATAATGACAACATTACTAATAAGTAAAGCCGTCTTCAAATCTAACTCGTACCCCGTTCAAATAAACAAATTTATCTATTACCTAACAATAGCTTCCTTCAAACGGCTATTTTGTTCCATTAACGTTTTAATTTCAGCATTTGTTGCAGCACCTTCCATTCCTAAAGAAAGCAAATTTATCATCCAGTTTTCGTAAAAACTAAAAAAAACTTTCTTCGTCACTCTGCAATCGAAATCTGTATTTCTCGCATGCTTGTTTAAAGGCATTGAATGTTATTGTCTATAACAAGTACATGAACTTGAATACACTGTGGCGTAAAAATATTCACTTCAAATATTTCACCTTGTATCACATAACTAAACTGTCATTGTTCAAACTTGAGCACAGTTTATAAGAAAAACATTACCTCCATCTGAAATCTCACTTCTGAGTATTTCCAAATCCAAAGTTAGCTCCTCTATTTTTTCTTTGAAACTTTCGTTTTCTTGTTGCATAGACTCGAGCTAAAAACAAACATTGCAATATTATGAGACATAAAATAGAATGTGCTTACAGTAACGTCCAAATTAATATTTTACGACTGAAAACAGTCCACCACAGTAAACTATGTCAAAGTTTATCTTCTCACGAAACGGTACAACAAACTTAAGAAATAGAATTACACACTGCTAGATCAGAAAAAATAACTCGTGACTATAGGTAGTATAAACCCCATATGTTTATATTATAAATAACAAATGTTTCTTTTTTCGAGAACAATTGTTTTCTATTTTTAGTTTACATAATATATTTTTATGTATAATTTATGTACTGTTTAATAAACGAGCAGGAGTGTTTTATCAGATATAAAGACACGAGGCGAAGCCGAGTGTTTTTATATCTGATAAAACACGAACTGCGAGTTTATTGAACGGCTTCAAAAACAAACCACTTGGTAAGTTCACTGGCGTAGTAAGTTTGAAAAGTAACCTTGTCTAAGCCGAGAAAATCAAAGCTAAAGTTTATGTAAATCAGGAGGTATCTTTATCACATATAAAGACACTGATTAAACTTTCATTTCTTTTGAATTTTCCTCATGAATTATTGAGTTTTTGAAGTAAGAAATAGAAAATGGCCGTCCGTATCTATATAGCCTGATGCAAACACGAGAGTGAGTTGGGGGAATTCGAAAGTTTACGTGAACCCGAGCCGTAGGCGAGAATTCGGATTCTCCCAAACTTACTCGAGTGTTTGCATCAGGTTATATAAACATAGGGCATCTATTTTCTACTTCTTTTATGAATTAAGACTAAGAAATGTGCCGTGACGTCACAACCTTGTTTACACACAGCGTGCGTAAGACGCAACTTATTTTATAAATAGAAATAGAAAACATAATTGTTCTTGAAGAAGAAATACAAAGGGGATATTACACGGTGGCGAGAAGATATGGATTTTATGTTCGAGTGGCAAGGACAATATCTCACGAGTGAGCGCAACGAACGAGTGAGATATTGCTCTTGACACGAGAACATAAAATCCATATCTTTGAGCAACCGTGTAATGTTCTATTTATTACATGGACAATGAAATTACGCGTGGAAGTGATGTTGATAAAACTGGGTTTAATACAAAAACTACAACCGCTTGACCTAAAACTTTTACAAATGAAAAATACAACAGCTTATTCGGATACGTCACTTTACGTGAAAAACTGAATTAAGAGAAGTTACTGGCTCAAATTTACTTGATTCGAACCTTACGGCAAAAGGCGTAAATTTTTACTTGTCGATATGTCACTCGCGAGCGTTACATACGAGAAATACGCCACTCGGTTCCCGGATGTAGTGAAATATGGATTCTACGAGTGTTTTAGTTGCTAGTAAAATACTCTTCTCCATATAATAAATGGTATTTATAGGCTGGGCGGTCCGAGGTACCAACTAAATGAAGGCGTGTGTGTGTGTGTGTGTGTGTGTGGGGGGGGGGGGGGGGGGGTCGGAGGTTTAAGTGAGAAGAACGTGCATGGTGGAGACGAACGTTCTCATACTCACATTCAAGGCGTTTAATCTCTGTTGTTTTTGTGCCCACAATTCCTTACCTGCCTTCAACCTCATGCCGATCTAGATACTCGTATACATACTGCATGATTACGCTCTTCATCCACTGACCCCCACGCCTTCAATTATTTCTTATTTGCCATTGCCCTATTCTCGGTCTACATATATACATGCAGAGACTACTGCGTATGTATGAGTCAGATACACGGTTTACATTGTGTAGTTGTGAAATATTGTAGATCGTGTTATGACGCGTACTGTTTATTTATAGTACCTTCTCCTCAGCCATTTCTTTGTCGAGGGTAGCCATTTCTACAGCTTCTTGCAGCGACGCTAAGTCATCTGGTTCGTCCTCGTGGGCTTCTTGCAGGTCTTGCAGTTCCTTTGAAAGATTATATTATAGAAGAAGAAGATTTATTTGTACCATACAATATACAAGACAAAAAGACATATTTACATAAAATTGAAATAAGTTTGGTACTAGCTGTTTCTAATAACCATATGGCATAAGTACAAACAGCTAACATATTATAGAGCTCATTAAACTGCGCAACAAATATAACTGGGTCCGAGTATACAAATATCTTGTTTGTTTGTTTGCTTGTTTGTTTGTTTGTTTGTTTGTTTGTTTGTTTGTTTGTTTATTTGACAAACTAACAATCATTATATATGTAGTTAGGTATAGCAATACATAATATGAACACATTGTCATAAGCCGCATCCAATTAAAACGTGAAGAGTTTCTGTTTTTAACAGAGAATGCAAGTGGGTAGAGCATAGTCCCTAGAATTATATTGTCTGGAGACGCGGCGAACATCAAAGAGGTTAACAATGAGCTACAATTTAGGTTGAGGGTGGCAAAAAAGGTGCACAATCTTTTGTTTTACGTTCATTAATATTTATAAAGCAACGCTGCTATTGGTTGATTGCTTCATTATACCAAAAATACAATGTGTTCAGCAAGCGTTAAGGTGAAATAAGGTGCACAAACGTGAACAAAAACCTAGAACAAAGACTTTGGCCGCGTTTCCAGACAATTTATTTCTAGGGACTATGGGTAGAGTTAATCGATTCTCTATAATACAATTAGTATAATGCAAATGTAAATGTAAATGTAAAGGGCGTAAGTTGTCCCACACTCTACTTTTTATTAAACATATTGAATAGTTTTCTACTTCGTTACACACAAAATCTCAAAAGACAAAAGAAAAAAGTCGAGCGCGCGACATTTTACGCCTAGTGGAAATCCAGCTTACCAGTAAGTACGCTATATATGCATGTCGACTCATTAGTTAGAAATGCTAATTTCAAAGTCCGTGCTGTGGTATAAAATGGCTTGCTACTTTCTCAGTTGAACTGCCTGAGATGTGTATAGCAAAAAGAAAATATTTCACGCAAGGTTTTCCCTTAAATTCTTTATTAGTTTAAAGTATAATGTGTTTTTCAAGTTGCCATTAACGAGGCCTGCTTCATACGATTTCTTCGGAAATGAACTGAATAAACAGCTTGAGAGCATGCGCATTTACAATACCTTTTTGGCAGCTTTCAGTTGAGTTTGAAGATCTTTCTGAGATTCTTGCCATTTGCTCTTGTAAGCTATCAACTGCAAATGAACAAAAATACATGATTGTAATATATACAATATTCGCGTCCGAACTGTATGGACAGTTACGACGCGAGCCTGTAACGTTTATCCAATTCACACATCTAACTGTTCAGGTTTATCAACAATCTTTAAGATATAATTCATATAAACTGTTTGAGTGGAGAAAATCGATAGGAAAGTTTATGCAAATCAGAAGAACTTGTATCCGATTTACAACATCTGATTAAACATTAATTTTTGTATCTGCGCAGCAGATATATTGCTATCGTGTTGTGTGTGTGTGTGTTTGTTAGCTTTTTCGTGTAAACTCTAACCAATGCGCGACAATTACATCGGGGACAATCGAAGCTTAGAATTTTTTGGCGTCAACGTACGGGCTGCCAGGTTGAACGAGGGAAACAAGTATTCTTTAATCCCAATCGTGTTTATAATATTATTTCGTCGCCATATCTATGCCACATCAAAAGAGCAACACTATTTTCGAAGAAAGACAATAATGCTGATAGAAATGGCAAGTATTTTTAACATGACTTATAGTAAACTTGCATGTGTGATCTATCACAGTTTTTGTGCGTTATACAGAACGATTGAAGAGTTGACAAAAGGTTTTCAACTCGTTGAGCGATTTTATATCGAGTCAGGCGACTCAGGCCAACACGTGTACTGTTTAAAACTGTTTATGAATTAGGACCGTGGTCTTCAAGTGACAAACATTACTCTTCGGAAGGCAAACAATTGTCTTTGGAGGAAACTTACAAGTATTTATTTCACAACCGGTAGCATCATTTTACATTTTTAATGCCATCAAGTGTATTTAGCAGTACACACATGTACTCATTGACTGCTTGCTGTATAAAGTTGTATCTAATAAACAATCCAAGATTTTGAACTAGATTTTTCTATTTAGCTTATAGATACGTGCCATATTATATACATGTCAGGTAACAACTTCACTGCCTTATTAATAAGAATAACAAGTATATATTTCACAACATGTACAGGTATAGCATTCTTTTACCTTTTTAAAGCAATCAAGTTTATTAGCAGTGCCTATTTAATAAATATTAGGTTGTTGTAAGTTGACAAAGTTGTATCTAATAAACCACGATCTGACCCACGATTTATTTTCTTTAATATCAAGGGATTGGCTTGTTATCTCATTCACTTATTAGTTATTACATTCACTGAACTGGCCTGTTTACAAGGAGGTAGGGTTACCCTAGCACCCGAGTCAAAGTTAGGGTCATCCTGCTGCCCAGGTCAACTTTATTAGACCTGGTTACCAAGCACTAATAACAAGTAGGCGCGTTATCCCTACCAAATGCATTTACAAGGACAAAACATAACCTGACTACTAGGGTAACCCTGGCAGCTGGTTTACCCTAGTAGCATCCTTGTAAACAACGACAAACAAAAAATGCAAGAAATGTATGATAACTAGAGTAATATGAGTGCTTTAGACACTTCCCAAATTTGCTTCAATGGGCATGAACAATGGTTTGAAATCGAGGTTGAATATCAGGGATGATAGTGAATGCATTACGATTTCATGTCAACCACGAGTTTGTGCCATTGTTTCATAATAGGCACTATTTATAGGCTATAAATTCTGTTCTATAAATGTGTTCAGCGCAGATACATGTACGCTATGCGTACCTTTTGTTTTAAATTTTCCTCATGAATTATTAATGATTTGGATAATGATTTATACTTGTTCTAGTCCAGGGATTCCAAATGTTCTCGCAAAGGTAATTACGGATATTCATGAGCTGAGAGTAATGAAGCTTGCCAAATAATGAAGAAAAAGAAAAGAAAAACCCCGTTTTAAACAACCCCTATAATTATGCGACTGACTCCCGCCATTTTAGCTTCTTTAGACTGTGAGCAACCGACAAACTAGGCGAGAATCTTAAACGTAATAGGAAGTTCGATAGGAATATCTAGCCTTCTCCGCAGGTAACTCCTCGGGGGACTGGAACTCGATATCGGAAGCCCCCTCGAACGCCCCCACCCTCGCGAGATACCTGCAGAGGAGGCTAAGGAATATCAAAACCCATAAAAAAAAACACGAGACCTTTTAGTAAGATATCTTACATTTCGTTGCTACACTCAACATTATCAGAGAATAAGTAACAAGAGAGCACTCAGAGACTGCATATATACCTCAGCCAGCGGGTTATTAGAGATGTTTAAAAAGAAAACGAACCATCCGGCTAACCAGGCTGGTCTACAAGGCTTACACATGCATGTATGAATAAAATGCTTGATTGCAGTCATACCAAAATTATGCAAGAATGTTTGTATAAAGTAAGGATAATGAGCGCAATCAAGCTTTTTTTCCACACGGAGAATCTTGTGGTCGGATTTTTATTAATTTCTCATCCAAATTCCAACCAAATTCAACCAAAATTGAAAGGTTTGGTCCTTGATCTATGATCAATTTTCCCACAAACTTTCACGAAAACATGTGGGGTATTTTGTGAGATATCCTGGTGACAGACTCACAAACAGATAAACAGAGGTAAAAGCATAACCTTCTGGCGGGGGTAATAAATACATGGGTGACAAAACTAGTGGTTATATTATATAATATTTACAGAATAATTAATTGGCATATACGAGGCATCCAAGATGTAGAGTACCAGTTGAATCCGATGCGTTATACCATCTAATTATAAACAATTATTGGATGAGGTTTTTGTGATATCTGGAATAATCAAGGCCTCGGTAAGTGTTATCAGCCTTGATTATCCAGATATCACAAAAACCGAATCCAATAATTGTTTTATTATACATTGTATTCAATCTCAATGTTTTTAGGCTTCCCATGGAGTAAGACGAGCCATCTTTTTTTCGTGCTTCCACATAAAAAGATTTCAAAACTTTTGCAAGTTGTTCTTTTTCGTTCGGCTACTGGATTTCTTTTTCTCTAAGATACTCATAGAAGAGTTCTTTCGCAACTTTGGTCGATCTTTTTGTGTTTTCAGAGTCTTTGCCTTCAAGTAATTTTCCGATTTCTTCTACAGTCGAAGACGAAAATCGAGCAGTCATGTTGTTTTTGCTTGTGTGGAAAGCTACCGCTCGTTAGGAAATCTCGCATTGCGGGATTAGCCAATGAGAAGACAGGAAGTGACTACAATGTATAATAATAACTTCTTATTAACCGAGAGCGCGGTCATTACGGAAAAATATCAGACCGAGGTCTTGACAGTACAGACCGAGCCCATAGGGCGAGGTCTGTACATAAAGACCGAGGTCTGATATTTTTCCGTAATGACCAAGCGAACGAGGTTAATAAGAGGTTTATTATATGGCATTTTCAAAGAACACATCTTACATTAAATACCTTGTCAATAGTGTGACCTCGAGCCTCTGACCTCGAGCGTGTGACAGACTATTAGACTAATCGTTTTCAATGTTGTTGCTCTTGTTGTCATCGCTTTTGGAATCCTAAAACTGACACTGCCAGATTGCTCATCGTCCCACTCATACATAATTTAGTCCTCAGGTTATTGAAATTCACAAAATTTTTGCGGTTTTCTTTCATTGTTTAGTTGCAAACAACATGGCTGACAAAATCCGTAATCGACCGGTCGATTACAGAAAATAATCGACCGGCACGTGACACGTCTCGGCCAATGAGAACACACGATTTCAACGGAAGTAACTTGTGCCATATAATAATACTACTTATTATAGTAATGGTACTTTTCTTGTTCGTTTCAACAGTTTTTAGCAACTTTTCCAAATAGAATGAAGACTAAAAGGCCAATAATTAATATATTAATAAATATACAATAAATTCTCGTCTCGTCTCGTCTAGGGTTTACATAAACTTTGGAATTCTGTCAAACTCTCTCTCTCTTGTCTCTATTTTGTATTTCTTAAATATTTTTTGTACCTACAAAACAACATGGCCACTGTGACGTCACGGGCAACCCGTCTTTATATTAGACTAGGTAATTTTGGTGAAGGAAAATTTCGAGTGTAGAATATACACATTATATAAAACCAAACCGGGACCAGTTGCGAAAAATGCAACATCAAGGTCTTCCGGCTAGGAATTGAAGCAGCGAGCCGTTATTCGTTGAAAATAAATTCTCGTACATACCAGGCAACCAAGCGGTCGACCGACTAACTGGCTAACATACTAAATTATTTACCTACAATCGTTTAGTTTAGATAACAATTTTGCTTTCACTATTCACCTACATACACTACATACAAAGTTTTCTTACAAAAACTATACAGTAGATTTCCGTTTGATATCTCAGTTATTTTATTGGCTTTGTATATATGAACTGTTTCAATTACAATAATCATAAATGAATATTATAATTAAAAATTATATCATATTTTTATTCTATAACTTATATTTCATATTTAATTGTTAATATTAAAATATCACCCATCTGGTGCATGCTCACTTACCAATGCAGCTGTATTTTGATTGTCAATAGGTCTATTTGTCGTATATCAAAAAGGTACGCCTTCTTTGGAAAAATTTGAATGTACTTTTATTAAGCCTTATGAATTTAATTATGCATCGGTAGTAATAATATATAGCGTATATTCTACTATATTTTGTAATATTACAACTAAGTAATAGATAAATCCCGAGAACGAGGGATTTATCTGACTTAATTTATTATTGAGGAGGTTTTCCAACAAAGTTTTGTCTTTTTTTTCCACCTTGGAGAAAGATTTTCCTTGTTTTTTTCTTCATTTCGTTTCTAATTATTATTCAAGGGCTTTATGCGATATAAAGCCCTCCAAAGAACAAAGAAAACCGACTCAATAATAAATTAATTTGACTTAGGTCATTCATGCGTCGATTCTCTTTGATGTGCCGCGGTTAATATATAGGTTTTTGACCTTGCATATTAAATAGCTTATAGTTACCTCCGTCTCGGTAACTAATCTATACTTATTTTACATGTACAGTTTTTCTGCTAATAATTTGTTTTTTTAAACTATTTATTTAACAGCACGGCTAATTCGTAAATCACTTTTTTATGTAAATATTTCTAAACCGCTCTATAATTGAAATAGTACGGTGGATTAATCAAGTTATTATTATTATTATTATTATTATTATTATTATTATTATTATTATTATTATTATTATTATTATTATTATTATTATTATTATTATTATTATTATTATATCAGTAGTAGTGAGAGCACTGATCTCTATATAATTGGAATGCTCATCTGGCTCCAAACATCAAGCCACCGGATATGACGAATTCGGAGTACCAATATGGCCGCCAGTAGCTTCAAAATGTTTACTGCTGACCATAAAGGATGAGCAATCCAGTTATTTTGATATCAGTGAGTGAAAGCCTATAGTTTTAACTCTTTCATTACCAAGCACGTACTTTAGTATTTTACTCTGGCTAACGCCAGAACATTTTACTCGTCAATAGGGAAACCCCTGGTACCCTAAAGCAAATCAATAACAAAAATATCGCATTTTTTTCATTATTTTCAAATTTTAAATTTGACCAACTAGTTGGTTAATACTAAAAAGCAACACGCCCTTGTGTTCCATGATTGATAGACAACTAGAGTATTAAATTAAATATCCATAATTTGAATACAAAATGTATATTTGTTTAAAAGGTTTGTCATAACGTATTTCTGTCGTAATATAGGCAAGTCAGTAAATATGATCTTCCACCTTTTCAACTGAACTCTTCTGGGGTTTTTTCTCAACTTTTCCAGACTACCGAACATTTCAACATAATGCAAAATAACACAACAGAAACAAAGTTCAGCGAGTGCAACGGAGCCTTTGTTACGTCTGTTTTCAGTGCCTCCGCTGATGGCGTCCATCTATATACAAACATAGTCATCATCATTATCAACTTGATGTTCTCCATTCTTGGAACATTTGAAAACATTCTCGTTATTGCTGCCTATCTAACGAACAATCGTTTGAAGACATCGTGCAACATGCTTCTTGTTGTACTTGCAGTCAGTGATCTTATAGTAACGTCAATTGTTCAGCCTATTTTTGTTGCCTGGAAAATTAATGAGATCCTAGGTATATATAACTGTTTTGCGCAAACACTGTTTCGAGTGGGAAGTTATTCGTCTTGTGGTCTTTCATTAATCACTATAGTTATTCTGAGCATTGAACGTTGTATCACGTTAGCTTTTCCATATCGTTACCAGAATATTGTGAATCCAGCTCGTCTTAAGCTAACAGTTGCTTTATCATGGTTCGTCATGTTGGTATTAATCATGTCTGGTTTTGGATTTCCCACTCATAACGTGTTGTTTTATGGTGCAGCTGTTTTCATTATACTCAGCGTTTGTATAGTGGTTCCAATATGGATCTGGATTCATCTGCTTATTACTCGTCACAAGAAAAATATTAACAACGTACAAAAACCTTTGAATGTAGTCAAGGAAGACATCAATTGTCAGAAAATACTGCGCACTACAAAAACAAGTTATCTTATAATTGCAGTTCTTCTTTTCTGTTATTTGCCCTGGTGTATGATCATACTGTATTCTGCGATTAAACCAGACAGCTTTTTTGTCGATTATCTACTGTACCCTTGGGCGTTAACTATGGTGTATATTAACTCTACATTAAATCCGTTGCTTTTGTTTTGGCGAAAGAAAACTTTCAGGGAGACTGCCAAGAGCCTCTTGTGTACAATGATAGCAAAGAAGAACAGATGCGGGAGTGAAAACAAAGTCTCATACTCTAATAGGAAAAACTAATATTTTTGTCATTTATGTCGTTAGTTAACGTTCATAACCTATGAAACATTAGTGTGCTTTTTCCTTGAGAAACTATACGTGTGAATATGATTATATGCAACAAGCCAACATCAATCCATTTTCACGCGGCGTTGCTAATAAAATAAACAAAGTAATTAATATACATGCTAAAATATATATACCGACCCATACTGTATATATACGCAATTAACCAGTTAAGAACACGTTCGAAGTGCAATTGGGTATTTTATGCAGCATGTCAGAACAACTATCGGAAATACTTAATACTAAATATGGGACGAGACAAGAACATGAATTCACAGAAAATAGAAAAAAGCAAGCATCGTTAATTAAGACAATAAAAAAAAAAACCCAATTGTGAACAAGAAAAATGTATAAATTATATTGTCGACTATAAATATATTGTGGAAGTGATAAAAATCGTTTGAAATACACGCTGTTGTAATATTATGGGACGAGACAAGAACACGAATTCACAGAAAATAGAAACAACATATAACGTGGTTGTATACATACAGGAATTAATTCAAATCGTAACGTTAATCATAACGTTCTAGACTGTAGACATATTTATACCGGAGTCGACAGAATGACGCTGTCGTTGTATGATAACGCTTTTATAAAAGTAGTCAAACATTCTCACAAAGTTCTAACGACGTTCTCACAATGTTTTCACAACGTAGATATATGCTAACTGGTTTTGTGACAATATCTGAGCATCGCTTAAAAATCAGTTTTCCTCTTGTAAATAAATTCACGCTATAAATTCACACAAATCGAATTTTTCTTTTCTCCTACGAGCTCTTTGCTGAAACTAATTAAGAATCTATTCACTTTTTACGATAGAGAACATCGAGTTAATATCGCGTGTGTTTCCCCGCGCTGCGTGTTATGCCGCACACGAGTGTTCTGTCATCTCAGCTTTCAGTGATCGTCACGCGTATTCACGTGGCAGCTGTTTCGAGTTTCAATTACCGCGCGTGCAATTTACATGAGCGGCGCGGTCTCAGCTTTCAGCAAGCTCCGCGGTCTCATCTTTCATTAAATGAAACATCAGAATTTCCATAATATATGAATAAACAGAAACACACCACAGGCGTCAGAGTTGGGCTCCCGGTGGCACCAGTTGAATCCAATGCGTTATACCCTCTAATTAGTCTACTTTCATTACTTTTCTTGTCCATTTAAACAGTTTTTTAGCAACATTTTCAAAAGCCCTCTCCCCAGTCCCCTCATCCAGTAACGCCTGCTACGCAGGCTACATTTCCAATAGAATGAAGACTAAGCGGCCAATAATTAATATATTTATAAATATACAATAAATTATCGCCTACGCTCTGTATTTGAGGGTTTACATAAACTTTGGAATTCTGTCAAACTCTCCCTCTCTTGTGTTTGCATCAGAGGCTACTGTATGTATAAAGACGAGTCGCTATTTTGTATTTCTTAAATATTTTTTGTACCTACAAAACAATATGGCCACTGTGACGTCACGGGCAACCCGTCTTTAGGTTAGACTAGGTAATTTTGGTGAAGGAAAATTTCGAGTGTAGAATATATACATTATAAAACCAAACCGGGACCAGTTGCGAAAAATGCAACATCAAGGCCTTCCGAGCTGTGGAATCCGTTGCGAAGAGCTTGGCCACGAGTTCTATTATATAATGTGGTAATGCAGGGAGTAGAATTGGGTATATTACAAGCAATATTTGGCATTTCACTCGATTAAACTGGATAGACTAAGTAATTTAAGCGAAGGAAAATTTCGAGTGTAGAATATATACATTATAAAACCAAACCGGGACCAGTTGCGAAAAATGCAACATCAAGGTCTTCCGGCTAGGAATTGAAGCAGCGAGCCGTTATTCGTTGAAAATAAATTCTCGTACATACCAGGCAACCAAGCGGTCGACCGACTAACTGGCTAACATACTAAATTATTTACCTACAATCGTTTAGTTTAGATAACAATTTTGCTTTCACTATTCACCTACACTACATACAAAGTTTTCTTACAAAAACTATACAGTAGATTTCCGTTTGATATCTCAGTTATTTTATTGGCTTTGTATATATGAACTGTTTCAATTACAATAATCATAAATGAATATTATAATTTAAAATTATATCATATTTTTATTCTATAAGTTATATTTCATATTTAATTGTTAATATTAAAATATCACCCATCTGGTGCATGCTCACTTACCAATGCAGCTGTATTTTGATTGTCAATAGGTCTATTTGTCGTATATCAAAAAAGGTACGCCTTCTTTGGAAAAATTTGAATGTACTTTTATTAAGCCTTATGAATTTAATTATGCATCGGTAGTAATAATATATAGCGTATATTCTACTATATTTTGTAATATTACAACTAAGTAATAGATAAATCCCGAGAACGAGGGATTTATCTGACTTAATTTATTATTGAGGAGGTTTTCCAACAAAGTTTTGTCTTTTTCTTCCACCTTGGAGAAAGATTTTCCTTGTTTTTTTCTTCATTTCGTTTCTAATTATTATTCAAGGGCTTTATGCGATATAAAGCCCTCCAAAGAACAAAGAAAACCGACTCAATAATAAATTAATTTGACTTAGGTCATTCATGCGTCGATTCCCTTTGATGTGCCGTGGTTAATATATAGGTTTTTGACCTTGCATATTAAATAGCTTATAGTTACCTCCGTCTCGGTAACTAATCTATACTTATTTTACATGTACAGTTTTTCTGCTAATAATTTGTTTTTTTAAACTATTTATTTAACAGCACGGCTAATTCGTAAATCACTTTTTTATGTAAATATTTCTAAACCGCTCTATAATTGAAATAGTACGGTGGATTAATCAAGTTATTATTATTATTATTATTATTATTATTATTATTATTATTATTATTATTATTATTATTATTATTATTATTATTATTATTATTATTATTATTATATCAGTAGTAGTGACAGCACTGATCTCTATATAATTGGAATGCTCATCTGGCTCCAAACATCAAGCCACCGGATATGACGAATTCGGAGTACCAATATGGCCGCCAGTAGCTTCAAAATGTTTACTGCTGACCATAAAGGATGAGCAATCCAGTTATATAGAGATCAGTTGAGTGAAAGCCTATAGTTTTAAGTCTTTCATTACCAAGCACGTACTTTAGTATTTTACTCTGGCTAACGCCAGAACATTTTACTCGTCAATAGGGAAACCCCTGGTACCCTAAAGCAAATCAATAACAAAAATATCGCATTTTTTTCATTATTTTCAAATTTTAAATTTGACCAACTAGCTGGTTAATACTAAAAAGCAACACGCCCTCGTGTTCCATGAGTGACAGACAACTAGAGTATTAAATTGAATATGCATAATTTGAATACAAAATGTTTAAATGTTTTATTTGTTTAAAAGGTTTGTCATAACGTATTTCTGTCGTAATATAGGCCAGTAAGTAAATATGATGTTCTCCCTTTTCAACTGAACTCTTCTTGGGGTTTTCCTTCAACTTTTCCAGACTACCGAACATTTCAACGTAATGCAAAATAACACAACGGAAACAAAGTTCAGCGAGTGCAACGGCGCCTTTGCTACGTCTGTTTTCAGTGCCTCCAAAGATGGCGTCCATCTATATACAAACATATAGTCATCATCATTATCAACTTGATGCTCTCCATTCTTGGAACATTTGAAAACATTCTCGTTATTGCTGCCTATCTAACAAACAATCGTTTGAAGACATCGTGCAACATGCTTCTTGTGGTACTTGCAGTCAGTGATGTTACGGTAACGTTAATTGTTCAGCCTATTTTTGTTGCAAGGAAAATTAATGAGATCCTAGGTACAAACAACTGTTTTGTGCTAACACTTATTGGAGTGGGAAGTTATTCGTGTTGTGGTCTTTCATTAATCACTATAGTTATTCTGAGCATTGAACGTTGTATCACGTTAGCTTTTCCATATCGTTACCAGAATATTGTGAATCCAGCTCGTCTTAAGCTAACAGTTGCTTTATCATGGTTCGTCATGTTGCTATTAATCATGTCTGGTTTTGGATTTCCCACTCGTAACGTGTTGTTTTATGCTGCAGCTGTTTTCATTATACTCAGCGTTTGTATAGTGGTTCCAATATGGATCTGGATTCATCTGCTTATTACTCGTCACAAGAAAAATATTAACAACTTACAAAAACCTTTGAATGTAGTCAAGGAAGACATCAATTGTCAGAAAATACTTCGAACTACAAAAACAAGTTATCTTATAATTGCAGCTCTTCTTTTCTGTTATTTTCCTATGTGTGTGATCGCCCTGTATTTTGCGATTAAACCAGACAGCTTTCTTGTCGATTATCTACTGTACCCTTGGGCGTTAACTATGGTGTATATTAACTCTACATTAAATCCGTTGCTTTTGTTTTGCCGAAAGAAAACTTTCAGGGAGACTGCCAAGAGCCTCTTGTGTACAATGATAGCAAAGAAGAACTGATGCGGGAGTGAGAACAAAGTCTCATACTCTAACATGCAGGAAAAACTAATATTTTTGTCATTTATGTCGTTAGTTAACGTTCCATAACCTATCAAACATTAGGATGCTTTTTCCTTGAGAAACTATGTGTCAATATGATTATATGCAACAAGCCAACATCAATCCATTTTCATGCGGCGTTGCTAATAAAATAAACAAAGTAATTAATATACATCCATGCTAAAATATATATACTGACCCATACTATATATACTGGCGTGTAATTAACCAGTCAAGAACACGTTCGAATGCAATTGGGTATTTTAAGCAGCATGTCAGAACAACTATCGGAAATATTTTCGGGAAATTATTCAGAGCGGCTGGCTGAGATAGCGTGAATGCCAACTTGCGATGACTTGCGTTCTCGTTTGATTAGGGCTTAATACTAAATACGTGACGAGACAAGAACACGAATTCACAGAAAATAGAAACAAGCAAGCATGGTTAATTAATTAATTAAAACAATAAAAAAACAATTGTGAACAAGAAAAATGTATAAAGTATATTGTCGAATAGAAAGTAGATTGTCGAAGTGATAAAAATCGTTTGAAATACACGCTGTTGTAATAATAATTTAATATATCTGAATTCCGAACTCCTTCAACACACCTCGAAAGAAAAAAACACGGTTGTATACATGCACATAATAACGTTCTAGACAGTAAATATATTAGTACCGACAGAATGACGCTGTCGTTGTATGATAACGCTTTTATAAAAGTATAGTCAAATATTCTCACAAAGTTCGAACGAAGTCCTCACAATGTTCTCACAACGTAGATATATGTTTTGACAATATCTGAGCATCGCTTAAAGACAGTTTTCCCCTTGTAAATAAATTCACGCAAATCGAATTTTTCTTATCTCCTATACGAGCTCTTTGCTGAAACTATAATTAAGAATCTATTCACTTTTTACGATAGAGAACATCGAGTTAATCCCCAAGCCCGGAGCCCAGTGAGGGTGCTAATCTCGACATGCGTGTACTCCTGGTGTACTGCACTTTACACGCGTGTAGAAAAAGCGAGGGAGACGAAATCTGGGAAATAGTTTATATATATATATATATATAGCGACGAAGAAAACTATAAACTCTCAAACAAATGGTATTTATGCTTTAATGCTTTATTTAAACGAAACGAAATGGAGCACGAAGAAAAGAAGGATACAAACAACCCGTTTAATATATCTTGAAGAGAAACCAGAGAACTTGAAGAAACCAAACGCCGTATGGTAAACAAAAACTCGATCTGAATTGCAGTGTTTGTAGTCACTCCGTAAGCGCATAAGCTACGTTACATTGGCTAGAAAAAGTGGCCTTTTGAACGTGAAATTTGTGTAGATAATATTTGAAGTCTTTTACTTTGTCATTATTGTCATTTGACACTCTCTAGCAGTATATTTGTAACGTAATATTGGTTTCTTCACAAGCACTATTTCCAGTCGCTGATTATGACGCGTTTAGTTACCTCAAACAATTCAAACGTATTTATCTTAATATTTGACAAAACTCGAAAAAAATTTGCCTCGTTTAAACATGAAATAATATTCGCTTTCTTTTGGTACCAAAATTTCTCTTGTTGCTCCAGAATTGGAATGAGGAAAGCTCTTTGAAATTTTGTTTCTGCTCGATTTTTGCCCGCCATTGTCAAAATTTGGTCTCGAGCTTCGTCTCCGCGGGGCGCGCCAAGAACCGCCAGTTGTCGAGATGAGCGTTGTTTTGATTTCGCGCTTTGTTTTCTTTGATTCCGTAGCTCATTTGAAAGCCCATTTCATAATTTAACTCTATTGTATTAAACTAGGACTTTCACATGTACTGATGGTGTATTTATTTTATATATAAGAATAAGAAAAACCTGTTGTTTTAATTCAATATTATGTGGTGCCAACTTTTGTAGTTTGGGCTATCTAGCTATTTCTTCATTCAACAAATTTATGTGTGCATGCTGTCCATAGATCGTTATAGGAGTTGTAATTGTTCTTAAGTTCATCCTGTGACAGCAAGTTGTCTTGTGCATGGATTCTCACTCCACATTACCCCCATGACACACCATTTGTTGTTGTGAAATACAGAGATTTACTGAGTAATAGTACTGGTATATTTCATGTTTACAGGTTCATGCTCAATTTTTGTTCCTACAGAACGTTTTCTGGAAACCTTGAACTGAATTAAATTAAAATGTGTTGGTCCACTGGATTATATTATCATTTCTTCCCTGGGACAGAATTAATAAAGTCCATACATGTACAGTATCTTGATTTTCTGTATAAACAATCAGACATGTTTTCCTGACCCACTTGTTTTTAAAGGTAAGAAACTGTATGCACGAACATACCAACAGTTGTTTCTTGAAACAGTTCTTAATTAGATAGACTTATTAACTTGAGGTAAAGCTAGTAGTCGTCAATGACAACATAATGAACTAATTTCAAAATGAACAAAAGTATTGAACAAAAATATCAAATATACCCTATGATTTAGATCAAGTCAAAATCTAAGATCAAGACGGTTATTACTCGAGTGCATAAACAAAGCAATAAAAAAGTATTGAAGTGTCAAATTATAAAGGCATTACTATTCAGAGACATGATGAGACAGCAATGTTGAATGTTGATAATATCTGATCCTCGAGCGACGAGCAGTCACCTTGATCAGAAAATCAGATGTAAATTCGTGAATAGCGGCAAATCAGGCGAAATAATAAACGTCGAAGTACTGCTAGGTTACAAAATAAATATAAATAACTTCATGTGAGTCCCAAACCAAAGTGTTCTAAGCACCACAAACGTCGAAACACTATTTTTCAAATCACGTTCACTCCTCGAAAGTTCATAATGAAGTGAAGCATTTCCGGTGCGAAATTGATGATTCAAGCGCAATGCATTGTGGGAAGAGCTTCGTACCTCCTCTGCCTCCAGCTGTTAGCTATAGAGTCAATTCCGTTATATAGTCTCTGTTGCGACTCTTGATTTCTCCTTTGCTATCATTGTACAGAAAAGGCTCTAGGCAGTCTTCCTGATAGTTGGCTAATAGATCATGCTTGTTTTAGTTTTCTCCGAATCTATGTAACTCTTGTATTGTCATTTAATCTTTCCAATACCTCTCAAATGCTGCACTTAGAGTCGAGTTCTCAGTTCTGTAAGTCTAACACCTCAAACGTAATATTCTTCAATGGTATTATGTAATCTGTTTCGCTTTCATCAGCATTACCGTATTCAATGAGAAAAGATCAACGATGGCTTGTTGCAAATATTCATATTCATCAACCTATAATAGTTTCGCAAGAAAAAAGCATGACGTTTGATAACTTGTGGAACTTTAAACAACTGTATAAATCACAAAAATGTTAAATTACACCGCGATGTTAATATGTATAGTTTACCATATGGTAACCCGGCTTGAGTTCAACTAGTGTCTTCAACTCATCGTAGAGGGTAACTGACAAAGAAACTATTAAATTCATATAAGGGTGAATTGTCGGAGCTGTTAGCCTATATATAGAGTCAACACTGTCATATAGTCTCTGTTCCGACTCTTGACTTCTTCTTTGCTATCATTGTACACAAGAGGATCTTAGCAGTCTCTCTGAAACGTTTCTTTCGCCAAAACAAAAGCAACGGATTTAATGTAGAGTTAATATACACCATAGTTAACGCCCAAGGGTACAGCAGATACTCCACAGAAAAGCTGTCTGGTTTAATCGCAAAATACAGGGCGATCATACACATAGGAAAATAACAGAAAAGAAAAGCTGAAATTATAAGATAACTTGTTTTTGTAGTTCCCAGTGCTTTCTGACAATTGATGTCTTCCTTGACTACATTCAAAGGTTTTTGTAAGTTGTTAATGTTTTTCTTGTGATGAGTAATGAGCAGATGAATCCAGATCCATATTGGAACCACTATACAAACGCCGAGTATAATGAAAAGAACTGCACCATAAAAAAGAACGTTGGACGGGAGAAATCCAAAGCGAGACATGATTAATACCAACATGACGAACCATGATAAAGCAACTGCTAGCTTAAGACGAGCTGGATTCACCATATTCTGGTAACGATATGGAAAAGCTAACGTGATACAACGCTCGATGCTCAGAATAACAATAATGATTAATGAAAGGCCACAACACGAATAACTTCCCACTCCAATAAGTGTTACCACAAAACAGTTATATATACCTAGGATCTCATTAATTTTCCAGGCAACAAAAATAGGCTGAACAATTGACGTTACTATAAGATCACTGACTGCAAGTACCACAAGCAGCGTGTTGCACGATGTCTTCAAACGATTGTTTGTTAGATAGGCAGCAATAACGAGAATGTTTTCAAATGTTCCAAAAATGGACAGCATCAAGTTGATAATGACGATGACTATGTTTGTATATAGATGGACGCCATCTGCGGAGTCACTGATAGCAGACGTAACAAAGGTTTCGCTGCATCCACTGAACTTTGTTTCTGATGTGTTATTTGGCATCGCGTTGAAATGTTGCATGGTAGTCTGGAAAAGTTGAGGAAAAAACTTTTGATAGCGACGGAAGAGTTAAGTTGAAAAGATGAAACAGAAATAAGTTGTCGCAATCCTTTTAAACAAACAAATTATTTATTCAATTTACGTAAGTGCATAATATAATTAGACTCGAGTGCACAATTGTACGCGCGAATAGAAAGTGAGGTAATGCGAGTTGTTTATCGTTCATAAAGAATGAAGGTAAGTTGTCTAATTGTTTTTTTTAGCAGTAGTCAAACTTAGAATTTCAAAATAATGAAAAAATACGCGATAAATCTGAGAAATAGACCTATAGTAGTGTAGCCAACCAATATACAGCATTGAACTTGGACCATACATTAGAATACAGATGGTTGATATTGATTCTTAGTTCATTCATGCGTCGATTCTCTTTGATGTGCCGCAGTTATTAGTAGGTTATTTACCTTGCATATTAAATGACTTACAATATTGCTTTAAAACTACGTTTAGAATACTATTTTTTGTTAAATAACGGCGGATATTATCTGTATCGCAAATAAACTAAATAAAGGGCCTCGGTCACTAACTAGCTTAGTTATCTCCGTCTCGGCAACTAACCTATACCCATGCATTAGCCATCCGCATGGACTTCCTTTTAAGGATATAAAAAACTAGACGTAGCAGTTTTATGCAAAATAGGAGATACAATATGTACTTTTAAAGATTGCGCTTGATATTACATAAAATAAAATATTATGTTTAAGAAATAGAAAATAGCCGCCCGTCTTCACGCTGTTGCGGTAACCGTGACATCGTTTGTGTTTAGTTTGCAAGCATGTAGTTTTTGTTGTACCTATTCAGGCAATCTACTATAGCAAAGTCAATAAATTAAAAAAAATCCATTGGTATACACAGCAGCAAAGGCAACAAGCCACAAGTCATTCGAGTCCTCAATGACTCCGATACGTTTTGGCAAAAAAATTTCTCAGCTAATTTGGACCAAAATACATTAGGTGTCTTCAAGGAAATATTCTGGACAGCAATATGTCCTGGAACATTAGAACTGCTTTTTTTCAATTGTTTATTCAGTAGACCCCGTCCAAAGTTTCTAATAGTCAAAAATACTCATCTTCAAAATTGATGAATAAACGTTATTTTACACTGTATTTCGTAAGCCAGAGTTACATTATACACATTAAAAATTAAAAACAAGCGCGCGCGTTTCTCGGGTGGGTTTGACAAAAAAGTGTTTGTTTTTAATCAATGACTGCAAAAGAGAACTTTTTAAGTCTTTGGATCAAATTGCTTCTTCTCACATACAATGAGACGGCGTAAAGCAAAATATGAAAAAATAGGTCCACATTGTTTGGTCGAGCACTGCCCAATTTAAGACTGCAGCTGAAACACGACACAATCAACATATAGACCTCACGCGTGTACATGACTATCAGAAGTCGTTGACAAAAAGCAAAGATATTGTATCGGCCTTTCAAATATAAATGTATTTAGAAATGCTGCTAAAAAGCTGTTCAAATAAACAAGAAAAGTGTTAAGTGCTGGAAGTTAAAGAATTAGAACGTACTGTATCAATTTCAGGTGATTATAAATTTACACTCTGAAGCAACATGTTAGATTACTTTTCATATAACGCAAATGTTGATATAGAAGTTCTTTTTATACATGCCTATTTTCGCAGTTTGTTTTCTACTTGTCTGAAATTATTGGCGTGATAGCTTTCATAATGCGTCTATTGTTTTCCGGTATGTTCACAACAATAATTTGACGTTCTGAAAATTTTTGCAGTATAAAGCATAGTGCATTGGAATAATCTAGATAGATATTTATATAGAGTGACGACAGTCGATTAAGACCAAACTTGCCTAAAATGTTGGTATCAATTATACGCGTACACACGCTACATGTACACGTTACATGCACGCGTATACATGTTCAGGTGTGATATGTCAGTAGACTGTATACGATTAGGATCAAGAGCTCAAATTCGAAATATGAATTGTAAACTCATTTTGGAGATCTCGAACTCTGATAGTGACCTCTAACAATAAATAACACCAACAGATGTTAATTTCTGTGCGTAAGATAATCGGTGTAAATTTGGAACATTGAAGTCGTCCTCCAGATCGCCCGCTTCGTCGTTATAAGCACTAGGTCCATTTGCTTATAATAGTATAATTTCAGACGCGAATTTAAATATTTCTCTATTTTGACTGACCCATTGAGCAGTCAGGCACGATAGCACTAATCTCATATACTAGAGATCAGTGGACGATAGTCATCGCATTGGAGAAGAGACCGGTATACCAGGCTTGGACTGGCTATTGTGCCATTTTCCCTTGGAACAATGGGCATCCATTGTTCTACAATACTCAGCAGTCCAAGCCTGTGGTATACATATTCGAAACTGTACTAAGTTTACTAGTTTCAGTCTCACCTCGTAGTTGGTCATTTTGAAGTATGGGAGTTTAGAATTTGTCGGTTAATTGAACTGTTTCTCTTTTTCAAAATGGCATCCGTAGTTTTTGTTGAAACAAACAAAGAAGCGAAATACTGCATTGCTGCATGGACAAATTCATCACTGAGATGTTGTACACATCAAATATCATAAAAACAAAACTTGTAAAGGAGAGAAAGTATATTTTTATACTTCTTTGTATATTGTAATACGTTTTGGTTAGGTTTTTGTCGTAGCGAAATCTGTAATACAGATACACCAGAATAAAAGTCGTTTCAACATATATTTGAATGTTTGTACAAGATCACGTGATGGGTCTTTTCTCCTGCAAGAGGTAGGGATGTCGGGTAAATACCTTGGATACAAAGCTGCCTGATAATACAAGCATCAAGAATTCCAGTATCCGGCCCAAATGTGATGCAATATGGGATAGAATCAAAGGTCAAGTGAGCATCAATTAAGTCAGTGTCATTGTTAACATAGAATATTGGTGCTCACTTGACCTTTGATTCTATCCCATACCGCATCACATTTGGGCCGGAAACTGGAATTCTTGATGCTTTACACTGTATTTTACCAAAAACAATTGCATAGCAAAATAGTTGTACCTGACCAAGTTGTAGTTTTGCTTTTTCAAGTTCCTTCATTTTCGTCTTATCTTCCAATCGCTTCTGTTTCAGAGTAGCCAGTTTTTCTTGGAAATCTTGAATCTGACGGTCTTTCTCGGCACATTTCTGTTGCATTTCTACCAAATCTTTGACGACAGTGTTTGGAACGGATTTTTCTTTTGCTTGCTGTTGTTGAGGCTGCTGTTGTTGTTGCTGCTTCTGTTCTTGTTGTGGTTGTTGTACAATGGGAGCCTGAAGAGAGCTTGGCGATGGAATGGTAACTTTCGAACCACCAATTGACCTCACAGCTGATGGCTTCTGAAGACCACTCGGCAATTTTGTTTTCTGTTCAGGAGAAGATGCGCTTTGACCAGTTGGTGGTCTACTAATTTTTGACACGCCAGCGGAAGAAGACACTTTTTCAAGCTAAAATTTAAATAATATTAAAGAATTATGTTACATGATTATGCTATTATTACCAGCACATCCATATTATAAACAAATTCATCCAATACAACCATATAGACAATGCCATCTTTGTCCGGATGCAAAAAAACAACATGAAAGCCAACAAAGCAACTCTCCTAAACAAAAGAGCTGAAATAATCTCGAAATACGGTTGCCTCCACGAAAATAAGTTTACGCAATCAACCAAAACCGCAGGACAAAGACAGATAGACATTTCCACATGGCTGCTACAATCCTGGACAAAATTTATGTAGACGCTGCGCGCGCTTTTGCATTTATATCAGTCATTTCAATCAGAAGCAACAAAATACGCCTCTCTTTCTCCCAGTCAATGTTGGCGAATCTAGACAAGCAAAAACACAGCATTTCTTTCGTCTTTGTGTTAGTGTGTACTAAAAATTATCAAAAATTCCTTCACCATGCAGTTTAATTTAGCAAAATGCCAAATATTTAGCATGTAATTATAATGAGATTTCCCTGTATAATCACAGCATTTCTTTCGCAGCCCAAGATTTGTGTTAATACACAGCATTAAAAATTATCAAAAATCCCTTCACCATGTAGTTTAATTAAATATTTAGCATATATGAGACTTTCCTGTATAACCTGGTTATACAGAAAAACCTCAAAAACGTACTCTGCTGTTGAGTGTGTCCGTAGACGCAAAAAGAGTTGATCATTCAGAGACCAATGTCCCTGATATAGTATATTAAATACAGTATACAGGTACTAACAATTTTAAAGCAGATGACTCGCCACAAAATATAATTATTCATCAATCCCTACCTGGTCTTTCTCTTTCGTTGTTTCTTTCACTGGTGTTGTTGACGCAGCCGGTGAACGACTCACACCAAATTTTGGAATCCCAATTGTAGGAAGTCTTGAAGGTTTAGTTGGCGAAGGAGAAGAATCCGCATCACTTAGTGTAGTTAACTGAGACTGTCGAATAAATATTCCACAGTTTGCTGGACACATAAAGTACTGCTTTCCTTGAACTAAAAATAGATTAGTATCATAAGTACTATTTACATACTAAAATTTATGTAAATCAAGAGGAATCTATATCACATATACAGACCCTCATTAAACATGGATTTTCTTTGTGTTTTCCTCCTGAATTATTAATGAGTTTTAGAAATTAATATAGTCGTTTTAGTTTAATTTAACTTAACTTTTATTAATATATTTTTTATTATAGCATAAGCTTGCCGAAACAATATATACGATAATACAAAGATAAATATAGCTGAAGGACAAAACAAATACATGTTACAATACTAATACTATACTATACTAATACTAATACTAATCTTATTTAAACTGGATAGCTCTATCAGTTAATAGCTAACTGTTCTCCCTAAAGGTCCAGTAAGGGCCATCCCTCATTGGTCCAGTGTTTCTACAGGAGGAAACCGGAGTACCCGGAGGAAACCTGCGATGTTTGGTAGAGTCAAACTGGAAGCACTCTTCTCACATACGGCCAAGGTGAAATTTTAATCAGATAACTGCTGAGAGCAGGAATTGAACCCGGGTCGCAGAGGTGAAAGGCACGTGCACTAACCACTGTGCCACCAACACCCCACAGTGTTATTATTAATATTATTATAATAGAAAAAGATGATGGATGGGAATCTGCAATGTCAAAAACTCCGAGCCAATAAACTACAGTACAGGGTATATAAAAAAATAAAGACATCAATTTGTCGCAACGTAATTAATATTTTAGGAATGCTGCTTGTGCATGTGGAGAGAAAAGGACGTGCTGCTGTATTCAGCTTATCTCAGCCAAAGGTTTTTACAGTATGAGTAGCTACAGTATAATTAATGTAAGTGCTAATTAAATACAAGAACATGTACAGTATGTATATAATTGTATCAATTGCAGGGACCAACTCTTTCAATTTGGGTTGAATTTGGTTGAAATTTAGATGAGAAATTCAAGATGACTTAGACCGTGTGATAAGATGGATGGAAGAAAACAAACTAGTACTAAACCAAAGTAAAACCAAAGCAATGTTCTTTGGGACAAGGCAAAAGCTCGAAAAAGATGGTGATTTACAATTACGGATTTATGACCAAATTATAGAACAGGTTTCCGAATATAAATATCTAGGAGTGTTATTGGACGAGAAGCTGTCTTGGAAGGAACATATCGAAACAGTGAGTAAAAATGTTAGTAAGCGTCTTGGCTTACTCTCTCGTATAAGAAAATGTCTCACACTGAAAGCGTCCTAGCGTGTTTACAATGCGATCATTCAACCCCTGCTGGACTATGCTGACACTGCCTGGGGGGACCTCTCTGAGGGATGTGCTCAGAAGCTTCAGCGCCTACAAAATCGTGCTGCCCGAATAATCTTTACAATGTAATTCCTCCCAAGATACTTTTCACTTAATATTAAACTGGATTAATTTAGTTTCTAGAAGGAAAATGCATACGTGTATACTTCTTTTTAAATGTCTAAATAATTTATTGCCAGTATATTTTCATCATTATTTTGTTAGAAATACTAGTGTTCATAATTATAACACTAGAAGGAAACAAGACCTACATCTGCCTAAACCTAAAAGTAACCTTGGTAAGATAACTTTTAGATACTCTGCTATTGTCTACTTTAATGCTCTTCCAGATGAAATTAAACATTCACACTCCCTTAGTGCTTTTAGAAGATTAGTTCATAAACATTATGTTAAGTCGTAATTCTATTTATATGTACATGTATATATATTGTATTTAAATTTTTAGCTTGTTTTACATGTAGATTTTTATTTATAAGTTAGTTTTAACTTCTTAATACTGTAAATAATTAATTTCTCTATTTTACACAGGGCCCCTCTGAATACCAGTCTTTGTAACTGAATGGGCTACCCTGTTTAAATAAAGTTTTCAATCAATCAATCAATCAATCAATCAATCAATCAATCAATCAATCAAAAACTCATTAATAATTCACGAGGAAAACACAAAGGAAAATCATGACCGTGACGTGTCTCTATATGTGATAGAGACACGCTCGCTATTTTCGATGAACTTTTTCTTCGATTTTGCGGCTCAGACAACTTCAATTTTCAAAATTGATTTCTATATGAGCTTAATTTATTATTGAGTCGGTTTTCTTTGTTCTTTCGAGGGCTTTATATCGCATAAAGCCCTTGAATAATAATTAGATACGAAATGAAGAAAAACACAAGGAAAATCTTTGTCCAAGGTGGACAAAATAGACAAAACTTTGTTGGAAAACCTCCTCAATAATAAATTAAGTCAGATAAATCCCTCGAACGTCGGGATGTATGCGATATAAAGCCCTCGGATGCTGCGCGCCCTTGGGTCTTTATATAGCATACATCCCTCGTTCTTGGGATTTATCTATTACTTATTATATGGATAGCTTTTGAAGCCATTTAAAACATTCGCAGTACGTGTTTTATCAGATTTAAAACAGCTGCTGCTCGTGTTTTAAATCAAAATTAATAAAAACCTGACCACAAGACTCTCCGTGTAGAAGAAATGCTCGATTGCGCTCATTATCCGTATTTTATGCAAATCTTTTTGCATAATTTTGGTAAGAGTGCAATCAAGCATTTTATTCATTCATACATGTGTACGTCTCGTGAGCCAGCCTGGTTAGCGGGATGGCTCGTTTTCTTTTTTCTTTTTTTTATACCTGATAAAACTTCTTGACGTCAGAAAGAATACTAATGAACATACAATTTTATATAAAGAATACTAATGAACATACAATTTTATATAAAGAATACTAATGAACATAACATCCAATAACGAATCGTTTTTGAAGCCATTCAAAACACTCGCATCACGTGTTTTATCAGATCTAAAACACTCGGGCTGCGCCATCGTGGTTTTAAATCTGATAAAACACTCCTGCTCGTGTTTTCAATATTACCTAATAATAACCCACTGGCGGAAGTGCAGGATATATGCAGTTTTTGCGTGCCCTCTTGTTATTTCTTTTTTTACAAAACTAGCGTTCGGGAAAAGCCAAATACAAACAATTTGGTAAAAAAAAGTCAAACTGGCAACGCTGAATAAAAACTGCGTAGTCACACGCAGGAAAACAAGTCATTCCCAGAATGGATGCGTACAGAATCGTGACTACAATGACATTTACCTGCAGTTTTCAACGTTTGTCTGACATGTACAGTACAGTACTGTACTGTACATGTACAGTAGTATCACAATGTTTGCATTAAAAATCACGCGCAGTAAATTCTATGGCCAAACAAAAATGCACAATAATCTCACAACTGTGGAAATAAATGGTTAATAAAACTTTCTGGCAAGTTTCCGTATGAAGTGATTGGATGACATGATCTTTCTTTTTGATAAATCTGTTTGGCTATTATGTCCCAAGCAGGCCGAAGTCTTAAAAGTCCGAAGTTTTGCGAAAGCCAATCAAATCTCTCGACTCATTATCCACACACTTCATGCGGAAAGATCTATTCTATGACATACAGTACAGTGCCATATCCAGAGATAATCTGGGCACACCATGCAGTCAGTGGTGAATTCGTAACAATATTCGAGCTCCGGAAGTGCAAGAACCCTCAAGGAGGTCCCAGACAGTGCCCCCAGAAAATGTTGAAATAGAGTCTCAGGAATACCATATTCTGCATTCTGCTCAAGGAGTGGTTTTTAACATTCTGAGAGGTAATCTATGATTTTTGGGCACCTAGTTTAGGTGCTCAAACCTGTGTACCAGCACCTCACACACACCCTGATACAGCCCTGACCTGATAGCTAACTGCTATTGGCAAAACAATAATTATGATAGAAAATAACTCCAAGTTACAGAAAAAAAGAGGGACCCTATAAAATATTGATGATGCGTATGTTTTTTCATAATCCTTCAGTGCTAAAACAAGCAGAGTCTGATTGATTGGCACTTCGCAAATCGCAAATTGTGAAGTGATTTTGAAAATTGCGAAAATCTGCAAAGCAATTTTTCTGAAAGTTACGAAGCTCATTTAGTAATGCTGTTTTGTATTTTTATATTATTTTGCAAAATCGCTGTTCCACGCGCATCATCAATTGGGCTGGATATACTCAGGAAGTATTGCCTTTGATTTTTGACATTTCAGCTTTGCAGCTGTCATCTCACACGTCGAAAAATATCACAATTCAACGTGATAAGACCATTTCATGGTTTGGTCATTCGGCTCAATGTTTAAAGCTGTATAGCTTGCGTCTCAGGTATATCAGATATGGCTAAACAAAAGACTGGTAAAAAAAATAAAATAATAAAAATTATTTATTTATTTATCCATCTTAAGACTAAAAAGTACAATGGATTTACAATATGCTAAAAAAGGTATGAGTTAAAAGAATTGAATACAGTATAGAGACGATTAAAAGTGCGGAATAAAATGTTAAAATAAAATATTAAAGGTATTAAAAATATTTACAAGCTCTCCCTGAAAAAGATAATTTATGTCTCTCAGTTCCCAAAAAGAAAGATACGTTTCGTGTCCGGTTAATGTTTCTAAGATTGTATTGGTGGTTAGTTAATTCTGGTAAGAGATTATGGCAGGGATGATGCGGTTCATTTCGCGACCAGTAGCCTCCTCCCTTCTATCGGCCAACGGTGCTAAATAATCTTTCTCCAACCCAAGAATTCGTAAGCTCCTAGATTGCACTCGCTCGATTTCATTTTGAAGGTAACTGGGGAGTCCAGCCCACACAGGAGATGCATACTCGAGAATCAGTCTTATTTTGGTTTCGTAGGTAGTGATACCAACTTCTACCGGTAAATGAGATTTTCTGCATTCTCTAAGATGATACTGAGAATATGATTTGAACGTTTAATAAATTAAAGAATGTTTTAGTAGAGATGGTAAAAGGGTTGAGAAATTAAGATGTTCTGTTTGCCAGGAGTTTGCGACAAGAACTCAATCAATCGCTGGATATTCAAATGCTTGGAGACAAGTCTAAATCCCAAATTGTGAATGCATCGCCGATAGGAAGAGGTTTAAAGAAGATTTATTTATTTATTGATTGATTTAGTATATAACAAGCATATATGGCGAAATAACAATAGGACACGAAGTCCCCTACTAAACAAGTTAAACTACCAGATGATGGCAGAGATGGACAGGAACATTATGCTTACTCGGTTCAACACAGCATACACTATTTAGCTAAATTGATAGATTGTACTGTACTGTAAATAGCAAATAGCTTAGAATTATTGAGTATTAAATTTTATACATTTAGATATTAATACAAAATTTATCATACAATTTTGACCTTTCATTGTTTTCTTTATCCAGCGCGAAATCACTGCATACACATTTCGCTTTTGTGACGTTCTAAAAATTCATACTCTCAGGGGGGGGGTCCTAAAATGTGTATTCTAACGAGAAATGTTTCAAAAAAAATTGCAAAGCTGTTTTTGAGTGCTAATTTGAACCCTGGATTACATTTAAGGCTTAGTGTTTTTGTATATAAAAGATGTTTAAATAATAGAAATTAAATTTTTATTCCTATTACAGAAAGATTAGAAGAATCTTGTCTCATTCATCATTAAACATTTATAAGTATTTAAATTAATATATTAATATATTAACTAATCCACCAGCAGATTTACTATCTACATACTGTACAGACCCATTTGTGAATTTACAGCCTACTATACAGTAGCTTAATTCTATAATGTGTATGCTACAGTAATTACTGGCTACAGTAGCTTGCATGCTAACCCTACCAAAGTTTTGACATGGAAGCCAATGGCTGTTTCCAAAAAGGGAAATAACAGCAGGTGCATAGGCTTGTAAGTTGGCAAATAAAAACAAATCATCCTAATACATACATGTGTGCCAGTAAACATTGAACAATACTGAGCACAAAATAACGACCACTTATCAGATAATATAGTCTGACCAGAAATAAAAAAGAGAACAATTTGACAGATGAGAAAGGCTGCACTACGAGATGTACAGGCAGAGTATGATGCTGTGTAATGCATGAAAACTGCAGAGCAATCAATGAAAGTAAACCGTGGGCAAACATAAATTAATATGAATTTTCGATACACAATTGACATCCGTGCGAAAGAAAAAGTCTACAGTAGCTACTGTATAGCGCATAGAAAAAATCCAAATCCAAGCAAAGTAGCTAGGTCCCACAACATAATGTAATGTCTCACTATGTAACCTAAGGTCTCCCAACATAATATCTCACAATGTATATAACGTAAGGTCTCGCAATGTTGTGTAAAATCTCACAACATACAGGGATTTCATTAGAAGCCAGCAACCAGTGAACTCTGGCGGCTACTTTCCAAATCATTGCCACCTACTTTATAGGACATTTTAAATTTTATTACGTGTTTAATAACTGCTCATCTTGAGTCTTTACATTTTCACTTGAAAGTAAAAATAAACTTGATTCTTTAATGTCAAGAAAGCTTGTTTCTGAAATTTTTTAAATTTTTCAATTGTTGGATATTTTTTGTAATCTGTACTGCTTAACAAGTGAACGCTACTGGTGCAAAACGTTTATTCAAAAATGAATCCAGAATTTTACTGACATTTTGCCAGTGGTGGATGAAACAGAACAACATCAACAGCATGAAGTTAATAAAATGTTATGTTAATAGAGTGAAAAATGAATGCAGCCTTGAAGTTAAATGTATTTTACTATCATAATAAAATAAGTTAACGTGGAGCGGTGTCAGCGGTTGTACCGTACGGTCCTGGGGCCCCGGGGTCTCCGCGTCACCTATACTTCAGCTTAGTCGCTGTTCGTTTGCGTTTCCTCCCCCCTCCCCTCCTCCTTTGTTTTTCGTAATTATCAAGTGTGGTCACACTGGCTTGTTGCCTTCTTTGCTGGTGGTCTTGTCCGTGTGATCCGTGGTCACTCGTCGGTGTTGTCGGTACGGTGAGTCCCTTCAAGCTGGGTGGGTATCTCTTTTTATACGTGTGACTCGTAAGTTTTTCCCGGTGTTAGACGGGTGACTTTGTATATCTTGGGATGGAGGAGGTTCCGTTGGTTCGGAGGTGTACACTGCCTACAAAAGTTGAATCCTAGCTCGTCGTGGCAGGGTACCCAACCTCGTTCCCGCCGTGGAGGCACGATGCCCCGGGGAACGAGATCATACTGACTCCATCCTACCGATCCGCATTCCGCCAAATGCGTATGATACGCGTATGATACTTGTATGACACGTGTATGATACGCGTATGACACTTGTATGACACGTGTATGATACGCGTATGACACTTGTATGATACGCGTATGATACGCGTATATGACACTTGTATATGATACGCTGGTATGATACGCGTATATGAAACGTATACAGATCGTATTTACATCTCCACTTCTTTCCACTTGTCCCGCATATCTCGTGCACGTATTCCTCCTTATGCATAGAGAACACATTATGCTGTTGTCTAAGAAAGGGAAAACGTTTTCCGACATTTCAAGAGAGTTGGAGCTTTCTGGATGTCCAGTGAGTAGACAGTCAATCTTGCGTTTTATGAAGCGATCAAAGAGTGACCAAATGGCGCGTTCGTCTGTTAAAAAATGCGGTGCCAAAAGAATCCTGACAATGGAACATTACGAGTATATTGATAGTGAAATGGCTAAGAACGACGAACTTTGCGCTGTGGGTAAGTAAGTTTCTCTAAGTGTTTTTCTAATATGAAATTGCGATTACTTGTATTTATTTAATTTATTTAATAACTTTGCCAATAATAACAATAACAATATACACAGTAAATAATTTGGCAGGGTTACCGCAACAGCTAGTTGCCAATTACTGCGGGCCCAAAATATAAATAACAACAACAACAACAACAACAACAACAACAATAACCACATAGTCAACACGAAAACAACTAACAACGACGCTTCTTCGGTGTGTGAACAAACGAAAGCCTGACCCTGATATTCTCATGACCCTGTCACTGAGCTTAATCCTAACCGTAAAATATTTCGGTTGTTCATACACCGACAAAGCCTCCAAAACATAATAGTACGGTTCCTACATACAACACGATATCGGTGTTGTGAGACTACGGACACAATTACACTTAGGACAGATAGTTTTATAAGAACGAGGATCATCCACGTTATAACATGTGTGTAAAGACGAAATATAGTACTTAAACATTATGGACTTAAACGAAGACAGACTGTCCATATTTAACTTCAGTTCATCAACAAGATTGTTCCAAACGCGAGTTGCTCTGATGATGTATGATCTTTGGAATGTCACAGTTCTACATTTCGGAACGACGTATTTAGGACTATTGCTGGTAGAGGATCTAGTGGGTCTGGAAGTGCGGGTAGTTGGACGTAGGGAAGGATGGATATTGACTAGTTCATGGGTTATTTGGAAAAAAAACACCATGTCTAGATATTCATGCCAGTAGCAGATTGGTAGGAGACGCAGGGTTTCAAGTCGGGTGGTATAGTCAACATCGCACGAGAATGGAAGGCCAAGGATGATTTTAGTTGCTCTTCTTTGTATGCGTTCAGCATTACGTATCAGCTCGATGGATTGCGGTGCTCATACTTGTGTGGCATATCCCAGGTGTGGTCGAACTAGAGCAAGGTACTTCTATAGCATCAACAAAATATGCTAATGTTTGTATGTCCACAGATATATGCAAAATACTGCACACGCTAGCGTCTAATACGCGTATCATACACGTATGATACGCGTATCGTACACGTATGATACGCGTATCGTACACGTATCATGTGTTAAGATATACGCGAGCGGTACTGTATGTCGCAGCCTGTAGTTAGCCGGCGTGAGAGCATTTACGAAGGTTGAACTCCTAGCGAACAGTTCATAAAACTACCTCAATTAGACACTTTTTATCTGAGAGCTCCAACTCTGACAATGATGCTGTCTCAAGTCTGTCAATGAGAAAGTAGCAGGAGTGCAGTGCTCAGCACGCCTTGGTTGACCTAGGCGTGCGATGGCGTGCGGTGTTTTTCAAGACACGGAAAATAGTCTAGAGCGCTATTTTGATAATTATTTTTATTAGAAACTTGCAATACATGTAAGTCTTGTTTTATTTAATATCATCTTCATCTTCGTTGCATTCATCTTCTTCAGACTCATTGTTGACCTACTGTATGTTCTCGCTTTCTTTGTTGGTAGTTCAGTCACTGGTTCTCTCTCTTGCAATGAGAATATAATGCTTCGTTTCTCGTGATAAATTTTAAGCACCCGTTAAATCAGCATCTCCTTCTCTTCAAACTAGTACAAAGCTTGTCGTTAATCGTAATGCTGGCGAGTTTGATGCCTTGTATTTGAATTTAAAACCTGATGACCGTTGATTGCATCTAAATACCATGTTTGCCAACGTCAAACTTTGACATTTTCTGTGAGCAATTTGATAGGTGTCATATTACCAATCATTGTGAGACGTTAATAATAAACGTTAATAATAAAGTTTAACGTGGCTGGTGCAGGTAATTTTTTTACAAATATGTTTCAGTTTTCAACTGGCAAAATTTTCTGTTTAGAAATTGGGGTTCCACTGGGAAAATTTAGCCTTGTAGAAAGCCAACCAAGAACAGTTCGTAGTGTGTGATGGAGTACACACCTTATCGTGATCAGGTGTGTGAAGACTAGAGATGAGCCGATTACGAAAATTGCCGATTACTGAAGCCGATTATTTGGTGGCCGATTAATACAAATAATCGGCCGATTAATCGGCATATGCCGATTAGTGCTACGTTGTTGGTTACCAATCCCTGCGCAGTTTCGCAATGTTGTAGGGATTGCTAAATTGCAACCAGATTTGTGAAATATAACAAATGTTTCGTGATGATTAGTTTTGCGTGTTATGTGAAACTCTCTGTAATCATTGTGAAATAAAGACTATTGTTTTGGGGCTTATGCAGTTACGGACTTATAGTATGTGTTTGCGTCATTCATGAAAAGCTTAATTTAAGACATGCACCGATTATTTTGCCGATTATTACATAATACTAAATCCTTGTAATCCACTTTTTAAATTTTACCAACTTTATAATAAATTATTGGTATTAGTTCAGTCACCTACTCTTTCAAATCAGCCTGCTACTTTCAAAATTAATAAAACCCCTGCATTGAACATAAGGTCTAAAATTGTGGTGTCCAACAATTAAAGACTTTAATTTACAGCTCACAAAACCACTTGACCAACCAATTATTCACTAGAAATACATTGATGCAACCACCCCCTCGCTTCATGTACTTTACCTTTACAACTTGTATGCATATAGAGACCAGTATTCATATAAACTAATTAAAATATTCTAATTAGTTATCCCCCCAGATAATTTTTCTCCAAACACCCCTTGTTGGCTACAAACTTGAAATTTTTCAAGTGTGGAAGTCACACATGTATGCATAATGCACTGTCAACTATTTGGCAGCTGTGTGTTATATTAATTCTCTTATGGTTTCATGAGCAATAAATACAATCATTTTATTATGCAAAAATAATAAATTAGGCACTTAGATGATTCATATGCACTACAGGTAATATTTTATTTAGTAAAACAAATTCACCTATTCCTGCCAAGATGACCTCCTGACACAATCTTTCATGCAGGAATGGGTTAAATCACTTTACTGAGTATTATGCACAGTTTTAATATAACCCATTTCAATGTGGACCACAATTTATAGTAATGTTTCACTCTGGTACGGTAATAAACAGTAAACACAAAACATTTTCTTAAGGATAATAAAACTGTTAGCTGTCAACTCTTGTATAATTGCATATTTAATACTAAAACAAATTAGATTCACTGCCAACCAAATAAAAATTTCTCACTTTATTAGCATTCAACAAAGGACATGATTATAACTTTCAGTAAAATGCAGTGACAGAATGCAGTGAAATGGCAACTAAATTCAAGAGACAGTGAAATATTCACGAAAGTTTTATTTTTTATTTTGGCTGTTAAAGTATTTCATACAGTCAATGGTCTAGAATGAATGAATGCTTACCTATATTTCAAGTTTTCTCATTTCGCTTTTTGTATTTTTAATAAAACAAACTATGAAGTATGAACTAAAATTTCTCTAAGTGAAGACAAATTTTCAAAGTATAATGTTTCATGGTATTAACTCTCATTTCATTTTCATCCCGGGCTGCTACACAAGCTTTATACAGCTTACTTTTCCTGGTTAAATTTGCAGCAGTTTGTCTGGATTTAGTGGTAATGATGCAAGCACAGCGAAAGTGACCAGAGTTGATGCATACAGACAAACATAGAAACTTTTTGCTTGATTACTTTTGCACAATGACTTTCACATTGATTTTCAAACTCATGTGTACTCCATGCGAGGTGAGATTAGCACCCTCACCTCCAGACAACAATAGTTGTGATCAACTGTGTTTGCATAGCCTGATATAAACACAGTAACTGACCAAACACAAGAGTGTGCAAGGTTTTACCTACTTATAATGTATATACTGATCAATTTGAAGCTTCAACATCACACCAGGAATTTGAATTTTGGGGAATTTGGTTGTTCAAATCCTCACCTCCCTGGCTGAAAAATGTGATCAAATGCCCTACTGTAACGACAAATAGAAATGGAAAATGCCTGACCCCAGGGTCAAATATAGCAAAATACAAACTGGTAATATACTTTGTACTTAAATAAATAATAGTTTTTCTCTGAGTAATTTGAATTTTATGTTTTCCACCACCATTGCATGCATAATTCTGCTAACCTGCGTGAGGCATTCTGCCAAGAATTCTGTGCGAATGAAGAAATGGAGTCCCCTCATCTACCAAATTCCCTACCCCAAAGGTGTCAAACGTCAAATTCCCTGCGGTATGCCGGGGGGGGGGGGGGGGGGTGTTGAAGTTTCGCAAACATGGGCGGCCATTTTCTATTCCTTAAAATAGGTTGATCAAAATGTGTAATACAGTGGATAACAAAAAACTTACTCAAAGAAAATTGTTTTGTTCTATTTTATAGCACCATAAGACACAAGATATTATTTAAAAATATACCTGATCCATCATTCTTGCCTTTAGGCTCATCGAGTTCAACTCCAATCCACTTTCCTGATGCAAACATTGTTGAACCAACATACTTTACTGTTCCAGTAAGATTCTTCCCTGTAACTTGAACTCGTTCCCCTACTTTCGCCATTTGTGTGGCCATCTTATACAGCCCAAAAGTTTATATCAAACTGTATTCTTCTGTAACAGAATGATACAAAATCCCATAATTTTTAAAAAGTGATCTGCACCACAATCTCGTACCAGAGCCCGCGTTCATTCTGGCCACCGCTGCTTGAGATGGCGACTTGTACATTTAACCACAATCCTTTGCGTGCAGTAAATAGTTAATAGTGTTTTGCAGAATTAACGGAAGATATGGTTTTAAAACGATCAACTTTGGTAGGAATGAATTTCTTGCTTACGTAATCCATCTTAGCATGATTAACAATATTTAGTTGTTATTTGGGCTGATTTGTGGTCGCAAAGCATTATGGTTAAATGTACGGCCGCCATCTTTTTCGGACCGTCAATTGCAAAGAAGATCAACTTTGTTGCGTTGGAAGTTGAAAAGCGTTGTTGCACGTATTACCACCCACCTTAGACATTGTACTGTCACGCAACATGATTTTGTTGTAAGTTGAAAATTTTTGTTGAAAAGTAAACTCCAGTTCTACTTGCTGCAACATGCTGGTTCAACTTCAACAAAATCATTGTTGCGTGAGGTAATGTTTAAGGTGGGTACCCGATGGTAATACGTGCAACAACGCCAGGGGCGGACTGGCCAGTCGGGCTTACCGGGCAAACGCCCGGTGGGCCCCTCGCCTGTTGGGCCCCCTTTGGGCCCTTAAATTTGTTTGACTTTGCAAAAGTAAAAAAAGGCTATGTATCAATCAGGCAATACATGCTCAGGATAAAATAATTATCTAGCGTTTATAGTAGAAGCTATAGTTTCTTCTGACATTTCGAGTTCCGGAATTATGAAGAAAGCAATTACTCCATTAATATAAAACCAGTTCACTGTAAACGTGGTGCACAGAAAAGGCGTAAAAAAAGGTGGACGACTTGCAAGAAGCAGCTCCTCTGAAAAGAGAACAATGTTAAATAACCAATCTTCCCCTTTTTCCCCTCCTAATATAGAGTCGTTCTTTATAATTTGTTGAGATTACTCAAAAAGAAAATGTGGATCTAAAAAGTTTGAAACGCTTCAAACATCTGAACTACAATCATATAATTAAAATATATGTTGTATAGTCGATAAATGCGGTTAGCGCATGGGAAAGAATGCGTACGGAAATGCGTCGTCCTTTGTTTTTGTTGGTAACCCTATTTTAACATTTAATATACTATTCAAAGCCTAATTTGGACAAAATCTTTGTTAAAAATGAGGATAACAAACATGTTTTAAAACTATTAAAAATTTGCTCAAAACTGCTGTCAGAATGCGAGAAATGCCATTTCAGAGTGAGAGACCCAAATTTCAAACATTTTCCGGGGAATGATCCCCCCAGAACCCCTTCCCCTACACATGCGGACCCACAACAACTTGATTTGGAAACCGGGCCCCCTTTTACACCAAATCGCCCGGGCCCCTCTGACGTAGCCAGTCCGCCCCTGAACAACGCTATTCAACTTGCAACGCAACAATGTTGCAGCAATTTGTTGCTCGTATTACTTCACCTTTAGTGTAATCAAATTGTTTTCAAAATGGCGGCATTTATAGATACATAAGAACTGGACTCATGACACAGGTTTTTAAAACCGCATTTTGCTCGACAATAATTTGGTCGAATTATATTAGAAGACGAGAAATTTGTCTAAGTCTAAGACAGAAAGCTCGTCTCAAACGAGAAAATGCTTTTAGACGAGAAACTCGTCAGTTGTCAGGGTTTTAAAATCCGGTAGACGACGAGTTTTCCACCTTCAATGTGTCCGTCTATTTTCCCGTCGTTAAGACAAGAAAGCCGGACGACCAACCTACTAGACGGTCCAGACTGGGACAGTGGAAGACCGTCAAAATCCGTCAGTCAGAAGCCTTTCGTCTTCTAGTAGGAAGACTTTATCGAGTTATAACGACACTTGCCGTTGGAAAAAGGTTGAGTGATAAAGACACTCTAGGAAGAACTCGGTCACGCCTCGCTTCTTTACGATTTTCTCGTGTTCTTCAGCGCTTGCGCTTCTTTGTAGAGCTGGCGACTTCATAAAACAACATGTTTGTAGCACTTCCATGATCAAGTATATTGTCCATTTTATTTCTGCCGATTATTCGTGCCATACGTCCGATATTGACGCCATGTAATCTGTTTCCAAACCGGCAGGTAGACGAGTCTAAATTTCGGACAGGTCAGTGTTAGTGTTTTGGGGGGCGGGGGCGAGCGGAGATAAGGTTGGTGTTTTTATTTTTTGGGGTCGCGATATTGCCCCAGCAGGCTTTGCGAAACCGAGATTTCACTTTCATGGCGAGTTGTCTCTTGAAAGAAGCTTTTCTTGCCATTTTATCGATGTTTTTGAATATTTCCACGACGTCATTTCTTGGCACACTACACAGCAGTCGTCTCAAACAAAGATGTCAGAGTAGTCGGACTGTCAGCGAATCAAGGTGTATTAAATATAATTGGAAACTTTAAACTGAAGGAGTGAAGGACGTCAGAGAACAGTCATGTTTAATTAATAATTGCGAAACCGAGGTTTGGCCGTGTTGTCTCCGGATGATCAGTGGTTGTCTCTTTTGAACGAAGCTTTTATTGCCATTTTATCGATGGTTTTGAAAATTTGCAAGACATTTCACTGTTGCTCAGTTGTTTACTTGTTGGCTAGCAACTGACTGTCGATTCATCGAAAAATAAGCTCGCTCCCAATGCTGAATGCGATGGCGGACCTATGTTCTTCGAAAGAAACTGAACAAGGAATCAATCTCATGCGTGCATGCCCAATGCTTTCCTGATGTCTGATCAAGTCTTTGTCGGATGTGTTTTGTGTGTTATGAACGCTGTACATGTGTGGAAATTTAAATACTTTCTTTCTTTGCTTTCCTGTCTGATCAAGTTACTCGTCTCAGATGTGTTTTGTGTGTTCACAGACACAGTTATTGGTCTCTCTACTCCGCAGAGGCTTCTATTCGCAGGCGCGCGGGCAATCGTAAAGCGCGCAGAGAACGTCTCTTCCCATCATTCCTCGCGCGTCTTCGCCTCCGAGCCTCTGCGGAGGAGAGAGGTTATTGGTCAGTAATGTCACAACCTCGTACCCAGGGCCCTCTCTGCTTTCAAAATGGCGCGAGAAGACCCTGGCAAAGGCTGGTCACGTGACACCAATAATTTTGGAATATTTTGATGAGTGACTCACACTGTACCGGGGGGCGCGGTACAGTCAGTCACTGATAAACAGAGTATAGTTGGCTTGCGTATGTAAACCTATTCAGCGAACTATTTAGGCACTCAAGAATACCAAACCGTACAAATAACAAGACATTCTCTTAACAAGTTTATCAAATCAGTTAATGACCGGGTTTAGTAAGAAGCGTCTACACTACAACATATTTGCTTTATTATGCAAGCAAGAAGTGTTTATTAATATTTCGGTTTCTGGACTTTCCAAACTATTAATTTAAAAAGTTTAGAAATATACAAACTCAAAGTCTTCAGTGCTGATCTATATAAATGTTCGTCGATATCGAAGAATTGTTGTTGATCGAATATTTGTATTAAAGTACAACCTCAAAGTCAACGAGGAGTCGAGGACAGCAGATTCGATTCGAATATGCCGTTTGAGTATAAATCGACAGATACAACAATTAAATTTCCACAAATCCAAAACGTGTGGACAAGAAACATAAATGTACTATACTGGACGGTAAATATACTTCCAACAATCAACAGCATTCGAATATTTTTAGTGTATATGTATCAGTACCTGTAACCGCAGAGCGGGTTTCTGTTTATCAGTTTATGAAAGTTCGTCGCCTTCGGCTTCATTTCTGGCGATTGACGGCAACAAATATGAATTGTCCAGCAAATGTCGTAAATTTTGAAATATATCTTATTTACCGCTCGAATTTAACGTTACCGGACTTGCAACAACCTTGACGTTTATAAGAACCGAATCAACCGCTCCCCCCAGGACGGGCGAAGCTCAAATTATCCACGTGACCAAATACTCCAAGAATCTTGGAGTATTTTGAAATCACGTGACCAGCCTTTGCGGTGGGCGGGGGAGCGGAGATAAGACCCTGGGTACGAGGCAGACTAGTTCCTAGTCCTCTTTTCTCTCGAACGTATTTTGGTGACGTCACAGAATAGGCATCGAGCGAGAGGACTAGCGGAAAATGTTCATCTTTATCTATCATCACATGAATCCTGCTGGAGCTCGGATTCTTTAATCTTTATGAACGAGGGCACTTAAACAAACTTCTTCTTGAGAGCAGACAGCAAATGAGTAGGTTTCTTTGTTTTACATTACGTTAAAAGGTTGTTACATACGAGGCTTTATAAAGTAGTGTTCGGCGTGGGAAGTGATTGTGTTGAAACACATTTATACAAATCGAAATATGCTATTTTAACGTTTCGGCAGTAGACCAACCTTGCTATATGATGTTATAAAGAATTGTGTAGACCGACGTGAGTGTTGTCTGCCTTGGTTTTCCGCCAAACGGCCGTTTGGTGCCTGTATAAGTTGGGGCCAGTTTTGGGGCCAGATTTGGGGCCAAGCAAAACATTTTATTCCAGGCCTCTCACAATTCGGTCTGCCGCTCGACGTTAAAAAGAGAGGCCTGGGAACCAGGCTGGGTACGAGAATGGGTCTTCTCCTCGCGCCATTTTGAAAGCAAAGAGGGCCCTGGGTACGAGGTTGGTAATGTCACTGGCAAGTACAGTCGTTGGCACCTAAGCGTGTACACCGCCCGTCAAAACATGTTCTAAATTTAAGCCAAAGTTAACCGTTTTGAAATCAACAGCGTGGGATTGGTGAGACGTGATTGGCTAAGGGCATATTCATGTGACAATATTCGAATGAAAACCTAATACGTTTGCAAGGTAAACATTTAACTTTGACGTTGACATAAAACATGTTTTGACGGGCGGTGAAGGTTTTAATTCGATACATTCGAACCAATGCATTATTGTCACATGAATGTGCCCTTAGCCAATCACGTCTCGCCAATCCCACGGTGTTGATTTCAAAACGGTTAACTTTAGCTTAAATTTAGAACATGTTTTGACGGGCGGTGTACACGCTTAGGTGCCAACGACTGTATCTTGATATTATATACGCTAAACGCTCACAATCACACCGACACTATTAAATATCAACACGCCTGGTCAGGCGTTCACTCGGGCTACCGCAAAATCACAGTGCTATATATGCAGTGCCAAGATCTAAAGTCTAAACACATTGGTCACAGACAAAAGTCAAAACACAATCCAATTCTCCGATAGAAAACACAATTTGCAATACACAAAACACAAAACACGATTGCCTGTATTTAACGTATTGCCACATATGTACACAGCCGACACAGCGTTCACCATGTGTCGAGTCTCTTCGGCCGTTAATAGCTATCTTGTTATATTGTAGCTCAGAACTACAATAAGTATACCGAGCCGCTCAGCAAACAAATGAATATACAACAAACCTAGGAAACGGGGGAAGTCTGCGCGCAGGCTACAACAAACCGAACTCAAACAAAAATTAGCAACATCCGCAACCACAGAAACAATAGTATACGGCCAATTATACTGCGGGCCCAGATTATATAAAAAACAACTTTAAAATAAATCTAAAAATAATGCTGACTGATTAAAAGCAGCAAGTAATAGGAAGGGAGCGAGGTTGATTGCATTTAGGACAAATTGTTTTCCATGTTCGTGGGTCATATATACTATAACTAGAAGTTTTTATCAAAAGTGAATTGCTGCGAGTTGCGACCATTTACTATTTAGCAGTAAAATAGTTGTTTTAACTCTTTATCGTCCGAAGCATTTTCCATTGTCAAGTGAAATCGTCTGGTACAATGGTCTGGTGTGGTATGTCATATAAAGATTAAAGTAAATTACAGATATGTAATATATAACAATTGGCTAATGAAGTAAAGTAATAATTAGAAACTATTAATTTAAAAGAAAACAATGTTAATGTTACAGATAAGTCAAGTTCATCAGCCAATGAGTTCCAAACTCTATAGATGTTCGGTTAATATACAACCGTTGAAATGTTGTAGTTTTGCATTTTTGGATGCGAATTTTGGGTATTTTTGTGTTGCTAGATGATCTAGTGGATCCAGTTGGACGGATCTCTGGCATCACAGTTTTATCAACAGTAATTAGGTCATTGATCACTTTGGAAAAAAGAAGACCATATCTTGGTACTCATGCCAGTAGCAGATAGGAAGCAGATTTAATAATTGTAACCTTTTTTTGTAAGTTGGGGAACACAGAAACGGTAGGCCTAAAATGAACTTTGGTAGCGCGTCTCTGTATTCTTTCGGTGTGTTTGATCATTCGATGGATTGGGAACCCAAATTTGTGTAGCGTAACCGGCTAAGTTTGATCGCAGAACTGACTTACGATTTACAAAGATTATCAGATGATGATTATATCTAAAAATTATCAGGTTTAATCGGGCCCAGCTCGACATTGTAAGCAATACTCTTCTTTATTGTATTTATTTCTAATAATATTATTTTAGAGTGCTTTGCTAGTTTAATTAAAGTAATTCAAAACTTGTCGACAAAAAAAACAGTTGAAAACCGAAAAACCTTATGTAGACGACCCCGTTTACACGATGCCGGTACAATTTGAAAACGGAACAAAATCATGCCGTTTTGGCCTTGCGTTTACACGATACCGGCAAAAAATGACATGAAAACGGCACAAAATGAAGACGGGTTCCTTGACGGCATGAAATGAAAACGGAACACTAACCGGTATCGTGTAGACGCCCGTGCCGTAACAGTTTGAGGACGGTAATCACGATATATACGACCACAGTATTCGGGTCAGCAGTAGTCACAAAGTCTTCTCAATTCTCATTGGAAGAGAATAGTCACATGCTAATTCGTCATTATATTATACCGGCACCGTGTACGCACGATTTTGTTCCGTTTTCAAATTGTACCGGCATCGTGTAAACGGGGTCTTAGAAAAAGACAGTCTTCTGTCAGGGTTACTGTTGCTAAGAAACAAAGCGACCAATAGAAAGGATACAGGGATAAAGGACTGGGAGTTAATCATCCATACTTGCAGCCAGCGGCTGAATTACGAAAGACGTAGATCAATGTGACCGTGTCGAGCCATATCAAAGGCTCTCCAGACAGTCGCCATACGACACACTGCAGGCCACGGATCACAGCTATTTCGGGGGTGTTTGGGGGAGTTTTGGAGTGTTTAGGGGTGGTTGGGGTGCTTTGGGGTGCTTTAGGGGTGCTTCGCAAGAGATAGGGCCATATGGCCGTAAAAAAGGTTCGGAGGGCCAGAATATATTTAGTTTCGAGTAACAACTAAAAATGGAAGGTTTGGATTTCATGGGGTGCCTAAGGGACTTTGGAGTACGTAGGGGGTCGCCGAGGGGATGCTTTGGGGTGTTTTGGGGGTGTTTCGGGTGTGGAACGGGACGAATTAACAAATATAAGTCCCTCTGGGATATATATATGTACCACGAAAAGATATTAATATGTACATTAAAAACGAAGAACTTTAATTGATATTTTCACACGTTTATATATTCCACGCAAATAATTTAATTAACTTAAAACACTTGGAGTCATCCGACAATGTTCTCATACACATATAACATTAATTCAAATTGCTTTTAGTCGTTAAGTAATTTACAGACGTTTCAGTGACTTTTCAGGAAGTCGCCCGAGGGTTCTTTATCCTACTTGTAAATGTTTCACCAGTGTCTTCTACTTCGTGCAGATACTGTAATGAACAGCTAAACAGAACAGATATAGTATACTTGGCGAGTTGTCCGAACTAATTTCTACACGGTTCAACCATTGTCTCTGAAGTTTTTGAGAGTATTTATTTAAACTGTGTTTTTGGTTTCGTAATTTCAACGCCAGCATCGTTTCGTCGAACTCGACCCTTCTAGATTCGCTCGTCGACGTTTGTCATGCATGGTCTCGTTGCAGTACCATCTCCATTGCTCATCAACTGTTAGGCAACTGTGTTGTATTTTACTAGGATGCTTTGGCCTACAACCATTGCACTTTTCTTGACAAAGTTTCGAAAATTCTTCGCACAAAGTTTCATGAGTCTCGATCATTGGAAACAGTTTGGTATGTAAACATTCCATCTCTGCGATCTCGAACAACAAACTATAAACGAATAAAGCGACGCGACGCTGGCAATTCTCTATGGCTACAGCTCCTGTTGCCCAAACACGTCTCATTGTTTCTTTAATGAGTCATTATCTTAAATGGTGTACATGATCCTTATTATCTTCTACATCTCCTGAATACCGCCATTAAATATACTGCACTTAACCTGGTATTCTGGCCCAATAGTGAAAAAAAAATATGGGCCAGATAACCACTGATTCCATTCTCGCGTCATCCGGGTTAAATCCCCCGATGACGATTGCAATTTTACTCATAGCCAATAGACCGTAATCTGGTCTTAGCTAGTTTCAAAATCACAAAATGGCGTTTGCTTCAGCTACTCGTGACAGCTCTAACACTTCCTGTGATGTTTTACATTCTGAAATCATTCTTGAGTCTTGACGACCCTAGTTTTTTTCAAAACTCTTGCACGGGTCGTGAAAATGATATTGGGAATGTTGTAAGCGCTTCTGGTGATGTTATTTATTATCCTGACGCTGTTGAAGGCGATCGAGAGCCAAGTCTAGTGTTTACAATGGACAGTGGAACAACACAGCAAGACCGAAGCGAGACAAACGATTGCAGTGCTTTGCATGGCGACTGCAAATGCTGGACAAAGTCTCTGAAAGATTTTCCTTGTTTTACCCATGAGAAGCTGGAAAACAAACTGGTGAAGAACAGCCAAACAATGCCCGACAATCGGACAATGTTGCTCCAAAGGCCCATCGCAACTGAAATTGCCGCCATTTCAGGGCTGTCAAACATCTGTACACCCGGACAAGAGCTTTGACAAAAGCTAGGGTTTTCATCTGTTTCAACAGCCTCTGAAAGACTACAAAGTGCTTTAGCACACTCTACTTTAACAACGTCCATGGTGAAAATTTAAAATGCCGGTATGCAAAATTTAAATACTAAGACCAGTTCGCGCGCTTTTTGTCCACTGACGTCATAGTGATGACGAATGCATAAATAATAAGATGAATAATTAACATCCCTTTGTGGTCTATATGAGGGTCTATTACTACACGTGAGGCTGATTATTTGAGTATATCTGTATATTTATATTCGTTTTTCTCAGTTGTTATACTGGTGCACAACAGATTTTTGGCAGTCTCTCTGAAAATCCTCCTTCGCCAAAACAAAAGCAACGGATTTAATGTAGAGTTAATATACACCATAGTTGACGCCCAAGGGTACAGCAGATAATCGACAGAAAAGTTGCTTGGTTTAATCGCAGCATACACCGTGATCACACATATGGGGAAATAACAGAAAAGAAGAGCTGTAACTATAAAAAAGCTTGTTTTTGTATTCGCCAGCATTTTTTTACGATTAATGTCTTCCATGATCGCATTTGAAGATTTTTGTAAGAGTTCAATTGTTTTCTTCTGACGAGCAATAAGCAGATGAATCCAGATCCATATTGGAACCACTATACCAACGCTGAGTATAATAAAAACAAATTTACAATAGGAAAACACGTTACGAGTGAGAAATCCAAAGCGAGACATTATTAATGTCAACATGACGAACCATGATAAAGCAACTGCTAGCTTAAGACGAGCTGGATTCACAATATTCTGGTAACGATATGGAAAAGCTAACGTGATACAACGTTCAATGCTCAGAATAACTATAGTGATTAATGAAAGACCACAACACGAATAACTTCCCACTCTAATAAGTGTTTCTACAAAACAGTTATTTATACCTAGGACCTCATTAATTTTCCTGGCAACAAAAATAGGCTGAACAAATGACGTTACTATAAGATCACTGACTGCAAGTACAACAAGAAGCATGTTGCACGATGTCTTCAAACGATTGTTTGTTAAATAGGCAGCAATAACGAGAATGTTTTCAAATGTTCCAAAAATGGACAGCATCAAGTTGATAATGACGATGACTATGTTTGTATATAGATGGACGCCATCTGCGGAGGCACTGAAAACAGACGTAACAAAGGCTCCGTTGCACTCGCTGAACTTTGTTTCTGTTGTGTTATTTTGCATTACGTTGAAATGTTCGGTAGTCTGGAAAAGTTGAGGAAAAAACTGTTGATAGCGACGGAAGAGCTCAGTTGAAAAGCTATAAAGTACCGTATTCGTTTACCTGCATTCTTAATATATAACAGATAATACGTTATGACAAACTCTTAAATGATAAATTATGTAAAATGCGTAGGCATGCATGTACTTATCAGTGTATACGTTAAGACTCGTTATAGTATAGGACACGTCGTTTATCGAAGGATATATAATCAATACAGCAGCACCTTAATTTCTATTATCAGCCGATCAGGTTACTCTATTTGAATAGATCATTTCATAACCTAACATAAAGTATATATATATGAATTATATTTTATTATTTTACTTCACAATTTTCCCCTCTTCAAATGCCTGCCTATACCTATTTTCAAATGGTCAAAATATTTCCGAACATTTAACCGATTTGTTGTATAAAACTATACATGAAAGTTATGACTGCCCAAAAACAACGGGCAGCAGAAAAATAACGACTCGCGCAGAAAAGTACTAACACTTAACTTACATGACGTAATCAATGTGAAAGAAACTATAGGAGCAGCTGCATATAGACGAAATTGAAGTTTCGACTGCGCACGTAGTAAAAATAACATATATTTCTGATTTCAGAAACTTTTTAATGTTTAGGTATTCTATAAGGATAAACTTTGCTTATCGATTATCCTTGACAATAATCCTCAACGTAGTGTCTAAAAATAATGAACTCAAAACATGAAAAAAACAGTCCCAGCCTATGCAGTTATATTCCCGTTATGCTTTAATAGACACGATGTAATTTGCATAGGGGCCCAAATTGAATAGGAAACTAATTTGCATGTGGGCCTAAATGAAACTACGATTTGGTGTATTATATATAAAGATGCAGTGAGAATTCTATACATACGGCAATATAAAATGTACAATGACAAAGTCGAGACGTTCATCTTTTGTAAAGTTTAAAAAGAAAATATATTATACGATTGATATCAAACTGTCGTATACTATAACAACTAATATATATATGATAATATATAATAATGACCAAAATATTGGGCATTTGCAAAATTGATTATGGACCCAAACCCGGAAAAATTACCTCTAGCAATTATAAAAGAAATTCCTCACTAACAATCGATTTTCCAGATATTATATATATATAGCAAGAAATTTTTGAACAAAATAATAAAACAATTATTGAATTCAATTTTTATGTTAATTTTTTTATCTATACCTCTTTTACAGACGTTTCCAGCCTTAAGTCGAGCGAACGGTAATATTTAGTTAAAAAGTTTGTTTAAATGGCAGGTGCTGCACAATTGGTCTTCATTAAAACTCATTAATAATTCATGAGGAAAACACAAAAGAAATCAATACCGTAGCAGAGGTTGTAAATCGGATACAGAATCGTCTGACTTACATAAACTTTAGCTTCGATTTTCTCGGCTAAAATAGAGTATATCGCTAAAATAGTTGGTGAACTTGATTACTTAGATGCATTAGTTGTATTTTAAGAAAGATACAGCATTCGCAGCCGATCTGTATCTGATTTACTACTGCTCGCCTTCGGCTCGCCTTGTAAATCAGATACAGATCGGCTGCTCATGCTGTATCTATTACATAAATTATGCATTAAAGCCAGAAACATGCACACTATACTGTTACAAAACAATGGAACTCCGAAGATGGTAAACATTTTATTAATGACTAAATTGTAGTCATCAACAGGAATACTACATTCATCAGTAGCATTCGTGATGATGACTACAATTTAGTCGAAACGTTGAATCATTAATAAAATGTTTACTCCATCTTCGGAGTTACCGTTGTTTTGTATTTTATCAAAATACTCAGTGGTTCCCGTAATTTTTTTATATATACTGTTGCTGTGCCACTATAAAGCTCATCGCCAACTCTTGACCGACTTTCATCTTCCTATCATCTTCTTTCCTTAAATTATTACTGCCCCGTTCTCATTTTAATCATGAAAGTTTATATAAATATCTACAAAGTGTGCATATTGGGTACGAAACCATATGTTTTCCTCAAAATTTGCTTATTTACAACATCGAAAAGAAGGGGGCAATACGAATTAACGATTTAAGAAAATTAAAGCCGGTGTTTAACAACATTTGGTCGTGATTGAAGATAATACCAATTTAATACCAATTTTTCTGAGCAAGACTTATACTGTTATATATATAGTTCAGCGGCAAGGAGACAGCGTAGTGCTGCATGCGTCTCTGGCTTATACATGATATTGACGTTAATAAACCAAAACTAAACGAGGTAAACTAGTACAGACTACACTCTGGCATTATATATATACGGACAGGCTAAATGCGAGTGTTATCAAGATCAAAAACTGCATTTAGCATATATTATTTACTCCTTATTTGTATTGTTGTTGTAGGGCAACTTTATCTTATATATACTATATAGTTGTCGGCCAACTCCAGACAATTTTACTATATGCAAAGAGTGTCGCGTCTTGGAAGGCCATTGCATGCAGCAAAAAGTTAATTAAAATAAAAGATTTTGGACTTTCAGTGTGATGGCGGTCAGACGTCAGTTAATGTGCTTACATTTTGTTTCCTTTTATATACTGATTACTGTTTTATTTGACTATACAATGATGTCGATAATATATTTCTAACATGTGGATTTAACAACTCGGCAAGAAAGGAGATTGAAGTAACATCTCTATATTTCATATATTAAAGACGACGAATTACGGTTGGATATTGCAATGCTCTACGAAATTGGAGCCATGGGCATGGTAAATCTTATCTCGCGTCGAGAGTCCTTTACACTATAAACAACACAAGTAGTTTTCAGCTGGGAGATAATCATATACAAACCCTGGACCTAACGAGAAAAGAGCACCCGAAATATCCAATCAAGACGCTATACGTGTTTATTGCAATTATTGGTCACACGCTAAATATCTGAGATTATCCAGACATCGACTGGACATGTTCACTGTGTTCTCTACCCTTTAGGTTAGAAGATTGTTCGTTTGAAGAAAAACCCGAAACTGATGATATAAGCACGAGCGAAATTCATGGCGAAAATGCAAATTTGGAAGACTGACAGCTGAAATCCCAAAGGAGCTCAATTATTGAAGAAAGGAAAAATGACTAAAAGTCAGTATTTTTAATATCAGAAACCAAAATCGATAGCTCATACTCCAATAGCCAGCTTAAACTACACGGTACCATATATATGTATATAGGAAAGATATAGGGTAAAAGGTGGGAGGCGGGCTAATGGCACATTTCTCCTCAGCTGTTACATCAAGAAAGATAAATCTACCAAATAGCTTTTAAAACACTTGACATCATCGCTGCATGTTGAGTCTATAAGATTGGCAGGACTGACGTTCTATTTCTGGCAATTTATAGACCTCCTAAACATTCCAGAAAAAGTATTAATTCGTGTTCGAACTACCTTCAAAGAGTCGAAGATGACCTAAACGACATTTGCCAGTGGGCCTGTTTTCAAAAACAATGTGTGGTCGTTGTAGGAGATTTAAATTTAGATAGACTAAAGACTAACAGTAGAGAAGGTAAGATTCTAAGAGACCTAGAGGAAGTCAATAACTTGCAGTGTATGATAGAAGAACCAACAAGAATCAGTGTAAACTATGGAACACTTTTAGATGTAGTGCATGCTTACTAATACTCCTGAATTATTCAAGAGATGTGGAACTTACGACCCAGGACTATAAGTAAGTGATCATTGTATGGTGTATGGAGAAATGAAGGACAAAGTTTGTAAGCACAGACCGAAGATTGCAACTTTTAGACAAACGAAAGAAACAAATTTTTAATACGCGCCTTGGCATTGTATGAGAAATATTTAGTATATATTGCATGACGAGAAATACGATTACTGGAATGGTCTTTTTCAGAGCATTGTCAATGATCATGCACCCCTGAAAAGAAAACGAGTGCGCGAAAAAGATGTACCTTACATGACTACTGAATGGAAAAGAGCCATAAGAAACAAGAGAAAGTACGCTATCCAGTTTGCTAAGAATCGTATACGCCTGAAAATTTTGAACTGAAGAAGTACCGAAATATAGCAACACGGGAATGAAGGAAAGCCATCATAGCATATTTAGTGGAACAATAAATCAGAAGAGTTGAAATCTAGTCCTATATATAGTGAGTTTTACAATACTTTCAGACCGTTTATAAGCAGCAAGGAAAAAAGGGTCAAGCTGAGAAAGACCAACCAAACTCAAGTGGCAGAGCTATTAGCAAATTATTTTAACACATCTGCTACAAACATTGGAGGAGACCACGTCATCAGTCTTACCGAAAGTGACCATGAGTCCATGACAACCACAGTAGTTTTATAGTTATAAGAGAAATTTATGAGAAAACCGAGTTTGACTTTAAGAACGTCATTAATGCCGAAGTACAGCATGCACTTGAAAACATCAATTAATCCAAGAAAATCTTGTGGATGGGAACCCGGAGTGCCACCAAAACTTCTTAAGAAAGTTGCTAAAGGAATTGCACCTTCTTTGACTAGCCTTTACAACAGTTGCATTGAGTTGAGTTAATGGCCTAGCTAGCGCGTGGAAAATGGGTGAATGGACACCGGTCTTCAAGAAAGGTGATAAGCAAGAAGAAAAGGATTACCGTCCAATTACATCTCTCATAACCGTTAACAAAATATTCGACTGACAATTGCTAAGCAAGCAAATCTCTGAACATTATCGACTGACAATTGCTATGCAAGCAAATCTCTGAACATTATAATGTTCAGAGATTTGCTTGCATAGCAATTGTCAGTCGATAATGTTCAGAGATTTGCTTGCATAGCAATTGTCAGTCGAATATTTTGTCAACGGTAATGAGCGATGTAATTGGACTGTAATCCTTTTATGTTCCAACACTATATCAAAGAATGACAGCTTATAGAAAAAAGCACAGTGGTCAGAATACTTTGCTTAGGCTAGTTGAAGATTGGAAAAAGGCTGTAGATAAGAAAGATTTTGTGTTTATTATATATCTACAGACATGAGTAAAGCTTTTGATTGCTTATGTCATTCTCTGGTAATCAAGAAACTAGATGCCTATGGCTTTGGTAGAAACTCACTCCATCTTATTCGAGCATTATTTGATGGTAGGTTGAACAGAGAAAAGCTAAACAATGTTACAAGTGACTGCAAAAGCTAGAGCGCAGCTCTCCACAGGGTTCATCTTTTGGACCCCTCTTATGGAACTTGTTTCAAAACGATATGGCCTTTCACGTTAAAGATGCTAACCTAACCATGTATGCCGATGACCATCAAATGTACAAAATGGGAAAAGACCATGACACAGTCTGGATCAGCTTACAAACACAAAGTCATACTGCTATGTCCTGGTATAAGAACAATTACCTTTTAACCAACCCAGACAAGTTCCAGGCCATAATTATTAAACCAAGAGATAAAAAAACAAAACAAATTAAGTTACTAGGAGTTCAACTAGACGAAAAATTGGACTTTAGAGTTTTAATAGTATAGTCACATAAGTGAGCTATGTATACCAAGGCTGGTAGAAAAGTTGGAGTACTTGTACGACTACGTAATTTAACATGTAACGCTAAGCTTCTGTTGTATAAGTCGTCCATCTTGCCTCACTTAACATATTGTCATATAGTGTGGCACTTTTGTAAATCCTCGGATAGAAGGAAGATCGAACGCGTTTAAGAGCGAGCGTTGAGGGCTGTATACAGATCTAAGTCAGAATCATATCAGGAACTCCTTAATCGTGCTCAACTACCAACATAGTACAATAGGCGATTGCAGGATATTGCAACGTCTCATTATTATTTAAATACAAAAATATACGATACTCACTTAGGAATAGTGATTTCGATATACCTCGTTTTGGTAAGCATTCTATATCCTATATATTTAGAGCCTTTTATATGGTCAAAATTAAGTACAAATTTAAGAGCTTCAGAGAGCCTGAACATTTTTAAACAAACGATAAAAAAGATAGACTTAACTAGTTTTTTATCATCTGAATACGTTCTACATGCATAGAGCAAACAGTTGTTCAGTGAAATATTTTTTTGATTTGAGCTATTCCTCAATGTTTTTTTGGCGATTCGCATTTCTAGTATGGTAATGAGATGACGTCTATATGTAGGCATTTGGCTTTCTTTCTCTTTTTGGCAAGATAAACTACTTGAGAATTTTTGTGGAACAAATCATACAATATGGAACATGTTGTTCAAACACACCATTAATGGAAGAATTGTATAGATAATGATGACTACTTTGGCGTCGTCTCATTACCATTTTGAAAACAAAAATCTCTATTGCGCAATAAAAGTTGCTCCAATTTAAAAAGTATTTCGTTGTTCAACTATTTGCCAAAAGTAGAACGTATTTAGATGATAAAACATTTGGAGTTATATGCACTTTAACAATATATATAAGTAGTTTAGCTGACAATTTATGTAAGTTTTGAAACTAAGTGGCATTCAGTATATCTAAGTCTAGGAGTTTTAAACAGAAATCTTTTTTGTATCTTTTCTAATGTACGCCGCGCTGACTGTGGTGCTGACCAATTTAAAAGCCATGCATAATACAGGTTAGAGCGCAATTTTACTGATATCATGCTATGCCCAATTTACGCCCCTGCTATTTGCTGCATGCATGCATTATTTATAATTGCTAAAAGATTATCGTTTCAACGTAACTGTATGCTTCTACTGGTTTTAATTATTATATCGTGTTATTACTTTTGTCAAATGTAGATTCAGTTTAGCTTGATGTTAGTTGAAAGTTCAGGCCCTACGCGGTCATCTTGGATGTCAGTCTTATAGTCTTTTTTTTTGTCGCGGTCGAACCACAGGCGGCCCAAACGTACACCCTCTTGCACGCGAGCAATCTCGTTCCCAGAGCCCACGTTCCCCACCCGTGAAACGAAGAGACTCTTGGATAATCCGTTTCAAATCACAGGATTCTTGTTATTCCGGTTGAGGTACGCATGCGTAAATATCCGAGCGGAATCTGGATAGTATGTTCTCCTTGTTTGACTTTTCCCCAAACAAGTCAATGGGGTTGCTGGTGAAGCTCGAATTACAGCATCTACACATGCATACGGCGAAGATATCGATCGCGGCAACGTCTTCACTGGAGTCTTGTCGTCCGACAACTTTGTTATTTTGGTTTTATTAATTCTACTTCCGGTCACTTCAGACCAACTCATGCTCACTATTCAGCCAATAACGTAGCGATTTGAAACGGATTATCCCAGAGTCTCTCGTTTCCCGGGTGCATGGGGAACGTGGGCTCTGGGAACGAGATTGGCACGCGAGCAGTGTTGTATTCCGTTTCTGTTTCCTTTCGATTTCATTTACTTTCCGGGGGGCTGCGTAAATGCATGGAATATATACCAAGACCCATTCTGCTTAATTTCTATTTGTTGATGCTTACCTCTTTCTGACTTCCGAGTCGAGTTTCAACTATACTTCGAGGAGTTCCACTCACAGTCAATTATAATCGCTAATATATACTAAAGCCTAGTTCTCACTTGTCGTAAGAATCGTAAGAATCGGGGACAGTCTATCCCCGATCGTCGGCGATTCTTACGACAGCCAGGTTCACACTTGTCGTGACTTGTCGTAATTCGTGCCAAAGTTTAAACCGTTAAAGATGGCGGCCTTAAAGAGACGGATGATTTTATACGGACAACGACACTCCCTGAACCCGAAGGCAGTTTGCATTTTTTTAAATAACGAGAAAAGGCAGTGCGAATACTCTCATATCTTTGCTTGCAAGTATAAAGAACTTCTGTTTCATGACTGCCTTTGGTGGTATGCAAAGCAGCGATCTTCTCCCATGAATTCAAATTTAAGTTTTTATCCTTGAATTGTGCGCTTCTCCTATTATACAGACAAGGGAATTATTTTACAATTTGCATAAACGTCTTCACCGTTTCTGAACTTTCCTGCTAGAGATTTCAGGTAGCTTTCGCTGGACGCCATCTTGCATTATCGAGAATCATCCCCGATTGTCCCAGACGAGTGGTTTCAGTGTTCACAATAACTTGTCGTAACTAGTCGTAAGAATCCCCGATCGCCGGCGACCGTCTGGGATGCATTTTTCAAATAGAAATGATTCCGATTCTTGCGATGCTTCCGATCAGATTGGCGACTGTCTGGGACGTTACTTCAACCAAGTTGACACCTGTCGTAACAATCCCAAACGATCGGGGACTGCAAAAATCCCCGATTCCTACGATTCTTACGACAAGTGAGAACCAGGCTTAAAAATAAGGAAAGGCTGGTAACTTTCATAGAGAATATTTCAGACGTCAATGCCGTTGCGGGGCAACTGATATAAATTACACTATGTATAACAGAGCCTTCAAAGAGTTAACCTTGATTATTAAAAATGCAGTATATTGTGTTTCAAACCGTGACTTCCTTCAACATGCAACCACGACAACACCATTGAACGTTCATTTGACGTGAATCCGGCGCAATATTATGGTACTTACAACGTCAATGGTGTGTGGCCGTATGTAACATTCATACACTTAACTGCTGACATCAAAGAAAAACGTCACTTCCTTCGATCAAAATTGGTTAATTCGGAAATTTGACTGCAGTTAATGCCAAAAGTACGTTGGGTTTATGTTAGACTATAAATCAGTCAAAAAACTCGTTGGCCACTGGCGTTGAGAGAATGTGGTCGACATATACAGTATAGATCGTTTCCATCTGACGTCATGGCAGCCATGTTGGTGTACCGAAACAATGAAATTGCGGCCATATTGGTGTACCATCTTTATCCGATGGGAATTTAGCTCTATTCTTATTCAAAAATTTTGTATTGTTTCACCACCCCAATGGGGCCACCGATCAAGTGAGTGAAAACGATCCATTGGTGGCGTGCAACCAATCCCTTGAGATTAAAAGGACAAAGATATTTTCGCCATGTTGGATGAAATTATAATTGCAGATGATGAAAAACCTTTGTCAAATTCATCCAACATGGCGACAATGACGTAAGATGCATACCAATTTGTGGAAAGTCTAGATTTGTGATATATTAATAGGTTTAAAGAAAGAAAATGGTTAATAAGTTTAATTCGTTTTTGTCCTATTCTTATATATAACCTGTTCTTTAGTAGCATTATAATTTATAACGTGTACTTTTAAGGCTAAAAAGCCAACCTTCACCCAAGCCTTGTATAGGGACACTGGTCTGAGCAACCTAAGCTAAAATTATTTTACATCCACAGTATAATGTTGAACAACCCATCTTTATATCTGTCAACCGATTGACATTTTCAGTTCTTCGAAGACGTGCTTGATATACCACTGCTTGAATATTTTTGAACTGCATTCCGCGTTAATGCCGTTTTGAACTGCATTCCGTTAAAAGTATTGCTGGTGTGCACATTACGTCATTGAATTTGACAAAGGTTTTTCATCATCTGCCGTTATAATTTCATCCAACAGTGGCAAAAATATCTTTGTCTTCTTAATCTCAGGAGATTGGTTGCACACCACCTATAAGACCGTGACTGATAACATATTAAAATATATAATGATAATTAGGCCCTGTTTACATGAAGCGGATTGAGACCCCGTTTACACTAGAGCAAAAGTATCTGGATTCACATTGTTTTTCATCCTCATGGGAATAAAAAACAATGTGAATCCGAATAGTTTTGCTCTAGTGTAAACGGGGCCTGAGTGTTCAAGTCAAACCTCCCATGTTGTTTCTCCTTGTTGTGTTTACATGAAGAAGATTGAAAGTTTTCGATCTGATCGAAACGAATGGCTGAAGTCAATCCACGTAGTGGAGTGGATTGACTTGAGATTCAAGCAAGGATCGACTTGAATGTCTCCAATCGGATTCATGTAAACACAATTTGACTTGATACGCATGAGTGAAGGTGGTGCGTGTCGTGCTAAATGGCAGACATTGAGGAAGCACACAAAATAGTGTTCCAAAACCGAAAACAGTGTTCCAAGCGGATCGGATTCTCCATGTAGACATGTGCCCGGATTGACGTTTTTCGATCAAAATAAAAGTAGCGTGCTGCGTAGGCAGTGTTGAAACAACCGAAATATAGTAAGGTTAGATATACTGCCGAAACAGAGAACGTACGAGTCTAACGTTTCGAGCGAAGGCACTTCGTCACGTTTCTCTCTGACGAAGGGCCTTCGCTCGAAACATTTACGTTCTCTATTTCGGCAGTATATCTAACCTTACTCTATTTCGATATATGATATTGGACTGTCAACCCCGCGCTTCGTGTAAACAGGGCCTTAGTTAATATATATACTTATCAGCTAGGCAACGGCTTTTAAATGGTCCAGTAGTCTCATTGAGGCTAAACAAAGCACTTGACTCCGCATGACTAATCTATTTTCTGACCAAGACGCTTAATATCTCTTCTTAATTTATTGTCCAGCACATCTTACTAACTCTCAAGGCAAAAATATGCTTAATTTCAAAGTCATCAGATCTAGATAAAACATATGGTTGATTGTGATGGCTTTTAAAGTCATCAACATGCATAACCGTTGCGGCTTAGATTGGCTCAAAACATTTTCAGTTTTAGGATCTGACCTTGGCTAAATACCTGACATTTATCATATATGCACTTTTAAATTGCAGATAATGTGTATAACATACCCATTATCCCATGACACACCCAAAATTCATTGTTCCAAGAGACGCGTTAAATCCTTTATTGGGGGCAGGGCTTTGAAGAGAGGGAAATTGTGGCATAAAACTGCTCATTAGTATGCGATAACTAGTGAGATAACTAGTTATCCCACTCGGATACTACTTATCACGCTAAGCTATGCATACAAATGAATTAACACTGCTAATTTAAACAGCAAATGCTTTCATTCACAATGAACATTCACTGAAACAAAGCATTTTATCGTTTATCAGAAGTTGTTTTAACCTCGTGTAATTTTGGGTGTATCATGGGATAAGATGGTTTGGCCCCGAGTGGCTGTTAAGCTTCACGAATGACGTTAAATCCCACATTACACTCGTGACCATTAATTAACCTATACTTGATAAAACTGATTATAGCCACTGATTATAGCTCTTCTGTAAATTGATCGTTAAAATTCAGAAAGTAATGAAACAAAATGGCTAAAATGCCAGTGAATGTAAAAGGAGGAATGTCCATGCAAGCTAAGCCGCGGTAAAGCCGGTTTGGGACTATAGGGTTAGGTTTTTGAGTTGGTATATATTATATAGTGACCTAGAAAACCCCGTTTTACGGCATTTAGCCACGCTAGTAGGTCTGGTGGTTTCTGACCCAAAAAATCTAATTTTTTTTCATTCCGCAGGTTATGCCACATGTTATTCCGCAAAGCCATTTCGCCTCATTTTTACATTCACTGTCAAATTAACTCCCCAGCTGAGCACTCAGAACGGGAATGCTATATATATACGCCACTGGTCTGAGAAACCAAGTATCTTTCATACATTGCATTCTGATTTACGCCAAACTTTAAGACGTCGCTGACGCACGAGAAAGAGTGAGACCTGTTTAGCATAATGTTAAACAACTCTTTTCTTTATCTGTCAGGATGAGTGACAATATCGCTGTTCTTCGATGATGTGCTTGTGTGAACGTCATTATTTAATTAATATATATTAACGCCTGCTTTCATTGTTTTTGTATTTGAATTGAATTAAAGGCAAACGTGCCTATGGCATCTTAATTAGGATTTCAATTATTAGTTGATAGTGTTACAACCGTTACCTCATAATTAAGTATGGCTGCAAAACGGAACAACCATGCAGTAACCTCATTGAGGCAAAGCGAGACACTTGACTCACTAATTCATTTTTCTAAACGCTTGCATGTTTCTCTTGATATAGTCCAGCTGTGAACTCTCTTTTTGCGAAATTTATATTATATTGATACCAAATGCTATATATATACATTATTTCGTGATTACTGACATGAATTCTAGTGATCTGAAACACCTGAAATTAGACAACATATTTAGACAATTACACAATATATTGTTAGTTTTAATTATGTTAATTGAGAGTGGTTAGAGCCACTTAGCAATTTTGGCTTTGCTTTCGGATCAAACTCAAAAGCCATGTTGTCTATTGGAAAAAAGAGTTGCTCCTCAGAGAAAGATCAATGCTAGCTATAATTGTATACTATAGAATAAATCATCCCGATGTAGTAGTCTAGCAAACTGAGAGCCAAAATATTTGACTATATAGTATAATTATACATACGTTTGTTTCTCAGCTATGTGCTGTTTAGATTAAAATAATAATTTTACTACTTACGACCCAATCTTTATAGTTGAAATCATAAAATTGGTGTAACTTGATTACTTATTAAAAACTGTACGCATTGTTGTACTGATATCACAGTCCCGTTCCGTCCTGCTGGAGCCTGCTTTAATCTTTCCCACCCAAATCCAACAGCTCTGCCTTGACGACTAGAATTGTTCGAGAGCGTATAAAACAGCAAAAGGGCAGCTTTTGGCCTGCTTATAGAAAAAAAAAGATTACATTTTCAGAATATTTCACGGGAAAAGAATTCAGTTGTACTTTAGAATTTTGCTTAATTTTAAGATATGCTTGGCTGTGCCCCACAGGAAGCTTAATTACGATAGCGGCAAAAGACTGCGTGTGGTAAGATAAAACTAGCATGAAGCGCACCGATGTCATACCGACATATTTTTGTACAAGACTAGTCTGAAACCACGCTGAAACCAATGTAGTATATGCATAATGGCAGCTTTTGGCCTGCTTATAGAAAAAAAAAAGATCACATTTTCAGAATATTTCACGGGAAAAGAATTCAGTTGTACTTTAGAATTTTGCTTAATTTTAAGATATGCTTGGCTGTGCCCCACAGGAAGCTTAATTACGATAGCGGCAAAAGACTACGTGTGGTAAGATAAAACTAGCATCAAGCGCACCGATGTCATACTGACATATTTTTGTACAAGACTAGTCTGAAACCACGCTGAAACCAACGTAGTATATGCATAATGGCAGCTTTTGGCCTGCTTATAGAAAAAAAAAAGATCACATTTTCAGAATATTTCACGGGAAAAGAATTCAGTTGTACTTTAGAATTTTGCTTAATTTTAAGATATGCTTGGCTGTGCCCCACAGGAAGCTTAATTACGATAGCGGCAAAAGACTACGTGTGGTAAGATAAAACTAGCATCAAGCGCACCGATGTCAACCGACATATTTTTGTACAAGACTAGTCTGAAACCACGCTGAAACCAACGTAGTATATGCATAACTTCCAAACATGGTTGACATGTGTTTTTTTACAATATTGTTAACGGTAAAAACGATTAAACGGTTGATTGTCAAGAGCATTAGTAAATATTAATTAGTAAAGCTAAATAATTCATGTAAAGTTTGTAACGATATAAAATAACCGATTTTTCAAACGGTTTGTTACTCCTTCTACAGCCTTTAGGAAAGAAGCTTCTCACGCGCAAAAAAAATTTGGTTCTTAACCAACTCTCCTTTCTCGATCTGTCTTGGATTTTCAAAATGTTTAGTCTCCGTTGCAATCAATTCTTGGCAGTTCTTACGCTAGGTGCAGTACAAACACTTTCGAAACCAAACATCGATAAAGGTAGGTAATTTTAAAGTCGATATTGTCAATAAAATAACACGCAAGATTTCCTTGTTATATATATATATATATATATATATATAGTTACATTGATGTAGAAGAGATCAATACTGCTGTCAGTAATATGTCTTGCATTTTAGCACTGAAAAAACTAAGTTTTTGATATGCATGGCTTGTATATTGAAGTCGTTATTTCCATTACAGTCAAAATGGAAATACCTTCCCACTTCTTCTTCTGTAGTTCGTTGCGTTTACTGTATTTCTGTAGCTGCTACCGAAGCCTGAGAAAATGTTTTGTTGAAAACTGTACAAAAATAGTATAATTTAGCTTTAAATGCCATTTAATCATAATACAATGGATGTTTATCCCAAATCGATACCAACAGACGAATATATATCAAGAATTGGCGACTTTTATCGCTAGGCTTTCCTCACGCTTCAGTAGCGGCTACAGAAATACAGTAATACACAACCAACTATACAGAAGCGGAAGTGGGAAGGAATTTCCATTTTGACTGTAAAATCCTTTAACCCTTTACTGGCCACAGACGATTTTACGTTCGATCGTCAAAGGGAGAGCTCCCAGAAACCTGGCCAATAAAGAGTTAAAGCGTATTTGCTGACATGTCTGGTGCATGTCAACTGTGACGTCACACTTGACATTTCCCGAAGGCATTTCCGACAATGCGCCAATCAGTGCATCCATTCGGCTGTCGTATCGACCATCCTTCACAGAGGCAACACAACTGTTTAATGATGGAATCAGACGAACGAATTTGGTTGTACTTTGACGTGGCGTTGGAAACAGTTTCTGAAGCGAAAATTGTCGAAAAGTTTATGAACTCTTTACATGACATGAAACCACAAGTTAATGGACTTGAACTGCTAAAATATACTTGCAAAGACTGGCGAGTATTGTTTTGTTCGAAACAGAGACAACGTCTTAAAATCCAAACTTTTAATCTTGTACTATGACTGGTCTAATTTTGTTAAACTATGGGGTAACCCGCTTATTGATGCGAATGTTTTCCAAGTTATATTTTGAACATTCATTTACATGTACAAATTTGAACGAAGAAAGTTAATTATAGTCAATATTGTGATTTAGCAAAGTTCATATCATTAGCTTTTGACTAATTGTTTATACATCAGACATTGTCCGTCAACAATGGTTACTGGGTAGGTTTCGATCGAGGTGAGGGGATATCCGGTCAAATTTTTGAACCTTAAGTTAGTGTATACGTTAATGTATGCAAAAGGCGCCATTATATACTTGTCGACTATAAACATTATAATATTTGTTGATGATATTGAAATTGTGTCTTGGTTCTCAGTAAACGTTTATCTCGCCAATATTTTTAACTGTATTCTTGAAAATAAAACTGTTCAACGTCGGTTTTATCGTTCTTAACTGCGTATACTATTGCACTGTCGTCAAATAGACAATTGGGGAAAAAAATATGTTAATTGCCCATCTTGGCAATTCGTCATGCCAAAAAGCGCGTGGGCACCTGTGGCTGTTCAACGTCGGTTTTATCGTTCTTAACTGCGTATACTATTGCACTGTCGTCAAATAGACAATTGGGAAAAAAAATATGTTAATTGCCCATCTTGGCAATTCGTCATGCCAAAAAGCGCGTGGGCACCTGTGGCGGACTCGAAAGACGCGCGGGGGACTGTGGCAGGGGATTTAAAAAAACGAAAAACGGTTACCGAAAGCGGGAAAAAAGGCGGAAAAAAGGAAAAAACGTGGGGAAAGGGGGGAGGGAGAGGAAATAATATAAGGGATGAAACACCAAACGTTCAACGTGGAATGTGTTCCGCAAGTAGCCAGGACATCTCGTATCGTCGGGAGCCACCGTTAGAATACTGAAACCGACAGAAACTCAGAGTCAGATGAATGTGCAATAAATCAATAATCCTGAGACTTCCCGCTTTATCCGAAAAGCTTATCGTAGGATTTCGTAGCTATCCGAAGTGTCAATGATGATGTAGTGTCCTAGCTACTTGCGGAACACATCTCCCGAAAATACGATATGTAATTTAGCTGCAAAATCACGGCTAAAAGTTGAGATTTTGCATCATTTTGATTTATATTTTGATAAATGAATCATTATCACAACTACTTCGCTCAATTATCTTACAATTTGAATACCTATGGGCGCTTGAAACGATGTTCTAAACAATGAAGAATTCGTGTTTCATCCCTTTATTATTTTCCTTAACACACCACGACCGAGTGTGCCACAGTCCCCCGCGCGTCTTTCGAGTCCGCCACAGGGTGCCCACGCGCTTTTTGGCATGACGAATTGCCAAGATGGGCTCCCTGTGTTTAGTGCAGACATATTGTCTTCAGCGTAAAACTCGGAATCTTGTATAATATTTGTGCGTACTGTTACACTGATGCCAAGGAGACACCGTAGGAAAAAAGCAGGAGACATGTAAACTTGTATCGGTATTACAGATGTACTTAGCCTTATAGGAGTCAATCTCGTTCCCAGAGCCCACTTTCCCCACCCGGGAAACGAGAGACTCTGGGATAATCCGTTTCAAATCGATATTTCATTGGCTGATGAACACAGTGAACTCTATATAACTCTTCTTCCGGATCACAAGAATCCTGTGATGGCGTGAACGGATTATCCCAGAGTCTCTCGTTTCCCGGGTGGGGAACGTGGGCTCTGGGAACGAGATTGCTTAGGAATATGAAAGATACTGTATATTAGATTATTGAACCGACCATACACTGAACTTTCACTTATTTGAATGTAGAATTAGGTCATTCACCAACCTTTTCACTTCCTGTCGCTTGCTTTCAGCGGAAAACAATCCTTCGAGTTAAATCGCGATGATGGAAAGCAAATTGTCTGATTTAACATATTGACACAGCAAATATGTCAGGTTTCGGAATACGGAAGATCCCTGAACAAGTTTGAAAAGTGCGCCAATATATTTGAAACAAGAAAAACGATAATTTGAAATGCAGATTTTTTTCGTTGGTAATACAAACAATGCTTGGTATTTTATATAATGACCTTTTGTTTTACGAAGATTAATGTATTAATGTTCTTGACTAATTGTTTTGGTAAATTGCACGAACAGTTGTTTCCTGTCTATTTTCATATGGTCAAAATGTTAAAAACATTATCGTTTTACAAAACAAGATTATGCATGTGTGAAATATTTAACGTCTTGAATCCCCGTCATGAATCCTCATGTACTCTGATGTGCTCGTAAGATGTTTCTTTCTTTACATTACCTTCTCGTGAATTGATATTTCCGAAGTTCAGTTTTATGACTGTAAACACTGACCAACACTTGCATGTACATTAGTTTAATTGGACTAAGGACAGTTTGACTATTTGTGTACTTGTTTATGAAATTTGAAAAAGTGAACGGTATACAAATGTATACACTTTGTTCAAAAATATGTTTCACGTTAAAAAAATATTTCAACACATTTAAACTTGTGTAATGAACTTAAACACTTTACGGGGTGAAAAACTTTTTCCAATACGAGAAAGTGTTTGCAATTTTTGATCGAAACAATATTTTGTTATCTTGGGTTCTTCGTTGAGCCTGTAATATGTTTTTTATTTGTTATGAAGATCCTGTTTAGTCTTCGTATGATTCTTACTATTTTGGCCCGGGGCGGCCCGATGGCCCGGCACATCACTTCCTTACCCGGCACAGATTGTGTCGAGATGTTACTAGTGAACTTGCCCATTTATTAGAAGTGCCCTTATGTCTGACATTTACCTGTTAATTTATATTGCAAAACATACTAATCATTGTATCTATATGTTATATCATTTTGAAATAAAAAATAAACTCGCTTATGTCTCGTTCATGTGTTCTCCGTTTGTTGTAATGAGTGAATAAAACTACAAAATCACATTGTTATAAAATTTAAACAAGGTGTACGACATGAAACGTTATAAACGTGTAAACGTTTGAAAAAACGGCGAGGAAAGAGTTCCCATGCATAATCAATTTCACTTCTTTAACCATTAAAAGGTTATGTGACATCTTTTTTCAATGTCAAAGAAAAACCATGAAGTCAAGTGTTAACCGAGAAGGAAAAAAGACAAATGATTTTTTTTGTACGAGTATTTCGTTGTACCATTTTTTAAATTGTTTGGTGTTTCCCTTAAGAACGGTTAGTTTTAAAATCGTGTCTTATTTAGATGTATTATGGCCCGATTAGGCCCTAATTGACCCGGTCTATACTTTTATGGCCTGAACTACACGAAGACACTATAATTGTCTAAAACGGTGAGGAAGAGTTCCCATTCATACAATTTCATTTCTTTAATCAAGTTAAAAAGTTATGTGACATTTTTTTCAATATCAAAGAGAAATCATGAAGTCAAGTGTTGACCGACAAGGTAAAAGACAAATGAGGTTTTTTTTCTGGTACGAGTATTTCGTTGTACACTTTCCAAGTTTTGGTGGTTCTTGAAAGAACCGTTAGTTTTAAAATATTGTCTTAATTAAATGTAGGATGTCTTCGTTGTCGCTCTAACCATCTTCCAAAAACTTCAACTTCTACTTTTGGGCAGTGAGAAAATGCGTTCACCTTGGTATGATTTTCACATGTCTCTTGCCATACTAAATCCTCCATCAACATTGTTGCTTTTGGACAGCCAAACTTTCCAAATCCAAAGACGGTATCCCAAGACGTCTCAAAACATCACGCTCCAGGTGACCACCTTTATAGGCGATTGCTGAATTTTCACCGATCTTAATTTTGGAGTAGAACTGGACGATTATGTTCTCCAAGCAGTCGATCTTGAAAGATCTTGTATTCGAAGGAACGTCTAGAGGTAAATGGTGCACATTCGCCTGTACCCATTTGCAGCTAAACCTGTCCTTCCCCGAGAAATCACTCTACGTTTTTTCAATGTCAAAGAAAAATGACAAAGCTTCGCCGTCTCCAGTTCTCCAAAGACCAAGTTCTTTACAGTAGAACTTTTTACCTATGTACCATCCATGTCCATTATAGCGACAATTTGTCTAACTTTGTCATGTTTGCACTGTACAAACTTTCGCACGAAAAAAGTAATTATGGTATAATTATGAAGAGAGAGAGAGAGAGAGAGAGAGAGAGAGAGAGAGAGAGAGAGAGAGAGAGAGAGAGAGAGAGAGAGAGAGAGAGCGCGTCTGAATAGAGATGTTGGGGTGCTGCAGGAACTTTTATATTGTAGTAGAAAGCATAGGAAGTGCGCATGACAACAAGACAAAAGAATATTTTAAAAAATACACAGAAAGGTCTAAACAAGTTATAGATCCCATGCAGAGGACCTATACGGGGCTTATATAACAATACAATTGGCTAGCATGGAATCTCAGTGACCGTAAGTGACAGGTCGGGTCAACGTCTAAAACATGGGTCGTACACGTAGAAACTGTCCTGTTTTTGTAAGGGAACACAATGAGAATGTGAATGAGCACAATGAGAATGTAAATGAGCACAATGCGAATGTAAATGAGCACAATGCGCACTCATGTAGCATAATGCGAATGTCGGAATGAGCACAATGCGCAAGCATGATGAGCACAATGCGCACGTAATGAGCAAAGTACGCGAGGGTTATGAGTAAAATGCGAATGTGAATGAGCACAATGCGAATGTAAATGAGCACAATGCGAATGTGAATGAGCACAATGCGAATGTAAATGAGCACAATGTGCACGTGATGGGCATAATGCGAATGTGAATGAGCACAATGCGACCGTAAATGTCTGGATGCGCACGTAATGAGCAAAATTCGAATGTGAATGAGCACAATGCGCACTCAATGAGCAAAATGCGAATGTGAATGAGCACAATGCGAATGTAAATGAGCACAATGCGCACTCAATGAGCATAATGCGAATGTGAATGAGCACAATGCGCAAGCATGATGAGCACAATGCGCACGTAATGAGCAAAGTACGCGAGTGTTATGAGCACAATGCGAATGTAAATGAGCACAATGTGCACGTGATGGGCATAATGCGAATGAGCACAATGCGACTGTAAATGTCTGTGATGCGCACGTAATGAGCAAAATGCGAATATGAATGAGCAAAATGCGCACGCAATGAGCATAATGCGAATGTGACTGAGCAAAATGCGCAAGCATGATGAGAAAAATGAGAACATAATTAGCAAAATTCGCATATGGATTTTGTTCGGAGATCTATATAATATTGCCTGTTATAAAGAAATTACGAGAGTGTGCATGTCCAATCAAACAATGCATCACGATTCACGGCAACGTTTTTGTACCACATGTTAACTAAGCAATAGATCGTAATATATAGTCATTTCTCTCTGCTAGTTTTTTTCATTTCTCCTCAAATTTTGCTGGTGGTACTGTATGGGTAATTGTTATCAGTGTAACCAGTGTATGAAGCGTTTTTCGTCTGCGTAGAACGTAAGACGACATCAAGCCATCTGTTTTGATTATCCGCTTCTGGTGGAACAAGGTGACATTTCAGATATTTCAGAGGGAGGATACGATACAGATAAGCATAACGATGTAGTGATAGAGAATGAAAGTACGGATGCATACAGCGATGAAGAAAATAGCAATGAGTCGGAGGAAGATGGAGAAGACGACTCTTCTACAGACGAAAAAAACAGCATATTGTCTGCGGAAGAAGAAAACAGCATATCGCCGACGGAAGACAACTTGTCCATCGATGAGGAAAGTACTAGCGAACATTCTGAAGAGTCCGAATGCGAGGAAGATGAAGAAAACGACACACTCTGGGAGTATATATTAAATTAAGTTTTTGAAAAGGTGGATCCTAAACGAAATCCTTTGGTCGAAAATAGAATGCAAGAAAACAACACTACTGTTGACGAAGCTATGAAACATGCCTACGCTACGTTGGTTCCAGAATATACCAGAGAAATGGCAAAAACATACAAAAGGTACATTCGATTAGTAAAGGAGCTTCAACGTGACAGTATCCACAAGAAAATTATGAAAACAATGAAACGTTTAATGGATGAAGAAGGCTACGATGAAGATGAAAGTATAAATGCGGCTATAAATCAAAGAAAATTCCTTCTACAACGAATGTTGGGATACAAAACCATTATGGGTAACATGAACACCGGGACAGAATAATAATTGTTTGTGCATTCATAAGTCAATCTACAAAATAAATCCATTTTAAAACACAAGTTGTGTTATTTAATAATTTAACTTTTAATTAAACAGTTTAATTATTAGTACGATCTTTGTCATTAAGTTATCCCTTACATCATACGTTGACTGGCGCCTTAGGAAACATTGAGTTTTTGGGACCCCTTAGAAAGACAAAAATCTGCATTTCAAATTATCGTTTTTCTTGTTTCAAATATATTGGCGCACTTTTCAAACTTGTTCAGGGATCTTCCGTATTCCGAAACCTGACATATTTGCTGTGTCAATATGTGAATAAGACAATTTGCTTTCGTCATCGCGATTTAACTCGAAGGATTGTTTTCCGCTGAAAACAAGCGACAGGAAGTGAAAAGGTTGGTGAATGACCTAATTCTACATTCAAATAAGTGAAAGTTCAGTGTATGGTCGGTTCAATAATCTAATATACAGTATCTTTCATATTCCTAAGCAATCTCGTTCCCAGAGCCCACGTTCCCCACCCGGGAAACGAGAGACTCTGGGATAATCCGTTTCAATCTGGCTGTTCATTGGCTGATGAACACAGTGAACTCTATATAACTCTTCTTCCGGATCACAAGAATCCTGTGATGGTGTGAACGGATTATCCCAGAGTCTCTCGTTTCCCGGGTGGGGAACGTGGGCTCTGGGAACGAGATTGATTCCTATAAGGCTAAGTACATCTGTAATACCGATACAAGTTTACATGTCTCCTGCTTTTTTCCTACGATGTCTCCTTGGCATCAGTGTAACAGTACGCACAAATATTATACAAGATTCCGAGTTTTACGCTGAAGACAATATGTCTGCACTAAACACAGGGAGCCCATCTTGGCAATTCGTCATGCCAAAAAGCGCGTGGGCACCTGTGGCGGACTCGAAAGACGCGCGGGGGACTGTGGCACACTCGGTCGTGGTGTGTTAAGGAAAATAATAAAGGGATGAAACACGAATTCTTCCTTGTTTTGAACATCGTTTCAAGCGCCTATAGGTATTCAAATTGTAAGATAATTGAGCGAAGTAGTTGTGATAATGATTCATTTATCAAAATATAAATCAAAATGATGCAAAATCTCAACTTTTAGCCGTGATTTTGCAGCTAAATTACATATCGTATTTTCGGGAGATGTGTTCCGCAAGTAGCTAGGACACTACATCATCATTGACACTTCGAATAGCTACGAAATCCTACGATAAGCTTTTCGGATAAAGTGGGAAGTCTCAGGATTATTGATTTATTGCACATTCATCTGACTCTGAGTTTCAGTCGGTTTCAGTATTCTAACGGTGGCTCCCGACGATACGAGATGTCCTGGCTACTTGCGGAACACATTCCACGTCGAACGTTTGGTGTTTCATCCCTTATATTTTTCCCTCTCCCTCCCCCCCTTTCCCCACGTTTTTTCCTTTTTTCCGCCTTTTTTCCCGCTTTCGGTAACCGTTTTTCGTTTTTTTAAATCCCCTGCCACAGTCCCCCGCGCGTCTTTCGAGTCCGCCACAGGTGACGAATTGCCAAGATGGGCTCCCTGTGCACTAAACAAAGTTGTCGCATATTTTTTTTCCCAATTGTCTATTTGACGACAGTGCAATAGTATACGCAGTTAAGAACGATAAAACCGTCGTTAAACAGTTTTATTTTCAAGAATACAGTTAAAAATATTGGCGAAATAAACGTTTACTGAGAACCAAGACACAATTTCAATATCATCAACAAATATTACAATGCTTATAGTCGACATATATATAATGGCGCCTTTTGCATACATTAACGTATACACTAACTTAAGGTTCAAATTATATCCACTTCAAAGTGCAACAGATTTAAAGTTAAAATTTTGCAAACACCTGGTAAGTAATTACTGGGAAAATATCTTAAAATCATTAGGAACAAGGTCTAAAAATTTGACCGCAGTAACCATTGTTGACGGACAATGTATATGTCTGATGTATAAACAATTAGTCAAAAGCTAATGATATGAACTTTGCTAAATCACAATATTGACTATAATTAACTTTCTTCGTTCAAATTTGTACATGTACATGAATGTTCAAAATATAACTTGGAAAACATTCGCATCAATAAGCGGGTTACCCCATAGTTTAACAAAATTAGACCAGTCATATAGTACAAGATTAAAAGTTTCGATTTTAAGACGTTGTCTCTGTTTCGAACAAAACAATACTCGCCAGTCTTTGCAAGTATATTTTAGCAGTTCAAGTCCATTAACTTGTGGTTTCATGTCATGTAAAGAGTTCATAAACTTTTCGACAGTTTTCGCTTCAGAAACTGTTTCCAACGCCACGTCAAAGTACAACCAAATTCGTTCGTCTGATTCCATCATTAAACAGTCGTGTTGCCTCTGTGAAGGATGGTTGATACGACAACCATTACAATTCTTCAATACCAAGCCTGATATGAAGCAACTTCGTTGGCATAACAATTTAATAGTTTGTCTTCAATCACCTTCTGTCGATGACTCAGAAATCTTCCTTCATCACCAACATCGCCAGGTACTTCACACATGTTACTTGCCATCGTTTACAGTGTTCTCCTTACAAAAATTTGAAGTTGTGTTCTAATCACTTGTCACAAAACAACTAGGTTTTTTTCCATTTTTTGACTCTTTTAAAATGGTCTCAAACATTGCTACAAATTTCCATTAAACCTATTTCCGTTTCTAAACCTCATACTTGTCAAAACCGATTTCTCTATTCAAAAACGTATTTCCGGTTCACATGCGCGCGCACAGGGCCCACACGGACAGCCCTGGTAACTAAAAACTAGGGGTAAGAGCTCGTGAAAAAAGTGTGCTATAGCTGCACTCAATCTACTAGGTTGAATTTCGGGATATTTCTACTAGGTTGAATTTCGGGATATTTCTACGAAACATTAGACACTACGTTCTCGTCGTCTTCACTCTCTATAAGCGTGTAAACGGACTGTCTTTGTCTTCATGGCTTGGCCTTTGCCAGGATATATTTAAAAATTGGGAAATGTTGCACTATGGCCGGAAATAGATTATAGATAAATAGATAAACGCTTATATAGTTCTTAAACTACATTGAATAGCTCCCCTCAGAATGGGCTAAATTCCAAATACCTGATAGAGTATTGGAGTATTTTGGGATCACGCGACGAGCCTTTGCCATGGTCTTCTCTGCTCCGCCACGCCATTCTGAGAAGGCCCCGGGTACGAAGTTGCAAAAGTGAACTCTTTATAAGAAAGAGTTCACTGGGTTGGAATAGGCACGTCAGAATGCCGTAAAAATAGAAATTAAATAATCAAAATTGTTTTTATTGCCATATATAGATTTTGATGACTATGTCGGTAGACCGGGCCGACCGTCAACTTCATATAGTGAAAAAGGTGAGGAAATATATAGACATAAATCTATCTTTACAACAACACAATTTATCAAATTGCGGCGCGCTGACGAGTTTGCAGCGCTTTATATTGATCTGATTGTGTTTGTTTTTGATCATTTTATAAATGTCATAGAATTAAACTAGTTTTATACAAGATAAAGACAACTGGAAGAGACATTTATTATTAAATAATTGTGATTAACTGACATAAAAATTGAATAACTGCATGAAGCAAACAAACAGATATTACAGCTTAAAAAACGCGTTTTGTTATTGGTTGTTTTTTGTTATTATGTTCAGTAGTATTCTTTATATAAAATTATTTGTCCATTAGTAGCTGACCATCCACAGCGTGCTGCGTGCGTAAGACACAACCTATTTACACAGGCGACACAACCTAAGACACGTGTTTGTAATTTGTATATCATACATTTTTGGAAGAATGAGCAATCCTTCTTTCGCTAATCGACGAAAGTGTAGAATGCAACCACATTCAGTGGCCAGAATATTACTATATTTTAACAATTAATATATAAGGTTTTCGCTCTGTGTATGTTAATTATTTCAACTCTGAGTTTAACTTTGTATATTTTGTAGATAAATGTAAAAAAGATATATTGTTAATCGTGGATACGTCCTTTAGCATTGGTAAAAGTAATTTTGAAAAACACGTCAAGCCGTTTCTACAAAAATTTGTTAACGACAGACGCTTAAACATCAACCGTGACGGTACACAAGTGGCTATGATGGTTTTTAGTGACAGTGACAAAACTCAAATGCTGTTAAACTTTGGAGATATATATAACAAATATGAACTGGAAAATTATTTAAAAGATTTACGTTGGGATGAAATCAGCGGTGATCGGACAAGAACAGATTTGGCACTAGAGAAAGCCAATAATGTGGTAGGCATAGATTATATACACTGGTGACCAAAATTAACAAGCCACTTAGTCTTTCAACTTTCTCGTAATGTTTTTATAATCCAATAAAGTTTCATAGAAGTTTAATATTTGATTTGAATTCCTATATCTCAAAGTGTATAAAAACAACAAGATTTATATTTCTAGTCAATTTCAGCATTTTTTGTGAATATTTTTTCATTCAAACACATAACAAGAGTGGCTACAACAATATTTTAATTTCTAGATTTTTCTAGAAATCTAGATTTGATTTCAAGATTTTTGAGTTTCTTTATATTTGATTTGAATTCCTATCTCAAAGAGTATGAAAACAACAGAGATCTTGATTTCTAGTCTATTTCAGTATTTTTTATGAATAGTTTTTCATTCAAACACATAACAAGGGTGGCTGAAACCAGTTCAAGTGTCTGGTTCTCTTTCAGAAACCTTTTCATTAAATTAAATCGTCCATGCAACGTCCATTAAGAAGCTTTCAGGAACTTTTATCATCATTCTAACAACATCTAGTAGATCACAATTAAGAATTGACTACAATTCATACTTAAAATACTTACTAAATTTGTAAAAACTTTCTCTTGTTGAATATCCCGCTCCTTGAATATCTCCCTTCATGCTGTCATAACATTTTGGCTTCGGAGGTTTGTCATGAGTCAACCGTTTTATTCTGTTTTGATTGGCTCCGAAGGCATTATTTTGGTAACTTAATTTACATTACATTACACGCACGATAGCATAGTATCTACTCGCACATGTGCAGTAGATACAAAAAGTACTTTAATTTACACTCTTTAATGATTTTGTCTGATATCAGTGATCTGCCTTTTGTTTACAGGATCTGGCAGGCCCTCTAAAAAGTGTGACCTGTCCATGATGCAACGAGGGCCTGCGGAGGAGGCAGATCAGTGATTTCCTTAGGGGACTCGTTAATATTGACCACTAGTGTACATATATTACATCATATAACCTAGCTTACATAATATATAATCAATACAAATGAATTCAAATCAATTGTCATCCAGCTTGAAGATGCATGGTTGTAACTATTGGAGTAATTTACGTTTTGTTCATTTCGATAGGTATTTCCCAGACAAAGTCCAAAAAATAACAGAGCCGATGCTGCTGATGTTGTTCTGCTTATTACTGACGGGGAACCACGTGGAAAGTGGAATACAAAAGAAACGGCCATAAAATATGCCGACCTTCTAAACAACAAGAACGTCCTTGTTGTCGTTGCGCCCTTTGGACATAATAGACAAAAATTCATAACTACACTACAGCAACTGGCCACCTCTGAGAAATATACGTTAGGGGCTAATATCAATGAAATAGATCAGTTTCTTAAGGACTTCGTGGAAAACGTGTGTGCTATTAAGAAATCCAGATACATTTCTGAAACAGGTACACACGATATATATATATATTCTATGATATAATTGATGAAATTCATTCAGATTGTTCCAAGCTACACTGATGAGCTGTTGTACAGCGAAACACCGTGTCTGTAGATTGAACTATATATATATATATATATATATAATATATATATATATATATATATATATATATATATATATAGTAAAGATATTATATATATATAGTAAAAATATATAATAGTAAGATATTAAACCTGATAAAACTATATATATATATATAGTTTTATCAGGTTTAATATCTTTAATATCTAGTATATATCTTTATTACTTAACATACAATCTGTCAACCTCGTACCCAGGGTCTTATCTCCGCTCGCCACGAGATAAGACCTGTGTGTGTGTGTGTGTGTGTGTGTGTGTGTGTGTGTGTGTGTGTGTGAGAGAGAGAGAGAGACAGAGAGAGAGAGAGAGAGAGAGAGAGAGAGAGACAGAGACAGAGACAGAGACAGAGACAGAGACAGAGACAGAGACAGAGACAGAGACAGAGAGAGAGAGAGAGAGAGAGAGAGAGAGAGAGAGAGAGAGAGAGAGAGAGAGAGAGAGAGAGAGAGAGAGAGAGAGAGAGAGAGAGAGAGAGAGAGAAGAGAGAGAGAGAGAGAGAGAGAGAGAGAGAGAGAGAGAGAGAGAGAGAGAGATGAGAGAGAGAGAAGAGAGAGAGAGAGAGAGAGAGAGAGAGAGAGAGAGAGAGAGAGAGAGAGAGAGAGAGAGAGAGAGAGAGAGAGAGAGAGAGAGAGAGAGAGAGAGAGAGAGAGAGAGAGAGAGAGAGAGAGAGAGAGAGAGAGAGAGAGAGAGAGAGAGAGAGAGAGAGAGAGAGAGAGAGAGAGAGAGAGAGAGAGAGAGAGAGAGAGAGAGAGAGAGAGAGAGAGAGAGAGAGAGAGAGAGAGAGAGAGAGAGAGAGAGAGAGAGAGAGAGAGAGAGAGAGAGAGAGAGAGAGAGAGAGAGAGAGTCTGAATAGAGATGTTGGGGTGCTGCAGGAACTTTTATACTGTAGTAGAAAGCATAGAGTGTCGTCCCCATTTTTTCGGTAAAATCGCCAGGTAAAACGAAGAATTCAGTTAGTCAGTGAAATAAGTAGGCTATAAAGAAGGTCAAATAGCAGCGTAAACATTTTGGCATTGAAGTCTATTTTATTTACTTAGTAATTATGTAGAAGGTATATTTCTTACACTAAAGGCCTGTCGACCTCGTATTGAAAACGTTTCAAAAGTTTTCCGTCACACTATCGTTTTCGAACCGTTTTTGCCATCCACACTAAAACGCCGAAATGTCACTGAAAACGCATAATATCCGGTTGAGCATCCGCAATGAAAAGACTGGAACCAAGATCACATGAGTCGTGACGTCAGCCTTTTCGGAAAGCTTCGTTTTCGCCGTCAACACCACAGCGGCTATGACAGGGGCCCAACCTCACACCATAGGTTTACAGTTGTTATTGTTGTATTTGTTACATAATTAAACTTGGAAAATGTTGCTGTATTTTAACTTGTCAAATTCATTAAAAATTCATGAAGAAAATTCAAAAGAAATGAATATTTAATCAATATCTGTAAATCGCATACAGATTCGTCCTGATTTACATACACTTTTTCCGCAATTTACTTAGCTAAAATCACTCCAACTTGAAAAATAGTTTGAAAACATGGCTATTTAGATGCGTCCATTTAATACGATGCGTCCATTTAATACATTTAAGTACGATGACCTTCAATCAGATGAGAAACTTTTGCTGTTACAAGTCTCATCAGATTGAAGGTAGACAATAAGAGAGATGAACTGTCAAAAGTATGTTTACTTTAGTGATTTCGGAACTATAAATTAAAATATGGCAACATTTTCCAAGTTTATATAACAAATACAACAATAACAACTGTATACCTAGTGTGAGGTTGGGGCCACTGTGTCCAGACTAGTGCAGGAAATTATTCTTAGCATAGACAAAAGGCCTAACCGTGTTAACGTTTCCCTTTTCAAACAAAAATAGAAGATTAATGCGGACATGGCATAAATTTGAAATCAAGCCATCAATCTCATACAGACATAGGACAAGACAATCCTTGCAGTGAATTGATCGCTGGTTTGACCAATACTGCACGCATGCATGTACGTTTGCAAAAATGTTTTATTCATGCACACCGTCCTAACTGAAGAATAATATTGCAAAGTTTACAGAAATATAGGCGAATTTCAGGGTATTGCGCGCGCATCGTTTTGCAAGGAATTGGCGGACACTTGGCGGACTCCACACAAAGTAAGCAATGGCAAACAGACTTGCTAGCGAGCCAACAACAGCGGTATACCAGTGTTAAACATCTAGAAACTGTATCTATACTTTGTTGATTTTAAACAGTATGTTTGCTTTGAGTTGAGCTTGCCAGTTTTTTCGAAAAATGATGCGCGCGCAACACCCTGAAACTCGCCTATTGGAAAATAGAAATGGAAATTATAAAAAAACCCACAATAATTTGCTAGTTGAGGTTTAAAAATTTCAGCTAGTTAATCATGTACTATCCATACATACAATCATGTTTAACTACATGATAAGTGTATATTAACTACAATCATGGCTAAATGTGGTGGGACATCAACGTTAGTTTGATGTCGCAATTTCTATACATACACCCCCCCCCCCTACATTTATAATGTTGTGATTTACATATGTCACACACTAAATAGTATAATAAGTAGTATAAAAACAATGAAACATGGCAAAATAATATCCTAACGATTACTATTTCAGACCCTGCGAAAAAATATTATCAATTGATATTTATGAATGGTTGTAAAGGCTTTTATGTAAAAGTGAACCTCGACATTGAATGGGGGAGAGGGTGCGAATCCTTCACATACCAAAATAAACTTCCTGTAATTAAACAGAGAGTTCAGACCAAGGTTCAGACATTAAGCCTTCCCCTACTAGGTCGCCCAAAACCAGCCACTTTGTTATTTTACTGCCCCCTAGGAGAAAAAGGGTTACGGAATTGGCAACACCACATTTTGTCCTCGTCCCAAATTATTTTGGGCCATGATTGTAGATAAAAAATGACATTTTACATTTTGTAAAAGCTGGTAAGCAAATTATAGATTTTTATTTCAATTTTCTTTTCTATTTCCCAATATTAATGTAAACTTTGACAGAAAGTAGTAAGTCAACTACAATACAATTATAAAATATTGTATTTATGAAACCATAACAGTCCGTACTTGATTAATATTCTATGACATAAATAAATTTGTTAATTAAACTTGTTTACAATTGGTCCTTTATTGTGCAGATCATTGTGCTTGTGCCGAAACCGCATCTGCCCCAATTTATGTCAAGCCTGGTCATACAACCGCAGAGATTTACTGGTTAGTACCCGAGTATCAGTGTGGAAGTAGCAATGTTCAAAGTTTTACGGTGAAGCCTCATGTGACGTCACCTCACGCATTTCCAGTTGGAAAACACACCATTACCTATACCTATCATCTTAAGTCTGGCACGGACGTGGATTGCCTCTTCCATTTGGAAGTTTTTGAAGGTGAGGTTAAGCAAACAGCTAAAACATGATATTTTGTCTTGTTCTTTCAAACACATGCAGTAACAAAAACTCCATATCGATATGATTATACAATTAAAAAAATATCGAACTAGGTTGGTGTACTGTTGCACTTTTATACATTTGTCTACACTGCAAGCGATGGCGTAGCCAGAATTTTACCAAAGGGGGAACCATGGTCTAAAATTAAATCTGGTAGATGACAAATATATAGGGGGAGGTCAGGGGCATGCCCCCCCCCAAAGAAAAAAAAGAAAATCCTGCCATGTAAAGACTCATTTCGACAATAAGAAAATTCTACCTCAAAATACAACATTTTTTAGAACATTGAATTCAATATACTGTGTATTTTACAATATAGATTTCGCATAGTAATACTTAATAAACAGTCATTGTTTTCTCTGTAAAAACAGAGTTTTCTGAATAAATAGTTCAAGTTTTAATCAATATGGCACGTTTGCAGACGTTTTCAGAATTATTGTTTTAGAGTGTTACATGTTAGTATTTTTCAACTTACAATAACCAAACACATTCACGACATGATCGTAGCAGTAGGAAAAGATACTAAAAGTCGTGTATTGCTGATTTGCTGTGCTTGTATGCGGTACGCCAAACTTATTTACTGAAGTTGCGTAATATTCTTTCTTATACAGCTTAGTTATATGTAGTGGTGGAAAAGATTCAACATGCAAGAAGATGTTTGAAAGGAATGCTATGTAGTACAAGATTAATTCATAATAAACATTTTTTAAATGTAAAACTTGTTTCTAGTATAGTCTCGTCTGACAGAACAAACAAGGAATTTTAATTGTACACCATTTTATCAAATTGTGCATGCTTATTTTAGAATAAAAAATCAAATGAAATAAAATAAAAAAACTCTTAAAATAATAAAAATCAATAATTTATGACGAAAGTACAAAAGGAAGCGGTCCCAATTAACTGATAGGGAGCTTAACCTTAAAGACTGGTTTCCATATAGCCCCAAGAGCCGCCGGTGTACCAGCGTTCTGTCGACAGCAGTCATCGCCGGCAAAGTTGAGAATGCGACTGCGGTGCCTGCGTCTGGTTCGCGAGTACCTCGGCGGCGTTGTGGGACTTTTAAAAATAGGGACCTTATTAATAAGCAAGCATAACGCGAACGTCACGACGACTACCCAAGTACAATAGTATTTTTCAACCAAAACAAAGCGTTGAATAATTTACAGTCCCAAGAGTATAATCACAACACGTTGCACATACAACGTCAACTGAAGCGTTTTCACGTTTTCAAGACAACGTTGAACGTTGTGGCAAGGTACCACAAATTAAAGTTGTTAGTTTATTTAGGCGTTATTATATTAAACTCCACGTTGTCGAAGCTACGCATGTTGCCCTTTAAAGGTCTTACAAAATACATAAAGCGTACGATTGAATATACGATGTCCTGATCCATGGTTTCTTTTACATGTAGTAACTTAATTTGCCGTGAACAAACGGTTGTTGTTGCTCTACCAAGTTAAGCTGTTACTTCTATACCACAGGTATCGTCAGAGGAAATATAAGGCAAAACGCAAGCATAAATTTTGGGTAAGGGAAATATTTCGGCAAAGACAGGAATATGGTCAATATCATACTTTAGTTTATTCATGCATAAATTATCTTTGATGTGCCGCGGTCAATAAATAGGTTATTGACCTTGCATATTAAATGACCTACTATATCGCTTTAAAACTACGTCTAGAATACCATTTTTTTGTTAAATAACGACAAATATCGTCTGTGTCATGAATAAACTAAGTCGGTTAGTGACCTTAACCTCGGTACTACGCTGGTTATTACCCTCGGGCCTGCGGCCCTCGGGGTTAATAACCAGCGTAGTGACCTCGGTTTCAGTCACTAACCTATACCTATTTCGCGAGCTAGAACTCCGATCGAGAATACTTTTATAGGTAATTAATTAAACATTTGTGTTATCAGTATTTACAATATGGGAATTTCTTATAAACTTTCACACATACAAATTGTGTTAGCTTTTGCTGACTGATTATGTTTTAGCTAATCAACATTTCTCCTGATACACATATTTCGATTGGCTAACACTGATCACATGATGTTAGAGAAACGGCGTACCTCGCCGGCATGTCGGTGTCAGACGTTTCCATAAAAAAATTTGTAGGTCGGCGGCACCGCAGGAACGCCGAAAGTTGAACCAAATTCAACTTTTCTAGTGCCGCCGTCAATGTGACTGCGGCACCGCCGGCATACCGGCGCAATCTGTTCACATTAAAAGTTTCTTGCCGGCGACTCTTGCGGCTATATGGAAACCAGGCTTAATACAACGCGAACGTCAAGGACAACGTCCTTAATACAATACAATTTTCCTCAGACAACAAAGTGAAAATGAATAATTTTTAGTCCCAATAGTAATCTTAACGCCGTTCCCGTTCTACATACGTTATTAGGGACCTTAAGATGCTACGACGACGACGGCGCTTAAAAGCAACAGAAATTCTGTAACTGAAAAACGTCACGGTTAACTAACTATTATATTTGATATTTAAAGTTATTTTAATGACTTTTAAAACGTCCCAGTACTGCTAAAATGATTGAAGTGTCTGTATTGAAGTCAATCTCAAGCAACAGTTCTCATCTTTTGGTCGTTGACGTCGTCCTGAAGACGTGAAAATGCTCTAAGTGACGTTGTACAAAGAACGACGACGGTGTTGGGATTACTCTTGGGATTACAAATTATTCATTCTCTTTGTTTCACAACTAGAATTATTTTATTTGGAGGACGCCGTCGTTGAAGTTTCCGTCGTAGCATCTTAAGGTCCCTAATCAGAACACTATCACGTTTTCAGGACGACGTTAACTAATGAAACGTCAAAACCTGGTAGTTCAGTTTGACTTTAAACTATGCGACAAAATCCTTTTAGAACTCCTTTTGGATGTCGAAAAACATACGTTACGTATTCAATACTATACGTAAATGATTCACGGTTTCTGCTAGATACTGAACTTTAGACTGCCGTCGCCATCCTCCCTGATCTGTGCGCGGGCGTGTGCCGCAGGGGTGGAGTAATTGGTTTGTTTGTTTGTTTGTTTGTTTGTTTGTTTGTTTGTTTGTTTGTTTGTCTGTCTTCCGTACTTCGGAGGTGCCCGTACTTCAACAAAGCACTTTTTGTTTTAAATGTAATCGGATAATCTCAGTCATAAAATCTCGACTTCCTTTACAGAAAATGTCCCATAAAAACTCATTTGGGATATACCATATACACGCGTAAAAACGCACAACTTGTTCACGGTTGTCAACAGGCGTGAACAATGTTGTGCTGCTCGCCGTGAACAAGTTGTCAACAAGTTGTTCACTTATGGTTCGAACAACTTGTTCACGGATAAATCAACAGTCATGAACAAGTTGTTCCAACAGCACATTTTTATAGCCAACAACGTTGTTCGCACATGATACAACATGTTGTAACAGCATGACGAAATAACAACGATGAACAACAATGTTACAACAATGGTGAACATGGTTGATGTATCACTAACACGTTCTTCGGTTGTTACAACACGCGTGAACAACGGTTGTTGTTTCATCAAGCTGTAACAACTTGTTGAAACAATGATGAACAATGTTGTTCATTTATCAATGTTGTTCACATATGTCAACAAGTTGTTACAGCATTGTTCAAGCAACAATGCTGTAACAACTTGCGAGATTTTTACGCGTGTATAATCACACACACTCAATTCGATTTTGATCTAGCACCACTAGCGCCGTGTTTTATTTTCTTTCTTGGTGTTTTTTTATTAGATCAAACACTTGTTTTTATCATATTTACAACACTTCCATATCTGGCTTTATTTATAACAGTTCCATATCTGGCTTTATTTATAACACTTCCATATCTGGCTTTATTTACAACACTTCCAATCTGGCTTTATTTATAACAGATCCATATCTGGCTTTATTAATAACAGTTCCATATCTGGCTTTATTTACAACACTTCCATATCTGGCTTTATTTACAACAAACGAATGCTTGCATTTTTCTCTCGCTAAGACTAATTTTCGCTGTGAAGTCAATAGTCTATAAACCGTTTGCCATGCATGTCGTCACTTCCACCATCTTGGTTGATTTTTTGGTCGCCAACGGTCGTTGCAAATCACTGTTGACACAGCACTGACTACCATGTTTGTTTTGGCACGGGTTTAAACAATTATTTAACGTTATCCATCATATCTGTCTCTCTTTTTTAGTTTGCCTTTTGGCAACTTTTAGGCAATATTTACGCAAAAAAGTGCCAGTTATTTGTCTTTTACAACGAGTAATAACTATCGGTCTAAGAGTTGCACTTCTCAAACTTGGAAATATAATATTTTTCTTATTCCTATTGCCGGGTGTCTAACTAAGGCCCTAGTATGAGGCACGGGCGGCGAAATATACTTCATTTAAATAGATATCCGAGCATTCCATTATAAATACGAAAATAACACTACAACGTCTAATATAAAGACTGAAATTATGTTTCGCAAGGTGTTATATTTCTGAAAGTCAAATTTATTCGAGGACCTCTGCTGTGATATTCTTTAGGCACTCGATGCTAAGAAAAAATTTAAAAAACAATACTTGTTTAATCGGAATGCGATAGGTTTCGCCGCATGTGCAAAGGCCTCCCTAGTCTGATTCCACCATATTGCACATGAACGACGTATGTTATCTGCACGGCTAACTAAGCCTTAAAATATTTACTCTATTAAGCGGTTACCCTCTATTAAACGGCCACTTGTCAAAAACCCTAAAATATTCCCTGTAATTTACTATAGATTACCCCTCTATTAAACGGCCACCTCTATTAAGCGGCCACGGCCACCTACGAGCGGTCCCAATTGGTATTTCGTATTGTTTTTTTACCTGTATTAAACGGCCAGCTTAATTTATCTTAGGCACAATTTTTACCGCAAGAGAACCGAAACTAAAACTTGAGCTAAATAAGAGACCATAGTCACTTAGTTGCTGTCAGTAAGTACATGTATTTCATTCAACACATGTCACTTGAAACCTCATGCCTCAAGTTTACATGTAATCAAATTAAAAAACATTTGTCGGTAATAAAAATATCTGCATGTCCGGTGCAGAGAAACACTACTCTTTACTTTGCGTCAAATTCCTCCTTGTGCAGGGCTTTGGCGTGATGACTCTGCGGAATTTCGCACAGTATCATGGATATGAGGAGCTACCTCTATCAATTTCAAAGACAAATTACTTGCTTTGCGCTTTGAAACTCAGTGCACCGCAGCGACAGATGCACATTGATAACTATTTTAAGCCAACATAACTTGCTAGGCATCAGTATACATGCATCGAACGTGTGGCATTTTTGTTATTCGTTTCGTTGCTCCTTTGTTTTATTATTTTTTCGGTTTTTAAAACTGTTTTGTTAACTACTTGTTGGTTTTTTCAAAGTCTACTTGTTACTGTTATCAGTGTTTTAGAATTGAATAAAGGGGCATTTGACCACACCCAAGGCCCATTGTTGGCGTCACTCTATTAAGTGGCCACAAAGCCATTCCCCAAAGGTGGCCGCTTAATAGAGGGTTCGACTGTATTACTTTTCTTTGTAATTTAATAAACTAAGTGTTAAGAAAGTCAAACTTGGTGAGCCGATAAGCGCTATAATGAGGAGTGTAATATTATGCATGCACAATATGGACTGCTAAAAGGTACAGGGCCCTTGTTCAAGTTACATTTTCTCGAGATATGTATCTTGTCCCCTCGAGTGTCCCAACCGTAACAGATCATTATGCACGCTCAGTCTTCCAGTACAAACACTTACCTGCCAATCACACTGAGTCGACCCAGACATGATTAGTAGACTGCCAGAAGGAAGAGGAATTTTTATAAGTTCCGACAAAGGAAAACCATCTCCCTAAAGCAGTTAAATACACAATGTAAAAAGAAAAACCATGGCGTATGATCAGATGTATATATTTCGTTGTTATGCAGGTAGCCTATGTAGATCCACTCATAGTCAATGGAGTATACATGGGCTGGAAGCCCGGCAAACGGGCTATATAACACTCCAAACACGATTCGTGTTGAGGGGACCTGAAGGAAATGCACAATGTTTAATTCTTTGAAAACAATGTGTTCAGTAACCGTGAAAGTGCACAAACGTGAACAAAAACATAGAACAAAGGGTCTGGCTTCGTTTCCAGACAATTTAATTTTAGAGAGTATGATTCAGTTGTCTTGGGTTTCTCAAAAGACCGAGGTCTTTGCGTGTCCAAAGTGTAAGTTTTGCACGTCGAAAGGCAAACCTCTTCTACGAAAATATTAAATTTAGAAAATATTAAACTTCATAAACCCCAGAAAAGCATTTTTAACAATTCTTGGAAAGAATGTTCTATGTATGAGTGCTGTGTGCCTATATGGCACGCTGCATGCATGTCACTGTCTATGCATTATCCAAGAAATAAGAAACATTGACTAAAAGAGTAAGTATATTTCGTACAACACTTGTTTCAGTATTTGAGGCCGCCATGAATACTAGAACAATGAAAGATCCTAACTAACCATAATAAAACTAATAAGCCCTCAATGTAATACACGAGTGGCCGTCTAAAATATATAAAGACTGTCAAAAAGACGGCTGGCTGGCTAAGACCATGCCATGCAAAAATATCTACACGTTTATATGGCCTGATGCGAACAAAGAATTCGAAACTACTTAGTAATTCGAAAGTAGTATTTATAGCCAGTGTCTCCGATTAGTAGACCCATAATCATCATCATCACGATCATCATCATTATTATAACGATGATGATGATGATGATGATAATGATGATGATGATGATGATAATGGTAATGAAGAATATGATGACGATGTTTTAAAAAGCATGGGTGGCATACTACCAAAATCAATAGAGTGCTCGTCAGGTACAAAATAACGACGCGGCAATAATAAGCCTAACGCAAAGGAATGTAATCACATGAGAGAGGTAAACAAAGACGTTTCGATCGTTGAAAAGATCTCGCAAGTCAACAGCTTGCACGATCTAAATATGTCGTGGACTTCCCACGGTAGTGTTAGCGTCCTTTAGATGTAACGTCTAACGCTGCCATAATAAAGAATTAAAGAACCATATGAAATAAACTTGCCGTAAAGTCTGCATTCTTTTACTCACGTGATTACATTCCTTCGGTTATTGACGCGTCCGTTATTTTGGGCCCGACGAGCACTCTACTGATTTTGGTAGTATTATGCTTTTAGCGCGCCGCCTCTCACAGCTGATGTCCAAAGTTAAACCCGGTCGCACTTGGATAGTATACTTGGTTTAAATAAGCCCATGTTGTTTCTAAAGTTTGCGATTCATGTGGTTTTTCTCCGGGTACAGCTGTTTTCATTACTTTGATCTTTAGACATAGGGTTAACCTCAAAATTCTCCAAAATTTCCAGCCCTCCTAGGCGAGATCTCTGGTTGTCAGTAGCGAGATCTCGTCCAGGAGGATTGGCCCTCTTGTCATGTAAACACAAACACATTTTTACAAGGAATTACGCTGAGATACGGGTACCACGAAGGTTGGCCCTCCTCCGTATAAACAACCCCTTAGGAATTTGTCAAGGGAATTTGCAAGGTTTCAATTTACATACTTGTTCAGGTTTTTTCCTCATTTCAAAATTTCGAGTTTCGCCAAAAGATAAAGAACATATCGTTGGTTTATTTCCAAGAGAAACCTCGTCATCTGAGTGCCAGTCCTAAAAACAAAAGCAAATAAAGAAAAACTCCTCCATGCAAGTGAAAACAAAAACACACGTGTAGAGAAGGTCGACAATGACCAGACAATGCTTACCACGCTATCCTTTTCATTTCTGTAAAGGTTTGCTAGCATTGAGTTGAAAGTAAATCCAGTTTCTTTTAAAATTCTTTCGCGTAATACGTTTATAAGTGGAGACCACTAAATAAAAAAATAAATTATGATACATTTAACATAAAGTCAGATTTCCACCACGCCAAAAAAAAGACTTTTCACTGCCACAATTTTCTAAATTTTCCACTAACCACTTTTTGATCTCACGAGACCTGGCTGGCCAAAAGCTGGCCTGTGATTGGTTAATTTCGCAGTTGAGACCTAACAAATATGGCGTGCATGTTGGGACAATTATTCTAAGATTATGCAGCCCTTTAGCTTTATGTAGCTTCATAAAAATAATTAATCCATCCATGCTTTTTGTTAACTGATTGTTTGGATTGATTGATTAACTGACTACTTGATCATTAATTGATTGAATTGGAATGATTGATTCATTGAGTGCTTGATTCATTAGTGATTAAAGGTCAACTCAAGGCAAATTGCGTTTTTCGCTTTATATATGTATTAAAGCACGTAGCATCCGAATATGATGAAAAAATATTTAATTGAAATTTTTTCTGAGACTGAACTGACTACTTGATCATTAATTGATTGAATTGGAATGATTGATTCATTGAGTGCTTGATTCATTAGTGATTAAAGGTCAACTCAAGGCAAATTGCGTTTTTCGCTTTATATATGTATTAAAGCACGTAGCATCCGAATATGATGAAAAAATATTTAATTGAAATTTTTCCCCGTTGCTTTTGGGATGTTGAATCGGCGAATTTTGAAGTGTTTTTATAAAAAGCCGTGTTGTATAAAGAGTCTGGCACTAGCAAGTGTGTGACGTAAACGGAGGAACGATTTTACGATTCATTAAAGTAAACACATTCTAAAAGCGTCAAATACTTTAGTACATGTGCGGTTGGAAACTTGCACAAGTTATATTCATCATAAATCAGCTTTTCTTATGATTTCAATCGTCCAGGTTCAACTGTTTACGTCACAAACTTGCTAGTGCCAGACTCTTTAGACAACACGGCCTTTTTTTAGAATACTTCGTTAAAAAATTCAGAAACCAACAGAAAGTACGGTTTGCTTCAAATTTTTATCATCATATTCGTATTCTCCATACTTTGACGCATATAACAAGCGAGGTTGATTTATTTATTGGCTGCAATGCATGATTGGTTGAGTTCTCGCACCAACTAATGAACCTGCACTAACCTGAAATGGCTGAAGAGTAAGTCCTGAATATGTGTATGGGAAATCACCAAACCAAGCTGTAAGACGAGGTTGTCTGTGATATTGTCCTTCAAGAAACAACATATTTTTTTATTTTTTATTTAAGATGCATGCATGTAGTACCGACAATAGTATAGTAAGAGTTCATCTCATTTTTATCATTTACTTACCACACTTATTCACCACGTATGGTTTTATTTCGGTATACATGCTGTTATTACTCAGAACAGTCGGAAGAAGGACCGAAAACAAAGATTGTGGGTTCGTCCACCCGGGAGCAACGCGGAATAAGGCAATCCTAACACTTAACAAACAATTTGATACCCTTGCATTAGATTCAGGAATGTTGACTGGTTGAGAGTTCTATCTATAATGAATGTGTCTTTATCACTAGTAAGAAAATCGTGTAATCGGGAAAAATTCCTCGCGAAGCATCCATCTTGGCTAAACCCGAGCCATAGGCGAGGGTTTACATAAGTATTTTAAAATTCTCCTAAACTCACTCGAGTGTTTGCATCAGGTTATATAAACAAAACGCATCCATTTTCTATCTGTTTTATGAAATAGTACTAAGAAATGTGCCGTGACGTTATAATCGTGTTTGCAATTTGCATAGCCTGATATAAACAATGACCAATCACAACGTGCGTAAGACCCAACCTATTTTATAAATTGCTTTAAAGCTACGTCTAGAATAATATTTTTTGTTAAATAGCGACGGACACCAACTATATCATGAATGAACTAATTGTCAGTAGCTTATAGTTACCTCCGTCTCGGTATACGTAACAAACTGATAGACTAAGGTACTTAATTTATTAATTATATATTAAAAAAGGTCTTTAATTAGAATACATCAAACGTGTATCTTTACAATCAAATTATTCCTAAGGATTTTTCGTGTCGAGGCATATCAAAGGCGCTTTAAGCAGCCGCCATACGACACAGTTCAGACCACTGATCCCAGCTAAGCCCTAGGTGTTGATTTTACGGAGGGAGGAAAACCGGAAATCCCGGCGAAAACCCTCAGAGCACAGGAGAGACCAACTAAACTCTACTCACATGAGTCCCAAGCTCGAGAACGGGGCTTTTCCCAGACGGTCACCCATCCAAGTACTAACCCCGTCAAACCGGGCTTAACTATTGGTGAGAGGCAGCGCCCTAGCAGCACACGCCATCCGTGCTCCCCTAATTAAACTTATTACAGAGAAAAGTGTCAGACAGTGTTTCTTTAAATTACTCTGTTCTAAATTGGCTTTTCTTGTAGAAAAACGTTTCATCAAAAAAAGTAAGACTTATCTGCATGAACCTTTATTTTAAGACATGGCTATACTTTCCTCTCCGTTCTCATGGAAATGTACCTTGAACTTTGATATTTTTTTCTTCCCATGGAATATGGCATTCTAAATCTTCAAACATCCATTTCGTCTCCTCAACTGAGATAAAAGTGGGGTCAAACTGAATACTACAGTGCAAAGAAAACAAAGAAAGTGACAAACTCGTTAGTGCTTACAAGGGAATACAAGTTAGGATCATACTGTACCTATATACTATAGAAGTAGCTTAGAAAAAGAAGGAATTCATTTAAGGTATACTTTCACACCTTGCTTCTCCCGATGGACCATTACTAATTACGTACGTTCCAGCTTTCCTAGAATACCAGTTTGAAAAGTAAATATTTTAATAGAAAGGCAGATGTAATTATACAATTAAACATTAATTGCCCTTCCAAATTGTGTGCTAGACTTCCACAAGTCTGTTGTATATAGCTTATCGGTGAATACTCGCGTCTATACGCAAAGCAAAAACAAAGAAAGTTTACCTACTGTAATTACAAAATAAAACCTTTAAATAAAAAAAAGTAAAACAGAAAAAAACACACTTTAAAATGAAAAAAAAATATCATTATTTTTCAAAATAACACTTCCTTAAACAACAAGATTCGATCCTTCCCACTTTCCTTATATTGCTGTAACCATCTTTTTGCCCATATATATATAATTATATATATTTCATAAACCATTTAGACAAGAAACAGACTTCAGACACGTTTTGTTCGATACACAACTACTAATTAGAAAATAATTTCTTTTGTCTTTTTTATAAATCATTAATGAATAGTTTATAAATAAGTCCTAATGTGTACGATTACAAGTAGTAAATAACTTTCATTTAAACTTACGTAATAGTTTTCTCAGATTTTGGCTTTCTTTGCTCAACCTTAAGCAAAAATTAATATAACTAAAAATCAGAAATTATAAGAATAAAGTGCAATGTAATGCAAGTGTAATTTGTTGTAAATAAGTTAATAGGACCATTTAAACAGCTTTTGAAGAAGTTGTTGCGGACACTTTAGGTGTTAACCGTTCGACGGCCAGGGGTGTTATAGCTACTTTCCTGAGAGAAGGCAGAGTGGAAGAACTACCAGTGTCCAGGTGGTGGACCAAACAGTTTCGGCAGTATATCTAACCTTATTTAACCATATTTTGATTGTTGTTTCAACACTACGCAGCACGCTACCTTTATTTCACTATTTAGAAATGTTACCATTTGCTTGGCCATATCACCAACTGCAGGTTTAATTCATCACACAACAATGCAGGGTGATATGAAATGAATAAGGAAGGATTTAATGAGTTTTTAGTCCAACTTGCTGCCCGTCTCAACGAACACGAGTGCCAACTCGGAAGCCATTTCCTTATTTTGGTCACTCTAATGCTGTCAGTCCAAGAGAGTTCATCCGCCTAATGAAACTTCCGCCTTACTCACCATTTCTCAATATTGTCGAACAGGCAAGCCGCAATTAAATACGATATCAGTCGACCTGAAATGCAGGTAGAGATGGGGAACCAAGTTGGAGCGAGGAACCAAGGTAGTCCTCTAGGAGAGTATCGGCAACGTCTGCTCTTTGAAGCAAGCGATAGAAATGTGGGCACAATAACCGTTCAAAAATGTGCGGCTTGGTACGGTTTATGCAGACTTATATTCCACGATGCTTAAACCGCGAGGTTATTGAATGATAATTGCGTTATAGACTGAAGTGATTTTTACGTTACACGTACTTGAAATTTCTTTGCTGTTAACGTTTGTATTATATTAATGTTATTGTGCGTTCCACCACGTTAATGATGGGTCCCAAGACGATTATGAAATGCATGATGATGTTAATGAATGTACTTTTTGTATGTAACCATTTACATATTGAAAAGCAAAGCATGTTAATGAAAATACACCAATTACAATGAATACACGTTCGCGTTATTGAACATCCTTTAGTTTTATTGACCGTTTTATTTCTTTAAATGAAGGGCAAAAGGGGTATATTTCGATTTGTATTTCAATACTGCCTTCGCAGCACACTACTTTTATTTGACCATTTTATGCTTGGGATCGCGGCTTCAAACAAACATATTGACCTTCTAAAAAGCCTCGCTAAGATGTTCCGTAGCCAAAATACCACGATCAATCTCACACAAACTTTTTCTGTGGCCTTTGAATGGTAGGTAGGTAGGTAAAACTTTATTTAAACACGCTAGCCTCGTCAACATTAGCTGATTTCCACGAGGGGCGTCACACTATTTAATACATGCAAGTAGGAATGAAATAAAACAAGAAAGTTCATTATGTACAAGTACTACGGTATATAACTATATAAGTAAAATATTGGTGATTAAAATAATATATAAGGTTTGATCCAGCATCATAGTCAAGTTGGGCGTATCTTCCTCTTGAAACAATCGACCGTATCGGCCAATTTAACTTCCCGCGGAAGATCATTCCACAACATGACACCGCTATATTTGAAGCTCTTTTTTTAAAATTCAGTTCTGGGCTTCGGAAGTGTTAAATCTGTATCACTATTTCTTAAATTATGTGTATTTTGTGAAACGCTCCTTTCACAAAAGGATTGTTTTAGACCCGGGGCAGTGTGGTCATTGAGTATTTTGTACATAAAAACAGATTTTGTATAAGATCGCTTTACATCCAACGTTTCCCATGATAGGGTGTCGAGAACAACGGCTGACCTGGTGTCATAAGTGGCTCCCGTAATTACTCTTGCCGTGCGAGATTGAAATTTTTATCAGGAAATTTAATTCTAGTAAGGCATATTACTGCCCAGCAGATTGCTTTATACAAAACCATATTCCATAACACAAAATAATTTTGAAACAAAAAAGTGTGAAACCGTGGTTGCTATGACGTTTCAAAATGGCTGCTAATTTGCGTTTAATTTTAAACAAGTTTAATTTGAAAAAAACCTTGGTGACCCCCATTTTTTATTTCATTAAAAGTTTTCTTCCAGTATGTCAATAGGCCAAAAAAATTCTGCAGATTCAAAATTTTTCAAATAAACTGCTAGATATTCGTTGGAGTTGGCGGTTGGAGTTGGAGGTAGGTGCCGTAGGTAGCAAAGGCTAGTAAGCAAGCTAGCCATAGCAATCAAGCTAAGCAATGAGCAAGCAATTGAGCAATCCTGGGTTCTGGAGCAAAGGCTAGTAAGCAAGCTAGCTGCTAGCCATAGCAATCGAGCTAAGCAATGAGCAAGCAATTGAGCAATCCTGGGTTCTGGAGCAAAGGCTAGTAAGCAAGCTACAATCTTGGACAATAATATTTGTAACAGTCAACCCCTCCCCCCGATTCAATGTTGTTATATGAAACTCCAGTCCAACATTGTTTCATTTCGGTCAACATTGAATCGGGGGGAGGGGGTGTTACAACATTATTGTCCAAGATTGTCTTCGACTGATTTTTCTTAATATTGTATAAAATACAGCTAAAATATGATTTCAATTTGTAAATTAAAGTCAATAAACAAATTGTAAAATTTGAGACTGTTTCGTGCAATTAGTAGAGAGATATTTGCATTTAAAAATGTATAGATTGCGCTCTACTGCGAGGCCCTTTCTTTGTTACTCAATAATATCTACGTCACTAGAACAGTATTGCGAGAGAAAGTGCATTCTGTCGATGGAAAAAAATGTAGGTTTTGATACTTGGATAACGGTTGAAAGAGAGATGTATTTATAATATTACTATTGTTTAGATATGACACTCATATTTCAGCCGTTCGTTGATATCTGAGCCCGCTTTAACTGAATCTATATCTGACATTATGACGATTAGGGAAAAACAAGCACGGTGTATTTCATTTCATAATAGAACATTTTATTTAAGTTTAAAAATTATTTCCCCAGCTAATACCATCAATGAATTGTTAATGGGAGCATAATTATTTTTATATTAAGATTAATAACTTCCAAAACTACAGAAGACCCGCTACATTGTCGTTGGAAATTTGAGGAATTAACATATTGCGGCACGCGTTTTAGACGAAGCGAAATCTGGAAGAGGTTGAAATCATTCAATAAATAAATGTAAAGCTTAAGCCTCTTTTATAGAATGCTTGTAAAGCCACTTTTATTCATATGTAGTTCGTTTAATTTCCCCTGCGCAATTATATACCGCCTTATGCAACGGTCTACCACGGTCTACCACGGTCTACCACTACAATATAACAAAATTAATTATATACATGTAATTCCCTTTGAAACCCATGGTAGACCGTGGTAGACCGTTGGATAAGGCGGTATAATTGCGCAGGGGAAATTAAACCAACTGGATATGAATAAATGTGGCTTTACAAGCATTCTATAAAAGAGGCTTAAGCTTTACATTTATTTATTGAATGATTTCAACCTCTTCCAGATTTCGCTTCGTCTAAAACGCGTGCCGCAATATGTTAATTCCTCAAATTTCCAACGACAATGTAGCGGGTCTTCTTGATCTGTAGTTTTGGAAGTTATTAATCTTAATATAAAAATAATTATGCTCCCATTAACAATTCATTGATGGTATTAGCTGGGGAAATAATTTTTAAACTTAAATAAAATGTTCTATTATGAAATGAAATACACCGTGCTTGTTTTTCCCTAATCGTCATAATGTCAGATATAGATTCAGTTAAAACGGGCTCAGATATACGGCTGAAATATGAGCGTCATATCTAAACAATAGTAATATTATAAATACATCTCTCTTTCAACAGTTATCCAAGTATCGAAACCTACATTTTTTCCACGGACAGAATGCGCTTTCTCTCGTAATACTGTTCTAGTGACGGAGATGTTATTGAGTAACGAAGAAAGGGCCTCGTATAGTAGAGCGCAATCTATACATTTTTAAACGCAAATATCTCTCTACTAATTGCATGAAACAGTCTCAAATTTCACAATTTGTTTATTGTCTTTAACTTACAAATTGAAATCATATTTTAGCTCTATTTTATACAATATTAAGAAAAATCAGTCAAGGACAATCTTGGACAATAATATTTGTAACAGTCAACCCCTCCCCCCGATTCAATGTTGTTATATGAAACTCCAGTCCAACATTGTTTCATTTCGGTCAACATTGAATCGGGGGGAGGGGGTGTTACAACATTATTGTCCAAGATTGTCTTCGACTGATTTTTCTTAATATTGTATAAAATACAGCTAAAATATGATTTCAATTTGTAAATTAAAGTCAATAAACAAATTGTAAAATTTGAGACTGTTTCGTGCAATTAGTAGAGAGATATTTGCATTTAAAAATGTATAGATTGCGCTCTACTGCGAGGCCCTTTCTTTGTTACTCAATAATATCTACGTCACTAGAACAGTATTGCGAGAGAAAGTGCATTCTGTCGATGGAAAAAAATGTAGGTTTTGATACTTGGATAACGGTTGAAAGAGAGATGTATTTATAATATTACTATTGTTTAGATATGACACTCATATTTCAGCCGTTCGTTGATATCTGAGCCCGCTTTAACTGAATCTATATCTGACATTATGACGATTAGGGAAAAACAAGCACGGTGTATTTCATTTCATAATAGAACATTTTATTTAAGTTTAAAAATTATTTCCCCAGCTAATACCATCAATGAATTGTTAATGGGAGCATAATTATTTTTATATTAAGATTAATAACTTCCAAAACTACAGAAGACCCGCTACATTGTCGTTGGAAATTTGAGGAATTAACATATTGCGGCACGCGTTTTAGACGAAGCGAAATCTGGAAGAGGTTGAAATCATTCAATAAATAAATGTAAAGCTTAAGCCTCTTTTATAGAATGCTTGTAAAGCCACTTTTATTCATATGTAGTTCGTTTAATTTCCCCTGCGCAATTATATACCGCCTTATGCAACGGTCTACCACGGTCTACCACGGTCTACCACTACAATATAACAAAATTAATTATATACATGTAATTCCCTTTGAAACCCATGGTAGACCGTGGTAGACCGTTGGATAAGGCGGTATAATTGCGCAGGGGAAATTAAACCAACTGGATATGAATAAATGTGGCTTTACAAGCATTCTATAAAAGAGGCTTAAGCTTTACATTTATTTATTGAATGATTTCAACCTCTTCCAGATTTCGCTTCGTCTAAAACGCGTGCCGCAATATGTTAATTCCTCAAATTTCCAACGACAATGTAGCGGGTCTTCTTGATCTGTAGTTTTGGAAGTTATTAATCTTAATATAAAAATAATTATGCTCCCATTAACAATTCATTGATGGTATTAGCTGGGGAAATAATTTTTAAACTTAAATAAAATGTTCTATTATGAAATGAAATACACCGTGCTTGTTTTTCCCTAATCGTCATAATGTCAGATATAGATTCAGTTAAAACGGGCTCAGATATACGGCTGAAATATGAGCGTCATATCTAAACAATAGTAATATTATAAATACATCTCTCTTTCAACAGTTATCCAAGTATCGAAACCTACATTTTTTCCACGGACAGAATGCGCTTTCTCTCGTAATACTGTTCTAGTGACGGAGATGTTATTGAGTAACGAAGAAAGGGCCTCGTATAGTAGAGCGCAATCTATACATTTTTAAACGCAAATATCTCTCTACTAATTGCATGAAACAGTCTCAAATTTCACAATTTGTTTATTGTCTTTAACTTACAAATTGAAATCATATTTTAGCTCTATTTTATACAATATTAAGAAAAATCAGTCAAGGACAATCTTGGACAATAATATTTGTAACAGTCAACCCCTCCCCCCGATTCAATGTTGTTATATGAAACTCCAGTCCAACATTGTTTCATTTCGGTCAACATTGAATCGGGGGGAGGGGGTGTTACAACATTATTGTCCAAGATTGTCTTCGACTGATTTTTCTTAATATTGTATAAAATACAGCTAAAATATGATTTCAATTTGTAAATTAAAGTCAATAAACAAATTGTAAAATTTGAGACTGTTTCGTGCAATTAGTAGAGAGATATTTGCATTTAAAAATGTATAGATTGCGCTCTACTGCGAGGCCCTTTCTTTGTTACTCAATAATATCTACGTCACTAGAACAGTATTGCGAGAGAAAGTGCATTCTGTCGATGGAAAAAAATGTAGGTTTTGATACTTGGATAACGGTTGAAAGAGAGATGTATTTATAATATTACTATTGTTTAGATATGACACTCATATTTCAGCCGTTCGTTGATATCTGAGCCCGCTTTAACTGAATCTATATCTGACATTATGACGATTAGGGAAAAACAAGCACGGTGTATTTCATTTCATAATAGAACATTTTATTTAAGTTTAAAAATTATTTCCCCAGCTAATACCATCAATGAATTGTTAATGGGAGCATAATTATTTTTATATTAAGATTAATAACTTCCAAAACTACAGAAGACCCGCTACATTGTCGTTGGAAATTTGAGGAATTAACATATTGCGGCACGCGTTTTAGACGAAGCGAAATCTGGAAGAGGTTGAAATCATTCAATAAATAAATGTAAAGCTTAAGCCTCTTTTATAGAATGCTTGTAAAGCCACTTTTATTCATATGTAGTTCGTTTAATTTCCCCTGCGCAATTATATACCGCCTTATGCAACGGTCTACCACGGTCTACCACGGTCTACCACTACAATATAACAAAATTAATTATATACATGTAATTCCCTTTGAAACCCATGGTAGACCGTGGTAGACCGTTGGATAAGGCGGTATAATTGCGCAGGGGAAATTAAACCAACTGGATATGAATAAATGTGGCTTTACAAGCATTCTATAAAAGAGGCTTAAGCTTTACATTTATTTATTGAATGATTTCAACCTCTTCCAGATTTCGCTTCGTCTAAAACGCGTGCCGCAATATGTTAATTCCTCAAATTTCCAACGACAATGTAGCGGGTCTTCTTGATCTGTAGTTTTGGAAGTTATTAATCTTAATATAAAAATAATTATGCTCCCATTAACAATTCATTGATGGTATTAGCTGGGGAAATAATTTTTAAACTTAAATAAAATGTTCTATTATGAAATGAAATACACCGTGCTTGTTTTTCCCTAATCGTCATAATGTCAGATATAGATTCAGTTAAAACGGGCTCAGATATACGGCTGAAATATGAGCGTCATATCTAAACAATAGTAATATTATAAATACATCTCTCTTTCAACAGTTATCCAAGTATCGAAACCTACATTTTTTCCACGGACAGAATGCGCTTTCTCTCGTAATACTGTTCTAGTGACGGAGATGTTATTGAGTAACGAAGAAAGGGCCTCGTATAGTAGAGCGCAATCTATACATTTTTAAACGCAAATATCTCTCTACTAATTGCATGAAACAGTCTCAAATTTCACAATTTGTTTATTGTCTTTAACTTACAAATTGAAATCATATTTTAGCTCTATTTTATACAATATTAAGAAAAATCAGTCAAGGACAATCTTGGACAATAATATTTGTAACAGTCAACCCCTCCCCCCGATTCAATGTTGTTATATGAAACTCCAGTCCAACATTGTTTCATTTCGGTCAACATTGAATCGGGGGGAGGGGGTGTTACAACATTATTGTCCAAGATTGTAGCTGCTAGCCATAGCAATCGAGCTAAGCAATGAGCAAGCAATTGAGCAATCCTGGGTTCTGGATAAGATTGGAAGCAGTAATAAGATTGGAAGCAGTAAGAGGTCACCATGACAACCAAGGCAGACCTCCCGGCACCTGTCACACTGAACTCAGTGGAATAATAAGTATATATATATAGCACATGTCTATATAAATGATTACTCACCTGAAAAAGGGGGAGGGTTGGGTATGGGTGAAGCAAGCAAGCAATCCACAGGTGCAAAGCTGTATAGCAATAATAACGTTTAAAGCAATGCTAGCAACTAGCAAGCACGAGTGACCAATGAGCAGCAATATGCCAATGCTGTAGCGACGTGCTCACAAGCGTGGGTGACACTCGTGCACACCCTTCGACTTCTTAAGAACTTGGGACTCCCCAAGAACTATGCAAGAGAAGACCACTGGCTAACTACATCTGCAGTTAACTTTGCCTAAATAATTTTAACCACATTAAAAAAAATGTGATTATTCTTAATAAAAATTTTTTGGATCTACAGAATTCTTTTAAAATTGTCCTGATTACTTGTACTAGAAGAAAACTTTTAATAAAATAAAAATTGGGGGTCACCAATGTTGTTTTCGAATTAAACTAGTTTAAATGCAAATTAGCAAATGTCATTGTTGCCATAGCAACCACAGTTTTGGCCTTTTTCATTACAATTTCTGATTCTCAAAATGCTGTTCTATACAAGTCAGTTAGTTTCATTTTTTAACAAATAATCAATGTACAAGATCTTGGATCTAGAACGTGTTTTCCACTTTTCAGGAAACTGTATGGAGCCACCTTAAGCTGCTAAGGTTTATGTTATACAGATGTGCAGTCAAAAATTTTTGATGAATGGTGGCCGCATACAGTACTGTATATTGCAGGCACTTTTTGACTGCGTACCCACTATCCAGTGAAACTGTGGTGATGGTCATAAGATAGTGTTTTATGCAATTTTAGCCCATGAAAAATTAGGGCCGTTTATTCGGTAAAAAATAAGCTGTGGATAATAATAATTCCACTTTGTATAGACAGCCAAACCTGCAGCTCATTTTGGATGAGCTTCAATTCTGGGCTGCCTATTAGTTATTGATGAATAATGAATTGACCTTATATACAAGCTGTTCATGCCTCATATTATCAATGGCTTATTTTCTACCATATAAACAGTCCTATTGTCTTCATGTAATACCCAGGTCCATCTTACAGTACAGTAAAAACCCGCTAACAAGAACCTGCATTTTACCAAATCAGCCTGGGATATGTTCTTATATTCTTATATATATATATATATATATAATTATATATATAAATTCTTAATTTCAGCCTGAGGTTCTTAATAGTTGTAGGTTCTTGTTAGCGGGTTTTTACTACATATTTAAGCTGAAAATTCTCAACCAAGCTGAAAATTCTCAATGAACTTAAAGTGGTCAATTGGGCCCGGTTCCCATAGATAGAACTGTCTGAGTTTGTCTCCGATTATTATGATGTCAGTCACAATAACACAAAGATGAAAAAAGCATTTTGAACTGAAACGTAAACAACGTAGTTCATCATTGAACACAATCACATAAAAGCTTGACAGTTTTGTCAACTTACAGAAGTATCAGTTTCTTGAAATAAAAAATGGCCACTGGAACGAACTGTGGGTTTTTCTCGACCGTGACGACTCACACAATGTTGTTGCGCCCAAGAGCTTTGAACACGATTCCTTCTCCTTTTCTCCATCCATCAACCCTGTCGTTCCCTAATCAGCTGTCTGTGGCTTTTCGCTTTTCATGACTTTTCTCATTCTCGAGCCCATAGTCACCCCCTTTTTGGTCAGCGTGACTTGCGATGATTTTTTCAAACCAAATGAGCCTGCAGTCACTGGAAAACAAAGTGCAAACGTGCAATACTTCATGTTACCACAGCTATATCAACGGCGCTTATACAAAGTGTCCATGAAGTGAAAAATTCCTTGGCATTTTTTCTTGTTTTATTGTACAGCTAGTACAGGAGGACCAGGAGTATGGCAGGAATACTCACTGATAATTTCAAGAGAATCTGATCAGATGTGTGGTTTTCGCGCAACTCTCAAAAATTGTTGTGGTAGTTTGGTTTGGGGGGGAAATTTGGACTTCTTGGAACTATGCATAAGAATAGATTTCACCGCAAATGGTTGCGGCGTCTAAGGCATTGTTACCAAAAAAGCCCAAATTTCCCGCCAAAACAAACTATCCAAGGCAAATTTTGAGAGTTGATAGCGTGAAAACCACACATCAGATTCTCTTGAAATTTTCAGCGAGTGTTCCTGTCATGCTCCTCAGTACGTATAAAACAACAAAAATGCCAACGAATTTTTCACTTCATAGATACTTTTACCCTTTGAAGCCTGAAGACGAGGCTTTAGTATTTTATCTGGCTAACGCCAGACAATTTTATTCAGCAAGGGGTCCAGGCCTCAAAGGGTTAAAGGTGATGTACAGTCCGTTCTGCGCATGTGCGCCATGGAGTCCCCAAAAAACATGACATCACAGAGATCAGTAGTGTCGAGCAACACTAGACTAAGAGATTACGATCAGTGCATGACATTCGTAGATAATTACATGAAGTACTCAGCTCAATGTAAACCGTTAGGAACATGGCAGAAAACCAAGTGATTCGGCGAAGATATCTCTTCGGATTTCTTCTATTTCTTCTGAAAATGTTTTGTTTTGGGTACAAGTAATGAAGAGGAAGTAAGAAAAGCTTACAATCTTGAATAAGGTATCAGTATATTTTTTGTAAATAAAGATATAGTTTCGTACATTAGTTTCGTAAACATTAGTTTCGTACACGCGCAGAACGGACTGTACGTCTCCTTTAACACTTTTATAACACTGTTAATAAATTTTCAAGGCAAAATTTCAAGGCAAAATTTACAATAAATGCTTACTTTTGATTTTTCTGTATTGATTTGTTGTTTAACCTTCTTTATAGGACTGATATATAAACGGTTGAACAATTTAAAACTTACAGCTCTTCTGACAACCAGTCAAGTGGCGTGGAGTAAAGTAAAGTAAAGGTAAATAATAGCTTTATTGGCACGACTTGAAGAAGAGAAGAGAAGCAGAAACCCAACAAAAAACAAACAAAAACAACACAACTAATATAAAACAAGCAAATGCAATATTTCACTGATAGTTATATTCTCAATTCCCTATGTACGAAAACCGTGCAATTTTACACAAAATTATCATTACATTACTACATTTAGTTTTTTATAATTCTATATACAAGCTTGGAGTTGCGCGCGAATGTCATTAACTTTGAACCGTGTTAGTAATTAGATGTTTAGACAATCACCACATATTTACTTCTACAAGAATTTTGCATTATTATTTTACAAACTCAGCATTTAAAGAGGAAACGAAATGAAAATTAAGTTTGTTTCGTCTTCACGATCTCCTGAAAGTGTTAAAGAATGACTTTTACAGTGTTTTTCTCCATATTTCACTTCGTTCACAAGTTATTTAGAATTGTTTGATATGTAAACGAGATAAGCTATGACGTAAAGTTATGTGCAGATTATTGTGAGTTATTGGAAAATCATGTATATTTTTGGAATTATTAAACAATATTATTTAAAACTTTGCAACTACATGGACCTCAACACACTAAACATTACAAGACCAAATTTTGTTCGATAACGTCGAAGATATACACGATTTTCTATGGAACTCACATTTATCTATACATAACTTTACGTCACAGTTCATCTCATTTACATATCAAACAAATCTAAATAACTTGAGAACGAAGTGAAATATGGAAAAACTGTTAAAGTAATTCTTTATTGTTTTTTTGGATATCTTGTAAATAGAGCAAACTTAATTTTCATTTCATTTCCTCTTTAGGGCCTGTTTATATGGAGCCGAGTTACCAGGCAAGCCGAGTTGAAAAAAGATGAGTGTTTATATGAGACGAGTTACTTGGCAAAGCCGCCCACGCATTATAATGGTTCCACATTCCACGAGTAGTTTCCGATTGTCTTCATAAGTGGCGCGTGCGCTGTTGTGACGAATTCAACTCGGCTAGCCGAGTTACCCGGCAAGAGAGTGTTTATATGGGAATATTTTCATCCCGGCATGCCGAGATCTCGGCTGTTTTCCCGGGATCTCGGCTAGCCGAGTTACCCGCCTGTCTCATATAAACACTCTGCCGGGATAGCATTGAATTTCTATACATGGCGGGTAACTCGGTTTGCCGGGTAACTCGGCTCCATATAAACAGACCCTTAATAAGGTACAGGCGACTGCTTTTAATATTATTCAGTTTAGTATATTCCACTTGTATATAAGCATTATTAAAACAAATTGTTTGATCCAAGTCATTACCAGAATGGATATATTTTACTTAACGTGCGAGATGGTCGTTTCTTGCCAGATTTGGGTTAAAAGTTATTAATGACGAGTAACAATCCTTGTCAGACCAGTTGGCATGAATCAGGGTATATAGAATGTTAATATTCATATGTGAATTCCTCCTTTTTTAACAAAAGAGAAATTGCTTCTCTTGTAAATTTTTTACACTGAAAGAAAAAAAGGACCAATCGCTTAGTATTGAGAATGTAACAACTGTACGTTAGTATAGACCCTTTTAATAAGTGCAGAGTACGTCATTTTCCGCACTTGCCATCATTTTTAGCCTTTTGAATGCTACTGAAAATATACAAAAGCTAAGACAATAAACGAAATTGAAAAGAATTAAAAAGAAAAATTGAAAAGAAATTGACGTCATATGGTGAAAATGACGTATTCTTTACTTATTAAAAGCGTTAAAAGTGTCCTCAGCTTGAAGTTGTTAAAGTTTCAGTTGTTTTTGATGTACAAGCTGTCGTAAGTAGTCGAACTCAGAAAACTCTGAGCTCCACATGGGACTCAAACCCACAACCTTCCGAGTGTTAACCGGACGCTGTGTGTTGACAATAGAAGATTTGAAGTATGGATCGTTTTCACTCATGTGATTGGTAGCTCCATTGGGGTGGTGAAACAATACGAAATTTTTGAATAAGAATAGAGCTAAATTCCCATAGGATAAAAATGGTACACCAATATGGCCGCCATTTCATTGTTTCGGTACACCAATACGGCCGCCGTGACGTCAGATGAAAAAGATCTATAGACAATCTTAGATCTTAGGCTACGTCCACACGTATACGTTTTCGTAGCGTTTTCATATTGTTCTCTGTCTTCAAGGGAATAGAAAACAATGGTCTACTTACCGGAAACAATATGAAAACGCTACGAAAACGTATACGTGTGGACGTAGCCTTAGAGAACGAAATACGGACGTTTCTACACAAAACCCCTTCATTATAATAAGCCGACGTTCGATATCGTTGGAGAATGGCCTTGGTTCGATATGTCAGTAATTTGTTCTCTATGATCTCGGTAGTTCGCCTGCTTTAAGATTTTCTATACATTAATTGTACACAATGATACCTCACACTACGCAGTACTCTAATTCTATATTACAAGAGCGGTTTTTTAGTTGCACAACCTCGTGTCGTCGATGATTGAATAGTTTAAAAGAGAACTTCGATCAAAAAATAAAATTACTTTAAATGTCATGTTTGGAAATGTGGATAGTTGTACGATTATAAGCCATATGGTTTCTATTTGGGCTTCCTCGCCAGTCGCCACCAACTACCAACTTGTATTCTTATGGTTACTGTAATTTCAACTTGGCAAATAATAAAATACAAAATAGAAAGAAAAAATATACAATACGATATCTGCTCTCGTACTCAAGAAAAGACGTTATTATATTCTAGTATTTTATGCCGCCATTTCGAGTTTGGATAACGCCTCAATCTTGGTGTGCAGCGGGATTTTTCTTTCAATTTTAACGTCATATATTTGTATCTTATATATAACACATACCTAGTGTAACATAAATAATTCCAATTTACAATTCAGTCTTTTACAGGAGCAAAAGTAAAACAAGGTGGGCCATCTAATGAGAATCTCTTGGTTTCTTCGTTGCTATTTGAGCTCAAAGACCTTGCAAGTGGTGACCTGGGTGGTGTATATTTTGGACGGCAGTAAGGTAGTCTTAAATGGGACGTTTCACAAAACAACATTGAAGTAACTGGAGTTGTCGGAGTCGTTGTTTCAATTCCTGAATCGTCGTCTGCAGCGAAAGGAAGTTGCGTCGAATCACATGCGTCGTCAGATGACGAATGCTGCATGGAATTATCAGAAAACGCTTTTTTCGACGGACTCACGCCATCATCAAGACCGTCTGAAAAGACTGAAATTTAAAAGTATAATTAATAGCAGAATTGAACGCACAGAATTTCTAACTTAAACATTTTGTTTTAGAGAACACGGGTGTTAAGTGTTAACTATAGCTATAATGTTTAGTTTTTTTTCTCTTTTTTTCCAACTTTTCACGTTTTAGGGCGCTTTCCAATTTACAAGGTCGGACCGGTCAGTCCGGACTTGCTTTTGATTATGTCCAAATTTTCCAGTCTGACCGTCCTAAGCCTCAAACGTATCGTGTTCCATTTTACCATACTGACCGGTCTAACCGTGTAAATGAAAAGCTCCCTTAAAGTGCCTATGCAATGGTTGGGGATTTTACATATTTAGGATATTTGGAACCTTCTGAGAAGATTCGTAATATATCTTCCTTTTCTAAAATTTCATCTTCATGGACTTTTTGGCTGTTAAAGTTGACGGAAGTGACGTCAAAGGAGGAATCTGCAAAGTGGTTTCATATAGACAAATTCCTCTTTTGACGTCACTTCCGTCAACTTTAACAGCAAAAAAGTCCACGAAGATGAAATTTTAGAAAAGGAAGATATATTACAAATCTTCTCAGAAGGTTCCAAATATCCTAAATATGTAAAATCCCAAACCATTGCATAGGCACTTTAAATTTTATGGCTATTTACATTGCGTATAAACCTTGAATATGATCAAGGTCAAATCGTCGTCGTCGTTCGTTTGAACAGAACTAGCTGGTCATACAGGAACATCCGTAAGCGAGTCGGTGAGGTCGGTAAACTTCAGCCAGTTCGCCTTCCTAAAATTCCACCTTTTCTTGTCCAGGCTGTTTATTGCGATTTCGACTTTCGTGCAAATGATGACTGGGCAGTGACCGGAGCGAGGGACCTTTTCCAGGACAGTACGTTCGCAGGTTGCAGATATGTCTGATGACACGAAACACAGGTCCGGTTGCTCCAGGACTTGTGTCGCCCAAAGTAGAATGAGGGGGAATCTTTCGCGTCGTACAGAAGGTGCAGGTCTTGGATTTCGGCCCAGGATAAGATGGTAGATCCGTTGTCGTTCGTGTCCCGGTAACCACAGCTGGTGCTTCTACTATTAAAGTCGCCAAAGGCGAGTGATGGAGCTTTGATGTTAGGTAGGCAGCGATTGGTAACGGTGGTAGGGGGAGGGCTTGTAGATGTTCAGGATTTGGTTGTCGCCCACCTCGATGACGTTCCACTCGATCGAGCTCTTTTCAGGTGATTTGGAGGAAAGTTTGGCGCTGATCCCGTCGCGCACATATCATGCACGCCCGTGAAATTTATCAGGGATGAAATCAATAATGTTGAAACCCTCGATGGCGAGTTTCTCCTCGACTTCCATATGAGTCTCCTGGAGGAGGAGAACGTTCACGTTGTGGACATCTGCCAGATATCGGATTAGGTCGCGCTTGACTCTGCAGGTGAGCCCTTCGACATTGAGATGTAGCAGGCAGACTTCGATGACAGTCATGACGACTCGTTTTGAAGAAAACGCGTGCTCCCGAAGTCTTGTTGAGTTTCGATGTTACAGGTGTTACGGATGGATGATCCCTAGCGATTTCGCGTAGGTTGAGTTCGTCAAATGTCAAGTATAAAAACAAAATATTCAAGATCCTCGGAACTTACAGCTTTAGGGGGCAATTAACATGGACTGGGCTGGCCTGGTTAACCGAGCTAGCCCGCTTTATATATAAAACGCATGGTTTTTTTAACATTTCGATTACATGGCAAGCGGGCTAGCCCGGTTAACCGGGATGAAAATGTCCATGTAATCGTTTTCATCCCACCAAACCGGGCTGAAAAACTGTTGAATTATCTTCAATACGCGTTCGTTTACTTGACTGTGTGAATAAATAGTGCTGAAAGGAACTGAAATGGAACATCAAAACGTTGTTCGTGTGTTTCAAATTAATTTAAATTAGTCTTCGTGAAGACGCTTTCGTGGGTTAGCTATAGACTATAACAATCTTTTTATTAACGATGGGCTTACAAAATAAATAATAGACTAATTAGTGTAAAACTGACGTAAAACCAGTGAACTCTATATAAAGACTGGAACGATACCTCCATAAGGCCGGCCCTATGATTGGATGAAGCCAAACTTCCGGCTGCTGGGGGCAACACATGAACGTCTGACCAACGTCCAAGGAGCGGTAGAAAACAGACAATGGCCCAGCGAGAATTTTTTATTTTTTTGTAGTTGAACTTCTTTTGAATTGATATAACGAAGTCAGTATGTATTAGAATCATTGTCCTTTCTGTCTGAGGTATGTTTGCTGGCAAAAATAGATTGAAGTAGGAAATATATTGCCAAACGAAAGCAAAATTTTGCTTGGATTGATGGAAACTCCCGACGAAAATTCAGGTTATATTTAGTATTTATTCGTCTTTATTTTATGAATTCTTGCAACCCTGTCAAACTGTGCCTTTGCTTTTATGAGTAGTCTCCTCGTACCTTTTGAATCATTGTAAGATCACGTATATTTTTTATCTTTGATGCCTTTAAAACACTGTCGGTTCGTATTTCTGTGTTTTGTTCGATTTTTTGACTGTTCAGAAAATTTAATATTTATGGTTTTTATTGATCATGTCAGCATCCATATGCTCGACAGATTATAGCCACTATATTTCAGTAGGCTTTAGCCCTGATTAATGCTATCTTTATTTGATTCAAGATAGTTCATAGACTTTTTTCTGGACTTTTGATACCTCAACTGACTCAACACTTGGAGCTGCCCTACAAAAAATCAAGAGATCCGCGCGTTTTCGGACTCAAAATGTGTTTTTTTGTCAAATATTCAAGCTACGTTTTTGCTGCTAAAAGGCTTTAGAAGAAGTATCTATTACTGTAGCATGTTTGCATTTCTTTGTAATTGGTTCATAACAAAATATAACTTAAAAAATAAAGATTTTCTTGCATATAAAGAGGACTGGGGCCGCCCTGCATGTCAGCCTCCATGACGGCTTCAAAATTTGGTTTGTAGGTATCGTTCCAGTCCTTATATAGAGTTCATTGCGTAAAACTAACTAGCCTGCGTGCAGACTCCACCTAAATTTAATAATTAAATATAACTTCGCCCTTATTTACTTGATAACTGCAAATTTCGGCCTGAAATCATCCACGTCAATTCAAAACTCATCCCGGCTTACCTGCGCCATGTAATCGTTTCGTAAACTCAGCCCGGTTAACCAGTCGATGTAATCACCTCTTTAAAGCTACTTTTCATTCCGAAACAAACATAATAAAACAATTATACTTAAAAAACTACTCACATTTCCTTTTATGGTTAAACGTGCTTTGCCTAAGTAGAATAGGACTCAAACTTCTCCTAAAATTAATGAAGATATATATTATGCACATCTCGTGTCTATATAGGCACGTGTCTGATTGTGGCGTGCTAGTCCAGTGGCTGGGAAAAATAAAAACAAAGAACAAAGAACATGACGGAAAACTTAACACAACCCATTTCCTTAAAATAAGAAAAAAGAAATGAATATAACTAAACCATATACATGAAATCAATTTCTCAACACTGTAGCGATATTATTTAGCTAACAAATCATTCAAAAAATAAATCCCCCATGCATGGAACTTCATCCTGATAATACCTTGATATTTGTCGAGTTGGACTGGGAATTGGACTTGGAGTTAAACTTCGGGCTCTTGGAATTTGCTGAAAAATAAATGCAATTTTTCGCCACTTTTAGAATGGGAGACAGGGAGTACGACGATACATACTGTACAATACATGGATCGCGAATCCCGCAAAATGAGCGTATTTGGTGTATTATGGGATACTTGAAGTGAGTACGACTAACTTGTATACACATAAATCGTTGAAAGCAACAAAAAATTATCCACTTTTTTGAAACGATAATGTAAAAGTGAGAACGCGTCGAGTTTTACTCACCTTCGGTATCCCACAATACAAAGCACGCATATATTTATTGAGATTCACGATCCGTGTATAGGATGCAATGGGCTAATATATGTAGTACATTAAAAGCTTAATCATAATGATGAGGAAAACGATATGAACTTACCAAATTGGTCGTTTTTGAAGCTACTGAAAACATTTGCAGTACGTGTAATTTTACATCTGATAAAACACTGCTGCTCATGTTTTGAAGTAATGAAGTAAAAAACTCGTTGGCATTTTTGTTGTTTTAATAAACAGAAGAGTATGGCAAGAGGATTGATGCCCAGAAAATTTCAAGACAATCCGACGTATATAGTCTTCGAGTCATAAACTCTCAAAGTTTGCCATGGCTATTTCATTTCTGGAGAAATTTGGGCTCTTGGTAACAATGCCTTATGAAATTCGCAAATGGACAAGACGACAAGTATGCATAAGAACTAAAAGTAGTGTGCTGCGTAGGCAGTGTTGAAATACAAATAGAAATATAGTAAGGTTTGAGTACTGCCGAAATTATTGAACGTAGTTTTCTAACGTTTCGAGCGAAGGCCTTTCTCTCTGACGAAGGGCCTTCGCTCGAAACGTTAGAAACTACGTTCAATAATTTCGGCAGTACTCAAACCTTACTATATTTCGATATGCATAAGAACAATGGATTTCAGCGTCAAAAATCCATCTGCGTACGTCATAAAGCATTGTTACCATGCAAGAAGCCCAAATTTCTCAAAAAGCAAACTATCCATGGCAAACTTTAAGAGTTAATAGCGCGAAAACTACGCACACCAGATTCTCTTGAATTTTTCAGTTAGTGCTCCTACCATGCTCTTCTGGTAACTGAAACAACAAAATGCCAACAAATTTTTCACTTCAGACACTTTAAGTATTACATATTGTTAAGTAACCAAAGAAACAATAATTATAAAACAGCATATTACTATATATGCTGAGATAAATAAATAAATAAATAAATAAATAAATAAATAAATAAATAAACAACTTACTCTTGGTAAACTTGAGGTTGCAACACATCTTGTTGGGGATGGTGAGGATACGGTAGATGAAGGGAAGTAGTTGGTTGGATCATCAATAGAATGTCGTCTATCATCACAATTTAATGTACTATTGTATAAGGAACGTCGGGTTTGATTCTAAATAAGCAAATAAAATTTACACATTTTCAACAAAAATTCCCCGACTTTTTGCTCAAAATTTCCCTGACTTTTCACTCGTCATATTAGCCAAATGTTTCACAATTTGTTTCATTAAATAAAACATGCTGCGTGCAGATGAACGCTCGAAAAAGTACGTTTGTCGTCATTTGAACATGAAAGACGTTGAATGTAGAGGCACGTGTGTGTGATATTCACACTTGTCGAAATCAGAAGTCACAAAATCATTTCATGTTTGATCAAGAAACAGGCAGCATAGTTGTTTAACTTGTATTGTGTAATCTTTGAGTTTTGAATCACTTTATTAAACTTACCATCATCAATGACAGTTCATCACAGCTTGTGCTCAGTGACAATGATGTGTTGACCATCCTATATACATAGAGAAATAATTTAAGAAATGTGCTACGTAAACAGTGTAGAAATACAAATCGAAAACGTTAAACGATTGGTGTACTGCCAAAATACTCAGAAAGGAGGTCCAATGTTAATGGAGCAAAGATCTTTCGTCAGAGAGAAACGTGCAATGAAATCAACATCAACATGCTTCTTATAAGCAGCAGAATAATCATGTGACAAAAATAAGATGCAACTAATAACAACAAACGCCAACGAGATGAAAGACATTTGCTATTTTTAATGTCGATCAGCAAACGAGAGATGCTAACGTGTGAGAGATAAATTAAGTAGCCCTACAAGAAATAATGCGAGAAGCCATCGTTTTGTTCTAGTTTGAAAATGAGAAAACGCTTTTTTTGTCTTTTGAGACCATTCATTATCATCAAAAGAATGAAATATGATGAAATTCGGATAACCACATCGTAGAGTTGAAATGGGAAAAAGAACAACTGCAGCAGCTATACCAAAGCAAGAAAATGTACCCACTAATCGATAGTACCGAAAAAGATGGCGACTTGTACATTTACCCACAATTATTTGCGTACAGAAAACTCTTCTCTTGAAAAAATACTGGAAGACAAAACTGTCAGGATTACCAAAATTTGTTAAGAGAAAACTATCACCCGATAAATTCATGTTCACATGTCAAACAACCTATAGCTATTACAAAAATAGGTGCGCTTGTGTACATGCGGATACTGGTATTTGGCTAACAATAACATGACTGAACAATGTAAATTGTATATTGCAAACACATTAACGTACTGAAGATACTACGACTTATTATTGTAAAGTAAACATATAATGGTGATTGTAAGATGCATTTGGAAAGATCTGCAAGAAACTGAATACTGAAAAAGATGGTGACTTGTACATTTAACCACAATCCTTCGCATGCAGTAGAATTATTGGAAGATGTGGTTTTAAAAAGATCAACTTTGGTAGGAATGAAGTTCTTGCTTACCTAATCTATTTCAAGCTGAGTGCTTTGGGGGGCATAATGAGCAAATTTGATAGACTGAAATTTCAGCATGAATTTACAAACAAATCACTTTAAAGTAATGCTGCAATTGTGAATTTGATGGGGAAAATTGCAGCCTATAGAGTCTTGTAAATTAACATTTCATGAGTGTAACATTTCATCCATCTCTTATGTGTCTGTCCTTAAAGCACAATTATGGAGTTATACGTGGCTTCAAATACTTAGGTTGGGTTCACTACGGATTTCACGTCGGACAACAATGTACACAACATACCAGGCTAACAACAAAATATTTATAGCAGCACAATAACATGTTTTCAAGGCCGGTCTGTCTTCAATTTGAATGATGAAGGAAACAAAATCGAATAGTGTAAAAACCAAGTTTTGTGGTTTTATTCATTCAGGTAACCGTGTTTACGTTACAAATTTGCTGATCTCAGACTTCCACAGAAACACATATCTTTTTAGAATACTTCAATAAAGTAATCTAAAAACCAGCAAAAAGTAATTTTCACTTCAATTTTTTTATCATCACTTTCGAATTCTATGTGCTTGGATGCATACAGTGCATAAAGCAAAAAATTATTCGCCTTGTGTTCACCGTTAAAGTGCAAGACAGCGAAACGAGGGAAAGACTGTACTATATTATACATCGAAGTTGTCTAGATGTTTATGTACATTATTATATTTGTGAAATTAACAATTATGGTAGTGGTGACTGATGTTTTACTGATATCGATAGAAAAAGTCAAGACTTATAATTATAAGTGACGAGGAAGCAGATATGAAAATTATACAGTAAAACTGAAGACAAATACTTGTTCCTTGACTCTGCAAGACTTTTTATATCCATATTAAAACATCAGTCACCAAGTAGGTGGTGATTATTGTTTTGCACAAAGTGTATTGTACATTAGTTTTAAAAACAATTGTATTTTATACAATATCCTGGTTGGTATGCGTGTTTTCATTGGTTGTTGGCCATGATCTATTAGAAGACAGACACATGGCCACGTCAGATCACGTCAGCTGACTTGCTTTTTTCCTCCTTCATGCCCCAAAATCCGGCAAGAGTTTCGATAAAAATATTTTAAATTTTTGTATTGTATAAAACAAATAGATTCCATTTTTTGTTGTCTGTTCAGTTATAGATGCACAGAAGACGTAACTGTGGTAAGAACATCAGACCCACTCGACTGCGTCTCATGGGCCACTTTTCTATTCTTACCACGTTGTGACGTCATCTGTGCATCTATAACGGAACAAACAACGGCAAAATGGAATCTATAATTTGTTAAATAGACAATCTAACAATGACACGACTAATAACACACAAACATCTTTATACAAGTTCTCAGTCAGGATCTCAAGCATGTCAACGTTATCTAGCTTCAGTTGTGCTCGCGCTGGTATGCTGACTTGTCCTGCTTTGCTAAATAGCCTCTCTGATAGTGAACTACTGCTGGCTTGGATGGCACGATATCTCCTGGCTAACTGGGGAAGTAACGGTAGTTCGAATGCGTTTCGCTTCCATCATTTTTGAGGGTCATCGTTTCCGTCAATTACCATGCAGGAGTGCCAAGATGTAAACTTCTATATCTTTCGAAAGACGAACACGTGCGGACAGCTGGCGACGTCTTTTCCCATTTCTTCAAGCTTGAGTTTGATTTTTTGCGCAGGCAACATCCTCAAGACATCATCCTCTTCCTTGCGTCTTCGCAGAAGTCCTTTTGAGCCAATCAAATTTCGCTTTCATTTGACCAATCTTATCCACGTAACGTTAATGCTTTCTGTGGCATCACATGTGTCTTTCGAATCAATGCATGCGTGAGAAGCCCAAATACATAATTTAAAACACGTCCTATACATTATAAACTTATACACTAAATGAGTTTCAACCGGTTGTCAAGCTTTTGTAACTGATTTTATTGCGGAAAAAATAACTATTTTTCTCCGATTGGTTTTCTGGGTTTTTCGCTGAAAGCAACATTGGTTAAAACCGCCTCACTCTAACTGGAAAGTTAGTATTTCCTCAAATTTAATCTCGACGTTTCTGTCATTTTCATGGACAAGAGCAAATTTATCGAAACTTTAGAAGTATCTCACGCATTTGCCAATAATAAGCTTGACCGAGGAGCAAGAACTGCATGCGTTGTTAAGAGACATAAGAGCGTATCGAAACGAAACACTTCCGGTGTCTTGCTGACGAGATACAGTACTCACTAGTACGGAAAAAACAACTTCTCTTGAAAATACTTTCAAGAGTCGAGGTTTAATAAAACAGATAACTGGAACTCATACGCAAGTAGAAAGTCTGAATTAGAAACAGTAGCAAGGCCACTTTGCTTAAAATTGTGTATTTAGTTCAAAACTTCAAATATTCACTGGTTCCAATATTCACTGAGGGAAACAGTTAGTTTTGTTTTCCCGAGAGTCTCGAGCAGACATTAAGTGCTTTGTTATATAGCTTGAGTTTCGCTGAATAATTTCGACGTTTATCAAGGGAAAGTACACAAAAGACAAACTGAAAGACTTACGAAAAAAATTACGCATGGCTTTGTAATTTAACTAAACATGCAAATATGAGTCTCAGAACAAAAGAACAGCAATACCTTTCTCCAGTTAATCTTCACACATGCTTTGAAGACCTATAAATAATCTTTTTTGTACCAAACAAGCTTTTGTTTATAGGATACTGTGAAGAGTTAAAAGTTCTGGCAGGCAACAATTGCAATATTATTGTACGAGTGGGCAATAAGTTCTCAATTGTTGCCCACTTGGTCTACATTGAAAGTTAGCTAAGGTCATGTGACCACAAACCAACCAATGACAGTCATCGTTTTATCCAGCAAAACTCTAGCTATATAACAATACATATTATTTACCTTTAACTGTAAATTGCAGTATTACGTACTAGATTTTATTACGGTAATGACACTTTGTAAGATCACTTGTAAACTGAACTCTGGTGTATAATTTGTACATGTTCAGTAATTTAATTTATTTCTTTATTTAGTATGTTTTGCCCACTTGTATATCAATGCTAAAACATGAATGATTGCAAGCAGAGTATGTGTTTGCAAGTGTGTGTGTTTGAAAAGATGCTTTAGATTCACAATAAATATATATGCAATTAACAAATTAGGTTATATATTATATATAAAGTAAAGTTACTAATAACATTTCAATCAATTTTCCTCATTCCTTATCCTAGATATATCGGTATTAAATTTCAATTATTTTACTACTTTAATTTATCTTAGTTACTTTTACTATTTTTAATACTAAAATTATTTTTATTAAAAAATGCATCTGCCAAACTGACATAATGCTGCAGTTTTGATATGACAATTAATAGCATCACATCAGTTTCATAAATGGACACAATTGCTGATACTGTAAAGTTCCCAATTGAAAGTAGTGGGCCCTGTTACTTTCAGGAATTAGCACCCATTGGTGCCATTTCTTCCAGGCAGCCATTACTTTCAGGTAGCCGTTACTTTTCAGGTAGCAAAAAAGTGCTAGTGTGACAGCTAGATTATTATAAAATATTTATGATACAAAAACAAATGAATTATCACACATACACACAACTTTGAACTGTGTATTTAAAACCCTACATTACATGCATACAGTCACATGTTTATATGCTGTGGCTCCAGAGGCTGTCAGGGTTTGTGCCTAGAGTAATCTTGTCAGTCCATTATTGTTTATTAGTATCTTTTTCTGATTAGTTATATCATTCAATTAAATGTAACATGTTACTTCTGGAGAGACCACTACTTTCAGAAATTATTAGATGTATCAAGAATTTGCTGTAACTTTCAGGTAGATGTTACTTTAGGGGGTCACTACTTTGGGAACACTACAGTAGTAAACAAATCAGATCATTATGAGCATCATGGTTCATTCACTATCACTTTGCATTTGAAAGTTAGCAAATTCAAACTCACTTTCAAATTCAAACTCAGAAACATGGGTGGACAAAGAATCAAGTAGGTAAAGATTGTTAGACACACAATCACAGAGTACATGAAGACAGCAATTATTTCATCTAGGGCTGTGTACATATATTTACTGGATAATGTAGTATCCATCTACCTAAGCAAGTAAGCATAAAATAAAGCATATCAATGAGTGTCAATGCAATGTTATGCAATTTGACACATCTTGGCTCATGAAGGCATGTTGGTATGTGAAAAAATCAAAACCTAAGCTGGATGACAGAAATTTCAACATGTATAGTATATACATGTGTATTTGTTTAAGACTAGTATTAGTTTGCCTTTATTATTACACGTCAAAAATTTAAAATGAAAGTTTAAATACACCAACCAATGAAAAAATACTAGGTGGTGACTGCACATTAAAGTTTGTAAATTTTTGGTGAAGGAAAATATTGGGGGTAAGAATATAAAATCACAGGATCAAACCAGCAACCCCACAATTCTAGTGCAATGCTCAGACCACTGAGTTACAGAGGCCACTGCCAAGAGCTTAGTAATGAGTTCTATATATATAATGGGACATGGTGATAATGCCAAGAGAAGAAATTCATGGGTATATATTTACAAGTAATATTTGACATTTCACTCCATGACTACATAGTTAGCTACCAGTCAGTCCTACTGCTGTACACTGTAACCTAATAAACAATACGACATTGTACCTATCTTGTTCAGTTTCATCCATAAACTCTTCCTATACAAAAATAATAAAATTACACAAACCTTAAGTACAGTTGTGTTATACATAATTATTATTAATGAAACTCAATTAATACATTTTAATCTCTTGGTGCTTTAAAATCAGTTCAGTTTTATCTGGCTCTTCTGATTTTTTTATATTAGCAACATAAAATTAAATGATAAAGAACAGACTAAAGACCATATTTATACCAAACTTTGAAAGAGTCTAGTGTAAAAATATATTAAGCTAAAATGTAAAATTATGATATTTGTAGAGATTTATTAAATCACAGGTTATGTGGAGTTCTTTTCAGAAGTGTCTTGTTTAAAATCCAAGTCAGTCAAATGTTTTCATCGTGTAAAAGAGAAACCAGATACACAAAATAAAACAACCTTTATTACAGTATATAAATATAACTTTAATATCTATAATTCGATCGGTATTGTTCAAAGGGTAAAACGTAAATTTTTAAATTACCTTTCGAATTTGAAGCAATCTCGAATGAGGTGAACCAACAGGCTAGCGAGAAGAAGAAAAGTTGGATTAAACTATATTTTACTTTTCACTTCAATCAATACAGAGGCGAATAATCAAAACTAGAGGATGAAATTCAATATTCGAATTGAAAAGGAACACCAACTCTACTTACAACTGGTAAGCCATTGGCCATTTGGCTTGTGGATGAGCGTCTATGTCGTGGCGTCAAAACGGGCAAAAACGACAAACTTGCTTCTGAGATGTTTGCTCCATTTATAAGTGGTGCAGAGTTCGACCGTCGTAAATTAGTTTGAGGAGTAGTTTGACTGTGATGTTCGTCTGTATCCATCGCAGCCATCGCTCTTGCAGCCCGAGCTTGTATAATAAGCGCGCAAAGCATCACAGGAATTGTAATCAGTTTCCGGCACGAGATCATAGCGCAGGCGTTCTGGCTTTGCGGGTTTTAATAAGAGTCACGATCACGGACACAATCGGTGTGCTCTTGCGTGGCGGATTCAATCAGCAACTTGCAAACGCTTTATCACGATTCCTCGACGGGTTGCTTAAAATATTGGTTTTAAACATCGAACAACACATAATTGTGATGTTATACTTGAAGGTAATGGCTCTAACCATATGCTCTAACTTTATGTAGAATTTCGCATTATCCAAAGTTTGGCATTTAAAACGATTTTTTAGGGCAACTCGTCGAGGAATTGTGATAAAGCGTTTGCAGGTTGCTGATTGCATCCATCAATCAAAATTACAATGTTGCGTGTCAATATTGCAAAGATGCACGCAAGAGAACATCCGATTAAAACCCAACCCAACCCCCCACCTGAACTCTGAACCACAATCCCCCGGCAACCCTAAACCTAACGACAATTCCCCGGTGGCCCTAACCTCTCAAACCCACTGATCAGTGCTCAAACCGTAAAGAACTGAAGAAAAAAGAAAGTTTTCGAGGCCGAGGGAACACTTCTCCCAACCTCGTACCCAGGGTCTTATCTCCGCTGCTCCGCCCACCGCTGCGAAAAGACCCTGGTTGCGGCTGGTCACGTGCCCCCTAAAAATTGGGGGGTTTTCAATTAACGATTTAAAAAATACTCAGGGAGGAGTGACAAAGGCACAATTACAACCGCTTCACCGTTTTGTTTATACAAATAATATATTACGTCTGGCGTCGTTGTCTGGCGCCAGGCTGTTGATCGCAAAATATCTGTTGAAATGAAAAAAACAAACGTACTTGGTGTTGACAAAACATATCTCGCTTTCTTCTTTGGTGTACGTCGTCGAAGAACAAAAGATCATGTCGAATCCAAAGAAATCCCGAAGAAGATATACCAATCGACTCGAATCGACTATTAAATGCACCGTCGAATGCGTGTCGACTTCATCGCAGTGTTGGTGATGTGAACTGTGAAGTACCTTAAGCATTTGTACAACAAGGCAAATTTTGAACTGCATTATTTGGCCGAAATGCCTTACGGTAAAAGACTTCCTTGCGACGAGTGCTCTTCCTCGTTTAATCTAAAGGCCATGTGAAAGAAGATTAAAAAATTTCACAAAGTTCAAGACGTTGGTTTGCGAGAGCCAAACCGCTTTCTCTCGCATCAAAAAATGCATTGACATTTCAGCCAATGCCCCGATAACCGCGGCGAAAAGTGCCGAAAGAAGCGATTCAGGAAAGATTGCAACTATACAATATCAAGCCGACTAGTACTGTCCTTTCACGCGCATTTGTCATCAACAGAAAGTCAGGTAAATGCAGTTGTTGAATCGCGTTTTTCATTCTTTCAGTAAACTTTATAGTTCGCCTAAATCTAATATCAGATTTAAGAATATGAGTATTAAAACTGGACTTGTTGTAGCATTGTCATTGAGTGTGCGGCTTACTAAAGCTAACCACCCCTCCCATGATTTAAAATTTGTTTAGGCGGCACGTGACCAGCCGCAACCAGGGTCTTTTCGGAGATAAGACCCTGGGTACGAGGTTGCACTTCTCCGCGTTCTACGTTTCAGCGGTTGCTCTGTGGAGATTGGTGGCTGAGCTAGGCGCTCATCAAAAATAATTTCTATATATTTGGCGCTTCGCAGCCATGCTGGTAGAATTGGTGTTAGTTTCGTTATGTCGTTGAAAATTGAACTGTTACTCGGTTGTCTTCCTTAAACTACCATCAGTGTGGAGGCTAAGAATGGTGCTGACAAAATCTGAGGTTGAACAGTATGTCAAGAAAGTGGAAAGACACTTGAACAACCCGCATGAGGTGAGTTGAAGTGACATGTCTATGTCGATGAAAGCACCTGACATCTGACTAACTACCTATATTAACTCACTATTTCAGCGAAATTTAAAGGGTTTAGCGTTTGCCGAGTTGTTTAGAAAGGCCAGTGAACCTGAATTGGCAAAGAGGTGAGTGGGATTCTGAGAAATTTCGCGAGCCCAGATATTCGAAATTTTAAAGTAGTTAAATGTTGTGATAAATATATATCGCCATTTCTAGTATGTATTAATAAACGTTGATTTTTTGCTCTTTAAAAGTCTTCGGTATAATAATATTTGGTTAGGAAAGAGCGATCTTCTGAATTGACTGAAATATTACCACATGTTTTGTGTATTAAATATGTAGTTGAAACAGAACGAGGTATACTCAGCTGGCAACACTCTGTAACAGGAAGTATAAAGAAAACACAGATAGTCTATATTTATCAGGTTTTCTTTAATAGTGAATTAAGTTTGGAAGAAAAAGAAATGGTGTTGGGAACACAAGCTACAGGGTTTCCAAATTCTGAACAGTGCACACAGGGAGAATATTGCAGACAAAGATTGTTGCATGTGTGATTATTACCTTGGATTGTTTCAGCTGTGTGTTTGATATGTGACCTGGCAGGCTTGCTACATGTAATAAAAATTTTCTTTGAGGAAAAGATAGATGAATTTTTAAGTTTGCCTAAAATGTTCAGAAAAGCCATAAAATTGTTGGGAAGGGTAATATGTTTTTTCGACAGAATTTTAAAACCACTTGGCAGATTTTTAGACAGTCAGCAAATTTTCAGACACAGCAAATTTTAAGTTACAGTTGATTTCACGTTACTTTACCACTGTATGTTGGGAAGTTTGTTGGGAAAATTCAAAGTTTGTTAAGGCGAGGTAATATGGGCAACATATTTCTTCAACTTGCAATGCAACTTTGTTGTGTTGCAAGTTGAAAAGCATTGTTGCACATATTACCACCCACCTTAAACCACCACGCAACAATGATTTTGTTGCAAGTTGAAAAAATTTGTTGAAAAAAATAGACTCCAGTTCTACTTGCTGCAACATGCTGATTCAACTTGCAACAAAATCATTGTTGCGTGACAATGTTTAAGGTGGGTGGTAATACGTGCAAATGCTATTCAACTTGCAATGCAACAATGTTGCAGTAATTTGTTGCTCATATTACTTCCTTCACCTTTAAGAACTTTGGAATTACGTTGCCAAGGTTGCCAAATTATGCACTCCATGGCCAGAAATCGAGGACAGTATGGCAGCAAAGCAATTACGCACTGAATCCCTTATTAATTAATTCAATATGGCTTCAATAGATTTCTTAAGGAAATATAAATAACAATCATTTTCGGTTATTTACTATTGTAAATTCTGACATGGGAATTGTATTTTGGCAGTTGGCAAATTTTTCAAAATTATTTGGTAGATTTACCTGAAATATTGTATATTTGCTGAAAGTTCAGTAACCCATGACCAGGGGTGGATTTAGCATACATCAGACCGGTCACGTGACTGACGTAAAAAATCACCAGAATAATTGCACAATATTTTAATCTCAACAGTCTTCTAGAAAATGTAATGCAGTGACTCCAAAATTTGGCATACTGATTACATTTCAAATTCGCTTTTATCGTAATTTGCGAGTCAGCAAACACCGAGCAGGGATGACCGGTGGTCAGTGTTCGCTTTGAGAGTTTTGACCGGTTTGCAGAGAGATCTGATTGGTGTTAGATCAATTTGACCGATCTGCACCATGGCAACCACTTTTTTGACCGATTTGCCTCAAACCTGATTGGCTGTCACGTTGATTTTGGGCTTTTTGACCGAGCTGCACCATGGCAACCATCGATTGCTGAGTCAGCTGAGAGCCTGAGATACCGAGTAATTTATTCATTGAAGCCTGAAGGCTTCTCACTGTGTTCGTGGTTTCAGTCATACAAGTTCTGTATAAGCGCTTTCGAATGGGTTTTAGCTGCTTTTAACAGCAACGATGAAGAAATACTGTTATACTGTAAACAATCTATGATGATTTGTCATCTAGATTACACAGTCATCGATTTATTTCAAGCGAGGAACATTTTAATAGATGCAATTGAAAGTGTCTGAATTTTGGCGCCGCGCGGAGTCATTTATTCCCCTACTGCTGTAAGGTAAGACTGGTAAGTTAAGGTCGTCTTAGTTTCATTTCAAATATGCAAACAATCTAGTGTCGAATATATGTGTTTTTGTCCAGTCTCAATATCGTATTAGTTATCATTTTACGTCCTAGTGAAGTCTGAGTTCAGAGTTCAGACATACTGTACAGGGTCTGAAATTTGCGGTATCCCGATATCCACGGGATACTAAAATTTCGTTTTGGATACTAACTTCTGTTTTACTTGTATCCCGACTGGATACCACGAAATTTCAAAAATCGGGATAGCGGAAAAGGCCTCCGTTGGTCTCCCGATAGCTTTGTTAGCACCACTGATCTATATAAGTCGCCATCTTGGAAATTGAGTGATAGCGTCGTTGATATTTGTCAATCTCGTCCCCAGGACCTTCGCGGGGATGGTTGTCAGCTTGCTACCCGAAGGCCTTCACGGGGATGTTTGAATATTAATTTATAAGTAGTGTTGGGTTTTTTTATTAAAATAATTTCGGTGAATATGCTAAAATATCTAATTAAAAAAACAAAAACTCCTGCGGAATCAGCTCCTGTAGAAGACGTTGTAGTGAATGTAGTCGATGAAGAGGTAGAAGACGTCGTAGTCGTCAGAGACGAAGAGGTACGTGAACAGCAAACTGATCAACGATTTACAGAAAATGTTCGTAGACATAAAGAAAAGCGCCAAGCTGATCATAGACGTAAATACGAACTTCAAAAGCATCATTGTAAATTTTCCGCAAGTTGGAAAAAAGCTTTTCCCTGGGTCAAGTTGACAGACGATAAGATGTTCTGTGAAATTTGCTTGGCATATCCTACTTGGTGTTAAAAAGACTCAAAGTTTGTAAAAGATGGATGCACCAACTTCCATATAAAAAGCCTACAGACTCAGTTTTCTTAATATATTTCTTGTGATGTACAGTCACCCTGACAAATAGGTGGGATACTAGAAATTATGGTAACTAGTATCCAGAAGTGGGATACTGGATTCTTAGGGGGGATATTAAAACTTTGAACCCTGGTATCCCATGGGATACTGAAAAAAAATGTAAATTTCAGACCCTGCTGTATATTTATTCAGCAAGGTGGCATTAGCATATTCCACGCTTGCCAAGGAGCTCTTATATATGAATTTGAAAGGATCAATTGATCCTTAAGCCAAGGTTTAGTTAAATTGGATCTTTCTTTTCATGATTTTGAAATGAATAACTGTTTTCAAATTATGGTTAGTCTCGCTATCTTGCTCTGATAAGATATATTTTAACGACGCGTTCATGAAATATGACCCCAGGTTTATCTAATTAGCTTATATCACAAGCATTGCCCCACTTTTAAATCTCGATGTAATGTTACGGTAGTCAGGACTCGGTAGATAACATAATAAACATATAATTTATTAAATTAGAGAAAATTACACACTACAAGGTCTTTGAGACAATGAATATTTAGTTAATTTTGGAAGGCATGCATGGGTGTTTGTGCCTTTCTCGTTTGGCTAATATTTTAGTTAGCTTTGTAAAAATATAAATGCTGACCATCCAATTTGGACAAATGTTTTGTAAACATGATAAAATGTGCCATTAAAAATATGTTTTAAAAGTTTCAAAATTTTGCTCAAATGTGCTGTCAAATTGTGGGAAATGCCATTTTAGAGACCCCAATTTCAAAAATTTTCCAGACCCCCTAGAACATTGGACCACAACTTTGACTGACGTTTTCAAAATCCTAAATCTGCCCCTGATGACTGCAGTACATACAGTAATGCTTCTATTTTTTGACCCTAGGATACTTACATCATAATTTAGGCTTGGCTTTTCACCTAATCAGCTGAAAAAAATTGCCTTGCCACACAGCAATAAGCCAAACATGCGCTTGTCTGAGGAGATAACCCCTCAGTGAGTAAATTTATATATGCACTAAGATATTAAAATGACCACTGCCAGCAGTTAAAAAGGGCTCAAAACTAACAGGTAAAAAAGGAGTCTAGAACCAACTTGTACATTTTCAAGATGGTCAATGCTGGCTCAGGAAGACCACTGACCAGTGAGTAATACATTATTTAACACTGCTGACTGGTAACAACCACGTATAACAATAAACATATTGGCATAACCCCTTCTCTTCTCTTAAAATTATGTAAATCACATTGATTACTATCTGATGAGGGTGTTCTCAACAGGTGTTCTATGCAGTTGATGAGATGTAAAACTTTGTTACATATAAACATATAAATCATGATGATGTTTAGAGGTGCAACGTTGATGGGATGACCATTGCACATCGTTTTCTTCAGTAGTAGTGGAGACTGCCACCTGCTCTGTAGTTTGCTGAGTCCTTACATGGTTGTCAGAATCTGTGGCTGTGTCTTTGGAGGGGTTGTTATTGACTACTGGTGGGGTAGCCAGCTCAATCAGGATCTGTGATGTAGGTGTTGTGTGCTGTTAGTGAGTCATTGGGTGGCACTAGTAGGTTATTGCATTTTAAGTCTGAAGCTGTTGACATCTTCCTACGAGGTGAGTATATCAGAATGTTGAGAGGGATCTTGTAACACTTGCTGTACTCGACAGTGTAGGAATTGTTGCATAGCTGAGAACCTGTAAATTTTTGTTGTACATTGCACTATCACACCAATTACCCTCAATTGAAACAACTAAGTATCAGTTTTGTCCACCATAGTCCTTTGCTTCAGGTGCGTGTTGGTACGGGCATTCTGACTGGATTGCCTTCCAGGTGCTGTGGCTGGTGAATGTCAGTCTGACTGTGCCTGATAATATATCTTGGGCTGACGCTCGACGGACGACTGAGCTCTCTGCCTGCTTCACAAAATTGCAGATCTGGCAAGCCATATCCCCACAGTCGGATGCGTTGCGGCTTGTAAAATCGGACGGCAAGATAGCCGCACCGGCTACGTGTTGTACTGTTGCCTGATAATTATGACTAACGACAGATAGGAAGGTGGATATTCGTCGGCTGGTGGAGAACTCACCGCGGCAAAGTTTTCCGTATGCTTGTACGCATGGTTTGCTGTCTGTAATGAAGCAGGTCTTCTTGTTGGCTTGGGTAATATACGGGCTAAAATGCTTGGTGCCGGTAGTAGCAATAGCCAAGGCCTCGACTTCGCAAAGTTGCTGAGTCGACTGATGACCCCGTAGCTTGGCGTTGAAAAATCTTGATACAGTACTGCTCAGAAGTAACCTAACAGTGCGTTTGAGGTCGAGACGCGGTTGAACAACGGTTAGACAGCGGTCAGAGTTAGGACGAACCGAGGTCGAATGGCGGTTATAAAGCGGTCGAACCCCTGTTGAAAAATTAAAAGAAGGTTGCGATTCAATACTTGTGCTCCGACGGGCCGACGATTTCCGACTAGATGACAAAAACGAACTTGTAGTCGTAATAGCAGACGAGAAACTCTGTTTATCAGTTATCTTCCTTGGGTGATAGTATATCATACCTGCAATTGGTACCATTGTATGACGCGTTAGTGATGTCAAAAATACATGAAGCATTATGATGAGGTCATTATCATTTTAGTCGTGTCAGCTTACCATTCGGATGATGTGTAAATCATTATGGCCAGGTCATTTCATCATTATGATGGGCTAATCAACATTATGTTAAGGTCTTGTCATTATGAACAAATACTTAGCATTATGGCGAAGTCATCATCATTATGGTCAGGAATGATGCTTTGCGATCCTGGTCAGGACATATAGTAGCCCAAATATAAAGGTCGTTAATTATTTGTATGGTTTATAAAAGATTCAAACTTGAAAAAACCTTTAAGTTTATTTTTTTAATTGTTATGCGCATAGGATGCTAACATTTTGAAAGAACATTTGGTAATAGCTGCAAAAGAAATGAAAGCCAAGCAGACCACCTTCGTCAACGAACCAGACAGCATAGAGGAAGAAGGCCGCCATTCATCTTTGCTATTTACGCCTAGAGCAGATGCAAATAATTCTGAATTTGAAAGTGTTATGGAAATGACCGCAGCCTCAATTTCTAAATGTAGAGCGAGATGGAGATGGAGAATTATCGTCATCTAATCGCTGTGATTGTGTCTCTAGAGAAATGGCTACCGAGTTGGAAGGAGTTAAATTATAGACATAGTCATTTTACAAATTGAAAACAGATGGAGGCAGTAACAAGATCAAAGGCTGACAACTCAAGTGATGAAATAATTCGTTTGAAACGGGAATTAGCTGACGAGAAAGAAAAATTTGTACAACTCAAGGAAAATTTCCACGCCCTGGAAAATCGAGCAAGCATGGCCGAACAGGAAAGAGATTCCCTTCGACTAGCTTTAACTCTCTTAATGCAAGATCAAACTACGAAGCCATGCAGATATTGTATTTGATAGCGAGAACAAGATTTCCTCGTGGAATCAAATAAAGAAATCAAAAGCAGTTCAACTGAATTTACATGAAAGCGCTAGCAAGAAACACTGTAGTGAAAGCAATAAATGCACCGATAAGAATGTCGATAGAAGGAACAACAATACTTTTCCTGTCCTCACTGTTCATTCAGACGAAGATGAAGAATGTTCAGAGGAAGATGAAGTACAACAAAACGCTAAAACTGTCAAACGAAGCGATACTAAGAGGAAAAACCCAACTACATTGTTAAATAAATCAGCGCAAGTTTATGGGACAGTGATTGTCGGAGATTCTATAATTAAAGGTATACGTCAGGAGAAGATTGCTAGGTCAAGTCAACAGAAAGTTAGCGTGAAATCGTTTTCGGGTGCTACTATATTAATGACATGAAAGACTACATCAAACCAATTATGCGAAGAAACCCAGAGAACCTTACCTTACATGTTGGGACAAATGACACTACTAACAAGTAGTGAGGAACCGAAAGGAACAGAGTCAATAAAGAATAAAAAGGGATTACTATCGAGAATGTATTGATAAAAATAGAAGTAATCCTAAGTTAATGTGGAAACATATTAACCAACTAATATATATATACTAATATGATAGGTCATTAGCGTATAAATAAACAACCGCGGTACATCAAAGAAAACCAAGGTGATCGTGAACTAAGATACTGAAATCAACACACATACACTTTGCCTGATGTTAATTATTTTTATTTCAAAAAATCATTAATAATTCATGAGGAAAACACAAAGGAAATCAGTACCATGTCTGTGGCTTTATATCTGATAAAGAAACCTGATTTACATAAACTTTATAGCTTTGATTTTCTCAGCTTAGACATCGTTATTTTTCAAACTTACTACGCCAATGAACTTACCAAATGGGTTGTTTTCGAAGCTGTTTAAAACATTCGCAGTACGTGTTTTATCAGATCTAAAGCAATATCAAACAATATCAAAGATTATAAACAATAAAATTAAACAATATCCAGATTATTAAGGATTGCCAGCATGGTTTCGTTACCAGTAAATCTTGTGTAACGAATCTTGTGGAAGTGTTGGACTATATCGGCTCATTGCTAGACAGCGGAGGGCAAATAGACATGGTCTACCTTGATATGTCCAAAGCTTTCGAAAAGATTAACCACAAGCGCCTGATACACAAGCTACGCATGTCTGGCATTGGATGCAGTCTACTTCAGTGGTTCCAGTCTTATTTAACAGATCGTCGCCAGCGTGTAACGGTAGTTGGTGTTACCTCGGACTCACTTCCTATTAGTTCAGGCGTGCCGCAAGGTTCAATCCTTGGTCCTGCGCTATTTCTCTTATACGTGAACGATCTCCCTGACGCTGTTAAGTCCAGCCATATGGCTATGTTTGCTGATGATACTAAAGTATTCTCAGCCATCAAATCCCGGGATAATACTGTATCTCTCCAAGCGGATCTGAATAATCTAGAAAACTGGTCGTCAGCGTCTGGCCTCGTTTTCAACGAGCCAAATGCAAGTCTCAAAGAATCACAAGGAAAATTACACCATTAACGTCAACGTACAAGTTAAAAAACTCCATCATAAAAACAACTGATGCTGAAAGGGATCTTGGTGTATGGGTAGCTAATAACCTAACCTGGAACAAACAAGTACACGAACAATCTGCTAAAGCTAACAAACTCCTCGGTTACATCAGAAGGAACACACTGTACATCAAAAGCACCGCAGTGAGGCGCATACTATATCTTGCTTTAGTTCGGCCTCATTTTGGTTATGCCACACAAATCTGGGCGCCACAGTCAATTGAACTAATAAATAAGTTAGAGAGGATTCAAAGGCGTGCCACCAAGTATATCCTCAACCTGCCGTTTTTTTGTACTATCGACTATAACACCAGGTTATATTCCTTGTCTCTACTTCCTATTTGTTACTGGCATGAATATTTAGATATGATCTTGTTCTTTAAAATAACGCATGGTTTAGTTAATCTTAAGTCCTCTGTTCTTCCTATTACGCTTACTCACAGAACCACTAGATCATCTGGTGGTAATGTAGTCAAATTTGTTACCCATAAATGTAAAACTACCACCTACCAGAGATCCTTTTTTATCAGAACTTGTCGAATTTGGAACGCTCTTGCAAATGAACTGAACCTTAGTATGGATAGTCTAAACTCATTTAAATCTGTTATGCTAAATTATTATTTTACATCATTGGAAACTAGTTACAACTGTGAAAATCCTCGTACGTTTAAAACTATATGTCTAAAATGTAATTCTGTCTGTAGTCTCAGCCGTCCAATTTCTTGCTGTTGTTAGTATCTGTATCTGTAAATTATATATAGTTATACTTTGTATAGTTATATAGCTTTATACATTAACTTATATCTCGGGCCCGCTGTAATTGGCTAATCGCTTGTTGCGGATCCCCTGCCATCGTTACTAAGTAACTTTTCTATGTTGTTATCTGTACATAAACATTTTTTATCTGGCAAAGCTAATAAAATAAAATAAAATAAATAAAATACAGCACTCGGCTATCGCCTCGTGTTTTAAATCTGATAAAACACTGCTGCTCATGTTTTAAATATTACTACGTAAATTCATTTAGTATACTGTTAATGTACATTGTATATTATCAGCGTAAGAAAAACAGCTAATAATCAACAGCTGCATATATTTTCGTTGAAAGACAGGTTCTATGCAGTATTTAGTATAAACTGTACCTGTAACTACAGCGTGCTTTGTTCTGATTTCTTAGTTGATATAATTTTCATCATACACAGGTACTTGTTGGCTTATATCAGTGCTAACGGAAATGATTACAGGTAAGAACTACTAGGTTTATACTACTAACAGTGTACTGTATTAGGGGCCGTTCATATGAGGCGGGCTAGCCGCGGTTACCGGGCTGATTTTGTGTCACGAAAATCTTATTACAACTATTTGAGAAATGTAGAATGATATAACAAAGCAAAATTGGCTTTGTTTTTCTGTAAGTATAGCACACAGGGTATTCTAATTCTTTTTTGCAGGTATAGAAAGATTTTCGTGTCATTAAATCAGCCCGGTAACTGGGCTAGCCAGCCTCACATGAACAGCCCCTTAAAGAAAGTGGCTATGACATGAAAAATTCTGTTTGAAATATAGTACTGTATTACTCTCTTATTTGAAAGTAGTCATGTGATTATAAATATTGGTGTTTATAAGTCTTCCATATCTTACTTTATTCTCTAGGCATACTTTACATTGGTGAACATATTTACGATAAAGACAGTTGTCAGCCACATCTGATCACTGTTAAACTACAAAGTCAGTCAGTTTATTTCGAAATCTACCAACAGTGTGCAAGAACACCTTGATCAAAAAGCAAAGCTGTTCAACTTTTTGTCCAACTCCAAAAGCAAAAGAGCTTACAATATGCCTCACGTCCTCACTCCATCACACGGCTAACAACTCACCGGAAGTATGAATAGTAGCGGAAATAACTTTCGATACAATAGCATGTGTAAATAACAAGTGAAATAGTGAGAATAGCTCATGTTTCTTCAGATAATAGTTCCCCTTCGATTAATCGTTATCTTTTCGATTTGTTTTTTATTACTCGGGCTACCTATGGTAGACCGAGTCTAGGTTTCGGCTCGGTTTTTTTTTTTTTGGGTGTCACGATTTTGCATTTTTGCACTTTTTACTTCCGCTACTATCACTTCCGGTGAGTTGTTAGCCGTGTGACGGAGTGAGACCGTGAGGCATGTTGTAAGCTCTTTGCTCCTTTTGCTTTTGGAGTTGGACAAAAAGTTGAACAGCTTTGCCTTTTGATCAAAGTGTTCTTGCATGTTGTTTGTAGATTTTGAAACTGACTGACTGACTTTATAGTTCATTTAACAGTGATGCGGCTGACAACTCCTTGATCGTAAATATGTTCACTTCTGTGAAGTATGCACCACATTCACCCGTCGTCGATCTGATCTTCCTCGGCCCACTCCCACCTTTGTTCGCGCGCTATAGAGACTCTGCGGAGGAGATCTCTACTTTGCGCAATGCCAGTAACCCGGGTGAACGCCTGACCCAGGTGTCTTGTTAATTTAAGTGTTTAATTGATATATTTTGGCCACCCTTTCCTCGAATCAGCACTGACGAACAGAACCAGTTATCTGCTCTCTAGAGTTAAGAGAGTAGTATAGTAACTGAGTAATTATTAGCTAGAAAAGCCATTTGAGCAGTTAGTTTTTCTATTGTTGTCAGTCAGTAAGTCAGACTGGCCTTGAGATCTTATTTTGTGCCCTGCTACTGTAGCTATAAAGAGAACCTTTGGCTATTGCAAGTCTTCAGGGACTTGTGCTAGCAATTATATAATATTTATATTGATAATATTTATATTACACTTTTTTCTGTGCAATATTGTACACTATACTATATATATGCTGTATGTATGTCATTGTTTAGAGGACACAAGTTGCTTGGGGAATTACTTGGAGATTCTCAGGATGGTCAGGAGGCTTTGGAATCTTATAAAAGGTTTAGTATCATGCTTTCATTAGAAAATACTGAGTGACACGAAAATTAAGTTTGTTGTATATTTGAAAGAACGCTTAAAATGACAAAGTAACGTATTTTACAGTTTTTGGTTTCCCTGCTTTGTCTTTGCATGAGATATTTCAGTTTGTTTGATATGTAAATGTCACATGTTGCTGCGACGTATAAGTGCATAATGACTTAGTGGAGAAGGTTATATTTTTTTGATATAATCAAACGAAACTACTGTACTTTGAAATCCTGCTTGTTTCGCGTTGTGGGAAAAACACACGCGCACGCTTCCTTCAAATTAAGTTTAGTTTTATAAGAGCAAAGGTATATAGCTTTTTCCGATAAGTCACGAGATTTCGTGCAAGAGCAAGTCGCCATCTCCGAAGCCAAAAACTAGAGAAGACTCACCCACCAACCGAGAATCTGACAACACAAGACGGCAAGATTACGGTTGTGTAATTACCGAAAAATAACTTTGAAAATCCAACCCCTCAACCAGGGAATAATTGCGAGTTTTAAACGCAACAACCGACGAAATCTTGTCAGTTTTATGGTTGACAGTGACTTGGCCGTTCAAAACTACATTAAAAATGAATGTCAAGGAGCTGGGGGTATTTACCCCTGCGATAGAGCCTGAAAATAACGGGATGCATTGTAAACTGTTGGAAGATACTCGTCGATCTAGCTTTCCCAGCATCACCAGAGTCAGTTGACAGCAACCGCGAATTGATGACTTCGGACAAATGAAAATTGACTAGACATTTCTAACTTGACGCAAGTACTTGGTGAATCGTTGTGGCTTAGAACACGTGAACTCATGGCTCAACATTGACGAGAATGAAGCGATGTCTTCTCAAATGTGGACGACATCATCTGTGTAGTCAAAGAAAAGGAACCAGTACCATAAAGTAATGAAGAAGATGAAGCAGAACCGATCCCGTCAATGAAGTGGCTATAGATTCACACGAGAACTCTGCCACTGTAACTATTTTTCACCTTCGAAGTTGGAACACGAAAAGGTTGCAAACAATTAAGAGTTACTGTTATTTTTTTTATTGTTGCTTGAACTAATGTATAAATAAGCCTGGTTTCCGTACGATCGCCGCGATCGCTCAAAAATTAACTCGGTGATCGCAACGATCAACAATCATGTCTCTGTTTCCATATGATCGCTAAGGTGGCCACGGCTGATCACGACCATTGTTTTAATGGTCCGCTGGGATGCATACTGATCGCCAAGATCGCTGAGATTGCAAAATCACCGTTTCCCTATAAAACGCAACGATCGCCGAGATAGAACATTTCCTATCGTGGCCATCGCGATAACAGCGATCGTTGCGCCAGTGATTTCCATATGATCGCTACGATCGCTGCAATCGCCAAGTTCATTTTTGCGCGATAGTAACGATTATATGGAAACCAGGCTATAAAGAACTATATAGTATATTTAAATGTTGGTTTTAGTTAATACAATAGTGCGTGATTAAAAAGTATACATGAAGTATATATTTATAGTTGAATATGTGCTAACTCTGATATTCACTGAGTAATATAACAAGATGAATAATATAACCAAAAATGCATGTCGATTTTATTACAGGCGTGATTTGGATTGTCAGGATCCAACGTAAAGTGCTTCTGGCAGTATGCAATCTCGCTCCCAGTACTCTTCGCACAATATTGCTCCAGAAGCGAGTTGGAAGAGTACTGGGAACGAGATTCGGCAGTTTTAACTCTTCATCCATAACGTTTGGTCGGTCGGTCGTTCGTCTGTTTGTTCGTTTGTGTGTCTGTCTGTCTGTTTGTTTGTTTGTTTGTTTGTTTGTTTGTTTGTTTGTTTGTTTGTTTGTTTGTTTGTTTGTTTGTTTGTTTGTTTGTTTGTTTGTTCGTTCGTTCGTTCGTTCGTTCGTTCGTTCGTTCGTTCGTTCGTTCGTTTGTCTGTCTGTTTGTTCGGTTTTTTTTCGTTTGTTCGTTTTTTCCGTTTTTCTCGTTTTTTTCGTTTGTTTGTTTGTTTGTTTGTTTGTTTGTTTGTTTGTTTGTTTGTTTGTTTGTTTGTTTGTTTGTTTGTTTGTTTGTTTGTTTGTTTGTTTGTTCGTTCGTTCGTTCGTTCGTTCGTTCGTTCGTTCGTTCGTTTGTCTGTCTGTTTGTTCGGTTTTTTTTCGTTTGTTCGTTTTTTCCGTTTTTCTCGTTTTTTTCGTTTGTTTGTTTGTTTGTTTGTTTGTTTGTTTGTTTGTTTGTTTGTTTGTTTGTTTGTTTGTTTGTTTGTTTGTTTGTTTGTTTGTTTGTTTGTTTGTTTGTTTCTTTGTTTGTTCGCAATCAATCTGCATAGCATCACCTTTTGGGACTGGGTCTGGTTCTAACCAATAAACCAATGCTCTGTGTGGTGCACAAGATTTTGTTTGAATTAATTTGTACTCAAAACCGAGTTTCAGTTTCTACTATTTCATTGTTATTTTCTTTTTCCTCTTGCTTTTAGGTCTTTCATACTAAACAACAACCAGAATGATGTTCTTCTAAAAAGTTAGTATCAACTGTACAGTGTGTAAAAAGAATGCAACTAAGCTAATCACTTTTTACAACATTATTTTCCCCAAGTTGATATACACATGCAACCGCATGCCTAGAAACGGTGAGGTCACCAGTGGGGGAGGTTAACTGATGACGTCACTAACCTATGTCATCACTCTCATTTCCATAGCGTTGACTTATGAGCTGCATCAAGTGGTTTGTTGTTGCTCACAAGTAAAGGGCCTTGAAACGAGAATGGTTCTGCCATGTTTAAATTGTTCTACAGTAATTATAGTGCAGTTAGTAATTGTTGTGCCACTTTCTCCCCGAAAAAAGAGTTTCTCGTCTCAAAATTAGTTTCGGAGAGAGATGGTGAGACTTGTCCCCCTAAGTTCCGCCTGTGGCGACGTCCCTGCTTAGAAACCATTGGTTGCAGGCATATCATTCCCCGCTTGCTAATATATTGTACAACATTTGTGTTTTAACAAAGTATGGGAAATTTTCCTGATTGTATATTGTGCACTTAAAAAGCATTTTCATTAAATATTAATTAAAGGTACATTACACATATCTGATTTTCTTTTGTACTAGTTGTCAAACTATACACTGAATTGAAAATTGATCCCAAAATAGCAAAGGTAGTGTAATAAACAATTAATGTACTGCTTGAATAGATTATTTGGTATTTAATTTATTTAATTATGGTATTTATATATGTTCTTGCAACTTTGCAGCTAATAGTGATAACTTCAATTTTTGTTTTTCAGGCCTGGGTAGATCGAGCAAGTAAATGTATACCTGGCCACCCTGCAATTTTTGACTTGCAAGTATGAATTTAGACAGCGTGTGAATTGACGGTACCGAAAAAGATGGCGGCGGTACATTAAACCACAATGCTTTGCGACCTCAAATCAGCTCAAATAACAACTAAGCATTTGTTTATCATGCTAAGATGGATTAAGTAAGCAAGAACTTCATTCCTACCAAAGTTGATCGTTTTAAAACCATATCTTCCAATAATTCTGCAAGAAACAATATTACTGTACGCAAAGGATTGTGGTTAAATGTACAAGTCGCCATCTTTTTCGGTACGGTCAATTATTATATGCTTGATTTAGGCGGGGTTTTTTTTTTTTTTGCTGTAAATACTCAGCCTCGTACCCAGGCGCGCTAGGGAATGTTGCGAGCTAGAGGACGCGACGAAGGAGCTTCTCTCTCCCGTCGCGTCCTCCCCACGCACCCCTGCGCGCTTAGCTCGCAACTTTCCCTAGCGCGCCTGGGTACGAGGCTGGTAAATGCTCGTGTATAAGCGCACTTGTTTTCGGGTTAATTTTTTTTTTAGGAAAAAGCTTTTTTAAAAAATCGTAAAATTTTCCTGAAACTTGTACACTCACACAAAGTAACAAAATGTTGATCAAATTACTGCGTGGTGATTTATTTCTTCAAATAACATTTTTAAATATTAAAATACTAATATGATAAAGAATATATTTTTAATGCAATACGATAAAGCAGTATTGTAGCTCTATATTTTTTTCTATTAAAAATATTCTCAATTTCAAAAATATTTCACACAGGTTTTATTTAGAAATAATGGTAGTCAAGTTATACATTAAAGAATTAGAAAACATTTTCTTTGTGCTCATTCAGTTGTGGAAGTAATATTTGAACAACGAGAGCGAGTGTTTCACGGTTTTCCGTGTTTGGATACTTCCGCGTAGGAAATTGCGAGACTGGAGAAAAGCGTAACAAAACACGAGCCGTAGACGAGTGTTTTTAGCTTTTCGAAAGTCGAGCAATTTCCCAAGTGTTTGGATAAGAGTCTCCAAACACGGAAAAAAACATTTTGTATTTCTTTTATAAAATAATCACAAGTGAATATGATATACTGTCCGACATTTTCAAAAAATCGTTTTGGCGGGAATTTTCCGTGTTTGGATACTCTGATCCAAACACGGCAATTGACCAATCAGTGCTCGCGTAGTATACATGTTATTTTATAACGGGATATCCAACCACGAGAAAACAATGTATTATTTGAAAACAATGGCAAATGAGTAACAAATTGGGTAACATTTTTCACACGAGGTGTGTTCACCTCTTTGATTTATCCCATTTTCGTTGGGTTTTTTTTGCATCGTACACGAGAAATTATGAGGGTCTGGAAACTCATAAATATTCTAACACCTTCCACATTTAACAACCTGGTTCATACTTTATTTGGGCTGTAATTTCTTTTATAATCATATCTGTTATTCTCATTTACTTTTTTTCAGGTCCGTTTGATTGAGCGAAGCAAAAGTATTGATTATGAAGAATTAATAAACTTGATTGCTGATGAACTGGTAAATATTTATGAATTCAGTATAGTTATGATGTGCATTATATGCGCAGCACATTTTAATTCAGTCAAACTTTCAGTAAAATGAAACACATCTTCAGAATTGTGTAGTAGAAAAATAAAGAAAAATACAAAAATAAGACTAAAGAAAGAAAAATAATTACAAAACATTCTCAATTTATAAGAAAAACGTTATTGATCACGTTTTTCGGTCAGGATAGAATGATACTAGATAATTTTGGTGAAGGAAAATTTCGAGTGTAGAATATATACATTGTAAGACATTTATATTAGTCGTATAATGTATATATTCTACACTCGAAATTTTCCTTCACCAAAAATGCCAAATGTTACTTACAACTATATATATATATATATCGTCGTGTCTTTTTTTGCGGAAAGCACTAAACGACAGAGAGTGCAGACAGTGCCGAATTAACCTTCCCAGGGCTGGGGGCAAAAATATTTTAGGGCCGTTCACAAAATGAGAGCCATCCCCGGAGTACGATGAACTGAAAGCGTAGGTTGATCGGATCATCGGAGGTTCGTACTTAGGCTACCTCAGGCGCCACTCCCCTCCCGCTTTCAAACAGAAGGCAGCCCGTGGCTGAGATAGCGTGTGATTTTCTCAGGCTAGTTCGGACTTTCAAAGAGAAACTGCATAATTTTTTTATTCACTCCTTTTTTTGGGCCGGTCAGAATCTGGGGCCGGGGGCAAATGCCCCCTTTGCCCCATAGGTAATCCGCCACTGAGTGCAGAAGTCCCCTCTTTTAAAGACTGAGCCCAGTGACGTATTGCATTTTACTGCGCATATCTCAAGCTTCTCCAGGATGAGAACTTTCTCTTCCACGTACCTGTGTGATTAGGTTCAGGTGCTACATATTCGGACGAAGTTGCCTTACTCTCTGTTGTTTAGTGCGTTTCCTTCCCTGTATGTGTGTGAAACTGTCTATAAATGTTTACAACCGACAAATTTTCCAAAAATCTTTCGTCAAATTAAAAAAAATAGGTACGCAATTGGTGCATATATCTACAACCGCTACGAGTAATTTGCATTTCTGGTGCATCTAAAACCGTATTGAATAGCGATGATTTATTTTTGTGTTATGGAAAACCAAAAATGAATGTTTTCAATGGGACATTCCATATTTCAGCTTATAAGATATTCTTACCATTGCACTCATCAACATTATTTGCGTAATGAAACATATCAAAGACTTACAGAAAGCTTCAGATAAAGAAAGATTTCTAGAAAACTTGTTGACAACGTGAAATAAAATACTACACCCCTCTCCCCCCACCCCTCCCTCCCCCGAGAACAACGCGAACATCCATCGAATATTGGGTACGACTGCATGCCGAGTTTTATACGAACGGTTATCGAATATTCGGCGGGAGTGGCCGTGGTTATCTACCCTCGACAAGGAGTTTAGAGTCAACATCTTTGATTAGACGCAGGCTGCGCTCGTGTGTTACTGTTAAAATAAAAATTTGACGTTACTGTGCTAAGTTGCCGATAATATTCGAAGCGACATGGTTACAACTTATCACTCGACAAAACAAACACCAGATAATGTTCAACGATGTATTTTGAAATCGTTTTTGAGGCTTTCTCCGATGTAATTAAACCTAAACGAAATCCTTCTTACAAGACGAACACCAGATAATGTTAAACGATGTATCTGGAAGTTTGTAATTTCAACCTCTTCTCAAGCTTTCTCCGAGGTGAATAGAATCGTGTACAGTTTACGGCTACCGCTTTTTTCAATAATATAGCCACAAAAAACTGACAATATTAGCATGAAATTGTATGGAATAAACTTCTCAAAAAATTGCATAAACTTTAAAGTGGTTTTCTGATGAAAATATTGTGGTAATGTTTCTTCAAAATTCTAAAGATATTATTGTACTTGATAATTGTGCAAAGTTTCATTTCGAAATTCCCCCCAAAAAGTTGTATTTTACGTGCGAAGTTTGTATTTTGGAGCGCCGCCATTAAATTGGCCGTGTTTGAGAAAATGAGTTAAGAAGAACTTATGACGTCATAGGCTCAACAAAAACAAAATATCATTGTTGTTGTCAACAAAAGGGTCATTGTTGTTATTGAGGCTATGACGTCATAAGCTTTCTCGACTCATTCTTCTCAAGCTCGGCCACTTTAATGGCGGCGCTCCAAAATACAAACTTTACACGTAAAATACCACCTTTTCTTCAACGAATTTCGAAATGAAACTTTGCACGATTACCAACTACCATAACATCTTTAGGATTATGCAAAAACATTGACAACAATCTTTTCATCAGAGCACCACTTTAAACAAATCGACTGGATATGTACTTTTTCTGGTTCTGACAAGTGACTATGTGAAAAAAAGTATCTGGCAGTGAGTGAGTGGGCAATTTAGATGAAGCGAAAAAATAGAGAACAATTGTGTACTCTATTAGTTTTTCATTTGCCCTGTCTTGTATTTTATAGACTCAACGTCCACGGGATAGTGCTGTACATACTAAACTGGTTGAGACTTACATCAAAATGGGTAAGATCTTTGGTGTAATTTTTCATTTTTCTACAGTACCAGTTCTAAAACTAAATATATATCTGGGTGAAATAGAATACTTGGTTACTTATAATATATTGTCATCTTTGGTGAAATATAGAAATACTTTTATGGTTGCTTACATAATATGTGGTCATCTAGGCAAAATAGAAACACTTCCATGCTTGCTTATCTACTGTATATATGGTCAGCTGGTTGAAATACGTAGGTGGAAATGGGTGCATGGGTGGACATCTGCGAAGACATTTGCGTATGGTTGGGTTTGTGCATGGAGGACTGTGATATAGCTTTGATCTTTTTGTAGGTTTTAGTTGGGCGGCTAGCCTGATTTCGTGTAGTTTATAGGATATTTTGTTGCCAGTTGCCATAGGATATTTTGTTGCCACGCTACATTACTTGTTAGTTAGTTAGTTAGTTTGTTTGTTTGTTAGTTAGTTTTTAGGTAGGTAAGTTTAAATATACGCCCCTCTTGGAAATCAACGTCTACTAGAAATACGTAAATGCAACAACCCCTCGCGCTCTTTAATATATATTAGGGCCTGGGAATAGCCACTGCTCTCCGACTCAAAATATAGTTTTAAATGAAGTTGAAAACTTTTTTTTTAATCTTTTAAAAAAAGTACTGAAAAACAAAGGGAAAACAACGCAAATGATCTCGCATCTCGTGTAAGTGGGTTCCATGCACGCGTGTCGATATTAGCACCCTCGCCGGGCACGGGTGAGGCTAGCGTATCAAAATAAAGTTGATGTATGTCTGTAGTTAATATCAGTCAGTGAATAGGAAAATCCGTAGCTATTTTCGATTGTATACTGTATAGAACATTGTGTATTGAACTGTAGAACATTGTGTATTTTATAGATCGACTAGAAGATGCTTTCTACCACTGTGTCTCAGTTAACCAAACTAAAGCATTCAACAATGAGTTATCTTGGTTTGTCTTAACTGTCAATATTCTTGAGGTAAAGTCTTCTGCATGGTGATTTTTGTCGCATTTAGCTGTTCGTGTGTGTTTCTTAAGGCTACTTTCAATTTCATCAGTTTTGTCTGCGCAGGCGGACCATTTATTGTTCAGTTTCCTTTGGAAGTGGGACATGCGCGGCATTGACTAATTTGTGTGCCATTACAGAGATGGAGAAACTGTCGGACCTCGGCACTATTGCTTTGAAAATTTTTGAGTTGCCAGAATGTATTTTAAGACCCTATTTCACGACCTATACGGATATCGTTAACGGTAACAGAAAGCAATCGTGTGAATTAATGAGAAGACAATTTAAAATGACTATCATTCCAAATACGAGATATAACTGATATGGATTCTGTTTAAAGTGAATACTTGAACGAACCGCTAAAATATTTTTTGATTTGAATTTTTATTTATTGTGATATTGATGTTTGTATTTCCAAAATAATAATGAGGATGACGTCAAAGTAGGCATATTTGTGTTTCTTTCTTCCTTTTCTTAAAATAAACTGCTTGGAAATTTTAATGAAAAAAATGATAAAATATCGAATATATTATTCAAGTACGGTATGCATTAACGTGCAAATTTGGTAATATTTTTCCTGCAACAGAAATTGCGTATGCAAATTATGCAACACGTCATCTTCATTACTATTTTGGAAATACCAATATTTATCTAACAATAAATAAAAGCTGAGAGCGAAAAAATATTTTGACATTCAACTATACACTTTACATCGTATTTGGAGTGCATGATAGGCACTTTAAACTGGCGAGAAGATTATGGCCATTTATGAGTACACGACCCAATTAACGGCTGATATTATTACAGAAATATTATTTGTTCATTAAAATATAAAATGTTTTAAAACTAAAAATTAATTTTAATTTCTTTTCTTTTCTTTATTTAGCGATATCTAGAATTAAAAGAAGTGGAAGGTAATAATCATATTGACGGGAGATATTTGCGTTGTAATAATTATATTTACGGGAGATATTTGCGTTGTAATAATCATATTGACGGGAGATATTTGCGTTGTAATAATCATATTTACGGGAGATATTTACGTTGTAATAATCATATTGACGGGATATTTGCGCAACCTCGTACCCAGGGTCTTACCTCCGCTCCCCCCTCCCGCTGCGGAAAGACCCTGGTACACGCTGGTCACGTGTCGTCTATCAAAATTTTCGACTGTGGGAGTGTCCCATGCGTATCAATGCTTGACCTCGCTGGAATAGTCGAAGAAATGCATGTATACGTATCTTGTTTTGTTTTCTGATATTAGATTTTGAAATGAATCGTTTAACCGGTGATACGATTTTAAAATTGAAACAAGTTGTTTTGACAGCTATTGTTTTTAGTTTATAATAAATCGCTGTGTTTATTTAAGTTTACAATGAAGAAAGTTTTTTATGTTCCCATTCGTTTAATAATCGTCAATCTGGCTGCTTAAATTATACAATATATACTCGATTAATCGATATCTTATTATCATTTTTCTATTTATATAAACTCCAGTTACTCCGCAAATTTGATCTTTCATCGCTTGATCATGAAATATGAATACGCCACTACGAAAACTGTTGCCGCTCCTCCATTCGGCAAAGTATATTAAAATATCGAACAATAGTATTAATCAACGACAAATAAACAAAAATAAACTACTAAAATAGTAAAATATTTGAAACCAAGATCATTCTATAATGCTATAGCAAGACACTAGACACATTTAATAAGGCAAAGGTGAAATGTTGAACCTTTGTTCTCATCTGTCTGCATTTCTGAATGCGCTGTGTTGTTTACTTAAAGAAATAGTACTTTCAGTAGACTTCAAGAAAGCGGGCGAGTCTTATCGATTTTTCTGCTTCTTTGCTGTCACAAACTTCTTGTCCGATAAAGAAACCCCCGTTCAAGTTAACTTGTTACGTATATCTCTTAGTTTTGATCGTTTTAAACGCAACAACCTAATACCCGCCGCTTTTCGGACTATTAATAATAACACGTCGTATTAAATTATAGTCCCTCGCCAATTGTTTAAAATATAATAGGTACGGATATCGACTAACCTTTTTAAAATGAACTTGAAAATTGGCATTTTATATCAAATATATTTATCAATTATCATGTTCGTTTAAATTATATCTCGTTTCGGATTGTTTCTCCAAGCCGTTGTGCACCTTTCGTGAGTTGTGACATTTCATCTGGCCAGATGTTTTGCGTTTTGTATAAACACTACTCCGGTCGGTAAGTCGAGAAAGTTTTTTGTACCACCCTACCCACACTAAATTTATTTTGTACTGCCCATATTTTGGGCAGCACGTCACCAGCGTGTACCAGGTTCTTTCCGCAGCGGGAGGGGGGAGCGGAGGTAAGACCCTGGGTACGAGGTTGATATTTGCGTTGTAATAATCAAATTGTCGAGATATTTGCGTTGTAATAATCATATTGACGAGATATTGCGTTATAATAATCATATTGATGGGAGATATTTGCATTGTAATAATCACATGGACGAGATATTTGCGTTGTAATAATCACATGGACGAGATATTTGCGTTGTAATAATCACATGGACGAGATATTTGCGTTGTAATAATCACATGGACGAGATATTTGCGTTGTAATAATCACATGGACGAGATATTTGCGTTGTTTTAAAGGAAGCATTATGGGAGGTTGTTGTCATTATCGTTGTCAACTGGTTGTTTTTCTGATTTTTTGTTTTATCGTTAACTGTCTCGCCGTCGTCGTTTGCTTTGTTTTCCTTGACGTTTGTCGTTGTCATCGTTGTTGTGTAGTTGATTTCGCCCTTGCAACTGTCTGTTAATTTATGATTGAGATTTACATGTAATTTATTTTATCATTTGTAACTTTGTAATTGGCTTGCGGGCTAAGAAAAAAATATGTGTAATATTTTTTCAGTAATTGTAATTTTGTGTCTGTTTACATACAGTGAAAAATCACTCTCCTGTATCAAGACAAAATGTACTGCAGGAGGTCTACATGGTTTTGCTGTCCAGTTACTGCAACCTGGTTGAACTATACTTAAAAGATGCTGGAATAAGAAACGCCTCAAGGTCCCTGCTAAGGTGAAGACAGAAATTATTTTTATAGAAATTATTATAAGTTGTTATTTTCTTCCATGATAAAATAGTTTTAGTGTGGAATCTGTGCTTTATGTTACACCGGTAAAATATTACAAGTTGTTAAACTTGCATCTACATACAATAATTCGCCTTGATGACATTTTAATGGTGTTGAATGTGTAGTCTTATAAAGACAATTCAATGCCTGTTAATAATAACCCTGTACATACTGTTGCCTGCTTTCAGAATTTATATAATCTTCTATACTACATGTAATATTTCTACATATATACTACATGTTTCATCAGGTGATCCAAACACGAGAAAACATGAAAGCACGAGGCCGAAGGCCGAGTTCCCCTAAACAACACGCTAAACGAGTTGTTGATATGCCATCTCAATCGAACGATTTCAATTGGAAAATGCAATTAAAATAAACCTTCATGAGATTTTATTCATGAGTGTGTGTAAAATTTATTCATACAGCAACTTGTTATTTTGCACAGATAATTGTGTGATCTTAAGAATTAGATGAACACCGGTTTTCATCTAATATCTTGGGTGGTATACGGTCTTAGGGTCTTTTACTGGAGTATCCAACTTCAATCAGGTGATTGAATGAACTATTGTAATTGGCTGATTATCTCATGGATTATTCATGAGTTTGAGATGTAATGCTAAACAATGTATGTATATAGTGTACTGATTAAATCATGAGTTAACATACCGTGATATAATATTTTCTTTATTGTTGTACAAAGACTTGATCAGCTGCTCTACCTAGCTGTAAATCTTGACAATGGATTGAGTAATTCAATGGATCTTGGTGATGCCGGTGAATGGGATGTAGCCATAACAGAAATAAGAGCACAACTTTATATGTTGAGTGGCCATTTACTTCTGAGTCTTGCGAATGAGGTAACTATCGTGTGTTTTTTGCTTCCTGTCAATGTGAATAATGAGTTATCAAGGAAGGTTATTATAACTTATTGGGTTCATCCAAGCCCGATATGGCGAAATATTTAAGTCGAAAATTCAAAATAATAATATTTGAAACTTAAATATTTCCGTATCGGGCGAAGATGAATCCAATAGTTGTTTTATTATATCGAACAAATAATCGTGCAATTGGCAAGTAAATATACCTTGTGCACCTGTCCAAAGCTTGCTGCCCATGCAATATGTAGTTGTCCTACATCGTAAAATATTGGGCTGGCACGTGACGCTAATGTACACATTTGATTGGACGATTATTTGCGAGGATTAATAAATATCTTTGCTATTATCAAACCAAATTAATTCAAATGAAAGCATGTGGGCGTGTTTCTCCCACAACACCAAACGTGTAGATTTTCACGTGATTATTTTTTATAATAGCAAAAATGTATAACCTCCAATAAGTCCTTATGCACGTGCGACGTCCCAAATGTTTAATTGCATATTAAACTGAAAGATTTTAACAACGAATCAAGGAAACGAAAAACTGCAAAAGATGTTACTCTGTTATGTTAAGTGTTCTTTCAAATAAAACGGACTTGATTTTCATTTCATAGGAACTGTAAAGGTTACTGTATTTGTTTATGCTGAATGTTAAATGTTTATTTTGTATTTAGGGTTATTCTGCATGGTCGCAGGCATTGGAAATGGCTACTGCATGTTATATTACTTGTTTACGTGTGCCCGAACCAGAAATGCAGTCTTCTTGGGCTGCAACAGCTTCAGCTCAACGAAATCCGTTAACCTGGTCCATTATGGCTGCCTCACGTCTTAGTCAGACTGGTAACTATAACTTGTTTCCTTGTTCTTGTAATGTTGACTAAATCAATCCTTTGCTGTCCTTTTTCAGGATTTCTATGATACTCAATTTTAAGTGCATTTCTTCTCGTGATCACATATTTCATCATTTCATATTCCGATTTTTCTTTTACTCAGTAATTTTGCAAGATTATTACTTCCGTGTTTTATATTGTCATGTTTACTTTTAACACTTTGAGGCCTGGACCCCCTTGCTGAATAAATCGTCTGGCGTTAGCCAGAATAAAATACTAAAGACTCGTCTTCAGGCTTCAAAGTGTTAAGATGTACATAAGATTTCCCCCCATATGCAATTATATATAGCCAATTCTAGCTTTTCCCCCAGCCTCGACACGTCTGTTCCTTGTCGACATTTCTTGCTGACTTCTTGCCTGGAAATTTCAAAACATCTTTCTAACTCGAATAAGTTGGGGGGAGTTGGCATTGAGTCAATCGTGAGGAAAAAATTGCAACATGTCTTAGTTATTGTCGTTATTTGTACGTTTAGTTGTGCAACTTAGTATAATTGCCACTACAGTGTACATTCCAATCCTGTAAGTCGTTTTCACTCACGTAATCGGTGGCCCACTGGGGTGGTAAAACTATACAAAAATTGTAAAACTATACAAAAATGTTGAGCCAAATCTCCATAAGATAAAGATGGTACACCACTATATACGGTCGCCATTTCACTGTCTTGGTACACCATGCAGTTTATAATAATAATAATAATAATAATAATAATAATAATAATAATAATAATAATAATAATAATAATAATAATATTAATAATAATAATAATAATAATAATAATAATAATAATAATAATAATAATAATAATAATAATAATAATAATAATAATAATAATAATAATAATAATGATAATAATAATAATAGATGGTTTATTTAAAATACTTTCACACTTAACGTGAATTGCCGTATTTTTACAATGGTAAAACAATAAAAGTAATAATTTAAAAAGTTTCGAGGAACTGGTATTACAATATTAAATAGATAAATTACAATAACTAATTCAGCTATAATACAAAGGGAAAACTATTTATAAAAGCTATGCCAAAAATATTAAGTCAATCAGAATTGATGGGAAGAAATTTGGTTACCATGACTTCAGATGAAAACGATCTATAATGTAAAACTATATCATGAATATTTAGTGCAATATATTTTTTACTATATTTTTTCTGAGACATAAACGCTTTTCAAGTTCTTTTTCTTCAGATGAGCGTATTCTCAAAACGCTTTAAGTTGTGCTGTACGCCTGTTTTAGGTCATTTGGTTCTTGCTACGCTGGATCGTTACGGAGAAGAGAAAATTGACAGTCTTTTGTTAAACTGGTGTTCTCCTCAGGTCAGAAACGCATTCATCACTTTACCAACATTAGTGAATATATGGGGTTTAGAAAACGAATTACTTCGACTACAATTGAATAAAGAAAATCAAGCGCTTGAGTGAATATAATATGTTTGTCATTCTGAATTGTTTTTTTCACAAGCCTTAGGCCCCGTTCACACTATACCGGATAGCTTTTGTGCCGGCACGAAAACCATACCGGATAGGCCTTCTGTTCACACACAAAACGCCTATTCCGGCACAATTTCTGTGCCGGCACGCCGTTGCGCCGCTCCGATCTCGAAAGAGGTACATCTTGTATCGGATAGCTTTTTGTGCCGTTTCAGCTCCTGTGTGAACGGAGATCGAAATCGTTTCGAAATCGGTTTTCGTGCCGGCACGAAAACCTATCCGGTATAGTGTGAACGGGGCCTTAGGCCTATAGGGTTTATATTTTCTGCATATCTAAATGCTGCCGTTACACAGTGCAATTCTACAAGTCAAAGTTAACGTCTAAAGTACATTATAAATACTAATAAGAAGGGCACGTATAGCGGCGTTTATGTGTAAATTAAGGGTGAGGTATTGTGTTCATAAACCTTTTGTATGCTAACTCTTGTAAGCGTGTTTACTCGAAAAGTGATATTATCTGGGTTACCTTACCCAAACAAAACTCTAAGCCTAGCTATATAGAGTATGATACAAAATTTCACTAGTAATGAGTTTACCATTTACATGTAAATTTAATGTAAATTGCAAAAGTTAGTATTACATTTTGCAGTTTAGATGGCAATTTTTAGATACGTTATTAGTGTTTTCAGCTTGAGTTGGTAAAGTTTTCTCGTGTGTTTTTTGCTGTACAAGCTGTCGTAAGTAAACTGAGAAAAACTCTGAGCTCCAGACGGTACTCGAACCCACAACCTTCCGAATACCAACCGGACGCTCTCACCATTGAGCCACTGGAACTCAGATGGTAGACCGATGTTGTTTTCGATATTTATACGCCTGGGAACTATAGTCAGTCCGTACGTATGTCACAAGTACTTGTTGGGCTACAAGTCGCATCGTGTCAGTTTATTTTCAGTAAATGTATGTGAATTTCTCTGAGTTTACTTACGACAGCTTGTACAGTAAAAAACATACGAGAAAATGTTTTAGATAATTTCGTAAAACATTCACACGAGTTTCACGCCCAATGTTACACTTAATAAATAGATTACATTTTTTTTTCGTGTGAGAATAAGAGTCGAGTGGTGTGACTGCATGTTGTTTTTTACACGATGCGACGTCATTTGCATGTGATCTATTACAGTACACACACACGGAAAATGTAATCTATTTGTTTTATAGAATAAAAATTCAAGTGGCTAATCAAAGGATTTTTGGGCATGGAAAAAATAGAGAAAGTCTGCTGACGTCATTTGACGTGGATTTGACGCTATGTGTGCGTTGTGTCCTTTAACAGAAGATCACGGTCAAAAACCAATGAAAATGCACAAAGAAGTGCCATAGCAGTCTGCTATAACAGACACTATTTTTACCCGTAGCGCTATTGAAACGGTCTCGCCACGGCGGTGCAATGCAGTGTCACACTAAATTTAGTCCTTTTGTTGCAGGGACAAGAAGATATTCTGACTACTCTCTACGGACACAATCACGACTTTTCCAAGGTAATGTATGTCTTACTTTAGAACGGAGTTGTAAGGCAGGTTTATGGTAAGCATAATGCCCGGGCGTAGGGCCGAAGGCCCGGAGCCCGGTGAGGGTGCTAATCTCGACATGCGTGGAGTCCACTTTACACGCGTGTTAAAATGCGAATCAGTTTGAGCGATCTGAATATTTGTATATATGTGTGGACGGAACACACGCGGTGAAGATTGTGGGGCACTGGAAACAATATAGTTCTTGACAAAAAAAGATTTGAACTAATATATTCTTGACAAAAAGACTTGAGAACAGAGTTTTTGGGATACGTACATCCTTTTCAAAAGAACAGAAACAAATCAACGTTTACGTATAAAGTCTTGACTAAAGGAAACCCGTCAAACCGAAACTCGAAAGAAGGAAAAAGAAATAGTCAATTAGTCAAAATAGAAAACCAGCGAAGATAAAGGCCGAAAAGTTTATTCTACGGTAAAAATATAGAGCAGTCGCTCTCAGTAATCCCCGAACATTTAGTAGCAAAACTGTTTTTTTATCCCAATTATTCTGCCATAATTAAAACTATATTTTCATCGTCCCGACAGGAGTAGCTATTTCCAGGCCTCCAATAAAAAAAGAGTGCATGGGGGGTTACTGTAAAAGCGGGCGAGGGGTTATTGCATTTATTGTATTTCTAGTCATATGATAGTGAGTGCAGGTAAGGATTTACACTGCAATTTTATAATATGTGAAAATTATGGAAAACTTAATGATTTAAGTTGGCACTTCGGTCGTGTATAGTTACTTCACAAATCACAATATAGTATAGTATAACGATGGATATACTGCCGAAACATCGAACGTAGAAGTCTAACGTTTCTCTCAGACAAAGGGCCATCACTCGAAACGTTAAACTTATATTCCATGTTTCGGCAGTATATCCAACGTTACTACATATTTCGATTTGCGTTTAACACTGGATTTCCCTATCCTTCCCCCCCCCCTGCTTCTCCACTGACCAGATGGAAAACATGGTGAATGATTGTTTTCCATATCTTAATTACAGTACTGCCTACGCAGCACACTACTTTGATTTTATAGTCACTTCAGCTTGTTTATGTTTACTTTGTGTATTTTTCCAGTTGTTCTTGAGTGAAGATGAATGTTTTCTAATACCAGAATTTCTTATTCCCGAAGATCTTATTAAATACGATGAAGGTACTTTTGTACTCTGTAGAATTTCTCTACTATCATTAATGGTCTTTTAAAATTTAGGGTGCTTTAGTATATATGATAAATCCCATCCTTTGTAAAATGCAGCATTTTGATTGGTCCATTTGCGATCGGATATTAAACTAGTACTCTGAGTACGGACCGTTTGCAGTTGTGATTTTATTTTGGAACATATCAAACCATTGCAAAAGACAATTGAAATATAGCAAGGTTTGATATACTGCCGAAACAGAGAACGTAGGAATCTAACGTTTAGAGCGAGATAGATAGATCGTTTTTATTAAGTAATACGATTGCAGCCAAAAATGGCTGAATTGTGTACAATCTTTACAAATTTAGAGGATTACTACAATAAATATCAGTCAGAGAGAAGGGCCTTTGTCAGAGCGAACTTGGGCCTTCGCTCGAAACGTTAGACTCCTACGTTCTCTGTTTCGGCAGTATATCAAACCTTACTATATTTCGATTGTTGTTTCAACACTGCCTACGCAGCACACTACTTTTATTTCATTGTAAAAGACGATGATTTTGAAAAAATGTTTTTGATCGTTTTCCTTATGAACGGTTAGTTTTTTGTTTGTTAAACAATGACTTAGTATAAAGGCTTGCTAAACTAAGTTTTGTTTTTGAAAACAAGGGCTGTACATTTTCATTTAATATTACGAATATTTTACTGACATTAATTATTGATGCAATTGGTCGCTGAAAGGCCCCAACCTTGTACCCAGGGCGTTCGTGACAACACCTTGGCACAGAATAGAAATACAACCAGAAGTCCAACTCGAGTGACAACTTGTCCGCATTTCTTCAATGCGCAGGTGCGATATTTTACGCCGTCCTACGCAATCCTGGCAAGTTCCCCCGTCAGTTTTAACCTTCTTTTGAAGGTCCAAACTGCCGGGGGAACTTGCCAGGATTGCGTAGGATGGCGAGGAATCAAGATGCGCGAGGCGACATGCGCGAGGACATAAACTTCAAAGGTTCCGACGCGAGGTGGACTTCTGGTTGTATTTCTATTCTGTGACCTTGGCAAAGGCTGGAAATCACGTGACAAAATATCAATATATTTGGAAAATTTTCCCGTCAGCTGAAAACGTATCGAGTCTGTGTAGGCCAACTGTGAAAAGCCGACAAGTATTTTCCTCTTATCAAGTCTGTGGTCCTTCCATGCTGAACTCACCGGAAAATCTTCTAAATGTTCAATGTATCGAAAAATTTCTTAACGTGCTCCCGCCAAAATCCAGTGTTTGCCAGGGCGTTTCCTTGGGTCGCCTCATCTCCCACGAACGCTCTAGGGACAAGTTGGAAAAGGCGCTTAGGGGGGCGAGAGATTTGTATACCTTTTTCTAAGTAAATATATTAAGGCACTAGTTCATTCCAATAATTATGTTTTGTATTCAATCTATTTTGTTATTTTTTAGTGTTTATTACTGAGAATCCTTTAAACCTTCAACTTATTGTTTGGGTCGGACTTCACTGGTATCAACATGACCAACATATCAAGCCCGGAGGTAAATAGCCTGTGTGGCTGTACTTGATTTTGAAACTCCTTCTCGTTTTCATTCTCTGATTTTTAGGAGGCCTTATGTTCAAACGTCTTTAAACCTAATCACTAAATTACAAATCTTGCCTCATTTAACAACCTACAGCTAGTTAACAATAGAAGTAAAGTTAAAGTACTAAAGTTTAATAATGATTAATTGCTAACATAGTCCCTATAATTAAGGGACTATGATTTAAATAATAACATGTAACTTGGATGCCAACATAGTTAATAGAACACATACATGGTTTGGAAACTCGTCCAAAGTGATTGTTCTATGTTTTTGTTCAAGTTTATGGAAATTTGTGCAATTTCACGATATTGTATTTTCTGTATAGTGAAGCAGTCGCCCAATAGCAACGATCGGGTTTAATTAGTGAGTTGCTTCATCGTCACGTGTTGCGGTGGTTCATCGTCACGTCGATAGAATTTACTTCCATATAAGGAACTCCATTGTCAGTTCAACATGACCATGCTTCATGTTGAAAGACAATAGAGCTTCCAAACCATGTATATGTTCTATTAACTATGATGCCAATGATCGTGTTAGTACATTAATAAAAAATAAAAACACGCTCGATGCTCACAAATATTCAGGGTAGCCTGGGCGGGCCCCCTGGCATATTAGTAGCTGACTCACATCCCCTCCCCCCCCCCCCCCCCCCCCCACCAAAGTCAGAAAGAGACTAGAAAAATCGGAATAGCAACTGGAATGTGAATAGCAACCAGCTGGCTACTATCAATTGCCAAAATTGTTTGTGTTTATCTATGATACTCAACCTACTTTTCTGGAACTCTAGTTCTATTTCTAAGGTATTCACAAACAATGATTTCAAAGTTTAGATTGAAGATTAGAAATTAATTTACAAGTTTCTTATAGTCGTAGGTTTTGATGATTTTTGGAATGATTTTTGGGCCCCAAAAATCGGCGGGGCCCCTGGCACTTGCCCAAAGTGCCCTCCCCTTGATCCACCACTGCCTGTTTAGCTGGCTGTGGGAAACTCCAACCCCTAATACCGCAAGCTACGCATGACTATAATTTATGCCCTATACTAACAAGGTTATTGGAAATGCATGCTATAACCCCTTTTATTATATGGCACAAGTTACTCCATTGAAATCGTGTGCTCTCATTGGCTAAGACGCGTCACGTACCGGTCGATTATTTTCCGTTTGCCAACCATTTTTGTTTACACAAGAACAACGAAATAAAACCGCAAAATTTTGTGAATCCAACAACCTAAGGACTAAATCATGTACGAGTCGGACGATGAGCAACCTGGACATGAGTTTTAGGATTCCGAAAGCGATAACAACAAGAGCAACAACATTGAAAACGATGAGTTTTATATATCACACGCTCGAGGTCACACTAAGTACGTATCATGTAAGGTAATGCAGGTATGTTGTTTCAGAATGCCATATAATAAACTTTTTATTAACCTCGTCCGCTTGGTCTTTACGGAATAATATCAGACCTCGGTCTTTTATGCACAGACCTCGCCCTACGGGTTCGGTCCGTACTGTCAAGACCTTGGTCTGATATTTTTCCGTAAAGACTGCGCTCTCGGTTAATAAGAAGTTAATAGCTCCCTATCCTGCCGCCCTTAAGCCCGTTTTCCACTAGGCGACTTTTTTCGCGCGAAGCGAATCGAAAAAATAAATTCAGCAACGTGATTGGTTAGCGACAAAATTCGCCCCGAAAAAGTAGAAACAGATCCTACTTTTTCTGGCGAATAATCGCTTCGCGCGAAAAAAGTCGCCTAGTGGAAAACGGGCTTTAGGTAGGTTTTGTTTTTAATCTATTGTTTTTAATTGTATTGCTATAGTGGGTGTATTGGCAAGTCGGATGTTTCATGGATTGCGTATGGATGTTCGCGACATACGTCAATGTGCAGCTGATTTCATCTGTCTCAGAGATGTCGAGGTAAAAAGACTGTGATTATCGAGTTATTATAAACACTGCGGAAAAAACGTCTGCGCGTGTGCTAGTTACTTAGTAGTTTATTACGAAATCAATATGGCGAGTGGTTTGGATGTCACTTTTTAAAACAAATTAACTTGGCTTGATAAAATGTTTTATCTTATTAAAGGTAAGGGCAATAAAAGTCAAAATTTTTAATTTATGACTTTCGAATTAATAAACACACTTACTAAGATAATCCTAGTAATATAAACGATCTTTTTTGATAACATTACCAATTCCGGTAAAACACAGTCGTATCATCCGCAATATTAGCGAGGTTCAGATCACACTTCCACTACCGCTACCGTCTGTAAATGTGGTTAAGCTGATGTAATGTTCGTTTTTTCGTCCTATAGTCGTAGTTGGTTTTAATCCTAGTACCGTAAAACGCTTTCTTTTTGCACTAGGTTCGAGACCTGCGACCATTACTGAACGTAAAAACAATATTTGACATGCTTAGTTATATTTATGGTAGTGGTAGTGGAAGTGTGATCTGAACCTCGCTATTATTTTAATACTGTGCCTAATTAACTTGGAAGTTAGTGACGTCACAAGCTGGGTAAATATTATAAAATCACACTTTGCTGATCACTGAGTGCTTTCCATGCTTTTGAAAGTATTGTAATACAATTATGTGAAAACACCATTCAGTAAAAGTGAACTTTAGGCATGCATACGTATTGGTATAACTAAGTAAATATTTTGCTTTACCGAGCTTGTGACGTCAGATGCATATCAAAAAAATTGTCCAAGATGGCGGATCGATGACAAGATTGTTTTTCGTCGAAATTAGTGATGTTGTAGTTGAGAAAAATCGTTCATATTATTTGAAATACATTAGTAAGTAGATTTTTAAATAAAGAAAAACAGGAATTAAAAATTATGATCTTTGTTGCCCTTGCCCTTAAATTCTTTATTCAACTGATTAGTATGTATGGTGTAATGAACAGTGTGATAAGTGGTTTTATTATATGGCTGAGTTTGATTTCTGGTCCGTACGCAAAACTACGCACGCTGATTGGTTCCCGATAGGTTGGGATTTTACGATATTGACCGGCCAATACGCTTTTTTCTCGGCCCTGTACGTTTTGGCGAGAAAATGGTTGAGTTGATTTAGTTGAACTAGGTATCTTTATTCAAATATTCTGAACAATAAAATGTGTTGGAACATTACTGCTGGTTTTCGTTAAAGCCGTTTATCTAAAAACATGACAAAACTGGTGTAAACAAGAAGGCCAAGAAGCGACACGAAAAAGTTAACAGGTAAGGTAAACAGCATTCTCCGAAGACGAAAACAATACTTAAAAATTTCATTTAAAAATAAAGTGAACCAACAGCCATATAATAAATTCCTTATTAACCTCGTTTGCTCGGTCTGTACGGGAAAGTATTTGCCCTCGGTTTTATCGCACAAACCTCGCTCCTTGGTCGCTCGGTCTGTACGAAAACCTCAGGCAAATACTTTCCCGTACAGACCTCGCACTCGGTTAGTAAGTCCTTAATCACTCGTTTTTGAATGGTAAAGAGTGTGATAACACTTATCACACGGTTCATTAGCCTGCCTGCAGACGCTTGTGTTTCCGCTGCTGGAAATACGGCGTCTGCACGCAAGCTAACCGTTTATCGCTTACTAATGACTATTTCGATTTCTAACTCTTGAAGTCTCTGTAAATTAATTAAAAAAAAAGATTTCATTGCAGAAGACTCATGATATAAGATGGTAAATGAATGTTCACTCGTGTGGTAAAGAATTTAACGTTGTTTATCACACTTGTAACCATTGATTAACCCTTACTAAAGCGAGCAGGGAAATGTTTTAATTTAAAATATTATACATGTACCTCAAGTGTAAATTGCCCAATCAGATAACTGGATTTGTACCACGTGACCATGCAGTTAATCTAGAACTACCCTCCACTTTGTGGTATTTAATTAATTGAAGTGAAATACCCCGCTGTGGTGGTAAAAAGTTAAAAGTTAAACGTTTTAAAAATTATTTAAGTTTTTTTTTTGGAAAGATTATGTTTCGGTATAATATATCAATTGTATGCCCTTCGCTCGGGGTATTCCCCAAAAAATTACCCCTCGAGATGAAATATCCCTCGAATATCCCTTCGCTCCAGGTCTATAAATATCAGTGCGTTAAATAGCAACTAATAATCTAAAATATTATGAATTATATATAAAATATGAATGCTGTTTTCTAAGTGTCTTTTCGCTTTCTTTGGGTGCAAGGTATATTCTTAGGATGTTTAGCTGTTGACCTGTCTATATTAGCGGGGACTGCAGCTAGGTTTTCACTGTGAAGATTTCTGATCTCATTGTATAGATTTTTATATTTTTTAATTTTTACAAATTGAGTTTTTGTTCTCTTTTTGATATTTTTATTTACAGGCGTTTGTTTATGCAGTGGTGAAATGTTGCGCCCAGACCGTTTTCGAAGACGTTGATGTTGTTTATGAGTATTACCAACCCAAGTTATTACCTCTCTGTTTATCTTTACCTCTTTGCATTCCTTCACAATATCAATGGTGGAATGCTGCCTACACACTTTACAATGGCACTGTCAGGTACTTTATTTCTTACTAAAGGGTTATTTAGTTTTGGTTTATATTATACAACTGCATTAAAAACTGTTCAAATAACGCTAAAAATGAGTGCAAATATACAGCGATATTTGGATAGTTAGTTATTTGCACTGTTTATTTGGATTGTTAGCCAATCAAATTTATCACACGGGAGACTACTTCATGTATGTTTATTATTTTGTCCTGGTGCAAGTCACACTTCTCTGGCCTTTTTAAAGTTTTCTTTTTCCATAAAAATTTGTTGATCAGAGCAGTTGTATAATAAATATAACCCCTGCGGGCTCGTCAAAATACTGCATAACTCGTAAAAATATTTTCGAAAAGCTAAAAAAAAAACACTTGTCTGGCGGCTCGTGTTTTTGTTACTCGCAACATCCCGCGCGGCGCGTGTTTATCGCAGAATCCAAACACGGGAAACTATTACGTATTAAAGAAATACCAAATGGTTTTCCGTGTTTGGATACTCTGATTCAAACACGCGCGGGAAATTGCGAAACTGGAGAAAAGCGTAACAAAACACGAGCCGTAGGCGAGTGTTTTTAGCTTTTCGAAAGTCGAGCAATTTCCCAAGTGTTTGGATAAGAGTCTCCAAACACGGAAAAAACCCATTTGGTATTTCTTTTATAAAATAATCACAAGTGAATATGATATACTGTCCGACATTTTCAAAAAATCGTTTTGGCGGGAATTTTCCGTGTTTGGATACTCTGATCCAAACACGGCAATTGACCAATCAGGGCTCGCGTAGTATACATGTTATTTTATAAACATCTTTAGTGTCATTACCACTGAACACGAATCTACCGTTCGTACATATACAGATATGATATACCTGATATATAGCGACTGTACTTAGCGTAATCTTTATATCATACTTATAAGCTTACTGCGACTTTCTGTGATTTTCTTCTTTAGCGTTTCAGATTCTGGTAAAGTCAAACTGACTGTTCAACGCGGCTTAGAGCAAATACGAGCATTGAAAAACCATGGGATGCATCCACGACTTGTCACTTATTTAGCAACGAACTTTGGACAGAAAGTAAGAATAAGTATTATTTTCTCTGAAATAGTATTTAAGAAATGGTTCATGGTTTGTCGTGCTCCATCAAGTTATGGATGCATGCGGGAAGTCCCGAGAGCACGAAAAAAGCGTTAAGTGTTGGTCGAGGCGTAGATTTTTTAGTGCTTTCCAACTTCCCAAGTGCATCCATAACTCGGTGGAGTACGCCAAACCATGAACCATTTCTTTTATAACAGAAAATCAGACACAAAACAACGGAAAACAATATTTATTTCGCTGATTAAAAATGAGTTTCTCATTACGTTTGAAATTACCGTGCTCCATCAATTTTTATACAATACCCTGGTTGCTATGCGTGTTTTCATTGGTTGTTGCCCATGATCTATTAGAGGACAGACGCATGGTCACGTCAGATCACGTCAGCTGACTTGCTTTTTTCGTTTTTCATGCCCCAAAATCCGGCAAGAGTTTCGACCAAAACCTTTTAAACTTTTATTGTATAAAACAAATAGATTCCATTTTTTTGTTGTCTGTTCAGTTATAGATGCACAGAAGACGTCACAACGTGGTAAGAACATCAGTGACCCACTCGACTGCGTCTCGTGGGCCACTTTTTTGTTCTTACCACGTTGTGACGTCATCTGTGCATCTATAACTGAACAGACAACGGCAAAATGGAATCTATTTGTTAAATGGAGCACGCACGGTAGCCAATCAGAAACGCCGTTGTATTACATCTATATTATAAAATTCTTTTTTCTGGTTCACATTGTTTGTGTTAGTTAATTAGCTTGTTTAATTAATATCTCTATCGTGTAGTCCTTGATGCTAAAAGATGCCGCTGGATACAAAGATTGGTACTATTCGGAACATTGGAAGGTATTGTCCAATTATGATGTTTGAATTGTTCCCGAGCCCGGACGGCACTAAGCGAGGGTGCTAATCCCGACCGGCGTAAAGTCTCTTATACGCGAGTTTACAAGGCGGGCCAAATCTCGCATTCCTCTTCATAATATCAAAACATCATAGCAAATGTATTTGCATAGCCATATATACATAGTAAGGTTTGATATACTGCCGAAGGTTATATGCAAATCGCTTATATGCAAAAGTCGCTTATATGCAAAGATTTTGGAAACCCCAAATTATATGAAAATCTGTTCTTTTAATCCGCTTATATGCAAAATCCGCTTATATTGCGTATAAGTGGCGGTGACTGTATGTCAAACCTTACTATATTTCGATTATTGTTTCAACACTGCCTATTTACGCAGCACACTACTTTTATTTCAAATGTATTTGCAGCCCGGCATTATATAAAAGAAAATTTTAATAAATAAAACATGTTTGGCTCTCGCTAAGAGCTGTTGGAGAACGTTTCAGCCATATTATAGCTTTCTTGGCGATTATATAGAGCCCATCTTGTTTATAGTATACGCCATTAGCTGACCTGTAAAAATCTTAGCCGTTAATTAAAAAATAAACCTCTTAATTATTAAAACTCTTCTATCATGATGGCAAATGTTGATGTATTAAGCTTAAGGCTTTTCAACTTGGCGACTTTTTCTATATATATATCAAGCAAATTGAAAAAGATATTCAAAAAATATGTTAGGAAAAAAAGTGCAGGGCTGGAATTTGTTTTACGGAAAACTAACATTTTTGGTCGGATGATGTAATAGTCTGGTCTATACTGTAGTTTATATATATTTATGTAATGTATGACCATATTTTTTGTCAGAGTTTGCAGCTGAGAAGTCTTCACTACTGGAAAGTTGCCTTGACTATTTTTGACAATATGAGGAGGTATTTGATTGTTACTGACCAGATAGCTACTGGGAGGCAGGCCATAGAGATCATATAAATACTAGAGGGGGCATTGGCAGGAAAATTTTGTAACCACATGGCAGCCACCATTACCTATGATATTTCAGTCAATTGGTTGGCAAATGTACCAGACCCAGTCCTTTGCCAACCAACGCGCCTAATGTTTGCCTTCACAAAAATCCAAGATGGCGGCGTTCAATTGGTTACCCGCGGTTGACTGAAATTAAGATAGGATGCCCCCTCTAGTATTATTATATGATCTCTATGAGGCAGGCAGGGTTGTCAGTGTCAGACCATTTGAAAGTAGCTATTATAATCATGGTGATTGATGATGTATACAAGAGTCCGAAATGCGAGTTGTATAGGGGAGTGTTGCAAAGTTTTTAGAGAATTTGTGAATCATATTATGGTTTACTTATGTTTTTGTCTTGCTTTACTACTTTTTGCTTTTTTATATTTCATTTCTCAGAAACAAGAATCCTGGCTGTCCAAAAGATCCTCTTTTCCCTCATAATTTGAGTCATCTTGAGGTACGTGTGTTTGTCTTTATAGGAACGTATAAGTTTGCGCAAATAGTTGACAAAGTCGCGGTTTCTTATTATCAGTTCCTTATCTGTGGATGACCTATAGGGACCTTATTCACAATCTACGACAGCAACTTCAACGACGACACCCTTCAAACAAAATATAGTTCTTTTTACAGTTCTTCTGCAATTCTTTGTGAGTTGACGTCATATTAAAGACAATACGACGTCTACTCATTCAAAGTTGCATGAGAACTGTTACCTAAAGTGCGTATGACACGAAAATTAAATATATCTTATTAGATGTTTTTGGTGTGTATAGTATCGCTGTATATTTTTACGAGTTGTGCCGTATCTGCTCTGATCAACAAATTTTTATGCAAAAAGAAAACTTTAAAAAGGCCAGAGAAGTAGCGTGACTTGCACCAGGACAAAATAATAAGCATACATGAAGTAGTCTCCCGTGTGATAAATTTGATTGGCTAACAATCCAAATAACCAATGCAAATAACTAACTATCCAAATATCGCTGTATATTTGTACTCATTTTTAGCGTTATTTGGACAGTTTTTAATGCAGTTGTATAATAAGTTTGTCTTATTTGAAAGAAGACTTAAAATGATAGAGTAACATATTTTGGTTTCCATGCTTCGTTCTTGAGATATTTCAGTTTGTTTGATATGTTAATTGCAATTGATATAATCAAACGAAACTATTTGAAAACCTGCTTGTTTGGTGTTGTGGGAGAAACACACGCCCACGCTTCCTTCAAGTTTCGTTTGATAATATCAAAGATATAGCTTTTTCCGATAAGTCATTATGCACGTGTATATACGTCACAAGATTTGCAATTAACATATCAAACAAACTGAAATATTCTCAAGAACGAAGCAAGGAAACGAAAAACTTCAAAAGATGTTACTCTGTCATTTTAAGTGTTCTTTCAAATAAGATATCGTCAAATGCACTTTAAGACTGACTTCAGTACAGATTCATCTACTGTTTTAGCAATACTGGAAGTCACAAAAGCAGTATTATATAGTAATCAGTTGACCGCGACTTTCTCAAATCGCAAAATTTATATTGCGTCAGTAAACGGTTACCGTCGTCCTTGTATCGGTTTCTACTCCATCCAGACCCCGGCTGGTTCTTAAAAAGTCCTAAAGAGTTTTATTTTGAAAAAGTGTTAAATTCACATTAGTGCTTTAGGTCTTTAACCTTCAATTTCTACTCAAGTTGACTTTTAAAAGATCAAGGGACGAGTTTCAGCGTGTTGCGCGCGCATCATTTTTCAAAAAAACTGGCAAACTCCACTCAAAGTAAACATATTGTTTAAAATCAATCAAGGTATAGATACAGTTTCTGGATGTTTAACACTGTTATTCTGCTGTTGTTGGCTCGCTAGCAAGTCTGTTTGCCATTAATTGCTTGCTTTGTGGGGAGCCCGCCAATTCCTTTGCAAAATGATGCGCGCGCAATACCCTGCAATTCGCCTACATGTCCACACGTATGCGTTTTCATAGCGTTTTTATATTGTTCTCGGTCCTGAGGGGAACAGAAAACAATGGTCTCATTACCTGAAACAATAGGAAAACGTATATGTGTGGATGGGGTCTTAATTTCTATTCCTGCGGATTACTCCGTTCGGATTTATAGATATTTTCATTTGAGAGAAAAGGTAGGTCTTGATTTTTCCAAATTTGGGTCTTCAAAAGTCTTCAAAAAGGGTCTTAAATTTGCTGAATTGTTAGCTGCAAGAACCATGTTATACTATAGATTGATTAACACTGCACATTCTCCCGGATAGCCGTAGTTGTTGGGAGAATATATTGTGAATTGGATAAAACAAGAACACCGTTTCTATGCATGCAGTTGTCTGGATATAGTTCGAACTGTAGAACGGCGCACAGTTTCCCAAAGATACGAGTTCAATTTCCGTTCCGGGTTGACTAGCTAATCGTAGAATTTTCTCTTCGAGGATGATTCTGAAATGTAAAGTTTTGTTGTTTTGTTCAACTTTTGTTTACTATGTTTCATAGAAATTGTTTATTTATAGGAACGTGACGCTCAACGGTATTTTCGAGAAGCTTGCATGATTCTAGGAGAAGCGGCCGTAGAAAAAGGAGATTTTGAACATGCATTAAGGCTTTTTAATCGTGTAGAAACATCACATGCAGCTTGGAATGAGGCACAGGTATAAAATGTATAATTTATTTGAATGTGTCGTTGAGTAACAACAATCCAACAGTGGCCGAGCATGTGTTTTTTTTTAAACAGTGTAATTGTAATAACATAGGACCGTTTATTCGGCAGAAAATAAGCCGTGGCTAAGTAAGTCGCGAACAGCTCGTATATTTAACAGTTATACCATGAGCTCGAGTTGTATATGAGCTCATAGCCAACGAGGCGCTTCGCCGAGTTGGCTATTAGTTCGTATACAACGAGAGCGAATGGTATAACTGCTTTATTATATAGCCAAGCACTGTACAGGAGACAAAATTACAGCGAAATGTTTGAAACAACAAACTTCCGGCATAGACAACTAATACTTCCGCCATGCGTAATGATGCATTCACATAGAGTTTCTCGCTGAGCTGTTCGGTAAACAGCTTCGAAATGTTGTATAAATGTTGCTCGAGAGGCAAAAAATGTGTTAAGCAGATCAACAAAAAAGATTAAAAGGTAACTTTATGAAGTCAAAAGGTGGGTCAGTTGTTTATATTAGCGTTGCTGTCGTGAGAAAGGTTTTGATTTCATGCAAAAATGAAACTGAAACACCTTCGGCAGTGAAACTAAATTACATAGTTGGTTGTTTTTGAAAAAGAACATGCTTTTTACACTCCAAATGCTTATCTAAATAAAAAAAAAGTCTCTTTACTGGTAATCTCCTATGAAATGTGTGTTGTAAGCTTGATTTTAACCATGAGATTCTTTGTTTGGCAACAAATTAATATCAACCCGTTAATTTAGTCGGGTTTTTGAAGTAAAAAGACGTAATTTTTAGGTGAATTTTACCATTTAACATGCTAAGTTGTGTAACTGTTAATGTATTTTTACACAGTGTTGTTTTTTTATACATTGGTTTGAGGGTGTTGATGTTTTTCTGTATAAAAATCCGTCAATTTCAACTCTTTTCGGCAGTTTAAAAAAAAAACATGCCGCCATCTTGTTTTTTCTCTACTAGTAGGATATGAGCTGATAGCCTGGTAGTAGGGAACCAATCAGATTACGCAAAAGCTCATATCCGATAGCATGCTATATAATAAAGACGGTTAATTCTATAATAAAAAAGTAGAGAGCTGCGTAGGCAGTGTTTTATAGATAGAGCAAAGTGAAAATGTGGCAAACTGCCGAGGTTTTTGGTAACGGAAAATTGACGTTTCTAGCGGAGCCCTTCATCACACTTCACTGTGATGAACGGCTTCGCTCGAAACGTAAGTTTTCCGTTACCAAAAACCTCGGCAGTTTACCACATTTTCACTTTGCTCTATTCTTTAATAGGCCGCGACGCGACTTATTTTGGACTATAGCTTAAATCTTGAGTATATTTTAGTCTCAGCTTATTGTCCGCTTATACGAGCTGTTCGCGACTTATTTTAATCCCGGCTATTTTTTGCTATATAAACGATCCCAATGAATGTGGTCACTCCTATTTATCTATTCTCTTTGAACCACTCCCTATTGGGTACAGTACTTTCCTCAGGGTTTTTGTTGTTTTGGGGTTTTTTTTTTGGGTTTTTTTTGTTTTTATTTATCTTATAACTTAGTCTTATTGTTAGTATTTACTTTTGCTAATACCCAATAAAGTTGTTAAACTCAAAATCCCCAGGTCAAAAAAGACACTCCAATTTTATCAATTTATAATGCACGTGCTACATTAACCATTTTCACAAAAACCTTAGGCGCAAACGGGACATGAAGACTCACGCGAAGCGCCCCCCCCCCCCCCCCCCCCCTAAAAAAACAATCAACAAAAAACTACAAAGAAAGAAAACAAAAAAAACCCAGAAAAACAAACAAACAAGCAAACAAACGCTGCGACGCGTCAGACCAACCTTCGACCCGTCGGACTAACCTTCGACCCAGATGCACACCAAGAAAGGGAGGGATCACCAAATTGATCGTTAGGCTTGCGATATACGTAGCAACCTTGTACCATTTATTTTCCAGTCTGTAGAATATGTTGGGTTTTCTTTTTAGATCTTTAAGCATTTGGCTGGTTTGGAGTCCAATGGCGCAGATGTCGACGACCGTGTGTATGATACGTACATACAGTACTTGAGTGAAGCAAAAGATAGATTATTAATCTGTCTTGAGAGATTGGAATGTGATAAGGTATTTTCCATCAAAAAGCTGAATTTGCTTAAGTAATATAGATAAAGCATGAGCAGCGATCTGTATCTGATTTACAAGGCGAGCTGCACATCGTACTTATCAAATGGGCGCATCTAAATAGCCATGTTTTCAAACTATTTTTCAAGTTAGAGTGATTTTAGCTAAGTAAATTGAGGAAAAGGTTTATGTAAATCAGGACGAATCTGTATGTGATTTACATATATTGATTAAATATTCATTTCTTCTGAATTTTCTTCATGAATTTTTAATGAATTTGATAATTATAATTAAACTACTCATTAATAATTATGAAGAAAATTCAAAAGAAATGAATAAACAGGTGTTGTAAATCAGATACAGCATTGATTGACAACATACTAATTAGGACCCATTGGCTCAAATTGAGCTTTTTCCTTGTTTAAATAATTTGTTTTTGCCTTTTCTACGACTGCTAAACAAAGTATTCATGATATAAACTCATCGTAGCTTAAGTAATATACAATATGAGCGGCCGAACTGTATGGTATACAGTTCGGCCGCATACAGTCCCATACAGTTCGGCCGCTCATATTGTATCTATTACATAACAGTCTGCTCGGGATTCTCTAGGCTCGATCTCCAACCGTCTCCCGGGCCCGGTATACTTACTCCCCCGAAAGAGACGACTGACGCGTTAGCCACAGAGCGTGCAGTCTGTGACGTTTTGCATAGATTAATTTCACGCAATCAAAAACCATAGAAGCTGACTGAAGTATAAGTGACTGATCCCTGGTCCTGTAGGCTAAAAGACGAAAATATATTGGCTATTAGCCAATTTCTCTAGAGCTTCCCGTTGTATATATTTTAGACAATCAATCGTAAACGTTTCTAAAATGCCATCGCACACCTCACTCATCAGTACTCTATTGATCGCGCCATTTGGAAATCACGGGGTAATTCATGCAATATTCCCAATAATATACGTCTGCTGAAAATGTGCAGGCACGTTTGTGATTGATGCAAATCGACAATGGACAAGCTCACGAGCCTAGTGACTCTCTTGATGTGGAATTTCTATACACCCAATGATATTAATGGTCATCTTTGAATAGATCAACGAAACTAAACAGCATGCTTGACGTTGGGGATCAGGATGGTTAAGAAGGGACTTCATTAAAAGCTTATTGACCGAGCGGGAGTTCTTTACGGCAACATTATCATGCCCGCTGTCTTCACTTAATAAGGTTTTTATGATATGGCCCAAGTTTTTTAGTTTCATTTGAATGTTGAGAGAACAAGCAACAAAGATGAAGTAACCGACTTTCAAAAACCCATAAACTTTTAGCGGTAAATTTATTTTCCGATCAGTTTGAACACTATTTTAGCTTGACTTGCTAATTTCCTGATTTTGTTTTTCAATTTTTGTGATGACCGCCCAGGAATTTATCAAATTACAAAAATGTCGCGTTAAGGTCGCTCACGTGACACAGCCAATATAATAATCATCGTACACATCGTCATCGTACACATATTAAGCCGCATCTTGCTGCAACTAAGGGCCTGTTTATATGGAGCCGAGTTACTCAGTCAGCCGATGTACCCAGTTTGCCGGCATAAACTTTACGTTCTGTTTATATGAAAGCGAGTTACCTGGCAAGTTGTAACATTTGAGATGATTATCGTCAACAAAAATGACAAAGCAACGAGTATAGAAAATTCATCCCGCTATGCCGAGTTATACCCGGGGGAAAGTGTTTATATGGAGAAATGTTTATCCCGCTTTGCCGAAATCATGCGGTTGGAAAAACAGTGTTGGCTAACTCGCCATGTGGTGAGTAACTCGCGGCTGGCCGGGTATATAACTCGCTTCCATTTAAACAGGCCCTTAGAGTTTATGTATGAATATTTAGCCATTCACGACAGAAGTGACTAATTGTTTTCTTTTGTATAGCTTGTTCGTGATGCCGTTGAAGAACAGCTTGCTGAAATAGACTCCCTATTGCAAGAACGCAAATCCTTCTACCATGTTGACCCAAGTAAGAGCTGCTTCCTGTTCATACTCGTATATAAAACAACTAGAAAGCGTTGTCCTAGTCACATATTTGAGAACAGAATACTTTGTGGGTGCAATTTTGGTGGCACAGTGGTTTATAGCGCACATGCATGCCTTTCACCCCTGCGACCCGGTTTCGATACCTGCTCAGTTCAGTTATCTGATTAAAATTTCGCCTTGGCCACATGTGAGAAGAGTGCTCCAGTTTGAATCTACCAAACACCACAGGTTTCCTCCAGGTGCACTACTCCTGTTTCCTCCTGTATAGTAACACTGGACCAATAGGGCATGGCCCTTACTGGACCTCTAGGGAGAACAGTTAGCTTTAACTGATAGAGCTATCCAGTATAAATAAGATTAGTTTAGTTTAGTTTTTAGTTTAGTGTAATAGAATAACTTGGGACTGACAAATGCGGAAAAGGAGTTTACTTTCATGAAGGCTCTTTCTTAAACTTCAGTATTCTGGTCTCAATTTAGCGTTTTTATTTTATTACACTGTGTCCCGCACACAGACGTTCGCTTTCTTGGTGATAGGTACTTTATAGTAAATGTGTTATTGTATTTGTCATTAAAAATATTTGCGGTTTGCAGGGCAAAACCACACAGACACGGCCGACTTCTAACCACTGACCTATGTTTAAGGTCATTTTTCTCATGAAAGTGATCACTGACCTAAATTTACTCTCTATTTTCTATTTTACTGAGGGCTCAGTCGCGCCTTTGGACATTGGCAATAAAAATGAAGTTTGTTCAATTTGAAAGAACTCGTAAGATTGTAATAGAAGATCTTTTACAACTTTTTTGCATCTTCATTTTTCAAATAATTCAGTTTGTTTGATATGTAAATTAGATGATCTCTGACGTCATGAGCAGGGTACAGTATTTTCATACATTACAAAATCACTTACACCTCTATTATTGCTCAACGTAAAATGTTTAGTGTCACAAGGCGTTTGATGTGCACAGTTTCAAGTTATTTCGTTAAACAAACTTAGAGATATAACTGTTTTTGCTAGGTGTGAAAATACTGTGCCCTGCTCCTGACGTCAGAGACCATCTAATTTACATATCAAACAAACTGGGATATCTTGAAACCGGAGAACGATACAAAAAAGTTGTAAAAAATCTTCTATTACAATTTTACGAGATCTTTCAAATTAGACAAACTTAATTTTTATTGCCAATGTCCTTTAAAGCCACGTAGAAAATGCTCAGCAGTTATTATATAACAATTATTCGCCGAAGGCGAGGTGAATATCGGTGAATAATAACCGAGACGAAGTCGATATTATTATCCACCGATATTCACTGAGCCTGAGGTGAATAATTGTTTTAGTATAAATACACATTTTCGTACTTTAGGAACAACTACAGCGGTGAGGGGCAGCGCCCTAACAGCACACGCCACCCGTGCTTCCAATATAACTCTATCAGTTATAGTCAGGATAACTCTGTCAGTTATAGTCTAAACTGTTATCCCTATAGAGGTCCAGTAAGGGCCACCCCACATTGGTCCAATGTTACTACAGGAGGAAACCGGAGTACCTGTGGTGTTTGGTAGAGTCAAACTGGAAACACTCTTCTCGCATGCGGCCAAGATGAAATTTTCAATCAGATAACTACTGAGAGCAGAAATCGAACCCGGCTCGTAGAGGTGAAAGGCACGTGCACTAACCACTGTGCCACCAACACTTTATCTTTTTCAGGAAAAAGTATTGATTTCCATCAGTTGGACTTCGATGCACTTAAAAGTCCAGTTTCGTCTGATATCACTGAGTCTGGTGAACCAGTATCTTTGAAGGTATTTGAGGGTTTATGTAGTCCTTACTTTGGAGGAGTGAATGTAATCAGATAGGCCATTTCTGAATTACGTTTCACTGAACATTAATCTGCACTTTCTGTTTATTTTATAGTCACGACTCTGCAATATTGATACGCAACATTGCAATTTTTTAATCAGCAACTTGCAAACTCGACGGGTTGCTTAAAATATTTGTTTTAAACATTGAACAACACATAAAAGTGATGTTATACTTGAAGGTAATGGCTCTAACTTTATGTAGAATTTCGCATTATCCAAAGTTTGGTATTTAAAACGATTTTTTAGGGCAACCCGTCGAGGAATCGTGATAAAGTGTTTGCAGGTTGCTGATTGAATCCATCAATGAAAATTGCAATGTTGCGTATCGATATTGCAAAGTCGCACGCAAGAGAACATCCGGTTTGACTATAAACCATCTTTTAAGTGAATATTTCTTCTTATGATTGACTCTAGGCAATTATGAAGTCCATAGTTTGCGCTTTATTTCTCAATTTATGTAGGAAAATGATACGAGAGAACTGCTTGCTACAGTGAGCGAGGTGACGTTGGATAATGGTTTTCTTCGTGAGCAAGTCTCCATTCGGAACGAACAAGTTTTAAGGCTTACCAGACAAGTTCAAGTGTTACAAGTTAGTTTTGTTGCAAAGTGTATATAATTTAACCTATTCCTGTGATATGATAAGTTGTACGTATACATGTAGTGCATGTGGTACGTTTGTGGTACGTTTGCGAGCTTGGTGTAATGCATGTAACAGACGTTTGGTAGACGCCTTTATTATTTTTCCGATTACTATTCCTGCTTCCAAAATAAGTTTTTCCTCCTTCTCTTCCTTTTCTTCTCCCTCTCTCTTTTTTTCTTTTTTCTCCTTTCCCTTTTCTTCCTTCTCCTTTTTTCCCTCCCTTTTTAACACTCTGCTATGGCACGCAAACGTTATAGAAAATTTTTTGTACTGTTTATCGCAATTTATGTTAATTTTTTCTTATAGAACGAACTGTCGAGATATAAGGAAGATGGCGAAGTAAGCTCTGCCTCGTTTTCATTCCGTTCTGCGAGAACTCCCAGTCCACTGGAAGACTTTGATTCTCCCAGGACAAGCCAACTGGAAATTGAAGATAAGTTTACTCGCCAAGGCACGTTCGTCAATAATGTTGTTGTACCTACCACTAGGTGTGACGATCCTTCGTTTTTTTCTGGCTTGAGTGAGAGTAACACTCCTGATAGAGCCCAAGAAAAGCAAGATGATGATGATGAGGATGATGATGAAGAAGAAGAGGAAGAAGAAGTGGAAGAGAATTTGGACAACAACTTGGCATCAGACGACGTTGAGGAAGATAATATTTATTTTGAACCAATCGTGCACCTGCCAGGTGAAGTTAAATTTCAATCTGGTGAAGAAGGTGAAGATGTAGTTTTTGAAGAAAGAGCGAAACTTTTTCGTTTTGATTCTACAGTAAGCGAGTGGAAAGAACGTGGTGTCGGCAATCTGAAACTGTTGTGGAACGCCAATTCCGGTCAAGCGAGGCTCTTGATGCGTCGTGAAAAGGTACACAAAGTCTGTGCCAATCATTTTCTCACTACAGATATGACTCTGAAACCTGGAAAAGGGTCAGCGAAATCTTGGGTTTGGAGCACTTGTGCTGATTCATCCGACGATGAAGTAAAAACTGGACAGTTTGCTGCAAAGTTCGCAACTGAAGAAGTTGCAGAAGCATTTAAAGTAAAGTTTGAAGAGCTACAACATAAAGAACCTTGTGATAGGCCGGACTCGCCTGCTGTTTCACCATTTGCTACCTACCACCCATTGGCATCTATGCATGTTCCAGATTACAAAGAAACACGAGCAGGAAGTGAAAAGTTGCCATATTTGTCATCAACACCGCGAAAATCAAGTGAATTAACGGTGCCAACCTATGATGTTCAGTCGTCTCATTCTGTTGATGGTCGTTGGCTTGATCCGTCTTCGCAGTTGTCGCCCACACATCAAAACAAGTTCGCGTTTTCGACAGGGACGTTTGCTGATTCTGCCGAGGTCAAAATAAATCAGAATGTCGGTAATGCGCCTAGCAGCAATACTTTTTCGTCGCCTGGTCTGCCTCAGACTTTTCCAGGAAGTTTCAAACCGCCGAGTAGATTACAGCAGTCGTTTCTGGAAAGTGAGTCTCGTATATCGTCCGATGGAAATTTGAAAGAAGGCGCCTTTCAGTTTGGTGCTAAAGGAACATCTGGTGGGTTTGTGTTTCCACCTGTAACCCAACCAACGTTATTCCAACCCAAAGACACTGATGGTATGTCGACATTTTCCTTCACCTTCCCTAGCAAGCAAGAATCGTCTTCTCCTCAGATTCCTCTGGAAAGCGAACAAATGCTTCAAGCTACTGCTACTTCCGGTGTGGCAACCGAAGACAAAGCACGTGATGGAGAGATTGCGAGACCTAATGATGGTATCTTTGGCACGTCATCAAAGAATAACGGTATATCTTTTGGCGAATTAGCATCTCATGTTGGCGAAAGAAACTCTTTTGCGGATGGTCTGTCTGGCGGTAATAAATTTACTGGGTTTGGAAAACAGTTATTTCCTGAACCAGACAATGAAAGGCAGGACGAAGAAGAAACGAGGAACGAAGAAAACATTGATTTCAAACCGATTGTTTCTCTTCCGCTTGTAAAGAATCGAGAAACTGGTGAAGAAGGGGAGACAGTCCGTTTTAGCAAAAGGGCTAAGTTATTTCGATTTGATACGGAAACTAAACAATGGAAAGAACGTGGTACTGGTGAAATTAAACTGCTTTACAATCCTGAAACTGGTAAATCTCGTGTAGTTATGAGGCGTGAGCAAGTTCATAAACTTTGTGCGAATCATGTGATACTGACAAGTATGAAATTGAAAACCAACACAACGTCTGATCGATCGTGGTTATGGTATACGCCAGGTGATATATCTGACGGCGAACCAAAAGCTGAACGGCTTGCTGTGAGGTTTAAACACGAAGAGACGGCATCAGAGTTCAAAAAAATTTTCGAGGAACTTCAATCCATTGCACCCACGTCGAAAGCATGTGATCCTGACGCAGATCAAGATACAACTAGCAATGATAGTCCATCATTGACGATTAACCCAGCACCTTTTGAACCAGTAATCAAATCTACAACCAGTGATCTTAAACTTCAATTTCAACCAGCTATTGGTTCTTGGCATTGTGAGACATGCTTGGTTCAAAATACTCCTCAAACCACTCAGTGCGTTGCCTGTCAAACACCTAAACCTGGAGCTGAACCTCCTAAACAAACCGACAAACCTTTTGGTGGTAACCCAACGTTTTCTTTTGGCTCTAGCTTTACATTTGAATTGCAATCGCCAGCTAAAACTGTCGAGAAATCTCCATTTACATGTGGAACTGAAAGCATCCCGTCAACTCAAGAACTCGGTAGTAATGATTCTAGTAATATTGGTTCCTTGCAAAGCGAAACAACGCCTACACTATCGACAGGGTTTAAACGTGACTCTCAGACTCAAGAAAATAAAGGATTTTCGTTTACTTCTCAGCCGTCTGGTAACAGCCTTAAGGACTCTACTCCTGTATTTCCGTCCTTTACAAGTGGTGAGACTAAATCTGGTGAATTTCGTTTTGGTTCTGGACTACCAAGTAAAGACGTTATAAGACCCGATGCTTACGGTGGTGAAAACGCAAACGAATTATCTAACGCCGCAAAGGACAGTGATTTATTCGCTTTTAAGGCGCCAGACAAGGAATCCAGTAAATTACTTACGCCCGACACTACCTCTAACGTGAGCTCCACGAAACCCTCGGAAACTAGTGATCTAAAATGGCAATTTGGAGATAAACCGCCGAAAGATAACCTCCAACCTTTTTCTACTCAATCTGCGTTTTCGTTTGGAAGCAGCGTACCAACTTCAACCGGGTTTAGTTTTGGTACTCTGAAATCAAAGAAAGAGACTGGTGTCGAATCTTCTTTTACACCCTCTTCTCAGAAATCAGGAAACGATACTGGCTTTACGTTTTCATCTTTGAATGAACCGAGTTTGGCACAGGGTACAGCATTCACTTCTATGTCCCAAGCACCAGATAAAGAGGTGAATAAGTCTGGTTTTATGAATTTCGGAGCCAACAATGAATCTACTATAACAGATAAACCAGGATTTTTTTTTGGCTCTCGACTACCAATCGAAGAGTCATGTGAAACATCTTCAGAAGTGACAAGTCAAGACAACATCAGATCGGTATTTCAGCCAGCAAAAGGTTCGTGGGAGTGTGAAACCTGTATGATACAAAATACTGAAACGGCAATCCGTTGTGTTGCCTGTGAGACGCCTAAACCTACAACTGAGTCATCAAGCCATACCAAACCTACTTTCCCTTTCAACACCAGCGCTGCTCCATCAACTGGCTTCAGTTCTTCTTTACCAAGTCAACCGGCCGACAAATCTAAATTTACTTCCCAAAGTGAAGGCAGTTCATCAGATTTCACGGGATTCTCATTTGGTAACTCTCAAGCAACAAGCAAAGAGCCTGGAGCGACCGGTTTTACGTTCCCAATCACTTCAGACAAAAGTAGTTCTTTTCCGAGCAGGACGACATCCACGCCCTCAACAGATGTTACGTTTGGTGTTCCGACACCAAGTAAAGAAACACCTCAAGCTGTTATCAATGAAAGTCGTCTATCGGATCCCAGTACTTTTGTTTTTGGCTCCCCGGCAAAAGGAACTGAATCAGGTAGAACAGGATTAATGTTTGGTTCTGATGAACTAAGCAGTGAAGCTGCTAAACCTGGCTTTACGTTTGCAACCCATGCAGGTCCACACCTTGGATCTCAACCACCAAATAAAGAGCAAAACAACTTTGGTTTTTCTCCACTGGGAGATAATACTAAAACCATGCCGTTTGGCAAATCGGCGTTTGTATCTAAAGCACCAATTGAAGAGTCGTCGAAGAATAATACCAACACAACGAATTCCAGTGACGATCTCAGATTAAAATTCCAGCCCACCAAAGGTTCTTGGGAATGTGAGAGTTGTTTGATACAAAATACTGAGCAAGCAGTCGTCTGTGTTGCATGTCAGTCCTCTAAACTTGGAGCTCAGACGTCGAAACCGAATGAAACATCTTTTGCTCCTCAGGCTAAGTTTACTTTTGGCAACAACGTACCACCCTTAACCGGTTTTACCACGAATTCCAATGACGATCTCAGATTCAAATTCCAGCCCACCAAAGGTTCTTGGGAATGTGAGACTTGTTTGGTACAAAATACTGAGCAAGCAGTCGTTTGTGTTGCATGTCAATCACCGAAACCTGGAGCTCAGGTGTCGAAACCGAATGAAACATCTTTTGCTTCTCAATCTAAGTTTACTTTTGGCAACAACGTACCACCATCAACCGGTTTTACATTTAGTTCTCAGCAACCGACCGACTTACCTTTGGCCAGTAAACCTGCGTTTACATTTGGTACAACGTTTCCTCCTTCAACAGGGTTTGGTTCTCATGCGCCGAGTAAAGATACTGGTAAATCTGGTTTTACCTTCTCCAACGCCGCTGGTGATACTTCGGATAGTTCACTAGCACAATATCAACAGGAAGCAGTTACAAGTGAAACCAAGGGAACGGACAAGAACCGGCTCGGTTTGGGAGAACAGCCGAATGTTTGCGATACTCTAAATCTTTCAGCACAGGGCGGTTTCAGTTTTCGTTTAGAGCTTCCAAAAGAAACTGCTATTTCCTCTACGACACAATCACCGTCACCGACATCATCATCACCCAGTGGATACTCGAACGTCATCGATGACAACCCAGAAAAAGAAGACGAAAATCTAGTGTTCAAACCTATTGTGACTCTTTCTAAGAAAGTAGACTTCAAAACTGGTGAAGAAAATGAGGTGACGAAGTTTTGCAATCGCGTTAAACTGTATCGCTTCAGTGAAGGTGTTTGGAAAGAGCGTGGAGTAGGAGAGATTAAAGTGTTGTACGATCCGAAAAGAAAGAGAGGTCGTATTGTAATGCGACGTGACCAAGTACATATCTTATGCGCTAATCATTTTATAACAAGTAATATGACATTGAAACAACATGGTCCTTCTCAGAAGTGTTGGATGTGGCATGCCACCGGTGATATTGCCGATAATGAGATTAAAGAACAGCTTTTTGCAGTGAAATTTAAAGATTTTGAGACGGCCATGGCTTTTCAAGATGCTTTTCAAGGCTGTGTCAAAAGTGAAGGTAGTTTGTCAGAAGAGTTGACACCAAGTGATGATGAAGTGGAAGTACTTTGGGAATTATGTGCATCACAAGAACAGCGTGATCGGGCTGCCAAGTTTCTTTTACCTCCTAATTTTTACTTAGTCACAACTGGCGCAGTGGATCTTACTACTTCAGACCAGAGGTATGCAGAATCTTTTTGGTATAGATAAACTTTAGTGAAATGGGTGAATTTTAGGGGCAGGTCCAGAGGCTGCTACTGTAGCTAGGGGTCAGTTCTTTTTTTTTTGAGATTTTTTGTTATTTGTGTCGTGATAAAAATCCGTTACTGTCTTCAAGAAAACATACCAAACGCCAGTGGCGTATGTTTTGCCATCGCTGCAATATTCTCTACGGTAGGTTCCCCTACGTATTAAGATATTTCGGAACACCCTGCTGTATGATGTCATCACTTTCACTGCTTTAGTTCCCATGCCGGAGCGATATCTTTCTTAGGGGGAAGATGTAAAGTAAAAATGTTGGGAGCCACTCCATATATTCTTATGTAACTTTTCCTGAATTTTTCTTGACCGTTTCTTTCGCGTATTTTACTGGTTAAAATCGTTTGCCATTGGTGATGAAGTGCCATTGGCGATGAAGTGACATAGGTCATAGTCAGAGCCATCTTTTTGGGGGTCTAAGCGGATCTACAGAAGTGAGTGACCGCTTGGGATGGACGATCCCTGGACGATGGACGATTACTTGTCAAGGGATGAATAACCTCGCAGGTTTAATTTATTCAAAAAAATAACAAAAGTAACCTTCTCCAACCCTATACCTATACTCTACTTTTCCATAGCCCATAATGCTTTATTTCGTTTTGGGAACAGCAGGGAATTTTGTCTGCGCATGCGCTCGTGGAGATTGCGAGATGTCGTGGGGACTTCAAAAATATAAACAAAGATGGCGGTAAATTTTTTCCCCCACAACCCTTACTTCCCCCCAAAAAAGATGTATAGTTTGTAAAACGGCTTGTGAAAGGACACTGGAAACAGTCAGAAGCAGCCTCCCACAACGTGAAGAAATAGAAAGATATTTTAGTGAATCGTACGATATTAAATTGGGTGTCAACGGGTTGAGTACGTTGTGGTCAACATGCCGTGGCTTCAAATGCACGCAGTTTAATTGAGCTCAAAGCCACATTTTTACAATTTTTAAAACAAAAAAATTGTCGTTAAAATTTAAGAAAATCAACTAAAGACTGACAATCGGTAAAAACCGTTTTGGAGGAAAAGGCAGATTTTGCAGAAATCGACAATATTTTCATGTCGTCGCCGCAATGAAATTAGTAGCGTAGGCATGTCAAACTTTATTGTAAGATCTGAGTGAGACAAAAAAACTGTTTATATATTTCTATGTACGAACGGAATTATACATAAATTTAGCACACCGTTGTGGCAGTTAAGAGGTCTTGCTCGACATAAGACAGAATCTGAGTACGTTTTAAAGACAGCACTAACTAGTAAACAAGTCGTCGGATGAAAGGAATAAATACATAATTTACCCACTTTCTCCAATTTTCCCATTACGAAATACCTCTCAGATATCAAAAGCAGTAATGGAATAAAATGAAACCAGCGTTTAAATTTTGGAGAAGAAGGTAAATTTTGAGTTTATAGTCGATCAAACATTCGCTATCAATTTGACTCCAACGCGGCTTCTTCGTACCACCTGGCTAATATGTTTTCTTTCACCTATCAGAAGAACGTCAGTGTCTCCACTAATTGGACAACTCTGGTTGACCGACAGATTGTTAGTAAATCTTGAAGATATCTTGGTCCTCGTACCTTTTCCACATTTTCAAAATTTCGCCACAGACGATTACAAAACACGATGAGCCGCGATACTTTTTAACAGCGCAGACAAAATTCCCTGCTGTAACCCCGTACCCAGGCTCCTTTTTCCGTTTTTGACCGTCATTTTTAATTTTTGAGCATGTGTACGAGGTTGTTACCTCCAAAACGCAAAGCATTGTGGGAATGGGAAAGTAGCGCATAGCCTTGTTCTTAATGGCTGCGTTATGAAAGACAGGTGTAAACTGCCCTTAATTTTTATACTAATTGCATATTGCTTGAGGACCGACAAGATTAACATGACCAGATTTTTATTTAATTGTTTTCTAGCTCCTCCGATTCCTCTCCGCGAAATGTTCCTGAACCTTCCGTTGATATGACACAATCCTTCATATTTGGCTCACCAGATATTTCGTCATTGTCATTTGGCGCATTTGCCAGCAGCCTGGCAGGTTCCAAACAAGGTTTCACGAAATCAGGGCAAAGTAAAGGCTTCGTTGATGCCGGTGCACAATTGTTTGGAGAAGAAAGAAATAAACCGGAAAATGATCAAGAGTATGATCCAGAAAGTGAAGCGAGTGACATTCATTTCAAACCCATCGTCCATCTTCCTGATAAAGTCGAACACTCGACAGGAGAAAAAAATGAAGAAATAGTTTATTGTGAACGTGCTAAATTGTATCGCTTTGATAAAGATGTTCATCAATGGAAGGAACGTGGTGTTGGAAATTTGAAACTTCTTAAACACAAAACCACTGGACAAGTTCGTGTGTTGATGAGACGAGATCAAGTTTTCAAACTATGTGCCAATCATGTCTTGACTGCTGATATGGAACTGAAACCAAACGCGGGCTCAGATCGTTCGTGGGTGTGGCATACAAGTGCTGATGTATCTGATGGAGAAGCAAAAGCAGAACAACTTGCTGCTCGTTTCAAGAATGCTGAAATGGCGAAGGAGTTTAAAGAAAAGTTTGAACTGTGTAGAGAAGAATTACTGAATTCAACTGCGAGTGGAGAAGATAAGCAAGGGACAGAGAATGAAGAAACTTATAACGATGCTATTGAGGAAGACAGAAGGTAAGAATATACGATTTATTATAAGTAATAACATGACTTGAGGGAAATTTAATCGCTATTTTCCCGAAAAGTCATGTTATTAGTTTGTAATATTATGATCGCCGAGGAAAACTTTGAGAATCTTACAGACAGGAAATTTACACGGTTGATCAGAGAAGTTGCATCTAATTTTTCCGTGCATGTTGATGAGGGAAAATATATGCAAGCGGGAAATTTAGAAGAAGACAAAATATTTCTTTGTCTTCTAATTTTCCCTCATCAACATGCACGGGAAAATTAGAAGAAGACAAAGGATTTCTTTGTCTTCTAATTTTCCCTCATCAACATGCACGGGAAAATTAGAAGACAAAGGATAAATTTCCCTCTTGCGTGAGCGATGAGGGAAATACGAGGTTTACATTCCCTCGGAGAACAAAAGAATCCGAGGCGGTCATGGTATTATTAAAAATATACAACACTGTATACCTGAATGCATAGTGTAATGAAGCACCAATAAGTCAAGCAAAGTAAAAAACTGCCTAACCATGCGTAAGGTATTACAATGGCATGAAACAAGCTAACTCGTATCCAGTCGTCTTTGTATCATCTAAGATCTTTCCCGTTTTAAATAAATAGGGAGGAGTTTGCAGGCGCGACGGGAAATTAGGGTTTGAAAATTTTGACGATGCATTATATGAGAATGATTAAATCCACGCGTGCATATTTCTACTTGGGACTGCAAACTTTAACTCTCCGGAGTTAACTGGGTACAGTGCATTCGTGTCGTTTAGCGCAAAATACTGTAATCCACAGTATGGTTACAAAAGCAGTGTGTTTTGCCGTAGAGATAGGCCAATGGGGGTGGGGCAAGGAAGTTGAATTGTTTGACATGAAAAAATGATTATTTCGTTTTTTACACAATCTGAAAGATTCACATTCTAATTATATAATCTTACTACAGGCGCTATTGCTTCTTAAATTAGCCCGTGACTTATCTTGAGTCATTATCCGTTTGAACGACAAAGTTCACAAAAGTATATATAATTCGACCTGGAATATTGCCACAATTGTAAAACTTAGTATTTATACTGTGAGATTATTTATGCATTTTCTTTATTATTATTGCCAGGATAGCATCGAACTATTTGGTATTGTTTTTTCTGTTTATATCGACGCTATATCGAATAGACAAAGGGAATAATACATTTTCAAAAACTCATTAATAATTCACGAGGAAAACACAAAGGAAATCAGTACCATGTCCGTGGTTTTATACCTGATAAAACTTCTTGATGTCAGAAAGAATACTAATGAACATACAATTTTATATAAAGAATACTAATGAACATACAATTTTATATAAAGAATACTAATGAACATACAATTTTATATAAAGAATACTAATGAACATAACATCCAATAACGAATCGTTTTTGAAGCCATTCAAAACACTCGCATCACGTGTTTTTATCAGATCTAAAACACTCGGGCTGCGCCCTCGTGGTTTTAAATCTGATAAAACACTCCTGCTCGTGTTTTAAATATTACATACAAGCTTTCAGATTTATTACTACAGTTTATCATAGCGTAAATATATAAGTAATGGTAGGAATTTTAAAGAACGCAGTAAAACTAAAAACAACTAAAAATTAAATTAATTAATTAATTTAATTATCAATTAAAGAACTTTAATTCATACATAACAAAGCTTTACGGTTTAAAAAACCCGTAAAAGGTGCGTTTATTACGGTTGCTTCAGCGTTATGTTGTTGAAATAAATTTTATTCGAACTTTAGCACATGTCCGACCTTATATATACGCAGTCGAAATTCCAAACAAGTCTATTCGGAGATGAAATAGTTAACCTTTAACGCTTAAAATGTATTTCTTTTGTTCTGTGTTTTTGCTTTATTCCCTCGTTTATTCTTTCGTTCTTGGCGTCCGATATATATCGGACACTTAGCGTTAAAGGGTTAAGTTGTGGTTGGCCTCCCTAGCCGCACTTGCTTCCTCTAGGGAGGAGTTTTGCTCTCTTACGCGTTATTCAAATCATAAACTTTATTTTAAAAGATACATAGATAACAACCGTAAGGGACTGCGTCTAACTAAATTTTAAATAAAAAAAAACATGGAGGTCACAACTTTTTATACTTGGCGAGAGTGGGCTGACTCAGGGCGCTATAAAACACGGGCGGGGAAACGGCAATGGGAGCCCTGATCTATGTGTGATGCGCGTACCCCCCGCATATATCACTTCGAGCTTCGATTTAATTTCATTTTCGAAAGTAGAAGAAACCACGAGCGAAGAAAACTGAGACGGCTGAAAGAAGATGCTAAGAAACCTCCGCGTTAAAAATTACAGTAATGATGAAGAAAAAAAAAAGATTCACTATAATTGCATGTTTATATGGCTGATTCAGATACCTCAAGACGAAGCCGAAGACTGTACCTGTGGTCTGTGAAAGTCAAACCTCCATGCTACCAAGTATATGTGTCGTTTCCAGCTTTTTTTAAGTCGTAATCTTGCTTTATTTGCTCTATAAATGTTATTTTGATGAACTATATACCTATTCATACTAGTTATAGTCTTGAATGAATCTCAAACTTTAGGAGCTACAAAAAAAATAGTCTAGAGTACTGTCTTCGGGATTCGACAGCTGTAATATAATTTTCAGATATAAGCTTAGTATGATCGAATTTTGTCTGCAAAATGCAATAATTGTAGTTACCAGTTTCTCGTACACATATATAATGTTAATCTGCATGCATGGACGTAAGAGTGTTTTTTAGTTTCATGTTTTTTTCTTTAAGTGTTATGATATTATCTAAACAAAATGTGCTGAACTGCATAAAGATTGTTTACTCTGGATATAAACACAAAGCCGAAAACGTTCTCGATTTTTATTGTTTCTTTTAAATGCTTTCCGATAAAATTTTAGCAAGCCTGTTGTTAACGTCTATAGTATTTCTGTGCACATAACATTTGGCAAACAAAGAATACTATAATCTTGTTTTTACCGTCGTAAACTACCTTGAGTCGCATGCAGACATAGTGATGCAGACTTGTAGTAAACTTTGGCATTTTTATTTACATCATTTGGTTGAAATTTGTTTTAAAAGTTCTCCTCGTATGTTTAACACTATTGGCAACAGGGTTTTAGTACTGTGTATATATTCATGTGATTTGCTCTTTAAAAGAAGCAAGGGGTTTTAAACTTGAAAGTGTTAGCAGTTTTTCAGTTTATAGTCAGTGGTGAGAATGGAAAAGAAAATTTTCAAAAATGGGTTGGCGAAATGTCAATTTTACGAAAAAAACACAAAAAAGCACGTTCGGTGACTATGTCACTTCGAAAGCCTATTTAATTGTCTTTACGTTGGTGTATTCAAATTCACTTTTGTCAACCGATTCGCAGAGAAAACATGATTTTAACGGCGTGCGCCCTTCAAAAATTTTAAATTTTTAGGAATTTTTTCAACTCTCCCGATAAACAATTGTGCTTTTATTAATCTAAAATAAATCCTTGACAATATATAATTAAAACAAATTTAATCTGAAGGAGTTACTTGTTCTTTATTTGTGTTTCTAATGGCAGTAATAAGTTTTCCTCCTTTTCAAAAAGAGGAATTTATCTCGGGTACTCTTTATCTTTTTGGTCGCCATTCAAATTGTGTTTTTGTTGATTTCGCGCCAGTCCTTTGATGCATCACACATAGCTCGCCAAATTATATGCGCGTTTCCCCGCCCGTGTTTTAGAGCGCCCTGGCTGACTCTAGTGAGTCCGCCAATGTAATCGAGTCCGCTGACCTAAGTTGTATTGTCATTTCATGTTTCTTAACTGATACATCATGGCAGTTACATAAGTGTTGTAATACTAAAAGAAAAAAGTTCTGATCGTCTTATCACTCTGATTGTTCTTCTTTATTTTAGACCTGAAGAGTCCAGTTCTACCGAACTGTTTACTACTGCTGATGAACCCAGTGCCACAGAACAACCTAATGCCACCGAAGATCCTAGCGCCATCGAAAAACCTAGTGCCATCGAAGAGCTTGCTCTCGCCAAAGAACCTGCTCTCGCCAAAGAGACCAGTACTATCGAAGTCTTCAGTTCTCCTGTCCCCGTTTTCCAATTTGGTTCCAAAGAAACGTCTTCACTATCGTTTGCTTCACTAGCTAGTCATTCGTCTGGTTTTGCAAAAGATAATGGAGCAAAGAAAGGATTTAGTGGTAGCGGACAAAAACTGTTTGGTCAACCATCAAATGACGACAACGAAGAAGATTATGATCCTGAGAAAGAAGTTGCAGGAACTCACTTTAAACCTGTTGTCTCTTTGCCAGCCATTGTTGAACGTCAAACTGGAGAAGAAAATGAAATGGCCATCTACAGTCATCGGGCTCGACTTTATCGATTTGACTCAGAATTAAAACAATGGAAAGAACGTGGCGTTGGTAACATCAAAATCTTAGTTCATGCTGAAACTAATCGATGTAGAGTTGTAATGAGAAGAGAGCAAATCCATAAGCTTTGTGCTAATCATTATATTACACGTGAAATGGAACTGAAGAAGAACGCTGGCTCAGATCGTTCGTGGGTTTGGTCTGTTAATGCAGATTTTTCAGATGGAACTGCAAAATGCGAACTTTTGGCTGTTCGTTTTAGACATTGTGAGGACGCTGAGATGTTTCGGGAAAAATTTATTGAATGTCAGAACAAACTGGTAAATTTATCAGAAATTCAGACTAAAGAAGTGGAAGAACTCAATTTCACAAGTAATGTGAGCAATGATGAACAGATAGCCTTGGAAGAAAGCGAGGAAGATGTTGTGATAACGTACGACAATATTCCGTCTGCCAAAGAGAGGGAACTTGCATACCGCTATCAGCTTCCAGAAACATTTTATTCTGTTGGAGAGAACAGGCAACTGGATGACGATGAAAATAATCTTCTACAACAAACTACCGAGGAAATAATAGCAAGGTATTATTTTTACAAGATTATGAAGTTTAGAAAAGATAAACCAAAAAATGTTATCTTGAATAATACGATTGAAGTAGAAGCGAAATATTTCCTAATATTTCTGTTTTGCCTTGATGGTTTTCACCACGTTGCATGGTTAAAATCAAGTCAAAATTGATTATTTAACAATTATTCACCGACGTGGAGGTGAATAGTGCTGGATATTCAGCGACACTGATGTGATTAATTGTTTTAGCATATACCTCATAAATGAAATAACAAGTTTAATATATTCTTATATTTTTCGGTATTTTCATACAAGACACGGTCGCTAGTAAATTAGCGTACTCGATATTTGTCGACAAAACAGTTTTTACTAGAAAATTGTAAAGAAACATACCTGTGGACACTCTTCTACTTAATTTTGTTGACTTCTTTCGTTATTCTACTACATCAGCCTTGTTTATCAACAAAATCTCCTGCTTCGGTAAACAAAGCAAAACTGGCCGCCATTTTGTTTTGCCCGATATTTGCCTGGATATCCCGAGCTAGAGGAACCAATCAGATTGCGTGAAAAGCACTATTTACCTGCGAGGTATATGCTAATTAACAATTATTCGCCGAAGGCGAGGTGAATATCGGTGAATAATAACCGAGACGAAGTCGAGGTTATTATTCACCGATATTCACTGAGCCTGAGGCGAATAATTGTTTTAGTATAAATACACATTTTCGTACTTTTAGAAACAACATTTTCTTTAAAATTGTTAATTTCCTCGTCTGTCACATTGACAAATTGGCTGGCGGCCATTTTGAATAAACGCTGTAGGTGATTATCGAGAATTAGTCCGAAGTAGCTCGAGCAATTAGCGCGCGTGATTTTCTATAATCGCCTGTGTATTTATACTAAATGAGGTTATATTGAAAATAAAACTTTACTGCACATCAAATTCTAGCCAACATACAATACTCAAAATGGTGCCATCCATAAGTATAAAATACACAATATTAGCAGATACTTTTTCATCTGTGGGTATTTTACATATTCGTAATCTTTGGCTTCTCATGAGTAAAGTTGCAATATATCTTGACGTTTCAAAATTTCATGTTGGACTTTTTCACCGTCAAAGTTAGTAACTACTTTTGTGACGTTGGAAAACGAATAAGTTTTTGAAAAGAAAAACATTGTTTACAACACCGCATTTATTTCGCATTTAATTTTCTTCGTTATTGCGCAAATACCAATCTCGTTCCCAGAGCCCACGTTCCCCACCCGGGAAACGAGAGACTCTGGGATAATACGTTTCACATCGCACAAACCACGCTCGCACTAAAAGAAAAAAGTTCTGATCGTCTTATCACTTTGATTTTTCTTCTTTATTTTAGCCCTGAAGAGTCCAGTTCTACCGAACTGTTTACTACTGCTGATGAACCCAGTGCCACAGAACAACCTAATGCCACCGAAGATCCTAGCGCCATCGAAAAACCTAGTGCCATCGAAGAGCTTGCTCTCGCCAAAGAACCTGCTCTCGCCAAAGAGAGCAGTACTATCGAAGTCTTCAGTTCTCCTGTCCCCGTTTTCCAATTTGGTTCCAAAGAAACGTCTTCACTATCGTTTGCTTCACTAGCTAGTCAGTCGTCTGGTTTTGCAAAAGATAATGGAGCAGAGAAAGGATTTAGTGGTAGCGGACAAAAACTGTTTGGTCATCCATCAAATGACGACAACGAAGAAGATTATAATCCTGAGAAAGAAGTTGCAGGAACTCACTTTAAACCTGTTGTCTCTTTGCCAGCCATTGTTGAACGTCAAACTGGAGAAGAAAATGAAATGGCCATCTACAGTCATCGGGCTCGACTTTATCGATTTGACTCAGAATTAAAAGAATGGAAAGAACGTGGCGTTGGTGACATCAAAATCTTGGTTCATGCTGAAACTAATCGATGTAGAGTTGTAATGAGAAGAGAGCAAATCCATAAGCTTTGTGCTAATCATTATATTACACGTGAAATGGAACTGAAGAAGAACGCTGGCTCAGATCGATCGTGGGTTTGGTCTGTTAATGCAGATTTTTCAGATGGAACTGCAAAATGCGAACTTTTGGCTGTTCGTTTTAGACATTGTGAGGACGCTGAGATGTTTCGGGAGAAATTTATTGAATGTCAGAACAAACTGGTAAATTTATCAGAAATTCAGACTAAAGAAGTGGAAGAACTCAATTTCACAAGTAATGTGAGCAATGATGAACAGATAGCCTTGGAAGAAAGCGAGGAAGATGTTGTGATAACGTACGACAATATTCCGTCTGCCAAAGAGAGGGAACTTGCATACCGCTATCAGCTTCCAGAAACATTTTATTCTGTTGGAGAGAACAGGCAACTGGATGACGATGAAAACAATCTTCTACAACAAACTACCGAGGAAATAATAGCAAGGTATTCTTTTTACAAGATTATGAAGTTTAGAAAAGATAAACCAAAAAATGTTATCTTGAATAATACGATTGAAGTGGAAGCGAAATATTTCCTAATATTTCTGTTTTGCCTTGATGGTTTTCACCACGTTGCATGGTTAAAATCAAGTCAAAATTGATTATTTAACAATTATTCACCGACGTGGAGGTGAATAGTGCTGGATATTCAGCGACACTGATGTGATTAATTGTTTTAGCATATACCTCATAAATGAAATAACAAGTTTAATATATTCTTATATTTTTCGGTATTTTCATACAAGACACGGTCGCTAGTAAATTAGCGTACTCGATATTTGTCGACAAAACAGTTTTTACTAGAAAATTGTAAAGAAACATACCTGTGGACACTCTTCTACTTAATTTTGTTGACTTCTTTCGTTATTCTACTACATCAGCCTTGTTTATCAACAAAATCTCCTGCTTCGGTAAACAAAGCAAAACTGGCCGCCATTTTGTTTTGCCCGATATTTGCCTGGATATCCCGAGCTAGAGGAACCAATCAGATTGCGTGAAAAGCACTATTCACCTGCAAGGTATATGCTAATTAACAATTATTCACCGAAGTGGAGGTGAATAGTGCTGGATATTCAGCGAATGGTGAATGGTGCTGGTGAATGGTGCTGGATATTCAGCGACACTGATGTGATTAATTGTTTTAGCATATACCTCATAAATGAAATAACAAGTTTAACATTCTTATATTTTTCGGTATGTTTATACAAGAGTATAAACAAGACACGGCCGTCGCCGTCGGCCGCCAGCAACTCGGTGTACTCAATTATTTGTCGACAAAACAGTTTTTACAGCTTTTGAATATATTAATGGCTAGAAAATTGTAAAGAAACATACCTGTGGACACTCTTCTACTTAATTTTGTTGACTTTTCTCGTTATTCTACTACATCACCCTTTTTTATCAACAAAATCTCCTGCCTCGGTAAACAAAGCAAAACTGGTCGCCATCTTGTTTTGCCTGCATGTGAATAGTGCAGGATATCCCGAGCTAGAGGAACCAATCAGATTGCGCGAAAAGCACTATTCACCTGCGAGGTATATGCTAATGCAGGATATCCCGAGCTAGAGGAACCAATCAGATTGCTTGAAAAGCACTATTTACCTGCGAGGTATATGCTAATTAACAATTATTCGCCGAAGGCGAGGTGAATATCGGTGAATAATAACCGAGACGAAGTCGAAGTCGAGGTTATTATTCACCGATATTCACTGAGCCTGAGGCGAATAATTGTTTTAGTATAAATACACATTTTCGTACTTTTAGAAACAACATTTTCTTTAAAATTGTTAATTTCCTCGTCTGTCACATTGACAAATTGGCTGGCGGCCATTTTGAATAAACGCTGTAGGTGATTATCGAGAATTAGTCCGAAGTAGCTCGAGCAATTAGCGCGCGTGATTTTCTATAATCGCCTGTGTATTTATACTAAATGAGGTTTAATTGAAAATAAACGTTTACTGTACATCAAATTCTAGCCAACATACAACACTCAAAATGGTGGCATCCATAAGTATAAAATACACAATATTAGCAGATACTTTTTCATCTGTGGGTATTTTACATATTCGTAATCTTTGGCTTCTCATGAGTAAAGTTGCAATATATCTTGACGTTTCAAAATTTCATGTTGGACTTTTTCACCGTCAAAGTTAGTAACTACTTTTGTGACGTTGGAAAACGAATAAGTTTTTGAAAAGAAAAACAATGTTTACAGCACCGCATTTATTTCGCATTTAATTTTCTTCGTTATTGCGCAAATACCAATCTCGTTCCCAGAGCCCACGTTCCCCACCCGGGAAACGAGAGACTCTGGGATAATCCGTTTCACATCGCACAAACCACGCTCGCACTAAAAGAAAAAAGTTCTGATCGTCTTATCACTTTGATTTTTCTTCTTTATTTTAGCCCTGAAGAGTCCAGTTCTACCGAACTGTTTACTACTGCTGATGAACCCAGTGCCACAGAACAACTTAATGCCACCGAAGATCCTAGCGCCATCGAAAAACCTAGTGCCCTCGAAGAGCTTGCTCTCGCCAAAGAGACCAGTACTATCGAAGTCTTCAGTTCTCCTGTCCCCGTTTTCCAATTTGGTTCCAAAGAAACGTCTTCACTATCGTTTGCTTCACTAGCTAGTCAGTCGTCTGGTTTTGCAAAAGATAATGGAGCAGAGAAAGGATTTAGTGGTAGCGGACAAAAACTGTTTGGTCAACCATCAAATGACGACAACGAAGAAGATTATGATCCTGAGAAAGAAGTTGCAAGAACTCACTTTAAACCTGTTGTCTCTTTGCCAGCCATTGTTGAACGTCAAACTGGAGAAGAAAATGAAATGGCCATCTACAGTCATCGGGCTCGACTTTATCGATTTGACTCAGAATTAAAACAATGGAAAGAACGTGGCGTTGGTGACATCAAAATCTTAGTTCATGCTGAAACTAATCGATGTAGAGTTGTAATGAGAAGAGAGAAAATCCATAAGCTTTGTGCTAATCATTATATTACACGTGAAATGGAACTGAAGAAGAACTCTGGCTCAGATCGTTCGTGGGTTTGGTCTGTTAATGCAGATTTTTCAGATGGAACTGCAAAATGCGAACTTTTGGCTGTTCGTTTTAGACATTGTGAGGACGCTGAGATGTTTCGGGAGAAATTTATTGAATGTCAGAACAAACTGGTAAATTTATCAGAAATTCAGACTAAAGAAGTGGAAGAACTCAATTTCACAAGTAATGTGAGCAATGATGAACAGATAGCCTTGGAAGAAAGCGAGGAAGATGTTGTGATAACGTACGACAATATTCCGTCTGCCAAAGAGAGGGAACTTGCATACCGCTATCAGCTTCCAGAAACATTTTATTCTGTTGGAGAGAACAGGCAACTGGATGACGATGAAAACAATCTTCTACAACAAACTACCGAGGAAATAATAGCAAGGTATTATTTTTACAGGATTGTGAAGTTTAGAAAAGATAAACCAAAAAATGTTATCTTGAATAATACGATTGAAGTAGAAGCGAAATATTTCCTAATATTTCTGTTTTGCCTTGATGGTTTTCACCACGTTGCATGGTTAAAATCAAGTCAAAATTGATTATTTAACAATTATTCACCGACGTGGAGGTGAATGGTGCTGGATATTCAGCGACACTGATGTGATTAATTGTTTTAGCATATACCTCATAAATGAAATAACAAGTTTAATATATTCTTATATTTTTCGGTATTTTCATACAAGACACGGTCGCTAGTAAATTAGCGTACTCGATATTTGTCGACAAAACAGTTTTTACTAGAAAATTGTAAAGAAACATACCTGTGGACACTCTTCTACTTAATTTTGTTGACTTCTTTCGTTATTCTACTACATCAGCCTTGTTTATCAACAAAATCTCCTGCTTCGGTAAACAAAGCAAAACTGGCCGCCATTTTGTTTTGCCCGATATTTGCCTGGATATCCCGAGCTAGAGGAACCAATCAGATTGCGTGAAAAGCACTATTCACCTGCAAGGTATATGCTAATTAACAATTATTCACCGAAGTGGAGGTGAATAGTGCTGGATATTCAGCGAATGGTGAATGGTGCTGGTGAATGGTGCTGGATATTCAGCGACACTGATGTGATTAATTGTTTTAGCATATACCTCATAAATGAAATAACAAGTTTAACATTCTTATATTTTTCGGTATGTTTATACAAGAGTATAAACAAGACACGGCCGTCGCCGTCGGCCGCCAGCAACTCGGTGTACTCAATTATTTGTCGACAAAACAGTTTTTACAGCTTTTGAATATATTAATGGCTAGAAAATTGTAAAGAAACATACCTGTGGACACTCTTCTACTTAATTTTGTTGACTTTTCTCGTTATTCTACTACATCACCCTTGTTTATCAACAAAATCTCCTGCCTCGGTAAACAAAGCAAAACTGGTCGCCATCTTGTTTTGCCTGCATGTGAATAGTGCAGGATATCCCGAGCTAGAGGAACCAATCAGATTGCGCGAAAAGCACTATTCACCTGCGAGGTATATGCTAATGCAGGATATCCCGAGCTAGAGGAACCAATCAGATTGCTTGAAAAGCACTATTTACCTGCGAGGTATATGCTAATTAACAATTATTCGCCGAAGGCGAGGTGAATATCGGTGAATAATAACCGAGACGAAGTCGAAGTCGAGGTTATTATTCACCGATATTCACTGAGCCTGAGGCGAATAATTGTTTTAGTATAAATACACATTTTCGTACTTTTAGAAACAACATTTTCTTTAAAATTGTTAATTTCCTCGTCTGTCACATTGACAAATTGGCTGTCGGCCATTTTGAATAAACGCTGTAGGTGATTATCGAGAATTAGTCCGAAGTAGCTCGAGCAATTAGCGCGCGTGATTTTCTATAATCGCCTGTGTATTTATACTAAATGAGGTTTAATTGAAAATAAACGTTTACTGTACATCAAATTCTAGCCAACATACAACACTCAAAATGGTGGCATCCATAAGTATAAAATACACAATATTAGCAGATACTTTTTCATCTGTGGGTATTTTACATATTCGTAATCTTTGGCTTCTCATGAGTAAAGTTGCAATATATCTTGACGTTTCAAAATTTCATGTTGGACTTTTTCACCGTCAAAGTTAGTAACTACTTTTGTGACGTTGGAAAACGAATAAGTTTTTGAAAAGAAAAACAATGTTTACAGCACCGCATTTATTTCGCATTTAATTTTCTTCGTTATTGCGCAAATACCAATCTCGTTCCCAGAGCCCACGTTCCCCACCCGGGAAACGAGAGACTCTGGGATAATCCGTTTCACATCGCACAAACCACGCTCGCACTAAAAGAAAAAAGTTCTGATCGTCTTATCACTTTGATTTTTCTTCTTTATTTTAGCCCTGAAGAGTCCAGTTCTACCGAACTGTTTACTACTGCTGATGAACCCAGTGCCACAGAACAACTTAATGCCACCGAAGATCCTAGCGCCATCGAAAAACCTAGTGCCCTCGAAGAGCTTGCTCTCGCCAAAGAGACCAGTACTATCGAAGTCTTCAGTTCTCCTGTCCCCGTTTTCCAATTTGGTTCCAAAGAAACGTCTTCACTATCGTTTGCTTCACTAGCTAGTCAGTCGTCTGGTTTTGCAAAAGATAATGGAGCAGAGAAAGGATTTAGTGGTAGCGGACAAAAACTGTTTGGTCAACCATCAAATGACGACAACGAAGAAGATTATGATCCTGAGAAAGAAGTTGCAAGAACTCACTTTAAACCTGTTGTCTCTTTGCCAGCCATTGTTGAACGTCAAACTGGAGAAGAAAATGAAATGGCCATCTACAGTCATCGGGCTCGACTTTATCGATTTGACTCAGAATTAAAACAATGGAAAGAACGTGGCGTTGGTGACATCAAAATCTTAGTTCATGCTGAAACTAATCGATGTAGAGTTGTAATGAGAAGAGAGAAAATCCATAAGCTTTGTGCTAATCATTATATTACACGTGAAATGGAACTGAAGAAGAACTCTGGCTCAGATCGTTCGTGGGTTTGGTCTGTTAATGCAGATTTTTCAGATGGAACTGCAAAATGCGAACTTTTGGCTGTTCGTTTTAGACATTGTGAGGACGCTGAGATGTTTCGGGAGAAATTTATTGAATGTCAGAACAAACTGGTAAATTTATCAGAAATTCAGACTAAAGAAGTGGAAGAACTCAATTTCACAAGTAATGTGAGCAATGATGAACAGATAGCCTTGGAAGAAAGCGAGGAAGATGTTGTGATAACGTACGACAATATTCCGTCTGCCAAAGAGAGGGAACTTGCATACCGCTATCAGCTTCCAGAAACATTTTATTCTGTTGGAGAGAACAGGCAACTGGATGACGATGAAAACAATCTTCTACAACAAACTACCGAGGAAATAATAGCAAGGTATTATTTTTACAGGATTGTGAAGTTTAGAAAAGATAAACCAAAAAATGTTATCTTGAATAATACGATTGAAGTAGAAGCGAAATATTTCCTAATATTTCTGTTTTGCCTTGATGGTTTTCACCACGTTGCATGGTTAAAATCAAGTCAAAATTGATTATTTAACAATTATTCACCGACGTGGAGGTGAATGGTGCTGGATATTCAGCGACACTGATGTGATTAATTGTTTTAGCATATACCTCATAAATGAAATAACAAGTTTAATATATTCTTATATTTTTCGGTATTTTCATACAAGACACGGTCCCTAGCAAATTAGCGTACTCGATATTTGTCGACAAAACAGTTTTTACTAGAAAATTGTAAAGAAACATACCTGTGGACACTGTTCTACTTAATTTTTAACTCTTCTACTTCTTTCGTTATTCTACTACATCAGACTTGTTTATCAACAATATCTCCTGCTTCGGTAAACAAAGCAAAACTGGCCGCCATTTTGTTTTGCCCGATATTTGCCTGGATATCCCAAGCTAGAGGAACCAATCAGATTGCGTGAAAAGCACTATTCACCTGCCAGGTATATGCTAATGCAGGATATCCCGAGCTAGAGGAACCAATCAGATTGCTTGAAAAGCACTATTTACCTGCAAGGTATATGCTAATTAACAATTATTCGCCGAAGGCGAGGTGAATATCGGTGAATAATAACCGAGACGAAGTCGAAATCGAGGTTATTATTCACCGATATTCACTGAGCCATTGACAAATTGGCTGGCGGCCATTTTGAATAAACGCTGTAGGTGATTATCGAGAATTAGTCCGAAGTAGCTCGAGCAATTAGCGCGCGTGATTTTCTATAATCGCCTGTGTATTTATACTAAATGAGGTTATATTGAAAATAAAACTTTACTGTACATCAAATTCTAGCCAACATACAACACTCAAAATGGTGGCATCCATAAGTATAAAATACACAATATTAGCAGATACTTTTTCATCTGTGGGTATTTTACATATTCGTAATCTTTGGCTTCTCATGAGTAAAGTTGCAATATATCTTGACGTTTCAAAATTTCATGTTGGACTTTTTCACCGTCAAAGTTAGTAACTACTTTTGTGACGTTGGAAAACGAATAAGTTTTTGAAAAGAAAAACATTGTTTACAACACCGCATTTATTTCGCATTTAATTTTCTTCGTTATTGCGCAAATACCAATCTCGTTCCCAGAGCCCACGTTCCCCACCCGGGAAACGAGAGACTCTGGGATAATCCATTTCACATCGATATTTCATTGGCTGATGAACACAGTGAACTCTATATAACTCTTCTTCCGGATAACAAGAATCCTGTGATGGCGTGAACGGATTATCCCAGAGCCTCTCGTTTCCCGCCCGCTGGGTAAGGGGAACGTGGGCTCTGGGAACGAGATTGCGCAAATACAAGAAATAACGAGAAAGACGTGTAATTCTATTGTAAAAACTCTTTCCAAAAGAAAGAAATTTTCAACAGGAATGTAACTATGCAGTGAGATCTTGCTTACTGGGCTCAGGGAGGAGGGGGGGTTCTGCCTATGCCCATGTACAACATCTTCAGAAACGATAAGAATTTTACGTTTTGCCTGTATTGATATCAGTAGTCTTCGTGATGTCACTTCGGGAATTTTTATATGAAAGAACAATCAACATATTTTTTTTTCCAATTATTTTGCAGTGATGTGGATGTATCCAGAGATTCTCATGAACCTACTTCTGGTGCGGAACATTCCTTTGTGTTTGGTTCCCAAGATATTTCATCTTTATCTTTCGATGCTTTGGCTACGGCCGTAAATTCCAAGTCAGGTTTTGGTTTTACTAAATCACCGCAAAATAAACCATTCACTGGAGCTGGTTCACAGCTTTTTGGCGCAACAACATCTGAAGAAGACGAAAATGTTCAAGAGTATGAACCAGAAAATGAAGCAAGTGACATTCATTTCAAACCCATCGTCCATCTTCCTGATAAAGTCGAACACTCGACAGGAGAAGAAAATGAAGAAATAGTTTATTGTGGACGTGCTAAATTGTATCGCTTTGATAAAGATGTTCATCAATGGAAGGAACGTGGTGTTGGAAATTTGAAACTTCTTAAACACAAAACCACTGGACAAGTTCGTGTGTTGATGAGACGAGATCAAGTTTTCAAACTATGTGCCAATCATGTCTTGACGGCTGAAATGGAACTGAAACCAAACGCGGGCTCAGATCGTTCGTGGGTGTGGCATACAAGTGCTGACGTATCTGATGGAGAAGCAAAAGCAGAACAACTTGCTGCTCGTTTTAAGAATGCTGAAATGGCGAAGGAGTTTAAAGAAAAGTTTGAACTGTGTAAAGACGAATTACTGAGTTCAACTGCGAGTGGGGAAGATAAGCAAGGGACAGAGAATGAAGAAACTAACGATGCTATTGAGGAAGACAGAAGGTACAGTAACTGGAATAATGCGATTTGTTAAATAATAAATAACTCCATGCCAGTACGTTGTACTAATATGTAGTGTATGAATAAATATGTTTTCTTCCACGTATAAACGGACATTATATGAAACTTGAGCTTTGTTAATAAGGCAAGGGCAAACAAAATTTGCCTGTGTAATAATGATTAGACGCATCTGCTTACTTTCAGGGGCGGATCAAGCATGCGCGGGGCCCCTGGCACATTAGTGGCTGACTTACGTCTGCCCTCCCCCCTAAAGGCCAGAAGTCAGAGAGAGACTAGAAAAATCAGGGAATTAACGAAAGAATTATATACAGATTACAGTATTTTACTACACCGCAAAACATGAGATATAATCATATAACTTTTCAACCTCCACTAAGCAAATTTCGGTCGCAAGCATCGTTCAGAAATCGATCGAACATAGTCGTGACTTGTGAGTTATGTAAATGGAATCTTTCGAGACGCTGAAGAAGGCCAGATGCTTCGTTTCTTGTTTCATGCAGCAGATTGTTCAGGATCAGCTGCGACCTCTTCCAAGGCTTTTGCATTCTCCTTGTAGCCACTATTCAATGCTTTCACGGCATCTCCTCGTGCCGACCAGCGTGTGTCTGACAAAGATTTCTCGACAGGCAGTCCCTCAAGGTGTTTCTTATGTACTGCGCAGCGATCGGTAGATGCTGAAAAAAAATTGTAGACATTCTGAATAAAATTAAACATTGCAACGCCAGCTGAACAGGCGGCCTCTGCTGCATGGTTGCACACCAGATTGAGTGAGTGGGCAGTGCAAGGAACATAGTCGGCATTGGGACAACGTGAGCAAATGATAGATTGCACTCCATTATACTTTCCGCTCATCTTCGACTCATTGTCGTACGACTGACCACGACATCGTTCAATAGGGATGCCTTGCTCGCTTAGAAATTTCAGTAACAGTTCAGCTTTTTGAGCTCCAGTGTGACCGTACATGGGTACAAATGTCAGGAATCGCTCAACAGGACCTGTAGCTTTAACGTATCGGGTTGTTACTGCAAGTTGATCAATATGAGTTATATCTGGTGTAGAATCGATGTTAGAAAGAACTTCTTTGCCCATGAGATTAATAAACTCCTCGCAAATTGACGGTGACAAATAAGAAACATGCCCCTTGCCTTGGTTTCCATGCTTTTGGATATGCTGAGCCAGAAAGGGGTCATATTCGGCCAAATCTCCCGAATTCCCAAGTAATTACCATTGTGTTCCGGTCCAATCAGCTCATCTTTACCTCGGAAGGCCAAACCACGCTCGCACAGGAACTTGATGACGTCGATAAGTCGCTTGAGCAGCTCTCGACCATATTCCAACTTCATTCTGGTATTGCTTAACCATTGCTGCATCGACGGTAGCCCCCATAGATTTTCGCGTGCGCAAGGCAATGATAGCTTCACGATGACCTGCACTGTTTTCATGTGCGGATATCTGCTCACCTCCGTGTTTCCAGTCGTTAAATCCGACGGCAAACTGAGAACTGGAATTCGTAGACATTACTTTGCATGTAAAACAGTATACACGTCCTGTTATTTTTGAATAGCACAACCATTTTCGATCAATTCTCTCGTCCGTGCGAGGAATTTTTGTAAAATACGAGAGCTGACAGTAGCGATTAGTCTGTTCGTTTCCACACTTGTTGGCTGGTTCAAAACATTTACCTAGCTTGTCAATGTGTCGAACATTCATCGCTTCCGTGCGCCACCCAGAAGTCGCGCATACCATCAGGCAATCTATCTGGCCAAGCACCAAGATCATTTGGGAATTTATCCGAGTCGGACGCTAATGCAGGCTGTTGAATGTGTATCGACTCTTTGGAATTGACATCAGCAGTTTCTTCCCTGCTTTTGCCAGCAGCTGCGCTTGTGCAACTATCAGCGCATGTTTCTTCATCAGGAGTGATACCGTTGTTACCAATGGCCCCGGAGCTTCTATCGGTCACTGAATGATCTTCAGAATTACAATCGGCACTGGCAGGAGTAGCATTGACATTGTCGCTACCGGGGCTAGTTTTCGTCAAGTAAAATTAATCAAGGGCCCTGGCACTTGCCCAAACTGCCCCCCCCCCCCCCCCCCCCCCCTTGATCCGCCACTGCTTACTTTGTTTATTTTTTACTTTACATTATAGCTGTGAAGAATCTAGTGCTACCGACGAAGCTAGTGTGGCTGACGATGCTAGTGTCACCGACGAATCGAGTGTCACCGACGAATCGAGTGTCACCGACGACTCGAGTGTCGCTGACGAGCCAAGTGTTACTGAAGAACGGAGTGTCGCCGACGAGCCGAGTGGCATCGTTGAGCTGAGTGTTGTCTATGAGTCGAGTGTCGCTGAAGAACCTAGTGTCGCCGACCAGACGAATGTCGCTGAAGAACCGAGTGTCGTTGAAAAATCGAGTGTCGCCGAAGAACCCATCGCCAGAGAAGAACTCGATGCCACCGCAGAACTTAGTGCCACTGAAGAACTCAGCACCACCGAAGAGTCTAGTCCGTTCAAAGAGCCCAGTACTACTGAAGAACCCAGTGCTACTGAAGAGCCCAGTATCACTGAAGAACCCACTGCTACTGAAGAACCCAGTACTACTGAAGAACCCAGTAACACTGAAGAACCCAGTAACACTGAAGAACCCAGTAACACTGAAGAACCCAGTAACACTGAAGAACCCAGTATCACTGAAGAACCCAGTATCACTGAAGAACCCAGTAACACTGAAGAACCCAGTAACACTGAAGAACCCAGTACTACTGAAGAACCCAGTAACACTGAAGAACCCAGTACTACTGAAGAACCCAGTAACACTGAAGAACCCAGTACTACTGAAGAACCCAGTATCACTGAAGAACCCAGTATCACTGAAGAACCCAGTAACACTGAAGAACCCAGTACTACTGAAGAACCCAGTATCACTGAAGAACCCAGTACTACTGAAGAACCCAGTAACACTGAAGAACCCAGTAACACTGAAGAACCCAGTAACACTGAAGAACCCAGTAACACTGAAGAACCCAGTAACACTGAAGAACCCATTACTACTGAAGAATCCAGTACTACTGAAGAACCCAGTACTACTGAAGAACCCAGTATTACTGAAGAACCCAGTATCACTGAAGAACCCAGTAACACTGAAGAACCCAGTACTACTGAAGACCCCAGTACTACTGAAGAACCCAGTATCACTGAAGAACCCAGTATCACTGAAGAACCCAGTATCACTGAAGAACCCAGTACTACTGAAGAACCCAGTAACACTGAAGAACCCAGTAACACTGAAGAACCCAGTACTACTGAAGAACCCAGTATTACTGAAGAATCCAGTATCACTGAAGAACCCAGTAACACTGAAGAACCCAGTATCACTGAACAACCCAGTATCACTGAAGAACCCAGTATTACTGAAGTACCCAGTATTACTGAAGAACCCAGTATCACTGAAGAACACAGTATCACTGAAGAACCCAGTACTACTGAAGAACCCAGTATCACTGAAGAACCCAGTATCACTGAAGAACCCAGTACTACTGAAGAACCCAGTAACACTGAAGAACCCAGTACTACTGAAGAACCCAGTAACACTGAAGAACCCAGTACTACTGAAGAACCCAGTATTACTGAAGAACCCAGTATTACTGAAGAACCCAGTAACACTGAAGAACGCAGTATCACTGAAGAACACAGTATCACTGAAGAACCCAGTACTACTGAAGAACCCAGTATCACTGAAGAACCCAGTATCACTGAAGAACCCAGTATTACTGAAGAACCCAGTATCAGTGAAGAACCCAGCACTATCGAAGAACACAGTGCCAGGGAAGAACCGAGTGCCAATGAAAAACCTAGTGTCACCAATAAACTCGGCGCTACAGAATTTCCTGACACCACAAAAATACCTAGTCTCATCAAAGAGTCCAATGCTACAGAGGACTCCACTCCTAATGAAGTACAATATCCTCCTACACCCATACTCGGATTTGGTCCCAAGGAAGATGTTGAGATTACATATGAAAATATTCCGTCTGCCAAAGAGAGGGAACTTGCATGCCGCTATCAGCTGCCAGAAACATTTTATTCTGTAGGAGAGAGCAGGGGAGTGGATGGTGACGATAACAATCTTCCACAGCAAACTACCAAGGAAGTGACAGAGAGGTACTTGTGGAAGCATTAGAAATTTACTAATAACTTGTAGGAATGCAATGAAATACATTTATAGCACAGACCAATGAAATTGTCACAAGTTTTAGAACTCGTTTACACGGTGCCCGCATCGATTTGGATCCGGATCAAAATTAGTCTGGATTGGACTATACCTGGCTATCCGAACTAGTTTTGTATTGGCTATCTAGACTAATTTCTGTCGTGCTACGACAGTGAACTAGTACGTTTTAGTACCGGATAGGAATGATCCGGCCGCTACCGATCCGGACTAATTTTGATGCGGACGCAATATGAGATTTACTAATGACTCGAAAAAAACCCAACTTATTTTGTTGACTGCAACAACATTGTCGCCACTTTAGTGTCGTGGCAATAGAAGCGTTCCTAAAATATCGTTATATATTCCTCAATATATTCCTCAAGTTGACTAATTCATTTGATGAAAATTATTGCTAACTTCCTGTTTTTAATTTGATTGGTTTCTGGTTTTTAAACAATTTGCATTTTTACAACTTTTTGACTCTATATGTTAGCGAAGGATACCTTTATTCGTCATTATTACCTAATTTCGTCATTATTACCTAATTATTGTCTATATACCAAAACCTGCAATGATGTAAATATTGTGGGATTCCTACATGCTGAGCTAAGTTAATTAGTCAAAACGAGGTAAGTTAATTAGTCAAACGTAGCCAGTTTTCAAACGTGCGAAATAGTTCATGCTTCAAGCTTGAACGCAAATGGTAGTAATGGTTCTACATGTATTTACCAACAGAATTTCTCTTTTTGATTTTTTGAGCTGCATTGGTATTGGTTGAGCTGCATAATATAATATGACCAAACTACAGGCGTTAAAATATTTACAAGAAATATGAGCTTTTGTTAGTCTAGGTCATTAGAAACGATAAGAATTTTGTTTGTATTTATTTAACATCTCTTTTTCAATTATTTTGTAGTGATGTGGATGTATCCAGAGATTCTCATGAACCTACTTCTGTTGCTGAACATTCCTTTGTGTTTGGTTCCCAAGATATCTCATCTTTATCTTTCGATGCTTTGGCTACGACCGTAAATTCCAAGTCAGGTTTTGGTTTTACTGAATCACCGCAAAATAAACCATTATCTGGAGCTGGTTCACAGCTTTTTGGTGCAACAAAATCTGAAGAAGACGAAAATGTTCAAGAGTATGAACCAGAAAATGAAGCAAGTGACATTCATTTCAAACCCATCGTCCATCTTCCTGATAAAGTCGAACACTCGACAGGAGAAGAAAATGAAGAAATAGTTTATTGTGAACGTGCTAAATTGTATCGCTTTGATAAAGATGTTCATCAATGGAAGGAACGTGGTGTTGGAAATTTGAAACTTCTTAAACACAAAACCACTGGACAAGTTCGTGTGTTGATGAGACGAGATCAAGTTTTCAAACTATGTGCCAATCATGTTTTGACTGCTGAAATGGAACTGAAACCAAACGCGGGCTCAGATCGTTCGTGGGTGTGGTATACAAGTGCTGACGTATCTGATGGAGAAGCAAAAGCAGAACAACTTGCTGCTCGTTTTAAGAATGCTGAAATGGCGAAGGAGTTTAAAGAAAAGTTTGAACTGTGTAAAGACGAATTACTGAGTTCAACCGCGAGTGGAGAAGATAAGCAAGGGACAGAGAATGAAGAAACTAACGATGCTATTGAGGAAGACAGAAGGTATCTAGAACATATCGAAACCTAGACTCGGCCTACCACAGGTAGCCCGAGTAATTAATGGGAATTAAAGTACTTTGTTTTTGGCAAATCTTTTTCTCTTGAATTCTGGTATTTTGGAATTTTAAAGTCTTTGGTATATAACAAAACACTACTTGCATTGAATAGAATAGAGTACAAGTTCTCTCAAAAACAACTCGAACATACCACTGCCTCGAAAATACATTGAATTTTGTACGTTTTCTCGGGCTGCATTGTCACCCTCGAGCTTAAGCACTCTGTTGACATTGCAGACTTGGGGTCCGTAAAATTTAATGTTTTGCTTGACGCCAGCCAACAAGACGCGTAGAGATTAAGTGGTTCTCTGATGAAAATATCGTTGGCAATGTTTTTGCATAATACTAAAGATGCTATGGTAGTTGGTAATCGTGCAAAGTTTCATTTCAAAATTCGTTGAAGAAAAGGTGATATTTTACGTGTGAAGTTTTTATTTTGGAGCGCCGCCATTAAAGTGACCGAGCTTGAGTAGAATGAATCGATTCCTCGGTTTATGACATCATAGACTCAATAATAACAATGACCCTTTTGTTGACAACAACAATGATCTTTTGTTTTTGTTGAGTCTGACGTCATAAGTTCTCCCCAACTCATTCTTCTCAAGCTCTGCCAATTTAATGGCGGCGCTCCAAAATACAAACTTCGCATGTAAAATGCAACTTTGTTTTTGAGAATTTCGAAATGAATCTTTGCGCAATTACCAAATACGTACCATAATATCTTTAGGATTACGCAGAAACATTACCAACCATATTTTCATAAGAGAACCACTTTAAGTTTATCAATTTTATTAAGTTACTTTAATTTATTTTATTTTATTTTAATGCACGGTTGCTATATCTCTGGTAGCAACGTGCAAGAATTTTAACTAATTTTTATCGTTATTTATTGTATTATAAGAATTCTTAGGGCGCTTTCCAATTGACAAGGTTAGACCGGTCAGTCCGGCCAGAATGGACTTGCTTTTGATTAGGAACCAAATTTTCCAGTCTGGCCGTCCTAAGCCTCAAACGAATCGTGTTCCATTTAACCGGTCTGACTGGTCTAACCGTGTAAATGGAAAGCCCCCTTAGTTATAACTTTCAGTGCCACAGGTTTGTCAGTGTAAACTGTTATGTGTTACCCTCGTAAAATAAGGTTGTTTATTTATTTATTTTTTTTGCATGTTTGTTTGTTTGTTTGTTTGCTTGTTTGTTTGTTTGCTTGTTTGTTTGCTTGTTTGTTTGCATGCATGCATGCTTGTTTGTTTGTTAATGCTTTAACTTCAACGATTATCGTGTTTATCCTTCGTTTTGTAATACACCATAACACAAAAAATGGCGGCTGTATATTTTACCATAATCTCTTTCGAAGCTAAGTGTTTTATACACATAGCGAGTGTCATCGCACATAAATTTTTGACATGTAGCAGAAGATTGAAGGAGAAAAAAACTCGAACAAAACATAAAATGATATTTTTCCTGCCTTTGTAGTGAACAAGAGTGTAGAGATTCAACAAATGAAAACAGAGAAAAAGTTGAAAGCAGCCATGATTCTACGTTTGAGTCGCACGTAACTTTGAGCCAGCAAAAGGAGGGACATCTTGAGTCGCCAAAAAAAGCGAAAATAGCCAGTGTTGTGGTTGTGAAACCAAGAAACGACCGACACGACATTGTTGTCCCTCAAACAAAACCCGTCACCAAAATGGAGGATTCTTTGTGGCATACTTGTACCGCTTGTCAGGTAGAAAATAATGTCAGTAACACAAAGTGTTTGGTTTGCGGAGCACAGTTGAGTGGTGGTATTAAAGAACTCGACGCGAAGAAATTACAAACAAAAGTAACGCCCGTCATTCGGAAAATCATATCTGTTAAAGATATGAAACCAACGCTGTCTACCTCTAAACATCACTTGGCAAGACCACGTGTGAAGACATCAGTTAAAACAGAAACATTCCAGGCGGCTACCGAGTGGTGGAAATGTTGGAGTTGTGGTGTAGAAAACAACGTAAATACCACATCCTGTGTCATCTGCTCCAATCCTAAAGTTCTTGAAGAAACCACAGATATGTCACCATCTTCATTGTCATTGGGTGATACTCCAGTGAAAGAAACCGAACGTCCTGATTTGTCTTCAACTCCAGACGTTGCTAAGACGTTTGGGTCATCATCATCGCCGGATTCGATGTCTTTCTCTGATTTAGCATCTTCAACAGCAACTTTTCATATATCAACGGATACCATCAACTTCCCAGGCCGTGGCTCTCCAGTGTTTGACAAAAAGTCCGAGGAAGTTTCTCTGGCCAGAACGTCTAAAGAAGAGAATGGGGATGAGCAGGATGAGTGTGTGTTTTCGCAACATGCCAAGTTGCTATGTTTTCATCCCCAGGTTGGTGAGTGGAGAGAAAAAGGACATGGAACTTTGAAAATCTTACAAAATATTAGCACGCAACGCGTTCGTATTGTGATGCGACGTGACAAGGTCCTTAGCTTGTGTGCTAATCACTATATAACTCGCGAGATGAAACTCAAAGCTCCAGGCGACACTGATAAAGCATGGCTTTGGACTGCCCAGGATTATTCTAGTGAAGAAATGTCAGTTGAGAATCTTGCTGCGGTATTCAAAAGTAATGAATTGGCAGCAGAGTTCAAGAAAGTATTCGATGATTGTTGTACAAGTTTACACGAGAGTTCAACAAAACAAGTTCAACCTGATGATCCTGCAACTACCCAGTATTACGAGGGGGTTGCCACTTGTTCACCTGAAATAAGCCGGCTTCTCAGTGAAGTGATAAAACGATAGAAACCATAGTTTAATACTTGAATAGGAAAAGCACGATATGTATAACAATAGCTTATGTAAGGTTAAGACCTGTCACTACTTTCTTTTTTGGTAATGATGTATTGTAGCTTACTGTATAGTTTAGACTCTAGATGCTCGCGCATGTGAAGTTCTCTTGCATGTATTTAATGTAAACGTTTTGTGTCACGCTCGATTTATAATTGCTTTTCAAGTTCGCATGTAGAAAGTCTAATAGCGAGACTTCTTAGATTTCATGTGGAAAGTCTTATGTTTATGTAATGTTAATCTAGTAAAACTGTTATAAAGTTTCATTTTGTGATTTGTTTTATGAATTCCTAAGGAGAATGTTATGTACTGTCGCAAAAATTATAAAAAGCATTTCATCGTGAATGAGCGTTCTGTCTCGTGTGTTTTCAGATTTCGAGGATTAACAAACGTCTGGCTTTTGCAAGTGAATAAACGGATTTTTTCAAACGGATTGTGATCGACGATAATGATATTTATTTTCCGTAGGGGCTACTTTGTGACAATGTCAAAAAATTTCACTGGCACTGTTGTGGGACATTACATTTTTACTTTGTCTAATGCCAGACGATTTTACCCGTCACTGCGCGGGGAGACGTCTCGGAAATCCATGGAGCAAAGATAGTGCGGAAAGAAGTGTCATGAAAACAGCTCCCGTAGGATTTGCATGCTAAAGTTGCTTTTCTTTCTTTTTGAGTTACTATCGGAAAATTGCGGGGTTCAAATTGTCGATTTCTTGACATACAGGGGTCAGAATTTGTGATAGTTTGACATCTAGTCATCTCAAAGAAGAAGAAAACTCGTAGTGGGAATACACTTTATACCGCACTAAGAGTTAAGGTGGCTTTCTAGGGTTATTGTAAGGGACTGGTAACGAATTATGGCAGGAGAACATGCACAAACTGGAACTACTCGAGTTCTTATATTACCTTAGCAACCGACCAAGTTAATACAAGTTTAGATTTTCGGACGTTTAGTATCATGAAGGTCCGCTATGCGTACATGTATCTGCGCCAAACCCACCACTGTGAGAATCTTGTCAAGATCTTGTAAGATCTTAAGAAAAATCTTATAAGATTTTTACACGTAGATCTTATAAGATTTTAGCGAGATCTTATAAGAATATTAAAGAGAAAGTACACGTTCTCTGACCAAAATAATTTTTTATCATGACTCACAAAAACTGTGGTAGATCACACTCACAAGTTTACTATAAGTCACGTTAAAAATACTTACCAGTTTTATCAGCAATATCCCCTGTCTCCGAAATGTTTTAGTGCATAACTGCATGAAGGTATATGCCAATACGGCTGTTGAGCCGGTCTAAAGTATACCCTGAACCGTCTGTAGGTTTGTGCCATTTTGGAAACTTATACCGTTAGATAGAGCGTTAATTCTGGACAACAAATATGAATTAGAAAAAATAGAATAGCAACGGAGAAAAATCTATTTGAACTGAGATGAGCGCCAAATATCAAATGGAAATTATCTGGTCAAACGCAATCAGTCATATCTAAAGTATCCCTGAATCGTCTAGGTTTGTGCCATTCACGAAACTTGTACAGTTAGATAGAGCGTTAAACACTCTACAACATATGTGAATTAGAAAAAATCGTATAGAATAGAACCCTGAAAAAGAATAGAACCCTGAAAAAGCATAGTGTTTTAGTCAAAAACTTTGTCGGAAATATAGAATTTAACGGCTAGCAGCCGTATTGGGAATTTGGGATATATCTTCATTGCAGTTGAGCCACCGGATACCGCGTGTTTAAAGTATACCCCTGAATCGTCTGTAGGTTTGTGCCATTCACGAAACTTCTACAGTTAGATAGAGCGTTAAATTCTGTACAACATATGTGAATTAGAAAACATGGTATAGAATAGCAACGGAGAAAAGGCTATTTGAACTGACATGAGTGCAAATATCAAATTGCATTATTACGCTATTTACTTAGCGTACGGTCAAACGCGGTCATATTTAAAGTATATCTCTGAATCGTCTGTAGGTTTGTGTTCAAACTGACAGCTCGTAGGTTGACGCCAAAAAATTCTGAGCTTCTATTGTCCTCGATCCACTTGTCGCGCATTGTTTACAGCTACACAAAAAAGCTAACATACACACAACACGATAGCAATATATCTGCTGCGCAGATACAATCATAAGTGAAACGACATCTCTTTTTTTTAAATTTTCTATGACACCTTAAATAGACGAGTTTTAGGGTGTTGCGCGCTCATTTTTCAAAAAAACTGGCAAACTCCACTCAAAGTAAACATACTGTTTAAATTCAACAAACTATAGATGCAGTTTCTGGATGTTTAACACTGTTGTTGGCTCGCTAGCAAGTCGGTTTGCCATTGCTTACTTTGTGGGGTGCCTGCCAATTCCTTTTCAAAATGATGCGCGCGCAATACCCTTAAGTTCGCCTATTAACTAATATTTCGCTAATGAGAATATGCTAAGTTTTGGTCATTATAGCTGTCTTGAACATATTTACGCGTGGACCATCACTATTATGAGATTTTTGAAAAAGTCACGAGTGCATGGAATTGGAGTCACATACTAATACTAACAACAATAGACTACATATTACGAAAGCCGCGAGAAAAATGTTTAATTAACCTATATCATACATTTAAAATACAAAATGCCAGAGTATAGAAAAGAAGATCAAGAAACAAAGTTAAATGTTCCAAACAATTTATCAACTATATTAACAGTTTATTACTGTACAAATGTTATCCTCGTCCTAGATGAATTAATTTGCCAAACGTTCAACTTTTCATAATCTGTTAAACACTTCTCGAATTGATCCGGAGTGAATCCTTTTGTCAAGCAACGTTGTTTTGCCTCTTCCAGTCTGGCGAGAAAGAAAATAATGACAAATATTAACATGTTTGATCGCTAACACTACACACCATAACATTCCACTGAACTGCACTACACTACACTCTACTGCACCAGACCGCACCGCTGCAATACTTAACACTTATTGACTGGGACCGAGGGAAACAGTAGCGAGTTTGAGCAAGACAACGAAGACGTATTTTGGTCGCGATAGACTTGGTCTTCGTACGGCGGGAAATTTGTATTAAGCTGTGTTTATTGCTGGTAGTGACGTACGAGGGGAAAAAACATGAGCAGAGCTGACTACGAAAAGTTCCTTTTAGTGATGCTTAAATCATGAAGAAGCATGACATCTTCCTCCTCTAAAACATCTCCAACGGCATTTATATTCCCTACAAGCATTATCCCAAATTTAACTTAAACGATCTAACCTCTGACAGATGAATGTTTTGCTTTGAAAAAGACGATTGGACCATCCTGTGGCAGGTCGCAATCATGGATTTGAAAATGATCAAAAATAATGTACACAATTAAAGATATCTTACCGTCCGAACTATCTTCGGACTTCGTTCTCACCACAATAAACGTTGTCATATCTTCGTTCTCAACGAAGGCCACGCAACGAAGACGTTGAACAACAACCGCAGGCCCCAAGCTCTGTATGCGCAGAATAATGCGCAGACGTTGAAAACCTGTCAAGTACGTCGTCTTGCTCAAACTCGCTAGTATGTTTTGTGGACCCAAGACCCCCGATCGAGCCGAGGGAAACATCGGAGGTCGAGGGACCACAAAACATACTGTTTGCACAAGTTCCAGTCCATAAGTATTTTATTATATATCAAGTGTCGAAGAAAACAAAAAAAGAAAGACGTCAAATCTATAGTATGAATAAATCTATAAGTATCAAGTAAATATAATGAAACTTTTTAATTGTCGATGAAGTTCGTTGAGTTGTATTTTTGTAAGATTTTCAAACTTGGCGAAAGTCCTTTTTCGATACAAAATCCCTTAAGATTTTAACAGCTGCTTGGTGGCCTTTTTGGTTGATGTCGATTCTTTAATCTTTATCTTTAACTCTTTGAGGCCTGGACCTCTCCCTGTGCTGAATAAAATCGTCTGGCGTTAGCCAGATAAAATACTAAAGACTCGTCGTCAGGCTTTAAAGGGTTAAGTAAATTTTCTATTTCATCGCTGGTTCGGCTAGCGAACCTTTGTTTCTTTTAACCTCAGAGCTGTTGCCACGAGACAGTAGAATTTCATGACTTTCACGTGATACCCTCTCGCCCAATGAGACGCAAGAAAACATGAACTTTGACACTTGGTATATAATAATGAGAGATTTTTAACCGAGAACAAAATCTGTACACTGTATGGAGAAAATAAATCGTTTATTATATGGCTATTTCAAGTTTTATTCCATACTAATATTGTATCAAAATTAGTGCGAAAACCTCAGATTCACGCCAGTAAAATAAATATCCGAGACAGCGGTTGACTCGAGCTCCGCTTTCAGAGCTCAATCATAATCTAATTGTTAATTATTCTGCTACTGACCGACTCACGCCTTTCTTCTTAAAACACAAGAAATTTTTAGTTCAAAAACTACTTCTATCCCCTTTACTCCAGTCCTAGTTTTATCTTGTACATTTTAAACTTTTATCGCAAGAAACATTTTATAACTGGTATACTTACTTTACACCGCTCACTTGTCCAGCTATTTCTCTGACAATACCATAAATAGCATCTATTGGTGACACATGTCTGAAATATAAGTTATAGAAAAATAATAGTATAGACGCATTGCACATGATGTCAAAACGGCCGATCTGGAGGACGACTTCAAAGTTCTGCCGTTCAACAAAGCAAATTATTCAAAATTTCATTGTTTAGTAGCATTTTTCCTCCTGCAAGGAAATGAGTGCAAAGGGCTATACAGGCGGCTGCGGATCGCGCAAACAATTTGTAAAAATGCATATTAACATTAAGAGGACTTTTCGCGTTGAAAAACTCAGATGATTATGAATTTTATCGGCCAATTGAAATATAGGTGGTGTGTGCTATTAGCGCACTGCTTCTCACCGCTGAGGAGCGACGTTAATACAGGTAAGGCCGGGGTTAGTACTTGGATGAAATAAAAGTAGTGTGCTGCGTAGGCAGTGTCTAGAGACTGGGTTTTAGATTGCGAAAACTTGAAACTGTGTTGCGATTTCAAGATTGACACCTGACAGATTCCTAGAATCCTTGTCAATGTTTGCCATCCTCTCCGGAATAGAGCGTGATCTTCGCACAACTATTGTTTAACTAATGTTAATTCAGCATGAGAGGATCTTTATCATATAAATCTGGTCATGGCGGATCGCGTATACTGGAAGCGGACGAATTCGTCCTCCTACGACAGCTATAAACAATAAACTAAATCGCATCGTGGGGAAAAACGACAACGGCTGGTTCGTTTGCAAACGACTCAGTATTCGCAGCGTATCCAAGACCTCCATTTTCGATTTACTGCGCCTTGACATTGCCCCTTTAATCGATCTTAGCTGATGTCCCAGATTAAGTAGACCATTAGGGTCGGCTCGAAGATTAGATTAACATGATGTGCTACTTTACATAATTATTGTTTTATATTATTTTTTCATAGTTTGCCCTTATGCAAACCACTGATCTCAATAAAACTGGATGGGGCATGAGGCCAGATTTAGCGTGCCAGTTGTATGATGACGTGACCACTACCCAAGATGGCGCCCACTGAAGTTCATAGCTTTCGTACATTGAAAACAGACAAAAAGAGTTATTTTAACAAAATTTAAACGAATGTAAGGACACAAGAAGTACTTAATAAGGTTTAAGACGCTAATTTCTTGCATTTGTTTCTGTTACTGAGCTATAAAACCTTTAAATCGTTGTTTTTCTTCAGTGCCGACGACGAAATTTCACGATAATATAAACTGAAAAACAGACTATAAAATATACGAATAATTCAATTCCAAGTCTTAAATTGTACCTTTAATGGTAATCTTAATGCCTTAACAATATCTCGTGTTGTGTACTTGCCATCTTTGAACTGTATTTGTTGTTAAACAGTGAAAACTAAAGAACCGGCATTTTTTACGGCTTTTCCGACTCCCCCGGCACAGAGTACTTAATATTCCTTCCCCCGGATAATCTGACCGTGATGACGTCCAGATTTCTTATGCTAGTCAACTTTGGGATTGGGAATAAGTTCTAAGGTAGCCTGGTACCCTATTTCAAAAGAAATAAGAGCCAGATAACCACTAATCTCATGCTCACGTCATCAGGGCTAAATCCACTTATAACGATTGCAGTTTTACTCATAGCCACTAAAAACGCGCGAAATTTTAACCAATAGGAAAGCAGAAGTCTTTAGTGGTTACCTGGCCCATACTCTTTGATTGGGCCAGGGTACCAGGCTAGTTCTAAGGCCCCAATGCGTCATATGTTCCACTACGTAAGATGTCGGCGACTGGCACGAAATGTTTGACTGCTGGCCATAGGGAATGGCCTATCCAGTTTATATAGAGATCAGTGATGCAAACTCAATTTCCGTAATTCTAAAGGAATATATACAGAATATATACAGCACAACTTGAAAGGCTTTCAAGATAATGCCTTAAAGTATAAACCATTAATACCAAGAAAACATAAAACAGGGATTTACCACTTTATATAGTGATACAGACTATATATACTAGACTATAGTATAGACTAGTTATACAGACTATATATACTACAGATTACAGACTATACGTTGATCTGTGTCCTTCGCAATTCAGCTACTGGCTGCAAGTAAGGACGATTAGCCCCCAGTCCTTTATCCTTTATATACGTACCGAGAAGAATTTTCGTCGTCAACAAGTGAAAACTTTGACATCTCCATCAACCTTATAGCTTCGTTCACGTCATCTTTTTCCACAACATCAGCTAGTCGTAACCGCGCCTTGTCATAACAAACAATATCATAAATTAGATGAAGTCACTCTCAATGCGAGAACACAATGTGATGATTCTAATTGAATAATCAAATGTAATTGAACATCAAGGCGCAGTTACATCACTTACTAACGCTCTGCCTTGTTTCTAACGTTAAAAATAGGGACGGGACTTTAAGATCTACGACGTCAACCTCAGCGACGACGTCCTTCAAATAAAATAATTATTTTTGCAAAACAAAGAGAATGAATAATTTTCAGTCTCCAGCCAAAAGATGAGAACTACAATCATTTTAGCAATACTGGGCGTTTTGGAAGTCAGTTAACCCTGACTTAGTCAGTCAACCCTGACTTCTTTCAATTGTAAAACTTGTTTTGCTTTCTAACCGCCGTCGTCGTCCGGTCTAGCATCTTAAAGTCCCTAATATTTGAATAAGTCGCATGTTAGAACTCGTCAGCGTGTAGCCAACTATGTTGGACAGCCTGAATATACACTCTGTAATTCAGTCTGTGCTGGTCTGTGAAAATTCGCACGATACGACCCCCCGCTGAGCTTCTCAGATCTTAATTCTGATTGACCAAATCATAAGCCCTGTCTTATTCCAATTCCAATTGGTTCTCTGGCAATCCTCCTGAGATCAAATAATCCAATCAAAGAGACCACTATGAATCATATAAGTATTAAACCACTCAGAATCTACTAATCTATTTCTCAGATCCGAGAAGCTCAGCGGGGCCTCGACAAGCTATTGTGCGAGTTTTCACAGACTGAAGGCGTTCGCCTGTATACAGCCTGAATATACACTCTGTATTTACAGATTGTATATTCAGGCTGTACACAGGCTGATGGGCGTAGGTAGCCCAGGGAACTTGACCAATTACTGCACTTACCAAAGCTGTGGCTAAACGTAAAATTGCCAGCAGTGTTCGAGGTGAGGTGAATGTCGATTCACGGTTACCCCTTGCTTCTTTTCTCATTTCGACGTATGCACCAACAATGTAATCTGTTAAATCTTCTGGAATCACGGGTTGTTTTTCTTTGCATGCAACAATGTACCGCCTGTTAATCAAATAATAAATCAAATTAAAATTAAAAAAAAATAATTCTCAGTTAAAACGGTTTGTATTTCTAAAATAATCAATAAAAATGAACATTTCTATGCCTCTGTATAAGCGTCTGCATATCGGATATAGATCGGCTGTTCACGTTTTATGTGGTAGTAATTGTAAACAAGATCATTATGATAAATATATTACCTTTGTCAACACGATATTTTAATATTTTCTGAATAACTAATCCTGAAATAATTTTATAATAATTTTACAAGGCTCCACCATCATTGTAATATAATTACATTAAAATTGTCGTTAAGATTAGTCTTCATGGACAAACCTTCTTTTGTCTTTCTCATTCTGGAAAGTTTTTGCAATAGTTTGTAGATTTGGAGGTAGATACTTTCAGTTTCCCGTGGCGATAGGGCTCGTCGTATATTTTAAATGTCTACCATGATCGGCCAGCGTGTGCAGTTGTATAAAACATTGTGAGCATATATTTACGATCAAGAGTTGTCAGCAAAATTACTGATAAATTATATGATGAATTCACTTTTAAAATCTACAATACCGTCGGAAAACACCGACTAGGCAAAGAAAACAAGGCAAAGATGTCCAAAAGAAAGAACTCGAAAACATGCCTCATTCAGGAGCTATCATTTCCTTCAAATTATGAAGCTTAATCACTATTAAAACCACCATCTGATTGGACAACCTTTTAAAACGAAACCTCACCCCCATACCACCCCCCCGGTAATCACGCCCCCCGGAAACCCTAAACCTAATCACAACCCTCCGGAAAAATGACCCGCCTCTCATACCCCGACCACAACACCCCTATAGGATTTTTACCTTTATGTGTTCAAGTTTAACATCCCGCTTGTGGGATGGTTTTATTAGATGGTTAAGCTTCATAATTTGAAAACGACGATACCTCCTCCATTCAGATGATAAGTATTGCGCAATTTTGTGACACTCCAAAAATTAAAAAAGGAACAGAAACGGAGCCGAAACCTAGGGTGCTTTCCATTTACACGGTTAGACCGGTCAGTCCGGTTAAATGGAACACGATTCGTTTGAGACCTGGGATGGTCTGACTGGAAAATTTGGTCCTAATCAAAAGCAAGTCCATTCTGGCCGGTCTAACCCAGTGAACTCGATGTAAGTTAAAATGTGATACCTGGAACGCTAACGTCCAGTCATTCGGGGGGCAAAAAGTGAGGCAAAAAGTTCCAGGCCCTTGCGCGGTTTGCAGGTACGATTCAGTCTCCCACAAAATGTTTTTTACACGGTCACCGGTCTTGAGCGAACTGCGAAGACTCGAAAAGGTTTGAAAAATTATTTATTGAATCATTTTATCACGCTTTGCTAAACGTGCATTTTAAATTTTGATTGGTTGTGCTATGCTGCCGAACTAATTATGCAGTGATTGTCTATTTGTTGCTATAGGAAAAGTCATTGTCTTTACAAAACGTGCACGAAGTTTGTCAGTGAAGAAATTAAATCAAATTTTCGTTATATTATAAACCATATATATTAGCGTTTCGTCACTCCGAAGAGGATACAAAAAATCAACACAAACTTAGTATAGAATATGCCGTTTAGGTTAGTACCAGTTTCATCAGTTCGTTTTGTTTAAAAAGCATTCCGCATTCGTACCGAAAACAACAACTAGCCATGAGTAAACGTGAAAAATAAACAATCAAGTTGTCAGTTTATATTTCTTAAAATATCATTAGTTACAAAAGGCCGTTTAACAAAACTGAACAAGAAATTAAAGGAGCAGAAATAAGAAAATGACATTAGATGTATATTATGAAATATCAAGTATCAATACGTCTTCAAACTCGTACAAGAATAGCTTTCTCACTCTTGTTCTCACCTTTTCGGCTGGCTGTTTTCATCCTAGCCAGCAAAAGGACGTCTGTTTTCTCAGCCTATTTTCATCCCTAGCTTAATTTACTGTATAGTTTTGGACTGCTATACAATAAATAAAACAACAACAGCGCTGCACAACAATGGGAAACCATTAAATGCACGTTTAGTCTGATAAATAATTTTTTCAAACCTTTTTTCGAGCCTTCGCAGTTCGCTCAAGACGGGCGGCCGTGTAAAAAACATTTTGTGGGAGACTGAATCGTACCTGCAAACCGCGCAGGGGCCTGGAACTTTTTGCCTCACTTTTTGGTCCTTCGTTAGCGTTCCAGGTATCACATTTTAACTTACATCGAGTTCACTGGTCTAACCTTGTCAATTGGAAAGCGCCCCTAGACTCGGTTTACCACAGTTAGTCCAAGTAATAATAAACGTGGTGTTTCCACAAATTCTCGCTTCTACAATTTGTTACCATGCAAACATCCAAAAAATATATTAACTTGTCAATCGCAGGATTATTTGTTACATATAATAAAACACCTATTGTATTCATTAATATAGAATTATCTACTTAAATATTTTGCCATATCGGACTTAGATGAATCTAATAAGGACAATATTATTTCTTCAGAAGAATATTTTGACTTGGAGTGTGAAAATATGTTGTTTTTCATTAATCTTTGAGTGTGAAAATCTGTTGTTTTTCGCTAAAACCGCTAAACTAGTTGCTCTCTAAAAAAGTAAAAATGTTCGAAAATCGCTATATTTTAGAATCGCAACTGCTGCCTTAAAGAAATACCTAAAACAACGGATATTCTAAATAGAATCTGACCTCATTATATTCATATCCAAAGGTTCCACGTCTGTTGGCGGATGAGATGAATGTTGATGAACATATGTGATGTGCTGAGCGAGTCTAAAATAAAAACACAAAACTTAGAAAGAAGACACAAATGGAAATATCAAAGCAGAAACCTGAACTAAAAATTGAAAAAACACAAAGGAACTGTTCGGCCTATAAACACGAAAAGGTTTTAATCTTACTAAGCGTTAAACACAAAAAGGTTTGAAAAATAATTTTAGACAGATCGACCGTTTTCCAATTATAGTTCTGTTGTGCTTTGAGAAAATATTTTATTTGAATATTTTTATTCTGGTTTAGCTTAAGCTGAGCCTTGTACTGTACTGTACTGTACTATAAGTTTAAACTTTCCACTGTTAAAACTCTTATAGAACTACAATCCTGGACAAAATTGTTGGGCCACTTTGACGATTTTGACGATTTTCGCATAGTGTCCCAAGCACTTTTGTCCAGGATTGTCTGAAAATGACGAATTAAACAAAATCGAAGAAAAAAACAATTTGGGGGCGGCGATTCTGCGCAGTTTGCTCGAAAATGACATAAATACGCTCCCACATGCATGAACAACAAATTGTTTGTGGGGTATAGAAGGTTTCGTGAATATGCAAATTAAATAGAGCTCTCGTGCGGGTGGTACCGGTGCGGGTGGGAACTCTGCAGAGACTCTGCTCCAGTGATCCCTTCCCCATTGGGGGAGCAGGGGAGTAAGGGGGAGTAAGGGGGAGCAGAGATGGGGGCTCTTTTATTAAACTGTATATATTTTGCAATGTTACAAAGTTAAAAAGCTGTGTTTTATTGAAAAATCATAAACTCGTCATTTTCAGACAATTCTGGACAAAATTGTTGGGCCACTTTGCCGATTTTGACGATTTTCGCATAGTGTCCCAAGCACTTTTGTCCAGGATTGTAGTACTTGCCATGTATAGTTTGGCTTTCAGTCTTTGACTTTGACTAATTTACTTCTACTTATTTTACTTGTAAGTGCGAAAAAAATTGCTCTAGATTCCAGTATTTGGATAGTCTAATAGTCCACCGTGATAGTCTATATCCCAAAACACGGGTATTGATCAATCGGAGCACATACATATTCTGGGGATTTAAAACGAAAAGAAAAAATCTCGAGTGCTAAAATATATAGATTTTACGATCAAACCAGGATCATCTGGAAATGACATCAAGGCCTTCCGACTGGAATTAAGCCGACTACCCTGTTATGTAAATGCAGTCCATTGACTATGGGGATACGGGAGCCGTAGCTGAGAGCTTGGTCACGAGTTTCGTATACATATTGTTATATATAATCCATTCTCCACCCCAGAACCTTCTTGGGTAAACTGGAGAACGGAGGCCTTGGTCCCAGCTCGCACCAAGGGTTACATGAAGTATTCAATGACGTTTTTCAGTTTACCGAGGCGGTCCTGGGAACGACGATGCATGGGGGGGTAACCTTGGGGTAAGTATTGGGTAACAAGCACAGTAATATAAGGTGTTTTACACGATTAAACTACATTTTCTAGGGATATTGAGTACGTATGTTATTTTACAACTGTGAGATGTTATGAGATATGCGTACTGTACCTCAAATCGTTATCGCGATCAGGTTTATCTTGGATCAACCAAAGAATATCAAATCTTGACAGTAATGCAGCAGGTAATTGAATATTTTGTTCAGCTGATCTTTTAGGATTATAACGACCATAAGCCGGGTTAGCAGCTGCAAGGATGGATACTCGTGCATTCAATGTTGTTAAAATACCAGCCTAAATATAACGACGTTAACAGTTATGAACATGTTACAGCTTGTTGCAATGTGATAGACGTTTTGTAGACGTTCACCAACTACTCAGGAATTGTTTCTAAGCCCTAAATAGGAATCGAACCTGCAACCTAATTTTAATGTTATTTAGATACTCTAGCCATTGAACTACTGAGACACAAACGTAGATAAATTTGAAACCTTAGTTCTCCATCCATGTCTCGGTAGCTACAATAGCTATTGATTTAATGTACAGATTACTGTGTAGTATAAAACAAACCTTTGCAATAGAAACTGTTTGTTGTTCCATGACTTCGTGAATAGCTGTTCGATCACCATCCATCATTTTATCGAACTCATCTATACAACATATTCCTTGATCAGCAAGGACAAGTGCACCTCCCTCTAAAAAGAATAAAATAAGTTTGAAAATTTAGAGAGAAAAAATCGTAAGTCGTAAACTTCATTAAAATAACTTTTAAAATAAATTCTAGAATTTTAATACGGGATGGCCTGGTTGTTGAGAATACAAATAGTAAGGTCTGCTTAAGCCAGATTCACACTTGTAAAATAAACATAAGCACAAGGAGGACGTACGCAAGCGCAATAAGCATTTCATCGCCAACAAAACTTTGTACTTCCAGAGTATAGACGAGTTGCACATCGTGCGCACGCATCGTTTTGGCGGGCGACGTGCATTATTTTGGCGGGCCACATGCATAAAAACGTGGCGTAAGTAATTTAAATTCCGCAGTTTTTGAAGAAATTAACTTGAAAAATTTATTTTTTTAGATTTTGGAGTTAATATTTTTTAAAACAGTTGAATTGTGTTAAGTTTTGGTCATACATGGCCCGCCAAAATGATGCGCGCGCAACCTCTTGCAACTGAGTTATAAAGTGGTTAACCTACCGTGAAGTGCCACCTACAAAAACCCATTTCTACATGTAGGCTACGCTTGCGTACGTCATTGTGCTTATGCTTATTTCACAAATGATGGTTTCAACTTCGTTGCAAATGGTCCACTCAACGATACGGAGCTAACGGGACAGATGCCAGCTTTTTAATCCTGATAAGATCGTAATAGAACAGAACTTACCAAGAACCATTTCACTTGTGACTGGATCTCTAGTAACAGCTGCTGTTAGACCAACCCCTGATGAGCCACGGCCAGTTGTATATTGACCTAAAAAATATTTAAGAAATTTAGTGTTTAATTTTCTTTCCTTGAAAACATGTCTTCGGCAACTCGACCTCCGGTCCCGTCTAAAAATTGACCGAACAAAGATGGCAGAAATATGGGACTTTTGAGACAATGACAGCATTGTAGTAACCGCTGACCATACTCTGCCCAATATATTTACTTGACTGTAGGCTCTACCGCGCCCGCAGGCCGATTAATTTAGTTATAAATTCACTTATGAGAAAAAGGTCAGCGGTAATCATGGATTGGTCACAGTCCAACCTTGTACCCAGGGCCTTCTCAAAATCGCCGGGCGGAGAAGCACGATCGGAAATCGCATAGAAAATCGGCCACTTTCATGGGGTAGTTCGCAGTCCACGTGCGTGGTGGCTCAAGTGAGTTGTCGGCCGTGTATTGATGACGTTTACACGCAAGATATTCGTTCTACGCATGCGTAGCTAATATGGGTCAGCCCGTATTTCGCGAGCCTCGACAGCCGCCATTTCCGATCGTGACCCTGGCAAAGGCTGGTCACGTGACCCCAAGAATTTTGGAATATTTTGATGAGTGATTCACACTGTACCGGAGGGGGGCTCGGTACAGTCACTGATAAACAGAGTATAGTTGGCTTGCATATGTATTAAAACTATTCAGCGAACTATTTAAGCAACCAAAATAACAAAAACCGTACAAATAACAAGACATTCTCTTAACAAATTTATCAAATCAGTTAATGACCATCTTTAGTAAGTAGCGTCCGTACTACAACATATTTGCTTTATACTAAATGCAAGGGCAAGAAGTGTTTATTTGTTTCTGGATTTTCCGAATCTAATTTAGAAAGTTTATAAATATACAGATCAGTTAAAGTCTTCAGTTCTGATCTATAAATTATGTTCGTCGATCGTGGTATTGTTGGTGATCGAATATTTGTATTAAGTACAACCTCAACGAAGACAGCACATTCGAATATACCATTTGAATATTAAATAGACAGATACAAGAAACATAAATGCGCTATACTGGACGGCAAATAAATTTCAACAATCAACAGCATTAATTTAAGTGTATGTAGCAGTACCTGTACCTGTACCACAGTTGTTTTACTGATATAGTGAGTTTCTGTTTATGATCGTTCGTCGCCTTCGGCTTCATTTCTGGCGAATGACGGCAACAAATATGAAATATCCAGCAAATGTCGTAAATCAACGTAGTTTTTTTTAACTATATCTGATTTACCGCTCGAGTTTAACTTTACAAGACTTGCGACAACCTTCTACGTTTATAAGAACCGAATCAACCGCTCCCCCCAGGACGGGCGAAGTTCAAATTATCCACGTGACCAAATACTCCAAGAATCTTGGAGTATTTTGGAATCACGTGACCAGCCTTTGCCAGGGTCTTCTCCTCTCGCCATTTTGAAAGCCGAGAAGGCCCTGGGTACGAGGTTGGTCACAGTCCACTCCAGTTATATATAGGTCAATGGTTCTATTCAGCTAATTAACGCCCATTTCTAGGCAGTTATTTCTCAGTTGCACACGATAGCGTCGTGATTGTTCTGGAGTGCGTGATGAGCTCGTCATTTCAATCCTTTGTAGTATTTACTACATCAATCCAGTCACTCGAAACATGAAGAAAATATTGTTATTTCGAAACGAAGAGTTTCTCGGCTAAATCCAAAACAAGGGCGTTGGTCGATTAGGACTGTGTGATAGATTTGTGGATACAATTATCGCCATGAAAACCTTCAAAGAATATCAAGATATTTCAAGTTCAGAGGGTGCTCTCATGCCGTGCCAAAAGTGTTTTGTTTCTGAGCAGAGTTGAATTTTATGTGTGAAGAAGAGTTATTCGTATTGTGTGTTCAAATATGGAATACAATAAACAATGTCATGACAAGACAAATATTATTCGCGGAACCTCGTGTTTAAAGAACTTTTTGCATATTGTACAATTGACTGTACAATTTAGTCATAATTACATCCATGCAGCAACATTTACAAACTCACTTCTTGATGCCAGTCGATCTATATAAGACAACAACTGACTTTTAGCTACACCAGGATCTCCCATTAGTAAGACGTTGATGTTTCCTGAAAATTAAAAAAAAAGAAATTTAAGTTTCAGTTGTTTTTGCTGTATAAGCTGTCGTAAGTAGTTAAACTCAGCAAATTCTGAGCTCCAGACGGGACTCGAACCCACAACCTTCCGTATACTAGCCTCTAATAGAACTCAGATAGAGCCGCTAGCACTGCAGGCTCTGGGTACGAGATTGGACCGTGCTATTACAACGACGTAATAGCATGTCGTAATAACATGTTATTTCGAAATATTAGTGACTAAATGTCCCATCAATATCCACACGAGCGCCGCGCAAAGAGCCTGTGTACGAGGTTGGCTTCGGGAAGGTTTGTGGTCCAAACGCTCCTTTCGAGGACATTTAATCACTGATATATCCATGTATTTACTACTAAACCGCTGTACCGATACCCAAAACTACAACGCCAAACGTCACTATACCTCTAATTTTCATTCCCTGTGGGGATTTATCAACGCCACCAACCAACAACAGCAATAAAGCTTTTTTGATATCTTCATGTCCATAAATCTCAGGTGCAATCGAGCATGACAATTTCTCATAAAAGTCAGCCTCTGAAAAATACAAGAATTAGTTATAAAACGAACATACAATAATACTCAAAATGTATAAAAAAAATTGTATGAATATATTATAGCAATAGACGTAGAAACCCGCCTATATGAATAAGAAGTGACTTTTTAATACACTTTACTATAAAAATTTGCGATAAAAGGTTACTTAAATGCATGTTAAAAACTATAAAAATCGACTACGTTTCGACGTTAACTGAACGTTATTATCAAATCAAAATATACGAGTTCGAATGAAGAGTTGTAAATACTGAATACAAACAATAGGTTAATATAAAAAGAAAAACACAAGAAAAAGGTTATGTCAAACAAAGAGTTTCTTTTCGCACTCTTTTCGTGCGAAACTCTGTTTGACAGAACATTTTTATTATTGTATTTTTCTTTTAAAGCTATCTGTTGATCACTAATAATCTCACTATAGGCATATATGTGAATTAGCTTGTAGCATCTTATAAGCTGTGTAGGATGGCATCACGGCAAGGTGTAGTGGCTCTAGTATATTCCCAAACTCACTTGAGTGTTTGCATCAGGTTATATAAACTATTTTATGAAATGTGCCGTGACGTCACAACCGTAAGACGCAACCTATGTTATGAATACAATATAATATCTCAGTCTTGAGGGGGACATAGAACCTTGAGACAAACGCCTTGTTACACCCTGATACAGTTCATCCTCTCAAATTGCTGCTGGAAATACACTTCTGAACAACCATAGAAAGCTCAAGTGTAAAGGTTAATTACTTAAATGGTTCATTCGTAAAAAAAAGCTGTATTTACCTTGTTATTGCTACGGAATTCAAGTGGCGACTAATTAAAAATTTTAAAACTACCATGAAGCACATGTAGCTCATTACCTTCTGAAAAACTTTGAATTTGTTCATCACTCAGTTGTTCCTCATCCAATTCTTCATCTTCAGTTTTGTTCATTTTAACAATTCTCTAGTTTCAAATAAAAATATTATTATTAATAATAATAATAATAATAATAATAATGGAGAATAATAATGGAGAATGCAGAGTATAAGATTATTTGGGACTTTAAGATACAGCCAGATCATAAATCAGATCACAATCGGCCGGATATAGTAAAACTGGATAAGAAGGGAGAAAATTGCAAAATCATTGATGTAGTATGTCCTGGAGACAGTAGAGTGGAAATAAAGGAGGATCAGAAAATGGAGAAATATCAAGATTTGGCTAGAGAAATTCGAAAGTTGTGGAGAGTGAAGGTTAAAGTTTATCCTTTAGTACTTAGAGGGTTAGGTGCAGTTCCAAACAGGTTGGAAAAGTATTTGAAGGAGATCGATGCAAGCACGAAAGTTGAAGTCATCCAGAAGTCAGTTTTACTAGGGACAGCGAGAATTTTGAGAAAGGTCGTTGAAATCTAAGGACACTTGGTGACAAGGCTAGTTACCAGCAAAGTTATATTTGTTGTGCGTAAAACAAATAATAATAAGAATACAAATATTAATCATCTTTATTGAGGTTACCAACATAACCCTAAAGTGTTTCACAGAAAGGCCCTCAGATAGCTAAAATTATTTTAATAAAATATAGCACTCTGAAAAAGCGTTTTCTACCAAATCAACGATATTAGTGTAGTGTATGGGTTAAATTGTACATACGATATAACCACAAAGATACATACATGGGCTTCTAAAAAGGTATCTGACATAAGGCCTTGAGTCATGCGCATAAATCCAGTTTTCATCATTGGTAAAAATATCCCAGTTGCAGAAATATGATCACCAGGAACAGCAAGTCTGGTAAGTTCTCCTTTAGCCATGATAGTCATTGAACGTGGAATGTTACCCACAGGAACTTGATCACTGTGTTCTTGTACTTTAAGTTCTTGACATTTCTGAAACTTTGATCCTCGTGTTTGTAAATAGAGTCGCCCACCAGACCTATATAACACCATTAAATATAAAATGTAATCATTGAACTACCAAACATGTTAAAAAATTAGGATCTCTGTCTCTCTGAAATAGGATTTCCTAACTTTTAAACGTAATTTCCAGAAGTTTAAGCAGATAAAAAGTGACTTGTTTAGCTATAGCAACTAAACTAACTTGTTAGTTTGACATTCTCTACCAGGACACATAAGCAAAGGCATAAACGACGACGATTGCACCTACAAAAGAAAACAAGAGTGAACTATAATAGTACAATACTATACATTTGAAACATTTAGGATAGTTCCCATGCACAATTTATCTTAATACAGATAATGAATGATTGTCCCTCATAGTTCATACAGTATAATACAGTAAAGTGAGTAAACACCCAGGTCACGACAGCTGGCAAGATTGGAACTTCGCACAACTTCTACAAGCCCTTAAAAGATGGAAAGCCATAAACCCGGTTGAAGAAAGCGAGAGCTCAAAACCTGCCCACCAAAATCGTCGACACGACGGATATCTCCCACCGCGAGTGAAATCCTACCAAACACAACAACAGAGCGTACGAGGGTGTGTTTACTGCGAGAGTACTGGGTGGTCAAAAATCTCAAAATTTTGTCACACGTATAAGAACCTACATTTTTACAAGTCAGCAGTGTTTAGTGGGAAATCAGGCTGTTTAGGTTCTTAATTAGGTTCTTATTATATTCAGGGGTTTAAACTGTTTGCTTAACGTAATAATGGTCATAATATAGTAACGATGCGATACGCAATATTGTTAGCACTGTGTCTTTGTTAATGATGGAGCATTTTACTATTAAAAATGCCACAATACGCAATGTTGTAATGACTGGTTCTTTAGTTGTCGGTTCGTCACCATCCTAATACTGATTACACGATCTGTACGATCGGTGCAATCTGTATCATCCGCACCACCTTACATGCAATATCAGAGAGATACTGTACGTGTATAACTGGGACACTGCATGGGTCTTATAGTTATTGACAATCGGGTAATGCAATACGAAATACCGACCTTTCATCCGATGCCTATGCAATATCGGAGAGATATGTATATGACTGGGACACTGGGCCTTAGTTATTGGCGATCAGACAATATCATGTACCGACCATAAAGACATTTTACGTTCCGTCATCCGATACCTATGTTGAACATGTATGCCGTCACCAACAGAAATTGTTGATGAACAGAGTCCACTGTACTTTGATGCTTTATTTTTAATGTGTCTATGAAGCGAAAAACCTTTTAGCGTTTTTTAACAGATCAGCATGATAGAGGCATTCACTGAAAATGTTAAGCAAATCTACTGCATAGTCTTCGAGCTATAAACTCTCAAAGTTTGCCATGGCTTATCCATTTTTGAAGAAATTAGTCGCTCGGTTAGAACGCTTAATTGATGACGTATGCAGTTGACAACTATGCACAACAACAATGTATTTTAATATTTATAATCCAACGGCATAGGCAACTTTGGCACTACCCTGCGAGCAGAGCCTTCTTTTCCTTATTTCTTCGCTGAGAGAGAGGAAGAAACGTAGGCTCTGCTGTATTCGTGTTTGGCTTCGTCCAAGATTTAGGACGAAGTAACCCGTTTAAGACCTGTTTAACCGGTTCTCGTTTTGTTTTCTGCTCTGATTGGGACTGGGTTCGAGATTGTAACCAAACAACTGACAAGCAATGAAACCAGTCACGAACACAGCAGAGCCTACTTTTCTTCCTCTCTCTCAGCGAAGAAATAAGGAGAAGAAGGCTCTGCTCGCAGGGTACTTTGGCACTTAATATCTCGAAAAGTACATGCCACATTTACTTCATTTTTTTGAAATTGGTCATTTAGATTATGAACTTCAAATTTGCTCTATCGCAAATTTTCACTTCACAAACACTTTAAAGGAGAAAATTATTTACTATTTCTTTATTCTTCAACCATGGCAATAAAGAGCTACACACACGCATGTAACGTACTGTTTGATAAGATTCAGCACCGCATCTGTCACAAGTGTAGGTTGCGACTTGAACCACAGGTTTGACTTCTGTACATCTTGTAACAATCCCCCGTACACAGACTAGTTTGCCAATACTTGATGCATTCACATTACGAACTGGTAATGGTTTCTGCGAGGAAAGGTGTTTGAAGTAGATTTCACTATATCAACAATATTTAAAATAATATTTCAGTGAGCAATACATGTTACATGTATCCCAATTGTTAGGGTTATCAGATTAGGATTAGAGTTGGGATTAGTTTTAACCGTATTTAGAATTCGGGATGTTAAGATAACCGCAGGCACCAGACTATTTTACTCTGTCTAACACCAGACTATTTTACTCTGTCTAACACCAGACTATTTTACTCTGTCTAACACCAGACTATTTTACTCTGTCTAACACCAGACTATTTTACTCTGTCTAACACCAGACTATTTTACTGTCTAACACCAGACTATTTTACTCTGTCTAACACCAGACTATTCTACTCTGTCTAACACCAAACTATTTACGTCCAAAATTAAGGTAATAATTACAATGGAAAGGGAGGAACGGGTGGCGAAGAGTTGCCTCTCACCGCTGCGATTCAAAGTTAAGCCCGATCGGACGGGGTTAGTACTTGCATGGGTGACCACTTGGGACAAACCTTGTCACGGGCTTGAGCTTGGAACTTACTGTAGTTGATCTCTCCTGTGCTTCGAGGGTTTTTCTCCGGGTTCTCCGGTCCCCCCTCCCCCCGTAAAATCAACAATTCGATCTTAGGAGAGCAATCTTGTAAGGGACCTCGAGTCCTATTGTTGTTTCTCCGGTATCAGTTAGATACAAATGTTCATAAATAAATAAATAAATAAACAATAAAAATATACAATACAATACAATACAATACAATACAATACAATACAATACAATACAATGATTTAAAGTTATAGATATAGCCACTATTTTACTGCAATTATTATAGAAAATATTTCAGTGTTTCCATTATGTTGAAGTAAACCAAAAGTAAACCGGAAGACCAAAAATCGCAGTGGAATTTTTTTTTGTAAAATAATAGAGAAATAAGTAGAAATATCCTTACTGCTCGAGATGGCATATAATGACGTCAACGTGTACCTAACTATACATACGTAATTACGTATTATTACGTATCGTTAACCTTTCTACGTTTCCATCGCGTTATATAGAAACATGTTATTTAACCAATAGATTACATTTTTTCGTGTGTGTATGTGTCACTGATCTCTATACAACTGGATTTCTCATCCTTTATGGCCAGCAGTAAACATTTTGAAGCCACTGGCGGCCATATTGGTACTCCAGGTCCAGTGTACCTTGCGGGCTTAAGAGTTTACCGGGGGAGTCGGAAAAGCCACAAAAGTAAAACATTAAAACAATTCTCAGATTGCAATTTACTGTTACCATGCACTGGAAAACAGAAGGAAAATACAAGCAAATACAGTCCGAAATTGTCAAGTACATACTTCGAGGCTTTGTAAAGACTTATGCTTAGTTTTGTAATAGAGGCAAGTTTATCGATTAACGGGCAGAGTAAAAAACTACAAAATAACATGTTTTACTGCTTAATAATACCAACAAATGCAAAAACTAAGCTTCTAAAGCTTTTACAGTGTTCTTTGTTTGATACCAATGGCAGAAATATTTTTAATGTGGCTTTTTTCGTTTCTTTTCGTGCTACGAAAACATACAATTTTCCGTGGCGGCCATATTGGTACTCCAAATGCGTTATCTCCGCTGGCTTCATTTTTGGAGCCGGATGAGCAATCCAGTTATATAGAGATCAGTGATATGTGTACTGTAATAGATCACAGATAGCGTCACAGTGTAAATAACAACTCTGTTCCTTGGGTATCAGAGGCCCTTTATTAAATTATTATTATTAAACGCGGGGAGGAAGAGCGTCTGGTCTAAATCGATCGAATCACTTCAGGATCCGACTTCAATGCTCGCTTATATAGGTTTAACCAATTACAATTGAGGTTCAAATGAATCAGTCACCAAAAGTGTTGAAGATCGAAAAGTGTACATTACCAGGGTCAAAAGTTCATTTATTTTTCTGGCAAGTGCGCGAGCTTGAATCGAATTGAAGGGTGAATGTGGTGCGTAATTCACACAGGTGAACACGAAGAGGTGGACAATTTATCTGCGCTGATCAAAAAATCGCGGGCGTATTTCTTCTTTATTGCCATTTTCTTCATGCGAAAATCAAAATACGATTTTAATAGCGAGTTCTCTGAGCTTTTCTTCGTTTTTAATAAGCCTTCCAAAGCTTGTCAATCCAGCGATTTGCTGTTTGGCTTGATGTTTTCCGCTGCAGCTGAAAAGGTTCGTAATCGGAGCGGCGGAAGTACGGCATTTTACGAAGATGATCTTAAAGAAAACTGATTTGAGTTTATTTTACCTCAAGGCAAGTTCAGATGTTTGCAAGTTCAAGCTTTTCTTGCGAACACGAGTTGATCGAATTACTCTATTTTCAACGAAAACACCAATTATCCCTCTTCTTTCACGAAGGATAGCAAAAAATCTTTCATTAATAGCTTCATTACTTTCAAAATAGCTTTAAGGCAGTTTATTTTTATTCATCTGTTTGCCTGAATCAAAATTATCTTTGGGGAAAATGCGTAACACGTTCAAAAATCGCTCATGATGACCCATGGTCGGCCCAAGAAAACCGCACTTGTTTTGTCAACGGCAACTTTTGAAGACGCTTTGACTATTATTTCTACATATCTTTTTCCAACTATGTGATTTCCAACTATGTGAACTTTTTCCAACTATGTGACACATCAAGCTTATTGTGTGGTTCTGGGGGAACGTCACATTCAGCCGTTGACTGTGGCAAAATTCGAATGGCAAATAAAGCAGGATGCGAAAATATCTCAAAAACTAGACGTTCGCATTACTTTCAGACCGTGATTTTATTGATCTTTGGTTGACAATTGAACTGCTAAGTCGGTAATTCATTCTGTAAAAAATGCGCCTGGTAGACTAATTCGACATTGAATATAACATTTTGTTTATTTCCTTTTCAATATATATCGCGGACGGGATGTGTCCCGAGCGTTTCACGAACCCACGCGAAATCCACGCATTCTTGATTTCGCGCATGCGCAGACAAATTGCCCACCTGTTGCCAGTACGTATATGTAGCCCGAGTGAACGCCTGACCGCCAGGCGTCTTGTTGTCTATTGTTTCCGTTTCTTTCGTCTTACGTCTTTGCATCTGTGGTCTACTATCTATCACCCACATGTTTCCTACTATCCATCCAGTAATTGGCGTAAACTGTTGCGAGAACCCTGCCACTTCGTATCCTTTTGCTAAAGTTGTTAACTTTTGTTTGTTGTGTTATTAATTGCTTGTACTATTATTACCTTATCTACTTTTTGATACTCTCTTGTGGCAAAATAAATAAATAAAAATTTTAAAAAATAACTCACTGAAACTCGGAAAAATCGCCACGCAGCGCAAACAATCATCGCCACACGCGAATAATTAATCGTGCTTTAAAATGAATACCCGCGTTGTTTTATGTATTATAGTTTATGGAAAGTTTAAACTTTAATTAAACTTTTAAAAATTTCAAGAGCATGTTAAATACTATTTCAAATATGTTCCGCGCCTTGTTAATTATAATCCAGGATTTCCCAGGATATTAAAATTTTGAAAATTCACAAAATTTCTCAAAGTTTCCCACCCGCACGAGAGCTCTTACTTAATTTGCATATTGCTGACCTTTTATACTCGACAAATAGTCTGTTGCTCATGCATGTGGGAGCGTATTTATGTGATTTTTGAACAAACTGCGCAGAGAATTGCCACGGCCAAAATGTTTTTTGTTCCAATTATGTTGAATTCGCCATTTTCAAACAATCCTGGCCAAAAGTCCTTTGGGACAACATGTGAAAATCGTCAAAAACGGCAGTGTCCAACAATGTTGTCCAGGATTGTAGGCTAACTTGTTTGACTTGAGCAATCCCCAGTACAAACGTTCCAATTTTAAACAAACCCATCTTAACATTAGAAAATTTATTAATTTTAAACTAAAGAAGATGTAATATATCATACACGAGGAGTGTTTCATCAGGATATCCAAACACCGAGACGTTTGTTGAAAAACGAGGCGAAGATGAGAGATATAGCATCTCAAACAAATCAGTATTTTAAGAGTAAATCAAGATGAAAGTTTGCTTAATTTATGTAATTTCTTCCTCCGATATCCAAACCACAGATACGGTACTGATTTCCTTTGTGTTTTCTTCATGAATTATTAATGAGTTTGAGATATATATGTAAATGTGTACAGATACTGTAACAACTAAATAGTACTTACAATCTTCTTAAAAGATCTCGTGGGTATTGATTATAAGGGTCACGTGCTTCACCTTCGCGATGATTTTGACGTTCAATAAGTAAACGATGCTCGATGTAAACATCCAAAGAATCTTTATGTTGAATCTAAACGAAAAAGCAAATTCCATGTGAGAAATGAGATCACAAGTGCTGGAAAGGTTTATCACTACTGCTTTATCACTACTGCAACAATGAACAATGTGTGCGATATTAATTTAATATATGGATATTTCTGACTGCCTCAGCCGGGAGTCCCAATAGCTCAGTGGTAGAGCGCTGGTACGTTAAACCAGAGACCTTGGGTTCGATTCCCAGTTGGGGCAGTCAGAAAACGTTTCTCTACAGCAGTGATTCGACTTCATTTGAAATTATTCTTCTATCAGAATATGAAAAGTTAAAACCAGTTCAAAATACTTACTTCCCTGTCTTTATAATTAGGTAGCATTTCGTCAACTGCTTCAGCAAAGATCTTAGTATATCTACGAGAATTCTCCACTATTCGCTGAGCTAATTCAGGATCAACCTTAAAGAAAACAGTAAGATTTGAAGCTTGGCATGATGAATATTATAATATTAACAAAAAATACTTCCGGTGCACCATGATTTTGTCCATTTTGTCCACAAACCATTGTACACCGAAATTAATTTTAAGTTTAGTATAATAATAGTTTCAAAAATATTGCTCTAAAGCCACAGTTCATGCACAACAAGTTCGTGAATGCTCATGCAGATGATTATTTATTGAAATTGCACTGTAGGCTAGGACCATTGTGCCATTTTACCATACAACAATAGCCAAGTATTGTATAGAACAATGGCTACCCATTGTCCAAGGTAAAATAACACAATGGTCAGTCCAAGCCAGTTGGGCTGTGAAAGACTCTCTACTGTTGTGATTTTAGATTTGTAGACCTTAACTCCCTATATGTATTACTGAAAAGGAAAGCCAACAGCCATAATGTCCATATTCAAAATGAATCTGAATGACCTTTATTTGTAAGTCTGAGAATTTTGTATGTATAAAACTGTTAAGTCATTAATCCAAGGGCATGTTCTTGAGAGTAATCCAACAGCGTGTCGTGAAACAATCTCATATTTCATCCATTTTGCCATAGACTACAGGAAACTAGGATAAACCGAAACCCAACTCTCACTGATAGGTGCAGTATCTCATCATCCCATATGTCATAAGAAGTCCGTTTCCAGAACTTCCTTTTTGAAAGCTCAAGGCATACCTTCTAGTTACGATTCCAGGAAAAGCGAAAGACTAATACACTTTCTAATAATCTCTTAAAAAATCTGTTTAACCGACCAACCAATTAAAAGAATCTTAGGTAGTTTCAACATAAAAGTTGCACAAAAACCTAATAACAATGATATTTAACAAATAAAACATAAAGCTCCGTGCATATGTACTCTTATAAAGGTTCGTTTGACGTCATTTGAACACGAAAGAAGTTGAGTACATACTCTTATCAATGCACGGGGCCCAGCCAATCAGAGCGTGCGTAGAGGACACCTTATTTTATAATATGTGCTACTCCGAGTAACAAACCACACCGGGTGAGTATAGAGAAGAACTCTACTCGACTGCGGCTGGGATTCGAACCCGCGACCTTCGGTCGAATAGAGTTATTCTCTACACACCCGCTATAGTTCGTTACTCGGAGGAGCACATATAATATCATTATTCTCCACCAGAGTTCAATGTCCCACAATAATTATTCCACCTTTCTTAATGTTGCAACATATTTTTGAAAAACCTATTGTATTGCAAAAGAACAGAGAAAACGTGCTATTTATTCCATTCCGTGCAATGGCTGTAATCAGGAGTACATCGGCCAGACTAAACGTCAGTTTGGTTCGCGGTTAAGGTCTTCGTTAAGGTTTGCAGGGTCATTTCTGTAAAGCGCTCTCAATTCGTCAGAATTTATGCCACAAAAATAAAATAGATATCGATAAATAACACAAAATGTGAATTTTTAAATTAAAACCAGAGGGCTTCACTTGGGGTGACTTAAGAACAAAGCGTTTCATTTTGTTCAAAAAAAATTTTCGCAGTTCAATTCTGAGATAAATGTCCAGCAAAACGGTGTCAGCGTTTTTATATTTATTGCCTGGTTCCGAATTTATGACTTATTTTCTCCAAATGTTGGTCGAAAAACAGCATTTTCAACTTTGGTCGTCAACAAAATCGGCAAAACTCGACATATCAAAAAACGCCGACACCGTTTTGCTGGAAATGTATCTTGGAATCAAAGTACAAAAAAGATTTTGAACAAAATAAAACGCTTTTTACTCGAGTCGCCGCGAGTGAAGCCCTCTGGTTTTAATTAAAAAATTTACAACTATTAACGGTTCGTGTTTATCGCGAAACCAAAGACACCATTGCATTCTACAAATCAAATGTATTTATGAAATAAAAATAACTAACATCATGCGTTGTGTATGTGTTGTTGTTCCACAGGTCCCTTGGGGTTCTACTTGGGGGTATCAAATCCACTAGCCCCTTGGCTAAGTTTAATGAGCGTAGATGCTCAGAGCTCATACGTGTATTGACTGCCGTATGTGACACTTCGCTACCACCCACCCACCCACCCACCCACCCAGTGTAGTAGGCGTCCAGGTGGTTGAGCCGTTGCCATTCCTTGACTTGAGCTCGCTCAGTTGTGCAAGTAGGATTTGTATTGCTGCTGGTGACCCTAGTGCCTGCAATCGTTGCGGGGATGGTATTTGTGTTCCTTGTGGTGCTACAGTTGCGGGCCGGGTGCTGCATTTGCACTACTTTGCAATCATACAGATGCTAGGTAGTTGCTTGTGTGCTACTTTGCCATCATATTGTTGCTGGGGGGGGGGGGGGGGGGTGTTTTGTGCTAATGTTCCTTGCTGTCTTACAGTTGCTAGGTGGTTGCTTGTGTGCTACTTTGCCATCATATTGTTGCTGGGGGGGGGGGGGCTGCTTTTGTGCTAATGTTCCTTGCTGTCTTACAGTTGCTAGGTGGTTGCAGGTGTGCTACTTTGCTATCATATATTGTTGCTGGGAGACTGCATTTATGCTATTGTACCTGGCTATCCTACAGTTGCTTGGTGGTTGCGTGTGTGCTACTTTGCTATTATATTGTTGCTGGGGACTGCATTTGTCCTTATGTACTGTACCTTGCTATCGTGCCATTGCTAGGTGGTCGCATGTGTGCTACTTTGCTATCATATTGTTGCGGGGGGACTGCAGTTGTGCTATTGTTCCTTGCTGTCATACAGTTGCGGGGGATCCGCTTTGCGTTGGCGCTATTTACTATCCCACAGTTGCAGAGGCCGTGTTTGTGCTCCTGTACCCTGGGTGACTGCCTTTGTCCTACGGTACCCTGGGTGACTGCCTTTGTCCTACGGTACCCTGGGTGACTGCCTTTGTCCTACGGGGCCTCACTGTCGTACTGTTACTGGGGATATGCGTTGCGCTAAGTTGCTGTCATCTGCAGGGCTCCTTTTATACTTACAGTTGTCTACAGTTGTAGATTTACTGCTTTTGTAATGTGCCGTACAGTCGTTGGGAAGAGCGTAAGTTTCATTTTTTTTTCTTCATTTTTTGTTACGAAAGACTTTAAGGCATAGGTGTATGGATATTTTTGTAGTGAAATTGGGTATAATTTGCGGTTTTGAGTTTGTGTTATGCTAAAGCGTGAGAAAACCTGTAAATTAAGATTACTATACTAGAAAAGCTCGAGAAGGAATAATTTGTGATTCGGCACTCAGGGAAGAGCGCGGCTGGAAAAGCGGGCTGTATCTAGATACAGCCCGTATCTAGATACAGCCCTGTATCTAGATACAGCCCGTATCTAGATACAGCCCGTGAATACGTAATGAGCTTTTCAATTCAATTCATCAGCCCCGCTCTTCCCTGCTGAATATCAAATCCCTCCCCGGACTTTTATATATAGTTGCCTTTCCAACATGTGTTTATGTTAAATAAAGAGCTATGAATAACAAAGAAAACCGCGTCAATCATGTAATAAGATTTATTAGAATTTTTGGTGCGGGTAATCTGTTGAATTCTTAAGACGACACCATCACGAAGACTGGAGACCAAGGATTCTACTTTCATCTTTCAACTACTGGTACTGTACTTTTTTTAAATTTTGTGGTCCCAAACCAAGGGAGCACACCAGACTGACCTGTATTTCTTCTTCTTTGTTCGGCGTTCCTTCATTTATATTCAGCCATTTTGAATAATGCCGTATATTCATTAGCGTATCGCAGGCACGGGCTATGGCCCTGGTTATTTCATTTTCGGAATGCGCTCGGGTTTCCTTCGGCCCCGTAGCCCGTGCCTGCGATACACTAATGATATATACCGCATTATTCAAAATGGCTGAATATAAATGAAGGAACACCGAACAAAGAAGAAATACAAGTCAGTCTGGCGTGCTCACTTGCCCAAACCTATTATTAGCAGCTGTGGGTTATCCGATGGTGCAGGTAATACGCTGATTTATTTTTCCAAAAGTGACATTTTTGTTGCTGTGCAGGTTATACACCATGTGGGTTATCACCCAGAAAATACGGTAATGCTTTGAAGAGATTGCTGTGCACGTTTGGTGATAGAATGAGTCAAATACTCGAAGCGCGATGCCGCAATCAATGTTATAAAGTATCATAATTTCATTAAACTGTTTAAGTTATAATTATGCCCAGTCGCATACAAATGCTCCAAGCCACTCTTGGCCATACAAAGCTTAAGAGTGGGTATAACTAAGTTGCAAACACGGTGTCGTTTAATAGTGCAAATCTTTCTTTTTGATATTTTAATACCAATATCAAATCTGAGACTGCTCTTTCAATGTTATTGACATGGCGCATTCGTGTGCTCTAACATCTTTGCTAAATTTGGAATTGTTTCCAAACCGAGTCACAGTATTTGCAACAGAACTACAATCTAGAATCAATCTGTATTCAAAGAGCAATATATTTGTGCTACCACATATATAAATACACCATACTGCACCAGATAACGTCATGCGGAAGTGCTAAGTTTAATAAGAAGCCGGAGGGATTCCTGCTAATAACGCCATGTCAGACAGCCTAGGCAGCAATCGGTTAAAGGATCAGAGTTATTTATCATACCCATACCATTTCAGAGATCCAAATTTCAGAATTTTTTAGGGAGAACATCCCCTCAAACTCCCCTAAAAATGCTGACTCAAAAGATTGACAAAAATATAAACATTTCTGAACACCCCCCCCCCCCCCCCCCCCTGCACTTGACCCCATGCAGCCATGCTACAGGTCTGCAAGCCATAGCCAACACTATGAATAAAGTTCTGATCAGATAAACACCATATAAACACTAGGAGTTCAATTGCATTTCCCACAATTGCAATACAATATGGTGTTTCTTACCTCTGCTAAATCATCCAGCTCAATAAGAAGCTCTACTTGTTCTCTGTGGGCAATTTTAACCTACATTTACAAAATATTATATTACAGACATTTAATACGAAATATTATATAATTATGAAAGCTAGTTTACAAAAAATGTCTGAACAATCAAAGTGAGTCAACGACAATACGCCACTCTTACCAGTTGTTCTCCATACTTAAATTCTTTACCGCGTGGACCTTCCTCGTAAAACTCGGCCAAGAACCTCTTGGCTTTATCTGTTTGAAATCATAAACAAACCAATGCCAGATTAATAAGTACGTTTGATCGACCAACTATCAAGAATCCAAGACCTAAGAAACGCTGAGCAAGAAGAAAATATTGCTCCAGCATTGGTAGCAACTATTTAAATTAGGATATTTAAAAAGACACTTGATTTAATACCTTTCTCTTCGTTATAGTCGACAGCAGCCATATTTCTATTTCGAGTTCTCAACCAAACAACCCTTGAATGACCATGTGATAAATTTGGCGGGAAAGGTAGGATCTTTCTCCGGGACAAAATAGCCTGCGTAGCAGCCGAGTCGTAGTTGGGCTGTCCCTGCGAAAACTGTATTTCTTTGTGGGTTTTTTTTATCGGGTGACGTTGTGGTTCTTTTATCATGGCGCTTCTCGTATTGCAACATTTTATTTAAACACGATTAAAGCTCTGGGCCGTTTCAGAACCCCCGCTCGGTGCGTGTTCGATTCGCGCTTGCGGTAAATAAAATGTTGCAATACGAGAAGCACCATAATAAGAGAACCAAAACGTCACTCGGAGAACACAAACACAGAGTAGGCGTCAAATTGGGCTCCTTGTGACTGGGATATTGAAGGAAGATTGGAAGAGGGTCAGGGCTAATACGTGACACCCCCTAAATTTACCCACTCCGCCAGGCCACGTTTGCCCACTCCACCCAAGTTTGCCCACTCCACCCAAGTTTGTCCACTCCACCTGAGTTCGCCCACTCCATGCAACTTGACATGAACTTGCATAGATATACAGCTAAATCAATTAAGGTTGTCCTGGCCAAAGCCAAAAGGTCAGAGCCAAGCGCGAAAAGTACGATGGGAATTACTATATTTAAATAGCGAAGCACACGTTTACTATTTTTATAGGCTAAAATCATACAAATAAACCAAACTTGCCTCTCTGGGGATTATTAACGAGCATTTTCGCGCTTGGCTTTGACTTTTTGGCTTTGGCCAAGACAACCTTAATTGATTTAGCTGTATAGTGGAACTATATATATAGCCCTCACACATTTACCTACATGAAACACTCATTACTGAAAGCAACAACAAACTTATTAAAGAGAGAGACACCATGACGTAGAGCTTCAAATGTTACAGCAAGACACTAAGTTCACAATGAAAACTGTAACTTTTTGTTGTCATAGCATTCATAGAGATAAGTGACCGGTCCTGAGATGACCGATCTCTAGATTTATGACTGAAGATATACAAATTCCTAAGATGAATGCTTGTTTGGATCCCAAGTGAACCCAAACCCTGAATGGCAGATGAAGTTTTTTTTATCTTCACTTCAGTACCATATTTCCAACAATAAATATTAAAAAAAAATAGGAATTTAATAAGGTGCTATTTCCTCGCCACAAAACAAGAGCGCGACGCCTCAAAATGAGTTTTGATCCAAAGCTCGCAATTTCATTGGATAATTTTCAACCTTCACAACGTATAGTTCCAATTTCCGAAGAAATTTCGCAACACACGGGGGGTAAAGTAATATGAATTCTCAAACTCATTAATAATTCATGAACCAAAAACAAAAGAAATTAATGTTTAATCAGTGCTTTGAAATCGGAGGAAAAGTACTAGTACTTTGAAATAATGCAAAATACGTTTTCAAAGTCTTGGGACTTTGAAATAAGGCAAATTGTATTACGTTTCAGAGGTATCTTCGGAGTTTTGAGTTTGAGAAGTCAGTTCCAATACTCGACGTCGGACTTTACTGGGATTACAAAGCCCTCGTGCATTAAAAAGGCTCGCCTATGGCTTGCCTTTTCAAAAAGCACTCGGACTTTGAAATCCCGGTAAAGTCCTCCGTCACGTATTTGAACTATTACATCAATTAATGCTTTGCCAACAAGAAATACTGAAAACAGTGAGTGTTTTAATATTCTTCGACAACATTTCTCGTGTTGCTGCGAGTGGATTTATTAGGTTGTCTCTTAGCGTTCACGAACTGATGTTCACATTCGTCTCTACTGATACAGCGTGTGTCCCTATACTAATCTGGTGGGAGTCACCGCTACTGATCGATTACCGACCGCTCCTAGCAAAATATATTATAACAAAAGACATTTTATAATAAAAGTCGAGAAAAACAAATTTGTCCTTTGTAGATTTAAATCTCATCAGTGTAATCCTGTGAAGTTAATAAACCTTAATCTTTTACCCAGCATCCAATTGGAAGTACCTTGTGAGCTTCTTGCGGTTGATATTATAATCATATTCTTTTCTTGTTCTTGGAATTTTTCCATGCTCAAAGCCAACTTTGCCATCACGAAATTCCAGTCAGCTGGTTACACCAATTTACGTCAAACACTTTAATTTATTTAGTAAAAAGCCACACATGTCTAAGTAAATTATTTCTACTGGCAAGACCTGTGATTTATGTGTGTTACAAGTGATATACAAAAACAGAACTTGAGTTTCCAGCACACGGAGAGGGATTATTTAGATCGCATTTCCGCATTCCTAGTTCAATACAATTTGTTGATCGTGGTTGTCGATAAAAGGATGTCATTTCACCTGACCAACACTGATCTATAAAGTAAATTAAAAATTCATCAATAATTAATAAAGAAAATTTAAAGGAAATTAATATTTAACCAACATCTTTAAACTTTGATAATAGTTAACTTTGGCCCACCATTTTAAATGCCGCCCTTCTCAAACTCATTAATAATTCATGAGAAAATCAACCAATCACAAGCGCTAAATTCTACCACGTGAAAGGACTTGAAATACCAGGGAAGTACTGGGAAGAGGACTAGAAATGTTATTTCCTGTCCAAGGACTAGAAAATAATATTCCTAGTCCTAGGACTTGAAATATGACGCCAAGAGCCATGGGAATAGATTTCGAGCACTTCGAAAGCGTTTGCACAACGGCTCGAAGTCTTCTTCGTCGTCCGCCATGCCGACAATTCAACCTCAAACTCGTTTAACGAGGCACGAGTTACCAAAATACGCTTCATTTGCAATTAAAATCAAGTCATCAACAAACTCATTCACATAAACGGCTTTTTCATCCACAACACTAATTACTAATATATATACACTAGCTAATTGATTTGGGAATACACTAAGTGATTTTGAGAAGTCATTCCAATTTGGACTAGACCGGGTTTTCAAGTACGACGAATTCGTTCCAGTCCGAGGCGAATATTACATATACTGTAGCTCGGCCGCTCATATGTTTTTAATTCCTGCTAATTGGCGATCTAGAGCCCTTTTTAGAGCAAAGATGTATAATTAATTGTAATACCATGATCGCCTCGGATTCTTTTGTTCTCCGAGGGAATGTAAACCTCGTATTTCCCTCATTGCTCATGCAAGAGGGAAATTTATCCTTTGTCTTCTAATTTTCCCGTGCATGTTGATGAGGGAAAATTAGAAGACAAAGAAATCCTTTGTCTTCTTCTAATTTTCCCGTGCATGTTGATGAGGGAAGATTAGAAATCTTTTGTCTTCTTCTAAATTTCCCGCTTGCATATATTTTCCCTCATCAACATGCATGGGAAAATTAGATGCAACTTCTCTGATCAACCGTGTAAATTTCCTGTCCGTAAGATTTTCAAAGTTTTCCTCGGCGATCATAATATTACAAACTATAATACCATGATCGCCTCGGATTCTTTTGTTCTCCGAGGGAATGTCCCTCATCGCTCATGCAAGAGGGAAATTTATCCTTTGTCTTCTAATTTTCCCGTGCATGTTGATGAGGGAAAATTAGAAATCTTTTGTCTTCTTCTAAATTTCCCGCTTGCATATATTTTCCCTCATCAACATGCACGGGAAAATTAGATGCAACTTCTCTGATCAACCGTGTAAATTTCCTGTCGGTAAGAAAGGAAACAAACAAACCTTCCCTCGGCGGCGGGGAAATTTAATCGCTAATTTCCCTCAAGTCATGTTATTACTTATAAGTATTTTATATAATCTTCAAAAATGAAGAGTGGTATTCTACTTTACAAGAAACTTTATGGCGACAGAAACTTTGAGTAGTCGAAAAATATTTTAACCAAATATAAAGTGAATTTTGCTTTGGTATTTCCATTAAAATGCATGCAAGAAAACTAGAGGAGATTTGATGGTGTGAGTAAAAATTTTGATGTATTTGGTAAATGAATTTTTTTTTAACCACTGAAACTCCGAGTAGTGGAGCACTAAGTAATCTGTAACGAATAACGTACAAAGCGAATGAAAAATTACAAATGAGCAAATAAAAAACGGTCAAAATAGGATAAAAACAATTTAAATTACAAAGGATTAAAATATAGGAGATTTAATAATTATTAAGATTAAAAAATCAAAAACAAAAAACAGCGGAGACAAATGTACTTACAACTACGTGCAGGGAGCACTAAGTAGTCTGTAGGCAGTGCTCACGAAACGTCAGTAAAATTGATTTATATTGTTTAGTCTTGTGTTATGGCTTTTCATTTAAAATTTTTGACCTGAGCTCCTATTTTTATTCTACGTTTACGCTTTCCACCCGAAAAACCAATCGCTACATTTCTCTCATGCAACCTGTTTCTTTATTAAAATAAGCAATAGCATAATTTATACGCGGTGAGATCTTTATGTCATGTTGAAAGAAATGGTATCATCATTCCATGACCTGCTCCTAACTTATTAGTGACCATGTTGCCACAAAATTAAACACATTGCTTCACTCGGTGCCAGTAAGTAAGTATTTATTAATATTGTTAATTGCTACAAGACCGTCATATAATGATTTGAAGTAGAATAATTAGACCCCGTTTACACTAGAGCAATAGTTCGTGACGAATCCGAAACGTTTTGATACCTGATTCGTATTGCCGTTTACATGCACAAGAAAATGAATCAGGAATAAAACTTTCCGGTTTGATCACGAATCCGAATTCCGGGAAAGAAAGTAGAAACCATAAGCGCCCTGGTAGAAACCTTGTATGCGAATACTTTTGGATACGAAACAATACGTGGTTCGAAGTGAATTCGGAAACTTTTACGAATCCAGAAACTTTTGCTCTAGTGTGAACGTAGTCTTATAAAACACGGTGTCTTATCCAAAACGTACCAAAACCTTTTACACCAAAGTAATTATAGTTGTGTTCGCGAGTTTTTTGTGCACATCTACAAACCATGTCTTGAAGTAAGCTATCCCACGCTTCTCCACGTAGAAACCATTTTGAACTCGAATTTATAAGAGGCATTTCAGGTTGCATTAAAAATACAGGGAATGAAGAATTTTCTAAGGGAGGCTCGTCGTAACATCCACATTTGATGTAGGTAATGTTACATTTGCTTTGAGGAAGAATATCCTTCCGTGTGCCTGTAATAACAACCAGATGATAATAATAAGAAATTTAAATATATCAGCTGAATGTAATGTAAATTATTTAATCAAATGATATCATAATTCTTTTTTACTCCTTGGAAAAATAAGAACTTGCTACATTTAAACAGTTCAATTATATGGTCGATACAACATAGCATAAAGCAAAAAGTATACGGAGAGGAAAACACCGTGGTAAGTGGTAACTGATGAATAATTTCACCTGAGCTATTTAACATTTCAACCGTGAATGTGCAGGGTTTAGGATCGTTTGTACGAGCGTTTGCAAATTATATTATAAACCGAGTTTTAATGAGGCTAAATGTAATTTATAGGCAAGGTAAAAAAGCCTAAAAAGGAGTCAATGCTAGTCAGCGGTCACTCATAATGTGTGGGGGTATCCCAGTGCTCATCAGAGATCTTGTCAGCCTGGTCTGAGCTTGACTGGTTTTGCGCGCGCTATCTATTTCGCTAGATACTTTGGGATTTCTCGCTTTGCGCTGTGTTGACCCACCCACTCTGATAGAATGCAAGGTAAGTATATATTTCCACTGCTTGACAGTGTGACTGGTGCCTAGAGGTGGGCTGTGGCGGGGTTGCTATGGTTACCTCTGATCAGGGGGTGGCATCCCCCTGTGGCTTGGCACCAATCCTTCAATAACGTCAATTGCCTTTTTATTCATATAGGTTTTATCTATATATGCCGGTAAATTTGACTCAAATTCACTTTGGGCAGCATGCTAGCAGTAATAAAATGTCATGAAAATATATTACATGGTCATCAGAAATTTATCAAAGAATATAAAAATTGGGATAGTGTGGCTGTCTGTGTCATGCCTGCGAAATTGCACGAGTCACCGTCGAGCTGCTATTAATAGCCCCAAAAGCGGACAAACAAGCCAAAATTGACTTTCAAATTATTGCAAATGAGCCATTATCTATTGTTCGGACTGCAAGAATTGTGGGTAAAAGCGGACAAACATCAATCCTGACGTCATCACGACGGAGCGCTATTGTCTTAAACTTAGTTTTCTTATGCCGCTGACCATAGACGCCGATATGATGATCGTCGATATTCGCCGATCACTCAGTTTTAAAATTATACAAAGTACTCTAAAACGTCGCCGTTAAATCTTATTAGACAATTTTCGCTAATATATATATATACAAATACAATTACTTCCCACAAGCCACAAGGGGAAGTCGAAGGCATATTAAAGGCGCACTGGCAGCCGCCATACGACACATTTATGACACACATGTCAGACCACGATCGAATCACAGTTAAGACCTAGGTGTTTGATTTTATTACGGAGGGAGGAAAACCGGGAACCTGGAGAAAAACCCTCGAAGCACAGGAGAGACCAACTAAACTCTAATCACACGAGTTCCAAGTTCGAGAACGTTAATGTTAATGTTAGTTTAATGTTATTCCCAGACAATCCCCTATCCAAGTACTAGCCCCGTCAGCCCCGTCTGAACCTGGCTTAACCTAGTAGTTTTGGTGAGAGGCAACTGCTCTAATAGCTACCGCACCACCCGCATATGACAACCAAGTTTTAGTAGTTTTGTAGCGTTTGTGCGAACAGATTGCGGACATGATCAATGTAAGACGGCTGTTATATTATTTTTTATTAGTATAAACGGGCTCATAAATATTTCCGATTTTAGTAACGGTCAGTGCTGATATCTGTCAGAAAATTAAAAAGCGCAGGTAAATCATTGTACATGTTTGATCGCATGACTAGTTCTGATTTTTCTACTCAGAATGGATAGCATCTTCTCTAAAGACTACAAAACCTAATCAAATAAATCACAAATGTTGCATGCATGCACATACTGTACATACTGCAGTAAGTACTCGGTGTTATGTAATGTAATTACATTTCTATAACTTCCTTGTTCAAACAAATGTCGGCTATTTGGTTCGTAGTATATATTCTTTTTTAGCTTGCTTATAATATAACGATATAAAGATTAATATCGAAAAACTTTCAATATTCCATTAACATCTAATATCATTTAGTTGATCTTTTCATTATACCAAAATGGTATATAAGCAAGAACAGGAAAGAAAAAGATAACGTAACTAATTTCCTGTGTAAAAATGCAAGATATATAGGGAGAACGTTGTTTCAAAAAAAGTTTCAACCACAATTTTCAATCCCCTTCGTTATATATATATATATATATATATATATATATATATATATATATATATATATATATATATATATACAGTATATAGTGAAATAAAAGTAGCGTGCTGCGTAGGCAGTGTAGAAACAACAATCGAAATATAGTAACTTAGGTTAGATATACTGCCGAAACAGAGAACGTAGGAATCTAACGTTTCGAGCGAAGGCCCTTCGTCAGAGAGGGGTCACGTTTCTCTCTGACGAAGGGCCTTCCCTCGAAACGTTAGATTCCTACGTTCTCTGTTTCGGCAGTATATCTAACCTAAGTTACTATATTTCGATATATATATATATATATGAACTTCAAGTAAACGACAAAAATTTTTAATGTAAACATGTTTCGGCAAACTTATGCCATCTTCAGTACAAGATATGAAAGAATAATTATTTTTACACGGGGTATATATATACGATATGCTAATTAAAATAACAAGGATATGACGCATCTAATAGAATTATATTACAGAGGTGTGAATAGTCTTAGGCTGAGAAATCGAAATTTTGGATATTAAGATCAGGCTTATATTTATTAATGTGTAAGGCTTCTTTATGTTTAAGTGAAAACACAGATTTAGCGGAGTTTAAAATTTTGAAACATGATTGAGAGTATTGGTTCTTACAGGAGGATGATTTCTGTAGGTGCTTAAGGATGTGTGAATTTTTATCTGTAGAAGTGTGTTCTTTTATCCTTGTAGTAAGGTGACGAGTAGTTTCGCCAATATAACGGGAATAAGTTCATCATGTTAACACAATTTCACAAGACAAAATATTTCGTTGCTATATTCACACCAATGCTATACAATTAGGATCTTCAGACAAAACGAAAAACGCTTTTTACACTTCGAGGTCGCCACTCATGTAAAACTTTAAATTGTAACAAACTTATATATTTTTCATATCTAACAATTACATGTACATTTATATAATTCTACAGCCATTCTTTGATTAACCCCAAATAATAGACTTGTCAGTAAAAAGCCGGAACTAAAGATTCAAGACCCATTTCCAAATATTGACTATTTAAATTTTTAATTATCATTACTGTGATTAGGTTATTGTGCTTGTTCGTTCATTTTGTGTACTAGAACTTAAAGCTTTAATATACCTTCTTTGTATATATATACGGTATATACAGTATACGGTATACAGTTACAATTACAACTACAACTTCAATAAAATATTATACGAATGGACGAATTTTATTATATAATAATGACATCAACGGAGTCGAATACTTGGTTAATAAAGTTTCTACTTACTGGTCGAATTGCTGATGTAAATTTGGTAAATCACAATAAGACACACCAGAAAATGATGAACGAAACAAATATTCATATTTAAATTAGTAAACGGTGTAAAGCACTCTTCCAGTTTAACTCAGTTAATTTTCAATCTTAGGAGCTAAATAATTCCTCTACATGCAAGTGAGAATTAGATCATCTCTCGCTGTTTGACAGCTTTTGAATGGTTGTACATTGAAAACTAATTAAAGCGTCATGGGCGGTGACAAATATTACACGAATGATAACATTTAGATAAAAGTCTATAATATATATTGGCAATATGTAGATATAGTAATACACGCTTGTCGCATACTCGTCCAACCGTATATCATTTAAATCGTAGTATAAAGATAAGAGTCCAGCTTAAAATTCTTAAATGTAGCTATAGTGCCATGGTGAAACTGAAAATCAAAACATTTAAAAACAAGTTTACTAACGTTTCGTCCCTATAAGTTGCAACATCTTCAACAGAGTATTAATTTACATGTGTCAAAATATATCCGTATATACAACATTAACAAGTGAGAATAATTAATTGAACGGCGAACCAATGAAAATAAGGTGACGTGTAAATAGTCAGTGGCACAACAATTAGTGAACGGGTTTGCGATGAACGGAGGTGGAAAAGCCATCGGAACGATCAATTAAAACGTCTAATAGAATTGGCCTCTAATTCACTGGTAAAAGTGATATTGGGATGCTGCGAGTTAATTGAAAAGGGCGAACATGAACAAGAGACGATTAAGAATTGGGTTAGAATAAGAATTAAGATTAGAATTAGATTTATAGATTTGAGTTATTAATGTCGTACTGTATCCACATTTCTTAGATTAACTAATTTTGAAACTGGCACGACAGCTGTCCCAGGAAAAGCCCATCTATAGGGAACTCTTGTACTGTACAACACTATAGTAAGTATCATTACATTGTATAGTAAGTACATTTTAGTCAATCAGAATGCAGGGTTTGTAATAGTTCACTAGTTGGTTTATACTAACATCGTTTATTTGCACAAATCAGTACTACCTGCACGAAACAAAGAAATATTTGTTTTATTACCCACGTAGTACCCGCTTACTCACCTCGGATGCACCGTGCCTGTAATGCCTTTAGTTTAATGCTAGTGATTGTGAAAGGTTCAATTCTCTACACTATATATACTTGGCGTCAATTCAAACTGTAAACTATTTATGTCTGTACAATTGACTTTATTAATGTTTCTTCATTATGATGCTTATCGGATTTCTTATTATTATGGGTCCTTTTTTAATTTCTTGTTTGTAACTGTCTTTTATTTCCCGATGTGTAATGCTGTTCATTGGTGTGCATAAACCTTTAGTAGCGTAAAACTAAACTGAGGTAGACGTGTACATAAATGTTTCAAGAATCAAGTTTCATGTCGTCGGCAATCTTCTTGAGCTAAGTAGAATCTTAAAAACAACGGAAATTATCATGGTGAAAGATTATACCTAACCTTTATTTGAAATAGAGGACATTTCCATTCTTGTCAGGAAAAGGATCTATTTATGCGTGTAAAAGTTTAAGAAATGTCAACATTGTCTGCGGGTCAAAAAAAAAATAACACTGCAATTTTCCAATTTTTCGACATTTTTCAAGAAATTTTTCAATTGTGCAATTTTCAATTTTGCGATTTCTCAATTTTGCAATTTTGCGATTTCGCGATTTTCCAATTTTGCAATCTCAAAATTTTTTAAGTTTTTAAAAAGCAATTTTTTTCAAATCGCAAAATTGAAATAAAATTTTCTTTGCTAAAAAAATTTCACTGGAAATCCTTTTTTCTTGTAAAAGAATGATTATAGCGATAACTGGTATAAAGAAAACAAACCTAAAAGCCTGATAATAAATGTGAATATATATATATATATATATATTTCTAAAATTCATTAATAATTCATGAGGAAAACACAAAGAAAAATCATGAGCGTATCGGATCTATATATGTGATATAGACTCGCTCTAAGTTTCTCGCTGGTTTTTAACGGCTGAGATAAGCTTAATTTTTAAAATTACTACGCCAATGAACGTATGAAGTGATTCTTTTTAGAAGCCATTTAAAAACCTTGCAGTACGGGCTTTATCGGCTCTAAAACACTCGGCTATCGCCTCGTGTTTTATATCCGATAAAGCCCTCCTGCGCGGTTTATAAATAGTACATATATATATATGTAATATTTATAAACCGCGCAGGAGGGCTTTATCGGATATAAAACACGAGGCGATAGCCGAGTGTTTTAGAGCCGATAAAGCCCGTACTGCAAGGTTTTTAAATGGCTTCTAAAAAGAATCACTTCATACGTTCATTGGCGTAGTAATTTTGAAAATTAAGCTTATCTCAGCCGTTAAAAACCAGCGAGAAACTATATATAGATGCGATACGCTCATGATTTTTCTTTGTGTTTTCCTCATGAATTATTAATGAAGTTTAGAAATATATATATATATATATATATATATATATATATATATATATATATATATATATATATATATATAGTTCAATCTACAGACACGGTGTTTCGCTGTACTACAGCTCATCAGTGTAGCTTGGAACAATCTGAATGAATTTCATTAATTACTTATACACATGCGATCGTCGGTAACAACCACATGTGGGACAGCATCGGTGAAGTACATTCAGATAGCGTGAAGTGCGCATGGGCCCAGAGTGCTCAAACTTCCACAAGGGTAGTGAGCGTTGCATTATCGCTAATAGGTACCCACGGCAACTTCAAAGAGTGCTCAACAACACCGAAGTGAAGGAGCGTACATAGTTGCAACTGTTGGAAGAGAAAGTATCATGAAAGCAGACAAACACTTTTTACTCAATAAAAGATCAGAAATCATTTCGACATGTATGCAGGCATAAAAATAAATTTAATATCAACAATCTAAACAACAATCAAAACAAGGAAAGGAGTTTGAGGAATCCACCACCCACACGCCCACCTTTCGACCAAAACCATTTGAGGGATGCATTCATTGTTTCACCGCCCACACGCCCACCTTTCGACCAAAACCATCTGAGGGATGCATTCATCGTTTCACCGCCCACACGCCCACCTTCTGACCAAAACCATTTAAGCGGCTCACGAATCGAAACTACTCAGTCGCCTGAAGATCACCCCGCTTGAAACTGACAGTTGCGACACTCAACATTTTGAGGTAAGCCCACTTAAACTATACTATATTCGCTCTACCTTTATGGCATTGAGCACTTTCCGACATTCCGTGAACAAAATCACACGTGCTCGTTTGTATAATAAGATTATACAATTATAAATGTTATAAATGTTATAAATGATTATATATATATATATATATATATATATATAATAATCTTATTTTATTGATTTAATTTATAGACTTTATTACTTTTGCATCCTGACCAATTGTCAATAATCATCTTAATTGACGGAGGACAATTAATAAATGGTAAAGACTAATAATATACGTTGATCATAACGACAATCTAATGATTACGCTCGGCACTTATACCTATACTAGGAAATTTTCTAATTAGTCTAAAACAAGTTTTTGGAACCTAAAGAAAGTAAATTTTGGATGTTAAAATTATTTGTAACATAATATTAGTAATAATAGTTAATAATAGTTTTCCATGCATGTAACAAAATATTTGATGTACTGCAAAATTTCAATTTAGTGATATAGCCGTTTGTGTTTTTTATTCTTTATCTATATAAAAGCATTTCAACTGAAAAAAACAACAACTAAAATATTTGATTGCATTAAGATACATTTTGATTATTCTGACATGAGAACTAAGCATTACAATTCTTCTATGAGAAAAACTTTCCGTTTACATTTCTTTTTAATTCTTACGATATTATTATAAATATTAAGTACGACGTCACAGCTTTCGTTAGAAGTGGTCAATATCGTTCATTGCGCTGGGCAGCAATTAATATTACATGGAACTACTGGACAAGGAGGCAACTCAGAACAAATAGGAGGTGGATTGTTACCAACGCAGAGTTTAACATCAACACACAATCCTAGAAATAAAAAGACATTCAACAAAAAACAGAAATATCGATAATGTCCTTACATATAATCCCAAACAATATTTATATGTTGTGCAATTATATCTATATAATTAGATTTGTTATATGGCTTTGCGATGTCCTGAGTTCTTATTGGTCAACGCACAGTCTGTAAAAATGCGTATCCAGACCATGGTCCGTCTTTTTCCGTATTCGGATCGCTGTTCCAGATGTTCAATTTGCTGACGTTAAGAATTCTTAGCTCGTCATAATTGCAGTGAGATACGTGATTGGTTTACAGAAATCAGACCACGTTAGTGACGTACCTTGTGCATCTGTCCTTTAATAGACACGGGCAACAACCAATGAAAATGGACATAGAAGTCACGTTATTATATATAAAAGGTTGTGAATACACCACGTTTGTTATTTATTTATTTGCTAAGCTTTCGGCCTGTCTACTTAGGCCTTCATCAGAGACCGTTGGCTTACCCTGTTGGACACTGGACTTACCTGGACAGTGGCAACATTTCCGACTGCTTGGTGGTCTAGTTTTTGACGGAGTTATTGAAGATGATACAGACGTCCAATTAGGACCAGAATTAAAAATCTCCAATCCATATTGGTATACCGAGGTTGTCGTGGGACACGTTGGAAGAGGTTGGAAACAAATTCTGTTTGCTTGTCGATTGACGCACAGTGTTCCATTGTAACAGTATTCAGTTAGCGAAGTAGGTAAATAGGCGTCTGCTGCTGGCTGTATTTGAGCTACCCCTGCATCAGCAATAGCTGCAACTTGTTTTAATTTTGCAATAGGAAGATGTGCTACATTAAAAGAACATGGTTTATAGAACACTCTTTTCTAACGTACACCTTCACAATATCTATTTATTATTAGTATAAATACGGAGGTGATTATAGAAAATCGCGCGCGCTGAGCTGATTGGTCGAGCTACTTCGGACTAATTCTCGATAATCACCTATACTACAGCGTTTCACCAATATTCACCTCGCCTTTGGCGAATAATTGTTAAATATTATTGTTGTTAGGATTGTTACCATTACTATTAATGTTGTTAATTAAGTTAATCTAAAGTGCCTATGAAACGAAATTTCACTTCAGTTTTTTACGATTGTATTTGGAAGAACGCTTAAGATAATGAAAAATGGCTTTTACTTGCCTTTCAAATCTTATCTCATTCTTCAGTTATTGGCTATACAATTTGAGCAATGACGTCACACGTTGTTTGTGGGAGAAAACGGAAAATCAGTCGTATCTTTGAATTAGTTTAAATACAAGAAACTACACATTGCAGATGTGATCAGACCATACCCGAAGGAAAATTTCCAACGTTTGATTCGGTTTAGTCAAACCAATCCAAAGATATGGCTGATTTTTCGTTTTCTCCCAAATACAACTTGTGACGTCATTGCTCAAATTGCATAGCCGATAACTGAAGAATGAGATAAGATTTGAAAGGCATGTAAAAGTCTTTTTCATTATCTTAAGTGTTCTTCCAAATACAATCGTAGAAAACTGAAGTGAAATTTCGTTTCATACGCACTTTAAAGAGAAAATCTCGTAATATCTATTCATGTTTCTCTGAGAATAATTCTGTAATAAAAGTGTATTTATAAGTTTGTATCACAATGAAAGTTAGGCTAAGCTACAGCTGTCTTCTAAAAATAAGCGCTTGAGCTTAATAATTATACAATTTTTTTAACCTTTGCCTATGACAAATCAAAACTTGGTGAGAATTATGTTCGAAATCGGCAATTTTAGTTGTATTTGTCGTTCGGGTTGTCAGATTTTAAACTCTCTTGTCATGACTCGCACCCAGTCGTCAATTTAATAGGGGGTCGTTTGCAGGCGCAACGGGAAATATGAGCTTACGGTGCATTGTGGGAATGACATTCCCATCAGGCGCCGCAAACCTCAAATATTTCCAGAGACGACTGGGTAGGAATCAGCTTTTGGCATACATAAGCCATGTGTTATTTTGTTTCAACACACTTTATTCTGATGATGAGATCCGAAACGTCAGTATTTCGTTCCAAAATATCTCAACCTAATTCACTTCACTGTAACTCTGTAAGACGTCTAACGCTTCAAAAGGGAAACCCGCAGGGAAGAAGATTTCCTTGTAGAACAGCGAACCAAAAGTGTATCAATATTTATTTCAATAAAAAATTATTTGTGCTTTATAATCAGGTCATCATGCGCCGCACTCAAGAATAGTCAAGATAGAGGGAAAAAACTTGAAAAAGCGAGATCCCTTGCTGAGCTCGTGATATAACCTGCAACAAAATGAGCTCCTAAGAAAATAAACAAATCGGCAGGGATTTGAACTTATATGTTGTGCCGAAAACCCTATTAAATGATTTTTGCTAAGTTTTTGACATTTGTGTATAACCGTGGCTGGTCGGGCCTGTCTCCTGGTAAAATTCTAGCTACAACACCAAAAGTGCTTAATTTAGCAAATAAAGCATAAAGCTCCGCACATATGTACTCTTATAAAGGCACGTTTGACGTCGTTTGATAGCCGAGTGCCGAGTGCCTTTACACTTCTTTCGTGTTCAAATCACGTCAAATGTACCTTTATAAGAGTACATATTCACAGGAGCGGTATGTTTTATTTGTTTTATAAAATATGAAGAAAAAAACAAACTAAGATAGGATAGTTTTGAAAGTTCGCTAGCTTTTCCCACCAGGTGACGCCATCCTACGCCATTTTACGTCATTCAATGGTCTTCATACTCTTATAACAACCTCGTACCCAGACCCTGGTATATAATGGTCACGTAACTACCAAAATCTGGTTGTGACCATTCTCGTCCCCAGAGCCCTTTCATGAAAAGGGCTCTGGAGGAATCATCATACATCGCGATCTGATTGGTTGTTCAAATTCAAAGACCTAATTAACCAAGCTTAGTGAATGTTTATAAATAAACAGTATTTGAAACACGAAAACTGACAACGAAGCAGAATTCTAATCATAGTTCTAATCCGAACAATTTAATCGAACGTTTTTCAAAGCAATCAACCGTTTCCCATTATATAATTAAATCAAACACAGAAGACAGACAGCAATTTGAAACCGATAGACGATAGACAGCACACTGCAGGCTGTTCGTGCCTCATTGGCTCGCTCATTGGTACATACTAAGAATCTCATTGAAATATACAAGTCAAATATAAACGAACGGTGCAACAAATTAAAGAGAACTACCTTCACTAAAAGAGGCCGTAAATACGAAGAAATTCCGACGCGGCTCTATATTTGCCAAGCTCTGAAACGAACTCGTAAATTTTAATGTCTTTTGCCCCGCCGAATAAACGCGGCGATGAGCCACACTCGACAAGGACCTTTTTCGAACGGAATCTACCACAATCAGAATTGTTCCAAAGTCAAACGAGTCAATACGAGACAGCCAAACCGCCAGAATCGAAAACGAAAGGAAAATTATATTATTCCAAACAACTGTCGATGATCTCGTGTCCAACTCCCAAACCGCGAACTTAAACGCATGCGCTTTAGAAAGAACACCAAAGAATCTTGGTGTTCCGGTTTTGGATTACCCCAGAGCCTTTTCCGCGCGCCAGCACGGGAGAGGCTCTGGGGACGAGAATGGTTACGGTTTGTTTTGGATTCCCCCAGAGCAACACCGCTGCCAAACGTTTGCGCATGCGTGAATTAAGCCGTGGCGACAACAACCAGACAGTGAAGACTAAGTAAGACTCGACTATTCATTTGTGTTTTAAAAAAAGGGTAAAGAAAATTACGAAGGGGTAAATTCAGAATATGTTACAATATTGACAAAGAAGCCATGCACAAATTATCTACCTTGTCTTTTCGGTAGTATGCTTATAATTTTAACTTTTGTGTCGGACTCTCGGACCAATCCAAATATTTCAGTGTTTTCCCGCTCTTTTTCTGGGGCCGAGCGCGGACGTCGCGCATGCGCAAAACGTTTGGCAGCGATGTTCCCCAGAGCCTTTTCCGCGCGCGCCAGCACGGGAGAGGCTCTGGGGACGAGAATGGGTTGTGACAAATTTTCTTTGGACAGGGGTGGGGTAGAGAGGATTTAAAACTTCTTGCCTGAAAGATTTACCATTTGAGAAAATACTTCGATCTTGGATTCAAGAGTTCAGCGCTAAGTGGGTACGATATGGCTATGATTTCTGATTATGTTCACAAGAAACGGGTAACGTACGAGGGACCGACGGCGTAGAAACACCGAAAAGCAATTATGACGGCAGGTAAATATTTTCCCCATTTTTAATTCGGATTCCTTATCTAGCTGCTCAGGTTTTTTTGCTATAATATATGCTATCCTTACGCAAATTATCGAAGTGTGGAGCGGAGAGAAAGTCGTATACCGACGATCGTCCGAATGCTTCGAATTTCTCTCTGCTCCACACCTCGGTAATTTACGTATAGTATTCACATCGAAACAAGTTGTGTGTACGAATAAGCATTATAGCAGAAATCTTGAGCAAGTAGAGAAGGAATAGGAGTTTGAAATGGTGAATTATTTATCGTCTGCGACCAGCTGCTTCTTTGCTTCGCTTCTTTGCGGCGGCGCGAGCTGAGTCTCTTCTACTTTGCCGTTTCTTGTGAACATAATCGAAAATCATAGTCATATTGTGTCCACTTAGCGCAGAACTCTTGAATCAAAGATCGAAGTATTTACTCAAACGGTAAATCTTTCAAACAAAAGCTTCAAATCCTCTTTTCTTCGCGCTGCGGGTTGAAAAGAGCCTGGGAACGAGGTTGACTCTTATAAATGTACGGAGCCCAGCCAATCATGCAGAGCGTGCGTAGAGGACACCTTATTTTATAAATACTATTATAATAAATTCGTTTTAGTTTGTTTCACTTTGAGTTGAGTTAGGTTATTAAAAATATAATTATTACCATCACACTTACCCAGAGCTTTTGTTGGCATTTTTGTATTTGATTTCGGTTGCAATGGTAGTTTTTGTGGAGGACGTGGAAGAATTTGGGGGAGTATATGGGGTTGTGGTTGTATTTTTTGTGGTTGTGGCACCGGTTGCTGTAGTGTTAAACGTTGTTTCTCTTGTGGTGGGTGTTGGCCTTGCTGAAGAGCCTGTTTTGGTTCTGCCTCCCATTCTGGCCTACTTGACTCTACATCCTTAGGATCATCAATTTTCACAGAATCAATTGTCGTCCCATTCTTTTGTATCCTGAAAATAAATGAAAACTGAGAAACAATTTCTCTATAAACTGCAATGGTGGCCAAAATTACTGAGCCGCACAAAGAAAAAGAGTGTTATTTGACAAAATCCATAGAAAATGCAAATTAAAGTACTTTCCAGGATTTTAGATAGAAATCAACAATATTAATTTATAATTTTAGGTTATGAACGAGTATTTTTGGCGAGATTTGACACTTGAACTGGATTTAGTTGCCCTAATTAATGTAATTTCCTTATATTCATTTGCATAAATATTTTTTAAAAAAACTCTGGGCGACATGCATCCGACTCTCAAGTCTTATGTATTTTACTCTGGCTAACGCCAGACGATTTTACTCGTCACAGAGAAAACCATAGTCTCCTTCGCAGACCTTCTTATGGCTCACGTTTATTCCCCAACCAAGGTCTGCTGAAACGAGCCACACATTCCATTCCCTTAATCCGACCAATCACAGCGAGCTTTCTAGATTCTGGAAAGCTGACCTCCAACCTTGAGGCTCGAGCTGACCGTTTTAACCAATATTTCGAAGACTATTGCTTATAGTTTAGTAAAAATTTTGCGTAAATAGAATCAATAAGATGATGTTGTAACTGTGAATCGTGATATGAATACATGTACATGAAATAAAGTTAAAAACGTCACTGCCTGGAATATATATTATGAAGCTGAGTAATATCACCGAGATGGCCAGACATCCCGGTAAAAAAATTATTATCCGCTAGATACATTTCACCGACACTTGTAGCTTTTTTAAAGCTTTTCGCACAGATTTATTTACACGACCAGCAAGAACATATTCATAATACCATTCTTCGTAAATTTTGTACAGCTCTGAGCTATAGTAAGCAAAATGTTAGCTTTCAAGTAAACTAATTCGGGCAGTCGCTTCAGACACTATTAAATTAAAAACACCTTTATAGCTTTGAGATTTTGTTTACAATCTTAAATTTCTCTTACGCTCTGCACTGACTTTCACGCTTATTTGTTTGCATAGGAAGCAAGAGCATAGTCAAAACAATATTCTTCGTTAATTTCGTGAAGTTCTAGGCTAAACTTTTCAAAATATTAGCATTCGGCTAAACAAGTTAATAAATACACATAACAACACAGCCCAGGACGGCTTTATTTAGCACGACAATGGTGTAATTTCATTGGTCCATGTACACAAAAGGAATGGAATGTGTGGCTCGTTTCAGCAGACGTTAGTTGGGGAGTGTTTATAGCGAGCCATAAGAACGTCTGCGAAGGAGACTAAGAAAACCACTGATCTCTATACAACTACTAAACTACAAAATATCACGTTTTACTGCTAAATAATACCAACAAATGCAAAAACTAAGCTTCTAAAGCTTTTATAGTGTTCTTTGTTTGATATCAATGGCAGAAATATTCAGTTTAATGTGACTTTTTTCGTCTCTTTTCGTGCTACGAAAACATACAATTTTCCGTGGCGGCCATCTTGGCACTCCAAATTCGTCATCTCCGCTGGCTTCATTTTTGGAGTCGGACGAGCAATTCAGTTGTATAGAGATCAGTGGAGAAAACCCACCGACAGCAAAAGGTTAAACTCGAAAAATAATATTGTTGCTGTTTTCATACACTTCTAATTGAAACTGACTTCTAATTGAACTATATTAGATTTGAAAAACAATTACAAAAAAGTAAAAAATCTTGCAGAAAAATAGCCCTATATCAGTGGCGGATTAAGGGGGGGGGGCTGACTGGGCTACAGCCAGGGGGCCACGGCCCCACGGATCTTAGGGGGGCCCGGGGCCGCCGACGTCTTATTAAAAAAAGAATATGTTACAAATAAAAGTAGCTTACTGTGGTATAAACAAACTGAAAATTCGAAAACATCAAAAAGCTATTTAAGCTAAAAATAGCTAACACCTAAATTTCAGTATAAAAAATATTTTCTTATTTATTTTAGTTTAAATTTAACTTCCACTGGGAGTTGGAATTTACGGTGCAGTACAAGAAGGGGCGGGGGGGGGGGGGGGGGGGAATCAGAAAAACAGCCAGGGGCCTCAGGTACCCTTAATCCGCCTCTGCCCTATATATAGTGGTTCATTAATTTTGCCCACCATCCTCTAACTTACCTAGTAATTAAGAACGTACGTTTAATTTGTAATGACTTCTCATTGTTGTTAATCGAGTCCTTGGTCTACAAAGCACAACAAAAACAATATATTTCAAAATTAATAAATCACCCAGCCAATATAAGCAAAAGTTTAATTTAAGATTAAGGTTAATGTTGAAATTCCTAATTACCATCAGTACTACCTGACGTTTGGATTTAGGAACTGACTGCGTTGCTTCGTGTAAATCATCAACAGACTCTAGGAGCTTATTGTTTTTGATAGGTCCTTTGGACTCTTTTGACTGGTCTATAATAGTACAATGAAAAGATGGAGTAAGTTTTAGACAAAATGTTATCAAATAAATATGCTAATAATAGTAATATAAATGTATAGTGCGCTTCGTAGCCGTGTAGAAATATAAGTAAAAAAGGTAAAGGTTGGTGTACTACCGATCGCAATTACCAATTGTAAATTGTAATTGAAATACTCATAATTGTGATTTGTCACAATCAGATGGTGGAAGTTTATGATCGAAATGTAGTTTCCATCTATCCATTTATCCCGTATTCTGCATCCATCCATCCATCCATCCGTTCGTCCATGATCCATCCCTTCATCCCTGCATCCCTCTGTCAATCCGTTCGTCCGTCCATCCGTTTATCAGTCCATCCCTTCGTCTGTCCATCCGTCCGTCCATCTATCTATCCATTATCAAAGCTCTATATATAACCTTTTAAGCAAAGGGCCTACAATCGAAACGTTATGGGCAGTAATTCGGTAGTACACTAAACCTTTTATTTTGCCATAAAAACTATTTTGCACAATTCCCAACAGTACTCTGCATGTATCTTGTATTATATTATATTATAGTTTGTCTAACTAGATTATAATATGTTTAATTACACAAACTCACCTGATAAACCTTTACTCAAATTCAGTAAAACAATAATAAATGTAATTTGTGTGACTGAATGCATCGGTTTTAATATTTCTTGATCAAGTGAGAAAAACGGGAGTTGCTTCTTTATTAAACATAATCCATGTGCACGGTATAAAGGTAAGATAAATAATCATTCAGGTAACAATGATTTATACCTGCCATCAATGGCAAGATAACCAACTAAACAAAGCAATCTATTTTGACTTTTCTTGCAATATGTCACTCTTATTAACTTATTTATATCATTTTCAACGAAAATCCAATCACGTAAAAAGTTAGACCTATGTAAATAATTGTAAAAACATAAACAGATGTTTACAAGGGCTTGTATTGTACATGTCTTTAGATATGTACAACACATCACGTCATATATTCGTTTTTAAACACACTTCAAAAGGCCCATTTTATAAATGCAAGTAATAAGATGTTTCGATTCCTTTGCCTTTATAAACATTGCGATCGTGATCAAACATAGATATTTATCTCTATATTGATGATCATTGAGTGATAACATTTACACAGTCATCTTACAAAGGGGCACAAGTTAAACCAAGGTTGGTATTTTTGGTGTTTCTTTTTTTATGTAGTATTGTATTATAGCTAACTCAACTCTAATGAGTGACTTGAGTAAAGGTATTTAGTGAAATAACTGCAGCATGATATTAAGGTTTTACACTCAACAAAGGATAAATATGGGGTATTTTATAACTTGATACAGTATATGCATGCTATGCGTTTCTGCCATAGCAATATACCTGTACCTTATAACATGTGCATACTCTAGCTTCGCGATGTGGTCAACATGCAGGCAAACACATATTCCTATAAGTTTTATTTAATTTCAGTGAGCTATATAGTGATTGTGTGAAACTAAAATTGTCTTCTCATATTGAATATTTGAATCAATATTTACACAAGATGAAACTCTACAATGTGTATTCTGGTACATAGTACACATAATGGTCTGTCTCTACCATGTTGAGCCTGGTTCAAATAGCAGTTCCACCATCTGATGATCAGTGAAGTCAAACTCAACTTTCTGAAGCTCGTTTGCTCTAACAATCCGTTATGCCGTGGAATACATGCATGACTGCCCAAAAGTCAATGATTTTATTTTCAAACAAAAAATGTATTTGTGTCAAATTTGTTAAATAATTCGAACTGTCTTAGATTTATGTAAAAACGTTGAGCATATACCACTATAGTCATATTTTGGATTTCTAGTAAAAAGAGATGACAATTGTTGAAAATATTTTCAAGGGTGCATCATTGAGCAAAACCTAACCCTTGTTTTGTTAATATAGCAGGTCTTGGCTGTATCAAAAGTTCACCATGTATATAGCCTATCAGCCTATGACTACAGTAAATATTGCATTATATTACATTACAAAGTAAATTCAAAATATTAAGCTCGCTCTTTGATGATATGCATGTGTGGTGAGGCATTCACGCAACTGCATGGATGAGTTGTATATATTCCGTGCAAGAATAAATCACCTTTGATACGTTGCATCAGTGAGATCTAAATCAATGCACCCGCTCTGATATGATACCATGCATGTACACCATTTAAAGATACTGATCTCACTTCAATGCATGCACTGCATGTATGGTGTGTTTTCATTTCTATTTGTATTGTATTTGTTCTTAACTTTTACGAACCTTGTATAATTGATTTATAAATATATAACATAATTTATGATATATATATATATATATATATCAAAATGCTAATTGTGCCTTGAAGATTTAGAGAGAGAGAAAGAGAGAGAGACATCATCTCGACACACAGCGCGGTTTACTCAATATTTAAAAATTAGTTTTCAACAAAGAGCCGTGGCTATTTATCAAATATGTGCATTATGTTTACAAGAAATTATTATAAGCTATTACATTTATAAGAAAATATTAAAATTATTGTTGTGTGCAAAAAAAAACGAGTGAAAGAAGGAGACTAAAGAATACTTATATACGAAAGTATACGAACTCCTTTATGTTCGAGTGAATACACATTTTCAGATGGAGATTGACCAGCATAATAATAATAATAATTATAATTATAATAATAATAATAATAATAACAATAATAATAATAATAATAATAATAATAATAATAATAATAATAATAACAATAATAATAATAATAATAATAATAATAACAATAATAATAATAATAATAATAATAATGACTTTATTTAATGAGGGGGGAACATTTTGAAATACATTATTACCTCATAACGAGGTATTCTACCTAATGACCCTCTAAGTTCAAATTGAAAACAAGACATAACAACTAACTATCTAACTATATACATGAAGGTATTACGAGACAAAATTTAAAACTATACATATACGGTTACATTACTATTTTTGTGCTTATAAAAAATATAAAAAACTTAGCTACAATAAATACCAAAGAACAATAATGGCAAAAAGTTAACTGTAGCAATTGCATTTAACGATATTTTTGCACATTTTACAGGAGAATTGTTCAAGATGATCAACACTGTAGTTGAGATTATTGAAAAAGGATTTTAATTTAAACTTATACGAGGAAGGAGAAATATTCTCAATTAATTTTAGTTCTATTGGCAGTGAGAACTGACGTCTTGCTTATATTTTCAATTCTATAATTATTACTGTCTCAGAAAACGAGAGCAAATAATCTAATTTCATGTTTTAGTCAAAACTAAAGTGTTTTGTCGTATACTGAAAAATCAAGGATTTTAAAGTTGCATGCCGTCCTATATACTCCTTATTTATCGTGCCATTACATGCATATAACGAAGAGGACCTGCATGTATCCTCTTTATCTACCGATATAGATATACTGCTGGTATATATAAACCCAATCTGTTACTGCATTTGCATCAAACTTCCAATAGGTACAAAAATGCCAAACCTTTAAAACAATAAACGTATACTACCAATATACAAGGCAAAGAACAATTAAAAGAACGAGGCAAAGAACAGTTAAAAGGACGAAACAACTAAGACATTAAAATATATATTTTTGTACTATCTTTTTGTTTCATTATCTTCCACACCCGTAATATAATAAATGGCATATAGTTATCTTTTGATCATGGGCTGGGAACTTTATTGTTTGTTCCAATGAAAGGAGAAGTTATATTCACGGTTGCAATATGTGTTCCTAAAAATCGTGGATAGAAAATATATGTATCCAAAAATGAATCTTAACAGACCACTCTCTATTTTAATCTTTCTTATGATTTTGTGTAATGCTATGTCAGGTGAGTAAAGTTTCTAGTTAGTTTCTAAAAAGTCTAATTTCAGTTCATGCAGTTTAGTTCAGTTGTGCATGTAGTCTGTTTAGTTTTACATGTGATATTTAAATCATGTATTAAGCCGGTTTTCCACTAGGCGATTTTTTCCGCGCGAAGCGACTTTCTTTTGTTCGAATTCAATAGATTTCTGATTAGTTCCAGCTCAGAGCTCATGAGACAAAAGAAAAAGTCGCTTCGCGCGAAAAAAGTCGCCTAGTGGAAAACCGGCTTAACATAGGACAAAAAAGCCCCAATATATACAAGGCTATAAGCGCGTCCATCCAATGTAATTACGAAGGAGAAACCGGAAAACCCATGAACTATTTTCAAAGCACACTAGTCTAGAGAACGAAACCTCGAATTAAACCTGCACTGCGAGGAATCTGGTACGGCTGTATTCATAATGGATGCATGTAGACTAGTTTGAATACATTTTATTAAAGCTTTTAATTTATGTATTTCAATTTCATCTAGCTATACTTTAAAACTGCAATTTAATTATATTTATCCAAATATCAAGTGTTGAAACTTGGTTTCCCATATATGAATTACCGTAATTACATGTCAAACTGTCAGCCATATAAGACATGGTGTATATTGCTACTCTGGTTTAAGGTATAAACCAGTCAAGTTCTTTATCATAAACTGAGGTTATCACAACTTTTGTGGATATCTCTTAAAAATAAAATTAAAAATAAGATGAAAAGGAAACTATGGGGTCATAGCCTGCGAGCAGGCTCTCTCAACGCGGCGCTGTGAAATGAGAGGCTGCCACAATCCTAGGGGTAAATCGATAACGCCCACTTCATTAATATGCAAATGTAGCGAATCAAACCAATCACATTCCTCCGGATTTTACTAAGATGTAAATTTCACACTATCAACTATACTCGTTACTGAAAACTCAAAAAATCTGTTTATAAGAAAGCCAGAAGCAATGTAACGCATCTAACGATTATCGGGTATGTAGTTAGGAGTTTAAAATATTCAACTTAAGACTAAAAACATGTAGCGAAACAGTTTAGCGAGGCGCGCTAACGTCTCAGTTTGAATCAAATTGATAATGTACTAAGATTGGATCATGATAACCTCAGATCTTAGTTTTACAAGTTTGCTATCTCTAATTTGTGGAAGACGAACATAACTTTGATTTTGCAAGAAACATTGATAAATCGTTATTCGAGATTAGGTGTTTGTGATTCACTGCACGGCATTCACTGATCCAGGTAATGGCGACAGAATATCGTCAAGATACCGCTTCTCGTGTAAATGTGCAAGTTATACAAGAGGTCAAAACGAAGACTTTCACGAATTGCTGTATGCGAACAAACATGAAATGAGTTACGCACCTTCGTAGCTAGGGAAGGTGCAAAAACCTAACTTAAATGAACATATAGACACTTTCAGACGCTTTCAAAGATAGCAGACATATATAGAACCAGGTGCGTATCATTAGTCTAAACGGCGACATATTAATAATAGTTAAGAAATTCAAGTGTTTTATCAAATTTAGCAAGACTTTCCTTCTGGCTGTTGAGTTAAAAAACTGGGTCATTCTGAACTGAATAACTGGTAGTCACTGGTAACATCGAGCCAGTCGGCTTCGATAATATAAATAATACTAGACGCACTGGCGCACAAATTGGATACCTTAAGGCTACTATTTATTGCGACACTTAAATTTTGCGATTTAGGAAACTGCGTATTTCGCGAGTGTTTTAATTTTGCGATTTTGCAAAGATTTTGCTGAGGCAAATAGAACAGATTTCATGCAGATAGGTATTCCCGAAAAAAGGACAAGTGAGAAACCAGGTGAGAATTTGAATTATTTTTATTCAACGATATTTTTGTTAGGTAACACAAAAAGTAACGTACTTAAAAAAAGTAACAAGAACACTTTGTCAAAAGGAAAAAATGGCAAATAAATATCAGTCCTGAGTAAAGACAAGTTAAGCCTAAGGAGTACTATAGCAGATTGAAAACGGGTCTTTCGGAGGAAGTTCTGTGGAACCATCCAACAGTCCTAGAATTCCAGCTTTTTTCCAGCTTTTTATAGTGATCTCCCTCCCTGGCTCTGTGGTGAAGAAATTGAAAAGTTCTGTGGGCCACTGTGCATGCCGCGGCTTGATGGTGGAAAGTCGCAGATCAACTTCAATCTTCTCGATGGGTTGGCCATCATCCAGCTGCTTCTTAACTTCACTGGCATACCAAGTGACAAACTTTATCTTCATAAATTCCTTGGCAGATCTGTTACTTATCAGATCCAGTGGCTGGAAAAAGTGGGTCATGTTAGCCGGGACTGATGTGTACTCCATGCAGGTTTAATCTTTTCAGCTCGCTCGTGACTTTGTCAGTCGTCTGGGCTTTGAATACATCCCATACAAGTAGCGCCTTTTGGTTGCCAGGTAGTCCCAGCTTCTTCCGAGTCGCTTTGATGTACGGATCAATAACTTCTTTAACTAGGTTGAGCGTCTCGGTTTCGTTTGACCAGTGCTTTGGGTTTTGAGTTACGCTGAAACCATCTGGAAACTTGAATCCTCTTGGTTGACTCCTATCGGTCTTCCCCTGGTAATTAATTTGCATTGGCAAAAACTCACCAGAAAGTGTTACTAGAAACGTCAGTGTCATGTTTCTCTTATCCGATAAACCTTCCACGGGAACACTTTTTTCTCCTCGCTTCGACATTGCGTTTGGTCAGCGTTCAAGACAAGTTCTGGCGGGATTGAAAACTTCTTCATCTTCTCGGATATGTCCTGCAAATACATAAGCCGACTTTCTGCATACAGTCCACGTGGCACAGGAGGACGTCCCGTCGTACCCGCCCGTTGCACAAATCCTAATCTTCGATAAACAGAAACAACCCACGAACGCGGCATTTCAAAACGTGATAGTTGAGTAAGGGATGGATTGCTGTCAATCAGAGCTCTACCAATGGCTCTGACGACGTGAATGTTGATCACCCCTCCGCGGACACGTAGGCATTGCAGAAAATGCAAAAGCTTTGTATCGAGTTCAAGAAGTAAAGGAGGTCGTCCTCTAGGTTTCGTTGGAATGCTAGTAACAGAAGCAGTTCCAGGAACAGCAAGTCTTTCTTTGTACTGTCTCTTAAACGACCTGATAGTGCTTTCTCCCAGATTTGGCAGATCTTTCATCAAGTGTTTTCTTGCGTTCTCGTTGCCATGTTCAAGAGCATATTTCCCGATTTTTGCTCTTTGCTGATCAGTATAATGTGTGTAACATTTTCTTTTCGCTTTTTCTTTTCGAGTTTGTAACTGCTCCTGCTGTGTGGGATCCGATAAATCAATAACAGCGTCTGTGACGGCACGATGCTCCACTGTACCAAGTCCAGACTCAGTTGGGAATGTGCTGAGCTGGTGTTGTGGGAGAAGATAGAGCAGTATTGGACTCACTTGAAACCCTTGAGAAATATCTGTGAAGCGACATTTTGTTTCGGAGGACACCGAAGCTTTCTCGACACGCTAGCCAACCACGAGGCACGAGGTCAACAAGTTGTAAGCACAAGATTGAACTTTCGACTTCTTACAGCAGTTCACGTGATTGTCGCTTTCTGATTGGTGGTACCTTATACCATCACATCATCACGGTCGCGCCACGTGTGCTCCCACGTGTGCGGTAGTATACTGTAATTTTTAAGTTTCCCGTGTAGTTTATTTGAGAATCACGGACTGCCTTACAAAATACTATGAGCCTCTTAGCTTTTGAGTTTTTTTGCGGCCTAAGGGGATTCCACGTTTACAAGGAAGTCTGGAAACCTAAGTTGTCTGAAAAGATTAAACTTCGCCACGAGCGAAACAACCCACACGACATAAATGCTGTTGCGGCAGTGAAAAAAATCCCGGGAATGATTGTTGAGACGATCGTGGGTCACCTACCGAGAGAAATTTCAAGATACACTAGGTACATCATTATGCATGGAGCGAACGTGACAGCAACTGTTGTGTCAACCAAAGAAAGGAGATCTCCGCTTATTCAAGGTGGTCTTGAGATTCCAATCTACATCAAGGTCGAGATGGACACTTCAACAGATAATGAACAAGCGGTGAAGCTCTATAAGGACTTCTTGGAGAAATATTATGCCGAACCAATTGACGGGAAATTCAAAGATGCTACAGGAGAAATACTGAAGGCACGTGCTGAGGAAGAGGAAAGTGATGCAGATGAAAATGAAGACTTTGATATTGAGGAAATGGAAGAAGTGTAAACTGTAATAAAAGTGCGCAAAACTGTTGCGAATGCTGAATTTAATTGATATTTTTACATACCGGTATAAATAAAGTATCGAATTTCAACTTGAAAAACTTCTGGCTGTCATCGCTACTCCTATACTAACTCGCGTCGCAATAGACTCTTATTAAACAACAAAACTTGCCACATATATTTACAACAAAACAATAACCGTTTCTTCTAGAAAATTCTTTATGCACACTTATGCGACACGAAATTGAACTTATACACGTTTCATGCGATAGGATATCACAGTATTTTTTTTTTTATTGCTTAAACTGCAAAACAGGGTAAATTTTGCGAGTAGAAATTACTGCGGCAACTAATCTTTGCGATTTGCGAAAAATCGCAAAAATCGCAAAGATTAGTTGCCGCAATAAATAGTAGCCTTAAGGTAATTTGTGCGTTTTACTGACAAAAACTTCATAAATTTTTGTCAGTTTCAAATCATTTAGTATACGTTATGTAGAAAGTGGTTTACAATGAGAAAACAGGTCAGATCCTGAGGCATAGCCCAATAAAATCTTGGTCTAACATGAAACAGGTCGACAAACATTGAACTAGCTGAACAGCTATAAAAAGTTGTCTTTCGAACCAACACGAACAAAGAATAAAGAAAATAAAGACACAATTAGCAAATTAGTTAAATTTGAAAGCATGCCAAACTTGTATACATCTAACAACACATCTGTGCATTTCTCATTGTTTTTGACAGGAAAGTTACTCGTGCTAAAAGACGTGATACCCGATTGCTGTATTCAACTATGTAGCAGGCCAACAGTTTTTCGACCAAAACCACCAGTACCAACCACGCCGTCTCAACCTACTTGCATTTGTCCACCTATATGTGAGCCACAGGTACCAAAGCCACAAGTACCAGCGCAGTCACAGGCACCAAAACCACCAGTACCAACCACGCCGTCTCAAACTACTTGCATTTGTCCACCTATATGTAGGCCACAGGTACCAAAGCCACAAGTACCAACGCAGCCACAGTTACCAAAGCCACCAATACCAACCACGTCATCACAGCCCACATGTATTTGTCCACCTATATGTAGGCCACAGGTACCAAAGCCACAAGTACCAACGCAGCCACAGTTACCAAAGCCACCAATACCAACCACGTCATCACAGCCCACATGTATTTGTCCACCTATATGTGAGCCACAGGTACCAAAGCCACAAGTACCAACGCAGCCACAGTTACCAAAGCCACCAATACCAACCACGTCATCACAGCCCACATGTATTTGTCCACCTATATGTAGGCCACAGGTACCAAAGCCACAAGTACCAACGCAGCCACAGTTACCAAAGCCACCAATACCAACCACGTCATCACAGCCCGCATGTATTTGTCCACCTATATGTAGGCCACAGGTACCAAAGCCACAAGTACCAACGCAGCCACAGTTACCAAAGCCACCAATACCAACCACGTCATCACAGCCCACATGTATTTGTCCACCTATATGTAGGCCACAGGTACCAAAGCCACCAATACAAACCACACCGTCACAAGTACAAGAAGTATCAGTACCAACTACACCGTCACAATCCATTTGCATTCGTCCACCTATATGTAGACCACAGGTACCAAAGCCAACACCAATCATTTCATTCCCAACTTCGCCACCATCATATTTTCAAATCAGTCAATCAACAACTATCCCACCTTGGCAAATTATACCTCTCTCTTCCTCGCTGCCAGCTTCTAAACTTGCTGCAACAACATCTTACTATCTAGCCACCAATAATCTGCTGTCAACAGCCCCACAATTAATACCCACACTTCTAAAAACAAGTAGCTCTACACAAATACTACCACTAGTACCCACCACATCATTATCTACCTCACTACCTTTAGCTACATATTTTATCAGATTACCACACATTTCATCAACAAACAACAATCTTCTCACGACGTCATTTTCAGAATCAAAACCAACACTAACGAACTTAGCACAAACCACACCATTATCTACCAGACCGTCACTTATTTCATATACTACGCCAATACCCACAACACTAATAACAACTTCAATAACTTCAACTCAAACAATGATACCATCACTAACCACATCATATCCCACCACACCACAACTTACCATAACAATTTTCCAAACATCATCCCCAATGTCATTACACTTACCAACAATCACAACTTTACCATTACCCACACAACTGCCATCAACTACACCACTACCGACTGCCTTATCAGCCATAAATCCCCAATTGACTACCTTACTACTTTCACCAACCATGTCATCGCCACCAAACAAACAAACAAAAATTCAATCACAACCACCAAACACATTACAATTATCACCAGCTTTAATACCAACACGCAACACAGTGACACCATCACCAACACATACATTACTCACACAACTGCCATCAACTACACCACTACCGACTGCCTTATCAGCCATAAATCCCCAATTGACTACCTTACTACTTTCACCAACCATGTCATCGCCACCAAACAAACAATCAAAAATTCAATCACAACCACCAAACACATTACAATTATCACCAGCTTTAATACCAACACGCAACACAGTGACACCATCACCAACACATACATTACTCACACCACTGCCATCAACTACACCACTACCGACTGCCTTATCAGCCATAAATCCCCAATTGACTACCTTACTACTTTCACCAACCATGTCATCGCCACCAAATAAACAATCAAAAATTCAATCACAACCACCAAACGCATTACAATTATCACCAGCTTTAATACCAACACGCAACACAGTGACACCATCACCAACACATACATTACTCACACAACTGCCATCAACTACACCACTACCGACTGCCTTATCAGCCATAAATCCCCAATTGACTACCTTACTACTTTCACCAACCATGTCATCGCCACCAAATAAACAATCAAAAATTCAATCACAACCACCAAACACATTACAATTATCACCAGCTTTAATACCAACACGCAACACAGTGACACCATCACCAACACATACATTACTCACACCACTAACCAGCATAACACAAGATATGCCATGCTATACATACTCAATGTGCCACCACCTACGCAAGCTCAACCGGCTAAGACAACAAAACGTGATGCAACCAAACCAAGTACATTCTCAACTGAAAGTTCAACAACTCTGGTTAAAGCCAAGGGCTGCACTTCAAAATGGCCTTAAAGTTGATCAGGATATCTTAAAAGGACGGAAATATTTAATGTTACTAAATAGAAACCATCAACATCTGTTAATTTTGCGCAGAGCTAAATAGCTAACTTTAACAAGGCCATCTTTGTGTTTAAAATTCAATGATAGCTGTAAATTTTCAGCCTGCGTGCAGTTACTCTCAAATTTCGAGCTTTTAACCATCATTATAATAATAGTCATGTTCAATACTTTGTGTAAGCTTATTAGCCTGCGAGCCGGCTCTTGCACGCATAGCTATCAAATTTGAATGCCGCCCCTTCTAACGGTTGTCAAAAGCGACCAATCACAAACCAGACGCGCAATGTAAACAAAGAAAACGGTTTTACTTCCTCGCCAGACTAATCCATTGACTTATCCATGAGAAGACGATTTGCTTTCACACTAAAGTGTTTAACAACCGTGGCAAAGCGAAAAGATGGTGAAATTTTTGGAACGAATCTGAAATGCTGACATTTCGAGCATGCTTCACCAGAATATTTACTTTGATGAAGGACTCCCCTCGAAACGTCAGTGTTTCGTTTCAAAACGATTCGGGTCTATCGATCTGGGTCTATCCTAAAAATATGATTTTAATACGGTTCGTACAACCCTTGATAAATGATCAAAGATATTAAAAATATTACAAATGCACTTAATATTTTACAAATTACCAGCAGTCTATTAATATATGGTTGTACGTCAACAATCAGCATATCGTCCAATCAGTAAGCTGCGTCCCAATTTGGAACACTACTACCCAAAAATCAATACTACGCGTGCAGGCTCTCCTTCTCCTCCTCTCCCCAATCCCCCAAAGGAGAGCCGGCTCGCAGGCTATAAGCTTCTAGGCAGGTATGATCATCTATATATGTAAATACTTTATTTACGATATAATTATATACTGGTATAGTTTTAAAATTCATGAAATTAATGAAATCTTGAGACAAAAGAAATGGCAGCCAAAATAGTACAGGATCATCATATAGTTTGCATAATTTTCTCACGCAGCTAAAATAGCCTGTATCACCAAAGTAATCAATAAACATGCATAGTTATCTATCTCACCTTGTAAATCCATACAGATTTACGATACCAACAGCTTTTCTTTGACCCGCCTCAAGCCTCAAGTGTATATCCCATATACATATTTACAAATTAAAAACCAACAGTTTTACATGTACAGCACCAACAGCTTGGCAGCCACATATCCCATATTCTGACTAAAGCCTCAAAGCGCCTCTATTTTCTGCGTTTACTTAAACGGTCTGAAGTTGACACCACTTGCATATGGAACTTCGGCATTCCACAATATCTCTCTGAAGAAGTCGAACGTATCCAAAGAAGAGCTTTAAGAATAATTTATCCGCATTTTAATAAATTAATGAACCCTAATCATAAACTACATTATCTTCTTCCTGAGAAACGGCGTAATAAAAATCTTCGAAATAATGACAATTTTACGAACTTTCGTTGTCGCACTTCTCGTTTTAAAAATAGTTTTATCCCAAGTACTGTAGTCCTTTTTAATGATACTTGAATTGCTTCCTAGTTTTATCTGTACATACTTAAATTTTAAAGTAGTCATTTTTAAATTTGTAAACTGAGCAATTCAGCTCTGTGAGCCGCAATTCGGTTTTTGCATATTAAAGTTAAAGTATATAATGGATTACCGAATAAATCCCTTACAGATTTATAACGCCAACCACTAATCCCACATAGTTTGGTCGTTCATGCTGTATCGTTTACTATTGCAAGTGAAGCGTTGTCTTGGCCCTCAAATGCCAGTGAAGTCCTGATATTCTTATACAAAATTGAAAAAATACCCCCTTGGTTTATATTAATTGTCATGAACTGAGGCATAGATCAAGACACAACCTCTGTTTTCTGCACACTGTATATATGTGCCAATATGTATATACTCTGGCAGTATGCAATAATTGTTATTTTAAACAAAAGGGCAGAAAGCTATAAGAGATGTTTAAAAAGAAAACGAGTCATCCTGGTAACCAGGCTAGTTCAAGAGACCTACACATGAATGAATGAATAAAATACTTGATTGCACTCGTACAAAGATTATGCATAAATGTTTGCATAAAATAAGGATAATGAGCACAATCAAGCATTTCTACTACACGGAGAATCTTGCGGTCAGATTTTTATTAATTTCTCATCTAAATTTCAACAAAATTCAGTCAAAATTGAAGAGTTAATCCTTGGTCTATGGACAATTTTTACCACAAACTTTCATGAAAATATGTGCAGTGTTTTGTGAGATACCCTGGCGACGAACGAGCGAGCGAACGAATGAAAACAAACAAACAAACAAACAAACAAACAAAACAAACAAACAAACAAACAAACAAACAAGCTAACAAACAAACAAACAAACAAACAAACAAACAAAAAAAACAAACAAACAAACAAACAAACAAACAAACAAACAAACAAACAAACAAACAAACAAACAAACAAACAAACAAACAAACAGACAGACAGACAGACAGACAGACAGACAGACAGACAGACAGACAGACAAACAAACAAAACAAAACAAAACAAACAAACAAACAAACAAACAAACAGACAGACAGACAGACAGACAGACAGACAGACAGACAGATTGATTGATTGATTGATTGATTGATTGATTCACTTTTATTTAGATACGGTAGTTTCATAAGTTAAAAACTTCTTTACATGAAAGCCGTACATGAAGAATAACTAATTACATAAAAATTTAAAATACAATATGCAGCTATATACAATAATACAAGATAAAATATTTTGACCTTATAAGGTTGAAGCGGAAGCTTTATAGCCCATTGACAACCTATTTTTAAATATTGTTCTAGATTTTGCGGTTTTTATATCCAGCGGGAGAGAATTCCAGTTTTTTCCTCCCCTGTATGAAAACGACGCTTTGTAATATTCCGTTTTTGGAATATAACTCATTGACACTTTAACGGCATTCTCTCGAGACGAGATTTGTATGGGTTATTTTCAGAATTCAATGAGAAAAGATCACAGAGATATTTAAAATGCTGAGCCGCTTATCTCTTCTCAAAGCTAAATTATTCCAATTTAGGTGTTCTAGAAGATCTGCCGATCTCACGTCATAGCCTTGAAAAGTAATTATTCGGGCTGCACGGTTTTGTAATTTCTGGATTTTGCTGGCAAGCCCTTTGTTTAAATTGCCCCACAGAGCATCGCAGTAGTCGAAGACAGGCTGTATTAAAGGCATTATACATCATTTTTAATATATCTAATGACACATAATCACGAGCCTGCCTTAGACCACTTATGGAACGATTAACTTTGGAGCAGAGTTTATCAATGTGCTCATTCCATGTAAGATTTTCATCTAAATATACCCCTAGGTATTTTGTGTTTTCAACTCTCTTAAATTCTTTTTCACCAATGGTAATTGGAAAAGTTCTACCTAAATTAGACAATCTGAAAACAGTTCCGAAGAACATGAATTCAGTTTTCGCAACATTTAGGCTTAGCTTATTTGCCATCAACCAGTTTCTGATATTTTCTAAATCTTCGTTTATTTTAAATTGTAACTCAGACGTTAGACGGATATCACTGACTTTGTTGATTGTAGCTCTAACTCTTTCCTGTCCGTATTGGTCTTTGGTATTTTATTCTGGCTAACGCCAGACGATTTTATTTACCCATAGGGAAGCCCTTGCACATTGTTACGTGCATAAATAATATATTTACGGGCGTATAGACAAATACGCGACTGTAGAAATCCACTTTCACGAACCCGCGGACTTTCGTTCAAAATGTTAGCCGTGAGCGATGAAAGAGCGGCTGTATTCGCAGTGTAATGCCTGTATTCAGCGGTGCATCAATCTCTTAACGTTATTGATTTCGGCAAAAATTAAAATTATAGTTTGCATATATATAAACAGCATTTATTTGTATTCGATAGCGTAAACATAATTACTAAATTCCTTTCCAGCACAAGCCATTTTTGATTGGTCATCATGCGGTGTTTTCCATTTTGTGTCAACACACGCGGTAGAATTGCCATCCTCTTTAAATGTGTTTTCGTCGTTGGATGGTCCAGACCAACATTCCCCTGTTAATTGTTATAATAAGAAAAAAGTTAACGTTACCACGGGTTATCGCATTATCACAAAAACCCGATATACCCGTAGAAGAGGCCCACACGTTATATCGTTATGTGTTATAGTCGTTAACTGCATGCATGTGTTTATTAAATAACAGTGATATTTTTATCAACAAATTCTCAACTTATTGATACAAATTTTGTTCTTTCTAAATATAGAAAATTTAGTAATTCTTTGATGGTTTGCATATATGGCGACAAATAGTAATACAAGCGATAATTTGTGGTATACACCACGTTTATATATAATAAAAATTACATTAAATAATAAACAGCATTAAATAATAAAGGTGCATGGTGTTACCAGAAATTCTCGCTTGCATTTCACGACCATTTTGCTTTTCTTTATCCAAAACTCTACCAACACACTATTCTAGCATTTTTATACACTCTCAGATAATTCAAGATTGTTGAATGTCATTAGCCAATTAGAAATTAGTAAAATTGGTTGAAATGTTATCAAGAGAATTTTCCTAGATCGCGTAACATGCATGTCAAAGTATAGCGAAATCAGTACATTACAAATATTACTCAATACATTTTCCAAATTAACAGTAACCCGTGCATGCGATATTAAGTAAAAAAACAAATTCTATGCATTTACAGTCAGTGGTGTAGGCAGGGTCTTGACTTTTGGAGGCCAGAACCTCGATCTCCTAGGGGGGTCCTGGGGCATGCCCCCCCGGAAAATTTTTGATTTCTAGGGTCTCTGAAACACTGTTTCTGCTTTTTGAGGCAAGTATTTAAGAGTAATCTGAAAGCCATAAATTACATAATTTTGTTGAAATCAAACCAGAACGTAGAATACGACGTCAGAATATCTTTAGATTTATTTATAAACAAGTCGTATGCCTGCAATATATATAACAAATTACTAGTCTACTCACTTGGCCTTAAAACAATGCAACCCCCCCCCCCCCCCACCTACAAGTTTCTCAACGGATTTAAACTTTTCACGAGAACGGTTTTGGAGACCATTGGGGGGGGGGGGGGGGGCGACCGCCCTTGGCTACGCCACTGTTTACAGTAGGTGTCCTATAACTATAAGGAGCATATAAATCAGAAATACAGTGACCATAGCACACATATAATTGCAATAAACGAGTAAGTGAATACCAGTACTACATTGTATACATGAACTATATATCTCTAACTTATTAATAATGGAAAACAACTTGGAAAACAAAAGAAATTAGCACACTATATCAATTAAACACTCGAAAGAGTGTTTGAATAGTCAAAAATTATTTCAATTTTTTTCCATCTTTTTATTTTTTTTCACATTTTTCATAAACTTCTATAATTGATTAAAATAAATTTGTCTGAAATAAATACGATGGTTATGCAACGTATAAAAAGCGTTTAATTGTTAGGTATTCTGAAGTCTGAAGTTATTTACAACTTACCATAAAATTGAATTCCAAAAAATGTATAACCTTTGGATTTGGTAACATTAGCGCATCGACAAACAAAATCTGGAAGGTAATTGATCCAGTTCCCCCAGTCAATCTCGATTCCACTGTATATGTCAGTTAAACTACTATCACGATCAGTCAAAATATATTCAGGAAGGGGACGAGGTTGTTTCTGGTCATCCCTATAACATCCCATCTTCTTAAGAGAAAGTGCACAGGAAACTAAAACCAAAAAAAAATATTATCTGAAATTTGTAAGTCGATTTCTTGGATTTAAAAAAAAATTAACCTTTTCTTGTCGGTGGGTTTTCTTTGTGACGAGTACAATTTAGTTAATTAAGGCATATAGGCTAGAGTTCTAACTCTAAGGACTATAGTCAGGGGAAACACCGCTGCCAAACGTTTTGCGCCTGTCTAGTGCGCGATGTCCGAGCTCGAATACCTCAAAAAACAAGACGCCTGGTCAGGCGTTCACTCGGGCTACTGCAAACTCGCAGCTGCAATTACATCGCATGCAGTGCTAAAATCTATAAAAGTCTAAACATCATAATTCTCCGATAGAAAACACAATTAATTCGGAATACACAAAACACGATTACCTGTATTTAAGGTATTTCCACACAGCGTTCATATGTCCCTGCAGGTGTTAAATATCAACACAGCACGATCATGTTTAATTGTAAGCGTATATGAGATCAAGATACCTGCCAGCAAAATTACTGAACAATATAACTACGTCTGTGAACATGCTGAACACGTTCAAGAAAGAACACTTTCTTCCTGGAGGGTTGTGTTTAGGTTTAAGGCCACGGGGTAGATTTAGGGTTTCCAGGGGGGTTGTGGTTAGGTTTATGGTCAGGTTTAGAGGTGGGGGTCGGGGTTGGGGTGTGGTGGGGGGGGGGGGATTTAGTTTCTTTAATATTCAGGATTTTCCTGAATTCTAGACCATTTCACAATTCAGGAGAATTCTGAATTCTAGCTAGATGAGAGGATTATGCTAGTTGGTCACACTGACCTCTATATCCCACTCAATACAAATTATACTCAGTATAAATTATACTGTTATCCGCTTGTGCCTTGATAAATTTTAAGTCATACAATCTATAGTTGAGCATTTTTTAAGTGGCAAGTACGCGGAGCCTGAATCGAAGGCTGAATGTGGTGTATACTTCACACATTTACGGACAGTTGTCAGCCTCAGCCACATCCAGTGATCACTGTTAAACAACAAAGTCAGCCAGACACTTTCAAAGTCTACCAACAACGTGCAAGAACACCTTGATCAAAAGGCAAAGCTGTTCAATTGTTTGTCCAACTCCAAAAGCGAAAGGAGCAAAGAAGTTACAACATGCCTCACGGCCTCACAGCGGAAGTAAAATGTGCAAAAATGCAAAATCGTGACACCCAAAAAAAAAAGAATTAAGAAAAAACCCGAGCAGAAAGCTAGACTCGGTCTACCACAGCAGTATACGATGGCCCGAGTAATAATATATGAATTCAATATCTACTGAAACTATTGAAGATTTGCAGCCATAGTACTATAACAATTTTTTAGCGCATTCAGTTCTAGCTTTTAAACAGGATAAATTTATGTTGAACAAGATAATATTTACCGATTAAATTATTATTAAGAAATTGTTAGGATTTTTCTAAATTTCTATTGACAAACAATTGACATCAAACAGATTTACATCGAAAATAAATGAGTACTCAAAGCTAGCGTATATATAGTTAAATTTGCTGGGTTACTTTACCATGTAGTTATTAAATTATAATTAATACTAATAACAATTTCTGTATCAGTAAGTTTCCTAAATCTCACATACTGGAGCTTAGGGGCTGTTCACAAAATACGTGACGGTGTTTTCACGGATTTCTCACATTCCCCTCCCCCCGGTTACGCTGTGTGACAGATGTAATCACCACCACCCTTCAGAAATACGTGACTTTGGTTGGGCTCACCCCCCTATAGAAATACGTGACTTTGGGCTCACCCCCCCCCCCCCCTATACTCCAATATATCGGCTACATAATATATTTCGTGTAATAGTATAAGAAATATGTATACATAGATAATATCTAAAACTTGAAAAAACTGGGGAAAAACCATCGTGAACAGCTGTTAAATTTGATAATGATAACAGTTTAATAAAGATAGAAAAGTGTAAAAGGTCGTATTTTACAAATAATTTATAACATTAGAGTGTACAGATGTATTTTTCTCACCAACAGTGTATTAAACAAAATACTTAGTTTTTCAGTTTGTCCGTCACGTGACTGTGTTTGTTATACCTCTCCGCCCCTTGTGACGTTATGTGACACTTCAGCAAACATCCCCACCCCCAAGAGTCACGTATTTTGTTAGCGGCCCCTTAAACACATTGCATGCTAATTACCTTCTCCTGGCGTCTTGGTTGGAGGTAGGTTAGTTGTCTGTGGTGGTGCTATGGTTGTCTGTGGTGGTGCTATGGTTGTCTGTGGTGGTGGGTTAGTCGGTGGTGGTGTTACAGGATTAATGGTTGGTGGCAGGGTAGGCACTGAAGTGGTAGTAGGTAACGGTGGTGGTATTGTTGTCTGCGTAGGGCAACATATCAGAACGTAGAATCTTGGAATCTTTGTTGACTTTACTGTACCTACAGAAAAAAGAAGACTTGCACGTTGTGTTTAAGCAGTGACGTATTCAAAATTTATAGTGCCTTGTCTGACCTCGTTCTCTCTAGGAGTGTGTTGCTACGAACGTACGTTGCCCAATAAGACAGTTACAGATACAGTCGCGCAGTCCCAGTGGCATTGACAGTGACGGTGACGGTGACGGTGACGGTGACGGTGACGGTGACGGTGACGGTGACGGTGACGGTGACGGTGACGGTGACGGTGACGGTGACGGTGACGGTGACGGTGACGGTGACGGTGACGGTGACAGTAACAGTTACAGTGAGTGAGAATGACAAAGACAATGACAGTGACTGTGAGTGTGACAGTGGCAGTGGCAGTGACAGTTACAGTTACAGTTACGGTTACAGTTACAGTTACAGTTACAGTTACAGTTACAGTTACAGTTACAGTTACAGTTACAGTTACAGTCACAGTTTAATTACAGTAACAGTCACAGTTACAGTTACTGTCACAGTTACCGTAACAGTCACAATCACAGTTACAGTTTAATTACAGTAACAGTCACATGCAGTTACAGTTACAGTTACAGTCACATGCAGTTACCGTAACAGTCACAACCACAGTTACAGTTACAGTTACAGTTACAGTTACAGTTACAGTTACAGTTACGGTTACAGTTACGGTTACAGTTACGGTTACAGTTACGGTTACATTTACAGTTACAGTTACAGTTACAGTTACAGTTACAGTTACAGTTACAGTTACAGTTACAGTTACAGTTACAGTTACAGTTACAGTTACAGTTACAGTTACAGTTACAGTTACAGTTACAGTTACAGTTACAGTTACAGTTACAGTTACAGTTACAGTTACAGTTACAGTTACGGTTACAGTTACAGTTACAGTTACAGTTACAGTTACAGTCACATGCAGTTACCGTAACAGTCACAACCACAGTTACAGTTACAGTTACAGTTACAGTTACAGTTACAGTTACAGTTACAGTTACAGTTACAGTTACAGTTACAGTTACAGTTACAGTTACAGTTACAGTTACAGTTACAGTTACAGTTACGGTTACGGTTACGGTTACAGTTACAGTTACAGTTACAGTTACAGTTACAGTCACATGCAGTTACCGTAACAGTCACAACCACAGTTACAGTTACAGTTACAGTTACAGTTACAGTTACAGTTACAGTAACAGTCACAGTCACAGCCACAGCCACAGCCACAGCCACAGCCACAGCCACAGCCACAGCCACAGCCACAGCCACAGCCACAGCCACAGCCACAGCCACAGCCACAGCCACAGCCACAGCCACAGCCACAGTCACAGTCACAGTTACAGTTACAGTTACAGTTATGCACAGTTACTCTGTTACACTGTTACAGTTACAAGTGGTCATATGCTTGCACATGCACTCAGTACAAGATCGTCTTTGCACTATATATCACCTGCTGCTACTCCTGTCACAAAATTTTCAATCCAACAAGCGGTCTCAAAAGCAAAACCAAACAAATTAATCCAGTCAGGAATTGTAGAAGACTGTGCATGTATAAGATGTATGGTATTAATGTTTGGAAATCCCTTGCTGCAGACAACGAAAGTTATTTTACTTTGAAGTCGGTATACTTGATAGTTGGTTTATTAACAATTTATTAGTTCTGACACATACGATTTCATTGCATCTCAATTATCTAAAATCAAATCAAAGCGAAGCATATATTATAGCAGCACATGACAAGAGAATGTAAATGTTCACAGGCCCATGCTGTTTAAATAATCTCACCACAACACATGACCCTGACCACTTGGTTATTAAACCTGTTAAAGTGCACTGCGCGCGCGTAGATTTCTGGTACGTGAGGGATATAGCTATAGAAATCTAGCCAATCATGATGCGGATCATATATTATACAATATTTGTTATATATCAAGTGGCAAAGTCCGTTTTCATCTAGCTTTCTGATTGGTCGAGCGGTTCTCACGTGTCGGTCTGAAAATCATGATGTTTTCCGCGTAACCCATGGCAGCGGGCAACACTACTTATATTCTTCCTTGGTGAAAAATATCAAAACCAGAAGTGGATGGTCAGGTTCAGTTTGCCTTTGTTTTATCCAGTTTTCCTTCATTCAAAACAATGTTCGAAGGTTTTGCTCAACATTTTTGTTGTCATTTAACATTTGATTTAAAGTGTGTATAAAAAAACCCGGAACCCTTAAGAAAATGAATTAGTATTCTTTTAAAACAACCTATACAGTGTGTATAAAAAAAATTCGAACCCTTAGAAAATGAATTAGCATTCTTTTCAAACAACCTATTGTAGTAGTTTGAAAGCCCTAAGCACTTCGCTGAACGCACAGATGCGTAAAACACACGGTCTTATACACCTGGGAAATTAAGATAACTTGAAGTGTATGCATGGTGAAAGTATTTAAAAGCTTTTTCGCTTCGTTTAACTTATGTGCTGATTAATTTATAACGCAGCGCTTTTAGGGCTTTCAAACTACTACAATAGGTTGTTTGAAAAGAATGCTATTCTAAGGGTTCGAATTTTTTTGATACACACTGTAGATCGTTTTCATCTGACGTCACGGCGGCCATATTTGTGTACCAAAACAATGAAATGGCGGCCATATTGGTGTACGGTATGGGAATTAGCTCTTTCTTATTCAAATATTTCGTATTGTTTCACCGCCCCACTGGGGCCACCGATCACGTGAGTGAAAACGATCTATTGTAGTAGTTTGAAAGTCTTAAAAGCGCTGCGTTATAAACTAATCAGCACATAAGTTAAACAGGAAGAGAAAAAGCTTTTAAATACTTTCACCATGCATTCACTTCAAGTTATCTTAATTTCCCAGGTGTATAAGACCGTGTTTTTTACGCATCCGTAGCTCAGAGGTGTTTAGGGCTATCAAACTACTACAACAGGTTGTTTGAACAGAATACTAATTCATTTTCTAAGGGTTCCGGGTTTTTTTATACACACTATAACAAAACACTTATTTACTGGCTTGACCGCTCGTTGTTGCCATCGGCTTTGCTTCGGGAAACAACGGCGGTCTCGGGGCTATAAAACACACTGTTTCCTTGGTGCCAGTACATTTTTGGATATCAACTTACCAATAAGACATGCCAGTAAAATTGATGAAAGTTTTTGGCTAAGCATTCTCGGTATTTACACTTAGCTAAAAACCATATAAATATATTTAATTCTACATATTTCAAATAAAGTTCAATAAGAGCGCAAGAACTGCTAGGAAATTCATTTAGGTTAACTTTAGGCGGTAATAAACTGAGATTGAAATTTGCAAAGTTAGTTTACCAAAAACAATTTTATCTCGAATGGTAATTGTCGGTTAAGTATGCGGTTAAGAGTGTATAGCCAAAAAATTGTAGTCACCTACTTTGTATCCACTTCAATCTGATCAAAAGTCTCATTTAAATTAACTTTATGTGTAATTAATTTACATATATTTTTGTCTTTTTAATTCGTTGCCTATACATTATAATTGTGCAGGTGTTTATAGATTTTTTCGTAGTCCTCTATATAATATTGTTAGAAGAATGTATACCCATGCAATGTATATAGAACTTTATTCGAAAATCAAATATGTACTCCTTGATCACAGCCAAAAAGATGGTTTAACTCATCGTTGCATGTGCAGGGCTTCCCCCTACCAAACAGGAAAAAAATCGTCTGGCGTTAGTGCGGTGCTATGGAATAGCCTTCCTATCGAGTTGCGGAAGGCAAACACTCTGGGTGATTTTAAATCAGGCTGCAGTAGCTACTTAAATTCTTAACCTTTTATTGCACGGCACTCATGGAAAGCAGGTATTTTAACTTAGTATTATTAGGAACATTAAAATTGTAATTTGAGATTTATTAACTGTAATTTTGTAATTAGTTAGTGTATGTAAAATCCTGATGAGTTTACCGTGGTTAAATAAAGTTATTATCTTATCTTATCTTAAAATAAAATACATTACTAGGTACCTATATATATGGACAGGAAATTAAAGTTAACGAATGAGCTCCCCTGCTCTCCTGCACTAGCGAGTGCCAATATACATTTCAAGTTGGTGGCGATGTTACAGGATTTGAAAAATGTATAATAAATAACTATAGTATCTTCATGAAGTGCATGCATGTCGGTCATGTTAAAGTGTTTTGTGAAAATAGCAAAGTTATATATTTGTTTTGTACAATCAATAACTTTTAACGAAAATGAAAAGTTCGACGTTTGGTTTGGCCCATGCATGCATATACCCGTTAAGCAAAACAGCGTCAAAGTGGTTTGTTAACCACTTTACTTACCGCTGTCATCTTGGTTTTGCCTTTGAATGCTCGAGGTGCAGAGCGGATAGCGCATCAACAACCTCTTGATATCTCTTCTTGTGAAACATCGTTTTGCTGATGTGGCTGTAGGCTGAAAAGCTGTTATCATCCTTTTCCAAGTCGCTCGTTATGAAGGATGTTTCCAACTGTCATAGGCTCCTCCAATTTACATTGCAATCCATTTCTCACTAACAACTTGCCACGCAGTCGCGTTGTTGAATTATTATGATGGGCTAACTTTCACTTACTTTCTACCTCCATTCGAGTTTGGTGCATGGTCAGCGTCATGTTGTGTTATGGTGCGATTTGAGGCTATGGGTCTGTATATACATTACATTCTCTTGTCATCATGTGCATAATGTGCTGCTATGATATATATGGCAAATATGCTATGATTTTAATTACATGGAGCGAGTTGGCCTGGTTAACCGAGCAAGTAATTGAAATGCGATGAAATCGCGCATAAACCAACCATCAAGTATTATGATTTTAGCCGGATCACCTAACCCAAACAAAAACTCGGCTAACCCTAATCAGCAATTGCAACTGAGTAACGCGGGCATGCAACGAATTGACAATTGAGAATGTGATTGATAGCCAGAAAGCCCGTTCCTGTTAGGTAGTTTTTTTGGCTGTTAGCGAAAAGCTGAAATTTGCACACACTAGATTTACGTACCGTGGTCACGCAATTGCTAATAACGAGAACTAAATATTACTCGTTGCTCTTACTATATGTGAGCATACAGTGCCGCCAAATAGAAAACTTGTTGTGTAAATGTCGGATTGTCGGCGTTGCAATTCCAAGAAACTGTCCAGGTTGGCTGAGGTATATGATCTTAGAAAGATCTGAAGCAATCAGAGCAACGATTTTCAAGAGTTTTCATCATGCGATTTCCAAGAGTATGCCATGCGAGAATGTTTGACTAAGTAAACGTTTTATAGTGAGTGGCACTTTTTATGATACAGACGTCTTAACCTAGTTTATTTATATACGTTGCGCAATTGTCGCATTTGAATTCGCAAGAATTTACATGTAACACAAATGGTTCATAAATATAAAATAACAAGTTTTACATATTTTTCGGTACTTTTATGCCAAGACAAGCCGGCTAGCAACTTGGTGTACTCAATATATATTTCTTAAAATTTGCAAGAAACGTGTGGCACTGGTCTTGTCAAATTACAGAATATCATTAGTAATTTCCGCTTCCTTTTTGGTCGGGAACTCGCACAGGCGCAAAACGTTTGGCCACCTTGAGGAGGCAATCAAAATGCGTAAAAAGTAGCCTGCAAACCCGCTTACCGTACCAAGTATAGTACAAGTATAATAAATAAATCTATAACGAAGAAAATCTATAAAAAATGCGCGTATATACTATCAAATCTTAGTTTCACTCAAACTAGTCACGTGATTACTGTCCTATATTACTGTACATAGTACATACAGTATCTCCTGATTTTGCTTTTGTTTGGAGTCGTGCCTAGTTACTTATAAACGATTTGTCCTGTATAATACTAAGTTATAAGATAAAACACAATCCGAAGACGAACATCTTGAAAACCCAAGATATCGGGATTAAGACAAGACAAAGATGAAAGGGTTATATTTCGACTTTATTACAAAGTCATCATCAGACGAATATAATCGTTGTCTTGTCTTAATCCATATCTTGGGTTTTCAAGATGTTCGTCTGGATCGGATTGTGTTCTTTCTTATATTTCTTTAAATTGTCGGCTGGCCTTGGCTTTATACTAAGTTAGATTCATAGCATATTGCTATCACTTTCAATCTTTTTCTATTTGTTTTTCTTATATTACAATAGTTTTGTTTAAGGTGGCTCCATACAGTTTCTTGAAAAATGGAAAATACAAGTTTGAGAGTCCAAAACACGTGATTAAACAATTCGGAAAAAGAATAAAACTAAATGTTATCCATAGTTAAACAGTCGGACAATAAAAAAATGTTACCAAATAAATAGCAACAGTTGTTGCTATGGCAACAATGATATTTCAAAATGGCTGCCAATTACCATTCAAACTAATTTAATTCGAGAAAAACTTTGGTGACCCCAATTTTTTTTTCATTAAAACTTTCCTGCAAGTATGAGTAATCAATAGGCCGATTTTAAAAAAATTCTGTGGAACGAAATTTTTTAAAAATTAACAAACATGATTTTTCCGGAAAAAAAATTATTCCTTCTACAGAATTTTTTTAAAATCGGCCTATTGATTACTCATACTTCAAGAAAAGTTTTAATGGAAAAAACATTGGGGGTCACCAAAGTTTTTTTCGAATTAAATTAGTTTGAAGGGTAATTGGCAGCCATTTTGAAACGTCATTGTTGCCATAGCAACAACTGTTGCTATTTATTTGGTAACAGTTTTTTATGGTCATAGTGTTTAATTATGCCTAACATTTAGTTTTATTCTTTTTTTGAATTGTTTATGCACGTGTTTTGGACTCTCAAACTTGTATTTTCCATTTTTCAAGAAACTGTGTGGAGCCACCTTAATAAAAAAAATTACCTTATTACTTATACTGTAATTAACGTCTACACGCCCTAACAAATTCAAAAACGAACCGCTAACAGGTTTTGGACTGTTTATGTTATGACGAAAGAGGTTTATTTCGGCCGCCGGCGCCCCATTGCATGAGCTGTATGCACGCCCTTTATTAATTCGCCTACTAAACTTACAAGTGATCAGTTAGGGTTAGAATATACTAGAAACTCTGTCTTATATATATAGAGTGTATTAATGCTGTCCAGAATTATTGTAGAAGATGTTTTCATTTATATAATATTGAACTTGAATGACTGCTTACCAAAAATTGATTAGAAATTCTACCCGAAAATCAAGACTGCGCCAGTAAATAAGAATAGTCACTAAGACGAATCACGGAACAACAACAACATTTATTCATAAAGATAAGCGCCAAAGATAGGGCGCGAATAATCCAAGTAATAATTAGCGGAAGTAAATGTCAAAAGTGTAAGACGCTGTTAAGACAACAACATGTGGTGGAGTCACGTGTGGCGTGGTTTCTTTCTTCCTCTTCTTCCTATCGCTAATTGAAATAGGTACATAGACTACCTCGTTAAATGTAATCACTAAGTTAATAATATTAACAAAACGAATAACTATATAGTTTCAGATCCAGGTTTCGTATTCAAAGTACTCGGGGGAACGTCGGTCGCGTTGAGGTCTTGAAGCGTTGTTTGTGTCGGGAGCGATGACAGTTGAGGTGCTTTCTGTTTGAGGGTGGATATCTCGAGGTACTGATGGAGTGTCCGGGCACGCAGGTAGTATCAGTGCTGGTGGTATGTTAGTTGGCTGAGGTGGTGGGTTAATGGATGGCTCATCGTCGTCACTATCTGTGTCATAGGTGCGGGTGGGTGGATTGAGTTTCGGTTCTTGATTAGGAACCAAATAGCACTCGCATATTTTCACTTTGTACGATGAGGCTCGTAGCTGGTTTCCAGAAAACTTTTTGATGAAGCACCATGGGCTATCGATAGATACGACCAGGTATCTGCTGCGGGTGCGTGTTTTATCACGGTCAGAATGTAAATACACGAGATCGCCGACATTTATTTTTGGTGTAGTGAAATCACGTCTCTTCGGGTTCTTTGATCTTTCAGGGCTCAAAATAACGGCCGGTCACCGGTCAATGACCGGCCAAATTTTTAATGTGACCGGTCAAATTTGTATAACGCCGGTCATTTTGACCAGTCATATTACTTGCAATTAATTTTATTACTTCCATTTGAAGGAACTTAAAATGATTGTTGTTGTGCTGTTGTAGACCCATTTCATAATGTCTGATATATATTGAAGTGAACTACGCATGCATTTCCTTTTTATGACAAACGTTCATATCAGTACTAGCTTATATATATATAGCGTAGAATATACTTTACATGTTTTTTTTTGTGTTGTGTTTGTTGTTTTTTTTGTTTCGTTCGTTCGTTCGTTCGTTCGTTTGTTTGTTTGTTTTGTTGTGGGGTTTTTTGAGGGGTTTTTTGGAGGGCGGGGGGGGGCGTCGTGAAATTTGACTGGTCAAAAATTGCCTTTGACCGGTCACAATTGGAACTGACCAGTCACCATGACCGGCGTAACATGAAACGTTATTTTGAGCCCTGATCTTTCGCTGTACGGGTGATTCTGTTGGCGTTGTTTATATTGGTTGGAAATAACATCTCTATCGGATATTGGGAGTTGATCATGAGTGTGTTGGTTCCTCTGTGTCCATAATTCATGTGCTGAAACACCGTTTCTGCCCAAGCGTGAATTAAGTCTGGCAATAGCAACGGTGAGGCTGAGATTCGTAACAGGACCGCCATTGGGAACTTGCCGAAGGAGTTCCTCTTCAACTTCGGCAATAGCTTTTTCAACAACTGGGTTCTTATTGATGTTTTTAACACCAATCTCTATCGATATGCCAAGCTCTTTAAATGTGTCGTCGTCTTTCATAGCTATAAAGCCAGGGGCGGGATCAACTCTGACGATAGCGGGTGGACCATCTAGCGGGTGCAGTCCAACATGCACATAAAGTTGCGAGGTTGTCACGGAGGGTGACGCTCTTTTCATCAGGAATGATGGATGCCGTTGTAAAAGATATTGTAGTTTCGCGAACGACTAGGATGGACTGTTTGCATCGTTTAAGAACGTCGGCAGCGAACGAGACGCCAACAACTTCAGGTGGGTCTTCGGTACTTTGGTGCATCAACGGTTCTGGAAACTTGCGTAGTGCAGCACAGGTATGGCATGTCTCACAGATGCGGTCGATAACTTTTGGCATGTCGAGGGCATAGAAATTGCGTTTCATAACAAGTTGCAGCTGGTGCTTGGATGGGTGATCGAGCTTGATGTGGAGAGCTGTCACAAGTCCGTCAAGAGCAGAGCGGGGCACGATGATCAAGTTAGTTGATGGTGAGAGAAGATCATTACGTTGAACGACCAATAAACCGTCTTTGGCGATAGAGGCAACGTTAAGGTATCTTTTCACGTCTTTGATGTTAGTAACCTTTTTCGAGGGACGTGTGCCTTGTTTGAGATGTGCGTGTGTTCGGCGAAGGTCGGGCACTCTGATTGAATTTGAGCCCAAGCTGATCGGGTTGTGAAGTGAATGGAAGACGAGATAGACCACGGATCTCTTGTACCGATGTGGAACGAACTATACAGAGTCCTCTGTTAAGGCGATAAAGCAGCAAATTTGACATCTTGGTTCGTTGCATTCAGGGGCGTTACGGCTGGAAAAGTCTGAGGGGACGTTGGCGGAACCAGCTAAGTGTCGCACGTTGACTTGGTAGCGGCTAACCGTCGACAAAAAGGATGTGACGCGAGGGCTCGCTGAGAATTCTCCACGGCACAGTTTCTCAAAAGCTTGAACGCACGGTTTGCTGTCAGTTAGTAAACATGCTTGTTGGGTTGACTGGATGATGAATGGACTAAAATGCTTGACCGCAGCTGCGATACTTAGAGCTTCAACCTCGCATGGTAGCCATGTCACTTGGTGTTTTCTTAGCTTTGCGCTAAAGAAGCCGGCCAAATGAAGGGTCTTGTGACGGGTGATGTACAAAGTAGCTCCAATTCCATGTTTGGTAACCGATCCGTCAGTGACAATCCAAAGCTGGTCAGATGGTCGAGGCAGAGTGATCGACTTGTGGGTTGTAAGAGAGGTCTGAGCAAAATGGAAATGCCCACGTAACATGTCCGTCCACTTTATGGATTCTTTGGACTGTTGGCCTGCAATGGCGTTCTCTAATGGAGCTATGATGTGCGAACATTTCGGTAGAACTCGTCCAAGGACTTTGTAGGCTCCAATGAATGAACGTAGTCCACGTACGGTGTCAGGTGGTGAGCACGAGGAAAGGGTTGCGATGCGATGTGGGCTTGCCGATAGACGTCCCTGTGTCCATACCCATCCAAGTATGGTAGTGGTGCGAGGGCAGATGATGGTTTTCGAAGGAGAAAGGTGAAGATTGCACTTTTGGAGAGCTTGTAAGATGCGATTCCAGTTGTGCAGAAGGTCTTCTGGCGGGTCGGCTCCACAGTACAAATCATCTGCGAGTTTGGCTGCTATACCATCTTGTAGGCAATCCCCCAATACTCTACACATCAGCTCTTCGAGGGCAGTTTCTGATCCAGGCATTCCCATGGCACAGCGTGTATAAATTCTCACACCGCGAAAGGGAGTTGCAACACCACAGTATTTCATGGAGCTTTTAGCAAGTGGTATTTGATAGAATGCACTCGTCAAGTCCGTGACGATGATATACTTCCACTTGGCAATAGTACGTAGTGTCGAGTCCACATCGGGCATTAAAGACGGCTGGGGCTTACTGTAGCGTCCAACGTCTGCAAATGCTGTGACCAGGCGATGACCACCATTGGGTTTGGTGACAAGAAATGAGGGGTTGAGATATTCAACAGTTATGCCAATATCCTCGGGACGTTGGAATACCCCCTGAGACTCAAGCTCGTCGAATTTTTGTTGTAACTCGACTAACTTGTTGTGTGCATACTGTGGGAGTCTACCTTTCCGTTGTGGAGGTTGTACTGGACCCATATTTACCACAGCTTCAAATGGGCCTATGGCGCCGTTGTAACCTGTGATAGTTGGGTCAAATACATCGTCGTGAATTTGGAGTAGATCTCGGAACTCTGTTCGAATTTTGTCGGTTAAGATGTTGTCAGGTGGTCGGTGATGGAACATGGCCATTGGGTAAACGGTGTGTCTCTCTGGTGTCTGGAGTATGTGTTAGACGAATTTGGCAGAAATGTTCATGACGGGAAATGTTCTTAGGTTCTTTGGTATCGTTGAGTATGCGGACCTTTCCAGCCACTGCTTCTAGAATATGTGGGCGAGGCCAATCACGAGCTGTTTTGGAGTAGTCGGGGCGTGGTTCGATAGCTAGGGTGGTGTCCGGGTCGACTTCGTTAGGAATATCAAGTTCTATGTAGTCACCGGGCCAGACGACTGTAGGCGATGATGGGGTCGAAGGACCTGTGCTTGGGTACGTCTCACATGGTTTTCTGTTGGATCAGGTACGGTTGTGCCATAATAAGTGACGTCTGAGTCGGATTTGTCTGTTATGTTGTCGTGAATGTCGTGTTCACCGAGAACCTGGCGTGTACGCGCTAAGTATTTTCGATCCTCCTCGCTGGGCAGGTAGGGGCACTTGCTCAAGTAGTGTTGGAACTGCGGTCTGTTCGTTTGCTTGCACAGAGGACAAATCTTCGCAGTGTTTCCTTTGTCTTTGGTTGTTTTCGGAGGATCAATTGCAATACGATGATCACGGTTATGTGAAGAGCGTCTAAATGCGGTTCGCAGTACTTTCGCCTCGTTTGACGTGTGTATTTCGTCGAGTAGAGAATCCAATGCTTGGGAAATTTCCGGTTTTAGAGTTGCCAATGTCTGTGATCTAAGTTCGGTGCCATAGCGCTGTTTTACTAAGGCGGGCAAGTCTGTGTGGATTAGGCGAAGCCATGTCATTATAATTATGTTTTCAAGTGAGGGTGTACTTTCCTCGTCTATTGAGATGTTTTCGCCGTGGTGTCGGATGTTTCCATTAGCTTTGAGTAGGTTGTCGTCTATAAAACTAACGAGTCGTTGGTATAAGTCTTCAGGGCGCTCGCCGGTCTCTAGGCGAATATTGTTGAAATCAAGAAAGTGAGCACCAGTCGACTGAAAGCCATAATGTGAACGAATTGACTGCCAGATTGTTCTTATGGACGTTGAAGTCTTAATGATTGTGTTACGTGAGATTACGGGACAATAATTAGCTATTTGGCCCAACATTAACTCTAGCTGAGTTACCTTTTGTGCGGCAGTACGCCGGCTGGCGGCTGGTATGTCTTCGCCGTCGTCTTCGAAGCCACGTAATGGAGCTGTGGTTGTCTTTCTCAGCCATGTCGCGAAGTTTGGGTCCAACGATAACGTATATTGGAGGTTTTGACGCCAGGCTTCGAATGAGGTGATGGTTTCTTGTTTTGTCAAGGCCCATTGTTTTGGAGCTCGTATGCTAGCCATTATTACGGCGCTTGAAGATGGTTGTATTCCTTGTGTGTCTAGACAGATATATGTGTAAGCTGCCTCGTCTTATTCTTGTCTGGTCGGAAAATTCTTATCGGCTTAAATCGCAATTATATAATGAGTAACTCCACTTTGTCGGAGCTTGTCGGTATATATTTGTATGAGAATATCGCTGCCACCACGCCAGTAAATAAGAATAGTCACTAAGACGAATCACAGAACAACAACAACATTTATTCATAAAGATAAGCGCCAAAGATAGGGCGCGAATAATCCAAGTAATAATTAGCGGAAGTAAATGTCAAAAGTGTAAGACGCTGTTATGACAACAACATGTGGTGGAGTCACGTGTGGCGCTGTACTTTTTTCACCACCGTTACGCCTAAATATCTTTATTCGTTCCATCGTAAAAACCCGGATCTTGTTGTATTTTAACACAAACCGTTTTAAAAAACAGAGAATTTCAGACTATTTTTTCTAGTGTCTTGGCAAAAATATTTACTAAAAACCATAAATTGGTAAATTACACAAACTATATATACTGTCCAGATAAGAACGATAGCAAGTTCGTGGCGAATTCAATTCTTTTAGGCCACAATTTGGCAATCATCAGATCATTATTTACACTTTTGTCTAATTCTAATTATCATAACGAAGCATCATCCATGTATTTCCACTAGAACAGAATAGTTTTACAACTCATGTTGGAGGCTACATAAAGACTTGATTTTTCTTCAGAGGTTAGTGTTATTGAATATTTAACTGGTAACCTGTTAAAATAGAAACTTTGTTTTTCCACAACAATTTAACCATGGTAGCGTCCGTGACTTTCATTCTAAATCTTCACACTTTTTCTTACCTGAATTAATTGGTCCAGCATTCCGTGAAGGCATTAATAACAGGAAACTTGTAAAGGATAACCACTGAAATAACATGATGTCCAATTTACGACACATTTACATGTTTAAAAGACAACGAGAGGATCCCAGCTGCAAGTATTAAGTGATCCCTCAGCCATTCAATCGCGTACTGACCAGTGACCTGTTGGGACGGTGATTTCAAACAAGACCGATGGCAATGGCGGCAAAATATAGCGTAGAAACTAATATAATTCATAAAAATCCTAACTACAATAACCTGTTTATACCGTTATTTTAGCGACATTGGCGCCTAAATTTAGCTATAAGTTTAATTATGTGCACTAAAATTACAATGCGTACATGCGGCGGTGTATATTAATGGTCAGTCTGCATGCAGACTATATTTGCAGGACTTGCTAGATGACTCAAGCGAAGTACCATGCCCTCAATTGGTCGATTTCACTTTCCTTTACAGTCAAATTGCAGGTGTTATTTTTGTTGCCGTTCTCCTCGTCGTTGTCGTTATCGTCGTCGTCGTTGTTGCTGCTGAGTACTGTTGTTGCTGTTTTAACGTTGCTGCTGTTGTTATTGCTGTTGTTGTTACTCTTATAACGTTACTGCTGTTAATTGTTGCTGCTGTTGTTGTTGGTGTTGTTATTATTGCTGTGGCTGTGTTATTTATTGTTGTTTATATATAATGCACGAGGAAGTATGATTTCTAATCTAACTAAACGAAAGAAAATCATTTTAAAATATAGAAAATAATATATAGCCCGTTATTGTGTGAATGTTACTGCATGAATCAAATGCACTTCATGACATAAACTAGTGCCAAAATGTTTGCAGCCGAAAGCTATATTAATTTGCTGTGTGTAACCTTTCAACCTATTACCGAATATGAACTTGTGGGCTTAATTTGTCCAAATTAAAGCTCTCTTGTTTTCTTCCACCATGTTTAAAATTTTACTTTATTTACAAAAGTTGTTTTAATGCAGTCGTATATAGTACAATGATTGCAAGAATCAACTGAATAAAGATTAAGCGGGTGGTTTTGCAGGTGGGCCAGTATTATAAAATATCAGTCATTTCAAAAAGACCAAAGATCAGATTGTTACTAACAAGCAAGAAAGACAATATGAAAGAGCGATTAATTTTATTTGGTATTTTATTTTGGTCGATTGATAGAATAGATGCTGTGCTAGGTAAGCGATAATAATGGCCACATTGAGAACTATAAGTCAAACCATCGTAAGCCAAGGGTTAGGGTTTACGTAATATGGATATAAACTTAAAACAGACGATTGTTTTGACTTCTGTGATATAATGTAATATAATAAATACGTTACATTGTCTGTTTTACAATCAGTTAACTGTCTGTCCTAACTGTCACTCCATAATACAATCACAACTACCGGAAACCCAGACTATATAGTGTATATAACCTAAAATTAAATACGTCGGTTGAACACAAGCTGGTATTTGGAAGCCGTTTACCGTTCCTAATAAACAAACACTGTCACACTTATACAAAATTAGAATACGGTAAAGAACTTTAAGTGATCATCTTGGTTTGGTCAATAATCTAAGAGACCTTTTGCTCAATAGTTCACGGTTGTAAATTCTTCTGGCTAAACAATTTTCATCAACATGTTGTCGCGTGCGGTTCATTGCAAGACTTGCAACTTACATGTACATAAAACATTGTCTATTGTCATGCATCCGTCTAAGATCACCGCAGTCACTCGAATTTTGCAAGGCAATTATATCACACTCTGTGCGAATAAACTAATTTCAGCCCGGGCTGAAATTCCAGCCCGGGTAGCTCCAACTGGGATGGAAGCCGTTATCCGGGCTGAAATTCAACCATTAATTCGTAAAGCCGTACTTAAATCGCAGTTTTTCTAATCGGGCTGACATTTCAGCCCGGGCTGAAAGTCTCCATGTAATCGGGCCCTATAAGTAACGAACAAAAATCATGTGCTGAACTGATTTTTAGCGATAATATTTCCAACTCAAAAATTAGCAAAATTCTTGGACTACACTTCTCAATAACATTCAATAATTTCATCTTTCATGTAACAGTTTCTTATGATATTTCTTTTCTTTTGTTTTTCTTTTCTTTTATTTTATTTTTATCCTTTATACTTTGCTATTGATTATAGACATTATATTATTTCATGAAATTTATATAACAATTAGAAATTGATTAGAATCTTTTGTAAATTACGAATAGTCCACAAGTATAGTAGTATGATGACGTGACAGAGTCAGACGTTAGATTTTGTAATGACGTTTACAATTCAACTATCATAGATTGCTCTGATGATGCCCTGAGCAACACAGGACGAAAGCTCTGCACAATAAATATATTTTACATGGTTGTATCCGCAAACATTTTATTACAAAATCATGTTAACCAATTAAATGCTACTTAAAGAATTTATTGAAACTCAGAATTGATTGGTTAAAACGAAAAAAATGCTGGGATTAAACTACCTCCCATGCAGAGAGCTAATTGAATATATAAGAAATATTTTTCTGTAAAATGCAACGTGATCTAGAATCCATCTACTATAAGACTCGCCAAGAAACAGTTGAAATAGTTTCGATATCGAGAAAAAATCAAATTATTTCCGCATCTAAAATAAGCGTTCTGCTAAAAGCTTGCCAATAAAATTAAAAAATGTGATCAGCGATGTTTTTTTGGTGTTTAAATAAGTTTAATTGTTAACGCAGACAAGCCAACATCTTAACCCTTTCCGTCTTAGCCGACCTCCAATGTAAAAAAATCCAAATAGTGAAATAAAAGTAGCGTGCTGCGTAGGCAACGTTGAAACAACAATCGAAATATAGTAAGGTTAGATATACTGTCGAAACAGAGAACGTAGGAGTCTAACGTTTCAAGCGAAGGCCCACGTTTTCTGTTTCTCCAGTGTAAAATACTGAAAAGGTTGAAAGGGTTAAGAATCAGACTGATGGAAATCTTAATCTTTCCTCTTTACTGCCTTTCTCATTTTCTTTTATTGGCTTTTTTCTTCCATGCATTCTTCACTCGGTGTTTTTATTCTTTAGTCTCTAACAAAATACATGTATAACGATATATACATTTCATTTAGTTGAACAATTATACTGACTCGGGATCATATATATATATAATTATATATATATACTATAAGTGGGCTTACGTCAAATGTTGATGGTCGCTACTGTCAGTTTCACGCCGGGCGATCTTCCGCCTGAAGATCGCCCAGCGTGAAACTGGCAGTAGCGGCCATCAACATTTGAAGTAAGCCCACTTATAGTATTCGCTCTATCTTTACGGTATTGAGCACTTTTCGACATTTCGCGAACAACACTTTGTTTGTTTGTATATATATATATATTATATATATATATATATATATATATATATATATATATATATATATATATATATATGTATATATATTGAGTGTCGCAACTGTCAGTTTCACGCGGGGCGATCTTCGGGCGACTGGAGTAGTTTAGATTCATGGGCCACTTAAATGGACCATTTGGTCAAAAGGTGGGCGTGTGGGCGGTGAAACAATGAATGCATTCCTCAAATGGTTTTGGTCGAAAGATGGGCGTGTGGGCGGTGGATTCCTCAAATTCCTTTCCTTGTTTAGATTGTTGATATTAAATTTATTTTTATGCCTGCATGTCGAAATGATTTCTGATCTTTTATTGAGTAAAAGTGTTTGTCTGGTTTCATGATACAAAGTTTCTCTTCCAAACATAAATTGCATCTGTCTGATCCTCCTGAGACAGTAGGAAGCCGCGCGTTTTAAAATAGAGATAGTCTAATCGGCGCGCCTCGCGAGTCGCGAGTAAATGGCGCGAGTCGCGACTAAATGGCGCGAGTAAACTTTTGTTGCGGGCTTTTGTTCCGGCTTTAATTTTGCCTGGATCTTTTTCTCCGGTTTTGCTACCGGAGGACAAAGAACCTAAAAATATAGATGCAATAATAGATTAACTCAAATTTCCTCAGCGTGTATTCAGTTGTTTGTGCGTAATACGCACAGATAATGGACAGCGATGTATCTTCTAAACGCTATACTAGAAGTTACTATCGCAAGTGAAGTGCTGCCTCAAATGGGACAAAAACCTTTAGCATACTCTGCAAGCAACTCTGTGCAGTTCAGTGTGGCCCACGTGACACCCCCCAAATGTCCACTACATCTGAGTTTGCCCACTCCACCCTAGTTTGCCCACTCCACCCTAGTTTGCCCACTCCACCCTAGTTTGCCCACTCCACTCGAGTGTTTGCTCACTCCACCCGAGTTTGCCCACTCCACCTGAGTTTGCCACTCCACCCAAATTGGCCCATGCCACCCGACTTCACCCAATCTACCAGTCCCCCCCCCCCCCCCCCCACCACCACCTGCAGAGTATGCCCACTCCACCCAAGTTTGCCCACACCACCTGACGTTGCCCAATCCACCAGAGTTTGGCGACCAATCTAGCAGAGTTTCCCCCCCCCTCACCTGAGTATGCCCACTCCACCCGAATTCGTCCACTCCACCCAACTTTGCCTACTCTACCCAAGTTTTTTTCACCTCTTCCCAATATAAAGAGCCAACAAGGTTGTCTGCGAAGGAGACTGGGAAGTCCAAAAATTATTATTAAGTAAAATACATTATGAGACGACAAGTTGATGCCTAGAACAATAGTTAGTAAATGGTTCAGCAAGAGAAATCCCTCATGCGTGATGATATCATTCTCAAAAGCATTTATGTACATATTGTTTCCTTGCAAATATTAATAAAAGACGCTGTCAACTGTTGACACTATCGTGGCGTCGTCGAGTTCCACTATAAACTCATGAAAGAGCACTGCTTTCTTCAAGAGTCAACTGTCAAGACTGGCCACTGAACGGCAGCAAATAGAAGAAAACAACCGTAAAATCTCTTACCAAAATATAGCATTTTTAAACAAGAGAAATCTAGCTTAAATCAAGCTTACAACACACATTTCGTAGGAGATCACCAGTAAAGAGACATTTTTTATTTAGATAAGCATTTGGAGTAGTAAAAAGCATGTTCTTTTTCAAAAACAACCAACTAAGTAATTTAGTTTCACTGCCGAAGGTGTTTCAGTTTCATTTTTGCATGAAATCAAAACCTTTTTCACGACAGCAACGCTAATATAAACAACTGACCCACCTTTTGACTTCATAAAGGTACCTTTTAATCTTTTTTGTTGATCTGCTTAACACATTTTTTGCCTCTCGAGCAACATTTATGCAACATTTCAAAGCTGTTTACCGAACAGCTCAGCGAGAAACTCTATGTGAATGCATCATTACGCATGGCGGAAGTATTTGTTGCCTATGCCGGAAGTTTGTCGTTTGAAACATTTCGCTGCATGTAATTTTGTCTCTTGTACAGTGCTTGGCTATATAATAAAACAGTTATACCATTCGCTCTCGTCGTATACGAACTAATAGCCAACTCGGCGAAGCGCCTCGTTGGCTATGAGCTCATATACGACTCGAGCTCATGGTATAACTGTTAATTATATATATATATATATAGTTCAATCTACAGACACGGTGTTTCGCTGTACAACAGCTCATCAGTGTAGCTTGGAACAATCTGAATGAATTTCATCAATTACTTATACACATGCGATCGTATATATGCGATATATATATATATATTAACAAAGTAAGGTAAATGTCTGCGGTGAGACAGCTGAGTGCTCAATACCTAGTACGTAGAGCGAAAGATAGGTTAAATGAAGCTAGGAGTTTGTTGCTACTCGGAGTTTCACGTTGTTACACGATCATCAGGCAACTGAGTAGAGTCATGCTCACCTCCAAGCAGAGTCATGTCACCACAAGAGGAGCAGATCATACTCAGTTGCCTGATGATCGTGTAACAACGCGAAACTCCGAGTAGCAACAAACTCCTTCATTTAACCTATATATATATAACGTTATTTATATGACACTGTAATTTCTTTTCAGACGCCCCACAACTGCAACAGTATGGTATTTGTATTGACGTTACTTTGTGCCAACGCCCACCATATCCTTCGATCTGCTCACAGGGTCTTCCCATTTGTCCGTCTCCAGCAGCCACAAAAACAACCCTGGCACCTTCTCCTACTACGAAGTTGGTTTCGTCCTCTGTTGCACCGTCAAGCTCTTCACCAACAGTCATAGTCACAACGACCAACGGTGTATTGCCTTCACCAACGTCGATAACACCAGCTGCCACTCTGACAACACAGACTATACCAAGTACTCCAGTTCAACCGCGGCATCAGAATGTCATAACAATTCAAAATAACATAAGAATCGAATTTGGAAAGAAATCCAACGTAACACACTAGCTTATAACAGATTCTATAAATCTTGCATAAACGAAAAAGGTGGTCGCTGATCATGCAAAAACAATAATTTAATAATTTTCTATGCATGATCTGAAGGCTTAAAGCAGTCCAACCAACATGTAAATAATGTATGGTTGTTTGTAGTTAACGGGCACATTTTAAATATAGAATTGTAACATTGAACGAACATCAAAGTACAGTTTTATTCTTTGCTAAACCAATGTTCCTTGAGATACACGTGAACAAATGTAAGAAATATGGTATTCAGTCCACGACATCTTTATTCTGAACACAAACAAAATCAACATTATACTACCATTGGCGTTCAAGCGTGTAGCAAGTTTTGAAACAAACGTTGTCCAATGACAACTATACGTTTGACAGATCACTGAATCAATAACGAATAGGAGGTGTAAATTTTCGTTGTTATTGCTTCCGTTTCAATTACGTTTCAACGTTGTGAATGGTATTTTCTCACGAGCCACGGCAAACACGGAATACGAAATAAACTGATGCGTTCGGCAAGGTCATATCGAAGTTGGACTGCCCTTATCAGGCGACCTGCGTTCGATGATCATTCCGATCCTGACAATTAATCCAAAGACAAGCAGACCTGGAAAAAGTGTTCAATGTTCCTTGGATCCTAAATTTGCCTAAATGCTCCTAAGTGCGCAAAAAACATCCTCGCACCCAGCACCCCAGAGTAATCTTGATCTTGCTCGCCGGAGTATAAAACTGCAGAAAAGAAATGGGAAATTTGACCTGGAGCTCCCCGCTCTATTTCCTGATTTCCATGTTCTTGACTGCACAATTAGTGTTCTTCCATGCATAAGGAGGTTTCACACAGTATTCTCATAATTTTAACTTTTATGTCGGACTCTCGGACCAGTCCAAATATTTCAGTGTTTTCCGCTCTTTTTCTGAGCACGAGCTTGGACGTCGCACATGCGCAAAACGTTTGGCAGCGGTGTTGACTGCATAGTACTTTTTCGAAACTCTACTTCACTCGTTTTAGTCTCCTCTTGCAGTTGTCATTTTGAAGTATGAGATTTTAGAATTTGTCGATCCATTCATTCCATTGAACTGTTGAATTATTTTTCAAAATGGAGTCTGTACGTAGTTTTTGAAACAAACAAAGGAGCACAATACTGAACAAATTTATCACTGATGCGAGATGTTGTACACCGCATCAAATATCATAAAAAACCAAACTTTGTAAAGGTGAGGAAGTACATTTCTTATAATTCTTCGTATTCTGTGGAACGTTTTGGTTAGGTTTTGGGCGTAGGCTCGTAGCGACGTTAGCAATGTTTTTGAAAACTTCGTCGAGTGAAAGACTGAAAGTCCGTTTAAAAGAAGTCAAAACACCAGAATAAAAGTCGTTTCAGCATATATTTGAATGTTTGTAGAAGTTCAGTTCCAAATTAGGAAGTTTATACTTTTTTGAAATTATTTACTGACAAAGACTGTGGCTTGCTAACATCGTCTGCGAATATTAAAAGCAGAATCACCATTGTTAAAAGGAAGGCAGTTGCTTGAAACTTTTTGTTTCAATTTTACTGGTTTTTTATCGACCTCTGAACTTATACTAAAACAATTAGCACCTGCAGTCCCGGTAACTAAATATTCACCGATAGTCACCGACTTCGGTGACTATTAATTGTTAAATACTGTATTTCAGTAATACTATTTCGTGTTTAAAAGTACAAGGAGAAACTACATATTAATAAGTCACGCAAATCTTTATGGATATTTTTGGGGTGACGGAAAGTGCGGTTTTCTGGAGGTAAGGGCCCCCAGAAAAAGCTGAAGAAGCGAAAGCCAGAGTGAGAGTATATATGTCCCATGCAGCCGGGCTTCCCCGTGGTGAAGTTACCGAGAGAAGCGAAGATCAGGGTGAAGGTATTAAAGGGCCTGACGTTATGGACCTTGCTCTCCGTCGCCGGAGTGTGGGCGAAGTTTGGCCGAGGGGACACCACTTCCCGCCCGGATTTTCTTTATTAAGAGAATGAAACTTGATTATTACACAAAAAATTAGATATTTGAACGATAAACTAGGTTACAAATTGCGGTTATAGAACAAGGACTCTAAATGTTTTGTATTTATTCTCAAAGGGTGCGGTGGGTGGGGTAACTTCGACTTGATGCTTTGACGAAGGCGATCAAAACCAGAATGAGCTATCTTGAGTTTGACAGGCTTTTCGTGCTTATAGGTTTGGGATCAGTCCGGTTTGATTAGATCGGATTAAAATAACTTGTGCATGCGCTTCTTTTTACCTTGTTTTTGCCAAATTGCTAAGGGGAATAAAAGTGACATAATGCAGAAAATGTCATTAGACTGCGCTATTGCGTGAGAGTATTAAGATGTAGCTTCTCATTAATCCCAATTTATCTAGTTAATATAAATTGGGTTAGGATAAAACGCGGATCCGGATTGGCGGAATGGCGGATTGGGGGATAAAACGCGGATTAGGGGATAAAACGCGGATTGGGGGATAAAACGCGGATTGGGGGGATAAAACGCGGCTTGGGGGGATAAAACGCGGATTGGGGGATAAAACGCGGATTGGGGGATAAAACGCGAAAGTAGCGATCCCCCGAAAGTAATGATAAAATTCAGTGTTTGCTAATAAATCCCGAAAATAACGATACCCCCGAAAGTAGCGACCCCCCCGAAAGTAATGATTTCAAACAAAAGTCAACTTGTTGTTTTTTAACAAGATACGAAATAAATGTATTACATTGTCTCATGTTTAACTTTAATATTTATACACAATTCGAGTTAATTATGACACAGCTTGACATAAAAACATGTGCGTCGCCAAAATATATATTATTGCGCTACTGTTTTTGTCTAAATTAACATTTTACAAACTATCAAAACTCCAACGGTTCGCTACAGCCAGAGGGCCGAAAATTACAACATGGGCGACAACAGATCGACCGACGGGAGATCGAAACTCGGCAAGAAGCGAGTTAAATAATCAATATTGATTGATTATAGAACAAGGGCTCATTATTGTCAATATCATTTCCCGATTCCCAGTTCTCTATTTTAAAGATAGCCATTCTTGCTATATTAAGGACGAAGTGGCTAATACATGGTCAGTGGAACAAAACATGCTTATTATTTGGTTTTAAGTCAGTTTTAACACCAATGTCTAACACTTTTACCGCCATTCCGGTCCAGATGGTGGATAAATCGGTAAATGACAGGCACTCGTCTTCGCCGATGTCGTTACTTTGGGATTTAGCAACCTCGTACCCAGGGTCTTATCTCCGCTCCCCCTGGGTACGAGGTTGCCATTCATATCGCTACTTTCGGGGGGGGGGGGATTGTTACTTTCGGATGGTAAAAATGCGTATCTAACGTTTCATAATTAACTCGAATTGTGTATAAATATTAAAGTTAAACATGAGACAATGTAATACATTTATTTCGTATCTTGTTAAAAAACAACAAGTTGACTTTTGTTTGAAATCATTACTTTCGGGGGGTCGCTACTTTCGGGGGTATCGTTATTTTCGGGATTTATTAGCAAACACTGAATTTTATCATTACTTTCGGGGGGTCGCTACTTTCGCGTTTTATCCCCCAATCCGCGTTTTATCCTCCACTCCGCGTTTTATCCCCCAATCCGCGTTTTATCCCCCAATCCGCGTTTTATCCCCTAATCCACGTTTTATCCCCCAATCCGCCATTCCGCCAATCCGGATCCGCGTTTTATCCTAACCCATATAAATTGGCGCTTAAACAAACATAAAAAAATTTCTGCACTTAATTATGTGGAAATTTCATCTTAGTTGAGTGGAAAGTTTTAGCCATGGAGCCTTGGTGGTTTTAAACATGGTGCAGTTTTCTCCATCAAATTGCAGCACTTGTAAATTTAAAGTGTCTGTTTGTAAATCATGCTGAAATTTCAGTCTATCCTATTTGCTCAATATGCCCCCTGAAGCACTCAGCTCAAATTATTCAGCTTCTTGCAGTCCTTGCCATCTTCAGTACACTAGTGTGCTTGCGTGTGCAATTTACATTGTTCAGTCATCTGTAAGCCAAATACCAGTATCCGCATGTACGCAGCGCGTACCTATTTTTATCTAATATCTGAGACCATGGTATATATACGATTTTAGAATTGTGTAACTATTGACATGTGCGTATTCATGCACTTAAGGGCCACACACCATGCCCTGATTGCTGAACAGAATATCTAGCATTAACCGACATAAAATATTTCATCAAATTTTTCTGTAGAAATCATATGGAACATTCCCAGGTTAAAGTTACTTGTGTAATGGAATCATTTCTTGAGCCTGGTTCACAGAGCTGAAACTTAGGGGTAACTCAGTCTGAGGAATAAGGTTAGGTAACCCTAAGGCTAGAGTTATCCCAACCTCCATGTGAATTATCCTGGGAGAGGAGGCAGTTGCTTGCGTAGTTCGATTGTTATTTTGTTGTTTCAAGGGACAGGGATAATTTGGTGGTTTTGTTAAATTTCATGTGAAACAATGCCAAATTTGACCCGTTCTGCTGAGTTAACCTTACTCCAAGAACATGCTTAGGCTGCAAAATTGAACAAAAGGCAACTCAATTGTTGAAAGTTATTTGTAAATTATTAGTACATTATTGATTTTATATGGAAAGCAACTTTTTATGAGTCAATTGTTCAGTTATACACTGGTCATTTTCATACGATACAGTTTGAGTACAGCTGAACACAAAAGCTTCGTTTTGAGTTAGATTTGTATCCTCACAGACTGGTGAACTACAGAGTACACACTGACAAATAGTCTGATTAGATTGTTGACTATAGGGACTGACAAACACGCCGACTTGGAGAAGTGAGTGAACTCGCAACTATATAATTTGTACACGTACATCTAGAAACAAGAAAAACAAAGGTTAATGATACTGTATATATTCACAATATTGATAGTTGAGCCGAATTATAAGCTCTCTTATTAATATTTCTAATCGTCAGCTGAGTAACTTAAATCTTCGTGTGTAAATCTTCGTTCAACGACAACGTACCATCAACGTAAATACTTAAAATCTATATTCATGTATAAGTTTTCTTACCTTGGAAAGAAAATCTCATCGACGTTGAAAAGTTCTTTAAAATCGCCAAAACATCCACTCATGTCTTCGAAATGTGTTGAAGAAAGCTCGAGTCTCCATAGCCTGCTATAATAAACTCTTCACGTCGCGCCCTGGGACCCTGGCCCAATTTCAAAAGAAATATGGGCCAGGTAACTACTAATCACATTCTCGCGTCATCAGGGCTAAATTGCGGTTTTACTCATAGCCAATAAAGACGCGCGAAAATTTCAACCAATAGGAAAGCAGAAATCTTTAGTGGTTACCAGGCTAGAGAAGAGTCTGTTATTTAACACCGCTAATTGTTTATGCATGCAAATTAGTTATATTCTAAGCCTGGTTTCCATATAGCCGTAAGAGCCGGCGGCATGCATGGCTGCGGCAAGGGGCGATGGTCCAATCATAGACAGTGTTGAATTAGCCAGCAATAAATAGCTGTATGCGATTGGACCATCGCCCCTTGCCGCAGCCATGCCGCCGGCTCTTACGGCTATATGGAAACCAGGCTTTAACTAGCCGGGCGAGTGTTATGTGAAATTTGTTTAGTCGAAAGCTAATATTTTAAAAAGTTTAGCTTCAAACTTAACTTTTGACTATATTCTTTCTGCCCGTGCAAATAAGTGTGCGGAAAGGCAGTGTAATAAGCAGTTAAGCTAAAGCATATAAGAGAAATTAAATATTGTAAACAAAAGCTCATACAGCCAAGCAGGGATTTAAGTTTACTTATAAAAGTTAATTTTTCGCATAGTATAGCTTAGAACTTTACGAAATTTACGAAGACTGGTATTTTGAACGTGTTCAGACTTACTGCTCGTGTAAATTAATCTACGTGAAAGATTTTGAAAAGGCTACAAGTGTTGGCGAAATGTATCTAACAGATAATAAATTTTACCGAAATATGTCTGGCCATGTCTGACTGCATAATTAATTTGATTCTTTTCAGTAGCCAATGAGAGACAACTACCAAAATCTGGCAGCATAATCGGGACGCAATTAGTGGTGTTAAATAGCAGACTCTTCTCTCGCGTCCATTTTCCCAGGGCGCGATGTGAAGAGTCTGTATTGGCAGGCTAGTCTCCACTCCAAGCTTGTTTTGATCATGTTTCATGGCGCACTGAAGCACAATTCGGCTTACCTTCGTGAGCATTCGTAGAACGTTTGTACATACGAATAATCATTATCACGTGATGGACGAAACATAGTCAACCCTGTACATCTCAGCTCATGACATAGCGGATATGGTTTACAACCAGTATCCGCAAAAATTGGTGTTCATCTAATTCCTCAGTAAGATCTCAATTATCTATGCATTAAGTTAAACAAGTTGGTGTATGAATAAATTTTACACACCCTCGAACTTAGATTAAAGACACGGAATAGACAATTTCAAAATCACTTTTTTCTTAATTTTAACGTACCCTCATACAGTACTCTTATGTAGTGATGACATGAACTGAGCTCGGCAACATATATATATATATATATATATATATATATATATATATATATATATATATATATATATATACTAACTTATACCAAAGTTAACAAAACCAACACATACATACATATACCTAATCAAACACCACTAATTAACAATCGCACATATTAAATACTTTTTAGCGTTCTATTTGAACTCAACATACTATTCATTATGGAAAAACTGGTAATAAATAAAACACGATCCAGCCGTATATTATGTAATAGTTTGCACTGTCTACCACACATTCACGTTGCTCTATTTGGGACCGTCAAATGGGTTCATAACAATATTCTGTTCGTCGTAAAATACGTTATACGGATGAGAAGCTCGCTTTCTTCTATAACACACAACAACAACCACAAATAGTATTATAACAAGCGTGATGCCAACTGAAAGACCGACAATCATAGTTGTTTTATTCTTACTCTTCTTAGAAGAACCAGGACCTACAAATGCAATAAAAGTTAAATGCTGTATGTACCTCATTAAATTGATGCACAATACATAAATAACATAATCAATGCCACTTTATTTTAATAAAGTATTATTAAATATAAATTATAATATTAATAAATATAAATATTACAATATTTAAAAATAAGATTTTACAATTAATTTCGGAATTTTATAAGAATCGTGAATTTTTTTATGATATTTGCAACTTTTATCTCATCCACAAATTTAAACTGGTCAGAAAGGTTTCTACCTCATTGCTGTCCTCATTGCTATAGTTGAAAAGCATATCAATTGTGAATGATGTATAATTGTTGAGAAAACATAAATTACCTTTTGTTGGAATGTTTCTCGAACTATGCATTACAAATGAACTACTTGTCGTCGAAGAATTGGTGTGGCTGGAATACAGATGAGTTGCCAGGGTTCCTTTATTACTACTTGTAGTTGTAATACTGATGAGGTGACTGGTCGGTGAAGTAGGTTGATTGTTTAAAGAACTGGAAAACGTCTTAGAAGAACCAGGACCTACAAATACAATAAAATTTAAATGCTGTATCTACCTCATTGATGCACAATACATAAATAACATAATCAATGCCACTTTATTAAAATAAAATTTCACAATTAATTTCGGAATTTTTATTAAAATCGTGAAAATTTGTATGATATTTGCAACTTTTATCTCATCCACAAATTTAAACTGGTCAGAAAGGTTTCTGCCCCATTGCTGTCCTCATTGCTATAGGGACATAGTTGAAAAGCATATCAATTGTGAATGATGTATAATTGTTGAGAAAACATAAATTACCTTTTGTTGGAATGTTTCTCGAACTATGCATTACAAATGAACTACTTGTCGTCGAAGAATTGGTGTGGCTGGAATACAGATGAGTTGCCAGGGTTCCTTTATTACTACTTGTAGTTGTAATACTGATGAGGTGACTGGTCGGTGAAGTAGGTTGATTGTTTAAAGAACTGGAAAACGTCTTAGAAGAACCAGGACCTACAAATACAATAAAATTTAAATGCTGTATCTACCTCATTGATGCACAATACATAAATAACATAATCAATGCCACTTTATTAAAATAAAATTTCACAATTAATTTCGGAATTTTTATTAAAATCGTGAAAATTTGTATGATATTTGCAACTTTTATCTCATCCACAAATTTAAACTGGTCAGAAAGGTTTCTGCCCCATTGCTGTCCTCATTGCTATAGGGACATAGTTGAAAAGCATATCAATTGTGAATGATGTATAATTGTTGAGAAAACATAAATTACCTTTTGTTGGAATGTTTCTCGGACTATGCATTACAAATGAACTACTTGTCGTCGAAGAATTGGTGTGGCTGGAATACAGATGAGTTGCCAGGGTTCCTTTATTACTACTTGTAGTTGTATTACTGATGAAGTGACTGGTCGGAGGAGGTTGATTGTTCAAAGAACTGGAAAACTGACTGGCAGTTGGAGTGCTAGATCGATGCTGGTTAGTAGATGAACTCATGAGTTGAGTGGTAGCTGTAAATGGAATGACTGATAGTGTTTGTGATTGTTTAGCATAAGAAAGAACATTAACAGATTCAGAAGAAGACACAATCACAGACTGACTGGTAGAAGAAGACACAATCACATACTGACTGGTAGACTTGGCCATATTGGCTTTTCTGATTGAAGAAGAGGTAACAAGTTGAACAGATGATGAAATAGATGGGATAACTACAGTTACAGACTGGTTAACAACGCTGCTGCTGCTTGATAAAGTGACAGTTTTGTTCATAGATCGTTTGCCATCGTGACCAGTAGATTTGTTAATAAATATGCTCACAGGTGAAGCTCTAACAGTTGGTTGGCTGGTAGTTCCCTTCACTGATTTGGCAAATGGAGTGGAAGATTTACTGGATATGCTCACAGGTGAAGCTCTAACAGTTGGTTGGCTGGTAGTTCTCTTCACTGATTTGGCTAATAAATTGGAAGATTTACTGGTAAATAGCTTGATATGCTTACTCTGACTGGTAGGTGAAGGGCTATATTGCTGAGCAGGCCTTACAGTGTATGAAGATGAAATTACACCATGCTTGGAAAATGAAGCAGTGGATATTAACGTCACAGCTGAATTGTTTGAAGTGAAATCAGTGTGATATTTGTTGATATGGACAGTAGGCCTACTAAACTCTTTGGTAGTTGAGGTACCAGTAGTTGGTGAAACAATAAGTGAGATTTCATCCAATGTAGATGATTGTCCTAAAAATAAAAAAAATTAAAATGTATTTTTGCACCATCATACAGAGACATTCCATACAATTGCCCAATATTAATTATTTAACAAATAGATTCCATTTTGCCGTTGTCTGTTCAGTTATAGATGCACAGATGACGTCACAACGTGGTAAGAACAAAAAAGTGGCCCACGAGACGCAGTCGAGTGGGTCACGGATGTTCTTACCACGTTGTGACGTCTTCTGTGCATCTATAACTGAACAGACAACAAAAAAATGGAATCTATTTGTTTTATACAATAAAAATTTAAAAGGTTTTTGTCGAAACTCTTGCCGGATTTTGGGGCATGAAGAAGGAAAAAAGCAAGTCGGCTGACGTGATATGACGTGACCATGTGTCTGTCCTCTAATAGATCATGGCCAACAACCAATGAAAACACGCATAGCAACCAGGGTATTGTATAAATATATATATATATAAAATAACATTTTGAAAACGCAAGTGGTGATTGGTTAAAAGCAGTTTTTCTATAACTCTATGGAAAACATGCATGGATAGATTACGCCATCCAGTACACCATCAAATGCCATCCAATATGCCATCCATGGAGGGTAATGAGAATTAAATTTTACACTTTTTATTTGGATTAATTTTAACGTTTAATCTCTTTTTGATGGGTTATTTTATAAAGGAAATAGAAACATTTTTTTCCGTGTTCCTATAGCTTATATAGAAACACTTGTGGAGGGTATAACAAACAGTGCTTCACAAAACCGTTAACGCATGATTCCACTGGGAAATCCAAACAAAAGATCAGTCCAACATCCTTGACCATGCAGTTGTGGCGAGTTTGTTTATGTAAAGAAATAAGGTAACGTAACACAGATACACAGGTCAATTTTAACGACAATCTTTAAAGTGGCACTACGATGGAAAAATCGTCAGTCTTTTTTATCTTATCATAAAGTACAGTTAAAATTAGGATAAACGGCGTTTGTGGTTTGTTAATATCCCATCTCGTAAGAGATATTCACGTTTTTGAAATATGCAAATTAGATGACTGATGACGTCATTTACTCCAAACGAGCGAAATGAAAAGCGTAAAATTAGGAATATCTCTAGAAATAAACAATAGAAAGTGCTCAAATGTTGCATGCTTATAGTTTAAATAAAATACGCTTCACTGTGGAACACTGCTGGTGCCTGGCCTCCTCCAATGATAAATTAAATTTGCTTATTTATCAGCAATCAAGTAGCGTTTACTCCAGCGAATAAAAGTGAAGATTAGAGCTTATGTAGGCATTGTAATTCAAACGTTTAAATCTTTCTATTTTTAAACAATGAGGCAAAAATGATAATTCCCTTCTTATAAGGTTTAGAGTAACCCGAGAGCATGCCCTTACCATGGCAATCACAAAGGTTCCACAGAGAAGTGTATTTTATTGGATACTATAAGCATACAAAGTTTAAGCACGTTCTATTGTTTATTTCTAGATTTATTCCTTATTTTACGATTTTCATTTCGCTCGTTTACAGCAAATGACGTCATCAGCCATATAATTTGCATACAGTATTTCCAAAACGTGAATATCTCTTGAACGAGATGAGTTATTGACAAACCACAAACGCCGTTCATCCTCGTTTTAAATGTATTTTATGATAAGATCATATCGAAAAAAGACTGACGATTTTTTCATCGTAGTGCCACTTTAACGCATGTCACCGCAATACCGATAAGGAGGTAGTTAAACGGAGAGTAGGTATGTACGAAGTTTTTAAAAGCACAAGTACAATACCATAGCACCATACTGATAATACTGAAATTTTTGGTATTATCAGTATATCGATATTTGAAAATTAAAATATGTAGTGTATGCATGTGACAATGAACTTGTGACCTTCGGCGAACACGTGATGATAGATGTATAATTGTAATGTGATACCGTGGTAGTGTTGTAGTTGAGTGTGTATAATTGTGCATGTTTGTGTGAAGAATGAAAGAGCGATATTTTGCAACTTTCTGGGTTTTCTTTAATACTACATTTTGGTGCCGGGACCAGGATAAATGGCGACAACTGCTCGATCCAGCGTGGCGCTTCCAGAAGCATTTTCGGATGGCGATATAGAGTTTTGGCTTCGAAAGTTTGAACTTTGCTCCAAGGCCAACGAATGGAAAGACGACGCTATGCTGAAACGGCTGCCCACGCTTCTGTCGGGTGAAGCCTTCGCCGTGTTTGAACGACTGGACGAGGCCAAGAAAGAGTCCTACAAAAGTTTAAAAGAAGCACTTACAAGCGCTTTCGGAGGGGACGCAACCGGGAAGCATATCGCGATGATGACATTTCGAAACCGAACGCGTAAACCCAATGAAGACATTCAAGTTTTCGCTTACAATTTGGAGTCGTTATTAAGACGGGCACTGCCTGATCTTGGAGGAAACGAACGCGATACCCTCCTTAAACAACAGTTCATCGAAGGAGTGGGTTCGGCCTTAAAGAAGGAGCTTTTACAACGGCCTGGTCTTTCGTATGGCGAAACAGTCGATGTTGCGCAACAACTGGATTTGGCTATGCAAGTTTCTTCAAACCAAGCCGAGAGCCAAATCAACCAAGCCACCACAAACAGCCACCCACAATCGACCACTCAGTCTACTTTGATCACACAGATGATGGAAAATATGGAGATATTAACCGAGAAAGTCAACCAGCTTTCAGAGTCCGTCGCGAAAGTAAACGCCGTCTCAGCAGGAAATCCCCCTCAGGCACGACGTGGATCATGTTTCCGTTGTGGCAACCAGGGTTATTTTGCCCGAGAATGCAGGACCTCCATCCGTGCGAGAACAACAGATTACCGACAACGTGGTGTAGAAAATTATTGTTTTGTTTGCGGGAAAATTGGACATTTTGCTCGAGAATGTCCGCATCGGTTCCAGACCCCAACTTCGCGTCCACAGCATCAGGAAAACTACCAAGGGTCGACCCGCTACTAGGCCGGGGGTCTACCCACAATGACATGGCCTTACCAATAAACTGTATTCAGCCTACTGGAGTCTTTATTCAGGCGCGTGTTGATGGATGTGAACAAAAATGTTTGGTTGATACCGGTGCGACGGTGTCCTTGGTAAGTCGTCAGTTCATGGTCCTTTACAACCATGTCCTTTGAAAGCGCGTGGAATTGGTGGTGAGCCTCTCCAAGTACTCGGAATGGCAGAACTCTCCGTTCAGTTAGCAAATGAGACATTTAATCATTCTTTTGTGGTAGTGGGTATGGCTAATACTTGTATCTTGGGTGCCGAATTTTTAAAGTACGGGAAAATGCTTGTCAATGTGGCAGATGCAAAGTTATCATGGCCAAATGGCGAGGTACAACTTCTGGTTGAATCAACGACACCATCCATCAACCGTCTAAGCACTTTGTTAGAAAACTATTCTGATGTGTTCGTTAATGGACCCAATGATCCTTTGGGCCGAACTACACAAGCGGAGCATGTTATTGACACAGGAGCCAGTCACCCTATCAAACAGCGCCCTTACAGAATCCCAGTCCATCTCAATACCGTGGTGAACCAACAAGTGGATGATATGCTTAAGCGGGGTCTCATCAGACCAAGCACTAGTCCGTGGTCGTCACCGATTGTGTTAGCACCCAAAAAGGATGGGAATTATCGGTTTTGTGTCGATTTTCGACGAGTTAACTCGGTCACCAAGAAAGATGCTCACCCGATGCCACGAATCGACGATATCCTCGACCAGCTGGGTGGTGCAAGCTGTTTCAGTACTCTGGATCTCGCCTCTGGCTATTGGCAAGTGCCTTTAAGAGAAGCGGATAGAGAAAAGACAGCATTTTCAGTCGGGGTGAATCACTACGAGTTTACTGTCATGCCTTTTGGTTTGACTAATGCGCCTACCACATTTCAACGTACGATGAGCAGACTCCTGAATGGAATAAAGGGATGTCTGGTGTTTCTGGATGATATCATTATTTTCTCAGATACATGGTTAGAACACAATCGAATTTTGGAGGAAGTTCTTCGCCGGATTCGTGAGGCAGGTTTGAAACTCAAGAAGGTCAAATGTCAATTCGGACAGACATCTGTTAAATTTCTGGGCCATGTTGTGTCAGCCCGAGGTGCGGAACCGGATCCTGAAAAGGTGAGAGCTGTGCGCGATTTTCCGACACCATCCTCCGTAAGTGAAGTTCGAGGATTCCTTGGTATGGCATCCTATTATCGGCGCTTTGTCAAGGATTTTGCTAGCATAGCTTCCCCCTTCACGACCTAACAAAGGGTGGACAACGAGAATTCAACTGGACACTACAAGCCGACCAGGCCTTCAGAACCCTTAAACAGCACCTTTGCTCCACACCTATTTTCTCCTTACCTGATTTTTCTATTCCCTTCACCATTTACACCGATGCTAGTGATGTGGGCCTCGGCGCAGTCTTATCTCAGCACAAAGGGGTATACGAACATGTTATTGCCTATGCCAGTCGCGCTTTAACACCAGCCGAAAGGAATTATTGCACCACCGAGAAGGAGTGTTTAGCCATCGTGTGGACTGTCAACTATTGGCAAACATACTTACTGGGTCAGCATTTTGATGTTGTGACTGACCACCAGAGTCTTACATGGCTTCAAGGCCTCAAAGAACCGAAGGGCCGACTAGCAAGATGGATCCTGTCCTTACAGGAGTACCAGTTCCAGATAACGCATCGACCAGGAAAGCAAAATGCCAACGCGGATACCCTTTCTCGTTTTCCTCAGCCTACTACTGCACATTGTCCAGAGGTAGACCTTGAAGACAACCTAACAGCTGGCGTTGGGGCCACAAAGGTAATCCCACACTGGTCAGTCAAGGAAATTCGTGAGGCTCAAAAAGCAGACCAGGGTACTTCACGGGTTCTGCAGAGATTTGCTACAGCAAGCGAGCAACCAGCAGCCAATGGAGAGTGGATGGAAGATGGTGAGCTACGACGTTACCGACAACTCTGGCCTCAAATGGAGATAGTGGACGATGTGCTGCACCGCCGAGTGGAGAAAGGTACCCGGGACGAACGGCTCGTCTTAGTCGTACCAAGAACGATGAGGGGCTGCCTCTTAAAGTTGTCACACAATGATCCGTGTTCTGGACACATGGGTATTAACCGCTGTTTGGAGCGCCTTCAACGACAATACTACTGGCCTGGAATGACAGCCGAAATACAGTTGTGGATAGTAGAATGTGAGTAGTGTAACCGCCGGAAGCCCCAAGTACCCGCACAAAGAGCACCGATGGAAAGCATCAAAGTTGGAGGACCAATGGAACTGTGGGCGATGGACGTGATGGGACCACTCCCGATGACTGCGCGGGGCAACCAGTATATTCTGGTAATGTCTGACCATTTTACAAAATGGGTAGAAGCTGTACCGATGGCCAACCAACGCGCGGACACTACAGCAAAGGCGTTTGTGGATGAAGTTGTATCCCGTCATGGCATCCCAGAGAAGCTCCTGACCGACCAGGGCAAAAACGTTGAGGCTGACCTAATGAAGAAAGTGTTTCAACTGCTCGGAGTAAAGAAGCTGAGAACGTCACCATATCACCCACAAACCGATGGACAAGTGGAGCGATTTAATCGCACCTTGAAAGGGATTCTAACGGCGTATGTCAACAACGATCATAATGATTGGGACATTCATTTGCCACTGGCTTTATTTGCTTACCGTGCCGGCGTGCATCGCTCATCAGGTGTCACACCCTTCAAAGCTGTGTATGGTCGCGAAGCTACATCACCATTGACACTCATGGGCACTGCACACAAACCAACCGAAGAAGGGCTGATTGCAAACTACTGTGACGAGCTTGAGAAGACCTTACAGACGGTGTATGATCAGGTTGCAACCAATGTCAGTCAAGCTCAGGCAAAGCAGAAGAAGACGTACGATAACCTGACAAAAGTGGAGAGCGTGCAACTGAAGCCAGGTGATCGGGTGTGGCTCAACAATAAAGCTGTGGCGAAGGGAAAGAGCCGGAAATTCCACAAAGAATGGACGGGGCCGTACGTGGTGCTTAGTCGCCTTGGTAACGTCAATTACCACGTCAAACCGGAAGCTGAAAAGGGAAGAAAGAAAGTTTACATCGCAATCGTTTAAAGCTTGTCAATGGTAATCCTAAGGGGGAGAACGGATCCAACGTGTCCAATACAAACGAGCTAGGAGGTACTGCTGACCTTCTTTCGAATGAACCAGTGATCAACCATCAAGAGGAAGTACAGACGTGTGAGCGACATGAAGTGACTACTGGCCTACGCCGGTCCACCCGTCAACGTCGAGCCCCGGATCGATACCAAACGAACACGTGATGATAGATGTATAATTGTAATGTGATACCGGGGTAGTGTTGTAGTTGAGTGTGTATAATTGTGCATGTTTGTGTGAAGAATAAAAGAGCGATATTTGGCAACTTTCTGGGTTTTCTTTAATACTACAATACCAAGTAATCGGTATTTGAAAAAAAAACCCAATAATAATTGATATATCAATATATCACATCAGCTTACAGCACTTTAACCCTAATCCCAACTCCAAACCCAAGCCTAATGCTAACTCCAAACTAGTCTGTTCAAATCAGCTAAACCAATTGTCCGATGATCAGACATTTTTCACTATTAACGCATATTCGATTAATTAATCAAATCAGCTAATCAGTAATTTGTAGTGATCCACTTGTCTCTAATCTGTTCCATAGTGTGCCAGATTGTTCCTGATTTTAATACAGTACACGATGATACATCGTGGCACAGGAAGAATTGCAAGGTATTTTCTCAACATAAATTGGTGCCAAAAATGACTGTTCATATAAAGTGTAGTTTCAACCAGAATTGTTAGACTGTGCAACAGATATAATTAGCACCTAGCTAGAAGTTACTATTGGAAGTGAAATGCTGCCTCAAATGGGACAAAAACCTTTAGCCTACTCCATAGGCAACTCTGTACAGTCTGTGGCCAATGTGACACCCCCTTGCCCACTCCACCCAAGATTGCCCACTCCACCCGAGATTGCCCACTCCACCCAAGATTGCCCACTCCACCCAAGTTTGCCCACTCCACCCAAGTTTATCCACTCCACCCAGGTTTGCCCACTCCACCCAAGTTTGCCCACTCCATCCAAGTTTTTCTCACCTCTTCACCATAAGATCCCACAGAGTTGCCTGTGAAGGAGGTTGCAAAGTCCAAAAATTTAATATTAATTACAATAGAACAGAGTATTTACACATTTCTTCTATATTTTTAAATTATAAAATTGAAAACTACAAGTTACTATAACTTATTGCTTGACATGATATGGCAAGGGTTTTGACAGGATATACACACAATTAATATACAAATAATCATGCCTCTTGCTATAATGCTGTGGCAAAACAGTCAATGCAATTCCAAGTGCTTAATATGTTTTGACAAATCTAGAGCTTTAATAAAATTATACAGCAATGTACCATTGAGCCCATCAGATTATTTTGCAGAATTTGAATAAGTCACACACGCAGATAGTAGCGTCTGATCAGAATGCTGATCAATGCAAACACAATGAACCCACACCAATATACACCTAAAAATGGAAGAAAACAACTGTGAAATCTCCTACCAAGAAAAACAGTTGTAAGTTGTAGAAACTGATATCTTACCTCAACAAGATACTCTCCTCATCGAAATTGTATAAAGACAGTTCACAAGTGTGTTCAGAGGTTGACTCGTGGCATCGCCAATTTAGAAAATCCATCACCATCGTGGTGTACCGTTGACCAACTTCAAACGTACATGCAATTTATCAGAGCAAATCCTTCTGGCGTTTACGTCACAAAACGTCATAAAACTGATGTAACGTTTTGTCGATGTTCAGGCAGGTTGTTAACCTGAGTGTGTTGATTGCCGCCCAAGCCGAGGTAGAAAGACGCAACAGCAGATTGTAAAATAATGTTCTTTACTGGACGACATCTCAACAACAACTGCCGTATCATGACAGTGCTCACGCTATTTACACAATCACGTCAACTATACAATCACGACTACAGTACATACGACTACAAACTAAGTACAGGTCCCCATAGCGCTGGACACTACATTATTCCCCCCTTTGAAAAGACACATCCTCGTGTCTGTTCTACAATATTTTACAGACACTAATATAATCTATATCAGGCAGTCTATAAACACTAAACAAAACAATTAGTCCACAAATCAAGGTATCCCCATACAGTTCTTGTAGTTGTTCGCGTTCAGGTCCCAAACCAAAGTTTGTAACATCTTTCTTTGCGTGGTCATGCATGATGCATCCAGTTATGCATTCACGGTTTCTCATGACATATCTCGCAGCTCATGAAGGTTATTACTTCTGATTCACTCACTGACACAGCTGCAGAAACCGATGACCTTTTTAACAAATACAACGCCGCACAGAAATTCGTCGACATTAAAACAAATAAATAACAATTTGTTCCAAATTGCGGTCCAAATTGCGGTCTACCACAGCACAGCCACCATGTAACGTTTTGCCGATGTTCAGGCAGGTTGTTAACCTGAGTGTGTTGATTGCCGCCCAAGCCAAGGTAGAAAGACACAACAGCAGATTGTAAAACGACGTGCCTAACTGGACGACAACTCAACAACTGCCGTATCACGACAGTGCTCACGCTATTTGCAATCACACACGTCAACTGTAGAGGCCGTGATGATGTGCATGATTGGAGTTTAAGTTATCATGTAAATTATGATATGCACGACTGGAGTTCAAGTCATTATGTAAATTATTTTGTATATAAGGGCGCGCCCGATCAGTTGAAGTGTGATTAAAAGTTTTATTAAAAACTTTGAAAACCATGAAATGTCTCAACGAGATCAACACCGATCATATGAGGAAGCTGGTCGCTCGTTTGTCGTATCATAATCAGGCCAAGTGGAGAGATCGCGCGAGTTCCATACTGAGGAAGTGTGGTTCCCTCCCTAATTTTCGTGATTTGGTATAGAATTCCTGCAAGAGAGAGCTAGTTCGGAGAATAATCCGGTGTACGGGAATTTGAAAGATTTTGGAAGCAATGATACCAATAGGAGAAATAGAAATCCTGATCCAAAAGGAGCTACAGCATGCAGCGCTGCCAGTTGTAGCAATTGCAGTCCATGGACCAGATGGCCAGAGTAAGTTAACTTATGCATGCCCTGCTGGATCAAGCAAGTGAGGCTTCATTTATTCACAGCAATTTGGCTAAAGAACTGAACCTAAAGGGTACAAAAGGTACACTTTCGGTAAAGTCACTGACTGGATCTACCCTAATCAACGCGGAACGAGTTGCAGTTACTTTGGAATCAGCTGATCGAACACGCGATGGTTCAAAGCTACTGGCCAAAGACGTGGTGGTTACCAACAATCTAGATGTGAAACTTAAGATTGTGCCGAGAAAGGATAACGTGAGAGAATGGAAACATCTATTTGACGTTGACTTTCCAGAGATCGAAGCTCTAGATATCCAAGTGTTAATTGGGACAGATAATCTGTCGGTGGACCTGATGAACCCTGGGCATTCAAATACAAGTTGGGATGGGCTTTGATGGGACCAACAAACCGTGACCTAATACGTTGTCGCTGGCAAACACTTCACAATGCACTTTTGGCAAAGCAAGTCGACGTGCACCTAATACAGCGTTCGAATACCGAGATCGAAGAATTATCTCTGCAAAGCCAAGTTAGTCTGTTTTTTTTCAAGAAGATAGAAGGGCATTAAAAATGATGGAAGATTTTGCAACTACTGACGATGGCCACTACGAGTTAGGAATGCTGTGGAAGACCAACGACCGTCAATTGCCCAATAATCGGTGTGTAGCACTCAAGCGCCTCCAATATCTAAAAGGTCGTTTTAAGAAAGATGAAGATCTACATCAGAAATATCGCGTGAAAGTGAAAGAATATATTACGAAAGGATACGCAAGGAAGTTACAACCTGAAGAAGCAACAACGATTTCAGACTCGACCCTCCCACATCACCCCGTGTTTCATCCAGCGAAACCCGGCAAAATTCGTATAGTGTTTTCATGCTGCTGCTAAGTTCCATTATACATCTTTGAATGACAGCCTTCTCCAAGGACCCAACTTGGCTAACGAAATAACCAGCAATTGTTGCTGATATCCAGGAAATGTTCCATCAAGTGAGAGTGATTCGTTACGGTTCCTGTGGTTTTCATCCAATTTGGAGGACGCCCCAGAAACATATTGCATGAACGTTCACATATTCGGCGCGAAGGATTCCCCGTCAATCGCGAACTTTGCCTTGAAGAAAACAGCAAGAGATAACGCAAGCGATTTTAGCCAGGGAGCTGTTCTGTTAAAGCAGTAGAGAGAAATTTTTACGTAGATGATCTGCTGAAATCACTTCCCACGAGATAATCGCGATTCGACTCGCTAACGAGCTTATCGAGCTTCTGAGAAGAGGCGGATTCAAGTAAGAGAGTACTTGCTGCCATTCCTACATCAGAACGTGCAGACCCATTACTCAACCTCGACTTAGATCAATTACCAGTGGAAAGAGCCCTTGGTATACAGTGGAACCTAGAAGAAGACGCATTCGAGTTTAAAGTCATCGACTTGAATAAACCGGAAACCAAGCGAGGAACCTTGTCTACCGTCGCTAGTTTGTATGATCCACTCGGACTTGCTGCACCTGTGGCATTGCTCGTTAAGTCTCAATTACAAAGATTGTGGCGATCGAATACAGACTGGGACGAACGTCCAGAAACAGAATTGCACCAGTGGAGACAATGGAAGACAGCACTTCCGCTTCTTTCTAAAGTCAAGATTCCACGTTGCTACAAGTCCGAGATGGTGGCGAGCGAACGACAGAATGCCAAGTGTGTCGAAGATGTCCAACTTCGTCGATGCTAGTGAAAGTGGATATGGAACTGCATCGTATATACGAACTACGTTTACCGACGGAACAGTCACTTGTTCACTTGCGTTTGGCAAATCTCGCGCAGCACCCTTACGGAAGGTTTCCATTCCGCGTCTAGAATTACAAGCTGGGGTATTATCGGTGAGAATGATGATGATGATGATGATGTTTAATAACACATTTTCGCATTAAAAAAAAGAATTACAATGTGTTTACAATAGTTAGAATTTTACATAGAATAAAAATTACAAAATTATTTAAAAACTTTACTTAATCGGTTAAAACACTACATATAATTACTTTGATAATTGCTAAAAAAGCTCTATAAGTTTAAAAATAAGTTTCCATCAGCCTAATTTGACAATATCGTATTAGCCGTAGAGATTGTATTCGGGAAAAAACTATTTTTAAAACGCTCTGTTCTACTCTTATACAATGTCCAATTGTTCGTGGTTCTAATAAGATAGTCGTGTGCGCATGCCCTGGTCTGGGTCACATATTGCGCGAGAGAGCCACCTTCAGCTATCTTCATCAAAGTCTTCACACAGAGATCTTCCCGCCTAGTGTCTAACCTTGGGCAGCCAGCCAACTGTAGTGCCTCTTTGTATGTTTGTCCAGGGTAGATAATACGCATAGCTCGCTTTTGTAATCTTTCGAGCTCGTCAGACAAAAAGCAAGGGATGGCGTTATGCCACACCACACAGCAATATTCCAAAATTGAGCGTATCAACGCAATATATATGGCAGTAAGGTCAACAGCAGGGACGCCACCTCGGCATAACACACGAAGAATGTGTAATCGCTTGGATGCTTTAGAAACTAATGAGAAAATATGTTCATCCCATTTTAAATTGTTTTGAATGATCAAACCTAGTACTTTATGAGAACCTACTGATTCTAGCGCATGTCCATCGATTGTTAAAGGTAATAGCTGAGGTGTTTCTCTAAGAAAACAGACACGAAGCTCTTTGCACTTCTTAACGTTGAGCTTCATCCAATTGTGAGAAGCCCATACCTGGACCGAATTGAGGGTCGATTGAGCGATCGAGTTGCTATCTTTGGTTAGATTCTCTGAGGTCGAAATATCGTCCACGTATTTCCACATTCTGGTGTTAGGTGAAACGATTTTCAAATCATTAACCATTATCAGGAACAGAATCGGTCCCAATTTTTGTCCCTTGGGGGACTCCAGCACTTACCGAGAGCCAGTCTGAAATTGATTCAGCGAAATACAGCGAAATGATACAACGAGAAGTAGAGATTACGTTCAGCAAGATCTATTACTGGACAGACTCAGAAGTTGTACTTAAATGTATCCAGAATGAGGGCAAGCGGTTCACAGTCTATGTAGGCAACCGAGTGGCAGAAATTCGAGAGAAATCGAAGTTGCATCAGTGGCGACATTGCCCCAGTAAAGAGAATATGGGCGACGATGCCTCGCGTGGTTTAAGTCCATCAAAGTTGACATCAGAATGTCGGTGGCTGAACGGCCCTCCATTTCTGAAGAACCAAGAATCTACCTGGCCTACAACGTCGATAGGAAAACTTGCAAAAGATGACCCTGAAGTTATCTTAACTATCCAGACGAATGTGCTGTCTCGTGTGGAGAAACCAGCCTTATCTCAGTTATTGGAGAGATACTCAACATGGGGAATGCTTAAAGCAAAGATCGTATGGTTGACAAGATTCAAAGTCCACGTAAGAGATCGACACTCCCTCAACTGTAGCTGTTCCCGTATGAAACCCACGCCCACTGAATTGGAAAACGCGGAGAACGATATCAGAATGGTTCAACGGCAAGAGTATCTAGTTGAATACAATACTCTTAATGAAAGCAAGGAGACAGTGAAAGCATCCAGTAACATTGCGAAGCTAAGTCCGTTTATTGGGAATGACGATTCGAGTAGGAAGTAGACTGGAGTAAGCACCTCTGAGCTACAATGCGAAGTTTCCGCCTATAATACCGAAACATCATTGGGTTGCAGAGCTGATAGCGAGACATGTACACTACAGTAATGCCCACATCGGTCAAGAACATACCTTAAAGGAGCAGTGTCACCATTTGCGCATCTCTTTTTGCGCACATAGAAATAACTTCGAAAAATGTTGGAAATAGCTCTAAATCGGGCAAGAAACCAGAGAAATGAATCAAATGATATTTACCTTCTACGGTATTCCAATGAGAGCAGATGGGCTGCGAAGTCGCTATCGCTATATGAACCATATCCAGCTACGATTTTAGCATCTTTCCATGACTCAAATATAGTCAGTGATAAGTAAATACGTTTGTGCTGACTATTCCAGGCTTTCTGTGAACTATTTGATCCCTCGTATTTTCTCTTTCGGCCTGAATTATCGCGTCTTCCACCATACGCTCCGCCAAGTGCGGCCGCCATCTTGGATCAACAAACTTGAAAACCTACAGGCTGTAGTTTTTCAAGTTGGGGCGTAATTATTGCGTGGGCTTTGCGAGTGACACTGCTCCTTTAAGCCTGTTACGCCAAAGAGTGTGGATTTGTCATGCCCGATCACTGGTCAGGAGAGTAATTAATAAGTGCTTTATCTGTCGAAAAGGACATGCACCTCCACTTCAACAGCAAATGGCACCCATACCACCTTACCAAGCCACCGCATATGAACCACCCTTTTCCTATGTTGGAGCAGATATGTTTAGACCCTTGCTTGTGAAACAAGGTCGATCCACGCCTAAAAGGTGGGGATGTATTTTCACTTGTATGTGTACAAGAGCGATCCATTTGGAAGTTGCGCCATCATTAGAAACGGACGATTTCATAAATGTTTTGCGACAATTCATTGCCAGACGAGGAACACCGAAAGAGATACGAACAGACTGCGGAACTAATTTCCGTGGTGCCGACAATGAACAGCGGAGTGCTATAACCACTTGGAATGAGAATCATCTCGAAGAGAAACTACGTCAGAGGGGCATTACCTGGATCTTCAATCCACCTTATGCACCGCACTTTTCAGGAGTGTGGGAGAGACTCATAAAAGAAGTAAAGCGTGCCCTAAAAGCTGTTTTGCAAGGAGCTCTGGTGACAGATCATATATTACAAACGGTATTTGCTGAAGTAGAGTCAATCCTTAATTCGAGTCCTTTGACCAAGTCTAGCGAAGATGCAAGTGATGCAACTGCTATTACACCTGCCCACTTTTTGCTGCAGAGACCAGCTGTTGTTCTTCCTCCAGGAGACTTTAATCAAGACTCGGTAGTTACCAGGGAAAAAATGGAAACAAGTACAGGTGGTTGCAAACCACTTTTGGAACCGATAGATAAAAGAGTATCTAACAAGATTACACCTTCGCCAAAAATGGTTGAAACCACAACGCAATGTTCGGGTTGGAGATTTGGTGCTAGTGAGCAATAAGAAATTACCTAGAGGACGATGGCCAATTGCCATTATAACTAAAGTTTTTCCAGGAAGTGATAATAAAATCCGAACGGTCGAATTGAAAACTAAAGATTCCGTTTTGGTTAGACCTGTTGTGAACATGTGCCTTTAGAAGAATGTGAAACCTAAAATTATGGACACTGCTAAAATGTACAGTATATGTATTATTTATGAACAGTCATCTCACGTCTTGAGGTGAATATTAAAGATGAGAAGTTTAAGTTCTCCTCATCGGCCGGGAGTATGTAGAGGTCGTGATGATGTGCGTGATTGGAGTTTAAGTTATCATGTAAATTATGATATGCACGACTGGAGTTCAAGTCATTATGTAAATTATTTTGTATATAAGGGCGCGCCCAATCAGTTGAAGTGTGATTAAAAGTTTTATTAAAAATTTTGGAACCCAAGAAATGGCGAAAACATCAACTATACAATCACAACTACAGTACATACAACTACAAACTAAGTACAAGTCCCCATAGCGCTGGACACTACAATATTCCCCCCTTTGAAAAGACACATCCTCGTGTCTGTTCTACAATATTTTACAGATCGACACTTAAACATAATCTACATCACAGACCCACAGTACTACATAACAGCTTAGCTAACTACAAACTAACTTGACATCCACTATGTACTCTAAAAGCTCATTACAAAAGTCTACTTACAATACCAATACCTTAAACTATACAACTTAACTTAACTTACGAATATAAAACTCTATGTATATACTTTGAACTGAAATAACCCTATCAGCTTTCAAAGTAATCTAAGTGTCACATAAGTCCTCAACCAAATCAGTCAAATCAACCTAAACTATACCATAATCTACATCAGGCAGTCTATAAACACTAAACAAAACAATCAGTCCACAAATCAAGGTATCCCCATACAGTCAGGGGCACTGGAGCTACGGGGGCAGCTGACCCCCTGCCCTTTCTCGTTAGAAGAATGTTTTCTACCGGAATTGCCATTTGTATTATTGTATTAAATGACTTTTGTATATATTAATACCTCAAATATCTCACAAGCTAACTTATTACTGCAGACCACGCAGAGGCAGCAAACTAATTTTGCCTTGGGTTAGCTGTGTCCAACCTTGTTCTCAGGGCCTTTTTGAAATTTGGAGGGTGAGAAAATGTCCTGGCATCAGCTGGTCACAGCAATCTCGTACCCAGAGCCTGCGATCATTTTGGTCATTACCAAGGAACGGAGACTCTGGGAAACTCCAATGAAAAAGATCCCAAAATTGGGTTTTTGTTCCCAGTCGTCTTGTTCCCAGTTCCCTATAATTTGTTACTGCCATCGACGATGTTTAGCTTGTTCGAAGACCAGGGAAAATATGTGTTAACCGATAAAGAATGGCCCAGTATGTTTTACAAAGCTCTTGACAAAGCGTTGTGATGTAAATGGTCTTTTTTAGCTTTTTTCTGAATCGTCAACCGGACGATTTGACGAGAGTGATTTACTGATGTCCGCGTTGCCGTCGGCACTCGGCAGTGATCGGCTCGGCCGCTCAGGTAAGGAATTGTACTTTCTGTCAGGAATTTTGGCTGAACTACATCGACCTTGTATTCTATAATATAATTTTAAAGTTCTGAGACGAAACTGTGAAGAAGTACGAGACGAGTCAGACGATGGATGTCTGTTTGGCGACGAAGCGAGAATAATAATAGTTTTAACTTGTGTTCAATTGTATTTGGGTCTGTCTTGTATAATTATGTGTTACAGAACGTCGAGAAATCGCTTAAACAAGTTAGCAACGTGCACATTATTTGAAATTTTACTGTTTTAAAACTAACCAATCAGATGACAAGTTTCATCGGAGTTCCCCAGAGCCTCCGTTCCTTGATAATGACTAAAAGGATCGCAGGCTCTGGGTACGAGATTGCCGGTCACAGCACCCAAAAATACTGGGTGTAATAAATTAGCAATTTAGTTTAGTATGCAAAATCATTCTGAGTATAATGGCAGCCCCGTGGAAGAAGTTCATTGTAATGGCGGTCCTATTTGTCCCGTTGGTGGGCCCGTTGAAGCTATGTGATCATAACTGACACAAAACTGTGCATAAATATGTTTCACGAGGAATGTTTAAGAAAAGCAAGCAACCAATGAAAATGCCGAATCCAACAGCCGATGCCAGAACCTTTTCCCACCTTACCAATTTCAAAAAGGCCCTGAGAACGAGGTTGAGCTGTGTCTTGTGCCCAGACTTTTTTCACTTGGCAGGTGTTTTCTGATTCATTAAAGTTGCCATGTTTTCTTAAATGTAAATTAAACGAATGTAGCATCAATATGTACAATTCAGTCGTTGAATTTTCTTTCTCAATACATTGTCATACATTATATTATACCGTTATGCATTTTGGTTATTTTATGCTATAAAGCCAAATTGACGAACATTATGATTTACCACGTGCAAAAATTAATGCTGAGAAAAAGTACCCTTTCTATATGGCTGCCCCCGCCGCCTTAAGTAGCTTCCGGCGCCCCTGCATTATTACAGTTCTTGTAGTTGTTCGCGTTCAGGTCCCAAACCAAAGTTTGTAACATCTTTCTTTGCGTGGTCATGCATGATGCATCCAATTATGCATTCACGGTTTCTCATGACATATATCTCACAGCTCATGAAGGTTATTACTTCTGATTCACTCGCTGACGGCACAGCTGCAGAAACCGATGACCTTTTTAACAAATACAACGCCGCACAGAATTCTTCGACATTAAAACAAATAAATAAAGATGTTCAGGCAAGCCGAGGTAGAAAGACACAACAGCAGATTGTAAAACGATGTTCTTTACTAGACGACAACTCAACAACTGCCGTATCACGACAGTGCTCGTGCTATTTACACAATCCAACTATACAATCACGACTACAGTACATACGACTACAAACTAAGTACAAGTCCCCATTGCGCTGGATGCTACACTGCCAACAAATAAATAAATAAATATCGCCAAATCTTGATCTCGTTGACTTCATATAGCTTGGCAAAGAGGTCTGGACATGAGACACAGAAAACCCGCCTTGTCAAGGTTAGAGTATGCTGCCTCACTGACGCTCGGCAGCAATTACTTGACTAAACTTTGTACATCAAAGTTTCTGTACAAAGTGTCAAAGTGGCTTTTAGCAACATTTGAAAGTTATGCTGACATCAGCAATAATATATAAATTCAAACATCTCAAAAACATCCCAAATTCTAAACACGATTAAACATCCAACCCAAACCCTAAAGGGCCTGTTACACGTCGATTTTTCTTGTGCAATTTGCGTCGCAAAAAAAAACAAAGTGCAGGTTGCACTAGCATTTTTAGTGTGTGACATCCCCTCACGCAACTGTTTTTTCAGATTTTCAAGTTCCAAGAAAAGTTGATGTGGTTTCTACTTTCGCAACAAAATTCTACAAGTTGCACCACAGGGAGCCCAACTCTGACGCCTGTGATGGTCCTTCCTCTTTTTTGTTTTATTATATTGAGCTTCTGACTGAAAACCGAGGCCGCTTAACAGTTGTGTAAGCTGGCGCGCGCCATTCACGTGGCACAGAAGCCCAACAGCTGTTTCGAGTTTCAAATTACCGCGCGCTGCAATTTGCATATATATGCATATATTACCAACTGTTAACCAGCTTACACAACTGTTAAGCGGCCTTGGTTTTCAGTTAGAAGCTCAATATAATAAAACAAAAAAAGAGGAAGGTTGTTGCACCGACAAAATTTCGTGTAACATGGTAACCATGGTTCGTGCCTGCAACTTGTTTACCACGGCCTGAAAAAAGATGGCGGACGCTGAAGAGGAGTTGAGCAGTGGTTGAGCCGGGTTGAAGGTGAAGTCAATAATGAATCCTTTCGGCGAGCTTTGTTTAACAGAAAACTCAATGACGGTGAGAAAAAACAACTTATCTCTGACTTGAAAAGCTACCCGGCTATATGGGCAACAAACCAAGCATTTTCTCGACAAGAAAAGACAAGTGCGGTTGAGGCACTGAGTCAATGAAAAACCCTGGGTACGAGGTTGGCACTGAGTGAGTGAGTGTGAAGTTTTCACTCACAGAAGAAGCTTTAAAGAAAGTTATCCACTCTTGTTATCCACTCGTATCGTTGATACGAGAGGTCTATTCACAATTCCAACCAAAATGAACTGTGAGTTCAAGGGAGTTAGTTCTCCAGTTTTTGTGTGTTATTTATTCGAGGATTTATTGAACATTGTTCTCTCAAATTATTAAAACTGAAAATAATATAATATGTTTGTAATTATTAAATTATTTGTTATAAATTAAATTGTAATTACCACAATGTATACATTTAAGCAATTGCAGCATAATTATAATATATTTGTATATATATTTCAAAAAAGTAATAAAGTTTTTCAGTAAGTTTATATGTCTGTATCACTCACTGTATATATTTTTGTGTAGAATCACTAATGTACTGCAGTACTACTGTATCTAATAGCAGTTATTAACAAACAAACAAACAAACAAGCTAATTTACTGTCAGAAGATTCAAGTAAGTAAATATAATTTATAATATGCTGACACATTTGCAGTCAGTTTTTAAATTGTATGAGATAATTGTTAGAACAAAGGAGAGGATAACAAAAATTTAAATACTGCAAAGCCATATGTTGTTATCTGTTGGCCCTCAAGTTTGAAGGGCCATTTATATATTTGAAATATGTGTAATTATGACTAAGTATTTTATTTTAATAACTTACTTTGTTCAAATGTCACTACCAAAGTTTTTCCCATATTTCCTCTCTAAAGCACCTCCCTCTATCATTAAGCCCCTCCCTCTATTAATTAAGCCCCTCACCTGACCCTATTAATTAACCCGAGTCAGAGAATTTTTGCACTCTATTTCACATACACGATACAACTGTAATTCAGGAAGTTTAATTAGCCAGCTTCTATTAATCATCCTTACTGTACTGTATGTAGCCTGTGCCCCAGGTTTTGGCCATATGCATGGCATCTGCACACATGAGCATGCTATATTTTTTTTTTTTTTTTTTTGGGGGGGGGGTTAATAGATGAAATTGGGGTGAATTAAAAGGGGACTACAGTGTATATGGATTTATAAGGGTGTGGGTGGGAACCATAGGTGGTGGAAGATAGGGGATTTTTTTTTGGGGGGGAGGGGGGCTGAACTTCAAATGCCAAAGGTGTTCAAACTTTGAGAAACATTTCAACTGCTAACACGTGGAGTACTTAGCTTCATAAAATGAGTATTGAGCTATTACAAAACACGATTTTTCCTGGCAATTTTCATCCTGCAGTGGTGTGGAATTTTCAAAATGCCATATATGGAAAATGTATGTATAAATATTCAATCACCCACTTTTACAAAGTTGGGGGGGGGGGGGGTTGCCCCCCAGTTCCACCACTTATGGTGGGAAACTATCAAAACCAACAAAAAGTTATTCAAAACAAGCAAGCAATTACGCAACATGCTGACATTATGACTACTGCAGACTATGTCAGTGGTACCGGTAGTCACAAAAATCAAAAGATTAATAAACAAGCACTGCAAATCATGATATTAAAACAAAATTATCATACAACATGTTAACAATCAAAATTATGATGTATATAAAACAAATATCAATCAATGCCACACTGGATCCACTGCCAATGCAGGGTTCTGCCCAGGGGCATGTGAGTGCCAGGTACCTACAGCCCCCCCCCCCCCAGAATATATGAAAATTAGTAATCTGAAAATGATATTTTCCAAATGTGAGCAAGTGAAATTCACAATCCTTTACATCATGTGTCTCACAATTTTGTCAGACTAAATATTACTATTAAGTATTAAGTACTTATTTATTATATATTTATATACATGCTAGGCCATGCTAGAATATATAGCATGACAAATTCTCTACTTAAAGCTAGGGCAAGGTTTCCTGCGTATGTTCTACGACCATCAACACTGGTGTATCATCTTACAGGCATTAATAAACAAAGTGCAAAGTGATTAGAGCCTTACACAAGTATCAGACAATCCACAGGACAATCCAATCTGGCTTTGAAGGAATATCGTATTTCACCGAATCACAAGTCTGGTAGCTAATATTGTGTGTGTTGTGGTGCTGAATTTCACCAAATAATATTGTTTAAAAAAAAAAATTCACCAAGGACAAAAAAATACAAAATGATGTATATTAATTAAAAGATATATAAAAAATACAACACATGGGGTTTTCTTATTGCATATTTAGAGTGCCGGGTGGAAGGGTCCATTTTGGCGTGAGTGCCGGGCAGCACTGCTGAGTGCCAGGTGCCGCTGCCCACTGTGGGCAGAACCCTGCCAATGAACTGCCTTTCATTGTTAAAGTACTCTTTGTATTCTTCCCTGATAGATTTGGCATCAGCACTGTAATTGTTGCTACAATTTCGGGTCATAGCTAATTCGTTGAACTTTCTGGATTCTGTAACAGGAAGTTGTACAAGGTGATATAAATAGCCAGTGCCAGTTGTGTTACCTTCTGAGGGCAAAGAGGGATAACTGATCTGAGAATACGCCAGCGGTTTGCTAAGATCCCAAAAGCATTTTCTGAAATCCTCCTATTTCTCGAAAGCCTGTAATTGAAAATCCTCCACTCTGTCGTCAGGCCAGCTTGAGGGTAAGGTTTCATCATATAGGTGGCAAGGACAAAGATCCATGGCCTCACCCAAGTTTTCTTTGACCTTTTCTGTTTTGGTTGCTCATCTTCTAACTCCATTATCAACAAGAGAATCACCACTGCTTTTCTTTTCCTCTCACTGTTGCTCGCCGCCATCTTGGATAATTTATTATTATTTTGCAATGTGTTTGCAACTCGCAACATTTTTTTGTCACACAAGTTGCAAGAAAAGCGTGACGTGTGACATGGTCATGTGCAACACGTGCAATTTTTTTTGCGATGCAAGTTGCACAAGAAAAATCGACGTGTAACAGGCCCTTAACTACAACCCTAACTCTAATATTTCCAACTCTAAACCTAACTCTAGCTATCACAACAATGTTTTGTTGGGTTTTTAAGTAAAACAGTTGATTTTAATTTTGCATTTTACTAATATTGTCGAATTTTGCGATGTCAGAGAGAAAATAAAACTTCTTTGATATTAAAAAATATAATTAAACTAGAAGTTACTATCGCAATGAAAACAGCAGTGAAGTGCTGCCTCAAATGGGACAACAACCTTGTGACTAATGTGACAACCCCTTGCCCACTCCACCCTCCACCCAAGTTTGCCCACTCTGGCTTGACTTGACCCTTCACCAACTTAAGGCTCTTGGTTCCGTTATAAAAATTCTGAGTTATAAAAAATGACAAGTTGACAGGATGTTTCAGTACATGAAGTACGTAATTTATTCTGTATTTAGAGACTCTCACACTGTAATCGTGACAACCTGCCCTCCCGCGGCCTCGGCTTCTTTTATACATACTCAATTATCACACGAATTTCTCAACCAAAGCTATCTAACAATAATATTGATCAGCTAAACGCGCGTTGGATTTGTTTAATAAAAACACAACGACTTATATAGAGGAACAAAATATGACGTTTTGCTAACTGCAGAATATAATATTTAGATTTTGTTGACATATTATTTGGTGTGGAGGCAAAGAAAGGAAGCCGAATATGTGCAACTTTAAACCACATCTTTATAATATTTCAAGAATTCACTTATTTCGCCATTCACGCTGAACAAAGTTGCAATTAACATATAATTCCACTGAATGTAGTGAGGGAGGCTTTTATATAGAATGGACACAAATGACACGAGACCAGATACTGAAAGTAGAAGCTGCACTTACCATTAACTGATAAAAGTTGAAGAGAACATAACATCAAAACCAGGAATCGCATGTCTTACTTTGCACTGTATAAGTACCACCAACCAACTATAAAAGTATAGCACACAAACGGACTCAAGAGCGGAACGTCCTGCTCAGGCAATGACGGAGGCCGTTTCTTGGGTAAGAACTGTCAGAAAGCGAAAGGAACAGAAGGTAGCTTATGACGTCACGGAAGCACGTATCGCACTTATTTTCGTTCTGCTCCGCTGATTAGAGGGAAGAGAGACCCCAAGACCATTCCTCAGACTGAGTACAAAGCTGCTTTGGAAAATATAAAGAAATAAAACTTGCGGATTGCCCAGATATTTTAGGATGTTCCATATTTCGAGCGTTTGTGCAAGAAATCGAATTGTTATATAGCAAAGACTTTCGTTTGCCAATAATTGTTGTCATTTCCTTATATTTGTTCTTATTTGTTGTGTTGTTTTGTATTGTAGTGTTCGCCAGTGCTTTGTTTTTAGGCTAAACCGTCGATAGGAAAGGTGTATGGGTCCATTGGTGTTATAATTATCGGTTAAACAGAACATTGGGTGCAGTTATGACTAAATGAGAACGAAATTTAAATTCCGGGTTAAGGTAGGAAGTACTTTGTTTTGGGAACGGCATCTAGAGGAACATTTTGTACCGCTTAGATTTCGGTACTCGCTGCGTTTGTTTATTCAAGCGGAACGTTTCGTTCTCATTTCAATTCGGGAAGGTTTTGTTCCGATATTAGGGACCTTAAGCAAGCTAGGACGATGACGGCAATTAAGTTACTGCATTTAAAAGAAACCATGGATCAGGGCATCGTGTATTGTATGCTTTATGTATTTTGTAAGACCTTTAAAAAGCAGCCATAGCTTCGACAACATGACGTATGAAAGATTAACGCCTAAGAAAACTAACAACTTTTGCCGTTCCTTGCCACAACGTTGTCTTGAAAACGTGAAAACGCCTCAGTTGACGTTGTATGTGCAACGATCTCGAGGACGGTGTTGGGATTAATCTTGGAACTGCGAATTATTCAAAGCTTTGTTTTGGTTGAAAAATACTATTGTACTTGGGTCGTCGTCGTGACGTTCGCGTTGTGCTTGCTTAAGGTCCATATTCAAAAATAGGAACGGGCCTCAATTAAGAACAAATTGTTCCGCATGAGCTAGGACCTATTTGTTCCTTATTTAAAAGGTTACTTCGTTCCCTTTATTCGTTCTCATAGGAACAACTGCTTTAAATAGGACCTCTTTGTTCCTTAGTCAAAAGGTTATTTCGTTCCGTTTGTTTCTTCTCATAGCAACAAGTAAAGAAGTTAATATATTCCAAACCACCGGCTACCATCGCTCGGTAGCTGGGTAGCCGGTCGTATGAATACCAATTAATTTAAGTTAGATCTAATTTACACAAGTTTCTAATAACTATTCTGACCCACTGGCTATACCATCAGTCGGTAGCCGGTCGTTTCCATAAGGTAGCCGGTCGGTAGCCGGTCGATTTAACAAGCTTTTTAACTAGTAATATTGGGCATTTCACTCGATTAAATAGCATATTCTAAAGATTTGGGGTGAAGGAAAATTCGAGTGTAGAATATATACATTTAAAGACCAAACCGGGACCAGTTGCGAAAAATGCAACTATACACAAGCAACCCACGACCTTGCGATTCTAGTGCAATCACATAATCACAAATTAATCGGGGACGTTTGTGGTATTGAAAATTACGATTACCTAACCACCATACAATGGAACCATAATCCGGCACTAATCGGGGACGTTGATGGCACGAGTTTGTGATTAGGGTTAAGGCTTATAAGTTCATTGTATGGGGGACAGGCAATCGTAATTTTCCATTCCACAAGCGTCCCCAAAATACTTTGTATTTTGCTCTATCTATATATGGTATTGAGCACTCTCTAACATTTCGTGGACCAAAACTCACTTATATATATATATATATATATATTCATTTATATAATTAGCATAACCATATCTCCGAAGGGAACGAAATTTTCGACTTTGGTTGCCAATAATTTAATTTGTTGTTGTTGTTGTTGTTGTTGTTGTTGTTGCTAAACATATACGATTCGTATTGAAGGCAAAAAATCTACCTCAATATAAATAGGAACTATTTAAAGAAATATGAAAGATGCAGTATTGGTAAATTGTAAAACTAAGTTTTATTCCGATGTTTGTTTATAAAAACATCTTCGGAAAATCCCCAAAATAAATTTTAAAAATCCTAAAAATTTTCTATATACACCCTCGGTCATTAAACATCTTCTCAACCAGTTTTTGATAGAACGAATTTTCCCCCGCGCAAATCGACTTTTTTTTTGTTAGAATCAGTTCAATAGATTTCTAATTAGTTTTAGCTCAGAAGTCGCCTGTGCGCGGAAGACATCTCATCTTCACAAGAAAGAACGGAGCCCCTCGAACAACTTTGGCCTCAAGTAGAGAAGCCACTCATAATAGTTAATTAAATTTGCAAACTCCCAAATATTAATATTGTTGGTAATTTTCCGCATAATCCTATAGAGATCTTATGGCTCTTATAGTAATTGTGCAAAGTTTCATTTCAAAATTTTCAAAAACAAAGTTGGCCTGGCCAAACGCTTTCAACATTTCATTTCAACATTGTTGAACGCGTGTTGAACGAAAATTTGAACATGTTCAAAATTTCGTTCAACATCATTCAACACCATTCAACAACGTTCAACATCATTCAACAGGGGTGGCCAAACGCTTTCAACATATTGAATGTGTCAAGGTTGAATTCAACAATGACGATGTGAATGAAATGTTGAAAGCATTTGGCCAGGCTTACGTGCGAAGTTTGTATTTTGGAGCACCGCCATTAAATTGACGTCTAGACTCAACAAAAAGAAAAGATCATTGTTGTCAACGAAAGGGCCATTGTTGTTATTGAGTCTCTCAAGCTCGGCCACTTTAATGGCGGCGCCGTAAAATACAAACTTCACACGTAAAATATCACCTTTTCTTCATCGAATTTTGAAATGAAACTTTGCACGATTACTAACTACCATAACATCTTTAGGATTATGAAAAAACATTGCCAACAATATTTTTATCAGAGAACCACTAACATCATAAAACGGCAAACAAACGTTTGGCACCAGATTTGACGGTCGTCTTGACTTGGAAGTGATTGTCGTCCAGATTAATTACTCGATTAAGCTGCGCTCCTAAATAAGCACCGCCCCCTAATAAGGACCGCCTCCAAATAAGCGCCACCCCTAAAATTAAATAATCGCCGCCCTCGAATAAGCGCCACATTTATTGACGAAATGTAGCGCTGGGACGTAGCCAGGGGGGGGGGGGGGGGAGCCGGGAGAGCCGCGGCCCCTTTTGATATAAAACAACAGACATGTAACTACAAAACTGATGCAATATGAATTGTGTTAGGAAATAAACTGTAAACCGTGTATTCAATCTACTGAGTGTATGCATTTTGAGTATCCATGTGACGTTTGCGTGTTTTGAGTATTTTATGTGACGTTTTTTAACCTTTAGAGTCGTAAAATCTTCCTCCAAAAGCCAGGAAATGGCATTTCAGCGACTCTCGATTTCAAAATTTCCCGGGGTAGCATGCCCCTAACTGGCTACGTCCCTGGCACTATTCGACTATTCAGCCAAACTAAACAACATAAGTTCGGTACAACTCAATTTAAGCCAGTCTCGGAATATAGTTTTTCTGTTATGCATGCATAACATGTAAAACATATTTATTTCACACATTGTTATCAAATTCATATAATAATTCATAAGGAAAATTCAAAAGAAATGAATGTTTAATCAGGTGTTTGTAAATACTGTTAAAACATTGATTAATAAAACATTAATGTTTTATCAAAGTTATCAGACACTAGCGGCTCAAATGATTTTATCTAACGTTTCTTACAACTCTTAAACAAAGTATTCATCATGTACACTTAGAATTTGATAAGTAAGTTAAAATATTCGCGTCCGATCTTTATGGGCAGGTTCGCCTTCGGCTCGCCATTGTAAATGCCCATAAAGATCAGCCGCTCATATTTTAACTACTACTTGACATTTGCTTGTTATCGTTTACATGCAGCTGTCCGTCCCAATCCCCAGCGCCTGCTACGCAGGCTATTTACATGATGCAGATGTTAAGTTGTGAGTTTTAAAGAGCGCCGCCCCCAAATCAGGATCTAAATACCTGAGTTTTACTTTTATTTTACATTTTACAAAGCATAGCATCTTTTCAGTTCATTTTCAGTGAGATAAAATAATAGTGTTAACAACAAGCGGGCACTCAGAGACTGCATATATACCACCACCAGCGGGTTATTAGAGACAGGGCCGTTGCGAGGGGATGCCGATTGGGGGGGGGGGGGTGTCGAAGGTCGAATTGCCGAGTAAGAATAACGTAATATGCCGAGTTTTTTTGAAAGTGTAAAAGATTTATTAACTTTAACTATATATCAATTCGTTGGTAATTTCTTACTTTACTGTGACAATTAAGAATATCATAAATTTGAGACAAAAAGACGTATGACGTAAAACAACAAGTTTCCTTGTAAATCTTAAGATCTAAATATCTTGTTACAATATTTATGTACATGCAGGGCAAAGCGGATTTGACAAAGCCTATAGTCGATATTTACATTAATGACAGACGAGACGTTCGCTGTTTCTTCTATAAGATTTAAGCAAATGTTCAGTATAAGACGACTCGCCTCTTTTTCAACAGACTCCACTTTCTTGCAACTGTTTCAATATCTGTTTCAATATGAGTGTCTGTAAGATCCTTCTCGCACGTTAATAATATCCCTATATTAACCAGACCACTATATAATTGTCTAAAAATTATTTCCCTGTGGAGGAATATTACTTTAGGCATAAGAAGTCACTTTATCAACAAATTTTTATTTTTTTTATGCTTTTACCTAATTTTCCAAATTGTAGCAGATTTGCTACATTGGGTAATAACAACAACAGATGTCTAAATATACTATCCATATAAGATGTTAATTACATCAAAAATACTTTGTCAAAATGTAATATATTATTTGCAGCCGTTTGTCATGTAGTTTGAAAAGAAAGTTTACAGTAAAGCAACAAACCAAGAAAATGCTATTCTGACCTACAATGGTAGGCAAGGAAACAATTTCGGTTTTTGTTCAAACATAAATGGACACTGCACTTCTCACACTTCACATAGGCAAACCCATCAGGGCAATGCCTACAGCGCTGCCTTTTCTCCCCATAGGTTGGGAAGTGGCAAATACCATCAAACCTGACATCAGCAACTGGTGCAGGATTCACTTCCACTTTCCTCTTTTTGGTACTTGAAGTTAGTGATGGGCGGCCACGTGAAGGCTTTCCTGCGCTACACATGGCAGCTGCTACATGAGCTTGAAACTTTCTCAGGGGCAGGGGCTTTGGCGTGTTCAGGATTTTGCAGTCTCGCTTATACAGAAACCATGCATTCACCAAAGCGATAGTGAGAGTATGGTAAAAAATGTAAATGTACCACCTCTTGCTCCTTAGTGGGTACTTGTACAGTGTACACATCATGTCCATCAAGTCGACACCACCCATTGCCTTGTTGGCGATCTTCTGTAGGACATCCACAATTACTTCAAATGATGTCCAGACAGCTTGGATACTCTCCGCCCTTGCACTCCATCGCGTTTTGGACAAGTTTCTAAGCATTAGGCAGTTCTCAATCTTGGTTATTTCTTCTTTCAGTGGTTGAAATCGTTTCGTACTGGACGTAAAGAAAACAAAAAGTGCTTGCAGTATGTCAAACATTTCACGGACGATAACACTTGCGTTGCAACTATGCTCGATTACAGTGTTACAGCGCTGTGCTTGACATGGTATGTATGGGATATCACGACCAACAATCTCGGATAGTTTCTTCTGAGCACCATTGAGTTCACCAGACATGGCGGCTGCAAAGTCGTAAGATTGAAAGCATAGGTCTTCGTTATCCATTCCACACTGCTCTATCGTGGAGAGGATGTCCTGCGCTTGCCCAAGACCTGTCTTATCAACAGTCTCCCTAAGATCAAGCAGCCTTTCGGTTGGCTTTCCAGCGTCGTTGACGTATCTAAGAACAACAGAAATTCTGTCCGTGTGCTCTTCGTCAGGAGTTGTATCTGCCATCACAGAAAATAGCCCTGCACTTTTAACTTCTTCCACAACTTTTCCTCCCACTTCCGTTTCGAGCAAAGTGATGAACTCGTTGTGCGACTGAGGACTTAAGTAGGTGGCGTGGTAGGGGTTCATCCTTTTATCGGTTATCCACCGTTTAAGACTTGGTACATGTCTACTGACCAATAGGACCAACTGGTAAAAGTTGCCATCTTTATCGCTGTCGCCCCTGAAGGGAAGAGCCTGCCGGGCAAGTGTTCTTGCGATGTCTAAAAGGATGTGGATGACTTTACGATTGTAGCCTATTCTAGGTCTTCGGCTTCCTGGATTTGTGCTGCCCTTTTGGCTTTATCGAGCTGGATGTCTACATGTTTTGTCTTCTGTAAGAAGTGACAGTATGCTGCAAGAGAGGCCTCAGTGTGACTTTGTGACGAGAAGTGTTGAGCCAGTTTTCCTTGCTTGTTCTTTCCAACACTTTTCATCTTGTGCCATTTTCTTACTCCCGTGCTTATCCAGCTTGGGTCTGCCTTCTCTTTTGAAGGTGTATCGTCGAATAACGAGCACACGAAACAGAAAACAGCATCTTTCTTCATACTGTATTCTAAATGTGGGTACTCGTCATACCATCGTGGCGAAAAACGATTCTGCTTGCCCTGAGGTATATCTTGATTGGTTGGGAAACAATGTAACCTTGGCTGAAAAGGCCCAAGTTCAACCAGGTACTCTCTTTGGTTGTCTCCACAGACCTCACCGCGTAAGGCTGGATCATGCTCTACAGAGGCCTGGAGAGACATTGTGTCGTTAACGTTGGGTTTCTTCGTTTGAATATGTTGAAACAAGCTGTCGGTGTTTTCCAAAAATCTGCCACAGCTTTCTTGTACCTGTTTGATACTATCCCTTGCCTCTACAATCCATTGTTCAGTATTAGGAATGTCTGACTTTCTTGCATCATTTACCAATTCTTGACAATCATACATTAAACTGCTAATACAAGACAGACTTGCAACAGAGTCGATCCAATCTGATTTCCGAGTTTCGGAAACTGAATCTTTACTTTCGGAATTGGAATTCGAATCTTCATTTTCGGAACTGGAATCTTTGGTGGTTAGATTGGGGGACGTGGTATGGAGTTCTTCGGCAAGGTCGTCATGCCAGTCATGCGGTATCACTTCAGATTGCGAGGAATGAGTTATTTTCTCATTCGCATCTAGATCAAGTGTTCTTTTAGTCGAAGAGGAAAGCGATGACCTTGGCTCTTGGCTTGGATGGGACGTGACGGACGTCTGTTCATCAGTTATGTCACTTTGTCGTGGGTGGCATTGGGCATGACCTACGAAACAGGTTTTGTTAGATAAATGATAAATCATAAACGAACTCGCAGCGACCGCCATGCAGTTAAACATTAACCAACTTCTTGCCTTTGCTCTGAACTTATTGTTTACTGAATTACAACGATGCGTGCCGCAGGCGCCGGCGTTGAACAGCATTGTGATTTAGTTCGATAAACTCAGGGCAAATTTGTGATGTGGTTCTAAGTATAGCGCCGGTTGTTACTTGTTTTCGAGATAAGCCTTTTTGAACATAAATAGCATAAACAACTTTAATATATTCTTCGATTTTGGCGCAGCTCTTTGGTAGGGTCGATATGAAGGTCATGTTATTATAGATGTGAGTCGGCGCACCGCGCACGCAACTGCATGCTCCTCGCGCCCGCTATAGATGTTATTGAAGCTGTGAAACACTGAAGAATAACCATTAATCGACATCGACTCACCGTCTTCCCTTTCTTTCCCGCAAGAAATTTCCTTACTGTGTTCTCGGTCTTCAGCATCTTCTTTACGGTCTTGTAACTTCTCACCACCTTGATTTGGTTTTCTGCTTATTGCCGCTTCAAATGGATTACTTGGTGCGTCTTTATGTGCCACTCGCACTCGCTTTCCTTGGTGGCAAGTCTGTTCGTGTCTTTTGCGGTAATCATCGTCAAAAACCGAATGACATTCTAGACATTCGAGTTTTATTCTTTTTCTTTTGCCCATGTTTCTTGAAAAGTTGAAAGCAGTCGAAACAGACAGCATGCCTGCCCGAAACGCGGGTTCAAATTTCACTCACATTCACACAAGATTTCACTGAAGTCCGAAGATGGGTGTAAGGTTACAGTGTCTTGTTGTTATTAGCAATGCTGTTTGCCGATTTGCCGCGGAAGCGAGGCAGCCGAAGTTTGCATAATCACATTAAATGGGCACAGATTACAATGTCCATGTCATGTGTTCATAATTTATAGTCTTCATCCATTCTCCCAGTCATGACGATTTGCCGAATCGTACAGGCATAATTTGCCGACTCTTGCCGACTGGTCAAATTATTGGGGTGGGGTGACGCCCCCCCCCCCACACACACACACCCGCTCGCTACGGCCCTGATTAGAGATGTTTAAAAAGAAAACGAGCCATCCCGTATAAACCAGGCTAGATCACAAGACTGACACATGTATGAATAAATGAAACGCTTGAATGCACACATACCAAAATTATACAAAGTTTCCATAAAGTAAGGATAATTGAGTGCAATCAAGCATTTCTTCTACATATATCTTTTTATGCCAATTTTCAATCATATTTAAACAAAATTTAAAGTGCTTATGCAACGAAATTTCACCCCATTTTTTATGATTGCATTTGAAAGAACACATAAAATGACATCGTAACATCTTTCGTAGAATTTCGTTTCCTTGCTTCATTCTTGAGATATTCATGTTTGGTTGATATCCAAATATCATACTTATGACATCACACTGTGATGACTTTTTAGAAAAGTATGATTTTCTATGAGAGTAATGAAAATTTGCACTTCCATGTATGTAGCCGTGACAACTGGTCACTAAACGTGTGTAGCTGTGTATAAAATATTAGGACCATCCTAAAATTGATGCTCTTTCAAAAAGTCATTAAAACCTGGATTATTAAACCTTGGTTTTGGAAATATTTCAACCAAAGGGAGCGTGCTGTCCGCCATCTTGGAATTATTTTATATGATATGCATCTGACATCATAAGCAGGGTAAAGTGAAATTTTTATTTTGCCAACCTTATGACATTATGAGCTAGAAACTTTTTTTGTTGCGCGGGGGAGCATGCCCCCGGACCCCCCTAAAAATTTATCCTGGCTACGTCCCTGGTATATGCAGGTAATGCATTGCGATGAACGTTCTGGAAAACATGATAAAGTATTGCGTTCGTATTCGCTACCAACTTTCTTGTAAACAAAACCAGACGTTTTTCAATTTTTAAAGTATCTTTCCGTTTAGCTATAATCTAAAGTTTTGATATAATATTTTCATGGCTGTAGTACATGACTGTTATATTATTACAGAAAACGTTACAAATATTTTAGGCATTTTAAGAAGTTTTACATAATTCAGAAACTTTAATACATACATCAAATGAAAACTTATGAAATTTTTAACAGCATACTTACATGAGATATTTCAAAAACGCGTAGTTCTGATGTTACTTATAGCCATGCACGAGACATGCATACATACTGTGGTTTTAAAACTCGCATAAACTAAATTTACAAAGAAGAATTGGTTTAGTTTAGATGTAAACAAATTTTAACATTAATTCAAATCTCCTTTTGCGGCCGAGGAAAGATTCTAATCAATCGCGTGAGGTTATATAACCGGGCTAGCCCGACTCATGTAAACAGCCCCTATAACTGTTTCAGTAGAATTCCTGCTGTCAGCGCTAGCGGTTCCAGTCTTTCAGACCGCTCAGGAACCAATCAAATTGCTGGATTTTGCGTTCCGGACCTGGGTTTAATACAGGAAAGAGAATACAAAGCTAATTAATAGCAAACTTAATGTGGTTTTGTGCCGTCACAGGCGTCACTTTTTCAAAACTAAACCTTGTATCAGGGGGATACGATTAACATATTAAAGTATGATTGCCAAAATTCCAAATTGAGGGATCTCAACCATTTTGCACGCGATTGTTTAGTCTTAATTTGTTTCATATACAGTGTGTATCAAAAAAATTCGAACCCTTAGAAAATGAATTAGCATTCTTTTCAAACAACCTATTGTAGTAGTTTGAAAGCCCTAAGCACTTCGCTGAACCCACAGATGCGTAAAACACACGGTCTTATACACCTGGGAAATTAAGATAACTTGAAGTGTATGCATGGTAAAAGTATTTAAAAGCTTTTTCGCTTCGTTTAACTTATGTGCTGATTAATTTATAACGCAGCTGCGTTCAGCGAAGTGCTTAGGGCTTTCAAACTACTACAATAGGTTGTTTGAAAAGAATGCTAATTCATTTTCTAAGGGTTCGAATTTTTTTGATACACACTGTATATGACTGTTGTTTTACAACTTGATACATGCAGCTACTGAAGCGATGCAAGAATTATGGAAATCTAAAAACGGCACCATGCATGCAAAATATCTCACAAGTCATTACAATTATTCCTTAGAGTCCTAACTCCTAAAGATGATAAATCTCGCATTTTCGATCGACTCTATATACAGACTAGTAAATGGTGGTAGTATAAACTATTCGCATGCAACAATTAACAAAACATTTACATAAATTAAGTAAAACAATTTACAAAATGGTGTTACGTGTACCTGCATTACTAGCTATACGTAAATGCAAATGACCATTAACCGATTTTCTATATACCTAAACCGTGGTCACTATTACAGTAAACGTTTTAAAAAAGAGACAGGTATATGTAACGTTTGGTTGCTGGGAGTTTATGGCGCTTCTTCAGTTTTATTTGTTTGCTCTTGCTCTTCCCGCTTCGGTGGAGATTCCTGTTTGCTAGGTTCACAAAGTTCGACGTTGTCTGCAGTGTTATTAGGGTACACCAATGATGTACGCTGATCAGGACGCTTCAAACACACACATATCTATAAAGTGTTGTTAAGCAAAACATTAGTACAGTATTCAATTTCCGTAAACTGACATATTTTATGAGTTCTCGTTGGGTATAATTTGCAAAGGGTAGCAGTTTACAAGAGCTAGCTGAGAACGTGTGGTACTTTTGCCGTCATGCAATTTTACCGTACTGCATATAGTCACATGGTACAGTACAATAAAACGTTGTTTTATAAGCATGCAAGTATATATAAACACGTCATTGTCTTGAAACCGAAAGTTATCAAGGACAGTTATAGTTAGTAAGAATTTTCAGCCTGGGCCTATAGTATATATATATATTTATTATATGGAGAAGATTATTTTTCTAGCAACTAAAACACTCGTAGAATCCATATTTCACTACATCCGGGAACCGAGTGGCGCTTGCCACTTGAATGAAAGTTCGCTTGCCACTCGAACGTAAAATCCATATCTTCTCGCCACCGTTTAATATCCCCAGTTTATATGTAACCTTAAGTAAAATTTATACCCGTACATACGACTACGGGTACGGGTAGATTACCCGTTATCTTAAGCTCTCTAATGACATCTAAAACGATCCGATTTAGTACGTTCATTGGCGTAGTAATTTTTCTAAAAAAAACATTGTCTAAGTCGAGAAAATCAAAGCTAAAGTTTATGTAAATCAAGAGGAATCTGTGTCACATATACAGACACTCATTAAACATGGATTTTCTTTGTGTTTTCCTCATGAATTATTAATGAGTTTTATATATATATTTCTAAAACTCAATAATTCATGAGGAAAATTCAAAAGAAATTAAGGTTTAATCAATGTCTGTTTACCCCGATACAGAACTGATATCAGAGTGTCTGTAAATGTGATACAGAACTGTTTAACAAAACATCAGTTCTGTATCAAATTTACAGACACTTATATCAGTTATGTATAGCAAGCGCACAGACACTTTGCATTCAACTATCTTGAGTGAGGTACGCTGGTAGCGTCCTCATAGAGATAGATAGATAGATAGTTTATTGAACTTAATAACTTACAGCCCCTAAATAAGGTTGGCTGAATTACGTTAAGTTTTACAATTGTGAAAATTACATTAAAATTACGTTAAACTTAGTTAAAAATCCGATAGCATATAGACAAGATCATTCGATATAAAAGGTGTTAAGAATAAATTACAAGTACTAATATCTACACGACTATTTACAATCTATAAGAATTAGACATAATAAAACTGTTTTTAAACCTGTTCGTCTTACATACGGGAAGTTGAAAATTACGCCTATTTCTTTGTGGCATTATGCCACCATTTAACGGCGGTAGCAAAGCATTTAATTTATGATAACTGTTATTGACAATTTCATTAAATAACTCGTCTGTCAATGATTGTCTTCGATCATACAAAGTCGGAATGTTCATGGTTTCTAGAACTTCTTTATAATTATATATATTCCACTGTTGGGAAACTGTGATTCAATCTGTGATAGATAGTTAGATAAATAATCCAGCATTGCAGAGTAGTCCGCACATGGTGGATGATAAACCGTCCCTATATGACCAAATTACTGACGCCCCTTGGCAGTCTTGTTGGACGTATATTAACCCATAGTACTTCAAATGAGGTATCAGCCAGATTCTCTAGGACTGAAAACTTGATTGTATCTTTGATATACATGCAAACTCCCCCATGTATCCTTTCGTACCTGTCTCTGCGAAGAAGATTGTATCTATCCAGGGTGACAACATTGTTATGGATATGACTCTGTAACCAAGTTTCTACCAAACATACAAAGTCATAATTTGCATGGAGTGTGACAAAACACACTTCGTCAATCTTTGGGACCAGCGACATCACGTTTGAAAGCAGGAATGATGGAACGAATGCAGACTGAGAGCCATTCTTTGGTATCGTGGTTGAAGGGACCAGGGGAACATCAATTAAGTTTATTAAGTTCCTCGACCTAGGTCTCACAACGAGGGTAGATCTTCCAACACAGCCTCTACTAACCGGTAATCTTGGTAGGGCTGATACCGGGAGGGGGATATGTAGGGACTTCCATCAAAGATCGAGGGTACGAAGTATACATAGTTTGCATCATCCAAGGAGGCCCCACGAAGTCTTGACGCTTTACCAAAAAAGGGGAATTTCTGTTTCTTATGGTGGAAATATGAGCATGAGAAAAATCGCATGAGGGTCCTTTGATAATGAAGATGCTCAGAACGGCTATTTATGGCACGTCACTTAGAATATAAAATGTGGGACTAATACTAAATCATAGCGCATGCTCACATCAGTAATTTAATAATCGTAACCTATTAAACCTTACCTCGAAGGTTTATCAGCTCTTAACATGATGTAGTTTTAGCTAACTTTATAGACGTTTTCCGTTCTGTATCGGGATACAGGCACTCGGCTTCGCCTCGTGTCTGTATACCCCGATACACAACGGCCACTCATTCTGTAAATAGTACATACATATATATACATATATATATATATATATATATATATATATATATATATATATATATATATATATATATATAATAGTTAAAGTAGTCGTTTACAATAGACCACAGAGTGCCCGATACTTTTGAAGGTAGAGCAAGATAGATTTTAGATAAAAACTGCTTATTCTGAAAGCTAACAAGGCGAACTTGCCCCACGAACTTGCAGTTCGTTTTGAAATACGCATTTGACTGGCTGCTAGGAACGAACCAAGCAACCAATCAAATGCGTAGTTCAAAAGGAGCTTGCAATACTACAAAACGAACCTGTCATGTGAACGAACTTCCAAACATTTTGGTGAAAAGTATGTTGCAAATGACTGTGAATCATGGAGTATATATATGAACGATTTGTTTGAATTATTAATGTCTCAGAAGGTGTTCCGGACGGCGAAGGAGTGTTGCGGCGCTCAGCTGTTGAAAGTGGTGCGTGCCGTGTCGCATTGGTTATTGCAACGCTACGATCATAATGTAAACAACAAATCGTTGCAATTTTGCGTTCGAATTTATTCAAAATGGAGTCGTACAAACGAAAACTTCTGGCTATGAAGATGGTATGTACTTTTATACCCGCTCTCTCTTCAGTGCAAATGACATCTGTTTGCCAAGGCAACCAGTCACATGTTACGACAACGCGCATGTGCGCCTCCTTCATTGATAGCAGGCTTCTTTTATGCCTGAAGAAGTTAACCTGTATAAATATGTTAAATAATAATAATAATAATAAAAAAAAAGCTTGGACGGATCCGGTACTGTGTTAACGGAAATGGTAAATGGATCACTCTTGATCCGGCGGTACTGTTTAAACACAACTTACCGGACTAATAATTTTGATCCGCGGATCCAAATTGATCCCCTTATTGTAAGTTTTTGTAATTACTTTGGTTCTCCAGAATTATTTCAAAAAGCAAGCATAAACAGTGTTTTTAGAAAAAAATAAAGCGAACCCTAATGTTATTACGCTCAGTACTCATATAAATTGAATGCGTATGATGGAAGATCTCGCAAGGATGGCTGCTATAAAATATAAATTAATAAATAACAAGACGCCTGGGTCAGGCGTTCACTCGGGCTACTGGCAAAGTGCGGAGGTGCTTGATCGATTGATCGAAGGCCTCTCTCATCAGCAGAAGCTCTATACCGCGCGAGCAAAGGTGGGAGTGGACCGAGGAAGATCAGATCGAAGGCGAAATGTGGTGCGTATACTTCACACTGGTGAACATATTTACGATCAAGACAGTTGTCAACCACGCCTCATGATCGCTGTTAAACTACAAATCAGCCGGTCACTTTCAAAATCTACCAACAATGTGCAAGAACACCTTGATCAAAAGGCAAAGCTGTTCAACTTTTTGTCCAACTCCAAAAGCGAAAGGAGCAAAACACTTTTCACCGAAATCTTCCGAAGTTCGTTCCGAAGTTCGCAACTTCCTTGGGAAGTTCGTAGTTCATTTGGAACTACGCAGTTGATTGGTTGCTTGGTTCCTAGCAGCCAATCAAATGCGTAGTTCAAAACGAACTTTGAACTTCCCAACGAACTTGCGAACTTCGGAACGAACTTCCAAAGATTTGGGTGAAAAGTGAGTTGCAAATGACTGTAATACAACATGCCTCACGGCCTCATCACACGGCTAACAACTCACCGGAAGCATGAATAGTAGCGGAAGTAAAAAGTGCAGAAATGCAAAAGCGTGACACCCAAAGAAACGGAGCCGAAACCTAGACACGGCCTACCGCAGATCAAGGACGTAGCCAGGATTTTGAAAGGGGGAAAAAAACAACCGTTGAGTTAAGTTACATGCGTGCGATACATCAATAAACGTCCAATAGTAACACTTAAGATGGGCGCTATAAAATCAGGACGCTATTAAGCGTGGCCCGGGCCCCGGGGTATATATAAACAAGCACGGAGACTGGATTAGGAGCCAAGGAAGGTACCATTTCATATTATTAGTCAGAACAGCGACTGAGATCCAGTCAATATAACCGTGTTCAAAACAAAATTTCACCATGCAAGGGGGGGAGTGACCGCTCCCACCGCTCCCCCTCTGGCTACGTCCCTGCCCCAGATAGCCCGAGTAATAACTATTACGTGTTTAATACTGCAAAATCAGATTACAGCATTGCCATTGGCAATCTCTAAAAGGACAAAGTGAAAAGTGGCAACTGTCGTCCGTGTAATGTAATGTAAGGTAAAGTAAGGTAAGGTAAGGTAAGGTAAGGTAAGGTAAGGTAAGGTAAGGTAAGGTGAGGTGAGGTAAGGTGAGGTGAGGTGAGGTGAGGTGAGGTGAGGTGAGGTGAGGTGAGGTGAGGTGAGGTGAGGTGAGGTGAGGTGAGGTGAGGTGAGGTGAGGTGAGGTGAGGTGAGGTGAGGTGAGGTGAGGTGAGGTGAGGTGAGGTGAGATTTGGTGAGGTGAGGTGAGGTGAGGTGAGGTGAGGTGAGGTGAGGTGAGGTGAGGTGAGGTGAGGTGAGGTGTGAGGTGAGGTGAGGTGAGGTGAGGTGAGGTGAGGTGAGGTGAGGTGAGGTGAGGTGAGGTGAGGTGAGGTGAGGTGAGGTGAGGTAAGGTAAGGTAAGTTAACAAAATTGTACTAGACGTTGTTGGAATAATGATAAAAGTTTTTGAAAGCAAATTAATCGAGTCGTTGCGTGGACGATTTCATATTCAGACGAGGCAATTTATATGGCCAACATGTCTGGTGAGGTGAGGTGAGGTAAGGTAAGGTAAGGTAAGGTAAGGTAAGTTAACAAAAGAATGCTTTCGGAGCCAATCAAAAATAAAACGATTGACTCACGACAGACCACCGAAGCCAAAATAACTACTTTATATGGCCAACACTCTTAGGTGAGGTGAGGTGAGGTGAGGTGAGGTAAGGTAAGGTAAGTTAACAAAAGAATGCTTTCGGAGCCAATCAAAAATAAAACGATTGACTCACGACAGACCACCGAAGCCAAAATAACTACTGTACACCAAGTATTTCATAAGTCATCGTTGACAGCATGGTCGCATGGGGCGAGATATTTGACAAGGAACGAGATATTCAACAAGAGGACGTATTTACAAATTTAGTACGTATTTTAAGTATGAATCGTAGTCAATTCTTAATTGTAATGTACTAGACGTTGTTGGAATAATGATAAACGTTTTTGAAAGCAAAGTAATCGAGTCGTTGCGTGGACGATTTCATATTCAGACGAGGCAATTTATATGGCCAACATGTCTGGTCGAGCTTCGTAAACTGACAAGACTGTGCGTTGCCGAATAGAAATGGATGACCTTCTTCTAAGAAAACAAAGTTAGCTTCATGGTCAAGCAACAATGCCCAAAACCTATGGTAGTCCACGAGCGAAATATGCTATTAAATAACATATTGTCGATGTAGATGACAAATAGTCAAATGTCAGTAACTGGCAAGTCTATATACAGTATTAATGGAGTAAAATTGTATGCTGCAGCTGTCAATGTCATGCAAAATCATGTTATGAATGTGCAAACATTTATTGTACCTTTTTCTGCATGTATGGCATGCATATGTCTTGAAGAACAATTAATGTATGGTTGCTCTTATAATTTTGATGACATAATTTGCTGGACATCTTTTTCATTCACTATTAAATTTTACAGCAGTAATACTCGAGATGCTTGTTATCTCAAGCGATTTTCTTTACCTTCTAACTAGATTGCATTATCGTTTGACAAATTGTTGTAACGAAAATATTTAAATACTGTCTTAAATTAGTCAATTAAGTCAAATTTTGTGAGTTGTTATATAGTTATGTTAATTTGACTGACCTACTTAAAGCTTTACTACCATACTTTAGCACTTTGCTCTATCTAAATCAATGCCTATAGCATTTTAGTTACTTTTTCAGGTTTTTGCCATCTCTAAAACCTCAATGTCACCGAACACGCACGATTGTTTCTGTCAAACAAGAGATAGTATAAATTAGGTTATGCCGTTTTATTAAAAACTTACCAAAATTACTAGTAAAAGAAGAAGAGCTGCAGTTACTCCTGAAGCTATCCCCGCTATTTCTGCAGTAGAAAGCTCGTCACCACTACTGTTGTATTCGGAGTCGTTTGATTTTGTATTTACGGATGAAGAAGACGAAGCTGTGAAGCTATACGTCGTTGTCACATCTATATCTGAAGTCGGAGGCCGGTGCCGGTTGGATGTTGTTGTCGAGTTTTGCAATGACGAAGAAAAAGTTATCGAAGGGGACGGTGCCACCACAGGTGTGTTATCAGTGGATCTTGCATGTGGGCTAGTGCTATTAATACTGAGACCGCCACTTTTCATAGATGTCATTGTTGGTGATTGTCCGAAAATAACCGACGTATGTAATGTAAGAGAAGTCATCTTGAGATTGGTTGTAGTTTGTATCATACTTGACGTTGATGAAATACGTCCTACAACAACAAAAGGAAAATAAACATTTAGCTGCAGTGATTGACGCACAGAAGGCCTGCACAAACAGTTTACCTATATAAACGTATAATGTATATAACTAGGGCCCCCGCCTTGAGAGTTTAATTTGTTGCATTTTTATGACGCGTCATTCCTAATAACTGATGTAAACATCGCATGCATCTGCACAATATACAGATCAAGCACAAAACTTCTAGAGAACTACTTACAACTTTTGCAAAGGGGCTTGCCCCGAAACGTTGGAAAGTAAATAAAGTTCTCTAGAAGTTTGGTGATTGATCTATAAATGTTTGGCTTCACACAACTGAACCAGTCACACTCACATCCCAACAGAAAGATAGAGAACAGGGAATTGAAAGTGGAGATTTTGTTAACGCTGTCGTAATAATTTATTAAATGAATTTGACACGGCAGAAATTCGACGTTTGAAAGTTGAAACGGGGTCGAACTTCTGGCAGCGACTGTCGAATTTAATTCGCCCGCCGCATTAAATTCGGTGTGTGGAATTTAATGGTTGATAACGTTGCGTTTTGCCGCATTTAATTGCTAAATTGAATTCTACACGGTAGAAGACGGGTCATCACCTATCTAATATACTAAGAAGGCTTCTGATTGGTTTAGATAACGTAACCCAACCCTTCCCCTAACCTTAATCAGTAAGGAGCATGGGAACGAATTGATAATCGACAATGTGATTGGTTACTTATTAGGCAATCAGAAAACTCTAGCTAGGCTAGGTAAGAGCGACGCTTGAAACGGGCTAAAGAAACTGGACATAGCAATAAACAAAACAAAACATTGTACGATGAACTGTAAAATATATATTCTCGAATTTCCGCGTACAAAACGAAAACTTTAAAGGTGCATTACACTCCCGTCTGCGCATGTACGAAATTAATGTGTACAAAAAAATACTGATACCTCATTCATGATTGTAAGCTTTTCTTGCCTCCTCTTCATTACTTGTACTTGAAACGAAACATTTTTAGCGGAAACAGAAGAAATCCGAAGAGATATCCTCGCCGAAGCACCTGGTTTTCGGCCATGTTGCTCCGAACGGTTTACATTGACCTGAGTACTTCGTGTAATTATCTTGGCGGATCATGCGCAGACGGGAGTGTAATGCACCTTTAAGTCTAAGGTCTGACTAAGAGTAACAGATATAGTACTATACATAGTCTATCTATACTGACTATACCGAAGGGAAGATATGGAGAGTTAGGTGGTATATTTGAATGAAAGTATCGACCAAAGTTTCAAAACATATGTACCAACGCTACTATATATAATCGATGTGGCACCGTACCATTCATTGATGGAGTCAATGACCGAGTTTCATTCGGTTGTGCTAGAAAAAGAAGAGAAAATATAATTACTGCTAGTCATAAAAGAGAGTACATTTAGCTAAATTATGGCATTACGAAATAAGAAGTTTGGGTTATTAATAGTTTACATTATAATATTTAAATTTTCGACAACAACAAGCGTAATATAATATTATGTGAATGGAGGTTCTGGAGCAATGTCATATAGTCTTTTGCCAATATTAAGAGACGAAACAACTCACAGAGCGAATAATATAGAGACAATTTATTAACATAAAGGCCAGCCAGGAAAATACAGGGGGAAAGGAGCCACTGGGCCGAGCCTAACACGAAGTATAACCGATAAGAGGACACACGGTATCGTAGGCGCAATGCACAACTAACAACATAATGGCGTGGCTAGTCTTATCTGTTTCTTATCTGTTTCTATCATCCCAAGAGGGGAAAAGTAAACTGAACAAATTTGAGAAAATATTCTGGTAAACATTTGAACAAGAATAAGAACAATCCAAGGAGGGGGTTAACGTTAGAATTCCTTGAGATCAGCTATACAGAATAAAGTCGTGTAAGAGAGCAGGACGACTACGTTGTCGACTGGAACGACGAGGAATAGGATGTTCGTCCTGGTAAGAACCGATCGCAGGGGTTGTAGGCTCGTCGCACTTAGGCGAGGGAATATATTCCGAGTCATCTTGGTTGAGGGCTTCAACCAGGGGATCGTGTAGATAACAGGAAGTAGTACTTGAGCTTGGAAGATTGGTATCATCTTAATGTGGTGGTTCAGACAGCTCGTCAGGAACCTGCGGAGGAAGTGGAGGTGTGGGAGTCTGGACAGATGTTGTAGGAGGAACATACCTCTCAAGGGGAGTGGAATCGTCGGTGGGGTTGTGGGGTCCTACTGGTGGGAACGAGGACACGGAAGGTCGGGAACACGGAAACACTCCACTAATTTCACGCGGTATGGGGTGGAACGGAGTTGGGAGCCGGTAAACTTACCAACATTACACCATAGGCCATCAAAGGAAACGACCAGGTAGGCAGGTATCTGTCACGAGCACGGGTCTTTGAACCATATGACGTAATGTATACCAAGTCACCGACTTCCACTGAAGGGGACAGAGAAGGTCGGGCGTTCGGGGCTTTGGATTTCTCGCTTGTAGGATGGTTACCAAGGCGTTGTGAGTGCTGTTGTTTGATCAGGTGGAGATCGGAAAGGGGAAGTTGGGAGTTGGTAAACTGGTCACGTTGCAACCATATCTCATGCGTGGATAATCCTTTATCACGAATGCGAGTGTTCAGGTTGGCGGTGGCGATAGCTAAGGTAAGAGGAGTGACCATGCCCCTTCTGGACAGATGCGGAGAAGCTCATCACCAAGCTCAGCGAAACACTTTTCAGCCACGGGGTTCTTGTTTGCATTCTTGACACGACTAATCTCGACAGAAATATTAAGGCGTCGAAGCTCTTAGTCATTGAATAGGGAGGCAAACCCTGGTGCAGGGTCAACCCTAACTACAGCGCATGGACCAGAAATAGGACACAACTCGAGGCAGAGACGAATTAGGCCGGCACGAAGGATATCACGGCGCTCGTCTTCTATAATGCAGGATGTGGTAAAGGAAGATGTTGTCTCACGAACTACCAACATGAGTTGACGGTACCTTTTCATCACGTCAGCAGCAAAGGAGATGCCAACTGCGTCAGGAGGATTGGATGTGGTCTGCTCAACCAAACAAGAAGGAATCTTTTCCAAGGAAACACAGAGGTGGCATAATTGGGAGCACTGGTCTAGGGCCTTGTCGAGTTCTAAGGCGTAGAAAGATCGGAGGAAGACTAGCTTTAACTGGTGACGAGACGGGTGGTTGAGCTTGACATGTAGGGCAGACAGTAGGCCATCTATTATGGAGCGAGGAATGACGATGCACTCACGAGAAGTAGGCCGTCCCTTGAAAGAGAGACAACGTACCGTTGAGATAGCGCTTCACGTCTTTGATATTGATGGATTTCTTTGAAGGACGGGTTCCCTGCTTTAGGTGAGAGTGGACACGTCGCAAATCTGGGCAATCCTGCTGGGTCTGTAACCAGGCAGATCGAGTGGTAAAAGGGAGTGCCACAGAACCGGAGAGGACGTCGTGGACGGAAATGGGGCGTACAACAGAATCTTCTGCTTTGGAGATGGAGGAGCAGATTTGACAACGAGGATCATCACAAGGAGGGGCGTAGTGACTCGCAAAGTCGGAAGGTAAGTTGGCGGAGCCAGCAAGATGGCGGAGTGAGATCTGGTAGCGGCTGACGATGGAGAGGAAAGTAGTCACGCGAGGGCTTGCGGAGAACTGACCACGACAAAGCTTTTCAAAGGCTTGGACACAGGGCTTGCTGTCCGTGACGACACGGGTCTGGAACTTAGATTGGATGATGTAAGGTGCAAAGTGTTTGATGGCAGAAGCGATGGACAATGCTTCTACTTCACAGGGAAGCCAGGTGACTTGATGCTTTCTGGTCTTTGCACTGAATAAACCAGCAAGAAGTAATTTGTCTTGTCATGCACGAAGGACATAGAGTGTAACACCGAGACCATTCATCTTGACGGAACCATCAGTCACAAATCACAATCCAAAGTTGGTCATTGGGTTTAGGAAGTACAATGGATTTGTTGGAAGAGAGAGCCTTCTGAGCCTAGTGAAAGGAAGCTAAAAGGTTGTCGGACCAAATCACATTATGGTGTGATTGATTTCCAGAGGTAATGCTTTCCATGGGGGCGGTGAGCTTGGCTGAACCTTCTATAAGGCGACGGAGCATTTTTTTAGGAGCCTATAAAGGCACGAAGATCACGGATGGTCTTTGGTGGAGCACAGGAGGAGAGTGCGGGTACGCGATGAGGAGAAGCACGAATGGAGCCACGTGACCATTAGGAAGAATGGTGGTGAGATGGGACAGATGAGAGTTTTCTTGGCAGAAAGACGGCTCTAAGCCATCATGACTTTTCTCCAGTTGGCAAGTAGCTATGCAGGGGTATTGCCACCGCAGTAGAGGTCGTCTGCGATTTTGGCGACGCATCCATCTTGAAGGTCTCCTAGAATGCGACACATCAGCTCTTCTAGAGCAGTCTCGGAGTAAGGCATTCCCATGGCACACCTAGTGTAGACGCGGACACTTTGAATGGAGTTGCCACACCGCAGTATTTTAGAGAACTCTTGCAGAGGGGAATCTGGTAGAAGGACTGGGATAAATCTGACACGATGATGTAACGCCAGCAGGCAATCCTACGGAGGGTGGAGTCGACAGCAGGCATTAGGGAAGGCTGGGGTTTACTGTAGCGAGCCACATCAGTAAAGGCAGTGACGAGGCGGAAGCCACCACTTCTTTTCTCTACAAGAAAGGTAGGGTTCAGGTATTCTGTAACAATGCCAAGGTCTTCTGGCGGCTGGAACACGCCAATAGTCTCCAGCTCATCAAACTTAGTTTGAAGCTGTTCTAGTTTATCTTGAGCATACTGAGCATGCGGCCCTTGCGCTGAGGAGGTAGAACAGGATCCATGTTCACCACACCTTCGAGTGGACCCATGGCACCATTGTATCCTTGTATGGTCGGGTTGAAAACGTGATCAAACTCCTTCAAAAGAGCACGACAGCTAACTTTTTCGCTGGGTGACAATATACTATCAGGATCCACACGAACTGGCTCGAAATGACATTCTGGTATGTTGGTGTTGGAAGTCAGAGACGATGGGAGTCCAATAGGTTTGGGGCAAGGAGCAGATATTTCAGGTGAGGGATCAGCAATGACCAGATGAGTTTGGCAAAGGTGGTCGTTCTTCTTGATGAGGAATTGGTGGTCATAAATGGAATTCCAGCAAGAAAGTACACATCTAGGTCTTCCACCACTAGGGCTTCAAGGGTGAGACCTTTGCCATTACGAGACAATGATAGGTGGGTTTCACCAATGATGGAAAGAGGGGTGAGACCATCGGCCTGTAGTGCCAGCTGTGAGCTCTTGGATATCTTAGCTCCAATGTATGAAGCAACAGTAGCTTTCATCATATTAGTCTCTGCACCAGTATCAATGGTAAGGTGGAGTGGATGGTGGTTGAAGAAAGCATAAAGGTAAGGTGACTGGGTAACATTCACACGGCGACTAGCTGCAGGGTAGTTGGAAGGACGACCATATTCGCAATGAGCCTGAGGAATGGAGGCTGGAGTATCTTCGAATAAAGGCTCATCTGGGTAGTCTAGGACATCTTCAATATCAGCAACTTGGCTAGCCTGCGAACCCAGACCTATTTTTCTGCCCTCGTGCCTCCCGCGAAAACTACGAATAGGTCTGGATTCGCAGGCTACAACTTGGCGTACTCTGGAGAGAAATTGGTGGTCGCTATCAGGTAGGTATTTGCAAGTGCTCAAAAAGTGGGAACGGAAGTCTGGACGACCTGCTTGATAACACAGCAGAGAGGACTTGGTATAGGTCGTTGCTTGAAGGTGGGCTTGGATATTGGAAGGCGAGGGGTCTCGAAGGAAGAAGGACGACCAAAATTACGAGAAGATTTCCCAAAGTTCGTGAGAGCCGTACGCAGAACTTTGGCCTCTTCACTGGTATGTAGCTCGTCTAACAAATAATCTAAAGCTTGGGATATCTCAGGCTTAACAGAGGCAAGTGTGCGGCTCTGTACCATACCTTTGTTTAATGGGTCGAGGAAGTGCTGGGTGGACATTATAACAAGCTGCATGAAGCCATGTATTAAACACAACAAAATTTTCGAGTGTTGGGGAATGCTCTTCATCAACATCAGGAGTGAGACCTTGATGGGTGATGGCATTAGCCTTCGTCAACAAATTAGCATAAAGATCTTCAGGCCTTTGGTCAGACTTGAACTTGATATTATTAGCCAGATCTAAGAAACGAGAGCCTGTAGATTGTAGACCATAATGTTGTCGAATAGATTGCCATACACAACTGACAGACGTTGAATTCTTTAATAAAAATAGTATTGCGAGAAATAACAGGAGCATAATTAGCAATCTGACCAAGCATCATTTCAAGATGGGTTACCTTTTGAGCACTAGCAGTCCCGCGTTGAATGGCGGGAACATCATTGCCGTCGTCGGTAAAGCCACGAAGAGGTGAGGCATTAGTTTTCTTTAACAAACTAGATCCATCAGTGAGGAAAGAAGCAAAATTAGGGTCCAGAGAGAGGATATATTTTAGGTTGTTCTCCCAAGCTTCTATGGAAGTAATCGTATCTGTAGTAGTGAGCGACCACTGCTTCGGTGCTCGAACGGCGGCCATGTTGTTTGTCAATACGCTCTTTGTAGAGATTTTACACGTTGAATTTTCGTCTGTTTCTTTAGTGTAGTACAGCTCTTAGTACTCTACGGGTTCTTTATAATCCGAGACGCTGCCGATAAGCAAATAGTTAAGTGTCTAATTGATAATCAACCAATCCTGAAGGATTTCGAATATTAGATTCTACTGCTGCAAGTGTTCTTCTGATAGCAACAAGTAATTGATAAAGTTAATTACTGTCAGTCATAAAAGAGATACATTTAGCTAAATTATGGCATTACGAGATAAGAAGTTTGGGTTATTAATGGTTTACATTATATTTGAATTTTCGACAACAACAAGCTTATAATATATGTGAACGGAGGTTCTGGAGCAATGTCATATAGTCGTTGTCTTAAATGTGGCCGATTCCTCAGAAAACGATTCTGGGACAATTGCACTTTTTGCATTTATACCATGTAAATAAGTTGATATAATAATAGTTGCTATTTTTTATAAATGATTTCTCTTATAAATATCTTTCATATTCAATCCCTAGAATGTTTGCAAATGATACAAATTTCACGTTTGAAAACACGTTTGAGATGGATAAAGAAATTATCAAATAAATTAATTTGATTTAGTTTGTGTAAATTAGTGGCTCGTATTGAATAAACCTGATGTACACGTCTTGGTCCTCCTCTTGTCATTGGGTGAGTTTTAAATTTTCGCCACGTCCAATTTTCGCGATTTCTTTTAAAAAATGCAATATTTTCAAAATTACAATTGAAGCAATGAAAATTCAAGTTATGTCAAACATATTGCCCAGGCTGCAATTTTCATCATAAGATTTATTTCTTATTTTTTTTATGTGCAGCAGTGCAGTAGTGTTGCAACCGACACCCCCTGCACCCCCCACCCCCAAGAAAAAATAACAAAAAATATTTATATTTAATTTTTCTAGACTTATCTTGAAACTATGGCATTTCTTCAATATTATAATCAATATTAATATAATCAATAATAAAATCAATATTATATAATTTCTATATTCAATAATTGTAAATAAAGTTGTTGTAAAGCTAATGTAAAGTTGTAAAGGGTTTTGTTGTAAAACGTCTTCAAAATGCAGGGCAAAATATTCAGTGGCGGATTACCCAGTAGGCTTTGTAGGCTAAAGCCTACATGCCCAGCTTGCAAGAGGCCCGTGATTTCCATAGAATACATTGTTTTATTATTATTATTATTATTATTATTATTATTATTATTATTATTATTATTATTATTATTATTATTATTATTATTATTATTATTATTATTATTATTATTATTATTATTATTATTATTATTATTATTATTATTATTATTATTATGATCAGCATTGAGCAGAGCTGCTTAAACGCGCTCTGTACATGTTGTTAGTTTTATCGCCGTTTTCTTACTTGAACCACCGTATATTCTTCAAAATATTATAACTATCAAGCTTGACTAGGATTTGAATAATGATTCGCTCAAGTCTTATCGCTATGCTGGTAATTTGCGCTGTTTGTTCGTTCTGTGGTAAAGAGTTCGTTACGCTCGGCCGACATTCATGGCGTTGTAAACAAAGATTAAATCAAGCTGAACAAAATCGTCGTGGTAACACAGTAAACCAAATGCCAGTTATGCATTCTCCTGTCAGGATTTCAAATACTGACGCCATAAAGTGTTATTGTGGTAAAACATGCAAAGGAACGCGTGGTCTTAAAATGCACCAACGTAGTTGTCGTACAATTCATGGATTAAATGACGAACTACTTACAGATCTTGAGCATCAGTCTACTGAAAATCCTACCAATATTTATACTCATTCTACAGTTGAGGAAATCGATACGAATGCGAACATTGTTAATGATCAGAGTTTTCCAGTGTTAAGAAAAGGAATAAATCTTCCCAAAAGTGACGCAAAATGGTCAACGGCTAACACCTATTTCAAATTTGCGCTTCAATTAGATGCACCAATCAGAGTACAAGATCTAAATGCAAGCATAACGCAACTTAATAATGTGGTATACAACTATTTTGCTGATAACTTTGGTCATGTTGAGAAGATACCGGATAAAGCCCTAGTGAATAAGTATAAAGATCAAACAGTAAAGGACTTAAAGAAATCTCTAAAACAATTAAAACTCTCAAACGCTGATCCTCATGAAATTAAATACGTATCTCGCACATTGCGTGACAAGCTTCGTAATGCTAGTAAAAACAATACCAACGAGACAACTCAAAATCAAGACAAGACGTTCAATCACGACAACTACATTGGTAGAAATTTTTCGGGCTACGTTAAAAATGTCCTGAATAACAACAATTCTTTACTCCCATCCTTTACTATGACAGAATGCCTAACCTATTTCAACAAAACTCTAAATTCAATTAATCCAAGTAAACTATTTTATATTCCCAGCTGGATTCCAAAGCTATCTGATCCTGTCGTCAATTTTGACCTTGAACCCCCAACCTATCGTCAAATTACAAATATTATTCGCAGGATGAAAGCGTCTGGTTCTCCTTGTCCCCTTGATCAACTTTCAATTATTTGATTTAAACGATGTCCATTTTTACGCACTTATCTAACCGAAATAATACGTAGCGTCTGGTCTTCTAAATCTGTACCTGCTGAATGGAAAATAGCATGTTCTATACTTAGGGACCGGTCATTATTTATAGCCAGGGTTGGGGCCGAAGAGAAATTATTTTAACCACCCAAAATTCATCTACCCAACCGAACTTAAACCAGAAATTTGGAATACCCCACCATTTTTTACTTAAAAAAATAATTACCCAACCCTCACAGAAATGTTGCATTTTGTTACTTTTTACAAATAGTGTGTACCTTTCTTGCCATGCCTGCCAGTTTCCGTTTCACGACTCTTCATTTCAATACTGATAATGCCCAATTTCCAGCATACATTCACTTACATTTACATTCACTTACAAGCACTTATACAAGTCAACTATTATTTGTTTATTCATTATTTATTGGATTTCAGAACATAATTGGTACAGTAAGACAAGCAAAGCTGAGAATTCAAATAGGTCTCAATATGCCTTCTCTGAAAATATTAGCCCACAAATGAAAGGATGTTTTGTGCCTCAATCAATATTAACACCCACCCCCTCATGCCACCACACACCCTCATGCAGGGACGTAGCGAAGCCTTGGAAGTTGGGGGGGGGGGGGTGTATGGTGGTTATTTACCTGATTTGAAAAATATTTTGGAAATTTACCTGAAGTTTAACTGCATATTATTTAGGTGGTCTCACGACAACACATTATTTCCCGTTCCCACCAAGTGCTTTTAACACCGTTACAAAAACAAAGTGAACACCAGGCAGTTCTGAACCTGCATGTACTTATGTATACAAAAACATGTATAACAACAAAAATCAACATTATACATACATTGAGGTACTAATATTTACAAGTTCACAAAGTCTCAAGTCCTAAAATTTAAATAAACGCGATTTCGATTTGATCGTTCAACTTTCCTACGTTTCATTGCGTAGCAGTGATTAGTGAATTCAAAATTAACACAACTTTCCCACAATTAGTCAATTATCCGTTCAAAACTCGGCTGAAAAGCGCAATGTAAGGGGCCGACCATTGTGTTTCCTGCTTAGAAAGTGTAGTGCGTCGTCACTCGTCAGGGGGAGTTTAACTAAAATAATATGTCAAGCGCAATTAGGTTGGTTTGACCCGCGGCCGCTGCGTACGCAAGAAAATCAGACGAGAAAGAAAATTTATCTAGCCTTTCACATTTTAGCAGATATATCTACCTGATTTTTTTACCTGATTGTCACACAATTTTACCTGATTTTTTCGCACTGTCTCAATTGGGGGGGTGTAGCACCCCCCCACACCCCCCCGCTCGCTACGTCCCTGCCCTCATGCCACCACACCCAAATGGACACCAATGTCCTGACCTGCAGGGGATTGGGGGAATGACTCGAAAGAACAAAGTTATTACCTTGCAAGTGTCAGTTTTGACAATTTGCACATCTATACCAAGCTCATTTATCTGGTTTCTTGTTCGATTTGCACAGAGGGCAACTCTTGCAATTTTCCTGTCCCATTCAGTGTCGACTGTAACCATTATTCCTTTAACTTTGTCAGCATCAATAGTATGCGGTTGCAATTATTCTGATTCTTCCGAAACGGACCGGGCGCTGTCCGAGCGTTAGCCGAGTGAGATAATGGCATATAGGCAAATTTAACAGCATGAAAACATGGCGGCCAGTGAAAGCGAGTTTCAAGGCTTTCTCAAATCGATAAATTTGGCTGCAGAGTATTTTGAACGATTTAAGGAGACTGGTTTTGACGACATGGATTTGGTTAAATCGTTGGAGCCGGAGGAACTGCGGAACATGTTTGATCTGGTGGGATTGTCAGCAAAACCAGGACATCTTTTAAAGTTCAAGAAGGCAGTTGATCAACTTGATGCACTGACACCACAAAGAACTGGCAATGTTGCTCAAAGCTCTCTGCCACAGAAGAAGGTTCAAAAAAGTAAGTTTTTTCCGAGGCATATAATATTCAACTCTCTGTTGCGGAAATATCCTGGAAAGGAATTTTCACAGGAGCAGGCTAATTTTATTTTAACAAATGATTTCTAGACTCTTACACAAGCATAGAATGCCCCCAAACTGCTATATTTCTCGTTAGTCGATTAGACTAAATTTGCCATATCAATATTTGTTTCAAAAGTCAAAGGAGGCTCTTGAATTTTAATACATGGGTACTTGCATCTGTTGATCATATCAACATGTCCACACAACTAGTAACAGTATAAACAAATATACTATTAAAGCTTCAATTTCGGTTTCTCACCACCTGAAAGATATGAATCAAACTTGTCGATGTTTCAAGCAAAGGCCCTAACCTCCTGACAAAAGGCCTTGCTCGAAACATCAAGAAGTATTTATATTTATATCTTTCAGGTAGTGAGAAACCAAAATCGAAGCTTGTGATATTGAACTGGACCCCACATTCAAATTATCTAAACAAATATACTGTTTTTAACATTGTAGACATTTATGATACTCAAAAATAGGGAAAATAGGGATAATCAGAATTCCTTGTCAGAATAGTAAGATATATTTTGTTTCTTTATAGAAATTTCATTTATTGGTGGGAAATTTGTCTTGGGTGAGAATGCTGAAATCAAGAATAAAGAATCCTGGCAAAAATACATTATACCAAACATAAAGTCAAAGAGACTGATTTATCACAACCAACTAACAAAGGAAATTTACCTCTCGGCATACACTTACAAGCAATCAGGTTTCCAGGCATATCTGAATGCAACTGTGACAAACTTCAGGATATTGTTTCAACGTACAAATCTGGTCTAATTCCAAAAGAGAATATCAGTTGTGCTCGTTACATGGAATTCCCCACAGATGTCAAGATTGAAGATGTTAATAAAAGCCAGAGGGCAATCCAGCATATCAACAATACCATAAGTGAAATTCGAAAGGAGAAAAACAAACTATTGAACAGAAAAATGGAACTGTATGGGGAAGACATGGAACCCAAGAAATGGGCCAGCAATGAAATTGCCTTCGTTCAAGCAAAGATAGGAGACACAGACGAGTTATTAAATGAGGCGGAACAAATTGCTCATGATGTGGAACATGTTAGCAATCAGCTAATCAAAAGGTTTGATTCGAGCTCTGTCCATGAAAGTGAGAAGAAACGGAAAGTAAAGAGAGCCAAGGAACAGAGGTCGAAAGCAAAGAAAAAGAGACTAACTGTTGAAATGTCAAAAGTGGTCAGTCAAAATGTAGAGCATAATATGTCAAGCGATGATGCAATTGACATTTTAGATGATGAACTTTAAATATTTTGTATTCAATTTATCTTTAATATATATACTGTCGTTATTTTATAAATATGGTGCTAAATTTTGTTTTACCCAACCTTTATAGGATGTTAAATTTTTTTACCCAACTTTTTATGCCATGGATTTTCAGTTACCCAACCATTTTCTCTTCGGCCCCAACCCTGGGTATAAATAATGACCGGTCCCTTATCCATAAAAAAGGCAACACAAATGACCCATCCAATTTCCGTCCTATTACTCTAGAAACCATACCATTAAAAGTGTTTACTTCATGTCTCCGCAATGCTATGTTCTCCTTCCTAACGGCTAATAACCTTATTGAACATAAGATTCAAAAAGGCTTCACACCTAATCTGGCTGGCACTTTGGAACACACTGCTCAAATGACAAATATTATTAACCAAGCGAGAATAAAACAACAGTCTCTTGTCATCACCCTACTTGACCTCAAAAATGCCTTTGGTGAAGTCCATCATAACCTGATTCAATCTGTCCTCGATTATCATCACATTCCCAATCACATCAGTGAAACTATAAAGAGCTTGTACACTGACTTCAATACTGCAATTATAACATCAGAATTCTCTACTCCATTCATAACTGTTGGCCGCGGAGTGCTTCAAGGAGACTGTCTTAGTCCTCTACTTTTCAATATGTGCTTAAATACATTTATTCAACACATAAAAGCTGATAAATACCGGCAATTTGGTTTCATCACAAAATTTTTAAACCCAATCCATTGGTTCCAGTTTGCCGATGATGCTGCGGTAATAAGTGGTCAAGATTCAGAAAATCAACATCTTTTAAATCGTTTCTCGATCTGGTGTCAATGGTCCAACATGATTGTTAGAGTTGATAAGTGTAGTACATTTGGTATTAAGAAAAGTCTAACAAAATCAATTCAATATTTACCCAAACTTCTGATTAACAATAAATTGATACCTGCCACTAAAATTGGAGACTCGTTCCGATACTTAGGAAAATACTTTGACTTCAGTATGTCCAACAAAGAGCACAAACAAGAGCTAATCACTCTCCTTGAAGATGTTATGTCTAAAATTGATCTTAAACCTCTACACCCGAAAAACAAACTTCTACTTTATAGTCGTTACCTCTTATCCAAATTCTCCTGGCATTTTACCGTTGCTACCTTATCAAAAACCTGGGTCTCTGAAAACATGGATTCAAAAGTTAACAAATACATACGTAATTGGCTTGAAATACCTGTATCAGGAACTTTAAGTAATGTATACCTTACCAGTAACAAGTTTGGTCTAAATATCTACCCTCCATCTATCAAGTTTACTCAGTGCCAAACAGTTCTTCGTAACGCCTTAAGAAACTCTCCAAATGATTCCATAAAAGATCTCTGGAAATCAACATGTGCCCATACAAACATTCAATATGACGTTTACACCTCGACAAAGGAAGTTCTTAAAAGTTTCAACTCCGGACAAGAGAACAAACTTCAGAAACATCTGGTTCTCCAAGGCGCCTTCTTCTCTAACGTCATCAAGTTCTCACTGTCGAAACTAAACAGCATATGGTCTAAATCTCAATCAAACTTACCAAAGAACATTTATAACTTTACCAACCGTTACATCAATAACTCTCTTCCCACCCGCAAAAACCTTACTAAATGGGGAATAATGTCGAACTCTGATTGCTCCTTCTGCTTAAACCCTGAAACCCTCCTACATGTAGTTGCTGGATGCCAATCGTACCTTCCACGATTTACATGGAGACATGACTCTGTTCTCAACTTTATTGCAAAAACGCTACAACCTGTCAACAACTCTAATCTCTTCGTTGATCTTCCTGGATATAAGAGCCCATCAATAATAACTGGTGAAACGTATCGCCCAGATGTGCTTCTTTCCATTTCCACTGATTGTCTCTATATCCTTGAACTCTCCGTCGGATATGAATCTAATCTCCAAACTAACGTTGATCGCAAAAGAGCAAGATACAGGGATGTAATTACACAGCAAAAGGAACATTTTAAAACTGTCAAATTTGTAAATTTATCAATCAGTTCCTTAGGTGTTTTCTCAAAAGAATGTCGTACCTTTTTGGAGATGTTAAACGATCTAGGTCTTGATAAAAATCACCAAAATTTTTGTATTAAGAAAATAATGTCTATCGCCATTAGAACAACATACTATATATTTTGTTGTAGAAACAAGGCTTGGACAAATCCGGACTTAATGAACATTTGAAGATACATTTTAAATTCAAATTTTTCTATATAGTTGTAAACAATAAATAGGTTCAAGTAGTCAATTATAAATTACCTTAATTAGTGAGATTTATAATTGTATATATATATATAAAGTATTTCAATAAAGTTTCCATTATTATTATTATTATATATTATTATAATAATAATAATAATAATAATAATAATAATAATAATAATAATAATAATAATAATAATAAAACAATGTATTCTGTGGAAATCACGGGCCTCTTGCAAGCTGGGCCTGTAGACGTTAGCCTACAAAGCCTACTGGGTAATCCGCCACTGAACATTTTGCCCTGCAAAAATAATAATAATAATAATTATTATTATTATTTTTAATACAGAATCTCACTGAAACTTTCAAAAACTAGAGTAAAAGCTTCCAATTGGTTAGCTCCAACCTCGTTTGTCATTAATAGAAAATTGTGAATATGGGAAGACCATGGCTTCAGAATGAAGGAAATGGCATTTCTGAGACGGTTAAACAACATTACTCTGCTGAGCGTGGAACACGAATTTTTACGAGAAATAAACTTATCAGCCCTTATTGATGATTTCATGCTCGTCTAAATTCCCGTAAACCTAATCGGTTTCTACAGAATGAGAAACACTTTATATACATGTTTATACAGTTATACTCATTTTCTCTGTTTATACTTGTTTGTACTCTAGTCTAATGTCTACTAGTTTAACTTTTTAAAATAGTTTATTCTTTTAATTTCTTTATACTCTGATACATGTATAGTAGAAAGTTTCAAAGACGTGCATGAAAATTGAACCTGTTCCAGTACGAATTTCTTCCCCCTCCTGTTTAGGGGCTCCTCCCGGCTTCCGCTCAGCGATGCCATCAATGTTCATTATTTGTCACAAATGAAACTATAGGAAAGGGGCCCCACGCACCCTTAATCCGGCCCTGGGTTGTACGAGAATAATCTAAATTTGATTCGATGCTTATCCATGTGATTATCAGTAATGTGAAGGTTGAATCTTGGATAATTATTTGCTTTTTATTTGCAAAGCATGCGTTATTATAAAAGTTTTAACAATATTTAAACATTCGGTTTGTGCTTTGTATATATAAGGCGCTAATTGCTGCGATCTTGACTAGTTGTCGCTAACGGGCCTTGTTTGCAGGGTCTTTTATACTAAATTTGGCCGTTTCTTTCTTTGTTAATATTTAGGTTGGCCCGTCTTACAACATTGTAAATGTGGCTTACCAGTCTTACCTTGCTGTAGACTGAACCCAGTCCCTCCTGATGATGGCGCGCGGGAGAGAAAAGGCGGGACTGTGGACAAAATCGTTGAAGTTGAATTTCCCGTGCCCTGACAAACGCAAAATTCCCATTGGCTGAAATCGTTGATTGACAGGTCAAGTCTGTTTTCATAATTAAAATTCAAGAATAATCAATCGTCTGGACGAAAGTACTTTACAGATCTACGATCTATCTATATCGCATTATCGCTCTGGTACTTGTTTTCATTTTAAATAAAGAGGTTGGCAGTTATTTCTAATTGCAATTGGCTGAAAGACAAAAGTGTTCTTCGTATAAATTGTATTCTCTCGACAGGTTCGTTAGCTGAAATCAACAGGGCGAGAAGCCGAGAACACGAACGTGGTCCTGTCTAGTTGTATATACGGTTTGTTTGATACTTGAAATCACCTACTCTGATTTGCTGACATTTCAACATGTTATGGATATCGCCCGCACGTTTTGTTTTGTAATATACAGCGACTTTTATCTGATATGATCAGATAATACATTTCTGATTTCGCCAAGGGACAATGAACTTTTGTCTCGACGAACGTAAACCAGGGTTGGTAGTTTGGCCTCTTGGAAGCCAAATAACTCGATTTTGGCTTCTTTATTTTTCGATTGGCCTTTTGGCTCCCTTTTGGCCTCTTAACAGTTGACAAGAATTTTTTGAAGATTTTATCAATTTTTTGTAAAAACATTGATTGTATGGAGGTTGATTGTATTTGCATTGTAAATTTTTGTAGTAAATGTCATTGTCGGAGCCAGAGGATAGCCTGGTTGTATTTCTAGCCAATCAGGGTTCATGAAATTCAGCCAATTGTAAAGCAGAGAAACTAACCAATAATAGTTCAGCAATCAGCATAGCAGCACTGCGTTCGCAGAGGTCCGCTTCCCTAAACTATTATATAAGCACACAGTGAACAGTGTTCACTGAAGATGACAAAGATTAATGACATTAATCAGTCTATTGCTGCTATTTTACTCATCCACTTATAAGAAACTAGAATGACAATATGACATTATAACAGAAAGACCAACTATGTATGACAGACTTGATAGTTGATAGTCAATAAAGTTTGCTTTTTTGCGCTTTTCTCTGACATAACGGTCCGATTTGGCTCCTTTTTGGCTTCTTTTCAACAAAAAGTAGTTTGGCCTCCTTTGGTAGATTTTGGCTACTTTTCAAACGGAATTTAGCTCTGAGCATGCGCTGGAGCCTACCAACCCTGACGTAAACACTGCGTAAACAAGAAAGCCGCGTTCGAATATCTTTCATCCGACGAGACGTCTGTAACAAATTGCATATCAAAATAAAGCGCGAGGTACTGGAAACATTTTTGTTACGAAATTATAACGTTTAATTAAATTTTACTCAATGCGTCCTGGAGTTTTTGACACTTTAGTAAAATTATAATTTCAGTTGTCGAATATAAATAGGGAATGACAGCGGTTCGATCGCTTATACATTTTCTCACAGACATCCGATCTATCTTCACATTGTTTGAATCAATATTTTTGCCATTCAAATATATATAATTTGGTTATATGGGACTGGTTCGTTAAACTCAATCTAAGGAATAATATTGAGAAATTCGTTAATTTTAAAATTAAAAAAAATAGCTGGGCGGAGCCTTAGGACTGTGGACAAAGTCGTTGAAGTTGCGTTTGTCCCTCCTTTTCTCTCCCGCGCGCCGTCATCAGGAGGGACTGGGTTCAGTCTAACCCACTGACCTATATATATAACTGGACTGCGGGTGCTGGCCAAAAATGTGTCCCCATTTTCACTTTCAAAATGGCGCCATTTATGGGTCCTTCTGCTAATGGTAGCGACCACTGACATGTACTTATCGTAGGAAAAAAGAATATTTATGTAAATACAAAGCGATTTTCTTACTTTATTTATAATAAATCGTTCCTATGCGAGGGCTTCCCCAGAGGTGAATAAAATCGTCTGGCGTTACTGCGTTAGCCAGAACAAAATACTAAAGAGTAAAGACCAATAAATTCAGACAGGAAAGAGTTAATGCATGCAGGTTGGTCATTGTTAATTTCTTGTGGAACGACTCAAGAGGCCTGCTGGATTATTTGTCATTTTGTCTGACCAAATAGGAATATCACCTCCCATGTAAACAGCCCCTAAGCAAGCCCCTAAGAAGAACTCGGTACGCCTCGCTTCTTTACGATTTTCTCGTGATCTTCAGCGGTTCTTTATAGAGCTGGCAACTTCACAAAACGAAATGTTTGTAGATTTCCATGACCATGTGTATTGACAGTCTTGTTTATTTTATTGCCAAGTGTTCGTGCGGTACCGCCGGCCGGCACGTCTTTAATTCAGACTGCTAGAAAGCTACAACAGTAATTGTCTAGGATTATTATTATTGTAGTTCAGAACTACAATAAGACTCTTATCATGAAAACATCCCGGGCCGCTCAACAAATATTTTGTTTACACAAACCGAGACAAGGACGATATTATGCTGACTTGGCAAAAATTCTGACAGAAAATTCGACAAAGTTTGCCTAGTCCGTCTACTCCGAACGTTTTCTCAAGAAATAATCCACTGTGGAAGTTATAAAATATATTGGCAGAAAGATAACTCACCTTGCTATAACATACGTGCTTTCGGCCGCTATTTTGAAATTTTTCCCCCGTATGTATAATAATGTCTTCTCCGAATGTTTTCTCGAGAAATAAACCACTGTAGAAGCTATCAAATATACTGGAAGAAAGATAATTCATCTGGCTACAACATACGTACAGTTTATCCGACTAAATAGCTTAGTTTTCTTAAAAAAAGCGAAATACCGAACATGTCCAACACGAACTAGAGATTCTTAGGTATCGGTCAGCGACCTTCACCATTAGCAAAAGGACCCATAAATGCCGCCATTTTGAAAACGATTTTGGGGACACTTTTCCTAACTCAAAGGTAATAGGAGCACGCAGTCCAGTTATATATATAGGTCAGTGGTCTAACCTTGCTGCTGTGTCTGTATGATACAAGTTTGATTGCCATACACACTATAAATTTTAAACTAGAAGTTACTATCGCAAGGAAAGTGCTGCCTGAAGGACCAAATGGAGTCCTAATATGCTACTGAAAAATTCTGGATATACTCTGATTTTATACTTATAGTACAGTAGGTCAACACCAGGGCCTGGCAGCCACGAACAGGAGTGGTGCAGTGCAGAGTCATGTTGCTTCGAGGGTAACAGGGTTGTTTAACAACCTCAGGAAGTGGCGCCCCTGCCCTTTAGCGAGCTGAATCGCCTTTGGCAGCAGGAAGGTGATGTCAGCCTCAAGCAGATGAATCTACATAGATCAATGGTTGGGCCTGGCAGCTGGCACGCGGACGAACATCTTATCAAGAAGTCAACGGGTGGCGGTACCGTCTATTGTATAGGCACTGCGGGGCAGCTTAGGAGACAGGCTGGTCGTCACATGAATTTGTGCCATCAGTCCCTCACCTCTTAAGTCCAGAGAGTGGTTCTTTCGGGGGCACGACGAAAGCTCTACTGAATAACCGTGCAATGGTTTTCTTGAGGTGTATGAATCGAGAGGTACGAAAGGAGGTGTACGATACGAAGAAATGCTTTAGATCAAGATGATACGAATTTTATAGTGAAGAAAATCGAAGTGGGAGCAAAGTCCTGAGGCGATGGGCTAACGGCGGTGGCAGCAGGCATGAGTGGCTGGAAGCTGTTAGTTGAAGGCCCACACTGAGGCGGTTGCAACGTGATGGCCGTGATTCAGCACACGGGGCGGATGCTGTTTCAAGGTCCTGTTGTGATGACAAAGCAGCCCCTATTTAGGGAGACACTGCTTTCCCCAATCCGGGGAGGGCCCAATAAAAAAGGAGGGCTAAAAAATGTTCCGTCCAAAACTTTGCGGGACTCCAACTTGCGGTAGCAACGAAAGTAAAATATTAAATTTGTGCACATGGAATGTGCGAACACTCCTAGATCGTGACGATTCAATCAGAGCCGTACGGAGATCGGCAATAGTAGCATATGAATTAGAAAGAGTGAACATCGATATCGCAGCACTGCAAGAGACAAGATGGGCTGAAAGTGGAACTCAAATGGAGAATTCCCACACCCTGTTTTGGTCTGGAGTGGAAGAAGGAGTTAGAAGAGAGGCTGGCGTTGCGATAGCAGTGAAGAATGAGTTAACCAAATTGATGACTGAAGCTCCGAAATGTATTTCGGACAGAGTAATTTCTTTACGGTTTCCCTTAAACGAAGGCAGGCACCTAACGGTGCTTAGTGTTTATGCACCGACTATGACCTACCCCGATCAAGTTAAAGAAGAATTCTATCGCCAACTATATCAGATGTCATACGTAGAATTCCAAACTCTGACAAGCTGGTAATGCTGGGCGATTTCAACGCAAGGATTGGAAGTGATCACGGGGCACATACTCCTGCGATTGGCCACTTCGGCAAAGGAAAATGTAATTCTAATGGAGAACTTCTCATAAACTTTTGTGTGCAGCATAATTTAATAATCACGAACACTTTCTTTAATCAACCGGATCACCATTACTACACTTGGAAGCACCCAAGATCCAAACTTTTTCATCTATTAGACTATGTGATTACGAGATCGAATCAACGTACAGAGGTATTGAATACTCGTGCGATGCGAGGTGCAGAATGTGGTACGGATCACTACCTAGTCAAGGCGAAATTTTTGTTGAAAATGGCACCCAAAAGGAGGCGAACTGCCCCACGTCCGTCGAGAAAATTCAACTCTAAAATGTTCAGAAATGAGCTAACACAGGCTGACATACAACAAGTATTGCAGCCGAAATTGGCAGACTTGCAAAATACAGAGGATGTTAACGAAAATTGGAAGAAGTTAAAAAATGTGGTACATGAAGCAGCCAAAAAAGTAGTTGGTTTTTCAGAAAAGAAGAATCAAGATTGGTACGAAGACCACCGAGATCAAATGGAAAACATCTTAAGTGAGCGGAGGAGACTTCATGAAATGTTCTTGGCAAACGGTACCAGAAGAGCGGAATTGGCTTTCAAAGAGAAGAAGGCTGAGTCGCAAAGAACATCGCGCAAATTAAAGAACCAATGGTGGAATGAAAAAGCTGAAGAGCTTGAGCGATTAGCAGCGACAAATGATGCAAAGGGATTTTACAACGGATTGAAGATAATCTATGGACCAAAGACAAGTTCTACAGCCCCACTCAAGTCCAAAGACGAATCTGAATTATTAATAGACAATGACAAAATAATTGAACGATGGCGAGAGCATTTTCAGGATCTTCTGAATTTGCAATCCGAAGTAAACGGGAGGATCTTGGACCGCGTTGAGCAAAGGCCTTTGATCCATGCTTTAGATGAACCGATAACTATGGAAGAAGTGTGCGAAGCTTTAAATGATATGACAAATGAAAAGGCTCCAGGAATGGATGGATTACCAGCAGATGTCTACAAATACTCCGGAGATGACCTGAAACAGAAATTACTTGAACTTTTTGAGCTGTGTTGGGAGAAAGAAGAGTTGCCCCAAGATTTCAAAGACGCTCTTATAGTTACAATCTTCAAGAAAGGAGACAAATCGATTTGCGACAACTACAGAGGTCTCTCATTATTATGCACAGCTGCGAAAATTCTCTCCAAAATCTTAGTAAACAGGCTAAGAGTGCTGTCTGAGAGTGTGTTACCAGAAAGTCAATCTGGTTTCAGAGCAAAGCGTTCAACAAATGATATGATCTTCTGTTTGCATCAATTGCAAGAAAAGGCGGTTGAACAGTGCAAAGACTTATATATAGTCTTTTTTGACTTCAAAAAAGCGTTTGACATGGTTCCCCGGGAAATGCTGTGGAAAGTTCTCGAGAAATTTGGCTGTCTGCCGAAGTTTGTTAAAATCTTGAAAGAGTTTCATGATGGAATGACTGGCAGAGTTTCAGTCTTCGGCCGACTAAGCGATGGATTTAATATCACGAAAGGCGTAAAACAAGGAGACCCAGCAGCTCCGACGCTATTCACCCTGTTTTTTACAGCTGTCTTAAAATCGATGGATCAAAATTTAGGTGACGTCTACATCAAGACAAGAAGTGATGGAAAGCTCTTTAACTTGGTGCGATTAAAAGCCAGTACGAAAGTTCGTATCAAATGTATTCTGGAACTGTTGTTTGCAGATGATGCGGCTATGGTTTCACACAGCCTTGAAGAATTGCAAGCTATCACGACAGAATTTGCTAGAGTATCAAGCATGTTTGGCTTGGAAATTAGCGTTACCAAGACAGAGTTGCTTTATCAAGCCAGTGGCACTCACCGCAGATTGCAGCCGCGAATCTTTATTAATGACAACCCAATTAAGACTTCAGAGAAATTCAAATATCTGGGCAGTTTCATATCAAATGATAACTCAATTGATGCCGAGATTTCTCATCGTATTCAGTCTGCGACAATTTCATACAGCAAGTTACAAAAGCGGGTCTGGAACAATCACGCACTTTCAATTGCCACGAAAATGAAAGTGTACAAAACTGTTATTTTAACGGCTCTGCTGTACTCTGTATATAGAAACACTGACACTCTATAAACGACATATTAGGAAACTGACGACATATCAACTCCGATATTTACGTCAGATATTAAACATCAAATGGGAAGATAAAGTATCGAATGTTGAAGTTCTTCGAAGAGCGAATATGCCAAGCGTTGAAGCGCTAATAACTACAGCTCAGCTAAGATGGTCCGGTCATGTAGTTCGGATGACGGACGACAGACTGCCGAAAAGTGTTCTCTACGGAGAACTGCTAGACGGACAGAGACAACGTGGAGGACAAAAGTTAAGATACAAAGACGTAATCAAAAGACATTTGAAGAGGATTGATTGTGATGTTGACACCTGGGAAGAAAAAGCTAGAGATAGAGTAGAATGGAGAGGTATAGTGAAGGAAGGGTTTGGAAAAGTCGAAAGCAAACAGCAAAGGGAATACGAACTAAAGCGACAGTCAAGGCACGGAACGTTACAATCGGATATTGTATGCGACAGATCAGATGTAAAAGAAATTTTCTTTCAAGAGCTGGTCTGAGCTCACACGTACGAGCAAACAGATGCTGATTCACCTTATCATATTGTCTTCATCGGATACGATGGACTACCGACGAGTAGCAGTAACTTTCACTTGCTAGGGTCAGAAGACCCACTTACTACATTTTTCTCAAATGACCTTCAGGCAGGAAAGATTAAACATTGAGAATTAAGATTTTCTGGTGCTGGCTATAGTAATAATTATACATATTTTTGATATATCAAATCAACAAACAGCCATGTACATATGCAGATAGATCAATGGGACAAAACAAATAGAAAATATATTTTTCTTTAAAAATAACAGGAACAATAACATGATTAATAGTTTGCAAGATGATAGTGTTCTGAATGTTAGACTACACAGTCAGCAGTTCCACATCTAGCAATTTGTATGTTTGGACAGTTGGTAAGTTGTTGAACGACAACAATTCTTCACGTGGGATGAGACCATTGTTGTAGGCATTCAGGTACATATATTTGTCTCAATGGATAAAGAAACAACAGTTGGTAAGTTGTTCAACGACAACAATTCTTCACTAGTACTTGGTAGGCTACAACCGTTTGGTTTCTGAATTTGTGTCGAGTTTCCTTTCTCAACTTTGTCTCGTTCTTTGTTTACTTCTTCGCTTTCGTTTGGTCATTTATTCTCTACCTACATGTCTACTTTCGATTTCAAGTTTATCGCTTGACTTTTCTGTACATTCTGGCGTATTCTCATCTTGCTGATCTGGGTTGTTTTTTATTTGCTTTTCCAATTTGTGGCGTATGCGGGAATTTTTCGCATAATTATTAATGTGTAACTGGAACACGATTAACGACGACGCCGTTTCGCAGACGTTCTCTCCCGCTCTTCCAGGAGGGGGAAGGACGTCTGCACGCAGGCTGGGCTTGAAGGCTTCAGGTTGAGTATCTATTATGTGACCTGACGATGGAGTAAGACTCCGAAACGTCGTACAAAAATAAACTTTTAATTCTTAATTTTTAAAAAGCTTTTGGTCGTTAATTTATAATAAAGAGTCTGCTTTCTCCGAGGTCAAACGGACGCCCACCATAGCAATCAAAGCAAGGAACAGACTCCAAAAGCGATCGCCCTTTACGGCTTTCCATGCCGATATTTTTTATGGTTCTATGTACTGCATATAGCCACTGATCAGTGAGTAAAAGTACAGAGTGTACGGGTTTTGGGTTAAGCAATTAATTTGTCTGTGTTCATAGTTTTCAAAAAGCTTTAGAAGTAGCTAGTTTAATTTAGTTGCCACAAAGGTGGATAATCTCAACGATAATAATCAATTGATAATATTTTAATACATGATTATGGAATTAGGTAGTAAACTATTATGGCGATTTATACTAGCTTTATATATTGAATGATAATATTATTATCCTGAAATAGCTATCACTTATAGACTGAAATAAAACGTTCAAAACTCAGAAGCTTATGCATGTAATTTGTAGGGATTTCAGAGAACTAGCTCTTCATTTGGCAGTATTTCGCTCACTATAATCATGCCAATAAAATATTCTGTACAATGACCCATCTCTACAATGCGATGATTCAATCCCTTACGATACGATTGTAATACTGTGTGGCTCATGCTTATAACGTAAACTTTATTTTTAAAAGTAATTCGCGAAACATTTGATGTAATCCACATGCGATTCAAATGATTGTAATACGTCCTAATTTATTTCTGATGACTGGGTCGACGAGATTTGTCAAAGTAATAATCTTATAATACAGAACAAGAATAATTCATCAAAACATGCAGAGTTGAATGATTTGATTTTATAGCTAGTTGATGGACCAAGCAAGAGTTTGAAGCGCGGATTTATAGAAACGCAAGGCAGAGTTGGGCCTGTTTCAACCGTCGCACTTTTGCTGTATCGAATTTAAACCAATTGGTTGCGACTGAAATGAAACTGTAACTGATCCAGTCACATCCCAAGAAAAAGATATGAATAGCATGTATGGTTTCGCGATCAGGTTCTAGCGTGAAGCTATACTGCTATACGCGTTTTATGAATGTTGACGACTATTGATTACATTCCGGCAACAGCCAATCAATGAACATCTAAGATTTTGCTTGCCATATAATTAGCGTAACTGCATATTCGTCCATTCTCGTTGGATTGTGCAGGTTCACTAATTGGTTGCGACTGAAGTGCGACTGAAATGCGACTCCAATAACCAGTCACACTCACATCCAACAAAAAGATAGAGAACAGGGAATTGAAAGTCAAGATTTTTTTAACGCTGTAGAAACGGAGTCATCACACCTACCTATACTAAGAAGGCTTCTGATTGGTTTAGATAACCTAACCCAATTAACGTCTACATTAGCGTCACGTGACAATATTTTACGCAGCAACCTTTGGACAGGTGCACAAGGTTGAAATGTGTCGCATGGCGGTTGCATGCATGGAGCGCCTTTGATCTGCGTCCTTCGCAATTCAGCCGCTGGCTGTGAGTAAGGATGATTAGCCCCGCAGTCCTTTATCCCTTTTACTAGTCAAGTGCACGGTTATTTGTTCAATATAATAAAACACCTATTGGATTCATCTTCACCCGATACGGAAAATATTCTCACTGGGACTTGCGCCGCATAATGCCACGCGAGGTGAATTAGGCCATACCCACACGTATGCGCTTTCATAGCGTTTTTATATTGTTCTCGGTCCTCAGGGGAGCAGAAAACAATGGTCTCATTACCTGAAACAATATGAAAACGCTAGGAAAACGTATACGGGTTTTAGATGACTGTACTAATTAACACGCATTCCTGCAAAGCCCAAGGGAATGCAAGCTAGTATATAGGCAACCGAAAAACCGTGCTTTTCACCATTTACCGATTTGCCACGAAGATTGGATAATTTGCATCCCACCCACCTCCCCTCGGGTGCGACACACCCACTTGGCTTCGCCACATTCTGCCTTTAGCTGAAAATTATTTGTCCCCAATCTTAATCCCACCTTCAGTCAAAGGCATTGTGTGGCGGAGGGAGCAGTGAGGATATATTACTATGTAGTCTATAACACAAAGGGAATACATGGAGAGTTAGGCTGTATATTTGAATATCAAAGTATCAACCAAAGTTTCAAAACATACGTACCACGAACTTCCCTAGTACTCGACTTCACGAGTATAGTCGTTGGTGCTAGAAAAAAATCGGGGGGAAAAGCAACTAATTAAGTGTCTTGATAATCTACCAATCCTGAAGGATTTCGATCATTACATTCTACTGCAACTGTTCTTTTGAAAGCAACATAGTAATTGATAAAGTTAATTACTGTCAGTCATAAAAGAGATACATTTAGCTAAATTATGGCATTACGCGATAAGAAGTTTGGATTATTAATGGTTTACATTATATTTAAATTTTCGACAACAAGCGTATTAATATATGTGAATGGAGGTTTTCTGGAGCAATGTTATATAGTCGTTGTCTTAAATGTGGCATTTCTCAGAAGATGATTATAGGACAATTGCACTTTTAATATAAATGAATTCTCTTATAAACGTCTTTCATATTCAATCCCTAGATTGGCTAGAATGTTTGCAAATGATACAAATCTCACGTTTGCAAAAAACAATGATGTGAATTGAGATTGATAAAGAAATGATAAAATTAATTAATGTGATTTATATTAGTTTGTGTAAATGAGTGGCTCGTATTGAATAAACCTGCTGTACACGTCTTGGTCCTCCTCTTGTCATTGGGTGAGTTTTAAATTTTCGCGACGTCCAATTTTCGCGATTTCTTTTAAAAATTGCAATATTTACAGGCTGCAATTTTCATCATAAGATTTATTTCTTATTTTTTTATGTGCAGCAGTGCAGTAGTGGCTTCATTCCTGGAAGAGTGTTCTAGGGTTGCAACCCCCCCCCCCCCCCGCCAAGAAAAAATCACAAAAAAATATTTATATTTAATTTTTCTAGACTTATCTTGAAACTATGGCATTTCTTCAATATTATAATCAATATTAATATAATCAATAAAAAAATCAATGTTATTTAATTTCTATATTCAATAATTGTAAATAAAGTTGTTGTAAATCTAATGTAAAGTTGTAAAGGGTTTTGTTGTAAAACGTCTTCAAAATGCAGGGCAAAATGTTCAGTGGCGGATTACCCAGTAGGCTTTGTAGGCTAAAGCCTACATGCCCAGCTTGCAAGAGGCCCGTGATTTCCATAGAATACATTGTTTTATTATTATTATTATTATTATTATTATTATTATTATTATTATTATTATTATTATTATTTTTAATTCAGAATCTCACTGAAACTTTCAAAAACTAGAGTAAAAAACTTCCAATTGGTTAGCTCAAACCTCGTTTGTCATTAATTGAAAATTGTGAATATGGGAAGACCATGGCTTCAGAATGAAGGAAATGGCATTTCTGAGGCTTAAAATTTCAAAATTTACGGAGGCATGCCCCGGACACCCTTAGAAGGGTCTCGAGCCTTCGGTGCTCAAATATCGTAACAAATTCGCCAGTACATACGGAACATTCGCCAATACAGAACAAGAATAATTCATCAAAACATGCAGAGTTGAATGATTTGATTTTATAGCTAGTTGATGGACCAAGCAAGAGTTTGAAGCGCGGATTTATAGAAACGCAAGGCAGAGTTGGGCCTGTTTCAACCGTCGCACTTTTGCTGTATCGAATTTAAACCAATTGGTTGCGACTGAAATGAAACTGTAACTGATCCAGTCACATCCCAAGAAAAAGATATGAATAGCATGTATGGTTTCTCGATCAGGTTCTAGCGTGAAGGTATACTGCTATACGCGTTTTATGAATGTTGACGACTATTGATTACATTCCAGCAACAGCCAATCAATGAACATCTAAGATTTTGCTTGCCATATAATTAGCATAACTGCATATTCGTCCATTCTCGTTGGATTGTGCAGGTTCACTAATTGGTTGTGACTGAAGTGCGACTGAAATGCGACTCCAATAACCAGTCACACTCACATCCAACAAAAAGATAGAGAACATGCAGGGAACTGAAAGTCAAGATTTTTTTAACGCTGTAGAAGCGGGGTCATCACACCTACCTATACTAAGAAGGCTTCTGATTGGTTTAGATAACCTAACCCAATTAACGTCTACATTAGCGTCACGTGACAATATTTTACGCAGCAACCTTTGGACAGGTGCACAAGGTTGAAATGTGTCGCATGGCGGTTGCATGCATGGAGCGCCTTTGATCTGCGTCCTTCGCAATTCAGCCGCTGGCTGTGAGTAAGGATGATTAGCCCCGCAGTCCTTTATCCCTTTTACTAGTCAAGTGCACAGTTATTTGTTCAATATAATAAAACACCTATTGGATTCATCTTCACCCGATATGGAAAATATTCTCACTGGGACTTGCGCCGCATAATGCCACGCGAGGTGAATTAGGCCATATCCACACGTATGCGCTTTCATAGCGTTTTTATATTGTTCTCGGTCCTCAGGGGAGCAGAAAACAATGGTCTCATTACCTGAAACAATATGAAAACGCTAGGAAAACGTATACGGGTTTTAGATGACTGTACTAATTAACACGCATTCCTGCAAAGCCCAAGGGAATGCAAGCTAGTATATAGGCAACCGAAAAACCGTGCTTTTCACCATTTACCGATTTGCCACGAAGATAGACACACCAGGATTGGATAATTTGCATCCCACCCACCTCCCCTCGGGTGCGACACACCCACTTGGCTTCGCCACATTCTGCCTTTAGCTGAAAATTATTTGTCCCCAATCTTAATCCCACCTTCAGTCAAAGGCATTGTGTGGCGGAGGGAGCAGTGAGGATATATTACTATTTAAGTCTCAAATTTTAATATTAGGCTCGACCTTCAATCTCGCTCAAAATTGAATTTTCAACTTAAATATTTTGCCATATCGGGCTTAGATGAATCCAATAAGTTATAATGTAGTCTATATACCGAAGGGAAGATATGGAGAGTTAGGCTGTATATTTGAATATCAAAGTATATCGACCAAATTTTCAAAACATACGTACTATTCATGACGGATGTACTCGTTGGTGCTAGAAAAAGAAGAGAAAATATATAAGCAACTAATTAAGTGTTTTAATTAAGAATTTTTGTGCAACTAATTAAGAATTTTACTTGGCTTGCCGACACGCATAACATCAGACTTTTATATAATATTTTGTGAATAGATAAGAATGATACAGCTTCAGAGCTTCCCATATAGTTTTGCTTAGTATACGTTTATTGTCGGACTTTTGTTAGTTACGATTTACACGAATTGCGATTGTTTTATTATGACAATAAACAGTATTTAGAGTTGATTTAAGTCAGTCGTTAGTTAGCCAATCAAAACACTTCCCGATACGGATTATCCCGGGTACGAGATTGAACCCAACCCTTCCCCTAAACCCTAATCAGTAAGGAGCAATGTAAGGAGCATAGAAACCAATTGATAATTGGTTACTTATAGCCAATCAGAAAACTCCTTCCTATTTGGTAGGTCTTTACTGTAGAAGAGCGGCGCTTGAAACGGGCCTTAGCAATAAACAAAAGAAAACATTGTACGATGAACTGTAAAATATATATTCTCGAATTTCCGCGTACAAAACTGACGAAAACTTTAAGTCTAAGGTTTGGGTATAAGGTTTTGAAGTAACAGATACAGTACTATGTAGTCTATAACACAAAGGGAATACATGGAGAGTTAGGCTGTATATTTGAATATCAAAGTATCAACCAAAGTTTCAAAACATACGTACCATGAACTTCCCTAGTACTCGACTTCACGAGTATAGTCGTTGGTGCTAGAAAAAAATTGGGGGGAAAAGCAACTAATTAAGTGTCTTGATAATCTACCAATCCTGAAGGATTTCGATCATTACATTCTACTGCAACTGTTCTTTTGAAAGCAACAAAGTAATTGATAAAGTTAATTACTGTCAGTCATAAAAGAGATACATTTAGCTAAATTATGGCATTACGCGATAAGAAGTTTGGATTATTAATGGTTTACATTATATTTAAATTTTCGACAACAAGCGTATTAATATATGTGAATGGAGGTTTTCTGGAGCAATGTTATATAGTCGTTGTCTTAAATGTGGCAATTTCTCAGAAGATGATTATAGGACAATTGCACTTTTAATATAAATGAATTCTCTTATAAACGTCTTTCATATTCAATCCCTAGATTGGCTAGAATGTTTGCAAATGATACAAATCTCACGTTTGCAAAAAACAATGATGTGAATTGAGATTGATAAAGAAATGATGAAATTAATTAATGTGATTTATATTAGTTTGTGTAAATGAGTGGCTCGTATTGAATAAACCTGATGTACACGTCTTGGTCCTCCTCTTGTCATTGGGTGAGTTTTAAATTTTCGCCACGTCCAATTTTCGCGATTTCTTTTAAAAATTGCAATATTTGCAAAATTACAATTGCTGCAAAAATTTCATCTAATAAGGTACGGGCTATGATTGAAGCAATGAAAATTCAACGAAACAAGATATCAGAAGAACGTTTGAATGATTGCATGATCCTTGCTGCAGAAAAGGATATCACTGACGCCGTCGATGTAAATAAGCTGGCAAAAAAATGGTCAATCTTGAAAAACCGACGACTGTTAATCGAATGAGGAAGCTTTTAACTAATTTTTAAAGCATACCAATTACCAATACTACCTATAATGCATAAGTTCATCCGAAAATAAATATATATATATATTTAAATATACTATATATTCACCAATTAAAATTACTATATTCGTTAGTTTTATCAACCCTTTGAGGCTTTGAACTTTTAGCCTTTAGGACTTGAGAATTGTGAGCTTGTAAATATTAGAACGTCTTGATCAGCTCAATGTATGCATAATGTAGATTTTTGTTGGTATACATGTTTTTGGATACATAAATACATACAGGTTCAGAACTGTGGGCCGTGGGGAGTTCCGTGTTCACATTGCTTTTGTAACAGTGTTAAAAGCACTTGGTGGGAATGGGAAATAATGTGTTGGGGACCGTGGGAGACTAGGAGTACCTAGCTAAATATTCAGGTAAATTTCAAAAATATTTTTCAAATCAGGTAAATAAGCGCATACACCCCCCCCCAACTTCCAAGCCTTCGCTACGTCCCTGTCTACGTTCTATGTTTCGGCAGTACATAAACAAACTATAAATACTATCAGTAGATCGAAGGCGGATTTCAGTTGATATGTGAGTAAATTAAATAATATTACAATTTTACGACGTGTTTGGACGATGTAATTTAAATACAGCATTCGAACAGTATTTTCTTTCTCTGACTCTGTCATTGCAAGTGCCAAGTGGTTCGCTGTTGGCTAGCGATTATGTTTTAATAGTGTTTACTAGACAGGAATTGAGGAATATCAGAAACGCTGGGCGGCTGGGTCATGGGTTGTAACTTCTGGCAACTTTAATATTACGAAAACCGATGATGCGCGGCATGGCCCCAAAAAAACACGTCATGATTTCTGTCCAAAACATTGACGAATCCGTCTACATTCCTAAACGTTTTTGGCTGGAGAATTCAAAAGTAGCAAATGGACCAACTGATATTGCAGTGATCTCACGGTGTCAATTTCAAAGGCTAAGGAATGCAGACGGATTCGTTAATGTTTTGGCGGAAAACATGACATGTTTATTTTGGGCCATGCCACGCATCATCGGTTTTCGTAATATAAACGTTTGGTAAACTTACCTCGCGCGCACAACCTAATTGATTGTTGACAGATCAAGGGCTACGAGCATAGCCAGATTTCAAAACCCAAATAACGCATCGCCATTGGTCAATACTCCTTCATGTGACTCCTTTCTCTGCCCTCGTAAAAAAAGAGTGACTATGGCTCAGTGAACTCTATATAAGGACTGGAACGCTACCTCCATAAGGTCGGCCCTATGATTGGATGAAGCCAAACTTCCGGCTGCTGGGGGCATCACATGAACGTCTGACCAACGTCCAAGGAGCGGTAGAAAACAGACAATGGCCCAGCGAGAATTTTTTATTTTTTTGTAGTTGAACTTCTTTTGAATTGATATAACGAAGTCAGTATGTATTAGAATCATTGTCCTTTCTGTCTGAGGTATGTTTGCTGGCAAAAATAGATTGAAGCAGGAAATATATTGCCAAACGAAAGCAAAATTTTGCTTGGATTGATGGAAACTCCTGACGAAAATTCAGGTTATATTTAGTATTTATTCGTCTTTATTTTATGAATTCTTGCATGCAACCCTGTCAAGCTGTGCCTTTGCTCTTATGAATAGTCTCCTCATACCTTTTGAATCATTGTAAGACCACATATATTTTCATCTTTGATGCCTTTAAAACACTGTCGATTCGTATTTCTGTGTTTTGTTCGATTTTTTGACTGTTCAGAAAATTTAATATTTATGGTTTTTATTGATCATGTCAGCATCCATATGCTCGACAGATTATAGCCACTAGATTTCAGTAGGCCTTAGCCTTGATTAATGCTATCTTTATTTGATTCAAGATAGTTCATAGACTTTTTTCTTGACTTTTGATACCGCAACTGGCTCAACACTTGGAGTAGCCTGGTTCCCTGGCCCAATTTCAAAAGAAATAAGGGCCAGGTAACCACTAATCTCATTCTCGCGTCATCAGGGCTAAATCCACTTATGACGATTGCAGTTTTACTCATCGCCACTAAAAACGCGCGAAAATTTAACCAATAGGAAAGCAGAAGTCTTTAGTGGTTACCTGGCCCATATTCTTTGATTGGGCCAGGGTACCAGGCTACACTTGGAGCTGCCCTACACAAAATCAAGAGATCCGCGCGGTTTCGGACTCAAAATGTGTTTTTTGTCAAATATTCAAGCTACGTTTTTGCTGCTAAAAGCCTTTAGAAGAAGTATCTATTACTGTAGCATGTTTGCATTTCTTTGTAATTGGTTCATAACAAAATATAACTTAAAAATAAAGATTTTCTTGCATATAAAGAGGACTGGGGCCGCCCTGCATGTCAGCCTCCATGACGGCTTCAAAATTTGGTTTGTAGGTATCGTTCCAGTCCTTATATAGAGTTCACTGCTATGGCTTGAGACTTGAGATTGCCCTCGCAAACGTTCGTAACCCGCGCCTGCGATACGCAGGTATATATACCGCATTATTCAAAATGGCTGAATATAAAAACTCCGAACAAAGAAGACGAAACACAGTCTGGCGTGCTTCCTTGGTTTGCAGGGTCTTTTATACTAAATTTGGCCGTTTCTTTCTTTGTGGTTGGCCAGCAGGCACGTCTTACAACATTGTAAATGTGGCTTACCAGTCTTACCTTGCTGTGGTGTCTGTATGATACAAGTTTGATTGTCATACATAGTACATACTATATATAAATTTTAAATTATTCATCATTTATATTTGAGTGACGGTTGGGAATCTGTCTGTTTTGCCGTGTTTTGTTCTATCTAGCAACAACAAAATTTGAATTTTCTCGTTGAATATTAATTCGTTCAAACCAAGTGTGATATCATTAATTTTAATGGTCTTGACCTCCTCTTTCCAGATATATTTACTAGTACTTGGTAGTTGGTAGGCTACAACCGTTTGGTTTCTGAATTTGTGTCGAGTTTGCTTTTTCGACATCCTCGGTTAATATTCATTACAATTGACTAAACTTTGTCTCGTTCTTTGTCTACTTCTTCGCTTTCGTGGGGTCATTTATTCTCTACCTACACGTTCAAGTTTCATGATTTTTCTGTACATTCTGGCTTATTCTCATCGTGTTTGCTAACTGGAACACGATTATTAAACGACGCCGTTTCGCAGATGTTCTCTCCCGCTCTTCCAGGAGGGGGAAGGACGTCTGCATGCAGGTTAGGCTTCTGGTTGAGCATCTATTCTGTGACCTGACGATGGAGTAAGACTCCGAAACGTCGTACAAAAATAAAGCTTTTAATAATTTTTAAAAAGCCTTTGGTCGTTAATATATTTGTGTGGCATTATAGCAATCAGCTCTGAGCAATCAGGGACGGACGGGCAGCCTCAAATGTTGAAGAGTCTGCTTTCTCCGGGGTCATACCCCCTACGGACACCCACCATAGCAACCAAAACAAGGAGCAGACTCCAAAAGCGATCGCCCTTTACGGCTTTCGAATGCCGATATTTTTTATGGTTTTATGTACTACATATAGCCACTGATCAGTGAGTAAACGGAGTAGTGTACGGGTTTTGGATTAAGCAATTAATTTGTCTGCGTTCATAGTTTTCAAAAAGCTTTAGAAGTAGCTAGTTTAATTTAATTGCCACAAAGGAGGATAATCTCAACGATAATAATCAACTGATAATATTTTAATATAGTGATTATGGAATTAGTATAAATCGCCATAATATTTTACTTACCTAGCTTTATATATTGAATGATAATCTTAATATCCTGAAATAGCTATAACTTATAGACTGAAATAAAACGTTCAAAAACTCAGAAGCTAGACAGGAGATCAACACTTTTGGGGATGCTATTATGCATGTGATTTGTAGGGATTTCAGAGAACAAGACGCTGATGTAGTGTTCTAACCAAAGCCCTAGCTCTTCATTTGGCAGTATTTCACTCTCTCTATAATCATGGAAATAAAAGATTATGTACAATGACCCATCTCTACAATGCTATGATTCAATCCTCACGATACGATTGTCGTATAATGGCGTATGGTTCATGCTTATAGCATAAACTTTATTTTTAAAAGTTCGCGAAACATTTGATGTAATCCACATGCGATTCAAATGATTGTAATACGTCCTAATTCATCTCTGATGACTGGGTCGATGAGATTTGTCAAAATAATAATCTTATAATACAGAACAAGAATAATTCATCAAAACATGCAGAGTTGAATGATTTTATTTTATAGCTAGTTGATGGACCAAGCAAGAGTTTGAAACGCGGATTTATAGAAACGCAAGGCAGAGCTGGAGCCTGTTTCAACCGTCGTACTTTTGCCGTATCGAATTTAAACCAATTTGTTGCGACTGAAACAATGAAACTACAAATGAACCAGTCACACTCACATCCCAACAAAAAAATAGAGAACAGGGAATTGAAAGTGGAGATTTTGTTAACGCTGTCGTAATAATTTATGAATTGAATTTGACACGGCATATAAAATTTGACGTTTGAAACGGAGTCGAACTTTTGGCAGACATTCGCCTGCCGCATTAAATTCCACGTGCGGAATTTAATGGTTTATAACGTTGCGTTTTTGCCGCATTTAATTGTTAAATTGAATTCGACAGGTAGAAGAGCGACGCGCTTGAAACGGGCCTTAGCAACGAACAAAACTAAAACACTCTACCATAAGGAGACAAATGGAATACTCAACTTACGATGAACTGTAAAATATATATTCTCGAATTTCCGCGTACAAAACGAAAATTTAAGTCTAAGGTTTGACTATAATGTTTTGAAGTAACAGCTACAGTAGTACTATATATAGTTTATCTTACTATCTATACCGAAGGGAAGAATGGAGAGTTAGGCTGTATGTAACGACCAAAGTTTTAAAACATACGTACCATTCGTGGTGTTATTGATCGCATTGGCGACGGCTAGAAGTGTAGCCCACAGTACCTGGTAGTATAACTTCATCGTATATAGCCAAATCTAGTATCGTTTAATATCAGTTCGTAGACCAACTTTATACTTCGTAATCATGTGGGTTACTGTTTGTTCGTTGTTGTTCAAATATAAGTATCTAGATCAGATTTCATTTAGGAACTTCCTTAACTTATCAAATTACAGCGTGGTCTTGCAGAAATTTCCTAACGTGCGCGGAGAGGCAGGCAAGAAAACGGGATTGAAAAATGTCAAAATGACACTAATATGGTACTTTGAACTATTGGTACTACATGTTTTCATCTAACAGTCTAGTAATTATTCATTGATTGAAAAACTTCAGTATTTTTTTAACTCGATCGCAACGCGGAACTGATCTGCGCTCCCGCCGAGGAGGAGAATCCCTGGGTACGAGACTGGCAAGTGATTCACCGATGAGCACATGTCGAAATGTTTCCGTAAATTTACTTTAATTTTTTTACTTGTCTCATGTCATATAACTCAAATCTTGAATTAAGACATTACTTTTCGAAATTCTCGACTAATCTAAATACGTTTTGACTTGTAAATAAGATCATGGTCTTAAAAAACCTTGTTGGTATTGTTGAAAGAACCTACACATAATATGTCTAGTATATTTAATATAAATGTTTTTTTCAAAATAGGCTTGAAGCCTTGAATCATCTTTGTCCTTACTCCATATAAAACTATGTAGCCAATTTATTACAAAGTGCTGAGGACATGGCTGTAGTTCTAATTCGTCAATTCAGTATATAATTTCCGTTTGTGTTTTTCAGAAATAAGTGATTTTTATAGATCATCAACCAGACATTTGAATTTGAACGTATTCTTCAATTCCGTGCGTCTTTTAATTTTGAAATTAAATTAATTAACAGAATGACAATAGAAATCTCTTTACATCCTGCATGTTAACAGTGAAATTTTCTAACTTTCACTTTCGTGATTACGGTACTAAACAAACTTATTTAAAAAAAACAAAAAAAAAACGCCCGCACGGATTTTTGGGAATTAATTTTACGGGTCGTTACGAGCTGTAAAAAGGCATCATTATCAGTATTTAGTGTGCCTAAGGTAGGACACGAAAATGTTGACTGCGTACGAGTCGTTACGACCTGTAAATTAAAACCTTCATCATATTTTCATTGTGGCTAAGACAGGACACGAAAATGTTAACAATCTGTAGGGAGTGGTATTGGGCGCACACGCCGGGTTGTGTAATGGCGTGTACGAACCGTGAAAGGTTTGTTAATTGTAGTATAATTTTATTTTCAGGCTTTGAAAGAAGGAGGGAATGATATGATAATTGCCATTTGAGAATTATATTTAGGTCTTTGAAGTTTTTAATTGGGAAATAAAGAGGGAAATAGGAAATCATATGATAATCAGTCATTTGAGAATAACCGCTTTGTCGTTTTAAAAGAACGAGGCAATAATACTATAATAATTACCATTAATAACTGATAAGTTGATATAGCGCTTGTAGGTTTTGAAAGGATGGAAATGATATCATGAAAATTAGCATTTGATATTAAAGAGTCCTAAGATACACATTGCATGATGAGTTTAAGCCTTTAAGGTGAAGTTATAATACGAGCAACAAATTGCTGCAACTATAACTTTGTTACGTTGCAAGTTGAAATTTGAAAAGCGTTGTTGCACCTATTACCACCCACCTTAAACATTGTCACGCAACAAAATTTTGTTGTTGCAAGTTTAATCAGTATGTTGCAGGCAGTTCAGATCTATTGGCTGCAAGTTGCAGCAAGTAGATTTGAACTGGCATCTACTTTTTCCAACAAATTTTTTCAACTTGCAACAAAATTTTGTTGCGTGACAATGCGGTTTAAGGTTAGTTTAGTTTTTACTAAAACATGCAATTAGATTATTCGCTCTATATTTCTATGAGATAATAGTTGACTGTAGCTGTTCCCTCCTCATAGAAATGTCACCTCATATATGTTAAATGGCCACTAATGTTTTATTCTTTTATTTGAGTTTATGCAGCAAATAAGTCTTATGAGCCTCATTGTCAGTGTACAAACACTTTTTGAATTATAAACCTGGTCAAGAACGAGGCTCGAAATTCATTCATTCATTCATTCCTTTCTTCTCTTCTTCTTTTTTTCTTTCCTTCCTTCATTCCGTCAAAAATCTAATTTAAATCCAATAGTTATAACTAAATTTTAAATTGGTATTTATGAATACTTACTGTATATAAAGCAGGATTGGCAGTATTTTATATTATCTACATTTATTATTTACATATCAGTTATATACATTATTTACATTTGCCATAGCACTTTCTACAAAACCAATATCTTGCCCTCGGGGCTTTCTTCAAAGACACACACACTGAAAATGAAACCAGTTCATACATGAATTAAAATTTGGTATCTTAATTTGGACTTTGCTATTAGTTCTACGCCTTTTCATAATTTTATCCGGAACGGAACGCCATAGTTTTGTCATTTATTGTCACCGGTCCATTTAACTTCAATATAATTTATACATTTTCAATCATCATGGTGCAGTGAACGCATGTACGCAACGCGTACCTATTTTTGATTGGGTTTTGTAAAAAAAACATAATATCTCCAATAAATGAAGTACCCAACTAATGGCATTCTCTACTACCGCAGTTTCCTAATTCAGTTTGCAGGCTCTTTTCTCGTTAGGAAGTGTTCGAAGAGAACACGAAGAGAAAGATGGTGAGTGATCATTGATTCAGAAAACAATGATTTCTACAGAAATATAACAACAACATGGTTTTGTTTTTCTTGTTATGTAGTTTCAGTACATTCTCTTGTTCAGTCGACAAGGCAAACTTCGTCTCCAGCGATGGTACAGTGCCACTACACAAAGAGACAAGAAGAAAATTACAAGAGAACTTATATCTACAGTTCTGGCTAGAAAACCAAAAATGTGTAGTTTCTTGGAGTATAGAGATCTAAAGATTGTGTACAAGAGGTAATTTTTTTGTTGTTACGTTTCTTAATTTAATATACATATATTATAAACTAATACGATGTAGTTTGTACATTATATAAATCCCAAGCTTAGAATATTAAAATAATTCAGGCATTTGGGGCCTTTTAGTTCAAGAGGAAATAAGACTCTTGTTTGTACTGGTTTCTGCTTAGTTCTATAAATTAAGTGTAGTTTTTAATACTACATATTTTTTTATTTACTGCCATGTATATGTATCTATGAACCACATACAGTAACCTTATTACCTTATTAAAATACTTTTTAACACTTTGAAGCCTGATGACAAGTCTTTAGTATTTTATTCTGGCTAATGCCAGACTATTTTATTCTGGCTAATGCCAGACGATATTATTCAGCACAGGGAGAGGTGCAGACCTCAAAGTGTTAAAATCATTCATTATAATTGGTCAGAAAGTTGGTGAGAATTCTTGCTATCTGCACTTTTAGTCATACTTGCTGTTGTGATTGTCAGATTGTCAGTTCACAATGCTATTACAATGTATCTGTAGTTTCTGGAGGTATCTGTAAGAAAAAGGACTTATCATGCATGTGCTGACATGAAACTGTCCAGCTAAGAAAACTGAAGCAAAGCGTGGGTACTGGGAAAGAAGCAACTGTTTTTGAATTGTGTTTTTTCAATGTTATTTGAACGTTTTTTGGTTTTAAGTGAGTGATTTTCTTTACCTTTTCAACTGAAAACAAATAATAAAACAATTATTGAATTCAACTATTTTGATATCAATAATTACCTAGGTCTCAGACCACATATCAGCCTTTGACTGGACCCTGATATTAATTTGTGATATCAAAAACATCTTCATCCAATATTGAATAATTGTTTAATATCTACAATTATGGCCAGTTGTGGGACACTTGCTTTACAGTCATTTGCAACCCACTTTTCACCAAAATGTTTGGAAGTTTGTTCCAAAGTTCATTGGGAAGTTCAAAGTTCATTTAGAACTACACATTTGGTTAGCTGCTGGGAACCACGCAGCCAATCAAATGCATAGTTTAAAACAAACTTTGAACTTCCCAATGAACTTGTGAACTTCAGAACGAACTTCCAAACATTTTAGTGAAAAGTGAGTTGAAAATGACTGTAAATGTCTTAAAACATTTATGTTCCCCCTTTTCAATGTTGAAAATCAGCAAATTTTGATGAAAATCTAGGATTTTATACTTTATACACTTCGTAAAGGTTTTATAAAAACATTCAACATTGAATTAAGGTTGGAGGCAGTGATAAGGAAGAATCTATAATAGGATAAAAAGGTGAAACAGAGCAAAGTTGTACAAAGACGCAGGATGTCTTTTGGATAAATTGTATCTCGTGTGGCACATTCTTGCAGTTGCATGAGTATGTTGTTCAATCTGTGTGGCATATTAGCACACTGTACTTCTAAAGATTATCTGCTAGCCAATGATTGTTCTAGTCTACCCTACATTGTAGCTAGTCTTTGTTAATGTTCCTATTGTACTTGTGCATTTGTTCTCTTCTCCTGTACTTTCTGACTTTCTGATATACAGTACTATATGTTTACTTTCTTATTTTGTAGGTATGCCAGTCTGTATTTTGTTGCTGCCATTGAAAATAGTGATAATGAACTGATTACCTTAGAGATTATTCACAGATATGTGGAACTTTTGGATAAGTATTTTGGAAGTGTGAGTGTATTTTGTTATTTATTGCACATATTGTACATGTACTAATAAAAGTAACTGTATTTTCTGGATGATAACCTGTGGGTTATCTCTTAATTTTGCTAGGAAACATAATTAGTGTGGGTAATAGGGTGGTGCGGGTAATCTGTTGAATTCTTAAGACGACGCCATCATGAAGACTGGAAACCAAGGACTCTACTTTCATCCTTCAACTACCAGTACTGTACTTTTTTACAATTTTGTGGTCCCAAACCTATTATTAGCAGCTGCGGGTTATCCGATGCTGTGGGTAATACGCTGATTTATTTTTCCAAAAGTGACATTTTTGTTGCTGTGCGGGTTATATCAGGGCTTGAAATTAGCGGTATCCCGATATCCACGGGATACTAGATTTTACTTTTGGATACTAGGTGTCATAGGTTCAGTATCCCGAAGGGATACCATGAAAATTTCACAGCAAACACTAGAATTTTGCCAGATATTTGTTCATTCCAAATTCCCAAAGGAATTTTTCCGCGCATTTATATAAAAAATTAGCGAAGTCACCAAGGAATCGAATCTTGTTTATAAAACTCCAGCGATCCGCCATTAGCCTGCAAACAGGCTCTACCGCGTGACAGCCAGCTCGCAGGCAAGCACACCATATATGGCTATGTTAATCATCCCACAATTCTCTACGGGTTTTAATATATGTAAATTATAGAAATATGCGATTGCGACCTCTCACCTCTGTTTTAGCTTAACACATGTTTAAGTTTAACGCATAAAATGCTAAAATATTTGAAAAGAACTCCGGTTGAAACACCACAAGAGATTGTGAAAATAGTGATAGATGATGGAGAAGAGAAGCGATCACCAGAAAAAGAAAGGTGAGCAAAAAGAAACGCCGAAGTGAAACGACATTACGAACAAGCGAAGCGCTGTCGAAAGTTTAATGAAAGATGGAAAAAATCCTTCCCGTGGGTGACAGTTAATAAAGATGATAAAATTTTTTCCAAAACTTGTGTAGCCAACACCAATTATTGCGAGAAGGAGTCGAAGTTCGTGAAGGGTGGGTGCGCAAATTTCCACGTAAAATCATTACAAACACACCACAAGAGTCAAGGGCACAAAAGATGTGCAGAGCGTGAGAAGGCCATGGCAGCAGCACCAGGGACTAATCCTGCTGAAAGAGCATTGCAGTCGATGAACGAACAGAACTTTAATAAATTGAGAATATTATTTCGAGTAGCACATTCCATCTCTAAGAAAAATCGACCCTTCCAAGATTATATATGGAGCCTCGATCTCCATGAATAAGATGTTAAATTTTGGATACTACAAGTTGCGATTTGGTAAAAAAAATGTGGGATAGTGGATTTCAAAGGGGGATACCAGTTTCAAAAACCTGGTATCCCACTTGGATACTGCTGAAAATTCCAAATTTCAAGCCCTGTTATATGCTGTGAAGGTTATCACCCAGAAAATACGTTATACCAAATAATAATAATTATAATAATAACAATAATAAGGTAGGGGAACATAAGTGAGATCTTGCTGAGGTCTATGACAATGTGTATCACAACTGGATGTTAAATGTATGAATTTTGGAGATTGGAGGCAGCAGAGTACATGTAGATGGATTTAAATCCTGTGTAGCTTCTTTCAAGGAGATAAGCTACTCAGTGATTATGCTACTGGAAGAAATGAGAGGTTACAGGAGGGGCCACCTGGTAAAAGAATCATAATCATTTTTATGGACACGACAGACTGTGAGAAATAATAATAATAATTGCTTAATCTTTTTTATTTGAATTTACAGGTTTGTGAATTGGACATAATATTTAATTTTGAAAAGGTAAAGTTGAAAATATTTTTGTTTACTTGATTACCTTATGAATGCAGAAGAGAGTATAAGCCTAAATCTATCTATTCAAATCCTATAAGCCTGTTGTTTTTTTCCGGCTACTTTGCTGTATTCTTTTTTATAATTTGTATATTTCAAGCTGGTGAATAAGATTTGATTTGACATGTACTGTAGAACAAAGGAAAGATCTATTTTATTTATTTTTTTATTTTTCTCATTTGTTTATATACAGGCTTATTACATGCTGGATGAACTAATTCTGGGAGGAGAAATTCAGGAAACAAGCAAAAAGAATGTTTTAAAATCAATTCAGGCACAGGACCTATTGCAAGAAGTAAGTTTGAGTATAATAAATATTATTTATTTATTTTATTTGTTTATTTAAAATAAATTCTTATTTTTAAATAGCTTTGAGTTTGATGTTATATATCATACACGAGGAGGAGTGTTTCATCAGGATTTCCAAACACCTAGACTTTTGTTGAAAACCGAGGTGAAGCCGAGGTTTTTGAACAAATTTCGAGGTGTTTGGAATCTTGATGAAACACTCTTCCGAGTGTATGATATAGCTTCTCAAACAAATCAGTATTTTAAGAGAAAATCGAGGCGAAAGTTGGCTTAATTTATGTAATTTCTTCCTCCGATATCAAAACCTCTGTCTCGGTCCTGATTTCCTTTGTTTTCGGTTCATGAATTATTAATGAATTTGAGAATAGTTGGTCAGTAAGTATTTATTCAAGCTCAAGTTCACATTCATTGATTAATTTATTTATTCATTCATTCATTCATTCATTCATTCTTTCATTCATTCATTCATTCATTTTATATTCGTTTGTTCGTTCGTTCGTTCGTTCGTTCGTTCGTTCGTTCGTTCGTTCATTCATTTACTTGTTAACTTGTTTGTTGACTCATTCATTCGCACATGACATTCATTTATTCACTCATTCATTATTTATTCACTCATCTATGAACTCAATCATTAATTTACATACTCACTTATTCATTCATTCACTCACTTATTAACTCACTCATTTATTTATTTTTTTATATATTTTTTTACTTTTCGATTTTTTTATTTCATCTTTTCAGGAAGGTGAAATACGAAGTGCTTTGGAAGAAATGGGATTATCTTGAACAGAGTTCAAGTAAACAAACCATTAACGTAATGTTGATTGTGCCGTAATATTTCTTACTTTAGTTAAAATTAGTTAATAAAAATGTATTACAAGCTAACAATCTTAATTCGTATTGAGCTTTCCCCAAGTTGGATGGCAAATTCATATAAACAAAAAGGATTACAGTTACCAATAAATAAATGGTCCACTAAATGAATTTGGTTTACATAATGGATTTGGTCTACTAAGTAAATTTGGTTTACTCATAGTCAAATTGTAGAAATAAATATATATGGTTTGGAAACCCAACAAAAGTCATTGTTCTATGTTTTTGTTCCGTTTGTTCACTTGTAAGGTCACTGGACGCAATATATTTTCTAATAGCAACGTTTGGGTTAAATGTTTTAATATTAATAAAACAAAGGATTTGTTTAACTTCAAGTTAACGTTTGGGTTAAATGTTGTTTTAATATTAATAAAACAAAGGATTTGTTTAACTTCAAGTCCCCCTCAACATAAATCGTGGTTCAATTGTTAGCCCCTTGACGTTTGCCGGGCCTCCTATATTGACTATGAAATAAAAGTAGCGTGCTGCATAGGCAGTGTAGAAACAACAATCAAAATATAGTAAGGTTAGATATACTGCCGAAACAGAGAACGTAGGAATCTAACGTTTCGAGCGAGGGCCCTTCGTCAGTTTCTTTCTGACGAAGGGCCTTCGCTCGAAACGTTAGATTCCTACGTTCTCTGTTTCGGCAGTATATCTAACCTTACTGTATTTCGTATATTGACTATGGTTTACTACTAACGCCACCCAACATGGCAACTTTAACGTCATCTGCAAGAGCCCAATAAACGTCACAGCGCAGCAGCGATGTTGACCTAGGCCTTAATACTTATTATTCATTGATTAGGTGATTTTTTTGTATTGTTTGTTTTGTTCGGCAATTTCTTTTTCCGCAAAACAAGAATATGTTCATAACTTTATATGAATAACTAGTAATCCATTGAATCGTGCAACAATTCTGCGGTAGTTTTTTCTATAAATTTAGTCACTGAGTTCGTCTTATTGTAACTATATATGTTGTGTGGGTATAACTATAAGACTGTTTCAGGTTTAATTAATTTCTGATTAATCATGCAGCGTATACAATGAATCACCTCGCGTTGAAGCAGACAGATCCTTTTTGTTTCTTAAGCCTTTGATTTTTATGTGATGAAGAGTTAGATTTGGAGTTGAAGCTATTGACTTCTATCGCAATGGCCTCCATTTTAAATATTCTTTTAAAAAATATATATATGTGGGTTTCCAGTTTTCCGACCCTACCTAATTTTTGGCCAGCAAAATGCTGACTCTAATCTTTTTATTGAATTTTTGAGGAGCATTGACCTGAGTTGCAGCATGATTTGCATTTTGGGATACCAAACATGGCGTCAGAACCTAGTAATTTGCTCAAAATTAGCTTTAATAGATGTGTTACCGTAATGGACCGTTTGCACGTTGACGTCGACTACAACTACCAGAATGCTTTGCCACTATTCTAGGGTTTCGGCTAAAAGGGGTGACTCAAAGGGACCCGTCCAGTCCTTTCGCTGCTTTTCCAAATTATATGTGTCGTCAAATTTGTTTTTCCAAATTTGTCGTCAAGTTTCCATGAGTCATTAGCAATCTTTTCGATTCCCTAACTACAACATAAACCCTAACCCAAATCAAAAATCTGGTTTACCCCTAGCTTTTTGGAAAAACTATTTGACGACATAGTTTGGAAAAGCCGCGAAAGGACTGGACCGACGGGTCCCTTTGAGTCATCCCTTTTAGCCGAAAACCTAGAATACTGACAAAGCATTCTGGTAGTTGTAGTCACCCAACGTCATCGTGCTGTTATTTGGTTTTGGGAAGAATATTATTGTCATGCCTGGGCACTAAATAAAAAAATGTAAAAATATATATATGTCCAACCTACCGTACCTAAGTTTTTGTGAATAGAAAATGGAAACCCAGGTATTGTTTTGGCCTTATGTGCATCTAAATTAGCCTTCTTCCTACCCTGGTTAGGAAGCGCAGATTCTTTTGAATTACAGACGCACGAATTTGCCAGAAAGGCTAATTTAGACGTACATACTACATAAAAGAATAATTATATCGGTCGCCATTGGTATATATTATGAGAGAGGTGTATACATGTGTAGTTTAGTGTCGTGTTGCTTTACCTGCGAACAGGCTTTTGTGGAGGGACAGAGTGGAGGGAAATGCTGACGAGTGTCTCAAGAAGCAAAAGTATACAGTCGTGCAATGCTTCTTTTAGGCCCCGTTTACACTAGAGCAAAAGTATCCGGATTCACATTGTTTTTCATCCTCTTGGGAATAAAAAACAATGTGAATCTGGATACTTTTGCTCTAGTGTAAACGGGGTCTTAGACTTGGGGTGGAACGAAGAAACGGTGTACTTATTGCAGTAGTTCAGAAATCTTGCAAGAATGATAATAACATCGCCAAAAATACTCAATTAAGAATTAGTGCGGTATAAAGTATCATCCCGTAGGATTTGCGTGCCAAAGTTGATTTTCTTTCTTTTTTGAGTTGACTAGATGTCAAACTATCGGAAAATGGTGGGGTTCAAATTTTCGACTCTTCGATTTACAGGGGGGGTCGCGGGGTCATGGATAATAGGAGTGACTCAAAGACCTCTCCTGACCCTGGCCCTAATAGTGTCGTATGAAATGTCATGAAAACAGCTCCCGTAGGATTTCCATGTAAAATTGATTTTTGTTTCATTTTGAGTTGACTAAGTGTCAAATTATCAGAAAATACAATTTTCCGACCCCTCGACCCCCTTGTATATTGAGAGGTGGAAAACTTGAACCCCGTCATTTTCCGATAGTTTGACATCTAGTCAACTCAAAAAAGAAAAAAGCTCAACTTTAATAGCACTCAAGTCCTACGGGAGCTGTTTTCATGATACTTCATACCACACTAAATAACAATGACAAAATATTCCATAAATCCATAATGGCGAGCGCAATGGAAGTTTCCGATCGAACCGTTTTTCGTAGTCAATAAGAAAGAAATGCTATTTGATTTGTTCAGTTACACACGAACGACCATACATCTACGTGTACGTTGATTGACTTTGTCTCAAATGGGTCGTATAGTTTAAAACTGTATGGAGTCAGTGCAGGCTCTCCTCTTTTTTGATCTCCCAAGAGCCTGCGAGCAAAGGTATACATGTTGCTTGTCAATATAGTCCACTACCAAATCTTTGATACAAATTAGATAAATCTGAATGTAGAATGCTTTTATTCAGTGTAAAATATTCATGGAACCAGCAAATTATGCAGTTAGTCACTTATTGCAGGCACGAAATTTAGCGCTATAAAAAGTTGTTAGTCATTCGTTACTCTATTTAATATAAATACCAAACAAAAGCTTGTCGTTACCGTGTGTTTGCATTGTAGACCACAAACAAACTGGCTGAAGTTTGATATGAGTATCGCGAAATTTTAGCGGTCTAACCCCCTGTTTTAACCAACCCTAACCTTAAATGTCAAGAATAAACTTGATTTTAAATTCGTGTTTTAGTACTAACAGTCTGTGTGACGTCATTTCAGGACCTTGTGTGAAACTTCATTCAACAAATTCGTATGTGTTGTTACTATTCCCAAAGTAGTGATCTTGCTGGTGAAATTATACCCAATCTCGTTCCCAGAGCCAAATTTGGCCACGCGCGGAAAGTGTCTCTGAGCAGTCGGGCACCGCTAACGTCTTAGGTTTTCCTTTGTTTTTTGCTGCACAAGCTGTTGAGTTGTTAAACTTACAAAATATTTTTTACCTAAATAATGCCGAAATAATTACTAATGGCTACACTTTACCAGAAATCTCACAGCTTTGTTGCAAGATGTGTTTGCAGGCTTGCAGCAAATCTGCTATTAAACAAGTTAACAAACTTGTTATTCTATCAGAGCACATCAAGCTTGCGATCAACAAGTTTGGTGCAACTTGATGTATGTGCAGAACCATAGCACATCATTCAAACAATCCGCAACATGCTTGTTGATATAACGAGCGCCACAACAATTACCAACAAGCGTGTAAACAGTCAACCTGTTACAGAATTATCGCATAGTTTCGAGAATATTAATTGAGAATAATCATCACTAAACAATCTCAATTTAAATGTTTAAATTTTATTTAAATTTTCATTTATATTCTTCCGTATCTGTTATACCGTACCGTTTCTGCTATATCTGTTATATATAAATATGTATGTATATGTTTTACCTATGCAGGGCTCCACTGAAAATCACTTTTGTGAGTGGACTTCCTGAATAAATATTGTTACTAACTAACTAACTAAATGTTGTTAAATTATTCTCTCCAAAATGTAGGAAATGCCATTCAGAGATCTCAGAAATCCAAATTGAGTTTTAATTAAGGCACAAAATATAAGATTTAAAACGTCATATAGCTATACTTTAAGCCATGTCGGCGTCGTCCTGCCGACCGCAGTCATCGCCGGCAAAGTTGAGAATGTGACTGCGGTGCCTGTGGTTGGTTTGGCGAGAAGCTCGGCGGCGTTGCTGGCACGTGGCTTGAAAAAATGATGACATTATTTATGGCGCCTCCTACCCATACTTCGATTGGCTAACACTGATCACATGATGCTAGAGAGACGGCTGTCTCGCCGGCACGTCGGCGTCAGATGTTTCCATAAAAAATTCGTAGGTCGGCGGCACCGCTAGCCTCCCCCGCAGTCTGCCTCCTCCACAGGCCCTATTGCATCATGGACAGGTCACACGCGCCGAATTTAGGGCCTGCAAGATCCTGTAAAAAATTTGGCAAAACTTGGCACGGAATACATTTGCATAATTAACTACCATTGTTAATAGGCATGGCTATTTCCGAAGATTTTGAAGGACATTGAAGACTTACGACATACGAATCCCAGCTTTAAAATAAGGAATTGTTGAAAAACGCAATTACGGTTGAACTTTGTCAACTTTCGGCCGGAATAATTAACGAAAATACACTTTAGTCTACCCAGAGACTCTTTGGTTTATACTTTTTCGGTTTCCACAACAACTGTAACTTGAATTACGCTACACTATAGCCTACAATTTAACAAAATTAAATCTCATTAACTCTTGGTCAGTTGACAGTCTTCGATAGCTAAATAAACCAAAAAACAATACGAAAAACCTGTTACTTTCCTGACCGTCGAATTTGCTTTTGTTCGGCAGATATTTTCCCCTTCAATTCCTTTTTGTCGCTAAAATATTATTGGCAGAAGGTCGGTAATTCTAAAACATATTGGTTTCTTCATTGTCATGATCTGTAAGAAAGTTTAGACCGAATTTCCTGGTGGGTCACGTGTTTTATAAAGAACTTGGACGTACGTTTGTCCACTTGCAGGCCCTCTCAAAACTATCGCCTCTAGGGCCTAGTCTCGCTGTGCATAATGGGATCAGTCACCATTTTGTTTACAGGATCTGGTAGGCCCTCTCAACAGCGTGACCTGTCCATGATGCAATAGGGCCGCAGTCGTTCTTAAAGCCTGGTTTCCATATAGCCGTAAGAGCCGGCGGCATGCCTGCGGCAAGGGGCGATGGTCCAATCATAGACAGTGTTGAATTAGCCAGCAATAAAAAGCTGTATGCGATTGGACCATTGCCTCTTGCCGCAGCCATACGGCTATATGGAAACCAGGCTTAATAGGGAGGTGGTAAACCCACTCCCACTAACGCCTGCTTGTCGGAGAGCAATATTGTGTTCTAAGCGATGGACCAATCAAATTTAACTTTCTACAATCGGGAAAGCTGGCCTTCACCTTGGCAGACCGCCGTGACAAATAAAATTGTCTGGTGAAAATAATCTGGCGTAAATAAATAAAATGGCGTAAAATCTAACTCGAACGCAGCGTAAAGTGTTAATTCACAGTGTGGATGAGACGTCTGTGACGGCACGGCCAAATATAAAATTGTCTGGCATAGCCGCTCAAGGTAAAAATATAATAATAGAGTCGTCTATATAAGTTCAACGCGACGTAACCAGTTATCAAAGATCAGAGATACGCTACTTTCTAGATATTAGAAGTCTGAGTGATGATAAAAAGATTGGAAAGAAATTTGGGAAGCTACAGTTTAGATATTTTATGACAATTTATTCTGGTTTTGTTGTTATTTTAAACTAAATTAGAATTTAGTTTGTTGACTTTTGCTATAGATTCAAAAAGCGGCATGCTTACAGACATTTCTTCAAGAAATGCCCGTAATTACTAATTAGGACCCTGAGAAGGAATTTTTCAGATCAGTGCTTGTCACCGTCATATTGACACAATTTGATGACCGGAAATGACGCACGAGCTATTATTTGAATTGCTCAACCAGAGGTAAACAGGTAAACAACATATTGATTGGGAAGCAATATCCTACCCAAGTTCTTATCTTCGCTCAGGCCCCTCCCACCGGTGAGCGGATATCAGAACCTGTGTACGAGGTTGTTCTGGAAGCTGCTAATGCATAATTTCGTTGGGAATTGAAAAGAAATAAGATTAGATTTACATAAGCGACAGTCGTCTGTGTTTTTTTTATATATATATATATCTTTAATAAGTTCTTTAAAAACCGCAACAAACATGCACATGTATACAGCCAATTAGCCAACACTTTTCATCGTTTTCAGCGTTGTCAAATACGACTATAAATATTTAATAATCATAATTAATAAACGGAAATATATGAAAAGGTCTATGAAAATGCATACGTGTTGACACATGCATGCCTAAAGTGCTTTCAACACTATGGAAATTCTGTTTTCGAAATCAAAGATTTATTTATTTACAGGATTTTTTGCCAGTAAAAATTCACCCAGGCGACTTTAGCTGTTTGAAAGACAAATTGTCACTAAATATGTCTTAAAATTGTGTCAGTTTGAATTTGAACAAGAAATACAGAATTTTACTCGTTATTTCAGCGCCAGAGAAAAGATTGATGCGAGACGCACATGATATAACGACATTAGCCAATCAGTTCTATTCTATTTAAAACAAGTATCAGATCTCCATATAGCAAACAACTTACCAGAAGTGATAATTTTTGGTCATATTCAATACATTGTAGCAAGTACTTTAGTTTTGAGAGATTGCTACCGACCCATTAAGCAAAGACGTATGACTGAAAACTATGTAAAGCGACTTAAAGTCATAGACAGAAAAAACAAACAAATACTGCTTATCACGACAAGCGTCACATTAAAAATGTATAATATGTTAAAGTATGGTAGCTTTGGATCTCCTATCGTGCGGTCTAAATTAATAAGATTAAAAAGTTATTCAATCAAGTGTAAGGAAACCGCTTTCAATAACAGTCCTTATGTACGTTTGTGATGGAAAATCCTCATTACTAATATTATATCTCACACATAACTGAAACAAAGGATGTCTGTTAAATCATGTGAATTATCCACGGTTAATTTTTCACTCCTCGGCACAAAGGAGATACGTGTTATTTAAACTATCTTACATAAGCTGACCCTGTTAATAATAACCTCTTATGACCTCTTATCCACGAACCATCTGATACAGCGATACTATGAAAGAAACGCATTAGCGGATAAGTGAAAGCTATTTGACTGTTATAACGGGCCGGCGCCTGTCTTTTCATGCAGAAAAAATACAAGTACACATATTCTAAAGCTGATATCAGGTTCCTACACTTTTTGTGAACGACAGAGTTATTACAACTACTCATGCCTTCATGTTTATATAATTCACCCGAGTGTTCAACAGAACTAGTATTGCCGACAGCGAAAATATCTCAAAAATGTAATAAAGATGTTTTTCATGTCCAACGATTTATAACTGGTTTTGACTCTTTCCACTGATCGTTTCCTGTTTGTTCAGTCTGATATTTGATATAAAGATCGTAACTTAAATACATTATACTTAGAAACTATAGTATTTAAAGAAAAAACTGATAATGCCAAGAAGTTGAGCAGGATCGGTCTGAGCGATGATTTCCCGCTGGGCAACTACTGTGAGCCCTATAAGCAACTTAATTACGTTTGTGTATCGGATTGGCTACAACAATACACCTACATGCACGTAACGAAAACAAAAAACGCCACTCTTAATAAGCTTTTTTATTAAAAATCGACAATTGTAAGCAGCTGTTGTGTAATATGAAGAATATTTTCTGATTTAAACAACCTAGTCTAGTTGACTGCGACTCGTAAACTGTCTCAGTCTTAAGGGTCAATTGTTTCCGGTAGAACCTTGTTTGATTATATTAACATCAGCTTTCAGGCACATTAATTATAGAGTTATTATGAAATGCTGACAAATAAAGAAAACAACACTGAAGGTTCAATTTTCTAATATCCATCTCAAAAGATGGCAATTGTTCTTCCCACGGGGGAGGTATTTTTTGTAAACTACACCTCCATTTAAGAAATTGTATTCAGGAACATTTAGAACGCTTCCTCTTAATTTTTTCTCTTTCCTTTTAATTTGTGACTGTCTTCATTTGTTACGTTTTTGTTTGTAATCTTCAGAGCATGACCAGTCTCATTGATATGTTTAAACAATTTGTTGCGCGTTGAAAACTCCACATTACAAACATTACAACGTAAACTGATCTCCTCGTGTTCTTCGCCAACAACATCACTCTGACCTTTCTTCGACTTCCGCCGACTTTTGCTTTTTCGTTTGGGCTCAACACCATGTAAATCACATTTAAATTCAGATTCAATGTCAGCATCATTCGTCCCTTGATTGTCATCACGAGCTTCAAGAACCAGACGGTCTACTTCACTTCCATCTTGCAATTCTTGCTCTCCTCCATCATCTCTCAAAATTAGCTCTACCATTTTCCTTTCTCCTTCGTCAAAATCATCGTCACCAACATCATTGTCATCGCTTCTTTCTACATTTCGATCTTTCTGATGTCTTTTCTTTTTCTTCGACATTTGCTTAAAGGCTAATGTAACGGAATCTGCCAAATGTAAGGATCCACCTGTGTCATCTTTCTCGCTGTCATTCTCGCCTGCCGACCTGCAAATTCTCCTAGAGTTCGATCTACTTCTGCCACTTACATAAGAAGGCAAATCAAGAGAGTCTCTCAAGTTCAACGCAGTCACGTCAATGGTACAGTTCTCTTCAGCAATAATATTTACTGTATTACCCTCAGCACTGATCTCAATCGTTAAGCCAGCCTCGTTATTATCACAGGAACAATCTAAATTCTTAGATTCCCCTGCCATGTCTTCTTCCATCACTTGCCTGATCAGCTCAACCTTTTCTCGATGTTTTCTTGATTTCTCGTGGTTTTTTAACGCTTTGTCTGACTTGAATAATTTCTCACAAGCAATACAATAAAAGTCTAACAAATCCTCGCTATCTGATTGGCTACTAGCGTTGTTCTCCCCAAACTCCTCGTCCAAGTGCGACGCGACGTCATCTAAATCCCTCTCCAATTGGCTCATTGAATTCCACTCTTGTTCCTTGTAATCTTTCATCTTTTCTAATCTTTCTTGTTTTTCGCTGTCACGTTTTTGTTTCACGAGGAAAGCCCTCTGTTTCTCTTCCTCCTCTCTCTGAACTTTGTAAGCTTTTACTCTCTTATCTCTCTTCCGAACATACTGAACTAACTCACGAATTTCTTCATTTCTTTCTTTCTTCGCCGTATCGCGTAACTTTTTATTTTCCTTTTCCATTGCTCTCAGGACTCTGCGATTTGGAGCTTGCCGTGTGTCGTATTTTTCAAGCCATACAAAAGTCTTGGACGTGCAATAACTTTGCCAATAATCATAAAATGGTTTAACTTCTTCGAATGAGCTAGACGGCGTTCCGAAATGAGGGATATCTTCTAACAACGATGTGTCTTCAACGAACTTCGAGTCTTCTTCTATAATTGTTTTGAAGACAAATGAATAAACAGAGTAAAAACCGTTCTCGTCGTCACCAAAACCACAATATGCTGATGTCTGAAAGTAATGCATTAAATTCAAGCCATCGTCAACGTAATTATCGCCGCCTTTCAAGATTTGTTCTCTGTGTTTATCATACCATGCTCGTTCTTGTCGATCAGAAAGAACATCATAAGCTTGTTGAACCTCCTGAAATCTCTCCGTACACTCGTCGGCTCGATCACTGTTCTTGTCTGGATGCCATTTCAAGGCCAATACACGATAAGCTTTCTTTAACTCGCTATCTGTAGCGTCTTTTGAGACCCCTAATACTTCGTAATGACAGCGCATTTTGTGCCAACGAAATCCATACAAACTAGGGAAATTGATTTGAGTGTTGAAAATACGAACAAACGGATAGGAATTCGGAAATAAGCCACTGCTATTTGCTACAAACTCGGTCAAGTAAATTATAGTGAAAATACAAGTAACACATCATGCTTTACTCTCGCGCTTGACCTGCTGACAACTGATCGCGGACTCAATCTTATGCTCTCAGTCCGCTCCCATGACAACCTCCTCGATTGCAATAGCAACATTTTCAATTCTTTGATATTTTCTTTTTTTCTTCTTACCGCACCTCTCTCCTGTCCTCTCTTTGCTCTGTAAGGATGCATCGCTCGTTCCAACCAATTACTCCAGCAACTAACAAGTTGTTAAAGCAGCGATGGGAAGAAACTTATTTTGAAGAACATCGCAGGAAGGTAAATTATCAGTTGATTAAATTAATTAGAAGCCGACCATGGCGTGATGGCGATGAAGAGACAACAAACTTCAATAATCTTTAACTGAAAAATACCTTGGTTTCTTTCTACAGGTCGCATCAGCTAAACCAAAAGTAGATAGTAGACCACCCCGAACCTATATGCATCTCCATCTAAAGCTAAAAAAACTTCAGGTACGTTTCTAAAAATGTTTTATTAAAGTATTTGATTGCTAGTTGCATACTGCCTGTAAATATTTGAAATTATGATACTAACGTTGTTATCGATTGTGGTTTGTGATTTCTCAGTTTTTCTTGTTTGAGTCTGACTGCGTTTATATTACGCAGTTTTATTATATTCATTGTTGTTTTCTATTCATAACAAATCTTTTCATAATAAACTTTTCCAAAGATCTAGTCTTTTGAAGTATGGAAATTACTTTGGGGGGTGGGGGGTGTTCACATCCTCAAATCCCAGTCACTGGGGAAGCTTGTGGGGTGTAACCACCTCTAATAAACCTAGAGGGTGATCACTAGATAGTAGTCACCAAAACCATGCTGAGCCCGCCAACACTACTAACTCTGCGGTGACATCAAACAGTTGGAAAGTGGAAACAGTCGGAAATACCTTTTCAACCATACAGAGAGTGAGAGATCATGTATCAACAAAAAACTTCTGCTTGAACATGAAGCAAATACTGAATATTATACAGTAATCATATACAGTAATAAATACAGTAATCAATCTAATAAATTATCAATACCCATAGATTTAATAGTGCATTAAATCGATAGTAATTCAGATTTTTTTGAACATGAACGCTGTTATCCACGTGCATGTAGAAAAATACTTGTCACCACTGGGTTAGTGGTGTTTGTGGGCTCAACATGGTTTTGGCGACTACTATCTAGTGCTCACCCTCTAATAAGGCCCAGCCCCTACTTTATGGACCACAGTCACTAGTCTAGAGATCAAAACTTGTGCTGGGTGTGCAGTAAAGTTTAATTTGTCAATCACTTGGTGCAATCTTTGGAAAAGCACAGAATGATATCCCATCTAACATCTACCACTGATAAGATATTTTTTTATGCATGAGCATGTACCATATGATTACAAACTGGGGGAAATCTTCTCACATGTGGCCAACAAATGGTTAGCAGTGTACCACTGAGCAGAAATTAAATTTGGATTGCAATAGTGAAAGGCACGTGCACGGAATACTGTGCCACAAACTCCGAAGCACAGTGTGATACAATCTTGACTATTTACTGTGTGGATTCTTGGGTATTGACTTGATTAGTAGAATTGTCTGGTGTTTATAGAAGAGTAAAATTTATAAGCTGCCAAAATGGCAACAGTGGCTTATAAAAAGTTAGTGGACACAGCTTCACTGTTTACATTTTTGAGAGGTCTCCTCTTGATGAATAAAATTGTCTGGTGTTAGACAATTGATGCTATACTCTGCCACTGACTGCTATGTTTTCATAACTGATGTTTTGATCCTTTAATTTCAAATCAGGAAGCTACAGTACTTCAATCTCAGCAAAAATTATGGTGACATAGGTGATGAGGTATGCAAGTGGGGTATTTGAGTTTTGAACACCCCCATGTAACGTATGCTAGTGGGAAATTCAAGGTCTGGTAGGACTATTCATGAAAAAATACCATTGTCACCTGGTATAAATCTAACTCTCTGATTGGACTTGTTTCATATGAGTATGGAACATTTTTGACAGATTACAGTAGTGCTCTGTCTGTAGGACACATAAACGATGGACACTCATAAAAAAACGGAACTCAGTTTTCCTTCAAAGTGGAACTTTTCAAAACCGCCATTTTCCTGGTAGATGCAGACTTTTTTTTAAAACAAAGAAAAAAGTTGTGTTTTTAATGGAAAACAGATATATGTACATGAGTGTGTGGACAAGGGCCAGACCTTAACATCCAACTGGATTTGAGAGTGAATTTAAAAAAATACTATAATTGACCGAATTAGGGGCACTTATGGGTTTTTTTTCATACTTATACAGGGTGCTAAATTGGAGGGGCCACTAATTTGGATAGGGGCGCTTATTTAAAAAATACCATTTTGTCTAGACAGTAACATATTAAACCCAACTATTTAACGAAATGTCGAAAGCCAAAAGAATTTCAACAATGAATTTTCTCAGTACATGTATAATCAAGTAAATCAACATATAAATTTACAAATATTTGGTGCCCCAGGGCCACTTATTATTTTTGTATACACTCGTCAAGGTGGTGCTTATTCGGAAGGGGCACTAATTCAGTTACTTTCGGTATGTTTAATGCAAGATACTTTTATAGCGGGATACTTTTATATATGACCCACTATTGCTATCAGCTAGGTGGTGAACTCACTTACTGTTAGAATTAGGGTTTTTCTTATTTAAGGTGATGTAGAAATATTTCTACCGTTTGGGATATTCTATATTGATTCCAAACTCCAGCCACAGTGTACAGTCCAAAACCCAGTACTACAATGTAAATATTTCGCATATACAACATTATTTATTTTGTTAAAATATTTTGTTGCGGGTTCTTTCATGTTTTAGTACATGCCGAAAATTCATGCTTTACTGTAGAATCTTGAAAGTAACCGCTCTCCAAGAGCATTAACTGCCTTTTCAAAAGTAGCCGCTTTTTCTAACAATTTACTTACACTATACAAAAAACCATAGGCGCACGGGCAATTTTTTCCAGGGGTGGCATAAAAACATTTGCCCAAAAAAAGTCATGCAAGTTGCCCAAATTTTTACGAAACAATCGAAAACAAACGATGGTCGTACGATGCACTATAAACATGCTGAAAAACATGTTGCCTAGCACGTGACTCAAATCAAATTTTATTCTCAAGTGCAACCTCTCAGTTTTCAATACAACTCATACAAGTTTTAATTTAATAATTTTTAAAAGTGAAGGAAAAGTGAAGTTCACCAATAAAGGTGAAGTACAGTAATACGAGCAACAAATTGCTGCAACATTGTTGTGTTGCAAGTTGAATAGCGTTGCATGTATTATACCACCCACCTCAAACATTGTCACGCAACAATGATTTTGTTGCAAGTTGAAACAGCATGTTGCAGCAAGTAGAACTGGAGTCTACTATTTTCAACAAGTTTTTTCAACTTTCAACAAAATCATTGTTGCGTGACAATGTTTAAGATGGGGGTTAATACGTGCAACAACGCTTTTCAACTTGCAACGCAACAATGTTGCATTGCAAGTTGAAGAAAAATGTTGCCCGTAAGTGCCGTGCATGTTGCGTTAGAAACTTTTAATTTTCAACTCACTAAGCACTCTTTGTAATTCATGACATTTGGTCAACAGCATGAGAGGAAGGGAAAAAATTATGTGATTAATAAAATTTCAAATTAAAATTTCAAAATTTTGACAAAAATAAAGCCATTATTTAGTGACTAACCGACAGTAAGGTAATTTATCCCGTTTAGACATAAACAAAGGTCTTTGAGTCTCACCTTCTTGATTATCAAAAATATTTATCTTTTGAAAAAAATGGAAACTTTTTAAAAACTTTGCCCAAATTTCTCTTGCTGCCCAAAAAAATCTGAGATGCCCAAAATTTGGGGGGGCTGCAGCCCCCCCCCCTGGCCCGTACGCCCATGCGAAAAACTATACAAAAGTAGGCGCTGTTTTAGGCCTGCGCTAAACGTCGCACAATAGACGAATTTAATTCAGACGAATTAATTGCTTGAAACTGCGACGTATAACTCGATTATTTAAATTCGACACACGAATTAAATTCGTCTCGTCAATTAAATTCGTCCGAGTCAGACGGATCAGTGCGACGATAATGCGTGTTCGAGTTATACGACGAATTATCGTAGCGTCGAATTAAATGATTCGCTCTCGGCCTGTGACAATTCGGTGCCATGTTTTCAAGAAGTCGTTTTCAGGATCCACGAGTCCAAGTAAAAACAATTAAATTCGACGTTTAACTCGACGTCGCATTTACGTCACATTACCGACGAAGTTAATTCGAATTAAATTCGTCTGAATTAAATTTGTCTATTGTGCGATGTTTAGCGCAGGCCTTAAGCCGGTTTTCCACTAGGCGACTTTTTTCGCGCGAAGCGACTTTTTCTTTTGTCTCATGAGCTCTGAGCTGGAACTAATCAGAAATCTATTGAATTCGAACAAAAAAAAGTCGCTTCGCGCGAAAAAAATCGCCTAGTGGAAAACCGGTTTAAGAGTAAGCGCTCTGAGAGAGTAACCTCTCGAAAAATAGCCGACCAACCCCCCCGGGACGAGGTTGAAAAGAAACCGCTCTCTCAAAAGTAGCCGCCTTTGTTAATGAATTGATTTAAGAATATTGGACATTCGTTTATTTATTCATTGATTTTATATATGAATCATGCCAGTTGATATACATATACACTACGATAGTTTGTACAGCCGCGATCAATTGGGTTAAAACAATTGAAAACAGTATATCAATATAAAATAATATAATATATGGAATATTCAGTGGTCAGGTTGTCTTTATACATTATTCATTTCTTCTTCTGTATCCGTTACTGAATACGACAGTATAAACATCTTCAATATCGTATACTGAATTGTCGTATAAACATCTTCAATATCGGCCGCTACGCCAACTTTGTATAGCAGAGTACTCATTATGAAGGAATTTCATCCGCTGCATGGTGACCTTCTAGGGGGCAATGCTATAATCCCATATTATATTAATAAAGACCGCAAAAATCATTAAGGGCCGTAACTTCTTTCAATCGCCTGTTAGTTTCTTTCCATGAAGCCTGCTTAACCCAATTAGTGAAAATAACTTTTTTCTGACTAGCTTACAGAACCGGAAAACAAATTGCTCTTAGCATGCATTGTTGTAAATAGACACAGCAAAAACGAACTATATGTTCTTCAGTAGCGGACTGGTGAGTCGGTCCATTTGAAGGCTGCTGGGTTGGTTCAGAATGGAAAAACGAAATGAACCGCGGTCAAATCCGAATTTCACAATTACGGTGGGCCTCTCAAACGACATTTCCCGCTACATATTTCAAGCTCAGTGCGACACGGCATGATGTTCTTGATACGTGTTTTACTCTGGCCGCTGATGCGAACCGAAGTGTTTTTTCTATTAAACGAAAAATAGTAAAATAATCTGATCTGATAAGATTTACGGTACTAGTGCAGTCGACTGTCCTTTCCTTGCAAGAAATCGTATCTGCACTCCATCCACTCTATTGTACTGTACTGCATTCCGAGCTGCATTCAGTTCTATTGTATTCTATTTTTTAAGGCATTCCGATTTTTACTTTATAGGTGGAAGAAGAGAGATTAGCAACAATTGAAAGAGACAACAGAATCTTACTTGAAAAGATGTCTCAGATCATGAGAACTAAGGGACGAGTTGATAACTGGAATAATTACCATGCAAAAAGTTTAAACCGCACAAAAAGGCAGCAAGAGTTGTTAAGAGTTACTCATGAAAATCAGGTTTGTATACTATATATCATGTTGAACTTGACTGAACTGGTAAACTATGCTGTAAGATATAGTATATCCTATATTACATAATACGTTACTAGATCATCGCCATTTGATTGGCAGATTTTGGATTACGTGGTATTGAATTTCTATTGTACTTTAAAATACTCATTAATAATTCATGACGAAAATTCAAAAGAAATCAATACCGTAGCAGTGGTTGTAAATCGGATACAGCATCGTCCTGATTTACATAAACTTTAGCTTCGATTTTCTCGGCTAAAACAGACTGTATCCCCAAAATAGTTGGTGAACTTGATTACCTAGATGCATTTGTATTTTAAGAAAGATACAGCATGAGCAGCCGAGCTGTATCTGATTTACTACGGCTCGCTTGCAGCTCGCCTTGTAAATCAGATACAGCTCGGCTGCTCATGCTGTATCTATTACTTATACGTCATTCACCGTGCATTTTTTGCATAATTTAATGAATGCAGACCGAGCCGGTCTACATTAAATCAATAACGAGGATATTGGTGTCATATAAAACAAATAATAATGTTTCTATTTGGGCAATTGTAAAAAATGGTATGTTCCACTCGAAGAAGCTGAAGCCTCGTTTTAAAGCTGAAGCCATCTTTTACCTGTCATGAAAATATTCTTACCATGCATTGCACGAATAAACAGTATTGTATTAATATATATAAAATAGAGTGTTTTATTGACGTTTACACCAGATTAATTCCACGTGTGTTGATAATCACGACGTTTACCGGTCTTTACTGCTCTATAGAACAATACATATATAGATGCTTGAAAATATGAGACAAAAGATATCTCAGAACAGCATTTTTATGGAATAGATATAGAGTTGAGTAGCCAATCAGATTGCAGCATTTGCACTAGTATACTCAAGTAAGTTTTTACTAAATTATTCCAGAACATGCATGCACGTGTCTTGTATGTAATATATCATACACGAGAAGCCGTTGATTATCTGAAATCAGATAATAAAGGGCTTTCGAGTGTATGATATAGCTTCTCAAACAAATCAGTATTGAGGTTAAACTTGTCTTAATTTATGAGCGTTTATTACCACATTTCACAACTGATCCCATTATGTTTTCCTCATGAATTATTAATGAGTTTGAGAAATATAGTATATAGAATTAAGCACTAATGCATGTTCTAATTGTTTTTAGGCCATTCTACAAAGAGTTTTAGCCCAAGAACCTGTGTACAGTCATCAAAAATGGGTAAGTCTAGTTAGTTTAAAGTGCTGCGTAAGCAACTTTTAAGATAGAGCAAAGAGACAAGGTAGTAATCTGGCGAGAATAGTTTTGATAACTAAGTATTGACGGTCCGCTCGAATTAAACGTCAGTATTTCTAGCTTTATTTTAACAGGGTATATATAACCTCTTCAGCATGCATAGTTCCTGGTATCAAGGAAGGCCCTGGTGTAGATTTAAATACCTAGGTGTTGATTTTATGGAGGGAGGAAAAGCGAAGATCCCGGCGAAAAACCCTCGAAGCACAGAAGAGACCAACTAAACTCTACTCACATGGATTCCAAGCTCGAGAACGGGGTCAATATTCCCAGACGGTCACCCATCCAAGTAAGAAGAATGTACTTTTAACATGGTCTACAACATTTTAGCTCCGTTAAGGTTTTTCCAGTAACTAGGAAAATTCAAAAGAAATGAATGCGGTTTAACCAGGTGTTCTAAATTGGATACAAATTCCCAAATTGTAGACTTCAGACAATAACCGTCTTTTGTTTTGAAACAGGAAGATGACTGGCTTGAGAAAGAAGCATACACGGATAGTATTTCAAAATATCCTAAAGAATGGTACAAGAAAAGTATTTCAAAGAAAACATCACCTGTGAAAAGTGAAGCCAATGACCAGGATGCAGCAAAGAAAAGTCCAAAGAAAGATACAAAACCCGTCCATGAGGAAGAAGACGAGGAAGTCGCTGTCAAGGAATATGAAGAAGAGAAGTCTGCGAAAGACGAAATAGTTGAAGAACAAGCTATTGAAAAAATAGATGAAGCAGAATAGAAGATACCAAAAAAAAGACGTTTAGAGAAAGAAAAAACAGAGGAAATTCAGAACTTTGTTGAATAAAGTTTACGTGCGTTTACGTCACTCTTTCGTTATCATCCGGCAAGCCTCGCTTTGGCATTGAGGGTCATCATGAAAACTACTGGGAAACCAGTAATGATGATTACATCTTTCTTTCTTTCTTTCTTTCAAAAGAACAAGCATGGCCAAAACAAAGTCAATCGAGACATGGTCTGGAGACTCCGCAAACCTCAAAGCGCCTATAATGAGCTGTGATTTTATGTTGAACCGTACCTTACACCGTGCACATCCTTTGTTTTAGGTTTATTAATATTTAAATAGCACGGTTGAGTGATTGAACTGAAACGTTGCTATTGGACAATTCGTTCATTATACTAAAATACAATGTGTTCATGCAGTGACCGTACACCGTGCATAAAAATGCATAAAGGCAAACAAAAAGATAGAACAAAGACTTTAGCTGAGTTTCCAGACCATATCTCGATTGACTGTGGCCCAAACGAGGCTTGCTGGTAATGCTAGTCTGACGTAAACTCACTACATTACATTTATTATTATAATACATTTACGGTATAACCATGTGAAGAAAAGCCTTTTATTTTTATTTTGCTAAAAAAAATACCGTAAATTTATAATAATAATAATAATACATCGCCATGCAAAGTTCCAAATCATTTTATATAATACAGTTATTGCATACTAAAATTTACCATGTGTTAAATTAGACAACGAAAACACGAACGTTTCAATAATTGACTGCTAAAAACTTCTTTTTAAATTAGAAAAACACAGTCATATCTAGTCGACTCGTCAAAAACTTTGTTTTTCACATTCTGTTGTCAACAACAGACCTCACTGGCAAGTTTCGTTCAGTAGCTTGCCTTTCTTATTTTTAATCACTGTTGGTTGGCTATAACTTTATATCTGCGTTGTCTGTGTCTGAGTGCCTTCCAATGAATAATTTTGGTGAATTAGATTGAGCATACAAGGGCCTAAGACTGATTACTTTTAAAATAATGTCATGTGGTAAAATAGTTGAATAGATATTGGTATGAAATAATAGCAGTCGTTATAATATTTCTTGCCATAATTAAAGAAACTGTAGTAACGTTATTTTTTTGAAATAGAGGTAATGTATTAATACGAACGACTGGGTTGCTGTGTAGGAATTGGATTCAGTATCTTGATATGTAAAAAGAAGGCATGAAATAAAGCGTTAAGAACTCTTACTTTGTCCGTATACGTCGTCTTTGGAATGATTTACCGCTTGTTATAAGGGAATCTGATACCTTAGCAATTTTTCGTAATAAGGTACTTGTTTTTTATCGTAACAAATTTTACGCAACTTTTTTATCATAACTTGTTTAATTGATTGATACTCTATAGTATACTTTTCAATTTTTCAATTTATCTTTCATTTTGTATTATTATTTATTGTAATAATTTTATAGAAAGATAGATAGATAGATAGTTTTACTATAGTAATACCTTTGCAGCTGAAAGCTGAATTGCGTAATACTTTACAGGATAAAAATTTTATAATAAAATAATTAGAATAAATTAAGATTAATATCACTATCTATGTATAAAATTTTTGAATTAATCTATATACTATTACTATAAATAAAACTGTTCTTGAGTCTATTAGTTTTGCATATTGGCACATTGACGCTTCGCTTTCGTCGTACGTTCACATCACAAGTGTTAGACTCAGGTAGTAGACTGTGTAACTTATGGTTCTCATTACTAGTTATTTCATTAAAGAGGTTAACTGTTAAGGTTTTTCTGCGGTCATAGAGTGTAGTTAGGTTACTTATTGCTAAGGCATCAGCATAGGTGACTTGAGAGTAGATTATTCTTAGTGCACGCTTTTGCAATCGTTCTAAGTCATTTGATAAATATTGTGGTAGTCCGTTATGGAACACTGGACACGCATACTCAGTAATAGGACGAATGCATGTAATATAGAATATCAAGAGCTCTTTTGTTGGTACATTTGCTCTTTTAAGTTGTCTTAAAAAATAAAGTCTGGCGGACACCTTACGTATGATTTCTGAGACGTGACAGTTCCATTTTAGATCATTTGTAATGTTCAATCCGAGAAGTTTAATATTAGGAACTACTTCGATAGCTTTTTCACTGATTTCAACGGGAGCGAAAACGGGGTCTTTCTTAGCGAATGAGATCCTCAGCTCTTTGCATTTCTCTTCGTTTAACTGAAACCTGTTCTGGCGAGACTTCGTAGCTAGTTCTGAGACAGCATTCTGAATGTTGCTTAATTCGTCCTTATGAACAGGTTCAGCGATCGTTGTGTCGTCCACGTATTTCCATAAGTCATTGTCAGTGACTTCAATATCGTCGATCATTAGTTTACTGGCCAAGATAGTATGGTCGATCAAATCGAAAGCTTTTCTGTAATCAAAAAGGACAACTCGTACGGTTGCGCCGTTCCCATCTGTGTGTTTAGTCCACGTGTGTATCATACTAATAAGGGCATGCGTCGTTGATGACTTGGGGACGCATCCAAATTGGTTGGCACCAATTTTCTTAAGTATTGCTGGTTTCACATATTCTTCAACAACGAACTCTTCGGCGATTTTGGATAATGTTGGAGTGAAAGAGATGGGCCGTAAATGTTTGTTGACATCTCTCACTGGATTTTGTTTAGGCACGGGAACTATATCTGCCATTTTCCAGGATAGTGGTAGACGGCCCTCGTAATATGAGCTATTCAAAATATCCATGACAGGGACCGTTAAGACATCCGCATTTTCTCTTAAGAGCCAAGCTGGAATGCCGTCGGGGCCCTGCGCTTTGGTGGGGTTGAGTGTCGATAGCTTTCTGTAGACGGACGGGGCGGAAACTACCAAGGGGGGAGATGAGGAAAAGTCAGCTTGTTCGAAGTCAAAATCGGCAGGGAGCGGTGAGAATTCTTTCATTGGTTTTATAAATGCTTCGTTGATGGTGTTAGCGAGGTCTTGCTTGTTAGATGAGGCATATATATGATGCATGAGGCATCTAGATTGTTTGATCTAGTTAATATTAGGTGGTTTATGATAGGGAATCTTGTATTCTATTTTAGGCTTACCTCAAATTGCACTATAATTAATTTGCATGTAATTTAATGTATATTTGGAAATTTGATTAAATTAAATTAAATCTAAGTCGATGTACGTTTCATACGGAACGCACCATATTTTTCATTTAGTGGGAGTCAAGGGTGACGTGTGCTGTGAGCGCGCTGTTTCTCACAGCCGTGCCGTCCATAGTTAGGCCCGGCAAACGTGAATATACATACATATATTGTGAGGAGTTACAAACTCACTGTAAATGTCGAGGTCTTTAATTATGGTGCCCTTAGCAGCGCTTTATATTCTGTCTGTGAGATTTTGTTCGTGCAATTCAATAGACACAGGTCTAAGGTGCGAGTATCGGCCTAGCTTTAATCAATTTTGAATAAAAATTATGCCATTACAGTGCAACCAACTTCAACAGATCGTACAAGTTGGCGTACAAGTTTTCTGGTGAGTTCAGCTCCAACGCGGCTACGGTTTATGCGCGCGCCACCGCACGTGCATGTACTAATTACGCACTAATTGATATTTAAATAAAACGTCATTATTCAGTAACTATATATAAAACGTCACTTATTAGTGCACGTCATAAACAGGAAAAGTATTTTAGTTTCCCGTTTGCGCGCGTTAACTAAAACGTTTTTACCGTCTACTTTATAGAAGATAATTAACTTTGATTTCAAAAGTTTGGTAAGTGAAAATGCATCGAGCATATCAACCGATAACCCCAGCCAACAATATGTTGCTAAAAAAACGTTGGGATATTAGCAGATACAATGCACATAGACGTAAGGTAAGCTTACAAACTATACAATTGAATTACTGAAATTAATGAAAAGCATGCAATAAAAACTAATTTTGGACAATTGTTTTCTCTAGGTTCGTTTTTCTTTACCAGTAATTGATAACAAACCACCTGAGACCTACATGCATTTACATCTGAAATTAAAGAAGTTGCAGGTAAACTATTTTGGCTCGCTAAAGTCTTTTCTCAGTCTAGATCTAACATTGTCCATTCACGTTGAATATAAGACCTTGTTTGGCAATAAAACAATAGAAAATAAATAGTGAAATAAAAGTAGTGTGCTGCGTAGGCAGTGTTGAAATACAAATCGAAATATAGTAAGGTTTGAGTGCTGCCGAAAATATTGAACGTAGTTTTCTAACGTTTCGAGCGAAGGCCCTTCGTCGGAGAGAAAGGCCTCTGACGAAGGGCCTTCGCTAGAGAGAAAGGCCTCTGACGAAGGGCCTTCGCTAGAGAGAAAGGCCTCTGACGAAGGGCCTTCGCTCGAAACGTTAAAAACTACGTTCAATATTTCGGCAGAAAATAAAAAACCTTGTCATTTATTGTAAACAGCCAATTGTAGCAAGTTTTTTTACTTGGGGCTGGTTGTGACGGACATGTGACATGCAGCATTTTGCAACTTGACTGGTTGCATGTATACATAAAAAATTCATACAAAGCTTGCTTACCTCGGCGAATTTAACGTTTTTGATTTCTTGCAACGTTTTGTTGTATTTTTGAGGTTTCGTGTTCGTCTATAGAACAGCAGCTCTGGACCTCTAGCTGCGCGCACAATTTTTACTTTGCTCTAGTCACGCGAATGTGCAAAAGATTTCCCGTGCAGTACTTCAGTACAGTACAAAACAAAAACAAAAAACAGGTACGCACAGCGTACATGTTGTGCGTACATGCGGCACAGTTTAAAAGTGCTACGTGTTACATGCAACGGTTTAAGCCCTGATCAAACGAGAATGCAAGTCATCGCAAGTTGGCAGTCAGAATTTCTGTGGCGGTCGTTCGAACTCCCAAAATTAACAAAATAAAGGTTTCATGAGTGTTTTAAACAAGTTTTAACTTTGTCACGGTACATGATATTTTCGGGAAACTGTTCAGAGCGGCTGGCTGAGATAGCGTGACTGACAACTTGCGATGACTTGCGTTCTCGTTTGATTAGGGCTTTACAGGTGCTACATGCAATATTTTTTCGTGAAACTACAATCGTTTGTGAAGCAAAACAAGCTAGAGACTGACACAATCTTACTTATATATGTTTCACGGCCACTTGGCCGCCGCGCAAAACCCACAAGGTCCTGAAAACAAGTTTACTGGTCGCTTGTCATATCACGACGCATCTGAGCAATCAGTGGCTTGACAAAACATTGTCAGTCACAGTAGAAACATCCACGCTGCTGACATAAACGCTACCGTGGTTGTGTAAACGCAATTAACCTGCAGACGCAAAAAAAGATTAAATATTTCAGACAAAAACCAAAGTCGAACAACTTGGCTATAAAAAATGTGCAAGTAAATATTTGGATCTGTATTTTGTTTTAGGAAGAAGAGGAACGATGTGCACAAATCGATAATGAAAATCGTATTTTATTGGAAAAGATGTGTTGCATTATGCGCACCAGAGGAACTGTAGATAATCATAACGCTTATCAAACGAGAAGTTTAAACAAGACAAAAAGGCAGAGAGAACTTCTTCGGTTGACCCATGAAAACCAGGTAAGTTAATTTTAGTTTTGTTTGCTCTGTAAATAATCTAATCTGTTCGCAGGTACAAGACAAAACTGCTAATCAGGCCGTCGTCTTTTACGTACAGACCTCGCGCAGCGGACTCGTCCTGTACGTTGAAGAAATGCGTACTTGGGTACGGGCAACAAAAACAAAAAATTTCAGAAGCAGACCAATGACATGAAGACACAATCTAGTTTGTTATTTAGACCCAAAGTATTCCAATAAAACAACTTAATTGCACTTTTAAAGTTGCTAATCTGAATCAGTATCTGCCATTTTGGATACATTTTTGATATACATGCATGACATCACAAGTTGGGTATAAAAGCGAAAACTTTAGTTAGCCATACTTTCACATATACAAGTCTGAAAGAGGATTTTCATTCTTGATTAAACCACAACACTTTAAAAGCTTACCACAGAAATTCAGCTGCCAGAAGAATAAGTTTCATCATGTTTACCCAGCTTGTGATGTCAGTTAATTAGGCAAGGTCTTGCAACAAGATGGCAAACGGCAAGATTGTCTTTTGTCGAAATTAGTGATGTTGTTTGGCACAAGAGTTGTTTTGTTTACTTGGATTACCATCGCAAGACAGTTTGTTAATTAGAAATTCAAAAATGTGTACTTGTAATTTTTGTTGCTCTTACCCTATGCATGTGCTTCCAGTTATGACATTTCAAATCATGTTTCATTTTATCTGCAGGACGTGATGAAAGAAAAGTTGGGGGCATTTCTTTGATTTCTCAAAATTTTCTTTTTGTAGGCAATTCTTAAAAGAATTACCCTCAAAGAGCCCCACTACAATCACTTACAATGGGTAAGTTGAACTCAGAAACGCTCATAAAGCTGTGATCACTAGGACCAGTTTCGTTTTAGTAGTTTTTCTGGAACTTTCATCTTTCGTGCAGGATTACGCGTTCGATTATAATAAAAAAGCACATTTTTTTCACTGGATTCATGACTTAGTTATTTTTAAACGTTGCAGTTAAAAACAGCTAACTTCGGAAATCCTGAAAGATATTTTTTTAATTATAATGGAGCCATTGGAGCAAGCATTTAATTTCTTATTATTTTCGATATTTTGTATATATGGAACAGGTTTCACAACAAATCATATAAAAAATTTATAAAATAAGGTGTCCTCTGCGCACGCTCTGATTGGCTTGGGCCCCGTGCATTTATGAGAGTATGAATTAAGATCATGATCAATGACGTAAAATGGCGTGGAGTGGCGTCACGGTCACCTGGCAGGAAAAGCTAGCGAACTTTCAAAACTATCCCACTTTTAGTTTGTTTTTTCTCTTCATATTTAATAAACAAATAAAACATACCGCTCCTGTGCATATGTACTCTTATAAAGGTACATTGGACGTGTGCATGTAAAGGTCAACTTCTTCCGTGTTCAAATGACGTCAAACGTCCCTTTATAAGAGTACAAATGCACGGAGCTTTATGTTTTATTTGTTAATGAAAACTCTAAATTTAACCCTACTATAAATCTTCCGTCTACGCGCTAAAAGTTAATTCCTGCACAAATCTATTATATACCTCAGTGGTTCCCAACCTCTTTTTGTCCGAGGACGCCTCGGGACATATCCAAAGTATTCACTGGCCTCTACAATCTGTGATGACATATTCGCAAGAGGAACTAAGGTCATACCCCCCGGGAAAATTTTATATTTTGTTGGTTTTTCTGAAATGCCATTTCCTGCATTTTGAGGGCACTTTTGAAAACATAATGGTATTTATCTTAAATCACATTTTTAACAGTGTATCTCGTCGTGTTAAGAAATATTTATAGATATTGTATTATAGTTGATCTGGACAAATAATTTTATTTTCAGGAAGAAGAATGGCAAATGAATATGACGTATATGAATAACATTTCCAAATATCCTCGCGGATCGCGACAAAGTCAGTCTCGTAATGTAACCAGACAATCCGACAAAAGTCCAGGGAAAGATTGTAATAATAAAGTCTGACTTGATCTTTATTTCTTCTTCTTACGCTTTTCAACGTTTTATATCGGCAACTGTAAATTATAACATTGCAACTGGTTCCGTATTCACATTATAGTAGTGACCCGATTGAAACCAGTGATGATGTATAGTGCTTGTACGAGAGTATTAAAAGGTGGAGTATACTGGCTATAGCTATATAGCTTCTTGGGGTCGTAAGCTAACTTCCTCCCCTAGCGTACGACCCTAAGAAGTAAGAACGTCTGCGAAGGAGGCTATACCGTATAGGTGGAAAACTGCCGAGATAATTTTTAATAACGAAATACTGACGTTTCGAGCGTAGCCCTTCATCAGAGTAGTCATATCGCAACGGTAGAATATCCGAGAGTGTAAACAGACTGCGTATATATAAGCATGCAGTGTTTTGGACAGAGCAAAGTGAAAAGGTGGTAAACTACTGAGATTGGTTTTAATAACGAAATACTAACGTTCGGTTGCTCCAGTGCATACACGGTCAGTTTCATGTAAACCGAGTCACTCAGCATATTCAGTCCGAGGTGTAAGATGATAAGCAACGAATACCATCTACCAAAGTTATTTCGAGTTATAAAATATGTGAATAATATAAATTTCTACTCACTACGCAATAATTAACCCAAGTGGCACATACCTGCATGTTTCATAAACAGGGAGTCGGAAAACCACCTACACGCAGTAATATAAGCAGTAATAGTTTTTGAAGCAATTGGAAGTGAAGCAATGAGCCAAAAAAACAACCGTAAAACAACTGTACTTTCATTTCATTCACCGTAAAAATGTCCAACTTTGGCATCGCGTACGATAACTAATGGTACCTTGCCATACGATTGCTATGGTTGCGCCTGGATTTTCCATTCTTCAACAAATTTATTACCAAGATAGTGTAATCTAATCTTCGCAATAAAGTTGGTTTGGTGAGAAAAATCTAATACTATGTCAAAATGACTTCTCAGGTCTTGTGCGGGTGGACTCATACTTTTGAATCCCATTGCATTTTAATATATATTGGATGAGAAATCATGTTATACGTATACCCCTTTCTCATATATAGGACTATATTGTTCTATTATAATAATTTTATCGGGCATTGTGGTGTATTTTGCGGGCTAAAATGAAGAATGAAAATATATTTTAGCTGGCTGATTTGAGCCTATATATCAGTTTTAACAGTTGTAAATCACTATATTGCTTATGGAATTGTATACTTTTCTTGTCATTACTTTGAAGCAAAGATTGTTTTGATGACAAATGTTGCGTTTTTCTGCAAGTTACATGTAAGTTATGAGCTATGTAAATATTTATTACATGTGATGTTGGTGGCACAGTGGTTAGTGCACGTGCCTTTCACCTCTGCGACCCGGGTTCGATTCCTGCACGGTGCAGTTATCTGATTAAAAAAAAAATCACAAAAAATGCAAATTAAGGCTGCATTTTAACAGCAGCTTTCAGCTTTCTTGTAATTTCAACTATACCAAACAAGCATATAATCCCAACCACAACCTCGGTCCCAGGACATTCGTGAGACAAGATGACGGCAATGTTCACGTGACGAAATTTTCCATTAGATTTGCATGAATAACAATATGCCAATTGAAAATATCGATTCAGTGCAAGCAAACTGTGAAAAGCAGACAAAGTATATTATACTCTTACTGATTCTTTGGTTCTTCCAGCGTGCTGAATTCACAAAATATGTTCTGAACGTGAATCAGGCAAACTCCAGTCTTCGCCTCTCACCTAGCCGTCCTGGGGACGAGGTTGCCCTCAACATGAGGTCCATTGTACTCTGCACTGCACCGACTCTAAGAGTTTAAAATAGCGATGACATTCAGGTTTCCACAAGCAACTTTCCATAAGGCTCATTGTTTTAGTCGCTCTCAATGTGATCTAACTCATTTGAATCACGTATCCTAGCCCTGTTCGAATGATTTAATATCAAATCAAACCTGTTTCGCTTCATAAGCTGATCTTGAAGTCCTCTGGCTTCGTTACATCGTCGTGGCGTACCTTTGAGGTCCCTTTGAGACATCTCAAACGTGTCATGCGCCCATCGAAGACAAGGGCCCGCCTCTCGCATGTGATCATTTATTACAAAATAACGACCCTCTGTGGTAAACGATCATTTATCGTATCCAGCTTGATCGGCCATAGGTATAGCATCTCAGAATTGGTTTGCTGTTATTTGCTTGACGTCATACTTGGAAAGCCACGAAAGTGTAATTCAACTGTTGTTGAAGCGCTGGACAGTGGATATCAATTGTTTTAAACATTAACACAAGACCCATACATTGGATGCTGATAATCATATTTCAATATGTAAGATGCCTTTCATTTTGATTCATTTCCACCAAACAGTGGTCTGGCTTTCTTTGGTGAGAACAGATGACACTAAACAAAACAGATCAAGGCTCTTCAGCACGTCTTGTTGAAATCGGACACAAAATAGAAAAGCCGTTTTTGTCACGTACCTTCTCCAATTTTTCTGAAAATTTCTCATATTCAACTTCATAGAATTGGAAAACTTCGTCGCAGTCCTAAAAATATTTTCGTCCATCAAATTAAATTTGTTTTAGTCTGACTTTGACTTGTAGTCGACATGTTCTTACATGTAACAAAATGATGCAATATTTTTAACTTTTAATACAGAGCAAATTTTGTAAATGAATTCTAAAATGTTTAATAATTCAAAAGGAAAATTGAAAAAACTTAAGGTTTAATCAGTGTTATGTAAATGTGATACTGAACTGATGTTTTATTAGTCAGTTCTGTACCACGCTACACAGACATTTCTTTTCAATTCTTTTCCTTATGAATTATTAATAAACTACACTAGTTTCTTATACCTAAACAAAATTAACTGTATTAGCCATTTCGGAATTGCGAGGTTGACAATGCATCATGGGGCTGTTCTGGGGGACGTGGACAAAGAGGTCGAGGTTAAAAGGGATGACTCAAAAGGACCCGTCCAGTCCTTTCGCGGTTTTTCCAAAATATGTCGTCAAATGTTTGTGTTTTCCAAATTTGTCGGCAAGCTTCTGTCGTCTCAAGATTTTAGCAATCTTCTTGATACTCTAACCACAACAAAAACCTTAACCCTAGTCAGAAATCTGGTTTACCGCCTAGCTTTTTGGAAAAACATATTTAACGACATATTTTGGAAAAGCCGCTAAAGGACTGGACGAGTCCTTTTGAGTCATCCCTTTTAGCCGAAACCGAACAAAGAATCCGTCTCCCAAAACAGTTCCATGATGCATTGTCAACCTTGCTATCCCCAGGTCTCTAGAGCAATTCTGAAATGCCTAATTGTACGGCTAATTTTATCGAATACGGCTTTGAAAGTATCTCTCCGTGAAAGAACTATCCTAATGTTGATACTAAATGTGTTATCCTCCACACAATGTACTTACTCTGCGAACATCGTGACCAGGTGGATTGTATTTATAACAGTTAGTTTTGACTAATAGCATATCACTATGGAATTGAGTATGATCACGATATTTAGCAGTCTAGAACATAAAAATAAAATATAATAAGCTTTTAATTATTAACACGCATCAATATACATCAACAAATTATTCACAGCTCGAAGATACATTGTATAGTTATTTTCAAGCAATCAATAAATTAATCACTCAATCATTTGGGTAATTATTTAACCAACTGCCAACCAGTCAAACAACAAAAAAACTTGGTCCAGCCTGCTTGCCAACCAACCAACCAACCATTCATCAAATGAAAATAATATAAAATATAATAATAATAATGAAATCATTCTTTATTTCACGCCTTTATACAAAGTTACAGAGTTAAGTAATAAAAAAAATGAATAATAATATTTTAACGGTGCCAGCTGCCATTCGTGGCCAAAATCACATATTTAGAAAAACTGTATAATAAAAAACACCAACAAAGTATACTTAGGTAAAATCTTAATGATCTATGGCCATACCTCTAATTTGGACTTAATTGTTCCAAAGTCCATTGGATTTTTTACAATTTTGTGGTAACCTGGTGCATCTGCTGTCTCAACTAAGAGAAAACAACATAGTTACGTATTTTATTACATAAACAATTACAAACATATATATGTAATTTGTTTATATTGTCTATAATTGTATTTAGTTTTATAAAATAGATTGTGTCTTACGCATACTGAAATTGGTCGTCACTATGTTTATATCAAGCTTGAAACGCATGTTTACAAATTTGTAAAACGTTGTATGAGTGGACACTTCCCACAATTTTTTCATAATTATTTTAAACTGAACAATGACACTGTCAGTATATCTACTAGACAGAGCAGTCATCTTCACTTGCCTAGTGTTAGACCTGAAAGCAGCAAGAAATCATTTTATTATCATGGCTGTATTGTATATAATAATCATTTGTAATAGTCTGTAGATAATTTTTAGTATATTTTATATGTAGTAATAGTCTCGGTTTTAGCTTTGTTTAGTTACTTGATATTGTAGTATACCATATAGGGTCTCTATTGATACCAGCTTAATCTGATATAAGCTGAATGAGCTACCCTATTTACATGTAAATAAACGTATCTATCGATTTATCTAAGCTATATGCTAACATGGTTGTGACGTCAAGGTGCAACTTAATTACTCTTAGTTCATAGAAAAAAATAGAGAATTCCAATAGAAAAAGTAAGAAGGTACTTAGAATAATTTGAAGGTACTTAGTTATATGTAAACTTGTGAATTCTCTCAACACTTTGACGCAGTATACCGCGCATTTAGCAGGTAATTTAGTCATTCTAACAAAAAATTGAAACGCTACAAAAATTGAAACGCTACAAAAAATTGAGGCGCTACTGCTTGGGTTATCTCTGGGGGGTAGGGATAACCCGGGGGCTAGGGTCAAAGTTGCCCCAGTTGCCCCTGGGCCCCGAGATAACCCTAGCTTTCACATGAACACGTCAGGAACGTCAACAATTAAACGCACGCAAATGGCACGTGAACAAGAATAGTGCGTATAAATTAGAATGTCTTTTATAATGTACGCATGCGCAATTATACAAAAGTTGACCCCAACCCCCGAGATAACTCGGGTGAAAGCGTTCACATGGAGGTAGCCAGGTAGGGTTAACTCTGGTCCTAGGGTTACTCTATCGCTCAGACCGAGTTATCCCTTATCCCTCAGTTATCTCGGTCTCATGTGAATGGTTTACTTTTTTAAAATGGAAATAAACTAACACCAAGATATCTCGGGGGATAGGGATAACTCGCCCCCTTAGGAGCAGACATATGACTATGAATTTGCAACCATCTCCATCTGAGCCTCTGTCAGTAATTAATTAAAGGTATTTAATTAGAATACATCAAACGTGTATCTTTACAATCAAATTACTCCTAAGGATTTTTCAATGTGGCCGTGTCGAGGCATATCAAAGGCGCTTTAAGCAGCCGCCATACGACACAGTTTAGACCACGGATCCCAGCTAAGCCCTAGGTGTTGATTTTACGGAGGGAGGAAAACTGGAGAACCCGGCGAAAAACCCTTGGAGCACAGGAGAGACCAACTAAACTCTACTCACATGAGTCCCAAGCAAGAGAACGGGGTTGTTCCCAGACGGTCACCCATCCGGGCTTAACTATTGGTGAGAGGCAGCGCCTTAACAGCACACGCCATCCGTGCTCCCGATGTTCCCTCAATGGTTAGAGGGTCTAACCGGTCATTACAAGGTTGCAGGTATTCAGAAATATTTTCTTAGCTTGACGAACGTCTACCAAACGTCCGTTAAAAATTATAAGGTTGGGCAAAGTAAAATTTTCATAAATATCTCACTCCTGTGGTGCTCAAATATTAGAAAAAAAATCTTTTGCCAAATTAATAAAGAATATAAAAAATATAAAAGTTCTATAGCACCTATCAGTTGATATACCTGGCTTTAAAAACCATGAAGCAGCACTGGGTTCGCCTTTCAACCTTGCATTCCCTCGAAACCGCGAAACTCTTTGTAACAGACTAGAAATTAATAATAATATCAATTTAACAAGTGGAATAATCTTCTTATAAAGAAGGTGTAACGAGTAAGTATTTACATCTAATTAAATGAACTTTTATTACCTCCGAAGGTTTTATTTTTACCTCTGTTTGTTTGTCTGTTTATCTGTTTGTCTGTCTGTTTATCTGTTTGTCTGTCTGTTTATCTGTTTGTCTGTTTGTTCTTCTGTTTGTCTTTCTGTTTATCTGTTTGTCTGTCTGTTTATCTGTTTGTCTTTCTGTTTATCTGTTTGTCTTTCTGTTTATCTGTTTGTCTGTCTGTTCTTCTGTTTGTCTGTCTGTTTATCTGTTTGTCTGTCTGTTCTTCTCTTTGTCTGTCTGTTTATCTGTTTGTCTGTTTGTTTATCTGTTTGTCTTTCTGTTTATCTGTTTGTCTGTCTGTTTATCGGTTTGTCTGTCTGTTTATCTGTTTATCTGTCTGTTTATCTGTTTCTCTGTCTGTTTATCTGTTTCTCTGTCTGTTCTTCTGTTTGTCTGTCTGTTTATCTGTCTGTTTATCTGTTTGTCTGTCTGTTTATCTGTTTCTCTGTCTGTTCTTCTGTTTGTCTGTCTGTTTATCTGTTTGTCTGTCTATTTATCTGTTTGTTTGTCTGTCTGTTCTTCTGTTTGTCTGTCTGTTTATCTGTTTGTCTGTCTGTTTATCTGCTTGTCTGTCTGTTCTTCTGTTTGTCTGTCTGTTTATCTGTTTGTCTGTCTGTTTATCTGTTTGTCTGTCTGTCTGTTTATCTGTTTGTCTGTCTGTTTATCTGTTTGTCTGTCTGTCTGTTCATCTGTTTGTTTGTTTGTTTGTTTGTTTGTTTGTTTGTTTGTTTGTTTGTCTGTTCATCTATTTGTTTATCTGTGTCTGTCTGTTTATCTGTTTGTTTGTCAGTTTATCTGTTTGTCTATGAGTCTGTTTGTCTATGAGTCTGTTTGTCTGTATGTTTATCTGTTTGACTGTAAGTCTGTTTGTCTGTAAGTCTGTGAGTCTGTTTGTCTGTCTGTGAGTCTGTTTGTCTATCTGTCTATCTGTTTGTCTGTCTGTCTGTGAGTCTGTCTGTCTGTGAGTCTGTCTGTCTGTGACTCTGTCTGTCTGTGGGTCTGTCTGTCTGTGAGTCTGTTTGCTTGTTTGCTTGTTTGTTTGTTTGCTTGTTTGCTTGTTTGCTTGTTTGCTTGTTTGTTTGTTTGTTTGTTTGCTTGTTTGTTTGCTTGTTTGTTTGTTTGTTTGCTTGTTTGTTTGCTTGTTTGTTTGTTTGTTTGCTTGTTTGTTTGCTTGTTTGTTTGTTTGTTTGTTTGTTTGTTTGTTTGTTTGTTTGCTTGTTTGTTTGTTTGCTTGTTTGTTTGTTTGCTTGTTTGTTTGCTTGTTTGTTTGTTTGTTTGTTTGTTTGTTTGTTTGTTTGTTTGTTTGTTTGTTTGTTTGTTTGTTTGTTTGTTTGTTTTGGACGAGAAATTAATAAAAATCTGACCAAGATTCTCCGTGTGGTAAAAATGCTTGATTGCGCTCATTATCCTTAATTTATACAAACATTTTCGCATAATTTTGGTACGAGTGCTATCACGCATTTTATTCATTCATACATGTGTAAGCGTTGTGTGAGCTAGCCTGGTTAGCGGGGTAGCCCGTTTTCTTTTCAAACATCTCTGGTAACTCGCTGGCGGAGGTATATGCAGTCTCCGAGTGCCCTCTTGTTTAAAATGTAAAGCGTCACTAAACTTATAAAACTGACCCCATATAAACTATTTATTATTTAACAATTATTCGCCGAAGGCGAGGTGAATATCGGTGTATAATAACCGAGACGAAGTCGAGGTTATTATTCACCGATATTCACTGAGCCTGAGGCGAATAATTGTTTTAGTATAAATACACATTTTCGTACTTTTAGGAACAACATTTTCTTTAAAATCGTTAATTTCCTCGTCCGTCCATTTTGAATAAACGCTGTAGGTGATTATCGAGAATTAATCCGAAGTAGCTCGACAATCAGCGCGCGCGATTTTCTATAATCACCTGTGTATTTATACTAATATTAATTATTATTAATTATGATAAATAGACAAATAAAACACGTAGTTCTATAAAATAAAATTCAAAAAAAATATAAAATAAAATATCATGTCAGAATATCATATAAATTAATATAAAAGATCATGTTAGGTACTTACAGCAGTGCGCCTCGTATCCATCCCGGGGGGTGCGCTGCAAGAGAAAAGTCACGTGGTGGAGGAGCTTTACGTTTTCGACCACTTGTGCGAATGAAAGCACCTTCAGTCGAGCCTGTGTCTGAACCACTGTGCTGTTCTTCGCCGCTTTCTTGTCGACTTCCTGTATCATAATCTTTTGAAGGGTTTTCTACTTGATGTTCGGTGGTTAAACTTTCCGTAATGCTTGATATACTACCACACAGGGAACGAGATAACGATGAGTCAGGGACAGATAGCGGTACTTCGCTTTTTGTTGCTTTACTTGCTCCATCTAAAAGCCGTTGATTCTTTATTGGTCCTACGAAGAACTGGTCGTTGTCCTTTTCATCAATTGTTAGAGAATTTCCTACTGCCTGTTTTATTGTTTCCGTGGTTTTACAATCCAAAAATTCTGATTCCGTTTTCTGTTCCCATGTAGAACTATCGCTTAATTTTTCAACAGGTTTCGTTGCTGAAACTGATAACTGCGCTGATTCCATCTTATTCAATTGAAGGTTTTCGTCCAATTTTTCAGTTTCTAATAATCTTGTCTCGTCTAGGCCTACAACCTTTTCTGTGACTGTAATCACACTAATGTCTGAATTAATGTTATCTTTCAAAGAGTTAGTTTTCTCCAGGCTTTCTAAGTCGCCTTTAATAATAGAATTCTCATTTTCCTTCTCGCTATCTAATACACTGCTTTCATCTGACTTCTCAGCATGTTCTGTCGCATTGATTACCATTTCAATTGGTTTCTGTTGTTTTTTCAAATGAGATAATTTGTCCACCTGAGTTGAATTTTCTTTTTCAGCAACAGGTAATTCGCGTATTACTTCTTTACTTTTAAAATCAACAGTCTCCTCCATTTGTATCACGACCTTCGGGTCGTCGTCTTTGAGTTCTGTTTCCTTTTGGCTTTGAATATGATCTATTTTGCCTTGTTCTTCAATATCTTTTGTAGTCAAAGCCAACTGGTCGATGTCCTTTTTTACAGATGTATCAACATTATCTTTATAAGCAATGTCTGATTTTTCCTCAATTATTTCCAGATTGAGACAAGCTGTATTTTTCACATTAATTTGTTCACTCTCTTGTACATCTAACAGAGCAGATTCAAAACCAGTCCAGTGCTCTACAACTTTATTAGTGACTTTACATGCAATACTAGGTGTAGTGCGAACAGAAAATGGAGGATTGGGAACAGCTGAAGTGTCCTCCAAATGTTTCTCTTGCGTGAGTAAAGAATTGTCAGATAAAAGTTCATTTACTAACGGTGAAAGATCGACTCCACTAGACGCCACATCCTTTGTTTTATTAAGAACATCTGAAATCTCTTGCGTCACTTTTGTATCTTGTTTTTCAGGCTTTTGCAAGCATACTTCAGTCGGTACCGCCTTCACACGACTTCCTTGACTTAGTTGTAAGATATTGTGGTCAGGTTTATTCAATGTTTGTAAGTTATCATTTCTTAAAGACGTTTTAGGAATTTGACTTCCTCCACCTTCTTGAGGCAACTTTGTGGAACTTGATGGAAAAGCATCAAATAATGACCTTAATCCCTCGAGTTCAACTTCTTCCTCTTTTAAAAAATCCTAAAAAAACAAATACAATACGACGATAGCAGCAACCTCAACAACAACCATGACAATGACGATAAATAACATCAAACATTAAAAAAATAATAGCACAAATGGAAATGCGGTTTTCGATACATGGTAGCAAGATTCAAATTAATAGAAACCGCCAATCTAGGGTTTAAAATCGAGATGTGATCGATACATGCATGGTGAGCAAGAATAGAGTAATTAAGTCAGTTGGAATTAGACAGCTACAGGTAGAAGGTAAGATTTGTAAGTATCTTGGCGACATTGTAGCAGTGGTATTTAGGTTTCGAACAGTCGACTGTCAACATCACACAACACACAACACACCACACAACACAACACAACACAACACAACACAACACAACACAACACAACACAACACAACACAACACAACACAACACAACACAACACAACACAACACAACACACAGGGCTCAAAATAACGTTTCATGTTACGCCGGTCATGGTGACTGGTCAGTTCCAACTGTGACCGGTCAAAGGCGATTTTTGACCGGTCAAATTTCACGACGCCACCCCCCCCAAAAAAACAAAAAACAAAAACAAACCCACAACCCAACAAAAAACATGTAAAGTATATTCTACGCTATATAGCTATAGTACTGATATGAACGTTTGTCATAAAAAGGAAATGCATGCATAATATAATCAGACATTATGAAACGGGTCTACAACAGCACAACAACAATCATTTTAAGTTCCTTCAAATGGAAAGTAATGCAAATATACAATTAATTGCAAGTAATATGACTGGTCAAAATGACCGGCGTTATACAAATTTGACCGGTCACATTAAAAATTTGGCCGGTCATTGACCGGTGACCGGCCGTTATTTTGAGCCCTGACACATCACATCACATCACACAACACCACATCCCACACCACCACGCTACACACGACACGACACGACAAAACAAAACAAAACACAACAGCAAAATGTCCTACCTTCACTTCAGATAACTTCTCGTTACATTTTAACGAGATCTCATTTAAGGCGCTTCTTGTCGTCAGCGCCTTTGACTTGACTGGAGATGATGACACGTAAGGGACACTTGAAGGTGACGTCACAAGGGTTAAAATGTCACTGACAGGTGAGAGAGTTTCTCTACATACAAAACAGATATAGTCCACATTTAAAAAAGATTTTCAAAAACCCATTTGTCATAATTCAAAAAAGTACTGTTTAACGAGTGTATTCATATGCGATAAAGACACGCTTGCCTTTTTCAATAAATTTCTTGCTGGATTTTACGGATCACACAAGGTCAATCTTCAAAATGTTTACGTCAATCAATTTAAGAAATGGTTCGTGTTTGAAGCCTTTAATAGTTCGTATTTTATCAGCTCGGATATCGCCTCGTGTCTTTGTATCACTTGATAAAACACTCCTGCTCGTTTATTAAACAATACAAATATATTCAGCAATGAGTAATATTGAGTATAACATATATTGAGTAATGCGTGATTAATGTTTATTGACCGAATGATCAGGTACTACGATTCTCTGTTGAGCTTGAAGGCAGAAAGTTTTATTAGAAAGTTTGATCTTTAAATTTTATCAGCTCTGTCGTATGTTGTTAATACTCACAAAATCTCTAAGCCACTGATCTCTATATAACTCGGGATTGCTCATCCGGCTCCAAAAATGAAGCCACCTGAGATGATGAATTTGGAGTCCCAAGATGGCCGCTACGGAAAATGTTTTCGTACCACGAAATGAGCTATATTAAGAATTTAAACTTTTTGCTACTGGTATATCAAACAAAGAACACTGTACAAGGTTGAAAAGCTTAGTTTTTACATTTGTTGGTCTTATTAAGCAGTAAAAAGTGATATGTCGTAGTTTTCTACTCTGCCCGGTAATCGATAAACTTGCCTACATCACAAAACTCGTAAAAAAATACAACAAAAACTTCATATAAAACAACTTATATACCTCTGGTAGTAAAACCTGTCTTTACAAAGCCTCATGAAGACAGTATCTTAGTTGACAATTTCGAACTGTATTTGTTTGTGTTTTCTTTCTGTTTCCTAGTGGTGTTGTTTTACGGCTTTTCCAACTCCCCCGGTCCCCCAGTAAACTCTTTCTGCTCTTAAGCCCGCAAAGAGTACTGGACAGGGAGTAGTAAGATGGCGGACCTGGCTTCAAGATTTTGACTGCTGGACAGTAGGAATGCACTATCCAGTATATATATATAGAGAGAGAGAGATCAGTGGTTGGAGTCCGGTCTAGAGATCAGAGTTTTTCTGAGTACAGTAAAAACCCGCGTATATATAAGAACCACCATTTTTCGAGTTAGCCTAAAAAGGTTCTTATATAAGTGGTATTTACTGGGATTTTAGGCTATTTAGGTTCTTAAAAAGATTCTTATTTTTTTCGAGGTAAGGGTGCTTGCTGTTGGTCCAACAACAAGCTCAAAATGGGTGTGGCCCCTTGCTTTTGTACAATGAACACTTTAATTATAACTAATATGACCACATAATCAAAACGAACCCGGCTCTGATTTATATCCAGGTCCTTTATGTAACAATTAAACTGCAACAAAACTAGAATGTTTATAAAACAATGGAACCGCCTGACAGAAAATAATTTAAAATGTCATTACCAAAAATACAAAATATGCAAAATTTCCTGTTTTTATTTTCAGTTATTTCAACTGAAGTTTTTCAAAGAAGAACCTGTTACAATTTTTAGGCTAAAAAGGTTCTTATAAAATGGGGGTCTAAAAGGCAAATTTTAGCCTAAAGGTTCTTAATTCATATAGGTTCTTATACGCGGGTTTTTACTGTATTAATAACTTACGTAGCTTGTACAGGGTGTCCCAAAAAATGCCCCCAATCCATTTATGAGGTGCACCTTCTTTAATTATGGTACAAGAAGTAATATCACGCCGAAAGCCCATCCCCCTTCTTTGTTGTCTGAAATTTTCAGAGCTAAGTAGTTATCTACTCGCTTCCTGGAGTCATTTAAAGAGGCAACATCAAAATTTGAACTTGTCCAAATTATGTATGCTACGTCAAGATTTGGAAATCTTCTCCTAAAGGCTTCCCTTATCCTTGTTGGGCTTCTTGTTTCATGATAGGAAAGTACCATGAATGCTCTTTCCTCTTGTTGTCCAACCATCTTAAGACGGATGAAGTAAAGTGCACTTCTGCCTACATGGCAAACATGTGCATGGAACGCTCATGAGCATTGTTATTACCTCAAGGAACCCCACATGATTTGATACCGCATTGCTTCATTTGGAATCAAACTTTATTCCCCTGTGGTCAGTTTTCACATGCATATGTATTCAAACTTGTATTCCGCACTCAAACAAAGCTGTGGTCAAAAACGGGATAGGCGACATTCGTTTGGGACACCCTGTATTTTTCCAAATCTGTAGGTAGCATAGATAATTTGCATAATTTGGACAAGTTCAAATTTTGATGTTGCCTCTTTAAATGACTCCAGGAAGCGAGTAGATAACTATATAGCTCTGAAAATTTCAGACAACAAAGAAGGAGTGATGGGCTTTCGGCGTGATATAAAAATTTACTTCTTGTACCCAAATTAAAGAAGATGCAGTACAAAAACGGATGGGGGGCATTTTTTTTGGGACACCCTGTACAGCAAAAACTGAGACAAATTTACTAACTCGTAACGTGTAGATTACCAAGAGCAATTTGATACGTTATCAACGGCAAATTTAACAGTTTGATCAAGGGTATTCTTCCCTATTTTTTCCCCTTGTCACTTTTGTAACAAATGTATTAAATAAAGTAAAATAAACATAACACAGAGCAAGCACATAAAGAGACCCACAAGTTGGTAACCTTATGACGCCTTGAATCAACCTTCATTCAGAATATTTTGCTTTAAGTTTCAATTATTCGCCCGAATGGTAAAGAAAAGCATAATATAGTCGATCTTAGACAAAACGATTATAACTAAATATAAAACTGCTTCTAAACTGTTTCTCGTTAAGGACTTCGTTAAGGTTTGCAAGGTCATTTCGGTAAAACGCTCTCAATTCGTCAGAATTCATGCTACAAAAATAAAATAGATATCGTTAGAAAGCTATACAATGTTGTATTTGATTTTGCGATAAACACAAGCCAATAATAGTTGCGAACTTTTCAATTAAAACCAGCGGGCTTCACTCGGGGCGACTTAAGAACAAAGCGTTCATTTTGTTCAAAAAAAATTTTCGCAGTTCGATTCCGAGATAAATTTCCAGCAAAACGGTGTCAGCGTTTGTTGTTTTTTTATTTCTTGCCTGGTTTCAATTTTATGACTTATTTTGACCGGATGTTGGTCGAAAAACAGCATTTTCAACTTTGGTCGTCAATAAAAACACTGAGACCGTTTTGCTCGGAATTAAACTGCAAAAAAAGATTTTGAACAAAATAAAACGCTTTTTACTTGAGTCGCCCCGAGTGATGGTTGACTATTATTCGTTTGTGTTTATCAAAACCAAAGACAACATTGTATTCTACAAATTAATAGCTTTCTAACGATATCTATTTTATTTTTGTGGCATAAATTCTGACGAATTGAGAGCGCTTTGCTGAAATGACCTTGCAAACCTTAACGAAGTCCTTAACGTAAAGCAAACTGGAGGTAAAAACAAGCTCGGAATCTCGTAGTTTACCACCTATAAGATTTCCTGTTCTACAATATATATATAGTTCTCTTCGAACAAAGTGAACACCTTCTCATTATAGTGTTTCCAGGATGTAGATGAAATTGAATAATCAGTCTATAAAAAACCGCTGAGATTTTAGAGAACTAAGTACTAACGTTTTGAGCTAGATTTCCTCGGATATACGTGCAAGGACTTTGTTTGTATACACTGTATTATATATATTATACACAAAATTTACTATTTCAATATTTATCAATTATTGCTTAACAACAAACCTCTCATGGATACTCTCCTTTGATTTGCTGGATAACGAAGGACTATAATTCTTAGATCCGACTGTAGCAGTCTCAGGCAGAACAGCTGAGGACACAGCAGATTCTGACTTGTAAGGAGCAGTACATGTTTCACGGATATCGCTGTAAAATAAGATGATCATTCGTTTATTTAAACATTTCAAAAGATATCCAAAGGTGAAATAGAACACAATAAACGAGACTTTAAACAGTTGCAAAACAGCGTCAAAGTACATGCAGTTACTTAAATAAATGTTTAAACTTCACTTATTTTTTCTTATTTTTATTCACTAGTGGATACCGAAGCTCTTAAAAAAACTTTGTTGGATGAACTCATAATGCACTGCCATTATCGAAAATACTGTGAGTATACTATAACAGGCAATATGTATAAAGACTACACCTTTTCAAGACACTGCTTGGTTTAGATGTAAGAGATACGGAAGAGACTTTGCTTAAGACCGTACTGCAAAGACCATGGAAAGACTGAGGAGGCCGAGGAGATGGTGCAATGGGGATTGGAGGCGAAGTAGTTGATGAAGAAGCTACCACTGGCAATTTAACAGGATGTGGTAGGGTAGATGTTGTAGATTTAGCGGGAGCAGGTAATATAGATGCCAGTTTACGTCCAGGTGAGGAAACTGTTGAAATACTTTTTGGTGGAATTGACTTGGGAAGAATAGCAGGCAATGGACGGGATAACCGAGACACCGGGGATCCTTTGGTAAGTTGTCCAGATGCATGACGGGAAGTAGTTTCAATATTTCGCACGATTCCTGGCGGTGACTACAAAGTTAAAAACAAGAATATAATTAATTAACTTTTATTATCACTAATCATTATTATTATTATTATTATTATTATTATTATTATTATTATTATTATTATTATTATTATTATTATTATTATTATTATTATTATTATTATTATTATTATTATTATTATTATTATTATTATTATTATTATTATTATTATTATTATTATTATTATTATTTATTATTATTATTATTATTATTATTATTATTATTATTATTATTATTATTATTATTATTATTATTATTATTATTATTATTATTATTATTATTATTATTATTATTATTATTATTATTATTATTATTATTATTATTATTATTATTATTATTATTATTATTATTATTATTATTATTATTACTAAAATCGACAAATAATATCTTTATTTAAACACGGAATCACCATTGCAAAATATATGCATGTTGAGTTGTTTTGAGAAAATTTTGTCAGCTCTCACCTGAGATTTAGGCTTCTGTTGTAAGGAATTTTTAAATGTCGTCAGCGAGATGGAACTTCTGGGCGGAACAGTTATAGATGCTGTAATTCTTGGCGCTTGGATTGTTTTGGAGATTGAAGTACTGACTTCGTTGGCTAAAAATAAACAAAATATATATTTCTTTAGAAGAGGAAACCCGCAGTATTCAGTTTGGAAAATGCTCAATGCACCAGTAAACGTCGTGATGTTCGCACTCCGTTTGTGCAGTAAAAATCTTCATCTGGGGCTCTGAATTTCTTTAGAGTTTTTACATCTTGACTACGAAACGGAGAACTATATATTATAATATTGGAAAAAATCTATCATATGGAACGTGAATCGGGAATTATCGGTGCTCTAAATCAGAAGCATGCTGATACAACATTTGTCGCCCAAGTTTCGTTGGCGTCTTAAATAAGTTTCTATAACAAACCCACACTCGCACCCACACTCACATCAGGGCCGCCGAGAAATTGTGACGCCCGGGGCAAATTATCGATTTGGAGCCCTTCATGACGTCACATGGGTCGATTGGGGGGGGGGGGGAGGGGCTGATAACGTCAAACATCATAGGGTCTTATCTACGTGTTCTCAATTGGTCCCCTGGATTGGCCAAAAATGAAGTTAGTGCTACTGATCTTTACGCTTTCTGGTCCTCATATTGTTGTTTTACGTCAAAAACTCAAATCTTAAAAATTCTAGGGGGCCCTTCTCAAGTTGGGGCCCGGGGCAACTTGCCCTCCTAGCCAACCCCCCCCCCCCCCCCCGCACCCCCTCCCGGCGGCCCTGCTCATAGTCACACTCACACCAACATTTACACATACACCCCCACTCATACCAATACATCACTCATACATATATATATATATATATTAGACAATCAGGACCCGCAGTAATCGGCCTCAGCTGTTGCGGTGTTCCTATATGCTTGTATTTATTTAGTCAAGGTAAAGTTAAATAAAATAAAATAAATAAAATAAAATAAAATAAAATAAAATACTCGGAGTAGCAGCTTATATCCCTATTCGCCTTCCTAGTTTGCACATTCACCACATTGGATGATCAAATTAATCAAATTTAACAAATTGAATTTATGTTATATATACCTTTGGTCTTATCAGTAGATGGCAACTGCAACGCAATGGCGTTCTGACGAACAGGAGATAGTGTTTTAATCTTCACTGTGGCTGATAACGGTTTAAATTTTGGTTTAGGTTTCTGTTTCACCAGGTTTAGTTTCGTTCTGTTCTTGTTGCCGCTAACCACACTTGCGTGCGCCTAAATACAACACATCAAAAACAAAATTACTTTAAAAAATACAACCTTCAGTACTGATGTAAGAAGTAAGCTTATAGAATCCATATAAAATCCTCAAAATAGTAAGGTCAGCAAGATCAAAATGGCTCTATTGTTTCAACGTACATGCGCAACTTGCTCAAACGACTTGCAAAGTGACTGGATTTCCTTTTTTGCGTTTGAGTGCATAATGTACATCAGTTACAGACAGAATAGCAGGGCCGCAAACATGCACCCCCAAGTCCCCCATCTCGTGTTAGATTGATTGAGGTTGAGGATGATGAACCCAAAGTAAGCTATCGTCTCGGAGAAATGTAGAGCAAATAATCTAATTGTATATAACGTAGCTTGTGTATTACCATGCAACCAGAGCCCCTTTCCGACCTACGCAGGTGGGCTCTGCCAACAATCTCGATATTTCTTTTTGAACATGCGTGAACGTTTGCTAAGATACTATTTTGGACCCAGACTCTAACGCGTTACTTGCTATTTTCCTGCTTATGTGTGTAACATAACTTGTTTGACCAGTTTAAAACCTGACTGACTCGCCGCAAACTTGGGGCGAAGATCGAGTTTGTTGGCAGAGTCCACTTTCCCCCCGAAGCTTGCGTAGGTCGGAAAGGGGCTCTGACTCGCAGGGTACTTGTGTATATACATTACTTCGAAATTATCTTTAATATATACAAAGCATAATCTTTGTTTTAGCTAAAAACAAACACCATCTTTATCATGTTACTCTTGAGAACCGCGCGCTGACTACTACTAATAAAATAGCAAAGTCCATAGTTACTATTAAAAGACTAAAACTTGATAAACAAGCAAAACTTCAATCTCGAGAAATTCCTAAAGTGTCATTTTCCATTGTCAAGAATATAAGAATAAATTGTAAACTCAGACAAACACGAAAACTTACATCATCTGTGCCATTCGCTACATTGTATTTGAACAGAGTAGCTATTTACATTGCAGCATTTGCAATACAATATAGACTACTGCATTTCGTAGAAACGTACTAGAACACTACAGACAATGCTGCAATCTGATTGGCCACTCTACTCGATATGTGGTCGTTGTTAGTATAAACCAACTATTACAATAATTTTATCGGGCATTGTGGTGTATTTTGCGGGCTAAAATATATTTTAGCCCGCTGATCTGAGCCTATCAGCTAAATCACTATTATTTGGTTTGTTGTTTACGGAATTGTATACTTCTCTTCTTAATACTTTGGAGCACCGATTGTCTTGATGACAAATGTTGCGTTTTTTGTAAGTTATGAGTTCTGTATAAAATATTTGTTACAATGGAATACACCCCGACGTCCCCGACGCGAAGGTGGCACTGTTCAAGATACTATTTACCGTATACTGTCTTTGATTTTCTTCTAAATGCCCACTAAAATTATTATAATAATACAGTTGATGTTCTTGGGCATAAATATGTTTTTGGCCCTTCTCAGAGCTAATGCAAATGGTAAATATGTTTAATTAGTATAAATACACAGGTGATTATAGAAAATCACGCGCGCTGATTGGTCGAGTTACTTGGGATAAATTCTCGATAATCACCTACAGCGTTTATCGAAAATGGCCGCCAAGTTGTCAATGCAACAGACGAGGAAATTAACAATTTTAAAGAAAACGTTGTTCCTAGAAGTACAAAAATGTGTATTTATACTAAAACAATTATTCGCCTCAGGCTCAGCGAATATCGGTGAATAATAACCTCCACTTCGTCTCGGTTATTATTCACCGATATTCACCTCGCCTTCGGCGAATAATTGTTAAATAAAAAAAAATTAAAAAATGAACCTGAGTCGGAACATCAACTCTATTGTTAATAGTAGACTATTACAAATCCTGCATTCTAATGGGCTGAGCTACACACCGTCTATTGGTAATAGACCACCAGTAGCAAAAAATGCAAAAATGAAAAAAAAAAAACAATGGCAGAAAACTCGCCTTTTGCTGAGGTTTCAGTATGTTTCTTTAAAATAATAGTTGGTCCGACTAGTTGCGCCTCATTTGGCTATCAGCTCTGATAGACAACTCGGACTCGTGATCCGCGTGATCATGCAGGAAAGACAAGAAGGAGGAGGATTTGTTTTAGTAATCCCGATATTTGACCTTTAAAAAAGTAATAAAAAGAAATACCTGTAAACAACTTTCTGGAAGACGAGCAACATTTTTGTTCGCGGCTGATGCAACTGATACTGATGACGTTGATTTCGAGCCTCCTAATATTATTGGTTTAGAAATAATTTGGTGACCACTGCTGCCTGAATGACTAGAATTAATTTTCATTGACACGGATGATAGTGGACTGCTACTGTTCTCTTGTTTTGTAGGAAACGTGGACGTTCTAACAAATTTTGCAGTCTCTTTTGGAGTAACATTTGCACTATGAGCTGCTGACGTTACTGTTGATACTGCGTCTCTTTGCGTTGTAGTTTTGTGAATTGAAGACACAATAACTTTCTGGACAGGTTTAGGACTAGTAGTTCGTTGACGTTTTCTTGTTTTTGCATCTTCTTCTTCATCTCTGTCTTTTGTCCTTCCTGATTTAAAAAAAATCGTGTTTAAACGTCGTCATTACAAGTATTGTGTACATCGTCATACAAGGTTGAAATTCCGCAAACTTTAAAAACCGTGTAGGTAAAAGGTCACCCTAGTTTTCTTGTTAAAATGTCTTAGTCTTAGAAGTAACCTTTTTCTACTTATGTCTAAATGTTTTTTTGATTTAATTTTGTATTTTTGGGATCCCGCAATGGAGCGACAAGCTCTGTGAGACGTCCTAGCCATTTGTGGCAAAACTTGTAAATAAGTATAAATATGTAAATAAATATTGTTTGAGCCAGATTCACCCTTGAGAAGCATGTACTAGGCGCACGTGCAGAATAATAATTTAGGCTCACTTTGAAGACTTGCCTATGTAACCAGGCCTCATTCAAGATGGCAGCCTACATGCGATATTGTTTTTTACTGTCAACTAACCCAAAACAAAATCTTAATCCCAGTCAAAACCAAGTTTAACGTCTATAGCTTATGTCCAAAACTGACCCACAGGAGAGTTAAGAACACTAGAAAAGAGTTTTTTATATATTGAATTCATATTTTTAAAATTTTATTTATATTTTAACCTTTTACTGGCCACAGTTGCTTTTTGTCTACTTATTAATTTGACCGTTGAGCTTCACTCGCAATGATAAATTCTTAATCACACTTGTCACCATTGATTAATCCTTACATATATAATAATATAAAATATTGCTATATAGTTTCAGAAATGTGTGCAATAATCTCTCGCTGTGCGTGTTTTATTGCAATTAAGTTTCAATATGTAACGTTTCATTGCGCTAGCGTTCATTCCCTTTTACGTGCACTTTGGTTTATTTTGCATAAAAAATTAAACCGCCGAAACACTGCAATGCCATTTTATTTAGCACAAATTTCTCCACTACAATTCTAGAGTTAACTGTATAAAAACCATATAAGTCAAATGTCAGTTGTTTACCTTTTAATGACGAAGAAATGGTAGAGTTAACACTAGCAGCATGATTGGCTGCAGCAGTAGCTGTGCCAGTAAATGCTGTTTGAGGCACAAGACGAGGCATTAATGGAACGACACGTCTGCCCTCGGATTCCCATTCAACAGAAGCATCAGATCCACACACACTAAAATTTATGTAAAAACAGAAATAATTCAACTCAAAACCAAATAGAATGAGTATTTGTTAGTTTATAGAAGCACAGGTAGTACGTGCTGCTAGCGCCACTGAAGTTAAGCCCGAGTTGAATAGGGTTAGTACTTGGATGTGTGACCAACTTAGTTTCGTGTGAGTGGAGTTGTCGGTTCTCTCCTGTGTCTTGGGTTTTTTCTCTCCAGGTTCTCCGGTTTCCCTCCTCAGTAAAACCAACGTTATATAGTGTCCCCCATTAGTTGGTGAGATAAATACATTTGACACTTAAATAAAGTTTAGACACATACATTCTTTATCATAAATCTCAGCTGAAGACGCGTGTCTACGTACATTCATGCATAACCCAAACATGTATAAGTGGTTTTCACTTTGTTTTACGTCGATACAATAATTCCTTGAGTTACAGAGTTTTGAATTTTATTATTGCTGACCTCACGAAATTTCTTTTCTTAAATGTCGTTAAAACAAACTTTGTGCGTATTGACCTTATATTCATAAATGGCCAACGATTTAAAATCCTTTTATGTGCATATAAATTAGCCCCACTGACCTCGTTTTAGAGTAATTCTTTTGAATTTCGCACATGAAAACGAGTTCAGAGGGGCTAATTTACATGCACATAAAAGAATATTAATTACACGGCCATTTGTGAATATGGTCTATAATTCAATATAAAAAGTTTGGTTAAACTTTAGGTTTAGAAGTGATGTATAATCATATCTGATTTATAATCTGGCGATTCTGGTTGAAACTACAGTACACTTAATTTGTAAGGCGTCCGTTTTTTGGCCTCCCAAGACTATAGTAATAACAATCTACAAATCATATAGAACAACCAGCTTAAAAGGTTTATCATTTGAACTTAGAATTCTGTGACGTCTGATGAAAACCACCTATATATACTTTTCCTTATATTATATACGAAGTTTCTTTTACTGTATAGTGTTTCTAATTCTTTGTTTTTTGTGTTTTATTTTCTGTTAGGAATTTCAACCGTGATACTTGCTCTCTTTCTGATCTTCCATGTATAAAATTTCAATATTCCTGATGATTTACTTACCATTCTGCTATCATAGACAAACGATCATCACTAATTGCTCGACGTATCTCAGCACGATGTCGTTCAGTTGAAATACTACAAGCAGAAAAAACAATATTAAGTCTTAACCTTATAGCATTATAATATAATAAGATGTTAAGTCAGGCTTCTATACAGATGTAAGTCCGTCGCTTACCATGTAGGTCCTATTACAACATGCAGTTACGGCTTACTAAAAGTGAATGGAATCTCATGCATAAGAACAGGGGCGGATCTAGGGGTAGTCAAATGAGTCACGCGACTAACGTAAAATTTCCACAGATAACTAATTAATTAATTAACAATTTAATTAATTAATTTATTAACATCGAGAAATAGTCCAGTTATAATGTTGCATACAGCGACAACTCGGAGCAATTACGTAATTTACGTAATACATCTAAATCACATTGAAAAATAGTCCAGTTATGAAAATTCGTGCAGTGCCCGAGCCTTATGTAAAAAAGTCAAAACAGCGGTCATCGGCGTGAATTTCGCGTTATTTGGAACAAATCCTAGCCATTTGATTGGTCGGGATGCATTTTGCATCATCTTCGCGGGGGTCTGCCTTATTTACGCAATATATGAGCTTTCTGATTGGGTGATTGAGAAAAAATCTCCGCTCTCATTGGCGCATATTTTTTGCCTTATGCGTTGCCTCATCGATTGCTTGATCTGACTCATTCGCTGCGTGGGGTATTTCGCATTATTCAGTAATACCAGTGAGTATTACTGTATTACAGTCTTTCTGTTCGAAAATTGTCAAATTTATACGACTCGAGAAATGTCTATTTTTGAAATTGTTCAGACCGCGTTTAAAGCTAACGATCTAGCATCTTTAGCAAAGGTAAACGTAGATCTGTTGAAGCGATTAGAAGCTTCAAATACAAGGTCTGTTGAAGACCTTTTGGCTACGATTCAAGATGGCAAATTCAGCCTCGCTAGAAATTTTGCATCGGAGTCCTATGTGCCAAGTGTTGCTCGTCAGCGAAATAAGACTAAGAAGTGTACAGCGATAAGGTAAGGAGATTATATTTACGTTAGTTCATAAGTCATAGTTTTTGTTATCGAATATCGTTTTATTACATATATTATATATAAAGGCCAGCAAGAGTTGCGTATGAAATTCAGAAATTTGCATTATGCGTATATTCTGCGGCCGGTCAAAAGGTTATTTACATTTAAACGTATGAGCCACTTATTAGTCTTGTATATATTAGTCTTGTATATATTAGTCTTATATATTCGACTGCTGTATATTGCTGTGTATTTGGCTATTTGCAAGCTCTGGTTGATGTTATTTTTAATATCGGCTAAGCCAATGCTGTTCATAACACCTGAACACCGGACCACATGGTCTGGCATCATATAGACCATTTTGTTACATGTAACATGATCTGTGCAATTTTGAATTTGTGGCAAATAAGGCAAATTGATTGACTGAGACTAGTTGCCATTTCTTAAATGTTTTAATTTTGACAATTGGGTGGTCAATTGATTATTTTTTTAGCTTTATTTTTTTAGTTGTCATTATTTTATTTATCTTTAATCACCTCCTTTAATCCCTGTATGCGTGTGTGTATATGTGCGTATATTGACTGGGATGATATGAAAATTGAGCAATTTCATGTCCAAGAAATGTCCCATATAGTCAACCTTTTCTAACCAAACTCCTTCTAAAGGCGAGTCTCTGGCGCCTTAAAACCAGTCTGCTCTTTGTTCAGCCTTATAAGGGCTGTCCATGTCGGAATTACCACTTTGCTCTATATGCTGAAAATATATTGCAATTTGTGTTTCCTAGGCATGCTGATGAGCCCTGATATGGGGCGAATATTGTCCATCGCGAAATTAAATACCGTGAACGATCGTGTCACGGGGGGGGGTGTCTTTTTATGATAAAAAAGGACCACACCCAAAATACCATTTCAGAATTTTTGACTAACGTACGAAAATTTCTAGATCCGCCCCTGCATAAGAATACTGTATATATATTTTAGGGGCTGATTACATGGAGACGTTCAGCCCGGGATGGAAGCTGGTATCCGGACTAAAATTCAACCAGGAATGAAAATCTTGCCATGTTATAGTAAATTAATGTTATTAACCCACATTTATTCGTAAAGTCGTACTTAAATCGCAGTTTTTCTAATCGGGCTGACATTTCAGCACGGGCTGAAAGTCTCCATGTAATCGGCCCCTATACTGTATTTCAATTTCAATATAAGATGTCATATCAACAACTCGTTTATCTTTTTTTCATCAGGGGAATCCAAACGCTCAAAAACAATAAAAACACTTGCAGAGTTGGAAAAAGTATCCAATGTTTTGCTGCAAATCGCATTTCTTCTCGACACCTTGCTTGATCAATTGTAACTTTCTCAGATTACCGAATGTGTTGTTTCACGTGTTTTCACTTTAAACCTTCCTCACTAAAGTAAACCTTCCTCCGGGTGGTACCCGCATACCCGCAGCTTTTTTCCACCTCTGAACACTTGGCCTTCGGTGTCCTCGTGTACGCGCATCTTCTGGTGAAACACTCAAACTCGTTGTTGATACATTACATTAGGAAAGGTGATTGACAAATTTAATAAAAATATTTAATTTTATATTAATGCATGGCACAAAACTAGCCTACGTGTAGATCTCCTACAAAGCCCGTTTGTGTAAGGAGTCAACACGTAAGCTAAAAACACAAAATTAGTTTTAATAGTGCATAGAATTGATTAACGTTTTACTATGTGTTACGATCGATAAGCAATAATTCACCCAACGCGAATGACTTACTACAAGGTCTCTCTCTGGCGGAAAAGCGGAAAACGGGAGAGAAGGGGACTAGGGGAGAGGGAGGAGAGAGATCGTATCTCAGGGTGAACACATTACGGACTCTGAGAAAGTCTAAAGTTAGTCCAAAACAAGGTCATTTTTGTATGAAAGATTTCCACTCACCTTAGTTGTTCTCCCAGCTCTCGGAGCAGTCTTTTCTTTTCTCTAAAATAATTAAAACAAACACAATAAAATCCACAATACTCTTCAACAACTCACATGAAATCACTCTAACTTATTAACTGTCACAATTTTAATATCGCAAATCACACAAGCTCAGCCCATAGGATATTAAAGTGTCGTCTGGCAAGAATAATTTTGTATATATTTTATATTATAGAATATATGTTAAGTGGTATTAAGCCGCAACTAACAACGCCGTGTTTGTAATTAGAAATAATAAATAAATAAAAATAAATAGAAAGATAATTTTTTCTCCTTCAATTCGACAAACGTTAATCGTGCATGCAGGCGGTGCAGCAACAAAAACAAAAAAATACGTACGTATTTGCGCGTTACTGACTATGCAACACAAGCTCAAACACAAACAATTTTAATACATTAAATTCTAAACAGAATGACTAGGTGAGTTACACTATCACATAATTTATCACTCTGTATCAATTTAATATGTTTTATGACTTTATAAGGCAAACATAAGTAGGCCTATATAGTACCGTTGACTTCGCTGAGTCAGCAATTTTGGAGAATTGAGTTAGAGCGCTGGCTCAATTCCCAAGAATTCCTGACACAAGAACAGGTGGACAATTTGTCTGCGCTGACTAAGAAATTGCGGGCGTAAATCAATGGTTCTACCATTTTCTCTCCCAAAACAGTTAAAACGTGTTTTGACTGACAAGCTTTCTTTATTTACACCAGAAGTGTACAATCAAGTCAGTTTTCTTTTCCAATGTGATTACAGTCTCTTTTTTAGGGAAACTCTTTTTTACAATCGGAGAAAAAAAAGCAGTGGATTTTGCGAAGAAAAGATGGAAGAAATTGCATTTTGCATCAACGAACACATGTTGCTTGCCTCGATTGAGCAGCTTCAATTTTATCTACGAATTCATGGTAAATTGAAATCAGTTTTTTATCCACAAAATGTTTAAAAGGTTAATTTCAACAGTTCAAGCATGAATTACAGGACGTCGAAATTGGTGATTTTATAATTACATTGGAAAAAATTTGCCCATGGCTTCAACTTGAAATGGGTCAAAAAACATTGCAATACCTTTCTTGTGTTCAGTCATACCACACTTGGACGACTTGGACATGGGAAAATAGGGGAAGACGTGAGAAAGCTTTGTATTTAAACCCTAGTCGGCTTGTGCGCCTAAGTTGTGGCTTTAGGAATCGATCGACAACCTGCAAATACTGCGATTTCCAGTTGAGTTTAGGACGGCTAAAGTTTTGCCGTTAAGTTTAGTCGTTTGAAACTTGTAGTTGTGACGTAATACGAACGATGTTATCAAGGCGTTGGCAAGTGGTTGCGAAGGGCAGGCACTGGCACTAGTATGTAACGCCTTAGCAACGCCTTGACAACATTGTTCGTATTACGTCACAACTACAAGTTTCAAACGGCAAAACTTTAGCCGTTCCAAACTCAACTGGCATGCAATCGCAGTATTTTAATATTTTCACGGCTTCATAACCAAACAGGGTTTAAAACATTCTTTGTATTCTACACTTTATTTTGAGACCTTGTGTGTTACAAATGAGCTTGAGTCGGGCCAAAAACGTATTTATGCCCGCGAACATCTACTCTATTGTTATAATAATTCATAAAGAAAATTCAAAAAATAAATGTTTAATCACTAATCAGGTGTTGTAAATTGCGGATACAAATTCGTCCTGAAACAAAAACTTTCCGATTGATTTTCTCAGCTTATATCTTAAAGATTGTTAGTAAATCTAAACAATTAGGAGTGTAAATTGGATAAGTTGTATACAATATTCGCGTCCAAACTATATGAAATTTATAACGGCTTGCCAACGGCTTGCCTTCGGCTCGGGTTGTAAATGCCCATACAGTTTGGCCGCTCATATTATATATATTACTTACTATTCCGACGCTCTCTATATACACTTTAACAATTACCTATCTAATTCCCCTTGAGCTCTCAAAGCAGTCACTAATGCCGAATATGCTTCCAGCTCTAAGAAAAGAAAAACAATTTTAAAAGGTGGACGTCTTCAATACCTATACAAAACATGGAAAAATCCATTGAGTCATTGACATTATTTTAAAAATATTTTCCCACACTGGAACTGTGGAGTGTGTAGATGTAATAGTAGATCACATGCAGTCTTCACTTCACTGCATTTATCGATCGTTAAGTAATCAATAGTTATATTGTACCAATCTTTCTATAAAGTACATATGAATAACTTTATTTAAGTGTCAATGTATTTAGCTATATATTACAGCTAATTGGGAATAATTCGGGTTATACATTACTGTACCAATCTTTCTATAAAGTACATGTAGTAAAGACTCGGATTATACATTACTGTACCAATATTTCTATAAAGTACATATAGAGTACAGACTGCCCTACATTTATCATTAAGTTATCAATAGTACTGTTATACTGTACCAATCCTTCTAAGAATCCTTTTGGACTCATCTTTGGTCAGTTCCATTTTTCTAACCACAATGATTGACCATTATATCTATAGAAGCAAAATAACATGATTCTATCAAACGTTTTTCATCTTGCCACACCGCAATGACAAAATTAAACAGAACTTGAACAGGCACAACATGAACGCAGGAATTCAAAAACTCAATTGGTTTGTTTGGTGAACACATTGCAATAAAAACATTTTACTTTTAAGCACTGTATTAAATCACAAGGGTTGGAACCAGATCAACTTCTTCCAAATTGGTATTGGGTATTTCACTAAACAACTTAATTTACTGTATATTAACTTCTTTATTTAAAACTTTTATAAATAAATTTAAAATCCTCTCTATATCAGCTGGCATGCAATAACCAATTATTAAATTCGATTTTTTTTTATATCAAGAATACTACGAGTTCACTGGAACCTTCATAATTCTTGACTTTAAAAATGTCGAATTCAATAATTGTTTTATTCTGCATTTTCAGTTGAAAATGTTGCTCAATCGATTATTCTTCGGAATTCGAGACAAAGTCCGCGAGAGAGTGTTGAGAATATACCGGGCATGAGAAAGCACCAGAGCTCAGCCAGAGAATGCGTTGATAATGAGCACTACAACAAAGGCATGCAGGAACTCATCATGCAGGCAGGCAGAGATACCTTTGGTTAATAAACCGATGTTTCACAATAAATCCTGAAATGAAAAAAAAACTAACGAATCCCGAAATGGTCCGCGTTTCCAACCAGACACAAGAGTTCAATGCAACGTCATCCCTGTCCATTTATACACAAAGGCCTCCAAGGACGTTGACGTGATCCAGCGAGTACAGCGATTTCGGTCTACAGTGGGTGGATACTTCCAATCGTGTGACAAGTAACGCTTCTTTCGAGTGTGGCGTGCGACAAAGTAAAGTGTTCGCAAGCTCGTAGACACTAATGAGAGCTGTCTAATCTTAGAGACGAAGGAAAGCATCGGCATGAAGATAATTTAATATATGGAAATAACACCATCAACAAACCACAGACAAGCACACACTACAGTTTACGCTATTTAATCTCACGAGTCCACAGTGGTATGAAGGATAGTGTCCTAGGGCAGTTTCCCCAAGTGTTTACAAATTAAGTCGGACATCAAATACCGCATCAAACTCGACGCTAATGTAAGCTAAATTTCGTACAGCAGTGCACCACCGACACGAGAATCAATGGCACTGAGAAATGTTTGAAGGTGGGGCCGGACCGGGCCGAATGGCAAAGCAAGATCATCACGCCTCAGTCATTAAGAAGAGCAGAGCTAGATGTCAGAAGTGGATTCTGGATGGCATGTCACTGAGCGAGGACTCCCCTATACCGCTGTAAGCACATGTCGTTCGGCATCCGGTCTGCGCCTACGCCTCGAAAGCTCTGACATTAGCCGAAGCGCGCTACGCCCAGTAAAATGTTACTTGAAGCGCCCTGGTTACTTGCCATCGTATTCGCGTGTGTGAAAGATTCGACACATTCATCTATGGCCTGGACTCTAGTCTGTCAATGTAGAATGATCTCAAGCCATTCATTGATTAAAGGCAATTGTTCTCAAGCAGTTATCAACTCAGTACTACAATGACTTCAGATAAAGCTACTGCAGAGATACAACCTTCAGATGTACAAGAGGAGATGTTCCTTGCGGACACTCTCAGCATATACCCTCATCGGTGCACGGTATAGCATCAGCTCAAGCACGCAAGAGCAAACGACCCCATGTTTTAGAAATTGCTTTACGTGAATCAGCACGGCTGGCTACAAAACAAAGTGGAGGTTTCTTAGGCTTTTTAGAAAAAGAAAGGATACTATAACATATAGGGTAAACTCGCCATTCAGGCCGGGCGACCCAGTGTTCAAAAAACAACAACTGGTAGTATCAGTGTCCCTCTGCAGAGTTAATGGAAGTCACTCATTTCTCATATATGTATCTCATGAGCATGTGACAGTCTCTACTGGCCAGGTCTGCCAAGAGGGGGGAAGGGAGAAGGAGAAAAGAAGAAGGAGGCGAATGGGGACAAGTTTCCCAATCCTACAATATGAGAGGAGCCTCCTAAAACACACCTCATAACATATGTGCCGTCATCAGGAATCTCAAATTGACATTTTCCCCAAGACCCACAATATCGCTCAGTAGCCTTGCCACTACCCACAGATGACAACAGAGCTAAAGAATATACTGTATATTATTCAGTAAATGTGATATATGTTTAGCACACCACAGCAGGCAAAGCAAATAACCACTTCTCCAGCATTAAGAGTGCGGCCAGACCTTGGTCCATTGTGAGTGCTGATCTCAGCCAGATAAACAGACAAACTCTCTTAGTTATCATTGACTACCACATTGAGGTTACATGTACAGTACTGTATCACAACACAAAGACTTCACAAAACATCATAAAATAACTAAAATAATTTTTTTCCAGATTTGGCATACCAATATTATTGTAATGGACAATAATATCATTATAACATTCAATTTTCATTTGCAGAATTCTTTAATCTTTGGGAAGTCCAGTTGAATATAAACATTAATGTCTAGCTTAAATTCTAACTTCTGTGATTAAGACAATAAACCTGCAGTGAATAGATTTAATGTTGTACTCAACTAAACATAAATTTGTAATAATAATAATAATAATAATTTATTAAATTTATATTGCGCACTTATCAATCTTACAAATACAATTTTCAAATGAGCATCACAATCATGGTTGGCAATGATTACAGCTAAGACCTAGGTGTTGGTTTTGCGGAGGGAGGAAAACCGGAGAGCCCAGTGAAAAACCCTCAAAGCACAGGAGAGACCAACTAAACTCTACTCACATGAGTCTCAAGCTCGAGAACAGGGCTATTCCCAGACAATCACCCATCCAAGTACTAACCCTGTCCAAGCGGGCTTAACTATTGGTGAGAGGCAGCGCCCTAACAGCACACGCCAACCGTGCTTCCTAAACTGAATGTTAGCATTCATGCATCTGGGCCCAGTGGTTTCAAGCATGTGATATCACAATCTGTGTGTGATTACTCACAGTTCAGTAGCAAGGCTAAAATGCAATGAACACGGTAAAGCAATATTTGTACAAGAAATGTAAAGACTATGGCAAGTCAGAGTTTTTAGTACTGTTGGACTGGCAAAAGAGCCTGGTCAAAGTTGGAGACACCACCTATCACAAGCAGGCATATGATACAAGGCAATTATGAAAGCAATCGACTCTGCTCCAACTGAAAATTTCATACCTAAGCAATTTAATGTCCAGAGGGAAATCAACATTACTGTAATATTAAACAGATTTTCCTCTAAGGGCCAGTACCATTGTAGGTCTAGGCAGGGGTGGATCTAGGATTGTTGAAAGGGGGTGTCCTAGAGTGAAGCCGAGCCTTGTAGGGGGTTCCCCCAGAAATTTTTGAGTTCTTGGGTCTCTGAAATGGCATTTCCAGGAATTTGAGAGCCATTTGAGGGCACGTTTGAGCACTCCGCAGTATAGAAAAAAGGTTATATTTTTGGGTTACATGTACTTACAGTATAAAATATTTATGTAAACACTTAAAAAAAAAACACTGATGAAAACTGCAACTTCAAGGTCAACTAGGGCTGTTAGACCTGCAATAATTATATATTTAGCGTCTTTTAATAATTTTTTCTAGACCAAAGAGGGGGGTGGCTAGCCACCCAATCCACCACCCCTAAATCCCCTGCTAGGTGCTGAGTAACAAGGTGCCTAGTTTACTAGTTATCTGTTTTCTTACAAGAGGGAAAATGTAATGAGATATCATCTCATGTGACCCAGAGTGACATTACAGTATATTTTCAGTAATACTGTACTATCTTGAAAATGAAATTAATTTTTGGCATAGAGTTTTTATCTTGTTATGACAGATACATATCAGTACTGTAACAGCAAAGGACAATCTCTAATAATCCCTTTTTAGAAAATCCAAACAGGAAAGGCCACTCATTGCATTAGCAAGGACTCGCACAATTAAAAACCTTATAGTCAAACTGGATGTTCTCTTGCATACAACTTAGCAATATTGATACACAACATTGCAATTTTGATTGGTGGATTCAATCAGCAACTTGCAAATGCTTTATCATGATTCCTCGACAAAGTTGCCTGCAAAGTTGCATGCAAGAGAACATCCAGTTTAACTATAAAGGTGCATTCTACTCTAATCTGTGCATGATCCACAAACAATTATTCATACATAATTACATTACTCAGCTAGCTCAATGTAAACTGTTCAGAGAAACATGGCAGAAAACCAAGCAATTCAATTTCAGCAAGGATATCTCTTTGGATTTCTTCAAAAAATGTTTTGTTTCAGGTACAAGTAATGAAGAGAAAGCAAGAAAAGCTTACAATCTTGAATGAGGTATCAGTATATTTTTTGTAAATAAGGATGTAAACATTAGTTTTGTACATGCATAGAACAGACTGCCAGACTGCAGAGTTGGGCAATGGTGCACCTGAGATATGTTACGTGAAGACCTCTGGCACCCCTGAGAGGTGTTGCATAACAATTTTTGATGCCTCAGCCACCACAGGTCTTCTGCAATCCACCATTGTCAGTGGCTTTTGCATGATTAATTGTGTTATAAGGGCCAAACATTACAAACAAATATCTGAAACAACTTGGACACTAGTACTTTATTCAAAGCAACAACAGTAAGTTAATCCACTGAGTTGCATTATTTCATTTACTTGTGGTGCACACTTGGCCAGTTTTTGGTCACCCCAGCCCATCCCTGAGTGTGCCCCTGGGACATCTTTTGCATCCCTGCCCCAAGATTTTACAGCTTTGCACACCCAAGATCTCCACCCAACTCTGCAGTCTGGACGAAGTGTAATGCACCTTTAATCTGTTTTTACTGGATTTTTTGCCTTCCCCTATTCCACAAGTTAACAGCATGTACCAAGTTGAACTAAAAAAATTACTGTTATTGTTAATTGTATCACAGACAGAAGAAGCAAATACCTTTATAATAATAAATTACAATGTCAACCTTTGTGGAATTAGAAAAGGAGAAATTCTGTCTTGCAAAGGGTTGTGAAATAAATTTCCTTTAACAAAGACAAGAAATGTCTAAAAAGGTATGGCTTTAAATAAAGAATTATCTTCGACCGATTTCGATGTAGTTTAACTGCAAGCGCGTATAAAAGAATATAATCACACTTTTTCGAATCCAAAAAGAGCAAAACATTGAATTGGATTTTCTTCATACAAATATTCCTTAACGGAAACCTAACTGGCGTACTATAAAATGCAACTAAAAAAGAAAATTAAAATTCATAACAGTTTTATCACTTTAGGATTGCACGGAGTTGTATTGTGTACTGACACATTAACAACATTTGACTGACACTCTAGATAATTTTACCGAATTTAACACGCTAAAAACAAACATGGGTCAAGAAAAACTAAGTTATTAGGTTTAATAAAATAACTTTACATTATTCTACTAGTTTACTCACCGATAAACTAAAAAGAAAGCTTATACGGCCTGTAATTTTAATCCAAGACGATTTTCGTTTCGGCCAGCCGTAACAACACTTCGTCCGCCATATTGAATTCTTGCTTGTCTTTCGCCCCATTCTCCATAAAAGCCTGCGCGGATATGGTGCGTGGCATTAATCCATATCATAGGGCCATGCGACTGCTATTTTGTTCATCTCAATACTTTTTTACGAATAATATATATATATAAATTACGATATCTCATGGATATCGGTATACAGCAATTAATCAAGCCCTGGGTACACAATGGTTTCAACATTTCTTTGGTCTGCATTACACCAGTCACTAGTGATTGACGTCGCGACAGGCGACGCCCCTTGCAAGCTCCCGGGCCATTTTGCCCCCCCTCTCGCCGGCTTTGAACCTCGACAGAATCGAGAAGCGACCATTTTTGAAACGAAGTGACTATTTGATCAGCGGTCCAGCAGCTGGTCAAATTAGACTATTGTTTCCAGCTGCAGTGATGGGTTTCTGGTTTTCACTGTGTCACTTCGCTTACCGTAATTTCTGTATTAAGCCCCCGGGGGGCTTATTTTTTCCCAAACATCATTGAAGGGGGGGGCTTAATAGAGAGGGGGGCTTATTCTAAATATATACAACAAGTCTGTTTGCGTGTTCGATGGATGTTGCGCGATGGATGTTGCTTGGAGTTTATGCCCACTGGTCCAAGGTATTTAGAAGACGGACTTGTGGTCCCAGGACACTTCAAAGCGATGTCAAATGAAAAGGCATTGATATATATATATTTTAAAGAATGAACTAGAAAAAAAGGCCGACAAACTGAAACATCTGAAGCTTAACGTCAATGCAGTAAAGACCATGAATAAAATATTATATCTTTGAAATCCTGTAGTATCGATTAGTGGGGGGGGGGAGGGGGCTTATTTTTTTCCCTGCTTCCAAAAGGGGGGCTTATTAGAGAGGGGGGGTTTAAAAGAGAAGGGGGGCTTATTTTTTTTCCTGCTTCCAAAAGGGGGGGCTTATTAGAGAGGGGGGTTTAAAAGAGAAGGGGGGCTTAATACAGAAATTACGGTAATCTTCTTTTCATTTTTTTTGTATTTTTAGGGTTAGGGGGTTGGGGGATTGGGGTGGACTGTCTATTTGCCCAGCAGCCATTCAAATAATCACAGCCTTTTTGAAAAGTTAGTTACTTATTCTACTACGCTAATAGAAAATGATTGATTGAATTTCATTGGCCATTTCAGGTGTTACTACTTACTATCTGCTGTAAAAATTTAGAGGTGACTACTAAACAATTTCTTGTGATCTGATTGGTTGAGCTGAACCGCTTACCTCACGCGAGGTAGAGTACAGAGATATTTGACATCAAGCATTTTATATTGTACAACACATGCTCTGATTGGTTAAATCTCCCTATAATTCAACGTAATAGACAAGAAATATGTTTTAAGTTTGAGGACAAGTAAAAAATATCATTTATTATTCAAATTGATATTCAAATTTTAAAATAATTATATTCACAGCAAATTAAAATTTTATTATGTCCAGTGAAATTATGAGTGATATTTCCATGAGTGTAAACTTTAGTGCACCTTACATAACTAATTGTATTAAATCAAGAATACTTTCACACCAAAACACACTTTAATTTATAAGATATTCAATATTTTAATGTTAACCCAATGACTCTCAAAAGTTGAGATCTAGATTTTGCATTAACAGTCAAGATTTTGTCCAGCATTGTTTGTTAATTTTGTAAATTTCTTCAAATGTTGTTTGGGAAGATAAAATATACAGCAACTGATGCTGAAAGTGTTGAGCAGTTTATCACAGTTGCTTTCAATGCTCCAGGCATTCTCGTTGCTGTCATAAACCTCAACAGTGGTCAATGACTGCTGCTGGTTCCTGCCACCAAAGATAAAGATCTTATCACCAAATGAACAGATCCCTGGTGCAACACGATCAGAACAACACCGAGCAAACAAACTCCACTCATCCAAAACACAGTCATACACCTCATTGCTTTGTATTGCCAACTGGTACATACCACTGTCTTCACTTCCACCAACAACAAATATCCGATGACCAATACTTGTTGCAGCAGCTAAAGAACGTCCAGTCTTCATTGAGGTAATTGACTTCCATTCATTGCTTGTTGGATCATACTTCTCACAACTATCAAGATCTTCATTTGGTGACTTTCTTCCACCAATGGCATAAATATGACCTAAACAACTCACCACAGCTGGTCCACTACGTTCTTCCAGTAAGGATGAAACCATATCCCATTGGTTGATTCTAGGATCATATCTCCAGACTGTCTTCAGACGGTTTGTTGGTGTGCGACCACCAACCAGGTAAAGAAAACCATACAAGGACACCAAGCCTGGCCAGTAGTTTGATGCTGGTAGGGAACCAGTTGACATCCATTGGTTGGTTTTTGGAACATAGACTTCAGTTTGGGCCACTAAACCATTACTGGATCTTCCAGAGGTCACATACACTTGACCACCACATAAAGTAATTGGTGTATTCTTATGCTCCCATTGCATATGTGGCATATAGTACCAGTGGTTACTATTGGGCAGATAACACATTGGTTGATTGGTTCCTGATAGAATCATAATTGCTTCAACAACTTGACGAGGTTTCCATGTTGATATCACTTTGTCATTACAACAATTCTTCAACATCATCACCTTTTTCAGGTATTCCACAGTCTGATTTAAGCAAGTCACATCAGACAATATCAACTTCTCTCGCAGAATTTTGTCAAGCACAGTTTCCTGTGGGATTTCACAGAGTCTTGTTTGGGCAAACAACATTGACAGACTCACCTTTTGTTCTGGATGGTGCTTAATCCATTGAACCACAGAATCAAAAACATCTTCTTCTTTCTCAACTATCAAGTCATCACTCTTTAGCACTTTAATGAGTTGTTCAACGGTAAAATCCAAATGTTGTTTTTCTTTAACAATCTCTGTAAAATTACACTGAACATACAAACACACTATGCTACTCAACTCAGCAAAATTATAACGATCGGCAAAATTCAATGTTTGCAAAAAGTTCGAGGTTGTTAGAAAAGCTTTCATGTGCTCCATAGCAGCGTCTCTTAAACAAGTCAAGCTCAAATAATCAGAAGCAATCAAAACATTTTGACTGGTCTGTAAATCATCCAGTGTCATCTCCCCAGTGTAGATGTAATTTAACACAACATCCATTATGCTGGGACAAATAGTAGATAATTCAATTTCTTGTGCATATTTCTCTTTTAAATCGTGGTCAAAAACGGCAGAGAAATATCCTCCAGCAGTACACAATACGGCTTTATGAGCAGGGAATCTTTTGTCGCCAGCAATCAAAACGACATCGCAAAATTTGTTAGTCTTTCTCAGTTCATTCAGGTTGTTGGTGACACGATAACGATGCTCTTTTCTTTCATCATCTTTTATACTACAACATGTTTGACTAGAGTTCTCTCGCTGACTTTCAACTGGGTTCATTTCATTCTTTCTACAAACTCGGATGTTTCTCTTTCAAATTATAAATTTAAAACGAACTTTCAATTTCAAACGTAAAGTACCGTGTTCTGGCCTGGGAACGAGATTACGAGAATGACGTAAATGGACGTAAATACGTAATTTGCACACAATTTACATTTTCATGGCCATTGGCCAACATTAACGAATTGAAGTATATTTTTTAGTAATTATTTATTCAACCAGAAATTTTATAATATAAATGAGAATTAAGGAAGTAAATTCTACCATAACATATTTTGTGGAATTAGAATAAAACTTCATTTACGTTTAAATACGTTTTCTGCAAAGGTTTAATTTTTTAATTCTCAAATTGCAATTGAAAAAACAAGCACTGTAATGTAAAATAGAAGAAAAGTGTTCCCCATTTTGGTGGCACTAATCGCGGCAGTATTTAGACAGTGTCAGAATGAGTATTCAAACCAAACACAGTAAAAAATAGAGAAAAATATATTAAATTTATATAAGATATTGAGAAAAAAAAGAAAAAGAAAGAATGAACCTATTTTTTTTTAAAAGTTTATGTTCACTTTTTTTATTTAACAAATAAAACATGAAGCTCCGTGCATATCAGCATATGTACCCTTTTAAAGGTACGTTTGACTTTGCACTAGTGACTTCCTTTGTGTTCAAATGACGTCAAATGTGCCTTTATTAGAGTACATATGCACAGGAGCCTGCGATATGTTTTATTTGTTTTATAAAATAAGACGGAAAAAACAAGCTAAAAATTAGACAGTTTTGAATGCTGGCCGGCTTTTCCCGCCAGGTGACACCATCCTATTTTACGTCACTTTATGATCTCTGTCCTCTTATAAATGCATGGAGCCAGGGGCGGACTGGCTACCTCAGAGGGGCCTGGGCGATTTGCTGTAAAGAGGGGCCCAGTTTCCAAATCAAGTTGTTGTGGGTCCGCATGTGTAGGGGGGTCCGGGGGGATCATCCCCCGGAACTTTTTTGAAATTTGGGTCTCTGAAATGGCATTACCCACATTCTGACAGCAGTTTTGAGCAAACTTTTAATAGTTTTAAAACATGTTTGTAATGGCACATTTCGTCATTTTTAACAAAGATTTTGTCCAAATTAGGCTTTAAATAGTATATTAAATGTAAAAATATGCATGGACTGTAAGGTCAAAGCCTGTTAAGGCCTGAGGGTACCGGTTACCAATAAAAAGAAAGGACGACGCATTTCCGTACGCATTCTTTCCCATGCGCAAACCACTTATCGACTATACAACATATATTTTAATATGATTGTAGATCAGATGTCTGAAGTACAGTGTTTCAAACTTTTTAGATCCACATTTTCTTTTTGAGTAACTTCAACAAATTGTAAAGAACGACTCGAAGATTGGTCCATGCACTTCCCTCCAACTCCACGGACCCTAAACATTGTTCTATTTTCAGAGGAGCTGCTTCTTGCAAGTCGTCCACCTTTTTCTTACGCCTTCTCTGCACCATGTTTAATTGCTTTCTTCATAATTCCGGAACTCAAAACGTCGGAAGAAACTATAGCTTCCACGATAAACGCTAGATAATTATTTTTTCCTAAGCATGTATTTCCTGATTGATACATAGCCTTTTTTTAAGTCAAAAAAATGTAAGGGCCCAAAGGGGGCCCACCGGGCGTTTGCCCGGTAAGCCCGACTGGCCAGTCCGCCCCTGCATGGAGCCCAGCCAATCAGAGCGTCCGTAGAGAACACCTTATTTTATAAAGAGGGTTGTGATTAGTATGATTAGTGCTTATGGTTAGATTTTAGGGTTGCCGGGGGTTGTAGTTAAGTTTAGCCGTTAGGATTTAATAGAGGTGGGATTAAAATCACGGTTGAGTTGAGGGAGGATAATCCTGAATTCTAGATGAAAGAGTATGCTGGTATCTTTATAGTTGTATTTCTCATGAGGCGAGCAACTCTCTTTTACTCGCTTGATCCAATTTCCCAAGAACCGATTAAGAACCTCTTGGCTAAAATTTTGGTATTTATATAAAAACATGTCAAGGCTAAAAATTAAAACAGGTTCTTGTTGGAAAATCAGGAAAAATAGAAAAAATAAGAATAACTGTTTTTATGTGGCAACCAGACTGTGCAGAATCTCTTGTAATTTCGATTCCATATAAAAATTTGACCCACTGTACACAAATAACTACCTCCACACTGATTATAGCTGATTTATGTCGTTTCAATGAGTATATATATACAATACACAGTTTAGACTCTTACCAATAACAGTAATTAACAGTTAACCGTTTGGTTTGTATTTCCAAAATGGTAATGAGGATGACGTCTATGTAGGCATAATTTGCATACGCAGTATGTTCCGTTACAGCAGAAATATTACCAAATTCACATGTTAATGGAATACTTGAATAGTATATTCTGTATTTTATAATTTTTTTCATTAGAATCTTCAAGAATAAAAAAAAACCACAAACAAATGCCTACATTGACGCCATCCTCATTAACATTTTGGAAATACAAACCTCAATATAACAACAAAAAGAAGTTCAAGTCAGAAAATATTTTGGCATTCAACTATTCACGTTACATAGAATCCATATCAGTAATATCTTATTTGAGTTTATAGGCACTTTAACGATTATTTTGGTCAACTTTGTTACGATGAGAACTCGCTACTGATGTCATAGAACCTAGGAATGTGGTAATTAAAGATGATGTGAAGGTGCCTGAATTATCAGAGAGATCTGTCTGGAGCATTCTGAGAAAACTCAAAAGAACAGCTTTGGGACCCGACACCATTCCTTTTTGGGTCTGGACCAGGACCAAACAGAATTATTAACTCCAGTTGATGCCAAGATATGGAATCTGTCTCTTAGTACTTATACCTGTCACAATCAAGAGCAAATATTAATCCTCTACCCAAAGTCAGTGATATCCCTAAGGAAGACCAAGATTACGGCGGCATTGCTCACCCAGTCATTGCCAGAGCTGTTGAAAAGGCTGCACTCTGGCCACCCATGCTAAGAACCATATTGAAGAAAACTTAACCCAATTCGCTTACAGAAAAGGAGGCAACTGTACTGACGCTCTTATTACAATACAGGATCAGGTGTACAAATATCTAGATTACCCAGCTGACTGTGTAGCGGTACGACGTTTTGCCGTTTTGCTATGGACTTTAGTATAAAGGCATGCGCAATTTGACTCTGGTGCCTTAGCTTTCCGAAGATAGGCAACAGCGCATTGTTCATAATGATCATATATTTCTGTGACTGGTAGGACGTTAATAAGGGGACAACTCAGGGTAGTGTAAGTGGCCCATAGCTTTTTAATATTTTTCTAAACGACCTTGAGATTAATATAAATGAGTGACACCTCCTCTCTATTCAAATATGCAGATGCTTCTTTCATAGTCGCACCAGTTTGGAATTTTTTGATACCTCTAAAGAATTAGTAGGGCAATTTCTTAACTGGTCAAATAGGAACTCTATGATTTGTAGCCGGATAAATGCAAGGAACTAGTTTTTAGTAAGAAAACTGAAAAGCACAGATTCGGCTACTCCTCAATTTTTAGTATCCTACGATGTTCCAATCTTTAGTTCGTTGTTATAGGAGCATAGATAATAGAATTAATGGTTTATTCAGAAACTGGCCCGTTTATACTAGTTAGGTCGTTATATAGTCCTTACCGGGTTTGGTTTGACCGACAGTTTAACTGAAATCTCAGTATTACATGCATGTAATGCGCTAGCAATGTTAAGTCGATCGGCAAACGCTATGTCACGTGAGGTGGATATCATCATATATATATATATAATTAACAAATAGATTCCATTTTGCCGTTGTCTGCAGTTCAGTTATAGATGCACAGATGACGTCACAACGTGGTAAATACAAAAAAGTGGCCCACGAGACGCAGTCGAGTGGGTCACTGATGTTCTTACCACGTTGTGACGTCCTCTGTGCATCTATAACTGAACAGACAACAAAAAAATGGAATCTATTTGTTTTATACAATACAAAAATTTAAAAGGTTTTTATCAAAACTCTTGCCGGATTTTGAGGCATGAAGATTGAAAAAGCAAATCAGCTGACGTGATCTGACGTGTCCATGTGTCTGTCCTTTAATAGATCATGGGCAACAGCCAATGAAAACACGCATAGCAACCAGGGTATTGTATAAATATATATATATATATATATATATATATATATATATTATATATATATATATATATATATATATATATATATATATATATATATATATATATATATATATATATAGGTGTTATGTGGACATGCATTTGACATGTTGCATTTTTTTTAAATTATGCAGTTTTTAGAAACCAACTATATATTTACCTTTTTACTGTCGTGGCAATAGAAGCGTTCATAAAATATTGTTGTAATACATTGCTCAAGTTGATCAATTCATTTGATGAAAGTTATTGCTAACTTCCTGTTTTGAATTCTCTTTTGAATTTGATTGGTGTTTTGCAAATAATCCTGTTTCTTATTGGTTGTTTAAAAACCAGAAACCAATCAAATTCAAAACAGGAAGTTAGCAATAATATTCATCAAATGAATTGATCAACTTGAGGAATATATTGGGCAACGATATTTTAGGAACGCTTCTATTGCCACGGCACTAAAAGTATTAAAAGTACCTTGAAATTACTTTTGAATTTGTTAATCATTAATGTTGCCACTGCGGAGTGGTATCATAAGGAGGTTATAGGTGTTAAATTGGGCATTTTTTGAAGGCCATTGTGAAATGAAACCCCTACCTCTTTTCGCTCCTTACTTATCTTCGGGCCAGCTAACATTGAAATACTAGGTGCATGTATGAATGACGTATATGCTTAGTTTCTGTTATCATTTTTTTGTTTTCGATCCTATTCGACTAATCACTTTCTTTTTCACCTTTCTTTAGGGGTGGGATGGTGGGTGCGAACTCCACTCCGAGATGGGTAGACTCGAATAAACGTCTTCCCGCAGCGCGATATGTTGCGTATCAATAACGTCCTAAGCCTTATCCAGTTTCGATTCTTCTTTGGTTTAATGTGTATATAAGATGAATTTTTTTTTTGCGTTTTCTTATTGTTTATTATTATATAAAATAGAGTGTTTTATTGATTTTTTCCGCCACGATAATCTCACATGTGCGCATGTGACGATTATCGCTGAATCAGCATTATAGTTTAATGCAATTTTTGCAAGGCAATAGGACAATTTTTTTATATAATAAACAGAACAATACATGGATGCTTGGAAATATGAAGTTTATTTCTCGTGTTGACCAGGATATGTCACTCGTTCGCTTCGCTCACTCGTGAGATATCCTGGTCAACACTCGAAATAAATTTCATATTTCCGCACATCCATGTATTATTCTCTATTTATCCCTTATATTATCCCTTATTTATATAAATCGGTTAACTACATAAATAACCATTAATCCCGTGATGTTGCAAGCGAAAAACTAGTTTGTTCAGCTGACAGCTATATATACAACACTCACTGTAATGATATATTTTTTACGAATATGTTTCTGAATCTTTGTAATATAGGTTTTCCTGTGAAAAGTGACTTTTAATCAAGTAACCTGCGAGCAGCCCGCAACCGAGGCTCTCCCCAGGTTTTCGCGCCACCTTTCACATTCGCGTTCATATAAACTTCCCGGCCTTTATTATATTTTTGTCGTACTTTAGTTAAGATGTGCAATAAATTAATGGAAAAAACAAGTATTAGGACTAATGACACATTCCTGTAATCGTGTACATATATAGTGACTTACTTCCAACGTGTTAGTTCGTATCTTTGGGCAGAGGAACCGTTCGAGGAAGGTGCATTCTTCAAACAAACTTGTCATACGGACAACACAGTCTGGAAAATAAAGGTACGTGTTGCGTTTAGTTTATCCGTTAAAAACAATCACTCTGGCTATTTTACCATGGCAAGAAAGTCGAGGTTCTAGAGTGTATGTGTGCTATTATTTATGCCTGAAACAAAGTTAAATGTTAATTTAAACAAAAGATCCAGTTTGTCACTGTCTATCAAAGTTGTATTTTACTCTCTTTTTCAATTCTATTAATCTACATGTAGTTTCAAACGTGAAGTATATGGAATGCTGCTTCGTAAACCCTTATTGTACGCTTAAAAATCTAATCTTGATGTAATAGTTGAACTTTTCATATCTAGTGTCAAAATTCTCAGCTTCATGCTGATATTAAAATGCCGACATAATATTCCTAAATATTCTGCTTAGACTGGTGATTCTCATTATATTAAGACTTTTAATAAATATTGTATAAATATATAATCTTTTTTTTTTTTGTACGTTATTAGTGAGAAAAAATATATAATCTTTTTTTTTTTGTACGTTATTAGTGAGAAAAAATATATAATCTATTGTATTAACTGCTCTTGTATTTTCAGTTAAGTTAACGTTGTCAAATTAATTTTTTTAGTAATTTAAAATACATTAAAATATATTTAACTCCCCCACCCATCTTTTGATTATGTTGCAATATGTCAACAGTATATATTTTCAATTAATTCATAGCCACGTTTTATGGTCTTGGAGCGTCTTGGAACCTTATGTGGGATTTACTATTTTCCCTCTTATCCTATTGTTACTAAATCTCATTGAGTATTAGACCTGTGACCCTTGAGTAAGCTTGCTTAAATCTGGCTGTATTTCATGTCATTACTAACTACTTACAGTGTATTAATAACCAAGAGAGTGAGGTCTTGTGGTAAAATATCAAACTGAAGCCTTGGTGAGGTCAATACAGTCAAGGTTGAGATTTGATGTTTATTGCATTGACCAAATTACAGTCAAGGTTATTAACACTTTGAGGCCTGGACCTCTCCTTGTGCTGAATAAAATTGTCTAGTTTACTCTGTCTAATACCAAAGGATTTTACTCGTCTAAGAGAGACCCCTCAGATAACCTAGGCATGCAGGGAACCTATAAGAAAAAGGATTATTTGCCAAACACCAATCAAATTCAAAACAGGAAGTTGTCAACAAATCTTATCAAACAAATTATTCAACTTGAGGAAATATACCATCGGTTGCATAGATCTGAGGATGGACACCACCAATAAAAAACCTGTTCTACACTGGCATCAAACTTCTATGTTTATGCTGTGCATGTGACATGTTTGCTTGTTCGAACACCAAACTTGGGCAATGAATTTATCATGACCAGTCGATTGACAATTGAGGAGTTTTTGAGCTCAATAGACGAGTGAAACAACCGTTGGGCTCAGTTTGAAAATGTAAAATCAAAGAAGTTCCATGCATAAACATAGAAGTTTGATGTCAGCGTAGATCATCGTTTTTCATTGCTGGTGTCCATCCTTAGATGCAACCAATGGTATTGCAACTGACAATATTTTAGGAACACTTCTATTGCCATGACAGTAAAGAACAAAAAAACATTTAGTACCATAACAATTTAAAATAAAGTTATTTTTCTACTTAGTACTGACTTATCTATATGTACTACTGTATCAGTAGTTAGTTATACAGGGAACACAACACTTTGTTTGGCCATACAGCTTACAGGTGTACTGAGTATATATATTAATACTATGTGTAATTATCTAGATATTTTTATAGTAACCATTATATACAACACAAATATTGCAATCAGTAGTAAACAGAGCCATATGAATGTTTATCCCTGTACATACTTGCATGTGTTTGTACAGTATACTGTCCTATTATATACATGTACTTACTGTAAATACTCTGCAGTACGTGTAATAATATTTTAGCCAAATACTGTGTAAAAATAGAATCTGATTGGGAATTTTGTAATTTTTTTCTATTAAAGGAAAATGCCCTTATTCAGTTCAAGTAAGAAAAATCCAGCAGAGTTAGTACGAGCTCTGTCTGAAGCTTTGGCCATAATTTCTAAAGAACAACAAGGGAAAAAGAGTGAGAAGGTTTGAAACAAAACTGTCACATATTTATAATTAAGGCTACATGTAGGTGCAAAATGAAAAGGTGGTAATAAAACTACTGGTGGTATTAGTTATGAAATACTCATGATTATACAGTACTCCATTCAAAATGTTAGTAGGAGATGAAGGACCTATCAAAGACTAAATTACAAATTACAATCACCAAACAAGTGAGTATACAAACATGTTAATAAGTAACATACCTGTAACCTCTTTATGCTATTTACTTACTTAGGCTTTAGAAGATATTGGAAAATATCTGGCAGCAATGAAAGGAATACTTTATGGGACTGGTGGTAAGTGCCATCTGAATAAAACCTTGGTCAGTACAGTGTTTACTGTACTATGCGTTGTACCTACAGTATATAGTTGTTTTAAAATAATATGTAACTGTGCATGTGTGGTTAAGTCTGAACATTGTAAAAAGCTACTGTTCATACATGTAGCAACTACCATCTTGAAGTTCATAAATGGCTGATATAAGGAACTACAACCTTGCAGTTTTTATAATTTTTAATCCATTTCTGTCTTGACCACCTTACATACACTGTATGTACATGTAGTTCCCTGGCCTGACCCAGTAATGGATTACCAATTTTGGATCCTGTATTAAGCTAAATACAATTTACAGGCCTCTAGGGGGGTTGAGGGCATGCTCCCCTTCCCAAAAGTAGAGAAAAAATAACTAAGAAATTTGGAGTCCTGGAAATGCCATTTCCTGCATTCTGAGGCTGCATGTGGTCTTTCCATAATCACAATTTTCTATGAATGACAACTTAATGGTTGGAGCTAACTGTTTGGGAGCATAAACTCTAGTATTTGAAAGCTTTTCTTGTAAGTTACTGGTATTTGCAGGGTTCGAAATAACATTCAGAAAATATTCCTAATTTTGTAGGCTGTTTTTTGTAGGTCAAAATTTTTGCCAGCTGTTTCCCAAGCAGCAAAGTCACATTCTCGTCACATTGTTCATCTTCGCAATGGCACCATTAGTCTGACCCTTGTTTACACAATCTGGCTAAGCAAATACTGATTTCTTTTACGATCATATTATACAGAGAAATCAAAACAAATTACAATAATTTTGATCTTGGCAAAAGCTATTTCACCAATAACCCAAAGTTGAGTTATATTTTGAAATTAGAAATCACCGGCAACGGTGATAGCCGGCAGCTGGCTGCTATTTCGAACCTCGATTTGTGAATGTTTAATATATGTAACTGATTTGAATGCTTGAATAAAGAAACTCATTTTATAAATGGTTATAGTCAATTTTATGTTCTTTTGAATTAAGGCATGTAGTTTTTAATTTTTGGGCCCCCAGTTTGTATGTATATGTCAACATTTATGAATGATCTTAGGACTGTACTGGCTTCCATCTCATTACTGGATTGAAATAATAATATATTTGTAATAAAAAATGTATATTCTCTGTGTGAAATCACAGACTTCTTGCAAGCTCACCCTGTAGGCTTCAGCTAATGCTAGATGATTTTTTATTTAATATAGTACAAGTTTTATTTAATTATATTTATTTATAAATTAATTTTTTTCTAAAGAACAAGAGCCTCAAACAGAGCTTGTTGCCCAACTGGCTCAAGAGTTTTACACAAATAATTTAATTCAGGATTTGTTGGACAACCTTTCTAAAATGGATTTTGAGGTACTGTGGAAAAGAATATGAAACTAACGTTATGCAGAGAGTAACATGCATCAAATACTGTTAACATATAATGTGTTTCAGCCATTGCTATGACAACAGTGACGTTTGAAAATTGTTGCAAATTTACATTTAATTCAATTTATTTAAAAAACGAGTTTGGTGTCCCCCAAATTTTTTTTGGGGGGTCACCAAACTTGTTTTTTAAATATATTGAATTAAATGTAAATTTACGGCCATTTTGCCACGTCACTGTTGTCATAGCAACAGCTGAAACACTTTATCTCTTAACAGTATTTAATGTCTTGAATGTTATTCTATGTATAACGTTAGTTTCATTTCCCAAAAAAATATTCATGAGAGTATAGAGCCACCTTAATAAAAAACCCTGTTAAAACACCAGTATATATACAGTATAATCAACAATTAGCCACCAAATAATGCAATTTTCAGGTGAGCTTAGATTTGGAAAGTTTTATTGAAAAGTTTAAACATTGAAACGTATACGTTACTAAGGGCAATTTATGATGTTGTCAAGGGCAAATTTAAAAGTTTGGGCGATGCCTTAATTTCTATTGGTCCAAATGCTCAAACATTCGTTCCCATGGGAACGTGTCAAATTGTGAAACGTTAAAACTTTTCAATAACACTTCCAGTCTCTAAGCTCAACTGAAAATCACAGTACTGCACTTACTTTAAAGAAATTTACTTAGTAATATAAACATTCAGTCAGACATAACTATATATTACAGTACTGTACATGTAAATTACATGTAAAATCAGTGATGGATATACAGGGGGGTGCAGGGGGGGGTGCCAATTACTCAACTAGTGCCTTGCTGTAGAGGGATGCGACGTGGATTTCATTGAAAATGTCAATCACATTTCTAATGTCTAGCTTCCTTGTGATATCCCTAATAAAATTCATAATAAAACATCCACTTTATCCCTAAATTTATTTGACACCTTCCAGGTTTGATAAAATGCGCTATTGAAAACACGATTTAAAACTTTTAAGTCTTTCTTCAAAGTACCGTCAGAATGCAGGAAATGCCATTTCAGAGGTCCAAATTTCAAAACTTTTCGGGGGGGGGCATGCTCCCGGACCCCCCTAGGAATGGTTTGACTAAGGTTAAAAAAATTCTAGATCCGCCCCTGCAGCACCCCCCTACCAGATCAAGCTAGATCCATCACTGTGGTCAAGCTAGACCACATTTCGGTGGTCGGTTGGTCAGTCGGTTGGTCTTCTGTTAGATTGTCTGTGTCGTCCATCTGTCTGTCTGTCAACATTTCTGGCACAGTATTTAAAACTTAAATTATTTATTCTAGGCCAAGAAAGATGTTGCTCAAATCTTCAATAACATCTTAAGACGTCAAATTGGAATACGGACGCCAACAGTAGAATATATTTGTACCAAGCCAGAAATACTCACGAAACTTGTGAAAGGGTTAGTTTATTTTTATTATCATTATTAACAAGTGCACACTATTAGTCAATAAAACTGTATGTATCTATAAACCCACAACAGCACAAACAGATTTAGGTTAACCATTTTATGCATGTTGTACATTGTTGCATGGAATAACGACTTTATCTTTTACTCTGTCTAACGCCAGACCTTTTTACTCCAACCAAACAACAAAACAACAAAATCATTTAATTGTAAGAATCGTACCTTGGGCTCACACGGCGGTGTTTGTCTATACATTAACAATTCGATCAAATTCAAGATTCTGGATCACCTTCATCGTCCTGACATTGAAGTGCTTTGGGTTTACGTAAGACCAACAAGGCTTCCCCGTGGCGTACCTTGTATTGTCACGCGGGCACGGTATATCATCCACCACGCGCCGATGATCAAGTGATACCTGATTTCTTGACTTCTTCACTTACGGCCATAGAAGGTCTTTTTCCTGTCTGCGGGATCTTGCTGGCCGGTGATTTTAACCGTCTCAAAGTTGATCGCCTTTTGGTACAGTTCAGATTGAAACAGCTAGTCTCCTCTCCAACTAGAGGTATTTAGACCTAATTATCACAAACTTCCCTTAGTTCGACGACAAGAACAACTCGATAACGTATCTTTTGGTTTGTCTAACCATAATGTTGTTGTCCTTTATGCCAAAGAGAAATCTTCCATCACCTCCAATCGACGGATCGTTTCAAGGAGGGATACCCGATCTAGTAGGAAGAAAGAACTTGGGAGATATCTGAGTTCGATAGACTCATAGACTGGTCTATCATTGAATCTGCGGCTTGTTGCGATGTCAAACTTCGGTTATTGGTCGACTTAATTACAATTGGTTTTGATACGATCATGCCACTTAAGGAAGTTAAACTCCACAATAACGATCCACCGTGGATTACTGCAGAATTTAAAAACCTAATCAAACAACGTCAGAAAGCCTTCTCTAAATTTCAGCTCTACCGTCATCGTAACTCTGCTAACCGTCAAAGAAAACTCTGTCAGAGCAAATTATTTTTCTCGAAGGTTAAGCAATTCAAAGAAACAAAGCCGAAACAGTGGTGGAAAGAGATCAAACGAGATTTCTGGCATGGTACCTACCACCGGTGCGGCAATTTGTTGTCCCATCTCCATATTGATGGGGTCTGCAGTAGCTAGCCAACCATCTGTAGGCATTGCAAACATGATTAACGATACCTTTTTGGAACCCATGCAGTCATACCATCCTCTCGACTCTTCCCCTCCTTTCGAAGAAGATCAGGATGTCTTTGATATTTCCGAAGCAGCTGTACGGATTTCTCTACAGAAACTCAACCCACATAATACCCCTGGACCAGATGGAGTGCCTAACTGGCTATACTGAAAGAGTACGCGTCAATTCTTGCACAACCAGTCTGCTCCGTGATTAATAAAATAGTTCATTTAAAGAGCAGAAGCTACCGTTATCATGGAAACTTGTCAATGTTACTCCACTTCCAAAACAAAAACCAATTACTGACGTAAATAAGCACCTTACAGTAGACCTATTTCACTGACCTCCTCAATCTCTACAGTTGCTGAAGATTTCGTGATTATTTGTCGGCCCTGCTGTTCTCGAAGTGATCGATCCCGACCAATTTGGCGCTATCCCCAAATCCTCAACCGTGCTAGCTCTATAGTATCTATCCATGATTCACCAGTTGGCGGAAGCTACTGATGGCACTGGAGCTGCTGTGAGACTAGTGTTATTCGACTATAGAAAGGCATTGGATCTTATTGATCATATTCTTTTGATACAGAAAATTTTAACTCTATCCATTCCCCGTGGTATTGCACGTTGGGTGTATGACTTTGTATATTAAACAGACAACAATGCGTGAAGCTATCTAAAGATTGTTTTTCGGAATGGGGCAACGTTCCTGCAGATGTCCCCCAAGGCACCAAACTGGGCCCGTGGCTCTTTTTATTGATGATTAACGATCTTAAAGTATCCGATGTGAGTTCATGGAAATTTGTTGATGACGCAACAATTGCCGAAGTGGTACCTAGAGGATCCTGTATAGTCACGTCCACTGCGCAGTTTCAGCAGTTCAATCCTGGTCATTCGATCACAAGTTTCAACTTAACGCTGACAAGTGTAAAGAAATGGTATTAGATTTCAAAGTACAAAAACACGTTTTTGACCCAATTGTAGTTAACTGTAAACAACTCGATATCGTCGATCACGCTAAAATTTTAGGTTTGACGATTTCTAATGATCTGCGGTGGAATGTTCATGTTAGAGAAACTATCAAGAAAGCAAACAAACGTATGTTCTTTTTAGTCTTACTGAAACGCGCTAAGGTTCCTGTGTCAGATATCGTGAACTTTTTTGCACCTGTGTAAGATCAATTCTAGAGTACTGTTCGCCGGTCTTCCATTATTCCCTCCCCGCCTATCTGAGCGACGACTTGGAACATGTACAGAAAAGGGCTCTATCCATTATATCGCCTGGGGTGTCATATGAGCAGAACTTAAAGACTGGAACGATACCTCCATACGGTCGGCCCTATGATTGGATGAAGCCAAACTTCCGGCTGCTGAGGGCAACACATGAACGTCTGACCAACGTCCAAGGAGCGGTAGAAAACAGACAATGGCCCAGCGAGAATTTGTTATTTTTTTGTAGTTGAACTTCTTTTGAATTGATATAACGAAGCTAGTATGTATTAGAATCATTGTCCTTTCTGTCCGAGGTATGTTTGCTGGCAAAAATAGATTGAAGCAGGAAATATATTGTCAAACGAAAGCAAAATTTTGCTTGGATTGATGGAAACTCCTGACGAAAATTCAGGTTATATTTAGTATTTATTCGTCTTTATTTTATGAATTCTTGCAACCCTGTCAAGCTGTGCCTTTGCTCTTATGAATAGTCTCCTCATACATTTTGAATCATTGTAAGACCACATATATTTTTTATCTTTGATGCCTTTAAAACACTGTCGAACGGTTCGTATTTCTGTGTTTTGTTTGATTTTTTGACTGTTCAGAAAATTTAATATTTATGGTTTTTATTGATCATGTCAGCATGCATATGCTCGACAGATTATAGCCACTAGATTTCAGTAGGCTTTAGCCCTGATTAATGCTATCTTTATTTGATTCAAAATAGTTCATAGACTTTTTTCTGGACTTTTTATACCTCAACACTTGGAGCTGCCCTACAAAACATCAAGAGATCCGCGCGGTTCCGGACTCAAAATGTGTTTTTTTGTCAAATATTCAAGCTACGTTTTTGCTGCTAAGAGCCTGTAGACGAAGTATCTATTACTGTAGCATGTTTGCATTTCTTTGTAATTGGTTCATAACAAAATATAACTTTAAAAATAAAGATTTTCTTGCATATAAAGAGGACTGGGGTCGCCCTGCATGTCAGCCTCCATGACGGCTTCAAAATTTGGTTTGTAGGTATCGTTCCAGTCCTTATATATAGAGTTCACTGGTGTAACGTCAGTTCTCTGTATGACAGACGCGAGGAACAATGAAGGATAAAGGACTGGGGGCTAATCATCCTTACTTGCAGCCAGTGGCTGAATTGCGAAGGACGCAGATCAACGTGGCCGTGTCGAGGCATATCAAAGGCGCTCCAAGCAGCCGCCAACGACACAGTTCAGACCACGGATCACAGCTAAGATGTTAGGTGTTGATTTTATGGAGGGAGGAAAAGCGGAGAACCCAGCGAAAAACCCTCGAAGCACAGGAGAGATCAACTACAACTCTACTCACATGAGTCCAAGCCCGACAATGGGGTCATCCCCAAGCGGTCACCCATCCAAGTACTAACCCCTTCTAACCGGGCTTAACTTTTCGGTGAGAGGCAGCGCGCTAACAGCACACGCCACCCGTGCTCCCCAATGCAGCAAGTTATTCGACACAATTGTATCTGACCCCAGGCCTTACACAAATTACTTCCATCATTTTATGAGACCAAGTATAATATTAGACGTAAGCGTACTTTTGATATTCCGCGCATACGTACTGATCGCTTTAAAGGAATATATATATACCTGCATCTTCTTGCATTTCCGTCGATTCCTAACGTACGTATATTGTAGACCTCTAATGTATCGTACTTCCAGTTACTCGTTCAATTGCTCAAAAATGACTATTTGTATTCATTTACTTTGGATAGTAGTTTATATTATAGTCTACTGATTTAAAGTGGATATTAAGCAAGATAACATCTCTGTGTGAAGTTTTGAGTATTTTTAGTTGACGTCGGGGTAAATCGAATTCGAGAGATTTACAAATAAGGTCTGGACGTCTTTGTCCAAATAGAAGTGACATAGAGGAAATTCCCTCCTTAATTACTCATTTTTTACCTTCGTGTATCTTATCCTGGTGTTCTCATAGAAATGTCGATGTTGTTCACATCTGCATTGTATATTACGAGGCGCAGTGAACTGTTCCAACTAGTAATTGGATTGTCTTTTCTTATTGTGTAGTTACGAGAACTCAGACATAGCCTTAAACTGTGGTGTCATGCTCCGAGAGTGCGTCCGTTACGAATCATTAGCAAAATATATTTTGGATAGTCCCGACTTCAACGATTTTTTTAATTATGTTGAGCTTTCAACATTTGACATTGCTTCAGATGCATTTGCTTCATTTAAGGTAAGACAGGTCCAGTTCTTACTTGAATTTAACCATGTGATGTATTTGTTGTAAAAAAAACTTACCAAGGAACTTATCGTGGAGCATAGTGCTCAATCAATGTACTTTTTTACTGTTGTTACCTTTTTACTATTATTTCTTTAGGAACTTTTGACCAGACATAAAATGATTTGTGCAGAGTTTCTCGACAAACACTATGATAAGGTATGTATATACACTATAGCATGTATGTATGTATACGATACAGTATTATTGAGTTACAGCTAGCCGATTGTTCAAATAAATACTTGAGAAATAGAAAATGGCCGACCGTGTTTATATAGCATGATGCAAACACGAGAGTGAGCTTATGCAAACTTTCGAGTTTATGTTTAGAATTCTCCCAAACTCACTCAAGTACTTGCATCAGGTTACATAAACACAGTTACACAGGGCATCCATTTTCTATTTCTTTTATAAAATAAGACTAAGAAATATGCCCTGACGTCACAACCGTGTTTGCATAGTCTGATATAAACACGGTAACTGACCAATCGCAGCGTGCGTAAGACGCAACCTATTTTATAAAAAACAATACAACACGAAAACAATACACTACAATACAATACAATACAATACAATACAATACAATACAATACAATACAATACAATACAATACAATACAATACAATACAATACAATACAACACAACACAACACAATACAATACAAAATCCGAAAATAAACATTGATATGTATATATGCATGGACCAAACATTAAGGTGGCTCGATAGGAAAAGGCTACGAAAAGTTATTTTTTTATTCTCAAATCTGCCCCTTTTTCATGCTTTTCTCCCGTCGAACCACTTATGATGCTAGAAATATCCCTCGCGTTTGTTATTATGTCTACACGTATCCGGATGTTTTTGAAAACTTTTTTTACGGATTGCATGGCTTCTGTCCACACGTAAACGATGAAACGGTCATCAAAACCGGAACTTTTGAAGACGGTCTCCGTTTTCCTGTTCTTGTGTGAACGCGGATTTTTTTAAAAACGGGAAAAAAGTTGCGGACCCAAAGAACAGTACATTTTGCAACATTGTAGTTGTCCAAGACGATGCTATTTTATACCATTGTTTTATCGTAACCTACTATGATACGTTGGCTGTAATTGATCACTAATTTGGAAGTATCGATATACTTCGTCATAAAATCAAATTAGTGTATATAACTTCAGATTGGAGGATGATTTCTTGTTCAAACCGCGTTTAATTAGGGCCTGGAAACATATTTTTTATTCAAGTAAAAAAATAATCTGAATCTTGTACGGGGTATCTCAACACAAAAATTCAGAAAAGTGTTTGTAAAGAAGATTAATTATCTCTCTAACTCTTTCCTGTCCGAACTGGTCTTTTAGTATTTTCCAAAGTCAGTGTTTTGTTTACCACATTTTGTTGTGTTTATAGTGTAGGTTTATCTACTTTAAGGAATAAAAACTGTTTGTCTTTAGTTTTGAAGCTATATGCAATTTAATTCATACTCATGTCATCATTCTTTTTAGTTTTTCACTAGTTATCGTAATTTGCTATTTTCTGACAACTATGTTACCAAAAGACAGTCAATAAAGGTAAAAGCTGTTGTTTAAACTTTTGCTGTTTAATCTATTTTTATTATTATTATTATTATTATTATTATTATTATTATTATTATTATTATTATTATTATTATTATTATTATTATTATTATTATTATTATTATTATTATTATTATTATTATTATTATTATTATTATTATTATTATTATAAATGTAAAAAAAATATGTACAATATGACAAGTACAAAAAAACCCGTACAATATGACAAGTACAAAAACACAAAAGACGTACTGAACACTATCAGGAAAGAAAATATCCAATATCATCAAATACTCTACACTCTCGCTCAAATCTATATGGTCCTCGGTCGAAAACAAACTTCCTAAGAATATCTTTAACTTCACCATCCGGTACATAAATAATACGCTCCCAACTCGCAAGAATCTGTTGAAATGGGGAATATCACCAACATCCGACTGCTCTGTCTGCTTGGAACCCGAAACCTTGCTCCACGTCGTCAATGGATGCAAGACATACCTAAAGAAGGACGTTTTACGTGGCGACACGATTCCGTTCTTAACTTCATTGCAACCTCTCTTAAATCCATACAACACTCTATAAACCTTTATGCTGACCTACCTGGCTTCATCAGTCCATCTGTTATCACCGGAGATAAGTTACGCCCTGATCTTCTGATAACAATCGAAAACAAATACATCTACATACTCGAACTGACTGTTGGATTTGAATCTAATCTTCTTACTAATGCAACCCGTAAGAGACATAAATATCTAGAACTTATTAACGAACAGCACAAAAATTATGAAAAAGTAAAATTTATAAATTTATCTATCAGTTCGCTTGGAGTTTTTAATGAGTCAGCTGTAGACTTTATTGAAATGCTGAAAGACCTGAAATTTGACGAACGATGTAGAAAGTACTATACTCAGAAAATTATGAACACTTGCATAAGGACCTCTTACTATATATTTTGTAAACGTAACAAAGAATGGGATGACCCGACTTTAATGTCATACTAATATTTTTATACCATATAGTGTTAATTGACTTAATTCAAGTAGACATTGGTAAACTACCTGTAAAAGAGAGGTTTATCATTGTAGTATACGTAAATCATAAATAAATAAAGTTTCCATTATTATTATTATTATTATTATTATTATTATTATTATTATTATTATTATTATTATTATTATATTTCTTAAGTGTCTATATGAAGCCGCGGCTCCCGGCTTTCAAAATTTTGTGGCTGTCGGAAAACTTGATCATCAGTTGACAATAGATTGTTTACAATAATGTAATGACTTACTAGATCGGCTTATTTCGGCCAGTTTGTTGATGTTGTCAGCCACAGTGAACTCACATTATCCTGCCAGGCATTTGTCATAACTCATAGTAATGCTACCTATTTCATTATAGTATAAGTTAGCACGTGAACAACAGAACAAGGCAAATTTCGCTGGATAACTTCGCGTTCATGTCCTGGACTCTTAAAGCTATATCTTCTTCTGCGTGGACACGGAACGTATAATTTAGATTGAAGTGATTCAAACCTGTAGACTGTTAACCTACTGTATACTGTAGTTTTTTAGATCAGAAAACTTAAGAAAAAATACACCTGTCGGAAAATTTTGGACTTGAGCCCCCCCCCCTGTTGAACAGCTCCCACGACGCCACTGAACAGCGGACTTTAGCATGAATGATCCATCTACCAAATTTTGAGAGGTCATAACGCAAGAACCATATACACCACATTTTCATGAAGTTTCCAATGTGAATTCTCCTGCTATGCTTTTCTGTTCATGACAGCATTTCCACATCACATTTAGTGTTAAGACCTTAAGACCAGTCGACATCTTGAAAAAGTTTAAGATAAAACATATTCCGAAAAATAATACCATTCTGAAAACTCCAAATAAGAGTCAATGCAAAAGTCGTCTTCAGACTTCGAAATAGAATCGAAATATTACAGTTTCATTATAGTTTCATCTCGCATATTAACTTCAATCTTGAGTTTTCAGGCTGACATTATTTTTCGGAATGTGTTTTATTCTATACCGACTTTACTGTCTGAACTGCATGTATAAATATTTAGTTTTTGAATCTTAGAACATGGACGTTTTGATTTAGTTTTTAGTTTTGCACGTGCGTTTATATTTATGAAACATATGATAGTTTTATGGACATTTTTTGTCAACCAGTGCTACAATTAAAAGGGCTATGTCACGGGGGCTCTGCAAATGGTCTGGCAGTATAGTCGCCCTATTCAATGAGTTCACTTCGTGCCTAAAATAACTACACCCTAAGTGACAATGTATTATTTTTCACAGTTACTTGGCGAGTTGCTACTGGACCGTCATAACTTCACTGTCATGACTCGATATATCAGCAATCAAGAAAATCTTAAATTAATGATGAACATGTTGCGTGATAAAAGTAGGAATATTCAGTTTGAAGCTTTTCATGTTTTTAAGGTAAGATGATGATGTAATAGTTGCATGTGTTTTCTTTTCCAATATTATATCTGCATGTTAATTAGTATGTTAGTTTGGGCATATAGTTTCAGAATGAACAAAATAAGGAGAAGTTGAATCATTCCATTATGAATATTTCGAACAATATCCATCGTTCATGATAAGCTAAAGCGTATAGTGACACTTTAGCTTATGACGAACAGTGGATGCTGTTTGAAATACTAAGAATATATATATATGAAATTAAAAATTCAACTTCTCGTTATTTTGTTCATTCTGTATCTGTTTGTGTCTTTATGATCACACGTAAAATAATCCTCTTAGGCCCGTTTCAGACGGTGTATTTATCATGATGTATCTAATATACAAATTGCATGCCGTTTGACCACAGTTCGACCAAAGAACGACGTTTGATTCGGACGCCGTATTTATTGAGTCGAATATAATTAAATGTATATTCGTATTCAAACTGTGTGTAATATCATGCATCAAACATTACTATATAATTTATGTATTAGATAGATAGATATGTCACATGAAAAATACGTCGTTTGAATCAAAGTCGTACCACAGTCGTATAATACGACCTCGATGGCCGTATTTCATAATTAGGTCGCAGTATTTAATTGCTTCAGACGTCGTATTTTTCATGAACTTAATTTTAGTATTAGATACGGCTCATGAAAAATACGCCGTCTGAAACGGGCCTTAAACGCACAGAATTGTTGCAGTTTATACATATATTGAGATGGCCAGCGTGAATTTAACAAATAGATTCCATTTTGCCGTTGTCTGTTCAGTTATAGATGCACAGATGACGTCACAACGTGGTAAGAACAAAAAAGTAGCTCACGAGACGCAGTCGAGTGGGTCACTGATGTTCTTACCACGTTGTGACGTCTTCTGTGCATCTATAACTGAACAGACAACAAAAAAATGGAATCTATTTGTTTTATACAATATAAAAATTACACAATACTTCTTGCCGGATTTTGGGACATGAAGAAAGAAAAAAGCAATTAGTCAGCTGACGTGATCTGACGTGATCCATGTGTCTGTCCTCTAATAGATCATGGGCAACAACCAATGAAAACACGCATAGCAACCAGGGTATTGTATAAAACATTGTGCTGCATGGTTCGTGAGCCATGACATGCAATGGCGGCGGAAGATGTTCTATATTGGATGGGCTTATTAATCAAATAGAATGATAGGCGGTGAACTTTTTCAAGAAATGTTAGGAAAGTTGTAACCCTATCTTCAGAGATATTGGTGGTGGTGGCGGGGGGAGGGGAGGGGCTCCTTCCTTATCAATGCAATTTCGCCTTCCTTATCAATGCAATTTCTCCTTCCTTATCAATGCAATTTCTCCCTGTTTCAAACAGCATTTGGGGTATTTTCAAAAAATCAAGAAAAATCAAACAAAAAAATCAAGAAAAATCGATCGTATATTGCATGACAGATAGTAAATTACGAGAACCAAGTCAGTGTATCAGATTCATTGGTTTGTAATAGACAACAGTGAATACTAAAATGATATTGTTATATAGCTAGGTTTTCTCTGAATAGGGACTTTCAGATCTACGACGTCAACCTCAACGACGACGTCCTCTAAACAAAATAATTATTTTTTCAAAACAAAGAGAATGAATAATTTTTAGTCCCAAGAGTAATCTCAACACTTGTTCTTTATACAACGCCACTTAAAAACAATGGCCAAAAGATGAGAACTGTTGCTTGAGATTGATTTCAATACGGACACTATACAATCATTTTAGCAATACTGGGGCGTTTTGGAAGTCATTAAACTAAGTCACTTCTTTAAATTGTGAAACTTATCTTGCTTTTTGACGGGAAAAGCCAGCCAGCTTTCAAAACTGTCCAACTTCTAGCTTGTTTTGTTTTTTTTATTATTATTTTATAAAACAAATCGCTCTTGTGCATATGTACTCTTATAAACACCAAACATCTTAGCTGTGATCCGTGGTCTGAACTGTGCCGTATGGCGGCTGCCTGGAGCGCCTTTGATATGCTTCGACACGGCCACGTTGATCCGCGTCCTTCGTAATTAGCCACTGGCTGCAAGTAAGGATGATTAGCCCCCATGCACGGAGCTTCATGTTTTCTTAAAAAGACACTAAAGTCATTAAATATGGATTTCTTTTGTTTTTCCTCATGAATTATTAATGTTTTTGAACTACAATTAAATTATTTGCATATATATATATGCTATATATGCAATATAAAGACCCCTATGCCACCTTCAAACTTTATTTAACGTTAATCTTTTTTTTTTATTTGATCACCATAGATCTTTGTAGCTAATCCAAACAAAACTCAACCTATTCGAGATATTCTAATAAAAAATAAGGACAAACTGGTCGAATTTCTCGAAAATTTTCACAGCGACAGAACAGGTAAGTAAATTGTCTCGATATATATAACGTTATGTTATTACTAAATGAGCGAGTGTATATTGTTTTCGAAAATGTAAATAGAATGCATGTACATCACGTACACAGACGTAGCGTCTCCACCTGACATCACTGTCCCACGATAATTATTCCAACAACTTAAGATGAAGATATAGAAGAAGAATTTCAAATGAAGTCGAATCACTGCTGTAGAGAAACGTTTTCTGACTGCCCTAACCGGGAATCGAACCCAAGGTCTCTGGTTTAACGTACTGTACGTTAAACCAGAGACCTTGGGTTCGATTCCTGGTTAGGGCAGTCAGAAAACGTTTCTCTACAGCAGTGATTCGACTTCATTTGAAATTCGACTTCATTTGAAATTCTTCTTCTATCACATATATACGCTGCTGAAGGACAACTGAATGTTTATAAGATGAAGAGAAACTAGATTTCAGTTTCCAAATATCCAATATAATATATGTACCATTATTCCACGACCTGCTCCCAATTCTGTAGAGCGTCGGACTAGTAAGGAAGGGGTTTTTAACTTCTTTTGCTCGTTTTTCACTCAACCCAGATTTCCCGAAGCACGTTTTTACTAAGAAATCAAGAAATCTTCTACTTTCTGATGAAGAATTATGACTACAAACTAAACTAAACTAAACTAAACTAACTTATATTTATACTGGATAACTCTGTTAGTTATATTTAAACTGTTATCCCTAGAGGTCCAGTAAGGGCCATCCCTTATTGGTCCAGTGGTACAACAGGAGGAAACGGGAGTACCCGGAGGAAACATGTGGTGTTTGGTAGAGTCAACCTGGAAGCACTCTTCTCACATGCGGCCAAGGTGAAATTTTCAACTGCTAAGAGCAGAAATCGAACCCGGCTCGCTGAGGTGAAAGGCACGTGCGCTAACCACTGTGCCACCAACACCCCGTAACTACATTTACACATTTCGAGTGGAAATTCGTTTTCAGCTTAAAAATGTACTTATTGTCCTCCCTGGTTTTAGTATTTGTTTCTACTCGGTATCCTAGTAACTTGATGTGTTTTATTTGTTTAGCAGAAGACGAACAGTTTACTGATGAGAAGACGTACCTTATTAAGCAAATAAAGGAATTGTCGTGAATGCTTTAGATAATTTACTCTTATTTGTAAAAAGTTTAGTATATTACCCAACTCCCTTTATATTTGTAAATTCGCAACTGTACAGTGCTATAGTCCGTCACTAATGCACGAAAAAAACAAAAACAATGCGAATACTATTTTAGTTTAATCCGCAATACGTTTAACAGTCACTGCGGTTACAACAAAACAGTTCTCGTTTGGCATGTATATCATCCAACTTTAATATTTTCCATTAATAATAAATGGTAATGTATAAATTTTCAACGACATTAAAAGCTTTAACCCATACTGTTAGCGAGTCCTATAGGGGGCTTTCCATTTACACGGTTAGACCGTTTGAGACTTAGGACGGTCAGACTGGAAAATTTGGTCCTAATCAAACGCCCATTCTGGCCGGACTGACCGGTCTAACCTTGTCAATTGGAAAGCGCCCTTAGACAACGTTTACACTAGAGCAAAAGTATCCAGATTTACATTGTTCTTTATTCCCATGAGGATGAAAAACAATGTGAATCCGGATACTTTTGCTCTAGTGTAAACGGGGCCTCAATAGTCTTAATATGTGACAGTGTGGGGCAAGTTATATCCAACGTCTACTTTACCTTATTTTAATTTTTAGTTACCCTAATATTTACCTTATTAAGGTTTATACTATATTTATTGCGATATATTTATTTTTAAAACATTTGCGGTTTTGAAAACTGTATTTTGCGCGTGTTTTGCGGGTGTTTTGAGATTTTGCTGAGGAAAATACAACATTTTTACAGAGTCCGACTCATGGGTTACATTTAACTCCCTCACTATACCCAGGCCTCTCTACGTGACAGGTCACATTGTCTGGCGTTAGAGTAAAATACTAAAGTCGCTTCGTTCGAAAACGGTAGGCAAAGAGTAAAATCCACTCCACATTTTCTTTTTAAGAGTAGAAACCAATCTAACATGTTTTTTTTATCAAGTTTTTTTGTCGACTCTTTGTTTTTGTCTTTTCGGCCCATCCGTCTTAAGTAATTGTTATACAATCCGATGCATTATGAAATAGCTTGACAAACCCAGTGAGATCTATATATAACTGGAGTGATATCTGCTGGTCATTGACTAGGCAAAGATTGAAGCCAAACATGGCGGCCTGAAGTACGTATAGTTCCAGTCTTCTGCGCGGTGGTTTGACCACGCGCTCTGGTCAAGTCTGATCTGGAAGTCTGGAACTATACGTACTTCAGGCCCATCCGTTTTTGTACTGCATCTTCTTTAATTTGGGTACAAGAAGTAAATATTTATATCACGCCGAAAGCCCATCACTCCTCCTTTGTTGTCTGAAATTTTCAGAGCTAAATAGTTATCTACTCACTTCCTGGAGTCATTTAAAGAGGCAACACCAAAATTTGAACTTGTCCAAATTATGCAAATTATCTATGCTACCTACAGATTTGGAAAAATACAGGGTGTTCCAAACGAATGTCGCCCATCCCGTATTTGACCACAGCTTTTTTGAGTGCGGAATACAAGTTTGAATACATATGCATGTGAGAACTGACCACAGGGGAATAAAGCTTGTTTCCAAATGAAGCAATGCGGCATCAAATCATGTGGGGTTCCTTGGAGTAATAACAATGCTCACGAGAGTTCCATGCACATGTTTGCCATGTAGGCAGAAGTGCACTTTACTTCATCCGTCTTAAGATGGTTGGACAACAATTGACTCCCGCGGAAAGAGCATTCATGGTACTTTCCTATCATGAAACAAGAAGCCCAACAAGGACAAGGGAAGCCTTTAGGAGAAGATTTCCAAATCTTGACGTAGCATACATAATTTGGACAAGTTTTTGATGTTGTCTCCTTAAATGACTCCAGGAAGCGAGTAGATAACTACTTAGCTCTGAAAATTTCAGACAACAAAGAAGGAGGGATGGGCTTTCGGCGTGATATAAAAATGTACTTCTTGTACCATAATTAAAGAAGGTGCACCTCATAAATGGATGGGGGCATTTTTTTTGGGACACCCTGTATATAGAGCTCAGCAATTAAGGCCATCGACTCCTTTGCCTTGCAACAATGCTCTAGGAAAAGATGGTACTCCAGCTGCGTTATCAAGGCTGGCAAGAGTACCGCCCTTCTCTATCACCTCCATGAGCTGCTTTGCCAGCGTGGTTCTCAACAGTCTGCGGTCAATTTGACCGTACCGAAAAGATGGCGACTTGTACATTTAACCACAATCCTTTGCGCACAGTATATTCGTTAAAAAGATCAACTTTGGTAAGAATGAAGTTCTTGCTTACTCAATCCATGTTAACATGATAAACCTTTAGTTATTATTTGAGTTATTATTTGAGCTGACTTGAGGTCGCAAAGCATTATGTGACGGTACCGAAAAAGATGGCGGCGGTACATTTAACCACAATGCTTTGCGACCTCAATGGGCTAAAATAACTAAACATTGTTTATTTGTTTATCATGTTAACATGGATTAAATAAGCAAGCAAAGCTGGAAGATCAACATGATCTTCTCTGTCCGACAGGCTACAACTGCAGAAGAAATACCGTGAGCAAAGACAACGACTATAGTGCACATTGGCTTATTGACCTGCATGTTCAGCAGAAAGGGTCTATTCACTCTGTTTTTGAAGCTCATCAACTGCTTCTCACATGCATGCAGAGACTTTGGCCTGACTACCAGTCTTAAAAAGACCAAAATAACCGGTCAGGATGTCGGCAACACTCCCAGTATATTCCTATATATAATTGGGGATTGGTCCCTCGAAGTGGTGGAAAATTTTGCTCTACAATCTCCAGCAACGTGTCTCTTGATACTGAACTGAAAAAACGCACGGGCAGACCGCAGCAACAATGACCCAACTTTCCAAGACCTAGGCATGGGAGAACACCATGTTGACCACCAACACAAATATTTTAATTTTTTAACTCTGCCTTGATAATAAGTTTGTATGAATTAAAGTATATATACATAAGGTACTGTATATTTAAATTACAAAGAATATTCCTCCATTTGCACAGATTGCAACATTAAACAGCTGCCAACCACTTTAAACAGCAATCGTCAATTGACGATAGCGAAAAAGATGGCGGCGGTACATTTAACCACAATGCTTTGCGACCTCAAATCAGTTCAAATAAGAACTAAACATTGTTACCTCTGCCAGCATGTTATGTTTTTACCACTGTCTGTCTGTTTGTTGGTTTGTTTGTTTGTCTGTCACCAGGATATCTCAAAACGTATTGCACCGATTTTCATGAAAGTTTGTAGAAGGGTTGGCCATAGACCAACGACCAATCCATTAAATTTGGGTTGAATTTAATTTGGATGAGAAATTAATAAAAATCTGACCGCAAGATTCTCCGTGTAGAAGAAATGCTTGGTTGCGCTCATTATCCTTATTTTATGCAAACATTTTTGCATAATTTCCGTACGAGTGCAATCAAACATTTTATTCATACATATGTGGGTCTCGTGAGCTAGCCTGGTTAGCGGGATGGCTCGTTTTCTTCATCTCTAATAACTCATACATAAGGTATATGCAGTCTCTGAGTGCCCTCTAGTTTATCACTTAAGGTGAGGTAATACGGGCAACATTTTTCTTCAACTTGCAACGCAACATTGTTGCGTTGCAAGTTGAAAAGCGTTGTTGCACATACTACCAACATTGTCACGCAACAATGATTTTGTTACAAGTTGGAAAAATTTGTTGAAAAGAGTAGACTCCATATTTGCACTTGCAATATGCTGATTCAACTTGCAACAAAATCATTGTTGTGTGACAATGTTTAAGGTGGTGGTAATACGTGCAACAACGCTATTTAACTTGCAACGCAACAATGTTGTAGCAATTTGTAATGTTGCATTGTTGCTCGTATTATTTCACCTTTATCTTTCGATAATACATGTCGTGCAAGAAACAATATTTACTATGCGCAAAGGATTGTGGTTAAATGTACAAGTCGCCATCTTTTCCAGCCGTCTCGAACGTCGAATCCAATGCAATGGTCTTGATGAACCAAGTATTTACTGATTTGCATTATTGGACTCGACACATGAAAAGTCCAGCATCCAAAACGTGTATATAAAGGTGTACCAAGAGAGTACAGGCAACCTGACTTGTCATTCGATCCAGAATAGGACTGCACAGAACTGACTCACTGAATGAGATGACAGAAGATAAGACAAGTTGATGAGATGAGACTAGAGAAGATATTGATGATGAAATGAGATAAGTTTGGATTTTTTTAGGTTTTTTTATTAAAAATTACAGGCAGGGGTGACATAACAGCTTGACACCAATTACTGTGATCCCTCAATGATGATTTATAACATGTGTACAGTATGATAATGAGATGAGACAATATACAGGATGATGAGATGAAATAAAATAATAAAATGATGGATGGGATAAAATAAGATAAAGGGACAATGAGATGAAATGATGGCATGAGATAATGAAATGAGAACCAGAAGCCACTTTGACTATAGGAATGTAGCCAGGGGGGATATAAAATGATGGACATGTAACTTCAAAATTATTAAATGCATTAAATGCATGAGAATTTTGTAAAATCCTCACCCAAAATGCTGGAAATGGCATTTCAGAGTCTCTAGACTAAATTTCAAAATATTCTAGGCGAGTATGCCCCCAAACCCCCCTAAAAATTTGAATAGCGGGGAACATTTGAATATGTTGACAGCTAATATGTCATTCAAATACGTGATTGTAATTGTATAACCATAAAAAGCTGGGGTTAAATTTTTATTTCAAAACCATTCTGCTTGTTTAATCATTTATGCTTGACTGTTAAACTTCACAGCAGGTTTTCTGACACCAAAGCTCTTACTGCGCAATGTTAAATGTGATGAGGTTGAAGCTCTATGAAGTCTTTGACCATACAGATGATTGTTCAAAAATTCAGCAGCAGACTCTTGAACTTTCTTAGACTTTTTAACCTCGTCTTTAACAACAACAACACTACAATGTTCTGTTTCTTTCAGCCTATCCTGATTCTTTTTCTTTCTCTTGCCTTTCATAGATAACTTCTCTTTTTCTTTCACTTTTTCCACTGACTTTTCTCTCATTTCATTTTCCGTATCCAACTTAGATTTCTTAGCGACTGCGAGGACAATGTCCTCAGGTAATTTCGTTAATTCGTAAGTTCTTTTGCTTGCTTTATTTCTTTTTTGAACAACAAACATCTCATTCTTCTTGCGTCTCTTTTCTTTGTCTTTTAACCGGACAGAATCTACTGCTTCCTTCCTCCTTTTTTCATCTTCTTCAAAGACTTCTTTGCTATCTTTCCATGAAATACCAACTGGGGACTCGTCATCGTCGTCTATTTCCTCACCATCACCACGTGTAGATATTTGTCTAGCATCTGCATCTTCAACATCAACCACTTCATTTGAGTCGTTATTATGTTCTTCATGTTCCTCCAAAGAAATTTCCTGTTTAGTTTTAACGTTGGGAGTCTCCATCATACTGAAGAATCAGACGACAATCAGGAAATTCAACAATAAAGTCACAAAAAATGCCAAAGCAATAAAGCATGCTTCGATTAATTAGGTCGCCATTTTGTTAAGACACTAAAAAAGAGAGCTTGGAGCCTACTTCATCCGGGAACAATTGCAGTTGTTACCATAGCAACAATAACGCCATATCAAAATGGACGAGCAAGTGTTGGACATTTGAACTTTATTCACAGACAAACAAACGTTTCTTGGTTGCCTAAAAACGACAATAGATACGTATTTTATTATTAATAATGGAAACTGTTTTAAGCGACTTTCCTCTTGATGAAGGCATTGCTGTTCCCGTTGCTAATGTGGAAAACAAAAGGATTGAATCCGAGGTAAGTATTGAAATAAATATTGAATATTTGCCCTTCTATCTTTGGTGAATGTTTCTTCAAGCATTTTGTCACAAAATTATAGTTCTTATTTATCTGACTTTCTCTATGTATAAAATAAGTGAAGAAAGAAGTGTCTTAGTACACTTTAATACTTTAATAGTACACTCTGTGCAATAACTGAGAGCAAACTTTTCCTTGTTTGGACTGGCTATCATTACTCAGATAAGTAACGTACTTATACACAGTAATGACAGTGTTAAAATTTACTCTGATTACTATATGGAGGCTGTTGTTGGGTCATTCCATTTAATGTCCACATCCCCCTATGGATGAGGTCACCCAAGATTTAACTCCTAAGAAAAAAATATGAAAGTGCTGACACAATACCCCCCCCCCCCCCCCAATTCCCCCCCCAGAAAACAGCCATTTTCTGGCACACCCTTCAGAAAATATTCAGAATAAAGTTTAAAAATTGTTTTGTAAATATTTCAGGGCTCAAAATAATGGCCGGTCACTGGTCAGTGACATTATTGCCAAATTTTTAATGTGACTGGCCAAATTTGTATAACGCTGGTCATTTACTCATTTTGACTGGTCATATTACTTGCAATTAATTTTATTACTTCCATTTGAAGGAACTTAAAATGACTGTTGTTGTGCTGTTGTAGACCTGTTTTAATTATTATGTTAATTTGTGAGAATTTTCTTGGTTATTGAACTTTTTATTTGAATTATTTAAGTTTGTTGAATTCTTATGCTGACTGCTGGTTAAAACTTAGGCCTGCACTATAGAATTTCAGTTGAATTTAATTTACCACATGACATCTGGACAGTTTCATCCACCAGACCATCACACTGTATACAAACATATTTCATGGGGTTTATACATGAGCAGCAAGCATAATGTATTCAATGTGACGGTAAAAATTTGTCATTTAAATCTGAAAACACACATAACCGTCAAATTATAAATCCGCATCTGACTCAGACCACAAATTTAATTCAAATTTAATCAGTTATACACGAAAGTTGTGTTCAATAAAATTGAAAGAATTAAATTCATCCGAATTAAATATTATTCGTCTATTGTGCATCGTCTAGCACAGGCCTATTTGATGCATTTCCTTTTTATGACAAACGTTCATATCAGTCCTAGCTTATATATATAGTGTAGAATATACTTGGGTTTTTTTGGGGGGAGCATTGGGGGGGGGGGGGTGTCATGAAAGTTGACCAGTCAAAAATCACCTGTGACTGGTCACAATTGGAACTGACCAGTCACCATGACTGGCGTAACATGAAACATTATTTTGAGCCCTGTATTTGCTACAAGATGTGCACTTTCAGTGACAGTGTTATTCCTTTTAGTTTTTGACCTCAAATAATTTAATGTCTATACGGCTTTGGCTCAGACCTCACATTAGCCAATTACAGTAGAAAGCATGATTTTGTTATGGACTGGGAAAAATAATATACTTGTCTGTCAGTCCTAGATAAAGCATTTTTCTTCCTGGCAGCAAAATCCAAAAATAAATATTTCCTGCTAAACTAAATTAACAATTTCAATTTTATAAGTTGTGAATACCACCAGACTTGCAAGTTTGTATCTCAAAACCATAATTTATCTGAATGTGGTATCTATACATACTGTACTTTGAAATAGCGAACTTTTTCAATTGAATACTACGTAATACAAGTACTAGTGTCAAAAATCGAAATGCTGAAACAGTTGAATAAGATAAAAGCAGCTTGCATTCTTGCAAATGCACAATGACAGCTGCAGCCTGCAACAGCTACACTATACTGAAATGATAAATATTTCATTGTTTTCTAAAAACAAATCATTGCATCATTTGTGCAAGGATATACGAAACTTAGACAGGTTAAGGTCGTGTAAAAAACCTTCAAAACACTTTCGAATTGTTTACAAATCGCCGCTGGGTTTGGCAAGAATATAGAAAGATGGGTCATCGAATATGAAACTTGATATTCCATCAAAAGTGATGCCCAGGCATCAAAATTGTGTGACCTTGACACTTTTCAATTTTTTGAAGAATAGGAAATTTATCTTTAAACTTTGACTTGGATTAAAAAAACTGACAAATATTTCCTGCAAGATACAAAAAATTTACTGCGAACAACTTTTACAAAAAAATTCCTGGCAGCGGCGCTGCCGGACATTTTCCAGCACTGTTGTCTGTAACAATAGGACCATCTATGTCATCAACATGTGCTTTCTTTGCATAATTGATTGATTTAATTCTCACTGTATTGATTATTTTATTTTTTAGCTTGACAGCAAGCAAAAAGAAGTTTTGAAAAATAAGGATAAAGTGGATGAGCATAAGGACAGAATAGATGCAATTAATGAACATTTAAAAAATGTCTTACAAGAGCTGCAGCATACTCAGGTTACTAATTACTGTACTGTATTATACATTTTGATTAATTTGAAGATAATTTAACTTAATTGTAGCTTTTGCAGGGTATAACTTGTTTCTCCAATGTAAACAACACTGACCGCAACTAATTTTTTGTATTTATATATATGCAATAGCTTATTTTGTTATAAATCTTTATAATTAGGTGTAACATTATTTTACCATTTTTGTTTAACTTAATTGTGGAGGACTACAGACTGATCACCCCTTGGAATTTTTGGACAGTGGTAATTCTTCTGGTTTCAGATGTTTGACTGAAATTTTAGAGAACCACTTATCAAACATTTCAGGTTTTATAATTAAATAATAAAAATTATTGTTAAATAGCTATTTTTTTGTATAATTTATAGGAGCTACTTAATGCGAGGAAACGAGAAATTGAAACTGAAGGACATTTTAAACAGATTGGTAGGTTTCTGTGCAATCTCGTTCCCAGAGCCCACGTTCCCCACCCAGGAAATGAGAGACTCTGGGATAATCCGTTTCATATCGATATTTCATTGGCTGATGAACACAGTGAACTCTATATAACTCTTCTTCCAGATAACAAGAATCCTGTGATAGCGTGAACGGATTATCCCAGAGCCTATTGTTTCCCACCCACTGGGTAAGGGGAACGTTGGCTCTGGGAACGAGATTGGTTACTGTGTACATGGTGTAGGAAGTGAAGTTGTATCAATGATAACTGACCATGCAGTCATACCACATTACCGCTGTAAATAGTACATTATATGGGCTAAAATAGCTAGCTAGGGGTGTCTTATGTAAGACAGATCCATTATGTAAACTACTGGGTCACCGGTAATAATGTTAACCCTCATTATAAATAAAGTCTTCTAATCTAGTCTTCTAATCTAAATAAAGTCTTCTAAGATTCCAAGCCTCCACTTTGTTGTAAAGTGCCCTTATGGCAACAGAAAATTGCCCAAAGTGTACACAAAATTGCTGTTTTATGATTCATGCATGTGCCCGAAGTATATATTAACGTTTAGAAACTCTACTCCCCTGGTGAAAAACCTTGCAGGATCCTTAAAGATCCTTGAGGATCCTGTACCTGTAAGGACAGGATCCTTGCAAGATCCTTAAGGAATTTTTAGTAATCCTTGCAGGATCCTGTAAGGACAGAATCCTGTAAGGACAGAACTCTTGCAGGATCCTTAAGAAATTTTTAATATTCCTTTCAGGATCCTTAAGGACAGGATCCTTCTGAGGATCTTTAGTAATAAGTTTACAACTGAAAAAATATTTACTATAAGGATCTTGACAGTCTAACCAGTCAATCCCTAAAACTATTTCTCAAGAAATTCAAATGTGAATGGCTGAATGCTAAATCTAATCATACATTTAAAGACTTTCCTTTAAGCATTCAATAGTCTGTCAAAATTTGTGCTGTCACACAAATTCGCATATTGTTGTTGCCATACTGCCAGTTTTAGCTGTAAAATTTATTTTTTATAGTTGCAAGTGCATGCACTTTTACCTCCAAGAATACTTTAACCAACCTAAGAATACCGCTTTAATAGCTTTGAACCTTGGTAGGAAATAGAAAAAATTATTTGTTGATGCTGAAGAGATAAACATATTGCAAACATAATTTATTATTGAATAAGAACGTTTTAGACTTATAGTAGTAGCAGTTCTCGCATCTGCAATCTACTCTAGCTAAGTAACTAACCCAATAATAGGGTCATACTAATTACCGACAAAGCCGACAAAAGCCGACAAAAAGAAAAACAAATACCGACAAAAGAAAAACAACGTGCAAATAACTAAGTGTCTATTCTGTCTATGGCTATTAAACGTTGATATGAACTTATTTTTATGTATGTGCATATATAAAAATCATTTTGAATGCTTTTCAAGAAGCGAATTCACGGTCAATAAAAATCATTTTGAATGTTTTTCAAGGAAGCGAATTCACGGTCAATAAAAATCATTTTGAATGCTTTTCAAGAAGCGAATTCACGGTCAATAAAAATCATTTTGAATGTTTTTCAAGAAGCGAATTCACGGTCAATAAAAATCATTTTGAATGTTTTTCAAGGAAGCGAATTCACGGTCAATAAAAATCATTTTGAATGCTTTTCAAGAAGCGAATTCACGGTCAATAAAAATCATTTTGAATGTTTTTCAAGAAGCGAATTCACGGTCAATAAAAATCATTTTGAATGTTTTTCAAGAAGCGAATGCGATTCACGGTCAATAAAAATCATTTTGAATGTTTTTCAAGAAGCGAATGCGATTCACGGTCAATAAAAATCATTTTGAATGTTTTTCAAGAAGCGAATGCGATTCACGGTCAATAAAAATCATTTTGAATGTTTTTCAAGAAGCGAATGCGATTCACGGTCAATAAAAATCATTTTGAATGTTTTTCAAGAAGCGAATGCGATTCACGGTCAATAAAAATCATTTTGAATGTTTTTCAAGAAGCGAATGCGATTCACGGTCAATAAAAATCATTTTGAATATTTTTCAAGAAGCGAATTCACGGTCAATAAAAATCATTTTGAATGTTTTTCAAGAAGCGAATGCGATTCACGGTCAATAAAAATCATTTTGAATGTTTTTCAAGAAGCGAATGCGATTCACGGTCAATAAAAATCATTTTGAATGTTTTTCAAGGAAGCGAATTCACGGTCAATAAAAATCATTTTGAATGTTTTTCAAGAAGCGAATGCGATTCACGGTCAATAAAAATCATTTTGAATGTTTTTCAAGGAAGCGAATTCACGGTCAATAAAAATCATTTTGAATGTTTTTCAAGAAGCGAATGCGATTCACGGTCAATAAAAATCATTTTGAATGTTTTTCAAGAAGCGAATGCGATTCACGGTCAATAAAAATCATTTTGAATGTTTTTCAAGAAGCGAATGCGATTCACGGTCAATAAAAATCATTTTGAATGTTTTTCAAGAAGCGAATGCGATTCACGGTCAATAAAAATCATTTTGAATGTTTTTCAAGAAGCGAATGCGATTCACGGTCAATAAAAAATCATTTTGAATATTTTTCAAGAAGCGAATTCACGGTCAATAAAAATCATTTTGAATGTTTTTCAAGAAGCGAATGCGATTCACGGTCAATAAAAATCATTTTGAATGTTTTTCAAGAAGCGAATGCGATTCACGGTCAATAAAAATCATTTTGAATGTTTTTCAAGGAAGCGAATTCACGGTCAATAAAAATCATTTTGAATGTTTTTCAAGAAGCGAATGCGATTCACGGTCAATAAAAATCATTTTGAATGTTTTTCAAGGAAGCGAATTCACGGTCAATAAAAATCATTTTGAATGTTTTTCAAGAAGCGAATGCGATTCACGGTCAGATTATTTGCGATTCAGATTTAGATTGCTCTCGGAGCAAATTAAATACATGTTGTCTGTGTGCTACACACTGCTAGAAAATTTTGTCGGTAGTTGTCTGTTTTTTGGTCGGTTTTTGTCGGCTTTTGTCGGTAATTAGTATGACCGCAATAATACCCTGTCCTGTAAATCCTAAGACCTGTTAATAACTTTTCCAAATCTCCTCAGAGATGTTACAGTTGATTTCACATTACTTTACCGCCATGTGTTGCGAAGTTCGTTCGGAAGTTCAGATATTCGTTCAGAAGTTCGGAATTACGTTGCCAAGGTTGAAAATTATCCATTCAAATTGCGAGCTTTGGATCAAAACTCGTTCTGAATGATCGAGACGTAGCAAAGACTTAATAAATTAATTAGTCTTCGTGAAGTTAGCCAAGACAATAACAATCTTAATTTATTAACGATACTTACAAAAAATTGCATCGACATAAATAACAGTGCAAAACTGCAGTAAACTAACGTAACTTTGCCCAAATGAGGCAACATTTGCTTGGTAATTGTGAATTTCGGGTTGAAAACATCGACGTCAAGTCAAAACTCATTAGTTCCTTGAAAAGCTCCTTCAAGATATCGATTCAAAAAATATTTCTTCAAGACTATAATACAGTTCTTTAAAGATTCCTTAAAGATCCTTCTGGATCCTTCTAGAGATCCTAAAGGATTCTTGAGGATCTTTCCAGGAATTGCTAATCCTCACGGATCCTTGCAAGGATCCTGGCAATCTTCAAGTATCTTTCCAAGGATCCTTGAGCATCCAAAGGATCTTTGCAAGGATCAACAGGGAACCTTGCAAAGATTGTTAAGGATCCTCAAGGCCATTACTAAGGTCAGGATACTCAAGGATCTTTACAAGGATCCTCAAAGATCCTTAAACATCCTTAAGGATCCTTAAAGATCCTTGCAAGGATCATTAAGGATCCTTGAGGATCCAAAGGATCTTTGCAAGGATCAACAAGGAACCTGGCAACGATTGTTAAGGATCCTCAAAGATTATGAAGGATCCTTGAGGATCTTTACAAGGATCCTCAAAGATCCTTAAAGATCCTTGCAAGGATCATTAAGGATCTTTAAGGATGCTTAAAGATCCTTGCAAGATCCTTAAAGATCTTTGAGGATCTTGGCACAGGATCTTTAAGGATCCTTGCAAGGATCATTGTAGGAAGGATCCTTGCAAAGATTTTCACCAGGGTCCCCCCCCCCCCCAGCCCCAAACAAAGCCAGTGTATAATTTAAGTTCTGAGAGTGACGAGAAATGAGTCACTGACCAGTGAGCATAATTCAACTAGAATTAAAGTGGTTTTATATATACTATAAGACAAACAACGTCACTTCTTACTTTGTAACTATTTCTTACTTTGTAACTACATGATAAATTATGACAAAAACCTTTCGGAAAAGGAAAGATTTAGAGGGCATTATCTTTTCACTTTTCAAAAGAGCAGAAAGCGGTCCAAACACGAGTACTTATTACGAGTTTCACTTTCGAGCATTTCTCGAATATCGAAAAAAAAATTATTCTGTTGAAGCTAGGCTGTTCAGGTTTTAGGTTCATTTTTGTACGGGCAGACATGTACAAGAGATGCTCCAAGAATGTCAGAGTCAAATGATAGAAGAGTAAAGAGAAAGAGCTGTTAACGCAAATTATGTAAAATAGCTGTTGTAAAACTACGCGTTGTTCGTTATAATAATAGTGTAAATTACGTAAATTTTCCTATACGGTATGTCTACTTTATCCGGAGCGTTTACCGTGCCGTAATAGTGTAAACGCGGTCTTAACCTATACAGGAAGAGCACGATAACACGTTCATATAAGCGATGACGCAACGGATGCCCAGGCTATCTATTTTGTGGCAAGTTGACAGAATTTTTCTTTAGGAGTTAGGGGATGTTATAAGTGATATTAGTTGAAATGGTAATTTTTTCCATTCCTGCTTAAATACTGTAGCCTCTCCTTGAAAAGTAAAATTATAGTCTAGGGATGAATTGTATAAACATTGCACTCATTTGAAATATTTGCGACATCACATCAAGTAATTTAATTTGTCAAGTTAAATGTTATTCTATTCATAGAAGTCATAAATAATTATATAGAGGGTGCATTGGGGACAAAATCGGGTAACCATTTGAAGGCTGCCATCTTGGATCAATGGGGGGCAAAATGCCAAAATTGCAAACCCGGGTGTAAAACTACTTGGTCCCAGACTTTTCCTACTATCCGAGAGCTCCTCGAGATGATCTCGGACATTCTCGGAGCTTTCGAATAGTATAGGAAAAGCCTGGTACCGAGTAGTTTTACATCTGGGTTTGCAATTTTGGCCTGATCCAGGATGGCAGCCTCCAATTGGTTACCCGCGTTTGACTAGAGTCTCCCCCCCAATGCCCCCTCAAGTTTTATTTATGATCGCTATTATTCTGTTACGATAGATTACAATTTTATTGAAACAGTCCAGATCAATGCAAATATTTGATTTTTGGATTGTTGAATTGACATCATTTGCTTCCCATCGGTGGAAAATGTAAAAACATATTGCTTGTGCATGATTATTGAGTTTAACTGATCTCAAACAAGACGCTTGGGTCAGGCGTTCACTCGGGTTACTGCAGAGCCTGAATCGAAGGTGAATGAATCGAAGGTGAATGTGGTGTATACTTCACACAGGTGAATGAATCGAAGTGAATGTGGTGTATACTTCACACAGGTGAATGAATCGAAGGTGAATGTGGTGTATACTTCACACAGGTGAATGAATCGAAGGTGAATGTGGTGCATACTTCACACAGGTGAATGAATCGAAGGTGAATGTAGTGTATACTTCACACAGGTGAATGAATCGAAGGTGAATGTGGTGTATACTTCACACAGGTGAATGAATCGAAGGTGAATGTGGTGTATACTTCACACAGGTGAATGAATCGAAGGTGAATGTGGTGTATACTTCACACAGGTGAATGAATCGAAGGTGAATGTGGTGCATACTTCACACAGGTGAATGAATCGAAGGTGAATGTAGTGTATACTTCACACAGGTGAATGAATCGAAGGTGAATGTGGTGTATACTTCACACAGGTGAATGAATCGAAGGGTGAAAACCCTGAAAAACTCTTGAAAATGACCAGTCATACATGAAGTTTGTATCAATGTTGAGTTATAAACATGCGCAATTGGGCGCTACTTAAGAAATGGCTCATGGTTTGGCGTGCTCCATCGAGTTATGGATGCACGCGGGAAATTGGGATAGCACGAAAAAATCTAGATTTTTGACTGCTCTCCCAATTTCCCAAGTGCATCCATAACTCGATGGAGCAGACTAAACCATGAGCCATTTATTTTATAACATAGCATTAAATCCTTTCACAAGCCGGCGAATCGTTTTGGTTGTTGTGTTTTTATACTTTCGTAGCCAAGTCTTTTTTGTTCACTAAAATCCAACCAAAAGGACAGTTTAAACTCGGTTACCCAGACCCAGTTTATGTCTTATGGGTCGTTGTTCTTTATTACTCAATAAAATTAAATGACAATTTAAAACTCAGTTTTGTTTTGAAATTTTCTCCCGCGCTTTTTTGCCGTGCTCCATCGAGTTATGGAGCACGCACGACAGCCAATCAAAAACGTTGCTATATCAAAGCTATGTTATACTAGTAGTCAGTATACATATTACTATTATTAATATCGCAAGGTCGTGGGTTCAATTCCTGCCGGAAGGTCTGTGTAGTTGCATTTTTCGCAACTGGTCCCGGTCTGGTCTTAAAATGTATATATTCTACACTCGAATTTTCCTTCACCTAAAATCCCTAGAACATGCTATATAATCGAGTGAAATGCCCAATATTACTTACTATTATTAAGTTTTATAAAACTTATGCATATGATTGAATAACTTTTTTGAAACTAACACTCTGTTTCTAAATGTTATGTGTGGATGTTTCTTTTTTAGCCGAACGGGAAGAAGGAAGACTGCGAAATGAGATGAAACGGATTCAAAACGATTTAAATGAGCTTGATGGACGTAGAAATATTGCTGAGGTATGACAGACATAGTCAATAACATCATCATCATTTTTAGTTTTTAAATCGTTTTTATTCTCTTTTTTATTGCTGGGTTGCACGTTACGTCATGGCGGCCATGTTGGTTGGAATGTTGCAAAAGAATATTATATTAGATGCTATTGTACCTATCAACCAACATGGCCGCTGTGTCTTTGTCCTCTAAATCTCAGGGGATTGATTGCAACCCACCAATGGCAGTAAAACGCATTGTACTGTGGCCACCTAACAAAGTTCTGATTATAGAAGTTATATATAAGCCAATTAGCTAGCAAACCAATATTTCAAGCTAGAAACACCGATCAATAATAATAACCAGTACTCTCATACTTTGATGGGTTAATAAATAAAATTGCTTGGCCAACTTATTCAAACGTTTGTTGAATGGCTACGGTACAAGGCGTCTCACTATAAATTATGAAACTATTTCTGTGTTATTTGCTGGGCATTCCTTTGATTTATCTGACGTGGTGTGATCTCTTTTTTATTATCCTTAAATATCCATAACAGAAGCCTTACATATAAAATTGAATTTTTTCTTTATTTCTGCGATCTATTGCAGTTAGTTAACTTATCATATTAAAACTCATGTTTCCCTCAAACCTACTAGAACAATATATTTAAGAAGACCAAACAGTTGGAAGAACTCAAGTCACAAATGAACTGGGATCAAAAGGCTTTGGAAGCTTGGTTGGAAGAATCTGCAAGGCGTGATGAAGATGCATTGATTCTTGAGAAGTATACCCGCTCTGACGATAGTAAAGTCAAGGTATGATTGAACAAAAGTGCTTAAAGGTGAAATGTAGGCTCGGTTCCAGCCGTTTCTCTCGCCCTTTCCCTCTCTTGCGGGCACTCCGAAACCATATACCCGCTGGAAACCTAGCCTAGGCGAAATGCGTTGTAAATTTGTTTTAAAATATGTTTAGAAGTATTGAATCAGATGCTTTCGTATTAAACTGGAAATCTTCTCATATTCAAAATGGCGCATTGTCGGAAATGCCTTCGGGAAAGTTTGACGTCACATGCAGTTGACATGCATTGTTAAGTGCATTACGCTTCTTTTTTATCAGTCAAAAATGGCATACTGAATAATTTTAATTGAAATAACGATTTAAATATAAAGCTCGATTGAAAACTTAGGCTCTTATACTTTGTTAAAGATCCAAAAATTATCGGAATATTTAGACGAATTTAAGAAGACTTAAGTCTATAGATCGTTTTCACTCACGTGATCGGTGGCCCCATTGGGGCGGTGAAACAATACGAAATATTTGGATAAGGCTAAATTCCCATAGGATAAAGATGGTGCACCAGTATGGCCGCCATTTCATTGTTTTGGTACACCAATATGGCCGCCGTGACGTCGGATGAAAACGATCTACAAAAATGAATTTAACAGCACTAAGAAAATTCAAATATATGCATTATTTAATTAATACTATACTTTTATAAAGTTCTAATAAAAACTGTTGGAAATTTGGCAGATAAAGAATAATAAAATATATGGAACTTGGTAGTAAATAATTAATACACAACGTAAAAACACGAGGCCAGCATGCTTGAACAATCTTGTAAAAAATGTTGTTCAGCCATGGCAACGTTCAATGCCGTTATAACATTGTAATGTTCATTATCAAAAATATTAATACTGTAACTGTACTGGAATTATTATTTTAATCTTTTTTCAGAATTTCTTTCTTGTCTTGTAGTTCAGCCTACAGTATACTACAGTAGATGGTTGTATATAATCATATATAAGGAAAAAACTCATCTGCTTTTTTTGACCTTTTACTTTTGATGCGGAGTTGTCAATCAAAAACTAGATCATTATTCGTTTATTATTTTTACGTTTATGAACTATACAGTACACCGTGTAGGTAATTACCCCAATGTTCTATAATTGCTTTTAGTCACTCTCTCTGAAAACAGAAAAGATGACAGACGAAAGTCAAAAGAAACGTCGGGATCTTGAGCATGAACTTACTCATACTGTAACTGCGCAGGTAAAGCGCGAATATCGCATTTCTTGTGTCTTTATTGTCTTCATTATCTTAGATTAGGTATGTCTTGTAATACAGATCACATGAAGAAGACTGAGTTATACATACAGACAGAAACTCTATACAAAAAATCTAAAGGGAAATGCTTTTCGGACAAATTAGACAAACGTTGAATAACAACATGTTTATTAACTTCCTATTAACCGTCATTACAGGAAAATATCAGACCAAGATCTTGACAGTACGGACTAAGCCCGAACCCGGGTTGTATAATAAATTCGCTGAGTAAAATAAAATAATGCATGTTCTGACTGTTTTTTGTTTGTTTTTTTTCAAATTCGTGCATGACGTTAATCTTTTTATATATAGATATATCTATGCTGTGTATAGTAACATATTACTGTTTAGCTAACAAAACTATTTATTTGTCCTTAATTTATTATTGAGTCGGTTTTCTTTGTTCTTTTGAGGGCTTTATATCGCATAAAGCCCTTGAATAATAATTTGAAACGAAATGAAGAAAAAACAAGGAAAATCTTTGTCCAAAGTGGAACGTCGGGATGTATGCGATATAAAGTCTTTATATAGCATGCATCCCTCGTTCTTGGGATTTATTTATTACTTAAAATAGTCAGCTTTAACTGAAAAGTTATTTATGAAAGTCTAAATCTCAGCGAAACCTGGGTCGTGCATATTATTTTAAATATGGCATAATTGCGAATTCATCGACTGTGTATTTTGATATGGGATGAATGTTGTATTTCAGGTTGAGTTAGATAAAGCTGCTGAAGAATTTCGAAAGATTCACGTGGAACGGCAAGATTTATTAGAACAATGGGAAAACACCATTGAGCAGATGCAGAAACGCGACAGAGAAATGGACCAGCTAGCTATCGTAAGTGCAACCTATCAAACTATAATCTTGCATGGGTGATCTTTTGAAAACTATTGTATCTGAAAGACTGTTTCACTATTATATGTTCCCAAGTCTTCTGCCTCCAAGGGTTCTATTCCTGTGCAATGAACTATTTTATACACATGACTGTGAACGCTGCATGGTACTGGCACAGTTTCGTGGGTAAACTGTATGGTTACACATGCATGTACTACTAACGACTTTCTTCAGTTGGTGATTTGACCGACATTATTAATGCCCGTATATTTTATAAGCTCTCTGTCAGACTATAGTTTGTGTGTGTTGAAACCCCCTCTTGACGGCGCACACGTGTTTATCACGTGTTTCTACCACGCTGGAATGTTTTGACAACTGACCATGTTATACAGATTTCAATTATACTGTCGAATTATTTGGTCATTATTTGGTCATTATTTTGCAAAAAGATTATATGCAACAATTGTAAACAAATGGTGTGTCTTATAAGTTAATTGCAAGTTATGTTTGTTTGTTTGCAGAGACTAGCTGAATTTAGACTGGAAGTAAGATCAAAAGAAGACGTAATTCAGGATAGACAGGTGATGTATGCATGTTCTTGCCAGAGTAGAGAAAACTAATTTTCTAGTAATACAGTTTTCTCAGTTTTTGCTCTACAAGCTGTCGAAAGTTGTTACAGTCATTTGCAACTCACTTTTTACCCAAATCTTCGGAAGTTCGTTCGGAAGTTCGCAAGTTCGTTCGGAAATTCGTAGTTCGTGTTGAACTCTGCATTTGATTGGTTGCTTGGTTCCTAGCAGCCAATCAAATGCGTAGTTCAAAACGAACTTTGAACTTCCCAACGAACTTCCCGAAGATTTCGGTGAAAGGTGAGTTGCAAATGACTGTAATAATCAGAAAAACCTTCAAGCTCTAGACTTGTACCGGGACTTGTACCCGCGCAACCTTCTGATTGCTCAGAGTTTTTCTGCATGAGTATTAAAGGCAATAGCACTAAAAATTAAGTTTGTCTAATCTGAAAGAACTCATAAAATTGTAATAGAACATCCTTTACAACTTTTTCGTATCTCTCTTCGTTTTCAAGATATTTCAATTTGTTCGATATGTAAATGAGATGGTCTCTGACGTTAGGTGTGGGGTAAAATATTTTCACATGTAACAAAACCAGTTATATCTCTAAGTTTGTTCAGCGAAATCATTTGAAACTGTGCACATAAAAACTCCTTGCAACGCTGAATATTTCATGTTAGATATGTAAGTGATTTTTCTCTGAATGAAAATATTTTACCCCACTCCTGACGTCAGAGACCATCTCATTTACATATCAAGCAAATTGAAATATCTTGAAAACGCAGAAAGATACGAAAAAGTTGTAAAGGATCTTCTATTACAATTTTATGAGTTCTTTCAAATTAGACAAACGTAATTTTTAATGCCAATCCCCTTTAACAACATAGAACAGCTAGCGTGTACAGCAAAAACTGTCTTATACTAACTTTTTAAACGTTGGGAGTCTGACGTTTTCTGTTTCGGCAGTATATCAAACCTTACTATATTTCGATTTTTGTTTCAACACTGCCTACGCAGCACGCTACTTTTATTTCAGTGTAAGGATAAGAATTTTATTAAGGGCCTATCTTTGAATAAACACCTGAACGGGAGTTTTGAAGTAAGCACCCATGGGTGCTACGTCTACGTCTTGCAGACGTAGCCTGCGGTGCCTGCATCCATAATGAAGATTTTACTTTGATTTGCAATGAACATTTTGAAATTGAATGAAACTGATGAGAGTGGTGGCTGTTAAATAAACTATTTTTAGCAGGCTACAATTTTTATTTTGCCAAACTTTTTTCTTTTGTTAATGTGAAATAAGCTCGCGACGTCGAAATCTTTTGTTTTGTTATTTTCTAGAAAGAAAGCGTCGTCATTGACATTAAACATAATGAAATTTAAAAAATCATTTGAATAAGCACACACACTCGAATAAATGCCTATACCTTGAATGGCTTAGGTTTAGACTTTGTAACTGAGTGTCATTGCTAATCGTTTTGCCCAGTAAAAATCGCAAAACTGCTAAGTGAAAACGACCGGATGATAAGGTTAAAAGAAATATAACATTTTATACCTTATATTGTGTTATATTATACCATTGCAGAATGTTGATTTTATCACGTGTAAAAAGCCTGTAATGTAACGTATACATTTGTCTGTTATCGTTTTATAGAATTTTCTACAAAATGAATTAAATAATAATGCAGAAAGAGAAAAGAAGGTTTCAAGTTGTGAAAGACAATCTGCGAAACTACGCTTACAGTACCAGGAGGCTGAAAATGCCAGAATTCGTTTTCAAGACGAGGTAAACTAGATGAACATGAAAAAGTCACTGCGTGTATTGTATTGTATTGTATTGTATTGTATTGTATTGTATTGTATTGTATTGTATTGTACTGTACTGTACTGTACTGTACTGTACTGTACTGTACTGTACTGTACTGTACTGTACTGTACTGTACTGTACTGTACTGTACTGTACGATATTGTATTGTATTGTATTGTATTGTATTGTATTGTATTGTATTGTATTGTATTGTATGGTATGGCATGGCATGGCATGGCATTGTATTGTATTGTATTGTATTGTATTGTATTGTATTGCATTGCATTGCATTGCACTGTATTGTATTGTATTGTATTGTATTGTATTGTATTGTATGGTATTGTATGGCATGGTATTGTATTGTATGTAATATTTCATAAACGAGTGGGAGTGTTTTACAGGGGTTACAAACACGAGTGAGCATTGAAAATTACGAGGTAATATAGGCCAAGTGATTTTTGTTGTTCTCGAGTGTTTGCAACCCCTGGTAAAACACGATACACGAGTTTATGAAATAGCTTCTCAATCGTCTATTATAGTAGAATTTGCGAGGAACTTGGTGATATTGGCTCATGTTATATTAGACAATGTTGTGTAAAAAATAGTACCCAATGGTCTCATGTTGAATTTATAATTAAGAAGTGTGGTAATAAACCGTTCTGCGTAATTGTATTGTATTGTAATTGTATTGTATTGTATTGTATTGTATATGTACAACGTTGCCTATGCTTGTGCGCATATATATATATATATATATATATATATATATATATATATATATATATATCGGCAGTGTCGCAGCACGCTACTTTTATTTTATATATATAAAGCACGATTGTTGCTATAGCTCGTAAAATATCTGTTAACTAATGTGTAAATTTAAATCTTCGCTTGTTCTTCCTTGCAGCTTGAGAGTTTAAAATATTCTGTGGATAGAACAGGAAAAGATCTGAATAATGCACGTGGAAAATGTTACAATCTGAAGAAAGAAGTTAAAACGCGCCACGAAAAGTAAGTGCATGGAGATTGCTAAGATATGGAAACATATTAAAGCTGGCATGAGCTGCTTACTCTCTGTTTATATATACTCTCACAATAACGGTTTGGACGATTTTTTGACTCGCATAAGCCCTATTTCAACACACGGTTATAGACATTACTGCAACAGCCATTTTCTTATTAATTTTGACATTTTTTACCAAGAGCTGATCCTCTCAATTTCTTTCTGTCCATGAGCACAACTCTTTAATATACAACAAACGTTTAGTATAATATTACATGTAGAAGGATTTGCATACTTTGTTTAATTGAATAACACGTTTAATACGTTGTTTAATTGAAATGTATAATTCTCTCGAACCCAATGTTTCTGGCTTAACGCGTATACCATTTCTAACAGACTTTTGCTGGACGTTCGTCAAGCTCAATTACTCAGAAAGATTTCTGAGCCCCAGACAGGGTTCGAACCTGCAAGCTTCTAATCACCGGTTACACGCTCTAACCATTGAGCCACTGAGGCTCAGATGCATGGAGAGCTAAAGTTGCAAATTCATAGTCATATATGTGCTCCTACGTGGTAGCGTTTGCATATGAGATGTAGTTAACCTTTTATTTGCAACCTTAGCTCTCCATCTGAGCCTCAGTGGCTCAATGGTTAGAGCGTCTAACCGGTCATGAGAAGGTTGCAGGTTCGAACCCTGTCTGGAACTCAGAAATCGTTTTTGAGTAATTGAGCTTGACGAACGTCCAACAAACGTCTGTTACATTACACCAAGCTCGCAAACGTACCACATGCACTACCTGTGTACGTACAACTTATCGTATACCACCAACTAATTGAGACATGCATGCACAAACAGAAATTTAATTAACTCTATTTCTCTCCCCAATTTCTTACTTTGGGATACGTTAATTGTAACATGGGAGGGGCTTTAAACGGAAGGCATTTTTGTTGAACACACGAGTGAGACTTCAATTTGTATAGCGATTTATAGCGTTGCAATGTATTATACAATGTTTTACATGGTCGAAAGTTGCAATGGTTTGCATGGTACTTTGGTAATTCAGGGAAGGGACGTAGCCAGGGGGTAGCCGGGAGAGCCGCGGCTCCCCCCTTTAGATATAAAACAACAGACATGTAACTACAAAACTGATGCAATATGAATTGTGTCAGGAAATAAACTGTAAACAGTGTATTCAATCTACTGAGTGTATGCATTTTGAGTATCTATGTGACGTTTGCGTGTTTTGAGTATTTTATATGACGTTTTTTGACCTTTAGAGTCTGTAAAATCTTCCTGCAAAAGCCAGAAAATGGCATTTCAGCGACTCTCGATTTCAAAATTTCCCGGGATAGCATGCCCCAGGACTCCCCTAAAAATTTATTTTGATTTCGGCTCCCCCCCTTTCAAAATCCTGGCTACGTCTCTGATTCAGGAACGGATTTTTTTAAGCATAATACTGAAACCGTTTGCGCATTGCATACGTTAAGGTTTGACCGTCATGCTACAGTTTATTTGATCTTTACCTTTTTTCTTGCCAATCACTCTTGTGTTTCTTGTAGGCTTGGAGATGTTCAAAATGAACGAGACATGTTGAATCTTAAACTAAAAGAAACAACTGAGTCTACAATGACCGCAGAAGAAAGAGCATTTAGAATGGATGAATTATTAAAACAGGAAGAAAGCAGAATACATGAAGTTGAAAACGAGTTATCACGACTTCGGGAAATACAGGTAGGTAACATCGTATTCTTGAAAGATTTTTAAACTTTGACAGCAATTGCGTTCAAGATTGAGCCCTCGACTGGATCACACATATGCAATATCCCGGATCTTGATACGGTGTGATTGTATTTTTAATGCATATTTCACAAAGATTATTTAAGGTGAAGTAATACGAGCAACAAATTGCTGCAACATTATTGCGTTGCAAGTTGAAAAGCGTTGTTGCACGTATTACCACCCACCTTAAACTGATTGTCACGCAACAATGATATTTTTGCAAGTTGAATCAGCATGTTGCAGCAAGTAGAACTGGAGTCTACCTTTTTCAACAAATTTTTTCAACTTGCAACAAAATCATTGTTGCGTGACAATGTTTAAGGTGGGTGGTAATACGTGCAACAACGCTTTTCAACTTGCAACACGGCAACAAAGTTGCGTTGCAGGTTGAAGAAAAATGTTGCCCGTATTACCTCATCTTCAACGAGTTTACTTGAGTACCCACGCTCTCAATTTAAAATTATAAAATAACCGTATTATAATAATGAATAATAAAATAACGTATTTATGGTTAAATGCAAACCAAACATTTAAAACTTTTGCAGTATTAGCAGTAAACAAATATCATTATTATAATTCAGACTTCATTCTCGTTCTTTATTGGTTAACATACTCTAGTTAATTCTCAATTCAAAATTCTCAAATGTCACGTAACAATGATTTTGTTGCAAGTTGAAACAGCATATTGCAGCAAGTATAGAACTGGAGTCTACTTTTTTCAACAAATTTTTTCAACTTGCAGCAAAATCATTGTTGCGTGACAATGTTTAAGGTGGGTAGTGTTTCGAGCTTATTCGCAGGGCTATACTAATCGGGGACACTAGCTATGATCGATTAAGCTGATTTTAAGTAGATTTTGTGTAGGAAATAAAACCAGGGAATCTGGAGAAAAACGATTTCTAATGATTATTGTGGGACAGTGAACTCGGGTGGATAATAATAATAATGTGTTATTCCAAGTGACGAACCATACCGGACGGGTAGAGAAAACTCTACTTGGCCCGGCTGGGATTCGAACCCGCGACCTCCAACTGAGCTACAGGTCAAGTTGGTAGCTGAAGGTCGAATGATGGTATTTAGGCTATATGTCGAGTTTAGGCTGGAGAAAAACGTTTGAAACACATGCAGGAGAGAACTAACAACTTTACTCACATGAGTTCCAAGCTCGAACAGACGCTCACCACTCAATTAGTGCCCGCTCAACCGGGCTTAACTTCGATCGTTAGTCGTTAGAGACAGCACACGGCATCCGTGTTTCCCGAATCCATGCAGTTCCCACAATCTGAGAAAACGAGCTTAACAATTATTGGAAGTTATTATACTTGTGGACTTCCGTTCACATTTTGGTTTTGAATGTTGTTTTCCTTTTTCCGGTTTCTTGTTTACTTCCTAGTTTGGTCTTTGTTTTATCGTGTGAAGACCCTTCCAAAGTGTACAATTTTTTTCTTACGAATGCTATGTTGGACTATTTTCCCGCAGTGCATTTGGTGCTTAAGATGTGTTGCACACAAACCACCCACCTTAAACATTGTCACGCAACAATGATTTTGTTGCAAGTTGAAAAAATTTGTTGAAAAAAGTAGCCTCCAGTTCTACTTGCTGAAATATGCTGATTCAACTTGCAACAAAATCATTGTTGTGTGACAATGTTTAAGGTGGGTGGTAATACGTGCAACAACGCTATTCAACTTGCAACACAACAATGGTGAAGCAATTTGTTGCTCGTATTACTTTTCCTTTAGAAGAAGTTTTTTAATGGAGGCATCAAACTCTCTTATATGTTTTCCAATCAGCTGTGTTTTGTTTGTTTTGCCAAAACATATCTCCGAAAAAAAGTATTAAATGGGCAATACCATAAATGACTCCGGACCTTTCAGCAACTAACCAGCGTTGTTTATTTTGCGCTGTTTGATAAAAGGAGCTTAACCGTATCACAGTATTTTGAATCTTAGTATTAACGTATTGCTGAAAATCGGTCACTTTGTTGCCAACATAAAATATTCTTATATAAGTTGAAGTTGAGCCTGTTAGGTTGATGACGATTTACTCTGAAGCTAAGTTGAAAATTGGTTATTTTCGTACTTTTCTGCATTGGTCAATACAAAAGCTTATGAATTATTTTATTATAGTTTCGCAAGACCGAGGAACTACATGGTTGTAAAGTTAAGGAGCAAAATACTTCTGCTGAAATACAGGTGATATGATAACTCTCAGTCTTCCTAATTAATTAATTAATTAATTAATTAATTAATAACAGTGGCGTAGCCCCCCCCCCCCCCCAATGGTCTCCAATACCGTTCTCGTGAAAAGTTTAAAGTCGTGGAGAAACTTGCAGGAGGGGGTACAGTTGTTTTAAGTCCAAGTGAGTAGATATGCTATAAATTACAATACTAAGGGTCTACAAAATGCCTCCAACCTGTTTTTACATTTACGACTTGTTTATAAATAAATCTAAAGATATTCTGATGCGTATCATTCTGGTTTGATTTTAACAAAATTATGTAATTTAAGGCTTTCAGATTACTCTTAAATACTTGCCTCAAAATGCAGGAAATAGTGTTTCAGAGACCCTAGAAATCCAAAATTTTCCGGGAGGGCATGCGCCCGGACGCCCCTAGGAGACCGAGGTTCTCGCCCCCCCCCCCAAACCCAAGACCCTGGCTACGCCACTGATTAATAAATAAATCCCTATCCCCCGAGATAACTCGGTGTTAGTTTATTTCCATTTTAAAAAAGTAAACCATTCACATGAGACCGAGATAACTCGGGGGATATGGGATAACTCGGTCTGAGCGATAGCTATGTGAACGCTTTCACCCTAGTTTTCTCGGGGGTTGGGGTCAACTTTTCTATTCTAATTTATACACACTATTCTTGTTCACATGCCATTCGCGTGCGTTTAATTGTTGACGTTACTGGCGTGTCCTTTTGTTCACGTGAAAGTACTTTTACTGACGACGTCAGTGTCCTTTTTTTGATAGGGTTATCTCGGGGACCAGGGACAACTCGGTAGTTGCGTTTTATCGTGTGAAACAGAGTCAACTTTGACCCTAGCCCCCGAGTTATCCCTACCCTCCCCCCGGGATAACCCGGTCTCATGTGAACAGGCTGTTATACTCTTTCTTTTTGTTCCCTCAGGGTGCCAGAGCTGCGTCCAGAAATTTAAGCAGTAAACTTCACAAATTAGACCAAGATTCGCTTAAGCAACAAGAAATTATTTACATGCAGGTAATTTTAATTCACTTTGTTTATACTGTTGTTGGTTTTTTAGTCAGTATTGTTTTGTTATATTTTTTTCTATTTTGTCATCGGGTTTTTTATTGTATTATTTCCACCTTCTTTTCTTAATCATTCAATTATTTTTCCAGGACTTCCAGCTGCAACAGCTTGAAAGAAAATTAAGTCGGTTGCAAGGAGAAAGAAGTAATGATGAAAAATTGCTACTCGAGGAAAGAATTCGGGTAGGAATGCTATTTTACATGTCGTTTGTTCTTCTTTTCATTCGTTTATTCTGTGTCTAACAGTGTTTTACTTTTTGCAGGAATTATCTGGTCAACTTGACGAGCAAAATTCTGTTCATGTACTATTAGCAGCACAAATGAAGAAGCTTGGCGTAAGTAGAAATACCTTTAATATTTAAGAGTCACTGTTTAGGCACCGGTCATAAAGTAACTGCTAGGGTGGGCCTGAGGAGAAACTTATATTTTCTTTAAAAAATCGGTAGCCCATAAATCCTGATAAGCTTAACAAAATTTCGTGGCCCACCACAGATTATTGAAATTGTTTTACCCGTCTTAGGCCTTGTCCACAGGCACGTATCCGCTTTCATTTGAAAACGCAACTTTTTTATGCATTTAAAAAAAAAATCCGCGTCCAGACGAACATAGGAAAACAGTGTTTTCAAAAAGTTACACTTTGGAGATCGACCGTCTTCGGAAGTTCTGTTTTTGATGACCGTTCCATCGTTTACATATGGACGGAAGGTCAAGTCATAAAAAAGATGTTGCCATAGCTTGTATACCAGTAAGTTGAGCACTATTGTCATTTTTTTCGTAAAGTTCGGGCCTCGTGCAGTTAATGTTTTGAATATATTTAATTAAAATTTCTATTTTTTAACAATATCGACAACAATAGACTGACAACATCGCCCACGTCTCCGACATCAGTTCCAACAGTTGATATTAGATTATATTTTGAGATGGATTATAACTTTAGGCAGTGCCGGATTTATGACAGGCAGACTGGGCGGTCGCCCAGGGCCCCCCCCAAAATAATGTTTAAGGGGGGGCCTCCACAAAAATGTCTTGAAAGTTGAAAAATAGGTGTTGAAATGAAAAAAATCTTGAGAGCCCAAAATATGAGTCAAAAACAAGACAAAAGATATATGGATGATATATAGATGATATATATGATATATAGAGGGTTGTGTCCCATATATACTGAATATTACTTACGTATCTTTAATCCTTTCTTATAATTGTTTAACTTACTCCCGTATCAAATTACTCCCTTATCGTTACACTGCGCCTTCAACCGTCGTTGCCTTCGCAAGTTAACAAAAAATACAGTAAGACGCGCTTTTTTGGCCTAAGGCCATATACCGCATTCTTTGCAAATTTTATTCATCTACATTATATAACCCCAGTGTCAGTCCAATTACCTACATCTTATCCAAAAAAATATGACTATGTAACTTAGCATACATTCAGAAATAGAATTGATATATTGTGCTGGTCAGCGACCGCCCAGGGGCCTCCACAGTCCTAAATCCGGCGCTGACTTTAGGCTTCATTAAAGTGCTTATGAAATGAAATTTTTGCTTTTTTTATTATTTGATAATATTAAAATATATAGAAAATTCTGATATTCGTACATATGTTCATTTAATATTGTCGTCTTTGGAAACACTTTATTTTTCAGTTCAAAGTTGATAGCTAGGGCCGTGAAACGTCAACAATAACGCGGCCACAACAACTATTTGACATCACACGGTGGATCATTATTTGTTTAGTCTTGATCCACCCTGTGACGTCACAGGTATTGTTACTCGTCTCAGTCCTTGCTGACATTTCGACTTAAGAAATGCTACGGTTTGGCAAGTTTACTGATATAAAAATAAAGCACTTTCTAAACACGTAAAAACAAAGTGAGCATATGTAGCAATATCAGCGATTTCTATATTGTTATATTATGAAATAAAGAAATTAGCGAAAATTTCATTCCATAAGCACTTTAAGTCAAGAACATATCACAATGTATTAATGTTAAAAAGTACGGTTCCTCCATGCATAAGGACCACATTTAAATACGTTTTTAAATCCTCACAAATAGTATTTCAGCTGAGGAACATACCCAAAATCTGGTTAGAAAACCTGTGACAGTGACGAAATAAAACAATTTCTATAATTTCTTTCAAATTCTATAATTTTCAAATTCATTTAAATGAGAATTTCAATGAGAATTGAGGAACACTTTACACTCTTAAATGACAGAGAACTTAACATGATTTCTCAAAATTCATTCTTCAAGTACCTTTGAAGAACATAAAATGCATAAAAAGGATAAAGGACTACGGGCTAGTCATCCTTACTCGCAGCCAGCGGCTGAATTACGAAGGATGCAGATCAACATGGCCGTGTCGAGGCATATCAAAGGCAGCCGCCATACGACACAGTTCAGACCGCGGATCACAGCTAAGATAAAGGTGTTGATTTTACGGAGGGAGGAAAACCGGACTAGTACTACCGGAGAACCCGTCAAAAAACCCTCGAAACACAGGAAAGATCAACTAGAACTCTACTCACATGATTTCCAATCTCGACAACGGGGTCATTCCCAAGTGGTCACCCATCCAAGTACTAACCCCGTCTAACCGGGGTTAATTACTTTTGCTGAGAGGCAGTGCGCTAAAAGCACACGCCACCCGTGTTCTCCTTCCTCATTCTTAGCAAATGTCCCACTTTTTTCTAGGTCTGTATTTTGTTGGAACGTTAATGCCTCTCATTATTGTCTGATCTTTTGGATACAGTACTTTTACTTTGGACTGTTATATAACGGTGGTATTTTTAATTATTAATCATTTAAATATATTAATGGTCAATTGTTTTTAGGATGATTTGAGAAGAGAGAAACGACACTTGACTGTTGGCGGCGAAGAAAAATCAGATCTCATAAGCAAAATAGGTAAAACTGGTCTGTTTTATTGTTTAAAACAGGAGGGTACTCATGGGGCGCTCTCCGATTGACAAGGTTAGACCGGTCAGTCCGGCCAGAATGGACTTGTTTTTGATTAGGACCAAATTTTCCAGTCTGACCGTCCTAAGTCTCAAACGAATCGTGTTCCATTTAACCAGACTGACCGGTCTAACCGTGTAAATGGAAAGCCCCCAGAGACTGCATGCCTCCGCCAGCGGGTTATTGAGACCTCAGTTTAAGTTACGGAAAACCTGTGTAGTACTCTGTGAGATATCTTGGTGACAGACAGACAGACAGACAGACAGACAGACAGACAGACAGACAGACAGACAGACAGACAGACAGACAGACAGACAGACAGACAGACAGACAGACAGACAGACAGACAGACAGACAGACAGACAGAGATGAAAACATAACCTCTTGGCAGAGATAATTATTGCTGGTGGAAATGTAGAATAGAAAATAATACTTCTTTTCGTTTACATAGTTGACTTTGTTTGTTTGTTTGTTTGTTTGTTTGTTTGTTTGTTTGTTTGTTTGTTTGTTTGTTTGTTTGTTTGTTTGTTTGTTTGTTTGTTTGTTTGTTTAGTTTAAGTTATTTTATAAAGAAAATTTAAAACATTTTACCTACAATCATGGCCAAAAGCGGACAGGGCACCCTATGTTTTTGCAAGGATATATCAAACTTCGACAAAATGTGTTCAGTAGGAAACCCTATCAGTACCGAAATTCGTTCATTTTCAACATTGGAAAGGGGGAAAAGAGGGACACAAGCGTTTTAATAAATTTGGTGCAAGAATCAGTTTCATTTGGCCATGATTCTAGTTTCCTTGATCCCTCGGGTTTCCCACTGTCCTTTCTCGTTTACTAGCGTTTCTATAACTCGATGGAAACACGAGAAATGTTTTCTATTTCTTAACTCTTTCCTGTCCGAATTGGTCTTTAGTATTTTATTCTGGATAACGCCAGACGATTTTATTCACCTCTGGGGAAGCTCTCGGACAGGAATGAGTTAATAATCAAAGAAAAGTAAACGGATGCTGACGTTTGTTAGCTACATTATAATTTTTTCTGGAAGGGTGGATGCTTATTACTCTTTCCTGTCCGAATTGGTCTTTAGTATTGTATTCTGGCTAACACCATATGATTTTATTCACATCTGGGAAAGCCATCGGACAGGAATGAGTTAATATTTGAGGAAATACAGTAATCTTAAAAAGTAAAATTAAAGAATTTCACGATATGTTGAAATAATAGTCATCTAAGATACAAGCAAAGTCTAGCGGTAAAATAATCTACTGCAAGCCATTTTGTTATTGTGTAATATTTGCGCGCTTTAAGGACAAGTAGCGACGTCGTCAGCGCCGAATAATCTTTTTGGACACCTCCGTCCAATAATTGACAGTATATGACGGAAATGACGCCTCAGCTGCCAGAGATTGAGAATTAACTAGAGTATGTTAACCAATAAAGAACGAGAATGAAGTTTGAATTATAATAATGATATTTGTTTACTGCTAATACTGCAAAAGTTTTAAATGTTTGGTTTGCATTTAACCATAAATACGTTATTTTATTATTCATTATTATAATACGGTTATTTTATAATTTTAAATTGAGAGTGTGGGTACTCAAGCAAACTCGTTAAAGATGAGGTAATACGGGCAACATTTTTCTTCAACCTGCAACGCAACTTTGTTGCCGTGTTGCAAGTTGAAAAGCGTTGTTGCACGTATTACCACCCACCTTAAACATTGTCACGCAACAATGATTTTGTTGCAAGTTGAAAAAATTTGTTGAAAAAGGTAGACTCCAGTTCTACTTGCTGCAACATGCTGATTCAACTTGCAACAAAATCATTGTTGCGTGACAATCAGTTTAAGGTGGGTGGTAATACGTGCAACAACGCTATTCAACTTGCAAAGCATGCAACAATGTTGCAGCAATTTGTTGTTCGTATTACTTCACCTTAAGTTCTATTTTGCCTTTGATTACGTAATACCAATTAGTAATTTTGTAAAAGAGAACTGCATTCGTGTTGTTTAAATTATTTTTTGTCGTAAGGTCCGTAAGTGTAATGTACTCATCTATTTTTTTTCTAAAACAGAGGAACTTAACTTACACAATGATAGCTCCCAAAGGGAATTCAAGAAAATCATTAAAAACAAAGAGGTAATCCCAACTAAATAGTAAAATAATAAAGCAGTCTGCTGCGGAGTAGAAATACAAATTGAAAAAATATAACAATAGAGTTGATGTTCGTGGGCATGAATATGTTTTTGGCCCGACTCAAGCTAATTTTAGCCCGAGCCGAAGTTAGCTTTGAGAAGGGCCAAAAACATATTTATGCCCAAGAACATCAACTGTATTACTATTATAATAATTTTAGTGGACATTTAGAAGAAAATCAAAGACAGTATACGGTAAACAGTATCTTGAACAGTGCCACCTTCGCGTTGGCGTGTATTTCATTGTAATAATTTCTATAATCACCTGTGTATTTATACTAAAGAAATATATGGTGGCTTATATATGGTGGCAAGCCTAACTTTTAAATTTATATAATTTTCTAGGAAGCCATGGTTGATGAAAATATCCTCAAACTTGAGATCAAAAGGTTGAAAGATTTCCTTAGTGTCAAGGCGGATGATGTTTTAGGTTTGGAGAAGAGGAAGTTAAGACTGGAAGCGGTATGTAATATTTTTGTTAATAAATGGTGTAGACCTATACAATCTTCTCCATCCATCCGTTTGTCCGTCCGTCCGTGTATCCATGCATCTGTCCGTCCGTCCGTCCGTCCGTCTATCCATCTATCTGTCCGTCCGTCCATCCGCGTATTCTATTCATTCCATTCATTCATTAAAATAAATAATTAATTAATTCCATTTACTCCATTTATTCATTAGTTCAGTTCGTTTGTCGTTGTTTGTTTGTTTGTTTGTTTGTTTGTTTGTTTGTTTGTTTGTTTGTTTGTTTGTCCGTTCATCCAATAATTATTTAATTCGTTTGTTCATTTATATCTTTGTTTTGTTTATTTATGTTCTAGTCAATGAACCAACGACGAGAAGAAATAAAAGACCACAAAGATATGCTTCGTGCACAAATTAAAAGTGCAAACGAGGAGAGACAAACTGTTAGGTAAGTGTACTATACTACATAATTTCACTGATTCAAGTTTTGTCGGTTCGGTATAAAAAGTACTTTTCACGAATCGTGATTTAATTGTCATTTCAGTGCAGAGCTTCATGAACGTATCTCCAAAATTGAAAAGTTGAGGAAAAGGTAAGATACTAATGAAAAATGTTGGAACAATTTTAAGGAACTATTCTGGATGAGGAAGAAATGCATTTTAGAACAGTGTACTTTATTGTCAACATGTCATTTAAAACATAAAAACCGGAGCTTTCTTGCCAATAATACACCCCCAGTCGTGAGAGAGACGTTTCTATAACATGTCGTATTTATTGAATGAATGAATGAATGATAATTTATTTCAACACGTTTCGTCCAAGAGCAAAAGCTCGTTCAAAATACGAACGTGCAATATATAATCATTTAACTAGTTAACAAGTAAATGTTAGCAAGAAAAAAGTTATTTACAATAATGAATAAGGTTAATTACAATAAGAAGCTAAAAAACAATGTTCCTTAGATTACTTTTAAAACTATTAAAATCTGCTGACTGATGGACTTTTATAGGGAGAGCATTCCAATAGCTAGCAGCGGCATAGCTATGTTTTATTATGTTTATAGTGTTACTCAGGGGTTTTATGATTTAGTGTCAGTTTCCAAAGTTAGTTGATGTAACAATAGAGTTGATTTTCGCGGGCATAAATGTTTTTGGCCCAACTCAGGCTCATTTTAGCCCGAGCCACAGGCGAGGGTTAAAATTAGCTCTGAGAAGGGCCAAAAACATATAAATGCCCAAGAACATCAACTGTATAACTATTATAATAATTTTAATGGGAATTTAGAAAAAAAATCAAAGGCACCTTCGCGTCGGCGTGTATTTCATTGCAATAAATATTTATATAACTCATAACTTACATGTAAAACTTGGCAGAAAAACGCAACATTTTTCATCATAACAATCTTTGCTCCAAAGTATTTGACATGAAAAGTATACAATTCCGTAAACAAGGAACCAATAGTGATTTAGAACTGTTAAAACTGATAGGCTCAGAACAGCGGGCTGAATTCCCGCGGGCTAATAGCCCGCTAAATTCTCCATTTTAGCACGCAAAATACACCACAATGCCCGATAAAATTGTTATAATCTATCTTATCATAATATACGGACTGTAAAAACGACCTGATTCTAATCTAAAGAGTTGGGTCAAGATCAATAACTCGAGTTGCCATTTAAGATTATTGACATTGACATTTATAGCGACTTATACCTGGAGTCGGTAACCCTAATTAAATGACTCAATTCGGTGAGTTTCTCACATAAATTATTCCATTTAGTTTCTCAACACAATCACAGAGATGCAAAATATCCCGTATTTCTAATGACATATATTGTTGGCTGAACCTTCGTTTCACCTATCTAATTTGGAGTTTATAAATAATCAAGTTTTCTGAGACTCTATAGCATGGGGCAAACACTTGTGTAATTGCTTCGACTTGTGACTCGACACCCGAGTAAATTGACTCGTGACTCGAGTTTTGATTGACTTTTTACAACACTATCTCAGTGTGATTGTAAGATTATGATATGGAATGATATAGACCACTTTCATAATGGCCGCCGCTTTAAATATTCTTTTCTGTGCATCTAAATTAGCCTTTCAAGCCTCGTTAGGGAGCAAAGATTCTTTTGAATTGCAGACACGCAAACGAGGCCAGAAAGGCTTATTGAGATGCACACAAAAGAATATTTAAATTGGTCGTCATTATGAAAGAGGTCTATTCTCTTCAAGTTTTAAGTAGTGCCAGGACCGCTGAGAGAAATTGTGGGGCCCAGGGTAAATTATCGATTTGGGGCCCCTGATGACGTCACATGGGTCGATTTGGGGGCCCTGATGACGTCACACGTCATAGGGTTGGCTAAGAATGAAGTTAGTGTTACTGATCTTTACGCTTTCTGGGCCTCATATTTTCTTACGTCAAAAACTCAAATCACAAAAATTTTAGGGCCCTTCTCAAGTTGGGTGCCCGGGGCAACTTGCCCCTCTACCCCCCCCCCCCCCCCCCCCTCTCGGCGGCCCTGAGTGGTGTTGCATGATATAGTGGTATCTTTTGTAGACTACATCAACTAAACTGTTTTCTTGGTATTCAGATATGAAATCTTGATGGTTTCAATGGCTCCACCTGAAGGTGAGGAAGAGAGATCCCAGGCATATTATGTGATTAAAGCAGCACAAGAGAAGGAAGAATTACAGCGTGAAGGAGACGAACTGGACGCTAAAATAAGAAAAGCTGAAAAAGAAATCAGGTAGTTCTTTTTTCTTTCAAGTAGCAAGGTCACCGCCGGCATCCTTTGGGGCATTCAGATTACTCATTATTATTATTGTATTAAATCCTCTATTAATTTCAAAATTAAACTATTCAGTAATATATATTCATTTTTTATGAATCTTTAGTGGCTGGTATTCTCGGCATTTCTGCAATTTCATTGGCTACGTAAGGGCGGCAGTAACTAGAAACGTTTAATTATTTACTTTCACGTGACGTCACTTCCGTTTTATCTGTCTAGATTGGTCAAGGTCGAATGGCTAGGTCACTTATTACTTCAAAATACTTACCTGATATTGACACTCTAGAGTTGTTTACGCTTGCGTTTTGCTAGGTCAGCTCACGTCAGCTAGGTTGTACAAATCGATCTAATTTTATTTTGTTTGACCACAATGTGGAAATCGGAAATGAAATCTCAAGCAAAAGATCACGTGATTGAAACCTAATAATAGAAAGGTAGCCTGTAATATAGATATTTCACTATTTGCCAAGAACATTTCTTAGACTTTAGGCAATTATTATTCTAACGGACTTTCTAATGGTAAATAATATATATATATATATATATATATTTACCAATTATGAGCGGGTAAGTGAAATGTTATTTACCGGTTCGGAGGTCCGTATAGAAAAATATTTTCGCAGTCTCGTTTGTGAGATAGAAAACAAAACATATCATTACATTGTTTTATTGTACAATGGAAAAAACTTGACTGGATTTGGCAGCTGTGTTTCAAAAAGAACACAAAATGAAACCAAAAGACTACTTTTTCTAAACTAAAGTTGTTTCTAACTTTACTGAATTAAAGTCTGTTAATTTGTTGGGGGTTTTTTCTTTTCTTCTTTAAAAACAAAAATATAATTGGAAAAAATAGCAATAAGGATTCCATGACTGTGGTTAGATATCGAAAAACAACCCCGCTTACGCAGCCAATCAAATTACAGGAACACCTTTTATGGTTTCGCCCGCTCACAATTAATAAGAGAATAAAATTTTCTGTAGTTATGGGTATTTTCTTTGACGGTATATGCCATTGTTACGTCTAGCTTATAGCGATAAAGTGGTTTAAAGGACATTGGCAATAAAAATGAAGTTCGTCAAATTTTAAAGAACTCGTAAAATTGTATTATAAAATAACATTTTGAAAACAAGCGCGGCGATTGGTTGAAAGCCGTGTTTCTATAACTTTATGGAAACACGGCAAGGTTCACGCCATTCAATACGCCATCATTACGGTGTAGGATATGCCATTATGAAGAGTAAGGAGAATTTACGCTTTGATGCAGTGATTATTTTTACGTTCTATACCTATTTTCGACAGGTTATTTTATAAAGGAAATAGAAAACATTTTTTCCGTGTTCCCATAGAGTTATGGAAACTCTTGTGGAAGTTTGGGAGAACTCGAAATAGCGTGGAAACACTCGCCCTGCGGGCTCGTGTTCCCACTACAATTTCTCGTTCTCCCAAACTTCCACTCGTGTTTCTATAACTCTATGGAAACACAGAAAATGTTTTCTATTTCTTAAATAGAAGATCTTTTGCAACTTTTTTGTATCTTTCTTCGTTTTTAAAACATTTAAGTTTGTTTGATATGTAAATTAGATGGTCTCTGACGTCAGGAGCAGGGTACAGTATTTTCATACATTACAAAATCACTTACACCTTTATGATTGCTCAACATAAAATGTTTAGTGTCACAAGGCGTTTTTATCTGCACAGTTTTAAAGTTATTTCGTTAAACAAACTTAGAGATATACTGACTGATTTTGCTAGGTGTGAAAATACTGTACCCTGCTCCTGACGTCAGAGACCATCTAATTTACATATCAAACAAACTGGAATATCTTGAAAACGAAGAAAGATACAATAAAGTTGGAAAAGATCTTCTATTACAATTTTACGAGTTCTTTCAAATTAGACAAACTTAATTTTTATTGCCAATGTCCTTTAACTGTTGAAATGTAATTTGTAGAGCACTGGAGAATACTCTTCGTCTCATGAACGACCGCAATGAAAACTATCGCAAGAGTTTTAATAAAGTGGATCAAACGAGCGAGGAGTTCGAGGAACGAGAGAATCTCGAAGAGCAACTGAGAGCAGTAATGGAGAAGTTTAAGTTTAAACGAAGACAAATCCGCGAAGTTCAAGAAGATCTCGAGACAATGAACAGTTCTCTGAATAATTTAGCAAAAGACGAACAAGATTTACAAGAATTACTGAATGAACGACAAAGTAAAACAACTCATTTAGAAAAAGAACTCAATGATCAAAAAACCAAACAAGAAAGAACAAAGAAACACAATACTCGAATGGCGCGTGGTGTCAGAAGCACACAAAATACGAAAGGAGAAACCCACGAAGAGCGTGATATCGAATTAAGAGAAATCCGTGATTTCAACACAGATATTATCAAACAGATTGGTAGTGTTGTTCAAAGTCATGGTGATATGGCTGCTGCCACTCAACTCTACTTCAATCAAGCTGGCTTACCAGCACCACCATCACCAAGTCGTCTAGGGTCTCGTCCTTCATCAATACAATCATCACGAAGCTCTTTGTCATCCAGCAGGTAACCTTTCTTAATTTTTATGCTGCACTACAATCTTGGTCAAAAGTCTTTGGGGCACCCCCATACAATTTCTTGGCTTAGAGAGACACCCTTGACAACCACACGGCATACAAGATCAAATTATCTGTTCCCCACCCCCGTCACATTGTATAACCTTGTGGGTTATAGCTAATTGTAGATCGAGAGTATCTTGTCCATGTTGTCTTTATAAGAACTTGCTATATTTGTAATTTGTCTTTTGTAGAACTGTTTCTTCTGTTCGCAGCGTTGACAGTCAACGTAGCATTGGTTCTGTTAATATTTCTTTGGAGGTCGGTGAGAAAACTGCAGTTGGTGAGTCTTGTGATATATCTTTATTGAATAATTCGCAGATATTTCTCACTTTTCTCATTTATGTTATATAAACACGAGTATATCCAATCTTTACAGTGAAATCAAAGTGGTGTGCTGCATAGGCAGAGTGGAAACACAAATCAAAATATAGTAAGGTTGGATATATTGCCGAAACAGGGAACGTAGGAGTCTAACGTTTCGAGCAAAAACCCTTCATCAGAGTGACTAAGGGTCTTTGCTCGAAACGTTAGACTCCTACGTTCCCTGTTTCGGTAGTATGTCCAAGTTCCAACCTTACCATATTCGATTTGTATATCCGATTTGTATATCCAATCTTTATATCTGATATACAAACTCAAGCCAAAAGCGACCGTCTGTATTTCAAATAAAGATGGGATGCTATAATGTTTTAGACCAGTTCGGAATTTCCACTCAAGCGCATAAGGTCTGACATTTTCTGATATATATATATATGGCAAAGTAGAATTTCATTCCTTTACAATAGACTTGAAATAAATACAAGAGAAATAGTGTTAACATATTTTCGAACTTTATCGTTTTAGCTTCATCTCGCTCTAGTGCTGGCAGTCCTTCGCCTAAGACTAAAGCCAGCTCTCGATCTGGATCACAACCTGGATCCCGACCCGGATCACAGCCAGGGTCAAAGCCAGGATCACGACCAACCTCTCGACCAGGGTCTCGTTCTGATCAAACCAAGGGACGAAAAAGCCGTTCTTGATTATTTTGCTTCTGCAACACATTCCATTCAGGGTGTAAATATATACCAGATAACCAGTCTAAAAACTAATATATTTTAATGTTTTCCAACTGTAAAAAGTCGCTTAATGTTATTAAAGATATTGCACTGTGTCGTACAAGTTTAGAAAGCTCGCAAAGCGCAAACAATTATTTGACGTGAAATATTGTGTTTTGAGTTGGCAAATTGTTACTTGTGATTATTCCTTTTAACTTAATTTCTATTTTAGCTCTTGTGGAGTTTTCAAAATTATTTCTCTCTCTGAGAGGTTGGGACCCCCTGGGGAGTTGTGATTAGGTTTAGGATTTGTTAATTCTAGATGAGAGAATATACTACACGTGCAAATAACAATCTCGTTCCCAGAGCCAGCATTTCCTGGCCGCGCGTGAAGCATTGTCGTTCTGAGATTCAGTGCTCAGATCCTTGGAAATGAACGTGGAGACGGGTTTGGGGACAAAAATGTCAAGCAGAAATCGCAGCAAGCTTTATATTGGATGGTAAAAAAAGTAGAGTGTTATGTAGGTTTCGATAGATCAAGAGCAAAGCTAAAAGGTGGTAAACTACAGAGGCATTTTAGAACAAAATATACTGATGTTGGGATCCGCTTCAAACGTCAGTATTAATGTGGCTCAAGTCAATGGTTAGAGCGTCTTAACTGGTCATTAGAAGGTTGCAGGTTCGAACCCTATCTGGGGTCTCAGAAATCTTTTCTGAGTAATTGAGCTTGACGAACGTCCACCCATAGTTAATAGAAAATATACATGGTTTGGAAACCCGGCAAACTTCAAAGCGGTTAACAATCAAGCTACGATTCATGTTGAAAGGTACATGAAGGTGCCAAATCCTTTGTTTTAGGTTTATTAATATTTAAACAGTACGGTTGAGTGATTGAACCCAAACGTTGCTATTGGATGATTGCTTCATTATACAGAAAACACAATATGTTCAGTAACCGTGAAAGTGCAACTGAATTTCCATAAACCTGAACAAAAACATAAAACAATGACATTTGTTGAGCCTCATATGAACGGCGCCTAAATATAGTGAAGCGCGTGAAGAAAATGAGTTTGAATACTTCGAACTTGATGCCACGCCAGCGTTGGATGTAAATATTAATGATGTTAACAAATAAATTCCCAACGCAGCCAGGTGAAGAATCCGATATAGTTTAACGCTACCCTGATTTAAATGGTTTTGAAGGCAACTTAAAAAGTTACTGTTCATGACCTAACACTCCGATCTAGTAAAGCCTGGTTTCCATAAAATCGTCTCGACCGCCCCAATCGCCTGAATCCATCCAATCAGATTGGGCGATTCAAAATACCTCTCGTCTGATTGGAGAAATTTGGGCAACCGGGACGATCATATGGAAACCAGGCTTAATAGACGTTTGGTGGACCATAGTTAATAGAAAATATACATAGCCCGGTTACCGGGCTGTAACCGGGCTGATTTTATGTCACGATAATCTTATTACGACTATTTGAGAAATGCAAAATTAACGGAGCAAAATTGGGTTTGTTTTTCTGTAGGTATAGCACACAGAGTATTATAATTCCTTTTTGTAGTCAAAGAAAGATTTTCGTGACATAATACCAGCCAGGTAACCTAGTGTGTTAACGTTGAACAAGGCCTCGACTTCTTCGCGTCTGAAGCTGAATAAAAACTCGCAAATAAGAATTAGTGTTTGTTTAATGTAAATACAACTTTTCCTGCACCATTATTTTATTATTTGTTATTGTACTTATTACAAGGGAGAAAATAAACTCCCATCTAAAAACGTTTCTCTTTAATGACAAAAAAGCAAAGAAAAATCTGACACTAAGAGTGACAAACTTTTTGTTTAATACAGTAAGGCCCCGTTCACACTATACGGATAACTTTTGTGCCGGTACAAAAACCCACTGGTATAGTGTACTGAACAGACTTGGCAGGAAACAACACAAAACTATCCGATACAAAATTACCTCTTAGTCTTTCAAGATCGCAGCGGCGTGCCAGCAGAACAATAATGCCAGAACAAGTGTTTTATGTGTGAATAGAAAGCCTACCCAATATGGTTTTCGTGCCGGCACAAAAAGTATCTGGTATAGTGTGAACGGGGCCTACACTGTAGCGAAGCCAGTGAACTCTATATAACTGGGCATGTAGGCCTGAGGTACGCATAGTTCCAGTCTTCTACGCGATCTGGTCAAAAGACCGCGTAGGAGACTGGAACTATACGTACTTCAGGCCTACATGTCCGCCATGTTTCGCTTCTCAATCTTTGTCCGGTCAATGACCAGCAGAAATCACTCCAGTTATATATAGAGCTCACTGAGCTAAGCATGGTCTAAGTGACAACGTCTGACGGCAGTTATCGTAACATCAAACCTCTCTTTATAGCGGACACCTCCAGAACCTGGCTAGTGTCAACTAGGCGTAAAATATCATGCACTCGACTTTTTTATTGTACAAATTAAATAGAAAAACAAAACCCGCTGGGTTGAGTTGGAGGCGTCATTCACTTGCTTTTTCAACCCCCATAAGGAGGGTGTTATCCAGCAGAAAATAATTTGATATCTTTTTAAGATCGTCTGGCGTTCGCTTGGCAGAATGAATCAACCTAACGTTGTGTAGAATAAAAATCAAAAAGGTAAATTCAGACAGTCAATATAAAAATCAAAAAGGTAAATTCAAAGTCGGTCGATTTAAACCAACGAAAACAGTCTTTTCCATAGACAGCTGCTTACTTTATCAACATTAATAACTTATTAATCGAGAGCGCATGCATTATGGTAAACTATCAGGTCTTGCGTGACAGTACTGAACGAGCCCACAAACGTACAGTACATAGAAGGGTGTGATATTTTTCCGCGTGAGGTTTATTTATATGGCTTTCCCGGCGTTTTCAATAGGGACTTTAAGATTCAGACAACGCACCACGGCTACGGTAGAAAGTTTAACAGTGGTAGTAAATGGTGGTGTATTTATACATTCAAATTTCAAAATACATAATCGCACGGACTCGTTTTGTTCTTAAATTCTTGAAGAAAAACACTTGTTCAATCTATGTTAGTCGCGAGAATAATGTTAAGCTTCTCCAAGGCTTCTGTAGTGACTCAGGTTCCGCGTTGTCTCTACAACGTAAAAATACTTTTCTTATGTTGTAAACAGAGCCGCGACGGCATGGAAATTACTCTTTGGACCGTATTTGCAAAAGGTCTTTGTATATGACATAAAATTCTATTGTTCAAACACGTTGTCGTAGTCGTTGTGTTTTCTTAAAGTCCCTATTGTTGTTGTCGCGGCCGTTGTTGTCATTGTTGTTGTTTTTGTTTTCTTTAGGATTGGCTTCATTTTGATCTTTAGATAATTGTTGCGAGGCAAAATTCGCTTCCGTTCTTCTTGGAAGAAATTTGTTTATTTGGTGTGTTGTTGTGCAAGCTTTTTAGTTTGTTTTTTTGTGGTTATTTGCTGACCAAAATTTTCCCTAGAATGAAGTTTGCTGTTTCAACCTGTAGAAATGGACCGGGCATTACAAAAAATAACAACCACCAGTCAGAGCGTGTGTCATATTACCCTGCGAGTCAGAGCCTCTTTCCGACCTACGCAGGCTTCGGGGGAAAGTGGCCTCTGCCAACAAACTCGATATTTCTTTTTGAGCATGCGTGAACGGTTGCCATTTTGGGCCCAGGCTCTAACGCGTTACTTGCTCTTTTCCTTACGATCGGAAATGGCGGCTGTCGAGGCTTGCGAAATACGGGCTGACCCGTATTAGCTACGCATGCGTAGAACGAATATCTTGCGTGTAAACGTCATCAATACACGGCCGACAACTCACTTGAGCCAGCACGCACGTGGACTGCGAACTGCCCCATGAAAGTGGCCGATTTTCTATGCGATTTCCGATCGTGGCTTGCGCGTGTTCATAGGATTTAAACTGGTCAAACAAGTTCTAGTTTGACTGACTCGCCCCAAAATTGGGGCGAAGATCGAGTTTGTTGGCAGAGCCCTCCCCGAAGCCTGCGTAGGTTGGAAAGCGGGCTCTGACTCGCAGGGTAGTGTCATATAACAAGCTATACTATTAATTTAATATTATATAAAATAATTAGTACTTTTCTATCTGTTCTTTATATTTATCTAACTTTACTTCATCTTCCTCAATACACTGCTTCACGACAGTACATATTCGCTATCACTAGTGATGTTAAAACGACTCACCCCAGTCCTTACTCATCTTTGCTGTCACCACTGATTATCTCTTGACTTGCTTCGTCGTCTCTCCTTCATCTTCGCTATGATCACCCTTCTTTTCACGTTTTATCCCCAGTTGATCCTCTTCAGTGTTTACTTTGTTACCCATATCATATCCATTATCTTCAACACTGTCTGATGGAAGAACTTTCTTCTCGTACTTGTGTAAGGCTTCTCCACTTTTCTTTTCATCACCGCTACCATCTTCGTGGTTGTCATCACTTTTCTTTTCAATATCGCTTTCGTTTTGGCCATTTCCAACGACTTTCTTTTCATCATCACTATCATCTTCGTGGTTGTCAACACTTTTCTTATTATCATCGCTATCAGTTTGGCCTTGCCTATCATTTTTCTTCTCATCATCGCTTTCATCTTCGTCATTTACAACACTTTTCTTGTCGTCATCGCTTTCATCTTCGTCATTTCCAACACTTTTCTTCTCATCATCGCTATCAGCTTGGCCTTGTCTATCATTTTTCTTCTCATCATCACTTTCATCTCCGTCGTTCTCAACACTTTTCTTGTCGTCATCACTATCATCTTCGTCATTTCCGACACTTTTATTTTTATAGTCGCTATCATCTCGGTTGTTCTCATCACTTTCCTCTTCACTGTCCAATAAAAGCATTTTTCTTGATTTTCGTGGCTTTTTATCTGACTCGTCATCACTCCCCTCGCTATCCACAAAACCTAACAGTGATTTAAAGACAGGACTGGGACTTGGTGCGTAATTTCTTTTAGGAATAGAACTGGTTGATTGCCGAGTAAGCCTCCTCCCTTTTCCTAAAGATATTAAGAAATAAATCAAAGATAAACTCATAAGCTATGGGCTTACAATAACCAGGACAAAAACTCAGTTAAAAAATGAATAACATTAACATGCATGTAAGAAATAAAGATATAAAGATAAGCTACGAGGATGTCCTACGAAACGTAATCGAAACGTTAGAATTCCACGTTCCCTGTTTCGGCAGTATACCCAACCTTACGTAATATTTAAAACACGAGCAGGAGTGTTTTATCAGATTTAAAACCACGAGGGCGCAGCCCGAGTGTTTTAGATATGATAAAACACGTGATGCGAGTGTTTTGAATGGCTTCAAAAACGATTCGTTATTGGATGTTATGTTCATTAGTATTCTTTATATAAAATTGTATGTTCATTAGTATTCTTTATATAAAATTGTATGTTCATTAGTATTCTTTATATAAAAATGTATGTTCATTAGTATTCTTTCTGACGTCAAGAAGTTTTATCACGTATAAAACCACGGACATGGTACTGATTTCCTTTGTGTTTTCCTCATGAATTATTAATGAGTTTTTGAATATATATTTCAAGTCAAACAGGACAAAAACTCAGTTAAAAAAATTAATGTAAGAAATCAAAGTTAAACTACGAGGACATCCTGAGCCTGGATGCTCTGACAATAACCTTAACCAAACAAAAACGCAACCAACAAAATAATAAAAATTAAACAGTGTTTCATCCGATATCCAAACCCGAGAAGTGAGTTGAAAAACGAGGTCGTGATATTGATATTGCATCTCAAACGAATCAGTGTTTAAAGAGAAAATCAAGCTGAAAGTTGGCTTAATTTATGCAATTTCTTCCTCCGATATCCAAACCGCCGTCTCGGAAGCTCTCTCCTCCGCAGAGGCTCGGTGAAAAAATTCAACAGATATAAATCGACGCCTCAATGACGCCTCAAGGTAAGAATTTATAATAGTAATAAGACCAAAAACTCTAAAAGTTTTATTTTCTTAAAAATCGTGATGAAAATTTAGTAGAAGGCTTATTTTAGACGAATATTAGCTCGTTTTTGCCCCTCTAATGGCGGCCGTCATATTTCCTCGCATTTTTGGCCCAATGCCCCCTCTAGTCTTTATATTATGATCTCTATGGCACGATCGGAAATCGCATAGAAAATCGGCCACTTTCATGGGGCAGTTCGCAGTTCACGTGCGTGCTGGCTCAAATGAGTTGTCGGCCGTGTATTGACGACGTTTACACGCAGGATATTCGTTCTACGCATGCGTAGCTAATACGGGTCAGCCCAACACCGCTGCCAAACGTTTTGCGCATGCGCGACGTCCGAGCTCGTCCTCAGAAAAAGAGCGGGAAAACACTGAAATATTAGGACTGGTCCGAGAGTCCGACACAAAAGTTAAAATTATAAGCAAACTACCGAAAAGATAAGGTAGGTAATTTGTGCAAGGCTTCATTGTCAATATTGTAACATATTTTGAATTTACCCCTTCGTAATTTTCTTTACCCTTTTTTTAAAACACAAATGAACAGTCGAGTCTTACTTAGTCTTCGCTGTCTGGTTGTTGTCGCCACGGCTTCTCTTGATATTTATTCTATTGAATTCACGCATGCGCAAACGTTTGGCAGCGGTGTTGGTCAGCCCGTATTTCGCGAGCCTCGACAGCCGCCATTTCCGATCGTGGGGCACATAATGAAACCAATATATGGATAAAGGACTGGGGGCTAATCAGCCTTACTTGCAGCCAGGGGCTGAATTGCGAAGGACGCAGATCAACGTGGCCATGTCGAGGCATATCAAAGGCGCTCCAAGCAGCCGCCATACGACACAGTTCAGACCACGGATCACAGCTAAGATGTAGGTGTTGATTTTATGGAAGAAAGTATGTAGATTCCCGTACTGGCTTTGAAATAATAACAGCAGACCAGCTTGTTAAAGGACATTGGCAATAAAAATTAAGTTTGCCTAATTTGAAATAACTCGTAAAATTGTAATGGAAGATCATTCCCAACTTTTTTGTATCTTTCTTCATTTTCAAGATATTCCCCTTTGTTTGATATGTAAATTAGATGGTCTCTGACGTCAGGAGCAGGGTACAGTATTTTCACACCTAGCAAAATCAGTTATATCTCTACGTTTGTTTAACGAAATAACTGAAAACTGTGCACATAAAAACGCCTTGTGACACTAAACATTTTATGTTGAGCAATCATAAATGTGTAATGTATGAAAATACTGTACCCCGCTCCTGACGTCAGAGATCATCTAATTTACATATCAAACAAACAGAAATATTTTGAAAACGAAGAAAGATACAAAAAAGTTGTAAAAGATCTTCTATTACAATTTTACGAGTTCTTTCAAATTTGACAAACTTCATTTTTATTGCCAATGTCCTTTAACACGCCTAATATTCTAGGTTTTCACAGACTAAAACGTAAGGCAACTGAAAAAGTTGTGCAAGGAATTTGAGATTAATTCATCGCGTACGAGAATAAGTTTACGTGAACTTGATTACAGCACAAGCTTGGTTTAACAAAATGCACAAAGTACAGCAGAAATAAGAAGCACAAAAGGTTGTGTTTCCTGATGTTGTTTCGACGTTTAACTGAAGTACACACGTAAAAATCTCACAAGTTGTAACAGGGTTGATGCCTGAACAATGCTTCAACATTTACTTTAAAAATATTTAAATATAAATATAATGTATTGTCTTCAAAAAAAAAACAACCAAAAACTGAAAGTAGAATTAAAATTCAACAATTACCTGATGTGCTAATGATTTTACTAACATCAAGTTCAGCTGCCTCGTCTGCCCTTTCTTTTTTTACTTTATATTTCTTGCACTTCTCCAGAGTAATTCTTCCTGAAATTAAAAATAGGAAATACAAATAATCAATACTAGTGGGCATTCAGAGACTACATACCTTCGCTAGCGGGTAAAGAGGTGTTTGTAGAAAAGCAAGCCATATCCCTTTATATCTTAAGAAAAAAAGTGCTTCGTGCAACTGTATATTCTAATTATATCCAAAAAGTAAGACTACATTCTAAGCTACACACTCTGCTCTAGTCGTCGGATTTACTTCCAATTAATTCACAAACGCCGAAACCAACATCAATCAGGAAACCCAACCTTTTCGGATTTTACGCTTCTTTTTTCTGCTGTCCTTTCTGAACATATCGCTAATAAACTTCGGGTTAGGGGCTTAAGATACACATACGTGTATGTTAAGCCCCTAACGCGAAGTTTATTAGCGATATATTTCTCATGCGGTAAGAGAGATAAGAGGTAAGGTTTTCTAAAGAATTCAATAGCAAAAGAGCTTGTAACAAGTTTAATAGCATATAGAACGTAGTTCTATTGTTATTGCGAAGTTTTATATAAGGTTGGAAGGTTTACAACCTGTATATATAACCTGTATACAAACCGCGGTACATCAAAGAAAATCGACTTGATCATATAATAATTCTAAATAAGAACCTCTCCCAATTTTTAAGCTCAACAGGTTCTTATATAACGATGGTATAAATTCAAAAATTTTAACCTACATGTTCTTAATCACTAGGTTCTTATACGCGGGTTTTTATTACTGCAATATAGATTGGTCAGCTGTATGCTTATGTTCTGTAGTAAACAGTATAGGGGCGCTTTCCAATTGACAAGGTTAGAGCGGTCAGTCCGGCCAGAATGGACTTGCTTTTGATTAGGACCAAATTTTTCAGTCAGACCATCCCATGCCTCAAACGAATCGTGTTCCATTTAACCGGACTGACCGGTCTAACCGTGTAAATGGAAAGCCACCTAAGTACTGTCGAAGAGGGTAAAAACACAACAAACCTTCAATCCCTGTTTTGTCCTTGATGTGCTTTTCTAGTTTACGTTCTCTGGCAGCCATTGAACGACAATCCTCGAATAACTTGATGTAGTTTTGACGCATTCCACATGCTCGTAAGTAACGTTTCAAATTTTTCAACTTTGAACTTTCGTCTTTGGATTTGGATTTGTATGTACGATCTTCCTAAAATGAAAAAAAAAAATCCATTCATGCCTAGATGAGTTTTTATAATTACTCGACAAATAGAGGACATTAACATTTGCCAAAGGCAATAGGAATGCACGAAAATCCTAGGCCCCTTCAGCTTCGTTTCCCCTGCCTAGTGTTTTCGTTCTTCTTATCTATTTTTGTCCTGATTGATTTTGATTTTTTTTCACAGGGCTTTCGGATTTCCTTTATCTTGTTTTTAATTGACATAAGATTTTCATCACTATATATGGATAAAAATGTCATAAAAGTTTCTCCGTGTACACGCGTAAAAATCTCTCAAGTTGTTACAGCATTGTTGCCTGAACAATGCTGTAACAACTTGTTGACATATGTGAACAACATTGATAAATGAACAACATTGTTCATCATTGTTTCAACAAGTTGTTACAGCTTGATGAAACAACGACCGTTGTTCACGCATGTTGTAACAACCGAAGAACGTGTTGATACATCAACCATGTTCACCATTGTTGTTCATCGTCGTTATTTCGTCATGCTGTTACAACATGTTGTACCATGTGCGAACAACGTTGTTGGCTATAAAAATGTGCTGTTGGAACAACTTGTTCATGACTGTTGATTTATCCGTGAACAAGTTGTTCGAACCATAAGTGAACAACTTGTTGACAACTTGTTCACGGCGAGCAGCACAACATTGTTCACGGCGAGCAGCACAACATTGTTCACGCCTGTTGATAACCGTGAACAAGTTGTCCGTTTTTACGCGTGTAGTAAAAGTAATTGAAAAAAATGCTCAATTGCGCTCATTATTATGCCTTATATAACCTATATGCAAGCAATGCGGTACAGTGTAACTTAAACTGTGGTCTCAATAACCCGCTGGTGGAGGTGTGCAGTCTCTGAGTGCCCTCTTATTTGCTAATTTATAAGGTAGCCTAAAGACGAGAAAATATCACATTTTGTAGCATATTAGCTATAAGAATAACATCAACAATTAAGAAACAATTATATCTAAAGATGAGATGTTACCAGAAATAAACAACGTTGCTTAAAATGTTATTGGAGGGTTATTATCGATCGTAAAATAAAAGGTCATTGAGAATCTAACATATATAAAAAATATATAAAACAATATGAAACATATTTAAAAAATATGGGTGGCGAAGAGTTGCCTCTCACCGCTGCGATCCAAAGTTAAGCCCAATTGGACGGGGTTAGTACTAAGATGGGTGACCGCTGGGACAAACCGTCACGGACTTGAGCTTGGAACTCGTGTGAGTAGAGTTATTGTAGTTGATCTCTCCTGTGCTTCGATGGTTTTTCAGGTTCTCCGGTCCCCCCCCCCCCGTAAAATCAATAATTCGATCTTAAGAGAACAACCTTGTATAAAGGGACTTCGAGTCCTATTGTTGTTTCTCCGGTTAGATACAAATGTTCATAAAGAAAGAAAGAAAGAAAGAAAGAAAGAAAGAAAGAAAGAAAGAAAGAAAGAAAGAAAGAAAGAAAGAAAGAAAGAAAGAAAGAAAGAAAGAAAGAAAGAAAGAAAGAAAGAAAGAAAGAAAGAAAGAAAGAAAGAAAGAAAGAAAGAAAGAAAGAAAGAAAGAAAGAAAGAAAGAAAAATCATCTTTCTCGCCTTTTTTCGTCTAAGAAAGTGCAAAAGACAAACATGCAGCAGAAGTGACGTAAATGAGAAAACGCGCAACCAACTGATCCTGGTTGGAAGCATTTTATCACTGAATCACAGTAAAGAAATTCAGTAGAGATACAGCTGTAGATAATTCCAGCTGGATTATCCTCATGACTCATCTTTACTGAATATCTGTTTTAGTTTGGGAACACTGTAAAGGCCCGTTTCCACACTCAGGTGATTTTTGGTGCGGTTTTTCTCATTCTGACGCATGCGATTGAATGTATGTCTCACAAATGTATTGAACCACTATAGCTTTGTACAAATGTCCAATCCATTCGTAAGTCAATCCATTCGATCGCATCAGTCAGGAGGAGAAAAATCGCAGCAAAAATCACTCGTGTAAACGAGCCTTTAAACCAGAGATCGTTAATAATAAGTTTTCTCACATGCATCCATAATATGTCACTTTCGCTTTTTACTCTCTCGCACTTTCCGCTTTTTAACTAAGAAAAATGATAACGATATTTGTTTTTGTTTTTTGAGATATGTTTGTCACTAAATTTTTCCCCTAATCGAGTTTAAGAGTCATTCTGAGTCGATAGTACTGTATCTCTTTATGAAAAAGTCACAACACTTGTTCTCGACTGAAAACTTAATGAAGACAATACCGAATTTCAGGTATTGTGAATATTTCGCCAAACACGTATATGCATGTCATGTTTCATTTTAGTTCTTCTTAAATTATTCATAAAAATAACACAAAAAAGAACAGTGAAGAACATTTAATATAAGCGCGAATTTGTGATAACACCACGTTTATTATTTATTGCGGCTGAGTTTCGACCTTTTCATATATTCAACCAGACACAGTGCTAAAAAGCGGTACCCTGTGGCGCTCAAAACAGCGCGTTAAAAATGTCGCGTCAAAAATGTCGCTTGCTATTGATTCCTAACGAACGAACGAACGAACGAACGAACGAACGAACGAACGAACGAACGAACGAACGAACGAACGAACGAACGAACGAACGAACGAACGAACGAACGAACGAACGAACGAAATCACACACAGAATATAAAGCGGTCTGAAAGTTAGCTGCGCGCGCAGCTAACTTTCAGGGCACCGAAATATAAAAGCTCAGCAATAAATAATGAATGTGGTGTTACCACAAATTCGCGCTCTATTGCACATTGTAAATATGCCAACTTTCAAAGAATACATATAGGATCTATAAAACTTGTGACCAACCTTCTCAGACGAACTTCGTCTTCGTTTCTTCTTTCTTTCCTCTTCTTCACCATCAGATCGCAGTTCGTCGTCATCATCATCGTCATCATCCCTTTTTCTTTTGCTTCTGACTTTCTTCTTCGCGCTGTCTTCACTGGACTCACTGGACTCGCTTTTCAAGTTTCGCTCCCCCTCCCTTGTGTTCTCGTTTTTCTTATCTTTTTTTGTCCTGACTGATTTAGATTTCTTCACAGGGCTTTCAGATTTTTTAAACTTGTTTTTAACTGACATAAGGTTTTCATCACTATCTTCATCAGACGAATTACCACTACTAATGACGCACACTTTCTTTTTGGGACTTTGAGACCTAGTCTCATACTTGTTTTGTCTCTCCGCCTTTTTTTCTGTTTCGCTGTCAGACTTTTCAGTATCACTATCTTCCGAAGCTGATCTTTTCTTCTTATTTTCAACAACCTTTTGTCTACTTTTTAATTTCTTGCTTGCACTACTCGAACCCTTTTCAATTTTTCTGTCAGACTCTCCGGTGTCGCTATCATCCGTGTTCAAGTCATCAGCTTCTTCATTCTCTTTGCTTTTACCTCGTTTTCGTTTATCCGTGGTTTTCTCTTTTTCATTCTTCCCACCCTTTCCAGTTTCGTTGTCAGACGCTCCTGTTTCACTATCATCAGTACTATCAACGTTTTTCTCTTTCTCTTTAACTGTCTTTCGTTCTCCCTTTATCTCCTTGCTTCTTTGGCTTTTCGAACCTTTTTTAGTCTCGTTGTCAGACGCTCCTGTTTCACTATCATCAGTGCTATAAACGGTTTCCTTTTTCTCTTTAACTGTCTTTCGTCCTCCCTTTATCTCCTTGCTTCTTTGGCTTTTCGAACCTTTTTTAATCTCGTTGTCAGACGCTCCTGTTTCACTATCATCAGTGCTATCAACGGTTTCCTTTTTCTCTTTAACTGTCTTTCGTCCTCCCTTTATCTCCTTGCTTCTTTGGCTTTTCGAACCTTTTTTAATCTCGTTGTCAGACGCTCCTGTTTCACTATCATCAGTACTATCAACGGTTTCCTTTTTCTCTTTAACTGTCTTTCGTCCTCCCTTTATCTCCTTGCTTCTTTGGCTTTTCAAACCTTTTTTAATCTCGTTGTCAGACGCTCCTGTTTCACTATCATCAGTACTATCAACGGTTTCCTTTTTCTCTATACCTGTCTTTCGTCCTCCCTTTATCTCCTTGCTTCTTTGGCTTTTCGAACCTTTTTTAGTCTCGTTGTCAGACGCTCCTGTTTCACTATCATCAGTGCTATCAACGGTTTCCTTTTTCTCTTTAACTGTCTTTCGTCCTCCCTTTATCTCCTTGCTTCTTTGGCTTTTCGAACCTTTTTTAATCTCGTTGTCAGACGCTCCTGTTTCACTATCATCAGTGCTATCAACGGTTTCCTTTTTCTCTTTAACTGTCTTTCGTCCTCCCTTTATCTCCTTGCTTCTTTGGCTTTTCGAACCTTTTTTAGTCTCGTTGTGAGACGCTCCTGTTTCACTATCATCAGTGCTATCAACGGTTTCCTTTTTCTCTTTAACTGTCTTTCGTCCTCCCTTTATCTCCTTGCTTCTTTGGCTTTTCGAACCTTTTTTAATTTTGTTGTCAGACGCTCCTGTTTCACTATCATCAGTGCTATCAACGGTTTCCTTTTTCTCTTTAACTGTCTTTCGTCCTCCCTTTATCTCCTTGCTTCTTTGGCTTTTCGAACCTTTTTTAATCTCGTTGTCAGACGCTCCTGTTTCACTATCATCAGTGCTATCAACGGTTTCCTTTTTCTCTTTAACTGTCTTTCGTCCTCCCTTTATCTCCTTGCTTCTTTGGCTTTTCGAACCTTTTTTAATCTCGTTGTCAGACGCTCCTGTTTCACTATCATCAGTGCTATCAACGGTTTCCTTTTTCTCTTTAACTGTCTTTCGTCCTCCCTTTATCTCCTTGCTTCTTTGGCTTTTCGAACCTTTTTTAATCTCGTTGTCAGACGCTCCTGTTTCACTATCATCAGTGCTATCAACGGTTTCCTTTTTCTCTTTAACTGTCTTTCGTCCTCCCTTTATCTCCTTGCTTCTTTGGCTTTTCGAACCTTTTTTAGTCTCGTTGTCAGACGCTCCTGTTTCACTATCATCAGTGCTATCAACGGTTTCATTTTTCTCTATAATTGTCTTTCGTCCTCCCTTTATCTCCTTGCTTCTTTGGCTTTTCGAACCTTTTTTAGTCTCGTTGTCAGACGCTCCTGTCTCACTATCACCAGTGCTATCGACGTTTTTCTTTTTCTCTTCAACTGTCTTTCGTCCTTTCTTTATCTCCTTGCTTCCACCTTTCGAATCCTTTCCAGTTTCGTTGTCCGACGCTCCTGTCTCACTATCATCAGTGATATCGACGCTTTTCGTTTTCTTCCCAACTGTCGTTAGTTCTTTCTTTATTTCCTTGTTTTCGCCTTTCGAATCCTTTTCAGTTTCATTGTCAGACGCTCCTCTCTTACTATCATCTGAATAATCATCTTTCTTCTTTTTATCTTCAACTTTCTTTTGTTCTCGCTTTCCTTTCTTCCTTCCACTTTTAAGACCTTTTTCTGTCTCAGACATATCTTCGTCACTGCCACTTGAGCTATCAACTTCCATTTTCTCTTTAACTTTCTTTTTATCCGACCTGCGTTCATTTTTTGTTTTCGAAAGTTGTTTTTCTTCTTCTTTGGATGAACTGGAATCATAAGATTTCGCTCTACTTGTAACCTTTTGTTTTTTTCTGTTCTTAGATTCTTTGCTTACGTTAACATTATCATCTGTTTCACTTGAATCATCGTTAGTCTCGCTGTCCCTTCTTTTACGTTTTTTTGCTTGCAATTTGGTTTTCTCTTTTTCCTTTTTCGAAGAACTTTTCTTATCTTTACTTTTCCTTCCTTCGTAAAAAAAGAAAATATAGCGTATTCAGTTTAATATGCTTTGATGCGCACAATACACTCGTGGAAATACACAAGTAATTTGTAAGTCTGTAAAAAAGTAGAGTAGTAGGCAGTGTTTTAAATCGTGCAAGGGAAAAGGTGATAAACTGCCGAGAATAGTTTTTATAACGAAATACTGACGCTTCGAGCGAAGCCCTTCATCACATTTTACTCTGCTGAAGGGCTCCGCTCGAAACGTAAACATCCTTGTTACAACATTTGCACTCCGGATTGTTGAGATAACCCTGTTAAACACAAGTTTGAAACAAAACTCATTGCAGATTGTTCCAAAAACCTGGTGCGGCATTGTTTGTTTTTCCGCTTACTAGCTTTATCTGGCATCGCGGCGTGGGATCCCGCGTCATGCGTGTACTGTAGTCCGCTTATCACTGAAGCCTATTACGCTATGTGGTCCCGTAATGTGTGTTGGTATGACGCAGCATATTAATTAATGCAGCATATACGAGTTTTTCCTGTGTAACATGTGGGTGACGCTTATTAAGTCACGTGTGCGGTTCAACCCTTACTTTCTAGGTGTAATATCCTTGTGTGCAAAATCTGTTACTTGCATGACGTATAGTCCAGAGGCTACTGATTAACAGTACGGCCCACGAGCGTCTTGCATTGTCTCTTATTATGACCATGACTGGTTTGAGAGTTTTTCTTTGTTTGTTATTTCACGAGTTCTACACACGCTGTCTTTGGTTTCACAAGTTGATTCCATCTACAGTCTAGATCATTTTTGTGTTTATCTGGTTTCAATTGTTTTTCTCCCCTTTTCGGCTCTCCACCTAAAAGCAGGGCTGCAAATTACTGTTGGACATCGGACAATGTCCGAGCAAATTTGGCAAATGTCAGAACAAAACCAAATTGTGATCGGACATAGTGTCCGTGCAAATAAAATATATTGTCTGATCAAAAAATTCGGCTTTATGATGTTGAAAGAGAAACTTCTCTTTTTGAGAGATTAGATTGAGCATGTTTGAATTTTAAATCTTCCGTAACTGAATCGGTCTTCTGAGAGAAACTGTAATCGGTCTTCTGAGATAACACACGCGCGCGACGCTAAACAGACGAGTCAGACGACCGCCACGGAAACTGGCTTTATATGAACTCAGAACTGTATTCTGAAGAATTATGTCCGACAAAATGTAGTGATAATGGTTTTATGTCCGAACAAATTTTAGGAATGTCTGACTTTATTGGAAATGGATCAGACACATGTCCTGTCAAGAAAAAAAAATTATTTGCAGCCCTGTAACAGTATGACTTGTAAGCGGTATTCACTTTATACTGTAACTGAGAATGTTTCTCAGTGACAGAACAACACCATGACATAGCAAAGTCACTCGTCAGAGAATTCTAGGCTTGGCCATGGTCCATAATGGAATCTGATGGTCTAGATCAACTCAGATGTAGCACAACCCAGGCCACCCCTGTTGTTCACAGCTTATATCTCTCCAAAAAAATACTAAAAAAAAGTAGACCCTCCAAAAATAGCAGCGTACAGCTTTACTACTGTACCAATTGATTGGGTTGATCTGATTGCTTCACTGAGCTTGACAGTGGGTAAGGTGGTGTTTCAATGTGAAACAGTATTACAAGCTTAGTGTGGGATACGATAAACTATCGTTGTCAGTTGCAAGCAAGCATCACCAGACTTTGGTGTTTAAAGCGATCGTGATGTTGTTACTAACTGCAATCATTATTTATAGGAGAAGGTGGAATAGGAGGTAAAAAAATAAGGGGGGAGGAGGCACAAGTATTTTCTTTACGAAAAAAGGGAGGATCATGTTTTAATTAAGCCCTTAAAGATGGGGAGTTGAAAAATAGATTTATTAATAAATGTGCCTAAATTGTGCCTAAATTTCTGCCTAAAACAATGAACATTAACTCTTTCACTGCCAGATTTCTCCCTTTGATGAGTAAAATCATCTGGCATTAGCCAGTGTAAGACTGACTTTGTTCAGAGATTTTCTATATAAGTCAACTATAGATCAAGCCTGGATATATGTAAATTTTTTTGCAGTCCTTCCTGTCAAAATGACCAGCATCAATCAAATTGTGCCTGTCATAAAACAAAATGTACCTGTCACAAGGTCCGAATTAGCGTTGCAAAACAGCTACGCAACTTTTTTCAGTAGTTAATCCCCTCTTCATTGCCTCTCAATCAACCATTACTTCTTTTTACATTGTTACATTCAGAAAAGCAATGCTACATGCACGTTCTGAAAAGTACGTACTGTACACTATGTTCTGAAAAGTTACGTTACATTCTGAAAAGTAATGCTACGTTCAGACAACTTATCTGAGATGTTTTGCTGCATTTACAGAAATTATGCTATATTCTGAGAAGAATACTACATTCACTGATTCAAAGAAGTTGCACTACATTTGTTTCGTTCTCACTGACACATTACACTACGTTCTGAGAAAACATTCTAACAAGTTAACATGCTTTCAGAGAAGTTACCCTACTTTCTGAGAAGTTACGCTACACTTCAAGATGTTACACTGCATTTTGAGATGTTACAGACTTACAGACGTTGTAAGACTGATGTTAAGCTATGTTACGCAACATTTTTTAAAGATGATCTTTGCAATTTTTTTAAGAACTGCTATAATCATTTGAAATGTAAACAAGAACATGTTCGCTGTCAAGAAACACAATTGATTAATTGTTTCAACACAAATAATAGTTGATTTTGCAATAAAAATTGACAATGATCTTTACCAAAAAAACATACTGGACAAAAATGACCAACACAATCAAATTTGTAACTGTCAAAACTTTAGAAATGACAAATTTGTACCGGACAATGTCCGTGACCCAGTGCTTTCAATGAGGCGAGCGCGATCGCGCTTGCGCTCGCCCACACGCTCCCAAGTTCGTTCTGCCAGCGCGATTGATCGCGCTGGCAGATAAGTAATTTGTCATAAAATGCGCTCGCAGATTATCTTCCACTGCCTAGAAATGGAGTAAATAAATGCTCAGTTGTATATAATATGAAAATAATGGAATATCTCATGTTTACTCTGTGCAGGAGTATACAGTCTAGCTTATAAAAACAAATCAATAAACCGGCGGCGTGGTTTTGAACAACTTTATGCACGCATATTTACGAATTATGGCATCACAGGGAGATAAATTGTTCTTGGTTTTATTAAATTAACGGGTTTAGATATTAAATATTTTTAGTTTGTTTCTAGTGGCAGGCTAACTGCACTCTCCAGTGACATACTGTATTGTCTTGCTGCATATTGTTTAATTGATATTCGTATTATTAAAAGACTAGCCGAAATCGGCGAAAATGCAAAATAGCGTTCGTTTGCTCACGGGGACGTCCGCTGCATGTTCCGGTGCGGCAATATCGGGATAAACACTACAAAATCTCAAACTTTATGCAGATAAAAACCACAAATGACACTTAAAACATTGGTTTGAAGTTCATTTTTATGATAATAGACTGTTAAAATTGACCCAGAAATGTAACAGGAAGTCATCAACATAAACCGCCGCTGTTTTTCAAGAAAAACCAAATCGCGCTGCCCAGTTGTGAAATCTGCTCTGGCGAGCGCGATCCAACGCGCTGGCGTATTTTATTCATTGAAAGCACTGTGACCAGATGCTAATATCCGTGAACAGATGCTAATATCCAGGCTTGTAGATGCAGTTTTTGTAGAAAAATTTATTACGGTAATATGCCCATGCATGTACTTTATGAGGTAATTCCAGCATGGTGTACCTTCTTCCTTCCTGACAGATGTATAAATGTCATCAGAAATTCCTCTGATCCGGGACTTGAGTTCACTCGTAACTGAGTCTAGACCATATAACTCTTTAAATTCTTCAGCGATAGTTCTGACTGTCAATAAACTAAATTAAAATTAAAAAAAGAGAATACTTGCAACAGCTCTCAGGAATTAGTGTACTGTAGAGTAATAGAACCAATTCATAATTGGACTGTAACAATAAAATTATTTGTATACTGTACAGTTATTATGAATGAAAACAAGATGCCTTGGTCAGGCATCAGGCTAGAATGTGGTGCGTACTTCACACTGGTGAACATATTTATGATCAAGACAGTTGTCAGCTACATCTCAATCTGATCACTGTTAAACTACAAAGTCAGTCAGTCACTTTCAAAATCTACCAACAATTAAGGTAACAACGTGCAAGAACACCTTCATCAAACAGCAAAGCTGTTCAACTTTTTCTCCAACTCCAAAAGTAAAAGGAGTAAAGAACTTACTTACAACATGCCTCATGGCATCATTCAGTGTGAGGGCAAATCATTTCAAAAATATCATACACTTTGCTGAAAAATCCACAAAAATCTGCAAATACCAATGCAGACATTTTTTCCATCTCTTTTTGTGCTATGAAAACATACAGAGTTTCCACGGTGGCCATCTTGGTACTCCAAATTTGTCATCTCCAGTGACTTCATTTTTGGAGCCAGATGAGTAATCCAGTTATTATAGAGTTCAGTGGTCTTTATTATGTATTGTTCCAATAAGGCATCACTGGGATGCATTGGCACTGGTTGTTCCCAGTTTGTTAACAAACAGGTTGTTGACAACTTGTAACAAGGTTGACAACTTCAACTAATGGACTTGTGACAAGTTGTTCCAACTACTTGTTACCGCTCTGCAATATATCAAGTTGCTACAACTGGACCACCACAATCTTGTTATTTATTTATTTATTTTTATTTATTTATTTAATATATTCGTCACTAAAGTGACATGAGGAAGAAACAGGGCAAAAGCCCCAATTGACATCTAACTCGCATAATTTACAAAAGAAAATAAATATATATAAAGCTAAATATTATAAAAAAATAAAAAATAATGTTTACATTTTTCCATGGAAGAACATACAGTAGTCCATATTTTATAGTTTGTCTAAGTAAAAGTTGTGTGGACTAGTTTAAAAAAAATAAACTGTTGAGGACGTTTTACAATGTTTAGGAAGTTTGTTCCATAATAAAACTACTCTGTAAAAATAATTGGCGAATTTGACATCATAATTGTAGGATAAAAATTTCGCGTATTGTACCTTTAGTTGTATGGACTTGATAAAATCACACTTGTTAACATGCCTGCTACAAGCTTGTTGCACACCCTGTTAACAAGCTGCAACATTTTTACGAGTGTAGTGACTGTGTACAGTACTACAGTCGTGTGTATTCAGTATACAATTCACTGAGTGAAATACAAAATTATGAGAAGTAATTTTTCAAAACTTACTCAGCATCTTCATTTTCAGCCAAAAGATTTGAAACAAATCCACGTAATTCAGCATCACTAATATCGACATTATCCATGTTCAAAATCTCGCAAAGATACCCATAAAATGACCAAATGGTTCGACGCTTTCACAACACTTGCACGCGTTCCCGCTCGATTTTCACCTTTTGAAATTTCATCGCCAGCACGCAATATGTTCAGCACACTCATTCATCCACGACATGCGTCAAGCGTGCAGATTTCAACATGGCCGCCGAGGTAGCGTAAAATGTTTTATTGCAAATTTTAAATAAAAATCTCCGTAATATAAATGTTTTAAGTGTTATTCTCTTCGTTTTAAGGATATAGTAAAGCACTCAGTTCACACGCTGGTGTTTCGCTCTTTAAAAAGAACTCATGATATGTTTTTACATGATCACACCTTTCCAGTTGACAGAGACAGCCAAAGGTAAGGATGTATAAATTCTATGAAGATCTATGAATTATATACTAAATTAAGGTTTAAAACATGAACGAATGATAAAAAAGAAACGAAACCTGTTATTCTACAGATATTGAATGTATCGATGTATGCAGTATGCTTTTATAGGTTGTAATACAGCCTGAATTCTTGGGAAGAGGTTAGATGGGATGACTCTCTGGGACCTTTTCCGAAGATGTAGCCAATTCAATTCAATTGTATTAATATTAACATTTTAGCCTTGTAAAGTATGGAATTTAATGAAAACCTATCCCCCCACCCCCCTAATGGAACCCCTAACCTCAAAAGTGCGGAAGTTTTGTCCCCCAGTGTCTGGCATCCCCTCCAACCACCCTTAATATAGTCACCAATTTATGGTCCACAGTTGTTTCCAAAGCTTGTGGGATATGCAGTAAAGTTCAATACATCACTTGGTGCAGCCTTTGGAAAAGTCCCAGAGAGTCATCCCATCTAACTTCTACTGATTTATTGGTATAAACTTGGTTTGCACTTGACATCATGGCAGCCATGTTGGAGGAACTTTAACAAAAGAATCTCATTATTAACAGCTATTGTATTTTGGTGTATGTTTCCCTCCAACATGGCCACTCCACCACTGTACGTATCTTTGTCTTCTAAATCTCAAGAGATTGATTGCAAATCAACAATTGCTAATACAGTAGCTTGACGTTTTCAGAGTAGTCTGGGTATGAAGGTGGAGGAAATGCTTGTGGACAGACCCCAGTATTTTGAAAACCCTGTTCACTTATGAATGGGTGCTTCTGATTGGTGTGACTTTAGTCATTCTGTCAATTGACTGCATGAGTCAAAACAGCTTTGAGCTCCACCACATCACAAACATAAATAGCACTGCAGTCCTTTTCGGGAGCAAAATTACACGTGTGCGATAATTCACACGCGTAAATAATTTTGCGAATCGCACGTGCGTTTAAAATTATCAATTATGGCACAGAAATATATATGAACCTAACTTTTATATTTCCTACACATCCGAAAAAGAAAGCTGCATTGCTTGATATTCATTGTAAGACGATGATATTCATTGTTATGATATTCATTGTTATCTTTTGCTTTAACACATTAGTTAAGTTGTAAAATGTAAAATGTACTTCGCTGTGAAAACTGTTACAGTCACCTACACTTAAAGACGATATACATTACATTGCAAAGACCTTTGTTGTGAGATCTTACGTTACGCTGTGATATCTTGCATTACGCTGTGAGACCTTGCGTTATGTTGTGACACCTTCTGTTATGTTGTGACACCTTAGTTCCATTACGTTGTGAGACGTTACGTTGCATTGTGACACCTTCTGTTACGTTGTGAGATGTGACATATTACTGAAACTTTCACACATTTTCACAATTGCAATATGGATGAACAATTGAACATGGCGTTTCACGCGTGCGATAAACAGCACACGCAGTTGGGTTCACGTGGTCAAACGAAAAGGACTGGCACTGGGGAAATTATCAAAGGTGACAAATCTTAAATAGAAGGATTATTTTATAAATCAAGGTGATGCACTCATTTCTCTTTTTTATAACCAATAATTTTTATATAGTACCATATTTTCTAGGCGATTACCCACTGATTATCTGTTAATAGGACAGTGTGAGTAACATGATGACAAAATTTTCCCTAACTGTCAAAAGTCTTGCACACAAACAGCATCAACATCATTCTTACAAGCTTATAAATAATAAACTAGCATATAGGTATACCGTACTGTACTTGGCAGAGAGTATAATTGAACAAGTTAGTGGGGTTCCCACTTGAGATTTCAAGTTTTACACTCACTGAAGAAATTGATGTACACATGACTAGTTTTCTTCCCAAAGGCAAATGTGATGTGATTTTTAAGTTATTTAAAGCAACTAAAATTGCTCGTAAACCAAAATTTTGGCCATGTAGACTAGAAGAAACAAGGAGTATTGGTGCAGTAAGACTTTCATAAAGTTGCCATCTGTAGTGGTTTTATTTGTTAGAAAACTTGAAAATCACGGAGACAAATTCAACCACGAGTTTGACTGCTGAAGATCACATTCGTGTTGCGGAATCTGCCTCCTCCACAGGCCCTCATTGCATCATGGACAGGTCACAGTTTGAGAGGGCCTGCAAGATCCTGTAAACAAAATGGTTTCCACCCACTGTCCAACAAACGTACGTCTTTTTAACTCTGTGATCAGGAAATTCAGTCTAAACTTCCCTACAGATAACAATGGAGAAACCAGTATGTCCTAGAGTTACCTCCCCCCCACCCATAGTATTTTTAGTGACAAAAATTAGTGAAATTTGGCAAGTGCTGGTAATATGCTGTGTGGGTAATCACCCAGAAAATACACTACAATAGGGGAAACTACCTACTACCAACTGGTTTTAAAATTTGCTGTTGTAGCTGTTTACTCTTCTTATCACGATGAGTTCTTAGTGGCTGAACATTTCCATACTTGGTCAGAATAATAATTTGACTTGTAGTTCTCTTTCTGGTGAGTTATAAATGTTAAGGCATAACTCAGAACTTTGTATTGTTCTCATCTACAGCTACATTTACCGGTAGTGTTTTGAAATTGCAATTGACAGACTTCTAAACACATAAATTAGCTCTCTCTGACTGTGAAAAGGGCCACAGTTATTTGCTTGAATCAAACATTTCATCAATTATAGCTGGCATAGCAAGGTTTTCATATTTCTAGTTACTCTTGTATTCCCATTTGTTTCCGTTTGGCAACTAGCCTGCCTAAAAAGCGTGTTTATTTTGTTTCTTCATTGTGTGGTGTTGAATTGAATTGTTTTTTTAGTGAAAAAGTAAAAAAAAATACATTGTAGACTAATAAATACTCAGTACAGTCAAACCTGTATTAAGCGGACACCCTCAGGGAATTGGTTAGTGTCCACTTAATAGAGGTGTCCGCTCAATAGAGATTCTTGTACCCAGGGCCCCTGTCAATCTTGCACCCATTCCCGTACACCCCATGCCAGATACAGGTTTTTGAGCATTCAACAAACATTGGGAAAGTTATCATCAAGGGGAAAAGGATTAACAGAGGTGCTGGATATGGCTTGGAAATTCCTTGTGTGTATGAATTTCGAGGAGATCGCTTCTCTTGCGACTGGTTGAGGAATAAATTAGATACCGTACTGAGAACTTTGACGTTGGAGTCCAAGTCTCCAATAAACAGTAACATTAACTCAACCAAATGCAGTTTAGAAAAATATTAGAAACTATGTACTGATTATTGTCATGCATTTATTGATTTCCGTCGTGAGACATATTGAAAACAGGAAAGGTGCTAATCTAATAATTACCATCTTAAGGAGAAACATATGTTAAATAAATGAATAAAAGAAAACACTGTCTGCTTAATACAGGGATTTGGTATCGTTTTACACTGATTTAGGTGTCCCCGTCCGCTTATTAGAGGTGTCCGCTTAATAGAGGTGACCTTTGTATGCAGGGCCGGAGCTATGGGGGGTTTCGGGGGGTGTGACACCCCCCAAGAATTGCTTTATTTGTTCTATAGTCGGCCGACAAGAGATTTCAGTCGGTAATCGGCACCCTCCAGAGGTCAGACTTGGCGAGTAATAGTACTGACAAGTGACGATTATGATGCAGTCAGCAAAATTGAGCGTACAACCCCCCCTGCAGAATTTTTTGAGGACGGCCCTGTTTGTATGGTTAACATGGGATTCAATTCCGGACTTTGGGACCTGTCCACTTAATACAGGGTGTCCGCTTAATGGAAATACAGGTTTGACTGTATTTAAATACTCAATAGTTTAATAGTGTATTTTATTCAGCAATGGGTTAATTTCTGTTTCATAGATAATTTAAAAAACAAAACTAACCAAATGTACTATTTACATGTACATTCATGTATTTATTACTTATAATACACTGTAATTATTGACTTATTTTGTTTGTTTATTTATAGACCTATATCCTATTTTGTTTATTCATTTGTTTGTTTGTTTGTTTGTTTATTTGTTTGTTTGTTTGTTTGTTTGTTTGTTTGTTTGTTTGTTTGTTTATTTATTCATTTATTTATTTGTTCGTTTATTTATATATTTTTATTTATTTTAGTGATAAGTTGAAGATTCAGTGCAAAATTAGAGATGAATATTTTGCTGTAAAAGATTTACCTGTACCCAAAGATGTAACTTCTGGACAAAGTGAACAGTTTAAAGGCTCTGCTCTAGAACAAGGTTTCATATTAAGAAATATATACCGTAATAATAGTTAAATAATAATAATATACCTGATACTGTAGTAAGAGGAGCATTGTCAATGATTCTGAAATATTCTGACAGAAATAGATTTAAAAAATTATCTAACGTGTTTGAATAAAATGCGAACGTGTTTGGTTGAAAGGCGATCGCGTGTTTGGATGAAATTTATGCGAACGTATTTGGTTGAAAGGCGATCGCGTGTTTGGATGAAATTTATGCGAACTTGTTTGGATGAAATAGGAAAGGAACGCGTTTACGCGTTTCGATAAAATGCGAACTCGTTTGCGTAAAAGGCAAACTCGTTTGGCTGAAATGCGAAACTCGTTTGGATGAAAGCCGAAGTCGTTTGGATGAAATGCGATCGTGTTTGGATGAAATTTATGCGAACTTGTTTGGATGAAATGCGATCCATTAATGCGAACGTCGGTTTGGATGAAACGATCGTGTTTGGATGAAATGCGATCGTGTTTGGATGTAATGAGAACGTGTTTGGATGAAATGCGAACGTGTTTGGATGATGTTCAAATGCGTTTGGTTGAAATGCGATTGCATATTCTTTTATTTTAAGATTGCATGTGGTTTAATTGAAGTGACTTTTATAACTACATGTATACTACATGTATTTTGATTCTATCTATACTTTTTATAATTACTATTGTAATTGTAATTACTACAGATTCAAAAAGTGAGCCTCTTCCAGTTGTTCTTGGTGCTCATCCCTATCCAGCCAACCCAGGTAAACATCATGTGAAATCACCTGCATGTACTTTAGGTTGAGAACCTCAGAAAGGTTTATTCAATCAGTTTTGCTTTTCACAGAAGACCGAAAAACTGTTCGTGTCTGATTTTGTAAAATCATAAAATAAGCAAATCCAGGAAATTAAGGCGTTATATATTGTATACAGCTGTTAATTATTTTTATAAATTGTCTTATTTATTAAATGTATTGTAACGTGTAATGTAATGTGTATGCGTAAAATCAACACTTAGGTCTTAGCTTGTGTCATGCACTTTTAACATGAGCCTCTGGCTCGGATGATTGGGCGACCACACGCTTACGATGTTAAATAAATCATTACTCATGCGTACATGGCATGTTTGTTCTTTAATACTTGTTAAAAAACATACACCTGTATTTAAGGGGTTCCTCTGACTAACCAAAATACTGCTGTTCCTCGAGCACCAACCGAAGCTGGTATTCAACAAGTTTTAAAAGCTCTACCTCCTTCACGAGCACAGTAAGTTGGAAGAAACGTTTATCTGTACTAACTACTACACGCTAAAAATCCCACAGCTTGATAATAAGATGAAGAAGTCTGTAGCAACTCTGTAAACAAGTTGTGATTTTATCACTGGTCGGTACAAGCTTCTTGTTGTGCACATTGGGAACTTGTCACAAATCCGTTAGCATCATCAACCTTGTTACATAGATAGAGGATATTACACGGTGGTGCGAAGATATGGATTTTATCTTCGAGTGGTGAAAACAATATTTTACGAATGAGCGTAGCAAATGAGTAAAATATCGTTTTTACCCCGAGAAGATAAAATTCATATCTTCAAGCCAGCGTGTAATTTTCTTTTTATTATATAGATTCAATGCAAAAAGAGGTAAAATTCTTAATGACGTCATCGATATCTTCACTAGTGAGGATATGGAAAATACGACACTGCATATTCTCTAGTAAAACACTCGCATCTATATAATAAAGGATATTACACGATGGTGCGAAGATATGGATTTTATCTTTGAGTGGTAAAAGCAATATTTTACAAATGAGCGTAACGAATGAGTAAAATATTGTTACGCTCATTTGTAAAGTATTGTTTTCACCATGCACGAGAAGATAAACTTTATGTCTACAAACCACCGTGTAATTTTCTTTATATTATATAGATTCAATGCAAAAAGCGGTAAATGACTTCATCGATATCTTCACTAGTTAGGATATGGAAATATGTCACCGGATATTTTCTAGTAAAACACTCACATCTATATAATAAATAGAGGATATTACACGGCGGCGCGAAGATATGAATTTTATCTTCGAGTGGGGGAAAACAATATTTTACGAATGAGCGTAGCGAATGAGTAAAATATTGTTTTTGCCACGAGAAGATAAAATTCATATCTTCAAGCCAGCGTGTAATGTTCTTTTTATTATATAGATTCAATGCAAAAAGCGGTAAAATTCTAAATGACGTCATCGATATCTTCACTAGTGAGGATATGGAAAATACGACACTGCATATTCTCTAGTAAAACACTCGCATCTATATAATAAAAATCGTTAACAAGTCAACACGTTACATACTTGTTAAGAAACTGGGAACAAACCGTGCGAATGCATCCCAGTGACGGCTTGTTGGAACAGCTTTGTATAACAACTTGCTTGCAGATATGGAACAAGCCTTGCGTTTTTACGCGTGTTTGTGACTGTTTAGTGGCATGAAAATTCATTAGAAAATTAAGTGTGAACATGAAGCAGATTAAGTTCAAATGAGGTCGAATTCTGTAGAGAAAAGTCTTCTAACTTCTAACCCGGCCAGAACAGTCAGAAATATCCTTATATCTAATGTCGCATACATTGCCGTTGCTCAATGGGGGAGATCTACTCAACCACCTAGTCCTAAACGAAGAGTTAGGTATCTTCAACCAGACGAAGTATAGGTTTGACCCAAACCATCGTAGTACAAATATTCAGTTGTCCTCCAGCTGCGTTTGTAAATGAAGAAGATTAAGTCCAAATGAGGGCGAATTATTACTGTGAAGAAAAGTTTTCTGACTGCCCCAACCGGGAATCGAACCCAAGGTCTCTGGTTTAACGTACCAGCGCTCTAAACCAGTCAGAAGTATCCTTATATCTAATGTCGCGTTACCGTTGCTCAACGGGGAAGACCTACTCTTACCTATACTCGACCCCATTTTGATCTTAATCTTCATTTACAAACGCTGCTGAAGGACAACTGAATATTTGTAAGTATGAACACATGTTACCAACCAAAAATTGTGTTTTTCGTGCTTTATCAGACGTAGAAATAAAAGTAGTGTGTGCGTAGGCAGTTTTGAAATCTATATATAAAAATTAAAATATAGTAGGGTTTGAATACTACCGAAAATATTGAACGTAGTTTCTAACGTTTCGACCGAAGGCCCTTCGTCAGAGAGAAACGTGAGGAAGGGCCTTCGCTCGAAACGTTAGAAACTACGTTCAATATTTTCGGCAGTACTCAAACCTTATTATTTTTCGATTTATCAGGCCTAGTTTAACGCTGCTCTGCATGACTTAGCCTTCAAGCCAGTATTTTTGTTTAAAATAATTTTTGTCTGCAACAGAATTGAAGCAAGTAAACAAACTCCAGGTATAATGGATATCAGAAAGCAAGCAATGATGTCTGGAGGAAATGAAAGACTTTCTGGTCCTCAATCTTCAAAAGCTTTGATTCCATCAGATAGCAGTAAACTTTCTTCATCAGCTATTGTTCAGAAACGAGCTCTGACAATGCCGAAACCAGAATGGCATGCACCTTGGAAGTTAATAAGGGTGAGTATTATGATGTTGAGAAATTTTATCAAGGCTCAGTCAAGAGATGCGCATAATTATTTTTTTTCTTTAAGGTTTATACATTATATGACTAAATCGCGGATTTTGTCAATTTTTTTTTAAATTTTAAACGACTTATATGCAGAAACTGCATGGAAATCTGTCAACTGTAATTTTTTTTTAAATATTGGAAAGTGATCGAGATATCGGGAAAAATCTATGACAACTACTGTACCGTATTTACTTGTTTAAGCGCCGCAGCGCTGTTATACTGTACAGGAGAATAAATTTCCGAGGCTGATTTAAGATTGAGATGTACTGTAGTTGTTTTTTAGTTTGGCTTCTCGAGCAATTCTGTCTGACGGTGCTTCGATTAAGCGCCGCATTGTTGTGAATAAGTGCGGCGCTTATTCGAGGGCGGCGCTCTTTAATATTTTTGCTCTCTTTAATATTTTTGCTCTCATATGCGGCACTTAAACGAGTAAATACGGTATATGACATGAAACAAAATAAAGATAGTATATAATCCTGTAAAATGTGTGATTGGCATGCGCGAGGTTTATTGTTTTAGTTACAGTACTTCATTTGTTTCTCCAACACAATGTCTTTGAAGCCCATGTCTGGTTTCATTGCTTCCTCCCTTCCTTCCCTCTTTTCTTCCTTTCTTCCTTTTTCTTTCCCTTCTTTTTCCTTTCTTTCTACATTCCTCCCTCCTTTTTCTTCCTTCCTTCTTTCCTTACTTCCTTCCTCCCTTTCCTTTCTTCCTAGCCTGCGAGCAGGTAGTCTCCTTCGCAGCCGTCAGTTCGGGTTCGTTCTCACTCCCCTCAACTACCGGCTGCTTACCCGAGCAGTGAATTCCGTTCCAATTGTTGACCAATCAGAGCCAGACTTCCAATATCTGGAAACCTGACCTCCGACCTTGAGCTGCCGTTTCAATGTTTGAAGTTTGAACCAATATTTCGAAAACTATTGCTTAAAATTTAGTAAAAAATTTGCGTAAATGGAATCAATAAGATGATGTTGTAACTGTGAATCGCAATATGAATACATGTACATGAAATAAAGTTAAAAGCGCCACTGCATGGAATATGAAGCTGAATAACATTGAGGTTGCTAGCCAGACATGGCGAGACATCCCCGTAAGATTTATTATCCACTAGGTACAGATTTCGCCGACACTTCTAGCTTTTTTAAAACTTTTCGCACAGATTTATTTACACGACCAGCAAGAACATATTCATAATACCATTCTTCGTAAATTTTGTAAAGCTCTGAGCTATAGTAAGCGAAATATTAGCTTTCAAGTAAACTAATTTGGGCAGTCGCTTCAGCCACTATAAAACCGTTAACACCTTTGAGCGTTTGTTTACAATCTTCAATTTCTCTCAACGCTCTTACGCTTTACACTGACTTTCACGCTTATTTGTTTGCATAGGCAGCAAGAACATAATCAAAACAATATTCTTCGTAAATTTCGTGAAGTTCTAGGCTAAACTTTTCAAAATATTAGCTTTCGACTAAACAAATTACACATAACACTGGCCCAGCACGGCTTTAATTATTTAGCACGACAATGGTGTAATTTCATTGGCCCATGTACACAAAGGGAATGGAATGTAGCTCTCGGGTGAGCAGACGTTAGTTTGGGGAGGTAAGCGAGCCATAAGAACGTCTGCGAAGGAGGCTAGCGAGCAGGCTGTCTCAACGAAATGAGAACCTTCAACAATCCTAGGGGTAAATCGATCAACGCCCACCTAATTAATATGCAAATGTCGCGAATTGAACCAATCACATTCTTCCGGAAGTCTGTGTAAAAACCCTCATTCGTCGACAATCCGAAAATGTAAATTTCACGCTATCAACTATACAGTATACAGTATACAGTATACAGTATACAGTATACAGTATACAAGCATCAAGAATTTCAGTTTCCGGCCCAATTATGATGCACTATGGGATAGAATCAAAGATCAAGTGAGCACCAATTAAGTCAGTGCCATTGTTGTGGCTCATGAATATTCTTTGTTAACAATGACACTGACTTAATTGGTGCTCACTTGACCTTTGATTCTATCCCATAGTGCATCATAATTGGGCCGGAAACTGAAATTCTTGATGCTTGTATACACGTTATTGAAAACTCAAAAAATCTGTTAAACGAATGCCAGTAGCAATGTAACGCATCTAACGATTGTCCCTGAAATTCGCCTATTCAGTTTTAGTTTTCCTTTGGTCTGAATCTAATTTTTTATTAATTGTGCCGTTTAGGTGATCAGCGGTCATACAGGATGGGTCCGATCTGTTGCTGTGGAACCAGCAAACAAGTGGTTTGCTACAGGATCAGCAGACAGAACAATCAAGGTATTTTTATTTTATTTTACTAATGTTAATTCATTCACCAACTTCTTTGATGAGTAATTAATAAGTATTTTTGAGAGGATATACCATGCAGAAGTTTATATAAGCTTCCAGCCATAATTCACTGGGTGCCAGAAATCATTCCACGCTCACAAAGCAAAAATGTCACCGAGGAAGCATTTGCACCTAGGGTATCAGCAATACAGTAAAGGCTCTTTTCCACTCATCGCAAAAACTAGTTCGCAGCTTGCTGCGAGTACTTGTATCTCATTACAAAGAACTCACAAGGAGAAAACAAGCACTTCGAGTTGTTTTTAATTAGATGCAAACACTCGCAGCGAGCTGCGAGCTGGTTTTTTGCGATAACTGGAAAAGAGCCTTAATTCAATTTATTTTTCTCGACATTGTTATTCCAATCACGTTTTCTGATTGGCTAAACAAGCGGTCCGTAAGAGAACATTATCAAGGGCGGATCCAGACTCATCTGGTAGGGGAGGTGCAGATTTCCCAGGGGGGGGTGGTGTGTCAGTGAGACTGGGGTCTTGTCCAGGGGCGGGGCGGCGGAGCACCTGGAAAATGTTTTGAAAATAGGTGTTCACAGATGTAATCTGGACAATGTAAAATGGTGGAAGTAAATAAGTAAAAGAAACAGAACATCCCATTATATCAGGCAAGGCTAATTGAAAATTTTTAAATTTTAATGTGGCTAAATGTAATTTAGGCAAGGTAAAAAAGGAGACAATGCTAGTCAGCGGTCACTCATGATAATATGTGGGGATTATCTCAGCGCTCATCAAAGTCTTGTCAGCGTGGTCTGAGCTTGACTTGCGCTCATCAAAGTCTTGTCAGCGTGGTCTGAGCTTGACTTGCGCTCATCAAAGTCTTGTCAGCGTGGTCTGAGCTTGACTTGCGCTCATCAAAGTCTTGTCAGCGTGGTCTGAGCTTGACTTGCGCTCATCACAGTCTTGTCAGCGTGGTCTGAGCTTGACTGGTTCTGCGCGCGCTATCTATTTATTAGGTATTTGCTCAGTGGTCACTCATTATAATATGTGGGGATTATCTCAGCTGAGCTTGACTGGTTTTGCGCGCGCTGTTTAGTGACCCACCCACCCACTCCTGATAGAATGCAAGGGTAAGTATATATATTTCCACTGCTTTGACAGTGTGACTGGTGCCTGGAGGTGGGCTGTGGCGGGGTTGCCATGGTTACCTCTGATCAGGGGGTGGCATCCCCCCTGTGGCTTGGCACCAATCCTCCAATAACGTCAATTGGCGATCTATTTTTACTACATATATATATATATATATATATATATATATACAGTGAAACCTGAGTTTTGCGACCCCCATGTTTTACGACCACCTGTCATATACGACCACTTTTTCTGGCACGGACGATTTGTAGTTGAAATATACCTGCAATGAGCGACCACCTGCGTTACGCGACCAGCGACCGTTTTTTTGTGTCCCAAACAAGATATTTACCTGTTATGAGCGACCAACTCAACGTAAAACGGCCGAAATACGTTAAAGAAATACCCGTTTTTTCATAGCAAGCAAACGCGAATGCGACCACATGCGAAACAAGAAACCGGAAGTGTTGCTCAATTGCCGTGTTACCGCATTTTAGTCTTGTTTTGCTTCTCTTTTGAGCATTATTTGATGAAAATCTGTGTGAATTTCTCCTGCCAAAGCCAAATACTTTTTAGTTGATGTTTGAGAGTTAATACAATGACTGAATGTCTGAACAACCCAAAACCATGAGTAATATTTGTTAACTTTAGACAAGTTGATCTTGACGATCGTTTACCGCGACAAGTTTAATTGTATATTTTACAACGGCTTTTTAACTTGGAAAGGAAAGTGACAAAACTGAGTGTTCACATCTAAAAAATACTACTGGAAGATCGTAAATAAAGCCAAGAGCTTTTAACAAGACCAAACCAGCGCAAAAATTGAATTTGAAACGTAACAAAAACACAGCGCAAAAACTGAAGTGAACGACAGTACGAGTCGCGGCGCTGCCAAAATGGCTGCTATGACGTCACATCACTACCTGTCTGAACGACCACCTGTCCTTAACGACCACTTTTACGTGGCACCTGGGGTGGTCGCAAAACTCAGGTTTCACTGTACAGCTTAGTTGATACATTGAATATTGATAGAATCATAGAAACCGAAATAAATATAAAAAGTTACATAAAGTAACTGTATACAGTGTAGTAAACAATAAAAATGTTGCTGGCTTGCTAATGCTAGGAATGGGAAAATTGTAAAATCCTAGTTCAAAATTAATCCAAGTTCTAAGTTAAACTTTGACCCTTCTATTGTGCATGTTCCCCCATGCAGTAACGACTTCATCCAAATCTAGAGACTCTGCAACGTCTCTATTTAGAGAAATGCATAGCAGGTCACTTAGTCGTTCTGGAAGAAGGGTGGATCTCAGCTTAGTGCAGATGCGGTAATTCATGCCGGAGAATGCAGTCCTTTTCGGGAGCAAAATTACACGTGTGCGATAATTCACACGCGTAAATAATTTTGCGTGTGCGATTCGCACGTACGTTTAAAATGATCAATTATGGCACAGAAATATGAACCTAACTTTTATATTTCCAACACATCCGAAAAAGAAAGCTGCGTTGCTTGATATTCATTGTAAGACGTTATCTTTCGCTTTAACGCATTAGTTAAGTTGTAAAATGTAAAACGTACTTCGCTGTGAAAACTGTTACAGTCGCCTACGCTTAAAGACGATATACATTACATTGCAAAGACCTTCGTTGTGAGATCTTACGTTACGCTGTGAGATCTTGCGTTACGCTGTGAGACATTGCGTTATGTTGTGACACCTTCCGTTACGTTATGACACCTTCCGTTACGTTGTGAGACCTTACGTTACGTTGTGAGACGTTGCGTTGTGACACCTTTCCGTTACGTTGTGACACCTTCCGTTACGTTGTGACACCTTCCGTTACGTTGTGAGACATTACATTACGTTGTGAGATGTGACATATTACTGAAACTTTCACACATTTTCACAATTGCAATGTGAATGAACAATTGAACATGGCGTTTCACGCGTGCGATAAACAGCACGCGCAGTTGGGTTCACGCGTGCGCGTGCGATCGCACGCGTCAAACGAAAAGGACTGAGAATGCTCTTTCAACTGAAGCGGTTGATGTTGGAATGGTGTTTTTAACTGCTATTAAAGTGGTCAAGTTTGGAAGCCTCTTTGGATTAATTGGTAGACCAAGACGGTGATCTGCTTTTGCTCGTTCAATTTCTACTTTGAGGATGGCTCTGTCAATGTTGAGACAGCTGAACGTATCCAGTAGAACATCTAGCTCATCTAGGTCCAAGTAGGTATCCGAACCTGCATTGAGAGCATTGATCGCTCTAAGAACTTCTATGTTCTTGGAATCGAATCTGACATTGAACTCATCGTTGAGTTTCTTCTTCAGCTCTGTGTTGAGTTTTCTTATCAATTATTTTAGCAATTCGTTTCATATTGCTATTCGAAAATTAAAGTTAGTAACTAGACCGTCTACCTGTTGAATTGCCAATCATCATTCATCACGGAAAGAACCATGCGGAAAGTGATCAATAGTTTGCCTGTCTACTTTGTCGATACTGACTTTCTCAGGGGGTGCTGGAGACTGCACGGGGGGGGTGCGCACCCCCCCCCTGCACCCACCCCCCCCCAGAAAATCCGCCTATGAACATTATAAACCTCGCAGTTTACACCTACTCGCCAAGACACTGAGATCACCGTGATGATATCATATTATATTTCAAATTGTTTACATGTAATGGATACCATTAATAACTGTTTCAATTTTCTGACTAGATCTGGGACTTGGCGAGTGGAAGGTTGAAACTTTCATTAACAGGACACATTAGTACCGTGAGGGGTCTGGTAGTGAGTAATCGCCATCCATATCTATTCTCTTGTGGTGAAGACAAGCAAGTAAAATGTTGGGATCTAGAGTATAATAAAGTAAGTACTGCAGGCTTAACTAAAGTGCTTCTCGTTGTTTGACGTAGTCTTTAATAATTCATGAAAAATTCAAAAGAAATTAAAGTTTAATCAGTGTCTTTATATGTGATAAAGATACCTCCTGATTTACATAAACTTTAGCTTTGATTTTCTCGGCATAGACAAGGTTATTTTTCAAACTTACTACGCCAATGAACTTACCAAGTGGTTCGTTTTTGAAGCCGTTCAATAAACTCGCAGTTCGTGTTTTATCAGATATAAAAACACTCGGCTTCGCCTCGTGTCTTTATATCTGATAAAACACTCCTGCTCGTTTATTAAACAGTACTTTTAAGATATGGTAATAGTAATGGTAATCGTGAAGTTTTATTTTGAGATGATAATAATAATGAAATATTTCATGAGCTTTTATGCGGGATACTCTTATCTTGCACGGTTTTTGACCAATCAGAGCTTGTGTAGTATTTTTTTTTTATATAAATTCTTATCATGTACGGTAACTAATCCTAAATAATTCTGCGTTTTCACTGCCGCTAAATAGAAAACAAATTGAAATTAGTTTTAATTATTTAATTTATGAATGCCTCAGATAAATAACCATCAAGCAACTCTATATTATTGTGTCATTTTATTTATAACTTCTAAATCATTAATGTTTTCAGGTTATTCGACATTACCACGGTCATCTTAGTGCAGTTCATGATATTTCTCTTCATCCAACAATTGATGTTCTTCTAACGTGTGGTCGTGATTCTACAGCCAGGGTAAGCAATGATATGTAATTTTTCTTAAGTTTAAAACACGAATAGCACGTGTTTTATCAAGTCTAAAAATTCTCACGCATGCACCTTAAACTATGTCCGTAATTATCCCGCATGGTTGTTTTTTCTTTTGATGCATTCAATTGCTAATAATAAGTATAATGACAATTTTATATAAAATTCTATGTTCATTATTTTTACTGAGGTCAATAAGTTTTATCAGGTATAAACCACCTAGTAGTACATGGTGGCCGCATGCCCTTATATAACTGCGCTAGGACAATATAAGTGTAGCCTTTGTTTATAGCCTCCTCCGCAGGCATCTCTATTAATTTTATAAGAGAAATCATAAGAGAATCGTATTTTTGATGTTGGGTTACCTGTGGTATAAGCTGAGGCCGCGCGTTTTGGAGATCGAGGAGGACTGGGGAAAAGAAACTTACAGGTAGTCCCCCGTCCTCCTCGATCTCCAAAACGCGCGGCCTGAGCTTATACCACAAGTAACCCAACATCAAAAATACGATTCTCTTGCGACTTCTCTTATAAAATTAATAGAGATGCCTGCGGAGGGGCTAGTTTGTTCACTACTTGTAATTTCCTTTCTTTAATTTTTAATTTCAAATCATGTATTCGTTATTTGAGATGGTTATTGAAGAACCTGTTTTTACTTTAGGTTTGGGATATGCGTACGAAAGCTTGTATTCATACTTTGGCAGGACATACCAATACTGTTGCTGTTGTACGCACCCAAGCTGCCGAACCACAGGTAAATTGAAATAAAAAATGTTATGACATATATAAAAACAATTTGTATTACTTAATTATACTTACGATCTGGTTTATACTTTACACTAATAAGTGGGGTTTGTATAATTGAATTTTATAATTGAGTTTTCTATTATTCAACGTTTTCGTTTCATGTGGCTAAATATAATTTAGGCAAGGTAAAAAAGGAGACAATGCTAGTCAGCGGTCACTCATTATAATATGTGGGGATTATCTCAGCGCTCATCCAAGTCTTGTCAGCGTGGTCTGAGCTTGACTGGTTTTGCGCGCGCTGTTTATTGAGTTGATACTTGGGGGATTCAAGCTAAGTATATATATATTTCCACTGATTGATAGTGTGACTAGTGCCTGGAGGTGGGCTGTGGCAGGGTTGCCATGGTCACCTCTGATCAGGGGGGTGGCATCCCCCTGGGGCTTGGCACCAATCCTCCAATAACGTCTATTGGCGAATTATTTTTAGAATTCCTGTGTCTTACTACATGTGTGTTATTTAGGTCATCACAGGCAGTCATGATTGTACTATCCGTTTGTGGGACTTAGCTGCTGCAAAAACTAAAGTTACTTTAACAAATCATAAGAAAAGTATACGAGCCATGGCCTTACACCCAAAACAGTAAGTCGACTTTGTTGCTATAGAAATGTTCTTGTATGTTTAGCTGAGAGTAAACGACAACGATGCGCATAATAGACCCTTTTAATAAGTCCAGAGTACGTCATTTTCCGCACTTGACGTCATTTTCGGCTTTTTGAATTATATTGAAAATATTCAAAAGCTTGGGCCCCGTTCACACTATACCGGATAGCTTTTGTGCTGGCACGAAAACTTACCGGATAGGCCTTCTGTTCACACACAAAAAACGCCTGTTCCGGCACAATTTCTGTGTCGGAGCGCCGCTGCGCCGTTTCGGATCTCGAAAGACTAGGTACATCTTTTATCAGATAGCTTTTTGTGCCGTTCCAGCTCCAGTGTTAACGGAGTTCGAAATCGTTTCGGAAGTAAATTAATAGAATAGAGCGTGGTGATTGGTTGTATCGTACGGCATAATTATAAAATAACAATAACAACAGATCGCAGTTACTTCGGCGCAATATCGTGCAGAGTCTGTTCACACTTTTCCAGGTATAGTGTGAACAAAAAAAAGAAAAATTGAAAAGAAATTGACGTCAAATGGTGAAAATTACGTATTCTATACTTATTACTAGAAATAGTTTACACTAAAACTGCCCCCGGCTGATTATGCGTATATACTGGTATTTATGAGTGAGCTGTGAACTAATCTTGGCAATACAACTGTTAGTACGAGCGTGATTTTTTAAAATTTATTTATATACAACTTTTAATCTATGGTATTAAATATGAACGTTAAATATAGTAAGAAGAAAACACTAACTTTAACAAATAACAAGAAATTATACTGTTGATAATTGTTCTTCATGGTATACATGTATAATGTTCATGCCATAAAATAAAATAATGTAAAAATTGTCAGTTATGAGACACCACTACTGATATACGTCCTACTGAACTGAACTGAACTACACTCAAGGGCGGACTGGCTACGTCAGAGGGGCCCGGGCGATTTGCTGTAAAAGGGGGCCCGGTTTCCAAATCAAGTTGTTGTGGGTCCACATATGTAGGGGGGTCCGGGGGGAGCATCCCCCGGAAATGTTTTGAAATTTGGGTCTCTGAAATGGCATTTCCCGCATTCTGACAGCAGTTTTGAGCAAACTTTTAATAGTTTTAAAACATGTTTGTTATGGCACATTTCCTCATTGTTAACAAAGATTTTGTCCAAATTAGGCTTTGAATAGTATATTAAATGTTAAAATATGCATGGACTGTAAGGTCAAAGCCTGTTAAGGCCTGAGGGTTACCAATAAAAACAAAGGACGATGCAGTTCCGTACGCATTCTTTCCCATGCGCTAACCACTTATCGACTATACAACGTATATTTTAATATGATTGTAGATCAGATGTTTGAAGCGTTTCAAACTTTTCAGATCCACATTTTCTTTTTGAGTAAACTCAAGAAATTATAAAGAACGACTCTATATTAGGAGGGGGAAAAGAGGAAGATTGGTACATGCACTTCCCTCCAACTCTACGGACCCTAAACATTGTTCTCTTTTCAGAGGAGCTGCTTCTTGCAAGTCGTCCACCTATTTTTACGCCTTTTCTGTGCACCACGTTTACAATGAACTGGTTTTATATTAATGGAGTAATTATATTTTATTAATTGCTTTCTTCATAATTCCGGAACTGGAAATGTCGGAAGAAACTATAGCTTCCACTATAAACGCTAGATAATTATTTTATCCTAAGCATGTATTGCCTGATTGATACATAGCCTTTTTTTTACTTTTGCAAAGTCAGAAAGATTTAAGGGTCCAAAGGGGGCCCAACAGGCAAGGGGCCCACCGGGCGTTTGCCAGGTAAGCCCGACTGGCCAGTCCGCCCCTGACTACACTAACTGAATATATGACTGAACTGCACTGCACCGCACCGCACCGCGCACTGTACTGCACTGCACTGCACTGCACTGCACTGCACTGCACTGCACTGAACCAATTAATTGGAACGAATACCAATCGACATTCACGACGTATTTACTATTTCACTCACCACTATACTTACAACCAACAGATTATGACGCAACAGTCACGCAACTTAAACCACAAACCGCACGATAAATACTATCGAAACGACAAAATTATATATGACTGAACTGAACAGAACTGAACTGAAATGACCCAATTGATTGGAACGAAATAACGAATACCAATCGACATTCAATGGACTATATACAAAAACAAAACAAAACAAAACAAAACAAAACAAAACAAAACAGACTTTCAGTGAGACCTTTAATTCTATTTATAATTATCTTATGATTCAGTGTTACACGCGCCGTCTAATATCTGTATTCTCGTCTTAACATAACCTCCCATCCCTAAATCCCTCCTGATGAAGACTGGAAGGTCGAAGCGCGTCGAGGGTTTTGAAAATAATTAAAGCAATGACCTACATGTATCCTTCCACGCTTCATTCTTCTCCCAAACATACAAGCCACAGCCACATTTTAAAACGTATCGACCGAAACTACAGTTTATACAGAAGCGTTCACGAACTTAACTGCTGTGGTCAAACGTAAAGTATGCCGGCTATGCCCTAACACCAAGTATATAATGTTCAAATTATAGTCTTCGTATATAAAAATACGTCTCTTGAAAAAAGACACACTTGGCTTGCTGAAGAACGATTCACTTGACTTTCTTGCTGAAGAACGATGTTGTTCTGTGCCAAGAGACTGAACTACAGGCCACAATTCCATTGAAACCTAAACCTTAATTCATTCCCGATACCAATTGCGGCTATTACCCGAAAGCACACTGCGGGCTTAAACTGGACAAATCGAGATTTTCTCTGGGGTATAACTAATATATACATATAATATCATATTACGTGCGGGGGCTGGGGCCAAAACCCTGTGGGGGCCAAAAAGAGTCTGTAGGGTTACCCAATAAAACACAGAAGTCGCGTATGCCACTGAACTATGTCATGGCAACGCTCAGCCATGCTTTATTACTCGTGCAGTAAATTTAATATAAACACATGGATAATAAAGCACGTATACAATGTACTAAAATTGAATATTAAAATGTTTAAAGCACTTTTTGGTCGTGTTTTATCGGGAGTTTTTGCCTCGAGCAGTATTTAATTTCTCGTTCCTTGTTAGTGAACTCGTGGATAACACACTCACGCAAGTGTTTTAATAACAACACGCGTGAAGTTTTTGAAGGACACAAGAAATGTGTGTACTGAAGAACCATACACCTAAGTATCGGTTAACTTATCGTAATGAATTGTTTTCTTTAGGTATGCATTTGCTTCAGCTTCACCAGATAATATTAAACAGTGGAAGTTTCCCGATGGCAATTTCATGCAGAATCTTCAAGGACATAACTCCATTATCAACTGTATGACAGTCAATTCAGATAATGTTCTCGTCACTGGAGGTATATTACTAATGGTCTAATGTTTTTATTATATATCGAAATATAGTAAGGTTTCTCTCTGATGGAGGGCCTTCGCTCGAAACGTTAGACTCCTACGTTTCTCTGTTTCGGCAGTATATCAAACCTTACGTAATATAGTAAGGTTTCTCTCTGACGAAGGGCCTTCGCTCGAAACGTTAGACTCCTACGTTTCTCTGTTTCGGCAGTATATCAAACCTTACGAAATATAGTAAGCTTAGATATACTGCCGAAACAGAGTACGCTACTTTTATTTCACTATCTAACCTTACTATATTTCGATTGTTGTTTCAACACTGCCTACGCACCACGCTACTTTTATTTATATATATATATATATATATATAAGTGAGTTTTGGTTCACGAAATGTTAGAGAGTGCTCAATACCATATATAGATAGAGCAAAATACAAATATATATATATATATATATATATATATATATATATATATATATATTTCTAAAATTCATTAATAATTCATGAGGAAAACACAAAGAAAAATCATGAGCGTATCGGATCTATATATGTGATATAGACTCGCTCTAAGTTTCTCGCTGGTTTTTAACGGCTGAGATAAGCTTAATTTTTCAAAATTACTACGCCAATGAACGTATGAAGTGATTCTTTTTAGAAGCCATTTAAAAACCTTGCAGTACGGGCTTTATCGGCTCTAAAACACTCGGCTATCGCCTCGTGTTTTATATCCGATAAAGCCCTCCTGCGCGGTTTATAAATATTACTTATATATATCTATATATATATATATATAGATGTGAGTGTTTTACTAGAAAATATCCGGTGACATCATTAGTGAAGATATCGATGACATCGTTTACCGCTTTTTGCATTCAATCTATATAATAAAAAGAAAATTACGCGAATGAGTAAAATATTGTTTTCACCACGAGAAGATAAAATTCATATCTTTGCACCACCGTGTAATATCCTCTATATAACTAGCCTGCGTAGCTGGCGGTTTTTAATAAGGGGTTGGGGTCTTGGTGAAGAAGCGGGTGAGGGCGAAGAAGCGGGCGAGCGAGAAAAAGCGGGCGAGGGAGAAAAAGCGGGCGGGCGGAAGAGCGGGAGCTGGAAAAACCTGCCTCAAAACCTGGTGTTTTTGAATATCGCCCCTAACTAACACATCCTAAATCTAATTAAAACTAACCAATCATACGATAGTTTGTAATTGAGTTTGTAATTCGATAGCTTGCACGTTGCTTTCAAAACAATAATAATAGTATCGTCTATCGAAAATCATTCAGGTGTGAATCTGTCAAACTTGTGTGCTTGTATACAAGCGGCGAATGCAAACTCCAACGGAAAAAGGAAAAAAAGGGAAAAAACCGAACGTTCAGAGTACCAACGCTTTTTGCAGGTTATGTGAATGTTCCCTGAAAGTCAAATACGGTGATTTTGAGAAAATATCGCATATTTCAACTGAAAATCTCTTTAGACATTCAAAGGGCTGCGAGGACATACCGACGCTACAGGATTAACCTAGGATTTTTGGTGGACAAGTCTTCCAATCAGTCTGAACGGGTTTGCAAGGCATGTGCGCGAAAGATAAGGTATGCCTGTGAGCTGTATAATTTCATCAAAAACAGTTTAAACGACTCAAAGCTTTCGCAAGACTCAGCAAATAAAGTGGATACAAACCACAACTCACCTGTCAGCCCAACTGGTAGATACAAGCGACAATTACCGTCAAGTGTTTCTTCACCTGATCGTAGCCCACAAATTAAGAAAGGATTCAAAGCTAGCGAACGTATTAGCAAAAGGAACACGTCGAGAAAAAGCTTAGCATTTGCGAGTATAACAAGCGCAGCAACTGCGCGGTCAGCCATCGAGGATAACACTCCTAGGACTGACGAAATCCTCGCAAGTTTAAGCGTTGACGAGGTGTTAGACACGAACACTACTCGGGTGAAAGTTCTCAAAATATTCAATGTTTCCAACGCTCTAACAACACACTTCTTTCACGGCCACGTTGATGACTATCAACGATTCAACGCCTCGCGTGATCCCAAATCGTTTGATCACCGTGGTTTGATTGATGACAGCTATCGACAACAGCTTAAAATACTAACCAATCAGTATTTTCCGTTCACCAGTGGACGGGTAATTCAAAAACACCAGGTTTTGTGGCAGGCGGTATTTCCAGCTCCCGCTCTTCCGCCCGCGCGCTCTTCCGCCCGCTTTTTCTCCCTCGCCCGCGAAACCCCAACCCCTTAAAACCGCCAGCTACGCAGGCTACTATATAACTAAGCAACAACCTGTTTGGAATATTACAAACAAAAATAAGTGTAAAATTATTACATGATTGTCAGATGATATATTGTTGTTGAGAGAGACAAAGCTGGGAATGTAGTATGGTCACTGATAACCCCCTGAGATAAGTCAGATAATCAGTTTTTCCCACCATTCACTAAATTAAACTTTTCTTTTAAGGTGATAATGGCACAATGTATTTTTGGGATTGGAAAACTGGTTATAACTTTCAACGGTTTCAAGCTACAGCTCAGCCTGGCTCTCTTGACAGTGAATCTGGTATCTTTGCGTTAACGTTTGATCAAAGTCAGAGTAGGCTGATAAGTTGTGAAGCAGATAAAACAGTGAAAATATACAAAGAAGACGATACTGCGGTAAGTTTTTTTCCCATTCGGCATATTATTATTTCTGCATTTTATCAAAACGTAGTTTATTTTGTCGTTTAGTTAATCCAAAACAAAAGAGCATTTAAAATTTCCCTTTTAATCTAATTTACTAGTCTCTGATCTCTAATTGACCATACCGAAATAGACGGCGACTTCTACATTAAGCCACAAGCTTAATAAATATTATTTAACAATTATTCGCCGAAGGCGAGGTGAATATCTGTGTTTAGTATAAATACACAGGTGATTATAGAAAATCACGCGCGCTGATTGGTCGAGCTACTTCGGATTAATTCTCGATAATCACCTACAGCGTTTATTCAAAATGGTCGCCAGCCAAGTTGTCAATGCGACAGACGAGGAAATTAACAATTTTAAAGAAATGTTGTTTTTAAAAGTACGAAAATGTATACTAAAATTTATACTAAAACAATTATTCGCCTCAGGCTCAGTGAATATCGGTGAATAATAACCTCGACTACACCTCGCCTTCGGCGAATAATTGTTAAATAATAACCGAGGTTATTATTCACCGATATTCACTGAGCCTGAGGCGAATAATTGTTTTAGTATAAATACACATTTTCATACTTTTAGGAACAACATTTTCTTTGAAATTGTTAATTTCCCCGTCTGTCGCATTGACGAATTGGCTGGCGGCCATTTTGAATAAACGCTGTACGTGATTATCGAGAATTAGTCCGAAGTAGCTCGACGAATCAGCGCGCGCGATTTTCTATAATCACCTGTGTATTTATACTAAAAATATTTATGCGCATAGTAAATATTGTTTCTTGTACAGTTATCAGAAGATAGGTCTTTAAACAGATCCACTTTGGTAGGAATGAAGTTCTTACTTATTTAATCCATGTTAACATGATAAACAATGTGTTAGTTGTTATTTGAGCTGATTTGAAGTCGCAAAGCATTGTGGTTAAATGTACCGCCGCCATCTTTTCCGGTACCGTCAATAGGCGAATTTCAGGGTATTGCGTGCGCATCATTTTACAAAGGAATTGGCGAGCTCTTGGCGGGCTCTCGGCGGGCCCCCCATATAGAAAGCAAGGGCAGACAGACTTGCTAGCGAGCCAACAACAGCAATTCAATTAGGCTTATATACGAGGTATATACGCGCCTCGGGCCACCAGCTCTCAGCGCTTATTGAGACAAGGTCCCTATTTTATTTCGTTTACTAATATTATTTTTGTTTGTTTAGTCTGAAGAGAGTCATCCAATTAACTGGAGGCCAGAAATTATAAAACGAAAGCGTTACTAACATGTCATCCTGCATTTCTGCTTACTAAGACCCCAACACCTGCATACAACTTTGTAAATGTCTGCCACGTCAAAAGGAAAGATTACGTTCTACCCCAGTTGTTTAAAAGGCGACTATAGCTTCATCCTGGATTAGTTAGAAATCGTTATACAAAATTCTAAACATCTGATTAAGAAATGTGGAACTTTTATTGACAAACCTTTTATGTAAGAGATAAATACCTCGAACGGAGATATTCAGCCGTATAAACCCCAAGGATTTTGGAGGGTTTTATGTGTTATAAATACCTCATGTTAAACTGCTCCCTCCAACACTCTATATAAATCTCTTGCATTTCTAAAGGAGGATTTCCATTCAGTGCTTTTTGTCGTGCTATCGACTTTTTGCGATCGCTTTCTTTTGAATTGTGAGCCCTCGACCGGATCCGTTCCAGTCGAGGACTCACAATTCAAAAGAAAACGATCGCAAAAAGTCGATCGCGCGACAAAAAGCACTGAATGGAAATCCAGCTTAAAGAAGGATTTATGGAAGATAAAATCTCATGAATAAAAACTCAATCATGAACTAAGAATTAATAAAGGTTTTATTTTCTGAAACAGCCAGAAAACAGCTACATGTAGTATAAAGTAACACGATCGAACATACTTAAGTTCTATGTTAGACCCGAAAACTTTGCAAATAAATATTAAACGTGGTGTTTCCACAAAATATATCTTGAATACTACTATCGCCATGCAAACTTTAAAGAACAAGACACCTGGGTCAGGTGTTCACTTGGGATACTGGAAAGTGCAGAGGTCTCTATAACGCGCGAGCAAAGAGGTGGGAGTGGGCTGAGGAAGATCAGAGTGGTGCAGGACCTCTCTCCGCCGCAGAGGCTCCAGTAAATTAGGCCAAAGCGAAGGCGCGCGAGCAAACGTGGGAGTGGGTCGAGGAAGCTCAGAGGCGCGTCTTCTCTCACCCGCACGCCTTCGCCTCCGAGCCTCTGCGGTGGAGAGGTGCAGGACTATCCTGAATTGTCAATCTAAAGTGTCTAGAATTCAGGATTATCCTGAAGCCTAAGGGGACATCTCTGTCCCACATGCGGGATGTTAAACTAAAAAGCATATAACAAAAAAAACAGTAGGTGGAACTTTCTCCCTGGGTGGTTGCGATTAGATTTAGGGTTACCGGGAGTTGTCGTAATAGGGTTAGGTTTAGAGGTTTGGGCAAGGGAGCACGCCAGACTGACCTGTGTTTTTTCTTCTTTGTTCGGAGTTCCTTCATTTATATTAAGCCATTTTGAATAATGCGGTATATATCATTAGCGTATCGCAGGCGCGGGTTACGGGGCCGAAGGAAACCCGAGCGCGTTCCGAAAATTAAATAACGGTCAGAAGGAAGATAAATAGAAGGGGAGTGAAACGCCCGAGATTTTGTAAGATGATGCTGGTTGACCGTTGCTAGGAACATTTCCGTTGCTATAGGAACATTTCTAATTATGGTCGATATACATGTATGATATATATGTTATTTACCGACTGGGAGGTCCGTTTGAGACCGAGGGCAAATATTTTTCTGTACGGACCGACCAAAACGGTAAATAACTTATTTATTTTTTTGTTACATAATCAGATAAATTAACATAATTGAATTAAGTTGCGTAATCGAGATGACGTTCACGTGATATTCAAAAGTCCAAAGTTTATCGTTCGACAGTAAACAACTGCCGACATGCAGTCTGACAGGGAAGCTTGGAACCTTTTTTTGTGATAAAAAACATTCAAAACTTGAAGATCTAGTTACGAAGGGAAGTCAAAATGCAGTCCAAGTGTTTTTAAAGTTTAGTTGATAAAGATTCTTCGTCGTTCTTCTTCATCGATCGCTTGCTCGTTTTTGGCTGTTTTCTTGGAAAGTCGCTTTCAATATTTGGCTGACTGCATGAAAATTGAAAGTGTGGTCCTCGAGTTTGAAGACGAAAATGCTTGTAGTAAGCCATTTGTAATTTCAAGTTTCAAGGACATGAGACAATAACGTTGGCATGTGGAAAATATTTGATTAAAAGGTAAAGACTTGCAGCGGTTTTGTTGAATATAGCGGTTGGATAACAGAAGAAAGACATGCAGTTTAGTGTCAAAAGGTTTCAGCTTTTCTATCTTCTCGTGGTATGTTTTTTTATATATACTTCTATATAGTTTCATTTAGTGATTCAAAATACTGTGTTCACAAGTTTATGTATGTTTTTCCCACTGTTTTAAACTGTTTTCTTTATAAATATCGCTCGTAAATTTTGCTTTGTCACAGTTTTCCCAGCGTTTCTTTTAAAATTCGCTGTTTACACATGAAGTTGTCAAAACCATTTGGATAATTAAAATCATATGCATCCCCATAGCTCTCTGTTGAATATATTTTTTCTGTGGCAAGCGAACTAGTTATGAAAATCGATCAATTTTAATGACAGAATGTAAAAAAACGTTTTGGACCGCGGTCCAAGATATCGTAAAAAACTGCCCGCTCACGTAGCCAATCAAATTGCAGGAAAGCGTAGTACTCCGCCAACCTCGTACCCAGGGTTTTCCTCTGCTGACGTTGCACCGAGCAAAAAATTTAATACGGGAGGGGATGTCCTTTTTGTTATTTTGGCGAGTTCTGTCGTCTACGCCGGCTAATCTAGTTGTTATTAATAAAGACTGAAATGTTTCTACCTAATTACTTGTTTAAATATGGAGACATCAATTGAACATTACTCATATTGGAGATTTCATACCTAAAATATTGTCTTGACTAACAAGGAAAATTGGAAAATTCTATCTTCGATTTATCGCTTTGGAATTTTAGGTTAGTTTTCGCACTTTCTTTTTTACAATAGCAGTGGCATCTTCATTTGGTACCAAGTATAGAGCATTGTTTTCAATTTAAAACCAGTATAACGCCAATGGATATTGTGTTAAAAACGTAAGTTATCTGCCATTTTTTGAGTTCACTCCATGCAATGTTTGGCCTAACCTTATATATGACCTTTCAGTCAGCAATAGCGATTATAAATCGTTAAGTATCACGACTAATAGTGGTCACGACTAATAAGTGGTCACGACTAATAAAAAAATAATGACACTTATCCATCCAAAATGAAATAGTGAAATAAAAGCAGCCTGCTGCGAGGGCAGTGTTGAAATGCAAGTCGAAATATAGCAAGGTTGGTGTACTGCCGAAACATGAATCGTAATGTCTACTGAGATTTATGTTATTGTTCGCCAAATTCAAGATCACGTGACGTTGAACCTGCATGATTGAGCAATAAAAAGCAATATTTTACATTAAAGCAGCGAGGCGCGAACGGAAGAACTTTCGTTGTAGCACTTGTAGGTGATGGTTTCGTTATAAGGCTACGTCCACACGTATAGTTTTCGTAGTGTTTTCATATTGTTTCAGGTAAGTAGACCATTGTTTTCTATTCCCTTGAGGACGGAGAACAATATGAAAACGCTACGAAAACGTATACGTGTGGACGTAGCCTAAATTCCACTTCATTTGGACATATGCATAGATGGTCCCTCAGGAAAACTCCCTTTGCAAAGAATATTTAATGAAGTGCAGTAAATTCGAATAAACGATCAATGGTGGGACTGAACACAGTGAGAGCCGAGAGGTAAAATAATAATACAATAGTTTTGCCAACAGTACAACAACTAAAACTAAAATTCGCTTTTGTCTTAATATGAATGGTTGTGCTAAATTATATGTCGTAAGTTGAGTTGCCTTCATTGAATATTAAATGCACTAAATGTCTGGTGTATTGCGCATCACTGGTTTCTTTCATAAACACGGTGAGGACTGGCAATTGTCGTACGCGTATCAGTTTACGTACACGTATAATTAAAGAATAACTAAAGTATTAAGAAACATTGCCATCTGACAACAAAAGTGCAAAACTCCGATTTAATAATGGGCACGGAGACGACAAATGCTTTTCGACTGCGTTGTTCCTTGGTTTTCTTTTATTAATGATTTGTAGACAATGGTCTCCAAGACCGTTCTCGTGAAAAGTTTAAATCCGTGGAGAAACTTGTAAAAATGGAGGGGGGGTACAGTTGTTTTAAGACCGAGTGAGTAGAGAATGATGTTATATATATTGCAGAACCGTGATTGCAGACATACATATGCTATAAATTACAATAGTAAGAGTCTATACAAAATGCCTCCATTTTACATTTACAACTTGTTTATAAATAAATCTAAAGATATTCTGACGAAGAGAAGCGTGGGTGGGGGAAACCCCATGGATGAAGGCAACACGCCTGATGTACCGCGTGGACCTCGGCTTATTAGGTTTGGGTCATGGAATGTAGGGAGCATGACAGGAAGATCGTGTGAAGTGGTGGAGGTGTTGGAAAGGCGGAGAGAAGATGTTTGCTGCGTGCAGGAAAAACGATGGAAGGGTGGAAGCACAATAATGGTGAGAGGAAGGAGTGGCCGGTACAAGTTTCTGTGGCAATGAACGATGGGTATGAAGGAGTACATGGAGGGTTCGGCTATGGTATGAGAAACATGCAGGGTGAAACAATCTTGGAGTTTGGAGATGCAATGGAGATGATTGTGTGTGGAACGCAGTTTAAGAAGGATGACAACAAGTTAGTGACGTATTCATCGGGTGGATCGACTACCACGGTCGACTACTTGATGACACGTAAACAGGACAGAAAATGCCTCTGGGATGCGAAAGCAATTCCTGGAGAAGAGGCAGTATCACAACACCATCTGATACTGGCCGACATGAAAGTCAAGGGTGCAGTGAAAGCTCAGAGGAAGAAATTCTGCCCGAGGAGAAGGGTCTGGAGGCTAAAGGTCGAAAATGTGCGAAGGCAATTCAAGGCTAAATTGGTTCTGCAAGAAGCCGGGGAGGGTGAGGTGAATGAGGTATGGGAGAAGGCGAGAGATGGTTTGTTGAAGGCGGCAAGTGAGGCATGTGGGTGGACAAAAGGCCCACCAAGGCATGTGCAAACATGGTGGTGGAATGAAGAGGTTGGGAAGACGGTGAGTGGAGAAGAAGTTGAAGTTCAAGGTGTGGTGTCAGACAAAGGGTACTGCTGAGGAGAAGGCAGCGTTGGAGGAGTATGTGGTAGCGAAGAAGATTGCAAAGAAAGTGGTTGCTTGGGCTCAGCAGGAGGAGCGAAAGAGATTAGGAGAAAAACTCAACACTGAAGAAGGGCAGAGATCTGTGTTCAGGATAGCAAAGCAGATGGCGAAGGAAAGGCAGGATGTGGTTGGAGTGAACTGCTTGAAGGATGAGAGTGGAAATATAGTTGTGAAGCCGGAGATGATGAAGAAGAGATGGAGGGAGTATATGGAGCGGCTATTGAATGTAGAGAATGATTGGGATGGAATTGTAGAATGTGGGGTAGTTGAAGGACCAAAAGAGCATATCACAGAATGGAAGTAGAGAAGGCGATAGGGCAGATGAAAATTGGGAAGGCAGGTGGTCCGACGGAACTGGTGGGTGAGATTATCCGTGCAGCTGGTCAGGTAGGGGTGAAGAAGATGACGGAGATTTGTAATATGGTGGTGCACGAGGAAAAGATACCAAGGGACTGGGAGCTGACTACCCTTTTACCCATATATATCAGGGGAAAGGTGATCCATTGGAGTGTGGGGCACATCGGGCAATAAAGCTGTTAGACAATTGGGATGAAGGTATTGAAGAGGGTTCTGGAGAAAAGGTTGAGAGAGAAAGTAAATATTGATGGCATGCAGTTTGGATTTATGCCAGGGAAGGGGACGACGGATGCGATCTTTGTGGTACGGCAGATACAGGAGAGGTTCATGGCAAAAAAGAGAGTATTGTATTGCATTTGTGGATCTGGAGAAAGCATTTGATAGGATACCAAGAGAGGTGGTTAGGTGGGCGTTGAGGAAGCTGGGGGTTGAAGAATGGTTGGTGAAAGCAGTGATGACAATGTATGAAAAAGCGAGAATGGTGAAAACGAAGCATGGAAACAGTGAAGAGTTTGAGGTGAAGGATGGGTACATCAGGGGTCGGTTTTGAGCCCATTATTGTTCGTGGTTGTGATGGAGGCGCTGACGCAAGAAATTAGAGAGGGTCTGCCGTGGGAGCTGTTGTATGCCGACGATTTGGTCTTGATGGCTGAGAGCATTGAGGAACTTAAGGAGAAAGTGCTGCGGTGGAAAGAGTGCGTGGAGGCGAAAGGGTTGAAAGTGAACACTGACTGGTAAAACAAAGGTGATGGTGTCAGGAAAGAATTGTGGTGATGTTGAAAGGCTGGGGAAGTTGCCATGTACTGTATGTGGAAAGGGTACTTGGGAATAATTCTATTCGATGTACGGGTTGCAGTGGATGGGTACACAAGCGGTGCTCAGGTGTGAAGGGCTCGCTGGCTAGAGTTGAGGATACGTTTGTATGTAAGTTGTGTGAAAGAGCAGGTGATGGGGAGGATAGTGATGTAGATGAGAGCATGGATCTGGGAAATGGGGTACATTTAGAGAATGGTAGAAAGTTTTGTTACCTGGGGGATACGCTGAATGGGGGTGGAGGAGTGAATTCAGCTTCTGTGGCGAGGGTGCGTTGTGCATGGGGTAAGTTTAAAGAGTTGTCTGGGATCTTGACAAGGAAGAAAGTGTCATTAAAGCTAAAGGAGAAGCTGTATGTGACGTGTGTGAGGAGTGCTATGGTGTATGGAAGTGAGACATGGGCCATGACTGCTGAGCAGGAGATTGGAGCGGACAGAGATGAGGATGGTGCGATGGATGTGTGGTGTATCGCTAAAGGATAGAGTGGCGAGTGTGGAGCTGAGAGAAAGAATGGGGATTGAGTTGTTGTCTGATGTCATAAAGCGGAACCGGTTGAGATGGTTGGGACATGTGCTGTGGAAAGACGATGGTGACTGGATGAAGAAGAGCATGTCGCTCGAGGTGGAAGGTACAAGAGGACGAGGAAGGCCGAGGATGACATGGAGTCAGGTGGTGGAAAGGGATATGAGAGAGTGTGGGTTGAAAAGCGAGGATGCTCCGGAGAGAGAGAGAAATGGAGGTAACTGCTGTGGGGAGCCGCCGGCCAACCCCCGCGTATTAAAGTGAGGAAAACGGCCGTAAAACGATTGTTGTTTTGTTTTTTGTCTAAAGATATTCTGACGTGTATCATTCTATGTTCTGGTTTGATTTCATCAAAATTATGTAATGTATGGCTTTCAGATTACTCTTAAATACTTGCCTCAAAATGCAGGAATAGTGTTTCAGAGACCCTAGAAATCGGAAATTTTCCGGACCCCCCTAGGAGATTGAGGTTCTTGCCCTGTTGATTTATCCGTGAACAAGCTGTTCGAACTATAAGTGAACAACTTGTTGAAAACGTGTTCACGGGGTTTGATTTGATTTGATTTGAACTTAGGATTAAGAATTAGGTATAAACATCTTTACATATTGTATCCTACCAGATAGCCTTCATTAGTTAAAAATCAATAAATAATTAAGTGACACATTTGCAGGTTAGTTTAAATTTACAGTTTATGCAGGCAAAGTCCACCAAGTGTGCCACTTCATTATTTTGTTCTAGAAAATTTTTTTTTAGTTCATTTTTGAAAGTTGAAATGCTAATATTGCTAGTGTCCTTTAAGCGGTTAGGGAGCGAATTAAATAACAAAGCTCCACTATATGAGATTTTTGTTTTACCAAGCTCACTAGAGACTTTTGGAACTTTCAGATCTGTCAGTGATGCTCTTGTGCTAACACTATGTGCTTCACCGACAAACTGAAATAAGTTATACACGTTTGATGGAGCTTTATTTTTTAAAACAGTGAATACTAATATAAGTTTTCTTAGTTTAATTAAATTATGTAGTGGAATCCATCCAAGCTTTTTAAATAGTTCAACTGATGATTCATCAGTAGATGCCTCCAGTATAGTACGTGCTGATCCTTTTTGGAGTTTCAGGAGATCATTAAGTTTTTCCTTTGATGCGTTGCCCCAAACGGTGCAACAATATAATAAGGGGTGCAGCACAACATTGTTCACGTCTGTTACGCACAACATTGTTCACGTCTGTTAACAACCGTGAACAATTTGTGCGTTTTTACGCGTGTAGATCACGGTCAACAACCAATGAAAATGCACACAGAAGTTACGTTATTGTATTAATGGTGTTGACCACAAAAAGTACTATATATAAATTCTTATTGATCATAAAATTTCTTACATCGTACTCTTAACAGAGTAGTACAAAATATCTACAGCGGCTACAATAGTTTGGGTCTATGAATTGATGTTCTCTACAGAAAAAAGTCTCTTGATGGCATCCCTTGTTCCTAAACACCCTCTGAAAAAAAAAAGAAGTTTAAACTCGAAGTTTAAAAAACACATCCAAGGTTGATCACGCACTAATATAAAGAATTTACTATACAGTTAAAATTGTTCATTTAGGGTGCACACGCTGAATCCTTAAAAGGCTTGAAAAGGTCATGAACACGCTAGACTATATAGTTGATCCCATTTTAAAAGCTTTAGTTCTCAAGTTAAATTTAAAGCCCTAGCTCAAGTTATAATACATTTTTTAAGCTCTAACTTGTAGTTAGTTATATTTCCATGCGAACCAAAGATTTTTTTTTGGAATAACTGTTAGTAAAATTAACCTAACGTAATGACGCGGTGAATTTGGTCCTAGGCTCTTTCTGGATTTTGACGTATTGAGTAATCTATAAAGAAACACGAAAAGGGCGGGAAACACCATTTTACTGGATCTTTCTTGTTTTTGTATAATAACCCTTGTGAGTTATCATATCCCGGTTTTAAAGATCTAGTGCTGGTGTAAAATTATACAAAAGATTCATATCATTCAAATATTTAGTCGTTTCTGGTAAAAGCACTTACCCTACAATGCCAAATAGTATTATACAATAATCCACAATCTTTTGGCACGTCGTCAGCTCTCTACAAAAAAAACAGGTTTGATGATTATAAAAAAAGTAAAATGAAAGACACAACGCAGCACAGTATAGCAAAACACAACACAACACAGGCCTTATTTGCAGGAGAAAGTGTCCAAATTATAACAAATAATATCAATAAACAGTTTTTGTGGGCAACCAGGTAATGGACAACGTGATGTATATTGCTACTCTGGTTTAAGGTGTAAACCAGTCAAGTTCTTTATCATAAACTGAGGTTATCACAACTTTTGTGGATATCTCTTAGAAATAAAATATAAAATAAGATGAAAAAGGAAAATAAACGGGATCACCACATAGAGTGGGTATCTCCCCGAAACTATAATTATAGAAAAATGGGGTCACCACTCACCACTTAATTTGGACACTTTCTCCTGTTCTTTATACAACGCCACTTAGAGCATTTTCACGTCTTCAGGACGACGTCAACGGTCAAAAGATGAGAACTGCTGCTTGAGATTGACTTCAACACAGACACTACAATCATTTTAGCAATACTGATGGCGTTTTGGAAGTTATTTAAAAAAAAACTAGCTTCAAATATCAAATATAATAGTCAGTTAACCGTTAAATTATTAACTTCTTTAAATTGTGAAACTTATCTTGCTTTTTAACCGCCGTCGTCGTCTTAGCATCTTAAAGTCCCTCTTTAAGATGCTAACTATTATATTTAATATTTGAAGATAGTTTAATGACTTCCAAAACGTCCCAGTATTGCTGAAATGATTGTAGTGTCCGTATTGAAGTCAATTTCAAGCAAAAGACGTGAAAATCCACTAAGTGGCGTTGTACAAAGAACGAGGATGGTGTTGAGATTACTCTTGGGATTACAAATTATTCATTCTCTTTGTTTCACAACTAGAATTATTTTATTTAGAGGTCGCCGTCGTTGAAGTTGCCGTCGTAGCATCTTAAGCCTGGTTTCCATATAGCCGTATAAGAGCCGGCGGCATGGCATCGCCGACTCTTACGGCTATATGGAAACCAGGCTTTAAATATAGGTAATCATATGATAGCGAGTACAATTAAGGATTTACACTACAAGTGATATTTGAAAATTTTGCCAAAAGTAGTGTAAATCCTTAATTGTACGAGCAAAATCATATGATTACTCATTTATTATATCCATGACAAAATTACGACACGTACGCTTCGTACTCACTCACGCCTTTAAAAACATCTTGTTTCATTACTTTACAAGAAACATTTTCACTCTGGGTGTTCTCTGTACTCATTTCAAAATATTTACATGGAACTTTTAGTTCATAGTGTACCACAAGTCGTTGGAAATGTGAAAACTTTCCATTGCAGAATTGGCCGCCATTTTGAATTTTATTGTCAACATCGTTCCCAGGGCCTTGGGAGCAGTACAATTAATAAAATAATTGTACTGCAGTACAATTAATAAAATAATTGTACTCCTCTCAACCAATCAGAATGTAGTAATTTTGTCATGCATATAATAAGGTCCCTAATTTTAAATGAAGACCGTCACAATTAACCAATTGAATGTCGTGTAGAGAACTTAATTTCAAAGATGACCAATCACAGTGAACTAAGCTACTTCACTTAGCACGACTAACGGCGCTGGTTCATGGTCTGTGTTTTTCAAATTTAGACACAGGCTATGACGTAGACTAAGAAATAGGAGATTTTAAAAGGTTGTCTGTATATATAATTGTGTAGCAAGACCTACCCTTCAAAAACTTTTAAATGAAATACACCAGGTAAGATGAGAGCTAAGAGCATACAGCAGGATGAGCCAATTAGAGACATTAATGTTGAAAAATTTGGAATTCCAATTACAATCAGAATTGAGATTCCTACGAGGCTTGAACGCATAAATGACTAAAACAAAAAACATATAATAATAATAATAATAACTTTATTAAAAAGTGTCTATGTATTTAGTTTTAACAAACTAATTGGGGACACTTACTATCTAACTAAACTCTAACTAATAATACTCTAACTAATATATAATTTATATATAGATATAGATATATGATATACAGTAACAGTAACAGTAACAGTAACAGTAACAGTGACAGTAACAGTAACAGTACTAGTAACAGTAACATTAACAATAAACTTCTAAAATGTTGTAAGATATAAAAGTTAGAAGTGAGAACTGCGAATGATTTTAAGTAGAGCAAAGATTACAATTATTACAGTTGTTTTCTACTAAATTCTGTAGATTTTTTCTTCTAATGCAATTCTTAAAACTTTCTAAGGATGGTTTTTCTCTTTCTTCGTGGTTTAGTTTAGATCACAGTCCAAAGTACCTTAAAGAGTGCTTACCATACTGCACTGTGTTAAAATTGTTTATTCGAAAGATTACGGTTACCATGCAGCTAGCAACTAATGTGACCATCAAATTTAATAGCACAAAATTAGTGCTTCAAGGTTTTGCCCTGAAATTTTGGAAAAACATTTCGAGCAGCATCTTTATAATCAAGGCCCGTTCACACTAAAGAAATAGAAAACATTTTCTGGTTTCCATACAGTTATAGAAACACGAGTGGAAGTTTGGGACAACGAGAAATAGAATCGGGATGTAATAGTTAAAACCTACACATTTATAATAATCTTCATTCCTTGGATCTCTGAATAACCTCATTTCCAATATTCTTGATACAGGGAACATCATAACTAAAACAAATACATATCTTTTGTTTAAAAAATGCATTAACTCTTTCCTGTCCGAATCGGTCTTTAGTATTTTATTCTGGCTAACGCCGGACAATTTTATTCACCTCTGGGGAAGCCCTCGGACAGGAATGAGTTAAAAAGATAAAACATGCCGTGTTGTTCTATAAAATACGGTGACCTCTACACACCCTCTGACTGATTGGCTGGTATCCGTGCATTTATTATTTATAAGAGTATAAAGGTAATGAATGATGCCGTGACCAGCAAATTTTCGAAAACACCCAACTTAGCATTTTTTAACTTTATTTATATATGCAACAAATAAAACATATAACCGCCCCTGTGCATAAATAATGTACTCTTATTAACGTTTGATGTCGTTTAAACAGGAAAGAAGTGTGAAGGTTCCTCTCTACTCAACTTTATTCGTGTTCAAACAACGTTAAAGTATTAAGCGCGCATTACTGCCCAGTGTGGCGCATGCCCATGCACGCGGCTTTTAGAAAAAAATTCGATTAAAGTCTCAAAGATGAAAACATTCGCAAAATTGCAAATAAAACAAATTGCTCGTTGCTGTGTAGATCAGTTGGTTTAGTTATAGTATCTATAGCTATTGCTTGAAAATTGTTTATTTTTAAATAGTTTAAAATTGCTATGAACAACAAATGAAGTCCATGCATGTATCATGTGAGTTTTCACGTCAGCATGACGTTGTCCAGTTATTAGTATGAGTACGCATGCAGTAACCAATCATGCAGTGAGAAGGTGAAATGGAAGGTGAAAAAAAGACCTGCAACTAAGCCTTGCTTTTTTCCATTGAACGTTCGGATTCTGAATGCTAAATACTGACTAGCTGTATAGAAGTCTTGTCAATCAAAAGACGTTATAGCCGGGAAAATTATGTCTTCCTATACTGGCCACCAGAAGATTCGCCTCAACATAATCATTTTGGCTTGTACTATACCAATGTTGGCGTTCAAACTTTCGCTAATTCCAATAAGCATTCAGTTTATGTTACCTTTAACAAAAATTGTTTAATATAAAATTATTTTAACTAGTTTTAATTCTAATTTCTAATAGATTCTAATTGTTTGTTATGATAAATGTTAATGATAAATGTTGTATATTTAAATAAATAATATGTTAATGATAAATGTTGCTAAATTTAAGGAATACGCGCAAAGCTATAATACATAGGGTTAAGACAGACCGTTTTAATTATTTTTAATTCATTTAAAGAATATTAATAATTTGTTAATACTAGTATAGCTAATTGTTTAATATTCTTAACCAATTTTATAACCTGTACACTTAACTTAATTCAGCCAATGACTACAACGTTTTAGTGAATAAATTGTCTATTTATCTATCTAAATGTTAAATTGTTTAACATAAAATAATGATTTGAACACCAACATCAGTATAGAAATGATTCTCCTCTGTTTGAATAGATGTTAATTGAGCATTTGAGCTTTATTTGATCTTTAATTCACATCCTCAGTTATTTAGAATTCAAAATAGATCAGCATTTTTATAAATGCGCATGCTCAGTACTCACCTGGGTATGTGAAAAATAAAGAGAATATTAAACAGCTTTTAACGATCACGGGAAATCTACCTGTAATATCAATTCATAAAATCAGAGTTGCAGAATTACATGTTGCAGGTATATACACATATAGGGAGAAAGCATATACACTGTAGTCAGAATTGATCTCAAGTCTGTTCAGCAAAATTCTCCGACCACTGACACAGTCTGTTCCAATATGACTGGATACAGTTACAGTATTTTTTTTCACAAATCGAACGTTTACATTAGCGTCAAATTCGGGTCCAATATCTTGCAGTGTGGAACAACTACACATAATATACGCCTGACTACAGGTCAGGCGCGCAACGAGAGGGTGCGACCGCCCCCCTAAACATGCGATTTAAATCCTTTATACTTGGGTCAAAAGTGTCCTCAATCTAGGAAATGCCATTTTACAGACCCAAAGTTCAAAAATTTACGCCCCTAGATTTGTGTCGTCACTTTGTCCTAAAAACGACCCCCTTTCAAAAATCCTGGTTGCGCCCTTGCTGCAGGTTAAATATTAGACAAAGTACAGTAGTGTGCTGCGTAGGCATGCAGTATAAGCAACCTGCATACACGAGACTGCATATCAAGCACATTTATAGTTTACAACTAAAAATAACCAGTTTATTAATAATACTCACCATTTGGTAAGTTTAACGTGATTATACTTTCTGTTTTTTCGCCAAATGACTATAAAATATAAATAAAATGCTGTATAAAGCCAAACTTTGTAATTTTATTAAAACAAATTAAAAGCGTAAAACAGTATTTCTTGAGTTAAATAACATTCTGTATTGTTTCAAGTTCACGAGTTTCACCACCTCATAAAACTATAATTTTATATAAACATAAATCAATGACGTACTAAAAGTTCAAAATCCGTTGAATTATTAACTATCTAAGACCACTTTCATAAAGGCATTTGTTTTAAATATTCTTTTATGTGCATCTAAATAGCCTTTAGTTTGGCCTCGTTATATGAAGGAAAGATTCTTTTGAATTACGGATACACAAACGAGGCCAGAAAGGCTTATTAAGATGCACATAAAAGAATATTCAAATTAGTCGCTATTATGAAAGTGGTCTATACGTGAAATTAAATAATTTAAAGAAACATTGGTTTCCACAAGCTGTTAACGCGCTGTCTCACTGCTGAGTTAAGCTTGGATAGATGACCAGCTTAGCCTCATGTGAGTAGTTCTTGCTTCTCTCCTGTGCCTCCAGAGTTTTTCACTGGGTTTGCCGGTTTTCCTCCCTCCGCAAAATCAACACCATAGTTTCCCCAGCTGTTAGTTCATTCATGCGTTGATTTGGGCTGGGGTAACTAACTTTAGCTTAGTTACCGACTTCTACTATAACCCTATCTAATACTCATGTAAATAGTTTTCTACTACTATTTTTACTATATCTTGTATATTTCTATTTAATGTTTTACACGCCCCTCGTGGAAATCAGCTCGTGTTGACGGGGTTAGCGTGTATAAATAAAGTCATCATCATCATCATCATCATCACTTCGAGGTATCTAACCTATATACTTATTCTAACTATTAACTAGTTCCATCAAGGGATGAGGGCATTATGATTATCAGTATCTAAATACTGTCATGTTAACGGCTACATAAAGAATCGATTAATTAAAGTCGCTTAAGTATATAGCAATTATATATGATAATATTTTCATGATGGTATTTGAAAAAGAACTTTTACATGCCTTCATATATATTATCAAATATCGTATCCCGTTCTTGAGTCATTAATTATGCGATTTAAGTTAAAAGGAATGCCCATTATATCATCTTATTATAACTTACCAAATAACCACAGACACCAAACGTCAAATACAATGATGTAATTACGACCATAGCCAACTTAAATATTCTAAAATTTAAAACAAAAATAACTGTCATGCAGCCTATGCACAATTCTATGCACAAAGAGAGATTATCTAATCATCATAAGAATATTTGTATAAAAATGTTCAACGAAATTGCGAATGATGTAGATCACAATATTCACCACCTAATACCAGACATTAGGAGTTCAAGCTACAATATTATAAAGATTAGGAAGTTCGCAGTTCCACACCACAAGACGAACCGTTTTGCAAATTCGTTTTTTATTGCTTCATGTCAAAACATTTTAGTTTAGAACCTTTAACATTGCTCCAATTTGTATGCTTCCAACAGTTTGTAACATCATAACCTAACTTTAGGATTCAATATTGTAATATATTATAATCATTATTATTATAATTGTTAGTAGTATTATTGTCATTTAAATATTATTATCATGTAAATACATAATTCAGCCATTGGCTGCCAGTATTTAATTATATAAACTATCTAATTCTTGAAACGTCAAATTTCATAAAACATTATACAAAAAACAATTTATAAAAAGTTCAGTTGACGTTTCACCAACAGTTTACTATTTACAATATATCATTACCCGTAGAACTTCTCTTGACACTCTTTTGCTACTGAAGACTCTAAGGAAAGAATCATACCAGCTCCCTACGACATAAAACCTCAATTAATCATATATAATATAATATAATATAATATAATATAATATAATATAATATAATATAATATAATATAATATAATATAATATAATATAATATAATATAATATAATATAATATAATATAATATAATATAATATAATATAATATAATATAATATAATATAAATATAATATAATATAATATAATATAATAATATAATATAATATAATATAATATAATATAATATAATAATATAATATAATATAATATAATATAATATAATATAATGTGTAATGTATATGGGTTGCGCCTAAAGATTTCCCACACAAACATGTTTTCATCTTGAAACAGTAGCTTACCCTTCTTCATGTATACATAGCAATTCGATAGGGCGCTTTTTCTAGTTTGACTTAGGCTACGTTTACACGGTACCGGACGAATTCGAGACCGGTTTCGAATTCGTGCTATTTCGCCGTGTAAACAGGCGGAACCGCGTATACTAATACTAAAGCCCAAATGTTAAAAAGCGAATTTTAATCATAATGTTGAGATTCAATCTTCAAATGACTTAGACATTACTTTTAAAGCTTACATATACCACTTTTTACCATTTTTGCAGGAGGTCTAACCATTCTCGTCCCAGAAGCCACAATCCTTTTGATCAGCGCCAAAAATCGGGACTTCTAGAGACCCTCTAGGGACGAGGATGGGTCTACCCCAATCTCGTTCCCAGAGCCCACGTTCCCCTTACCCAGCGGGCGGGAAACGAGAGACTCTGGGATAATCCGTTCACGCCATAACAGGATTCGTGTTATCTGGAAGAAGAGTTATATAGCGTTCACTGTGTTCATCAGCCAATGAAATGTCGATGTGAAACGGATTATCCCAGAGTCTCTCGTTTCCCGGGTGGGGAACGTGGGCTCTGGGAACGAGATTGGGTCTACCCCTAAAGACTGTTTTCCACTTCAACCGTATCGTACGAAACGTATTTTTCTTTGTCTTGTGAGCTCTCTAGCAGAACAAATGACCTTAAGACGAAAGAAAACGCTACGTTTCGGTAGCAAATGGAAAACGGACCCAAATCTTTATTTCCAGGAAATTTTCCATGTGTTTCAGCGTGCGCACGCATGTTAATTGGAAAAAGTGCCCGTTGAGCGGAAGTTCGTGTTATTTGTTTAAAATATGACAGGCTGGCATGGGGTTGATGGTTTGCAAACCTGTGAGCGCGCGTGTTGACAGTGGCGAAATGACATGGCAAATCGTTTTCTGTTCAAATTAAACGTAAAATATCATGAACTTCATGCAGTCTGTGCTTCAGCTCAAGATGCACTCTTTCCGGTTAACATGCGCACGCACACCAAAACACGAACCTCCTTGGAAAGTAACGTCTTAGGGTTAAACCTCCAGAAGAAAGCGCTGAGTCATTGCTAACCGTTCATCATACGCGAGGACATGCTAAACTTCAAAAGTACCGACGCGAGTGGGACTTCTGTTGTATCTACTGTTAAGTTTCCTATATGCAGTCTCTTTACTGTATCCATGTTATAACCAAGATATAAACAACCTACTCTTAGTACTTCAACGCAAAAATATCCATTGGCAATGCAATTACTAATCTTAACAACGAAAACTTATTTGGAGTTTAACATTTTTCTTACCTCGTAACAATAAACAGCAATCCCAATAAAAAACGGCAAACCTTTAACAGAATAGTTCTGAATGTCTTCACTAAACCAAACAACAACAACAAAAATTTTAGTAAGCCAGAGGTCTATTTTTTTTAATAGGGGTGTTTGTTTAGAATATTAGTTACGTAATGTTTAAAACACAAGCAACAGATTGAGCTATCTATGTCCATGAAATGTCCCATTATGGACACAAGAATCTTCTCCTGACCACACACTGTCTGCCGGGGTAGTATCTAGCGACTGAAAACCAGACAACTCTAGGTAGATGGGGGGGGGGGGAGACAGCCATAGAAAGTGACCCACCCAAGAGGAGGCAAACTCTGATTTCAAACCTCTTGTTCTGGGTCATACAGAACATTAAATCCAGCTAGACTACGTATACTGTACGTATATAGTGTCATGTAATGAAACAGGATAAGAGTTATAACGAGAAAATTTTTGAACAATAGCTATAAGGATGATTTTAATAAACTTTAAATATTTACCCAATCTTTTGAAAATGCTCAAAATCAAACCAAAATACAACACAGTAGGCAAATATGTTGGCAAAGTCAGCAAATAAACTAAAATTCAAGGGGAAAATACAATAATTGAAATACTGTAAAACTAAAGAGCTGAATAAGAAACCTAGTACATACAAACTTTAATCTTTTTATTAAACATTAATTATTTTAATGTTTCCGTTGTAAAATAACAGTAATAACAATAATAACTTTAACCAAACAACAAATTAAAAAAAATAAACGTTTTAAAATAAACGTTTAATGACAAAGTATCCTTTACGTATCCTGCGATTCAGAGCCCCTTTCCGACCTGCGCAGGTTTCGGGGGAAAGTGGGCTCTGCCAACAAACTCGATCTTCGCCCCACGTTTGGGCCGAGTCAGTCAGGTAGCCTGTCTAGGTCGGAAAGGGGCTCTGACTCGCAGGGTACCTTTACTGTTGTTACATGTAAAATGATAAGAAAGGATTTTTACTTGAGAAAGTTCGCATATTTCTCTAAACCATACATCCCTCTTCACACTTAGTAGAGGGCTCACTGCTTAGAGTGCATGGATTTGGACTCGAGGTTGGATTGGAATAAGATTTACCAGTTGCAGTCACACTAGACTAGTCTCTAAACATTTCACGGTAACATTTTTTAGGTTTTTTATAGTCAGGATGACTGCCAAGATTGCTGACCACTCGTACAGCGGATGACTACCTCACCATAGAAACCAGTGCATTTCCAGGCATAAGTCAGTTAGATTGCATTCATATTCGGTTAAGTGAACTCGAATCCATGCAGTCCTATTGCGTTCTCACTCGGCAACTCGCAAATCACATCCAGTCCAAATACAGTGCGAGTCTGCTTGTGTGAACGCACCTTAAGCAAGATGCCTTTATTCAAATCAGACACGGCAATGTACATGAACAAAACAAAAGTTTGAAGTACCTGAAAATGCTGAGATGATGCAATTGTCTAACATTCGTTAGTATGATCAACGGAATAACTACTCCAATTAAATATTGATTTCTAAAAATAAAGATCTCAATCAGTAAATGACATTCACATACATGCATGTATGTACCGACATAGACGCGTGTAAACGTACCAATCTGCATGTATGAATGTATATATATATATATATAGATATATAGATATATATATACATGTGTTAAAAAAATTCTGTGTTAAACAAAGTTTTCTTAATCACTTTTAGATCGCACTTTCCCGATTTGGGTTTACCAAAAACAATTACATAATTAAAAAATATTATAGAATTTGAAATCTAATAACATAATACAGTATCTATAACATACTAGAGGTCGATGCTATTTGATTTTCCAGGCGGAAAACGTAGACGTAAAATAAAGATTAATGCTCAGCTTAAAATTCTCAAATACAAGACTAGAAAAGATGTGTCTATTTGTTGTTTCTTGATTTTAAATTTTTGAATTCAAACTTTAACCGGTTTTTTTGTAATATAACACTTAATTAGCTCACATGAGTTATATGTAATATATCATACACTCGGAGGAGTGTTTCATCAGGATATCCAAACACCGAGACGTTTGTTGAAAACCAAGGCGAAGCCGAGGTTTTTGAACAAACTTCGAGGTGTTTGGATATCCTGATGAAACACTCCTCCGAGTGTATGATATAGCATCTGAAACAAATCAGTATTTTAAGAGAAAATCAAGGTAAAAGTTTGCTTAATTTATGTAATTTCTTCCTCCGATATCCAAACCACAGACACGGTACTGATTTCCTTTGTGTTTTCTTCATGAATTATTAATGAGTTTGAGATATATATGTATCATCTTGTAATATTTTAATCACTCTGAAGATGTTGCTGAGTGCAACGAAACGTTAGTAAATATATATTCAATCTTTTCTTATTATCATGGTCTTGCATTTGAGAATTTTAAGCTGGACATTAATCTTTATTTTACGTATACTAGAGGTCAGCGACTCTCCAACCCTCAGGCACCTCTTTCCCGTGCATTGACTTTTGACGGTTATTACTATTTCCCAATGTCAGGTAAACGCAGATTGTTTTCCTTCTGGCTAACAGCCTTGTACTGTATGTTGGCCGGGAGAGTGCAAATACTTAGGAATACATGTACAAGCAAGAAATAGACAAAAATTTGCTTTAATTGTATGTTTTGATTTAATAGCCAAATGATGCATGCGGAAATGTGCCATAGTTTCAACACAAAGTCCAGTGCCCAGGAAATTTTTTGTAAAAAAAGGAAATATTTGTATCGAAAAATTGTATCTTGCAGGAAATATTTGTCAGTTTTTTTAATCCAAGTCAAAGTTTAAAGATAAATTTCCTATTCTTCAAAAAATCGAAAAGCGTCACGGTCACACAATTTTGATGGGCATCACTTTTGATCGAATATCAAGTTTCATATTCGATGACTCATCTTTCTATATTCTTGCCAAACTCAGCGACGATTTGTAAACAATTCGAAAGTGTTTTGAAGGTTTATTATATGACCTTAACCTGTCTAAGTTTCGTATATCCTTGCGTAAATGACGCAACGATTTGTTTTAGAAAACAATGAAATATTTATCATTTCAGTATAGTGTTGCTTTTGCAGGCTGCATGCAGCTGTCATTGTGCATTTGCAAGAATGCAAGCTGCTTTTACCTTATTCAACTGTTTCAGCAATTGTTTTTTTGACGCTATAAATTATGGTTTTGACATACAAACTTGCAAGTCTGGTGGTATCACAACTTATAAAATTGAAAAATTCTACCAGGCAGGAAATCGTTAATTTAGTTTAGCAGGAAATATTTATTTTTGGATTTTGCTGCCAGGAAGAAAAATGCTTTATCTAGGACTGACAAAGTCTTTCCTGTTTGCAAGATACGTTGCTTTGATTTCAACAATTCAATGAATTCCTCAAGATGATAATCATAGCGTCTATAGACCAAGGGTCTCAAACTCCCAGTCATTAGCAACACGGCTCATAAACACTTTTTATTAGGCCCTCCATAACAAGATTTCAAAATATAGTACAATCCAGTCCGCAAATATATTGTAGAAATTTCACTATTTGCCTTGTTGGCACGAAACCAACCTCGTGCCCAGGACGTTCTGAGAAGATGCGGCTAGGCAAGAGAACTTGGCAAAGACTGGATTTTGTCAAAAACACGTTAAGGAACTCTTCGATATATTTAAAAGATTTTCCGGGGAGTTCAGCACACTGGAAGGACCAAAGACTCGGCAAGAGTAAAATAGTTTGTCTACTTTTCACAATTCGCTTGCACGGACACAATGTTTTCAACTGGCCAAAAACATTTCTAAATACAGTACACTGGAATACTTTGTCGGCAACGAGGTTGGCACGAAACAGTATAACTCTGTTCACTCTGTGTCTGTTGTATAAAGTTGTCCGTTGTATATCCGATTATCCCTTGTCTAGAGAATAGTTTACAGTAATACACGTACTGTGTACTCCATGGTGTACTCTCGAATAAATTTACCTACTAAACCTTGGTATAAAATTGGCCATGTTCTCGGAAATAAATATTAAATAAGCACAGCAAAATCCTAAAAAAAATATGTAAAAAAGTATTATTCTATAATTGCAGAAAGTGCATTATATAATTCAATGATGAATTGTGTAGAGGTGTCCGTTGTATAGACGTGTCCGTTGTACAGAGGTGTCCGTTGTACATCTAATGGTGTCCGTTGTACATCTAATGGTGTCCGTTGTATAGAGATGGCCGTTGTATATCTATGGTGTCCGTTGTATAGACGTGTCCGTTGTACAGAGGTGTCCGTTGTACATCTAATGGTGTCCGTTGTACATCTAATGGTGTCCGTTGTATAGAGATGGCCGTTGTATATCTATGGTGTCCGTTGTATAGACGTGTCCGTTGTAAGAGGTGTCCGTTGTATATCTGAGGTGTCCGTTGTATATCTGAGGTGTCCATTGTATATCTGAGGTGTCCGTTGTATATCTGAGGTGTCCGTTGTATATCTGAGGTGTCCGTTGTATATCTGAGGTGTCCGTTGTATATCTGAGGTGTCCATTGTATATCTGAGGTGTCCGTTGTATATCTGAGGTATCCGTTGTATATCTGAGGTGTCCGTTGTATATCTGAGGTGTCCATTGTATATCTGAGGTGTCCGTTGTATATCTGAGGTGTCCATTGTATATCTGAGGTGTCCGTTATGTATATCTGAGGTGTCCGTTGTATATCTGAGGTGTCCGTTGTATATCTGAGGTGTCCATTGTATATCTGAGGTGTCCGTTGTATATCTGAGGTGTCCGTTGTATATCTGAGGTGTCCGTTGTATATCTGAGGTGTCCGTTGTATATCTGAGGTGTCCGTTGTATAGAATATTATTATTATTATTATTGTTATTATTATTATTGTTATTATTATTATTATTATTATTATTATTATTATATTATTATTATTATTATTATTATCAAACTTACCTACTTGGGACAAGACTACAAGACTGTCAACTAAAACTACTCCTGATTTCCCAAAAGCATATCGCCCTAAATAAAAATAACATGAAAAATCAGTTTTAATGCAGACTGAATTAATACTAGAACTATACTGTTAATTAATCTAAATTTACCTATATCTCCAAATTCAATTTCATGATGAAAGCCAAGCTAATAACAAAAAAATATATAAAAAATAATTAACTGTTGGAAAGATAAATTTAACCCAAACTGTGTGAATTCAATACTTTCCCACGTATATAGACCAAATTAACAAACAAAGATTAACAAAAAATTAAAATACAAATATTGGCAAGATTATATAGAGAAATAAGATTTCTCGCCGGCGGATGACAGAGGCGAGAAATGCAGTTCTCACACGGAGCTGGACACCGGGTTCTAGAGAGAACCCCATTGTGATATAATCACTTTTTTCTTGTTGTTGCTCGCTACGACCAGACGTGTATTCCCCAGCCCCCATCCCACCCACATAGGTGAGTGCATTATGCTAGCAAGGCCGTGTTGGCCAGCAATTTAGGTCAAGAACTAAGTTTGTTCATAGTTAGGTGATTCGTAGGATTGTATTAGGGTTGTTAAGACATGAGTTTGTTTGTATATAGGGCGATCCTTCATGATTGTATTACGGGTTGTGTTTATAATAAAGTCTGGTCGAGCATTGCTGCGACTTGATATCACCAGTGACATGTGAGAATGAATTACATAATCACGCATTATATTTGCAAAACACAAATAAATGGCCACCAAATGCCCAATGTTTGATCAACAAAAGTCTTCCCGACCATTTGGAGGACAGTTGATGGTCTGCATGATAACAAGATATTGATCCCAAACAGAGAGCTAATAATACCAATTCAAGATGTATCCAAGTGTTAGTGACGAAAACACATAAAAATATCACTAAGGAGCCTAAATCAGCTAATAATAACTTTGACAAGAAGATACTAACTTAATTTTGGTTTTTGAAAAAAATTAAAAATTTGTTGCGTGCTTTCGTATGTAGATGAAATGATAGGGAAACGCTCCATGTTCAAGTTTTAACCTTGTGTAGCTCACGAAGACACTCGGTGACCCCCACCTTTTTTCAATTATTTATTTCCTCCACCAGCTCTGCAGCATATATGAAAAAATAGAGAAAAAATCATTTCGAGAATTTGAAATATCGCACGTTTGTCGTTTTTACGGCTTCAAAAAACATGTAACAAAAAAGAATGTGGACATTCTTATATCGTAAAAATGTTTGTCAATTGTTATTTTTATCAAATTTTCTCAGTTCCATTATTTGTTCAATGCCATGCACTAAATAGTTCATACATACAAGTGCATCTAAAATATCAAATATTTTCCTAGTCAGAATAAATTAAGTGCTTTTCAGCTTTTGTGAAGGATTTTTTTTAAGATAACAAGACGAAATCAAGAGTTATAGAAAATGGTTACAAATTGGGAAAACAGCATGGTTTACTGCCAGCTGGCTTTTCTAAACGAGTTCGGTGACGCCAACTTTTTTTTGTAATTTTACTATGAACATATCATAAACTTTAATACTGGGGAGTTTCAGCAACTTTTCATTTCAGGACGAATTACTGAAGAGTTACAACATAAAAGCATTTTTATCTTTATATGTCTCTTTGGCCCTGTTATCGTGGTTATATCATCTTAAAACATATTTTTGCCTCTCAAAATATCACCTCAATCTGTATTTTTCACCTTTAAATTTTTGGTGATGGAAAAAAAAGTAAAGTAAAGTTTACATGCCCTGTGCATTGTTGGTTATAAATTATTACGTAGTACTGGTCATGACACCATCAGAAAAAAATAATGTGTGTAGATCTAGAATAACAAATAAGTCAAGATTGTATACATAAGTTGTACGTATACATGTAGTGCACGTGGTACATTTGCGAGCTTGGTGTGTAACAGACGTTTGGTGACGTTCGTCAAGCTCAACAGACAAACTACATATCCCATATGCAAATTAAGGCCATGTCACACGAGGCAATTTTCCTTGCAACTTGCAACGCAATTTTTGTCGAAAAAAAATATTGCAAGTGGCAGGAGGATGTCAGACGAACGCAACTAGTTGCAACCTGCAACAAGGATTATATTTTACGCCCGCTGGGAAATTAGAACATTCAAGATGGCGGCCGCCATACCGTATGGTGATGGTGATTGTGATTGGTTCCTTCTCAAAAAATTGCGAAACAAGTCAGTTGCAGTGGGGGTGTCACACGCCGCTGCAACTTGTCTCGTAGCGTTGCGAAAAGTAGAAGCTGCTTCTACTTTCTCTGCGACTTTAAATAAACATCGTTTAAAAGTTAGGAAAATGCCGATCTATAAAGATTTACAAGAGAAATGGAAAAAGCAAGAAGACTTCAAAGAAGTGCAGTCTTGATTTATTAATATCAATATGTTATTTGGTTATTAAAGAATACGAGCAACAATTATTAGCAATTAAAGAAATTGCTGCAACATTGTTGCGTTGCACCCAACATTGTCACGCAACAATTATTTTGTTGCAAGTTGAATCAGCATGTTGCAGCCAGTGAACTCGATGTAAGTTAAAATGTGATACCTGGAACGCTAACGAAGGACCAAAAAGTGAGGCAAAAAGTTCCAGGCCCCTGCGCGGTTTGCAGGTACGATTCAGTCTCCCACAAAATGTTTTTTACACGGCCGCCCGTCTTGAGCGAACTGCGAAGACTCGAAAAAAGGTTTGAAAAAATTATTTATCAGACTAAACGTGCATTTAATGGTTTCCCATTGTTGTGCAGCGCTGTTGTTGTTTTATTTACTGTATAGCAGTCCAAAACTATACAGTAAATTAAGCTAGGGATGAAAATAGGCTGAGAAAACAGACGTCCTTTTGCTGGCTAGGATGAAAACAGCCAGCCGAAAAGGTGAGAACAAGAGTGAGAAAGCTATTCTTGTACGAGTTTGAAGACGTATTGATACTTGATATTTCATAATATACATATAATGTCATTTTCTTATTTCTGCTCCTTTAATTTCTTGTTCAGTTTTGTTAAACGGCCTTTTGTAACTAATGATATTTTAAGAAATATAAACTGACAACTTGATTGTTTATTTTTCACGTTTACTCATGGCTAGTTGTTGTTTTCGGTACGAATGCGGAATGCTTTTTAAACAAAACGAACTGATGAAACTGGTACTAACCTAAACGGCATATTCTATACTAAGTTTGTGTTGATTTTTTGTATCCTCTTCGGAGTGACGAAACTCTAATATATATGGTTTATAATATAACGAAAATTTGATTTAATTTCTTCACTGACAAACTTCGTGCACGTTTTGTAAAGACAATGACTTTTCCTATAGCAACAAATAGACAATCACTGCATAATTAGTTCGGCAGCATAGCACAACCAATCAAAATTTAAAATGCACGTTTAGCAAAGCGTGATAAAATGATTCAATAAATAATTTTTCAAACCTTTTCGAGTCTTCGCAGTTCGCTCAAGACCGGTGACCGTGTAAAAAACATTTTGTGGGAGACTGAATCGTACCTGCAAACCGCGCAAGGGCCTGGAACTTTTTGCCTCACTTTTTGCCCCCCGAATGACTGGACGTTAGCGTTCCAGGTATCAGATTTTAACTTACATCGAGTTCACTGGTTGCAGCAAGTAGAACTGGAGTCTACTTTTTTCAACAAGTTTTTTCACTGACTTGCAACAAAATAATTGTTGCTTGACAATATTTACAGATAAGGTAATACGTGCAACAACGCTTTTCAACTTGTGCAACAAGTGTTGAAAGTTGAAGAAAAATGTTGCCCGTGTTACCTCACCTTAAAAGAAAATTGGACATTTGTGTTTAATATCTGACATGGCCTTACAGCCGTGTTCTCCACATCAAAATGGTGTCGTTCACGTCAGTTTTTGCGCTTTGTTTTTGTTACGTTTGATTCCGAATGTTCGCGGCGCTGGTTTGGTCTTGTTAAAAGCTCTTAGTGGCTTTATTTACGATCTTCCAGTAGTATTTTTTGGATGTGAACACTCAGTTTTGTCATGCACTTTCCTTTCCGAGTGAAAAAAACAGTCGTAAAACATACAAACTTGTCGCGGTAGTTGATCGTCAAGATCAACTTGTCTAATTGTCTAAAGTTAACTCAAATATTTCTCATTGTTCACTCATTGTATTAACTCTCAAACTTCAACTAAAGCCGGCATTTAACTCTAGCACAAAAATTCGCACAGATTTAACTCTAACACAAAAATTCGCACAGATTTTCATCAAATAGTGCTCAAAAGAGAAGTAAAACAAGACTAAAATGCGGTAACACGGCAATTGTGCAACACTTCCGGTTTCTTGTTTTCGCATGTGGTCGCATTCGCGTATAAAACGCGTTTGTTTACTACTAGCTTCCTCCGCAGGTAACTCTGTCGCTTTTGATCATGAGTATTTCGGTAGTTGAGATGGTCGCTCATAACAGGTAAATATCTTGTCTGGGGCACTAAAAAGTGGTTGCTGGTCACGTTTGACAGGTGGTCGCTCATTGCAGGTACATTTCTATTATAGAGTTCACTGGTTACAAATCGTCCGTGGCAGAAAAAGTGGTCGTATTAAAAGCTCTGCTGCAATCCCTAGAAGATTGTACAGTTAATGTTTTGATTATCAATTTCACATGGAGTCTGGTTATTCTGGCTGAAAGCCTAATTGTGGTGCCATCCTTACATTTCAACTAAATTGCCTCAGACTGAGTGCCAGTAGTACTGTACTGGGACTAGTATACAGTATGAGTGAGTATGTCAATATTACATGCACTGGCCTCAGGGGCTCTGGAAGCTTTTCAAAGTTGTGGTTGTCCTGTGTCTCTCAGAATGCCATAGACAGGGCCATGCCCTTCATAGAATATAATAGATAATAACTATATATAACATAACATACAAGATAACATCACAAGTTCACAACAACTTCAAGAACTTTTAAAAAAAGTATTATAAAAAAAAAGGTATAATTATTATGTATAAAAAAACGAAAAGATCTACTTCGCGTCAACATTGAACAACACCAATTATCAATTTGTTTAAAATTTGCTAAAATATTGTGGGTATCCTTCTTATGTAGGACACCCACAGTCCAGAAAGTGTGGGTGTCCAGATGGCACCTGGACACCTGCTGCTTCCAGAGCCCCTGACTGGCCTATACATGCAGAGCATAATATGAGTTGCCAAACTGTATGGGATTTACAAGGTAAACCATTGTAAATCCCATACGGTCAGAAATAAAATAAATAATACTGAGCAAATTAGTTAAAAGGTGGTAAACTGCTGAGAATATAGCTTTTATAATGAAATACGATGTCCTGTACTATTATTTTTATATAACAATTGAAAATACTTTTGTAACAAATACATGCACTAAAAACTAAATAATGCAGTTTACCACATTTTTACTTTGCTCTATTAAAGCACAACATTCTACAGTGTACTTTCTTGCAAATTTATATAATTGTATTTTGAAATTAACCTTACGGTAGTTACTGACTAATTATATTTAAAAAGCAATTTTAACTGAAGTAAAGTTTATATGCAAACTGGGATGATACTTGTGTATATCTCATTACAACTACTGTACATGTATATATACACCTGTCCTGTATCAGTTAGAAAGCTACTTTGTTTGTCTTTTCTTCTTGAACTACATTATTACTATTACTTAAGTATATTTTAACATTCTTTATAATTTACCTTAGGTCTTTTTGTTTCCACACCTCCTTCAATTATGCTGTTACTTTGCCTGGGTTTCTCATCAGTGACAGATATTAATTTCTGATAACTTGGTTCTTTACTTAAAATCTTGTATTTACAATCAACCAGAAGTAACATTGCTCGAGTACTAACAAAAAAGTACATCATACAGTATTGGTGTCATTTAAAAAACAAATTATATGTAAATTTCTCTAGTTAGCATTTTAAGCCTAAATCAACCAAACTGTTATTGTTTATATGTTATTCTGGCTATATATACAGTCTTAATTGGCACCTAAGCATGTACACTGCATATCAAAACATGTTCTAAATTATAAGCCAATTAAAGATAACCATTTTGAAATCAATACCATGGAATTGGCAAGATGTGATTGGCTAATGGCATATTCATGTGACAATAAAGTATTGGTTCGAATGTATCGAACAAAAACCTAATACATTTCCAAGGTAAACATTTAACTTTGATCATATTGACGTAAAACATGTTTTGATGGGCAGCTAGTGTACACGCTTAGGTGCCAACGACTCCATACATATCAGTAACAAGGTGTCATATACTAAATGAGTTTTGAATTGGAATCATGATTAATTTGAGGCTGAATGTGAATAGAATTCATACAAAATAAAATTTAATACAATTACCTCAGACAACCAACAAATATAAGAATGAATACCCCTTCAGCTATTCCAGCCTATAATTTGGTGAATGAAAATACAACACAAGCATTAGGCCAAAACATTAGTCATCTGTACCTAGCTATGAGTGGATGAGCCCAGGCCATAGAGTGTAATGTTTTATCAGAGTAAAGAGACACATTTGACATCATTTTATATTATGAGTTCTATTGTACGTACAACGCATAATTATGCTCTATTTCAATCTCTATTTCAATCCCATCTATCCCAATTCAATCTCTATTTCAATCCCATCTATTTCAATTCAATCTCTATTTCAATCCCATCATGCTTTTTTGTCTTTAATTGTGATAGAAACAGGATTGATGCCATTTAACAAGAACAAGAGCAATTTTCTAAAAACAGAAACACACAGCTTTTACCAATTAGAATGCATATTTTCAGAATGTTGATTTATTTTAAATTTTAAAATATTTATATAATTATATGTTACATATCAACAGTTCAGTATCTCAACTCTGAAAATGTTCAATGTCAATAGATCCAAATATTTACAAAGTACGGCTTATCCTAGATCTTTAATCAAATCAATTTATCAGTTAAAATAGTATTATTAAATTGACATCGACTGGTATAGATATTGCTGTATCCTTGCCTTTCATGGATAAATTTACAGCTAACTCTGACTAAAATTTATCTAAAATCTGTTTCCCTGGACATAACATAGCGCCTTTAAGCCCTATAAATCAAACGAGAACGCAAGTCATCGCAAGTTGGCAGTCACGCTATCTCAGCCAGCCGCTCTGAATAGTTTCCCAAAAATATCATGTACCGTGACAAAGTTAAAACTTGTTTAAAACACTCATGAAACCTTTATTTTGTTAATTTCGGGAGTTCGACGACCGCCACAGAAATTCTGACTGCCAACTTGCGATGACTTGCGTTCTCGTTTAATGTTTGAATAATAGTTTGATTAGGAAAATTAGATTCGAAAATCACAATATTACCTCTCTAAAAGCAAATGGAACTCCAAGAACTCCAGCACCAATAAACGCGATGAAAATATTAGCAAAAATTTTAGGTGTGCTTTTAGTTCCTTCATTGTGCATATCCAAATCTGGATAAATAAAAAAAAACTTTAAAATTCTCTCAGATATTTGTGAATTCCTGCATCTGAGACAAATTAACCTGTCGCTTAGTGCAAGTACGAGTGATTGCCTGAGTGAATGCTGTATTCAAACCTGCCGTAAATGTTGACAATTTCAATTCAGTTCCGTGTCGTGCGTGTATAAATGCGCAACGTCACCAACTCACCAAATTTATTAAGTCATGGGAGGGGAGGGAAGAATGGGGAAAAGAGTGTGCTATGAAACTGAAAGTGGTAATTAATAACCCCCAAAATGTAGTTATTTATTGTAAACAATTTATTTATTTATTTACAAGCTTTGCCAGAAATGGCAGGGAAGTCCCACAGAGCTTGTGGCTCCATTATGGGATCCCAAAAATACAAAATTAATATGAAAAACATTAAAAAAACAATAAAAAATAAATAAATTTGGCTAAATAATTAAAAAAAACCTTTGACGTTTATAGGTGTTGTTCGTAAAAAATGGGTCGTTGTTGACCAGACCAGTGACTAATGCAAATATCCGGCTTGACCCTGTGGCTGTTTGTATAGGTAATAGCATGGTTTCGAGTGCAATTTGGAAAAGAACATGCACGAGTGAGTTTTTCAAAGACTATCAAAACAGAAGAGAATCTTTCCAATCAAAAGGCTTTGTGCAAATACATACATGAAAAAATTTAACAGGAAGAGCTTTTTTTCTAGTCAAAAATAATTTTTGTACAAATTTAAAAAAATAAAAAATTTGCACTGTATTTCCTTTTTTCTGCACTGTATTTCCTCAAAACGGCACTGCTCTCAGCCAATCAGAATTGAGAAATTTTTTCATGTATATTTATATTACAGACGAAAGATTATTGAATATTTTTGTGACCCCATTGTCTTTAATAGACAAAATAGCAGAAGATAGTACTCTGTTCCAGACCAAACGAATGATTTATACACCCCCTTTAGAGTGGCAGTCCCCGACTCTCCCGTCTCCCGTAGGTATAGCCTGGTACCCTGGCCCAATCAAAGAATATGGGCCAGGTAACCACTAAAGACTTCTGCTTTCCTATTGGTTGAAATTTCGCGCGTTTTTAGTGGCTATGAGTAAAACTGCAATCGTCATAAGTGGATTTAGCCCTGATGACGCGAGAATGAGATTAGTGGTTACCTGGCCCTTATTTCTTTTGAAATTGGGCCAGGGTACCAGGCTACCGTAGGTACAGCCAATACTTGTGTCGGGGTAAAAAAGGTGAGAGGGAGAGATAGGGTACATAATGGGATTATAATGGGATATAGTGGTACTAACGAAGTTGTAATGGCGAGGTTCCTAAGTAAAAATAAGTCTTTTCCGAACATATCGTGGAACAGGTAAGAGAAGTCTGATATAGTGTAGGATTCAATCCAGTTTATATCTATGCTTGGAACTTGACATCTTTCCTTGTCCGTTTGAAGTGTTGTTATTTAGATTATATTGATTCATTCTGCAAGCTTTTTTCTCATGTTTTATGTTATTTCTCAAGAATATTGCTAAATGTATTTTCACATAATGTATACTCTATTTATTATAAAACTTTTATTTTTGTAGTTTTTATTCTTAGAACTTTATTAGTGTGTATCCTCATAGATTCACTCATACAGTGAACATCATATTTAGATCAATGTCTGGTTTGTGGAAATGCTGTTTGTATGCCCACTATTTAATAGTACAAATGAATCTACTCATTGAATATAACTTAAATAGTACAGATTTAAAAAAAAAAAATATATACAGATTTTAATGTTAAAATAGATATTTCTGCTAGGACTTCATCAATCTGGTGATACAATATAAACAGATGATACAGATCTGGTGATACAGATGTAAACAGTAAACGCATATAAAGTAGTGAAAGTGTAAAAATATTTGTGAGCAGAGCCTGCAGAGATCAGATCAGTTCTGAAATCTAAATTTGTTTGCAGGCCTTAAAATATAGATAGTGAGTTTCAGGGTGTTGCGCGTGCATCATTTTTCAAAACAACTGGCAAGCTCCACTCAAGATAAACATATTGTTTAAAATAAACAATGTATAGATACAGTTTCTGGATGTTTAACACTGTTATTCTGCTGTTGTTGGCTCACTGGCAAGACATGGCGTTATTAGCAGGAATCCCCTCCAGCTTCTTATTGGCCGATGAACTTAGCACTACTGCATGACATCTGGTGTGGTATGGCGTATTTATATATGTGGTAGCACAAATATATCGCCCTTTGAGTACGGATTGATTCTAGATTGCAATTCTGTTGCAAATACTGTGACTCAGCTTCAGAAACAATTCCAAAGTTAGCAAAGATGTTAGTGGACACGAACGTGCCATGTCAATAACGTTGAAAGAGCAGTCTCGGATTTGAAATCGGTATTAAAATATCAAAAAGAAAGATTCGCACTATTATACGACAACGTGTTTGCAACTTTTAGTTTATACCCACTCTTAAGCTTTGCATGTTTGGCCAAGAGTGGCTTGGATAATGTGTATGCGACTGGGCATAATTATAACTTAAACAGTTTAATGAAATTATGATACTTCAGGCCTTGTGATGAAAAAAATAAAGGAGATTGACCAATCAAACTCCTAAATTTAGCCAGGTGTTTAATTGAGCTCCTAGGTTAAAAGTCAAAATATTTGGCCATAAACGTAGAACCCAAATGCCTAAAAAGTGTTAATCCAAAGTGAAATATTAACAATTCAATTTTATTGAATTACAGTATAATTATATTAAGTAATATAAAAAAGAACAATGTCAAACAATAACATGGCTATTAATTAGTTGGACGTCCCATGCACGTATGCCAACATGGCCGTCTTCGCTGGACCTCGGCAAGAAGGGTGAAGCTCAATTGTTCCAGCAGATCTTGCACCACACTTTAGTGACATATTGTGTACCATTATCCTCCGTCAATTCATGACCGATCACATTTTCTTTTTGCCAATTTCTGAATGTACACAGTTTAACCTTTTTCCCCTGCCATTTGAACGAGTAATAAAACAACCACAGGACATGGCAGGAAGTGAGGAACACCTGATCGCAGGTTACTAGAAATACTAAGTTCCCGTATCTGAGCGCTGTATAAACACGCACTGTAGTTTGCTGCTGTACAATTTCCAAGCGATTATATTGCGCTCAATAAAAGCAATTTCAAGCTAATTTGGGGACAAAATTTTCAAAAATAAAGCACAAAACCACAGTATTTTTCAACCTAATCATCTTATTTTAGACGCTCGATTCACAGCACTAGAACATTGACTGAGGGGAGTGCGGAGGCGATCTGGATTGATCGCCTCTCGTCAAAAGGCCTAATACTTAACTTTGATCACGGCATCACGCTTCAAGTATTTGACTCATTCTATCGCCAAACGTGCACAGCAATCTCTTCAAAGAATTAATCTTTAATTTTCATTCACAACAACGTGATACTTTGATGTGCGAATAGCATTTATAACATTTTTTTTCATAAGCACTTTGTGTAATGTGTTATACATGTATTTAGTCAAGTGTTGGATGTGTCAATTTTATTGAAATAAAATTGATTATGAAGTTCTTATGTATGTTCTTTTTTTTTTGCTAGCCATGAGGACCATCTTGGCATCACGGGACATTGAAATCCCAGATAATGGTGAGCAAAGTAATTAGTAAATGTACAGTATATGAGTAGGAGTAAGACGAATCCTTCGAATCTTTTAAGGTTTTTTAGCCTGGAAGCACAACCCCAAAATGTTTGGAAATCTCGAGTCTTTGAAATGCTATTTTCCGCATTTTGGACAAGATTTTACAGAATTAATTATGATTATAAAACGTCATATAAAATATGCAAAAGACAACACAAATCAAAGAAAAGCTTGAGCACATTCTGAAAATTTAAAATTATTAAGTTTTGGGTTTCTTTCAGTGATTGTAATCAGTGTCTGCAATACGTTAGTGATACATATGGCAAAATTCAAAATTTGTGCTTGTAAAAAAACAGTTAGAATAATCGTGAAACAAGACTAACACTGCTGGGCTCCCTTGCTACAGTGGCGCTCAGAAGTTTTTTAACATCGTTTGCGTGTATCGTGTGTGTGTGGTGCGTGTGTGTTGGGTGTACTACACGGAAAACTACACGCACTATCCGTGTAACTACATGGAAAACTACATGCCACTTTGCGTGTACTACATGGAAAACTACACGCCACTTTGTGTGTACTACACGGAAAACTACACGCCACTTTGCGTGTACTACACGGAAAACTACACACCACTTTGTGTGTACTACACGGAAAACTACACGCCACTTTGCGTGTACTACACGGAAAACTACACGCCACTTTGCGTGTACTACACGGAAAACTACACGCACTTTGTACGTTAGGTGGTCTTTGAATGTCCATGTAACTCATTACACGGAAGAAGGCGTACACGGAATTTACGCTTTTAAACCCGTTTTTCACGCGACGGAAGAAATAATAAAATAAACCCAATATTTTATCGCAATTAAGAAAATTCCAAAATTTTATTTGAAATTCTCAAACAAGCAGTAGTACTTGGAGCAATGATTCGCGTTAGGCCTTGAGCCACGGAGTTTACGCCATTGTTTATCAGAGTTAATCAAAACCCGTTTTTTTACGCGACGGAATAAATAAATAAACCCAATCTTTATATAGCAATTAGGAAAATACGGAAATTTTATTTGAAATTCTCAAACAAGCAGAAAAAAACCCGAAATCATTTCGAAATCACATGGTATTCTGTAAAAAATGCATTATAAAGGCCCGTTGATCAAAAGAAAAACGGACAATATAAACTTGTTTATAAACCGCAAATATACAGGAGTGTGTAAAATTAGCTTTTGCACGACTTTTTCCATGCGGCACTGCTTTACTTCATTTGAGTTGAGATGTGTCAAGTCGGCATGTCATCACAACAGAATGCCTATTTAAAGCAAACGTTCTGCATGTAACGTTCATTTGGAAACATTCTAAATGCCAAATATATAAAATTTAATATGGATGTTTAACTGGAAGTAAAGTGTTGTGATTATTTTTGAAATCTATAATTTGGAAGACGTGCATGTCAGTGATGCTACGACAGCATTAAGATAAACTGTGAGTATTCTTTAACATATGCATGTATATTGAAATGCCGTGCCTTAAATGTCATTTGAGTCAATCTAAATTAACCTTTGTTTGACCGCTTATCCGTTCAAGCTCGTGCGAATCTGTAGAATCGAAGCCCTTTCGCTCTTTATATATCGGAGATCATACCTGACAATAAACAATTCAATTCCATGTGCAAACGCAAATACTTGATTCTTTTGCAACAAACCCGTATAAGTATAAATCGGAATATAACAAGGTAAGGTAAACTGCCGAAACAGAGAACTTAGTGATCGAGCGAAGGCCCTTCGTTAGAGAGAAACGTATGGTTCGATTTGATTGAAATACACCCACGGTACGTGTAGTTTTTCCGTGTAGTACACTCCCAGTGCGTGTAGTTTTTCCGTGTAGTACACTCACAGTGCGTGTAGTTTTTCCGTGTAGTACACGCACGATACACACACGCTAATGTTAAAAACTTCTGGGTGCCCCTGTACGTTGGTGTTTTATTACTTGTCTTCATTTACAAAGGTTTATACTTAGGGCCTGTTCACACGAGACTGGGTTATCTCGGGGGGGGGGGGGGTGGGGGGGTGGTAGGGATAACTCGGGGCTAGGGTCAAAGTTGGCCCTGTTTCACATGATAAAACGAACCTTCCCAAGTTATCCCATGGCCCTCGAGATAACCCTAGCTTCAAGACCAAAATAATATGGCCCTAATATAGACCAAAGTTGACCCTACCCCGAGATAACTCGGGTGAAAGTGTTCACATGGAGGTAGGGATAACTAGGGGGCTAGGATTACCCTATCGCTCCGACCGAGTTATCCCTATCCCCAGTCCTTTTTGGGAGCAGAATTACATGTGCGATAATTCACACGCGTAAATAATTTTGCGTGTGTGAATCGCACGTGCGTTTAAAATTATCAATTATGGCACAGAAATATGAACCTAACTTTTATATTTCCTACACATCCGAAAAAGAAAGCTGCGTTGCTTGATATTCATTGTAAGACGTTATCTTTCGCTTTAACGCATTAGTTAAGTTGTAAAATGTGTTTTACATAGTACGTTTTGTACTTCGCTGTGAAAACTGTTACAGTCGCCTACGCTTAAAGACGATATACATTACATTGCAAAGACCTTCGTTGTGAGATCTTATGTTACGCTGTGAGATCTTGCGTTATGCTGTGAGACCTTGCGTTACGTTGTGACACCTTCCATTACATTGTGACACCTTCCATTACGTTGTGAGACCTTACATGTACGTTACATTGTGAGATGTGACATATTACTGAAACTTTAACACATTTTCACAATTGCAATGTGAATAAACAATTGAACATGGCGTTTCACGCATGCGATAAACAGCACGCGCAGTTGGGTTCACGTGTGTGCCAACGCGTGCGATCGCACGCGTCAAACGAAAAGGACTGTATCCCCCGAGTTATCTTGGTCTCATGTGAATGGTTTACTTTTTTAACATGGAAATAAACTAACACCGAGTTATCTCGGGGGATAGGGATAACCCTACCCCCCCAAGATAACTCGCCTCATGTGAACAGGCCCTAAGGGCATGCGTATTTATGCTGTTGCTCGGGATAACTCGAGGTGAAGCGTTCACATGAAGCTAGGGTTATCTCGGGGGCCAGGGACAACTCGGTAGTTGCGTTTTATCATGTGAAATAATGTAGGGTCAACTTTGACCCTAGCCCCCGAGTTATCCCTATCCCCCAAGATAACTCGGTGTTAGTTTATTTCCATGTTAAAAAAAGTAAACCGTTCACATGAGACCGAGATAACTCGGGGGATAGGGATAACTCGGTCAGAGCGATAGGGTAACCCTAGCCCGAGTTATCCCTACCTCCATGTGAACGCTTTCACCCGAGTTATCTCGGGGGGGTAGGGTCAACTTGGGCATGCGTATTTATGCTGTTGCTTGGGGTGAAGTGTTGACATGAAGCTAGGGTTATCTTGGGGGCCAGGGACAACTCAGTAGTTGCGTTTTATCATGTGAATTAGGGTCAACTTTGACCCTAGCCCCCGAGTTATCCCTACCCCCTGAGATAACTCGCCTCATGTGAAGGGCATTATCTCGGGGGGTAGGGTTATCCCTATCCCCCGAGATAACTCAGTGTTAGTTTATTTCCATGTTAAAAAAGAAAACCGTTCACATGAGACCGAGATAACTCGGGGGATAGGGATAACTTGGTCGGTGCGATAGGGTAACCCTAGCCCCCAAGTTATCCTAATCCCTACCCCCGAGATAACCCGGTCTCGTGTGAACAGCCCCTTAGATAGTGAAATAAAAGTAGTGTGCTGCGTAGGCAGTGTTGAAACAACAATCGAAATATAGTTTAGGTTAGATATACTGCCGAAACACTAACGTTTTGAGCGAAGGCCCTTCGTCAGAGAGAAACGTGTAGTTTATTTACACTCTTTACGTTTCTCTCTAACGAAGGGCCTTCGCTCGAAACGTTGACTCATACGTTCTCTGTTTCGGCAGTATCACTAACCTAAACTATATTTCGGTTTATATTATAGACGACCAGTCAAGGCTTCAAAATATTGCTTTGGCCGGCCGTCTATTAAGATAGATGGGCTTATATTGAAAGTTTTTTTAATAAGCCAAATTAAAATCTCACCAAAAATCTCACCCACCCCCCTAACGTTTGTCATCAAATTTGAACGAATTGGAAAGTCAGTCTTGGAGAGAACTGGGAAGGGGGGGGGGGTGATTTCCACACGGTCTCCCCTTTGGTGCCGCTACTGCAATCACAAACATTTTTGTGTTCTCTTCATTTCTTAGTGGAGGTCAAAGTTAAAAGTAGGACAGTTTCAGTAAAGGGTCCTCGTGGAACATTATCCAGGACTTTTAAACATTTACGCTTGGAGCTTAAGATGATTACAAAAAAGAAACTTAAGGTTGATGTTTGGTTCGCCACTCGAAAAGAGTTGGCCTGTGTGCGAACAATATGCAGTCATATTCAGAATATGATTAAAGGTGTTATTTATGTAAGTATTTCTTGTCATATTTGTACTGTACAGTCTGAACTTGTAAAGTATGAAATACATCATTTTGAGTGATATCATCGGCTGGTTACACCTCTTAAATTAATGTCGTTAGAGGGGCTTTGGTCAGATCAACTGTCTTTGACCTCTGGTTGCGAGTTTGAACCCCTACACTTTTACACTAATCTGACGCTCAGCAATCTGAACTACAGTGTACAAGGCCAAGTTGAAGGCAAGTCATGCCCATCATAGAATGCTACTACTACCGTAACTGATATTTTTTCCAATAACAGCTCTTTCCAATCTTGGTTGCAATAAGAATAGAAGGGTCAGATAACTGTCTGAGTATACAAGGTTTTCTCAACTTTTCAAAAAGGCAGATATCAGTCCTAGATAAAGCATTTTTCTTCCTGGCAGCAAAATCCAAAAATAAATATTTCCTGCTAAACTAAATTAACGATTTGCTGCCTGATAGAAGTCTTCAATTTTATAAGTTGTGATACCACCAGACTTGCAAGTTTGTATCTCAAAACCATAATTTATCTGAATGTGGTATCTATACATACTTTGGAATAGCGAACTTTTTCTACATAATACAAGTACTAGCGTCAGAAATCGAAATGCTGAAACAGTTGAATAAGATAAAAGCAGCTTGCATTCTTGCAAATGCACAATGACAGCTGCAGCCTGCAACAGCAACACTATACTGAAATGATAAATATTTCATTGTTTTCTAGAACAAATCGTTGCGTCATTTGCGCAAGGATATATGAAACTTAGACAGGTTAAGGTCATGTAATAAACCTTCAAAACACTTTCGAATTGTTTACAAATCGCCGCTGGGTTTGGCAAGAATATAGAAAGATGAGTCATCGAATATGAAACTTGATATTCGATCAAAAGTGATGCCCATCAAAATTGTGTGACCGTGACGCTTTTCGATTTTTTGAAGAATAGGAAATTTATCTTTAAACTTTGACTTGGATTAAAAAAACTGACAAATATTTCCTGCAAGATACAAAAAATTTCCTGCGAACAACTTTTACAAAAAATTTCCTGGCAGCGGCGCTGCCGGACATTTTCCAGCACTAGCAGATATCACACAAAACAGATTTTCTTTCAATTTTACCAAGTGCCCATTAAGGCGGCCAGCCTGGTTCCCAGGCCTCTCTTTTGTAACGTCAAGTGGCAGACCGAAATTCTGAGAGGCCTGGAGTAAAATGTTAGATTGGCCCCAAAACTGGCCCCAAATTATATAGGTATCAGCCGGCCGTTTGGCGGAAAACCAAGGCAGATAACATTCACCTCGGGCTGCACAATTCTTTATAACATCTTACAGCAAGGTTGGTCTACTGCCAAAACATGAAAGTAGCATATTTCGATTTGTATAAATGTATTTCAACACAATCATTTCCTGCGCAGAACGCTACTTTCATAATAAAGCAATACCCTCTCGTATGTAACAACGTTTTAGCGTAATGTAAAATAAAGAAACCTACTCGTTGGCTGTCTGCTCTGAAGAAGAAGTTTGTTTAAAACCACAGTTATAAAAAAAATAAAGATTAAATAACCGTTTATACAGATTAAATAATCCGATGGATAAAGATGAATCATTTCCCGCTAGTCCTCTTGCTCGATCCCTATCCTGTGACGTCACTCAGTCTGAACGCTGCCTAAAATTGTAATTTGTAATCACTTGAAAATCTACATGTTTGGTGTTGTGAGTAAAAAACACCCCCACTCCGATATGAGTGTAACCTTCATTAAGTCGTTATCCACTTGTGTGTGACGTCAAAGCGTTTAATTTACAAACAAACTGAAATATCTCAACAGGAACAACGAAGCAAGGAAATGAAAAGGTGTCAAAGATGTTACTTTGTCGTTTTAAAGTGCCTGAAGCAGAAATACGACAAAGTAACATATTTTGCAATTTTTCGTTTCGTTGTTGATATATTTCTGTTTGTTTGACATGCAAATTAAACAACGACGTCACATGTGCATAACGAGTTATCCGACGGAAGGTTATTTTTCGTTGCCATTATCAAACCAAATTAATTCGAAGAAAGCGTGTTCTCGTGTTTCTCCTACAACACCAAACATGTGGATTTTCAAGTGATTATGTTTGATAACAACAAAAATATATGAGCCTCTCTGATAACTCATTATGCATAATGTGACGTCAAAATGTTTAATTTGCGTATCAAACAAACTGAAATATCTTAGAAGTGAAGCAAGGAAGCGAAAAACTGCAAAATGTGCTACTTTGTCAATTTAGATGTTCTTTCAAAGAGAGACTTAATTTTTGTTTCACAGAGGTGACTGTCAAAGTCCTGGAATAAGGAAGATAGCTATAAAAACCTTTTTCTTTCCAGACAATATTGGTTTATAATCAAATATCAATTGACTGGTTTTCAATTTGTTTTCCATGTTGACCAAGTATGACTATCTGAGGTGCCCCCTCACTTTTCTTGTTGCATGGGTCCACTATACCTATATTTAATGTATTTTCTTTTTTTCATATTTCCCAGGGGTTCCGGTACAAAATGAGAGCTGTGTATGCCCATTTCCCAATCAACATAACTTGCACTAACGAGGGATCATTGGTGGAAATAAGGAACTTCTTGGGTGAAAAATACATCCGTAAAGTAAACATGAGACCTGGTGTTGCATGTGTTAACTCAAGTCAAAAAGATGAGATTATTTTAGATGGAAACGACATTGAGCTTGTTTCAAATTCTGGTAAGAGGATTGTGTATACGTTTTTTTTGTTAACCCCTTGACTCCTAAGCACGCATGTAGACACACCTTTAGTATTTTACTCTGGCTAGCGCCAAACAATTTACTCGTTTTACTCGTTAAGGAAGACTCCTGGTAGTCAAGGGGTTAATAGTAAATTATTTCTGTATTATAGTCCGAATACAAATACCTTTCTGCTAGTATACATATAGATTGCTTGTTTACAAGCAATAACTTGACATTGGACGTCATTCATCTTGGTTGATTTCCAGTTCATTTCCAAAATTCCAAACTCATTAACCTGGCGGTTTGTCACCAGTAAATCTACCAAGATGCCGGACGTGACGCGTATGTGACAGACAGTGTATCGTCGAAGCGGTGCATCGTGGGTATTCATGGCAAAATTGAAACTGACTTCACATTTTAAAGCTACGGTTACACACACCGATTCATGTCGCCAATTTGTATCGCAACGGCATTGTGTCATAAGGCATTGTTACCAAGAAGCCCAAATTTCCCCAAAACAAACTATCCACGGCAAATTTTGAGAGTTGATAGCGCGAAAACTACGCATCAGATTCTCTTGAAATTTTCAATGAGTGCTCCTGTCATGCTCCTCTGTACAATAAAACAACAAAAATGCCAACGAATTTTTCATTTCATAGACACTTTAATAAAACATAGGTACGGACTGCGTGTTACACGGTGCAATTTTTTCGTGAAACTGCAATGGTTTGTGAACCAAAAGAAGCGAGACAAGTTTTACGAGGAGTGTTGCACGGTGCAAATGTGTATGGGTCGTAAAATTTATCACGCAACGGCGTTCAGTGTATGAGGCTGATATAATCTTTTGCTTCTCGGCCACCGCGCAAAACCCCGTAATGCCCTGAGAAGGAGTTTACTTGGCGCTTGTCATATCACGTGTCTTGGTGACCTGTGACATAGCGCTACTTGGTTGCGTAAACGCAACATGTAGACGCTGAATCAAAGCCCTAGAACTTGTATTTCTTCGTTGAAATTGTTTTTGGTATTAATAACTATATAAGTATTGTTCTGATGATAATGTCGTTAGCTCCTTCACTAGAGGGCTCTCCACTTGACAAGTAAAATCGCCTGGCGTTAGACAGAGCAAAATACTGAGGTCTGACACGGTACGCAAAGAGTTAATGTAGTTGTTCAAATTTACCATAAAAGTTCACTTTGTTCTAAATTCTATTATATTTTTTTCTTAGCCGCTTTAATACAACAGTCGACCAAAGTAAAGAACAAAGATATCAGAAAGTTTTTGGATGGTATCTATGTTTCCGAGAAAACCACAGTTGATGTCATGGAATAAATTAACATGCTGAACTTTGATATGTCAATAAATGCGTTAAACTGGGTTTTGTCTGTTTTTAGTATTCTAAGCTTTAATGAAATAATTTATACTTGTATGAGAGAAGCATTTACAACAAAACTTCACGATCATGACGACATAAATACTTTAACCACTAAAACAACCTCCAAGTTGCGATCTTTTTGGTGACTACCGCTGGCCTACGTCAGCGTGTACCATAATTCAGCGTGTTGCTTGCTTGGTATTCTTTGCTTTGACCGCATTTACGTCATTGGACAGCTATCGCCAGATATTGGACACGAAGATGATTTATTTATACCAGAAGAAAAATCGAAAAGAAAATTACAAGAATTTTGTTAACATAAGTATATATAAATTTATATGGTATTGATTGCCTAAAATAACTAGTTTTTTTTAACAATTTTAGAGACATTTTTCTTATTTAAAAAGAGGTTTTGAAGAAGTAATGCACACCAAAGATAGCCCCACCATGCATGTAAGCCCAGTGCGAGCTAAGAATAGTTCCAACATGCATTTATGAGAAATTATTAATTGATCACTGATTTTTGATTGACAAACAAAAATTGATCAATCAGTCAACCAGACTTGTTATTTACAAATCTAACTAACCAATGTATTGCAAAATAAAAAATAAAGTTATTTGTTCATAAAGAAAAGTTAATAAAATAAGAGTATATAATGTTCGGTGGAAGCATAGTTAATAGAAAATAGACATGGTTTGGAAGCTCCCAAAAGTAATTGTTTTATGTTTTTGTTCAGGTTTATGGAAAAAGGGTTTTGCTCTTTCACGGTTACTGAACATATTGTGTTTTCTGTATAATGAAGCAATCATCCAATAGCAACGTTTGGGTTCAATCACTTAACTGTACTGTTTAAATATTAATAAACCTAAAACAAAGGATTTGGCACCTTTATGTACCTTTCAACATGAATCGTAGCTTGATTGTTAACCGCTTTGAGTTTTCCGGGTTTCCAAACCATGTATATTTTCTATTAACTAAAAAAAACGATCGTTATATCGTCTTCAAAAACTCATTAATAATTCATGAGGAAAATTCAAAAGAAATTAAAGTTTAATCAGTGTCTTTATATGTGATAAAGATACCTCCTGTTTACATAAACTTTAGCTTTGATTTTCTCGGCTTAGACAAGGTTATTTTTCAAACTTACTGCGCCAATGAACTTACCAAGTGGTTCGTTTTTGATGCCGTTCAATAAACTCGCAGTTCGTGTTTTATCAGATATAAAAAGACTCGGCTTTGTCTCGTGTCTTTATATCTGATAAAACACTCCTGCTCGTTTATTAAACAGTACAAGAAGATCGCCAGATATATATTTGCGAAGTACTCGAATTGTGGAGAGTAATCGAAAGTGAATTATTTGAATAGCGCTCCGCACGGATGATGATGAATGATGAAGAACTTTATTTAACCACGCTAACCCCGTCAACCGAAGCTGATTTCCACAGGGGGCGTGTAAAAAGAAATTACATAAGTATAATATTTAAAGTTATTTACAAAATATGAAGTATAGTGTCAATAGTATTGGTGTTGTCAATTTCAACATGTTTGTCCGCATTTTTCATTAATTCTGAGTTGTCAACAATAGAATGTCCGCATTTTAGGTTTATAAATAGCAACTGTGCGCTTTGCTATTGCACTTCTCTCGATTGCTCTTGAAAAGTGTCTTAACAGCGGTAGTCACGTGTACGCGCATTGTACGTATTTGTTGCGGGACATGTTGCACGAATCATTGCAGTGTGTAAAATGCACTAGGTCACACGGTCTCAATCCTTTTAAAGTGCATATATAACCCCAACTTTTTTATCATCTAAATACGTTCTACCTTTCGCAAGTAGTTGAACAACGAAATATTTTTTAGATTGGAGCAACCTTGATTGCTTTAATAGAGATTTTTGTTTTCAAAAATGACGCCAAAGTATAGTCATCATTATTTTTACAATATTTATTTGCAGGTGTGACATGACCCAATTCTTCCATTAATGGTGTGTGTGAACAACATGTTCCATATTGTATGAGTTTTTCCACAAAAATTCTCAGGTGGTTTATCTTGCCAAAAAGAGAAAGAAAGCCAAATGCCTACATAGATGTCATATCATTACCATACTAGAAATGCGAATCGCCAAAAAACATTGAAGAATAGCTCCAATCAAAAAAATATTTCACTGAACAACTGTTTGCTCTATGTAGAACGTATTCAGACGATAAAAAATGTGGGTTTGTATGCAGATGAAAACGTTAACCAAGAATAGTAACTCCATAAAACGGATATAAGATCATGTTTTTCAGTCGGTTTCAGGTTACTTTTGACGGAAATGTTCAGAAGTTCGTTCGGAGGCTCGCAACTAGCAACTAGTAGTCAATCAAATGCCTAGTTCAATACAACTTATGGCCTCTGAACGAACTTCTGAACATTTCCGTCAAAGGTAACCTGAAACCGACTAAGTAGAATTCGGAATTTTGATTTTCAAAAAATGCATGTGTTAGGTTTATACGTTGGCCACAGACCAGTGGCGGGTCTTGGGTTTGGGGGGGGGGCGAGAACCTCGGTCTCCTAGGGTGGTCTGGGGGCATTCTCCCCCGGAAAATTTTGGATTTCTAGGGTGTTGGAAACACTATTAATTTCCTGCATTCCGAGGCAAGTATTTAAGAGTAACCTGAAAGCCATAAGTTACATAATTTTGTTGAAATGAAACAAGAACATAGAATGATACACGTGCGAATATCTTTAGATTTATTTATAAACAAGTCGTAAATGTAAAAACAGGTTGGAGGCATTTTGTATAGACCATTAGTATTGTAATTTGTAGCATATGCATGCCTGAACTATATGTAACACATCACTATCTACTCACTTGGACTTAAAACAACTCTACCCCCCTCCCCCCTTACAAGTTTCTCCACGGATTTAAACTTTTCACGAGAACGGTCTTGGAGACCACTGCCCAAGCTCATGGTGTGAGCAGTTATGTATACATACAAGAATTTAAGTCGAAATGATAGAATATTTCATCTTAATTGCTTTAAATTTTTGAAATATACTGAAATATAGTGCTGAGGTTTCGGTGAGATTTTATAAACAGTCTGGGACTGCACGGTGTTCGCGTTTCAATAATAAAACATGGCTATGTCGGGTTAATAATTATGTAGCCTGCGTGCAGTCCCAGACTGTTTATAAAATCTCACCGAAACCACATCAGTAAGACAAATATACGGTAATAATTCCATGTCCTACATAACCCAAGTACTTCATGAAAGCCTTACCCCAACACACAACCTAACCTAAGGATGATAATTCGTGTAAATAGGACATGGACGTATAACCAAATATACTTTGTACTATAGATAAGTACACTATATTTCAGTATATTAATATATTTCAGTATATTAATATATTTTATTATATATTTCAGTATATTTTTTATATTTCAATTAAGATGAAATATTCTATCATTTCGACTTAAATTCTTGTATGTATGATAACTGCTCACACCATGAGCTTGGGCGACCTGTGCTGCCACACAGAGCAACTACACAGAGTTGCCTGCGATGTAGCACTTCACTTGCAATAGTAATTTCTAGTTTTTATCGTCGATTTTAGATTTGGTCAATTTAGTTGGATTGATTTGGCGGCACAATATTATATCAGAAATTTCTGAATTATGACGTATTAAGCTAGTGACGTTGGGATCATGTGACCTAATGTAGCGAAGGCGATTATATTTTATATATGAACAGTTCTGTACAAGCTTTCAGAGTCTTGATGTGAATTTATTTCGTTTAAGTAAGGATAATGAGAACGAAAGCAATTGTGTGTGTGGTTGTACTAATTCTGCCGATAGTGTCGGCTTTGTACAGTGAGAATTCTGGAAAGGGCTATCACTTTGCCAACATAAACTTCACTGTCTGTGGCAACGGTAGCAGATGTGTTTCACTAAACGAAGAAGGTAAATATGGAACAGAGAGTTCACGTCGGAGAGTCGAGGGATATCTTGTTCATAGTAAAAGCATTGATGGTTGTGAGAAATTTGATTTCAAAGTTGAAAGAACACCATGGATTGCTTTAATCTCACGCGGAAACTGCCGATTTACATTGAAAATTAACAACGCCATCAACCACAATGCTTCTGCTGTTATCATCTATGATAATGTTTCGGGCCAGATTACACAAATGAGTCATGGCGATACAGGCAACGCAGTAGCTGTGAGCGTTACTAATGCCGTTGGTATTCAAATGAAATCAATGCTCTATAATTCTTCCATCTACGTTGACATTGTTTATGGTGGACAAGTGCCTGAAGGTCGAAAGTTTAACACAATATCGGTGCTCTTTGTGTCCGTATCTTTTATCGTTCTGATGGTAATATCGTTGGCTTGGCTTGTCTTTTACTACGTTCAACGCTTTCGTTATTTATACGCCAGAGATAAAACTGAGGTAAGACCATCTCTAATCGTTAATAGTCCGTAGATAATTTGTCATGTAAACTGTTAATCTTATAAATTGTAGGAACCAAGAATCTTTTTTTTCCTTCATGCATTCCTTCAATTATTATTAATTGTTTCAAACATGTGTGACATGTCGATATGATGACGATATAAAACTATACATGTATTAGTTTATAAATTTGCAAGTTAGTTTTTTAACCTTGCGTTTCTACTCAACCCACAGCGTATCAACTGAAGCAAAGCATGTGAAGCATGCTTGACACCGAGAATATTTTTTTATCCAAAAGTGAGCTCCACGAATTAAAATAATCCACAAGCTGTCTAGCTACCCTTCACAGCAGATGGTTTTCCAACTTTTGTCTGTTTTCTGCGTTGTCGCTTTTCGAAACGAGACATTCAGCAGCAACATCTCGCTTACTGTTAATCATTCTGTGAATTCCTGGAGATCTAGCACGATTATTTTTATAGATATCATCTATTTTGGAAGTCTGACATCAGTTCTGTTTTGTGCAAAGTAATTTAGCCTCGCAATCAAGAGATGGGGAACAAACTTACATCTAGCTACTAGAAATTCTTGGTTTGCACTAGTAATATACATGGCATTATTAGTAGGAATCCCTCCAGCTTCTGATTGGCCAATAAATTTACCACCTCTCTTTTCAAGATGATCTGTCACCACATGAATATATTCTTATTCAGAATAAAAATAAATTGAAATATATTTGAAAGGTTAGACAAATCACTCTCAAATTTTAATAAAACAATTGCAAGATGCCTGGGTCAGGTGTTGACTCGGGCTACTGGCAAAGTGCCAAGGTTTTCTCCGCAAAGGCTGTATACCGTGTCAGCAAAGGTGGGACATATTTATGATTAAGACAGTTGTCAGCCCCCTCTAATCACTGTTAAACTATGAACTCAGTTAGTCTATTTCAAAATTTCCCAACAATGTGCAAGAACACCTTGATTAAAAGTTAGAGCTGTTCAACTTTTTGTCCAACTCCAAAAGCTAAAGCAGCAAAGAACTTAGAGCTGCTCCCGATTAATCGATTAATCGATTATTTTTCCACAATCGATTATGCTTAACAGTAATCGGATAATCGGATCATCTATAACACCACACAGTGTGATGCGGGAATGAGTTAATTTCTTTCCGGATTAATAAATTCACTCGCAGCGTGCAAAGTTTACCGTAGTCTGATCGGGTTTACCAGTGCTGCGAAAATATCTTTAAAGTTTTTTATTAGAAGAATTTATTACCATTTGCATCCAACATTGCGGCGTACGGATTTTAAAACCTTGTTTCACGTTTCAAAACGTTAGTTTCGCCACGCCAAGTGTCATGTTTGAGCGATTAAATTGACACGTTTGGGGGCGTTAAACATTAATAACAAACATGTTTTGCTCATGCACTTGAAAGGTTTCCCGTTTTTCCCCCCGCACGTTTGTAATTGTAAGCAAGGTTATAAGGTTATTAAGTAATAAAGAATAAAGTTATATTTTAATTTGCCGGTGTTACGTTCGGGATTTAGTAAACAACTAAAGTAAACATCCTTAATATCGTCTCTGTCTTTTCATGCATGTCTCTTGTGTGAAGTGTAACTGTAAGATCGCGAGAAAGTGCGTAATCTATAATTGTGATTAACGTTCATTTTAAACGCAGATTTAAAACGTTTATACTGACTGGTGCAACCCCCAAAAATTTAGTAAAAACTTTAATTTAATTACAAACCACCATGGGCATGTCAATGATGTCATATTTAAATTAATTATCAATACGATTAATCGATATTAATCGATTGTTGACAACGATTAATCGATTACGAAAATTAACCGATGGGAGCAGCTCTAAAAGAACTTACAACATGCCTCACAGCCTCATTCCTCACAGCCTCATTCCTCACAGCTTCATTCCTCACAGCCTCACACGGCAAACAACTCACCAGAAGTATGAATAGTAGTGGAAGTAAAAAGTGAAAAAATGCAAAATCATGACACATAAAAAAGGGGGGGGGGACCATGTTTAGAAAACATGTATCTAAAATTAACTAAAATAGTACAGTTATGAATGAGTATTTGTAACAAAGTGCATTCTTGATTCAGGAATTTGTGTGGTATATGTTTGCTGTGTCAGTGTCTGACAACATTATATTATTCTGTTGTTGCTATATGTTGGCTGGTTTACTATCATTCACTGCAAAATATTTTAAATAATTAAACAATTTATGTTGAGTGGGCTATACAGAAAGCTCAGACAGATTATTTTCGTAGTTATAAAACATGTGTATGTAACAATAGCCTGCGTAGCTGGTGGTATTAGGGAGTTTGGGTGCAGGCTGTAGGTGGGCAACGTGACATACCACCTGCCCGAAAACCATGTGTTTTTGAATTCCACCCACTGAATATGTTGGAGAAGAGATTTGATCGTTTATAAATACTCTTCAAGGGAGAGACCAGGAGTACAGAACATAATTCCAAATAGTGAAATAAAAGTAGCGTGCTGCATAGGCAGTGTTGAAACAACAATCGAAATATAGTAAGGTCAGATATACTGCTGAAACAGAGAATGTAGGAGTCTAACGTTTCGAGCAAAGGCTCTTCTCTCTTTCTCTCTGATGAAGGACCTTCGCTCGAAACGTTAGACTCCTAAGGTTAGATATACTGCCGAAACAAAGAACGTACTATATTTATTTCGATTGTTATTAATAATTCCAGACATTTTCATCATCTCATGCTTTGCCAAAGCATACACGGTAAATATCATACTTTTATCAAATCCAGTTGGCAAAATTGAAATCACATCTCTGCCAAGCAATAGATATCACTCTTCAAAACGACATGACGACCGATAGCGCTTAAAGAATTCAATACTTTCTCAATACATTCACTTAATATTTGTCTCCTCATGTCTGTAACATAATAACTCCTGAGTCCTGAAATCAAAATCAATATTCTGACCAATCAGAATGCTCCATCACCCAGTGGACGGAGACCACTCAAAAACATATGGTTTTCGGGCAGGGGTATTTCAGTTGCCCGCCTACAGCCTGTGCCTGAACTCCCTAATACTGCCAGCTACACAGGCTAATGTAACGACTATGATGATCAATAATATAATCATAACATCCCGTGACATTCGCACGCATATCAATAATAGTTGAATTTAATAGCGAATTTTTATTATTTTCCACTGACCACTGGCACTTTATATGACCAATGCAGCTGGAGAAGTATGTCTGAGTAGAACCAACTGGTTTGAATCAAATGTGGTTGTAAGAAAATCTAAATGATGTTTAATTTTGCTCAAGCCAAGTCTGAGTGTCAATGTGCAAAAAAGTGGAGGTTTTTTTTTTACAAGTTAATCAGGCCTTGCCCAGATTTCTATAAAAAACTCCTCAGGGACTCAAGGCGCTTGTTTTTATGTGCCTACTATTAAATCTGAGCAGGTGTCATATAACTACAGTGCCACTGTGTGCCGTTTTATTGCTTCACAGACCAGGGGTGGATTTAGGATTTTGAAAACGTCAGTCAAAGTTGTGGTCCACGGTTCTAGGGGGGTCTCTAAAACGGCATTTCCCATGATTTGACAGCACATTTGAGCAAAATTTTGAGTTTTAAAACATATTTTTAATGGCACATTTTATTATGTTTACAAAACATTTGTCCAAATTGGATGTTCAGCATTTATATTTTTACAAAGCTAACTAAAATATTAGCCGAACGAGAAAGGCACAAACACCCATGCATGCCTTCCAAAATTAACTAATTATTCATTGTCTCAAAGACCTTGTAGCCTGTAATTTTCACCGACTACCGTAACATTGATATAAGGGGCGGACCATTAGAAAAGTGATGGGAGGGGGGGAATTTGTGCAAGGCAATGTCCTCAGGAAAAAAATTCATACACAAAGAAAGTTTGAGAAAAAAAATTCATGCAGAGCCTTCTCATGGTGAAAACTAGGTATGTGTAATAAAAAAATTCCAGCAAAGGATTATACAATAAAAACAAATTCTTGCACAAGCAAATGATAAAGAAAAAAATTCGTGCAAGCAGAAAAAGCCCCCCCCCCCCCCCCCCCCATCACTTTTCTAATGGTCCGCCCCTAAGCTAATTAGATAAACCTGGGGGCATATTTCACGAACACGCCCTTAAAGTGCCTATCTCATGGTTGAGGATTTTACATATTTAGGATATTTGGAACATTTTAAGAAGATTTGTAATATATCTTCTTTTCCTAAAATTTCATCTTCATGGACTTTTTTGCTGTTAAAGTTGGCGATTTTGACGATGGCCGTGAAAATTTTTTACTGGGTTCTAGTCGCCGGAAGTGACGTAGAAGCAGGGAGACCTTCTCAGACAGTAACAGTGTTTACATCGGGAGTTTACGGTTCACCTTGGATTTTCTTGGCTTTATTCAGGTTATTTTGTCGGAAATTCTTTTAAAAATTATGCTAAACAGGTGCGTAGTGTTTTTACTCTCGAATGAACCCAATTGATATGTTAGAATAGCGCTGTATGCCATTTCTTTTTTTGCGACAATAACGATGTACAATCCCGATTCCCGACTCACTGGAGGCGAATAAAAGGATAGCTTCGGGAAACGCCGATTTGTCAAGGATAAAGATGCGAAATGAACGCCGACATCTACTTCCATGACCTGTTCGTTGTTCGAAGTAGTTTGGTACTAAGACGATTCACAGCAGTTTATCACGAGGAAAACCCGTCGGTGTGGCGATTACAAAACGACAACAATAGAGCGTGTTTTTCCGGAAAGTGACAAGAACTTGTGCATGTCATCAGTCTCATATTTCTTTTTATCGAATTCGATCTTCGATCAAGAATATATCGAAATATACTTGACTTGGTAATGTCGTCTACCTCTGGTTGTAATGCCAAAATGACTAGACTAGGAGGTAAACATTCCGGGATACATTACGTAATCGAGATCGAAGACGAAGTAAAACTGTCTAGGCCATTTATACCTGAAGACGAATCATCAGAATGCATTGTCAAGCCGTATGAAGACGAGCTTAGGATGAAATGCGACTTGAAAAATATATTCTACGATGGCTATAAATTCGCTTTGCGGGGCACAATAAGGTGAACGATTTGTAAGTTATGAAAGTTTGCTTTATCAGTGAATTTATGTTTACGTTTTGTCGAATGTTGTATATACTGGCATGCCATATTTGCAATTGGCCATATTTGCTAAAACAAAATTGTATGTCAAAGCCAAATGATTCGCATGTTTATATTTGTTATATATCTGGTCACTGCGTCTAGTGGGCTGCAAATATCGAAGAATTGACGAGGCAAAGTATAAAATAGAAGATGTAGAAAGCAGGTAGATACTGTCAGTATTGATTAATAGAATACCCGTTCGCTTTCCGATTTCCACTTGCGAATAAGCCAGCTGCGCACAATTCACCTAGGCTAATAGAATTGCTTCGTTCTTCAAAATTGCCACAATTCAGTGCTCGTCCAATTCGATAAACAACAACAATTGTGCGATTTCATCTTCAAACTTGAAGAAATTGACTCTGTATGTTACTGTCGCCTGCAAGTTCAAATTTCAAAAGTGGATGCAAGTATTCCATTATTCTATAATCAACAGACAGTTCCTTAGTTCCTACCTGTTTTCTGTACTGATCTTTTATTTGATACTTTATCTTGTCAATTTTTCGATGTAAGTGTCCCGCTAGACGCAGTGACCACATTTCCAGGCAAACAAGTGTAAAGAACTTGATCACTGTTATTATAAACCATTTCAATGCAAGCTTTGATTTACTGACATTCCTTCGCATTCCCATTAAGCAGTTCAGTGTCAGAGTAATATCAATAGAATTAAACATGCGAATCATGCATATGGCTTTGACAGCATACAATTTTGTTTTAGCAAAAGCGTGAAAACAACATTGCAGATAAAACGTAAACATAAATTCACCGATCACTTACCAATCATTTATCTTATCGTGCCCCTCAAAAGCGAATTTGTAGCCGTCGTACTAAAGACCTTTTTCAGGTCGCATTTGCTCATTATGATTTACGATCCAAATTTCATCGGCAACCGACTCGTCTTCATACGGCTTGACAATGCATTCAGATGATTCGTCTTCAGGTATGGCCGCACTGCACTGGAAGACAGTTTTACTTCGTCTTCGATCTCGATTACGTATCCCGGAATGTTTACATCCTAGTCTAGTCATTTTAGCTATCAGTGTTAGAACCAGAGGTAGACGACATTACCAAGTCAAGTATATTTCGATATATTCTTGATCAAAGATCGAACGCAAACAATACTTCGATAAAAAGAAATATGAGACTGATGATATGCACAAGTTCTTGTCACTTCCCCACGCTCTATTGTTGTCGTTTTGTAATCGCCACACCGACGGGTTTTCCTCGTGATAAACTGCTGTGAATCGTCTTAGTACTAAATATTCCCGTTGAAACTACTTCGAACGACGAACAGATCACAGAAGTAGATGTCGGCGTTCATTTCACACCTTTATCCTTGACAATTCGGCGTTCCTTTCACCCGAAGCTATCCTTCTTTTATTCGCCTTCCGTGAGTCGGGATTGTACATCGTTATTGTCCAAAAAAAATGAATGGCATACAGCGCTATTCTAGCATATCAATTGGGTTCCTTCGAGAGTAAAAATACTACGCACCTGTTTGGCATAGTTTTTAAAAGAATTTCCGACAAAATAACCTGAATAAAGCCAAGAAAATCCAAGATGAACCGTAAACTCCCGATGTAAACACTGTTGCTGTCTGAGAAGGTCTCCCTGCTTCTACGTCACTTCCGGCGACTAGAACCCAGTAAAACATTTTCACGGCCATCGTCAAAATCGCCAACTTTAACAGCAAAAAAGTCCATGAAGATGAAATTTTAGGAAAAGAAGATATATTACAAATCGTCTTAAAATGTTCCAAATATCCTAAATATGTAAAATCCCCAACCATGAGATAGGCACTTTAAAATATATCTTATCAGAGCAAGATAGTGAGACTAACCATAATTTGAGTTCAAAATCATGAGAAGAAAGATCCAATTTAACGTTGAACTAAACCTTGGCTTAAGGATCAATTGATCCTTTCAAATTCGTATATAAGAGCTCTTTGGCAAGCGTGAAATATGCTAATGCCGCCTTGCTGAATAAATATATGTCTGAACTCAGACTTCACTAGGACGCAAAATGATAAATAATACGATATTGACACTGGACAAAAACACATATATTCGACACTAGATTGTTTGTATATTTGAAATGAAACTAAGACGACCTTAACTTACCAGTCTTACCTTACAACAGTAGGGGAATAAATGACTCCGCGCGGCGCCAAAATTCAGACGCTTTCAATTGCGTCTATTAAAATGTTCCTCGCTTGAAATAATTCGATGACTGTAATATAGATTCTAGATGACAAATCATCGTAGATTGTTCACAGTATTTCTTCATCGTTGTTGTTAAAAGCAGCTGAAACCCGTTCGAAAACGCTTATACAGAACTCGTATGACTGAAACCACGAACACAGTGAAAAGCCTTCAGGTTTCAATGAATAAATTACTCGGTATCTCAGCTGACTCAGCAATCGATGGTTGCCAGATCGGTCAAAAAGCCCAAAACCAACGCGACAGCCAATCAGGTTTGAGGCAAATCGGTCAAAAAAGTGGTTGCCCTGGTGCAGATCGGTCAAATTGATCAAACACCAATCAGATCTCTCCGCAAACCGGTCAAAACTCTCAAAGCGAACGCTGACCACCGGTCATCCCTGCCCGGTGTTTGCTGACTCGCAAATTACGATAAAAGCTAATTTGAAACCTAATCAGTCTGCCAAGCTGACATCTGATTTTTCCCAAACTGAATGTCTGCATGCAACGATTATAAAAGCAACATTTTCCAAAACAAAAAAACTCAATTTGACTCGCATCACATTTGTTTTGAGAAAAAAAATTTCCGGTCATGCATGACCGGCAAGCAACGATATTAATATTTACCCGACAAACTGGATAATTTTACCTGTCAATGACTGGTGACCAGCACTAATTTCAAGTCTTGCTATCTAGAATCAATCCATACTCAAAGAGCGTGATATATGTGTTCTACCACATATAATATGCCATATTGCCACAGCCAGATAACATCATGGGAAAGTGATTAATAAAAAACTGCATGGTTTCCTGCTAATAACGGCAGTCTTATGGCAGCCATGTTGGAGGAACTTGTATGTTTTCCATGTATGTTTTCAACAATGGAACTGAAGCTATGTAATAAAATTACTACTGTAGCTCAAACATAATAGAGATAAAAACAAACCAGTACAATCAGATTGCACAGAAAACAAAACAGGCAAAGTATCAGTTGAAAATTTAGAAAAACAGCCATGAAAAAATTTGCATACTTTTATGAGTATAAATTGAGCGTGCAAAGTCAATAGAAAACATCAAGAAACACTACAGACACAGTAAAAAAATCAGCGAAAAACAATATAATAGCTTGAATATAAAAAGTAAAAACATATTAACAAGGAAATACAATTCAACTGTTGAGCTAGATTAAGCAAAGGACATGTTTTTATTCAAAAATGAAATAATATATCAATCAAATCAAATAATAAAGGTAATAGTGCTGTGCGCCGGAGGCCGGAGATCTGCCGGAGCTCTGGCGTTTTTCGGTCAGCCGGAGCCGGAGTTGGGGTGTTTTCTTCCTGCTCCGGCTAGAAAGTCAGAATGACAAAAAATATGACAATTTTATCCAAGTATCGACAAAACTTTGGTCACAAATAATGGCAACATTGAATTTGTTAAATGCGCATATAATCTGAAGTCTTATTTGTCGAGTCAAACCATTTCAGCTACCACAAACCGCCAAATTACAATAAGTCGTTATGTCTGCGATCTATCTTGTCACAAGATAAGTTGCTATGTCATGTCGTAATACAATCACTGCTTTGACGCGTCTAACTCCATCATATCTTTCTTGTCCACCATCCTCTGTCACTTCTGAACGAGTCTTTTCGTTGACGGGGGACATCGTCTGAAAGAAACGTTGCGCGCTCCTTCCAGGCAACATTGTGCGCTTAGCTTTTATTAAATTTAATTATAAAAAGTTTTAAAAACCCTTGGCAGTTTATACTTTGTATTTTGTTTATTTGTTATTTGTAGTAGCTAAGTAGCATAACTTATTTTGATAAGTTAAAGTTAAAAGAAATTAAAACTTGTTCGGTTCTATAACGTTTTCTTCGTTCCTGGCATTGCTAGTTGTCGCATTGCGTTTGCTTGAGTCGCTTAACAGTCTTGCGGCTTTCACCAAGTGACTGGGAGAAGACCCTGGGGACAAAGTTGAGCCGAATAACCAATGAGGCCGGAGCTGGATATCAGAGCAAGCGAGGGCAGGGGAGCAGAGATAAGACCCTGGGTACGAGGTTGATATCAGAGTTGTAAAAAGCCGGAGCTGAAAAACCGGAGTTTGGTAGTAATATTTTACTCAAACTTTTATTTTCTGCATGATTATTGTGATGATGGACCAGATGTTTATTTCCGTCTTGTTGATAGATATTCAATGATCGCTCCATGAACATCTGATACTTGAAGCCAGAATCTCTTTTTCAAAACACCCCCTCCCTGGCATCTGGTTCTAGGATCAGATACCCCCTATTTAGGACCAAATACTCCCATGCATTCAGCAAGACCAGATGCCCCCTTCCAAGGCCAGATCTAAGGGAATCAAAATATAGTGTGCTGTGTAGGCAGTGTTGAAACACAATTGAAATTTAGTAAGGTTGGATATACTGCTGAAACATGGAACGTAGAAGTCTAACCTTTCTCTGATGAAGGACCTTTGCTCGAAACGTGACAGATCTAAGGGTTTGAAACACCAGTACATAGGTTTGGAAGGCCAAACTGGTTGCCCAAAAAATCATAAATTTCACTTCAGAATGCAGGAAATGACATTTCCAAACTCTACATATCAAAATTAGGGGGGCGGGAGCATGTCCTGGACCCTTCTAGAGGATTCTCACACCTTTGACACTTGAATATTGTCGCATATTCACCACTCATGACCAGTGTGCCTAGTAAATTATCTCTAGATATGGCACTGCCTTCTGAAATTGTTTTTGGAATTTGGTGTTACTGTACATTGTAAAGCAAGTTAGAAATATAGTGAAACTATATAGTTTGGAAATAAACAATGAAACTTTCTAAATATGAAATGAGTTAAATTTCTGATTCAAAACTTCCAAGAGACATATTAGTTATTGATTTTATTATTGAGGCCTGTTTTCTATACTAGACTTTTTTTTGTTTTTTTATTTATAGAGACGTCTCACAACAGCAGCAAAGAAAGCCATTGCTAAACTTCATTCAAGAACAATCAGTAAAAAGGCATGTTTCTTGAATATTTACAGATTGAGATAAGGCTTGGAATTTGTGGGATCCTGATATCCAGAGGATACTAGATTTTTGCTTTAGATATACTACAGAACACTGTAGATTGGAGGTGTATACATACCTATTTCAACCCAAACATTTGTTGGGTTGGTTTGAGTCAGTGAACTCGATGTAAGTTAAAATCTGATACCTGGAACGGCTAACGCGTAAACCAAAAATGAGGCAAAAAGTTCCAGGCCCCTGCGCGGTTTGCAGGTAGGATTCAGTCTCCCACAACATGTTTTTTACACGGCCGCCCGTCTTGAGCGAACTGCGAAGGCTCGAAAAAAGGTTTGAAAAAATTATTTATCAGACTAAACGTGCATTTAATAGTTTCCCATTGTTGTGCAGTGCTGTTGTTGCTGCTGTATAGCAGTCCGAAACTATACTGTAAATTAAGCTAGGGATGAAAATAGGCTGAGAAAACAGACGTCCTTTTGCTGGCTAGGATGAAAACAGCCAGCTGAAAAGGTGAGAACAAAGCCAGCTGAAAAGGTGAGAAAGCTATTCTTGTACGAGTTTGAAGACGTATTGATACTTGATATTTCATAATATGCATCTAATGTCATTTTCTTATTTCTGCTCCTTTAATTCTTTGTTCCACTGTGTTAAACGGTCTTTTGTGACTAATGATATTTTAAGAAATAACTGACAACTAGATTGTTTATTTTTCACGTTTGCTCATGGCCGGTTGTTGTTTTCGGTACGAATGCGGAATGCTTTTTAAACAAAACGACACCTGAAACTGTAACGGCATATTCTATACTAAGTTTGTGTTGAATTTTTTGTATCCTCTTCGGAGTAACGAAACTCTAATATATGGTTTATATTTACATAATGAAAAGTTTGATCTAATTTCTTGAATGACAAACTTCGTGTACGTAGCAACAACCAAAGTACTGCATAATTAGTTCGGCAGCATAGCACAACCAATTAAAATTTAAAATGTACGTTTAGCAAAGCGTGATAAAATGGTTCAATAAATAGTTTTTAAAACCTTTTTGAGCCTTCGCGGTTCGCTCAAGACCGGCGGCCGTGTAAAAAAAACATTTTGTGGGAGACTGAAATCTACCTGCAAACCGCGCAAGAGTCTGGAACTTTTTGCCTCGCTTTTTGCCCCACGAATGACTGGACGTTAGCGTTCCAGGTATCATATTTTAACTTACATCGAGTTCACTGGTTTGAGTTAGCTTGTGATTATATCGGGTTGGAGGATTCCAACTTAAATTTTTCAGTTTATAATTATAACCATCTGGATATTTAAGTAAGTTGCTTTGCAAGTGTTTTTCTCCTTTTTTTCAAAAATGTTTTTCCTCGTGTTTTTCTTGTTCTCCATTGAAAAATAGAGCACACATGACATGCAATAAGAAGCGTTGTTGCATTAAATCTATTTTATAAACATTTTTGTCTCAGAGGCACTTTAAATTATTTCTAGTTTTAAGTTTATGTCTTATAAACATGATTATTTTTCTACTAGGATGAAGATGATGTATCCGACAATTCTTGTGCAGTATGCTTGGAAGAATATAAGTCTGGTGAAACTCTACGAACGTTACCATGCAAGTATGTACACTGTATACTATAAAAATATATAAGCCCTGATTTTTTACAATAGGAATTAGCATGATTTTGGGTGCAATTTTGGGGAAAACGTTTTTAGGTTTCCAAAGGACGAGTGTTATTTGAGATACTGTACTGCCATTTGCAAGCCACTGGGCTGTTATTGTTGGTTTCAGCAGTTTGCAAGTTCATTGCCAAGTTCCAAATTACGCTTCTATATTCAAAAGTTCATTACGACGTTCGATTTGAAGTTTGAATGTTCTACCACAAGCTCGAGAATGTGGCTACAGAACCGAAATTTTTATTTGCCTTTTTCTCTACAACCCTCTATTGAGCACAAATAGAGTTCGCTGCTGCTTTCCATTCACCGATGAAGAAACTACATGCACAGGAGGGCTAACAGACTGTCCACAGTGGCTACTTCAAGTATTTCAGAAAAGATAAATAAATCAGCTTATGTGGACAACTAAGAGACAAAATTAACAATCTCGAAGAGAAGCAGAATCTTGCATGATGGGCAAGCAGGGCCTTTTCGAAATTGGTAGGGCGGGAAAAGGCCCTGGCATCAGCTGGTGGACTCTGCATTTTCATTGGTTGATTGCTTTTCATAAACGTTCCTCGTGAAACACATTTATGCCTTGTTTTGTGCCAGTTATGATCAAATAGCTTCAACGGAACCACCAACGCGACCAATGCACCTGACCTATATATATATAACTGGACTGCGTGCTCCTATTACCTTTGAGTTAGGAAAAGTGTCCCCAAAATCGTTTTCAAAATGGCGGCATTTATGGGTCCTTTTGCTAATGGTGAAGGTCGCTGACCGATACCTAAGAACCAGACTGATGACACATGTTTTTAAAACTGCTTGTATTTTGCTCGGCATTCAGTCGAATTATGTTATTTATAACTCGATAAAGTCTTCATATTTATAGAAGATGAAAGCTTTCTGACTGACGGGTTTCGACGGTCTTCCACTGTCCCTTGTCGTCCGGCTTTCTTGTTTTAACGACGGGAAAATAGACGGACGAATTAAAGATGGAAAACTCGCCGTTTACTGGATTTTAAAACACCTGACAACTGATGAGTTTCGTATGCTATTAACACTTGGAAAAGGTTGATAAAGACACTCTAGACACTCTAAGAAGAACTCGGTACGCCTCGCTTCTTTACGATTTTCTCGTGATCTTCAGCGATTCGTTACAGAGCTGGGCCAGCTGGCGACTTCATAAAACGAAATGTTTGTAGATTTCCATGACCATTGACAGTCTTGTTTATTTTGTTGCAAAGTGTTTGTGCCGTACGCTGGCCGGTGTCCCAGTAAATTTGTCCCCCCCCCCCAAAAAAAAAAAATATGTCCCCCCAGGGACACATTTCCTAGGAAATATGTCCCCCTCTTCGGAAATTTCTCCCCCCCCCCTCCCCCCTCAGAATGATTCCTTACAGGATAACTGATATACGTGTAATGTCGACAAAACGTTTTAAAAGTAAAGAAATATATATATTTCTGAATGATAAATTATAACAGCTATATATATATTTAGATAAGAAACTATTTTTTGCTTTCTAAAGAGCGTGTTGGCTCGAGGTTAATGAAGGGCTCCGCGTGAAACGTCAGTATTTCGTTGTCGAAATTCTCGGCAGCTCACCATTTTCTTGCTTTGTTATTAATATAATAGTGTAGTTTGCCGTTTTTCAAAAAAAAACCGGTATATACGGAAGTATTTATTATGCATGGTAGTCATGATTCGCAAACGCAGTAGACGCCTTTTTCCAATGAGCGATGACTCTCAAAAGCGCTCCGTATTGGTCATACTGGTGTAGTAGCTGGGGGATACGCGATGCTGCTGTCCGCCTAGAGTGAATTTTCGTCGACAAATAGTAACTTTTAGCTAACTAAACACTAATTTACGGGGTAACACTGGCACAGGTAATTAAGATACGTCAGTTTTAAGATACGTCGGTTTTGTAAATAGATATTTATATCATTCAGAAATATATATTTCTTTACTTTTAAAACGTTTTGTCCACATTACACGTATATCAATTATCCTGTTAGGAATCATTCTGAGGGGGGGGGGGGATTTCCGAAGGGGGGGGCACATTTCCTAGGAAATGTGTCCCTAGGGGGGACAGATCTCTTAGGAAATGTGTCCTGGGGGGGGACATATTTCCTGTGACACCGGCACGTCTTAAATTCAGACTGCTAGAAAGCTACAACAGTAATTGCCTAGGAATATTATTATTATTTGTAGTTCATGCAGAACTCAGTACAATAAGACTCTTATCATGAAAACGTCCCGGGGCGCTCAACAACAAACATAAATAATATACATACCACCAAAATATTTTGTTTACACAAACTCGAGATCATGTTCTACTGATATTCCTATTTGGTCAGACTAATAATCCAGCAGGTCTCTTGAGTCGTTCCACAAGAAATTAACAGTGACCAAGCGTGCATGCATTAACTCTTTCCGGTCCGAATTTATTGGTCTTTACTCTTTAGTATTTTATTCTGGCTAACGCCAGACGATTTTATTCACCTCAGGGGAAGCCCTCGCATAGGAACGAAACGAGACAACGAGTTATTAATAAAGTAAGAAAATCGCTTTGTATTTACAAGCGGAAATAAGACCCTGGGTACGAGGTTGTGTATTTACATATTAAAATATTTTTTCCTGCGATAAGTACATGTCAGTGGTCGCTACCATTAGCAGAAGGACCCATAAATGCCGCCATTTTGAAAGTGAAAATGGGGACACATTTTTGGGCAGCACCCACAGTCCAGTTATATATATATAGGTCAGTGGACCAATGAGACTGCCATTACAAGGAACTGCTCCCAAGGGACTACCATACTAAACTGAATTGCTAATTTATTACACCCAGTATTTCTGGGTGTTGTGACCAGCCGATGCTAGGGCCTTTCCCGCCCTCCCAATTTCAAAAAGGCCCTGGGAACAAGGTTGGAAGGTCTGGTTATGACACGTTTCACTTGTAAATAGTTGTAATATTTATATATCATATATTTTTGTATAGTCATGAATTTCATAAACACTGTGTTGATCCCTGGTTAATTGAACATAGAACATGTCCTATGTGCAAGACTAATATTTTGAAGGAACTTGGCATGGTAAGTAATGCTAACATGTATGTATATATATATATATATATATATATATATATATGTTAGTTGAAATTGTAGCTTGGTGTAATGTGAGTAAAATTTGTTCTCAAGCTTTATACTCAGAAAAATGTCCGAGTATCCCTAACGGGATTCGAACCCGCGACCTTCTGATTCTAGACAGACGCTCTACCAACTGAGCTACTGGGACTCACTAGCGTCTGAGTCCCAGTAGCTCAGTCGGTAGAGCGTCTGTCTAGAAATCAGAAGGTCGCGGGTTCGAATCCCGTTAGGGATACTCAGACATTTTTCTGGGTATAAAGCTTGAGAACAAATTTTACTCATATATATATATATATATATGTTCTCAGGATTTTGGGTGAAGGAAAATTCGAGTGTAGAATATATACATTTTAAGATCAGACCGGGACCAGTTGCGAAAAATGCAACTACACAGGCCTTCCGGCAGGAATTGAACCCATGACCACAGAATAAGGATTAACCAGAAGTCCGACTCGCGGAAAAAAGTGTCCCATTATTTTTTGCGCATGCGCCAGTCGGCCATTTTGAAAGTAAGTGCCCCCGGAAAATTAGCCTTCTCGTCCTTGCGACCCTCGGGCAAACACCAAAACAGCAAAAGGCAAAACAAACTTAAGAAATTCACCATTTCAAACGGTCCAGACCAAAATAATGTTTTTATATTTTTTAAAATACTTCCGGCAAGTAAATTAAAAGTTCTAACATGAATGCCATGGCACTTCACAGTATCCTATGTTTAATATGTTGTTCAGGGCTGTGCGTTTAGTATTTAAAAACAATATCCAAAATTCTATAACACTTGTGAGGAGTCCATTTCCCATCATATAATTCTTATTTTACGAACAATGGTGTGCACATTTTGAACATTTTAAAAAGTTACAGGTAACATAAAAATTTGAACTATACATTGAATGAAAGCTTATAAAATTTCCAACAACATACGTACGTGATGTATTTCAACAATGGGTAGTTCCGAAATTTGTACCCATCTTTTTCTATAAACAAATGTATCGGCATAAATCAAGAACTGTAAACTCCAGCTTTGCGAGTGCATGACTTTTTTTTGCCACGGACTCTTACCTCGTGGTCAAAGAATTTTATCTCCAAAGAATCGTTTTCTAAAGTAAATTACTTATTTACTTAACTAAATATTATTTATATATACAGATCACATCACAATATAAAATTAATTAAAATGTCACAAGAAAGGCCAAGAATAATTGACTACAGGAGCCCGAGGGTCGCAAGGACGAGAAGGCTAATTTCCCGGGGGCACTTACTTTCAAAATGGCGCCGCGAGGACACCAACATCAAAGGTGCCGACACTGAGTCGGACTTCTGGTTATTCCTTATTCTGTGCCACGACCTTGTGATTCTAGTGCAATGCTCTGACCACTGAGCCACGGAGGGCGTTGCCGAGAGCTCGATCGCGAGTTCTGTATATATATTAAGGTGGTAATGCCAGGAGAGAATTGGGTATATTATAAGTAATATTCTACACTCGAATTTTCCTACACCCAAAATCCTGAGAACATGCTATGTAATCGAGTGAAATGCCCAATATTACTTACAATATATATATATATATATACTATAAAGACACATAACTCGTCAAGTTTGAATGATCAGAAAATGTATCAGAGCCCCAGGCAGGGATATCGAACCTGCAACTTTCTAATGACCGGTTAGACCTTGACCGGTTAGACCTTCTAAACGTTGAGCTAATAAGCAGAGCTATAAGCCTGAATGAAGAGCTAATTAATGTAGCAAATTCATAGTCGTATGTGGTACACGTGCGAGTTTGTTAGAAACCCTAACTTCACTTAAACCTTATTTCATACTTTCATATGAGCCTTGTTTCCATTTGGTCGCGACCGTGTATTAACGGTGGCGGAAATGAAGCCTAGTGACGTGTTTGTTTTGTCAAAACAAAAGAAATAAGTTAAGACACCATTTGGTCCTAGGCTTTACAAACGCTAGGTCTTATTAAAAACCACATAGACATGCTACTCTTATAATGTAAGTAATGTTATTAAGAAAGTGTGTTGTACAAAAAAGTGGTAGTTAGTTGTATAGTAACACCTAAGATGTTATTCTGTCAGGACAGTAACTGTCAAGGTCATGTGTTCACAGTGCTTCTGGAGTTTGCTTATTCACTGATATTCTTTCGAATTGATTTTGTTTGTTATAAGATTGATATTTTCTTCTTGAAGTTAGACTCAAAATATCGAAAAATGAATATAAGAAAATGCCGATACCAATATATTTGTTATTTTAATGTCGAAATGCCGATACCAATATATTTGTTATTTTAATGTCGATATGCCGATACCAATGTTAGTGCAACACTACCTGACAGTTTATGGTGCATAGAATTGTTCTGCATAGCTAAAGCCAAATAAATTAAATTCCCAGTTTCTCACTCAAAAGGTAAATGGCAGATCGGCAGATGCAGGTTGTTTTTTATTTATGGCAATTTTTCCTACGTTTCATGCAACTCCATATATATTATTATATTTATTTATAAACTAGCGAATGGATTGCACCAAATCCAATCATATTTTTTTAAACGTTGTGATTTTATGATAAGCTTTTGACCTGTTGACTTCGGAGCTTCTTCAGTCGTCCTGATAGATGGTATTTCATATTACGTTTTCGCCTGAACTAAATAATTGAACATGTTATTTAACAAATAGACTACATTTTGTCGACTTATCTATTACAATACACACACGGGAAAATGAAAGCTATCTGTCAATTTTTCAGCCGCTCTTATAGCTAACATGACGCCGTCTGTGTGTGCATGTGTGTGTCTTTAAATAGATCACGGTCAACAACCAATGAAAATCACACGGAAATCACGTTATTGTATAGAAATCTAATATCTTGTGATGGTTTGCTTTTAGATAAAGCCAGAGGACGAAAGACTTTCTTCCCAAGATAACGAAGTGTCTGTTACTGTTACTAATGGCGATCATGACAGTGCTCTTCATAATGATGGGTTAGTAGAAGAACTCATCATACCAGTACAAGAAGGTGAACAACGCACTCAAGGTACAACTCTCGTGCATCGCAAGATTACTAACTACTTAGCAACCGAGAGTGAGTCTACGGTATACTATTAAACCGAGGTCTTGCTGTATTGACCGAGCGATAGCGAGGTTAATACGTTCAAGACCGAGGTTTAATATTTTACCGTAAAGACCAAACGGTCGAGGTTATTAAGTAGTTTATTATATTGCACTTTTTATTTCCAAATTAATCTTGTATTTCTTGGTCTTCGCTTCCTTTAACACTTTGAAGCCTGACGAGGAGTCTTTAAGGATTATTCTAGCGAACGCCAGACGATTTTATTCAGTACGGGGAGAGGTCCAGGCCTCAAAGTGTTAACTTCGTCAAAACACCGAACTAGCGTTATTTTCTGCTGTTTCTTTCTCGTCTGGATACTAGAATTTACTTTTATAATGTTCATCGTCGTTTATTTCAATTTTTTTCGTCGTCTTTCGGCAATAAAAGTTCCTTAGGATTTTTTGTTTGTTTTCAATCGTAGCCTCGTAGGGCATTAACAATTTTCATAATACCCGCGGGCATTACAGAGAAATCTCGTCACGTCAGCAACCAATCACAGCGCGTTATTTTACCGGAGGTAATCCGTGCCATATAATAAAGAACGCTTAATATAACTTTCGAGATAAAGCTCCGCTTACACAGGCGATTTTTCTCCTTTGACGCACGGGATCGATTGGATTGGCATTCTGATACATTAGACACGAGTCGTTTACTCAATCACATGCGTCAGGATGAGAGTCACATGCGTCAGAAAATCGCCTATGCAAACAGACCTTAATACTTCCGAAGTCCCTTCGTCATTTGGGAAGTTGATAAACTAGCAAAATCATTACGTATAGCAGCAAATTGCGCACTACGAAACAAAGTTGAAAACTGTGTCTAACTTTGCTAATATTGTTACAATACCCTGCGAGTAGAGCCTTCTTTTCCTTATTTCTTCGCTGAGAGAGAGGAAGAAAAGTAGGCTCTGCTGTATTCGTGACTGGTTTCCATTGCGCATGCATGTCAGTTGCTTGGTTACAATCTCGAACCCAGTCCCAATCAGAGCAGAAAACAAAACAAGAACCGGTTAAGGGTCTTAAACGGGTTACTTCGTCCTAAATCTTGGATGAAACCAAACACGAATACAGCAGAGCCTACTTTTCTTCCTCTCTCTCAGCGAAGAAATAAGGAAAAGAAGGCTCTGCTCGCAGAGTATTGTTACAAGTGATGTTACAAAAGAGTGAAAAGACGATTATGGAAGTGCCACTAGGCGAATTTCGTGCGTTTATTTTTTTTAGATGAATTTTTTTTTCACTATCACTAAATCTATAGATCGTTTTCACTCACGTGATCGGTGGCCCCATTGGGGCGGTGAAACAATACGAAATATTTGAATAAGAATAGAGCTAAATTCCCATAGGATAAAGATGGTACACCAATATGGCCGCCGTGACGTCATGAAAACGATTTATAGCACCTAATTTAGTCAAATTCGCCAAAAGTTCGTGAATCATGTGAAACAGTGCAAGGTATATGTATATGTATAAGAATGCGAAAATGCAGTTTGTCGTTATTAGAATATTTTTTCGTTTCATACCCGCTTTTTTACCCTCGCCCGCTTTTTTACCCTCGCCCGCTTTTTCGCCCTCGCCCGTTTTTCCGACCCCAACCCCCCAATACCCCAACCCCCCAAGACCCCAACCTCTTAAAACCGCCAGCTACGCAGGCTATTCGTTCCATTGCTTGTAAAGTTGTTCGAAGACATGTAGAGTTGGTGAGATCGTAGAAACTGGAAAGTGAGTCGAACCAAGAGGTCTTGTGTTTATTCATTTTTTGGTTGATTGGATGATGTCACCAACCAACTTCTTCCTGCATGCGACAAGTGTTAAATGGCGGGGGCGGAAAGAAACGTGAAAACATATTACTTTCATTTTGGATTGGGAAAAATTATTTGAACATGTTATCACCGGGTAATTCGGCATAATTATAATCAGGAAGTTGGAACTTATTTCAGGTTTTCGGTATTTTAATCGCTGTAGCACTTTAACAACCATTTAATTCTGACTAGAGGTCCGTACCAGAGGCTCCAGTACCGACTGTGCAGACTTCGCAGGATAAAATCTTAAAACCTCCAGAACTGAAAATGAAAATATGAACAATGGGGTCCCCCCCCCCCAAGCAAACACAGCAAAGACAGCAAATACATTCAAGACTACGGGCATTCCGGGAAACTTTTCCCTGCACTGACCTCCAGTTTTGTGAAAAGAAACGTTTATTGCTGTTACTTCTGTTCTTTGTTTATTTTTGTTGCTGAAATTATGTGTTTTTCTACATATAGGATTTCCGAATCATCTTGTGTGTCCAGTTACTCCAGTGGAGTCCACTCGTGACTGTGAACCATCAGTCGTGAAGATGCATAGATCAACAACTAAACAAAATTCCCAAGTTTAAATGGATTGTTGTGGATCACAATAGAATTCTCCTTTTTATCGAAATTGTCAGAAAATTTGCTTCTGAAGACTGGCCTCTTACTCTTATTTTTACGAGTTTTATTTTGTGGGGTGGGGTAGCCTGTGATTTCAAATAACACGTTAGTCTGTATTTGGTGCTGTTCTAAGCGCAAGGTATAATGCAACAATTAGTTGTTCCCAATAAGGAGTAAATGTACTATAATATTTGCTTGCCATGAAATTTAGGAGTAGAAAATGGTATCTTAAAACTATTTTTATAATCATTTTGATACCCATCTAACTTTGCATTTAATGCAATATCACATTCCATTTTAATTGATTTCATTGTACAAGATCATTGGAGTGTTGTTAACTCGACGCAGTTATCCAAAATAGCAATCATAGGAACAACCAGAAATTATTATGGCATCTGCAATGTGTGATTATAGGTAGTTCCTTCAAAATTTATCAAAAGCTTTTTTATGCAAGTGCACTATTTTTTATTCTGGTTAGTTTTCCCATGCTACTTGATAATGAAATAACTTGGGCAATTTGGAAATGATAAACAATTGAATAGGATTTGCGCAAATATTAATTTAAGCTTTCGTTTTTCTTAAATTTCTGTACATAAATATAACAATGTTTTTTGATGTGTGAATAGTTCTTCGTTGTTTTTTCTCCCCAGGCAGGCAGGCAAGCAGGCAGGTGGTCAGTCAGTGTAAGTTAGTGTCAGTGTATTGTCAGTCAGTGTAGTGTCAGTCAGTGTTAGTGTCAATGTCAGTTAGTGTCCATCAGTGTTAGTCCGTGTTAGTGTCAGTGTTAGTGTCAGTGTTAGTGTCAATTAGTGTTAGTGTCAATGTCTGTCTGTCAGTGTTGTCAGTGTAGTGTCAGTCAGTGTTAGTGTCAAATTATCTCAGTGTTAGTGTCAATGTCAGTTTCATAGATACTGTTCAATACGAGTGGTTAAACTGTATAGGATTTAGAAGGCTGTACCGTAAATCCCATACAGTTCAGTGCATATATTGTACTGTACTACAATTTGTCACCATGCAAATATTCAAAGAATTGTTTGAATAGATATATTATTTTACTAATTAAATTGGAAAAACAAATTATTCAATTTTCATTGCACAAAACCATCTACCACCTACTACAGGAAAATGCCAGCTATTTTTTCCTTCTTGTACTACAGGATCATAATTTTGCATATTAAATGCTAACATGTTATTCTTAATTCTAACCCTAACAGTATGTGACCTGATCCATCTTAGGTAACCTGAGCGATTCTCAAAATCAAGAAAAAACCTATGCTCTCGTAGTTTGTCTCTAGTTACAATATAAGGAAGCAATGAGCAAGTTGCACAAGCATAAATAATAAACAAGTCATCATAACCAACATCTGTCACAAAAAATGGAATGTCTTTTGAAAGAGCAGATTTCTTGATAGAACTATTAACTAATAATAAAACTTTTTTATCTTGCTTCACAAAGTGATTTGCCACTTCAGATAAAGCATCAAAATTAAATTGCTTCATTTGTTTTCTAACATTTGATGACAATCCGATATTCATGCCATCAATTATAATATCAAAAGGACCACTATTCTGAAGGAACTGTTCAAACTTTTGGAAGTGCATTCTCTTGTCCTCCTCTTTGAATATGTTCTGAATGGTATGCAAAATATCTTTTTGCAAAGCATGCCTTTCAGTTGGTTGACCATAGTTCAGAAACTGATCACAGCTGTTGCACAATCCCTTTTCAGAGATCATGCATTCCTTTACAATCCACGAATCAACTGGATCACTTCTGAACCAGTCTTTAGTGGCCTCAAGAATATCTGGGCTCAAAGGCCAACCACTTTGGTTATACAACTTGAAAACATCTTTTGCCTTTTCATAATCCATTTCTTTCTTCTCTCCATGAATACAAGACCTAATTAAGGCAACAGACATCTTGGAAGGAATGACTAAAGATATATTTTTATTAGATTTAAAAATATGATGTTGCATTTCATTGAAAAGTTCAAAAGCCTTTCTCTGATAACCTTTGTCTGCCAGACTTGTAATAACTGCAAAATATGTTCTTGAATGCCTCAGCAATCCTTCATCTTTCATATTATTAAGGATGCTAACAGCGTCATTTACTTGTCCCCTTGCAATGTAAGAATGTATAAGGGTAGTATAAGCTCCTTCACCACACTTGATATTTAAATCTTTAGTTCTTTTTCTTATATTGTCAAGTTTCTCAAATTCCCCGCTTTGATTAAAACTATAAAACACGCTCCCCCACGTCTTCTTTTTCAGTTCAACTAAACAATCATCATTCGCTGATTTTAAACGTTGAAATACGGATGATAACCTTCCTAATTTCACATCCTTGTCAATCATTCTTTCCAACTCACTAGATTCAGGAGCAAAACTTGCATAATTCTTCCAATAGGATGCTGTCACAAGTCTAACTCTTGTCCACGACCGTACTAGTCGTATAACAGGAGAAACTAGTCTAATATTTTCGAAGCTCGAATTAGAATTAGACCATAAATATTGGTGACAGTTTCGGAGACCATGTCTTAAAAACCTGGCCATTTTGTCTGGAAGTTTTCTGGAAATTCAGTGGTTCATTAATAGCCTGCGATGTTGTGATCAGCGGTTTCCAAAAAGCATTGGCCTGGACCTTATGCGTGCCAGAGTTTTTTGGCTTTTATTTTTTATTGTATTTAGATTATCAACGCATTTTTTTTTTAATAATTATTATTTGACGTAATATAATACAATTAAAATGTATATATTTGGCATAAGATATCGGTAAAATATGCCTCTAGTGTCATAAAATATTTTTATTGTCATTGCAGGATTTGCAGGCAAATCATTGTCAAAACACGGTGCAGGTCAATGTTATTTAACACCACACGTGGAATTTTAAAATAAATTGTGATGAAGAGCAGCAAAGCTGTTAGTTCATCTTGTGAAAAAGATTTTATTCTATCATGCATTCGAGATGGAAAGGTACTAGTCTCGCTGTGATATTTTGCACATTTTTTAGACACAAGTTAAAATTATTTGGGTTTTTGTAGCGTATGGATGGTCGTCAAACTTACGATTACAGAAAAATACAAGTATCTTTTGGAGTAAGTCGTGGTCATTGCGAGGTGCAGTTAGGTAAAACAAGGTAAGACGTATAAATAATAATTTTATGATTTACTCAGCTCAAATTGTAATGTCTATCAGGATATAAATAAAGACTTTTTAAATTGGAACAAATGGACAATGCTATATCTGCAATATATACTAATATATATATTTAGTATAAATACACAGGTGATTATAGAAAATCGCGCGCGCTGATTGGTCGAGCTACTTCGGATTAATTCTCGATAATCACCTACCAGGATTATCCTTAATTGTCAATTTGCCTAGAATTAAGGATAATCCTTAATTTTAAATGAAAAATCATCCCCCATCCCCCAACCCCGAACAACAACCCCCCGGGATGCCCTAAACCTAATCACAACCCTCCGGAAAAATGTCAAAAAAAATGTCCCCTCTAGGATTTTTAGCTTTATGTGTTCAAGTTTAACATCCCGCTTGTGGGACAGATAAATTAAGGCCATGTCTTAATTCGAGCCCTATTTTACAATTAAGATATATACTTAATTTGGGCTACAGCGTTTATTCAAAATGGCCACCAGCCAAGTTATCAATGTGACAGACGAGGAAATGTTGTTCCTAAAAGTACAAAAATGTGTATTTATACTAAAACAATTATTCACCTCAGGCTCAGTGAATATTGGTGAATAATAACCTCGACTTCATCTCGGTTATTATACACCAATATTCACCTCGCCTTCGGTGAATAATTGTTAAATAATACCCTGGTTGCTATGTGTGTTTTCATTGGTTGTTGGCCATGATCTATTAGAGGATGGACACGTCAGATCACGTCAGCTGGCTTGCTTTTTTCCTTCTTCATGCCCCCAAATCTGGCAAGAGTTTTGATAAAAACCTTTTAAATGTTTATATTGTATAAAACAAATAGATTCCATTTTTTTGTTGTCTGTTCAGTTATAGATGCACAGAAGACGTAACAACGTGGTAAGAACATCAGTTACCCACTCAACTGCGTCTTGTGGGCCACTTTTTTGTTCTTACCTCATTGTGATGTCATCTGTGTATCTATAACTGAACAGACAACGGCAAAATGGAATCTATTTGTTAAATATATATATAAATTATATATATAAAATTATATATATATGGGCATTTCTTCATTGCAGACATTACATTTCAGACAAAATATCAAGGGTATTTTTCAATATAGCTTGAATGTCAAAAACTATTTTGATAATTATGTTGTTTGTAGCTACTGCACATAGTAAAAGAAAACTTACACTGGTACAATCCTGAGTGTTGTCAATTTAGTTCTTCTTGAATTAAAGGAAATATATGCGTTGTGGACGTTACAAAAATGAACCATGTGTATTTGGCAACAATGTTTGATCGTATGAAATGAGAACATTTAGGGGAACTATTTGAGTTTGCACATATCAACATATGTTTGAGGTGTCACACTATTTTTATTTTTTTATGTCACACTATTTTAAATTATTTTCTCTGTTTTTACCAAGAAGATAAAATGAGCCGTTGCGGATGTTACACTTCCCCATTGCGGACGTTACACAGTATGAAAGCTTTACATATTCACATCAGATCTGGGCCTCTCCAGGTTTCTAGGAATGGTTCAAAGTCAGTAATAATCCATGCATTGGTTCGCTCACACTTGGGATATGCTTCGCAAATTTGGTCTCCTCAATCCACTGATCTAATTAGGAAAGTCGAACACGTACAACGACGAGCCTCCAAATACATGCTCAATCTACCCTTTAACTGTGATATGATCTATAAACAAAGGCTTCTGGCTTGCAAAATTCTTCCATTGTCATACTGGCATGAGTACCTGGATATGCTGTTCTTCTACAAGATTAATCACGGTATAATCACCCTCGACAAAAACGCTATTGCAACGCCACAAGCTAATAGAAATACACGATCATCGGACTCAAACTGTTACCTCTACCAAACCAAGAAATGCAAAACCTCTACCTACCAAAAATCTTATATCTGCCGGACAACAAGAACCTGGAACTCTCTACCAAAAACTCTAATTTTGAAATCTCTATCACTCACAACTTTTAAGTCACAACTCTATAACTACTACCTTACAGCTTTAAAGGACACGTACTCCTCTAACGATCCACGCACCTGGAAAGGCATGTGTGTTAAATGTAACTGTAGTCGTAATCTCGTTACTGTACCTTCGTGTTGTTATTAGTGTGTTAGTCGTACCGTTTCGTCTGATTGATTGTCCAGTATCTCATATTTTATAACTCGTTTGTTAAGGGGCCGCAGTAATTGGCTTTAGCTGTTGCGGTTACCCAGCCTCATATAGTATAACTTTGTAGTTTCATATCTTAATTGTGTCTTGTATTGAGGCAAAGTTAATAAATAAAATAAATAAATAATCCATTTCAATAAAAACATAAAGTATATACTTCATGTACCCCTAACTGTAATCCTAATCCTAACCCTAACCATTAAGAAATTAAATTGTCCTGTGCTTGAGTGGATTAATCTGCTCTCACGACCGAGTAGTAACATTAACCCTAACCAAAATCATGTGCTACACAATTCTATTGGCCACTTAGCAATGACATTCTAACAGTCGACATATATTGTGTCTTCTATGGGCCTGTGCATTTGGAAGGCAGCAATCCATTTGTTATCAATAAGCATGGAGAAGTAAAGAAACTGTTTTCTTTTGTAATGAAACAAAGAAATACATGAACATTTAAAGTGGCTGCAGTCATTGAGGGCCATTGCTCTTTAAGGGCCAACAAGTGTTTTGTTCAATAAACGTTTAAGTTTGTTGTTGACATTTTAAACATAAACCTCTGGCTCGGTTGTAAGGGTAACCTTATCCCACGTTACTGACTTTAATAAATTGTATTGTATTGCATTGTATTATATTGTATTATTAAGCCAAGAAAGTCATTGTAAGTTTTCAAAATTTAGAAAAAGTCACTTTTGAGGAAAAATTTTCCTGAAGAAGAAAAATATTTCTTGTTTTAGCTGTATGTTTGAGACAGCTTTAAATAGCTGATATGAAATGTTGACTTTTTTTACCCAGGACAGATATTTGAAACTCCAGGATAGATACTTGAAACTTAAGGATCAATATGCCTTCGGTTCTGCTTTGTTCAATGCAATTCCTGGAAATTAGAAACAGTGGTTGATGGTTTTTATTATTTTTATGTTACTTTTAGTTTGTTAATTAAACTTGAGTAATAGAATGCGTAAAATGATAACTGCTTTAAGTTATGAGATTAAAAAAACCTATGTTACCCACTGAGATCGTGTAACGTCCACAACAAAATCTCAACTCCAAACAACCCCCAGTATTTTTTTTCATGCCAAACATAATCTCAATAAAATTGCAAAAAAATGTGTAGATTATTTTTTCACCTGTCTTGGTTGTTATTTTTAATGTTAAGATGTGTGCATTTTTCGATAAATTTTGTGGTTAATGCGAACGTAACCCCCAGGGCTCCCCTCCCCCCATGTAACAGAAAAAGCTGACTTCAACATTTTCATAAACTTTGAGGTACATAGATTTGAAAAATGTTTACTTTTGACCAAAGTTTCTTAGTCCAAAATTATTATTTTTTCAACTTTTATGTGGAATTGCATATATAGTTTCAAAAAGACATTTGACGCACTTGTGTTGTCATTACTAATTGTAAGGGAAATGCTGCGAGTAGATAGTAGGCAGCACTGTGGAAGCGGTCCAGTGTTCGATCGGCAAACTCTGAGCACATAAACAACGCTGAAAAACTCATAAAAGAACGTAATTGTCTTCCCGTAAAATGTAAAAATTAAAGCACTAGTCTAAAGATGGAAATTAAATTAAAATGGTGAAAAACTGACTTACCGGTACAATGTTACTTGGTGGAAATCAGTTAACAATTTAAATGCAGTTAAATGGAATTTCAGTAAGTTAACAACTAAGAGCTGTTCGTAAAGTGGGACAGCAGTCGAGTAAATGTAATTAAAAAAAATATTACCATGGGCATTTAAAATCTTTGGAGACTCCTTAGGAAAAAAGTCTTTAGGTTGACCTGATAGAGTAGTCTATAGCTCTTGATTTTATTCATGTAGGATTCTGGTTTTTAATCATCTTTTGAAGAAGAAAAGTGGTGGCAAATCCAGCCACATCATAAGACATATATTAAGATACGTCATAAGACATTACGCTGCCTAAAACGTATAAAACGTTCCGTTATATTGTAAGATGTTTCGCTTTGCTATAAATCCTTCCGCTATGTTGAAGACATTAGGCTGCATTGTAACACATTCCTCTACACCATTAAACGTTTCGTTGTGTCATTAGACATTACACTACGTTATAGGACGTTATGCTTCACTCGAGAAAGGTTTTTTTAACATCTTCTCTAAACTGGTGCGTGATATCTATAAGTCAAGACGCGCCTCAAACGGCCAGGCATGAATCATCACTCCAAGACGGTTCCCCTGAGGTTTTCTGATATGAGTCGGGCCATAAGAGAATATACATGGAAGCTCTCCCCGGCAATTGTAGGAGTCTTCACGGCATTTTTCCAGGCTGTGTTTTTTGTGTGGTTTGTTTAGACCATAGTCTATATAAGTTAATATTTAGAATAGTGTGACATTATACACTACGGCAAAAAATTACTGTCGTTGTCTGTAGTGATCCGCTGCATTTTCTTGTCTTACCACGGCAATTGCCGTCAAACGTTCATTTAAAATAATAAACTTCGAAACTTTGAATTTTAAACGTTCAATTGGAGGAAACGTTAAATTAGAAGGATTAATAATAAATAATAATAAGCTTTATTTCAACAGGGTAACACTATCAGTTAAAAACTGTTCTCCCTAGTGGAAATTATATAATAAAAACATACGGTCATAACTTTTTTCTTCAATTTATCCAAGAGTCCTTGCCCAAGTATCATGTGAGATTGTCTGTCCTCCTCCCAACAGACCATCTGAAGGTCAATTATTCTTTAATTTGGAACTTTCTCCAATGGCATCTCCAGCATATGAATCTGGAAGGTAATAATTTATTTTATGATTTAAATTGCCTGTGGAAGGCACTTGATGGTCTTAAAGTGTATATGAAATGAAAATTAAGTTTGTCTTATTTGGAAGAACTCTTAAAATGATAAAGTAACATCTTATATACAGTTTTTACATAATTATCTCACTCCGTTCTTGAGAAAATAAGATTTGTTTGATACGCAAATAACTCACTCGCTGTATACGTCACATTACATAAGTTTATTGTAAAATTACCAGTGTGACGTATGTATATAGTGAGTGGGTTAGTTGCATATCAAACAAATTTTATTTTCTCAAGAACGAAGTGAGATATATATGGAAAAACTATATAAGTTACTTTATGATTTTAAAAGTTCCTCCAAATAAGATAAACTTAATTTTCTTTCATGCATATACCCTTTAAAGACCTATCTAGTATTATATTTGTGAAGAAAAAATATATCGAAAAATAGAAGATACACGGTCAGGCTTATACATAATTAAATAGAAAGTAGATCTGAGAAGTTTTTTGACCAAAAAGTAATTAATCTTCAACGGGATGATATATATGCACGGTAATATGATGACAATACTATAAAAATATCACAACTACAGTATTTGCAAAAAAAAAAAAAAAAGTCCCGAAACCATAGGATAAGTATTAGTAATATTGTTATTTGTGTAAAATAATAGAATATTGTCCCAGTAGCGGTCTGGAATTGTCAGCTTCTTTGATGTTGCCATGATTCTAATGTTTTTCTCACTCAGTAATGGCCCTTATCGATGATATTTGCATTGTCGACATCAACGATCAGACTTCCATGGTTAGCGATATTTAGAACCCATGCATACATGTAAATCTTTATATTTGGAATTAACGTATTAGAAATACATAGAGGATATTATACGGTGGTGCGAAGATATGGATTTTATCTTCGAGTGATAAAAACAATATTTTACGAATGAGCGTAGCGAATGAGTAAAATATCGTTTTTACCACAAGAAGATCAAATTCATATCTTCAAGCCAGCGTGTAATTTTCTTTTTATTATATAGATTCAATGCAAAAAGAGGTAAAATTCTTAATGACGTCATCGATATCTTCACTAGTGAGGATATGGAAAATACGACACTGCATATTTTCTAATAAAACACTCGATGTTTCTTTGAGCCATCACACGTGTATATTAACGGGGCTGAGGCCCCCACTTCAGAATTCTCCCAGCCTCCCTGTTTCCTACGCCGGTGGTTTACGGTACATGACACATGTACGTGTATTTAAAATTATACAATCTCAACTTTGTATTTTAATCTGTTTTTTAATTATTTACTAGGTTATCTGAACATGCTATAGAATTGAATAGACTTATTGAAAGGGTATACAAACAGTCACAGTGTGTTGATAGTGAATCATTGTGTATAGTTTCTGGTGAGAAGGTGAGAACATAGTGTGCTTCTATAACACATTCTTTTCTTTCTGGTACATGCATGTGTATCAGTTATCATTATTATAGTATTGGCTTTGTATAATTCTAGGAAACATTGACAACAATGGTAACTACAACTAATACTATATAGGGAAATATAGTAAGGCTACGTCCACATACAGGTATACGTTTTCGTAGCGTTTTCATATTGTTTCAGGTAAGTAGACCATTGTTTTCTATTCCCTTGAGGACGGAGAACAATATGAAAACGCTACGAAAACGTATACGTGTGGACGTAGCCTAAGTTATAGAGTAGACCAAAACAAGGCCGTTTCAACAGTAACTAAACAGTAGTAATTATAATACAAATAGTGATTGAAATAAAAGTAGTGTGCTGCGTAGGCAGTGTTGAAATACAAATCGACATATAGTAAGGTTTGAGTACTGCCGAAATTATTGAATATAGTTTGAATAGTTTCTAACGTTTCTCTCTGATGACGAAGGGCCTTAAAAACGTTAGAAACTACGTTCAATAATTTCGGCAGTACTCAAACCTTACTTATTTCGATTAGTAACTATAATACGTAGTTTTTCACATGCATGCACACACAGGGGCGGACTGGCAGCAAAAAAGTTACCGGGAAATCAGATGAAAAGGGCGCCTGACCGAATGCGAAGCCCGACCGAATGCGAAGCCCAAATGTCCTAAAGGTCCCGGCCTGGGCATGCTGTTTTGGTCTATAGGGGATTTTTGAATTTTTCAACCTGTTAAATTGCATTTCCTGCATTTTAGGGCAGTTTTAAACATTTTAAGCAAAATTAACAATAAGGCATGCACGAATCTTTGGGTTTGAAGTTGCCATATTAATGTATTCCTTGTATCGCAATAGAAATTTCGGCGTCGAAAAATTGTATATGGAGGGCTTTTTTGGGAAGCACATTGTATATTTACCCCACACGCAGATTACAATTCTACTACGCAAATTAACTACACTTAGACTTTCAATACAGTTTTAAATTTATACCCGAAAAATTACATGTGCGTGGTTACATCTTACGAAGGGGGATAAAAAAGAAGAGAACATGATTACAGATAAAGTAGTTTAGAGAATACAGATCATTTACGACTAGTAGCCTAGCGACTAAGTAACTACTGTATTTCATAAGATTTCCTTATGAGCTTTGTATTTTATAAAAGTCGGGGGCGCCTGAAACAGGAAAACCAAGGGGGCGCACCAGGAAATTTCCCGGTATCCCGGTGGGCCAGTCCGCTTCTGAGCACACATGAGACACACAGGCCCATACATGCAGACAAACGTATTTTGGGAAAATAAGAAAATGCTTAGAAAAACCAAAAGATGCTGAGAGGAATTTTGTGGGTACAGTACCAAGAAAATTGTGAATGACTGTATTCTTGACTTGCTCTGTATAGCACGATGAACGTTTGCAATATTTTTGAATTCTTTTCTTTTTTGACATGCGTATAGGTGTGGTCGATTAGAGTGGACATTACAGTTTTAGATGATGATGGAAATATTATGGACTGTGCTTCAATTGCAACAATAACTGCGTTATCTCATTTTAGGTTGGTTAATATTATTTAAGCTAACTTGTCAAATTAAGGTTGGGGTAGGTACCATGATAGCAAAGCAATGAAGCAATTCTTGCAAAATAAGCAACAGCAAATAAGGCGGTAATCCTGGCAACCAAGCCATGGGACAACCCCCGCCACCTGTCACACTGAATAATCAGTGGAAATTGTATTTTCGTTATACTTACCAAATCCTAGAAGCGAACCCAGAGCACCCCAATTACCAATAGAGGAGCGGTGGGTAGGGCAAAGCAATGCAATTGACAAGGCTCAAAGGCAAACACAAAGCAAGTGAAGAGTCACAAATCATGTGACATAGCACCGCACCCCATTTGCGCCTCTGCGCATGCAATAGAACTATACCTCTGGCCAGCAGCTATTCTCTCTGTTAACTTTGATTAATTATTATCACATGTAAATATTTATTAGTGATGTTTGTTGAGGTGAGTTGATGGTAGTGAGAGTACGTGTACTGTTTATAGGTCCATAAAAAGAAAACATTTTTCACTAAAGCTTTTTATAAGGAGGGTTGATAATAGGTTGATCGGGACGCGGGATAACGATTATTTTGATCACGAGAAACGGGATACAAGGAGAAAATGGACAATATTTGGGATTTCAAGAAATGACATGACACAAGTTCTAGAAATTTTTGCTGTCGTGATTCGGGAAATAGGGAGATTGAACAACTGGTTTCGGGCTTCCTAAATAACGAAGACGTTGGTCGGAATTGAATTAGTTAACCAAAGCTCAATGTATTAAGGGTAACAATGCGAAAAGGGAAACAATTATTAAGCTGGATTCGGGATTTAAAATGCCTATTGTGGCCCTCTTCTATAATGAAGTCGATTTGACGTGAAACACCGATATTTCGTTTTTGAAAATCGTGTAGTTTTTTACTCGGGTTACTGCGGAGGAGGCTGTATAGGTGGGAGACATCTTAACTGTTAATGTACTCTTTATTTAGACGTCCTGATGTGTCTGTGAGTGGTGAACAAGTTACCATAGTATGTTGCTACGTTTATTTTTTTTTAATGTATACTGTTTGACAAAATTAATTCACAGTTCTAGTATAGCTGCAAACTGTCTGGTGTATTGTTTTCTATAGCATTCCATTGAAGATCGTGATCCTGTTCCATTAAGTGTTCATCACATTCCAATCTACGTTACATTTGCATTTTATGACAATGGGTAAAATAGTTTAAACTCATAAGCAATAAGTTATTACAGTATTTGTCGCCTTTTTGTTTGTGGAATATTTAGGAAGGGGTGAGGGAACGGACGGACGGACGGAGAAAAGAAGGAAGGTAGGATTGTGAGGAAGGAAAGAACGAACGAACGAACGAACAAACGAACGAACGAAAGGAGGAAGGAAGGAAGGAAGGAATGAATGAAGGAAGGGAGAGAGGGAGGGAGGGAAGGGAAGGGAGGGAGGGATGGGAAGGAAGGATGGACATGGTGGAGATGGGTCCTGCAGATCGATTGAAACCGAATGATTTTGAATTTTTTTTCTTCAGGAACTTATTGCTAGTTGACCCCACAGACAGGGAGGAAAGTGTAATGAATGGTCAGATGATGATAGCTATGAATATTCATCGTGAAATTTGTGGAGTTCAAATGAATGGAGGATTATCTCTGGAAGCTGAACAGGTGAACTACACCAAATTTCTGGATTTTATTTACTTCATTATATAATTTAAGAAAAAGCAAAGTTGTTCTTGACGTTGCATTTGTCTTTTAAGGTAAAGGTAAAGCGAATAATATATCTTAGGGTGCGAGTTTTATGTGTTGGTTAGTGCTGTCTTATTGAAATGTAACTTCTTTTTTAGGTAATTAGATGTTCTAAGATTTCTGCAGTAAAAGTTGCTGAGATTACTGAGTTAATACAAAAAGCTCTTAGGGTGGACGATGAAGCTAGGTGCGTATGTATAATATAATATGGTATAATTATCGTTCTGCTATTTCTATAAATTAATGAAAACTTTTAGTCTAATGCAATTGGCTCGCGTTGTAAATGCCCACACAGTTTGGCTGTTCATATTGTATATATATTACTTGTTGGTACATTATCATTTCTAGAAAATCTGGGAAGTTAAACGCCACTGGAATAACGCAAGACGTTAAACTTATCACGGTAACTACAGCTGAAGAAATTGAAATGGATGTCTCGGAAACACTACAAGCTGTTACATCTGGTATTTATGTTTTGTTTTAATTGTATACGTTTGTTTCATCGCCAATATATACGCAGTCCAGCGACCTTTATGATTTTTTGATTTTCTGTGATGAACAAACGGTCTTTCAACGGTCATGCATCCACGTAAACAAAACACCTGCATGGCCAAGCATGATCACCATTGTTGTAGGCCACCAATTAACAAGCAAAATCCAATACAAAAGTGACCAACAACGTGACTGCGGGCTTAAAATGAAAACTAAACGAAGCCTCCTTAAGATGACAAATGCGCATGCTCACTAAGTATATTGCTTTTTTAATCGTAAATACATAGAATAATACATGGATGCGGAAATATGAAATTTGTTTTGAGTGATGACCAAAATATTTTAACCGAAAATTTCATATTTCTAAACAGTTATGTATTTTTTCCATGTTCGTATAATGTTTTCGGCTTGTAGTTGACACAAAGCGACTTCTAGCTCAACAAGTACTTGTGACACACGTACGGTTTGACTCGTTCCCAGGTATATTATAACATAAATAACCTCGATCTACAATCTGAGTTCTAGTGGCTCAATGGTTAGAGCGGGCGGTTAGTATTTGGAAAGTTGTGAGTTCGAGTCCCATCTGGAGCTCAAGTTTTCCAAGTTTAACAACTTACGATAGCTTGCACAGCAAAAACAAACGAAATTTTACTAACTTCAAGCTGAAAACACTATTCTATTAAACGTAGAAAAACATCCATGCGTTGTTCTGTGTATTATATAAACTGTAGATCTATTCCTGCCCTCCTTAATAGAGCAGTAAACTTCAATGCGTTTGGTGATAATCAACTCGTGTGCTAATCCATATATGAGATTATGACTATTTTAATAGTGGCTGAAACATCAATAAAACGTCAACACTCTATTCTTAACCTTGTTCAAACAAATATTTTTCCTCCACAGAAAGTCGTTCAGAAAGCCAAGAATCTGATGATGCGTATCCTTTTAAATCCAAAATGAGACTGAAAATATATTACATGCTGACGAGAAAAAAAATTCGATTATATGTTTGAGTGGCAAAGACAATATTTTGACAAGTGAACACAGTGAACGACGTTCTCGTCCATTTTGTCAATAGATCGTTTGCAATCACGTGATATCAGACGCCATCTTGGTTGTTTCCTAGTTAATTTCCATAAGCCGTGCGGTTTGCGTTTGCCAACTAAAAATCAACCAAGAAGACGTCAAGTGCAAACGATCTATACGGGACATTTTATCAAACCATGGTCTTTCATATACAGACCTCGCCATGCATGCAGGCTCCTCAGTCTCGCTCAGAAATTACTGTCAAGACCCCGGTCTGATATTTCTCGTTAACGACTCTCGGTTAATAAGTAGTTAATAATGACATATTTTTCAATAAAAATAAGGCATGGTTGTCTATTATGAATGAAAAATTCAGTAATTTTGACACCATTTGTTGATACTTGAAATACCACTCGCGAGCATGCCCATGCGAAAAATGCACTACTCAATGGTTCCTGGATTGGAAGTATCACTGCATGATTATAATTCTGTGGAAATGGTTTTATTTTAAATCTGTCAAAAATGGTTTTAGTTAAATGTGTTACTTGCAATACAGTGGGCCATTTCTCTGTTGAAGGATAATTGGAATTTTGTAAAACATCAGGATTTCTTTTCCTTTGAGGCTGCATTTCACTCCATAAATAACACATGCATTATTATATGGACATTGTTCTCAAATTATTATAAAAAAAATTATTATATGCATGGACATACTTCTCAAATCATTAATTATTCATGAATTATCGTAGCCAATCCATGAACGTATACCACATCACGTGCATGAGTTTTGATTGGGTATCAAAACTCATACCCAATGAAAACTTGCAGGAAACTTCCTAGTGAACTGGATCACATTTCGTAATCTGCATATTGAAATCAATGAAGGAAACACCGCAAATCGCACTGCGAATACTCGTTTGAGAAACCAACCCCGGTTTCCATTTGTTTTCCCGTGTTTGGAACCCCTGATGAAACACTCAAACTCGTGTTTATCTATTACATGAAGATCTAGTAATTTATCTTATATTCCTTGACCAACTTATTTTAGAGATACTGTAGTTAAACTCAAGGTAAATATATATAATTTTTTTTTATTATGGTTTGACATACGTGTACTGACGAAAATCCTTTCTAAATTAGTGTGGCGTTTTTTAAAACTCTTTGAAAAACGATGATGAATGATGAATAGCGTGTTGGAAAGCTCTTAAGCTGGATCAGTTCCACTAAAAATACAATGTTGCGCTCTCGACTTTTTTCTTTTGTTGAGTGAGTTTCCATGTGGAACGAAGTAGAAAACTATTTAATAGGAATCTGTACAATAGAAAAGTCGAACCCGCGACATTTTACGCCTAGTGAACTGAGTCAAGCTTTAGAAGAACTGTTGAGAACTTAGCAGATTCAGAGTAAAAACAGTAGTCACTATAGTGGAGTAAAAAAATTAATGACGTATTCTAGCTGTACTTCTTAACCAGACTAGTTCCTAGTCCTCTTTTCTCTCGAACTTATTTTGGTGACGTCACAGAATAGGGATCGAGCGAGAGGACTAGCGGAAAATGTTCATCTTTATCTATCATGAATCCTGCTGGAGCTCGGATTCTTTAATCTTTATGAACGAGGGCACTTAAACAAACTTCTTCTTGAGAGCAGACAGCAAACGAGTAGGTTTCTTTTATTTTACATTACGTTAAAAGGTCGTTACATACGAGGCATTATAAAGTAGTGTTCGGCGTAGGAAGTGATTGTGTTGAAACACATTTATACAAATCGAAATATGCTATTTTAACGTTTCGGCAGTAGACCAACCTTGCTATATGATGTTATAAGGAATTGTGCAGACCGACATGAGTGTTATCTGCCTTGGTTTTCCGCCAAACGGCCGTTTGGTGCCTGTATAATTTGGGGGCAGATTTGGGGCCAAGCAAAACATTTTATTCCAGGCCTCTCACAATTTCGGTCTGTCGCTCGACGTTAAAAAAAGAGGCCTGGGAACCAGGCTGCTTATTAACGAGGATCTTTACTGTGCATCGAAGTTGCTTATGTAAATCCTATATTAACATATCTTACAGGGACTAAATACAGCTGAGGTTGGCTTAGGTGGTTGGAACACGTGGATTGAAATTGACAGCATTGAGGAAGACGAGACTACAATGGACGAGAGTATCTCTGATAAAGAACAGCAAAATAATGGTCTGTTGAGAACGATAGCAATGCATGTTTTAAAATATTTCTCTGAACGATAACATTATGTTTTTAATTTTGTTAAATTTAGATGAAATTAACATTGATGGCGAAAGTAGCGAAGAAGAAGAAAAACGTGTGTTAACTTCATCTAATATCACAGATTTCGAAGAGAGGTATAAATATGATAGATTGATTGATTGATTGATTGATTGATTGATTGATTGATTATTTGACGGATTGATTGGTTGGTCGATCGACTAATTGATTGATTGATTGATTGATTGATTGATTGATTGATTGATTGGTTGGTCGATCGACTAATTGATTGAGTGATTGATTGATTGATTGATTGATTGATTGATTGATTGATTGATTGATTGATTGATTGATTCTGTAACTTAGTCAGCTTTGGTTTTGTAGCTATTTTGGTTGGGTGGTATCATAACAGTTATTTTATTGTATAAAGCGGAGTACTTGTCTTGGCGGTTTTTTAAAAAGGAAGCGAAAAAAACCCAACTTTTAAGTTAAAATTAAAATTTAATTTAAATTAAAATTTTTAAAAATCGTGATAACAATATATATATATATATATAATTGCAATTTTTAATTGGAATTTTCTTTCTTTGTTTCACTGTTGATTTTAATTTAATACTATTAAAAATATTCTATTTATTTAAAATTTTAAAATATAAGATACGATATTTTTCCATGTAAAAATATGAAATGAATGCTCCAAAGAAAATTTTGCTTGTTTATCTTCGTTGAGTAAAACAATTCCGAGACAATGAAATACTTCCGAGTGTTTTATATATAACATATCAAACAAAATAATATTTTAAGAAAAAATTAAGGTGAAAGTTTGCTTAATTTATTTAATTTCTTCTTCCGATCTAAACCACCGGCACGGTGCCGATTTCCTTTGTTCTTGGCTCATGAATTATTAATGACTTTGATATTTTAATATACAAAAGTTTTTAATAAACTATATATATGGGAAATTACTTTGAATAGGAAAATTACGAAAGAAACAACGCCGAAAGATCAACATAAGATAGACCTGGCGAAACAAACGAAATCCAAAAGAAAGAAAAAGAAGACAAAGCAGACAAATTCAAACGTTCGCTGAAACCAATGGGAGGTGAAGCAATTGCTGCTAAATGGTTCAAAGTTATTCCAAAATTAGCGAGGCCATGTAATACGGGAGAATTTTGATGTCTTTGTATTATTGCCAATTTAGCTGTATGTTGTGTTCAAGTGGAACATCAGAAGTTTAACAATGATCCAAAAGAAACAAGAAAGAAAAGTGTGTACATTGGAAAATGTACGCGTACATTACTTACCATGGTAGACTAGAAAGTTAGAAAGCATGGAATACTGTAATTTGTTATACATTTTGAATCATTCATATATATATATATATATATATATATACATACATACAGCTAAATCAATTAAGATTGTCCCCCCACAAAGCCAAAAGGTACGATGCGAAACTACTTTATAGCGAAGTGCACAGATGACGTCAATATTCATGTCTGTCATTGATAATCCATAGAGTCAATTTCGGTTTGTTTGTCTGACTTTTGGTGTGTAAATATGTTACAGTTAACCTATTTGTAGCAAGTTTATAGGCAAGACCTTGCGTCCTTGTTAGTTGTACGTTTACACACGGGTCCTGACGAATTCGGAACCGTATCGAAATTTGCACGGCTTCGTCTTTTTATACAGCCACGTAGGTCTTGGATGATTTCAAAACTATCCGATTCCGTGTAAACAATCTTTGTGTAAATAGGCAGAGCCGCGCAAAGTTTTGTCGGGTTCTGAATTTGTCAGGACGTGACTGGTAGTCTATGGCCATCGATCCGCAATTATCTGATCGCTTTTCATCCCATGCAATATTGTTGGTCGCTTTTCATCCCATGCAGTATTTCAAAACCGGTGTGTCCAAGTTAATGTTAACTATACATTCTAGCCCAGTGGACTATATAGTTTAGTTTATGCAATTCTTAGGGGGTGTTTATATAGAAGATGGCCTGAGAAGGCTGGAAAATGCACATGTGAAATCCAGCCCTCTTGGGCTAGCCCTATACATATAAACACCTCCTTATACTTTGGAAATTCGGTCAACCGGGAGGGATGTTCCGGTATATTATAAGTAATATTGGGCATTTCACTCGATTACATTTGGTGAAGGAAAATTCGAGTGTAGAATATATACATTTTAAGACAAAACCGGGACCAGTTGCGAAAAATACAACTACACAGGCCTTCTGGCAGGAATTGAACCCACGACCTTGCGATTCTAGTGCAATGCATTGACCAATGAGCCACGTTGGCCGTTGCCGAGAGCTTGATCGCGAGTTCTGTATACATTAAGGTGGTAATGCCAAGAGGATTGGGTTTATTGTCAGTGGTCAGAGCATTGCACTAGAATCGCAAGGTCGTGGGTTCAATTCATGCCGGAAGGCCTTCTACGGGGGTCCAGGGCATGCCCCCCGGAAAATTTTGAAATATAGCGAATACCACAAATGGCATTTCCTGCATTCTGAGCGGTGATTTTCAGTCAGTTCAGAAGTTTATAAAATTTCATATTTTGGACTGTTTTTTTTTTTAATATTGTTGCATTTTTCGCAACTGGTCCCGGTTTGGTCTTAAAATGTATATATTCTACACTCGAATGTTCCGGTATATAGGTCTGCATGGAATATAAGCTAGCCACAGCATCATTGATCATTCTCAATATGAACCTTTATTTTTAAATCATTAAAATACATTTATACATTGATTTATATCGTTTATATGCCAAAACGTGGCCCTAATAAGTTTTTCAAACATTAACATTGAACTATAATTGATACTCCAAAGATAATAATTACAAAATGCTGAATTAAACAAGTCTTCCAAGTCGAGTCGTTTAAGATTTTAACAATTAATAAAGTATCCGTATTTTTTATTTTAACAAACTTTAACGAACCGTAAATAACTGTTTAAAAAATAAGAATATTTTTGGAACGTCTTTTTCTTGTGACTTTAACGACTTTGAACAATATTTCTTATTTCACCAGTTCATGTAGACTGAACTTCACGTTGCTTTTTTGATTTTGAGACACTTTCAGATACACTCTGCTTTTTATACTCCTCCATTTCTTTGGCATATCTATCTTTGTCTTCTTCGGCCATCTTTACAAATTTTTCTTTTTGTTTTTCATTAATTGCTGACCACAAAGACCCCAAAACCTTGGACACTTCAGTCATGACCAATTCAGGATGAGATTCCTTGACCTTTGGACGTTCCTCCCCACAGAAGAACAAATAGGCTGATCTGCAAATATTGAAATTTAAAAAAATGTTTAAAATAATGCTTTTGCTAAACGTAAGTGATTCAATTATATAAATGATCCTCAAGGCTGAGGGAACGAAGCCCAGAGGGACTTTTGGGTAGCTGTGTACAGCCTGAATATATCCATTTTATATCAACGATTTCAGTCTGTTTAGATCTTTCAGTAAGCACACTGTTAAAAATAGTACAGCCAGCTTGGCCAGCATCTCCCGCACACGAAAATTCCATTCAGGCACCGCATGCAAACACATGTGACGTCAAAATGTTTAATTTGCACAGTGCCGGGTGTGGGGCCTGGTGCAAGCAAGAAATGGGGGGGCTGTATATACAAAAATTGCCCTTAACAGCTAACGCTGAAAGTCTTATAAATGTGAATAAAATTATTAAAATAGCATTATGTGATTTGCGTCCTGCAAAATAGTCATAAACATACTTTATGTAGGTTTTTTAATGTTCTACTATTTTTTATATACTTATATGTATAACTTACAATATCAGTGAAAATTGAACAAAAAAATAACTCATAAGGCCAAGTAAAAAAAATTAATAGTTTCTCGTCCTAACTTTGAAAAAAAAAAGAGAACGCGGGCGCTTTTTTTTTTTCAAAATCCAAAAGGACCGGAAGATGGCGCAAAAGGCCTCGAAAGCTAGACATATTTTTGGCTAAAAAAAAAAAGAAATATTGAAGCGGCAAGAAAAAAGGATGCGCGCCGGGACGAGAAACTATTACTTATTACTTGGCCTAATTCTTCTGTAGTCCGTATTACTCGTTTAAGTGGCGCGGCGCTCTTTAAATTTTTAGTGTTTCGGATGCGGCGCTTATTTGAGGGCGGTATTATTTTTAGCACATTAGTCCCAGTCCTCTGTTCTGACCATTCCGAAACGATCGCTAATTTATGTAACAGCAATAAAGGTTTCTTTACCTGAGGAGTTATTTTTTTATATAAACGCTTCCTATGAGTTATAAAATAATAAAATGACTTAATTTGCATGCAGATAGTCATTAAAATAATCACTGTTTTGACATTGTTCAAAAAGTGTTCCACCAGAGGCAAACTCTACTTTTTAGCGAGATTGCGTTCATATCCACTAGTATTAAAGTTTAAGTTTATGCTCTTCAAATGCACGAGCATATTAAAATCTTTTTTACAATTCAGTAATTTTGGCGAGCACATCTCCGATGCACATGGACATGCCTAATTATTACACAGCCCCTTGATCATTTGTTGAATAAACATTTGAGAACGCCAAACTACACTAAACTTATTGTTTTGGCTTCACAATGCAAATTTCCTGTGGGCAACGGAACATTGTGCACAAAGCTATAGGCCACAGGGAATTTTAAAGAACAATGTTTTATTAATAATTTTATTTATGTCAAGTGCTACTCTCTTATGTCAAGTATTTAATAATGCCACTGTTCGAAGTTGTTTTATACGTCCATTGTGACAAGCAAGGATTAGCGAGATGTACTATAGCTTTTAAAGCACCTAACCACTGCCTGGTACATTTTTTCAATGACAGACAAACCCGAGTTTACATATTAAAGACAATACTGAAGTGTTGTATTATTGATATATCGGCATCATACGTAGTACTATGACAGTGTGTACTTTAAAACAGCAAAAGCCATCAAAACTCTAGCTTTCTTAGGACAAGTTTCAAACTTACTTATTTCTTTTAGGATGATTTTCGTCATCTTTTCTCTTCCTTTTGCGAGATTTCTTTGGAGTTTCTTCGTCCTCGCTAGGGGTGTAATTCGCCATTTCTTGGTCGTATCTCGTCTTGTCTGCTTCGGCTAGCTTGTAGAATGGACCCTTTTCCTCGTCGTCTAGACACTTCCACTTTTCACCGCAAAATTTTGACAGTTCTGCAAAGCTTGGTTTGTCTTCTTCACCATTTTCTTTGTTTCTTGCTCGCCTGGCTTCACGTTCACTTTGAACGAAGAAGGCGTACGCTGTAGTTCTTCCCTTTGGCTTGTTGGGATCCTTCTTACTCCTTACCATTATTGCTCTTGTTACTTGTGAAAGAACGATAAACCGGTGTAGACTTTTGTTATGAAAGAAATACTGCAATGAACCACAGCGAACAGAGCAAGCTGAAAAGGTCTTCGATATTAAAAGTTTCCGCTGATGATCTAAAGCATTCTATTGGTCACAATTCCCGCCACAAACTCTATCATGCATGCCGAACACAATGGATTGCTCGAGATCTGTTCGAGAACGCTCGCGGATCAGTCGGGAATGCTCGAATTGTTCGGGTTTGAGAATTTCGAGGTGCATTGCGTGTCCAGAGCAATTTCCAGGAAACTAAAATAATCCAAACGCCAAAGAACTCTAAAACCTAATTAAAAAACTGTAGCTATAGTTTGTTGATAGCATGAAGTTTACAACAATCTCGGCAAGTAGTTTGTATATAGACTTGCCGTTCTAGTGGTGTAGAGTCGGATGTTTTACTGATCAGTAGTTTGGAACCGCGGTGATGGGTGTCTTGCTGTTGCTGTTACTCTGCCACAACCAGTACCACAACTCATTTACAGTATGATCAATAATTATTTTGGTAACTTATATAGTAACCAAGCAGTGACGACGTCGATATGCGAATACTTATAAATTAAGAAATTAACTATATTTTAAACTAGAAATATATTAACGCAACAAAATTAAGCCCTCGTGCGCTTACTCAAAAAAACTGAAAAAAAATGGGTTTATAAAGGTAGGCGAGTTCATTGCCGTGAAACCTTTTCTAGCTAGCTCGTACACGACGACGCGTGGAAGGGAGAGTCTTGTCACGAGTTTACAATTATTAAAACAAATTAACTCTTTGCTACACGACTTTCCGGGACGTCTTCCCTTGACAAGAAAAATCGTCTGGCGTTAGAAGGAGTTGTCTAACAACGACTGTGTCTTTTTTGTGACAATTTTGATTCTGGTTTTATAAGCCTGCTAGTCAGTATGATCAATAAAGTAAATCAGTCTTTTTTGCGGCAATTTTTATTCTGGTTTTATAAGCCGGCTAGTGCGTCACACGTCATTAGCCTGCGAGCAGGCTCTCTACACGTCATGGTTTGGCCTAGCCTAGTCTCTAGGCCTTCCTCGGTTAACGCGTTTCGGAAGTGATCCGAACGGACCCGCTGGGGAAGGCCTAGCAACATTCGTAAGCACTTTCACTTTACAGCTTGGTTGTTTATTGAGGAGGAATTGTGATGTTATGATGTCCTAAGTGTTTCCCGACATTCACTATTTCATCTGCATAATTACAAGCCAGCTCACCTCGGATCGACGAAGTTCCACTAGCCCTTGGCGACTTGTGCGTTTCAACGATCAAATTTTTAGATAAAACTATCTATCTCCATGCAAGCTCAACTGAAAACCGCAACTGATCAAGGTGATTATTTTCACAGAATGTGTGAATATTTTCCTTTCTTCCGGTCAATCTGCACATAGCCCCTGATCTGCAGCAAACCAATGCACAGCGGTATGTTTGTCACGTGTCTTCTGCAGTATTTTGAGGAAGTGCAGAGGAGGAAGTGTTTGAAGATGGTTTTTCATGACGATGAACGGTTATCAGAGTGAAAGCGAAGATAACTCACCGAAACCTCATCAAGTTTGCTGCTTAGTGGAAGACAAGGAGAGGTGTAAAAGGTTCGCAGGGAATGCTTGCTACTCAAAAAGAATTCAAAAAACTGTTGCTCAAAAGAAGTTAAAACTCGCATCAGCAGAAAACGTAAGAACCTTATAAAGTTGAAATATGTTTTGTCAAGTCTTGCCATCTATACAATGCAAGTTCTCATTTATTTTATAGCCTGGACATATCTATATATGTGATTATCATAAGAACATGATACAAAGTGTGCGAAGTAAACGAAAAAGAAAGGAATCGGAAGATGAGAGTGAAGTCCAAGAAGTAAGTCCAGCAAATATACCGGCATCAAACCATTAAAGTGAAAAGTATCTCATTACATCATCTGAGCCATGCAGGGAATTTTATTAACGATATATATATATATAAAGTAATAATGTTATATATATAAATATATAATAGAAATTCTAAACGGAAGAAATTAAGGTTTTAGTTTTACAATAAGCATTCTTTGCGATTGTTTGCGTTCAAATATTCAACTGTTCAAGTGTAAATTATGTATTGCTATTAAGTTATATTAAATTACCAACTTAAAATATTTCTGTTTTCAAGGTTGATGTAGGACAGCTCCAAGTCAGTACATTAAGAAGGTACAAGAGGCATTTTAAACTTCAAACAAGACCAGGTATCAACAAAGCTCAGTTGGTTGAGGTAAAGTTCTGAGAAAATTTCTACCTCTTGTTTATGTTTTCATATTTCCCAGCTGGTATTTTTCTCCCATCGGCACACGGTAGTGTTAGCTTGGATCCGGGGGGTACTCTCTTGGATTCAGGATAGGGGGTACCACTGAGGCTAAGTGCACATGGTAACATTTCCGAGTGTTTTTGTATTGTTTCAAGTAATGAGCTGATTGTTCTTGATTCCCTTGAGAACAGTAAACAATACAAAAATGCTTGGAAACGTTACCGTGTGCACATAGTCTGAGTATCTGAAACCCTGACCCTTGTTCCAGACTAAGGAATTGAATATTTTGGACCAAATGGGGGAAAATGGTACCCTATTCCAGATTAGAAGAAAGATAAACATTCCTTATGCTAGACTAAATACCTGGCATCCTCAAAAACAGACCCTGTTCCAGACTAAAAAAACTAATTTATATATCTTGTCCCAGACTAAAAATGGCATAAACCCTACCCTGCTGAGTGGCACATCCCCATATAGCCCAAATATGGTAGTACCCTTCCCCAGTTCCCCCGGAGCTTGGATTGACCCTGGTGTTTTTGTACCATACTTGTACAATTTGTACTTTAATTCTCTTAGCTGTGGAAATAGAAAATTGCAGTGTCTATCATACAGTTCTTCATGTCAGACTACTCGTGCAAAAATAGGAAAGCACTTCATCACATTGTTCACCCACATCCTACCCTGCAAGTCAGATCCCCTTTCCAACCTACACTAGCCTGCAAGCCGGCTCTCCTTTGGGGAATTGGGGGGAGGAGGAGAAGGAGTGCCTTCACGCGTAGTATTGTTTTTTGAGTAGTAGCGTTCCAAATTTAGACACAGCTTACTGATTGGATGAGATGCCGATTGTTGACGTACAACCATATATTAATAGACTGCTGGTAATTTGTAAAATATTAAGTGCATTTGTGTCTGAAAGATATTTCCATCGGTAAATATTTTTAATATCTTTGATCAATTATCAAGGGTTGTACGAACTGTATTAAAATCATATTATTAGGATAGACCCAGTTCGATAGACCTGAATCATTTTGAAATGAAATACTGACATTCCGAGGGGAGTCCTTCATCAAAGTAAATACTCTGGTGAAGAGCTTTGCTCGAAATGTCAGCATTTCAGATTCATTCCAAAAATTTCACCACCTTTTCGCTTTGCCACGGTTGTTAAATACTTTAGTGTGAAAGCAAATCGTCCTCTCATGGATAAGTAAATTAATTGAAAATGTGGTATCAAAGGACAACTTCCTACGATTGAGAAAATATTATTTCTATAAAACAAACGATAAAGTTCAAAACACCATTCGCCTGCAATACACAGCTTTTTGTACCGGCCAGGACTGATGACATTTATGGATTTACCAAATTCAACAGTTGTGAATAGCAAACCAATAGTATTATTAAATCTTGCATGCCTATCAAATGATTTGTTGTTATAAAGCTCACGATATACCACAGAATATTTTTTATATTCCAACTTAATTATTATTTAATATATGACTGAAGTTCCTATGGCCAGGCAAAGTTAAAGTCTGAAAGACTCCGGCTCTTTTCAGTTCTTCCACTTGATATGTGAAAATATATAGAGAATAGATGGCACGGTGCCTTTACGGCATATCATTATCTTGTCATTTGTGGAACAAGATGACCAGTAATTTCAGAACTACGCATCGTTGAAATATATTGTGTATGTATGTTGTTATATGTTGAATGAGCTTTCATTTGATGTAGAGTTCAAGATTCTGCATTTTATGAAACTTGTTATACTGTCCAAAATGTGCGAACCACTGTTCCAAATAATATTTCATTAGCGTAATATTTAATAGTCTGGTGAGGAAGTAAAACCGTTTTCTTTGTTTACATTGCGCATCTGATTTGTGATTGGTCACTTTTGACAACTCGTTAGAAGGGGTGGCATTCAAATTTGATAGCTATGTGTGCAGGCTCTATTTCACCTCCCACTCCTGCCCAAGAGCCGGCTCGCAGGCTAAACCTACACAGGCTTTGGGGGAAAGTGGGCTCTGCCAACAAACTTGATTTTCACCCTATGTTTGGGGTGAGTCAGGTTTTGAACTGGTCAAACAAGTTCATGTAGTTTTAATATGAGCACCTTCAAGCAGGAAAATAGCATTACCGGTAGTAATGCATTAGAGCCTGGGCCCCAAATAGTATCTTGGCAACTGTTCACACATGCTCAAAAAGAAATATTACATTTGTTGGCAGAGCCCACTTTCCCCTGAAGCCTGCATAAGGTCCGAAAGGGGCTCTGACTTACAGGGTATCCACATCCATACTGCATTCCATAAGTTTCCCCCACCACATATTTCCACCAATATTTTCGGTGGGAAAATTTCTCAGAATGATTGAAAACACTAACATTACCGGTATATTCACATCCCTTTCACCACTGCAAATTGATTTCGTACCCAGACCTTTAAACACATGGTTTTTTAATAAGATGGTGGGTGCTTTCCTACCAATTTGGCCATTTCCTACCCCCATGTTCCCAGAAGGCTAATTTAGCACTTAATAATACTAATTATGAATATCGAAGATTCAATAATAGAAATTTGCTTGCTAACAGTCTGTTAATAAGAGTTGCTGTGTGCCATTTGCTGACTGCTGTACACCATTTCCCTAAAGCAAATTTCTCATTTTATACCAAATCACGTGCCAAGCAAAGCTTTTGTGTGTCTGTGTGTGCCCAAAGTACCTTTTCTGACCTTTTAGTCCACCACAGATCTGTGGCAGGAGGCCCTTAGAATGCAGAATACATGTAGACCCACATAAGGGCCGGGATCAATTCAAGTATACAGTCATGTCCTTCCACCACCACTGACCAGTGAAGTTGTCACTTGTCAGGAGTGGGTTGACTACAAATATTTTGTAATTTGCTACAATTACTGCTACTTTTAAAAAATAGCCACGCCTAGGCGTGCATGTATCTACTGCGTTTAATGCCTGTAGCTACTGTACTATGGTAAAAAACAATGATGCAACTGTGTACTTGTAACCATCTTGTATTCATAGCTAAACAAGATTCTTGACAAAATTGATGGAATTGTATAGTTGTAACAACATTGTATTCAGATCTAGAGCTGAACAAGATTTTTGACAAAATTGTCTATGCTCACAGGCCATGCTGTGTTTTAATTAACTTTAATAAAGAACTCACTCAACTCAGACTTTCAGAGTAAAGCCAGCAAGGTGCAGAAGGCTAAGCACTAACAACTCTACTCATATCTGGCATGACTTCCAAGCCTGGACAGGTGCATGGTCACCCATTCAAATACTAACTCAATCCAATTGGGCTTTACCCCAGTCCTCAGCGGTGAGAGGCAGTGCACTATTGGCTAATAACTTGACTATTAAAGCTATGGTACTAAAAGCTATAGTCATAAAGTATGGTAGTAAAGCTATAGTCATACAGTATGGTAGTAAAGCTTTAAGTAGGCCAATCAAATTAACATAACCAACAACTCACAAAATTTACTTGGTGTACAGTAGTTATTTTGGCTTCGGTGGTCTGTCGTGAGTCAATCGTTTTATTCTATGTTTTGATTGGCTCCGAAGGCATTCTTTTGTTAACTTTGTTAACTTAACTTAACTTAACTTAACTTAACTTAACTTAACTTAACTTAACTTAACTTAACTTAACTTAACAGTGTGACAGCAATGTATCTACTTGCGCATGCGCAGTAGATACAAAAATGTAGTCCACTACAATTACAGCTACTTGGCAACAAATGTAGTAAACTTTTGCTACTGACTGCAGCTACTATTTTGAAAATGTAGTGAACTATTTTGCTACTTCACTGCTGGGAATTGAAATATCCTACATCTAGGTTTGTAATTGCAATGGCCAAGGCTTCCATTTTGATGAGTCATTGTCACTTATTTGTTTGCATGCATTCATAGAAATCGTGGTATTTCATGCTATAATCAGCATTAGAAGTTTAATCCCCGAAGGCGATGCGTATTGCAAATAGTCTTGCAAGTGAACAAAGCAAACCATGTTGTGACCTTGACAAATTTGAAAAGTAGTGAAAAGGGGTCCTACTAATTACTGCCCGAGACTGCCCGGGACTGCCCGGGAGTAAGAAATGACCGCCCGAGACTGCCCGGGAGTAAAAAAATGACTGCCTGAGACGGTATACATCTATATTAGAGGCCTTAATTATATAATAAAGTAATGATTTCTTAGGAAAATGTCAATGTGTGTGACCATGTGAACAATCTTTCAGCCACGCATTGTTGTTATCCACGCATTGTTGTTATCCACGCATTGGACACTACAACAAACACATTATTCACACACACGAAGTTTTCCAATTTATTAGTTAAATAGGTGTTCAAGTTTCGTTTTTTATTGATTGTAACATCGTTCAGCTGATGTTTCGAAGCGTTGAAATAAACCTCGGTTTTCGGGTCTGGCATACTCTGAAAAAGGCACTATTTCAGCACGGGTTTCAAAAATAGCACTCGGTTTCAAAAATAGAAAAACAAATACATTGATCATTGCCGACTGCGATTAACATTTCTGAATGGCGCTGTGGGAGACATGAGCTTCGCTCTTGGGCTATATATATAAATCGAAGGGGAAAAAACTCGTATTTATTCACTATATATAAAAATACATATATATATATACGGCAAATCACAAACGAAGCTTTCAGTCTTAACATACAAATTGTCCTAACTTCTAACGGCTAACTGCTGATTTCGAACTGCAGTTTGCGGTGTGCCGTAAATGTGGATCTATTCTTTATTATATAAGGCCTCTAATATAGATGTATACCGTCTCTGGCAGTAATATACCGTCTCGGGCGGTCATTTTTTACTCCCGGGCAGTCTCGGGCAGTCCCGGGCAGTAATTAGTAGGACCGGTGAAAAGTGATTGTTTTGCATTTTTTCTAATACCGTACCTAGCTGACTACCTCGCTACTGAAAAAATGTAGTTTGCTACAGCTACTGTTTTTAAAAACTATTTGCTTCTTGATAATTGTAGTTCGCTACAGTGAGTATTTCGCTACGGCCCACCCTTGGAAGTTGTATTACTTGAATGGGGATTCAAAGCCTCTCAATAAAGAAGTTATTAATTGTCACTCAACAATTCCCAGGACCAAAATATATAATATATATATATATATATATGGGTTTCCCGACCCTACCTAGTTTTTTGCTAGCAAAATGCCAACCCTAATCTTTTTATTGAATTCTCGGATGGGCCCGAGTTGCAGCATGATTTGCATCTTGGGATAGCAAGCATGGTGTCAGAACCTAGTAATGACTGCTCAAAATTAGCTTTAATAGATGTGTTAGTTCCAAAAGGAACCATGCAGTGTAATTAATATTTAAGCATCTTCGATTGCATATTAATTAAGAAAATCTGAATTACTGTTGTGGCAATAGAAGCGTTCCTAAAATATCGTTGCAATATATTCCTCAAGTTGATCAATTCATTTGATGAAAATTATTGCTAACTTCCTGTTTTGAATTTGATTGGTTTCTGGTTTTTAAACAACCAATAAGAAACAGGATTATATGCCAAACACCAATCAAATTCAAAAGAGAATTCAAAACAGGAAGTTGTCAGTGAATTGTTCAACTTGAGCAATGTATTGCAACAATATTTTAGGAACGCTTCTGTTGCCACGACAGTAAGAAAACGTGCCTTCCTCATTATATAGCTAATCATATCCAAGTAATTTTGCCATCTACAGGGGGTGGACAAAAAAAAGTGGCCATCCATGAAAACATAGTTAATTTGGAACAACTTGAAAAGAACAGTACGTTTATGTAAAACCAAATGTTTTCAGGACATACACAATGAGAACTGCTCATATATGATCAAAAATCCTAAATTTAGACATTTGTTTTCAAAATACATTGTATTTTCATCGATTTACTAACCATTTTTAATAGGAATTGGTGTATTGAATCTGCTGTACTGTACGTGTAATTTCAACTTATTTAAGAAAGCCTACAAAATTATTAACCCAATGTGTAATTCTACAATTTTGGACAGTAAAACTAATTTCAAGAGAGTGAGTTACTAAAAAAGCTGATTTAGGTCCATGCTGTTCGGTTTTTGTTGATCGTTTTGGATCGTATTTTATGAACAATAAGAGAGTTGTTCAGTTCAAGATGTGCACATTCAAACTCCTTTTGAAAAGATTACAAAATCGTGCATGAATCTGAAGATAGGTTACATAAGTTTCGAAAACAAAAAAAGAGAAAGCTAGATGTTTAATTAGAAGAGGTCAACGGTTTTTCCAAGCTATCGCCGATAGATTTTAAAGGGAATTAAGTAATTAAGAAAATTCACAAACTCCTTGAAAACGTGATACGCCAAAGTGAGTGTGAAGTTTTTGTTGTAATATAAGAGATACTGAGTCTGAATTTGTATGACAACAGATATGCGTTCCAAATCGAAGGTATATTTTTGTGTTCTATAACTAAAGCCAAATTAAATTAGTCTGATCATTTTGAGATCACAGAAATGAGATGACATTACAGCCAGATTTTCAACATTTTTGGTCATAAAAATTGTAACTAAAATCATGAAAGGTTTCATCTATTTTCAAAATAAATTATTAAAATTACGATTTAACGTTGTATTGGAGTAGATTTCACCGCGTATATGTCTCAAAAAGCTATAGTTTATATATTTTCCTGTTTTACAAAATCTTACGATAAATTAACGATATTTGCATGGATGGCCACTTTTTTTTTGTCCACCCCCTGTATATTATTACATCTAGTTCAATAATTTTACAATCTGAGCTGTATACCGTAAAGCCCTGGGTTTATACAATTTCGTACGAGTTTTTTGTTGGCTTATACACGGGGAGCTTATACACGGGGAGGGGGGGGGGGGGGGGGGCTAATAAGCGGTGTTAAAAAACCGTTTGGGAATGAACTGCTAAGCAATAAGTTGAGACTAACATACGACATTATCAATATACCTTTATAGATTATCAATATCCGTCAGATTACATTAACATCTGCAGTCACTATACTTACCCTTGTGGATGGTTAGGTGCAGACATGACTACAGGATATGCTGCAATTTGTTATTACTTGGATTCAGGTCCCCACACTACGTGTCGAATTCCATCCTTGACCTGACCACCAATGCCTGTCTGCACCTATCACATTTGCTTTGATTGGTTAGGGGTGGGATGGTGGGACGCAAATATGTTCACTGTTATACGTTTTCTCCAACTAGCCAGTATGCCAACTAAAGGCGTAATGACTCGTCGCTGGCCAATGCGCCTACTTCATCTTATCGAACGCTCGCACGCTGATTCTCCCCATGTTCCGCGCGCAGTCCCTTGGCTGTTAACCTTGGTTATTGCATAACCTCATTTACTAGTAAGGGGGATGGGGTGGGGGTGGATAAACGTTTATTTTTAGAGGGGGCTTATATCCGGGGGGCTTATAACCGGAATATAATTTTTGTTTATAGGTTGATGGGCTTATAAACGGGGGGCTTATAATCCGCAGTTTATGGTATATTTTGCAATTTGCTTATCACAAAAGCTTAATTGCAAAAGCTTATCACCTGGTTTTTTTTGTTGATGCATGGTGGTGATAATGACTGATGTTTATTGATTGTTTGTGTTGTTAGACAGTCACAAGACACTTCAAGACAATTTCTGCACCAGAAAAGGAAACAATCACGTACTTCATATATATGGCAAAATCACGGAAAAGTAAACTTGATCAGAAATTACCAGATACAAGCTAAATTATCTGGTGTCTACCGTAGAATCTCGCTTATATACAACTTCGTAAGGAGTTTTGAGTGGGCTTATAACCGGTGGGGGCATATAACCGAGGGGGCTTATAAGTAGTATAGAAAAAACGTTTCAAAACGCAACAGACAAACTATGTTGTCACTTTATTGCTCAACGTTTTGCTTAATATCGCAAAAACAGTAATTATTTTTACTATAAAAGGTGCTAATGGCAAGGTAGGCTTATATCCGGGAGGGCTTATAACCGGAAGGTATTTTCTGTTACCAAACAGATGGGCCTATAACCGGGGGGCTTATAAGCGGTATTCTACGGTTTATCATGTGTTAATGTACATATAGTAGGTTGTTTTACCAGTCAGTATAAGTTCACTTTTATTTGTCTATATAGTTTGATAGTTATTAAAATACATGTATCAAAATAATGACATATGCTTGTTTTGGTTATAAGCTGATTTTTGTAGAGAACCTTTAAGAGCAATAAACATTAAGCAGAAGATAAATAAACTGAATCATGTCCTTGATTGCAATGTTTGCTTTGTAAGTTTTTATGTCAATTTTAGTTTTTACAGTACGTTTATCAGTCACAGTATTTTTATGAGTATTGTTTCTAGTTGCATATAGTATAGCTTAAGTTCTTCGTAAAGGTTTGCAAGGTCATTTCTGTAAAGCGCTCTCTGAGTCTCGATTCGCCAGAATTTATGCCACAAAAATAAAATAGATATCGTTAGAAAGCTATTAATTTGTAGAATACATAGGTGTCTTTGATTTTGCTATAAACACAAACCAATAATAGTTGTGAATTTTTAAATTAAAACCAGAGGGCTTCACTCGGGGCGACTCAACTAAAAAGCGTTTTATTTTGTTCAAAATCTTTTTATTTCAGTTTAATTCCTAGATAAATTTCCAGCAAAACGGTGTCAGCGGCTTTTGATATGTCGCCCCGAGTGAAGCTCTCTGGTTTTACTTGAAAAATTCACAACTATTATTGGCTTGTGTTTATAGCAAAATCAAATACACCATTGTATTCTACAAATTAATAGCGTTCTAACGATATCTATTTTATTTTTGTGGGATAAATTCTAACGAATTGAGAGCGCTTTACCGAAATGACCCTGCAAACCTTAATGAAGACCTTAACTCCGCCAGGAGGTTATTTTTTCACCTCTGTCTAGCTGTTTGTTTGTTTGTTTGTTTGTTTGTTTGTTTGTTTGTTTGTTTGTTTGTTTGTTTGTTTGTTTGTTTGTTTGTTTGTTTGTTTGTCTGTCGCCAGGATATTTCGCAAAGTACTGCACAGGTTGTCATGAAAGTTTGCGGAAAGGTTGATCATATCCCGCTGGCGGACGTATGCGGTCTCTGAGTTCCTCTTGTTGTTTTATGTAATCTTAGCCAAGTTTAATACATTATCTTTGTTTCCTCTGCCCAAAAAAGTGAAGAAAACTCACTTGTTATTAAATTAGGAATATGTACCTTGACATTTGTCACTCAAAAGGATGTATGACAGTCTGTAGCATAGTCATTCAAAATATGGTCTGGGAACTCAGCTAAATTCTTTGTTCTATCTTTTTGTTCGCCTTTATGCATTTTTGTGCATGGTGCGCGGTCACTGAACCCATTGTATTTTAGTATAATGACGAATAATCCAATAGTGACGTTTCAGTTCAATCGCTCAACCGTGCTATTTAAATATTAATAAACCTAAAACAAAGGATGTGCACGGTGTAAGGTACGGTTCAACATAAAATCACAGCTCATTATAGGCTCTTTGAAGTTTGCCGAGTTTCCAGACCATATCTCTATTGACTATGGGGGCTTTCCATTTACACGGTTAGACCGGTCAGTCCGGTTAAATGGAACACGATTCGTTTGAGACTTAGGACGGTCAGACTGAAAAATTTGGTCCTAATCAAAAGCAAGTCCATTCTGGCCAGACTGACCGGTCTAACCTTGTCAATTGGAAAGCGCCCTATGTCTGCAGTTAGTATTAGTGTAGTATTTATGTCAATTGTAAATTCCCCTGGGGAGCTTAACGTACTTTTTATGTTGATCAGTTGGTCTAGGGTGATGATTACATGAGCCGGGCTAGCTCGGTTAACTTGGCTCACGCGATTGACTAGGATCTCGCTGTGGTTTTAAAATTCGCATAAACTAGCCGAGCTAGCCAGGGCTCATGTAATCAGCACCTAAGTGTGAAGAGGTTTTTTTTTGTGAACATGATGCCGTGTCTTAAAAAAAGCTAGTTTACAAGAGCAAGTTATCTTTGACATGATGTTTAAATTGACTTTGCTCGCGTGCAATGCATATTTAGAAAAATTGCCCGTGTAACCGCAACTTATCCCCTGTTCAGACAACTGGTGCCCGGGCACGGGTACTAGTGTGAACACGACTTTTTCGCGGTGCCCAGTTAACTCAAACTAATCAAAACTGGACACCGGGCGTCGAGGTAGTACCCGGGCCATCGATGGCCAGAACTATCGGATGTAGAATTTCCACAAGATGCAAGATATAGTTTTATCGTTATCATTATTTACAATTTACGTTATAATAATAAGTTCACTCCCTATGGCCTATATCGTTCAAATGACCAACTACTTAATAACCGAGAGTGAGGTCTTTACGGTAAAATATTAAACCGAGGTCTTGCTGTATTGACCGAGCGATAGCGAGGTTAATACGCTCAAGACCGAGTAGTAGTTTATTATATGGCACTTTTTATTTCAAAAACAATCTTGTATTTCTTGGTCTTCGCTTCCTTTAACTTCGTCAAAACACCGAACTAGCGTTATTTTCTTCTGTTTCTTTCTCGTCTGGATACTAGAATTTACTTTTATAATGTTCATCGTCGTCTGTTTCATCTATTTTCGCCGTTTTTCGGCAATAAAAGTTTCTTATTAGGATTTTTTGTTTGTTTCCAATCGTAGGGCATTAACAATTTTCATAATGCCCGTGGGCATTACGGAGAAATCTCGCCCCGTCAGCAACCAATCACAGCGCGTGATTTTACCGGAAGTAATCCGTGCCAATAATAAAATACAATACAATGCTGGAGAACGCCAATACATTTCAGGAGGGGTGGATACAAGATATTTTCTTATCTAAGCAGGTGGTTTTCAGGTGGCTGTTTCCTCAGTAACTTTAAACTTTTGTATACTTGTATATGTACTAACTGCGTAAGCGTTTAATAAAAGGTTATTACAAAAAAGTGTTAAAGACAAACACAGGTTCTTTGCTGTATTTTCCTTTCGAATTATTCTCGTAAACATGCAGGTTAGTACACGTACAAAATATTTGTGGGTAAAGTTGTATGTTTCTTTATATTACTTCTTTGATGATTCTATTTAGCCATTTTGTTTCTAAGAACTACTTAACGATTCAATCAGATTCAAACTTTCACATCTAAGATACGCAGGCGACGAGGTATAGCAAAGTACATCTTTAGGCTGCGCTTACACGGTACCAGACTGGTACCAGACGAATTCAGAACCGTTCTTGAATTTGTACGATTTCGCCTTGCACGCGCACGGGACGTCGGGAGCACGTAACCGGACGAATTCGAGAACTCGAAAATGCAGGACTATTTTTTACCTGTCATGACGTCATGGCGGCCATGTTGGAGGAACTTTAACAAAAGAATCTCATTGGCAGCTATTGTATTTGGAATATATGTTTTCGTCCAACATGGCCGCCGTTTCTTTGTAAAGAAAAAACAGGCGCGATCGTGCAAATTCAAAGAACGCGCGTAAACATGTAAACGTGCATGGCCTTAATGTACAGACAAGTGAAAACAATTATAACTTCACTAACGGTTAAAGTTCAATGCAGAGGAAAATTTAAGTTAAAACCAAATGAAACAAGATCATGGTAATCTTTCCAAATTATCAGGTGTTGAATCACTTTCGGCCCGTGGTCAGATATCGTTAAAAAACTGCCCGCTCACGCAGCCAATCAAATTGCAGCATTACCTTAGGATTCCGCCTGCTCACGATTGATAAAAAAAACAAGACGCCTGCTCAGGCGTTGACTTGGGCTACTGATCTGTGCAACATGGCAAGTGCCAAGGCGAATTACGTAAAAATGACAAGCTGCAATACACTAAAATGTAAATACATTTGTCGTACACAAAAATCTAAATAGAATTAAACGCAAACACAGTTCTCAAAACGAGAATCAAAAACAGATATTAAATAAAATGACCTGACACACAAGGTGACCAGTGTCAGTGAGGTAGGCGCTGTCCATCTTGTATTCCTGTGTTTATTTGTGTTTGAAAATATTCTCTGCATTGTGTTTGGCTTATCTTGAATTCCGAAACGAGTTATTTTATATGAAACATCATATACAATTACTGTCGTTCAAATATTATAAATGTCTCAGTGTCACCGATTCAGAATCGAAGTGACCGGCTGCAAACTACAACGAACGTTCATAAACACGAAATGGACAACTCGCTTATTACGAGCTTAGCTGTAAATGCGCTTTCTCGTTGTTAAACCGAGCAGAAAGCTCTGTAAACAGATGAACAGCTCACATGAAGCGTTTCATTCGGTGTTTCTGTCTAGTTTCAGTTCAGGCTCCACGAGAGTATCGTATTACGTATTGCGCAATTTTGTATTAAACAAACGGAACCGAAACCACAGCCGAAACCTTAGACCGGTCTACCACAGTAGCCCGAGTAATAAAGTCAAAATATCACCGTGATCTTGTTTCCTGTTTTGACTCAAATATTTTATTGAGTTTAGATTGATGATGTTTATCTGCATGAGTATGTTCCACTTTCATTGCTTATAATTTCCTTTTTCCCTTTCCCATGCAATCTCGTACTCAGAGGCTTCGCTGCGCACAAACGAAGGCTCTGGGATAATCCATCACCAGGAAGTGTTTTGATTGGCTTCATTTGTGTGCGGCGAAGGCTCTGGGTACGAGATTGCTTCTTTCCATACTACTATTCCGTTCTACATGTTTTACCTTGCATTGTAGAACCATTGCATGCTAAGATTCCGAAATTGAAAGAGCCGCATGTAGATCATATTATATATCTATATTATATTTTCAGAGGGCTCTTGAAGATCTTAGCTCCTATGATGTGATGTACCTTAAAACAAAATGCCCCGCTTTTAAAGACAGTTGTCCTTTTGTTGAAATTGCTGATGATGATCTGAAAAAAGCAATCCAAAATTGTCCACAATTCACTGATGGCTGTCCATTCAAAGATGTGAAAAATCTCGAAGAAATTTACGAGAAACTTTCCCAAATTCCAGACCCACAGTGCCCCTCAAAACGTCTGTCCAAAATGTTTCAAGCCATGCATATGTCTGAAGCACTTGAACAAACTGTTGGAAACTGCCCAGTTTTTCATCAAGATGGAGGATGTCCATTTAAATCAGTGCGGAGCAATGGTGTCAGTTTGGTTGATCCAATAGAGTCAGTTGCTCACAGCGAGGTTGGTTTGGAACTTATTATTCAGAATAACAATTGACTGTGCATGCCCAGCTTTTTCTTTTTTCTTTTCTTTTTTTTCTTTGGATCATTTATACTTAACAAAAGATACTGTAAAAATAAGATCCAAAAGGTAAAGGTGCGAACGGGACTCAAAGGCCCATGCAAGGCACCCACCCAAATAAATTTAAAAAGTCTAGAAAAAATTGAATATGGAAGGAAGAAGTGAATGAAAAAAATAAATCAACAAATGAACAGTGAGTGAGCGAGCGAGCGAGTGAATGAGTGAGTGCGAGTGGGTGAGTGAGTGTGAGTAACTAGTGAGTGAGTGAGTGAGTGAGTGAGTGAGTGTGAGTAATTTAGTGAGTGAGTGTGAGTGAATGCGAGTGGGTGAGTGATTGTGAGTAATTTAGTGAGTGAGTGAGTGAGTGAGTGAGTGAGTGAGTGTGAGTGAGTGCGAGTGCATGGGTGAGTGAGTGAGTGTGAGTGAGTGTGAGTGGGTGAGTGAGTGAGTATGAGTGATTTAGTGAATGAGTGAGTGCGAGTGGGTGAGTGAGTGTGAGTAATTTAGTGAGTGAGTGAGTGTGAGTAATTTAGTGAGTGAGTGTGAGTGAATGCGAGTGGGTGAGTGAGTGTGAGTAATTTAGTGAGTGAGTGTGAGTAATTTAGTGAGTGAGTGTGAGTGAATGCGAGTGGGTGAGTGATTGTGAGTAATTTAGTGAGTGAGTGTGAGTGAATGCGAGTGGAGGATTGAGCTCCTCTCAAATAAACGAAAACAAATATTTGATGGCTCGCTTTCATTTCAACATCGCTTATAACTTATACTCGCATGATGATTCCAAAATGGGATACATCCATGCACGCATGCATGCAGTGACCTATTAACATACACTCAGTATAAAAATAAAGAGTGTGCTTAGGCAGGTTTTAGTTAACAAAAACACAGACACAGTTCTACGCTAGACAAATATAGTTGTGTAAGTAAGTATACAGAAGAGGGAGAAAGGCGCGTTTATTTCTCTCTTGTTACTTTAGTTTTTGATGCAGAAATTACTTGTACATGGTCCTTGACTCGTGATTGCCCTTGTCACAGAACATAATCAATGTTCGTTCATTAATCGTTCAATCGCTCGCTTTCTCACGTTATCTCGCTAGTGACTATATCGGGCGTACGTTATCTGATTCTCGCTACTGACTATCGTGCGTTTAATATCTCGCTACTGACTATCATCGTAATTATCTCGCTACTGACTATCATCGTAATTATCTCGCTACTGACTATCGTGCGTTATCTCGCTACTGACTATCATCGTACGTTATCTGATTCTCGCTACTGACTATCGTGCGTTATCTATATAGATCTCGCTACTGACTGTCGTACGTAATTATATCTCGCTACTGCGTATACGTTATCTCGCCACTGACTATACCGTATACGTTATCTCGCTACTGACTATCGTACGTTATCTGATTCTCGTTACTGACTATCGGAACTATCGTGATTGTGCAGTATACTGACTATAACATGCTGTAGCACTGCATGCATGGTCTTTTTCCATGTAAACGAACTCAAGAGGACTGGCGCCCCTGGTATAGGGCTGGAAAAAGTTAATGCATGTATATAGTATCTGTATGCGCGCTGTAATGAAATTAAAATGCATGTACTTTATTTCTAAAATTTGCTAGATAAGTATCAAGCAACTTCTACACTAGAGTTGGAGATTAGAGATATCAACAAGTGTTTACAGTTACTGTCATGCACGTACATTGAAAATGCGTTTTATTTCAACTCTCTTAGCGACTTCTTAAAAAACTGGTCAAAGTTGAAGTATCGAGCATAAAAGAAAAGTGCCCTGCGTTCAAAGAAACGTTATCTTGCCCATATGCAAAACTGTCAGACGAAGAGCTTAAAATGATTATTGAAAAATATCCAGAATTCACTAACGGATGTCCATTTAAAACAGTGCAAAACATGGCCGACATGCGTGAGCTTCTTACCAAGATACCTGATCCTCAGTCGCCTGAGAAGATGCTTGTCAAGACACTGCAAAACATCCACAGCCGTATTCCCAGAGATCAGAAAAGTGTTTTTGGTGATTGTCCCGTGTTTCACAACAAAGATGGAGAGACCACATGTCCCTTCAAAAATGTACGTAGTGAAGATGGAAATCATCTGGTTGAACCAGTGACTGATGTAATGAACGCACACTGACTAATCCTCATCGCATAAAATCTATCAAATCGTTGAAGCTGACGATGAATTCCTGAGTTGATGAATTAATTAAGCTTGTATATATATATTATGCAGTCATATGAACTAGACCAGGCAGGCGTTCTAGGTTCCTATTCTGCTGATTTAAGAAACACGCGCGAACCAGCATTATTCATGATTTTTTACCTATAATATTGTTAAATACTAGAATTGCACACAAAAATAACAATAAGATGAAGTTAAATCATGCCACATGCAGCAGGATGGTGTAAATAATGCATGTAGCATTATTGTCAAAGTATTATATTTATGTTGAGAATTGTGAATGTTCTTCACCCAGATGTAGACTTTTCTATTAAGTTGGTTGATTACTGATTGCATGCCACCATTAATCTCTTTGAAAATCCACCATAGCAAAAAACATGACGGCTGTTAGATTTTACCTTGATCCTTTACGATCTCAAATGAGTTCTGAGAAGTGCAAGACATTCTTTGACACGTCAACGTAAGTTCAATAGACAACAGTTTTTTAGCGAATCAGTTTAGTAATGGTTGCGGCTCTGTATGATCTTTCTTCATGGTAAAACGCGTACACGCCTCCATCTTTCTGCTGTGGTGGATTGCGGAATGGTAAGATGACGTCACATCCGTCTCACCTTTCGTCTTATATATGCCAGAACAACGACATTGCTCACTTGCATGCAACCTCGTACCAAGGCTTTTCGCTCCCGCCCTTTCGCTCGAGCGAAAACCCTGGCATGCCTCCCAGAATCTGGGAGGTTTTAAAATACCGTTATTATAGGGAGGGGATGGTAAGTACGTATTGTCTTGTGGTATAGTTTCGGTTCATTAAATTGGCGCGACACGAGATCACATATCATTTCGTATATCATGCATTTAACCTGGCTTGATGTCGAAACAGTTTAATACACCGAAAAAGTTCCACAGCTAGTGAGGGAATTCCACGTTCGTGCTGCCGCTTGTGTCTCAAGATTTGCGATGTATTAACTCACTGCAAAAATATCGCTTAGGTCGCCAGTTATTGACTCTTCTCGATTAACAACCTTAAGAATGGCAGCTGTTACTTCATTACCCTAATTTATTTTCCTGAGCTGATCATCAATGAGCGAGTTCAGCGGCGAAACGACGAGCACAACAGCAGAAGGAATGATTGACGAGCTTCGACATGATTGCCTCTGCAGGTATAAATTTCTCTCAGTGAGCAGGGAAGGAAGCAGTTGGTAAATCAGCGATTTCCCATATCCTGTAGGTAATACAGCGACTGTATCTCTTCGATTAAAAAGAGCCTCTAAGCAGGTGACTTGCTTTGGCTTTAAATTAACATTTGTATAAATACTCCTTTTGATAGCGGAATCCAGACATGATAAAAACAAAACACGAACGTGTAAACCCCCCCCCCCCCCCCCTTTAGTATATCCAGATTCTGGGAGGCACATGACCAGCCCATGCCAGGGTTTTCGCTCGACGAGTTCGCGAGGGCGGGAGCGAAAAGCCTGGGTACGAGGTTGACTTGCATGTTCCTTTTTGTATATAGAACACTTTCATAAAGGCCTTCACTTTAACTCTTTCCTGTCCGAATTGGTCTTTAGTATTTTATTCTGGCTAACGTTAACGCCAGACGATTTTATTCACCTCTGGAGAAGCCCTCGGACAGGAATGAGTTTTATATTCTTTCATGTCCATCTAAATGAGCCTTTCTGGCCTCGTTATGAAGCAAAGATTTTTTGAATTGCAGACACACAAACGAGGCCAGAAAGGCTGGTTAAGATATACATAAAAAGTATTTAAATTAGGGGGTGATTACATGGACCGGCTGAGTTTACGAAATGATTACCGATGGAGCGGGCTAACTGTAAGCCGAGATGAGTTTTGAATTGACGTGGATGATTTCAGACCGAAATTCGCAATTTATATCAAGTAAATAAGGGGCAAAGTTACGTTAGTTTTACTTCAGTTTACACTAATTAGTCTATTATTTATTTTGTAAGCCCATCGTTAATAAAAAGAGTGTTATAGTCTAGCATAGCTACCCACGAAAGCGTCTTCTAACCCACGAAGACTAATTTTATTAAGTCTTCGCAATGATCACGAAACACGCGAACAACGTTTTGATGTTCTATTTCAGCTCCTTAGCAGTATTTATTCACACAGTCAAGTAAACGAATGTGTATGCATTATTTATTAATAATATACATGAAAAAATGTTCAAAACAACTGTACTAACATTTTAACGTACGTGTTTAGCCGTTCACTCCTCGCATATTTATTTGTTAAAAAACGCTTCGCTTCCTTTACTACTTGAAAAAGTTTACTCGATGCATAAAGAAGCTTCTGGTCTTCTTGTAGGTACTTCACTTGGCAATATTAAAGCATAACTACAATCAAGGCCAAAATCATGTGGACAATACACCTGATATGCACTCATAATGAGTTTACAACTATAAATCATACCCCCACTCCCCCAAATCAATGTTGATATCGTTTTCATAACTCAGGGTTTCAATCCAATGTACAGGAATGCAACATTGAGAAAGGGGGAGTGGGGGAAACAAAAATTAATATAAAATTCCCGCAATATTACAAAAATTGATAAATTTGTGCACTGTCCAAATGGTTTTTGGCCTGGATTGTAGCTTCAAATTTGAACAAATTATCCCCAAAACCGCCGAATCTTGGCCGCCATCTTTGTTTGTTTTGTGTTTGGAAAAATCCGCTGTACAATCAATTTGATTGGTTCTTAGTGATAACAGATTCTTGCACTGTGATTACAGATTTTTGCACTGTGATAACACAATTCTGCACTGTTGTTTGGGATTAACTGCACTGGAATCAGCCAATCACAGTCGAGATATTTTTTCATGTATATTATTATACGTAGTAGTGACGTTTTATTGTAGTAAAAAGTTGTACATCAAATAATATATTTATTATAGAAGTACTAATATTTCCGTGCAATGAATAAGACAAATAGAACTCGTACATTTTAAGTTTGAAGCAGTTTAATTTTTTTAGCAAAATCAGCTTCGACAAGTGCAAAATATCTTGTACTTTTCTGACTGGTGGCCTGATGATATTTTCACTATAGTCCACTATAGCAAAAAATATCATTGATCAATGTTCCGATTGGCTAAGAGTTAAAGTCAACTTTTCAACAGTAGGTCTTAACGTTTTGCTAGTTTGTGAAAGAACTATATTAGAAGATTATATAGTATGATACAGAATAACTTCACTGTGAATAATTCCAGCAAAACTAAAGTTCAGAAAGACATTTACAAGGTCATTGTAAATAATACAGACTTTTTGACAATGAAAGTAAGTGTCGATAAAAATGTAAGTTTCACACAAATCTTAGTACTTATATGATACACAAACAACGATTATAAAAATAATGCTCTGTGCGATGTTATTATAAGTAATAACATGACTTGAGGGAAATTAGCGATTAAATTTCCCCGCCGCCGAGGGAAGATTTGCGGCCCGAGGACTTTTACAAATCTTCCCGAGGCAAAGGGGAGATTTAATAGCTAATTTCCCGAAAAGTAATGTTATTAGTTTGTAATATTATGATCGCCGAGGAAAACTTTGAGAATCTTACCGACAGGAAATTTACACGGTTGATCAGAGAAGTTGCATCTAATTTTCCCGTGCATGTTGATGAGGGAAAATATATGCAAGTGGGAAATTTAGAAGAAGACAAAGGATTTCTTTGTCTTCTAATTTCCCCTCATCAACATGAAAATTAGAAGACAAAGGAAAAATTTCCCTGTTGCATGAGCAACGAGGGACATTCCCTCGGAGAACAAAAGAATCCGAGGCGATCATGGTATTACTATATACTTATATATAATTGTTGTGAAGTTATATAGTTGAAGCGAAGTATGCATGCGACAGCCAAGTTTTCTTCATAGTTTAATCATATAATTAGTGTCCTTGATTAGTATAGACCTTTGTGTCGGCGGGAAGATTATACACGAAAACAAAGTTGATGTATGTATGTTTTCTCGTAAAATCAAAAATAATATATGTTGCTGTTGACATCCGACCACTCGATTGGTTTAAGTACCCTTACGAAAATTTCATATAAGACTTCATATACGATTTCATATATGAAATGTCAATTTCATATATTAAGTTTGTAATTTCATATATGAAATTAAACATTTCATATATGAATTACAAATTTCATATATGAATTACAAATTTCATATATGAAAATGTTCCAATTCCATATATGAAATTTCTTATTCCATATATGAAATTTTTATCTTCACACAAAAATTTCATATATGGAATAAGAAACTTCATATATGGAATTGGAACATTTTCATATATGAAATTTGTAATTCATATATGAAATGTCTAATTTCATATATGAAATTACAGACTTAATATATTAAATTGACATTTCATACATGAAATCGTATATGAAATCTCATATGAAATTTTCGTAAGGGTAGCTCCTCCTGGTTTTTTCTATTTCATTCGCATCGGCCCACTGGCTTTTTCATTTAAGTGCAACTGATGTCTATAACTGATAGTCCAGCTGAGCTATGCATGCAATCATATATAATATACATGAGGCAACGTGAAGAGGTTGTAAACTGCGGATATTTTTAGTAACGAAATATATACTGACGTTTTGAGCGGAGCTCCTCATCATGCAGCGCCCATATTTTACTCTGCAGACGAAGGGCTTCGGCGCTTCGCTCGAAACGTCAGTATTTCGTTACTAAAAATCTTGGCAGTTTACAATCTTTTCACTTTGCTTCATTCAACACTGTCTATACGCAGCACTATACTTTTATGTATACATATATGGTCCAGGTCCTTACTTGTGCGGTCTTTCTGTGTTTAATTATATCGAGGAATAAAGTATCCATTACTTAATGTTCCCATATAACCAGCCCAGCTTTGTTTGTTCATTGGTAAAAATTCACTACATGTTTCTCCAGGTTTGATGTCTTCACAAGCACATGTTAATCTGAACCGATAGACTGTCAAATTTCCAAAATGGAGAGTTGTGTAGTTGTAGTTAGCTTGGCTAATGAAAAACGTTTCACTTTCTGGTTTCTTATCTTTCTCGACACACATGTTCGTTGCTGTATCACCTTCATCATAATGACCTAGTTTTAAATTCTTATCGATATCAACTGTATTCTCAAATTTTCCTAAGAAATAAATGAAGTAAAAGAAAAACAATCATACCATAAAATTAAACAACTTTCAAAAAATAAAGGGCATTCTGAAAATTCAATATTCGTTCTGTAGCATTTGGAAAACGTTCACAACGATTGGTTTAAAGCAGTGTATCTATAACTCGATGAAAACATGGTTAGGCTTCGTTGTTCTGATAAATAACGCAGTATATCCGCTCATCTAAAATTCAGGATTATCCTGAATTGTAAAATATGCCTATACTGTAGAATTCAGGATAATCCTGAATTGTAAAATATGCCTATACTGTATAGAATTCAGGATAATCCTGAATTGTATAATATGCCTATACTGTAGAATTCAGGATTATCCTGAATTGTCAAATGGCCTATACTGTAGAATTCAGGATTATCCTGAATTGTCAAATGGCCTATATTGTAGAATTCAGGATTATCCTGAATTGTCAAATGGCCTATACTGTAGAATTCAGGATAATCCTGCATTGTCAAATGGCCTATACTGTATAGAATTCAGGATAATCCTGAATTGTCAAATGACCTATACTGTATAGAATTCAGGATAATCCTGCATTATCAAATGGCCTATACTGTATAGAATTCAGGATAATCCTGCATTATCAAATATAGAATTCAGGATAATCCTGAATTGTCAAATGGCCTATACTGTAGAATTCAGGATAATCCTGAATTGTCAAATGGCCTATACTGCAGAATTCAGGATTATCCTGAATTGTCAAATGGCCTATACTGTATAGAATTCAGGATAATCCTGAATTGTCCAATGGCCTATACTGTATAGAATTTAAGATAATCCGGCATTGTCAAATGGCTTATACTGTATAGAATTCAGGATAATCCGGCATTGTCAAATGGCCTATACTGTATAGAATTCAGGATAATCTTGCATTGTCAAATGGCCTATACTGTATAGAATTCAGGATAATCCGGCATTGTCAAATGGCCTATACTGTATAGAATTCAGGATAATCCTGAATTGTCAAATGGCCTATACTGTATAGAATTCAGGATAATCCTGCATTGTCAAATGGCCTATACTGTATAGAATTCAGGATAATCTTGAATTGTCAAATGGCCTATACCGTATAGAATTCAGGATAATCCTGCATTATCAAATGGCCTATACTGTATAGAATTCAGGATAATCCTGCATTATCAAATGGCCTATACTGTATAGAATTCAGGATAATCCTGCATTATCAAATGGCCTATACTGTATAGAATTTAAGATAATCCGGCATTGTCAAATGGCCTATACTGTATTGAATTCAGGATAATCCTGCATTGTCAAATGGCCTATACTGTAGAATTCAGGATAAATCCTGAATTGTCAAATGGGCTACTGTAGAAACCAAGATAGTCCTGAAATAATCACGGTCCCCCCAGTTATATCTTAATCACAGCCCCCCGCTTATATCTTAATCTTTAAGATTGCATGCAGCTGTTTAAGCTGAGAAAATCGAACGGAAAGTTTATGTGAATCAGGACGAATTTCTATCCGATTTACAACACCTGATTAAACATTCATTTCTCTTGGATTTTCTGTATGAATTATTAATGATTGGATACAATTTCATTAGAGTATTACCTTGCCGACTGAGGTTTCGATAATGATCAATGCACTCCTTTTCCTTATCCGTAATGAGCCTGACCTTGGCTGGATACATCCAATAAGTAACCATTATCACGTCAATCTCCTTCCGAGGTTCTGCGTTGTTTTTCTCGGAAAGCGATCGAGTCACACATCCAGTTTGAATAAGCCTTTGATATCCTCCATGGTCAGGTGAACCAACATGGCGGCGTTTCCTCCTGTTGTTCTTTTCACGTCTACTGGATGACTGACCATGCTCAAGCAATTCATACTTCACTGTGAAATGAATTGAAATGAAATACATTAAAATAGAATGAAATAAAATTAAATAATTTTTATCGAACATTAAAGCTGGTCGAGACAAATTCTCGCAGCAGTACCTTTAATGGTTCTCTGATGAAAATATTGTTGGCAATGTTTTTGCATAATCCTAAAGATGTTATGGTAGTTGGTATCGTGCAAAGTTTCATTTCAAAATTCGTTGAAGAAAGGGTGATATTTTACGTGTGAAGTTTGTATTTTGGAGCGCCGCCATTAAAGTAACCGAGCTTGAGAAGAATGAGTCGAGGAAGTTCATGACGTCATAGACTCAATGTTGACAACAACAATGATCTTTTGTTTTGGTCGAGTCTATGACATCATAAGTTCTCCTCAACTCACATTCTCAAACACGGCCAATTTAATGCGGCGCTCCAAAATACAAACTTCGCATGTACAATACAACTTTGTTTTTAAGAATTTTGAAATGAAACTTCGCACAATTGCAAACTATCATAATATCTTTACGATTATGCAGAAACATTACCAACAATATTATCATCAGAGAACCACTTTAACAACAACAAAAAAAACAACAACAACAAAACAACGTCAACAAAAACAATGTCAACAAAAACGACGACACGGCAAGAGCAACAATAATAACACTTACAAGAGTTGTAGATGGCATGTCCAGGAAAGCCAGTTCGCTTGTTCATGACTGACAGTTGGCTAAAGCTTTTGGTTTTGTACCGAAGTTTGCAAGTGTCTGCACGACTTTGTTCATGAACGTTCGTTCCCTCGACAAAATCAAACCAATCTCCACGACCCTCATGTCCCACACAATCCGCAGTCCAGTATAAAAAAAGATCGTTACCCGCGCCAGTCATGCTTACTGACAGCGGTGATGAATTAACCATTACGGAACTTTTAAAATATGGGCTAACAATTGGTCTACCAGATTTTCCATCTAGCACTGTAGCCTGTGTGGTTTGAAACAAAACAACAAATAAGAATCAATAAAAAAGAGGGGGAAAAAAGGAGAAGGAAAAGAAAAAAAAAGGAAAAAGAGTGGAAAAGCGGAAGAAGGGAGGAATGGAACGAAAGAAAGCTAGGAAAAAAGGAAAGAAAAAGTAAGGACGAAAAAGGAAAAACATAAAAAGAAAAGATGGAAAGAAATGAGTAATGAAAAGGAAAGAAGAAACGAGGTAAGAAAGCGAGGAAGGGAAAAAGGAATGGGGGAGATGGAGAAAAGGGAAAAAAGAAAATGGAAGAGAAAAGAAAGAAAGAAAGCAAAGAAACAAATAAAAAAGCAAAAATTATTGTAACTAAACATATCGGAAAGTTCGCGTACTTAGCTATCGTAAAAAGTTATCACTTATCACTCACTGTTCCAACCCTTAATGTAGGCTGATAAATAATATTTATTATATAAAATAGAATGTTTTATTGATGTTTCCGCCACTAATAAAAACGATAATCTCACATGTGTCGATTATCACGGGACGCATTAGAGTTTACTGCTCTATTTTTGTGGGGAAAGAGGACTATTTTTTATATGATAAACAGAACAATACATGAATGCTTGGAAATATGAAATTTATTTCTCGTGTTGACCAAGATATCTCACTCGTTCGCTTTGCTCACTCGTGAGATATCCTAGTCAACACTCGAAATAAATGTCATATTTCCGCACACCCATGTATTATTCTCTATATCATACACGACTCGAGGAGGAGTGTTTTTATCAGGATTTCCAAACACCAAGACGTTTGATATAGCATCTCAAACAAATACTTTTCTTAAGAGAAACTCGAGGTAAAGGTTTGCTTCATTTATGTAATCTCTTACTCCGATATCCAAACCACGAACAAGATAGTGATTTCCTTTCTTTTCGGCTAATGAATTGTTAATAATTTGAGATCAACTTATCAAAACTATAAGCCTAGCTTTCAACAAAGTCAGTTTAACCAACATTTAAAAAAGCCACCACAACCAACATCGCCCTCGCAGCCACTCGTATAGACTAAGGGGCTGATTACATGAGACGAGCCGGGGTGAGATTTATATTGCGATTACATGAGACGGGCTAACTCGGTAAGCCGGGATGAGTTTTGAGTTGACGTCGATGATTTCAACCCAAAATTCGCAATTACCAAGCAAAGGTTGCTTCATTTGGGCAAAGTTACGTTAGTTTACTGCATGCAGTTTTACACTGTTATTTATGTCGATACTATCGTTAATAAAAAGATTGTTATTGTCTTGGCTAACTCAGAGAAAGCGTCTTCACGAAGACTAATTCAGTTAATTTATTAAGTCTTCGCTATGTCTCGAAACGCACAAACATTGTTTTCATGCTCTATCTGAGTTCATTTCAGCTATATTTATTCATACAATCAAGTAAACAAACGCGCGGCAGAACGAGTTAAACAGTTTTTCAGCCTGCTTTGCCGGCCAACTCGGCAAAAAGTCGATTACATGGGGAAAAGGTGAAATTTTCAACTCGCTTAACCGAGTTGGCTAGGCAAGCAGCAACCGGGATCCCGGCTAGGCGGGCCAGCTCGGTTGCCGTGTAAACAAGAGATGATAAATATACGAAGCGGGCCAACTCGGTTAACCGGGCGAACTCGCCTCATGTAATCGGCCCCTAAAGATTTGTAACTGACGCAAAACAAAGCACTAATTTAAACACAGAAAACGTACCTCGGAGTAATAATACGTTGGAAAGCCTTTACCATGGTTGTAACGAACGAAGAAGTCTGGTGTTTGGTCGTTATTAAAGTAGCCAGCTGCTGGAGTTCTGAAACAAAGTGATCCAATTATGAATGTTAACATTATTATGTTCGTTTATCGTTTATATATTTGTCAAAATATATAGTTAGCATGCGAGCTGGCTTGTGCATTTGAAGTCCCCAACCTTGTAGTTTTTAGAAATATATCGCGGTTACTCGGAAGAATGTATCAGCCACATCAAATATATTAAAAGAAACAGTTTTGCTTTATTTGACATCAAATAAAGACGGAAAAAGATCGACTATGCACTGGCCGGGCGTTATTACTCAACAACAACACGGCTTATGTGATCTCACGTGATGCGTGGACTTCATTTGCCGTTTATGGCAACTTTTAAACAGTTTTTACAAAAAAGAAAAATGCTTAACCAAGGTATACACAAGAAAGTGTTTTCATCTCTGTGTCCATCTGAGCGCTAAAAAACACGAGCGGTAAAACGAGCATATAATTTGACAAACTATACAATACCCGCATAAAAGAACCCCTATTTTTCCAAGTCAGGCTGAAATGGTTCTTATATGTTGGGTGTGTAGTGGGAAATCAGGATGATAGGTAATTCCTAACAGGTTCTTATATTAATAGGGAAAAAACAATTGTTCCTGATATGGTGTATTTCCTTATGGATCGTTTTCACTCACGTGATCGGTGGCGCCGTTGGGGTGGTGAAACAATACGAAATATTTGAATAAGAATAGAGTTAAATTCCCATAGGATAAAGATTGTGCACCAATATGGCCGCCATTTCATTGTTTCTGTGCACCAATATGGCCGCCGTGACGCCAGATGAAAACCATGAATAGAGTATAGCATCTGGTTAAAAAGGAGTGTATTAATACATCGAGAACACGATGCATTACATTAATAATTATTGCTATAATGAAGGAAATGAACAATAGCATATACCACCATTTAGTATTAAATAGTACTATTGTTTTGGCATTGATTTAGTATTAGTACTCTAATGTCTGTTTCCAAGGAGCCTTAAACCAAGGCATCATGTAAACCAGCCACTGCATGGCTATACTGATTTTATTATTATTATTAATCCGTACCATCTGAACCATCTGCATACACTATCATACATACAACATCTGAGAGTCACGTGTATTTACTAAGTCTAACCACCTGTATCATGTGATGTCGGTCCGTGACCATCCGAATACAGATGCCACGGTTCGTACGATCCGTACCATCTGAACCTTCTGACATACAACAACTGAGAGTCACGTGTATTTACTATAAGTCTAAACCACCTGTATCATGTGATGTCGGTCCGTGACCATCCGAATACAGATGCCACAGTCCGTACGATCCGATGCTCTGCATACCTGTGTGTTCTGAGCTTTTTTGGAGTAATTTTTCGCATAAGAAACTGCTTGATATATTTGCCTGGCTGAACTGGTTCTTATATATTGAGTGCTTAATTCGCTAAATTTCAGCCTGAAGATTCTTAATCTGCAGGGGTTTTTTATGCGGGTTTTTACTTAGGCTCGACTTCCAATCGTCAGTCTCCTGGGGCCAGGTATACTTACCTCCCCCGAAAGAGACGGCTGGACGCGTGAGCCACAGAGTGTGCATGTCTAAGCGGTTTTGCATAAATTAATTTCACGATATCAAAAACCATAGAAGCTGACTGAAAGTCTGAAATATAAGTGATTTCCCTGATCCTGTAGCCTGAATGACGAGAACATCTTGGTTATTAACCAATAGAGCTTCCCGTTGTAAATCTTTTAGACAATCAATCTTAAACGTTTCTAAAATGCCATCGCATGCCTCACTCATCAGCACTCCATTGATCGCCATTCTGAACTTACGGGGTAATTCATGCCATAATCCTAATAACTGACACGCCTGGTGAAAATGCGCATGCACGTTTGTGATTGGTGCAAATAGACAATGGACAAGCTCACGAGTCCAGCCGTGATTTCGGGGCAGGTAAGTACCGGGGCCCGAGATACGGCTGGAAATCGAGCTTAGTTTTTACCGTACGTGTTGTGTATAATAAAACTGACACGAGCGCACTTGGGCTCAGAAACAAAAAGCATAATTTATTATGTACTTGCGCATACAGTAGACATTATTTGCTCTCCTCCACTACAATACATACAAAAAGAATACTTACGCATAGGATTCGCCACTAGGAAATGTGAAATCCCATAATTTCTTGTAGGTCTCACCATCAAATGCCACCACAGATGTATTAAACATTGCCATAATAATGTCAGCTGTTCCATCATTATTGATATCAGCAAGAACTGGTGGAACCATCACTCCTGGAAAATGAAGAAAATTCATTTTATATTATAATTTGTATTAGCACTATAATATAGTGGTGCTACAAGACAAATCCATCCGGTATGAAAGAAAAACTTTAGAAAACATCTGCGCTGGGATAACTACGGCGGTTAAAAAGTATAATGCAAGTAAAAATAAGTGAAAAAGTGGTAAACTGCTGAGATTAGTTTTGGTAACGAAATACTGCATGACGTTTCGTGCGGAACCTACCCTGCGAGTCAAAGCCCCTTTCCGACCTACGCAGGCTTCGGGGGAGAGTGGCCTCTGACAACAAACTCGATATTTCTTTTTGAGCATGCGTGAACGGTTGCCAAGATACTATTTTGGGCCCCGGCTCTAGTGCGTTACTTGCTATTTTCCTGCTCGCGCGTATTCATAAACTAGAACTTGTTTGACCAGTTTAAAACCTGACTGACTCGTCCCAAACTTGGGGCGAAGATCGAGTTTGTTGGCAGAGCCCACTTTTCCCCGAAGCCTGCGTTGGTCGGAAAGGGGCTCTGACTTGCAGGGTAAGCGCAACTTTGCATCAGAAAAACCCCCTGACATTTCGAGCGAAGCCTTTCATGAGAGAAATACTGACGTTTCGAGCAGTGCCTTTCATCAGAGTTATGTCAGTATTTCGTGGTATTTCGTTATTAAAATTAATCTGGGTAGTTTATCACTTTTTCACTTTGTTCTATATCCCAAACACTGTCTACGCAGCACCCTATACTTTTTAAAAAGTATATTGTAAATTTTGCTATCTACTGCAGTAAAATAATTAGGCAAGTTCAATATACTTCAACATTGCTAACGCGACTGTACTGCAGTAGTGTTTCTGTGTTGAAGTCAATTTTAGACAACATTCCAACAGTTATAATCTTATTCGTAGCTCAGGTACAGTAAATCTTTATTTTCTGAGTTTTTATCTTTTTCTCAAAAGTCGCCTTGACGACATGAGAAATGCTCAAAGTGGCGCTGTACCAATCTCGTTCCCAATGCCCACGTTCCCCACTCGGGAAACGAGAGACTCTGGGATAATCCGTTTCACATCGATATTTCATTGGCTGATGAACACAGTGAACTCTATATAAATCTTCTTCCGGATAACAAGAATCCTGTGATGGCGTGAACGGATTATCCCAGAGCCTCTCGTTTCCCGCCCGCTGGGTAAGGGGAACGTGGGCTCTGGAAACGAGATTGGCGCTGTACATGAACTTAATTTTACAAGAAAGGACAGTATATACGTATATACTAACAATATCAGTAGCGTGTCTTTTCCGGGAAAAAAAAGGTTGTTTGGAAGGTGACCAAACGTTAATGTTTATATGACGTCAAGCTAAGGCCTGGTTTATACAGCGTGCTATGAGCGCACCTTTGAGATCAGTGAGCGCACCGAATTAATTAATTAATTAATTAATTAATTAATTGGTGCGCTTTTGGCACGCTGATAGAACGCTGTCCGATATATACATGAAAAATTTTGGACGAACCAAATTTATTATAACAGCGGACATAATTCAAAGAGCGAACCAAATTGATTTATACATGCAGCGTGCTATGACCGAACCAATTAGGCAACTGCAGCGTCGTATGCGAACGAAATCAACGAATTCCGTTGAACAAGATGTTTTTGTTTTGAACGGAGTGAACTACAGTATCACATTCATTTCACACTCTGTTCAAAATTAACATCTTGTTCAACTGAATTCGTTTATTTCGTTAATTTTGTTCACACACCACGCTGTATTCCTGAACTTGACGTCATAAAACATTAACGTTTGGCCACCTTCCAAACAACCTTTTTTCTTCCGGAAAAGACACTCTACTGATTTTGGTAGTAATCGGTAAACAACTTATTACGGTCTAGTAATAGCTAGACCTTGTCTCGAGTAATAGACCTTTCCGCATGAAGTTAATGGACCATGTGATCATTCTTTTCAGCAAATCTAATTGGCTAATGTCCAAAGAGTTTTGGATGTCCAACGTTTTGCGAGAGTCAGTTAAATCTCTCAACACGTTCCCGGCACACTTCACGCGGAAAGGTCTATTATCGATGTAGAGAAGTTACCTATATCTACAACAAATGCAAATTAAGGTAAAATTTTATGCATACCTTTGTAGCTATCAGAATAAATTGGTATTGCTTTCTCAGTGCGACCGTGGTACAGGTGAATTAATGTTATAGCCCACAAAGCACCAGAATGCGTCTCTCCACCAGTACCAAATAATACGATATCGGTGCCATTAGACGAAGAATAGACAACTGGAGAAAAATATGTTTCTCTGTTGTCTGGAACATTTTGCCATTTTAGTACACGACCACTCTTTCCCGAAAAAATGAAAAGTTTTCCAGTCAACCTCTTGTCACTACCTGGGTCACTATAATAAATAATCATAACTCTATTAGTTGTTGTACAGATGCATCCTAAACCTCACATGTATATTGAGAACGTCCGTGACCAATGTTAGGGAGTGTTTACATGAGGTCGGCCCGAACTCAGGCCGGACTGATTTCGGGTCGGTTGTAGTGTTTTTACTATAGATCGTTTTCACGAGTCCGGCCTGAGATTCACTTCACGCCGGCCTCATCTCAGGGCGCCTGGTAGACCGAACTGAAGCACTTTCATCTCTCAAACTCAATACGTTGTTTTCAATGAGATTGGTGTCAAGTCCACATAAAATAATGATTCTCCCGCGGTCACGAGCTGTAAGGCAATTGATACAAATCTTGAAGCAACAGCGAAACCAAGCCTATATAGTTTCAAGGCCGGCCTCATGTAAACAAAAACCAAAATGCAAAATTCAGGCCGGTCCGAGTTCAGGCCGACCACATGTAAACACCCCTTAGTGACCTGGCCCTTGACTCCGTCTCGCGCGACGCGGGCCACATTTTGTTCTTACCACGTTGTGACGTCATCTATAACCGAACAGACAACGGTAAAGAATGGAATGTATATGTTCAAAAACAGATTATAATTTTGACGGCAATTTAATTACAACATTTAAAAGAAACTTTAGATCAGGACATCGTATATTGTATGCTTCATGTATATTTTAAGATCTTTAAACGCCCCCCCCCCCCCCCCCCCCCCCCCTTACAGCTTCTAAAAGATGATGTATATATGTGTAATAGATAAACGACGAAGTATAATTCTCAAATTCATTAATAATTCATGAACCGAAAACAAAGGAAATCAGGACCGAGACGGAGGTTTTGATATCGGAGGAAGAAATTACATAAATTAAGCCAACTTTCGCCTCGATTTTCTCTTAAAATACTGATTTGTTTGAGAAGCTATATCATACACTCGGAAGAGTGTTTCATCAGGATTCCAAACACCTCGAAATTTGTTCAAAAACCTCGGCTTCGCCTCGGTTTTCAACAAAAGTCTCGGTGTTTGGAAATCCTGATGAAACACTCCTCCTCGTGTATGATATATAACAACTAACATTATTGCCGTTCCTTGTTATAACGTGGTCCGGCAAAGACGAGAACGCCTTCAGTTGACGTTGTATGTGCACCGAGGACGGTGTTGAAATTACCATTATTGCAGGAGACCACAAATTATTCAACGTTTTAGTTTTGGTTAAAAAATGCTATAATTGTACGTACATATGTACATAATCCTTGACTCCTTGTGCTTGCTCAAGGTCCCTTATGCTACAGAAACTACTGATAACAACATCGTAATCTCAACGCGTGGAAATCTCAACGGCTAAACTGACTATATTGCAGACATCAAGAATTCTCAGCAAATTTGTGACCAATCATACTCAAGAGTTGGTAACAAATGTATGGTTTTATTAGTTCTGGCTGTACAAACTGTCGTTAGATGTTAATACATCAGACATCCGAACCCAACAAACCAGATTTGGATGTCTGCAGCGCAGGCTAATGCTCTACCCGTATAGCCACAAGAACTCATTGAGCCACTATAGAACTGAGTTTTATAGTGGCTCCATGGTTAGAGCGTCTGCCTGGCATCCGGAACATTACAGGTTTAAGACCCATCTAGAGATCAAAGTTTAATGAGTATTAACATCTGTTGTAACGACAGCTTGTGTAGCAAGAACTAACAAAACTTTACTAACTCTAACCTGAAAGTACCAAACTGTACAAATGTATAATATTAATAATAATAATAATAATATACCTTAAAGGATCTCCGCCGTGAGCAGCAAGTACATCAGGAACACCATCACCGTCCAAATCCCGAACAAACTGAGCTGTGTAAATTCCCATTATCTCGTGAAAACCAGGATCTTCTTTTCTAAACCTCCACAACATTCTACCATGAGCAGCACTAATAGCTTGAAACACACCAGCACGACCGCCAATCAAGCAATCTCGAACGCCATCAAAATCAATATCTGCATTACAATTGATTGCAAAAACTTCATGAATTGTATAATGTCTCCATAATTCACGCCCAGTCAGTCCATCGAGAGCCAATAATCCCCCAAAACAAGGAAACGTGCCATTAAAATATAGATCACAACCTGATTTAGGAGCGCCATTTACAAAGTAACCATCCAAAGCAGTCACAAAACCAATCATTATATCTTCGATACCATCTTTATTTACATCGTTTAACCTGATTGCTGTTTCAGTCATTAGTTTGGAGATTGTTCTATGCCAGACCTTCGTCGAAGTAAAGTTAGTACAACCTTTGATCTGTGATTCTCTAGCACTATCATTAACTGATTTAGGAGAACTTCCTCCTATATTACTCTTTGGTTTTTCTTTGACGAGATTATTCATCAGCCAATTAATAGAAATTAACAGTACCCCAACAACGCATATTATTGATAAAATAAAACATACAATCCAAGTAAAGTTACCCGATTTAGTTTTCATTTTTCCTTTTACATGATAGATCTTGTGTTTTGGCCTCGGCGGAACAAGAGGTTCATCTCCATTTGTTTGTGGTGGAGAGACTCTCTCATTCAAGCCAGACTCAGCATCGTCATCTTCACTACTACTACTACCATCCTCGCTACTCGAGTTAAATCGGTTGATCTGAGCTTTATAGATGTTCTTTAATGTCATTTTGATCAAGCAAAGTGGAGTAACTGAAGTGCTAGAACAAAAATATATAGTAGATTAAATTAAAGTAGATTGTATATATAAGATACATTTCAATCTAAAAAGATATACTATCATTTTTAAAATTTATATTACGTCAGAGTATTTATTATTTCAGGTTAACTAGACAATGAGCTAGTTAAATGAGATAGTTAAATTAGTTTACTTAAAGACAGCTGAATTATTCTATTTATATTATGCAAATTATTGAAAAGAATATTCAGTGAAAATTAAAGCTATAGATATTAATTTCGCAGGCGCTTAGATATATTTACTCATTTATCCATGAAGAATTTAGGACTCATGCATGAATATGAACGGTCATAATTGGTACATTTCAGTGAACAATACGTGTTGCTTTCATCCTTATATTCCGTGTATTTTGTTATTATAATGAGTCTAGACTGTGAATAGAAATTTAGACCGTATAACAGGCGTTATATGATATACATGTAAGCTTGAGTCACAGTTATAAAGTACGGTTATAAATCCATGTCCTATTTACACGAATTTTTATCCTTAGGTTAGGGTGTGTGTTGGGGTAAGGCTTTCATGAAGTACCTGGGTTATGTAGGACATGGAATTATTACCTAAAGTACGCACAAACACAACGACGTACACAAGCGCAGTTATATAGTACTTCATATATAATATACTTCATACTGCGTTGTGAGATGTTCCGCTACCTTGTAACACGTTCTCATCCACTACGCTATAAAACGTTTCGTTACGTTGTAAAATATCCCGCTACGTTGCAAGACGTTATATGCTTCACACTATGAAGGTTTTTTTGAACATTTTCTTCAAACTGGCGCGTGATATATTGTTGTGACAGCAAAGGAAATGCGTAAAAAATGTGCATCTTGAATACTCAGTGCGTGACGAGTGGCTGCGAGAGCCAACTTTGCATTCATTTTATTTAGTCGCGACAGCGGGTGTTTACATGGGGAATTTGACACTTGTCTCGCGTAGTAGGGTCACCCTGGGGATAGGGTCAACCCTAGGGGGTGAGGAACTCCAAAGGAACGTTTCGACGTGATTGGTTAAAAGTTTTTTTGCCCTTCGGGACAATCAAACGTCACCCTGCTAGCAGAGACAACTTTTCCTCATATAAACATTCTGTAAACTGTAGCTCTGGGGCCAGGGTGACCCCCTTGACAGGGACAACTTTCATCCATGTAAATACCCCCTTAATCAGCACCGAAATGACGGTCTTGGATATTTTGGGAAAAGCCTGGGGGGAAAATTATACTATCACCCCTCACTCTGTCACTCAGTAGTTTTGTCAGATTTCACTAGTGGCCAGTCACCACTAATTAAACTCTGAATTGAACACAACAATCACACAAAAAATCCAAAGAAAAATAAAGGCTATTTTTTGCACAAAGATAAAATTTAGCCTCCATTCAAAAATTGAGATGGTCCACACAAGATGGTCCACAAAACAAGTCAATGAATTGTGATTCATGATTGGTATATACCTCCTGTCAGTGTCTTGTTTAAACTCCTGAACACTGAAATTGAGCTACGCTATTTCAAGCATTGAAATGAATTTTGGAAATCTACTGGTCATAGTGACCAGTAAAAAAATGAAATTCTCGATTTTACTCATCAATATATAGGAAAACACCTGGCTGGTACTCTCAGTCAATACATCTGTGTAGCCAGCCACACAGTGATTATTATTATCACAGTTCAGCTATTTCTGTTAATGTTGTATTGCCACAATAATCGCATATAAGCAAAACCTGAAATGCAGGTGTTACATTTGGATGAGTTTGTTTAACGCTTGCAAGTTTTGATGTACAATGCAATAGAACAGGAGACATTCACTTGGATGGTTTTGACATAAAGACATCATCTTTTTTCTAAACTGACTGTAATCATTGAAATTTTAGCAACATTTTCTGAAACAAACAACTGGATATTAAATTTTGCTGGTCAATGACTGGTGACCAGCATAAATTTTGAAGCCTGAGCTATTCTAATATCAATCCAAACAATACTGTATTACTGGTACTCAAAATTAACATGATCGTATATCACACACACATCCAGGTGGGGAGGGGAGGTCGTGCGCGGGGCATGATACGTCCAAGCCATGTCCTCTCGAAATGCGCACATGAGAGTCCAGTGGCGTGGGAAGCAAGTTGATCTTCGAGGGGCACAGCTTCAAAAGGGCACTTTGTTCAGGGGCTATAATTAATTCAGGGGCAATTAAATGCGTTAATTCAGGGGCAATTAACGACCAACGCTGAAAGTCGCAGAGAAGTTCTGTTACCTTGGCAGTATCATCAGCAACGACGGCTCCATCGATGACGAGATAAGTTCACGCATTTGCAAGGCCAGCGCTTCGTTTGGCCGCCTCATCTCAAGGCTATGGCATGGTCGACACACGACGTTTCACTCACAACCAAGATCAGTGTCTAGTGTGTACCGCTCAGTTGTCATGTCCACGCTATTGTACGGCTGCGAAACGTGGACGCTGTATCGTCAGAACGTGCGGAAACTGGACAGCTTTCACATGAGGTGCCTCCGGAGAATTCTCAACATCCGCTGGCAGGACAAAGTGCCAAATACGGAAGTCCTGTCCCGCTGCGGCTTAGACGGCATCGAGTCGTACCTAATTCGAACGCAGCTGCGATGGGCGGGGCACCTGTTAAGAATGGAAGATGACCGTCTGTCGAAGGACTGTTTTCATGGCCAGCTCTCAGAAGGGAAACGCCCCATCGGTGCCCCCCAAAAGCGATACAAACACTCACTGAAGGCCAACCTCAAACGCTGCGCGATCGGCACGGCCATCTGAGAAGAGACTGCCAGGGACCTCCCGAAATGGCGCAGATAGTGCAGCAAGCGTGTGGATGAGTTTGAACAAACACGCATCCTCTAGAGCCCTGATGGACGAAAGACGAAGGAGAAAAGAACGCCAAGGACAACGCGGTGGCACATGCAGATACACGAGGTCCGTCAACTCGACGGCTCTACCCAATGAGTGCATGGAATCGATCTCAAAATATGTACCTATAGGTATACACCAATTAGGAGCACAGTGGCAGAAGCTGTGAGTTCATGAACTGTTCATCATGCAATGCTTGTGGCCTGTAGTTTCTCAATTATAGCTGGTAGGCACTTTATGTAGCCCTTGGCAATGTTTACATCATGTAAGGTCTTGTAACTCGGCATTCAGATTTCACAAACAACTGCTGTAAGTTTATAATTGTTTCAAAATATCACTCATTTGTAAAATTATGTTTGATTGAAGACATGTATACAGTACAACATTTTCTATACAAATCATTACTTTACATGCCACGTTGAAATTTTCCAAAAAATGTTACATAAAGATGATCTTCAAGAAAATTGATTTTAACTCCTGGAGTCCTTTCTGTTCAACTTCACAGGATCGATTTATTGTAAACGTCTTTTTGTTCAACCGGATCGATTAAACATTTTCTTTTACCTCAAGGCAAGATCAGATGTTTAGTTCATAGTAACTTATATGTTCTTTATAATGTGCTTTACATATTCAATTCAAAGCTTTTCTTGTGAACACAAGTTGATCAAATTACAGTTATAGTACTCTATTTTCAATGAAAACAGCAATTATATATCCCTCTTCTTTGACGAAGGATAGCAAAAAAATCTAGCTGTTCGCAACACTTTCAAAATAGGCGTAAGGCCGTAGTTTATGTTTATTCTTCTGTTTTCCTGAATCAAAATAATTATCTTTGGGGAAAATGCGTAACACGTTCAAAAATTGCTCACGATGACCTATGGTCGATGCAAGCAGAATATAGAAGACTGCATGAGCAAAAAACAACACGTTTTGTCAACAGCAACTTTTGAACAAGCTTTGACTATTATTTCTACATATCTTTCTCCAACTACACTATATATGTGATTTTATCACACATGAAGCTTATTGCGTTTCTGGGGGAATGGACATTTTCATCCATTGACTGTGGCGAAATTCGAATGGAAAATAAAGCAGACTGAATGCAAAAATATCTCAAAAACTAGACGTTCACGTTGCTTTCAGACTGTGATTTTATTAATCTTTGGTTGGCAATTGAACTGCTGAGTCGGTAATTCATTTGGTAAAAATGCACCAGGTAGATTAATTTGACATTGAATATAGCATTTTGTTCATATTAATTCCTTTTCAATTATTGTGGATGGGAATGTGTCCCAATTGTTTCACGAACCCACGCGAAATTCACGCATTCTTGATTTTGCGCATGTGCAGACAAATTGCCCACCTGTTGCACTGCACGTTATTTTGTACTTTTTAACAAACGCTTAATATACATGCACGCTGTTGCACTGTTTCATGCATAGGCTACGCTCAAACCAAGTGAACATCTAAGCAGGCATCTTGTTGGCAAATAAAATTGACTAATTTATGCCATGCCAAAATTAGTCTTTAATAGCAAATCAGCTACACCAATATATATTCATTTGGTGTAACATACATCGACTCCACTGACTATACCACTTTATAAAATAATATTTTGAAAACGCAAGTGGTGATTGGTTAAAAGCCATGTTTCTATAACTCTATGGAAAACATGGATGGATTACGCCATCCAATACCCCATCATTCTAATTAAAATTTGTACAGAAACATCATTATACATCATCCACTACGCCATCAAATGCAATCCAATACGCCATCCGTGGAGGGTAATGGAATTTACGCTTTTTATTTGGATTAATTTAATCTTAACGTTAAATCTATTTTGACGGGTTATTTTATAAAGGAAATAGAAAACACAGTGGCGTAGCCACTCAGATCGGTAGCCACCCTAGGCAGGGCTCAAAATAACGTTTCATGTTACGCCGGTCATGGTGACTGGTCAGTTCCAATTGTGACCGGTCAAAGGCGATTTTTGACCGGTCAAATTTCACGACGCCACCCCCCCCCCACCCCCCCAAAAAAAAAACCCAACAACAACAAAAACAAAAAAACAAACCCACAACACAAAAAAACCCCATGTAAAGTATATTCTATGCTATATATATATATATATATAAGCTATAGTACTGATATGAACGTTTGTCATAAAAAGGAAATGCATGCATAGTTCACTTCAATATATATATCAGACATTATGAAACGGGTCTACAACAGCACAGCAACAATCGTTTTAAGTTCCTTCAAATGGAAAGTAATACAAATATACAATTAATTGCAAGTAATATGACCGGTCAAAATGACCGGCGTTATACAAATTTGACCGGTAACATTAAAAATTTGGGCAGTCCTTGACCGGTGACCGGCCGTTATTTTGAGCCCTGCTAGGTGATTGAGGTTCTGAGAACCTCAATCACCTAGGGGGTCCAGGGTCATGCCCCCCAGAAAATTTTGGATTTCTAGGGTCTCGGAAACACTATTTCCTGCATTTTTGAGGCAAGTATTTAAGAGTAATCTGAAAGCCATAAATTACATAATTTTGTTGAAATCAAACCAGAACATAGAATGATACACGTCAGTCGAGAATATCTTTAGATTTATTTATAAACAAGTCGTAAATGTAAAAACAGGTTGGAGGCATTTTGTATAGACCCTTAGTATTGTAATTTATAGCATATGCATGCCTGTAATATATATAACACATCACTATCTACTCACTTGGACTTAAAACAACTGTACTCCCACCCCCTACAAGTTTCTCCACAGATTTAAACTTTTCACGAGAACGGTCTTGGAGACCATTGGGGGGGGGGGCAACCACCCACCCCCCACCCCCCTTGGCTACACCACTGAGAAAACATTTTTCCTGTGTTCCTATAGAGTTATAGAAACACTGTAATTTCTCGTTCTACCAAACTTCCACTCGTGTTTCTATTTAACAAATAGATTCCATTTTGCCGTTGTCTGTTATGCACAGATGACATCACAACGTGGTAAGAATAAAAAAGTGGCCCACAAGACTTAGTCGAGTGGGCCACTGATGTTCTTACCACATTGTGACGTCCACTGTGCATCTATAACTGAACAGACAATGGGAAAAAACAACTTTTGATAAGATTTATTGAATTTCCCACTGAACTTCCGGGGTATTGAAAAAGTCGATGAAGCACGCTATCTGATGTGATCCATGATCTATACAAAACAAGCAATATGATTGGTTCGTGACATTGGAGTAGCGATTTTCATTTGTTCACAGAAATCAGAACAAGTTGTGATGAAATCCATGCATCTGTCCAGTAATAGATCATGGCTCTCGACCAATGAAAACATGCAAAACATTTAGCTTATTGTATAAAACTCTATAGAAACACGGAAAATGTTTTCTATTTCTTAAATGGCACACATTCATAGAATAATTTTGACTAAGTTTACAATATTCATGCTCATGTGGTATCAGGCTGATACCACATCATGAGTATATGAGCAACAATATGAGGGGCTTGTATTGTATTGGATGTGATTGGATATACAAGCTTGTATATCTGATACTATCAGATATTCACGCTTGTATATATCCAATCACATCCGATACAACATGGCCCCTCATATTGTAAATAATACATAATTATATTAGGTATATTAAAGTCATTTCCGAGTTCGTTGTGACTTTAATTGTGACTCACATTAAATTTGGCATTCAAATAATTTCATTTGGCATTCATTAAAACCTTTACAAATAGCTGGGTTATAAGTAAAATATCTCTTGCAAGGCAAAATGCTTAATTTCAATTAAGGAATATAGAAAACAACAAATTATAATGAGGACTGATCACTTTCTATGATAAATACTTAAAATAACACAAAGATTGAAAGAACACTACAGCTGAACAAATAAAGATAATTTGACATTACTTGTTTGTTGTTTCTTGATCTGTAGACGTCTGTATACAGTATCGGTCAGTACAGTGAGTATAGTATCAATACTCAATAGACACGTCAATCGTCATCATAGTATCGTCATCATTGATCTCTTGGGAATAATTACCCAAACCTCCGACCGGTAATCTACCACCCGTAGGCCGTCTTCGGAGGGACTGGGTTCAGTTATCAAAAACTCGAAAACAAAACACCCAAAACTCGAGTAGGATTAGATTGTGAAATACTATAAATTTTAGGTTTTTGATCACAGTTAATCAAACAAAAACTATCAAAAAAACCAACACTATTAAACTACGGTATTTTAATAACTCCTGTACCCCCAATGCTATACCCCCACATACTGTATGGGTGACTATAAAGATCGCGGTCGCAGGCTGAGGTGGCGACGACTGGTCACCTCCTTGGATCACCCTTAGATGGAACGTTATAATACTTGAAAGTTGAAAATTATTATCGTCTCTTATCAAGTGCTCATGACGCTGATAAATTAGTTCTGTTCGCCAAATATGGCTAGTTTTCGTGATTCAGTCGATTCTGATGGTTATGATTCAAGTCCATCAACGATCTTTGTTGCACAGTTAGAGAAACTCCCAGTTGAACTGCTTGTTGAAATACTGTCATACCTTGATACGCGCAAAGATTTAGTGACTTGCTGTAAAGTTTCTAAAGCTTTTGATGATGCTGCTACCAGTCCATCGTTATGGAAAGCATTATGCGCAAACGTTTGGAGGTTATTTGAGTGTCAAAACGAAGACTGGAAGAAATGTTATGCTGATATGTACTGTGATTGGGGGCGCTATGAACAATGTTATGCTGACATAAGAATGGCTTGGGATCGCATTGAATCATTTACTAAAAAATATTGCCCAGCTCTACTGCAGGGTTTAAGTTCTGGAGCTTCAGAATATGATTTAAACCAAGCTGAAATGCAGAATTTAAATGGTGAGTACAGTTAAATATGTAGAAAAGTAATAATAAATGTAACAACAATCGAAATATAGTAAGGTTAGATATCCTGCGAAAACAGAGAACATAGGAATCTAACGTTTCGAGCGAAGGCCCTTCGTCAGAGAGAAACGTAAAGAGTGTACTAAACAAAAAAAGAGCTTATATACGAAAGGATTTATTGTGAGCTATTCCTCCAGTCTGGAATCTAGGTGCTGTACACTAGATATGTCCAGTGTACAGCCATAAAATTTGGTGTACATTGTACATTGATGTACAATTATTGTTAAAAGATATTGGTGTACATTTCGACTTATGTTGTTTGATATATTATTTGCTTAGATAAACGCTGTGTCTGGACTGGTGTACAATCACCAGGGCTGCAATTGGCATGCAACCACAAGCTTGTTAATTACTATCCAGCGTAATTATGGCCATTTCTCACGAATTAGCCTTTCTCTTTGCTAGGGAAGGTACACAACTTTCCAGACTGGCTATTCATACAGTTGCATAAAAATCTTACAGCTTGTAGTTGTTAACAGGATGTGTTTACAACAGGCTGGTAGCATGGCTGTTAACAAGTTGTAACAATGCTGTTCATTCAACAAACCACTACAACCTTGTTAGCACTGACCTATTAACAAGTTGTTGGTTGCAGCATGGTAACAGGTTGTTGGAACAACTTGTCACAGGTTTGTTGGAGTCATCAGCCTTGTTACAAGTTGGCAACAACCTGTTACAGACTTGTCAACAATCTGGCACAGCCAGTGCAAACACATGATGGTGACAGCCTGTTGGAACAGCCTGTAACAATGTTTGCAGGTCTGTAATAGCTTGCACATTTTTATGTGTGTAGTTGTGCTACTCTTTTTGGTTTTGGTATTGCCCATGTGAAATGCAGGCAGGTGACAGGTCACATGACATGCATCTCATTATTCACACAAAGTATATCAGATAGATTTCATCATACACTGTTGGAAAATATTGGGCTTTTCAGAAACGATCTGCACAACCTCATTTCCAGGACATTGTGAGAAGATGTGGCAAGGTGAGAGAATGCCCTGGTAAAGGCTGTCCAGGTCAGGTGACAAATTATTCCAATATATTTAGAATAATCCAGCTTTTTCCAGGGTGTTCTCTCACCCACAGCATCTTCTCTTTAATGCTCTGGGGACTCTCACCTTCCCATCATCCTGTGATCCTCTGATCTTCCTCAGCCCACTCCCACCTTTGCTTGTATGCCTTCGCCTCCCCAAGAGCTAGAGCCTCTGCAGAGGAGAGAGCTCTAGGGTTAAGACTGAGATCATTCAGCACTCCTTCCACAGAAAAAAATTGACAATTACTGTACTGTATGTCTGGGAAGGGAGGAAATAAAATTTACTTCAATTGTCCAAAAGTGGCAGGGGAAAGAGCTAGCAACACGCAATTAATATGCCTCCAGGGTAATAGAGAAGTTTACCACCAGACTGGAAAGTTTGTATAGATCTGGATATACAGTACTATTTATTCTACAATTTTTCTGTGGCTGCACAATTTTCAAAAAATTGCCTTTGATTGGAGAATTTTAATCTATACACGTATTTGGTGAAAAATGCATGAAAAACCGATCTTAACTGCCATTTTATTTGCAGCTGCCCTGGAAACCAGGCATTTTCCCACACAAACCCTGGAATCATGAAGCCTGATTGCACAGACTGGCTTTTCCTCACAAAATAATAAAAACAGTTCTTTGTAGTCTTTTATTTAACTTTACTTTCTTTAATAATATTGAGCATTTGATTAAGTTGTTTAGGAAAATGAACATAATTTATAACTTTAGCTATCATGACATTGTGTCAATCAATTAACAATTATTGGACGAGGTTGAGCAAAATATTGTGATTTGTCAGTGGCGAGCAGATCAATTATTTGCCGAAGCCGAAGGCAGAGGCAAATAACTGAACTGCGAGACACTGACAAATCACAATATTTTGTGAAAATCGAGTTCAATAATTGTTTTATTATTCGATTTATTTTTTATTTGACATTGTTTACCTGTAATTATGTCCAATCATTTATTTCCAGCTTGGCTGAACGAGCGATTTACGTTTGCCGAAATTGAGTGTAACGCGCATGAGTAGAATATTATTTGCTGCAAAACAACATTTCCGGCTAATGCGCATGAGCAGACTGTTATTTGTAGGCAGTTATTTGCAGGTGACGTACTAGTGGTCCCTCAACCAATTAAAAGGAAGATAAAAATAAATTGAGTAATAATGAATTTTGTCAATCAATGGATGATCAATTTTGGCAACAAATTATTATTTAAATTGCTTTAATACAAAACTTTAGATAGAGTTTCCAAGCATTCAGTATAGCATTCTGTTGTGGACAAAAACTATGGGAAAAATTCAATTCAAATAAAAATTCTGTGTGTTGAAAAAAGAAATCAATATTCAATAATTATGTTAGAAACTAAACCATGCACTCCACACGGCCACACCATCAATATGACTACTGTATCATGTAGACATTTTAATAGAAAATGTTCAAAAGGGTGATGTACTGCACCAAAATACAGTCATGAACGTCACCTAACGTTTTGAACAAAGGCTCTCGACGTCAGGGACGCATGTTTGACTATATAGTCCCGAGTGTACCATCAATTAGTGTACCATCGAGTAGCTATTTACAGCATAAACTGCGGACAAACAAAAAGAAATTGACTTTCAAATGATTGCAAATGAGCCATCATCAATTGTTTGGACTGCAAGAAATATGGGTAAATGCGGACAAACATGTTTTGTGACGTCATCTCGACGGGGCGCTATTAACCCTTTCCTGTCCGAATTGGTCTTTAGTATTTTATTCTGGCCAACGTCAGACGATTTTAATTTTTATTCACCTCTGGGGAAGCCCTCGGACAGGAATGAGTTAACCTTTTTATGCATGGTCTCCCCTTCACGAGTAAAATCGTCTGGCTTTAAAGACAGAAGTAAATAAAGAATAAAGTTGTTCTACAACGACAATGCAAGTGGAAGGGTTAAAGTCTGGAAACGCGGCGAAATGTTAAAGCGGCTAACAATGAGCTGCGATTTATGTCGAGGGTATTTTTAAAGTGCACAAATCTTCTGTTTTACGTTTATTAAATACATATTTATACAGCATGGTTAACCATTTGAACCTAAAAACTACTATTGCTGGGTTGCACGTGACGTCATGGCGGCCATGTTGGTTGGAATGTTGCAAAATAATATTATTAATATTAGATGCTATTGTACCTACTAACCAACATGTGTCCCCAATTAGCTGTAATATATAGCTAAATACATTGACACTTAAATAAAGTTATTCATTCATTCATTCATTCATGGCCGCTGTGTCTTTGTCCTCTAAATCTCAGGGGATTGATTGCAACCCACTAGTTGTTCGATTGCTTCATTATACTAAAAATTAATGTGTTCAACAAGTGTGAAAGTACATATTATATTTGCATAAAACGAAACATAGAGCAAAGATTTTGGCCACGTTTCCAGACACATTCATTTTAGAAGGACGGGTCTTCATTCCAAACGTTTATATGAGTATAATTTCGGCCGTACGCCGGCATTCTACTTTATTCTGGTAGTACACTTATTATAGAGTTTTTGGGGTGTGACAGTGATAAAATAGTTTGCTTGTTGTATGGTCAGGAACACTTATAGTTTTACTTTAGCATGGCACTCTTAAAAGACGCATATATAAGAACTTAGTGGTTAAGAACCTGTATGTTAAAATTTTGGCAATTAAAGATTAAACCCTCGTGATATAAGAATCTGTGGAAGATAAAAATTGAAACAGGTTCTTATTTGGAAATAAATTTGGAATAAATCAGAGGACCTAGAGCAGAGTGTGTAGTTGCTTGGAAGGTAGATTGTAGTATTACTTTTCAGATAAAAATTGTTTATTATAATCCATAAGGTAGTCAAGCACCTTTTAAATTCTCACTACACACCAAATACGTAAGTACCGTTTTAGGTCTAATGTATCAATCAATCAATCAATCAATCAATCAATCAATCAATCAATCAATCAATCAGTCAATCAATCAATCAATCAGTCAATCAATCAATCAATCAATCAGCAAAAGTTAGTTTCTCTATTTATGGTTTATAGGTCGTTACTTACCAGATGACTATAGATGTTTCCTGAGAATCCATAATGGTCAAACCGACCCTAGACGACCAAGTGTAATGGGTTCAACACGTATAGCTAACCATCACAAGAAGGAAGCTCTTCTTAGTTGTCAAATATCGTCGAGTGGTGTCAGCCATGGTCGAAATGGTTTACAGGGGTGCGTACCAATTACCCTGTGTGTGTCAACTACTAGACTAATTGGTCATTATATGGCTCTTTCTGAAGAAGCTGGTCACAAACGTGGAAGAATATTGTGGCCTAGTTTGGATAATGACACAGTGAATTTAAGCGGTGATGGAAGAGTGCATTTCTTTTTAATGGCAGATAATTTTACACAATGGATCACTTCATATTCAAAGGATTTGATCAAAGAAGAATACCCAGTGATAAATGGTGAAATCTACCCCTACAAGTTTGCCTCTGAGGAAACTGGTGCTACTAATGGTATTGTTATAAAAACAGCAACATGCTTTTTACCTGAACTTAGTAATGTCAATCCGCCAAAGTTTTTCTTTACATACAGAATAACAATATTGATGGATTCATCTGTTCCAAAGGTATGACAAAATACATTATAGTTTTCAATCTTGTGCATCTTCCCTTTATTCATTCATTTCATTCATTCATTCGTTCGTTCGTTCATTCGTTCAATCAATCAATCAATCAGTCAATCAATCAATCAATCAATCAATCAATAGGGGTGTCACTGCAATATTTAAAAATCTGTGTCCTTGGGTCACTGAAAATTGAGGTTTAGGCACAGAATTTAAGTGTCCCCGGGTGGCGTGTGCTGTTAGGGCGCTGCCTCTCACCAATAGTCCCGGTTAGATGCGGTTAATACTTGGATGGGTGACCGTCTTGGAATAACCCCGTTCTCGAGCTTGGACCATGTGAGCAGAGTTTAGTTGGTCTCTCTTATGCTCCGAGGGTTTTTCGCCGGGTTCTCCGGTTTTCCTCTCTCCGCAAAATCAACACCATCTGGGATCGGAGTGCATGGCGCCCACCAACTGCCTTAGGGTAGTAGCCAATGAAAGAGAAAGAGAAACCTTCTGGCTCCTCCGACTGCGGGCGACCAATAAATAGATAGAAGGGTCACCCAGTTCAGGGGTCACTCATCAGGCTCCTGACACCGGCACGATTGTTGACAGTTGCGGTTATAAAGAAAAGAACATTTAATGTAGGTCATTCTATTGGGGCTTTCCATTTACACGGTTAGACCGGTCAGTCCGTTTGAGACCTGGGATGGTCTGACTGGAAAATTTGGTCCTAATCAAAAGCAAGTCCATTCTGGCCGGACTGATCGGTCTAACCTTGTCAATTGGAAAGCGCCCTATGACTCGCATCATGAAGAAGAAAAGCAAAAACAAAAGACCATTTGTTTTTATTTTTAAAGGAGTGCGGTTGTAAGCTTGAAACGCGACATTGGTTCATTACAGATGGCAATGGTCAAAAAGAGGAAGTTCATGGTGCTGCTGTGATTGGAAGTTACCCAACAATGGTGCCCGGTGCAAAATTTGAATATGTTAGTTGCACAAGTTTTACAACTCCAACTGGAACCATGGAAGGACATTACACTTTCAAATACCTTTACAAAGAGGGAACCACAAATGCTAGAATTGCACCAATGCATTTTAAAGCACCACCGTTTGAACTATCGTCGGACAGGCTGCAGAGATGCCATAATGATTCTGAACAGTATCTTTCAGAATCCGAGTCAGATTCATCTTGAAACTTGGCTTGTTATACCATGTCCATGCAGATGACCTTCCTTTCGAAGGCTACAAAGGAAACTTCTATTTGCCTGTACATTTACAGAAACTTTTCTTTATCCCAGAAGATCTTTTGCTAACGCCAGACGATTATATTTCGCCTTTTGGGAAAGCCTCGAACATGAATGAGTTAATACGACACTGAGAATAGAAAGACTCTTATTTTTATTGGTTTTTGCAACTTCAATACTAGCTATTGTAATATATAGGTCTCAGCCAATTAGAGAGCTTGTTGGTAGTATCACAGTTTTTATTTGTCGTTCAATTTTGAGTTCAACAAGTGGCTAAATTAAAAGCTAAAGCGATACGAACAGGATGGCGTATATAACCACACAAAACACAAGATTTTTAATATATTGAAACATGCCCAACCGTTGGGTACAACTTCTCATTTTACAGATGAGACAAACCTTACGCTTTCAAGACATGATGTACACTAAATAGTTTAAATTACTGCGGAAAATAAAATACTCATTATACAAATGGCCCGCGGAGGGCCACAGTGTGGTCATATATAGCGGCCCGTATCAATAAAACAGACGAAACACCCCAAAAAAAACCACCCCCGAAAGACCCCCAAAACACCCCCGAATACCCCCCAAAACACCCCTAAAGCACCCCCAAACACCTCCGACATCCATGTTTATAGGTTCGCGTCTTGTCCGTCTTGAACAAAATATTTAAAATAATTTGTATTTTGTGTGAATTGAAAAAATTTATAATCACATTTAAAAAAAAATCTTGTATAAATGTCAGAGCCATATCTAAAATAAAACGTTTGTCGTCATATGGACTTAAACCTATTTTATTTTATTTAATTCACCAGTTTTACTCTAGAAACCACGTGTAGTGTCACGTGGTCAAATATGTAAACAAAGCCGAAAGTTCGTACTATTGTAAATCGTACGAACAGGCCAAAGCAAATCCAATATGGTTGTCACGAAAAGATGTTCTTGGGGAACGTGCAGAAATTATACGCGGTATCCTCATCTAATAGAGACAAATGAAAACAATGATCCTGTGACATTTTATCATTTCTGATTTTCTCTGGCCCTAAGAGAGCAGCGGAGAGACGAAAGAAGTGGATAATAGCTAGATAATAGCGTGCCATAGTGGGGACAAATTTGTATGGGATTTTATATTCACAACTATTTGCCTATTTATTCAGCAAGCTTGTAAATTATTCGTATTTTTCTGCAACAATAGCCAGCGCTTTCAGTCATTATTCAGCCCGTTTGTAACACATTAGCCAGGCATACGCGTAGTATTCAACCGTGTTTGCAACATTATTCAACACTTTATATTATTATTCAACCTAATTGTTTGTAACATTAGCCAGACATACGCGTATTTATATTCAACCGTGTTTGTAACATTATTCAGCACTTTATATTATTATTCAATCTTGTTTGTATTAAACATTAGCCAGACAATGCTGAATAATAATATACAAACACGATTGACTGACACACCAATGTCTAGCCATTAACTATGGTCTGGCTAATGATACAAACGGGCTGAATAATAATATAAAGCGCTGAATAATGTTACAAACACGGTTGAATAATATGCGTATGTCTAGCTAATGTTACAATAAGGCTGAATAATAATATAAAGCGCTGAATAATGTTACAATAAGGCTGAATAATAATATAAAGTGCTGAATATGTTACAAACACGGTTGAATAATATGCGTATGTCTAGCTAATGTTACAAACGGGCTGGCTATTGTTGCAGAAAAACGGGCTGAAAAAGCTGGCTATTGTTGCAGAAAAATACGTATAATTTACAAGCTTGCTGAATAAATAGGCAAATAGTTGTGAATATAAAATCCCATACAAATTTGTCCCCACGACGGTACGCTATCTAGCTATTATCCACTTCTTTCGTCTCTCCGCCGCTCTCTTAGGGCCAGAGAAAATCAGAAATGATAAAATGTCACAGGATCATTGTTTTCATTTGTCTCTATTAGATGAGGATACCGCGTATCATTTCTGCAAGTTTTTCCCCAAGAACATCTTTTCGTGACAACCATATTGGATTTGCTTTGGCCTGTTCGTACGATTTACAATAGTACGAACTTTCGGCTTTGTTTACATATTTGACCACGTGACACTACACGTGGTTTCTAGAGTAAAACTGGTGAATTGAGTAAATCTCATGATTTTCGCTACGAATTTGATTCATGGAAGCCATAGTCTGTTTCTTTTCAAATAAGCACTCCTTGTAACTTGCATGCCGGATTTGTCGTTTTGTTACATATTTCTTAATGCCTTTGGCTGTTTTCTTTTCTACTTGTTTGTTGTTTTCCGTATACATAATAGAATACATCTTCAGTCGAAGGCCAACAAACTCCTGAATAGGTATCCCATGCGTTTCATCTTTCATTTTACCGAGTACTTTCTTGTTCGTTTTGCTGTGTAGAGGATGGTCTGTGCATATTCGGAAGTATCGAATAATTCACTATCTTGTAGCATGTCCTAATAAATGTCTTCATGGTCTTTACTTCGTAGCAAAGACTATCTGTGTCTGTAAATAACAGTTCCGCGTTGAGACCATTCTTATTCTTCATATACACGTAGTGGAACTGATACATGAGTACCTTGGAGAAATCTAAAATAGTGAACCCAACGTAAATTAGGCGATTCAAGTGCAACTTGGTTTTCCTCATAATCACAGCTGCTGGATCTGGTGAAAAGATACGGAAAAAATCGAAAGATGGAGAAGCAGCTAATTTGGACAATTTAGCTTTATCATTGACCAGCTTTACATTCACTCTCTTTCTCAAATTCTCCATGGTTTTGTCAAACACGGAGTTGTTCATTAGTTTGAAAAAGTAATTTTTTAAAGTCGTTAGCTGCTTGCTCTGTTTCTCGGCGCTGAATCAATGTAGGACTTGAGCCATGGACTCTTATAAGTCAGCCACATACCCAATTCGTAAGTAGCGGACGACATAATTGGCTTTGTCTTGGAACTAACTTAAGTACAGCAGCGCTACCAGGGCGATAACATTTTTGGTGAAATATTCATTCTCTCGGGTGCTAATTAAGTAAAGGGTAGTCGTTGTGAAGGTCGTGTAATTCCGTGGGATAGTGGAGATCAACTTCTAAAATATAACCCTCCTCGCTGTCGTCTGGAACTCCTTCAATGTCGAGTGTGGAAATTTCTTGTTTCGTGACCACTGGAAAATTTGACCGTGCATTACGCGTGCACTTAAAAAAATATTTGGATATGCAGAGGTGTAACTTCTTTAGGGAAAATAATTGAAATTTGTTGTAGCGTATATTTCCCTGTTGAATCTATATTGAGACGCCATCTAATTTAATTTTGTTGTCCATTGTGTTGTGAGGAACTGAACGTTCCTCAGTGCATAAGCACATTAACACTAACAACACAAAAGTGAAGTTCCAAGCTGCATTTCCTGATTTCCATGCTCTTGACAGTACAATTAAGGTTCTTCCCTGCATATATGAAGGTTTCAGACCGCACAAATACGTTCCTCACAGCATAAGGCCCTGTACAACTGTATGTTATTTATGTAATAGACAGAACACAAAATCCTCAGAGAATAATATTTCAGCTGAGGAACATCCTCAAAATCTGGAACTCAATTATGTTGGTTGGAACATTTGTGAGGAAACAAAATAATTTTCAAATTCTATTAACAGGATATGACTTATGAGGAACACATCACAATCTCAAATGACAGATAACTGAATATGATTTCTCAAAATTCACCCTTAAAGTACGTGTGAAGAACCCAAAATGTTCCTCAATCTTAGCAAATCTGCAAATGTTCTTCAGGATCCAGGATCCCGAGATGCCACTTTTTTCCAGGTCTGCGCGGACACTCATTCTTGATCAATGAGACGTGTTGTCGACAGTAATCCGATCCTATATAAATTCTTCCTGATCCGCCTCAAAAGGACCAAATGCAAACGCGGGTTTACTTTTTCGTAATGTTTAAACTTCGCATTTTAAAGGAAAGCTTTAGCGAAACGCTTCCCTCCGAAATCACAACTACCACTGAATATTTACAATATTAGTCCAGTCAATCTATGGTTTAACATCAAACAAATTGCAACAGAATTTTTCTCACCGCCATGCACTCGAGGGTGGTCTACTTAGCAACATACTAAAAATCCCAAAAAATCCGTTCGGTGCATGAACTGGTCGAAATTTGGCTTCAAAGACGACGAGTGTTTACCACAGGAGCCCAAGTAGAGTGAAATCACACTTTTAAACAAAAATTACTCGTTAATGTGTTTCGCTTTTTAAAAAGGTTAGATAATGTAAAAAAAAATGGATAGTCGCATTTTAGTGTATTAAAAAATATTTAAAAAATAAAATTGGCTGTTTGCTTTTTTTTTGTAAAAAAAATAATCAGTCAAGTTTTGAGATTTTTCCACAGGGAGCCCATGAAAATAAAACCTCACAATATTTTTTATTTTCTACTTTTACTGAGCTCGACGTCATACTATATAGACTTAATTCAACTTAATTTTAAAGAATCAAGTATAACGGATGTTAAGTTGCTCGCCTGTTTTACGCTACTTCACTTCGCTTACTTGAAGACATGATTCGCAAACGTAAATGTAAATTTGGTTGACAATATATAAATTAATTGACAACACAAATGTAATTACATGTATAGGACAACACAACACAACACAACACAACACAACACAACACAACACAACACAACACAACACAACACATCTTAAAAACTCATTAATAATACATGAGGAAAACAAAGAAAAATCATAACCGTATCGTGGTTTTATGTGATAAAACATTCTCCTGATTTACATAAACTTTAGCTTTGATTTTCTCGCCTTAGACAACGTTATTTTTCAAAATTCCTACGCCAACGAACTTACCAAATGGTGATCGTTTTTAAAGCCATTCAACGTGTTTTATCAGATCTAAAACACTCGGCTTCGCCTCGTGTTTTATATCTGATAAAACACTCCTGCTCATGTTTTAAATATTACATATCATATCATATAATATCATATCATATTATATATTATACAGTCGAACCTCTATTAAGCGGCCACCTTTGGGGAATGGCTTTGTGGCCGCTTAATAGAGTGACGCCAACAATGGGCCTTGGGTATGGTCAAATTGTCCTTTTACTCAATTCTAAAACACTGATAACAGTAACAAGTAGACTTTGAAAAAACCAACAAGTAGTTAACAAAACAGTTTTCAAAAACCGAAAAAATAATAAAACAAAGGAGCAACAAAACGAATAACAAAAATGCCACGTTCGATGCATGTATACTGACGCCTAGCAAGTTATATTGGCTTAAAATAGTTATCAATGTACATCTGTCTCTGTGGTGCACTGAGTTTCAAAGCGCAAAGCAAGTAATTTATTTGTCTTTGAAATTGATGGAGCTAGCTCCTCATATCCATGATACTGCACGTGCGAAATTCTGCAGAGGCTCAGCACGCCAAATCCCTGCACAAGGAGGGGTTTGACGCAAAGTAAAGAGTAGTGTTTCTCTGCACCGGACATGCAGATATTTTTATTACTGACAATGTTTTTGAATTTGATTACATGTAAACTTGAGGCATGAGGTTTCAAGTGACATGTGTTGAATGAAATGCATGTACTTACTGACAGCAACTAAGTGTTCTATGGTCTCTTATTTAGCTCAAGTTTTAGTTTCGGTTCTCTTGCGGTAAAAATTGTGCCTAGGATAAATTAAGCTGTCCGTTTAATACAGGTAAAAAATAATACATAATACCAATTGGGACCGCTCGTAGGTGGCCGTGGCCGCTTAGTAAAGGTGGCCGTTTAATAGAGGGGTAATCTATAGTAAATTACAGGGAATATTTTAGTGGTTTTGACAAGTGGCCGTTTAATAGAGGGTGGCCGCTTAATAGAGGGCCGCTTAATATAGGTTCGACTGTAATATAATATAATATCACTGCGATATTTGTGCTATAAGTACATCATATCTGATGAATGAAACCAGGATGATTAATTGTAAAAACGCAAAATGTCAACAATGAATCAGTCATCGTTCGGACTTGGATCAAGGTCTGGCGCAGTCGAATTTGTACAACTTTGAACTATGCACACGCCACAAGCAGTGGAACAATCCAATCCATGTTTCCTGCATCTCTGCATGTTGCAGTTTGTTTTGCAGTTGCATCTGATAACATCCAAGAGGGAGTCATGTGCTGGTGCGATGTCCGTTTGTATGGGAAGAAGCTTCCCATTTGTCAATTTCCACCCCCAATATTCTGGCTGCAGCAATACTCATTTCCATTGGTGTACCTGGAAGTACACCCTCATGCTGTGATAAGCGGCAGCTGCTGACGTCGGTGGAAGACTCTCGGGCTGAACAACTGTTGTCCTCGTGGCGACCTTCTGGCAAAATCGTGTGTATCGCAGTGAATCAAGGGTTTCATCAGATTTGCCGTTGTACAAACTCAGAAGTGTCTTCTCTCCCGCCATAATGATATCGTCCTTTGTAGCATATGGACGGTTGAAAACATCGACTTGGTCGCAGAACAGCGCATCTGTTGTGATCTTCTTCAGAGCCACTCCCTTGTCAATTCCATGGAGCCTGGAGGCAGTATCGCATCCAAAAACTGCGTTGCACAAACAGAATATTTGCACATACATCGGGACCCAGCGAAGACTTGGTTCTCTTTATATTCCAGACTTTCCTGGTCTTCGATCTTTAATTGCTTGGGCTCGGGCTTGAAAAACAGATCATGCGCATCCATACTGATCTGCATGGTGGCAAAGCAGGACAAGCAGGTCAGTATCATCACCGACAAGTACGGTTGTGATCGATCTCGCAGATTCTGTGGCAGCCTGGACGATTGGTGCATCCAGATAGTTGCAGCTTGTCGCCGAATAGATTAATGAATCTCTGCTTGTTTACCGTATTTGCAAGGAATTCTTCCTTCTTAAATTTCATGATCATATCACCATCAAAGTTCACCGTCGGTCCGTAGGCGTCTGTCCATCTCTGGTGGGTGCAATCCTTCGTTGATGGGCCATCCTGATATGCATCGAACACTACCGTGGCGTTGCCATACCTGCGGTCTACATACTGGACATACCGAGAGCAAATAGTATCGTACGTAAGGTTACGTGGCCACGGCACACAGTGCAGGAGTGCACCTCCATCGAGGACAAAGTTGAGGTTCCCTGTAGGCGCAGCTGTCTGATTGTCCTTCGTATTGGCCCAAATAGCATCTGCTAACGCTGGCTTGTTAGCTTGCTTCGGGAGAAACGAAGAGTCGAATAGAGCTGGAGAGTAGCAGCACATCTCAAACTTGAACAGCAACTGAGGATTCTCGTACACTGGTGGCAACGACATTGAGTCTCTGAAATAATAACTGAGGATCCACGTGGATGCTACCTTCGCTGAATCTTACGGCAGTCTTTAACGCAAGTGTTACTACTTGCATGGTCTTTCCTTCGGAAGGAGTGGTCATGCACGTTCTTTTCTACCATCGAACTCAGGATCTGATCTCCAATTTCCTTTGATCTATCAGCATTCACATCCTCGTTCGCTACCACTCCGGTTGCAATACTGCGCAAAGATGGATCCGGACTGAAGGGGTTTCTCTGGGAAAGGTAGGTAATGATCTTGTTGGTATCCTTGTAATCACGCTCTTGGTTCCTTATTTTGTTCACTTGTATGATATCTCAGACCAGTAAGATTCTGCATGGAGTTGTTGACCTCTGCGCAAGCAGGCATGGACATCAACCAAACTAGACGCTGCGTCTCTGACATTCCTCGACCTAGCTCGGGTTAGCCCGCCACTCGTCTTTACGCTACGCATGAGGACTTGCTCTATTGCCAAGTCAGTTGATAGCCCAGCCCAGTAGCGATCACTTCTCCGCACAACGTGCAAACCATATCGAAATCTGCTATACACGTCTGGATGCTTCTCTTGGAGATCGTACATCAGCTGCAGATAGATGTACGCAGATTTGGCGTAGAGATTGTGACCGGCAGTAACAAAATAAGGAAGCATGTCATAAACTGCTTGGAGATGGAGATCCCAATTGCCTGTGCGTTCCGCTTTGATGAACTTCCGGCAGCACATCCACCATACTCGTGTACTGCATCCAAAGGACGACGGTACGTTGGTTTTGCATGCAACTGGTTGCTCTTTTCGCTGAATTCTTGTGCACAGAACATAATTCGTGCAAAATATAAAACTTGTGGCTAATTTATGCGAGAAACCAGTCCGGATTTTGTCAACTGAAAAAACCGAGTTAAAATGCAAGGTATCAATCCATCAAAGAATAATCGATAAAGCAAACTTACCTAGTCGCAAACCATTGTCATGTGAACAGAATTAGGTGTAGAATAACATGTGTAATCATCTATAAACTTCCTTGATACTTGCAGAGAATATAGTAAGTACTGCAAAAACACGCTTCTTTGTGAAAATATGCTTTCTAGCGGTAAATGAAAGGAGCCTGGGGACTATAATATTCTCTCCGTTTCATACGCTTTTAATAATATTCAAAAACTCATTAATATTCATGAACCAAATTGTCCACTAATATGCACGTATTTGATCATGTGCAAGTCTTTTATACCTGATAAAACTACTATGAATATTAACTAACGTGAAATTTTATATAAAGAATACTAATGAACGTGAAATTTTATATAAAATGCCATCCTAATTAGCAAATCTATTGTAAAACGCTCCTACTCGTGTTTTAAATATTACATAATCATAATATCAACACTCGTCGTCTATTCTGCCTCAGGCCCCGTTTACACTAGAGCAAAAGTATCCGGAGTCACATTGTTTTTCATCCTCATGGGAATAAAAAACAATGTGCATCCGGATAATTTTGCTCTGCTGTAAACGTCTATTAGTCTCTTTTCGTTTCCTGTTCTCATACATATATATAGTTCAATCTACAGACACGGTGTTTCGCTGTACAACAGCTCATCAGTGTAGCTTGGAACAATCTGAATGAATTTCACCAATTACTTATACACATGCGATCGTCGGTGACAACCGCATGTGGGAAAGCATCGGTGAAATACATTCAGATAGCGTGAAGTGCGCATGCGCATGGGCCCAGAGTGCTCAAACTTCCACAAGGGTAGTGAGCGTTGCGTTGCATTATCGCTAATAGGTATACCCACGGCAACTTCACAGAGTGCTCAACAACATATATATATGCCCAATATATATATATATATATATATATATATATATATATCCTCGACCACGTGATACCATGGATTGTACCCAATCACGTTCTTGTTAATTCCTAACTATTACAGGGACAAGTCAAAATATTTATATTTCAGCCCGGCTAAACTGAGTACTTTGCAATGACAATCTGAAATTAAGCATATTAACAACATTAAGTATATACAATTAACGGATATGGATTATTAAAATCAATAAAAATATCAAATCGTTTCAACAATAATATATTCTTAATTCGTATTGCAAGTCTCTTTGGGACACCATAATCGTAGAGTCTTGTCCAACTTTTCTCCCAAGGCTTCAAAAGCGACCTCCAAGGAAATCGCTATCGAAAGGTAAGAGTTGCCAGCGTAAAAGCCTCCCGTAGTTATTCCCCAGGCACGGCCATGGTTATCATATACCAGTGCCCCGGAATCACCCTCATCTGAGAATTTACTGCCCCTCTCTTGTATGGTAAAGCAGTTTCTAGCCCAAAGCTCACCTTTCTCTTCCGTTTCTCGAACTGTAGTTTTGCACTTTGCGCAGGTAATTTTCTCTTTGTCGACCTTACTCACCTCGAGAATTTGTTTTGAAATCTGTTTTGGAAGAGCAACGTCTGCAGTACGTTTCAAAGCGAGTGTTTGTAAATATACCAAGACACGTCTCTGCTTTAAACCCAGCACGACATTCTTGAAAATGTGTTTCTTGGAGCAGGCCTGAAGTGTATTCGGTTGTGCGACCAAATTTCCTAAACCTGACGTCTTCTTTGGCTTCTTTTTCGAAGTTGCGCATGGGAAAAATTTCATCATTTTTTGGTGTTTCGTCCAGAAAACCCACAGGAGATAAGACCCTGGGTACGAGGTTGAAAACCAACCTCTCGAATTTCCTTCTCCTCTCTGGAATATAGCTCAGCTAAGGGTAACCCCTTGCTTTCACTATTATTATTATTATTATTATTATTATTATTATTATTATTATTCACCATTGCTCGCACCCATTGAAGCAAATTTGGGAAGTGTCAATTAATCCAGTTCAGTTAATTCGTAATAAGCGATTGAGATGAAAGGTCAATCCCTTGATATTAAAAAGATATCGTGGGGCAGTCTTATACCGTACAACAACCTATTTACATAAGCAGTCAATGAGTAGACTTGTGCACTGCTAATAAACTTGATTGCATTAAAAATGTAAACTATAAGTCATGTTAAAAATACTTGCCATTCGTATCAGCAATATTCGTACAATATGGCGACGAAATTACGTTGACGCCAAAAAATTCTGAGCTTCGATTGCCCGCGATGTAATTGTCGCGCATTGGCTAGAGTTAAAGCCTGGTTTCCATATAGCCGTAGCCCGTAAGAACCGGCGGCATGGCTGCGGCAAGGGGCAATGCCCCAATCGCATACAGCTTTTTATTGCTGGCTAATTCAACACTGTCTATGATTGGACCATCACCCCTTGCCGCAGCCATGCCGCCGGCTCTTACGGCTATATGGAAACCAGGCTTAAACAAAAAAGTTAACAGACCCACACAGGGAGCCCAGACAAATAGTACGAATTAACACGCAATAACAAGTTTCTATAAGTAAACTATAGTAATAAAAAAACTAACTAAAAAAAATAAAGTTTGCTTACCGTGAAGCTAATGTTGTTATGAAGTTGTTCTATTGTGCATTCATCCTCTCATTCTTCAAATCCGAAGTGCTGAAATTTCGACCAACCAGTTTTGCATTGGGATATCCCAAAATGGGTTGGTCGAAATTTCAGCACTTCGGATTTGACGAATGAGAGGATGAATGCACAATAGAACAACTTCATAACAACATTAGCTACACGGTAAGCAAACTTTAATATTTCTACAGTTAGTTTTGTTTATTACTATAATTTTACTTATATACAACTTGTTATTGCGTGTTTAGCAATATATCTGCTTACCCCTTCAATTTCCCGTTTTGCTGCAAAACGTTCTTTTGCTGCAGAGCCACTAGGGAGTTTAAGATGCTAGGACGACGACGGCGGTTAAAACGCAACATAAGTTTTACAATTTAAAGAAGTCACGATTAACTATTATATTTGATATTTGAAGGTAGTTTAAAGATTTCCAAAACGCCCCAGTATTGCTAAAATGATTGTAGTGTCTGTATTGAAGTCAATCTCAGGCAACAGTTCTCATTTTTTGGCCGTTGACGTCGTCCTGAAGACGTGAAAATGCTCTATTTATTAAGACTACGTTTACACTAGAGCAAAAGTTTCCGGATTCGTAACTATGTTTCCGGATTCACTCCGTATACCGAGTATTCGCATTCGTTAGGCGTTTGCACTACAACAGTATTCGCAGATTCGGGCCTTTGACTAAACTCGGAATTCCTTTAATTCAGTTAATATGTTGACCATGTTGGTTCCACCGCAACCTCACATGACTACGAACGGAAGAGCATCCGAATTCATCGGAATAACCGTTCACACTACGTATTGTCTCTACATTTTTTCTACATTTTTTCACGAAGTTTCTACATTTTTTCCCGGATTCGAATCTCCGGATACGTGATCAAACCGGAAAGTTTTTATTCCGGATTAACGTTCCAGATTCGTCACGAATCCGAAAACTTTTGCTCTAGTATAAACGGGTCTTAGACCCTGTTTACACGATGCCGGTACAATTTGAAAACGGAACAAAATCATGCCGGTGTGTAAATACAGGCCAATAAGTCTTGCGTTTACACGGTGCCGGTATAATATAATGACGGATTAGCATGTGACTGTTCTCTTCCAATGAGGATTGAGAAGACTTTTTGAATACTGCTGACCCGAATACTGTCATCGTATATATCGTGATTACCGTCATCAAACTGTTACGGCACGGGCGTTTACACGATACCGGTTAGTGTTCCGTTTTCATTTCATGCCGTCGAGGAACCCGTCTTCGTTTTGTGCCGTTTTCATGTCATTTTTGTGCCGGTATCGTGTGAACGCAAGGCCAAAACGGCATGATTTTGTTCCGTTTTCAAATTGTACCGGCATCGTGTAAACGGGGACGGTGTTGAGATTACTCTTGGGGGGAAAATTGTTCATTCTCTTTGGCAAAAATAATTATTTTGTTTAGAGGACGTCGTCGTTGAGGTTGACGTCGTAGATCGTAATATATTTTGCTGGTGGTAGCGATGAAAGAGGAGGTGGAATGGAAGGAGGAGAAATGGAAGAAGGGAAGGGAAGGAGGTCGAAGAGGTGAAAGAGAGATAATCTAAAGTTTCAATGAATAATAAACACTTATTTACTGGCGCCATAGTTAATAGAACATATACATGCATGGTTTGGAAGCTCTATTGTCTTTCAACATGAAGCATGGTCATGTTGGACTGACAATGGAGTTCCTTATATGGAAGTAAATTCTATGGACACGTGACGATGAAGCAACTCACTAATTAAACCCGATCGTTGCTATTGGATGACTGCTTCATTATACAGAAAATACAATACTGTGAAATTGCACAAATTTCCATAAACTTGAACAAAACATAGAACAATCACTTTGGACGAGTTTCCAAACCATGTATATGTTCTATTAACTATACTGGCGCTGAGGGATGGTACTCAGAGAAATATTATAATATATACTTGATGCGCGCTCTGTCACGTGACAGAGGTCCAATTTTATAAAAATATTTTCCCTTATAAATCCGCCATTTTGGATTTACCTAGGGGCGTGGAAGGAGGGGGGTATTGGTAACCTTCGCAAAAATTTTGTTATCCTGTTGTATGAAACGCCAATTAGTCGTTCTGAAACTGTGCTTAGACATATTGCCATGTGAACGGCAAAGATGCCCAATTCGTGTTCGGCGTACAAATGTATAAACCGCTACAAAAAAGGACTCGACTGGAGGAATTCATTTGTCATTCTTCAGGTCAGTTGCCAAGCCAAAACAATTGCTTTCCTTTTTAATTATCGCTTAAATTCTTGAGTTTTTTTTTTTTGCATATGTACTATCAAATATCAATACCAAACAAATTGAACAATGAAGACTTTTTTATGATTTGTTACGTAATATATCAACAACGAGCTTGAGTGTTTCATCAGGGGATCCAAACACGAGAAAACATACAGAAAGCGTCGCCTGCTATTGATTCAGGGTACCGCAATGACAAATATATTTGCTAAAGAAAATTTGTTTAAAATATTTCATATACACGAGCGAAGACAACTTATCACCAAACGTTTGTCATAGAAAATTTGCTTGGTGGATGGTAAGAAAATCCTGGAATTTTTTTACGCTTATCCCGTCAGATGATGAGCGCTTGATAAAGCTGGATTTCCAACAGGCGTAAAATGTCGCACGCTTAACTTTTATCAATTTCTATTGTACAAATTGAATAGTTTTCTACTTCGTTCCACGTGGCAACTCACGTCTAGTGGAAATCGCGTATCCGAGAAAATCTGGAATGTTCTTTCTTAAAATCAGTAACTTTAACTTGGCGAAATGACAGGCAACGTAACTGGAGAAAAATTCTAGGTTTAAACACAAGGACGATGGTTTGAAAAACGGGATTACCAAATTCAACAACTTTTCAAGATGTATAGGGTTGTTCATGGTTACCAAATGGTTAAAGGTGGGGTACTTCATTTGGTGAACAAAACATCAAACCCTTTGTAGTCCCAATCTTACGACATAAAACTCTCAAACAAACTATTCACAACAAGACATTTAATTCGCTTTGACAAAACAGTCTCTTCTAAATTTACACAACATTTATTAGCTAGAGTTGATTGGTTGGACTGTGAAATAACCAAAAATGCCAATGCTCGCGAAGGTACAGTAACACTCGTCCAATGCTAACCTTCACGGAGCACAGAATATATTAATAGGCTAACTTTCACGTAAAAGGCCAACATTTCATCTAATATCTAGATCAACATTTCGCACATTTCGCCTAACAGGCGATGCAACATTCACTTAAACAAATAAACTAACAAACATAATAGACTGTAAGCGATTTTTGATTATTTCAACAGTTGTTTCGACAGAAATTTAAAAATAAAAAAGACGATGATCAATGAACCTCGCTCGGGTCAGCTTGCAACCAAGTCGGGTTGTCATACGACTCAACAATAGCAAAAGCCCATTCATAGAAAAATGAACTCAGGGTGAAAAACCCCAACGATGTTGCATATTCAAACTGACCCGAAATCACGAATCAAAATGATTATACAAACAAACAAAAAATTAAAAGACATACAATGACGACTTCTCAATGCCTTTTTCCTTTCAGAAAAACTAAAATGTTTCAACCTTAGAAAATTATCGAGACCCGAATGACTTTAAAGAATCAAATAAGAAGTTATGTAATTTCAGTATTTCATATTTAAAATATTAGTCACTGTATAAAAAGTAAAGAGAATAGAAGTATTCTGAAAGGAAAAAGGCAGCCTGCACAAACGTTTACAGTCGGTGTACAATGAACTAAAATGAAATAAACACACAATACATGTAAATTGACGAATTACTACCACGATGACAATTGTCTTAATAATCACAATAACGTCACACAGTTTCTAAAAATGAAACCCAGTTATACATTGGTGTACAGGCAAACGATGAGATCAAACTGTACAACTGCACTTTGTAATAGCCTTAAATCACTGTAGTTTCGGGCAGTTGACAAAAAGATGGTGGAAAAGCGAAACTACAGGAAAATGAGTGTCCAGCAAACAGCATCATGATGAAGCGAATGGTCGACACACTCCGAGCATAAAATACACAATCGTATCGTACACTGAATATATAGCTTCGTCATTCAATGTTTTATCTTTCTATAGTGTGTGGTAACCTTGTGATAACCCATTGCTTCACATGCGGCTTTTATGCTGTTTGCCTAATCGACACGAGTCTCCTTTAATTAAAGGAGTATTCCTGACACTTTTTGTTTACCATGGCCGGTGGACATTTCAAATGTTTGAATTATAGTACTTAAAGTCAAGTTTTTTTATCATTACGTAATCCCGAATCGTGTTTTAACATGCAGAAACGTCCTACAGCCACGGTACACATTACAATGATGGTCAAGTGTTACAGGTAATCTATGGAGTAATACAGTAGTTACATCAGCATTTCATTTTACTCCAATTTCTACAAGCAATTACAGATGGTAGTTTGCTATGAAGAAACGCTAATGTTAAGATTGTACGCCATGCACTCACAGTGAAAAATAATTGACAAATAAACAAGTTGTTAACTTCAACTATAATTTATCAACTATAACTGTAGCACGGAACCGAACAAAAGATGTGGGTTTCATAATAAACCCCAAATTGTGACTCAAGCAAAAACAAATTATCAACATTGAGACAATTACAGCTACTACTATTTAATGTAGTAGTAGTGTATCTGGTTTCTTATATTTTGTTCTTCAAAAATTAAGCCACGTCACGCTCAGCTGGCGATCGCTCATGGAAATACTTCATGTTCAATTTAATGGGAGAGTACAATGACGAGGTCTTATGGCATATGATAATTTGTATGGTTGTGTCATTATAGTGGTTTCACTGCACTTCACTGCACTTCACTGGACCCAACTGTTATCTGAAGACCTCACATATAGGCGTATTTTGTTGTGACTGGGCAAACAGTCTGGGTCCATCAAAATGCAGTACACTATTGGTAAGTTACATTTTTGAAGACATCAGTGCATAGAGATGTCAATGACGTTCTCTCCCCTCCCCTCCCCAATTTAGAAAATTAGACCTCTGTATATTTACAAATATTTACAGGTTTTAAACGTAAACAAGATGAAACTGGTTTAAGACCCTTAGTCTAAGTTCAGGTCTAACCAATTTTATAGTGAACTTTAACTCTTTAACTTTAACGTCGAGCTGGACGCAGCCTGCAGAGCTTTTTGTACAAATTGTCATTTCAAATAAACTGCAACTTGTTTTTTTTTATATTTACAGTTTGTTTGTTAAACGCGACATTTTCTTCCTGATTTCAGTTGTAATAATTTCAACGTAATAACCTCGGAAAGAATCAAGCTGAATTTTCAGACGATGCTGAGAATAATAAGCAGGAACGCATGCTCGATGCTAAAGCTTCTAATTCGACACCAAGAAGAAAACTACATCGCAATGTGGATAATTTAAATAATCTGATGGACAATATACATATTGCAGAACGTAGGTCGAAGAAAATCATATTTTATACACTGTACAACTGGGACGATATAAGTTTCCTACAAATATCTCGCCTGCAATTCAAAAGCAAATCTCTGGAATTTCAAGACATGACTAATATCAATTTTTCAAATATATGTACGAAACAACAACACGGACGGAAAAAAACCAACAAACAAACGTCAAGAGGTACTTATTAAAGTTGGGATTACTAAGCATGTCAGTTAAGAAAAGGTTGCGCAAGATGAAGTACTTGACGCATAAGCATCTGTCCTTCACTTTAGAAGAAGTCGGAGTTATTTCCAATATACACACAGACCTAACAGCGAGTGTATCAGATACACTTATAAAGTCCCAGAGCAAAATAGACTATACTGGCAACACTGCATTTTTGCACAGATGATGTACCAAATGTAGCCACATATCCAATATGTACATTTTGACTAATCTGAGAATTACTGTAACCAATTTACAAAATACTAGAATCACATCAAGCAGAATAGACATGTGTTCTTATCAATAATAAAGGATACTATCAATTGTCGTCTTGGACTTGATGATATTCAGCAACATACAGGCTTTTGTCAATGTTAGACGGAATAGCTTTGATATCAGTGCCAAGTTGCTGCTCAATTTTAAAAAGGTCAAAGCGATCTTCGTACGTTATCAGGTTGACAGCCAGACCTAAGTGACCGTAACGACCGGAGCGGCCAATCCTGTGAAGATACGTCTCGGACAACTTTGGGAAATCAAAGTTGATGACAACATTTACTGATTGGATGTCAATTCCACGTGTAAATAAATCTAACCAAAAACAAAATTTATACTAACAATCACTTTAGGAAACACGATATACAACATTAATTCCAACTGTTCTTTGCGAAAGTAACTATTCGCCAAATGTCTCTGTTTGCGAAATAGCTCTTTAAACGAAGGAAATATTGCAGTGAAATAGCTCTTTATAAACTAAGGAAATATTGCAGCGCAATAGCTCTTTATAAACTAAGGAAATATTGCAGCGCAAATAGCTCTTTATAAACTAAGGAAATATTGCAGTGAAATAGCTCTTTATAAACTAAGGAAATATTGCAGCGCAAATAGCTCTTTATAAACTAAGGAAATATTGCAGTGAAATAGCTCTTTATAAAGTAAGGAAATATTACAGCGAAATAGCTCTTTATAAACTAAGGAAATATTACAGCGAAATAGCTCTTTATAAACTACGAAAATATAAGACATGCAGTTTGATTGTTGGAAATACAGTATACTATTCGTCACGTCAAAAACATGAAACATCAAAAACCAGTCCGTTAATTCACAAAATATTTTTTATACGTTAGCCTTTTACAACGCTCAATATCCGGAAAAATTGACATGCAAACACCTCTCAAATTATTGCTTTTTACGAAGATATGGAAGGTGATGAACTCATTAAACGTTACATGTAGGTGAACTGCTGGACTTCGAAAACTTACATATGGTTTACCATTTCTCTCCTATTGAAGGCATGTCAAGCGTAAACAATTTGTGTTTTAACCTTGTCAAGTGTATTAAAATTCTGCCATCTTGAAAATACTGAAATCTGCTAGGCGTTCTAGAGCACTTGAGCGGTGACGTCAGACCTAGGTACCAGTCTCATCAAATACGCGCGTAGTTTAGAACGACGGGACCAGGCTGAACGCTTCCTTAAGTTCGTTCAAATGTTCTTTCCAAGCGTTGGCGTGTTTATCTCGCAGAAAGTTTGCCTATTAGTTCTTGGTTTTTCAGAGGGAGTAAAATGACTGGCAGAAAAGCACACTACACCAACGCCCCGTTATGCAACTTTACTTGCACCTGCCTGTTCAAAACGTCTGATGTAATTTTACCTGAACAAACCAAATTTCGGCACTCTCCTTTGCGAAAGTCGTGAAAAACTCTGTTGCGATGGGGTTGAGTCATTTTTGAATGTATAAAAAAGCAGGAATATCCAAGCTCGGTGATTCGTCTTGCCAGAAGTTCCACTCTTTGAACAGAATTGCAGAAAATGATCGATTGGTTAATTTGCAACTAGAAAAAAAAAATTAACATCGTAATTAGGCAAAACAGTCAACATGAAGCAGATTAATTGTATTATGGCGATTTTCAGATTTGACCAAAGCACGAATATCTGAAAAGACTACCCTGCGAGCAGAGCCTCCTGTATCCTTGCGAGGCGAAGGAAAGGAGACTGCCAAAATCGTGTATTTTGTCATTTGAGCATGCGTGACGGTTGCCCGGATACAATTTAATTTCCATGTACAGTATTTGCGCTAAATTTTTCTGTCATCAAGCAGGACTTCCTGTCCAGACAGCTGAACAGTCATTCTCACGAATGGGTAAAATTTGAAACGCACGTTGCTAGGTTACGACTATTGAAAAATCGTTCGATTTTGATAGGAAATCTTGCAATTTATCGCAAATCGAACTCGTTGTGAAAAGAATAGGTATCCGAGGCGGCTGTATTCGCAGGCTACTCGTACGAGAAAGTGTGCTAATTGTTCGAATCTTCAGAATAACTTGACAACATGGGCTTAAATATTGGTCACCACCCTTACGTTTAAATATAGCCGTCGTATCAAAACCTGTTGAAACAGGAACTGAACTGGTTTGTCTCGCCCAACACTTGGGCGACATAAAAGAAAATACACAAGTCTCCTTTACTTCGCCTCACAAGGATACAGGAGGCTCTGCTCGCAGGGTAAAAAAAGACAATATTCCATGACTCTACCACGGTCGTCACTAAAAAGGGATGATTCAGAAAGACCCTGGCAGACCTCGAACGGTTTTTCCTAAATATGTCGTCAAATACGTTTTTCCGTTTTCCAAAACGTGTTCGTTTTCCCAAAACGTGTTAACGTGTTTGCGTTGGGGTTAGGCGACCCAAAAATTGCGAAAATATTGAGCCAGCCATCAAATATTATTGACAAGAATGGTGTTCATGTACGGTGATAATATTGATCACGTCGGTTGAAGCAACAATGCACTGTAACAACTTATGGAGGGTTTTTTCGTAAGTAGGTCAACTAATTAAATTCTCTTAGCCGTGTTTGGTTTGGCATTAAAATTGAGCTTGACGAACCGTCTACCAAACTTGCTATATGGCAATTTTTTCTTTTGTTCGACAACCACTTGACACCTAAGTTGATCTGTTACACTGATAAAAATACTTTATGATAGTGAAAAACAAACCTTTGAGAATAATGTGTTTAAACAGTGAACCTTTTGTTTCTCTTCAACAAATGCATAATACTAAAAAGAACAAAACCATGTCATAAATACAGAGTTACGTAGTCACCACATTTTATTACTATAATAGGTTTTACCGTTTACTGCAGTAACACTAAGCATGGCATGAGAAATCACCATTTCCACCAGCCAACCAAGGTATATGCGATTGGCTTTGGTAACAACTACAGCCATTGACCTCCTCCGAAACGGTTCTTGACAGAACTGCACTAACCACAGGGGGCTAGGATTTCGGAGGAGAAAACATGGAATTCTGGTTAATACGAAAACAAATTACACGCCACTCGTTTTACAAAGTAAAACACTACTCATGCGCAACATACTTACAGCAAACACATAATGTAGGTTGGTGGTCCATTGATATTACAATTACAACTTGACAAGAAAGAGTGTAAACACACGGTACTGTACCTGTGTAATGCCTTTCAACGTAAGTTCATCCATTAAATTTATTTCATACGGTTTCTCTAGGTATTTTTCCTAGAAATATCACAAATCAATCAGTGACTATTTGAATAATTTTATTGACCACTCCCCAAAAGAAGCTTTTCAGTGACAATTACAACATATTAACGCTTAAAATGTTTGTTGTTTTTTTTGTTCTCCCATTGTTTTTGCTTTATTCATACGTTTATAATATGCATGACAAAATTACTGCATTCTGATTAGTCGAGGAGAGAGTGCAAATTGAATCGTTAATTGAACTCAGGAGAGTGCAAATTTAGTGGTAACATAAACAAATGGCAGTCTATTTTGGAGTGGACAGATGGCAGGTACTATTTTCACTATTTCAACGACTTGTGGTACACTATGAATTAAGAATACCATTTAATACTTTCAAATGAATACACAGTTCACCTAAACCGGAAATTTTTATTGTCAAGTAATGAAAGAAGACGTTTTTAAAAGCTTGGACGAGTACGAAGCGTACGTGTCGCATTCGCAAAGTAAAGTATTGGAATTTATTTAGCAAGTTTGATGTTTGTGGTTTCTTCCAGTTGCTTGAAAAAATATTTCTTGTTGGAACATTAACTGACTAGTTGAAAGACCATTGCTAAAATTGTTTGCGATCATAATAGCAGTTAAACATTAAAATAAACAAAGAAATTACGACAATATGTAGTCATAACATTGTAATTTTGTCAAGAACATTTTAAATAACTAATCATATGATTTTTTTCGTGCAATTAATGATTTTACACTACTCGGGATATTTGAAAATCTATCCAAATTGCACTCGCCTACAGCTCGTGCAATTTTCAAATATCACGAGTAGTGTAAAATCATTAATTGCACTCGCTATCATATGATTACCTATACTTTATTATTTTGTTCTTGGCGTCTGATATATCAGACACTGAGCGTTAAATCGAACTAATTTAATATATTAAAGGCACTTGTGCAGCGCACCACGTGACAATCAATCCGCTGCTCCAAAAACGTGGGCGCAGAAGTTCGATTAGTGTAATTTCTGGGGATGTTTCGGAAAATTCGGAAGATAACGATGATGATAGTCTTATCATGGATAGTAAAAAGACTGGATTGGAAACTTGATGGCGTGAGCATAACAACCTGGTTGCAATTGACAAGCTTAAAAAACCCGAGTATATTCAAAGTTTGGGATTAATACAGCCTAAAATGATAATCGAATTGTCTGTAAATACGACAAAGCCACAATACGACAAAATGCCCGTCTATTCTTACTCATTTTAAAAGAAGATATCAAGGTTTACTAGTTAAAATATGCATCCCAAATTCCGAGCAAAACAAAGCACAATTTGGGGACGCCAGTTTCTTCAAAACAACACAGGAATCATCAAAACAAAGGTCAACAACGCTTACCCCGAACGCTCGATTGTGGCTTAGGCGGGTTTGTAAGGCGATAAAATCATTTGAAACGTCAACATAGTCATCTGAATGTGAGGATATGAAGAATTTGAAGAAAAGTTCACTAAAAACCTCAGTAAAACAAGCGTACTCACGCCATTCGTGACATCACAATTTGCAACTAGGTTTCAACATCTCTCGAGCAAAGAAAAACGCTTTTCAGCCAATCGGCGGCCTGGAAACACCTCACGTGACTATTAGTTTCCAATCCACTCATTTTACATCCATGGTCTTATAGAAGAGGTATTTTAGTTCTATATTTTTGTTAACTTCCCTTGGGTTGCCATAGACCAGCACGTCTAGGACGCGGACGCCATGTTTGTTTGCTTTGAAAAAATTATTGATTTTTTCAAATCATTGGATAGTCACGTGGTACGCTGCACAGTGCCTTTGATAACTTACAATATCACCTAATTGAAGAAAACGACATGAATTATAAACTGGTGTTAACTTAAGCAGCATTGCCCCACCGCCAACAAAAAAAAAACACGCAACAACAACCCCCCTCCTTGTCTTATAACAATATCCAAATAGATATGGGTGAATTTTTGGTGATTTATTGAAAGCGCTCTATACAGCGTTTGATTCAATCAACAAAAAGGCCCAACAAAAAGGTTGGAATTCAACCACTCAATCGCGCTGTACATGTATAAATATTACTGCCCATAAAAAAAATTGCGCGCTTTCAGAGCACCCTACAATTCAATTCTAAGAATGAAATTTACACACAAGTTTAGTATAAAATGACTTGTGTTCCTTTTCGTTCGTTGGAATTATTTCAAAAAGGAAAGCTCTTTAGACAAAAAAAAAGTCCCATGAATATTGCAGGGTGCTGACGCGTAGCCACTGAGCGGCTCGCGTTAGGTTAGGTAGCAGAAACGTGGGCTCTGGGAACGAGAATGCAAGCGACGTTTTGGACGCCAAACAGGGCACCGCTCTATAGGAGCATTATATGGAGGCTAACAAATAAAACAAAGCTCCGTGCCTACGTATTCTTATAAAGGTACGTTTGACGTCATTTGAACAAGAAGTCCTTTACACCCCTTTCGTGTTCAAACCACGTCAAATGTGTCTTTATAAGAGTACATATGCACAGGAGCGATATGTTTATTTGTTTTATAAAATAAGGGGAAAAACAAGCTAAAAGTTGCACAGTTTTCAAATTTAGCTGGCTTTTCCGGCCAGCTGACGCCATCACGTCGCGTTACGTCATTCATGATCTTCATGCTCTTATAAATGCACGGAACCCAGTCAATCAGAGCGTGCGTAGAGGACACCTTATTTTATAATAGTGTATAAACCGGGGGGCAAACTAGTACTAAAAAATTAAAATAGTACCTTGAATTCTTTAACTGTAACTGGGAATGTTGCTGAATATAAAAGAATTTGCCTTGAATGTGGTAGATATGAAATAATTTGTTCTAATACTCCTTTGAAATCATCAGACAGAAGTTTGTCTGCCTAAATAAATAAAAGGAAACTTTTAAATTTGGCAGTATTATATTATTCTCGTAAAGATGTTGATATTTAAGTGAAAAGTAAAAAATGATGATTGATGATTTTAAGCTCAAACCATATCATCGATGATATGGTTTGAGCTTAAAAAAAGAAAAAAAACTTGGCTTATTATGGCTACGACAGCTTGTACAGCAAAAACAATTGAAACTTGAAGAAGTCCAAGTTGAAAACTTTACTAACGTACTTTGTTTTATTATATTTTTAAGGTGAATGTTGGAGTGGACCTTCTCCAGCTGCTCAAAGAACATACGACAAACACGGAAAGGGTGGCGTTTGTTTTGGACCTGACTTCAAACACTGCGCCCCTACCAACAGTGAACTTTCCGAAGAATCCTATTTTCCTTTTCAGACAAGTCTGGGAAAATTCCTTGGGGCACCAAGCACAAATCCTTAACGTATAACGTTACCCCATAACTAAGAACATATTTTAGATATTATATCATTTATGTACGGATAAGGATAAAGGACTGGGGGCTAATCATCCTTACTCGCAGCCAGCGGCTGAATTACGAAGGACGCAGATCAACGTGGCCGTGTCGAGGCATATCAAAGGCGCTCCAGGCAGCCGCCATACGACACAGTTCAGACCACGGATCACAGCTAAGATGTTAGGTGTTGATTTTATGGAGGGAGGAAAACCGAAGAACCCGGCGAAAAACCCTCGAAGCACAGGAGAGATCAACTACAACTCTACTCACATGAGTTCCAAGCCCGACAACGGGGTCATCCCCAAGCGGTCACCCATCCAAGTACTAACCCCGTCTAACCGGGCTTAACTTTTTGGTGAGAGGCAGCGCGCTAACAGCACACGCCACCCGTGCTCCCCATTTCCAGGAACACCTGGAAAGAATTTTCACCACATACAACACTGTGGAGAACTTATACTATTTCTCATGCATCGTGGACGTGAATTTGATTGCAAATATTTTACACAAGCACAATTTTGACTGGGATTAACACCCTGAGATCAACACGCCTTTATCTCTTTCACTGCCAAAGTTGACTTTTGTTACTTTATCTAACGCCAGACGATTTAACTCGTCAGAGAGAGAAATGTAGCAGTGAGTGATTTACAGAACTTTATGTTCCTTATTAGCCTAGCACAAAACACGGATAAAAGCCATCAGACAGAAGGCATAATTTGTCTGATGGCTTTTATTCATGTTTTGTGCTGGGCACTTATTTTTATAATAAGATTACGCTTTTTGCCTGGTGAATCTCTCGCCGATGCTCTACAGGAACGTTATATTCCATTTAATACTAACACAACGTGCAGTATACTTATTGCTGGGCATTCGAACTGTTGACCGAGGCCTTCTTCAGAGCAAACACCAATACCATGTTGGCTTACGTCATAAACAAAACTGAACAACCAAAATCACAAAGATCACAATAGCGTAGTCTACTTACGTTTAGTCTAATTAATTATAATTAACAAAAGAAACCAGTACCGAGACAGGGCAGTCAGTAGAAGTATGCATGGTCTGGAAGACCACGGTGGGAAGACTGGCAAACTTCAAAGGGGCTAACAATCGAACTAAGATTCATGCCAAGGGGGACCTGAAGGTGCACAAATCCTTAATATTTAAACAACATTAAACTCAAACGTCGTTGCTATTTGACGAAAATAAAATGCGTTCAGTAACCGTAAAAGTGCACAAACTGCACAAAAACATTGAACAATGACTTTTGTCAGGCTTCCAGACGCTGTATATTTTTATTGACTATGGACAGTTTGGATATGCGCTTGTATAAATTAAGCCAACGTTTACCTTAAAACTTTTCTTAAAAAAGTGATTTATTTGAGAAGCTACATCAAACACTCGAAAGTTGTGTTTGATCTGATATCCAAACAGCTCGGAGTTGGTTAAAAACCCTCGGCTTCGCCTTGGTTTTCCAACACTTCTATACGTGTATGATATCAGATCATACAACACTCCTTCTCGTGTATGATACATACATAACATCATAGTCCCAAGCATGTCTTGCTAGATTTTTTATGCTGTACTTCTACACAAAAGGTCCGTCGTATGTTCTTTAATTCTGACGAGTTGAGAGATTATTACCCACTCCCAGTGGCGTGGTGGCAGGGGGACCCGGGGGGCAAGCCCCCCCCCCCCAGCTGGGGTTGCAGAAGGGGTGCCAAAACTTAACAAAATAAACCTATTTCTTTGTATAGCTAGGTCTTCACTGGGGGATATAAAGATCTGAAATATTTTGTGTTTTCTATGAAGTTTTATAATCTTCAGAATTCTGCAAAATCTCATTCCAAAATGCAGGAAATGGCATATCAGAGACTCTAGATTTCAAAATTTTCCAGGGGAGCATGCCCCCGGACCCCCCTACAGGTTTGGCGCTACTTCGCCGCTTGCATTAGCGTGGTCTTTGAGAAAACCTGTTGTTTGTTGTAATATTATATATTGCTACTTCAGTTATTTAAAACCAAAATGTGATCATTTATCAAAATTCCGTAATTTATGCCTTTCCCCCTTTTTTTTTTGGGGGGGGGGGGGGGGGGGGGGAGGCGCCAAAGCTAATCTGGCCACCCCAGCCTGAAACTTGCCACCACGCCACTGCCCATTCCGCCGATATTTGCCAGACTAAAAAACTCACAAGGAATACGGTGCACTTCCAGCTTCGAAGAATTATCTGGCCAAAACGATTTTACTCACCAAAGAAATTACAGTAATGGATTACAGTAAAGAAGTGTACCATTCTTCAGTGAATATACTGGTAAATAAATATAATACAATAACAGACAATTCTACAAACTTATACCTCATCCATGATGACCATTTGACAATCTTTTGTATCAGCTAATTCCTTTTTCATGAGATCGTATATTCGACCAAGTGTTGCAATAATTATATGAACTATAAACAAACAATATTGCTGCTACAGTACTGTTCATGGACAATACGTTCCATCGTTCCATGGGCAAAGAAAGAGTTTGTCACCATGCAATGATAGATTAAGAGGAGATTTAATACAGAAATTACAGTGTAACTGTTTTGTTTTTTTGTTTCTACACGGACTACACATAACATTGGCATACGTTTTCGCGCTTCTGAAATACCATTATAACATAGATTCAATATAACGTTTCTGATTGGTTGTTGTACATGCTCCATTTTTCGATGGAGCACAGGAAAAAGCGTGGAAAAACATTTTCGTAAATATAGAAGAAAAACACTCGCCAAAAACAAAGCAAACAAACTACCAACTAGTCTGCGGCAACATTTAAGTGGAAGCCTTGCAATATTTAAAATAAATGTAACGCGGTTCAATAAACAAACAGTAAACACAACCGAAACACTTCCTGTGACATACATTGATTTCACGCCGTGTTTATCATTACTTTTTATATTTCATGACAACTTTGGTGTAATGTCACTTACGGCGACCCTGGTGATGACGATGCGCTATTTTAAATTAACAAAATTTCCAATTACAAAAACATCAGTATCTCCAAAATTTTAATTCTCCGTTGAAGTGTTGTCAGTGAGTTTACACTATCGCATAGACCCTTTTAATAAGCGCAGAGTACACCCACCATTAACGTCATTTTTAGCTTTTTGGATTCTATTGAAGATATACAATTGAAAAAAACTTGATGTCATATAGGGTGAAAATTACGTATTCTATACTTATTAAAAGGGTCTATAGACTAATAAAATGAAGAAAAACGATTACGTTGCATTTCACCTTTAAGTTAAAAGCTAGTACTCTACCTGGGTTGTACAATCGCATAATATCATCTTTTAAACTTGTACCCCCAGTTGTTACCATGACTTGAAGTCCATTCAGGTGCTTTCCAAGTTCTTTGCATATCTGAGAGGTCTGAAGAGCAAGTTCTCTTGTAGGAACCAAGACCAATGCTAAAATTTTAAGAATCTTTTGAAATAATGCATTAGGCTAAAAACTCTAAAAAGATATTTTTTGTTGGTATTTCTAAATATCAAAATATCAAATTTCTTATCAACATTTGTACCAAGCGGTACAGGAGAAGTAACAATAGGACTCTAGGTCCCTTACAAGGTTATCCTCCCAAGGTCTAGGTTTTACGGAGGGAGGAAAACCGGAGTACCCAGCGAAAAACCCTCGAAGCACAGGAAAGACCAACTAAACTCTACTCACATGAGTCCCAAGCTCGACAACGGGGTCATTCCCAAGCGGTCGCCCATCCAAGTACTAACCCCGTCCAACCGGGCTTAACTATTGGTGAGAGGTAGCGCTCTAACAGCACACGCCACCTGTGCTCCCAAAATATCAATCTCCAAAATAAAATTGCTAAAATATCAATCTCTTTCTTCTGAAATAATCACAATGTCCAGGATTCGAGATATGCAGTAACTCAACTCCCGCGTATCTTACTGTACCTTTTTTTGTTTTGAATACCAGAGCTTAAAACCTTGGTATACGTACTATACGATACTCCAATGGGACACCAGAGAAAACAGAAAACGTACCACTGATAAAGGAAGGTCTCGCACTACTCGCAGAGTAATGTATTACAGTCAAACCGGATGTTCTTTACCGTGCAACATTGCAATATTGACAGCAACATTGCAATGATGACTTGCAAACGATACACGGAGACTCCTTGGCAAGTTAAATATTGAAGAACTTCACATAACATGAAGTTTACGTAGAGTTCGTTGTTCTGACTTTCAATAGACTTCATATTAAGTGCGAATTTTTAGCAACTTGCCAAGGAGTCGCCGTGCACCGTTTGCAGTCAACATTGCAATGTTGCAAGGTCGCGTGGGAAAGAACATCCAGTTTGACTGTAAAGGTCTCACAATATGACATAAGTATCACAACGTAACGCGAGCCGTAACGTAACGCAAAGTATTACAACGTAACTTAAGGTCACGTAACGATTAACAACTGCGTCGCGTAACGTCTTGCAAGGCAACCTGATCTTGGGTCTCAGAAGGACTGATTCAGTCACCATTGCTAAAACTATTTTGGCCAGTATAGTTTATTAAGCAGAATATCATCAATTGAAAATGGCGATTTAAGGCGATTGTCCAATATCTTACCTTGTATACAATTCTTTGCCACATCAACTCTCTCCAGTATTGGTATCAAGTAAGCTGCTGTCTTACCAGTTCCATTCTTGGCTCTGGCAAGAATATCTCTCCCAGCTAATGCTATGGGAATACTTTCTTCTTGTACAGGTGATGGTTTTTCATAACCTTTTTCAAATATTCCCATTAATAATTCTCTTTTAAGACAATAATCTTCAAAATCATTTCCTTTCGTAGATGTAACATCCTAAATAAAAATGTACATTTTAAATTATCTAATGCTATTTTAAGGCATCGCCTTGTTGATGACAGTCAATAAAAACCAAAATAATTAATAAGTTTTCTGAAGAAAACAAAAGAAGTTTTCTTAAACACGGAGCGAGCGCATAAGTACTGGCTGAGGTACTCAGCCAATCCTGGCCAAACGCATCTGATTGGTCCACACAGCTAAAGTTACTTCCGGCCCTACCGAGGAACTTTGGCTGAAGAGTGAAGACTGAAGAGTGGAGCTTTTGTGAGACGTTTTGTTTACTGTTTTTAATTAAACTTGCCGCTTTCCAAACGTCGAATTTGTCTTTTTCAAGTGTAACACATCATTTTGAGTAGAAAGATGGAAAAATTACGCCTTCAATAAGTCGAAACAAAACTATAAGGTGAGAAAAAACCGTACGAAAAACAACAAAACAATTATGCGACAGAAACTGTACGAAGACATCTGAAACTTTGTTCCTTTTATGCAACAAAAATAATGCGTATATTAAGCTATGCTATCGAAAACAATTAGTACAGCAATGGGCACGGACAATGTATGAGTATATGTACATGTAGTTGAAACTTATTGTTCTTTAGTAGGTCTCCAGTTTCCTATTAAAATCGGAAGACATGTTTTGGACAAATGTTCGAACGTGCGGAAATATGTCAACACAAAGAGCAAAAACAGTTTTAATAGTGACGAAAGATTTTAGCAACAAACTTTGATATTAAATTAACTCCTATCTGCAGAACTGTCCGGTTTTAAGGCATGCAGCCGGTAAAAAATCTTGAATCCTTGCCAGACACAACAAAATGCACAAGCAAAAAGACCAGCGAGAACAAGAAACCAGTCATTAGCTTAGGCAACATTTCAGTTCAAAATTTGAGTAGCCCGTGTCGTGATTTAGGCATAAGACATTTCAGAAACTTAAACTTAATAAACAATAGAAATAATGGAAAAAAACAGAAAGCCATATGCATTCAATTCGCTAAAAAAGTTAGCCGTGTAGCAATGGAACGTTTGTATAGCGTTTTTTCTTCATATATTCCGTCCTTGTAATTATAAGACCCTTTTATGTAAACCAAGAATGTTGATAATGAATATCTCCATGTAGATGTCTGAACATCATCTCACTTTTCAACGACGATTTGACGAGGCAAACAACTTTGTTTTTGCACGACCGACAGTAAAAATAGGGAACCCAGTAAATGTTGTCTGGAAAGCCAGACACTAGAATGGCTTCCTAAAAGTTCTCAATTATTTGTGCCGATTTATTGACTTGCAAAAAGCAAAGTTCATATAATAACTTATTTATTGTCTTTGTTTAAATGGTCTGTTTTAGTTAAATATCAAAGTATTGTCTTTTATGTGGAACTCTATTTTAAAAAACGGCGAAAGACAAAGCAGCTATAACTAATACGTGACCTTCAAACATCGTTTGAAAGGAAGGTCATATATATATTTTACAAATTTATTGACCAAACAAATTTAATCACTTCAGAATTGTTTTTATCTAAGACACTTATGCTTCTCTTTACAATTTACGTAGATAATTGAAAAAGTAAAAAGGTTATAAATAAAAGATAATTCTCAAAACTTCACCAGCTCACTGACTCGTTGTTGACTTGGCTGTTGACATTTCAAACTGTCAGTGCGTAACCGGGGGGGTGGACCCTTTTATACGCTCGCTCCGTGTTTAAGATGATTGTTATAAACATTCAGTTGTCCTTCAGCAGTATGTGAAGAAGAAGAATTTCAAATGAAGTCGAATCACTGCTGTAGAGAGACTGCCCCAACCAGGAATCGAACCCAAGGTCTCTGGTTTAACGTACCAGCGCTCTACCACTGAGCTATATTTGGGACTCCCGGCTAAGGCAGTCAGATTATATACGGATATTTCTGACTGCCTCAGTCGGGAGTGATTGGTTAGTTACCTATATATATATATATATATATATAGACCATTTAGACCATTTTATCGGAAGAGTACCACACAATATTTGTGGCACGAAACTAAATAGTACTAAAATGTCTAATCAAACCTGTTGAGTCTTTGAACTTTAACTATAATATGCTCTGGATTCCCATCGAGCACTCTGCCAAAAGTTTTTACAACATCTTCTACAGTATATATATATATATATAGTTGCCGTGGGTACCTATTATCGATAATGCAACGCTCACTGCCCTTGTGGAGGTTTGAGCACTCTAGGCCCATGCAGGGGCCCAACTAGGGGGGGGGGGATTGGGGGGGATGCAACCCCTGCCCTTTTTGTGAGACCTCTAATACTAGGGTAGACATTAGATAAACAAATAATTAATCATCTGTTGTAGTACGCAATACAATAGTGGTTGTTGAGTGTTCTCGAAGAAGCATAATGAAGATATCTAGTATCCCAAATCAGTGCCCCAAATTTTTCGCAGATAAAGTTCTTTGCCTGTTTTGATAACCTGAATTTAACAAATGTCGAACTTTTCATGTGTCCGAGGGCAGAGGCATCTTAGAAGAATTAATTAGAAGCTATTCAGTAATGTATAGGTATTTAATTATTGAAAGATTACGGCGACTCAAAATCTCAAACGGAGCAACGCAACCCCCAAAATATGTTCACTTTTGTGAAGTGTCGTCTGTCGAGGCTTCAATGCCCTGAACCAAAATTTCTTCGTTTATACAGTAAAATTTGAACTATACTCGCTGTAAAATTAGATGAAAAAGTTCGCTCAAATTGCTGCAAATGGTGTTTCCGAGGTTCTAGATTTCAAAAATTTCAGGGGGAGGACCCCCGGACCCCCCTACAAATCCGGTCAATAATTGCCACTACTGTACTGCCCCCCCCCGCCCACACTTTCTGATACCTTGCTACGGCACTGCAAATTGTTTAGAATACTGAACGACTTTGCCCTTTTTTTGCGTTCAACCCCTGCCCTCGAAATTTTCTAGTTGCGCCCCTGCCATGTGCACTTCACGCTATCTGAATGTACTTCACCGATGCTGTCCCACATGCGGTTGTCACCGACGATCGCATGTGTATAAGTAATTGATGAAATTCATTCAGATTGTTCCAAGCTACACTGATGAGCTGTTGTACAGCGAAACACCGTGTCTGTAGATTGAACTATATATATATATATATATATATATACATACATACATACATATATATACAGTATATTATATGTGTGTGTGTGGCTATTCAACACGTTAGTGACATTACGGGATATTTCTTAGTCTTATTTCATACGGTAAAAGAAATAGAAAATAGTAGTGTGCTTATATCACACTTGAGTGAGTTTGAGAGAAATTCAAAATTACTTGCATGTACTGTATGTAAAACCTCGCCACACTATAAACACTCTCGTGTTTGCATCAGGCTATGCAAACTTAATAAACGTTTGGAAATATCTCAATAAGGCCTGGTTTATACAACGTGCTATGAACGCACCGAACTAATTATTTGGTACGGTCCTGGCACGCTGATAAAACGCTGTCCGATTTATACATGAAAAATTTTGAACAAACCAAATTTATTAGAGCGCCAAAATTGAATTATGAAATTCAATCGTCGCTTATTTTGGCTGTTTTCCACTAAGTTGTTTCACTAGCCTGTTTTCCACTAAGCGATATTTTTCGAGCGAAGCGACTTTTTGCTTTTGTCTTGGCTAATTAGTTCCACCCGAGACTGGCGGAGAGCCTACGAAACAAAATGGAAATCCAGCCTTGGCCTCCTTCACAGACGTCCGTGGATATTTGAGAACGTACCACCAAGTGACAGCTGCTATGGAGACTAGTACGGTGCTGGCTCGATCGTATAAATCACCAGCGTGCTTCACCGTGCTAAGAGCGTTCCGCACGCCTTCGACGAGCGAGCTGCACAGTTAGAGCGGACCTAATTCAAAGAGCGGACCTAATTCAAAGAGCGAACCAAACTGATTTACACAGCGTGCTATAACAGAACCAATCAGGCAAATAATTAGTTTAGTGCGCTCATAGCACGCTGCACAAACCAGACCGAATACAAGAACAGTAGCCAATTTAATTAACCCTGAGAGCAACCAAAAGCATATCACAAAGAGAATCAGTAGAGAATTTGAGCCAATGTTTAAAACTACAATCCTGGCCATATAGCTAATGGTATTAAATCTTGGTATGTCAAAATTGCCGTTTCTTAATGAATAGCGTACTTTTTTTACATTGAAAATATCAGCTACACTGCTGGGTGCCAATTGATTTTTTACTTTATACATATAAATAGCAATATCTTGTAATCTCCTATTCTGTACATGTAACTGTAAAATCTCTGCCAAATTTTTAGGCAATAGTTCCCAAAGGAATCTAATCCTCATCGATGATCACTTCTCAACTCCATCATCTGATGGTTCATTACTATCAGCCAAAGACTGTTTAGTCATATGCTCACTTGATTCTTTCTTTTCTGAAGACACAGAATATTCGTTTTCTGACTCATTTTCATAAGCCCCATTGCCACTTGTATTACCACAGTGAAATATACAATGTATCCACACACCTACATCATCGCTGAGTAAACTAAATCCCAGACTTTTCATACTTTTTATTACAAAATATGGCAAAATTGGTAACTTCAACATGTTGTAACTCAAAAAATATAAAAATACACCAAACTTTCTGAGATTAATTTATTACTTAAATGAACATTTCTCAGTTAAGGCCAAATAAAAAAATTGTGTGGTTCTGGTTACATCTTGAAAAAAAATAGGGTAGGTAGGTCGGCTTTTTTTCCAGTTTTTCCTTTTCTTTCCTCTCCCTATTTATAGGTCAGCCTGGAAATGAAGTTGTTGTCTGTTGAGAAGGAATTGTTCACTCTCTTGTCTTATTTATATATTTTATGGTATTAAAAACTTATGTAATTATAGGTGATTTCAAAACTAAAAATAAAACCTGTGTTCTTGACAGTTATAAATTTCATTACAGTCCTTTGAAAAATATTTGTATGAGAACATCATAGTGCAAATAGTCTATCAAATACATAATGTATACATGTAAAGGTTTAATTCTGGGTGACATTTATGACTTAAATGTACTATTTGTAACAGACTACACTTCGTCCAGTGAAATAAGTTAACAGTAGAGATACAGTGTACTGCTTTTAAACTTTACTGTAAGTCTCACTTTAATATGAACAACATACCGTAAACCTCAGAATATAAGCCCTGGGCATATATTCGTTCGTTGGTGGGCATATATTCGTTCGTTGGTGGGCTTATACATGGGGGGGGGGGGGGGGGCTTATATACAGACAAGATTTTGTGTTAGTAATATTAAACATTTATTGACTTTATTACTCGGGCTACCTGTGGTGGCCGAGTCACAAATTGCAAAATTGCGCAATACCTCCCATATATGGAGCCTACACTTCGAGTGTTCGATCACTTCAAATTCATCGACAGTCATGTTCCTGCATTCCTATTCTGTGGTTGTATCAAGCACATCGCTGATCAACCATATAAGCAACATACTTGGAAAACCTACCAACAATTTCGTCGAAGGCAAGGCTAGCTGGAGCTGTTGCATCCAAGTGGCAACCAAACAACCGACAACAATATACAGTATATTTTTCTCATGGCTAAACAGGTCTCTACATTCTATAAATATTTAATACCGCCGGTACAGAGATGAGGATCAAAACGCTAACATTCTGGAACTTTATATTGGCACTGTATACACTTTCTCATACTTTTGGTCGAGCAATTGCGATGTTCATAGGTTTTTCACATGGCTTCAGCAATACTAATTATGTTCAGTTGTTCAATGATCTGGCTCACGACTGTCTGTGAATTGGTCTAAACTCAGGACCTGTAAACCTCATTGCAAACAAAATCCAAGATGAGAGAACACAAGGAACATTCATGAAGATGACAGACTTTAAGGAAACAGTTTGTTGACAGTAACAGTATCTTTATATCTTTTGCATTATTATTTTTTGCATTATTATTTATGTGCTTTATTACTATTAAACGAGTTGCATATTTGTTATGTTGAGTAGGAAGCTTGTATACACATGTGTTTTTACCGACTGTTGCTTGTCTTTGAGTTTGAGATCGGCAATGGACAGTAGTCTTATTGATCCATTAGGATTTATATTCAAAGTGCTTTGAGTATGTAATTTTGTGACAAGTATGTTATCCATATCTTGCACAGGAGCCCATCTTGGCAGCGCATGGGCACCCTGTGGCGGACTCGAAAGACGCACAGGGGACTGTGGCACACTCGATCGTGGTGTGTTAATGCGGCTTTTTCCCCGCTTCCGGTAACCGGTTTTTTAAATCCCCTGCCACAGTCCCCCACGCGTCTTTCGAGTCCGCCACAGGGTGCCCACGCACTGCCAAGATGGGCTCCCTGTGTATCTTGATGTTCATTTTGATACTGTATATAAGCTTAAATTTTGATGCATAGATTGAGTAAAAAGATATTCATCATAGAAACAACTTTGAAGCAGTCATGTTCATCATATATATATATATATATATATACAGTAATACTTTAATGACATATTGGCCATTATACCGTATTTTCTGGGTGATAACCCGCACGGCGTATAACCCGCACAGCAACAAAAATGTCACTTTTGGAAAAATAAATCAGCATATTATCCGCACCATCGTATAACCTGCAGCTGCTAATAATAGGTTTGGGCAAGGGAGCATGCCAGACTGACTTGTATTTCTTCTTTGTTCGGCGTTCCTTCATTTATATTCAGCCATTTTGAATAATGCGGTATATATCATTAGCGTATCACAGGCGCGGGCTACAGGGCCCCGCGCCTGCGATACACTTATGAATATACCGCATTATTCAAAATGGCTGAATATAAATGAAGGAACGCCGAACAAAGAAGAAGAAATACAGGTCAGTCTGACTTGCTCCCTTGGTTTAGGACCACAAAATTATAAAAAAGTACAGTACCAGTAATTGAAAGATGAAAGTAGAATCCTTGGTCTCAGTCTTCGTGATGGCGTCATCTTAAGAATTCAACAGATTACCCGCACCACCCTATTACCCGCACTAATTATGTTTCCTAGCAAAATTAACAGATAACCCGCGGGTTATTGCCCAGAAAATACGGTAACATCAGCAGCCAAGTGGGTGTTATATGCGGATTGTACCAAAATGTATAGAGAAATTAGAGTGTCTGACATTCAACTACAGTACTAGCACTGCAGAGTTGAAGAGCCTTCTCAACATGCTCTAAAGCAAAAATATGGAATCAGGATTCATGTTGTATGAAGATATTGCATAGATGTAGGATGCGGGTATATTTTACTAGTCACCTATCGCATATTTGCTAGTGCATCTGTACCTGGCCCACACATGCGAAGTTTGGGTACCTCAGACAATAACTAAAATCAGTAAGGTTGAAAGACTACAATGCAGGGCAACTAAATATATTTTAAGTTTTTGAACTGGCAGGATGATTTATCATCATGAATCCTGAAAAAACAGTAGTCATATTTGATTACCGTAACCTATTGCTGCAAACAGTTCAATGTGGTTCAACATAGATATCTTATTTGCTTTATTCAGTGCTTATTATTATACTTGCATTTGCTAGTTGTTGGACTGAGCAGCAAGGCCAGGGCCAACCTGTTTTGAAATAGCTTGTCATCTTTTATGTAGATACAGTACCACTCAGAAGTAACCTAACGAAAACCGCTGGCGAACCTAGGTTGACCCTAGGTTCAACCACTGATCGACCGAGTGTTATCCTAGGTTCGACCACTAGTGAACCTAGGACGACCCTCGGGCGAACCTAGGTTTAAAAACCGCACCGCCATCGTAATTACATGATTAGATCCCAGAAGATGTGGCTTATTTCCGAAGTTTAGCGTCCTTTTCCTGTTCCTTTCATGTTGTTGAAGATAAAGTTGACCGTAAAAAGACCGTAAAGGCTATTAAGCGTAAATCGCGACGTGAAAGAGAAGACTTCTGGAATGACAGTTCCCAAAGAATGAGACAAACATGGAGCGCGAGTTTGTTTTCAAAGGCAGTATATCTAAAGTCATACTCTAAAAATAGCAACCATTCACAACAAGCCATGTATTTTCATCACAGCGTCCCATATCTCATGCACGATTGCGCTCTCACAATTCCCATGTGGGTCATTTGAAGAATTCGGGACTGATGACTCTGCAGTTCTCGGCTCAGTTTTGTTTTTGTCTGAATACATGTATGTAGATGGTGATATAAACGCCATGACATGCGCGTGAGGGATCCGTTCTTGCGAAGCATTCCATTTATAAGCTCTGTTTCAGAATCATCCTCAGGGAAACATGAAGAGAAAGGTTTTTTTGATTTTTTCAAAAATTGTATTCATGAAATTTTCTATTTCTGTTGACACTTGTGTTGATACTTGGTGTATATTTTGCCACTGTCGGACCTCGTCGATAGAAATGCCAATTTAACGTAATGAACCATCGGCTCGCTGAAGTGAATATTACGAAACATATAGCAAAACATGCCGTTAGCTGTTAAGTCAATAAACGGCATTGACTTATTGTTAATGTTATTTGATAAATTCAAACATAACAGGCTTGGTGCATGTGTTATCGACTTAAGCAGAGTCAATAGAAAACCGCGAGGGTCTTAAGTGAAGTACAGGTATGAACATCGTCGTCGTTGTGCACAGCATTCAACCACAAAATCGTTAAGTGCAGAATACAAAGACTAATAATAAAAATTACTTCAAAAATACCCCAAGGATTAAAAGTTAATAATTTACTTTGTTTTAAACTTGCTGCGGCTAGTTTGCTCTTGACCTCCGCGTCATGCTTTTCTGGTTGTCGGACGAACTCGGAACCTGAAGTGTTCAGTCGACTGTTTTTCTCATGCGGTTAGACATATGTGGACCGCAACCTAACCGCCACCTCACCGCTACCTCACCACCACCTCACCGCTTCTCCACCGCAATTTCACCGCAACCGCAGTGTTAGGTTACTTCTGAGTGGTACTGTATACTGTGATCAGTGTGCGAAGTTGTAAACATTGTAAGCCTTTGTGTAAGCATATTTATGATGAAGACAATTGTCAGCCACATTACTGATCAACTACAGTATAACTCGGTCACTTGCAAAATATTCTAAAACCATTCAAGATCAAGAGTCAAGAACACTTCATCCAAAGGGAAAGCTGTTCAAAAGAAAGAACTTGCAAATTCAACCACACTACAATGGCCACATTACATGTCTTATAGTTTCACAAAGGCTGATGGGAAGTATTGCATAATTTTTGTAATTTGTGTGACAAAAAAACAACACAGAAATGGAGCCGAAACCTGGTCCACCACAGTAGCCGGAGTACCGGTAATAAGATTTTAAACATGAGTAAGGAAAAACAAAATCCATATCTTGCATTCCGTGTATGCTACACTGGATATCTCCAGTGTGGACTTGTCCTCGTGCTTGGCGTGCTGGCATGAGTTACCCAAAATTTGATATCTTGGCTATTGGCGTACGCACTTGTTCAGTCTTCTTGGTGTGCAAACAAATGTGACCAGCACTTTGCCTCTTTTGTGTATTATTTTCTTATTATTTTGCGTATTATTACTTATTATTTTCAAATGTGCATGGTGTAGCCTTGGCATAAAGCTCTGAGCCTCGTTGCCAATCTCCGGCGTGAGAATGCACCCTGGCTCAACATGTATATTCATGTCAAAGTATTGCCAGGCATTTAAGAAATAACTTACCAAAAAACAAAACAGAAATTTCCTAACATTTTTACTGGTACTTGTACAATGTTTGTCAATGTAGGTAACTATTGGTTAATGGCGGACAAAGTACATTTATACTAAATTTCAACAAATTAAACAATTGTCCTTTTTATTCAATTTGCTAGTGCTCAGATTACATGTACGAAAAAACAAACTTCTAAATATAAATCAAAAATAAACATACGTAAAATTATACTAATAATTTGTTTCTAAACCACTTTTAAAGGTCACTGTAACTACAGTATTAAATTAAATAATATTACGTCTTTCCATCTCAAATTTTAATATACGAATATGAAATGCAAACAAACCAATACAACAACTACCACAAAGCCTAATAAATACCACAGTAAAGGACAAAAGTTGAATGGAACAAAGTAAAACACTTATCTTTCTATCCCATAGAGAACTTAGTTAACGTAGACACACAAAATAAGGTCAGAAACTGGTGGCAAACCCCACATAAACGATAAACGGATAAACCTACCGTTGTTTTCATACGTCTATCTTTAGGCGGTAAGTTTAACTTCGTCTTCCAGCTGTCCGCCCCGTCTCTGTGAATGAAGGTAAAAAAAAAGAACGATTACTCGATTAGTAAAAAAAATAATACAACATATTTCCAAATTAAACAACAGAATAACGAACTATTATTGTACCTTCGCATATTAGCCTTGGTTGACGCCATATTTTCAGTTGTAGCCGTTGCCATTTTTGTTCCTCGTTTGTTAAGAAAAAATTGTAAAACCAAAAGTTTCTTGGCTGGTAATTGTTTAATAAGTAACAAACAATAATAAGTATTTTTTTCTCTCTCAGACAATAAGATGCAACAGGCAAATAAGGATTGAAATTTGCAGTTCTCACGACCTCCGTCCTTCCGCGAACGGCTTTCACTTTCTTGAATGGCCCGTGTACAAAAAAATGGGAAAATACATTCACCCACAAAGCAGGTTGTCTAGTGCCCACGGTATCTAAAGAAATATCAGCGGGTTAACCTTCGTTTTGCTAGTGCTTCATGTTAGGTCTATTTCACACTGAACGTCACAAAATTCTAAAATGTTTATTATAAAACCTACAACATTTGTCGTTTTACATATTTTGTAGATCGTTATTACGAGTCTTCCTGGAAATTTTAAGTTGTTACAAGTATTCCTTCTTGAGTTACAGTGTTTTGAATTACATTATTGCTGACGTCAGCATTGTATATATGGCTTACACAATTCAACGCATAAAGCATTGTTAAGCTTTAGAAGTGATATCTAAGTTCCAGACTAAAACTGTAATTTATAATTACCCTGTTCCAGACAAAAACCATAACTATATACCCTGTTCCAGACTATAAGAATAGCATAAACCCTACGTACGCGTATATACCCTGTTGATCGGCACATCCACGTATAGCTGCACAATGCATACATAAACTGATTGAAAAGTTTGTCGCAATCCTACCAAAAATAATGTAAATATTTAATTTTGGTACTTTATAATTTTTAGAATTCTATAATTTCTTTCCCTAAAATGTAGGAAATGGCATTTTAAAAATCCTAAATTTAAAGGGTACCCCCCCCCCCCCCCAAGCATCTTTAGAAATGTCACTTGGTGTCCGCCCAATGGACCTTTTACCTTTTAGGAAAAACCCGCAATGCATTGTGGTAGTTGGGTATCAATTCACTTCCAGGTGAAATGGCTGCCGCGAGGCGAGCACTTTTACTTGGAAGAATAATTGATTAGTTTTAACCGCTTTTATCTTTCGAGAGTAAACTTTACTTATTGCAGCATAACTAGGGGGATATTTACTACATTCTGTGGAAAAGGTAATGAAGTTACTGCAGTCGTTGTCGAGAAAGTCAATTCAGAGTGATCGACTGAGCGAACACGCTTCGAACAAAAACATTTATGAAGAAAGGTCTGTGCAAGCGTTTGCAGGTGAGTAAGCTTATCAAGTGGCGATCAATAAAATATTTTGCTATGTGGATATTTGTTTGTAGTTTATCTGTACAGATCGTGTCGTTTTTGCAATTGTGCAGGTCTCTTTAATGCCTTTTTTCGCTTATTGAGACTGACAAAGTTTGGCCATGCTTCCGATCAGACGTTCGATAAACAATACCCCTACTAACAATGTTTTGGTTCTGTTTTGGACCGAAAACTAAGCTTGTCCAGTGAGCAAAAATTCAGGTTTTTACAAGAGCTGCAACTCAAAAGTGCTTTCGCGAGTTTTGCAGCCGTTGTTTTGCTTATTTTCTTTGTGTCTTGATTCGTCTCCTCCCAAGTAATTTAGTAAGTTCTAAAATATTATGCACTTGTCAAAGTTTAGCCCCAGGGTAGGGGGAACGATCAAACCCAGGGGGATTTGACATTTTTTTGAAAATTTACTTCAAATTCCTTACCCAGGGGGCAAACATTTGTGTCAAATAAAGAAAAAAAATATTCTGTGGTTCCACCATTGTATCAATATAAATGCACATATCAATGTTAAGCCCCAGGGTGGGGGCAACCCACAGGGATATTGACTTTGTGGAGAAAAATTGTCAAATTCCCCTGTGGTAGAATAGCCTTGTTGGTCAAAATACCCCTCCCTGGGAAATATCAAGTGCTAAAATATAATATTAAGATAATTTTATGTGTCAAAAAAGAAAGTCAAATTTCCCTATCTCAGGATATGTCAATCAGTCAATATCCCACCCCACCCTGGGCCTTAACATTGATAGGTGCATAACAATTGATTCAAGGAGAAACAACATTGACAGCATAATAAAGCAGTCGGTACAAAATATATGTGTGGTAGTCTTCAGGTAGCTGGACATTTTTAATATTAACAAACAAATAAATGATAAACTAGGCTAGGAATAGCAATGCTAGAACATGTTTACAGCATCCTCCTGTAATACCAGCCTTACACATAGTTAGCACAGACAATGTCTTCAGTTATTTGATTCTCTTTTGACAGCACCAGTAGAGTTGTCACTGGCTAATTCAGTTCCCAGATGCTTTTACAACAGCTCATAGATAAATAAAGGTGGAAGAATTTCAAGTCTCTTGTCCATCGCTTTGTCTCACCTTGGCACAGTTTGTTGCCTCCTTCGAAGTGCAAGGTTCATCCTTCATATTAATAAATTATATTCTAACTAATTTAACTATTTTAATATTATAAATATATTCCTAATATGTATATACAGTACAAATATTTATAATTATTTCATTTACAAACTATTCAACTATAAACATGTTTAACAAGTTAAGCCAAACACTACAAATGTTATTTTAGGTTAAAATATTATATTACTGTAATACGCTACTGTATTAACTAGGTTGTATTTATAGTTCTAGAACACTGCACAAACACAAATAAAGTTTATATTTACTGTATACCTTGAGTTTTTACTTACTAATATCTAAGTATAACTAAAACTATTTGAGAAATGTTCAATGTATACAACACATACAGAGAAAAACTCCACACTTTTTTTTAATATTTAGTAAATAAACAATGTTGAATTTAAATTATTTTACGACATATTAAAACTAATGCACCTGTCAAGGTTAAGCCCCAGGGGAGGGGGGATGGGCAACCCAATGGGACTTAACAACCTCCATGCCCCTGTGGGTTAGGAATTTGGCAAAAACAACCATCCTGAGAGAGGGGATATTTGATAATTTTGCGTGGGAGTCTGGTGACCACCAAGTATTGAAATGTGGTGTACAAATCTGATAGGTAAATATGAGATGTTTTTATTGTATTTTTGTGTTCTATTATCGTTCAGGTTGAAATTGTGCTCAGTTTCTTTGACAATATCAGTTTAATATTCTTTGTTAGTTTGTTGACCGATACTGTATTTAATTTTTAAGAAGGTTTCAGAAGAGATGGACTGGAAACTGCCCTCTTCATTCTTGATCGACCACAAGAGTCATTAGTTTGGTTTTTCTAGTTTATCATGTATTTGTAATATTAAAAACATCCAGCTCCCTGAACACTGCCACATACATAGATTTTGTACTGACTGCTTTATTATGCTGTTAATGTTGTTTCTCCTTGAATCAATTGTTATGCACCTATCAATGTTAAGCCCCAGGGTGGGACTTCCCAAGACTGGGAAATTTGACTTTCTTGACAAGCTCGAGGGACAGGATTTTTGACACATAAAATGATCTTAATATTATATTTAGCACTTGATATTTCCCAGGGAGGGGTATTTTGACCAACAAGGCTATTCTACTCATCTACTGCAGGGGAATTTGACAATTTTATCCCACAAAGTCAATATCCCTGTGGGTTGCCCCCACCCTGGGGCTTAAAATTGATAGGTGCATTTATATTGATACAATGGTGGAACCACAGAAAAGTTTTTTTCTTTATATGACACAAATGTTTGCCCCCTGGGTAAGGAATTTGACGTAAATTTTCAAAAAATGTCAAATCCCCCTGGGTTTGATCGTCCCCCTTATCCTGGGGCTAAACTTTGACAAGTGCATAATATTTTAGAACTTACTAAATTACTTGGGAGGAGACGAATCAAGACACAAAGAAAATAAGCAAAACAACGGCTGCAAAACTCGCGAAAGCACTTTTGAGTTGCAGCTCTTGTAAAAACCTGAATTTTTGCTCACTGGACAAGCTTAGTTTTCGGTCCAAAACATTGTTAGTAGGGGTATTGTTTATCGAACGTCTGATCGGAAGCATGGCCAAACTTTGTCAGTCTCAATAAGCGAAAAAAGGCATTAAAGAGACCTGCACAATTGCAAAAACGACACGATCTGTACAGATAAACTACAAACAAATATCCACATAGCAAAATATTTTATTGATAAGCTTACTCACCTGCAAACGCTTGCACAGACCTTTCTTCATAAATGTTTTTGTTCGAAGCGTGTTCGCTCAGTCGATCACTCTGAATTGACTTTCTCGACAACGACTGCAGTAAGTTATGCTGCAATAAGTAAAGTTTACTCTCGAAAGATAAAAGCGGTTAAAACTCATCAATTATTCTTCCAAGTAAAAGTGCTCGCCTCGCGGCAGCCATTTCACCTGGAAGTGAAGTGATACCCAACTACCCGAATGCATTGCGGGTTTTTCCTAAAAGGTAAAAGGTCCATTGGTCAACCCTGGCTACGCCACTTACTGCCTTCGGTAGTATTAGGTGGTCTTTTCCTCTAGTATTATAATCATGCCGACTACTATGACTTTTAAAATAGCCTAATAAGTAGACGGGAGCTAACCCTGTTTAAATAAAATTTTCTATCTATCTAAAAATGTTTATGTATGTTTTAGGCGAATATGCCAGATACGTTTTTGCAAACGCCCGTTCATTAGCTGACGCCCGGGCTTAAAACAGAACATCTGAGGGCACTCAGAGACTGCATATCGCCACCAGCGGGTTATTAGAGATGGAAAACCAAGTTATCTTGCTAACCAAGCTCACGAGACCTACGCATGTATAAATGAATAAATAAATAAATAAAATACTTGATCGCACTCGTACCGGAATTATGCAGAAATGTTTGCATAAAATAAGATCAAATCAAGCATTTCTTCTACACGGAGAATCTTGTGGTTAGATTTTTATAAAATTCGTATCCATATTTCAACTAAATCCAATCAAAATTTAATGGGTTGATCCAGGCGATTTATTGAATCAGTAATCCATAATCTCAGCGTTGTCGGCAGATGCGCAGTCGAACCACAAGAAACGCAACATATCTTGGTGCTCCTTTTTTATGACGATGTTCGTCCATCGGTTTCGACATAGTCCCCAGAAATAAATTGTCTGGAAACGTGGCCAAAGTCTTTGTTCTAGGTTTTTGTTCACGTTTGTGCACCTTATTTCACCTTAACGCAATAACGCTTGCTGAACACATTGTATTTTTGGTATAACCCTTGAAGCAATCAACCAATAGCAGCGTTACTTTATAAATATTAATGAACGTAAAACAAAAGATTGTGTACCTTATTTGCCACCCACAACCTAAATTGTAGCTCATTGTTAACCGCTCTGATGTTCGCCGCGTCTCCAGACAATATAATTCTAGGGACTATGGTTTCGAAGATGACCACGTCTGTCAATCATTCACTGTTGCTGGTTGTTGTGGGTGCATAGGTGGCTTGTGAGGCCGATCCTCGCTCTGAAGAGTCTTGGAGTAAGGACAGGATATTGAAGAGCCAGGGTCCAACGCAGAATCATTGTTTTGTCTTGATTTCCGCAATTGTCGCTTTGATTGGGCGTCAAGGATTCTCTTTTCTTCATAACTGTTAGCACCTAGCTAGATGTAAACGTTGTCGCCACTTGGCTCTGTCCGAGGCAAGGTCTTCCCAGATGCTTTCAGTGTATCCTTGAACCGCTTCTTTCATGCGATCTAGTTTTCCCTTCTTGAAGTTCACCGCATAAAACAGTCTTTTGGGCAAGCGAGAGTCCTCCATATACGGGCCACGTGCCCTGACCATCCCAGTTGAGACTTCTTTAGCATTGTGTGTGTGGTTAGTGTTTGGCCAGATGTATGCATGTAGGACCTCGGTGTCTGGCACCTTATCTTGCCACTTAATATTGAGGATCTATCTTAGACAGCTCATGTGAAAGTTGTTCAGCCTTTTTGCATGGCGTTGATACAAAGTCCATGTTTTGCAGGCGTATAGAGTGGCGAGGGTACAACTGCTGCCTTGTAGACTTTGAGCTTAGTCTCTAAGCTGATTTCACGCCTATTCCAGACATTCTCCTTGAGGCGACCAAATGTCGTAGCTGCTGGAGATTCTGGCATTTACCTCATCGTCTTTGCATGTGTATATACGACACAAGAGAGAGTACTCCCCAAGTAAGTAAACTTGTCAACAGCGTTCAGCTTTTGGCCCTTCACTGTGATTAAAGGTTCTGCGCAAGGCTTTCCAGGAGCTAGTTGCCACATGACTTCTGTCTTTTTTGTACTGATGGTGAGTGCAAAGTTGTCACAAGAATTTGAGAACTTGGAGACAATTTCCTGCATAGCTGCATGACTGGGAACCAGCATTCAGAGCGCAGTCATCAGCAAACAGAAAGTCGCGCACGATGTATACCATCACATTGCTTTTGGTTTGAAGCCTGCGGAGATTGAACAGTTTCCCATCGGTCCTGTAGTGTATACGTCGCCATCTTTGAAAGCATCTGTCAACATGGCCGAGAACATGAGGCTAAAGAGTGTTGGCCACACAACCTTGTTTCACACCATTTGTCCTGGACTCTAGCCTGCATGCTATCATGAAACTGTTTTACCGGAGAGATGAATTTTCGTGGGCATTCCACAGATCAGCGAGGCATCTGTATTTCGACATGAACTTCCAGAGGCCCTCGCGGCTAACGCTATCGAATGCCTTGGCGACGTCTACGTACGTGGAGACCTCTAGCCCGCTCTAGGTCTCTATGTTGTTTCTGGGTGGCATTTTTCTTGTAGTTGTTTGGCTGCAAACAGTGGCGAAGCCAAGCATAGCAACTGGTCATGCTATGAAAATTTTAACTAATCAGCATATTTTGAAATCTGGTGAAATATACTGTAAATCTGTCAACAACGCAATTATCACGAAATAAAAATGCAACAAATTAGACATTATAGCAATATTACTAAGTGGAACTAAAAATTTCCAACGAAATAAGAGTTGGTGGATATACTTTGCTAAATATCTGAATATGTAGATTATTTTAGATTTGCATAGCATGACCAGCTGCCGTAGTTAGTTTCGCTACTGACTGCAAAAATCATGTCTATGGTTCCACGGTCTCTCCTGAATCCACATTTGGCTTTCGGGAAGTAAACCCTGACCAAGGTGCAGTGTGAGATGGTTTAGCAGAATCTTGGAAAAACTTTACCAGCTGAATCGATAGCAAGGAGATTCCTCCAGTGGCGAAGCAAAGCATAGCAACTGGTCATGCTATGAAAATTTTAACTAATCAGCATATTTTGAAATCTAGTGAAATATACTGTAAATCTGTCAACAACGCAATTATCACGAAATAAAAATGCAACAAATTAGACATTATAGCAATCTTACTAAGTGGAACTAAAAATTTCCAACGAAATAAGAGTTGGTGGATATACTTTGCTAAATATCTGAATATGTAGATTACTTTAGATTTGCATAGCATGACCAGCTGCCGTAGTTAGGCCCGTTCCAAATGCCGCTCTTCTCATGCGCCGAACCTAATGCAAATCAGCATAAACAAAGGATTTAGGTCATTATCATTAGGTTCGGCACATAAGAAGAGCGGCGTTTGGAACGGGCCTAAGTTTCGCTACTGACTGCAAAAATCATGTCTATGGTTCCACGGTCTCTCCTGAATCCACATTTGGCTTTCGGGAAGTAAACCCTGACCAAGGTGCAGTGTGAGACGGTTTAGCAGAATCTTGGAAAAACTTTACCAGCTGAATCGATAGCAAGGAGATTCCTCCAGTGGCGAAGCAAAGCATAGCAACTGGTCATGCTATGAAAATTTTAACTAATCAGCATATTTTGAAATCTAGTGAAATATACTGTAAATCTGTCAACAACGCAATTATCACGAAATAAAAATGCAACAAATTAGACATCATAGCAATCTTACTAAGTGGAACTAAAAATTTCCTACAAAATAAGAGTTGGTGCATGGATATACTTTGCTAAATGTCTGAATATACAGGGTGAATAAAAAAACCCTGATGCCTTTCATATTCAAATTAGCCGCATAGCGGCTGTAATTTGACAGAAGTTCCCTAAATATCTCATGGGTATACGAAGCATATCAAATAAGTGAACCCTAAATATCTCATGGGTATACGAAGCATATCAAATAAGGTTCACTTATTTGATATGCTTCGTATACCCATGAGATATTTAGGGTTCACTTATTTGATATCGGCTTCGTATACCCATGAGATATTTAGGGAACTTCTGTCAAATTACAGCCGCTATGCGGCTAATTTGAATATGAAAGGCATCAGTTTTTTTTTATTCACCCTGTATAGATTATTTTAGATTTGCATAGCATGACCAGTTGCCATAGTTAGCTTCGCTACTGGATTCCTCTGTGGTCGTCGCAGCAGGCTCTGTTCCCTTAACGCTTGTAAAGATGGATGATAGAAACATCCTTTAATTCCTGAGGAATAGTTTCCTGCTTCCACATTAGAGTGAGTAGCTCAGTAAGTTTTAATTTTCCCCCTATAGTGGCCCTCTCAGCTGGAATAGAGTCAGGACCTGGTGCTTTGCTTGAAGAAAGCAGACGTATGGACTTTTGGATTTCAGCTATTAATGGAGGCATCAGTGTCAAGCTCCTCATTTATGTCTATCTGCATGTGGGAGACTGTTTATAGCTTCATCATTAATGGAGGAGGGTCGGATTCAAGACGCTGTCAAAATGCTCAGCTCATCTCTGAAGTATTTCACCTTTGTCGACAATGAGTTTTATGTTGGTCCGTATACACACTTTAGAGCAGTATAAATGTTTTTTATATCGTCTTTGTCAGCATAGGATTGAATCTCAACTGCATGCCTTTGCACTAAGCCAGGAGTCTTGTAGATCACGGAGTTTTGACTGCACCCTTCATCGGATGTCAGTGAAGGCGTTTTTCTTCCTCAGGTGGAGTTTGGGTCGTCTAAGACTGCTGTGTAGACGATGTTTTTCGTCGAAAAGCTGGGTGATTTCCTCTCTGTTTTAATCAAACCAGTGCTGATGCTTATGTGATAATGGTCCAATTGTGTCTAGTGCTGTAGAGTAGACTGCGTCCCTGAAACTATACCCCTTGTTCAATGTCTTGATGTCCAAAATCAACCGAGTCGCTAGCGGTTTCAAATGCTTTAGGAAAGGATAAGCATGTTGAGTCAGTCTTGAGCTTGTTGATGTTTAGACGTTTCGGGGCTGTTGATCGAACCTTGTGGGCATCTTGGACTGTATTCTTTGATGGCAAGTTTGGACACGATAAGCCTGTGATCTTACCAGTCCACTGTACCTTTACGTCTTACGATTACGAAGTCGATGAGATGCCAATGTTTGGACCTAGGGTGCATCCACGACGTCTTGTTGCGTGTGGGTAACTGAAAGCATGTGTTTGTTTATGAGCATATTGTGCTCTACACAGAATCTCAAGAGTAGGGATCCGTTGCTTTTGCACTTGCCAACATCATGATGACCAATCGCGCCTTCCCATGATGCAACATCTGTGCCAACCCATTGAACTAAAAATAACTGGAACGCTACGTTCAGTAAACTGCGCATACAAATCTTGAAGCCAAAATTTGACTCCCATGAAGCCAGTTTTGACTCCCAGACACGCACTTCCACGCGTGTTTCTACTTTTTTTGTTTTGGCCGTGTTTGTTTTTTTCGTGGAAAGGCTGGGTACGACTTGCATAATTTGGCTTCAAACTTCCGCTTGAACGTAGCGTTCCAGTTATTTTTAGTTCAATGTGCCAACCCTAGCACTGAAGGCACCTAGTAGGACTTGATCTATCTGACCGGTTGATGGTGTTGAAGACTGAGCTCAGGTCTTCATAAAACTTGTTTTTGATGTCAACAGACTATAATAATTGTTGCATGTTTCTATACTTTGGCAGTGGCAGTCTTAATGTCATCAGACGATTGTTCACACCCTTAGTTTGCTGACTAGACTATAGACTTGATTGCGAATCTAACGCCATCTTCCATTTTTTCGTTGTAACCCTAACAGGGGTGGCTTGGGGTTGCTAGCACTTGTCAAAGGTGCTAACCCAGACTCTGAAGGGCGGGAGCGTCCATTATCCCGTAGTATAGGCTGCAGTCCCATGTCCTTTTTTATATACCAACCTATAGAAAGGTTTTCTCTGTGTCAGCAGTGACAGCAACAGAAATGAATCCTCCGCGAAATGTAATCAGCATGTCAAAAATGTGCGGGGGGTGTTTTGGTCGGTTTTCCAAACAATCGTTGCACGATCGTCCTTCTTTAGACAGTTTTGCTGACCCATCGTAGACGATTCTGACGTTAGCCGTTTCTCTGTCCTTTCCGCATGATAACCGGTTGATGTGGTGAATAATGGCACTCTTGACTTGACTATTTGTCGACCTCTTGTACTCTTTAGATTATTTCTTTCTTCTCTTGCATGCTCTTGAATTATTTCATTGTAGTCGTTTAGTAGCTTAGGGTCCTTTCCTAACCTGTAGGCTGTAGTGTAAATATCTCAGTCGCGATGTGCACATCTGGTGCCGGGCTGTTAGATGAAGGCATGTAATCTTCGATCCTTCCATGGTAATCCAACTTCGTAATTTCGACTGTTGAGAGAAATAGAAATATCTAGTTAAATTGTAACATGCTGTTACTCTTTTTATGTTGTGTGTTAAATGTTTGAATTTTCAAATTTATTTTGTGTGTAATCATTCTTCAAATCAGCGAAAATTAATTTATGTTGTGTGTTAAAGTGGCCCTAACCCCAAAAATTTTTATCGTGTACTTTGAACCCACTTCTAAAGTTACGAAGAATGTCGTTGAAAGTTCGGCTATATCGGTTTTTGTTCTTAAGTTATTGAGGTTTTTGTAATATGCAAATATAGGCATGTGATGACGTAAATTAAGGAAAACAGAATTGTCGACGATTTAGTTTCGAATATATCTTCAAAATTATTTATCAAAATATCTCCAAACAGTTGCATGTATTTACAAACTACTAAACTGAAAACGATACCGGTTCAAGTTATATAGTCGTCGTGGTAACCGATTAGTTTCCAGACCTCTTAATTTAAAAAACAAAACTATTTGTTTTCTCTCAAGTGCTGATAATTTTGGAGTTGGTAATATTGGAGGAAGATTCTACAAACTTAACTAATCTTATACTAAAGTTTGAAGTTGTAGTAAACTCTGCTATGGCAGAAAACAAACATTTTTTGAGCATGAACTTAGAGGTCTGTAAACAAATTGGTTGCCATGACGGCTAAATACCTCAAATTATCTTTCTTAGCTAGTTAGGTGGTCTGTATATATGTGCAAAGTTTTGAGAAACTTTGATGTATAAGTTTGAAGATATACACGATATAATATTTTCCACAATTCTGCTTTCCTTATCTTACGTCATCACATGCCTTATTTGCATATTACAAAAACCCTGATAACTTAAAAACAAAAATCTATATCGCCGAACGTTCAACGCCATTCTTCATAATTTAAGGGTGCTTTTAATCTAAACCATAAAATTTTTTGGGTTATAAATAATATTAGTTATAAATATTAAAGTTATTTAAATTTATGCTGCATGTATTGCTAAATGCTGCCGAGCACCAGCGAAACAGCACAATCTGGATTCCTGGATTTTTTCAGTTACCCATGGTGCCTTGCGCCTGTTCTTTTCGACATTGATGCTAGATTTTTTTGTCCAGATATTTGTTAACAGATAGGATTTCTGTAGTCCATTTTCCAACACATCTATCGATTTCCGTCGAAATTTCTGTCGACTGATTGGATAAATTCGAATTTCTATTCTGACTGACTTAATTCTGTTCTGACTTCTGCCGGAGGAATGAGAAGTGGGGGCTTAATCGGAGTAAGGCTTATTTTTAAAATTTTCTAAGATATCAGAAGTTGTTTTGTATCCGAGGCAGCATTTCACTTGCGATAGTAACTTTTAGTTTATGGTTTATACTGCATGTTAGATTCATATCCAATTAATATTTATCTAATCTTTTTTTATTTGTTATTATGGTCAACAGTCACAAACCAAATTTTAATGAAAAGGCAGTTGAGAACAATATAATCGTGTCGGCGGTAAAACCTTAGTTTGCTTAACCCTTTGAGGCCTGGACCTCTCCCTGTGCTGAATAAAATCGTCTGGCGTTAGCCAGATAAAATACTAAAGACTCGTCCTCAGGCTTCAAAGGGTTAATTGTAAACGCAAGCTCATTTTATTGACGGCAGTGATTTTAGATAATTTAGTAGCATAGAATCGACGAGCATTCGAACACATTAACACTTTTAAAAATGCGTGTTGATCTCGACGGTTGATTTGTCTCTGGGAAAGTGACTTTATTAAGAAAATGAAATTAATTTCAAAACAATTAATAGTAAAATCGATTAACCGTGAATAAGTAATTCTTTCCACCTCAATCAGGCAGCTGCCAGATTTTTGTCATCTGAAAGACTATTTAAACAGTGGTCACGTTCTCTCGTTTGTTTTAGTGTGGAAGTGAAACTGCGCGAAAAGCACGGTTGGGTCATGTGTGCTGAAAAAAGTGACACAAAGCCAAATGTTAACAAAGTATTTTTATGGACGGCACCAAGATGCATGTCTACTGCATTTGAGCGCTCAATCATGAACCTTAAAGGAGGGAAGATATTCCATGAGCCATATTCCCCTGTCTTTTATTTTGGACCTCAAAGAGGCAGCGAACGTTACTCAAGTACTCCTGTTAACACGAAAGCAACCTATGAAGAAGTCAGCAAAGACCTTTCGAAAGAGTATGATGGAGTGGACTTTGTGTTTTCCAAGGATATGGCATATTATCTAGAAGGAAACTTTGACATATTGCGTAAAGAAGGTCTTAGTGACTACAAGCACTCTTTCCTTATCCGCAACTCACAAAAGGCCATTCCTTCCCTTTATCGAGCTTCAACTAACACAAAGAAGACAGGCTGGGACCATTTTGATTCCAAGGAAGCTGGTTTTCGCCAAATGCTTGATTTGTACGATTTTATCGTAAAAGAGCTAAAGACGACTCCTGTAATTATCGATGCTGAAGATCTACTTGCATCACCTGAAGAAATGATGAAAAAATACTGCGAAGCAACTGAATTGCCCTACCAAGAAAATATGACCACATGGGAACCAAGAGATGTTCCTGAATGGGATCTTTGGGACGGATGGCATGACGCTGTTCTTAAGAGTTCAGGATTCGTTAGAAAGAAAAAAAGCAAAGAGCTTGGAAAGAGTTCAAGTTTTGATTGTGAAAACGAAGATGTTGTTGACGCAATGAATGAAGGCTTACGTTGTTACAAGATTTTACACGACAAGAGGATACGTGCAAGTATCGACTCTTATACTTGATTAGTATGTAAAGAATTTTAGAAATTGACTTGAGTTTGAATTTCCAAACTCAATTGGTTTGAATTTAATGAAACAACTAAATATATTTAAAGTTGAAGTCGATCAATACAATATTACAAAGCAGCATATTATAAATATTTAATATTTTGGTTCACCCATGTCATTAAATTAATTATATTAAAACTAGTAATGAAAACAAGACTGATTGTAAATTGTTTCTCGCGCACTTGCATGGCGTAAATTAAAAACGAAATTATATTTAAACAATATTAGTTACATAAATAGACACTTTTTTTTATTAGGCCTGACAAAGACGTTATCAGACAGAAATCTTCCAAACCCCACGTAGTGGGTCAGTTTTTTACGAAAAACCACGCGCCATGCAGAAAGTTAATTGGCACCACAATAATGTCCTCTTAAAAATTAACCTGTATTTTCTAGTGGCCATACAGTATAGTGGCTTTGCAGAAAATAGAAAAGATATTGCAGGTATATATACTCGATATTTCTGTTTGATCATGCGTGAACGATTGCCAAGATACTATTTTGGGCCCAGGCTCTAACGCGTTACTTGCTATTTTCGTGCTTGCGCGTGTTCATAAAATAGAAGTTGTTTGACCAGTTTAAAGCTTGACTGGCTCGCCCCAAGATCGAGTTTGTGACTGGTCGGAAAGGGGCTGTGATGCGCAGGGTAGACAACAACCGGCTCGCTGCAAGATTTTAAAAATCCGGCAGTCCAACTCTTCAACGTAAAAAAAATATATTTTAAATATTTTACGTTCTTTGCAAACAGACAAAAAATATGTGAAACACTATAAACAGTGTAACTGTACTTAATATATTGACCGGCGTAAATATTATATTTTTGAGCCATAGCGAACACAGCAAAGGCGTTTATGCCAGTATATAGAAAGTATATTTTTAGTCAAGAACTTTATTTAACAATTGAATATCGCCAAAGGCGAGGTGAATATCGATCGGTGAATAATAACCGAGACGAAGTCGAGATTATTATTCACCGCTATTCAATGAACCTGAGGTGAATAATTGTTTTAATATAAATACACATTTTCATACTTTTAGGAACAACATTTTCTTTTAAATTGTTAATTTCCTCGTCTGTCGCATTGACAAATTGGCTGGCGGCCATTCTGAATAAACGCTGTAGGTGATTATCGAGAATTAGTTTGAAGCAGCTCGACCAATCAGCGCGCGCGATTTTCTATAATTACCTGTGTATTTATACTAAAGCTATATATATTTATTTTAAAGCCGGCTAAATCTAATACATTTTGCGCTTGTGTTTATACATATGCATACAGTCAAGAATTATGAAACCGGTACCGTTTTGAAACTTTGTGAATACCTGTTTAAATATACCAATGAATACTGGCTATATCTCTAGTAATATAATTCAACTGAGTTTAAGCCGCGAGACGCGTCTCTCATTAATTAAAACTGTAATTTTAGTCACAGAGCGTCAGTCATGTTTTGGCTAGCGCATCGCTAATAAATGATTTACGCCCAGCGTGACGGTTTAAAATGGAATCAGTGAGCAAAATATGGTGCTTCAACTATTGTGACCTACACTTTACTGGTATACAACAACTTTTGCGTTTTTTCGTAGCACTTTTATTATTGGCCTTTGCACTTCTCAGAAATTCTCGCTGACGGACGTTGGACAGTGGCGCAACAACAGGGAATTGAGGGAAAGTACATTTCAGGAGTTTTATTATATAAGCAAAAAAGATATTTCGAAGTCTCGCAAGCCATCTTATGACTCCATAATTATTATGACGCCAAAAAACAACTAATGCGTTCGAAAAAATATCGCACGGTACTCGTTGGAATATCTATTTGGGCACTAGAATAAATATTGTGCACTGGAATACTGAAATATTCGGTCTATAAGTCAAACTATCAAAGCCCCAAAAAGGGAGTGCTATCATGCATTTTGTTATATTTTCTAATTATAGGTTAACTTTTGTTTATGCTTGATAGCCATTGCATGCAACTGGCAGCTTATGTCTTTCATTACCTTTTTTAGCTCAAAAAAGTAAAATAAAAATAATTAAAAATTAAAGCAAGAAACTTGAAAAACAATAACACTTTAGTGTAAATACACAGGTGATTATAGAAAATCGCGCGCGCTGATTGGTCGAGCTCTGGTCGAGCTACTTCGGACTAATTCTCAATAATCACCTACAGCGTTTATTCAAGATGGCCGCCAGCCAATTTGTCAATGCGACAGATGAGGAATCGAAATTAACAATTTCAAAGAAAATGTTGTTTCTAAAAGTAGGAAAATGTGTATTTATACTAAAACAATTATTCACCTCAGGCTCAGTGAATATCGGTGAATAATAACCTAAGTTAACCTCGACTTCGTCTCAGTTATTATTCACCGATATTCACCTCGCCTTCGGCGAATAATTGTTAAATAGTTAACGCCGCATATATACGAGCCGCTATATACTCCTATAATATAGGAAACTGAGTCGAGAGAGTTACATGCCGAAAACACAACTTGGAATTCAGAACTTCAGTACTTCAACACGAGTGCATAAACCTGCGCTAGAGAATGTTTATTTTAATTTTTAGGCAAATACTTTTTACATGTAATAAGATCATTACTCAGCAGTTTCCATATTAATGCCGCAAAAGAACTATATATAATATTAAACGAAATATAGTAAGGTTTGAGTACTGCCGAAATTATTGAACGTAGTTTCTAACGTTTCGAGCGAAGGCCCTTCGTCAGAGAGAAACTGGGAACGCGCGTAAAAAATCTGGGGTGGCGACCGGAGAAGCACCTTCTATACGAAAAAAGACATGTTAGTATGAGATTTATACCAGATATTTTTAATCGATCTTGGAATTTAAATGTGTTTTTTTGCACCTCTTCTCTTTTTATGTAATAAAAAAGAATAAAATTAAAGCTTCAAGATGAGTCAAGCCCTTAGACTCTCGGCGGTGGTACAATAATTATATCTACTGAAAAGTACTGGACCATATCGATCAGATTTTCGTCCCCAAAATATCGAGGCCCGCAAAGAACGCCTGGGAAGGAGGCTAGTCTACGGCTTGCAAAGTATCGTATTTAGAATTAGTATTCCTCATTTGGAAATTATAGTTTACTGGTATCTAAACTAGATTCGCGATTTTTTCGTCGCAGTGCCACTTTAATTAAATTTTTGCATTGTGTTTTCAAATGGACAGTGATGGCCAGGTGATGGCTATCTATGGGCAATAACGGACGATCATGGATAGTAATGTTTGTGTGTGGATCACTCACTAGACAGTGGTGTGGGGGATATTCCACAAAACGAGGAAAACATGGCGACTTCTGTTGAAATACCTTTACGAGACACAGACGAAGTAAGTAGCATTTTTTCATACCTATGAAACCAGGATTCATATTTTAAAAACAGTAATGGAATTAAAACACGATATTTATATATCTTGTTAGGTTATAGAACTGCAGTTTGATCAGCTGCCTGAAGGAGAAGAAGTCTTGAGTATTTTAAAGCAAGAGAATGCTCAGCTTAAGATATGGAATGTATTGGCGGTATGTTTCAACTATTTTTACCTTATTGTTGCCCAGACGGTTTCTTCTATACGAGTATTAAATTGTCTTACATAAAACGACGTCTAGGCAAGAATGGGTTTATAAATAAAATAATAGGCTGTGTGTGCAATGGTCACAAAATATTTTTATTAATATGATAAAGAATAGAGAAAAACATTTAGCTGGTCAATTAGTATGAATATTAATACTCAGGATAAAATATGAAGATCAAGCATAGACACTATAACAAAGTTCATACCCTCTTGGAGGGGGAACAGAGATCAATAGAAGCCAGACTGGAAAGTTTGTAAAATGCACAATGGAGACTCGTATATTTCTTATATGCAGGCAATTGTCAGCCTGAAACTGCACAATGGAGATCTCCGTAATGGAGTGCAATGGAGATCTCTGTTGCGTGGTACAAACTTTCCAGTTACACCCAGGTGCATTCCATGTAAACTTCATGCCAAAGATACGCCAAGCCTTTCAAAATGTCACACCAAGACCTTCAAAAGACCACTCCAAGATAGGCTGTTGCGGTATATCGATATATCGATAATTATCGTTTTTTTTCAAATATCGGTTATTCGGTATTTTAAATTTGAAAATATCGATATACCGAAAATATTGAAATCTTACCGAAAATATCGAAATCTACGATATTATCGGTATTAGATGCGCGAAAACCGATTATCACTGTTTTGTCGCTTGATTTTTTGTTGAACTTCTGTTGCGGAAGTTTCGGGACTCTCTTTGCGGCAAATCACGCTACCCATTGTCAAACTATGACTCATCCTGAATACCTAATCGTTTCAATTCCCAAAGCGCACATTTCACGGGCTGTCGACTCGACAGTGTCGAGGATAGACTCATCGCAGTCTTTAGAAAATTTTTTCGCACGCGATGAGTCATCGCTAGAATAAATAGAACATGTTTGTGACAAATACAGTATATACCGACTCAATCGACAATCTCCAGACTCGTTTGTTTATATTCTTGCGCGCGAAGATCAACGTTCGAAATACCAACATGCCGCCAAGCACTGTTTGGGATCATTTCAAGAAGGGAAAGGATGATCCCGAGTGTCAACTCCTGCCAGCAGTTCGCCGTCTGAGAGACTATTCAGTAAAGTCGGTCAAATTATAACTTCGCAGAGAGCCCAGCTAAAGCCAGACCAAGCAAACATGCTCGTCTTTCTGGCAGAAAACTTGTAAATATATTATATATATATATCATTGTAAATATATCATTTGTTACATTAAAGCTCGATTCACACTTCGAAAAAGGTGCTTTTTCTTTTGTAAAACGTTATTCTTATGATATCCTGGCGTCTGGTGAAAATTAGGCTTAAAATATAGTTAATTTCCATCGCGGAAAAATATCGATATATCGATATTATCGGTTTGTTTTTTTCGATAACCGATATCGGTATTTTTTCAATACCGCAACAGCCTACTCCAAGATTTTCAAAATGGCAAAAATGCCACACCAAGATCCTCAAAATGCCACACTATGCCATCAAAGATGCTGGGTGTGCACTGGAAACATGTACCCGTAGCAATTTCTGCAATGAAAATACACCAACCAAGTACTTACACACCATTCACCAGTACGCCGCAAACACTACGATTGAATGGAGGATTGTACGCTGAGCACTCTTGAGGTCCACACTGAAGATATTTGGTGTGACCTACCTAAAATGTACTCTGGGTTTACACATATAAAAATACCCAGGTTGTTCCATACCTGCAAACAAGTTGTTACAAGGCTGTTTCAACAAGCTGTCACTGGGATGGAGTTGCACTGGTTGTTCCCAGTTTGTTAACAAGTCTGTAATGGGTTGTGAACAACTTGTAAAAAGGTTGATGACTCCAATGGACTTGTGACAAGTTGTTCAAATAACTTGTTACTGCTCTGCACTTAACAACTTGCTACAAGGTTGACAAGACCAAAAAAAAATACCTGGGTTTCCTATTTCTCTTCACAAAAACTTAGGTAGGGTAGGTCAGATTTCTTTTTTTTTTTACTTTTTTTTAATTTAGTGCCTAGGAATAACAATATCTATTAAAGCTAATTTTGAGCACATTACTAGGTTCTGAAGCCACACTTGCTATCCCAAGATGCAAATCATGCTGCAACTCGGGCCCATGCTCCTTAAAAATTCAATAAAAATATTAGGGTCAGCATTTTGCTAGCAAAAAAAGGTAGGGTTGGGAAACCGGAAACCCAGGTTTGTTTGTTTTTTGCCCAACAACCAGCTTGTATTGGCCTACTACACACTTGTTGTGAACACATCTTGTTAACAACCTGTGAGATTTTTGCACATCACGTAAATTGCATCATTTTCTAGAGGAGTCTACGAATTGTTCTATATAGGTCAGCGACTGTAATTTATAATTCACATTTTTTTTAAAAATACAAAACTGTAAATAGATTACAGTAAATACAGGCTCAGACCTCAAGTCAGTGATTGATTAAATCTATGGTAAATCAGTAATGTAACATACAAACAACAATATACCAGACACCATGCTAATATCACAATATTATGGCTCACTCAACAAGTAAAATCTTCTAGCATTACACAGAGTAAAATAATAAAGAGGCTGTTTTTTTGACGCAGGGAGTCAAAAGATAGGCTCAGTTAACTGTTTGACTACTGTCAGTAGAGGTTCTCACTTGACTACTACAGAATAAAATAATAAAGAGGCTGACTTTGACGGCAAGTCTGGGAGTCAAAGGAAGAGAGATAGGCAGATAGGATCAATTACATGTACAGTACTGTAACCCTTTGACTACTAGTCTAGAGGTTCTCACTTGACAAGTAAATAAAAATGGTTTGCTATTACACCACATTCCTGGTTTTGGCTTGTCTGGGGGATAAAAGGTTAAATTGAATAATTTACCAATTTAAATGTGCCAGCTTTGCAACTTTTAAAACCATGTGTACAGAAGAAATAAAGCTAAAAAGCAAAGTTTGCACAACCTACAGTACATGTAAGCAGTGACCCTCCCCAGTCCCCCGTAACACCAGTGGAGCCATACAGTGCATGTAGACTTGTATTAGGCTGAGTTGGATAATTTAAGTAACATGTGTTTGTTTTTAGCTTTCACTATAGGTTTTGAAACTTTTATGCTTGTAAATTGTGGAGTCTTAAGTTTATATAAAGTTTATATAGAAGAAGGAGAATAAAAAGCTGTAAAATAAATATGTGACAGCCAAATAATTTACTTTAAAGATTTAGCCAGTTTAAGGAGGGGGCTTGATGAGTCATTAAGTTTGGAGAGTGTTATAAATAAGTGTATAGCGCTTTTTTTTTCAAAATTAAGAGTGGTTTCATAATAGTATTACTGTATAACAATTAGACAACAAGCACGAGTTTTCTATCAGCAAATATTCAACGAAATATTCTGGGACTCTGGGAACAAAAGTGGTGTGATTGCGCAATTATTCTAGACTTCGCGTGACGGACCAGTCTGATGTGCGTTAAATCCGCCACTGCATGCGCATGTACTGTATACTGTAGTAATTTCGGACATTTCCTTGGTCTCGTACGGTAAAAAAAGTAAAGTTTTCTAATACGTAAGTGAAGTCAACAGCATTATTTGATATTTATTGATAACGGCACGTTCACACCATTTAAAATTTCATTATGTCACGTTTTAAGACATTCTACTTCATTATAAAATGTTACGGTTCTTTGTAAGATGTTATGCGACTAAGTTGTAAGACATTATGCTTTATTATAAGATTTTACGCTACATTGTAAGACATTATGCTTTATTATAAGATTTTACGCTACATTGTAAGACGTTATGTTTTGTTATATGATGTTACGCTACGTTGTAAGAATGTTACGCTTCATTGTGGGATGTTAGGCTTTATTGTAAGACGTTACGCTTTATTGTAAGTTGTTACATTACCGTTTACGTCTCAATTTCTTTGTTTTATTACGTTGCATTGTCGTATTTCATGAACTTAGCCATGCACACATAGTTTATGCTAAAAATAAACAGTTTATGTAATAGATGTGGTGCTTTTTATAACTTGTGTGTTGCGATTGCATGTGAACAGTATCTGATATTTGTTTCAGCTGAACTTTATTTCTGACGTGTTTATACAATTATAGTTAATAGGCGAATTTCAGGGTGTTGCGCGCGCATCATTTTTCAAAAAAACTGGAAAACTTCACACAAAGTAAATATACTGTTTAAAATAAACACTGTTTAAAATAAACAAAGTATAGATGCAGTTCTGGATGATTAGCAAGTCTGTTTGCCATTGCTTACTTTGTGGTATACCGGTCGCGATTTAGGAATCACCTAATTCTGTTGGGTTTCTCGTTGGGTGCAACAGACCCAACGAGATTTCAAAAGTTCAGTAAACATCTGAACGCCGCGTGTTTTTTTCAGAAGAGAGTTACAGTAAAAACCCGCTAACAAGAACCTACCACTATTAAGAACCTCAGGCTGAAATTAAGAATTTATTTATATAAGAATATATAAGAATATAAGAACCTATCCCAGGCTGATTTGGTAAAATGTAGGTACTTGTTAGCGGGTTTTTACTGTACTCTGTATTTTTAAAGATTGCAGCGTGTGAAAACTTTTAGATCACCATGGTAACTGATCAGATTTGATACATGAGAATTAGTCATGACAACTTTACCTCATCAGTAAGCATCTTGTTAAAAGAGACCGTATTTGGCAAATGGAAAAATGAAAGAACTATGATAATACTCTGCTTCACCAAGCTGTTATATTTGTTTTCTACTTATAGCTACACTAGGCACTGACCTCAACTCTATAACTTTCAACGACACGGCCTCTACAAACCCAGAAAATCCAACAAACCCAACAGACCCAACGAATCCAACAAATTGAACAAACTCAACAGACCCAACAGACCCAACGAATTCAACAAACGCAACATTCCCAACGGATCCAACGAATTCAACAAACCCAAACAGACCCAACAAACCAAACAAACCCGACAAACCCAACAAACCCAACAGACCCAACAAACCCAACAAACCCAACAGACCCAACAGACCCAACAAACCCAACCAACCCAACAGACCCAACGAACCCAACAAGCCCAACAGACCCAACAGACCCAACAAACCCAACAGACCCAACAAACCCAACCAACCCAACCAACCCAACAGACCCAACAGACCCAACAGACCCAACAAACCCAACAGACCCAACAAACCCAACAGACCCAACAAACCCAACAGACCCAACAAACCCAACAAACTCAACAGACCCAACAAACTCAACAGACCCAACAAACTCAACAGATCCAACAAACCCAACAGATCCAACAAACCCAACAGACCCAACAAACCCAACAGACCCAACAAACCCAACAGACCCAACAAACCCAACAGACCCAACAAACCCAACAAACCCAACAGACCCAACAGACCCAACAGACCCAACAAACCCAACAGACCCAACAGACCCAACGAACCCAACAAAGCCAACAGACCCAACAAACCCAACAAACCCAACAGACCCAACAAACCCAACAGACCCAACAAACCCAACAGACCCGACAAACCCAACAAACCCAACAGACCCAACAAACTCAACAGATCCAACAAACCCAACAGATCCAACAGACCCAACAAACCCAACAGATCCAACAAACCCAACAGACCCAACAAACCCAACAGACCCAACAAACCCAACAGACCCAACAAACCCAACAGACCCAACAGACCCAACGAACCCAACAAAGCCAACAGACCCAACAAAAGCCAACAAACCCAACAGACCCAACAGACCCAACAGACCCTTTGGTAAGAATGAACTGCTTCGAGCGCCTTTGATATGGCCACGTTGATCTGCGTCCTTCGCAATTCAGCCGCTGGCTGTGAGTAAGGATGATTAGCCCCCAGTCCTTTATCCTTTATTTTGCGAGTATGAGGCGAGACTGCATGTACATGTACAGGTATGGTAATGCTGTCTTTTGGGCAACATGTACTGTAGTCAACAACACCTTTTCGATAAATACATTCTATAAAGAATAAAACATAATCCAAAATCGTCATCCTGTCACCTGTGACTTGATTTTCAAGTTAAAAACAAGATAAGACAATATGAGAGGTAATATTTCGACTCTATTTCAAACTCATTATCAAGCCAATAATTTACAAGAGACCATTTATATATACAATAATCGCAAGAATGATGTCACCGCTTAATCACGTAGAAAAATGCTTTCGTGTTGACAAGTCAGGATAAAAAATGTTAGCTAATTGCCTCAGGCAAATGAAAGATAAACATTAAAACTTTGACAGTGGTGAAATATTACAAGTTTTAAAAATAAGATACTGTAAAACTAAGGAAATAGAGAGAGTTCTTTGCTGGCTGGCCTTTGGGCCATTTTTCAGTTCAGGCTTTTTAAATTATGATTAAAAGAGCCTCTAAAATAAGTAATAAGTAATTTGCAGGAATGAATTATTTTAAAATTATGAAATATTTGGCGTACTAAACTATGTCCAAGAAGAGTGCAATCAGAAGTGTTATTATACAGTCATTTCCAACTCACTTTTCGCCCAAATCTTCGGACGTTCGTTCGGAAGTTCGTAGTTCGTTTTGAACTCTGCATTTGATTGGTTGCTTGGTCCCTAGGAGCCAATCAAATGCGTAGTTCAAAACGAACTTTGAACTTCCAACAAACTTGCGAACTTCCGAAGATTTGGGTGAAAAGTCAGTTGGAAATGACTGTAAGGTTGTCGTAAAGAATGTTAGGGTGGCAATGTATTGAGCATGAGGACAGTCAAGTAGGTGTTGTACTACAGCATTAATGTTGACGTTAGAGTGTTCAGAAGGGCGAGTTTGAAGGCAGAGTTTTTCCAATGTATCTGTGGCTGCAACCCGGACAAGAAAGAAATCTCATCAATTAAATTTTTTTCTACAATGGTCTGGTATTTTATCTTTATTTGAAATGAAGAAGGCGGTTTTTTTTTTGGTTTGGTAAATTACAGCGAATTAACAATCCTGCAATGTCTGGCATAGGGCTTGATACCACGCCATTAACTACTGTACCCGCACTAGTGTGCCTAACAAGGACACAGTACTGTAAACTACGACCTTTGGAGGGTGTAGCTCCGTCGGAGAGGGTTTGCCCTAAGAGCTGAGGAACAGTATACAGGAACAGGCGATCCACCAAGACGGGTGCGGTCTTATAGGTAGAGCAGCTCCAGGCAAGCCTAAACTCCCAACTAACTTGTAGCAATGTTGCCGAGAATTACCCTCTCCTAACAGAACTACTGTCACACATAAGGTGGAGAAGTAACTTACCAAATGATAATCAATGGTTCCGAAATTACCATACCGACTTGGACCTAAGAAAGCCACCAGGGGCCAACCAACAGAGAAAAGCGAAAGCTGCAGTTGAACGAGCAACATCCAGGTGACCATCAATGAATGGAACCTGTACGCAAAGCCAGAAGCAAAGGCCCACGTCTGCAGCAAAGAAAAGCAACAAACGGGCCCTTTCCAGAGCAGGTAGACAAGTACATAGCAAACAACGGCACTAAGCCAAAGCCGGACAAGCTGGTACTGTTAAGCACCAGCTACTACACATTACAGCACAAAACAGCACACTACGGCACATTTTCTCAGAGTAGCCAAGAACACACCCTACAAATTAAGTTATCACCCAGAGTAGCCGGGGAACAGACCCGATGTACGGGTGCGGCAACACAAACTACCAACAGCTAGACACATGCTACCACTATACATAATTACAGCACACTACTGCACATATTCTTGGAGTAGCCAAGAACACATCCTACATAAGTTATCACCCGGAGTAGCCGGGGAACAGACCAGATGTACTGGCGCGAAACATACAAGCGAACTGTGAGGACCCGAGGACCCCCCACACGACTGTGCAACAGCAGGGGGCACAAATACAGACCCCCAACGTCTGTATGGCAAAGTTGCATAGAACGGACCCGCACATACTGAGGACCCCCACTTGACTGTGCAACAGCAGGGGGCACAAATACAGACCCCCAACGTCTGTATGGCAAAGTTGCACCGTACGGACCCGCACATACTGAGGACCCCCCACATGACAGTGCAACAGCAGGGGAGCACAAATACAGGCCCCCAACGCCTGTACGATAAGCAGTGTTGCACAGTACGGACCCACATAACGACATCGCCAATGCAATTAAAGAGACCCCTGCCTAACAGGGCAATGGCAGGGCAGCACAATACACTGCCCCAGTGACAGTACGGCAGCAGAAAGCACAAAACAGTTCCCAACGACTGTACGGCAGCAGTAAAGCACATTTACAGTCACCCACAACTGTAGTATAGCAAAGTAGCACAAAGAAGCCCGTCGCAACTGCAGAAGACAGCAACTAAGCGCAACGCAGAAGCCCCAGCAACAGTACGACAGCGAGGCACCGTAGGACAAAGGCAGACCCAGGGTACAGGAGGACAAAGGCAGTCACCCAAGGCACCGTAGGACAAAGGCAGTCACCCAGGATACAGGAGGACAAAGGCAGTCACCCAGGGTACCGTAGGACAAAAGCAGTCACCCAGGGTACCGTAGGACAAAGGCAGTCACCCCGGGTACAGGAGGACAAAGGCAGTCACCCAGGGTACCGAAAGACAAAAGCAGTCACCCAGGGTACAGGAGGACAAAGGCAGTCACCCAGGGTACCGTAGGATAAAGGCAGTCACCCAGGGTACAGGAGGACAAAGGCAGTCACCCAGGGTACCGTAGGACAAAGGCAGTCACCCAGGGTACCGAAGGACAAAAGCAGTCACCCAGGGTACAGGAGCACGAACACGGCCTCAGCCACTGTGGGATAGCAAATAGCACCAACGCAAAGCAGATCCCTCGCAACTGTATGACAGCAAGGAACATTAGCACAAATGCAGTCCCCCCGCAACAATATGATAGCAAAGTAGCACACATGCAACCACCCAGCAACTGTGCGATAGCCAGGCACAACAGCATAAATGCAGTCTCCCAGCACCAATATAATAGCAAAGTAGCACACCTGCAACCACCTAGCAACTGAAAGACAGCAATGAACATTAGCACAAGAGCAGTCCCCCCCCCCCCCCCCCCAGCAACAATATGATGCAAAGTAGCACACAAGCAACCACCTAGCATCTGTATGATTGCAAAGTAGTGCACATGCAGTACCTGGGCCGCAACCGTAGCACCGCAAGGAACACAAAAACCATGCCCGCAACGATTGCAGGCATTAGGGGCATCAGCAGCAATACAAAACCTACTTGCACGACTGAGCGAACCCAAGCCAAGGAATGGCAACGGCTCAACCACCTGGATGCCTACTACACGGGGTGGGAGGGTGGGTGGTAGCGAAGTGTCACATACGGCAGTCGGTACACGAATGAGCTCTGAGCATCTATGCTCATTAACTTAGCCAAGGGGCTAGTGGATTTGATACCCCCAAGAAGAACCCCCAAGGGACCTGTGGAACCACAACACATACACATCGCATGATGTTAATTATTTTTATTTCATAAATCCATTTAACAATCCTGCAATGTCTGGCATAGGGCTTGATACCACGCCATTAACTACTGTACCCGCACTAGTGTGCCTAACAAGGACACAGTACTGTAAACTACGACCTTTGGAGGGTGTAGCTCCGTCGGAGAGGGTTTGCCCTAAGAGCTGAGGAACAGTATACAGGAACAGGCGATCCACCAAGACGGGTGCGGTCTTATAGGTAGAGCAGCTCCAGGCAAGCCTAAACTCCCAACTAACTTGTAGCAATGTTGCCGAGAATTACCCTTCCAACGACACCCTCCAGCTATGCTGGAGAAGGGATTCGAGGCACGAACCCTGCCCAATGGCGTTTCTACAACCCCAAAACCTCGTGGTGAAACTGCAACACATGGAGAACTGCGAATGTAACGACGAGAAGCACTGTTGGAGCAAGCGAGTCCGGGAAGCCCACTACAGCATGGGTCAGAAACATCTGGCAGGGGGGGGGGGGCAACAAGACGTGGCACGTGCCAAGAGCTCGTTGAACACTTAGAACAAATACAAGCAGCCAGAATGGCAAAGCATGCAAGCACTAGCAATCGTAACCTAAAAGCCACCGGCACAGGCATGGTAACTAAACCTACACCCCGGTAGAGTGACCCCGGTAACCCACCACCCGGTGCGCGCCTCAGCAGTAGAGTGCAATCTAAGAGACGACCAGCAGCAAACAGCAGATGCAGAAGCTATTGACCCCCTAAGCGCATCAGCATGGCAAGCGTAAGACCCATCATACACAGCAGCAGGTGGACACAACAATGCAGCACGACCACAACTGTGACACATCAAGCCACAGCTAGCAAAATGTGGAAGAAACTCTTAAGCTAAACACGGCACGCGCCGCAATTAAGGTAACCTAAGACATGTCTCGCGCAGCGGCTCTAGGAACGACAGGTTCGTCACCTGCAGAACTACAGTAACCGAAGATAAGTGAGCGGAGCAACTATTGTAAAGACAGACACGGCGGGTGTGGTAGTAGTACCACAACCAATGTCAAAGACCGCTGTGGTGGTAACCTAAGGTACGCACAGCATCAAGTGTGACTTCAGAAAACAAAACAGCAGCAATGGACCCAGTGGTGGAGGGGTAAGTGAACCCACCTAAAACAGCAAGTGCAGCGGGATAACCTAAGACACATCAGGTGCAGCAGCAAAACATACTATCTGGAACCACCAGGAACAGTGGCAAGCAGGGACTGAGAGAGACTGGCGAGGCGCAAGACTTGGCAACCAGAAACAGGGGGGGGGGGGGGCAATGGAAGCACCAGAAACACATCCGGTGTGGCAGCCAATTAACCCACAAGACATAACCCACAAGACATAACCGTGTATGATCTCTGATCTGGCCATGAAGAAAGGCTGGTAGTAAACCCCCCAGCAGTACAGCATATAGATGAAAACCAATTAAGACCCGCATAAAACCATACCCTGTAGGAACCATGCAACAGTTAGCAGGCTGAAAGACGAAATGGGTGAGCCCAGTGTGTAATTCCCACTGTGGGAAAGGGGCTAGCATGGCCCAATATCTCAACTCGCAGCCCAAGAGTGAGGGAAGGCCTACAACACGTGCAGGCTCATAATGAGGATTGGCCCAGAACAGGGGGGGAACTAGCTACTTCCCAGCATGACACCCAGACCCAGGACGCTTAGCCCACAAAAGCAGATAATAGACAACAAAGCGCATACCTGTAACAGACACAATAGCACAATCCTAGCACACAAGGCCGAAGCCACAAGCAAGCAATCCCCAAGGCAAATAGACAAAAGGCGCCTGAAAGGCTCAAAAACAGCCTGAAAGCAAGGCCATAACCAGGCCTTCTTGCAGAAAGCGCTAGCGTCTGAACCACTAAAGTAGGCTGGCAAACTTGCACCCTACAACATCAAGTCGAGCAGCAAAACGAGCCAGAAACAGAGCTGCCCTAATGTGTGAAGAGCAAACAATACAGAGTTTAATATAAAATGTAACACAAAAAGACCGCGGTGTTGAGGAGAATAACATTGAAATAAGCAACCAGTGAAATAAGCGACGTCGGCGAAAAAACAAATGCACTTGGACGTCTGGTATAACGTGGTTATGATCTCTGTCACACCCATAAGGTGGCCACTTGGCTGCATTGCTTAGGAACAAAGGACAGATATTCCAGTGGGATTTGCAGTCGGACGATGTCAAGCCCATAAAACAAAACAAAACATAACAGATAATTAGCAAAACAAATTTTTTGCACATAACATCACCGAGCCATAATTTCTTTGTTGCTGTGAGCTACAGCAGTAAACCGCACAAAAGGCAGCACAGAAAATAGGGCCTTATGAAAGCCAACTGTATTAACTAATAAGAACACATACTTGACAAGTTAGACACGCTATCGAAAAGACAACTTAATAGAGCATGCAGAGTAAAATATAACGCTAAGGAAGCCCTATAAAGGATTTACCAAATAATAGTACAGCAAATTGCAAGCGAAGAATAACTAGCTGCAGTGCGGGCGGCAGAATAGAACAGGCCAGGCAATATTTAGATAAAATCGAACGACTCGACTCACCTGGTAATTTATCCCAAATTAGGGCGTCCAACGACTTGACAAAAACGTTTGGCCTTTCGAACTTGTACGCCAGAGCGGAACAGTACTGAGATCTGAACAGCTAGCATATGCTACGAGCCGGTGAAACATACAAACGCTTAGCACATAAACACAAGCTGATTGAACTGCGCCGAGAGCCAGAATAAACAATCTCCTTCGATAAGGCTATAGCTCAAACGCAACGAACAAGCTGTTGGGAACTGCAAACAACACCACGGACCAAGTAGCGGTCTGTGAACAATAAAATTCTCCGGTAATAACTCTGGAGAGAACGACGAACTGAACAAGCCACGGACATGAAGACAAGCAAGCAAGCAGCAAAACAGCAGCGTATAAAACTTGCAACAAATCGATTAGACGCGACAAAAACTGATAATTTAAGCACAAACGTGGCAAAGAGCCACAGCTAAAAACGTCTGAAAGCTAAGCTACAGTGTACAAACCATACAACCGGCATAAACCGGTCGGAGTGAAGAGCCAGTTGAGCCAAAGTCTAAGGCAGCAAATCAAGCGACGAAGCACGACCAGCAAAGGGCAAGGAACCCTAGTTTCATGGCAAGCGTTTCCCACTTATCTGCCAACCACAATGCTGTGGACGGGTAAATAGCTGACGGTAGTCTTAGACAGAACCCGAGAAATTCGAGAAACAGCATATAGACAAGCAGCCTCTTGGTAGCGAAGTGTCACATACGGCAGTCGGTACACGAATGAGCTCTGAGCATCTATGCTCATTAACTTAGCCAAGGGGCTAGTGGATTTGATACCCCCAAGAAGAACCCCCAAGGGACCTGTGGAACCACAACACATACACATCGCATGATGTTAATTATTTTTATTTCATAAATCCATATTGACTTCAACTTTTACGTTGCGCCAAAGTTATATAATTAGGCTACGCACTTATCTTGCCTACCAAGGAAAGGTAATCTTAACCAAGTTTTGAGAGAAACATCATCAAAAGTTTAGGACAGTTTAGGTATGCACAATTTAGTTTCTTTCTGACGAAGGGCCTTCGCTCGAAACGTTAGACTTCTAACGTTATCTCTCCAAGAGGTCTCTACTTGACAATTAAAATTGTCTGACGTTAGACAGAGTAAAATAGATAAGTTACCAAATGGCAACACTATACCTTATAGGTTTACTGTGAATGGAAACATTCAATATTTTAAAGATTTAATTACTGGTTTTTTTTTTGCTAGATTCAATATTTTAAAGAAAGCAGGACTGATGATTTTGTTCAGTTACTGGAAACTGCAAAGACAGGTAAGTTTCAATTTTCAAACATTTATTTAAGTGCCTACAGTGTATATGCAACAAAAATTCACCCAGTATTTTTATGATTGTATTTGAAAGAACATTTGGGGTAATAAAAACGACTTTTCAGGCCATGTGATGAAAACAACAACAAAGGGGTTGATTCACCGAGTTGGAGATAACAGTACTGTAAAACAGTGGTTTGTGTTGTTTTCAATACATTTGAAAACTGCAAATGTTTTTAATTGGTTTGGATAAGGAATTATCCTCAGACAACTGTTATCTTAGACCCCATCCACACGTATACGTTTTCCTAGCGTTTTCATATTGTTTCAGCTAATGAGACCAGGGGCGGCGTGGCCCACCGGGACACCGGGAGATTTCCCGGTGGGCCCCGATGATCTGTATACCTTGTGGGCCCCAACAATTTGTGACTGGTGGGCCCAGATATTTTGTAGATGGTTGGCCAATAATTTTTAACCACTGCAGCATAAAACTTGAAGTACAGTTTAGATTATGGAATACTGCAGTTCTATAGCGTTGCTTATGCAGCACATTTATTTTATAGTATTTTATGATATTAATCCGTGTATTGAAAATAACAAAACTGCATGCAACTACTGTACGATAGATTATAAATATTATATCGTTGTTTTTCTGTTTTTAAACTTTTAAAATGCATGTGGCTAAGAGGTGTTGTCAGAACGCTGGAAATTTCATTTCAGACACCCCAAATTTCAAAATATTTTTGGGGGAGCATGCCGGCAGTTCTATGATGTTCTATGATGACCCCTGAAAGTGGGCTCTAGAATGTGATTTCCTGGCCCCTATTTCAGAATCACGCCGCCACTGAATGAGACCATTGTTTTCTGCTCCCCTGAGGACCGAGAACAATATAAAAACGCTATGAAACGGCATACGTGTGGACATGGCCAAGGCTACATTATAATATTAGTTTATATAGATTTAATACAAAAACGTTTCTGATTGGTTGTCGTGCGTGCTCTATTTCTCAATGAGCACGAGAGAATGCGCGGGAAAACATTTTCCTAAATAAATATTAGGTCGAGATTTTGGAATATTTAAAATAAATGTAAAGCGATTTAAAGCGGACGCGTCGAGCATCCCTTACTCTTTCTTCGTGCTCTCCCAAATTATCGTATGTGCATCCATAACTCGATGGGAAAACCATTTCTTAAATATAGTGTACCTTAGGGCCTGTTTACAAGGAGGTAGGGTTACCCTAGCATCCGGGTCAAAGTTAGCCTGGGTTTACAAGCAAAATTTCACAGGTAGGGTCACCCTGCTGCCCGGGTCAACTTTATTAGACGTGATTACCAAGCACTAATAACAAGAGGCGAGTTATCCCTATACCAAACGTGTTTACAAGGACAAAACATAACCCGGCTACTAGGGTAACCCTAGTGGCGTGATAGGGTTACCCTAGCGTCCTTGTAAACACGATAATTTGCAATGTTCGAGTACTGTACGAGAGCTAGGATAACCCTACCTTGTTGTAAACAGGCCCTTGATGATTTGAATAAGACCCAGGTTGCTTAATATATACTGTACATATTTGTTTTAGATGGGAATATCAATTATACAAACAGTGATAAGGATAGGATGATGTGCCTAGACACACTTGCTGCTTATTATGTTCAAGAAGCAAAGAAAGAAAAAAATAAAGAAAAGAAAAAGGAATTGTTTACGCAGGTAAAAAACGAAAAAGAAAACACGACTTGCTTTTACTCACTTTTGATTATACTGTTGTGGCAAAACTCACACATGCAATAGACCTTTCCGCAGGAAGTGAATGGATCACGTGATCTTTCTTTTTGACAAATCTGATTGGCTAATGTCCAATGTTTGTCCGAAGTTTTGGATGTCCGAAGTTTTGCGAGAGCCAATCAAATCTCTCAACGCGTTATCCACGCACTTCGTGCGGAAAGGTCTATTGACAGTACGGAAAAGATGGTGTTTACACATTGCGACCTTGAATAAGTTTAACTAACAGCTAACCAGAGTTTATCTTGCATACATGGGTTAAGTAGACAGTTTCTTTCCTAGCAAAAGTGATGTTTTTAAGCCCAGTTTTCCAATAATTCTGCAAGAAGCAATATTCACTACGTTACGTGCAAAAAATTGTAGTAACAAGTCACCATCTTTTGGTATGGTTAATTTTATTGGGTCATTTTAGAGATAGCAATAAGTTAATTCCATTAGCCCATTCTTGTTTTCATGTGGCTTTTTCAATTGTCAAGGGGAGGTTTTATCCTGCAGTTTAGGAAAAAAATAAGTATAAAACTATTGATGTATGTATGTACGACATGCAACTGCAATGAAACGCAAAGTATAAGGTAAATCTAAAGATACATTAATGCTAACTATAAGTTGAAGTTGATAATTAAAAGGCTGTATTTCAGTTATTGTGACAGCTCAGAAATTTGTAAGTCTTGAACGAACAACTTCTAATTCTTTAATTTAAACCAAGTCATGTATTTTGAGTATAAAAAAGGTTTTTATACTATCCACAAGAGCTATAGAAGAAGCTGTATGAAAGATATTTTCAGAGTTTAACAAATGCAAATTTACTGTCAATGTTTATTTTAGGCAACGCAGCTTTTCACAATGGCTGATAAAATTATCATGTACGACCAGGTAATTGAAAATAATAATGTATTTGATTTAAGTAATATATGTACTCTAAATGCTTTGGTTAAGCTTTCGCGGAGTGAGTTTATTTAATTTCAGACTTCAAGAACGGGGGGCTAGATTATTTGTTTTATTGGAGAGAGGGACGTAATAGAGAGGGGCGTGATTTTGAATTATAAATTTTGAAGAAGAGTCGAATTAACTTTTCCAACATCTAGTCATTGTCAAAATGGCATGTACGTGCTACACGTTTATCAGTTGCGGCCCCCCTCCAGCCCTCCTCCACTGCCCCTCCAGCCCCCTTTCAATGTTTCGTGCAACCTATATGAGTAATGTGTTAAAGGTGTTATGCTACACATCGTGACTTTATTATTGAATGGGGTTGGGAACAACATTGAAACTGGGGAATATTGAAATGCGCCGTGATTTTCTCTTGTGGAAATAGAGCGAACTGGCTATGATTTGCCGGCAATATAAGAGTTGAACACAAATTCTGTAGTGTTGCATGTACTAGTTATTTTTGTCAATGCTGTATTGATTGTAGTTATTTCACTATGCACTCCATTTCACTGTGTTAAAACGTTTGTACTACTAATCTTAAACGTTTTCTAGAACCATCTTCTTGGTCGTGCATATTTTTGTTTATTGGAAGGAGACAAAATTGATCAAGCTGATGCCCAATTCAACTTTGTTCTTGCCCAAGTAAGTTGAACAAGAAATTAAGAAATTCTATTTATATAAACTCAATATTATATGAGAGTGTATAAAAGTAGAGTGCTGCGTAGGCAGTATTTTGGAATTTATTGCGATACTTTTTATCATTGCCGCCTCAAAATGAAATGGTTTGGTAATAAATTTTGCCCTAAACAGAATGCAGTGTGACCGAGGAACACGGGTTTCGAATTTCATGTTTTTTTTGCATCGACTTTCTGTTTTTAGCTAATGCAGTTATTTACGTTCTCGAACAAACCAATAATCATGGGGAATACTAGTATATTCCTTTTTGCCTCTATTGACAATTTTCAGCCTTCACAGTCCAATCGTATGGCGATCTATAGGAAACAAACAAACAAACAAACAAACAAACAAACAAACAAACAAACAAACAAACAAACAAAGTTAACAAACAAATATTGAATTTATATATTTTATTATAGCTTTCCCAGATAACATGTATATATATACAGATAAGCAATGTACAAAAGTTACTTAGTTAAAACAACCTAAATGCTAGTAGACGATGGCAGTGGATCCGCAACAGTGATTAGCCAATTACAGCGGGGCCGATTATATTAACAGGTGTAGCTAAAGTTTCAGTTGTTTTTGCTGTACAAGCTGTCGTTAGTAGTCAAACTCGGAGAACCTGAGTTCCAGACAGGACGTCCCTATACTTACACCTACATATAGCTGTCGGCAAGGAACGGTCGAAGTTGAAACATGGATGGCTCAAAGGGACCCGTCAAGTCCTTTCGCGTTTTTCACAAAATATTTAATTTAACACGTTTGTTGCTTTTTATATTTCTATAGTCAGGAAGCAACATTCCAGCATTGTTAGGTATGGTAACTACCACTTCTTAGTTTTAATTGTAATCCTCTAAAATTGTAATTATTAATTAAAATCTTTACGTAGAAATCTTGTTTAATATGAACAGCTGTTATGTCCTGCAAATGACAAAAAATCATACAGAATAGAATGATATAATTTTATATGACTATACTAGTCTTGTGTTTAATCACACCAAGTAACATTTACCAGGATGACGATACATGTGACAATACGTGTGATTTATGGTGAATATATGGTATGCATGTGACACTATTAGCGACTGCTAAGCTCCGCTCAAACGATCAAGTTTTCCTTGACAAGTTCCTTGGTAGCTTTCCTTGCTCGTGTGTACGATGAAGAAGTCTTTTCCAACAATTTTCCTTGACAAATTATAATTGCTCGTGTGTACGGTTGGACAAGTTTTCTTTGACGGCATGCAATGATCGCGTGATAAGCTTCTGAAATGATTTTGTCAAGTTTTCCTTGACGACAATATACAAGAAATTTTCCTTGTTCAAAAGCTGGCATGAACAAGGCTCCTTGGCAAGGAAAAACTTGTCAATTCGTGTCGTACACACGAACAAATAAAACTTGTCAAGGAAAAACTTGTCAAGGAAAACTTAGTCGTCTGTGTGGGACTTTAAGGTATTTACAGTACTTTGTTCTCTTTTTGTCCTCTTGTTGTAGTTTCTGTATAATCGCAATTTCAATTCCACATGTTTCATTTTTTTTAGGAAAAGCATGCATTTCATTTAGTAAAAAAGATTACAAAGGATCTTTGGCATACTATAAGAAAGCTTTGAGGACTAATCCAAATTGCCCAGGTATTAGAAACCTTTATCTTGTAAATATCCACAAGGCATGCATTGTATTCTGTACAATAAACTTTTGAATTATTAAACAAAATTTGTATATAATATAGACCCTTTTAATAAGTATAGAACACGTAATTTTCACCCTATGATGTCAATTTCTTTTATAGTCTTAGCTTTTGGATATTTTCAATAGAATTCAAAAGGCTGAAAATGACGTCAAATGCGGAAAATGACGTAATCTGCACTTATTAAAAGGGTCTATATCGTACTCGAGATGCCGTTTATTATCTGATTGAAAACACCGAGAGGTGTGTTGAAAAAACGAGGCGATAACCGAGTTTTTCAACACACTTTCAGGTGTTTTTAAATCAGATAATAAACGGCTTTCGAGTGTATGGTATATATAGCTTCTCAAACGAATCACTATTTAAAGAGAAATTTGAGGTAAAAGTTGTCTTAATTTATGGGAGTTTACTACCACATTTACCAACAACGTCTCGGTAACTGATTTCCATTATTCTTTCCTTATGAATTATTAATGAGTTTGAAAAGTACTGTTTAATAAACGAGCAGGGCGATAGCCGAGGTTTTGTTTATCGCCTCGTGTCTTTATACCTGATAAAACACGGGCTGCGACTTTATTGAACGAACAATTTCGTAAGTTCATTGACATAAGATTTTTGAAGATTAACCTTGTGTGAACCGTAAAATCCAGCAAGAAATTTATCGAAAAGCAAGCGTGCCTCTTGTAATATAAAGTCACCGACATTGGTACTGATTTCTTTTGTGTCTTTTTCATTCTTAGCTTCTGTCCGTCTGGGCATGGGTCATTGTTTTGCCAAACTTGGGAAAGACGAAAAAGCCAAACTTGCGTTTGAGCGTGCTTTGCAGTTAGATCCTTACTGTACTGGAGCAATGGTTGGTCTTGCTATTATGGAACTCAGCTCGAAGAAGGTAACAGTAACAGTATAAGTATCCACTAACAGCGTGAGTGACACTACACTAACAACCTGAATGACACTGTATAAGTATCCACTAACAGACTGAATGACACTGTATAAGTATCCACTAACAGCCTGAATGACACTGTATAAGTATCCACTAACAGCCTGAATGACACTGTATAAATATCCACTAACGGACTGAATGACACTGTATAAGTATACACTAACAGACTGAATGACACTGTATTAGGGGGCTTTCCATTTACACGGTTAGACCGGTCAGTCCGGTTAAATGGAACACGATTCGTTTGAGACCTGGGATGGTCTGACTGGAAAATTTGGTCCTAATCAAAAGCAAGTCCATTCTGGCCGGACTGATCGGTCTAACCTTGTCAATTGGAAAGCGCCCTAAGTATCCACTAACAGACTGAATGACACTGTATAAATATCCACTAACAGACTGAATGACACTGTATAAGTATATTAGCGCGCTGCTTCTCACCACTGAAGTTAACCCGATCGAATTAGGTTAGTACTTGGATGGGTGACCAACTTAGCTTCGTGTGAGTAGAGTTGTTAGTTCTCTGCTGTGCTTCGAGGGTTTTTCACCGGGTTCTCCGGTTTTCCTCCCTCCGCAAAATTAATATACTTAAGTCTCTCCCAGTTTAGAGAATAACCCTGTAAGGGAATTTGAGTCCTATTGTTGTTTCTCCAGTATCCGTTAGGTACAAATGATGATAATAAAATAATAATAATAGATATTAAGTTTTTAAAGTTGATCGCCCACATGTAGTACGTATAAGTTAATACACAATTGGTATCACTGCTATCTTACTATACTTTGTTTTGATGTGTTGCGAGGTAAAGGGATGATCTCAACCATCTTTTGCAAAGCTTAAAATGCCACTCTCGTATATATCTTCCTCTAAACTGCATGCTTATGCCCATGTAGTGTAGTGTAGTGTAGTGTAGTGTAGTGTAGTGTAGTGTAGTGTAGTGTAGTGTAGTGTAGTGTAGTGTAGTGTAGTGTAGTGTAGTGTAGTGTAGTGTAGTGTAGTGTAGTGTAGTGTAGTGTAGTGTAGTGTAGTGTAGTGTAGTGTAGTGTAGTGTAGTGTAGTGTAGTGTAGTGTAGTGTAGTGTAGTGTCGTGTCGTGTCGTGTCGTGTCGTGTCGTGTCGTGTGGTGTGGTGTGGTGTGGTGTAGTGTAGTGTAGTGTAGTGTAGTGTAGTGAACTAAATGTGGGTGGATAAATATTGTATTTATTATGCATTTAAAATGAGATAAAATGTTTTCTTCACCTTTTCTTCATCGAATTTTGAAATGAAACTTTGCACGATTACTAACTACCAAAACATCTTTAGGATTATGCAAAAACATTTTCATGACTTTCATCAGAGAACCACTTTAAAGTTTTTAAAGTTGATCGACCACATGTAGTATTGTAGTATGCTTAAGTTAATACACCACAATTGGTATCACTGCTATCTTACTGTACTGTTTTGGTGTGTTTTGAGGTAAAGGGATGATTTAAACCATCTTTTGCAAACCTTAAAATGCAACTCTCATATATATCTTCCTCTAAACTGCATGCTTATACCCACGCAGTGTAGTGAACTAAATGTGGGTGGCTAAATTAAAATATTGTATTTATTATGCATTTAAAATGAAATACAATGTTTGCTATATGGTCATTAACTATACAGGGTTAGTTTCTGTGGAATTTTGTGTTAATACCCAAAATACTTGATAAATGCTGACTATATATTTTTTCTTTCTTTCTTTGCAGCCAGATTCTATAAAAACAGGTGTTCAATTGCTTTCTAAAGCTTATTCCATTGATAACTCCAATCCGATGGTCTTGAATCACTTGTCAAATCACTTCTTTTTTAAAAAGGTAGGTTATGTTATGGTCCATAGACAAACCGTTATTTTCATTTTCATTAATCAGAATCAGAATTATCATTTACCTTTTCGTACAATTAATTTTTCCCTTTTCAAAAACACAATTGCAAATCTATGATCATGCTTTTTACTAATGACTAGTGGATTATTACAAATGCCGCATTCTGATTGGCTGAGCTACTCACTGTTTATTGGTGGTAGACAACTTATCCTCGTTGTCTATAAACGATAGTCAACTCGGGCGAGACTCTCGCCGTTCTCAACGCCGTTCAACTCGGCTGCACCTTGTCGACTATCAGCTCATAGACAACTCGGCCTCGTTGTCTAATTGTTAACTACATTATACCTCAAGTTATTTTTGACACACAATTGCCATGCCGTTAGCAGCGCTTAATATACTCTGCCTACTACAATCTTGGACAAAAGTATTCGGACACAACAACACATTCTTCACTTATAACATTTCATTCTGCTTCAGTGGGTTCTGCTTGAACGATCGATGCCTATCAACCCCCCCCCCCCCCCTTTCAATGTTGTTCACTGTATCAAATATAATGTATTTTCACGCATTTTTGCCATTTATATCCGTCAACATTGATTAGGGGGAGGGGTTTTGTTGCTATATGTAAATTTTTGCGTAAACATGAACGTGCGCGTGGCGTGTCCCCATGACTTTTGTCCAAGATTGTCTGCAAGCGATTTTTGCAAAATATGTTGATTGACAGTGTCAATGAATTTTAAAATGTCGCTAATTTAATTAAATATACCTCAAGGAATATAAGTTAATTATTTTTATGACCAAACTTGTTAAACAAGTTATACAATAGGTAAAGAAACGCCCTTTCCCGATGCGCAATACACGAGCAGTAACAATCTATACTATAAAATCATTGTGTAAGGCACGATATTACCAAACACTTCCACGCTTTTACAGAAAGAGTGTTTCGAGCATTGGATAGTTTAGAGTTTCAAATTACTGGACCGTACTATAGCGACCATGCCGAAGAGAATACAGGGAATTATATCTGGGAAAGGTGGAAGGACTAAATATTGAAATAAATGTTTTTACCGAATTACTCGTGTTTGTGATTAATTAGCTATTCCGAAGTATTGTTTAACAATACCGTTTAAACAATTATAATAATTATTCATGTATGTTAATTAGCGGTATACACGGTACACACTTGTGCGACGTTATTACATAAAAGAACAGAGTTAAAAATCCTTTTATATATCGGTGCACAAGTGTGTACCGTCTTACACAAAATCTAATTAAAATAATATTACAACACTTGCCTCAATATACGGCAGTACAACAACAGCATTTCACTTACATTTCTGCATACATTGTCATATTCTCTAAACTAAGTGTACACTATATAGTCACCACAAAGGCGAAACATTAAATTGTCATTTGTAGTTAATATAATTCCACGTTGACTGAAACACAACATGTATACATGCGGGTGCATATTGCACCAAGGAACAACAGCATTTCCCACATTATTTCCCAATGCTCCCTTGGTGGAATCACAATTCTTGAACAAACAATTCAGAAATTCCTCAAAACATTTATATTATTTTAATTTTTTGGCACAAAAAACCCGTAAAACAACAACAATTAACATAATTTAACTAAACAACTGAGACTATACACTTTTAATGGTCGTTTGAGTAAAAAATAAGGCATTATTGACAGAGACACATTTCGCAGACAATCTTGGACAAAAGTATTCGGACACAACAACACATTCTTCACTTATAACATTTCATTCTGCTTCAGTGGGTTCTGCTTGAACGATCGATGCCTATCAACCCCCCCCCCCCTTTCAATGTTGTTCACTGTATCAAATATAATGTATTTTCACGCATTTTTGCCATTTATATCCGTCAACATTGATTAGGGGGAGGGGTTTTGTTGCTATATGTAAATTTTTGCGTAAACATGAACGTGCGCGTGGCGTGTCCCCATGACTTTTGTCCAAGATTGTAGTTAGTTCGCTGGTTTGTTCTTGCGGAATCGGTAGGCACGGCGCCGCTCTGTAGGCCTGGGTCTGTTTTTTATTAATCTTGTTGTTTGATGTTTTTTTGACGTTTTTTACTTATTTCTTCCAGGATTACACTAAAGTTCAGCATCTGGCATTACATGCTTTTCACGGCACAGAAGTAGAAGCGATGCAAGCGGAAAGTTGTTATCAAATGGCTCGGGCTTTTCATGTTCAGGTTGGCTTAATGTTTATATTTTAGTTTTTACTTTACGTTTGGTGTTCGTTTTGCTGCTAACAGACTTTCTCATGGTAAATTTTCTAATCAAGCGGTTGTACGAAGCCCGGATAGCTTATCCGGTGTATACTGTAAGTCCTAGCTAGCGAACCGCTCTAGTCGCTCTTTAAACAACATAATTTAAGTTTTATCTACTGAATAGCGACTTCTAGCACTTGATAGTTAAAATAAGTTAAACAATATCTATCACAATAAGTTAAACTCTATCTTTGACACAGACAGAGTAAGCACGTGGAAGACAGTATGTCCTAATTGTAGGACTATTGACAGACCTTTTTGCTGCTGAGATTTTTAGGCAAGACGCAGGAATAGCAGGATGCGTCGTTTTCAGTACTTGACGTCGGGATCAGCCCTTTATTACTTTCATTATCCGTCTATTTCAAACTAAATCGTTTTCGGCGTCAGGTGCGGATAATGGCGCATTCTGTAATCTGTATAGTAGTAAATAGCGGACCATTATGTGTATTGTCTTGAATTTATTGATTTATGTACGGGGTTTGCCTAGTTGGGACCTCGTGTCCGTTCGCTAGCCCCTTATCAAACTCATCTTTTACTGTTTGTAATGTATTGTGATCTGTTGTTATTATTGTAGTACTGTATTACTTAGTGAGTTTGATTAAAGCTTCTATTCTATTCTATAGTACAGTGTACAGTGATATTAGTAGCCTGCGTGCAGACTTCCCCCGTTTCCGTTCCCGGGAGAACGGAAACGGGGGAAGTCTGCACGCAGGCTATGATAGTAGTGCAGGGTACTACATTGTACAGTGCGTAAAATGCAACGTGAAGGCCTTTCACTTGGGAGTTAGTTTGAAATAGTTCAATTTGATCGATAACAATGATAGAAAAAGTATATGGCGCACACTGGATACTATAATTTATACCAGATTCAACCGGTTTGCAAACTACCCGATACTGGATATGGGATGCCATTAAGGCCCATATTGCTCTACTCCTATGGCTACAATTCATTGTTTTAATCAAGGGCGCAACCCACCCTGTGAGCCGGCTCTCCTTGGGAGATTGTGGCCGAGTGCAACCAGGATTTTTGAAAGGGGGGTCGTTTTCCCCACAAAGTGACGACACAGATGTACATGTAGGAGTCCGGGGCATGCTCCTCCAAAACATTTTTGAACTTTGGGTTTCTAAAAAGCATTTCCTGCATTCTGAGGACACTTTTGAACAAAATATAAAGACATTTTAACCGTGCATCCCGCTATTTTAAGAAATATTTCGGTGTAAATGATATTAGACTTTCATTTTGCATTTTATTTTAATATGATTTAATATGAACAATTTTGATAATTTAAAAAAAAAGTAGAAAGTAGAAGTAACTTTTGACCTCCAAAATTTCCCTTGCACCCTAAACCACCCCCACCCCACCCCCAAAAAAGGTGGGTGATCCCTCCCCGACCACCCCCTCGTTATGCGCCTTGTTTTAATTTTCGAAATTGTTTTAAGCAAGAGTGGCACTACTTTTGTGCCATCCTTTTTATTGAGTTTTATATTTCCAATAGTATTTTTAGGTTTTAGGTTTCATTAGAATTTTCCCTACTTTCCAAAAAAAATTTCCGTTTTATAATTTTCCGCACTTTCTAGCCAAATTTTCCGTTAATTTTTTATTTTAAAATGTGAATAATTGTGTAGATAATTATATGATAGCGAGTACTTTCGTATTTTACTCTGGCTAATGCCAGACGATTTTACTCGTCAATAGGGAAACCCCTGATACTCTAAGGATTAAGGATTTACACTACGAGCGATTTTTGAAGAAGTGGGTTACAGTATACACTTAATGTCTAGTCGCGAGGGAAACAATTAGTTTTGTTTTCCCGACAGTCTCGGGACTCGAGGGAAAACAAAACTATAAATGTTTCCAGAGGGGGGTTTTCGTTGGATTTTTGCTTGGTTTAGGGGCTGTTTACATGAGCCGGGCTAGCCCGGTTAACTGGGCTCACGCGATTGATTAGGATCTCACTGTGGATTTGAAACTCGCGTAAACTAAATGTACAAAGAAGAATCGATTTAGTTTAGATGTAAACGAATCCTAACGTTGATTAAAATCTCTTTTTGTGGCCAAGGAAAGAATTTCGTGACACGAGTCAGCCCGGTTAGCCGGACTAGCACGGCTCATGTAAACAGCCCCTTAGGCTGTTTAGCTAGACTTTCACTACGCAGTTTTTGCCTGAGCGGGCAACAATTGTTGCAATATTGCCCGCGCGGGAAACATTTGATTTGTCTAATCCCACGTGACCATAAATGAACCAATAGCTGTCTGACAACTAGGAAAAATAGATCGCCAATTGACGTTATTGGAGGATTGGTGCCAAGCCACAGGGGGATGCCACCCCCCTGATCCAGAGGTAACCATGGCAACCCCGCCACAGCCCACCTCCAGGCACCAGTCACACTGTCAAAGCAGTGGAAATATATATACTGACCCTTGCATTCTATCAGGAGTGGGTGGGTGGGTCACTAAACAGCGCGCGCAAAACCAGCCAAGCTCAGACCACGCTGACAAGACTTTGACGGGCGCTGAGACAATCCCCACATATTATAAATGAGTGACCACTGACCAAATATCTAATAAATACATAGCGCGCGCAAAACCAGCCAAGCTCAGACCACGCTGACAAGACCCCGATGAGCGCAAGACAAGCTCAGACCACGCTGACAAGACTTTGATGAGCGCAAGTCAAGCTCAGACCACTCTGACAAGACTTTGATGAGCGCAAGTCAAGCTCAGACCACGCTGACAAGACTTTGATGAGCGCAAGTCAAGCTCAGACCACGCTGACAAGACTTTGATGAGCGCAAGTCAAGCTCAGACCACGCTGACAAGACTTTGATGAGCGCAAGTCAAGTTCAGACCACGCTGACAAGACTTTGATGAGCGCAAGTCAAGTTCAGACCACGCTGACAAGACTTTGATGAGCGCCGAGATAATCCCCACATATTATCATGAGTGACCGCTGACTAGCATTGTCTCCTTTTTTACCTTGCCTAAATTACATTTAGCCACATGAAAAAGCCAGCTATATAACAACAACATTCTGCACGTACAGTAACAACAGCTAAATTCGTTCTCTTTGGTTTAGTCAACTGTTTTTTTCTTTTATTGTAGAACGATTTTGACCAGGCGTTTCAGTATTATTACCAGGCTACTCAGTTTGCTTCAACTGGTTTCATTTTACCGTACTTTGGACTTGGACAAATGTATATTGCTCGGGGAGACACCAACAATGTACGTCTATTTTGTTAAACTGTTAGTATTACAAATCATGCACTGCAGAAGTTCGTCGACCAATACCATGGGTACCAGTTTTCCTTCGCGAGTGCGAAAGAAGCTGTGGCACCCAGGGTGGTCGACGTATATAATCCCTAGAAAAAATGTGTTTAATTTTAGTCAATAGAAAACGCATTTTTAGTCTTTATCTGAAACTCAGATTCTGTTCTGAACTTATGTATTGTGTTATTTAGGCTGCTCTTTGTTTTGAGAAAGTGTTGAAGGCAATGCCAGGGAACTATGAAACAATGAAGATCTTAGGGTCACTATATAGCAACTCTGATGATCTGGAAAAGAAGGAGATTGCCAAGGTACTTTGTTTGTTTTTCTACATTCTTATAATTAAAGTGTGGCCTAGAATATCGAAATGAAATCTAGATAAAATAGTCAAAAAGTTAACGAAGCTTTGTCTGACTAAAATAATTTATTCTGCGAGATTTCGGCTACCAATCAGTCTGGTCTTCAACAGGTGAAAGATGAATGAAACAAGCTATATATGATTTTGGTAGCTGCGGATAGGCTAAAGCCTAGATAAATACGGCATCCTGGGCATTGTAATACACTTTTAGAGCTAGAATTAGAGAGATAGAGAGTTATAACAAAATTAGAGAATAGTGGAGTTAGAGTGTCGGAGAGTCAGAGAAATAGAGAGGTAGAGAGATAGTGAGTTAGAGAGTTAGAGAAATAGAGAGGTAGAGTGTTAGAAAGTTAGAGAGTTCGTGAGTTAGTGAGTTGGAGAGGTTGAGAGTTGAAAAGTTTGAGAGTTAGAGTTACGTTTTTTGCGTTTCCACTTTCAAGGTTGAACACTTAGAATATTTCTTATTTTTCTAACAGAGTCATTTAAAAAAAGTAACTGAGCAATATCCTGATGACGTTGAGGCTTGGATTGAGCTAGCTGGAATCCTAGAACAATCTGATGTTCAAGCAGCACTTGAAGCTTACGGTACAGCTTCTCGCTTACTCAAAGATAAAGTGGGCGCTGATGTGCCACCGGAAATATTAAATAATGTTGGAGCATTACATTTTAGATTGGGGAACTTAAATGAAGCAAAGGTAACTTATTTTTTGCATTATATTTACTAATGTTTATTCTATTCACTAAACTGAATGGTTTAAAAATGTACGAAGTATTGTTTAACACTTTGAAGCCTGAAGACGAGTCTTTAGTATTTATTAGAGTGGAGTGGAGTGGAGTGGCGTGGAGTGGCATGGAGTGGCCTAGCCTGGTACCCTGGCCCAATTTCAAAAGAAATATGGGCCAGGTAACCACTAATCTCATTCTCGCGTCATCAGGGCTAAATCCACTTATGACGATTGCAGTTTTACTCATAGCCACTAAAAACGCGCGAAATTTCAACCAATAGAAAAGCAGAAGTTTTTAGTGGTTACCAGGCTAGGAGTGGAGTGGCGTAGAGTGGCATGTAGTGGCGGGGCGTGGAGTGGAGTGGAGGGGCGTGAAGTGGAGTGGAATGACGTGTAGTGGCGTGGTAGACAGACGAAAATGATCATGCGAAAATAGTGCAAAAAAATTCCGTTCAAGCAATGCCTTTTACAGTATATTTTTTGTAGTTGACGAAATAATCTATATAGTGTCTAAACAGTTCAGAATATTTGATTTTGTCTATCACTTAATGTGGACTGGTTGAAAACAAGTTGAATTATAAAGAGGATTACTGTATCAAACTGGATTTTGTTTTTTTCGTTCAGAAATTTTATGAAGCTTCATTGAACCGTGCTCAAACAGAAGGAGAACATGATGAAGGATACTATAATGCAATATCTGTGACGACGAACTATAATTTGGCGAGATTACACGAAGCTAACTCAGAATTTGATGTGGCTGAACAGTTGTATAAAAACATTTTGAGAGAGCATCCGAATTACGTTGATTGTAAGTTAAGAGTAGAATTTGAGATATTGCGTGAATATAATTAAGGGGATAATTTTTTATATATATAACGTATTTTCGGTGAAAAACGCTCAAAGACCAAAAACGTTTTGGCGTACCACTCAAAACCTTATTATCTTAGCATTATTGTATAGCTTAACAGACGTTCGGTGGACGTTCGTCAAGCTCAATTACTCAGAAAGATTTCTGAGACCCCAAACAGTGTTCGACCCTGCAACCTTCCAAGGACCAGTTAGACGCTCTAACCATTGAGCCACTGAGGCTCAACAGTTTATAGTTTAGTTCATACTTTTCAATGAAAAAAAAAGTGTTTTTTGTTTGTAGGTTACCTAAGACTTGGCTGCATGGCGAGAGATCGTGGTCAAATATACGAGGCTTCTGATTGGTACAAGGAAGCTTTGCAGATCAATCAGGTGATGTTTCCTAACTGTTTTGATTCTTAGGTTTTGTTCATGCCATCATCATATTTCTGGACCCAAAAGATTTTAAAATTTAAATAATTCACAGCTTTCTGGTATTGATTACATATAATAAGCTTACATGATTTAGCTACGAAAGTAACAACTATATGCATGTAGTATTCGCAAGAATTTGTGAACAAAGAACCCAATACTCTAGTAAATAGACTAAATCACATACACCAAAAGGAGAATCGGATCGTGTGAACAGGCCTTAATTAAGAGAGGGTAACAGTTTGTGTTAAGGTGGCTCCCTACTGTTTCTTCAAAAGTTGAAGAAATGCAAGTTTCAACCTCAGAAAGTGCTCATGAATATTTTCAAAAAGAGTGAAACTAACGTTATGCGTAGAATAATGTTCAAGACATTAAATACTGTTAACAGATAATGTGTTTCAGCGGTTCCTATGACAACAGTGACGTTTCAGAATGGCCGTAAATTTACATTTAATCCAATTTATTTCAAAAACGAGTTCGGTGACACCATGCAAATTTTTTTGCATTAAGACATTTCTTTAAGTTTAAGTATCAATAGGCAGATTTTAAAAAAGTTCTGTAGATCCAATTTTTTTTATCTATTTTTTTTATTTTAAGAAAATTATGGTTTTCTGTTATTCAAAAAAAATTGGATCTACAGAATTTTTTAAAAATCTTACTATTGATTACTTAAACCTAAACTTAAAGAAATGTTTTAACGCAAAAAAATTTGGGTGTCACCGAACTCGTTTTTGAAATAAATTTGATTAAACGTAAATTTGCGGCCATTTTGAAACGTCACTGTTGTCATAGCAACTGCTGAAACACATTATCTGTTAAAAGTATTTAATGTCTTGAACGTTATTCTATATGCATAACGTTAGTTTCACTCTTTTCGAAAATATTCATGCGCACTTTCTGAGGTTGAACTTGAATTTCTTCAACTTTTGAAGAAACAGTAGGGAGCCACCTTAATTACTAACAATTTTAATAGACCCCTACAATCTGAAGTGGTATGCAGTATGTTAGTACTATACTGCTACCATGTACATGTATCGTGCACTATGTTCTAAACTTCTAGTACATGGAACGTGGTGGTACATGTTGTTACTGGTATACAGTATGTTTATGAACGACCATACTTAGCCAAAGTTCTATTTTTTTTTACGAATTACAGGACCATCCTGATGCCTGGTCTCTGATAGGTAATCTTCATTTAGCAAAACAAGAATGGGGTCCTGGACAGAAGAAATTTGAACGTATTTTAAAACAACCATCAACTGCGAATGATTCTTATTCTTTACTGGCTTTGGGCAATGTATGGCTTCAAACGTTACATCAACCGACTAAAGACAGATCAAAAGAGAAACGCCACCAGGATCGAGCACTCGCATTATACAAACAAGTACTGAGACAAGATTCTAGAAATTTATACGCTGCTAATGGCATAGGTAAGTTGAAATGGCAAGTTGACAATCACTTTGATACACATTTAACTGTCTTTTTTACTCTTTCATGCCTCCTTTGTTTGTTCGCAGCTTCTACCTATACTTACTTAACTAAAAGCTGACCGAGCAAACGACCTTAATTATATCTGCCAAATTACTTATATACTTGCCTATCTACCATTTTTATTATATACTTCTTTTTTTTAATATTTTTTTTATTAACTTTAACTTTAATCAATTTCAATACATTACATTGTTTAAATAATCTAATGTATTAGAGGTAAACCTAAAACAGAATTCAAGATTCCCTGCTATAGGTCACCCAAGATACAATTATATACAATACAGTATACGATTATAAAAACCTAATAATTATAAATACATTACAATGAACAGCTGACATTAAATTTATTATAATAGTAAGAAAATAAATTCTTACGAAAAATAGATAAAGAATTAGATTCTCTGATATTCAGAGATAAATTGTTCCATAAATAACAAATACGAACAAAATAAGAATTTTTATAAGCCTCTGTCCTACTAAAAGGAACATTGAGTGTAAGGTAATCAACGTTACGAAGAGGTTTATCACATGAGCGGAACGAAACATAATTTAAAATGTTTACAGAACATATGTTCTTAAAACATTTAAAGAAAAAAAGTAAATCAGTTATTTCTCTACGATATTGTAACGGTAATAAATTCAGCTTTTGCAAGCGCTCATGTTCAGACAAATCTTTACCCAGAATTAATCTAGTAGCTCTACGCTGGATTTGTTCTAATTTAACAATATTTCTCTTAGTGTATGGAGACCATACCACACTAGCATAATTACTTATATACTTGCCTACCTACCTACCTTCCCTGCATTTTTGTCTGTTCCTTCGCCGTTTCGTTTCCTCGTCTGTTCTGTTTTGCCCTTAGGTTCACTATCCCTTTGTCATTTTATCGTTTCTAGTGTTCCTCTGTTTTTTCCTTTGCTTTTTCGTCCTTTAATTTCTCTGCTTTCACTTGGTTCCTCTGACCATCCTTTGTTCCCCAATCCCTTTCTTTTTCTTTCGTTTTTGCTTTTGTTCGTGTGCCTGTTTTTGTATCAACATAATTTTGTTTCTCTACCATCCATGCCTTTTCCGCCCTTCTTAGTTTCTTTGTCTGTTGGTTCCTTTTTGTCCGTCCGTCTACACGCCTTCCTTTTTTTCTTCCTTTAATTATAAAATTGTATTTTGCAGGTTGTATTTTGGCTCACAAAGGCTTTCAAAGAGAAGCTCGTGACATATTTTCACAGGTGAAACATTTATTATTTAGTATGCTACTATGTTAAGTACCGTGTCAGTTGCCCTCAAACTGCTTACCACGATCATATACCAACAAAAATACAGCGATCCTAGCCAACAAATTTTCGTCGTGGAGATATATTTAGATATTTTTACAGCATAATATCTGAACACAGTGATGTTACAGTTTGTAGAATCCTGAACTTTCTACCCCAAGAAGCATTTTTCAATTGCTTTTGTTTGACATATCGCTCAAGGTTGTACGTTATGTAGTTGAATAAAAAACATTTGAAATTCTATAATATTTGCGACAAGTATAAAATGTTATATTATTACGAACATTGCTACTAAAGCCCGGCATACACTGAAACAAAGTTTCCAGAAGAAGTTTCCGAAACAAATTTTCGAAAAAGTTTCCGAAACTTGTGTTCTAATCAGGGAAACTTGGTTTCGGAAACAAAGTTTCGGAAACTTTTCAACATACACTGGAACCTTTTGTTTCTGAAACCGTGTTTTGGTAACTTGTTTCGGAAATTTTCTCTAATGTATGTCGGGCTTAAAGCATGGCAGAAGACTGAGCAGTTAACGACAATAAATATTTATACTGCGCAGATACTATTTTTTGTTCTTTTCTTTTGTCTTAGGTGCGTGAAGCGACTGCCGATGTAGCTGATGTTTGGCTTAATCTGGCTCACAGCTATGTTGAACAAAAACAATATGTTGCCGCTATACAAATGGTAAGCTATAAGTACTATTTACAATATTCGTGTCCGTGTTGTATTGGATATACAAGCTCTCGCCGAAGTAAATAACTTAAAATACTCCGATGATGTTAATATGGGTAACATTTGTTCAGATTAATTAAAAAAAAGCTCAATTTCAGTGTTTTAGAGCTAAGATAGACCTGATATACAACCACTAGTGCCTGTATCAAATGATACAACCATCTGGGTTGTATCAGATATACAACTACTGATTAAACATTCATTTCTTTTGAGTTTTCTTCATGAATTATTAATGATATTTTAAGAAAATGTACTATTTGTTTAAATTTTTTGATGTTTATGAAATATGGACTTTCTCTTTTTTCTATTGTTTTACCCATCCCTATAACTATATTATCACTTTTTTGCTAATGGTACTGTTCCTTATTGTTCTTAGTACGAAAATTGTTTGAAAAAGTTTTTCCGGCATCATAATGTCGAAGTTTTGTTATATTTGGCAAGAGCGTACTATTTAAGTGGCAAACTCAAGGAATGTCGTCATGTTCTCATAAAGGTAAGAACACTAAATATATAAACTCCCAGCGCAGCCACGCAAGCTCATGCCTGTCGGATTCCTTGCCTGAGGAAAGTAAATTGCGATGGCGGTGATCTATTACCAGAAACTCTATTATCCTACGCCTATTTGCATTTTGTTGATATTTAACGTCATCAATGGTTTTGTATAGTCTTTGGCATGCATAATCTTGTTTTTCTAGCTTTAGTTCTGTGCTTATCAACTTCTAAATGGTGAACAAAGGCCTGGGGGAGGGCTTAAGATCCTTAATTGTATTCGGATGTTGAATTACGAAGAATGCAGCTTGATGTGGCATGACCGAGTCTAAGGATATTGTAGGAATGTAGGGCGTCGTACAGGTTGCCACTCTACGGACCCGTATCTAATCACAGAACACATCTAAGATCGCTTAAGTGTTGATTTACAGTGCCGCAGCTGCGTGTAAAAAGTTGGGGGGGGGGGGGGGGGGGGGGGTTGATCGCGAACGGCGAAAGCGTGATCGAGGGGATAATAGGGGGGTCCGGAGGCGTGCTTATCCGAGAAATTTTGGAATCTAAGGTCTCTACGTGAAATGCCATTTCCTGCATTTTAGGAAAAGATTTTTCAGAATTCTAAAGACTATATTCACTCTTTTATTGAACTAAGACAAACTCCCCTCACATGGGACTAAAGTTAGGGGTCATCAATTAATTCACAGGCAGGCACCCATTCAAGTACTAACTCCGTCCTTCTGTGCTTTCATCCTCAGTTTATTTCTATAATAATTTCTATCTTTGTTTTTATAGGCTCGTCATATTGCTCCCAGTGACACAGTATTGCTTTTCAATGCCTCACTAGTTCAGCAAAAACTGGCAATGGTAATCCTGAAAGCAGAGAAAAGTCCTCTCAAGGTTGTTTTGTCCGCAGTAAGAGAACTTGAAGATGCACAGAGGTATAATCAATTTCATGTATACTGTAATTGTTTCAACATTTGTTTTTTAAGATGTACTTTCAACATTTCGCATCGTTTATAGTGTCTGCTTGAAAAAACCGTCATCTCTGCTGCTTTTGCGAGCTTTCGAATTTAAATACTATTTATCTACCAGGAATAGATCGTTTGCACATGACGTCACGTCCGCCATCTTGGATATTTTTGTTTGGCAAACACTATTGACAAACCGCTGACCTATGTTTATTTTGGCACGACTTAGGGAAAGTAACTGGAAATAATCAGGATGGCGTCCGATGTTATGTAATCGCAAACGATCTATAGGTGAAAATGATTGAAATGTTATTAAAGGAAAATTGAAATGTGATGAACGTTTCGCCAAACACGCTTGCGATAATTAATTCTTCTCTTGTCGTATAAGAACAATGTTGAGGTTTGAGATTTTGACATAACCAGATTGCGCATGTCACAAAAGTATTGGCCACACCTGCAGGTATAAGACAGAAACAGCTTATAGGAAATTTAAGCAAAGTAAAAAGGTGGTGAACTGCCGAGACTTTTAACAACGAAACGCTAATGTCTTGAGCGGCGCCCTTCGTGCTACACATGGAGTGATATAACATTTGGCTTGTCGATGGAAGCCAAACATGGCGGAAAACCGGTGGATATGTAGGCCAGAAGGACGTATAGTTTCAGTACCGCACGCGGTTATCATACGGCATACGCGGCTACCGTACGCGGGTTACGTACTCTTGTCTCTGGTCCTACATGTCCGCCATGTTTGGCTTCAATTTTTGCCCGGTCGATGACTGACAGATAATCACTCCAGTTATATATAGGGCTCACTCACTGTATGTCAAGAGCGGCAGAACAGGGGGGTTGGGGTGCTATATCCCATCCAATATTTTTATCTTTTTTGACGAAGGGGCTAAGCCCCCCCCCCCCAATATTTCTAAAAGTAGAGTTAAAAATTGCATAAGATTTTCTGGGAGGGGGTTATAGTACATCCATCATTCTATTTGATGAAATAGGACATGTTCCGCCGCCATTGCTGTATGTAACAGGGGTATCGTATTGTTCCGTGGTTAGTAAACGCGCAATTTATTTTCCTACAGTTAAAAACAGCAATCGTAATGTTGTCCAACGCTTTGATATAAATATACATTCTGAATATACATGTATGAAAATCTACGGTTGATAGCAAGATTTTGCGACGGTAACTATATGTGGCTGTCGCACATATGCAGTGACGTAGCTAGGATTTGACCAAGGAAGGGTTCATTCCTAGGGGGCAGGGTCCGGGGGCATTCTCCCGGGAAGTTTTGAAAACTATTTGAGTCTCTAAAATGCCATTCTCTGCATTTTGCAGGAAGGTTTTAAGGAAGGAAGGTTTTTTGGAACTCTAGAAAATGCCATATAAGATAACATTTTTCAAAACATTGAAGTGACCGAGGTTTCAAGTTTCTGTGCATGCAAATGACGCAATGTTACACTGTATTTGACACCCGAATTCCGAATATCCCCATTTCTACAAAATTTTCCAACAAGTACTTCAAAAAAACCCTTCCTTGCGCACATATGCATGCAGTAGCCAGGTAAATAATGTGTATGTGTACTCAGATGTGTATGTTTACAGGAATTTCCAATGGCTTAGTCATCATGGTGACCGAATGAAATACGATTTAGCATGGGCTCAAACTGAAGCTAGACAATGTCAGGATTTACTGAGTCAAGCTCAATACCATGTGTCAAGAGCCAGGAAAGTCGATGAGAAAGAGCAAGAGATTAGACGTAAACAAGAAGAAGAGAGGGAAATTATTCGAAAAAAGAAAGAAGACGAAGAGGTAATCTAACAATTAGACAACGAGTGCGAGTTGTCTGTGAGCTGATAGAGTCGACGAGGCGCGGTAGAGTTGACTATCGTTTATAGACGAGGATAAGTTGTCTAATTGTTTTAATATAAACCAACTAGTCGGACAAACCATTATTTTAAAGAAACAAACTGAAACCACACTAAATACGAGTTTTCTGTCATTATTTTTCATTTAAAACTGACTCCAACCCATCCTCCAAAACAGTACCACAATGCAGACCTGGAAATAGTGGTGGATCCTCGTTCCAAGAAACGATTTTGGTTGTAAGAAAGTTTTGGGCTGGCAAGTGCCAACGAACTTGGCCCGAGTTGTTTGTAAGGGCTTGTTCACACCGCACTTTGAGATTGATCCGAGGGAAACCAAGCCCAGTGTTCTGTGGGTTTTGCTAGGCACAGCTTTATTAATGATTGTTTTAGTCCTGCTAAATGTAGTGCGACCACCGTGTTTTCGAAGAAATTATTTGGTCCTTAGCGTAGGATCCAAGAAAGATTGGAACTATTTCCAGGTCTGCCACAATGCAGTGTCAACCTCGCTATTTTCAGGTCTCTGGAGCAATTCTGAAATGGCTAAAAGTGTTCGGATGAGTGACGACCTCTGGTTCTCTCCTGTACCTCGAGGGTTTTTCTCCGAGTTCCCCGATTACTGTCATATTTTACCTGTATTAAATAGAGTCACAGTGATATTTTTTAACCTAACTTATTTTTCCTTTTTCATCAATGTTTTACGTGATACGGTATTTTTATAGAGAATTAAAAGAGAGGAAACCGAGAAACAACAAAAGGAGATGCTTGAAAAGAGAACGCATTTCATTGAAGCCACAAAGAATCTGTTAGTTTTTACAGCGGAGGAGAAGGAAGCGAAGAAAGAAAAAAGCCGACAGCGAAAGGTTGGTCATGTGTATTTATTGATATATCCAAATGATACATACCTCGCATTTATAAACCAACACACATCTCGTGTTGTGAAGGCTCTTTTCCACTCATCGCAGAAACTAGTTCGCAGCTTGCTGCGAGTACTTGTATCTCATTAAAAAAAATCACAACGAGAAAACAAGCACTGCGAGTTGTTTTTAATTAGATGCAAACACTCGCAGCGAACTGCGAGCTCTGGTTTTTGCGATGACTGGAAAAGAGCCTTTAATGTGTCCCTAACCCAAGAATTTTATGGTTTAAATTAAAAGCACTAGATTATGAAGAATGGCGTTGAAAGTTCGGCGATATAGATTTTTGTTTTTAAGTTATCAGGGTTTTTGTAATATGCAAATAAGGCGTGTGATGACGTAAGATAAGGAAAGCAGAATTGTGGAAGATTTTATATCGTGTATATCTTCAAACTTATACATCGAAATTTCTCAAAACTTTGCACATATATACAGACCACCTAACTAAGAAAGATAATTTAAGTTATTTAGCCGTCATGGCAACCGATATTTCCAGACCTCTAAATTCAGGCTCTTGTTTTCTGTCATAGCAGAGTTCACTACAGATTTTAGTATAAGATTAGTTAAGTTTGTATAGAATCTTCCTGACAATATTACCAACTCCAAAATGATCAGCACTTGAGAGAAAACAAATAGTTTGGCAAACGATAATAACTACTTATTGACCGAGCGTGAGGTCTGTACTAGTGAAATATCGGACCGATGTTTTTTTAGTACGGACCGAGACGAGCGCAGCGAGTTGAGGTCTGTGCAAAAAACAGAGGTCCGATATTTCACTAGTACAGATCGAACAAGCGAGGTCAATAAGTAGTTTATTATATGGCCATAAATGTTGTGAACGTCTGTGAAAACTCGACCCATCTTTCTTGCGAACTAAACCAAAATGGCAGACATTTTCCCATTTTTAAAGTACTTTCCGTTGAGCTAGAATCCTGAAATTTCTACCCCAAATAGTATTTTTCAATTGCTTTTGTTTGACATATTGCTCAAGACAATACGTTAAGTAGTTGAATAAGAAATCATCTGAAATTCTAATACTTGTGAGAAGTAAATGTTATATTATTACGAACAATGTTATGAACGTTTTGAACATTTAAAAAACTTTCACAAAACGTGGAAACTCGAACTATACATCAAATGAAAGCTTATAAAATTTCTAACAACATACCTGCACGATATATTTCAACAATGAGTAGTTCTGAAATTATAATCCATCTTGTTGCATATACTGACATGACTGCCATTTTGTTTATAAAACTTACAGTCCCGAACGGCAGATTCCGCTTTGAGCGGGCGGATACGGGAAATATTCGACCGCTTATGAGCCAATCAAATTACAGGATTTCCGTATTCGGACCTCTCAGCGCTGCTGCCATATAATAAAATTTTTTATATAATTTTTAATTTATAATTTTTTTATAAAATTTTTTTATAAATTTTTTTTATTCAAAATGAGATGCAACTGAACATGTTCTACTTTTACTTGTCGCGATAAACTATAAAAATAGCTCTTGCCATAATTTCTCACAGCGTATTTGGTATTAAAAAAGTGTAAAAACAGCCATACTAAGCATGCATGTGTTACTCTTTACTGTTGTGGCAAGAGAAATGTTCCAAACATTTTGTTGCAATTTTGTTCCCTAACCTGACCAATTTATTTGATGAAATTTGTTGGAAACTTTCTGTTTTGAATTTGATTGGTTTGTGGTTTCTGAACAGCCAATAGGAAATATGATTATTAGTCGAATATGAACTTCATCAAATGAATTAGCGAGACAGAGCAAATGAATTGCAACAATATTTTAAGAACACTTCTATTGCCACGACCGTAAAGTTACCCTAAGATTGTCACCAAATATTTGGTGCATTGCTGTACTGCAATTATTTATTTTAAATTTTAATTGGCTTTATAGAAAGGGCGAGATACAGGCGAAATTTACTCTAGTGGAAGTGAAAGTGAAGTAGACAACGACGAAAGACCGAAACAAAAGAAAGAGCAAAAGAAAAGGTATGAGTTGGCTTTGATATTTATTACGGATGTCACCGAACTGTCGAAACGTGGAAAAAATCAAACGACGTTTACGCCTACAAACATTTGCGTCTCCGCCCACAAACGCAAAGGGCCGTTGACAATTACGTCAGAACCTTTGAAATATATTTTGTAAAGAAACATGAGTAACACCCGCAAAAAAATGCCTATCACTGGTTTCAAAACATAACTATTGACTATCTACGCATCCTATACGGGTTTGTCAGTAATTTTCGTGCTGTTAAACCAGCGTTGAGAATGTTTTAGTAGATATTCATTACCTTTGTTTACAAAATCTATTTTCAAAAGTTTTGGGTAAAACGTTGGCATTTGTGGGCGAGGAAGCGAATGTTTGTATGTGTGGACGTCGTGGGATTTTTCCCAAGTTTCGACAGTTCGGTGACATCCGTAATATTGGTATTTACTACGCTAAACGTAACTGTCATGTTATGATTTGTATTGAAACAAGTAGTGCACACGTGGTTCGTTTTGAGCTTGGTGTAATACAGGGGCGCCCACAGAGGTAGTTAATGTGGACGCACACAAATCTAGGAGCCTTGTTGATGGGCCCTCAGACACAGCACAAGTGTGTTTTTATAGTTTTATAACTGTAAGAAAATATGTATGCAGTGGTAAGGGTAAGGGCCCATCATTGTTTTAAGGGCGGCGGGCCCATATTCTGAAGGTGGAAAATGTAGTGGACGCACGTGCGTCTCGTGCGTCCGCCAGTGGGCGCCCCTGGTGTAATATGTAGCAGACATTTAAATTCTTGATTTTCATCTGACGTCACGGCGGCCATATTGGTGCACAGAAACAATGAAATGGCTGCCATATTGGTGGACAACCTTTATCCTATGGGAATTTAACTCTTTTCTTATTCAAACATTTCGTATTGTTTCACCACCCCAACGGGGCCACCGATCACGTGAGTGAAAACTATCCATAGACGTTCGTCAAGCTCAAATATAACGAGAATATATTTCCGAGCCCTAGAAATTGATGAACATCTGCGTGTTGTTTCAACTGTCTTGTCATTATTTTTACAGAGCGCGACGTACACAAGGAAAGAAAAAAGAGAAAAAACCTAAAGCTGATCCTGATTCTCATTTATCCGCGAAACAACGTCGTAAAATTAAGTCTAAAGCTATAATTACATCGTCAGATGAATCCTCGGATTCCGATTATGAAAAATTAAAAATAGCAACTGCAGACAATGAAGGGTAAGTTTTATTTAAGAGAGCATAAAGGTAAGAGGGAATGTATAGTAATGGTCTAGTTCTATCCTAATTTCTCTTGTTGTTTTTTTCAAGTTATGACTCCCCTATGCAAATTTCGAAACCGTAGACGGTCGAGCACCTCATTGATGGTCGAGCACATCATTAGTCTCGTTCCCAGATCGTGCAAGCGGAAACCAGCGCGCATGGGGGCCACACGGAACGCTGGCTCTGGCAATCCTCGTGTCACAGTGTCACTTTCTAATGTTTCCGTTTCAGTAATTTTTGGATGATAACTTTGGGCTTTTTAAGCAATATATAAATACCGTTAATTATTTATATATTAATATGGCTTTGTTATTGTAATATCCAGAATTCTGATTCGTCAATGCACTGTCTTTCGAAAAGCGCATTGAACCATTGTCGGTATTTTTCTCGTGTTTGGACCGATGTGCCAGATGTTGTTTTTACTTGTTCGAATTTCAAAGGTTTTTAACTGGTACAAATCGCTTAAAAGGGGAAAGGTATCCAGGAGTCGCCTTCAAAGATAAGGCGGTTGAGAAGTCAAGAAAGGTGCTCGCAATTTGATGAAAGCCATTGATACAAACGAGAAGGGAAACAATGCAGTAAATATTACATTATGTGAATACATACATATTTCTGCCTTTTTTACTTCCAGTAAATGACTTTTGTATGCCAATTATGCCAGCAGTTCGCTTCTGGTTTACCGATACACAAGTAAACACAGCAATAGTTGCACCAAAAGACTGTCTTTGACCTTTTAGGCAAGTTTTTTTCACTAGCATTTGGGTTAGCTAGCTTAGCCCTTCTATATATTTCTTGACAAACAGATTTACAATGACATCGCTTTGCATCCTCACGCTTTACGATTTACATCCTCACGCTTTCCTGTATAAACCTCAGCATTCACAATGTAATCATGTTTACTATCAGTTAGCAAAAATGTTTTCACGCCCCATTTGATAGGCTTGTCTTTGATATATTGTTTTGTGGATAATTAATTTTTTGTTGGAATCATACCTTCATCCAATGATAACTCTTGATCCGGCACATAATGTTCCTGAAATTTCTGAAGGATGTAGTTGAAAATAGGCCTTGTCTTATAAATTTTATCAGTCTTGTCCAAATTTGGATCATCCTCGTTTACACAATGAAGCATTGACCATATTGCCAAGAACCGGTCCCTGGTGAAAACCTTAGAAAATCCAGGTGTAGCTGTCAAAAGGTTGTCTTTCACTCTCCAATATTGCTCATAACGGTCCTTGTGCACAAGCATCTCAATTGCCACCCTACATCCAAAAAATGCCTTCATTTCAGCAACAGTGACATTAGTCCAGTGTTTCGTGCAATAGTTATCAGGCTTGGCAGCTTTTATTCGAGCAGGCTGGTTGTTAGTTTCATCGGTCAACAGCTGCCAGACCACATCATCCCAACATAAAGAAAGGAACTCACTCTCACTGCTATCTTCATTTATAGTTGAAGGAATATTTTTCAACCCTGGTTGCTCCTGAGGGCTAAACTGATTTGCAACACATTTGCTTGCGTCTTTCTTCCACGAATGCACTTCAGGCGAACTTCGAGCATCCTCAACAACAGGCTGTTGTACATTGTCCTCGTTATTTGTTGAAATATCATCATTTGCATCCAATTCTTCGTCATTTTCGCTTTCAAAATCACTCTCATTCCCATAGTCTGAGCCATCAATATCCTCTTCTTCCTCTGAAAATAGTTGTGCAAGTGCTTCGGTAACGCTAAAACGATTTCTCGCCATTATGTTTACGAAAAAATGAGTAAATTGAACCAGAAACTCGCTTTGTCAACGAATACATCATTTGCTCAGTCTGTAAGGACTTCAGTATTTTATTCTGGGTAACGTTAGCTTGTCAGTCACCAAAGGCTTAAACTTTTTACTTTAGCGAGGAGAATGTTGCAAGTCTTGATGAAAAATCTGCTGACGGGAGTGAAAAAGAAGAAGCTTCTGCAGCGGGAAGTACTCAGGACAGTGATGAAGGTTGGTTCCTTTATTTTCAGTAAAATAATTAAGGCACGTTTGGGGTTAGGGTTATAAATATTGTTAGGGAAAGCAATCATTGGTATATGCAAACTATTATGTAGACCTAACAAGAAATTAATTTGGAATGAACTCATACCGTTTCTGCTGAAATTATAGATATACTGTGGAAATTATATATATTATAGATATACTTTTGGAAATTATTAGATATATGGGCAGTAATGAAATACAAAAATGAAATCAACTGTTTCACTTAAAAACGTAAAAAAAAACATTATTGTGACAGAGTTAGGATTAGGGTTAAGGTTTGGATTGAGCGTTGGAAGTTTATATATTTAGAAATTGAGAAGTTTATATGGAAATTGAATAGAGATTTCATCCAGTCTGGAATGAGATAAATGGAAGAGTATGTTGCGCGAAGCAACGAAACGTTAGAACCTTAATAAATTTTATTATACTTTTACAATCCCTTACATTCGTGTTTTATGCTGGGTATTAATTTTTATCATTCGTCTACGATTCCCGCCTGGCTCGTCTGTTGCCCTTATAAATGGAAGAGGCCATCACTATCGTTATAGAATTGCCGGTACCAAAAAAGATGGCGGCAGCACATTTAACCACAATGCTTTGCGACCTCAAATCAACTCAAATAATTACTAAACATTGTTCATCATGCTAAGATGTAAGTATGTAAGAAGTACGCATGAAGAACTTCATTCCTACCAAAGTTGATCGTTTTAAAACCATATCTTCCAATAATTCTGCAAGAAACAGTATTTACTGCACGCAAAGGATTGTGGTTAAATATACAAGTCGCCATCTTTTTCGGTACGGTCAATTAGCGCGGGAACATTGAAAAATTTTTATGTTTACGGTTTCGGGCCTTTTCTCTGATTTTCTTATGGCAGAAGAACATAACGATTCAGGTGATGAAAAAGCGGAGAGCATGGATGAAGATAAAGACGAGAACGACGAGGAGTCAGAGGAAAAAGAAGAAGAAGATGAAAAAGAAGAAGAGCCGCCATTGCGTAGTAGAAAGAGAGGTTTATCGAGTGGTGAAGACGAAGAAAAAGAAAACGAAGAAGAAACTGTAACACCAAAGAAAAAATCTTTAAAACAGCTGGCAAGTTCGTAAGTAAAAAATATAACATTTACTTTAACAACAGTCGTACAGTAAATTACTGTCTGTAGTATGTTTGTATTAAGTGATTACAAGATTTGGTTAAAGGGGGGTATAGAGGGCCGGCCAAGGCTTCAAAATATTACTTTTGATGGCATTTTTTGTTACAAGCAGGCAACCATGCTAAATCATATCGGATAGTGTATACTTTGAAGGTGAGGGGTGTTGGCAGTCGTGATTATTGATTTATATACTAAAATTTCGAGCTTTTTGAAAGCACAATGTGATGGATGGGATATCTGTAAAGCGATGCCTTTTTACGTTTGTGTATTATTTGAATTACAAATTCAGAATGCTATCCAATCAGCGTGCCTGAAGTTCTGATTATTCTGATTCGCATAGCTCAAAATTTTAAACAAACAAGAAACATGGCGCAAATTCGCCTAAATATAACACTTAGAAGAACAGCCACAACAATCTGAAAACTTTTTGTTACAAGCAGGCAACCAGTATAGAAATGTAGCTTAGACGTTGATCAAGATGACTAGACCGGTTGCCTTCCGTGTATCACAAGATAGTACTGTTGAACCGGTGAGTTAAATGTCTAAGGATATTATGAGCAATACTATACTATAGTACAAAAGCTCAGCTTTATAACAGTAGATAGATGGTGGTATCGGCAAATTACCAAAATAAAACGAAGTAATTCACGAATATGCGACCTTCCTGTAGCTACCAGATCCAATAAATTTCTGATTCTTGGCAAGCTTACCTTTTTGTGGCCTTTCTTCGAAGTATTATATTTAGGTGTATTCACGCCATATTTCTTGTTTGTTTATGATTGTGAGTTATGCGAATTAAGTTAAGCAAAACTAGAGGCACGCTGATTGGATAGCATTCTAAATTTAGCTAATTCAAATAAAACACAAACGTAAATAAGCAGCACTTTACAGATATCCCATCCATCACATTGTGCTTTCAAAAAGCTCTAAATTTTAGTATATAAATCAATAATTACGGCTGCCAACACCCCTCACCTTCAAACTATACACTATCCGATACGATTTAGCATGGTTGCCTGCTTGTAACAAAAAATGCCATCAGCGGTGTTTTTGAGACACTTTTATCGAGGTTGGCCGGCCGTCTAGTAGGCAATCACCTAACCGAAACAAAAACTGTAACCTTATAGACAGTATATAGAAACGAATTTGTAACAATGTGATTGGTTACTTATAATAAGCCAATCAGAAAACCCGTTGATATTAGGCAGGTCTTGTAATTTGCTATGATATTGTCATATTGTCACAGTAATTTTAGTCGCATTAATTGTGAGTTCGCTATTGATTGGTTTTTATTATTTTGTAATCGTAATTTAGCTGGAATGCCAGTGGCGAAGCTAAGAATTATCCAAGCACAGCACTAGGTCATGCTATTATAATTACCAACGATAGTCCAATATATGCTTCAATATGCTTTGCATATTGCAACAAAAATATATCCAGTAACGCAATGATTATGGCGATTTAAAAGCCTTAGTGGTCATGCTACACATGACCAAAATTTCTTAAAAAATATCTGTTATGAATATATTTTGCTGGATCTCTGAATATCGTATATAGTTTAAATTTGAATAACTTCTCCTGTTGCTATATGCTTAGATCATTTTAAATTTGCACAACATATAACCCATTGCTATGCTTCGCTACTGCGGCTGGAAATGTCTGAACCTCTACTGAACGTCAGTTGTTAAATAGTTAAGTACTTTTTCTTATAGAAGAAAGTGGACCGTATGTTTTCTTCTCACCAACTGTCACTTTAACCCTTTTCAGGCAGTGCAGGGTTCTCCCCTTGACGAGTAAAATCATCTGACGTTAGGCAGAACCTGAAGGTCGCATACTATAGACTTTGCAAAAGTCCTTCCCACTCTTTCTACTCGCTCGCGAGTTCGTTGCTCGTCGTGTGGTGTAGTGTTGGTTGACTTGTGGCAAGTCTACATACAGCCTTGAAAGGCTTATAAGCCTAAGCCATACCCCAACTCGAACATGAGAATCCACAATTATTGTCCTCAGGTCTCCATTTTCCTTTCGTCCCCTCCCCCTTTTTCACCCCCTTAGCTTGTATCCAATCCTCGGCACCCAAACGAAGGAAAATAGAGAGACGGCTCGCAGTCTACCTCAGATCTCGTATTATTATATTAACCGGTGACGGACGATGAGAACCGTGATGGAGTTAATAAGTTGACGTTTTAGATACGCTCGGTCCCATAGTAGCCAATATATACATTTGATTTTAATGCAATCTTAGGATAGATATCAATGCCCAGCAAAGTACACGAAGCAAAGCCACAAGTTTAAATATAACTTAATAGAAATTTAATGTTTCTTTGCTAAACGCAACATCTTCAGAATAATAAACTGACAAATATATAAATGGGATATAGAACATATAGGATAAATCGGATATACAGAATAATTAGGTAAATATCATATACTAATAACTATTACAAATATATGCACGTAGGTGGTAATGTAATCTTATTCCTTTCAGATCTGAGTCAGACGAAGATTAACCAAGCAGTCTTCCCTATTTCCTGCATTGTGCGGCAAGAAGCAATTATGAACGTTAGAATGAAGAAATCTTACATCGAGAACAATTGTCTGCCGTATGAAATGTGCCAGATATACCTTTAACATTTTCTCACACCTTTCTTATTGTGGGCATGTAAGTGCTCAAAAACAGTTGTTCGAGCATACGATCATAAAGTTGGTGTGAAAGCCTAGTAACTGAATAACTCATCCTGAGTTAATATTAATCCTCCGCAACAAAACATATATCTTATTAGATGTTTTGGTGTGTAGTATCGCTGTATATTTTTACTCGTTGTTTGTATTTTGACTCGCCCGCAGATTTATTATACAACTGCTCTGATCAACAAATTTTTATGGAAAAGAAAACTTTAAAAAGGCCAGAGAAGTAGCGTGACTTGGACCAGGACAAAATAATAAGCATACATGAAGTAGTCTCCCGTGTGATTAATTTGATTGGCACCAAATATCGCTGTATATTTTGCACTCATTTTTAGCGTTATTTGGACAGTTTTTAATGCAGTTGTATAATAAAAGACGGTTATAACACGGCCTGTTTAAACTAAGTGTAAGCCCTCTCCCCAGTTCCCTCGTCCTGTAACGCCTACGCAGGCTAAAGTGTCTTATAACCGACAGTGACGCAACTTGTATGGGCCCCGTAGGATAGATTACTTGGGGTGGGGGGCTTTCCAGGCAGAGCCGCAGCCACCAATTTGCAAGTGGTACAGAATAAAGTTAAACATGAAAATCAAATCAGTGCAGTATTCTATTTCTATCGGTTATGTTCGAGCAAGGTTCGAGGGAGAAAATTCCCACGCCCATTCATTTTTGCGTCTACGCAACCGTGTAGCGCTATGTCAGCGGCACGGATGTTTCTACCAGTGAACTCGATGTAAGTTAAAATGTGATACCTGGAACGCTAACGTCCAGTCATTCGGGGGGAAAAGTGAGGCAAAAAGTTCCAGGCCCTTGCGCGGTTTGCAGGTAGATTTCAGTCTCCCACAAAATGTTTTTACACGGTCACCGGTCTTGCGCGAACTGCGAAGAATTATTTATTGAATCATTTTATCACGCTTTGCTAAACGTGCATTTTAAATTTTGATTTGTTGTGCTATGCTGCCGAACTAATTATGCAGTGATTGTCTATTTGTTGCTATAGTAAAAGTTATTGTCTTTACAAAACGTGCACGAAGTTTGTCAGTGAAGAAATTAAATCAAATTTTCGTTATATTATAAACCATATATATTAGAGTTTCGTCACTCCGAAGAGGATACAAAAAATCAACACAAACTTAGTATAGAATATGCTGTTTAGGTTAGTACCAGTTTCATCAGTGTCGTTTTGTTTAAAAAGCATTCCGCATTCGTACCGAAAACAACAACTAGCCATGAGTAAACGTGAAAAATAAACAATCTAGTTGTCAGTTATTTCTTAAAATATCATAATGCCGTTTAACACATTCGAACAAAGAATTAAAGGAGCAGAAATAAGAAAATGACATTGGATATCAAGTATCAATACGTCTTCAGACTCGTACAAGCTGGCTGTTTTCATCATAGCCAGCAAAAGGACGTCTGTTTTCTCAGCCTAATTTCATCCCGAGACCCGAGCTTAATTTACTGTATAATTTCGGACTGATATACAGTAAATAAAACAACAACAGCACTGCACAACAATACGAAACCATTAAATGCACGTTTAGTCTGACAAAATAATTTGATAAATATTTTTTCCCAACCTTTTCGAGCCTTCGCAGTTCCACAGAAGTTCGCTCAAGACGGGCGGCCGTGTGAAAAACATTTTGTGGGAGACTGCATCCTACCTGCAAACCGCGCAGGGGCCTGGAACTTTTTGCCTCACTTTTTGGTTCTTCGTTAGCGTTACAGGTATCAGATTTTAACTTACATCGAGTTCACTGGTTTCTACCCAGCATATTCTCTCATCTCGAAATGATGATTATCGTTAATTGTGAAATGTCCTAGAATTAACAATAATCATCATTTTTTTTAAATAATTCCCTACCCCCATACCCCTAACCCGACCCCCACCTCTAAACCTGACCCTAACCCTAACCACAACCCCCCGTTGGACCTAAACCTAATCACAACCCTCCGGGAAAAAAGTCCCACCTCTCAGTCCCCGACCACAACACCCAACGACCACAAAGTTTCCTTTGTGTTAAAGTCATTAGTTCAGACCGAGAGCTCACAAGACAAAATTTCCCTGTCCGTTCCGGTCCTGAGGAAAATTTTCCGGAGCGGAAACCAGGTCAGTGGTGGAAACCAGGGCGCTTATATATAGCGCCCTGGGGGAAACGAGCCTTGCGTAGTTTCAGGATACCGTAACACATGTATCATTTGCTTGTTACCATAGAAAAGCTAACTGCAGCACAGTTGTTAATAAACGATATATTTATATTTAATAAACGACAAGAATATCATTCAAAAAATAGAATTCATTATAATAATTGGTTTCATCTTGTAAAATTTTACATAGGGGTACGGGCCGGGGGGGTAGGTTAATTTTGGGGGAGGGAGGGCCTGCAGCCTCCAAATTTTGGGCAACTCAGTTTTTTGGGGTAGCAAAAGAAATTTGGGCAAGTTTTAAAAAAATTTCCATTTTTTTATATTTTGTTAGTCAATAAAAACTCAAAGTGCGGTCAGCATTTTCACAACACCCGTTTGCGATGACTAAACGAAATAAATAACTTTATAATAATATTAATAACCTGTAGGTTAGTAATAAAACAATAGCTTTATTTTTGTAAATATTTTGAAAATTCAGTTTCATTTTCACGCCGTTTAACTATTACACGTGATACATAATCACGCCGTTTAACTAGTATTGTGGTCTTGTAGAACATTCTGATTCGTGTCCTTTGTTGTCTCTGCCGCGTACCCACGTGGTCTAAATTTGGAAAATCTGCGTTAATCACGCGACCAAAAATACAAGAGTGACCTCAAACTACAGGAAACATACTTTCAGAGACTCAAGAATTCAAAATTTTTTCCGTAGACAATCTCGTAAAATGACGTTCAAAATGACTTCACCATTTATTAGGTGGAAAAACAATTTTTGCCCGTACGCGTACGCGTACGCGCTTTCATTTATGTTTACTTTTGTATTTAGTTATTTAT